>OY728165.1:1347115877-1352115877 GCA_963277665.1 Viscum album
GGAACTCAAAACCTGAACCAAGGCTTCACACCCCTGGGGACTCCTGACTGTGCGCGAGCTTCACCCCAAGACCTGTGGTTGGGGCTCTGGTGGCTGAAGCATCTTCTGCCTCACAGTCAGGTACTGACGTTCTCCCATCACGACGTCCTCTTTAAGCGACGCTTCCGGCAAAACTTCTCCAGATGACCCAGACAACTGCATCTATGACACGTCTTCGAAGGGTTGCGACAAGACGGCTTTAAATGCCCGAAACGACCACATTGATAGCATACCATCGAACGATCTGACGAACTGGAAGCTGAGACCAAAGGGGATAACTCCTTAGGAATAGGTATCTCTGGTGCCTTTTCCTCACCAGAGGGGGAACTCTTACGAACAACAACAGGGGACGCTGAAGTATTTACCACCCGCACACCAGAAACTAACACATCCATGAAAGATTCCTCCACCAGCTTCTCGAAACAGAGGTCTTTAGAAGGGAGGACTCGCTCCTTGATTTCTGGACGAAGACCCCTAGTGAAAAGAGAGACCTTTATGAGCTCATGTGACGCTACCTCTGGAGAAAAGAAAACCAGTTCCTTGAAATGGTCAACATATTCCTTCACCGTCTGTTGGCCTTGTTGAATATGCACAAGATCTTCCTTTTTCTCCATCTTCACTTCCTCAGGTACACACCATTGGATGAAAACGATTTTAAAGACATCCCACGTCATTTCAACTTGAGTTGATGATGGGGTAACCTTCTTCCACTGGTCCAGAGCTGGACCCTCAAACAACTCCATAATTGCACGAACCTTAACATTATCGGTAGTTCCCAACATTCTAAAGACACGCTCCACTTCCTCGAGCCATTTCACTGCCTCTAACGGACCCTGATCACCATGGAGAATAGGCAGAGTCTGGGGAGGACTAAAAACTGGGCATGACATATCTGAATACTTAGAGACCTTTCTGGGCGGCATTTCCTGAGCTATATATAAAACACAAAGCCAAAACCAATATCACACTGAAGCAACATCAATAAAAGCGCCTTCATCAAAACAGTCAGCACAAAACCAAACAAACACAAACACCACCCAAAATAAAATCTCCTTTTCAAAATCCCCGTTTTATTTTAGATTTCAAAACCACCCTTTTTCAAGATCACTTCCCAAATACCAATCCACTTTCAAACCAAAAACTTTCCAAAACCATTTCCCCTCTTTAAACCAATTGAGAAAAAAATGTCAAGCCTTTAATTACAAACACACCCAGGTACTCTCATGACCCGTTGCACATGTATTTATCCACATTCCATTCATACGTGCATCAACACACAATTTACATGCATTCTCACACATGTGAAGACGTTCATAAAGAGGAACCGAGGTTTTAACCAAAATCATTCTTAACCAGTTCCGAGAAAACAACAGATTTCCAAATCAAGAGAATTTAGTTTTAAAACCCATTTCATATATTTAAAGTCCTTTAAAAGAAACCAGTCCAATCTTTCAAAAACCTTTTTCATTTCCAACAACTTACTTACACAGACCAAAACAAAAGCAGGATCCAAATTTTCATCAATCACTGAAATGAGGGACCAGTAGTCACGCTCAACCTAGCGACATGGTAGTGGGCCATGTCCCAAGTCATCGTCGACCACTAGGAGGAATCCAAACCGTGTACTCAGACTCCACATGGTTCACTACTCCAGGTGAAGTCACAAAGTAACGTCGACTTGCCTCCGTTGTCATCTCTCAATCCAAGACAAACCAGAAATGACAAGGACACAATTCCCGAACTACCCCTAGTAACTCGAAGATCAGTGCGAGCAAGAGTTCGCGACGCTCTTCCCGTACCTACCCCTCGAGTTCCGATAATCCTAATCTCCTTCTACCGGACAACCCAAATAACAAGAACCTCCTTTGATACCATTTTGTCACGAACCAGCCCGGGTCGACCCTGAACCGGTCACCCGAGCCGGTCCGCGGCAAGTCCCGAGGGGCGTTCTCGATCCCCCCGGGATGGCAACAAGTGTCGGGCATTAAAATTTGATCGTTGGGAACGATTTCAGCCCAAAAAAAAGTAAATAGAACAGAACAAATAAACATTATCAGCAGAAAAAAAAAGCCACATGACCACGTACCTCCATGTGACCTCTCAGGTCACCACCCAACTAGAGAGCAACCTCGCTCCAACACTGAGCGACTCAAGCCAGAAAGACCTGAGCAAGGGAAGACCTGCAACTGAAATGATAATATAGGCGTGAGCATTAAAATGCCCAGTAGGTAAGCCAAAGTAAACCACTGAATCCAAATGATTCCTTTCCCAAGCAATCCGTTGACACAGGTTTGAAAAATACAATTATAAAAATAGATTTTTCACATTTAAAAAAAATAACCAACATGTTTTCCCCCATTTGAAAATCCAACGCACACTATAAATCACTTTCAAAACCATTTCCTGTTTTTATAAACAAAACCAAATACAGATAATACTACGACTGTGCTAAAAAGGAACAGGTAAACAGTACAGGCTGAAAACAAACCAGTGAAACAGGAAGTAAACAAGCAATGCATGATGAAAGTAGTGGAAAAGGACACAAGTAACAATGTGAGCTGTAAAGAAGAACTGTAAGAAAACAATCAAGGAAACATTTGGATTCAGTGGTTTACTTTGGCTTACCTACTGGGAATTTTAATGCTCACGCCTATATTATCATTTCAGTTGCAGGTCTTCCCTTGCTCAGGTCTTTCTGGCTTGAGTCGCTCATTGTTGGAGCGAGGTTGCTCTCTAGTTGGGTGGTGACCTGAGAGGTCACATGGAGGTACATGGTTGTGTGGCTTTTTTTTCTTTTTTTTCTGCTGATAATGTTTATCTGTTCGGTTCTATTTACTTTTTTTGGGCTGAAATTGTTCCCAACGATCAAATTTTAATGGCCGGCACTTGTTGCCAACCCAGGGGGATCGGGAACGCCCCTCGGGACTTGCCACAGACCGGCTCGGGTGACCGGTTCAGGGTCGACCCGGGCTGGTTCGTGACAAACCTCAACCAAAAATTATTAATCAAATTAAATATAAGCATCATCTATAAAAGAAAAGAACATCACTAAAAAAACTGAGGTCACAATTTAGCAACACTAAATTAATGAAATGAATCAGCGCATGTTTTCAAAATCTGAAATTCCGAATCTTTTTTTCTCATCCCGATATGATGAACACCCGGACCTAATCTAATGTAACACCCCATGGATTTACAAAAAATATATTATAGAATGCATGAATCACTGAGTCTATACAATGCACAATACTATTGTAACCTAGTAATGTAAACATAATATTTCTTCCTAGGTGATTTGAATTTTGAAATACTGGCATACACTATTACATTCAATAAGATACAGAGTCTGAAGAGACAAACCTATATTTTTTTAATAGTAACATACCCTTATGAGTAATAATAAATTTTAAATCATAAACAATAGAAACATCACCCATAAATTTATAAATACAATTTAGAGATCATAAATGTAAAAAAATGGTTGTAGTATATGTATTGGTATTTTGGTATGAAATAAATATTTAAACAACAATATTATGATTATTTTAATAATTGAAAATGGAATCTTATTTTCAAAAAATGTAATAAATAATTTTTATTTTATTTTCTTATCATTATAAGAAAATTATATTGGAGCTTGATTAATTTCTCACGATCTTATAAAATGAGTTAAAGATTTGAAGTACTTTTTTAAAATAAATTATTATTTTAATTAAAAATAAATTAAAAATACCTAAAAAATAATTTTTTTAAAATGAAGATCAGTTTTCAATTATAGACGTCGAAAAATGGTTAGGGTGATTTTTTTTGGATTTTTTTGAAATAATCGAATTTTTTATGAATAGTGAAATACTATAAAATACCATATATAAAAAATATCAGTTAAATTCAATATTTATGAAAACATTGCTAATTTAAGTCCAAATCATTAGAACACACATGAACTTATTACTATTATGGGTCCCATGAAACAACACAATTCGTTGTCTTGAGAAAATTAATATAATATTGAATAAAATATTCAAAATTCACTCCTCCCTCCATTATAAACCCCCCATCACATCTTATTCAATTCAATCATATAAGATTTTAAGATCATCAATGTTCATCCCAAAAACCCATCCATAGTAAATCCCCACATCCAAGAGGCTCTTGGTCCTTCCAAAAGAGAAAAACCCATTCCCATTAATAGATTCTCAAGGGGGGATTGAATAGGTAAATTAATATTTTATTTCTTTCATTTTCATTTCATATTCCTTTCTATTGTTATCTTCTCCTCACCTATTCTATCCAAATGACCATGATAACTACATTATCATCTATATAATATAATTATATCATTTTAATGGATGAACCATCATCATTATTTTTACTCTCGCTCTCTTACATATTATAAACGAAATTATCATCTGTGAGGTTCCAATTTACAACCTTCGTGGATGACAGAGTTTTTAAATTCAATATATCTATCATTTAGAGTAATAAAACCATTTCAATGGTAGAAAAAGACTATAATATATTTATTATAACCTATTTAATTTTCAATATCCAGTGTACATACATATTATTAAATCAAATGACAAAACTAGTTCTTAATATTCAATATAACGATAAAATAATCTAAGTGAATATCATTAATATTTCACCTAATGATTCTTCCTCATTCCATGTAACGAAATAATATAAATTACCATTAAAACATATTCATGTTCATTAATAATATTCAGTTTCAATTCCAAATATTTACATCTATTCTTCGTGAACATCCAAACTCGTATGCAAATATACACACAATGAGAACTAAGGAAACGAGCACTCTGGAATGATGAAATTAAATATTATAACTCATCAATAAATACATAATAAAATTAAAAAAATTGTGATAAAATAAATACTTTTCTAATTGATTATGAATTATCTTATTAATAAGATTAATTACATATTCCAAGACCTTAATTTAAAGAGTGAAACACATTCGGACATAAGTTATGTGTTTCTTCATCTCACTTCCATTTTTGTGAGATATTCCGTAACCACTACTATTAATTCTGTATGATGTATGTATAATGAAAATTGATGTTTCATATCATCAATATATTTATTTTCAGGATATTAAATTTATCATTTTACAATCATTATTTTTGGGGCATACAATTCAATTGATTAAAATGTTTTATGGGCTTTTACATGAATATCCATTTCCATTCGGGTCACTTTTATTATCTTATTACCTTAATGAAATTCTTATATATCATTGTGTATCCCTAATAAATTATATTTGAGTTTTCATTATATTTATACCAACCATAATAATTCCTTATTTAATGGAGATTTAAATATTTTAAAAGGAACGTTCAAAATTATTTCTGAAACACTTCCCTGATTTAAGGGAATTTATCAAATTCATACTTATTTTCAAGAAAAAATTAAAATATATTTTAATTTAGATTTATCTTTATAAAATAATAAATTTTATCATGAATTATTTGTTTTTTTTAAATTAGTGTTTTATGAAATAAAGCATGCCTTTAGGCTTTAAAATCAATTTAATGAATTAATTAAACGCCAATAAAATGTTTTAATTCAAAATCCTATTTAAAAATGGATTTAACATGATTTCCCTTCAGTGGGACAACATTAATGACTAAAAAATTATTTTGGTGTTCTTAACTCTTATTTTACAGAATTTAAATGTTTTAAAATTTTATTTCATGAAAAATATAAAAGAAATATTATTTCTGATGTAAAAAATGATTTTTATATACTCACTTTCTCTTTTATAATATATACACCTTGTTAACCAAATATTACTTGCATTTATTTTAGGTAATTCCCTTTGGGATATCATAAAAATGTCTCATTATTATCATTTAATTATATAGGATTATTAATTTAATGTTTCATGGTGGTATGGGACATTATGGAGTGTTTGATGATTATTTTCTTAAGAAATTTTTAATGGTATCATTTAAAAGATTATTTTCTATGTCTACATACTTGTTGAATATCTTACATTATATTATTATGATTATAAGATAATTTTACTGGGCCATCATTAATATCTTTAGGTCTAATAAAATTAGTTATAGTTTTAAAGTTTATTTTTTGGAATAAATTTTGATTTTATTTAACAATTAAATTGAAAATATTTTGAAAATGAATTTAAAAAAAATTATTTCAGTTTTTAATTATAAATATTGAAAATTTGTTAGGGTGATTTTTTTGGATTTTTTGAAATACTCCGATTTTTTATGAATAGTGAAATACAGTAAAATGTCATATTTAACAATTATTAGTTAAATGCAGTATTTATCACATCATGAGTCATGTAAGGCCACTTTTTTCGAACTCACATGAACTCATTACTATTAGGGGTCACATGAAACAACTATTTTTTGGTCATGAGAGAATTAAAAAAATATTCAATAAAATATTCAAAAATCACTCCTTCCCTACAATATAAATAACCCCCATCACCCCCTCTTCTCATCACTCTTCTATGTCATGAATCTTATCATGTTTCTACCCAAATATACTTCCCTAGTCACTCACCACATCTTATAATTTCTGGGTCTTTCTAAAAGTCCATAACCCCTTCCCTTTTAGAGAATCTCAAGGTGGTGGATTCAATTGGTAAATTCACATTTCATTTCGTTCATTTTCATTTCATGTTCCTTTATATTGTTATCTTCTTTTCAAATAATATATCAAAATTACCATGATAACTCTATTATTATATATATACTATAATTATATCTGGATAATGAAGAACCATCATCAATATTCATACTCTCAATATTTTATTTTATAAACAAAATTATAGTCTCTGAGGTTCTAATTTACAACCTTCTAGGAAGATGATATTTTGTTCTCCAATTTCTCCTTCATTACTAGTAATTAAACAGATAATATGGATTAAAAAACTATGATATATTTTTTTACTTATTTAATATTCATTATCCAATGTACCTACATTTTATAAAATCATATAACCAAACTAGTTCCTGATAATCAAAATACCACTAAAACAAATTTATTTGAATGTCATTAATATTTCACCTAATGATTCATCCTCATTCTATGTAAAAAATGATATAAATGAAAATTAACACATCTATATATTCATAAATAAAATGTAATTTTAATTTTATATATTTATATCCATTCCACATAAACATCCATACTCATATATAAATATATCGATCATGATAACCAAGGAAATGAACCCTCCGGAAAGACAAAATTCAAACTTATTACTTCTCAATAAAGACATAATGAATTAAAAATATTTATCATAATCTATAAAAATGTTTAATAGGTTCCAAATTATGTTATTAATATGTCTAATATCATATTCCAGGACCATAATTTCAAGAGAGGAACATATTCAGACTAATGGTAAGGGTTTCTTCATCTCACTGTCATTTTTGTGAGATATTCCTTAATCACTACTATAACGTGTGTATGGTTTATGCATACTGCCTATTGATGTATTATATCACGATTATATTTATTTTAATGATATTAAATATATCATTTGATGATCATTAATTTTTGGGGAATACGATTCAATTGATTACAATGTTGTAATGGTTTTTCACCGAATCCTCTATTTTCATTCGGGGTAACCTTTATTGTCTAATTAAAATAATGAAATTATAATGTATTATTTTTTATTCCACATAAATTATTTTATAGTTTTCTATATATTTTTATAAACCATAATCCTTCTTAATTTTATGGAGATTTTAAAGTATTTAAAGGAACATTAAAAATTATTTTTGAAATACAAGATCGATTCAGGGGAATATCTCAAATTCTTAGCTATTTTTATGACAACCCTACTTTTATTACAAACATAAAAATGATATATTAGATAAAAATTCACTTGATAAATCAAATAAGATCAAGAGTTTTAGTGTCTTTGGGTCTTAGGATCATTACATAAAAACATAAAACATGAAATACAACATCTTTATTGAAAACTTATTTTACATGACCACTACATTCCTTCGTACTTAGAATTGCATGGGATAACATAAGGACATGCATAAGAAAAGGGTGATCTATAAAGCCCAGTAAGGGAGTACACATGGAATAACATGAAGAGTACAATACATGATAGACAATAGGTATATCAATAGAGCAAAAGAAAAACATGAACATAAATGCATGATAAAGCATGATAATCATAACATGGAAATGTGGAAACAACACTTAACAAGGAATTAGCATGAGTCAAGGATCATTTCACATAGAGCATGAGTAAATCCTCATTTCACATAAATCACGAGTAAACAATAATTTTACATTTATTAGCATGAGCCAACAATCATTTCACATGACGTATCATGATATTATACTTTACCTAATGCATTGGAGGGCTATAAGGGTGAATCCTTCTTAAACATTTCATTTCATGAATAAGTGTGCCACATGGATCATAAAACATGGATTCATAAAACATAATCATTTATTCCATGATAAGGAAATCTGGAATTTAGACACGAAACTTTATAATAAATAAGTAAATGTGCATAAAAGTGAACACCCTTAATGGAGAAATGGGCATGGTATTCACTACATAATGGCATTGGCTTAGAAAATCGGTGCAATTTCAGCAGCATAACTGCGAGACGTAAGAATTCATAAAAAGGGTTGATGAGAGAGAAAGGGTTTCATCAACATATTTAAATGTAATGGATTTTAAGGAGGTAATATAGATACAAGTCCCAACAATTTTAATGGATTTTAGGTTCATGATACAAAAGTATTTCTTGAATGTAAATGAGGAGAGAGAAGTTCCTTTCGGAATTTTGGCATAGTAACGGGTGTACGTGGGAGGAATTAAATGAGAGAGAAAGGGGTATCCAATAATTCAAACATAAATAGGACAGTATGATAGAGGTTCAAAACCATACCCCTACATTCATAATTTAAATTAAAAGGGAAAAACAACTTAATGAAAATTGGACAAAAATGAGAAAGGAAGAAAAACCCTTACTTGGAAGTGTGCTTCCAAAGGCTTGAGAGAGGCTTGTGAGAGGCTTATTGGGAGATTAGGGCACCTTGGAAGGATTCTAGAGAGAGTAGGGAAGAGGTTGGACGAACTCCAAAGGCTTTGAGTGAGGAGGAAGTGGGAGCTTGGGTGGTTTATATAGGAAATGTGAGGGAATTCTTTATTATTTAGGTTTGGGACCCCTTATATTAAATTAATCCAAACCACAAACCATCCCATGGTTTTTGCCCATGGTTTTTGGAAAAGGTAAGAGGAAAAAAATATTTTATATGGCCAAAGTCCTAACATCTTAAAATATTAGGATTTCTTATGTGGTGGTGAGTCACAATCCCATGGAAATTAATTTAGAAAGACAAGGTGTTTAATAAGTCTTGAGGGGTCCATCAATGCTTTGAAATGTAATCCAAACAAACCCAAAATCACGTTATTTTAATGGTAATACATATATTGGAGAAACAGAATGATTATAGTATTTTATTACATCACTATTGGGTCATTATGATGTCATAAAACACATTATATATTTAAACGATATTTAATTCTTACTCAAAAAATTGACTGTCTAAGAAAATTATGATAAATTCACCCTTGGATAATTTCGATGTCCTGATTCCAAAATTAATATTTATTTTATCTAAATAATTTTCTAAATATGTTAATTTTCACTTTTAAAATAAAAACTGATATTTATCGAAAATTCACGGGTTTTGACAGAAATGGCTTTCAAACATTAATATAAATTATAATTGCATTCATACAACTATATGATCATTTTTATATAATAAAATAAACTAATAATAATAATAATTTTTATTAAAATATTATTTAATTCAAAAATCCCTTAATTTAATAGAATAGATTTCTTAAATATATAAGAACTAAAACACCATTTTTACTTTAAAAACTATTTACAATGTACCAATAATGACAAGAAATTATATTCATTATTATATACAAAAAAGAATAATTTACATGAACATAGTACTCTTTATTAGTTACATAACCCCTTAAAACAACCGCATAAGACCTAAGGGTAAGGTGTGCGAGGGTGACAGACTCTTGGGGTGGCTCGGATAACATCGCCCGAGTGATAATTTCTATCAACATCAACTTTTCCCGTAGATGGTCCTATTAGATCTTAAAATGATGAATCTCAGCTTGGTCTTGGTCAAGAGCGAAGCCCAAGGATGCCACCTCTTTTCTGAGCTCCGATAAATGGGTTTCATATGGAGCAATTCTACTAGATGAGGCCATCACTTCTTTTGTCTTAGTAAATTTCGATTTGTTAAGGCCCTATATTTATAAAAATCATTCGATCACTGTTCAACGGCTATATTTTCAAAGATCAAAATTCTTATCATAAAACCAATGAAGTTGAAATTTTATATAAACATAAAGAGACATTTAATTAAATCAAGAGGGATTTCCATTAATGAAACTTTGGGTCATTACAATATTCCACCCTTATGAAATTTCTCCCTCAAAATTTTCCTTTTCCCACACTAAAACAGATGTGGGTAACTCAGCTTCATCACTTCCTCTGATTCCCAAGTCGCTTCTTCAAACTTGGGGGTTCTCTACAACACCTTAACGAGGGGCATTGTCTTATTTTGAAGAACATTTTCTCTATGATCTAAGATCTTCACTGGTTGCTCCTCATAAGAAAGATCATCTTCCAATTGTACCACCTTAGAAGAGATTACATGTGAAGGGTTCGGTATGTACTTCCATAAGAGGGATACGTGAAATACATCATGTACTTTGGCCATAGTAGGTGGAAGTGCTAGTCGATAGGCCACATCCCTGACATGATCAAGAATGTCGAAGGGGCCGATGTACCTTGTACTTAACTTACCTTTCTTTCAAAACCTCATGACCTACTTCCACAGAGATATGAGTAGAAAAACCATGTCTCCAACTTTAAACTCAAGGTCTCATCAACGATTATCTGCATAACTCTTCTGCCGACTATAGTCTGCCTTGATATGCTTCTGAATGGTTTTCACCTTCTCGACAATTTCCTCGACCATTTCTGGTCCAAGAAGCATACTTTCAATGACCTCATCCCAACATGTCGGTGTTCTGCACCTTTTCACACACATGGATTCATGTGGTGCCATTTGGATGCTCGAGTGGAAACTGATATTATAAGAGAACTAAACCAGAGGAAGATATTGATCCCATCCTCCTTTAATGTCCATTGAGCATGCTCTCAACATATCATCAAGTGTTTGGAAAGTCCCCTTAGATTGGACATCATTTTGAGGATGATATGTCATACTGAAGTTCAGTTCAGTATTCAGAGCATGTTGAAGACTCTTCCAAATCATAGAGGTGAATCTTATATCTCCGTCAGACACAATAGATAGTGGTACTCCATGCAACCTTACAACTTCCCTGACATATATATATGTTCCAGTTGATCCAATGAGAAATCCTTCCAAATAGCAATGATGTGTGTAGTCTTTGTAAGACAATCCACAACAACCCAGATTGCATTGTTGCTTTTGGATATCCTCGGATGTCCGGTGAAAAAGTCCATGGTGATGTTTTCCCATTTCCATTCTGGTATGGGCAATGGTTGTATCATCCCCTTAGACCTCGGCCTCTCTTCCTTCACTTGCAGACACACGAGACACATTGATGTATATTTTGCAATATCCTTCTTCATATTATACCACCAAAAGTTCTCTCGGAGATCTCGATACATCTTTTTTCTCTCTGGGTGAATTGAGAAATTTGAACTATGTGCATCATCCAAAAGTTCCTTCTTTAGCTCCAGAAATGATGAAACAAATAGTCTAATCCCAAACCACACAATTCCTTCTTCATTATCATAATACTCCGAGGATTTCCCTTTTTCTAAAGCTTCAAATTTTTCTGGAATTCCCACATCATCCTTTTGAGAATCCTTTACCCTTTCCAAAAGATACGGTTGAGCAATCATTTCTGAAAAGAGTGATTATGTTCCCTTCTCTGTGATTCCCATCTCCATATTCTTCAAGTCTAATAAGAATGGATCCTTCTAAATTTTCATCATTGATAGAATCACTGGATCCTTTCTACTTAGTGCATCTGCCACCATGTTCTCTTTCCCAATGTGGTAATGGATTGAACAGTCATAATCCTTGATGAGCTCTATCCATCTTCTCTGACACATATTATGCCTTTTCTGTGTGAATATAGATTTGACACTCTTGTGGTCAGTATATATCTCAGATTTCTCTCTATATAGATAATGTCACCATATTTTCAAGACAAAGATCACCCCCACCAACTACAGATCATTCGTTGGATAGTTTTCCTCATGGATTTTCAACTGCCTCGAGGCATAGGATATCACTTTATCATTCTACATCAGCACACAACCTAATCCCTTCTTTGAAGCATCACTGAATACCACAAAAATTTCCCCACATGTGGGTAAAATGAGCACGGGCACAATGATAAGCCTATTTTTCAACTCCTTGAAGCTTTCTTTGCATTCATCACTCCAAGCAATCTTTACTCCCTTTTGAGTTAGCTTGGTAAGAGGGTTGGACAGTCGTGAGAAATTTCTCACAAATCTTTGATAATACCATCCAACCCCAAGAAGCTATGGATATCCGTTAGCGATGTTGGCCTCGACCATCCCTCAATTTCATCTATTTTGGAGGGATCAACAAATATCAAATTTCTTGTGATGATATGGCCCAAGAATGATACTTCCTTCAACCAGAACTCACACTTTCTAAACTTTTCATAGAGCTTCTCCTTGCAAAAAGTCTCCAGTATAGTTCTTAAATGCTCCTCATGATCCTCCTTGGTTTTGGATTATATAAGAATATCATCTTTAAAGACTACAACAAATTTCTCTAGGTAATATCTTAATACTCTATTCATTATGTCCATTAATATTTATGGAGAATTAGTGAGTCCAAAAGGAATTACTATGAATTTATAGTGCCCGTATCTTGTGCGAGAAGCAGTCTTGGGCATATCTTCCTTCTTCACCATTAATTGATAATATCCTGACCGCAAGGCCACCTTGGAGAAGTATTGTGCTCCACACAGCTGATCGAACAAGTCATCAATTATTGAGAGAGGATACTTGTTCTTAATCGTGATTTTTTTATTTTAATGACAATTGATGCAAAGCTGCATTGACCCATCCTTCTTCTAGACGAAGAGGACTGGTGCACCCCATAGTGAAGCACTTGGCCGTATAATCCATTTATCCAGATTCTCCAGTATATGTTTCTTCAGCTCTTCAAGCTCTAAAACAGCCATTCTATATGGAGTCTGGGATATTGGTAAAGCTCTGGATATATGTTCAATTGAGAATTCCACATCTCTTCTAGGATGAAGACCAGGCAGTTCCTCGGGAAACACTTCAGCGAATTCCCTCACAATAGAAATTTCTTCAAGGATGGATTCTTCCATGGACTCAATCATCTGAGCTAGATATGCATGCTCATAAGGCAGTAATATCCACACTTGAGATGATGGAGCTAAAGGAGATACATCTTCCTCCTTACACTTGTAATGAATCAGGGGTCGACTCTCCATATGGAGTGTGATTTCCATCTCCTGACAATTTATGATGGCTCTATATAAGGAAATCCAATCCATACCAAGAATTTCATAAAATTTTACTAGAGGGAGTATGACGAGGTTCTCCGGGAAATTAAATCCACATATTATAACAGGGGAGGACTTATATTGATGGGATGTAATGATTTCCCCATTTTCCATACTCACCGACATCTTCAATTCAATGATTTGTGGTGGTGTAGGGATTGTTCTACTAAACATTTGTGATATAAAAGAATGCATAGAACCTGAATCAAAAATTATGTTTTCTATTCTTGAATGAATAACTAGAGTACTTATCACCACTTCGTTGTCGGGGTTCACTTCGGCAAAAGTGATGGAAAAGGATCTTCCTTGCTGCCTCAGAGGTTGTTGGTTGTCTCTAAAAACCCTTGGATTAGGGCACTGATTTGAAAAATGACCCGGTTATTTGAATTTTTAGCATTTAACAATGCGTTGAGGTTCGAATGGAGTGTTCCTCTCCTCTGTCGCACTGTTGGATTTATCCATCGGACTGCCATAACTAAATTCTACCTTACGCTTCTTATACCCATGATACCCCTATGATTCTCTGATCTTTATTTAGTCCTTGAGGGAACATCAGATAATTTTCTCATAACTATCGAAGTCACGGATCCCTAATGATTTCCGCATACTAGGCTTCTTCCCACCATAGAAGTGGTCAACATTTCATTCGGGGGTAACGACAAAGCCAGAAGCATATCGTGCAAGCCTTGTGAAGTTTGCCTCATACGATCCAACAGATTCTTTATCTTTTTTCTTGAGGGAACGAAAGTCCATTTCAATCTTAAGCTAGAGGGTGAGAGGAAAATAATTATCATAAAACATCTTCCATAAATCCTTCAATTCCAACGCCTAGATCTCCTCCTCAGGCTTCATATTTTTGATCAATGTCCAGCATTGATCAGCTTCACCCTCCATACGATAAGCCGCTTAGAGAACCATCTCTTGTTCAGAACTTTGATAGATGGAGACGATCTTTTCAATGGAGTTGATCCATTGTTCAGCATCGTGGGATCAGATGATCCACTAAATGTAGGAGGCCGTTGTGTCTTGAAGCTCATGATAGCGACATGTTCATTATTAGGGGGGTTTGGACGTTCCTCTTGACCTATGTTTCTATTCAATGCTAGAGTTAGCTGAGAGAGAAGTGGGACAATGTTCGTGATTCCCGCTCCAATTGGATTTGGCATCTCATTATTACAGTCATCACACTGATCTTCACATCGGTTGTTTGCCCGAGTCCTCCTATTACCGGCCATTGTCTATAATAAAAGGAATGTTATGGGGTAACACAAAGGGTAATCCAAAGCCAAAATTTGATGACTTATAAATAAAATTTTATTCCCCTTACTCAAGAGTCTATAAGATTCAATCTAGGATTTTCATGATCTAATTTCTATCATATATTCTTAGGGACATTTTTTTAATTCCCATAATAAGGGTTTATACTAAGATTGTGAATTTATCAAAACATATCCCCCGAGAGTGTCGTAACCAAGAGTGTAGCAAGGCCCGTTGTCGTGCACCAATTCTTGTTTGAGTCTAGCTCAAAACGGGGTTTTCGGGTTTTAACCATAGGATACATCTGTGACAGAGCCGTCTCTACCTACTCATATCCAGACCGGGATGTACTTTTTGATAAACCACTTACTCAGTACTTACCAAAACTTAGCGATGTTTTTATTATACTTAGTCTTGTCTCTAAGTATTTACTAGGGTTTTATAATCCTAATCCCAAAAATAACTAAACCTATCCTTTGATACCAACTATGACAACCATTGTTTTATTAGAAACTTAAACATGATTTATTACATAAAACATCACTTGATAAAACAAATAAGATCGAGATGTTTAGTGTATTTGTGGCATTGGATCATTACATAAAAACATAAAACATGACATATAATATCTTTATTGAAAACTTCCTTTACATGACCACTACATTCCTTTGTACCTAGCATTGCATGTGATTACGTGAGGACATGCATAAGAAAAGGGTGATCTATAAATCCCAGTAAGGGAGTACACATGGAAATAAATTAGGAGTACAATACTTTTTAGACAATATGCATATCAATAGATCTATGAAAAACGTGAACATAAAAGCATGATAAAGCATGATAATCATAACATGGAAATGTGGGAACAACACTTAGCATGAGCCAAGGCTCATTGCACGTGGAGCATTAGTAAATCCTCATTGAACATAAAGCACGAGTAACCCCTCATTGAACTTGAATTAGCAAGATTCAAAACTCATTGCACAAGACATATCATGATACTATACGTTACCCAATGCATTGGAGTACTATAAGGGTGCACCCTTCTTAAACATTTCATTTCATGCATAAGTGTGCCACATGGATCATAAAACATGGATTCATAAAACATAATAATTTATTCCATGATAAAGGAATATGGAATTAATAAATGAAACATTATAATCAATAAGTAAATGGTCATAAAAGTGAACACCCTTGATGGAAAAATGGGCATGGTATTCACTACACAATGGCATTGGCTTAGAAAATCGGAGGGATTTCGGCAGCGTAATGGCGGGACGTAAGAATTCATAAAAAGGATTGATGAGAGAGAAAGGGGTTCACATTATATTTACATGTAATGGAAAGTATGGAGGTAATATAGATACATGTCCCAACAATTATAATGGATTTTAGTTTCATGATACAAAAGTATTTCTTGAATGTAAATGAGGAGAGAGAAGTTTCTTTCGGAATTTCGGCATAGTAACGGGTGTACGTGGGAGGGATTAAATTAGAGAGAAAGGGGTCTCCCATCATTCAAACATAAATAAGACAATATGAGGGAGGTTCAAAACCATACCCCAAAATTCATAATTGAAATTAAAAGGGAAAAACAACTTACAGAAAATTGGACAAAAATGAGAATGGATGAAAAAGCCTTAATTGGTACTGTGCATACAAAGGCTAGAGAGAGGCTTGTGAGAGGCTTTTTGTGTAACGCCCCAACCCTAGTTACCTAGAGTAAGTTCATTATTACATAACATTGGAATGATCACGAGAAAATTAAGTCTCGAAATACCTATTAGTTTAGTAGCCTTTGAATAACTAGATACATCCATAAATTTTTACATTACATCATAAAAAAATCATCTTGTCTTCATATCCCCTCATACTATCCCTACAGGTCATTCATAAATTACTTCTTCATAATCCTGGGAAAAATAAAACATTGAAAGGGGTTAGCTCAGATGCTTAGTAAGGATAACATTATAGCAGAAGCTTTCATAGATAAGCATAAACATTTAAGACAGTTTATAACTAAAACAAAATCCTTTTAAACTTGAACTTCAGCATAAAATGGAAAAGATAAAATAAAATAATTCCATTTACTTACTCACATGGATTTTCTACTAGTTGAAAAATCCCGTGCATTATCAATAACCACTTTCATAATGATGGAATGCATAATGCCAGACTATCATAATCACATAGCTAATGCCTCGTGCCAGGACTACAAATAAGATTTTTCCAAGGCCTTGTGCCAAGACACTAGTTTGTCTCATGAGAACTACCGATGCATCGAGGAGATATAGCGGGTTCCACCCGTCACATATTAAGTCCAATGCATTCCTCATATGAAAATGTTTAAACATAACATAAACATTCGTATTAAAACTAGCATACGAAATGTCAATACTTTTACCACAAACCATGAATGGTATAAAAACAACACATCCACAGTCAAACATAAATCATTCGATACAATATGGAAGAATTTATTTTATCACATTAACCTCAATCGAGAATAATGAAGTATGTTGACATAGATGAAAATAATCATCAATACTATTTGAGAGAAATATCCCCCTTTTCTTGAAAATATTTAAAAGTCACACTATTTGTAAAGAAGCCATTTAAAAGTAGATTTTTGAATCAAAGTGTCCCATACCACTTTAAAACTTTTTAAAAGGAGTTTTATTTTCTAAACATTAATTTCCATATAAATAAATCCTTAAAACCATTTTTAAAACATGGACATTAATGAGAAAGATTTAGATGAATAAGTCTTTAAAACATTTAAAAATAGTATTTTAGTTAGAGATTCTAACAAAAAGAGACACTTGAATACATATAATTGAGGTAATAAAAACTTTTTAATATCATGATAATAAAGGGATTCATGATATATTATGTCAAAGTATATTATATACACCACATAAAAGTGATTTGGTGTATATCAACAAAGAAGTCTCAATGGAATGTAAATTGAGATGAAATCTCTCATAAAGGCCGTATCCTTAGGTTAAGGATAAACCAACGACATAATTATGTGTGACAAATATAAATACACTAAATATGATTGGATATTCAGTGTAAAACAATCAAAGGATATTCACACATATTCTTGTAAAAACAACACCAACGAATTGGATGTTTAACTCAACAAATGGAGAATGAGTTAAAATTACTCTTATCAAATTAATATCAATGACTTGAGAATTATCAATGGAGTGATTATGTGTATAAAAAGTATATCCATGGAAAGGGGAGTGGAAATTATGACATAATCAAATGAATAGTGATTCCACACATAATCTTGGAGTAAAATAATCAATGGAGTTTGCGTAAAGCCGAATAAATGGAAATTGAAATTTCAAATTCCCTTATCGATTTGGTAACTTTTGAAACACACACCCATGAAAGAAGTATCATACCATGATGATTTAAATAACCATAAATTAATGTATATTACACAATGAATACAATCGTGGGAAGTATACATACACCACATGCAATAATTAAGTGGTGATCAATGGAAATCACACGAAATTAAAAGTGAGATAAGAAACCCCTTACCACATTAATCAACTGAGTCGTATGGCCAAAAGTTAATAACCACCAAATGATTTATAGAATTACATTAATAAAAAGAGAATCATGACAATATATCTCAAATGGCAGTATACAATACACCACTTTAAATAATTTAGTGGCGAACAATGGAAATCTCACGGAATTGAAAGTGAGATAAGAAAATCCCTTACTTTGTACTTTTTCCTTGGTCGAAGGTAGTTTTAACTCCTGTATAATGGTTAAATAATTGTTATTAAATTATAAAATAATCATTTACTTAAATATGATATCATATATAATCTATTGACATTGATTTGTTAATAATATCTTAGAATTATCGTCATTTCGGTTGTTAACGGGTTCATTTTACTTTATATTCTTTGTTATGTGATCCATATTCGTTATTAATGGGATGTATATTATTCATATCCATAATGATACCTATTCCTTAGATACTATTTTTAAATCATAAAATTATAATTATACTTGAATGGATATTATGGAGAATGAATCTTATCGCGTTCGTGGAGACGGTAGTCCGTACATACGCACGAGCGACAATATCATTCTTTTGATATTAAAATAATATATAATTGGATGTAATATCATATATACAGAATCATTATCATGTTATATTTATTATTTACATGAGTTACACATCATTATTATACCCAGCAAAATAATAATATATTGAATAACAATTACACCACGACGTGGAGACGGTAAGCCGTACGTACGCACGTATGATGACATGTTATTTAAAGGATGGATAGAATACTGAATATGGTTGTACCATATTTATAATAACATCACAATAAATATATGATACTGGATTTATTATTTTATAATGGTAATAACAAATAATGAGGAAGTGGAAGAAGAAAGGAACTTGAAAAGGGGTGGTGAAAACATTACCTCTTTTTCGGGTTCTTCCAATTGATTTGATCAAAAGGGATCCTTAGGTTGGCTTTATGATCAAACTAAGGCCTCTAGGTTGTAGTGATGGAAGTTGAGATAGTATTTGGCAGGGTTTGGCCGATCCAATGATCTTTGAAGGTGTGAAAACATTAGAAGGAGGAGTGCCCTTTTATAAGAGTGGTGAGGGGCACCTTTGGAAAAGCTAAAATATTAATTTATAATAAATTCATATTCGGTTTATAATGGCTCAAAAGATTATTATTTAAATTTTAAGGTGGGGGTGGGTCGAAAAAAACTCAACCAATAGAATGTAGACAGGTTTGGTTCATTATATTAACCTTATCTTTAAGTATTAACTCTTAGTTAATTAGTTTCACTTTTACAATGTCTCATTGTATTTTTATATTATATGGTTAATAAACATACTATATACATCCAAGCGACCCTCAAGTGGTCCATTAATTATGAACCTATCATGATATAGTGTCTTGGATGAACCTTATATTTTTAGGAATTTAATATCAATTAATAATATTTTTTTTTAAGAACAATTTTATGTCAATTTTGACACTATTCAATAGTTGATTTTTGTGAAACTCATAACAGATTGATTACTTCAAAAAAAGTCAATTAAATCACTCATAATATATCATATTATTCTAGAAAATTATTTTAATTCATTAAAAGTTTCATATTATATTTATTTGGGTATTTATAATATAAATTATTTTAATTTTTCACTATTAAAGTAATTAATTCATCATCATTGTGTCATAAATAAAATAAATTATTTAATGTCTAAAAATTATAAATAAAATATAATTATGTAGGAAATATTTTTATCTTTCTAATTAATATTTATAATCTAAAATCTAACATATATAACCCTATGTAACAATTTTTTTGTTAAAAGATATATGCTTGTATCATTTTTGTATTTATTTTAACTTAATTAAAATAAAGTGTCATTATCACTAACAAGTGCATCCATGGGGTCCCAAAATCGACCCAAAGATGCCCATGGTCGACCATGTGTCAACCAATAGGGTTAAGACACGTTTTAGAGTAATTTAGTATTATTATAATATTATTTGTTTAACCCTTGTTTTCTGGATTTACCCTTTAACCATGGTAAATAAAATATTTACCGAAATAATTATCCAATATGTTTAAAAATAAAATTTACCTATTTACACAATTTTAACATCCTGATTCAAAATATGGAATCCATTTTTCCAAATTCAAAACACATAAGTTGCAGAAATTAATTTAAAATTAATTCCCGTTGTGAAAACAAAAAGCGTGTTTTTTTAGAGATAATAACTATCAAAAGATTGTTACTTGTTTATGTCTGGTTTAAATGTGAAATTATGTTCAATGACCCACATTGTATTACATGGTAAAAATATATTCTAAATATACTTTAAAACCACTCAAATTCATAATTTATCACTATTAATTATTTTTATTAAATAAGTTGTTTTTAATTAAAATTTAGTAATTTTCACTATTCATCAAAATATGAATGTTATCCGAAAAGTACCAAAATTTCACCATAGGCTAATTTCGATATTCCGAATCCAATAATGAAGTCCATTTTGAGTGATAGAATTTATAAAATTTCAAAAAGTAGGTATTACTATTCATAACGGCTAGTTTGATTGCTTATGGTGTGTTAGAATCTCGAAGTTGCGTACAATGCACGCCATTGCATGAAAGGAAACATACCGAGGAATCTTGGGGTGTTACATTCGCCCCTCCTTCAATAAATTGCATCCTCGCAATTTTTAAAATTGTGCTTGGAAATATATGGAAACTCCCACATCAGAAAAAGAGTCAATAAAACAATCACATTAAAAGAAAGAAAGAGGGGTATAAGGGTCATCCAAAATAACCCATACTCGGATTCCATGTAGGAAAACATGGATATGGATGATAAAATAAGTGTCATGTTCTGATGGAGAAGGATATAAATCATGATCAGGAGGAAGTTAAAAATAAGAAAACCACAAATTTGTGTTGGGACAAATGATTATTAGTCTCCTAGTAGGAAAGTAAACGGACAACATTTTTTTTGTTTTAAGTTACATTACATAAGGACAGGGAATTCATTTATGATAATGACTAAGAACATTAAGAGATATACTTACTTTTTAAGTAGAGTTTCATTCTTTAATAAATTTCCACCACTAACTCAATTTTTTTTTAAATGATAAGTATTCAAGAAGAATTGGTCACACTGGAGGAGCTAGGATAAACTTCTATAGAATCACATGATCCATGCAGGATAAACTATATATTTACATTGTCTTTGATGATTAATCAAAACCAAAATGGTTAGTGAATGATCTAATGATCCCCCAAAATGATATTCCTTGAGATAAATATGCACTAATCTTAATTTCTAAAATTAAACCAACAATACCCCAAAGTTAAATAAATACCATTCAATAATCTATTGTCCTTAAAATATTTCAATATAATCCAAACTAATATTGAAACCCAAAACATAGAAGAATTTGATTATGTAGTCTCCCATGTTAAATTGTATCTCCAAATGACATCAAATACTCTTAAAGTCACATACTTAAATGTAATTAACATCATCACATATTCTCTGTTATAGGTTAATCATTTCCATAAATAACCCAAATCACTATAAATCGACAATAAAAATGTAGATAAAAATCTACCATTACTCTACAAATGAAACCCCATTGTATTCTGTTTTCCTTGGGCATATTGTGTTCCCAACAAAGCGAACATCTTCCAAAATAACATTTATCACTTAATCACCAAATCATTTTCCTATACCAATGGTATTCATTTGATAAGACATAAGAACCCAAATCAACTTATTATTGATCAATAAAATCATTTAACTAAAACAAATAGTCACACTAACCAGGGACTTCACGTAGTCCAGTGGTAGGCGATAAATCCCAATCGCACATTGGTTGTGGGTTCGATTCCTACAGCTTTTTCTGACGCGATGGGTTGTCACACGGTCTACGTGTTGTCCTTTTTCAAAAACAATATTTTATAATATTACCAAAATGAGATAAATTCCTCAAAATAACATAATTTAAACACAAATGTTATATCATACCTTGAATTTTCATCCCAAATTATAATAACATATAATTTTCTCAAACCCCAATGATCATATAAAACCAAATGGTTCTTTATACCTATATCCACAAGAGAAGAGACAATTCTTCCTCAAATATCATTCTCACATGGAAAACAGCGGGGTTACAAATACAAGAGAAAATTATTCCATAGTAAACCCCTCAACAAGGAGTGCTAATCCTTTTTAAATTTTTCTCTAACCATTTATTTCCACATACCTTCTTCTTTGACCAAGAAAATATCCTGTAGAATTGGACTTTCACTCGCGTAATGGCCAGGTCCCTTACATTTATGGAAAATGACTGTAAATGGACTCTTAGGACCATTTTTATCTTCATCCATAGTACTCTTCATTTTTCTTCGGCAATTATTCACATTATGTCCTTCCTTCCCGCTCGTAAAACATTTCGTTGTCCCATTGAGACACTTTCCTGGGTGTCTCCTTCCACATTTCCTGCATGATGAAAATCGAGGGTTCTTTTCTCCATGGTCTCCATTGCTGGAGCTCTTATCATTTATCACCTTTCTCTTCCTTGTTGAGTCTGGTAGTTGGTTAATATATATGTTGTTGATCATATTTTTAGAAAACTGATTTGGCATAAAGACGATATCTTTTACGCCTATCAACATTCCATTTTGTTTCTCATTGCCACCATCGTTCCCACCTTGTACATAATTCTCAAAGTCACTATGAATTCCTTGTAATCCAGCCATTGACTAAAACCAGAAAGCATTGTGTGAGTAACATTAGTCGTAAAATCATTTAGAGATAAAAATGTCACCATATTCTCAATTTGAAGCATATTAGGACTAACCAAGGTCATTTACTCTCATATTATATATATATATATATATTACTTAAATTGGTTTTTAATGAAAATGTAAATTACCCTAAGCATATCCCTCGGGAGTGTCGTAACCATGAGTGCAGCAAGGCCCGTTGTCATGCACCAGTTCTCGTTCGAGTCTACCTCAAAGTGGTGTTTTCGGGTTTTACCCCTAGGTACATCTGTGCCAGAGCCGCCTCTACCTGCTCATATCCAGACAGGGATGTATTGCTCGGAAAACTGACAAAATCTCAACAATACCAAATTTCTAGGAAGATCTTTTAAACTAATCTTCAAAGTTCATCTTAGGTCTACATGCTCTAATCAGAGTTTATCTAAATCTAGCTTCCAAGGTTTGTACTAAACTTCCTCTGATACCAAATATAACGCCCCGACCCTAGTTACCTAGAGTCATTGCATTATTACATAACATTGGAATGATCACGAGAAAGATCAAGTCTCGAAACACCGATTAGTTTAGTATCCTTGGAATAACTAGATACATCAATAAATTTTTACATTACATCATAAAAAAACATCTTGTCTTCATATCCCCTCATACTATCCCTGAAGGTCATTCATAAATTACTTCTTCATAATCCTTGGAAAAATAAATCATTGAAAGGGGTGAGCTATGATGCTCAGTAAGGATAACATTATAGCAGAAGCTTTCATAAATAAGCATAAACACTTAAGGCAGTTTATAACTAAACCAAAAGCCTTTTAAACATGAACTTGAGCATAAAATGGAAAAGGTAAAAGAAAATAATGCCATTTACTTACTCACATGGATATTTTACTAGTCGAACAATCCAATGCATTATCAATAACCACTTTCATAATGATGGAATGCATAATTCCATACTATCATAACCACATAGCCAAGGCCTCGTGCCAAGACTACAAATAAGATTTTGCCAAGGCCTTGTGCGAAGACACTAGTTTGTCTCATGAGACCTACCGATGCATCGAGGAGCTATAGCGGGCTCCACCCATCACTTATTAAGTCCAATGCATTCCTCATATGAACATGTTTAAACTTAACATAAACATTCGTATTAAAACTAGCATATGAAATGTCAATACTTTTACCACAAACCATGAATGGTATAAAAACAACACATCCACAGTCAATCATAACTCATTCGATACAATATGGAAGATTGTATTATATCACATTAACCTCAATCAATAATAATGAAGGATGTTGACATAGATGAAAATAATCATCAAAACTATTTGAGAGAAATATCCACCTTTTCTTGAAAACATTTAAAAGTCACACTATTTGTCAAGAAGCCATTTAAAAGTAGATTTTTGAATCAAAGTGTCCCATACCACATTGAAACTTTTTGAAAGGAGTTTTAATTTCTAAACTTTAATGTCCATATAAATAAATCCTTAAAACCATTTTTAAAACATGGACATTAATGAGAATGATTTATATGAATAAGTCTTTAAAACATTTAAAAATAGTATTTTAGTTAGAGATTCTTACCAAAAGATAAACTTGAATACAAATAATTGAGGAAATAAAAACTTTGTAATATCATGAGAATAAAGGGATTCCTGATATACTATGTCAAAGTATATTATATACACCACATAAAAGTGATTTGGTGTATATCAACAAAGAAGTCTCAATGGAATGTAAATTGAGATGAAATCTCTCATAAAGGCTGTATCCTTAGGTTAAGGATAAACCAACGACATAATTATGTGTGAAAAATATAAATACACTAAATATGATTGGATATTCAGTGTAAAACAATAAATTTATATTCACACAAATTCTTTTAAAAACAACACCAATGAATTGGATGTTTAACTCAACAAATGGAGAATGAGTTAAAATTACTCTTATCAAATTCATATTAATGACTTGAGAATTATCAATGGAGTGATTATGTGTATAAAACATATATCCACAGAAAGGGTAGTGGAAATTATGACATAATCTAATGAATTGTGATTCCACACATAATCTTGGAGTAAAATAATCAATGGAGTTTGCGTAAAGCCGAATAAATGGAAATTGAAATTTCAAATTCCCTTATCAATTTGGTAACTTATGAAACACACACCCATGAAAGAAGTATCATACCATGATAATGTAAATACCCATAAATTAATGTATATTACACAATGAATACAATCATGGGCAGTACACATACACCACATGCAATAATTAAGTGGTAATTAATGGAAATCTCACGAAATAAAAAGTGAGATAACAAACCCCTTACCATGTTAATCATCTGAGTCGTATGGCCAAAAGTTAATAACCAACAAATTATTTACAGAATAACATGAATATAAAGAGAATCATGATAATATATATCAAATGGCAGTACACAATACACCACTTTAAATAATTTAGTGGCGAACAATGGAAATCTCACCGAATTGAAAGTGAGATAAGAAAATCCCTTACTTTGTACTTTTTCCTTGGTCGACGGTAGGTTTACCACCATTATAATGGTGAAATAATTGTTATTGAATTATAAAATAATAATTTACTTAAATATGATATCATATATGATCTTTTAACATTTATTTGTTAATAATATCTTAGAATTATCGTCATTTTGGGTGTTAACGGGTTCATTTTACATTATATTCTTTGTTATGTGAGCCATATTCGTTATTAATGGGATGTATATTATTCATATCCAGAATGATATCAATTCCTTAGATACTATTTTTAAATCATCAAATTATAATTATACTTGAATGGATATGATGGAGAATGAATCTCATCGCGTTCGTGGAGACGGTAGTCCGTACATACGCACGAGTGACAATATCATTCTTTTGATATTAAAATAATATATAATTGGATGTTATATCATATATAATGAATCATTATCATGTTATATTTATTATTTACTTTAGTTACACATCATTATTATACCCATCCAAATAATAATATATTGAATAACAATTACACCACGACGTGGAGACGGTAAGCCGTACGTACGCACGTATGATGACATGTTATTCAAAGATGGATAGAATACTGAATATGGTTGTACCATATTTATAATAACATCACAGTATATATATGATACTGGAGTTATTATTTTATAATGGTAATAACAAAGAAATAGGAAGTGTAAGAAGAAAGGAACTTGAAAAGGGGTGGTGAAAACATTATCTCTTCTTCGGGTTCTTCCTATTGACTTGATCAAAAGGGATCCTTAAGTTGGATTTATGATCAAACTGAGGCCTCTAGGTTGTAGTGAGGGAGGTTGAGATTGTATTTGGGTAGGGGTTGGCCGAACCAAATATCATTGATGGTGTGAATAAATGAGAAGGAGGAGTGCCCTTTTATAAGAGGGGTGAGGGGCACCTTTGGAAAAGCTAGAAATATTAATTTATAATAAATTCATATTCGGTTTATAATGGATCCAAAGTTTATTATTTAACTTTTAAGGTGGGGGTGGGTCTAAAACAACTCAACCAATAGAATTTAGACAGGTTTGGGTCATTATATTAACCTTATCTTTAAGTATTAACTCTATGTTAATTAGGTTCACTTTTACAATGTCTCTTTGTATTTTTATATTATATGGTTAATAAACATACTATATACATCCAAGAGACTCCCAAGTGGTCCATTAATGATTAACCTATCATGATATAAGTCTCTTGGCCGAACCTTAGATTTTTAGGAATTTAATATCAATTAATAATATAATATTTGTTTTAAGAACTCTTTTATGTCAATTTTGACACTATTCAATAGTTGATTTTTGTGAAACTCATAACAGATTGATTACTTCGAAAAAAGTAAATTAAATCAATACTAATATATCATATTATTCTATAAAATTATTTTAATTCATTAAAAGTTTCATATTATATTTATTTGGGTTTTTATAATATCAATTATTTTAACTTTTCACTATTAAAGTAATTAATTCATCATCATTGTGTCATAAATAAAATAACTTATTTAATGTCTAAAAATTATAAATAAAATATCATTATGTAGGAAATAATTTTATCTTTCTAATGAATATTTATAATCTAAAATACAACATATATAACCCTATGTAACAATTGTTTTGTTAAAAGATATATGCTTGTATCATTTTTGTATTTATTTTAACTTAATTAAAATAAAGTGTCATTATCACTTACAAGTGGATCCATGGGGTCCCAAAATCAACCCGAAGATTCCCATGGTCGACCATGTATCAAAAAATAGGTTTAAGACACGTTTTAGGGTAATTTAGTACTATTATAATATTATTTTTTAACCCTTGTTTATCGGATTTACCCTTTAACCATGGTAAATAAAATATTTACCGAAGTAATTATCCAAAATGTTTAAAAATAAAAGTTACATATTTACAAAATTTGAACATCATAATTCCAAATATGGAATCCATTTTTCCAAATTCAAAACACATAAGTGGTAGAAATTCATTTAAAATTAATTCCCGTTGTGAAAACAAAAAAGCGTGTTTTTTAGAGATAATAACTATCAAAAGATTGTCACTTGTTTATGTCTGGTTTAAATGTGAAATTATGTTCAATGACCCAAATTGTATTACATGGTAAAAATATATTCAAAATATACTTTAAAAACACTCAAATTCATAATTTATCACTATTAAATATTTTGATTAAAAAAGTTGTTTTTAATTAAAATTTACTAATTTTCACTATTCATCAAAATATGAATGTTATCCGAAAAGTACCAAAATTTCACCCTAGGCTAATTTCGATATTCCGAATCCAAAAATGAATTCCATTTTGAGAGATATAATTTATATAATTTAAAAATGTAGGTATTACTATTCATAACGGCTAGTTTGATTGGTTATGGTGTGTTAAAATATCGAAGTTGCGTACAATGCACGCCATTACAAGAAAGGAAACATACCGAGGAATCTTGGGGTGTTACATTTTGGGAGCTTGGGTCACCTTGAAAGGATTAAAGAGATAGTAGGGCAGAGTTGGGATGAACTCCAAAGGCTTTGAGTGAGGAGGAAGTGGGAGCATGGGTGGGTTTATATTGGAAAGGTGAGGTAATTCTTTATTATTTAGGTTTGGGACCCCTTATATTAAATTAATCCAAACCAAAAACCATACCATGGTTTTTTCCCATGGTTTTTGGAAAAGTTTAGAAGAAAAAATATTTTATAAGGCCAAAGTCTGAACTTTTTAAAATATTAGGGTTGCTTATGTGGAGGTGAGTCACACTCCCATGGAAATTAATTTAAAAATACAAGGTGTTTAATAAGTCTTGAGGGGTCCGTTAATGATTTTAAAAGTAATAAAAACAAACCCAAAATCACATTATTTTAATGTTAAAACATATATTGGACGAAAATAAAGATTATAGTATTTTATTACACCCCTACTCATTCATTATGATGTCCTAAAACACATTATATATTTAAACGGTATTTAATTTTTACTCAATAATTTGACTGTCTCAAAAAAATATGAAAAATTCCTTGTTGGATAATTTTGACATCCTAATTCCAAAAATAACATTTATTCTATCTAAATATTTTTATAAATATTTTAATTTTCACTTTTAAAATAAAAACCGACATTTATCGAAAATTCACGGGTTTTGACAGAAATGGCTTTCAAACATTAATTAAAATTATAATTGCATTCATACAATTATATGATCATTTATATATAATAAAACTATTCTAATAATAATAATAATAATAATAATAATATTTTATTAAAATAGTATTTAATTCAAAAATCCCTTAATTTAATAAAATAGATTTCTTAATTAAATAATAACTAAAAACACTATTTTTTACTTTAAAAACTATTTACAATGTTTCAATAATGACACGAAATTATATTCATTATTATATACAAAAAATAATAATGTACATGAACATAGTACTATCTAATAGTTACATAACCCCTTATAACAGCCATATAAGACCTAAGGGTAAGGTGTGCGATGGTGACAGACTCTTGGGGTGGCTCAGATAACATTATTTGAGTGGTAATTTCTATCAACTTCCACTTTTCTTGTAGACGGTCCCATTCAAGCTTGACATGATGAAGCTGAGCTTGGGCTTGGTCAAGAGTGAAGCCCAAGGACACCACCTCTTTTCTGAGATCTGACAATTGGTCTTTGTATGGAGCAATTCTACTGGATGAGGCCATCGATTCTTTTGTCTGAGTAAATATGGATATGTTAAGGCCCTATATTTATACTAATCATGTGATTACTGTTCAATGGCGATATTGTAAATGGTCAAAATTCTTTACATAAACCAATGAAGTTGAAATTTTATGTAAACATAAAGTGACATTTAATTAGATCAAGAGGGATTTCCATTAATGAAACATTGGGTCGTTACACATTTCAAGAGAACTATATAATTTATTTTATGGAAAATTTATATTTCTAAAATAAATTTTTTTAACATACACAAGATATATTGATTAATTTACTGTTTTATTTAATATTACATGTCTTTACACTTTAAATTACCTTTAATGAATTCCTTAAATGGGAATAAAATGTTTCAATTCTAAATCTTCTTTAAAAACACATTTTACACGATTTCACTTTATTAAGAAAAAATTTATGACTCAAATATAATTTCATTTTTCTAACCTCCTCATTTGTGGGATATAAATGATTACAAATATTATTTCATGAAAAATAAAAATGAACTATTCTTTCCAATGTAAAAAATGGATTTTAATCCTCTCACTTTAACTTTATTGACATATTCTCATTGTTCACCACTTATTAATTTCATGTGCTATATGTAAATAACATTGGTATATCATATAAAGTGTCTCCTAATTCTCATTATATTTTAAGGTGTTATAATTTGAATTTCTAAAGGTGTTATGGGACACTATGGAATGTTTAAGGATTTTTTCCTTAAGAAATTTTCAATGGTATCTTTTAAAAGTATCTTATCTATGTCGATATCCTTGTTTAATATTGTTATTCATTAAGGTGTATCATTCATGATATCATATAACATATGTAATTTATCGGTATTTAATTATATTTCCTATGGATGTTTTTTCTTAAATCCATTCACCATTTTACTCCAAATGTTACGTTTATATGATTAATGTTCGAGGAATGTAATTTACATTTCATATGTTAGTTTCAATATGAATTTATATGTTCTTTATATATATATATATCATATCATATGAGGAATGTATTGTACTTTTTAACTGTCTAGTGGGGACCTCAATAGCCTCTCGGTGCATCGGTAGGACTCAAGAGAAAAACTACAGGCTTGGCACAAGGCCATAACAAAATGATTATTTATGGTCTTGGAACAAGGCCTGGATAGTATTGCTATGATGTACCTCATTATTCATTCCTACATTATGAAAATATTATTGATGGTTCACATGGTTATTAAACTAGTAAATAACGCATGATTATGTAATTACTTATTCATCTCTTTTTCCTTCCATAATGTGGTCATGTTTTTGTTAAAGGAAATTTTTTTTATTTATTAATCATTCCCAATGTTTTTTATGATATATTCCAATATATTTTTACCCTTGCTGAGTTTTTGAGATAAAACCATTCTTATGTTTCATTTTACAAGGACATGAAGATGTTTATTATAAATTACCTAAAGTAAAAGCATAGAGTTGTGGATGTTCCCAATAAAACTCTAATGTCATTTTTTTCTTTCAAGTTGTAATGTTGAACCTATGTTTGTATATTTTTTTTCAAAATTACAAATCTAATCAGTCCTTTGAGATTTGATTCCTTATAATCAATACAATGTATTAAAATAATGCATTGGATATGGGATTTTGGGTTTGGGACTTTACATCTATGCTCACCTCATCCAATTCCTCTCACAGATCATCTTACATGGGGTTGAATCTGAACACATAGCCTCACCTGTGGAACTCACCTATGTTGCCTTGTCTTTAGATACTCACCAGGTTTGTGTTGTTATGCCTGCTTATACAGGCCCGAGTTGCTTCTCTCTGTAAGGGACCAAATCTATGAAGTTCGAATATTTTCATATTTTAGATGATTAGGGTGCTAAAAGGAGGCTCGAAGGTTGTTTGGTGGAGTCTAGTTTTGAGATTCTATATATAAGGGGCAACACAACCTTAAAAAGATTTACACAATAGGTATGGTTTTGGGTTTTGAAAAATAAAATAAATGCCAAGGGGATAGGTTTTTTTTCGGTACCTGACCTCAAGAAAGTACATGACTTGAATGGGATATCCATGATGTGTACTGACCTTCCACGGTATGATTAAGAGACATACCAGCCTTATAGGGATTTATATCCCTATGAACAAGGCACTACTCCCTCTCATCCGAAGAAACATAGTAGAAATATTTGTGGCATATTAGAGATCTCATCAGCTAAGATGAATTCCAGGAACCCTTCTTCAATCCATCTTTTATTTGATGAATGATCTACAACCATTACTATGGTTTATTTGAAAATTTTTCACCCATTTATATTTTCCATGTGATGGATCATGATATACATGGATCTACTAGAGTTTTTTTGGTTGTTGGTTGGTGATGTTGTTCTATTGCTTCCTCAGGTGGATGCAATCGTTGTAGGAGAGGTGATTGTGATCCGTTGGGTTGGATTATTCTCCTGAAAATAACATTGGAAACCTTTAGAAGTAATGGTTTCATTGGTTCTCTTTTTCGGACGTGAAATTGTATGATAGAATGATTTAAAAGGTGGAATATAATGATATCCACATAAAAATTACAAGAACGAGGTTAAAAAATTTGTATCAATCCTACGGTGTTTATTTATAATGTGATGGAAATTTTCATCTTGATTTGATAGATAGTGTGTTGTATATTATTTTCATGGTTATATTGTTGTTCATGAGGGGAATTAGAAAAGAAGTTAACATTGGAATTAATTTTTAATTATTTTGACAAAGATTACGAGACATGTTAATGAATCTAGTTGTTGATGTAATTTGATGATTAATAAAATTCATGAAGATGTAAATATTTAATTAAACTATTTTATAAACTAGAAGAATGTAGATTACTATTTAATTAAATTCAAGAAAATATAGTTTTCTAATTCTTTGTAAATGATATGATAGATTTCGGTTTATGATTCACATAATTGGAATGTAATAATAATGAATATGTTTTTTGAGAAAAGATAATTATCTGTAGGGTTTAGAGATATTTTCATACTTGAAAAGTTCATCATCCTTATGCTTTGGGTTGTGAGTGCTCATTTTGTGTGAATGATGGATGCCTTTCTGTGGACACAGAGCCCAATTTAGTTGTTGACTATTTTATAACTACTTTTGATGCGAGTCTGAGGATGGTCAAGCCTGAGAGGCTATTGTGATATGTGGGGTTGATATTACTAGTGGTTTTAATGTTTGCATTCTAGGCATAAAATGGTCCGATGTATCAGTTTATGCATTTTGATGTTGGGGAGAAAACCAGGGATGGTGGAACGATTTGAAGTTGGGCTTACTCATTGAAGTGAATGTGGTTTCTTGTTGAATGTGTTGTTGTTTTATATTCTATACATTATGAACTTCATGGGGTAATTTTTCTTGTCATCTATCCTTAAAATAGAGGTAATGTCACACAAGGTATTCCACACACAATCCTTGTATAGTTTCTCTAGGATGGATGGGTCTACACTCATATTATTGGTGGAAATGACTCAACGGGTAGTTCATTTAAACATAATGTTGGTCCTCTTCTATTGGATTTCAAAGAATGATTATATATAATTCTTGTAATTTGTTGAATTATTAATGATGTTAATTAATGATTGAATAAATGATGTTATCACATGTGTTTTAATCATGATGGGATGAAATGTTGAGGTTTTTCTTTTTAGGAACCACAGATTTGGTTGTTATTCATGGAGGGCATGAAACTCTATTATTATGTAAATTAAATGAAATTAGGATATTGTAATTAGATAAATAATTTTTAATGAAATAAATAACATAAATTAAAATTTATGAAATGGGATAATGTAACATATTGTTGCTCTTTAAATTGTAGTTTTCTTATAGGATATCTAGTCAGAGCGGTGGAAGCTAAGGGTCCAAGAGATGTGAGATACAGATCAGTCTATGACTATTTTATACCTATTGTGTGGTTTTGAGCAATATTATATTCTATATTTTCCTGTTTCAATAAAATACCAAAACCAATTTGTTAAGGAAACTGACATTGTAGTAAATCTAAGCCCTAGGGTTGTTTTACCCAACATGCCGGTGGGAGGATTGATGGATGAATTCCCCCATGGTCCCCACTCACTTCTCATGGGAGTTACATGTCCTAGTAGGCATGGCATTTAGTTTTCCCCATATGTGTTTTTAGAGGAATGTAATGGCTTCTGATTATTCAAATATATTGTGGATGTTGTATCATATGGAATACTAAATGTGTAATATGTATTGGCTATGATGGCTTGAGGATCCTTAAATGGTGTTTCAGATGTAATGCATTGAGGTATAATACCCAATGTATGATAAATGTTATGCAAGTTGTGGTGGATCCTATAAACTACATGGTTTCTTTGGTTATATTGATGTGGTGGTTTTCTTCATGTGGTGCATGATGTGGTGCATCACCAAGGTGTTTGTGGGAAAGACATGTTAGAGAGAGATATTTAGGATGTGAAACATTATGGAAAAGTGGAAAATCAGTAAGGAAGTGGTAGTGTTATACACTTGATATTACTCAATTTATTACATACTCTTGTATGTGATACATGGTTTGAGTATCCATGGTGATGCTGGAATATCATTATTTCTTTTTAGGTGATGGGTTAGTTTCACATTTTGTTCACTATACATTAGAATTTTTTCATTACTTTTGCACAAGGTTCTCCAAGGAGGATCCTATAGATAATACGATTATACTCAACCTATGTTATAGAAACTATTTTTTAGTTCACTTGGAGCTGGTTATAGATCAGGACGTTTACGACTAGCTTGGGGATGTAGGAGCTATTTGGGCTTTGTGGTTGCTTCTGTTTTAGATTCTTTTAGTACTTGAAGTTTTACATTTCAGTTGTATTGTTTTGGGTATGACATTACATATATGTACTTGTTGTTTCTCTAATATTTCCTAATGATTTGGAGTAGGTTTGTGTATATCTTATCTATCTCATTCACATTTTTTCTCATATTGGGAGATCCCATTCATTTTTGTGTTTATTATAGCATCGATGATAGTTTCCATCCTGATGCCTATTAGATATGGTACTCATGGGTCATTATCTATCATCTCAAATTGCTATCCCAGAAGGATTACACATTGTGGGCATGGGTCATGAAATATTTCTCTCAGTTCTCTGGTTGAGTTATAAAATGGATTTTGGAGTTAGGTACAGGAAATGTTTCATGGGTTGGTAGGGAAATATTTTCATTTATGTTTAGCAAGCACAATAAACATGGGAGTCCAGGTGTAACATGGGTATTTAGGTCCCCCTTTGATCTGATGCACATACATTTAATTCTATAGTGGCCACTAAATAATGTGATATGATTTGTATGTTAGATACCAAGGAAGTAATCATGCTTTATTCTTCTTTTCACATGTAATTAAATGGGTAGACCATGGAATAGGTTAACCAAAATTAATAACTGAAAAATATTCATTAATTAATGTTGATTCTTATTTATTAAAGGATTAGGATCTTTAACTATTATTTGTTTTGTAGGTATGGCTCCAGGTCGACATCGTCATCAGGTTCAAGCATATTCTGTTCAACTAGTTGTGGGAGATGATCACAATATTGTAGAGGTTGAGGACGACAACCAATGGAGGAAAAATCACTTAGAGTGTAAATTATAGAGTCTACAGATGTACGAGTTATTTATTATAGATATAGTCAATGAAAAATGATTGGGGGAGGTTGAGATATCATTCAGTCAAATCAGTGCCCAAAAAGAACACTCGGTGACATTGGTTGTGGCCATGCTGCAAGAGGATCTAGTTCATGGTGGTTCATTTTTCGTGGGGATCATGAGGACTCAATTGTATCATGGGATGAGTTCTATCACCAGTTCATAGTCAATTTTCATTCATGGAATGAGAAGGCATCCAATCTCATAGAGCTAAATACACTTTGATAGGGGAGCTACATTGTGTGAGTGTTTGGAATCCATTTCACGAATCTTTTGTGATATTATTTTGACCTTTTTCTAGATAACGAGGCTAGTTCAAGGAATTTTGAGGATTATTTTTAATATATATCCACCGATAGGTGACCCCATTTATACTTAAAGCATATATTGAAGTGTTTGTGATGGTAGGGGTCATCAAAAAGAAGTTATCTATGACATTATCTTCATGTTAGGGGAGTCGTTAGAATTCATCAAGAAGAAGATTTGTAGTCCAGGTTTCATGGTTTCCAGGGCAGAAGAATTTTCTTTCATATGAGGGTAGGACCATAGCCTCAATGTCACCTTTCATATGGGATATCATTCTCCCATAACTATGGAAATAATCAAGATCTTTGTTTCTTGTGTAGGGTAACATCATTATCAGTGAGAGTACCTAACCATTCCTATAACTCATCATGCATCATGTGTTCCACTCCAAGAACCTCCATTGAGGTAGTTCAAACCAAGTAAACAGCTGAAGTTTGCACTAGCTTTGGATCTGTAGAGATTGGATGGGGTAGGAAGAGGACATCTCCTAGATGCTCCCCATCATTAGAGAGCAAAGAGAATCCATTTTGGTGGTCTTTATTAGGGTCATAGAGGACGTGGAGCGGTTCATGGTCATCTTCATGATTTAGCATTCCTAGTGTTGTGTTATCCAAAAGTCATTTGAGGTTCCCTTTAATTGTATTCGAATTGGGTGTATTCATTGTTTGATTCATGATTTACACACTCTTTCATATCACATTATGTTTTCCATTATTTTGGACTTGAGGTAGAGAGGCATCTAGTACCGAAGGAGTTGACAACACTAGTTGTTATAGAGTTGACTTGTTTAAAGAAGATAGATAATATGATCCAATGTTGGGAACACAATGATCTTGTGGATATTTCCTATGTTTACAAATACAACCTTATGATGTTATCCTTTTCATTGATTTTTTGTATTCAGTGCATGTTATCATGGATTTCATCAAGAGGAAGGTTGTGTTCTTCGATGCTTATGGAGACCTAATAGTGTTTTTTTGTGAGAGGGACCCTCTGAAGGGTCATAGGTGAGTTCCTTCCTTGTCATTAATGATGGAAGAAATAATTTCATTCTCATTAGAGGTTCAAAAGTCATGATTTTCTAGGGTCAAGGAAGAGTACCTTGATTCCTTTCTAGAAGAGGTAGTATCATTACCCCATGATGGGAGATCGAGTACAGGATTGAGTTGCGTCTAGGTGTGTCTTCTATCCATATGTATTCATATAGGAAGGTTCCTTCTATGTTTCATGAGTTCATAGAGAGCTCGATAGACTTTTATGTGGAATTTTTGTTCAATCGAGTGTGTCCCCATGGGGTGAACCTATTTTTTAATGATGTTGATTTCAGTTTGCTGTTGTGTATAGATAATCATCACTTGACCAAAATTATAGTGAAGAACAACTTTCTTCTTCCATTGGTGGATGACTTGATTGATCCAATGAAGGTCAAAAGATTGTTCTCAAAGTTTGATTTGTGTTCTAGGTATCACCAGATGCTTGTGAATGATGATGATATCCCAAAGAATATTTTCTTTTGTCAGTATGGGAATTGCGAGTTCACTGTGATTTTGTTTAGTGTGAATAATGTTCCTTCTATATTCATGGGGTTGATGAATGTTGTGGTCTACATGTTATGGGATATGTTTGTGGTGGTCTTCATTGACAGCATTCTTGTTTTCTCAGTGTCTGATGTGGAGCATACAGAGCATTTTCATATCATTTTGTGAGTTCTTAATCGACATCACCTATATGGGAAGTTTTCAAAGGGTGATTTTTGGTCTCAATAAGAATTTTTTTAGGGATGTTGTGTCTTAGTAGGGACAAGTTTTTGAGCAATCAAAGATAGAATTGTTTTTGTCTGTGGTAGCCCCGAATATAGTGGAAGGGGTGAAAATATTACTTCATCTCCCAAGATATTATAGGAGGTTCGTAGAAAATTTCCCTCAGGTTGGAACTACTCCTCCAATGTTGACAATAAAGGATTAGTTTTACATGTCAACTGGCCATAGTCATGATGCTTTTGATTATTTTATGGTTTATTTGGTTAGTGATATAGTTCATTATCTTCTAGTGTATGTGGTTCATTTATAAATTTTTTTGATGCATCACAATTAGGGTAATATTATGTTTTGATGCAGTGGTGAATGGTCATTTCATATGGGTCTCAGTAGTTGCATCCCCTTGAATGTAACTATTCCCCCCATGAACTACAGTTGGATATAGTGGTGTTCAACTTGAATATGTGGATACAATAACTCATCATAGAACACTTTGTTCTCTTCACCAATTATAAATGAATGCCTTATTTTTTCTCCCATTGTGACATGAACTTGTGATAATGTCGGTATATTGAGTTATTATAGGATTATGACATCTATATATATTATAAAACAGGTATGTGGAATGTTGTATTAGATTCATTGAGCAAGAATTCATATAGTGATGTAGTGTGTACAGAATGTTATTCTGGTAGATTAATGGAGGAACATTCCACATTACATATCTGTATGGGAGAAGTTGTGGTTGAGGTTTTCTTTTCCAGAAAATGATACAATAATATGTTGTGGTGAAAATGGAAGATTCCCAGTTGGGGGATCTTGAGGTGGAGGTATGGAGAGACATAGTTGATTGTGGTGAGGCCTGAGAAGGTTGGTATGAGGATGGACAACATTGGGTGATGATTTAGGGATGGGTTTTTATTCCTCTGAGGATATTGGAGATGATTCCCTAGGAGTTACATTTTTCTACATTAGTAGTATATAATGGTTTGAAAAATATGTAACGAGCTTTGAGAAATCAGTTTTGGTGGCTTGGGTTGATGTTTGTCATTGTAGAGTTTGTGTCTCGATTTTTCATCTTCTAGAAGTTGATTGTCGTGCACCGTGCTCCCCATGGTTTTCTCTAGACGTTAGATATTCCTCAATGGAAGTGGGAGGACATATCGTTTGAAATTGATACTAGTTTACCTCATGCATATGGAGGATATGATGTTTTATGTTTGGTAGTGGATATTCTGACAATGTCTTCGCACATTATAGCAATTAAGGAGTCTAGGTAAGTGGATGTTTTGTGGAGGCAACATCTAGAAGAAGAGGAGAGACTACACATGCACCCTAGGACAATCATTTTTTATTGAGATTAATGTTTTACATCTAGGGTGTGGTGAGGTCTCCAGCATTTTTTTGGTTCTCCGCAATTCCTTAGAACTACTTTTCATCCATTGATGGATGGTCAGATAGAGAGAATGATAAAAAACATCAATAAATTTTGTGCTATTGTGTCCTATAGATTATTGGTTTATGGATGAGGAATTTTCCTTGGTACAGTTCACATAATACAAATTGTTTCCACTCCAAAATCAACTTGGTGCCGCTTGAAGCATTTTATAGAAGACGATGTCATTATCTATTATGATAGAATAGGGTCAAAGAGTAAGCAATTCTCATTCCAAAATTGGTACAAAATATGACAAATATTTTTCATGGAAATTGTGATTATATGAAGGTGTCATAGGATCATGAAATTTCTGATGGTGACCATTGGAGGAGACCTCTAGTGTTTGATGTTGGGGATCACATATTTTTTAAGATGACCCCCCGTGGAGGGCTGCGATGGTTTAGTTAAGGGCGTAAGATTTCTCCCAGTTTTGTTGGGCCTTTTTAGGTGATGTTTAATGTTGGAGCCATTATGTATCTTGACGTTCTTTCCCCATATATGAGTAGGATAGAATATGTTTTCCACATTTTTATGCTATGTCTTTATTTTCATGATGACTCTCAGACCATCAATTGGGGCGATATCGATATCGATGATGCTGAAACCTTTTAGGAGCAACCATTGGAGATCTAGGACAATCAATAGAAAAAGATACATGGGCATGACATCCTTTTAGTTAAAGTCTTTTAGTGGCATAGTGTTGTAGATGAGAGTACATGGGAAACTTAGTTTTTGATGCATGCTATGTAAACCAAGTTGTTTGATGTTTATATTTTTTCATGTAGTGATTATTTTTGTGTTTGAAGACATTTCATGGTAATGAGATGGTTTTATCTTCTTGTTTGTTCTGGCTTTGTCTCTTTTGAGATGTATATCCCCCGAAGAGTGTTTGGGAGATGGTTTTGGTTGTCATATGGTGGACATTGTTATTTTTTCTAAAGCGATTGAGCTCTTATGATGGAGAGAGCATTGAGAGGTATCTCATGGGGTGGTTTTTTTATAACTGATTCCTTTCCTTTTGGTCTTCCCTCTAGGGTGTTTTTGTATTATCAAGGATGAGAATATTTTGAGAGAAATCTGATGTATGGGCCTGAATCCATGAGGATTGACCCTTTGTGTGTTTTCAATGATTGGGGTAATCCGATGAGGATTGGAGGTTGCCTAGTGTATTTTGGTCACGACAAGTAGGAAAAGGGGCTACAAAATGTGACCATAGGGTACATGACGTGTACTTGTTTTTTTTTCAAGATATAAAATAAAATCCAATGTGATGAGTTTTTCAAAAAAAACATACTTCAAGGTAGTACATGACATGAACGAGAAGTACATGTTGTGTACCAACCCATCACAATATGATTTAAACATGTACCGACCACTATAGTCATTCAACCCCTATGGACAAATCTCCACTCCCTATCATACTAAGTGACATTATAACAACTTATGTGGTATTGTTGAGATTTTTTCTTCTAGGATCGATCATGGCATTCCTTCTTCGATATTTCTTCAATCTAATGAAAGATATATATCTGTTTATGTTGTTCTATTGTCCTATATTCTCCCATTTCTATTTTCGTTATGATGTTTCATGATCTTCCAAGGTTCTAATTGAGTTTTCATGGTTGTTTGTTGGTGCAGTTGTGTCATAGAATCATTGGGTGGATGCAGTCGTTACAGGAGAGGTGATCATGATCAATTGTTTTGACATGTTCTCATGCATAGAATGATGGAATCCTTTTGAGGTAGTGGATTAATTGATTATATTTTTTATATATGAAATTGTAGAGATAGCATGTTTTATCCATTGGAAGTCAATGAATTAGTCCTAATAATTTCTCGAACTAGATTAAATAATTTAAATCGATCATATGTTGTTTTATTATACCATGATAATGGTTTGCCTCTTGATTTTTTGGATAGTGTTCTATTTATGAATTGATTTTTTAGAATTTCATTCTTATTGTATATTAGTCATTAACATAAATATTTGAATAATTGTAAATTTATTGTCCAAATATAAACAACCATGTGAACGAATCGAGAAATTGATGTAATTTCATTATTAATATAATTGATGATGATCATCATGTTTAATTTAACAAGTTGATAAACCTAAAGCATGTTTATTCTTATTGAATTAAATACATGTAGAAATAATTGATTAATTCATTTCAATAGCTATGATAGCTTTCTGTTTCAGTTTCCCTTATATGGAACCAACTAATATTGTATAGGTTGTTTGATAAAAGATAATTCATAGTAGGGTTTTGAGCTAACATTTTTCTTATATAGGGAAAGAGACTTCTTTTTTGAGCTGTGAGTGCTCATTGTGTGTGACGGTTGGATTCCTTGCATTGGTCTAAGAGCCCAGTTACATTGTTGTTTTTTCATGCTAGTTTTGATGTGAGTCTGAGAATGGATGAGCCTAGGTGGCTATTGTGATATGTGTGGTAGGAAGGCCCATGTGTTGTGGTGGGAAACGTTTAGGCCATGAGTGGTGATATGCATCAGTTCATGCATGTGGGTGTCAGAGAGGACATCAGGGAATATTGAATGTGTTGAAGTTGGGATTACCTGTTGATGTGAATCTATTTTGTTATTGAATTTACTCTTTGGTTATTTAATTTACATTCCCCACTACATGAGGCAGTCAGTCATGCTTACCCTCCTTCTAAAAGTGATGATGATTCATGGGGTATGCCACATGCTTTCTGTGTTTAGCTTATCATGGATGGATGGGTCTATGCTCTAGCTATCGGTGGTAATGACTCGATGAGTAGTTCATCTAATTACCGTGTTGATCCCATTATTTTTGGTAGAATATAATGCTTTTATAGAATTACAGGAATTAAAGGAAGTAAAAATGATGTTAATAAATGATTGAATAAATTATGTAATCCCATGAGGTTGGAGATTCCACAAATGCATCGCTGAGGCTATACTTAAGAGGAACCATTGAATTGGTTTTTTTATACATGGAAAAAGTGAGACCGTATTGTGAAAATAATGAAATTTAATATGGAATATTTTAGATGGTTAATTAATTTTTAATGAACAAATTTACATAAAGTAAAATTTATGAAATTGGATATAGTAACATATTGTAGATCGTTAAATGTTAGGGAACTTTTATGACATTTAGACTTAGTAGTGTCAGTCAAGAGTCTGAGAGACATGAGTTCTGGTTGAGTCTAATACTATTATATTCCAATAGTTTGTTTTTGTACTATATTATATTATGACCTTTTTTGTTTCTCTATGATACTCCACCTTATTGGTTTGGGAAATTGACACCCTGGGGATTCAGAGCCCTGGGGATTTTTTCCCCATTATCCCAGTTGGATGAGGGAAGGTTGACTGCGCCCTTTGGCATCGCCCTCTTTTCATTGAAGTTACTTGTACTGGTAGGTACAATAGTTAGTTTTCCCCATATATGAGTGTAAAAAGATGTAATGTCATGTTATTATTAACACACACATATTTTGGATAGAGATTCATAAGGACTACTATAGGTGTAAGGGGTAAAGGTTATGATGGATTGAGAATCCTTAGTCAGTGTATGGGCTGTTATGGCTAGATGTATAATAGCCAATGTATGGTACCTATTATGTTAGATGCAGTGTCTCAGAGAAATAACTATGTTACATTGGATGTGTGGAAATTATGTTTGTCTTGCACGAGGTGCATTTTGTGGTGCTTCACCTTAGTGTCTGTGACCAACCTTTTTGGAGAGAGATTCTTAGGAAGTGTGAGGTTAGGGAAAAGAGGAAAACTGGTGGCTTAGTGGTAGCTGGGTTACCTAAATATTATTTATTATATTTTATACTATAATATGAAACATGTGGGGAGAGTATCCATGTTGAGGTAGGGAATATAATATACCTACTTATGTGATGATTTAGTTTCACATGTTGTTCATTTTTCTTTAGCAAGCTTTTGTTTCTTTTGCACATGAGGCACTAGGTAGGATCCTACAGTGTATACTACTATACTTACCCTACATTACATAATCTATTTTTATTTCACTTAGAACAAGTTGGAGATCAAGATGGTAACTTTGAGCATTGGATTGCAAGAGCTATTCGGGAATCATGGTCACTGTCATTTTACATTGTTTTGGTTCTTGCAGTTTTCTATTTCACATATTGTAATTTTTTCATGCCATTACATACATTTACTTGAGATTTCATTTATATTTCAATATGAATTAGAAGTGATCGGTTTTTTCTTATCTCTCTCTTTGATATGTGTTCTCATAGAGAATAATGCCTCCCATTTCTGTTATTACTATACACATGGAACATGTCTCCATCCCAAGGCCTACTGGAGGAGGGACTTGGGGGGTCATTATCTCTCTTCCCACATTGTAGGCCCAGGAGGGGTACACATTGTTGGGAGGGTGTCATGACATTATCCCTCTATTCCACAAAGCCAATCTACCACTTATGTCCTTCTGCACTCCTCTGTTCTCTACCACAAGCAGGCCATGATATCTCCCCCTCTTTATGCCACATCCCCTCTCTGTGAACCCGCTACCAACTTCATCGACATAAACCCCATGTATCCCTTAACCTGCATGCCTTACTTTTCCCCTTGTTCCCTTCTCTTTTATTTTCATTTAATATTATTTTAAATATAATATCTATTATTTATAATATATAATTTAATGTATAACATTATATATATATATAATATAATTAGTATAATATATAATATATATAAATAATAAAACATAACATAATAATAAATATACATTATTTACAAATAATTAGTATGCGTATTATATATAATAATTATAATAATTTCTATATATATATTATAACTAATATATTTTAAATAATAATTATAATTCAAAAATATCATGAATTAATATCATATATATTTTTATATAAAAATTATATATAAAAAAATAATAATTTATTAATTCTGTACTTTATTTAAAAAACAATTCATTTTTTATTATAAATTCTTACTTAACCCATACTTATAGAAAAATATTATTTTATTTGTTTATCATTAAAATTTATATGTATATATTAATACGTAACTTAAATTTAATTATATATAAACTTGTATTGATGTTTATTTTTAATACTTTCTTTATATTAATTATTTTATTTCGTTCCTCTTTTAATTATAATATAGTATGTAGGAATAATAACACTTAGTTTCAAATTTCTACATTAAATTATAAATATTTGGTTCGAATTATGTTGTTTTCAGTTTATTAGTGGATTGTGACTCATGGTGTGCATTTTTTCAGTCTGTTATGTTGATTAACATCATTGACAGTTGAGGAGGAAATGAGATTGTGAAAGAACGACATGGAGGCCAGGGAAGACATATTAATGATTTGAAGGACATTAATTCGTGGAGTAGTAGTGATAGGGAAAAAAATACACATTCATCCATCACATCAAAACATCTAAGGGGGAGAAGATTATAGTGGGAGACACTCACTTCCACATCCTTATATCCATTGATGATGCCCAGATACATCCACCACTTTTACATCAAAAAAATCACATTTTCATTGAGACATTCACTTCTAAAAGGATATCCATGAGTATAAAATAGAATTATATCAGAGGATACCAATTCCATTCTCAATTTATAGGGAGGGATATTGAGAGGACTCCATGTCATCCACTAGTGAGATACAAAGATAGCTAGTTGAGAGCATCATGAGATGAAGAAGGGGGAGAAAATATTTATTTTCTCTTGTACTCTATTCTTCTGTAACTCATTTCATCATGAACGAATTTTTTCATAACCTTTTAAATATGTTGAATTCAATCACCATGTTCAGCTAATCTTCATTTGGGGGATAAGCATCCTGATTATATCTTTTTTTCTCTTGTTTTTTCACTTATCTTATTCTAGATGTCTCTATCTCTCTAAATTTTTTTGGATTGTAATATTTTTAAAAAATTTAGAATCAATGAAAAAATTCTTAATCAAAACCTAATTCAACTATTTTCAATTTGAGGGTTCAATAGAAAAGTAGATTATTCTCTATAGAGAGAGGGATTCACTAATATTAAATGAAAATTTTAATATAGAGTTGTCTGATATACTCATTTTTGGTAGAATGATTTCATCAGTTGAAATAACTATAAATATTTTTTAGTCCCAATTTGACCAGATAAAAATTCAAGACAACTATATTAAATTAGATCCAATTATTTTTATTTTTGTACAAGAAAAAGAAAATCATATTGAAGCGGGTATCTGATTCCCACTATCTGTCTCATTGATTGTTCAAGAATGTTCTCATTTCTTTTTTATTTGGTCTGACTATTCCTCCTAATCAGTCACTCAAATTCACTTCATCAAACACAATTTCATTCACATCATACTTACATCATCACCATATTTTCATTTGTTGTGTGTTTATGTTTTTTTATCAATAACCACAACAGAAGTCCTCATTGTATTTCAACCTTGTCTTACAACTATACTATTTTGTAAATATGTTATGTAAATATTAATTTGTTCACTCATGCTCAATGATTTGTGGGGTGAATAAAACAAATGATCTTAATAATTAAATATACATGGGTTTTAGAGGTCTTTTTTCTATCCCATTATGTTAGGGAAGTTAAATATAATGGCTAGTTATAAGGGGGTGTCATAATGAGATGATTAAAATCATGATGTGATGTTTAGATAATAATATGTTTCCTTAACGTAAAAGGTCCTTCAGGAAAATAAATTTTAATGGCCCCTCAATCCACCAAACTAGTGGGTCAAGTATGGGCTTTAACTATAACATTTTTAAGAAGATATTCATTCCTTACTAAAACCATTGTGTTTTATCTCTCTGTTAAAAACATTGTGTTTTATAAAACATTTTAAATGATATATAATGTATTTAAGTAACAATTTTAATAATTTTAATTAACTTGTTTGAAATTAATAAAATATATGATTAATCATATAAAATAAAATCAATATTTTAATTTAAATAAAAACCTTATTTGGGTATTTAAAATTAATTAAATAATTATATAAGGAAAACTATATTTTTGATTACTCTTAAACCAAAAAATATATATTTATTATATAATAAAACAATTAATATTTAAATATAATTAAGAATAATATTTTTCATATAAATTTTATGATTTAAATGACCTTTTTAGATGACATGGTTTTTACATGTTATGTGATAAAATACTTAAATTACATTCTGTAAATAATTGAATGGTTATTTTATAATATAATTTACATAATTAAAATAAAAAATTTAATTTAATTAAATAATGTCAATTTTATAATTTCTCACAAAAACTTGTTTACTTCTGTGAATATAGCGTTACCACAATATAGGTAAATTTGGGTAAAAGTGGTTTATCATTGTATAAGTGGTAGAAATCTGTAAAAAAAGATTTTTATTATATGGTGGATAATGGATCGACAATAATGTCTTCCCAAGAACATTATTTCCCATTTTTAGCTTTTTCCCAGGATAAATGTTTTGTTATTTTATAATATTTGTGAGTATTTAAAAATAATCCCTTTTCATCACTTATGAAAGGTGACCACATCTTCCCCATTAATCTACCCATTCCAATGCCATAGGTCCAATTATAATCAAACCTAGTGTATTCCCGAATCCATTAACATTTTATTGAGAACATAGAATCACCAAATAAAAATATAATGTGTATTTTGTAGTATCTATGGGTGATCTACCAAGGGAAACATAATATTCTCAACCAAAAATTCCATGTTTCTTTCTTTTTATATGACCCTCATGTCCCCACTCTCTTTGAGTATGTGATAACAATTTATTTCTAGTAATATAAAATATTTCAATAATAATAGAACATTATATCCATCAATGAATTTTAAACAAATTATGACATGATTTTCCCATAGATATCCATTAAATATAGCTAAAAGATCTATAATCATAGTGTCATTGGAAATATGTTGATAATATAAAAATGTTATATGAAGATAAAATGAAATTATTTTAATCACCAATATGAGTTCATAATTCCCTTTAATCTCATATAATTTCTTGGGATAACCTAGGAAATACAAAGAAAAGAAGGGAGAGATGAATATCCTAGTAGGGGAATAAACATGATATGTAAATTTAACATGTGATAGAAAAGGTATAACATGATATCACTAAAGAGACGTCTCAAGAGTTTCTAATAAGGGAGAATAAAATAAGGAATATGGTACCATAAGATCATGGAAACATATGAAATATTAGAAAAATACAAAAAATACATAATCAAAATTCAAGTATAACTTCCATGGAAATATCACATTGTGGACAGAGAGTCGTACTAGATTATGTATACTATGTAGACCCATATATAATTTATCATGAGACAAAAACATGGCCCAATGTGTTGTAGCAATATCTAGGTACACCCATAATTACATGATCATGATTATGGGTTCCAAAAAATGTAAATAAATAATAAATACTAATCATATGAATTACCCATGGAACTGAGTAGGTTTTATTATCTTGTCTGATGTCCTAAAAATTCTTATTTGATAAATGAACATATGGAATTTATTTCCACATAAATCCAATCGATAATAATATCAGAAAATAATTCGAGACATATATATAAATTTTATAAGAATTCCATATCATTAAAGAGAAGAGGAATGTGATTTAGAGAAGAAATGGTCATAATCCGTTGAAAAAATGTAGATCGAAGTTATCCAATAATTGAAGGAATATATATATTCATGAGTGTTAGAAAATACTATATAATAAAATGATATGTATAATAAATGAATTATAAAACAATAATTATTTACATTATTCCATATATGATATTATTATTACATTTCAACCATTTTTTATAAACTATTCATTATTAAATCCCTATTTTTGGAGACAATTGCTTAACTTTCATACATGTTTTAGTTTTTATGTACCAATAATTATAAATTGGTAAAATATCAATCATCTACAAAATTTAAAAAATAATATAAATATCATATATATTATATATAAATTGAAAAATCCATTAAAATTTTAGAATGTGAAATAAATTACACCATTATTAGAGAAAATGTGTCATATATGGGCCTGGATAACATTTCAATTTTTTGATTATGATGATAGAATGATGTTAAATATTATTTTAGCATTAAATAATTATAATTATATAATAAATACCATGTTATTTATATAAATAAACTTATAAATATCATTCATGAGATATGGTTATCAAAAATGAGTCACATCACTTCATAGAGGTGGTAATCCACATGAACCCAAGAACAACATTATCAATTTTAAAAAGATGGAAAAAGTAGAAAAAAATATGAGATATTTTATATTAATAATTATAATTATGTAATGAATATAATATATAACCATTAAATTCATCTTTATAACTAGCTATGAGAGCATTGACGTAAATTGAATTATGTCGGTCAATGTGGTTGTCGTCCGCCATACATGTGAATGAAGATTTTAATACCAATTTAACAATATAAGAGATAAATATATTTCATAAAATTGGAATAATAAAATATGTTTATATGGAGTATATTTTTTCATTTGGGTTGAATATTATTTTGATTATTTGGATTATGAAATAAAACTAAAATCATCGGTTAAAATAGTACATATTCTTCAGACAAAATCCTTTGTATTATACCTTATTTCTGAAAAAAAATATTTTGACAAAAAAAACCTCCGGATTACTGGTAGATATTATAAGAATATATTTCATTTGGAATTGTTAGAAAAAATATAGCTATATATGTTTTAATAAATTAGCTGTGGAAGATACCTTTTATATTTTATCGAAGAGGAACTATTGGATTTACACAAAATAATATATTAATATAAATTATTTTTCTTCGAAAAAAGGCTCTAAAGAGATATAATTCAAATATTGGATATTTATAGTTTTCCAAAATATCATAAATTATAATTTTTACATAATTATATTACTTTTTGATGCGTATCTCTTATTTTTAACCGGCTTTAACGTTTTTATATAATTATTATGATAAGGTTGTTTTTACACTTCATGGGTTTATATTGGAACTATAAACCGATAATTAGTTCATAAATTTACCTTGGTTTATATTTAATACCATTCATTCGTCTGTTTAATGATGATAGGATAGATATGAATTTTAATGAAAAATTATATACTATTTACTATAAAATATTAGTAATAACAATTTTAAAACTATTTATTTACGTTGACATTCATATATCATGAAAATTTTATACATGAATATAATCAATTATAATTTCCATGAAATTTTTTATCTCTTAAAAAACACATGGCCTACAATAATTATTTTATATTATATTACTTTTAATATATCTCAATTCATTTATTATATTTTACCTTTAATAGAATAAATATTGTGTCATCATTGAATAATAATTTATGATAGTTATTTCATCAATAAAAACTATATATAAATTATCATGGGAAAATATTATATATATATATATATATGTAGAAATGATCATATGTTCTTTTTAATCATAGTTAATGTAATTAATGTTTAATAAAAAAAAGAAATTTTAAACATTTCTTTATATTGAATAAAATAAATATCAAAGTCCAGATACAATGGAATCAAAAGGTACAATGTTAGGATATTTTTTTTAATGGTTGAATTAATCATATCGAATAAATTTAAAGAAAGAGATTGGTTTATTTTTCAGACTTTATCAATTTATTTTAACAAATAATCAATATATCTTACCTTTACTATGGAATCAAATTTTACAATGTTCTTAATGAATAAGAATAAATAATACATAATCTCAAAATAATGACCTCATGATCCAAAATATATATTCCATTTTGTGGATTCGATTTAAAACAGTTATATAATTTAATTTTAAATTAATCCTTTAAAAGGCATGAAAAATTTGTTTTTTAGAATAAAATATATTATATATAATTTTTTTGATATCAAATTCATGTACAAAATTAATTCATAATAATTTAATTAAATTAATATTCCTAAAAGTATCAATTTTAATTTTAAAACTAATTTAAAATATAATTTTCCTTTTCAAATACTTTAAAATAAAATATAGTTTCCATTAACATATTAGTGTTTTCCAATAGTCATTAGAAAATAAACAATTTTAAAAAATCTAAAAATGATATCAAAAGAAATAATTTATATAAATATATCCAAAAATATTTCCATCTATCAAGTATATTTTCTAAATTTCTATTTAACAATTATAATATTTTCTCACAAAAAAGTGGAAAAAGAATTTATTTGAAAAATTATTTTTTAAGAAAACAAATACATTAATTAAAATAATGTTATTATTTACAATGAATTTATAAAAATATTTTTATTTAGTAGGATATATATATATAATTCATAAAAAAATAATCATATTCGTTACCAATAATATAATAGTAAGGTCATAATTGACATTTTTTAAATAATAATACTTCATGGTTTTCTTCAGCTTAGTGTTATGTGCCACATATTATTTCAAACAATGAAATGTTTTTAAAATATTAGTTTGTTAAATAGCCTTTTGTTACACTTTCCAATAAAAAAATTTATAAAAATGAAAACATCATCATGTGTGTGTGTGTAGAAAACCACTTCCATGACAACCATATTTTATTTTCCTCAACCACTATACATATATGTCATTAAAAATGAATCAATTATAGAAAATATTTTTCCCTATATAAATATTATTCAGTGATAATATAATAAAATATTTATGTAATAAAAATGATAAATTGTTATAGTAACTTTACCAGCCTTAAATTTACTTATCACAACATCTTTCATAATTTTGATCTTTTTGGGATAACCTTTCACACATTATAAGTATTTTTCAAATTTAATAAGAAATTAAATAAATACATATAATTATATTGATAATGATGTTATTTTATAATAACTTTTACAAAAACCTAATAATCAGATGTATTATTGAGAAATTAACAGAAGAACCTCGTTTAAATCATATAAAAGAAATTTGTATAAAATATAATTACCAAAAAATAATAAATGAAATTTACTAAATAAAATATATATAAATATGTTTCATAGTAATAAATATAATTAATAATATTTAATTATTTATGTATGAAAGTTAAGTGCAGGATTCTTTCGCAAGTAGGGTTAGGGTAATCATCTTAATTTATATTTATTTTGAAAAATTTTAATTCAATTCATGAACTTCAAATATTTACTGTATATATAATATCCATGAATATATTTTCAAATAATCCATTATTTAATAAATGTAATTGTTGAACCAGTTTTCATTGATTTTAACAATTACTTTTGCTTCAACAAAATGAAGTCATAAGAGATTTATCTCAACATTTCATTCATTGGGATAAATTTTATTTTAAACAAATAATCCCTTTTAAATAGTGATTACAATTAAAATTAGATATTTAATATCATATAATTTTATTAATTGTGGAACATTATGCATAACAACAATCCATCTATCTTTCAAGGAGTTTTTATTAGAATTTTTCCAAAGTTGTTTGGGATCTTTTATTCAACCGTCATTGCTTTTGAGTTATATACTCCAATTCATTTCCCCCTTTTTAAAATAATATTATTAATATTATTTTAGTAAATTTATAAATATATTTCCCATAGATATATAATATTTCAAAAATCATTTTCATTTTTGGGATTATAATTTTTTTAATTCCCATCAAAATTCCCACTTCTAAGTAAGATAGATTTACGTGAACATTAAAATTTATTATCTCATGTTATGAATCAACCAATAAAATGTTTTTAAAGCATTTATAGATTATAAATATTTATTTTTTTAGAAACATATATGTTAAATTTTTTTATAAAATAATCAGTTATTTATTTCTTCTAAAAATCCATTACTTATTCCACAATTGTTTACAGAAGAAGTATTTTTTTTCATACTTCTATATCCTTCTCACTAATTATCTTTGATCAAAATTCATGTTTAAGAATTTTATTCATTTATTAATTATCAATGTTCTAATTTATACAAATCCTTCTTCGCTTAGGAATCCATATGATATTGCTTTAGTTTTGAATTAAACCGGAATTATGAAACTCACTTAATTTTATGAGTTTAGTAATGCTTTTGATTTATGTGTGGTTTGATTTATCTTTTAGAACAAATATTTATTTACATATTATGAATTACCTATTATTTTTTTATATTCCTCCAATTCATTGAGTAATTTTAATGTCTCATTAGATTCCTTTTATAGTGCATGAGTTGTTAGAATACTCGCATTATGTAAAGTGAATCAGTGTTTAGCTAATGTATAATATGTCATGAATATGGATAGCTTGAGCATAAGATGATTATATTAGTGTATAGACTATATTATATTTTTCTTTGGGTTTTAAAACAAATTTTTTATGATTATATAATTTAAATTGTTTTCACATTCATATTATACCATCAATATTTTCTTTCAATTTTATATCATGTTGTCATTCTTAGGATAATTATATTTATGATATCATGTAATAACACATAAATATCATGTTTTGATTTATTACCATGTGTTTTTCCTTTAATGAGATGTCCAGTTCACCCTTTTACTTATATATTTTCCCCCATTGTATCCAGTGTATTTTTTGAATGGATACGGGACTTAAAAGCACTATATGGAGTAATAAATTAAGATGATGTAACAATGTTAATGAATCCATAGTTATGTATATAGTCTTAAAAATAAATAATACACTATAAAAAAGGATTATATTCTGTGATTATATTATAAATAATTAATTATAGTGTTTTTAATGTCAATCCTCTCAATAAAATAATCGAATGATTTAAATCACAAAAAACAATGGAAAAAATAAATCTATCTCAAATAGATTTGGGTTCATTTAGTCATTTAAAATAATATGAAATAAAATTGTCTATAGTGAATATGTATACACTTTCAAACAATTGAATCTTATTTAAATAATATTTTGAATAAAATACCACTATAGTTTATGAAAATTCTACATTACATGGGAAAAATTAGATGAAACGTAACAAACAACATTTAGTAGAAGTTAAAAAAGAATACATCTGAGAGTTAATTTGGTTGTAAGAAAAATAAACATTTAATATGGGGAATTAATGTTATTAAATGAGAAAAAAGAATTTAAATTATTATTACATAATAAAAATGAAATAAATTCTTTGTATGAGTTTTAAAATCAAACAATTAGCCATAGTAGGTTAAATACCATTAGATGGGGTGAATCGGGGTATGGCCGATTATAAAAGTTCCCCTTTAGTTATTGTTTCTCCATTAGAAAACATGTCTCCTTATAACTTATAATAAGTTTATGAATTGAATTGATGTAATGAAACATAAACAACAATTTTACATGGTTCACCCTTACTATGCTAGTCTAAGAAGTATACAACTACAATGTTCCAATTTACAAAATCCAGTAAGGATCAATGAAAAATTATTGTTTTGAATTGTTCACTTATTTTCCATGGCTTACAGACCTAAAAACATTTTGGGATAGCTCACAAATTATTAGGTGTAAATCTCTAACTCGTTTATAATGGATTACTCTAGGTGAAAAGAATCACCATGTTCCTATTCATTTTCATAATACTCTAGGAGGGATTTACACACAATTTATAGACATTTAGGTCCTTTAATAAAACATAATGAATACATCATCAGTTAGAGGTACATTCTCTATTGATGTTTTACATTCATCAAATTGATTATTACTTATTTACCTCATATTTACTAGGAAATAATTCTTGAACACTTTCTTGATGCTCACTGCCTCAATGATTCTTGTACCTTTATGAAACATCCATGATCATCACAAGTATATAATTTTTCTTTGAACCCAAAAACATTCATGAATCTCACCACTATATTGAAGCTGAAAAGCAATATCCGATTTCAATTAACCATGGGAAATACAGAAAATTTAGGAAATATTTTGATATCCCTTTATTAATTTTTATTCATGGATTTCTTCACAAGAACCACCTTTGTGATGACTTTTGTTAATCAAGATACTTTAAAAAACAGTTATGTATTTCTATTCATTTTTGAAGAGGTTGGGGGAATATTTATAAGTTTTTCATACCATTCTAGAATCTTATACCAAAATCATCATTTCAAAAATATCACACAAATTGTTTACAATACTCCCTATTTTTTGGGAAGACCAATGGTAATTTTCCTATCGTGGTAATTCACATAGTCATGAATATTACCATCAAACCTTATTGAAATTTTTATCCATTACTCATGATTATCCATACCATTCAAAAATCCCCTTTTGTAAACCCAATATTCAAAAAACAAAAATGTTTACCATATTTTTTCATGTCCTTCATGGAAATCCAAATTTCATAAAGATAGTGTCCTTATCCAAATTTTGGACCCAATATTTTTGAAAACATTAGAATATGACACCAAAATTTATTCACATTTTTCAGTACCACCACCGATGATTCAATAATTTAAGCATGGGTCATTTTTATATAACAAGTCAAAAATATCTCTGTAACTCCACAAAATACCATGGAAACCCTATTTAAAAAAAATAAACCCAAAAATATCCTAATGATACCTTCAGGTATTTTTTTCCAAAAATGTACTCCCTTTGAGGTTTTGCAATAAATATTATCATTTTGATACCCCATAGAAGCATCATCCATAAACAAAAAATATTCAAATCATAGAATTAAATTAGAAATAAAAAATTTAACCAACACAAACTCTATTCCCACATGGTCCATGCTTGTCATAAGAAACCAAAGTAGCATGAAAAGTGAATCAATGAAATAATTCATTCCAAAACCAATCCACTACTTCCATCACAATCCTAATTTGAATGATATATATCATTTGATCAATCAACTATTAGAATGATCATATTTATGAACACCCCTACTTCACTATCCCTACTATTAATTTCTCCATTTTCTGGATTATAAATTTACTCCCGTAGTTTATGGACAATTCAACCCCTTGTTATTGAACCCAAAGGTGAATTATTTATAGTCTGTAACATTGGAATGAACATAGATCAAATCAATATGTAAAAACACATGATACCTCATGGAGAGGGGGTCCCACATCCACAATTTTAAAATTTTGGGGAGTCAACTGAAATCTAAGAGATAATTGATGTCGTTAAAATGCTATATTGGGTCAGGATATTGTAATAATATCTACAACTAGTAGTTATATTAGAATATATTCATGATTTAAAACACCTTACTCCACCTTCTACTAGATTAAAGGATACTTGATTTGAATTTCTTTTTACTTGTATGATAAAAATGTTATTCCCTAATATTAATCGAAAATTAATTATAGTCATGAATTCTAGTCATAGGATTCCCTGGAACTCGCATATCATAACTCTAATGCGTTATCTACAATAACTACATGCATGCTATAGTATCTATAATATATTAATCATCATTGGTTCTCAGTAAAAATAAATAGTGTTTCTTTCATAACCAAGAATTACCCAACACTACAAGATAAAATTCACCACTTGACAATGTTTTCTTATCATCTAATGATCTGGCCTAATCTATATTTGTATAACCCAATAACACTTACTGATATTTTTCATTTTTCAAAAAACCAAAATAGACTGTAGCATTTATGTAAGAATGTATTATTTTCACTAATATATAGATTAATTAATTGATATTATTATTTTTATGTGTAAAAAAATTAGGTATTTTTAATCTCATGTTCAATATATTTTCAATCATTTGCCTATATTTTATGACATTAGTTGTATTTCCTTCATAATAACATAATAGTTTCCTCTGATTCACTACTGAATTTTTCAACTCCTTGTAATTATCCATTTTAAATCTTTTGAAAACCACATTTTCAATTTTACATAGATAAATAAATGTGTTGTTCATTCCTTGTGTCACCTGTAAACAATGAAATAATGTCAGTTCACAAGTAATTAAAATTTAAAATTTATTTTTCATGATTTTTTAAATTTTATACTGAGATTCTTCTAATACACTAATGATAATTTTATTAATATAATATATCTCATCTTTTATTTTATTTCTATCAATTTTGAAAGTTAGATTGTAGTAAACTATAATATGTTGAAAACTGAGTTTCTTAACAAACTGAAAAATCGAGGAATACCACACTCTAGGTTCATACATAAATCTATATATTGCATTTCTCTGAAAAAAACAGTATTCTATTTTTCATAAATAAGAAGATCATATTAATTATCAATCTAACCTTCTTCTTCAAGAACCCCATTTAGACATGAAAACATTATATCGATCAGATAAGCAATGAAATTTCATTTCTCTTCATTGGGCATGAATAATTTATCTATATCATACCATTAAATTGGAGAAAATGTTTCATTCACATATATACAATCTATCTACATGTCATATTTTAAGAACCTTTGTTCTATTTTTGAATCACTTCAACATCTTCATTTATTATTTTGTGAAACCCCATTTATTCTAGATGAAATTATTATTTTTTGACCTCCAAAAAATATCGCATGTCTGATTCATCATAAAATGGTAGTGCTCATCATTCATAGAAAGAATCATGTTTTCATCTTGACCATATTCCTAAAAACATAAAGGCTCTTGTTGTGATAAAAATGGTACTTTTTATATAGTCTCAATACTTCTTTCTCGCACTAGAGATGTTTGAACACAAATTATTATTATTATTTAAACTATGGATATTAATTTTAGTTATTATGAATATACTTGTTTATAATTCTACATTTCATTATCTGAATCATCTTCTGAGTCATCTTATAAAACTAGAACATCCCCTAGGCTGCTTGTCCCTTTATAACTATACTCTTGTTGGTAATCATGTTTTTAATAATGATTAAAATCATTATCTATTATAGTTAAATAAACACATTAAACTACCATTACTATATACATATTTGAAAATATATATTATTTTATTTTTCTTCTGTTTCCTTGGAATAGCCCTTCACCTTGAAAAGATTTGAAAATCCCATGTTTCTCTTAATTAAGACTGAAACACAAATATCAAAAAACATGAAATTACTTATACATTTTCTTCTTTATATATAATAGTTAAAAGGGATTATTATATTATTAAAATAATAATATCATCTATCTGAATTGTATATTGATTTTATTTCATCTTATTTCAAACAGTTCTCTAGAAGGTATTTATTAATGGCCATTATTTAAGAAATGTTGTTGGTAATTCAATTTTGTCTCTCATCTACCCCATTTTCATATTGATATTATACTATTGATACTTGGTTCTTTATCCAATATTCTTTAATATAATTATCTACATAATTTTTTTTAATTTATTTGGTTATTATTTTATATCTTTATCATTTTTTTAACCTATCATCTTTTCAACATTCCGTTAGATATATTATTATGAAATAGACCACCTCATACTTCTATGTGATGACAGAAACCCATTCCATTCTACTATAATCATCAATGAAGTGAAACAAATATTTCCTCTGAGAAATATCTCTTAGATAAATTGTTCCACACACATTAATATGAACCAAATCATGTTTTTTTGTTAACATTTTCTCTTTTTTCTTATATATATTTTGAATGATCATCTCTTGTTACCTTGTTTCCCACATATGATTAAAACCATTTTATAATATATATAGTTCTATAGGAACATCACTCTTATCCTAATATTTTAATGATGTTTCCATCAAATTGTTATGAATTTTTTCATAATGTTTTCCCACATTCTTAAACAAATATCACCTATATAATTCATCACATACCAGGTAGAGATTCCACATCATATTCTTTCTATAAAAACCAACACTGAATTATTCTGTAATGATACATAATTCTGATAAATATTTTATTGAATTTCCTCTATCACACATTTTTGTTACACATAGAATGTTGTGATTTATAGCTTCAATATCCAAGACATCTGCATGTCTCATGTCTTTTCCCAAAAACATGGATTTTTTCTAAACCAATAATTTTAAACCTTCATGATTTCCATATATTACAATAGATTCAGTTTCATATATGATTGCTACAACTGGTTCCTTATTCCCTATCAAATATGAGTTTCACCTATTATAAATTATCTATTTTCAAATATGATCTGATTCTTTTAAATGAAATTTCACCAACCTCTTCATGATCACATCTCTTCTTTTTTTACCAATATTATATTAATTCAAGCACATTACAGATTTTAAATCACAATATTCCTACATATATAATGTAACACCATAATATTATATATCTATAAATTTATTTCTCTTTCTCAACTAATTTGAAATAAATTCAATAATTTTTATGTCCAAATTCGGTCTGCATCGTCAGATTACTCTATATTATTGGATGAGAAATATCAATCCATGTGCCAGATTCTTTTACACAAAATATAATTAATATTAAATGATACATTGGATCATTTTTTTGTATGGATACCATATTTTTCTTCTTCAATTCAATAAATCAAGTCTATGGAAAAATAATTTTTTTGTTCTTTATATTTACACAAAAATAGAATCTGGTGTGGGGTTGATTCTTGTGTTTCAATACTGTAATATTAGTTTGACCATGTATTATTTAAATCCTCTTATTCTGATTCATTCTCAAATCAATTATCAATAGCATAGTGGGTTCTTATGGTTTCAATTCATATATTAATATTTTTTATTTTCGCTAAATCCCATTAATAGTTTTAACATTTGAATCTACAATTTTATTCTCCTAAAATTCATTTTTTGTTTCATTAGAGATTTGATCTCTATTTTTAGATTTTCATCTACAATTGAGAACTTGATTGTTGGATTACATTGTTTTTCATGGCCTTTTAATTTTCCTTACAATATTATAACCTCATATGTATTCCTTTTTGATGAGTTTTTATTTCTCATTCATTATATTATCTAAACTATCGATTACCATTTTTTATTCTTCATCATTACAGTTGTACTAACCTGTTATATTTGAGAACACTAGATTTCATGACTAAATATTTTCAATTTCTTCCATTCTCTCAAAAGTACTTCTATGAGATCTTTTAGACAGATTTTCTCATCATGAACCAACATGTTGTATTTCATAGTTTTGTATCTCCAAACGTCTATCTCTTCCAGTGAAGCTTAAAATTTGACATGAATGTCTACGCTTCCTTCAACATCTCCTTCATCATTGTATATTTATTCAATTTCATTGGAATTTCTTACATCTTCCACCATATAATTTTCATCATGATATTTATAGTCCTCAAAATCTTCTACCTCTGATTTATATGAAATTTCATCTTCTATTGAAAAGAGACTCTTCATTTTGATGATGTTTTTCTTAAAGGTTTCTTAGATTTTTCATTAGATTCATAATTCTTCATGACAACATAAACTTAATCCTTATATTAGTATTTAATATTATTTGGAAAATTTTATGCATGATGTATAACTATTCCACATTTAAACTTAAATTTTATAATTTCCCTTTTAATATTACTTTTCCTATTTGTAAATTTTATGAATAAAATGACACAACTTCATCATTATCTTATTTTACATGCCGGTATTTAACAGTATGATTTTTAATGGCCTTGAATGAAAAATATTTTTAGTAACAGTCTTCCACATAATCATTATCATATTTTTCATATCGTATGTAACATGAGCATTGTGCAAGCTATCCAATTTCAGCTCCTTTTGATCGTATTCCTTCAATATATAAACAATCGTATTGAATCCATATGCTTATATTCTCATGATGAACTTGAAAATATTTACATATTCAATAATAACTCCAAGAACATTCATGTCTTCCATAAAAATATTCACCCAATCGAATAATGAATCAACAAGCTCATTAGTATAAATTCTAAGATCCAATTACATGTTTCAAAGAACTATTTTTTTCTTCTCTGATATATGAGTCTTTGTTATTAATATTCAATAATTTTTCACACATATATTGAAATTATTTATAGACATATTCATCCAATATATTTTATTGGATATGCTTTCTCTAAATTATTTAATACTTTAGAATAATCACTCATATCTCTTATGTTAGCTTATGATAAAGAAACACTATCAATATTGTTCAGACTTTCATGAATCAATGTTGTAAGGGAAACCGCCATTAATGATTTGAAGTAGTTATTCATCATCTTCTTAAATAAATGATTTTTTCCCATTGATGATCGTAATTCATATTTGGATGAAAAACATTATTTATTATAAGATTAAGGAACTAATAACATTCAACCATTATCCCTGATAACAATTTTTATCCCAACTACATTAAATACACTACGAAGTGATGGGTGAATCCGGATACGATAGATTAAAACAACTACCTCTAAAAAAATTTCTTCATTAATAAAAAACACACACACTCCCTTTCTCGTAGTAAGGTTTAATCCTAAATTTATGCATGAATGGGAAAAAACAATTTTTCTTAGTTCACCATCACTGGTCCAGTACAAGTATATAAGAATATAAATGTGTTTATGTAACAAATACACTTAGGATCACAGAAAAATTAATGTCTAGTATAGATCACATAAATGCATAAGCTCACTACATTTTCATAGTTTAATGAAAACTCAATACATTCCAAATATCCCTCATTGATTCTCTTTTGATTGTTAACTACCAGTGGAAAGGATAAAAATCTCCCTCTAATAGTTATCATTTCTCTTAAAGGGATCTTCATAATGTCTATGGAAATTAATAACTCATCATTAGTCATAATGATTATTTCTATTTTTTACATATATTTTACGTTCAAGTTCGAATTTCATCAACATGATGAATACCATTTTACCCAAAAAATAATAGGTAAATCATTTCTAAGAACATTCTAAATGATCAATACCATCACAAATCCCATATCCAATGATAAACAGACTAGTTCTTTGAATAGATAATCTACCTCCACAAAACCCACATCCTTCATCAATCTCACCTCTATCTTGATACTCAAACACATATGAGAAGTTAACTATCCATAACAATAATAAAAAATGTTGGTCATATTTTTATTAACTTTGAGATCTTCCTTTCTTCATGTTTTTTTCAAAATCACCACCTTTATGAATCACCATCATGAATCAAACTCATAAATATGAAGCCTTTAAATCTTCATTAAGTTATAATCTAATTTTCTTAGTGGGGTCGAGGTGAATTTATAGGTGTTTCCTCCCGTTCCAAAACTTATACACACATAATTGTAATGTATTGAAGATCCCATAACTCAATCAATATTATCCCTATTTTAATGAAGAACCCTTTAAATTTCTTATTAATAATGCTTCTCATAGTGACTAATTTTATCTTCAAACTATTACAAATTCATGATGTCCCACCCGTGATGATCCATACATTCATGGAACAACTTTCATAAATCCAAATCACTGTGAAAATCATTCCTTTAGATATTTTTATGTGGCCTTCATAGAAATCCTATTTTTGTGATTATTGACTCATCTTCTAAATTTTGGACCCCAAAAATTTGGAAAACATTAGAAAACCATTCCTTCTTGAATGAACTATTTCTTTTTCCACCTATAAATAATCCACTCCTCTATCTTGGACCTTTTTCAATATACCTTTTCTGAAATCTCACTAGATCATTATAACATACAATAGATAGCAACTTTTTTAAAAAACATAAATAACCCAAAAAATTAATGTGATGTTAAATTGATGCATTTTTTACCAAAAAACACACAAAAACCAGTTAAAAAAATCTATTTCTGTTTGTATTCATGGAAGAAAAAAATAGTATAATATAATTAATTTTTAAGGGAAGATTGGTATATATTTATTTTTGAAAGGATTCATTATAATCCATGCATAATATCCAAGATATTAATAAATATTTTTATCTAATGAATCTTCATTTGGAAATATTAGTTAAAAATGGAAATAATAATTTATGAATAAAAAGTATTGGCTTCTAAAAAACTGAAGGAAATAATTCCACAATAAGAAAGAAAATTTAATATGTGGTATTCAATAATAGATAACAATGTATCATAGGGTAATTCTGTGAGAAATTTAGGAAGGAAGGATATAACTCATATGATTTCATTCTAATGCTACTATAATAGGTTTAATTACAAAAAAATAATAAAAATTACCAAGGGATGAATGTACATTTTCTGGATAGTGAAAATATGAAAATAAATACTGATGATAAAAAACGATAGATGTCCATAAAATATACATAGAATCCTGTTTTGAAATTTTCAAAAGAAATCATAAGGGGTTCCACTAAACGTGGACATTTAAAGAAAAGATAATCTCGGTTTTTAATAAAAACTCAACCTTACTAACCTCATTAAGGAGAAATGGAGTTACCCCATATTCTAAAATATTTCATGCTAATTATTTATATATATTAAATTCAATGATATATATGATCCCACAATGGAACTAATAAATATGATCAAACTAGAATATCTATTATAGTCTTAGTGAAACCCACAATCATGGGTTGATCTAACAGTTAGTATATTGATTATTTTTTTGAAAATGATAGTGCTTAATGAATACTACAATTTTCTCATGGTTAAAGATAAAAACATATGATATTAACTTTGTGTAATATAAAAAATTTGTCTTCTAAATCATATTCAATGACTAAATCAAACTTAATGATGTAAATATGGAGTTTATCCAATCTGGGGGAAATTAGAGAATCTTCTAGATCTTATTTGTATCATAATATTATATATTATGGACTATTCTTAAATTTTATAATTTAAACGCTATGTTTTTATGGTCTCTTAGTTCTATTATAACTAATTATATACTTCCATCAAAGAGGAGAAATTTATCTGGCTAATTTCATTGAATGGATTTAATTTGGGGATGCTCTGGGGATAATTTTTTTATAATACTTATTAGTTTTGTTTTAATGTCTTTTATGTCTATATTAAGATGTGTGAATAATTTTTTGTTCGTAATCCACAAAAATTATATTCTCATTAATTGGTAGAAAATCCCTCATCTTAAAAATAATTGATCACTAATTGATAATTATATAACATTTTATATTTATAATTTGTATCACATTTATATTATCTTACGTATATATATATATATATATTCATTATCAAGATTAAACCCACTTTCCTTATAAACCATAAATAAATCACATTGAAATAGATTGGAATAATTGATAGAACATTTATTAATATATAATTTATTCCTCCACGTATAATGTTTTTGTATGTTTTTTTTATCGAAAATAATTATATAGAATAAAATGTAAAAATAATATATTGACATGTCATGTTTCATAAAATTGGGGATGATATTGAATAAAAAATAAAATTATGTACACATACTATTTCTAAAAATGGTATTGAAAATAAATAGATAGGTGGATATTGTAAATACAATTTTCTCTGGGGTTATATTTTTGGTAAATAATATTTATACAATAAGATTATGTCATAACATGATGAATGAGAACAACATGAACTAAATATGATGTTCCCAAGAATATGGTTGTGATTATGTGATGAGTTTAAGAATCTAAGATATGATATTCACTGGGATTCTTATAAGATGGTTTCTTTTTCACATGGAATACTAGATAAAATTGATAATCAATCATATTCCTATGATAGAGAAGATTATATAATTTCATTTGATATTATTAGAGATCCCTTCACATGTAATATTTGGAAGAATTATTTGGTTTGTTTACATAAATAATATTTCTCAAAGAATTTAATATTAGAATAGTTTTCCTATAAAATCACACAATTTTTCTAAAAATATTATAGTTCTGATGACATGATTAAAGGAAACTAGAAGAGTTTAGTATATTGATAATATATAGTTTATATATTGACAATATATGGAATGTAAATATTATGATGAAAAGACGTACGTTATTTTTTTATGTTCCATAAATATATTTATCTTTGTGGATGAAATATTTTGGGGTGGGGTTTAAATAACTAAATAATTTTTTTGTCAATTAATGTCCAATTGAATTAATATATTGATTATTTATATGATATATATCCTTTGGAATTATTCCAGTAATTATTTAATTTTATTGGAAGTAATTAAAATTTATTTTATCAGGTTTAATATATATTGGAGTATTTTTATTTGTTTTATTGATTTAATATATATATTCAGTACTAAGGCTAAAAATATCATGGTATAGAGTTTTTTTAATAAGTTTTTACTCTTAAATATATATTTTTATAATGGGAAAATATGATCTAATATAAATATAATATTTTTATAATTATATATTATCATAAGATCTAAATAATTATTAAAGAATTACATAAATTAATTTTACTTGAAGGGATTCTATATGACTAACATAAATTTTCAATACATTGAAATTATTGAAATAATTCTTATTATTTCATAATTAATTGTTGAATATTTTTGTAAGACTCGGATATTTCATTCAAATTTATTATCTATTTTTGGAATATTATTTACATAGATAAATTTGGAAAATCCACCATGTGGAAGAGTTTTATTCTCTCAATGTAATAAAATATTTTCAAATCAGAAGAATTTGGTTTAAAGTTGAAAATTATCCAAAATATGAAGAGTTGGTTTTTAGATGTTTTGATTCAGAATGATAAACGGGGTGATGATTTGTTAGTTTTGTTACATAAATATCGTGATGCTTCAATAAAAATAATTATTTTAGTGAACAAAAATGCAACTACCAATTGAATATAGAGAATAGTCCATAAAACATAGGAACAATAGAATATCAATAGATAGTTGTCACGACCCGCCCTCGGGCCCCGTATTGTGGCTACCCCAAGCCCGCCTTCCATATGCCAGGGGCTGGAGACTATCACCAAAGGAGTAAATCCCGATAACTGGGAAGGAATTGCCTTTATAAAAGTAAACAAAACACCACAGAGTATAAGCTGCAGTAAAACACTAAGTACAAAAAAAGTGCTGAAAAGTAAATGGGCCAGAATACAAACCCAACTGAAAGTACAGCTAAAACTGAATGCATGTACAACAGAAAAAGACAACAGCTAGAAGAACGGAAGTGGATCTTGGGACATCCTCCTTGGATCCTACCTGAAGGGTAGGTACAGATGGCACAGATACTGGATCGTTCACCACAGATCCTTCCTGAAGGGTAGGTACAGATAGCCTCCACAAAGCTCTCACCCGTCAACCTCCTCTGTGTGTCGTCTCACCATGAAGTCCATCTCCGGATACTGATTCGTCATATTGTCCACTTCCGGGTACCGTCTAGTCCTCGAACACTCGGCCTCCGTCATCATTGTCCGTCGTCTGCAACCAACACAACGAGGTGTGGGCATAGCCTGTGTAGGGGTGAGTATAACGATACTCAGTAGGGACCCTGAGACCCTCAAGGTATCACTAAAACCAACATGGATAACCACAAAGAAGATTTCAACAGATAACATTTACTTAGGTATATGTCAATGCATATACCTAAGTTATCAAGTAACCCATCTCAATCATGAGAAAAACACCAAGATCATGAAATCAACGGATAACCACTACCCAGGTATATGCCCATACATATACCTAAGTTATCAAGTGACACATGTGAATCATGAGGTAAACATAAAGGTCAAAAGTCCCAGCTCAAACCAGGATTTTCATTATCGAAACCGTAACTGCTGAAGAGCCCCATCTATGGAGTGTACAGTGGTCCTGCCACGACTCCGAGGTACTGCTCACTAACCTAAAACTACTGAGGTACTCCTCCTGTCGAGTACCGTGGGTCAGCCACCCAAACACAGTAGTTCTTCCCACTGGCGTATGTCACCCAAACACAGTAGTGCACACCCCCTAGTAGCCTGCTGAGGTACTCTCCAGATGAGTACCGTGGGTCTGCACTTTCACACAGGTAGTGCTCCGTCCGCGATGGGTCTGCACCCAAACAAAGTAGTTCTCCGTCCACTGGGCTAGTCGACTCACTCCAAGTCTAGTCGGTCAAACAGTCGTCAGTTCTCAGTCGGCTACACGGTCTTCGTACTCCGCATGCTCATCTCTGGGAGGGTCCGCTCCATGAGCTACAGGTCGATACTTCAAGTATCTCAATGTCCCACAAAGAATTATCTCAAAGGACCGCCTCGTCATAGGGGTCTCAACGCAACAGACGACGCATCAATTGGATCCCCGGTCTATGAGTTATAAGCATTTTCATCCCAGGGGCCCGGTTGGTTTTGTGTGCGAACCAAACCGGCTGTATCTCAACTGTACCCGGAACTCTCATATGGTATACTCATAGGGACCGTTTCTCAACGTGATCACCAACGCTACTGACGATTTGTCAAATGGATGTCTGGTTTGAAAGAAAACAGCTTTTCCGTTCCAAGGGCCCGGTTGGATTCCGGGTACAATCCATCCTGAACACTATCCAACAATAACCAAAACTCGGGCGAAGTATGCCAAAAGTTCCGTCTCATCAAGAGGAATTCCACAAGACAGACGGCGCATCAATCGGACACCCGGTCTGTGAGTTATTGGCTTTTTCGTTCCAGGGGCCCGGTTGGTTTCGTGAGAAAACCAACCCGACCACACTCTGACGGCATCCAAACCTCGTGTGGAGTAAGCCACAAGATCCGTCTCACTTAGAGGAATCCATCAAAGTTGACGGTACGTCAATCGGATGTCCGTAGCTCAAGATATAAGCATTTCCGCTCTGAGGGCCCAGTCGGTTTCGTATCCGAACCAACCCGGCCGAACCCAATGTATTCTGAAACCTTGAGTGCGATATACCGAAACGACCTTCTGGATCCACTAATCACTTTGCAACTGAAGGTGCGTCGATCAGAGGCCCGTAGCACAAGTTATGGGCATCCGACCAGAAAAGATTCGGTATTAAGGGGTTCGGGCACGGTCCGACCCGGCCCAATACCCCCAGGGTCGACCAGAACCGGGTCTGGGTCCGGCCCGCTTGGGCATGACCTGGCCCGGCTGGCGCGGCCCAGTCCAGCCTGGGCACTGTGCGCCCATCGCGCTGGCCAGGCGCTCGGCCAACCGGCCGAGCCGTTTGGCAGGGGGGCGCCTACCCCCCTGGTGTAACCGCGACCCCCCATTAAATGGGGGTCGTTTTGTATTGGTCGGCCGGGGGTTTGAACCCCCAGCTACACACCTGTCTAGACGGCCCTCCCTGGAAGGCCGGTTTCTGCATCCACGGGACCGGCGACGGCCGGTCCCCTCCCAGCTCTGACACCGGCGGCCCAGATCCGGCCGCCGGTCACTCTACTCCGCCGCGGCCCGGAACCGGCCGCAGTTTTGGTTTGTCCAGCATAGCGCGATAGCACCGCGCCCCTGCTCCGTGGCCCCTCTCTGGCCGCGGTGTCTTTGGTTATCTATGATGCGGCGCGATGGTGCCACGACTTGGTTCAACTTCACGGCGCGGTGCGACGACTTCGTGTCCTTGTTCGTATCAATGGCGTAGCGTGACGGCGTCACACATTCCTTGTCGCATGATCACATGCGGTGCGACGACACCGCGCCATAATCGTTTCAAACCAAAAAGAAACAACACATAGATAAGGGAGGAGGGTCGGCCGTGTTTGTGAGGTCCGACCCCCTCTCGTTAATCGATAGCATTTAGTCGTATAACCACGAAGAACGACAAACTAGAAATCACGAACGAAAATAATTATATAATTTAAACCCCTACCTCGTGCGAGCTTGAACGGAGGTTTTTCAAACGAGGGTTTGTCGCAAAAGGAGACGTCACATAAGGAGACGTCTCGGAAGAAGACGTCGTGGAAGAAGACGTCGCAGAAGAACTGTTGCGGTAAATGGCATCACGTTGTTGGTCTCCGTGGACTCGGCGTTCTTCGACGGAGTTCAATTCATTCTTCGCGTTCTTTGTGTTCTTCGTCGAAGAGGATGAAGAACTCTAGCATTCCTTAGCTTTCCTCCCCAAACCTCTCAAGAAACAAAGGATCCAACCCCAAAATAAAATAATCCTACTTCTTATTTTATTAACATAACATAACATTTTAATTTCAAGTGTTTAAAAATCAAATAACCACACTTAACTCACATAATTAATAACATAAGTTATTAAACTTATGATGTAAAATATTAAATATGAGTTGAGGGGGGTTAAAGAATGTGAGGAGTTATGGAAGGTTAGGGAAGGTGAAGGGGTAGGGTTCATGTGGTCCCCACCACCTTCATAACCTCCCTTGGGAAGTTGGGTAGTTACCCAACTTCCCCCCAAAGCTGAAACCCCTAAAAGAAAAATCAAAATTGTAGTTAATTTATAAATTAAACATCCAAAATTTTTATCATCTTCTCTTGTGAAAACATAACTCCGAAAATGGCGTTCCTAAGCAATTTCTGGCGCTACGGTTCCATCTGTGCCCTCGGAATTCGATTCCGAGCACCGGTTCAAAATATAGGAATTCCCGCTCGTTCGTTCACTGAATGTCCCCGAGCCAAACTTCAAAAAATGATTCCGGGCACACTGGGCCTCGGAATCAGGCGCCGTCAGAAACTATGTTTTTATAAAATTTCAAAGAAAATTAAAAAAAAAAATTCCTTTAAATTTACTAGTCTTTACATTACTCCCACCTCAGGGCTTTACATCCCCATAAATCATCAACACAAACTAGGGTCACAAAAGCGGTATTGAGCACGCACCTGAGCCTTCTTCTCCCATGTGCTTACCTGGAGATTACGTACAACCAATGAAAGCGCACCCGAGGAATCGACCGTCCTCATAGGATCCGCTCCTGTCGATTCTTGATCCCTACTGGAACCTCCGTGGAAGTAACCCCATCGCCATCATCCTGCTCCGCATGGTCGATGATATGCCAAGGGTCGAGAGCGTATCTCCTCAGTTGAGATACCTGGAAAACTTCATGCACATGGTGCAACTGAGGTGGATGGGACAAGTGGTAAACCACCTCGCCTACCCAGCTGAGGACCTAGAAAGGTCCGTTGAACCTCAGCGATAACTTGCCTCCCTGGCTAAATCTCCATAAACCTCGTCGAGGTGAGACCCGTATAAGGACGTGATCGTCATCCTCAAACTCTAGAGGTCTCCAATTCATGTTAGAACTAAACCTCAAACGATTGCTGCAACGAGGGTATAGTTGACCGACTCAAGAGTGATCAGTCGCACCCTCCTATGAAAGAGTTTATCATGTGCTGCTTGGGGTTTCCTTTTCGCCGACCAAGGAAAACCCATCCCAACGTTTGCCTAAAACAGTCAATTTGAGTATGAATAGTTATTTCCCATTCCATACTAAAACTAATGTCGTAAGGCCTCGACACTGCCACCATGAGATTCCAACCGAAACTCTCTCCTCGACGGTCTGACCACACTTTCAGCGTAAGTGTGATTATCGTGTCTCCACCCAAGGAATCTCCAGACGTGAGGGTCAAGTCCACGGCTTCCGAAAACTCTAGGTCTGGAACAAGATTTGTGAAAGCAAGGAATGATTCATATCGACATCTGCTACTACAAAATCTAGTAGTGGACATAGACTGTCCCTTGAATCATTTTTAGAGCCATTGGGTCACACTCCTTGACCACATGCATCCACACTCTTCCTCCGCCCTCCAGCTCCCTCAGCCTGGCGGGGATAACTAATGCAGGTGGTTGTAGCATGTTAAGATGTAAACCACCTCATGTTGCTCTCCTAGCTCTGCCTCCACGTCTGCTGCTCCGTAGACTCATCTCTCCTTAAAGCATCATCTTTTTTAAACATTTAACACACTCGAGTCTCTAAGACTGTAGCCAGTTTCCTGTTTCTTACTGCACTGTGCAGTCTTCATCCACTCCTGGATGATCTGGAGGAGCTGCTAAAATTTCATCTTTTCCAAAAAGAGAAACTCTGTCTCATCCCCTAGATGAACCACACCCATTTCCTAATACAGTCAATCCTAACATGAATGACACATTCACGCCATGGATGACGTCGTAAGTCCTCGACGTAACTACTAAGAGATCCAACTGCCACTCTCACCTCCAAGGGTCGAGTCACACATTCGGCATCAGTGTGAGGTCACTGGGTCTCCTACAGTAGAAATCTCAAAAGTGAGGATCAATTCAACGGTTTTAACCGGGACCACTCAGTATCAACCAAACAAAAGGACACAAAAGCAAACAAAGATAAGTGTCTTTTTATTATTGTAGCTCATAGTACAAAGACACGAATACAACAGCAACATGGAACTAGAAGTACAAGGGACGTATCCACTAGTTCCGCTCCTGCCTACCTACTCCCGGAGCTCTACTTCCTTGCCCACTGCTCGGCTATTGCTCAAGCACCTGCATCTGCTTCTGCCTCGGTGGCTCCTCCAAAGCCAGCGGATCAACTGTATGAGGAGTCGGACAGTCACGTGCCAGGTGACCCTATCCACCGCATGAGTAAGACTGCCTGTTTCTGGCATGCCTAGCTCTGTCCCCACCCCGGGTTCCCCGCACCACCGATCATAAAACCCGAGATCGCCCAACTACTGGTCTGGTCCTGCTGGACCTCTGCATCATCTATCTACTGCCCACATATGACTCGGCTACTGATCGAAAAACATGCGGTAAAGGCAGCAGCTCTTGAACATGCTTGGGGTGTAGATCTACTGGCACAAACTCTACCCTAAAGAAGGCCTCGAAGTCTTCCCATGTAAAGGTCATCCCATCGCAAAACTAGAACATGTGGCTCCACCACCTGCCTACTACTGCCTGAAGAAGGTTGGCAGAAAAGATCACCATGAAGTTTGCATGTGTCTCCACTATCCTGTAGACTCTCACCACAGCCTCCAGCCAAACCACTGCCGCCTGCGGGTCCTTCTCTCCCCGGAACCTGGGTGGCCTCTGGAGCTGGAACTCGTGTAGTGCACTCAAGTGGCGTGCATCGCCTACTGCTGGGGCTGGTGGCATCGGTGACCCAACGTATGTTAGTACCACTTGTGACTCCGCTGGTGCCTCAAATCCAAGAGGGCACTGTACCGAAGCCTCGTAGCTCGACAGGCTGTCAGTACGCACATCCCTCTGGGCTCTTGCTGGTCGTCTGAGAAAATGAATCCTAAAAGAAACAACGTGACATGGTCAAACGATTATACCTGGTGAGCTGACCTCGTTTGAGATAATATTTAAAAAAACATCTGGAAACACTCACACAATCAGTGTTTTCGTGCACAAAGTCTGAAATCAGTTGTCAGGGCCCTGGTGTATGGATACGTCGGCTGCTCGCACCAACACTGGACTCCCTGAACTGAAAACCACACTCGGTACTCTTAACACTATTGCTTCACAAAAAGAAAATATCAGAGTTATAAGTTTTGTGGTAGAACCAAATCCTCTGATACCAATTTGTCACGACCTGTCCTTGGGGCCCATGTCGTGACTACCCCAACCCACCTTCCATATGCCAGGGGCTGGCGACTAGCAGCAAGGCGTAAATCCCGGTAATGGGAAGGCATTTCCTTTGTAAAGTAAAAAACAAGAACCACAGAGTAAGTAGGCAGAAGTAAACACTAAATAAAATATGGTATAAGAGTAAGTGTGGAAAATAAGTGGGCTTGTATACAAAACCAAACTGAATGTAATGTACAACTCGAAAGGAAAAACAGCAACTGAAAAGTAATGTCGCAACGTCGTGTTGTCCACTGGAAGTCCAACCTGATGGGTGAGTACAGATAGCTCCACTACACCTCGGGTCCCGTCGTCCGCCCCGTGTTTGTCCCGCCCAGTGGTCCACCTCCAGGTACCGTCCTGCTCTTCAAGCCTCTAACACATTCAATTTTGTCCATCTTCTGTAACCAAAACAACGTAGTGCAGGCATAGCTCGTGCAGGGGTGAGTATAAGCTACTTAGTAGGGACCCTGAGACCCCCGAAGGTCTCCCAAAGTCCACAAAGGATAATCCACAAAAGGAAAATCATGAAGTAACAACCAACACATCAGGTATATGCCCATACATATACCTAAGTCATCAGTTCCAATACGCTACAACCTCCGAGCCCATGTACAACCTAGGCCACACCGGAAAACAAACGTAAATCCACACAGGATAGCAGAACACAATCCACACAAGAAAGAAAAACAGGATTCAACTCACACAGATATACTTCTTGTATGACGATAGAGATGATCTGGTATCGCCACTGATTCATCTAAGTTGTCGGACCCACAAAGGATTGATAGGTACAAACCCCTGCAATGACCCATAGAGGATCGATAGGTAACTAACTCCCGCAATGACCCACACTGGATCGGACCCACACAGGATCGATAGGTAACTAACCCCCGCAATGACCCACACAGGATCAGAACCACACAGGATCTGTAGGCGCTGGCCCACACAGTACCACTGAGCGCTGACCCACATAGGATCAGACCCACACAGGATCTGTAGAACTGACCCACGTAGGATCGCAAAGTGCTGCAGTCATCGTCGTCGAATCCACTGAGGATCTCTGTACAGTCGTCATCGTAACAGTTGCAGTCGCAGCCAGCTCTAGGGTTCCTGCGCACAGCATGCTCATTCGGGAGGGTCCGCTCCACGAGCCGAGATGCTGATACATCAACTGACACATAGTCCAGAGTTGATGTATCCAAAAGTTCTGTATCGTCAATGAAAACTCAATGTCGCAGACGGTGCGTCAATTAGATGCCCTTTCTGAGAGTTATTGGTTTTTTCTTCCCAGGGGCCCGGTTGGTTTTTAAGTCAAAACCAACCCGACTGTACTCCACCTGATGTTTGGACGCAGGTGGAGTACAGTCGGGTTGGTTTTGACATAAAAACCAACCGGGCCCCTGGGACGAAAAAGCCAATAACTCTCAGACCGGGCGTCCGATTGACGCGCCGTCTGCAACATTGAGTTTCCATTGATGATACAGAACTTTTGGATACATCAACTCTGGACTATGTGTCAGTTGTTGTATCAGCCTCTCGGCTCATGGAGCGGACCCTCCCCAATGAGCATGTTGTGTACGGGATCCCTAGAGATGGCTGCCACTGCTACTATGACGGCGATGACTGTACAGAGATCCTCAGTGGATTCGTCAGCGACGACTGCAGCACTCAGTGATCCTACGTGGGTCAGTACGACAAGTCCTATGTGGGTCTGATCCTATGTGGGTCAGCACTCAATGGTCCTGTGTAGGCCAACACCTACAGATCCTGTGTGGGTCCGATCCTGTGTGGGTCCGATACTGTGTGGGTCATTGCAGGGGTTAGTTACCTATCAATCCTATGTGGGTCTGATCCTGTGTGGGTCATTGCGGGGGTTAGTTACCTATCGATCCTTTGTGGGATAGATCCTTTGTGGGTCGTTGCGGGGGTTAGTACCTATCGATCCCTTGTGGGTCCGACGACTTAGATGAATCAGTGGCGATACCTAATCATCTCTATCGTCATACAGGAAGTATATCTGTGTGAGCTGAATCCTGTTTTTCTTTCCTATGTGGATTGTGTTGTGCTATCCTGTGTGGATTTACGTTTGCTTTCCGGTGTGTACATGGTTGTACTTGGGCTTGGAGGTTGGAACATATTGGAATTGATGACTTAAGTATATGTATGGGCATATACCTAAGCAGTGTCATTTTTTACTTCGTGATTTTATCTTTCCTTTGTGGATTATCCTTTGTGGACTTTGGGAGACCTTCGGGGGTCTCAGGGTCCCTACTGAGTAGCTTATACTCACCCCTGCACGGGTTATGCCCGCACTACGTTCTGTTGGTTGCAGACGACGGACAGTGTTGAATGTGGTTGAGGCTTGCAGAGCAGGATGGTACCTAGAGGTGGACCACTGGGCAGGACATACTAGGGTGGACGACGGGTCCCAAGGAGCAGTGGAGCTATCTGTACTCACCCTTCAAATGGGACTTCGAGTGGACGGCTTGACGTTGCGGCTTTACTTTTCAGTTGTTGTTTTCCCTTTCGATTTGTACTTTACTTTCAGTTTGTGTTTCTATACTGTCCCACTTACTTTTCTGCACTTACACTTGTACCATCTTTTACTTAGTGTTTACTTCTTCTTGCTTACTCTGTGGTGTTTTTTGTTTACATTACAAAGGCAATGCCTTCCCATTACCAGGATTTACGCCTTGGTGCTAGTCGTCAGCCCCTGTAATATGGAAGGTAGGCTTTGGGTAGTCACGACATGGGCCCCGAGGACGGGTCGTGACAATAGTGGTTCTTCAAATTGAGAAGATATCATTTGGTGATTGTTTATCAACAAATGATTATAGGGGTATCTTCGGGTGAAAATATGATATTTTTAGGACACCATTGATAATTGAAGAGGATAATTGTATGATATATATATATATGATGAAATAAATGGATCTATGAATAATACATTTACACTATATGTAATCATTAAATTGAGATACTTTTAATACTTATGATTTTCTTAAATAATGGAATGTGAATTCAAAGAATTTTTTTTGTTGTATGGGAATAAATCCCATGTTTCATTGATTTTTAAATGAAATAATTTTAATGATTTTAATGAAGAATTAATGTGATAAAATATCAATAATAAATGAAAATTTCCATTGTTTTATATAGAAATACTATTATGTGAAACTTAATATAATGGTAGAATAATATATTTAATATTATAGAGATTTTATGTTTTCGATGTCATTAGAGTTTATATATAATAGATAATGAGTATATAACATCAATTGTCAATCATAATTTATTTATGAATTAAGTATCAATGTCTAAAATAATATCTAATTTTATGTATGTTAATGATTAAATATAATCTACATTTATGTTGGGGTTGATCACACAAATTAATGAAAAATGAATAATATTTGTATCTAAGGGATGGACTTTCCATCTTTTGATCAGTATTCAAGTTGAACAGGAATAATGCGGATAATAAAATCATATTATATTCTTATATTATTAAATCTACAAAATTCAATGGATAGATTTATTATTATCGTAGTTTGAGCATGATTATTTTATCCAAATTTTTTTTGACGAACATGACACTATATATTTGATATTTCTTTATAGATGTGCATCTCCTTCTATTATATCTAATTAACTGAAAGTATTATGATTTAAATTTAATGGGTCTTTTCTTGGATTACATGTCCAAATTTATCTAATTTATCAAGGAACTTATTGATAAAAATATCTGAGTTATATATGTATATGTTAGAGAACACGCAACAAAATGGGGGATTAGACTTCTATATTGGAGGTAATCCTCATTAACACATTCTAGTGCCCCAATTCCTTTACATTATATATTTAATTATTTGAATGAAAACATCAGGTGTGAAATTTTTAGATATCCACTCATTAATGTTGTAATTCTTTAAAAAGGGTAATGTATTAAATTGATTAAGATATATAAATACTAATTCACCACATATTAATGTGGACCATTCCCAAATGTTGTCCTAACTAAAACATCTTTTGACAAATTTTTCATAAGTTTTTAGAGTACTGTTGTGGGGATATTTCTGTTACATTATTATAAGTTAGTTCATTTTTATTATCATTGAATCATATTTTTTTTTATTAAGGCATTTTTTAAATGAATATTGCCATCATATGTTAATTTGATTCATGTAAGAGTTTATTATAGATTTCATTACTTTATTTTTTTCATGTATTATTTTGAGTCATTTTTTATAAGAATATTCGTACTATGAACCTCTCCCATATAGAATCGTATAGACCCTCCATCCTCATCACCATCCTAAGATAATCGAAGAGCACACTTGACTCTATGTGGACTGGTATATGAAAACCAATATCATTTCTGGGTGGATTCTTACATCATTATTAGGATTTACACATCATCATTATTTTCACTAAACCCTCATTATATATATTACAACATCAATGATTCAGTTAAAGAATCAATCAATGAATTTCTTCTACTACAACCTCTTTTATTCAAATACATAATGTAAGCTTATATTTTTTCTTCCTTAACCTTGTTATATACCTCATGAATATCATAAAAGTTGTCCCAAATATTATTAGTTTATTTTAAACACATAATTTTAATATATAAAATTTGTTATTATTCAATGGAAATTTAATTTTAAAATAATGAAATTTTATTCGATAATTGTAAGTATAACAAAAGGAATATAATCAATGAAGAGGGGGGGTTTATGTTTTATTGATTTACAAGGTCTCATACAATATTCTTGTCATTTTATTATAAAATAGACTCTTATATATCTACATTAATATAAATGTGATAATAAATGTAAATATATATAACTGTGAATTTTATTTTCTTCACCCACATTCAGTTTTTTCTATGAAGAACAAAACAGAAATGTGTCAATATAGAAAACATGCTATTAATATTTCCTAATAAACATTATTTTTGAGTGGCCAAACTAAACCTCTAGGTTTAAAAACCTAATTAGATTAATAACTCTCTAATAAAATCACATTGAACAAAAACACTATCCATCATTTTGTTACCTCGTTCTTCCATGAATGAGAATATCAACATAACCAATACGGATTTACAAATCTACTCATTCTTCATTAATGAGTTTAATCAGAATTATGACTGGTGGGATTTAATAATAGATCACTATGAAGAAATATAAATTAATGTTATTTTGTATGTCAATGGCATTTATAAACCTCAATTATTCATTGAATAATGTTTCCTAAAAAACAATGGAAATGGGGTGGTGTTAAATTGTCGAAATATATAAATTTTAGTAATTAAAATCATTTTATTTTATGTTTTTTGTAAATGGTGGTAAATAACACTTCAATTAGATATATTTATAAAAAACATAAGTATTTTTTAAAAAAGTTCAAAATTTAATTTTTTCCTCATATGTAAAAAAATTAACTTGTCAGTTTTTTTAATTTTGGTATTCCCTACCCACTCTTATGAAGCCACCACCAAAGGGACCCCTTCCTTATCCTTCTTGAATATTCCTAGATGCAACCCATTCCGTCTCCCATTCTGTCCATTCATGTATTCCAAACACCCGAGGAACCATTCCCCCTCTCAAGTAAAACCACAAATGTAGAATCTGATCCCCTAATTGTGCCCTCTACCTCTCTGTTCCCAACTCTCTAGAAACCCTGGCCACTTTTAAATATCCAACACGATTATGACCATAATCCCTATCAAATCTCATACACCCTCAGATGCATGGCCGAAAGATGCAACCATAAGGAATCAAACATTATACCCCAAGCACCCAACAAGATAAGAAGACCAACTCACCAACTATAATTTTGAGAATCCAATTATATTTAATTATATTTACATAATAATAAAAATATTAAATAAATAAAATATTACTATCTATATATTATAATATAACATTGTGTGTGTTGGTATTACATATATATATAAATATTGATATTATATTATATATATATATATTATTATAATTTACATATATGTTTACACTGTATATATGTTTAGGTTTAAATAAATTTTGTATATAAATTTTTATATCTTATGTTTTTCTATATGTTAATATTATATATATACATTATATATATTTATATATTATATATATTATGTTTATATTAATCTATAAATGTTCAAGCATATGTTCATTTTTTACCTTTATAATTATATATGTTTATGAAAACATATATATGATTATAATTATATACATATATAATTATAGATTTTTTAATACACTATTAGAAATATCATAAATATAGTAATATATTCAAATATATGTTACTAAATTTCAAAAAAATGTGTTTATATATATAAATAAATGTATAAATATATATACACATATTTATATTTGAATCTAAATGTGTATGTTTATATATATATATATCTGTGTGTGTTTATATATATTTGAATGTATTTATATTTACAAATATAGATATATATATATATATATCTCTCAATATATATTTACTACAATGTGGGTAACTAAAATATATAAATATATATATTTATAGAAATGTTTTCTCTAAAATGTTGTTGAATTTAATATCAGTCACATTTTTAAAATATATATATCTAATCATTGATTTTTTTTATGTTCCTCCCAACTCCCAAAAATTAATTTAGAATTATAAAATCCCTATTTATCTAAGATCATCTTCCTATATTAACATGGAAATGTATATTATTTAATATTTATTGAAAAACAGTTTCCTCCATTTTTAATTTTTAATTATTTTTTATAATTGAAGGATATTTCATTTATCATAATCCATTCAAATCTAGTCAACCTCCGTCAAATCTGGTCACCGAGAAATCCTCAAAGATATGAAAATATGATTCATAAAACCTACCTAATTAATTTAGTTCAAGGACAGATCCATCGAATCATGATGTTATTCCTTCCTTTAACCATGTACCAAGAATCAAAATTCTTCAAAAAAAACATATTCACTATACAATGAGGAGATTCTTATCACAATTTCAAGTAACCTATGTAATCCCATCAATGATTTTTGAAATCATTACATGTAAAATGGTTATGAAATATCATATAATAATTATTTCACATTGATAGAAACCCTTCATGGTTCACTAATTACTTTTCAATAGAGCACCATATTTATATAGCCATTACTCCATAGAGAAAAAAATTAATCAAAACATAATATAAATCATCACGGTGTAATCTGTGAACAACATCCTAGAATTGTATCACCTAAAAATCATGGTTTTCACATTATTTCATTTCCATTGAATACACGCAAAAATTTCCTAAAAAATTAATCATACATATCAATATCCTGGTGTAATTTCTATTTAAGGGTTTCACCAAATTGTTAACATCATACTCCATAATTTCTCCAATTTTTGGTTACATATAAACTTCAATAATATATCAATTTTACTCAAATAATTTTTCTATCACCCTTGAAATCATTTCAGACGTCATGGTAAAAATTTTCCCTGATTTCTTTTGTAATTTTAGAAGACTCACCCATGGATATGAATAAATATAAAAACCAAAAAATGTATTAACAGACCTTTTACTTCTAATAACATATAATCTTATTCCAATAATGAATTTTTTATAAAACAATTATTTTGTATTCTATAAATAAACATTAAAAACATCCCATTTGTAGTTTTCCATTATTAAAATTAACGTAATTAAATATGTGCAACCCAATTACTTTGGGGGTGTTCTCCTTCTTCAAACATCATCATGGGTAGATTATCCATAAATAAAACATTCCCTTTCTTAAAACATCATCATTGGTAAATAAAACATAAAAACATCACATTAATAGTTCTATCCACATTCATTGGCTCATATTAAAGTCTTTTTGTGTGTGTGTATATATATGAGGCTCTTGTGATCATTATATATCTCACACTTCTCCCCTTAGAGATAATGACACCAAATTTTCAACGTAGGGATCACAACCACAAAATCCAAATCATGCATAGGGTAGTGTTGTTCATGGATTTTTATCTACCTTAAGGCATAGGCTCTAACATTATCATTTTTCATCAATACACAACCCATGGCCTTCTTCAAATCATCACTAAGCACCACAAAAATTTCTCAACTTGTGTGTAAAGTGAGAACATGTGCAGTGTTAAGATTCCTTTTCAACTCCTTGAATCTCTTTATTCATTAAAAACTCCACAAAAACCTTACTCCATTCTGAGTTTTCTTGGTAGGAGGGTTGTAAAATCTTATTAAATTACTCACAAATCGGCAATAACATCCAGCTAACCACCGGAAGCAACATATATCTGTTATCAATGTTGTACTCACCAATCCTTCAATTGAAATTGTCTTCTAGGTATCCACATATATTCAATTGCATGTGATGATATGACCTAAGAATGCAAACTCCTTCAACTAGAACTCACACTTGCAGTACTTTTCATAGAGAATATTCTTCTACTGGGTCTCTAGTACAATTCATAGATGATCTCATGATCTTCCATGGTTTTGAAGTATATTTTAATATCATCTAAAAATTATAAAACATATTTTTTGAGGTAATCCCTAAAAACTCCATTAATCATGTCCATGAATATTGATAGATAATTTGTGATTCTTAAAGGAATTACTATGAATTCATAGTGCTCGTATCATGTATGAAAAGCAGTCTTGGGAATATCTTCCTTCTTAACCCATACATGATAATATACTACCCACCATGGAGGTGTATTGTGCTCCATGAAACTGATCACACATGTAATAAATTCTAGGAAGAGGGTAATTTTACTTTATAATTACTTTATTGAGGTTGCGATAATCAATGTAAAGGTGCATTGATCCATCCTTATTCTTGCTGAAGAGGACTGGTTCACCCCATGGAGAATAACTTGGGTGTATAAACCCTTTATCCAGATTCTCCTATAGATGATTTTTAGATCCTATAAACCTACAAATAAAATTCTATACGGAGTCTATAAAATAGGAAACACCCTCAGTATAAGGACAATTTACAATTCATCATCTCAACTATTGGGAAGACTAGAAAATTCCTTGGGAAACACATAGGTGAATTACCTCAAAATAAGAATGACTTCAGGGATTGTTTCAACCATTGAATCAATCATCCAAGCTAGAGCCATATTCTCCTAGGGCAGAAATATCAATGCATGAGATGATGGTTCTATAGAATATTCATCATCCTCCTTACTCTTTTATAGAATCAGTGGGTTGATTCTCTATGTGGATAGTGATTTCCCTCACATAGTAATTTTATTTGGCTCTAAAAAATTAAATATAATACATGCCAAGTATTACATCAAATTCCACCATGGGGAGTATAATGATGTTATTTGTTATGTAAAATCCAAAAATTATGACAGGGGAGGGTTTATATTCCTCGAATACCATGATTTCCCCATTTTCCGTACTCACTACCATCTTTACTTCCATGATGTGTGGTGGTGTTGGGATTTTTCTAGTAAACATTCATGATATAAAAGAATGTGTAGAACTGGAAAAAAAATTCATTCTTTATTCATGAATGAATAACTAGAATACATATCACCACTTCGTTTTTGGGGTTCACACGCAGTAGTGATGGAAAATCATTTTATTTCTTCCTTGGATGTTGTTGGTTTCCTCTAAAAACTGTTTCCTTAGGGAACTGATTTGCAAGGTTCCCTCATTCATTAAAGTTAAAGCCATGTACATTATGTTGAGAGTTTATTTGATTGTTCCTCTCCTATGTCGCAATCATAGTTTAATTCTATTGGATGATAACAGCTAGGTGACCTTCCCATCCACACGAAAAGCATTTCCTCATCCCCCTCAGGTAATTTCTAGGGTGCTTATTTTCGTACCTTTGGAATGTGGGATGCTATATTTTATTGCAACCATTTGATTTATCCATCAGGCATCCAGAATTGAAGTATAGAATAGGATTTGTATCCCCATGATACCCATGAAATTATATGATCTCTATTTCAACATTGTGGGAACATCAGACAATTTCATCAAAGCTATCGAAGTCACGGATCTCTAGGGATTTCTGTAGGCTAGGTTTAATCCCTTGAAAGACTTGTTGAAACTTTCATTCAGGGTTAACGAAAAATCCAAAGGCATATCATGCATGTCTTGTGATGTTTCCCTTATACGTTCTGATGGATTCATCATCGTTTTTATTAAGGGCAAGGATTCCTTTATACATCATTAGTCGAAGGGTGTGAGGAAAATATTTTTCTAAAAACATCTTCTGGAAATCCTCATATTCCAATGAATTGATCTAATCCTCGTGCTTCATATGTTTGATCAATGTCCACCATTGATCAGATTCACCGTCCATATTTTCGGAAACCAGAAGAACCATCTCTTCTTAAGAAAATTTAATGATGGAGAAGATCTTTTCAATGGAGTTGATCCACTATTCGACAATTGAGGGATCACATGATCCATTTAAAGTAGGACGCCATTGTCTCATGAAGATCCCGATTGTGACTTGTTCTTTCTTAGGGGGGTTTAATGTTCCAATTTCCCCATATTTATATTCAAATAATGAGTAAAATGAGAGGGTATCTTGTAAAATATTATGATTCCTGCTCCCATCAGATCAGGCTTCTCATTAGAACAGTCATCACGTTGGTCTTCACAGCAGTTATTAGCCCGAGCCCTCCGATTATGGGCCACTGGCTAGAATAAAAAGAATGTTATTGGTAACACATTATGGGTAACCAAGGAAAAAATAGATGTCTTATAAATAACTAGTATTTCCTTTACATATCAATCTATTTGCTTCAAACTATGTTATCCAAGATCTAATTTCTAATATATATTCTTAGTGGAATTAATTTAATTCCCTTAATAATGTTTCATAATAAGATTGTGAATTTACAATAGTATATCCCATGAGATTGTAATAACTTAGAGTGAAACAAGGCCCATTTTCGTGTACCAGGATACTTCAGGTTGAGCCCGAAACACCTTTTAAAAGTTTTCACTCATGGGAACATCTATCCCAAATCCACCTCTACTGGCTCGTATCCCGGCAGTGATGTATATTCTTGATAAACCACTTACTCAATACTCAACAAAATTTAGGGATGTTCTTATTATACCTAGTCTTATCCCAAAGGTTTTCACTATGGTTTTTTAATCATAATCCCATATATAAGTAAACCATTCCTCTGATACCAACTATGACAACCCATCTCTTTATTACCCAATTAAACATGATTTATTATAGAAACATAACTACATACAACAAAATAGATCGATATATCTACTGTCAGTGTGTCTTAGGAACATTACATAATAACAAAAAACATTAAATACAAAATATTTATTGAAAAATTTCTTTATATGACCACAACATTCCTTCATACTTAACATTTCAAGGGATAAAAAGAGGACATACATAAGTAAGTTATCATCTATAAAGCCCAGTAAGGTAATAAACATGGAATTACATAAGGAATGCAATACATGTTAGAAAATAGGAATATCCATGCTGCATAATATAAATATTAATATAAAATAATGAAAAATCATGATAATCATAACATGGATATGTGGAAACAACACTTAATGTGGTATTATCATGAGCCACGGCTCATTGCACATTGTGGATGTGTAAACCCTCATCACACATGAAGCACGATTAAACCATCGTTGAACTTGAATTATTATAAGTCAACACCCGTTGCACATGACATATAATGATTCTATACTTTACACAATGAATTTGAGTGCTACCAGGGCACACCATTCTTAATCATTTCATTTCATGCATAAGTGTTCCACATGGATCATACAATAAGGAATCTACCATCATCATTTATTAAACAATAAACAGATGTGAATTACATACATGAATATATATAATCGATACTTAAATGTTCATAAATGTGAATACCCTAGATACAGAAATTGACATGATATTCACTACACAATGACATAGTCTTTAAAAATTAGTGCAATTTTTATAGCGTAACAGTTTGGCGTAAGAATTCATAAAACTAGTTGATGAGATAGAAAGGATTGTCTCATCATATGTAAAAAAAATTTAATGTAATGGGATCATATTGATACATTTCCAAACATATGTAAAGTAATTTAGATTCATAATACAAAAGAATTGTTTTAATGTAAATGAGGATAGATAAATTCCATATAGAATTTCAACATAGTAACAAGTGTACTTCAATGGAATTAATGAGATATAAAGGGGTGTCCCTTGATTCAAACGTAAAGTGGAAAGTACGGGGGAGGTAGGAAACCATACCCAAACATTTATAATTGAAAATTAAAGTGAATAAGAATATTGAAAAACATGAATAAAATGAGAATGAAAGGAATCCCTTACTTGGAAGTGTGATTCCAATGGTTTGGGAGAGGATTTATATAGGCCTATTAGGAGCTTGGGGTGCCCTGGGAGGATTTTAGAGAGAGTAGAAAATAGGTTGGATGAACTCCAAGGGCTTTGAGTGAAGAGAAAGTGGGAGCTTGGGTGGGATTTTAATGGAATGTAGATGGAATTTATTATTATTTTGGTTTGGGTCACAACACATTAAACTAATCCAAACCACAACCAGGTCACTGATTTTTGCCCATAGTTGTTTCCAATGGGGAATTTATAATAATATTTTATATGTCCAATTGATGAAAATTATAAAATAATAGGGTTTCTTATGTGGAGGTGAATCACACTCTCAATGAAATCAATATAAAAAGCTAAAATGATTTATAAGTCTTGGAGGGTCCACTATGTCATTGTAAAATAAATCAAATATACCTAAAATCACACGATATTTATGGTAAAACATATATTTTCGGAAAATAATGTTTATTTTATTTTATTATATCACTATTGGGTCATTATGATGACATACAACACATTATATATTTAAACGGTATTTAATTATTGCCCAAAAATTTGATTATGTCAAAAATTATTTCTAAATTTCTCATTGGATAATTTTGAAGTCCTGATTCTGAAAATAATATTAATTTTTTCAAAATAATTTTCAAAATATGTGAATTTTTTCACTTTTAATATAAAATCCATCATTTATCGAAAATTCATGGGTTTTGAAAAAAATAAATTTCCAACATTTTTTAAAATTACAATTATATTCATAAATAATATGCGATCATTTATACATAATAAAAATAAATTTAAAAATGAAAATATTTTATTAAAATATAATTTAATTCAAAATTCAATTAATTTATCAAAATACATTTCATTGTTTAATGATTACCAAAAATACTATTTGGGCTTTAAAATTTTTATCAATGTATCAAAAATAATAAAATTAATGTATATTCTTTATTATATACAATAATAATGCACATAATCATTGTGTTTTGTTCATGTTACGTAGGCCCTTATAATAATTGTGTATGACCAAATGGTAAGGAGTGTGATGGTGACAGACTTCTAGGGTGTCTCGCATAGCATTTCTCGGGTGGTAATCTAAATCATCATCCACTTCTCTCCTAGGCAGTTCCATTCGATTTGAACATGTTAAATCCTGGACTGGGCATGATCAAGAAAGAATCCCAATGATTCCACCTCATTTATATTCTCTAAAAAAACATTCTTCGTATGTGAAAAGACATCTATATGAGGTCATCAAATTCTTTGTTTGAGTAAATTGGATTTGTTAAAGATATATATTTATACTAATCATGTAATCACTTTTTAATGGCTATATTAGCAACGATCAAAATTTATAAGGGTATTTTAAAATCCAAAGACATAAAACCAAGGAATTGCATATGTTTTATAACCATATTACATAATAATAAATTTAATTAGATCAAGAATATTTTTCATTAATAAATGTTTTGGTCATTACAGAGAACCATTTATATTCAACCCTTACCTCTAGTAAAAATTGTACAGTACACTAGGTTGAATTCCCTGAGAGGCTGTGGGTGAATCAATGTATGAAAGATTAAAACATTATCCTGTTCAGATCATGTTTCATTGTTATAAAAATACACATTTATATCTTCCCATCGTATAAATATATGAAAATATTTGAAATCCTACATAGGTCAAAATCATTTATACATGGTTCACCCTAACTGGGCTACATCCAAGGAGCATACAATGGAGATGTGCTAAAGAACCAAATTCACTATGGATAATTTCCAATAATGAGAACAATGTTTGGGATATATCTTCTATACCAAATATCACTACCTTTACAATGTTTACTGTCTTCTCACTGCATTCCAAAGGTTAACTACTTGTGCCTTTTTCATTGTATCACTACCAGTGAAAAGGGTCACAATCTTTATCTTCAATTGAACACTACTCTTAGAAAATAATCTACACACAATTAAAACATTTGTATGTTAAAAATAGTTTACGGACATTTAGGTCCCTTTATTTTCTGGAATTCGTACACCCTCAATTTTAGGTAGGAACTCTATTGATGTTCATTTCTCACCTTTAGATGAAACCCACCTTCCTAAGTAATTATAGATACTTGAAAATACTTTCAAAAATCTATTTTAAGCAGCACAATCATCTTTGTGCCAATCACAAACCACCTACTCCTACCATGTACTATGCACCAGTTTTAGTATGCGAAACCCTGCCTCTGCATACTGTTGCTGCTACTGCGAACTGACATTCATTCGTGGACTGCCTCTGCCTTTGATATCTTGCACGACATCTATGTACTAACACTTTGAACCTACTCTACGAATCACCCTATGTACATGAAATTTTCACTCTTTACAGACTGCCTTCGCAAATTGCCTACATATTGTACATTCATCCCTTGTGTACCATGTCTTCTTCCTCTATGTATCATGTCTAATGTGGGTTATAGGTCTCTGAAAAAACATCCAATGTAATTTCTTCCAAAAGAAACACATTAGATTTCTCAGAATTCTCCCTCACAAACCTCCTTTGAACATGGATGAAATCTCGGACCAAAAATATTGTCTCTAATGATATCCAATCTCTCTCCGAATTAGTGGGATTATCAATTATTATATTGGAAACGATATCTACAATATCCTCTAATCCAATATTTACTGAATTATTAATCCATCCTTCACCGTATACCAACCCTTTTATCACCTTGTACTGCAAGACACATGTAATCTATTTTTCTATATGGTTTGTGCACTGAAATTGTTCTTACATGGTCGATCTCCTCATCCAATGTCATGTGAACCGCCTACCGCACCGCCATCCACAGTGAACTATTTTCATTTTCATGAACCTCTTCGGTGTACTATTCCTTCCATTCGACGAACTGTTCCCAGAACATGGAACACAGTCCATGAATTATGGCATGCAGTTCTCATGTTTATCCTTCTAGATATTTCAACAAACAAAAAGACACCAAAACATACTGAGATTAAACCGTGAGTGATTTGTTCCCAACACATGTCCACTATATTGTAACATAAAATTGATAGTGGAGATCATGTGGAGTTTTAAATACATTTAATCTTCATTATAACATAATAGACAGAGGGTGTGGGAAATAGAATACATATCACATAATAGAGAGATATAAGGAGAGAAAAAAGAAGAGTGAATGATAATGATTTTGGGATCTTATTTATGGGTGATAAAGATGAAGAAGAATACGATTTCAATTATGAGGTTAGATCATTAGTGATCAACATCTGTTGAGACACATTACTATTAAAGACGAGATATTAGATTGATATTATATGTGCAGTGAAGCAAAAAAATATATTTTATTGGATATTTTTCATTCATATTATTGAAAGACATGTATTTGAATCTTCACAAATTATTCTATAATATCATAGATTATTTTTTCTTCTCATTCACTTTGTAATCATTTATTAATTTTAGTATAAACATATGATGTTGGGTGTTACTCATAACATTTGTGGAGGTATTCCACACAAATTCTTATAATGGATACCAATTTGGATTATAGTGATAATAATAAATTCTTAGGGAGGATAACCATCCCAACAAAGATTAGATTTATATATTAGATTCTAACCCTGAAAAATTTGTGTGATACTTGATATTTAATTTTCATAATGATCATTTAAGTATGAGTTAATTATTTTTTGACTGGATCACACACTACTGGACATATATGTTCATTTCCATAAAAAATAATTTGAAAAAACTACACTCTATTGATTCATTCTCCATTTTAGTGAAGGAAAATGATATTGTAAAGAACATTAATAACATTAACTATATTTTGGATACATAAAAATTCATGATTTTATAATAAATAAAAAATCCATATTTATTCACCATTCTTTTTTAAAAAACTCTTATCTCATTATACATTTTTCCATAGATAATCCAGTATTCATACCTATGGGTTAAAAAGCGATACATGTCTTCAAAATTTTCTTCTATATATGTGAATGAATAGTTAATAAATTTACTATTATGTAGTATGAGTGTGATGGGGATGAATTACATAAGAGTAACAAGTTCTAAATATCTTTAGTTTTATATGTACTTTATAGTGTCATTGTATATAAAATACATTACATGTAACGCCCCAACCCCAGTTACCTAGAGTCGGTGCCTTATTACATAACATTGGAAAGATCACAAGAAAGATCAAATCTCAAAAGACCGGTTGGTTTAGTAGCCTTGGAAACACTAGATATATTAATAAGGCTTACAATGCATCAAAAAGTGAAAAACTACTACAACATCATATTGTCTCCATATTCCACACTGATATCCCCACATAATATCCCTACAGTTCATTCATAATTTACTTCTTTACTTACTGGAAAAAATAAAACATAGAAAAGGGGTGAGCTCAAATTCCCAGTAAGGATAACAATATAGTGGAAACTATCATAAATAAGAATAAACTTTTAAGGAAATGTATAACTAAAAAAAAGCCATTTCAACTTGAACATCAACATAGTATGGAAACAGTAAAATTAAATAATTCCATTTAATTTTTCACAAGGATATTCTACTAATCAAATAATCACATGAAATATCAATAACCACTTTTATAATGATAGAATGCATAATGCCAGACTATCATAACCACATAGCCAAGGCCTCGTGCCAAGACTACAAATAAGTTTTTGCAAAGGCCTTGTGCCAAGACACTAGTTTGTCTCATGAGACCTACTGATGCATCGAGGAGCTATAGTGGTCCCCACCTGCCACATATTAAGTCTAATGCATTCCCATTTTAAAAGGTTTAAACATAACATAAACGTTCGTATTAAAACTAGCATACAAAATGTCAATACATTCACCATAAACTATGAACGGTATAAAAATAGAACATCCACAGTCAAACATATCACAAAACCTTCAATAAAATATAGAAGTTTGGTATCATAATAAATTAACTTCAAATAAGCATAAAATCCATCAAAGGATGTTGACATAGATGAAATCAAAAATCTTTTTAGAGAAATATCACTTTCTATATTGAAATCATTTAAGAGTCTTATATTTATGAAATAAAACATTTTCTTTGAAAATATTCTTATAATCATGTAAGGGAAGCCTCAACGATTTTATAATGGCGAAAAATAGCCGCACCCTCCGTATAAGTTAAGAAAAACATTCTTACCTTAATTTTGTCGAAAATGATAAAAAGAACCTTGTTTGGAAAACGATGGAAAGAATCCTTTATAAACCTCTTATAAAAAGTCAAACAATGGTATAAATGACTTTAACCCATATTCTAGTAAATATTAAAAATGTTTGAAATTCATTTTTAAGAAACATGGATATGGATGATAAATAGATCCCAGTAGATTATTACGTATAAACAGCCTCAGATAATGAAGAGATTTTTGAAATAACCCTTACCTTGTAATTTTCCTAGGATGGGCTTGGTTAACCTCCTATATAATAGTGAAATAATTGTTATTAAATTATACAAGAATCATATACATTCATATGATATCATATATGATCTTTTATCATTGCTTTGTTAATAATATCTTAGTATTATCGTCGTTTCGGGTGATAACTTACTCATTTTATTTTATATTTTTTGTTACATAAGCCATGTTTGTCATGGATAGGATATATATTATTCATATACATAATGATATAATGTCCTTAAACATTATTTTTAAATCGTCAAATGATAATTATACTTGAATGGATACGATGGAGAATGAATCTCATCACGTTCGTGGAGACGGTAGTCCGTAAGTACGCACAAGCGACAATAACATTATTTTTATATTAAAATAATATATAAATTGATGATATATAATATATAAAGAGTCATTTACATGATATATTTATTATTTACATGATTTACATATCATTATTATACCCATCCAAATAATAATATATTGAATAACAATTACACCACGACGTGGAGACGGTAAGCCGTACGTACGCACGTATGGTGACATGTTATTCAAAGGGAGGATAAAATAATGAATATGGTTGTACCATATTTATAATAACATCACAGTATATATATGATACTGGAGTTATTATTTTTGAATGGTAATAACAAATAAAGATGAATTGGAAGAAGAAAGGAACTTGGAAAAGGGTGGTGAAATCATTACCTCTTCTTCGGGTTCGTCCTTTTGATTTGATCAAAAGGGCTCCATTGGTTGGCTTTCAGATCAAACTAAGTCCTCTAGGTTGTAGTGAGGGATGTTCGGTGATTATTTGGGCCGATTTTGGCCGAAAAAAAAGCTTTTATGGTGTGATGAAATGAGAAGGAGGAGTGCCATTTTATAAGAGGGGTGAGGGGAACCATTGGAAAAACTAGAAATATTAATTTATAATAAATTCATATTCGGTTTCTAAGGAATCCAAAGTTGATTATTTGAATTTTATGGTGGGGATAGGTCGATAACCCTTCAACCAATAGAATTTAGACAGGTTTGGGTTTCTATATTAACCTTATCATTAAGTATTAACTCTTAGTTAATTAGTTTGACATTTACCATGTCACTTTGTATTTTTATATTATATAGTTAATAAACATACTATATACATCCAAGAGACCCCCAATTGGTCCATTAATGATAAACCTATCATTATATATGTCTCTTGGCCTAAAAATATATTTTTAGGAATTTAATATCAATTAATAATATAATATTTGTTTTAAAAACTCTTTTATGTCAATTTTGACACTATTCAATAGTTGATTTTTGTGAAACTCATAATAGAATTATTACTTATAAAAAAGTTAATTAACTATATCCTAATATGTCATATTATCCATGAAAATTATTTTAATTCATTAAATGCCTCAAATTATATTGATTTGGGTATTTATAATATCACTTATTTTAAATTTTCACTATTATGTTAATTACTGCATTATCATCGTGACATAAATAAATTAAATTATGTAATCTCTAAAAATTATAAATAAAATATTATTATGTAGGAAATATTTTTAGCTTTCTAATTAATATTTTTAGTCGAAAATACAACATATATAACCCTATGTAAAAATTGTTTTTCTAAATGATATATGCTTGTGTCATTTTTGTATTCATTTTAACTTAATTAAAATAAAGTGTCCCTATCACCTACAATTGGCTCCATGGGGTACCAAAATAGACCCAAAGATGACTATGGTAGAACATGTATCAACCAATAAGGATAGGACACGTTTTAGGGTAATTTAGTATTATTATAGTATTATTTTTTAACCCTTATTTACCACATATACCCTTAACCATGGTAAATAAAATATTTACTGAAATAATTATTAAAAATGTATAAAAATAAAAGTTACCTATTTACACAATTTGAACATCCTGATTCCAAATATGGAATCCATTTTTCCAAATTCAAAACACAGAAGTGGCAAAAATTAATTTAAAACTAATTCCCTTTGTTAAAACAAAAAGCATGTTTTTAAGAGATAATAACTATCCAAAGATTGACACTTGTTTATGTCCGGTGTAATTGTAAAATTATGTTCAATGACCAACATTATATTAAATGGTCAAAATATATTCTAAATATAATTTAAAACCCCTCAAACTCATAATTTATCCCTATTATTTATTTTGATTAAAAATGTTGTTTTTAATTAAAATTTAGTAATTTTCAATATTCATCAAAATATTAAAGTTATCCGAAAAGTACCAAAATTTCAACTTAGGTTAAATTCGATATTCCGAATCCAAAAATGAAGTCCATTTTAAAAAATAAAATATATATAATTTCCAAAAGTAGGTATTACAATTTATAACGACTTGTTTGATTGGTTATGTGTGTTAGAACTCGGTGTTGCGTACAACACACGCTATCACATTATTCATAGAGAAGCGTACAGTGGAAGTTTGGGGTGTTACATTCTCCCCACCTTAAAATAATTTTGTCCTCGAAATTTATAGAATATTATCACATGAAATGACTCGGGTGGTTCTTCATCATAAGTTCCTCGGGTTCCCACGTTGCCTCTTCCATCTTATGGTTTCTCAACAAAACATTTACCAGACGCGTCATCCAGTTTCTCAGTACTTGTTCTCTCGTATAAAGAATCATGACGGGCTCTTCACAATAAGATAGATCAGGTTCCAGTTTTAACTCCGCATAAGTGAGTACATGCGTTGGGTCAGGCATGTATTTCCTCAACAGAGATACGTGGAACACATCGTGAACTTTGGAGAGACTTGGCGGCATTGCCAATCGGTAAGCTACAGACCGAATTCATTCTAGAATTTCGAAAGGTCCGATGTACGTGGGACTCAATTTACCTTTCTGACCAAAACGTATGACTCCCTTCCATGGAGATACCTTCAGGAAAACATGATCACCGACATGAAATTCCAAATCCTTCCTTCGATTATCGGCATAGCTCTTCTGCCTACTATGAGCTGCTTTGATGTGATTTTGGATTACCTTCACCTTTTCCATCATTTCATCCACCAGTTCTAGACCTAAAAGTTTTCTTTCACCAACGTCATCCCAACAGGTTGGTGTGAAACATCTCATTCCGTATAACGCTTCATATGGTGCCATCTGAATACTCGAATGGAAGCTATTTTTATAGGAAAATTCTAGCAGAGGTAAATATTGATCCCATATACCCTGAAAGTCAAGTGGGCATGATCTCATCATGTCTTCTAAGGTTTGAATAGTCAGTTCTGAATGTCTGTCTGTCTGAGGGTGGTAGGCAATTCTCAAATGAAGTTCAGTATCCAGGGATTTCTGAAGACTCTTCCAGAATCTTGAAGTAAAACGGGGATCAGGAACAGAAACAATCGATAGGGTTACTCCATAAAGTCTCACAACATCATTAATATATAGTCTTTCTAGACGTTCCAGTGGTAGATCTTCTCTTATATCAAGAAAATGTGCTGACTTGGTAAGACGATCAACAATAACCCATATTGCATCATTCCTTCTAGGAGTCTTTGGTACCCCCATGACAAAGTCCATCGTAATAATGTCCCATTTCCACTCCGGTATGGGAAGAGGTTGCATGACTCCTCCAGGGTGTTGCCTTCCAGTTTTAACTTGTTGACAAACCATATATCATGACACAAAATCAGCAATCTCCCTCTTCATATTGTCCCACCAAAAATGTTCCTTCAAATCACTATAAATTTTGGTGCTCCCAGGGTGTATAGATAAATTGGAACTGTGAGCATCATCCAACAATTCCCTTTCTATATCAGGTATATCAGGAACACAAAGCCTCTTCCCGAATTTTAAAATTCCATTTTCATACACAAAATATCTCAATCTCCCATCATTCACAGCTTTAATCTTATTTTTAAATTCTCCATCATTAGTCTAAGAACTCTTAATCCTTTCTAGTAAAGATGGTTTCACAACCATTTGAAAAATAATTGATGTTTCTCCTTCCCTGGTTATTCCCATGTCCATCATTACTAGATCCATGAAAATTGCATCCCTTTTAATTCTCATATTGTTCAAAACTCCATGATCTTTTCTGCTCAAAGCATCTGCCACCTTATTTTCCTTCCCCGGGTGGTAGTGTATCGTGCAATCATAATACTTGAGTAATTCAAGCCATCTACTTTGCCTCATGTTGAGTTCTTTTTGTGAGAAAATATACTTCAAACTCTTATTATCAGTATAAATCTCACATTTTTCACCATAGAGGTACTGCCTTCGTATCTTCAAAGAAAAGATCACAGCTGCTAACTCGATATCATGAGTAGGATAGTTTTTTTCATGAATATTCTACTGTCGTGATGCATAGGCACTAACCCTATCATTTTGCATAGGGACACAACCAAGTCCTTTCTTCGATGCATCACTATAAATAACGAACCCATCATTCCCTGATGGTTCAGTCAATATAAGAGCATTGAATAATCTTTTATTCAGTTCTTTGAAACATTCTTAACACTCTTTTGTCAAAAAAATTTATCCCCTTTACGTGTGAGCTTCGTTAATGGGTTAGCCAATCTGGAAAAATTCTGGACGAAATGTTGATAATAACCTGCTAAACCAATAAAACTATGTACCTCAGTTATACTCGTCGGTGCTGGCCATTCATGGATTGCCTTGGTCATAGAAGGATCAACAGTGATTCCATCTTTAGAGACAATATGGCCAAGAAAAGAAATCTCCTGAAGCCAGAATTCAAACTTGCTAAACATCCCATATAATTCATGTCTTCTTAGAGTCTTCAAGATAATGCAGATGTGATTTTCATGATCTTCTTATCTTTTTGAGTATACCAAGATATCATCAATAAATACCACCACAAATTCATTGAGATATTCCTTAAAAACACTATTCATCAGATCGATGAATACAGAGGGTGCATTAGTCAATCCAAAAGGCATTACTGTAAACTCATAATGACCGTACCTGGTTCGAAATACTGTCTTTGGAATGTCTTCCTTATTCACACACAACAGATGGTATCCAGATCGAAGAAAAATCTATGAAAAGTATTGATCTCCATTCAGTTGGTCAAATAAATCATCAATGCAAGGTAGGGGATACTTGGTCTTTATAGTTATAGCATTGATCTCCATGTATTCAATACATAGCCTCATAGATCCATCCTTCTTTTCAACAAAAAGAACAGGGGCTCCCCATGGAGAAACACTATGGTGAATAAATCCTTTATTACTCAATTCCTCTAGTTGTTTCTTTAGTTCGACTAATTCTACAGTGGCCATTCAATAAGGGGTCTTCGATATAGGCATTGATCCAGGAATTAAATCAATAGAAAACTCAACTTCTCGTTTTAGAGGATGTCAAGGTAAATCTTTCAGAAATACATCTACAAATTCTTTCAAAATAGGTACATCCTCTATTTGAACATTCCTTTCCCCACCCACAGTTATTTCTTCTCTTCCTCCCTAATAATTGAGTTTAGTTGAGCTAATGGGGGTGGATCTAGATAAGAATTAGGTGCTGAAAATTCTTCTCTAAAGATAAGGTGTTCATTATCATCATCATCATGAATTGTAACCTCTTTATTCTTACAACAAATCATCAAATCATAGTCCGAAAGAAATTCCATACTGAGGATTATATCAAACTCATTCATAGGTATGATGACGAGATCAGTAGATAAAGAACATTTATGTGCTCTAATGGGGACTGATTTATAAAACTTTGTTGTAATGATACTTCCCTTAGGAGTTTTAACTGACAACGCCCTTGTTAAATCAAATTAGAAATATCTAATTTTCTTAGAAAACTGGGAAGATATGAAACAATTTGATTATCCAAAATCAAATAATGCATATGATAAACTTGAGGAAACTATTAAATTACCTGCCACCACGTCTTTCAGAGCTTCTACCTCAGTAGTAGTGATAGCATAAGCTTGGCCTTGATCCCTTGGCCTTATCTTATGTATGTTCTCCTAACGCTTTGGACATTCATTTTCATAATTCCCCATCTCCCTGCAATTGTAGCGCTGAATATTGGTAGCTTCCTTCTTCCCTTGCAATCATGAACTTGGTGGCCTTTTTAACCACAATTGTAACAGACTTATGTTCACATCAAGCAAGTACCAGGGTGTTTCTTACCACATTTACCACAGGATGGATATTCATCCTTTCCCTTATTCCCCATATTTCCATACCTAGATTGATCAGTAGGTATCTTCTTCTCTTTCTTTGCTTTAAAGTCATAAGACTTAGAGAATTCATTTTCGGTCTTGATAGCACATGAGGCAATGTCTTCGTACGATGAAAAGGATTGTGAGACTAATGCTCGACGGAGAAATGGTTTTAACACATCAAAGATACAATCAATCTTACTTATTGGGTTACATATATAATCTCCAGCATACCTTGCTAACCTTGTAATGTTAGCCTTATACTTTGAGACATTCTCATCCTCCTTCTATCTCAGACTTAGAAATTGCATTTCCATATCTGCTTGATGGTCGTGGGGAAAGTATTTTTCTAAAAACAGATATTTGAACTCCCTCCATTCCATATTTGATACTTCATAATCTTCCTTCATGTTTTGAATCCATGACCACCATTGATCAACATCTCCAGTGAGGCAGTAAACTACCATGATAACTTTTTCCCTTTCACTACTCCCCAAAGCCTGAAATATTTTTCTAGGGAATTTATCCATTGCTTAGCTACTAAAGGATTTGTACTCCCATTGAACGTTGGTGGGTGTTGCATCATGAATCGATCTAACATTGATCCTACACGTTGCGGATCAGGGTGCTCTATACGGGTAATGTTATTATTCATAACGTGAGTGATTTGTCCCAGTATGGTGATTAGCTGATAGGCACCAGTTGAATCACCAGCTCCACTATAATTATCGTGAGTAGTAGGGAAATCCCTAGATGGAGTGCATGCATTGATACAATTTCAATTTCTTCCACTAGGCTCCATTTATAAACAATGGCATAAACTAGATCAGTTTATGAATCAAAATACATAATCTCATACTTATAAAACACTTAACATAAATTGAACTATTTATGGATATAATCCATAATCATAAGAATGTTTTCTTTAAGGAAGTATATACTCATAAACCCTTCATAATGATTTGTAAAGAAAATGAGATTTATCCTAATCATATCCCCGGGAGTGTCGTAACCAAGAGTGCAACAAGTCCCATTGTCGTGCCCCAGTTCCCATTCGAGTCTACCTCAAAGCGGTGTTTTCCTGTTTTACCCCTAGGTACATTTGTGCCAGAGCCGCCTCTACCTGCTCTATCCAGACAGGGAGGTATTGTTCAGAAAACTCACAAAATATCTACAATACCAAAATTCTAGGAAGTTCTTCTATACTAATCCTCAAAGTTCATATTAGGTCTACGTGCTCTAATCCGAGTCCATCTAAATATAGCTTCCAAGGTTTGTAGTAAACTTCCTCTGATAGCAACTGTAATTCCCCGACCCCAGTTACCTAGAGTCGGTGCATTATTACATAACACTGGCATGATCACAAGAAAGATAAAATCTCGAAAGACCGAATGGTTTAGTACCCTTGGAAACCCAAGATATATTCATAAATCTTACATTACATCATAAAGTGAAAAACTAATACAACAACATATTGTCTCCATATTCCACACTCATATCCCAACATAATATCCCTGCAGGTCATTCATAATTTACATCTTCACTTCCTGGGAAAAATAAAACATAGAAAAGGGGTGAGATGAAATGCCCAGTAAGGATAACAATATAGTAGAAACTTTCATTAATAAAAATAAACATTTAAGGAAATGTATAACTAAAACAAAATCCTTTTAAACTTGAATTTCAACATAGTATGGAAAAAGTAAAATGAAATAATTCCGTTTACTTATTCACATGGATATTCTACTAATCGAATAATCACATGCAATATCAATAACCACTTTCATAATGATGGAATGCATAATGCCAGACTATCATAACCACATATCCAAGGCCTCGTTCCAAGACTAAAAAATAATATTTCTCCAAGAACTTGTGCCAAGACACTAGTTTGTCTCATGAGACCTACTGATGCATCGAGGAGCTATAGCGGGCTCCACCCATCACATATTAAGTCCAATGCATTCCCATATGAAAATTTCTAAACATAACATAAACATTCATATTAAAAATAGAATACGAAATGTCAATACTTTCACCATAAACTATGAACAGTCTAAATATAGCACATCTACAGTCAAACATATCACAAAACCTTTAATACAATATAGAAGTGTTTTATCTTAATAAATCAACTTCAAATAAGCGTAAAATCCATCAAAGGATGTTGACATAGATGAAATCAAAACTCTTTTTTAAGAAATATCTCTTTCTATTTTGAAATCATTTAAGAGTCTTATATTAATGAAATAAAACATTTTCTTTGAAAATATTATTATATGCTTGTAAGGGATGCTTCGACGATTTTATAATGGCAGAAAATAGACGCACCCATTGTATAAGTTAAAAAAACATTCTTACCTTAATTTTGTCAAAAAGGTTAAAAAGCACCTTGTTTGGAAAAAGATGGAAAGATTCCTTTATAAACCTCTTATAAAAAGTAAAACAAGGGTATAAATGACTTTAACCCATATTCTAGTAAATAGTAAAAATGTTTTGAAATTCATTTTTAAGAATCATATATGTGGATGACAAAAAGATCCCAGTATATTATTACGTATAAACAACCTCAGATAAGGAAGAGATTGTAAAATATCCCTTACCTTGTACTTTTCCTTGGTTGGGATAGGTAACCTCTTGTATAATAGTGAAATAAATGTTATTAAATTATACAAGAATCATATACATTCATATGATATCATATATGATATTTTAACATTGCTTTGTTAATAATATCATAGTATTATCGTCGTTTCAGGTGTTAACTTACTTGTTTTCTTTTATATGTTTTGTTACATAAGCCACGTTTTTCATGGATAGGATGTATATTATTCATATACAGAATGATATAAATTCCTTAAAAATTATTTTTAAATCATCAAATGATAATTATACTTGAATGGATATGATGGAGAATGAATCTCATCACGTTCGTGGAGACGGTAGTCCGTACGTACGCACAAGCGGCAATATCATTCTTTTGATATTAAAATAATATATAAATGGATTGTATATCATATATACAAAATCATTGACATGTTATATTTATTATTTACATGTGTTTGACATCATTATTATACCCATCCAAATAATAATAAATTGAATAACAATTACACCACGAGGTGGAGACGATAAGCCGTACGTACGCACGTATGGTGCCATGTTATTCAAAGGGTGGATAAAATAATGAATATGGTTGTACCATATTTATATTAACATCACAGTATATATATGATACTGTATTTATTATTTTATAATGGTAATAACAAAGGAAGAAGAAGTTGAAGAAGAAAGGAACTTGGAAAAGGGTGGTGAAATCATTACCTCTTCATCGGGTTCTTCCTTTGGATTAGATCGAAAGGGCTCCTTAGGTTGTCTTTATGATCAAAATAATGCTTCTAGGTTGTAGTGAGGGAAGTTGGGAGAATATTTGGGAAGAGTTTGGTCGAACCAAAAAGCTTTTAAGGTGTGAAGAAATGAGAAGGATGAGTTCCCTTTTATAAGAGGGGTGAGGGGCACCTTTGAAAAAACTAGAAATATTTATTTATAATAAATTCCTATAAGGATTATAATGTCTAAAAAGTTGATTATTTAAATTTTAAGGTGGGGTTAGGTAGAAAAAAATTGAACCAATATAATTTATACTGGTTTGGGTTACTATATCAACATTATCTAAAAGTATTGACTCTTAGTTAATTAGTTTGACATTTACCATGTCAATTTCTATTTTTAAATTATATATTTAATAAAGGTACTATATACATCCAAGAGACCTCCAAGTGGTCCATTAATGATTCAACAATCATGATATAAGTCTCCTGGCCGATCCTTAGATTTTTAGGAATTTAATATCAATAAATAATATAATATTTGTTTTAAAAACCCTTTTATGTCTATTTTAACACTATTCAATAGTTGATTTTTGTGAAACTCATAACAGAATGATTACTTCGAAAAAATTTATATAAATCAATCCGAATATGTCATTTTATCCTAGAAAATTATTTTAATTCATTAAAAGTCTAAAATTATATTTATTTGGGTATTTATAATATCACATATTTTGAATTTTCACTATTATGTTAATTACTGCATCATCATTGTGTCATAAATAAATTAAATTATGTAATCTCTAAAAATTATAAATAAAATATAATTATGTATTAAATAGTTTTATTTTTATAATGAATATTTATAGTAGAAAACCCAACATATATTACGCTATGTAAAAATTGTTTTTCTAAAAGATATATGCTTGTGTCATTTTTGTATTCATTTTAACTTAATTAAAATAAAGTGTCCCTATCACCTACAAGTGGCTCCATGGGGTCCCAAAATCGACACAAAGATGCCTATGGTCTAACATGTATCAACCAATAATTCTAGGACACGTTTTAGGGTAATTTAGTATTATTATAATATTATTTTTAACGCTTATTTACCGGATTTACCCTTAACCATGGTAAATAAAATATTTACTGAAGTAATTATTCAAAATGTCTAAAAATAAAAGTTACATATTTACACAATTTAAACATCCTGATTCCAAATATGGAATCCATTTTTCCAAATTCAAAACACAGAAGTGTCAAAAATTAATTTAAAATTAATTGCCGTTGTTAAAACAAAAAGCGTGTTTTTAAGAGATAATAACTATCAAAAGATTGATACTTGTTTATGTCCGGTTTAATTGTTAAATTATGTCCAATGACCAAAATTATAATAAATGGTAAAAATATATTATAAATATACTTTAAAACCACTCAAATTAATAATTTATCACTATTAATCTTTTTGATTAAAAATTTGTTTTTAATTGAAATTTAGTAATTTTCACTATTCATCAAAATATTAAAGTTATTCGAAAAGTACCAAAATTTCACCTTAGGTTAAATTCGATATTCCGAATCCAAATATGAAGTCCATGTTAAAAAATAAAATATATATAATTTAAAAAATTAGGTATTACTATTCATAACGGCTAGTTTGATTGATATTGGTGTGTTAGAACTCGGTGTTGCGTACAACACACGCTATCACATTATTCAAAGAGAAGCGTACCGTGGAAGCATGAGGTGTTACATTAAAATTATAAAACTATAAAACATCTCAGGGTGTGTTCTTATTTCTCTTGGTATAAAGTAGCATTAACACCATTTATATGACCATTATTATTAAATATAATAAACCATTTCCAAAATGATTTTAATACATTGACATTAACTAAATGATAATAATATTTATTTTACATAGAAACCTTATCTATAAAGACAAATAGATTAATGGAATGATCTATATGATTTTAAACATGAAACTCCGATGAATCATACTAAATTCAAAACCAAGCATCAATACCTACAAATTTAATAATTTCTAGTAACTTCCAAATCTAACTTAACCATTCAATCTAGTAAACCATGGTGCTTACATTAGAAACACCGAATGTAATTTCATATAAATAATTTATATTATTTATTCACTATAAACAATTCGATGTAACTAAAAAATGATTTGTATACATTTTGAGAAAATATTTTATTAATTTTCATCATAATGGGTCAACTAAAGATATAAAACCAAATTTTGAATTAAAAATACCCCATTAAATTTATGGAAATATAATGAGAGAAAAAATATAAATCAATGATATTAAAATACATTATATTTTGTTAATTTCTAATCCATAAATCAAAATTTTTACCAATAAAAAATGACAAATACATTTTTATCTTCAATAAATGTTATATTTTTTCTTAAAACATCAATTAAATTGTTTAATTAAATTAATTCTTTCATACAAAGTTTTTTATTTTTCATTGACTTTTACATCACTCATTGTCATCAACAATATCTAGATTTTTTCGAACATAGTCCCAATACAATATATTGATTTTAAATATGTATTATAATCAATATGAGGATGATTTATTATAAAATATATGAAATTTCAAAGTCATTTTTTATTAAAAAAACATCCAAAAATTTTCTTTTTACAATCATACTAACCATCATTTTAATAATAATTAGTATTTAAACAATAGTAATTTCATTTCCACATAAATTTTATAATACTTTATTAGAATATTTTATTAGATTTGGCTGTCTTGAATAGAATATTTTTAAATTTTATATAATATATATTAAAAAATTGAGTATTAATTAAACATATTGTAAAATTGTTTTCATTATTATCCCTGATTTCAATATAAAAATTTTGATGTGTATATATCATATTGAAAAGAACCATATCTATTCCCCTTAATTATTAGAATCGTGAAACTCTATTGTGGCATTATTAAACTTAGTTTTGGGGTCTAACAACATTATATAATTGGGAGTATAGTATTCTAATGATCAATTGTGAGTAATCATAAGTGAATGAGACTTAATATCTAGAAATTGACAAAATCTAATATCCAATATTGGAGATTATGAGAAAAAGATTACCAATGGTAATTCTTCATGATAATATATTATTGAGTATTCTTTCCTATGAGTGTGTGTAATGGTTATTAGACTATTATTATTATTAATTTCATTTATGACATGAGAATTTATCTTTTCATAACAAAACATTGACCCCAAATTTTCCTAGGTAGTATTCTATGTTTGGGGAATCATGAATGACATGTTATTAAAAAATATGTCAAGGATTGATTTTCCACTTTCATTTTATTATAATTTTATATAAAACACCATTAATGTAAATATTATTGTTTCCTTAAATTTCATGGAAATGGAGTAATGATAATTTTATTTTAAATATTCAATGAATTTTATTTATCGAATATAATTTGATGAAATATATCAAAACATTTCATGATTATATATTATAGAAATTATATTCTACAAGAAAACATGTTCTCATATGTGGTTTTAAATGTTTTGGGATTAATTTATTTCTCATAGGTTGCTTGACCTGTTCCAAAAAATATATATTTTAAGAAATCCATCCTAATGACATCAAGAAATAAGAAATGATTGTCAGAGACTATGTTTTTCCATTGATCTCAATTAAATTGTATATGAATTTATTTATTGAAATAAGTATTATTCTCAAGACATAGGAATAATTTTATTCATAAATAATTGTTCATGTTCATTTTTTAAGGTTACTTATGTATTTAATTAATTTAGGATCCCTAATGATGGGTCTATAAATTTACCTATTATATATTCTTAGAGATGAAAATCAAAAATCCTTGTGCATAATAGATTTTTGTATGGAATCCTCCTTATCATTCTCACATACTACAAAAATGAGAAGATCAAGAAAATTTATTTAATAATACTGAAATGTTAACTAATAAACATGAACAATTCAATATTATAAATCTACCACTATAGAACTAGGTGATTCATCACCGTTTTTTAGAGGTCGCAAGGGCACATTTGGATCACCATGATAGGGATCCAACACTTGATTCCTAAAAGTGAAACAAAAAATTAACAGAAACAATTATTGACGTTCAATATCTAAAGAAACCCTTACTTTACATACATTGATATTGTATCCTAAAAGATTATTATTTGTTACATAATATTTCAATATTTTCAATAATCATTATGGTTTAATATATATAGCAACATAAAATCAAAAAAATAACTGGTTCATAAACTATCTAAATCATCTCCAACCAATTTCTTCACAACCTGAACCACTCTTAGGAATACAATAATGAATACCATTAATTATTACATGGGGTAATAAAACAAAAGAAAATGGTTATCTCATATTCTATGTAAGGGTAAAAATTGGAGATACCAATGACTGCACAGGCATTACATTTGAAAAATGGTACGAGAACATGATATTATCATCTGAAACCCATATTTTTCATATGATAGATAATATTATTGAGTCACAACATACATCATGAATGTTTTGAAGAAATTAATCATAATGTATTTAACAAAAATAGTCGATGAGATTATAACATTGGCATAAGTCCTGGAATTGTGGAATACACATAAGAATATAAAACCACTTAATTAGTTGTCAAGGATATTTTACAAGACATCCATATTTTAATGAGATAACTATAAAAGCCATATAAGTATTCACATTTCTCTTCCAATACAATTAACAGGTATATATACCTTTATCAAATTGGGTTCACTCATCATTCTAGTCCAATTTATATCAAGAGATAAAAATCATTACCCAATGCATTTGACAGACATATAGGTCCCACCCATCAAAAAATTAATGTAAAAAAATGTGTTACAAATGATAATAAAACATTGAAATATTACATACCCTAAAATTAAATTGGTTTTATAAAAATTTCATCATAATGTAACCCATAAAAAATAAATGGGTTTTATTAAATTTTCATCATAGCATAACCCTTGGAAAAATAAATGGGTTTCATAATCATTTGATATTTTCATCACATACATAATTTATTTAGAGAATTATTAAATACGACACACTTTGACCATATCCCCAATAAATATTTAGTTACATAAAAATATGTCATTTTAGATAGAAAATGATTTTGAATTAATTCTTTAAATATTTATTTAGAGAAGTAAATTTTTTATTTTGAAATTATTCCTTTTTGAAAAGCTATGATTTTATGAAGTAATTTAAATTATATTAAATTAACCCATATAAATTCAAATTTATGATTAAAATAAAAAATAAAAGATTAATGGGTTAATAGAATTAATTATTTATGAAGATAAAAAGCATTCATTACATATTTTTTTCAGAAAAGTCATAAAATACAACATTTGGAAAATGAGATGAAGTATCCATTATAAAAGATTATTAACAATTAAATCATGGGTAAAAATGTATTTAAAAACAATATGATAATTCTTAAAGCCTTTTTTAATTCATTTTTATAAATAATTAATATTTAAGTGATATATTCATGAGAAGAAATATAATAATAAATATTACCAATGATTGATGATATTTTAAAACAGAACATTACAATTTTCACAAATTATAAATTCTATGTCCAATGAAATAAATGAAATTTATTGGATAATTAATGTCTATTAAAATTAATAAAATTTATCTTAATTTTAATTAATGTAAACGAAATATGTGAATAATAGAATTATGTGATGAATTTGGCATGTGTATCACAGTAACAATGTGACACAAAACCCTCTTACCAAAAGAACTAACATAAAAACTACTTGGTCCTCATACATAATTTAAAATTGTTATAATATTATAACAGATTAATTTATATATTTATAATATAATAAATGATCACCTTATAACATTTCATCACACCATTTTATCAATAATTTCTTATGGATATTTTTATATCTAGGAGTTAACTATTTTGTTTATCATGAGTATTTCACTTTAGGTGTTTTGATCTATGTATATTTATATTTATTCCATATTATTTAGAATATTAATCATTATATAAATATCATTAAAATTAATTAATTACATGTTTATATTAATACATAAAATTTAGATATATAAAAATTAATTACACTATTCATGGATATGGTAGCCCATACATATGTACAAACGATGTTTTCATTTTTCAAGAGATGTTACAGCATAAAAAATTATAAATTAAACATTATAGGATACTAATTATATAATATATCTCATATATATAAACTAAATTATTCTACATTACCATCCATGTAAAATAAAAATAAATTACAAATAATATATTATTTTAGCGATTGTAGTTCAAACATACAAATGAATGACAACATCATATCCCTAAGGATAGATTGTAATTATGTAGATGAGATGTTATAATATCTGATTTAAATACTTGTAATAAATGTAATATAAAAATATTAAATATATCATAATAATCATCAAAAATACATTTTTATGAACATTGAATTTTATATTTATGTGGATATGGTATGTCATATGTACACCGTAGAGGTACATTCACTTCCCATTTTATATGAAATAGAGTGTATAATGGTTTTTTTAGAGTGATAAAAATTTTTAAAAACATTTATAATACTCATGTAATTGTTGAATGATAAACACCACACATTTATACATGGTAAAATATAGTAGAGAATAAATATATTTGTTTAGGTGGTTAACTATCACACCACCTCCCTCTAAATATGCCCCTCTTGAGCTGGAAATGCAGAAAGAGAGAAAATGACCTTGAGACCTGCCATTAGTAGGCCCTATGGTGACGACCAGCACCCATGTTATACAAATATAAAAAAATGGGAGGCAAAACAATTTATATAGCGACCATTATTGGGAGATAATATATATCATCATTAAATAATCACCAAGACAAATATATAAAAGAAATTTAATACCATACAACACGAATGTTTAAAAAAATACAAAAATATATATATAATCTAAAGTATGTACCAAATGTAATGGTATGTAGTGACATACAAATTTTCCCAATGTCCAATATATTACATTCATCACGGTCCCCATAGTCGTCATCGAAACCATAAATTATTATTATATTGTAGGTTGATCATAAAAGTTCATTTATTGGGAAAACTAATGCCTCTTATGCAATAATGGGTGAACAATAAGAATGATCCTCTGAAAAAACAATGGAACAAATGGTAGCTAACAAGGAATAGTAACTATCCTAATGTCACCATAGAATAGTCACTATGAAATTAAATTCAATTATAGTAATATATTAAGAAAACTAGTGATAGGGTACCACGCACCACTTCCCCACTAATTAGCTATTCTCAAACAGTAATGGAAAATTTCTTCGAACTCCCACTTATTTCGAATATACCACATAACCCCCCTCTCTCACACACCTATTACACACCAATTGTATCGTCACATGGGAAAATGAATATCATCCCATCTTACTCGTAAGAACCATGTCCAAATACCACATCACATCACACTTACACACTCCTAGGAATAATACCACACCACATCCCACCTACAATATCCCAGGCGACATACCACACCTCATCCTGATGACACCTCATAAAGATAAACACATCTTATACTAAAGAAACCTGGGAAGAAAAACTCACCCGCACACACTCGGGCCTCATAAACCAAAACCTTATCAACGAATCTTGAGTTACCACCACCTGGATGAGTAAGAAGGAATGACCTTCTGGCTATCCATCCTTCCTTCCACTTAGATGTTTGGTAATGACCATCCCCCATGAAAATGGGGGTGTTTGTAACATGGTTCTCATCTTCAGTGGGGTGAACATAGAAATCTCCAAAAAAATTAATGTGTGTGTGTTTATTGTATCAATAACACAAGACCATCCTTTGGGATTAAAAAAATTCTACCTCTACATGCATTTATAAACATTACAAACCGTCAGATCCAATGTTGATAAAGGAAATCTACTTCACAAGAATCCTAAAACTCAAATCATAACCCCTGCCAACTAAATTAATAAATTATCATCATTATTATGTTTTTATTTTATAAATCACTATACAGGAATTTAACCATTATAGAACACAAAAATGAACATAGAAGAAGTCTCACATGGGGGGAAGAACCATGGTAAATTAACCCAAATCATATTTCCTATCTATTTAAAACATATTAATTCCGTAAAAAGCCGATCCCGATACATGGATTGAGTATTTGGACAGGCTACACATGGAGAAACATCAGTTGAATTACCCATACTAACCTCTACCATCATAATTATTCAATTTCATTCCACCCAATTTATACTATCAATGGAACAAACCCAAAATATTATAGCCACACCTTGAAACACCATTCCTCACAACCATGCTCATCATCCTTACTACACAACACTTCCCATCCATTATACAATCAATAAATTTCTTCACCCAAGATTATATGACACTACCCATTCTACCCCACATCACACAACCAATCCCACAACACCATTATAGAACAACTCTAAACAATACCACACATAAAACCCCACCATATAAACCAGATAAAATAATACTATGATTTAACGCATTATTCCTCAATGAATTTCCAATTGTTAAATAAGGAGTTATAAGGAAAAATAGTTTTATCCGGGGAAATCAGTTTATTAGCCATGTATACATGGTTATCAATGTTTAGGAAGAAATATTATCCTTGAACAAACATCATTAATTCTATAGATCATCCAATATGAAAAAAATAACCCCAATGGACATGATTTCCATTTGGTGATTTTCACATACAAACCATAATATAAAAAAAATAAAACCATGCATATTTTTTTCCCAACAACTGTAAATTGACCTTAAACCTATTCAGTTATAATTATTTAAATGGAATTATATTATTTCCACAATTTAAAACATCATCCACCCACCCCACGTGCTACAAAAATTATAATGAGGTGAAGGGATCCCTTCTTTGATGATCATACGATTAACACTTCCATTTTGTGCCAAAAAATGTCGTGTGTTGGAAGAAGCAAGAACCTCCAGTGAAAACACAATCTAATGTCAACAACACATCACATGGATCCTCAAGGAAGAATGGTTCAGGGCTCACCAGGAGAAAAATGGAGTTTACAAGGGAGAAAAAAATCGACGTTAGAAGTCCCATATCCAATATCAATATAAGGAACAGTTTGTAACAGCCATTAAATTTAGATATTGATTAAGAAAACGTGATTGGATGTCAACATATTATTCAAGTTTTTAGAAGATAGACACTATTATAAATGACTAAAAAACTATAAAATATGGTTTTAAACTCATTTTACATCAATGCAATCCATAATGGGATGAGGAATGTAAAATTGTAGGAATTTTGGAATTTTGGAAACTATCGAATATGATTCTCCGGTATGACTCAAAAGTTCAAGTTACTAGTGATTAGATACTAGTGGATGAGTCAACCCTAGGTGACTCACTATTCGATGAGATACTAGTGGATGATTCACCATTTGGAGACTTAACACTAGAGACCTACCTTCGTGCCCAACCATCGCCACCTACTATAACAACAAACAGTCAGTGACTCACTGTTGCAAGTCACCAGTTCAAGTCACAGTTCTAGGTCATCATTCTGACATACCAGTACTGACTCACCAGTGCTGAATCACTATACCTAAATTAGTGGTTCTAACTCACTAGTCTGGACTCACTGAATCGTCATTCCTATGTTACCGATCATGAGTCACTGTTCATGAGTCATTGATCCCGACAAACCTGTCTTGACTCACCGGTCCTGACTCACCAGTCTAGACTCACCGGTCCTAACACATAATTTCTAGTCACCATTGTGACATATATTATTTCTCTACAGATACTAGGACACCGTTAAAAAACTACATGTTTGAAAAACTAATAAAACGAGTCACCATGACCTCCCAGAACACTCTAAACTCTAGATATTAAAAATGTAATTGACCATAGGGGTCTGCTAAATTATATCAAATACCTCTCAAAATAATCATGGACTCAAGAACTATATTCAAACCCAAATGAAAAAAGGAGATATGAACCACCAACCCATGAGATACCTCTCAATGACATCTCATAACATGAAACACCACTACCAAAATAAAAGATCAACGATAAACCACACTGTGTTGTTAAAAAATTGGACCAAACCCTCATCATCCAAGAACACCTCCTCTGATATCATTGAACCCAGCTAACCAAAATACACAAAAAACAAGAAGAACAAACACATTGTATAAACACATGAATCAGATAATCTTATCTTCCATGTAAATATACAATCCACCCGGGGCGACACTGACACACCCGCTTGGGTTTAATCGCATCACAAATAAATGTGTCTCAATTATGAATCAGGTCCTACCCATTTCACATGTGAGGACTTCGTCACAAATCATGTAAAAAAATAACTCATCTCATAAAAAATTAGACATTGAATTTCCAAACAAAATTTAATAAGGAAAAACTCAAAACAAAATATGAGAACAATTAATGATTTTGTGTTTCTAACTCTCATTTACTCTTTTACATGACACCATTTTTCCATAAAACATGAGCTGATGGAATATTATTCCCATACAGAAGCTTCTCCTTATGATCATTGATCAAAACTGGCTGCTCCACATATGTCATTTCATCTTCAATATGAAACTCTCTCTAATCGTTGACATGGTAGTCATCATGATGATACCGAAGAAGCTGAGAAATGTGATAGATGTCACAATTCCACTGCATCTATGGTGGAAGTGATAACTATTTTTACACCATACCAACTCATACCAACACCTTTATGGGACCAATGACCCAAGTAGAAATCTTTATCCCTCATCCATATCAATACTAACCATATAATGTTGAATCCTTCAAGAATATATGGTCCCCATCCTCAAAATAAAAGGGGCTCCTGAAACGATCTGCATATGATTTCTGTGGATCTTGCATTACCTTCATCCTCTCATAAATCAGATAAACTTTACCTATCATGATTTTACTACCTCATTTATAGGAATAATGGTCTATCCATACTCTATCTAACACAGTTGTGAACCACACCATCTTCTGTACAAGTATTCAAACAAATCTATTCCAAGGGAAGAGTGATATCTATAATTATAATCAAATTTGATAAAGGGTATGTTTCACTCCCAATATCCACTAATGTCTAAGATGAAAGACTGAAACATATATTATATCTTCAGGATAGTCAGCTCTATCTACCCATATGTATGATGGTGTAATGTAGTGTTGAGGTGTAACTGAGTTCCAGAAGAAAGATTCAATACCCTCCAAACTCATTTGGTAATGAGTGTATTGTAATTGAAGAAAATGGATATCATAAATACATTAATCCTCCCCAACTCATCCACATTCCTCCTTGTAATGTTATCTACTACATCTGATTGCATAATCCATAAGAAGTAAGCTGATTTCAACATCTAGTCCGCTACTACCCAGATATAGTCGTAACATACCTGATCCCTCGGAAACCCTATGGTGAAATACATATAGATGCCATCCCACATACACTCGAGGACATCTAAATTCAGCAACAAGACAACAGGAAAATAGTGTTCAACCTTCATTAACTGGAACACTAAACACTACACCAAAAACATTGCTACAATCTGTTTCATCTAAGACCACCAAAAATGGTCTCTCAAGCCACAAAACATCTTGGAAACTCCAGGTTTCACTGCTAAAGTTGATATTTGAAACTCATGGTAGACTCCCTCGAACATCAAAACAAGAAAACATGTATTCCCATGAAATATCATATGATTCTAACCATCCTCCTACCATCCATCCAGATATTACTATTGTCAATGTGCTCTCGCATCACATCTACTTCTGATTCTACCCATTGAGACTACCCCAACAACAATAGTAATGAAATCTAAACCATCATATGATATAAGAATCCTCTACCGTCATACCACTTTAATCTATGTGCATGGATTCTAACTCCTCCTTCACCTTCCATGCATCCATAGATTAATAATCTACCTCTATCTATGACTTCCTGCTCAATCCATCAGCAATGAAATTTTCCTTTCTCGAGGTGTATGAAATCTCAAAATCATAATCCTACACAAACTCCATCAACTCCAATTGATGAATGTTTAAATATATCTATTGAATAATTTACCTCAAACTCATGTGAAACGTGAAGACCAAAAATCACTCCCCAATGTGGTAATGCCACCAAAAGATCAGAATAGACACAACTATTGTCAACTCCAAATCGTGGGTAGAATAGTTACAATCATTAGGATATAACTGCATATACCAAAAACAGACAACTCTCTACTACTGAATTGGCATGCATCCAAATCCCAGAATTGAAGCATAACAAAACACCTCAAACATCACCCCTTCCTTAGGAAACTGGAGCACTCGAGCACAAAGAAACTTCCCATTCAGATAGACGAACACTATCTGGCATTTCTCAAACCACAAAGTGGCCGGGTCAGTTTTGTTCAGATATATCAATGGAGTTACAAGTCCATTGAAATAGGATACCTATATCCATTAATGGCTTTATAAACCGAGAAAAATCTGATCCTTTATAACAAACATGGGCTATTCACATGAAAATATTTCCTCATCCATTGAAGTCTCTACTGCTACATCCCATTATGACACCATAGGTGCAAGGAAATGAAACTCTAAGGTATAGAACATTCTCTATTATATATTTCTATAGATATTTTCGTATAGAAGTACATATAGGACAGTCCTGAGATTCTCAGTATGCTCCCCCTCAGACATCGAGTAGATCGTCCTGTCACTGATGAATAAAATGATGAATCTTTCCAAGAACGCACAAATGACAGAGTTCATAAGCCCCATGGACAGAACTTCTATGTTCATAACACTGAACAACATGACCAAGAACACTATGTTCTCAAACATGCACTAAATTAATACATTAGGATATCACCCTCTTTCATCATCAATGGGTGATATCCATATCGTAGATTGATATTATATAATGTAAATTCTCCTATAATATGGTTGAAATGATCTTCTATCCTAGGGAGATGGTAAAGGTTCTTGAACATCATCTGATTCAACCTTTGGTGTTCTAAGAATAACCTCATAAAACCATCTTTATTCATTGAAAACAAAACTAAATCACCCCACATAGACACACTAATTACGATGAATTCCTTCATCATTATGTCATCAATATGTATCGTCAACTCCATAAAATTAGAAGGTGTCATCAAATAGGGATCCATCAAACATAGACAAGCACTCAGATGTAATTCTATGTTGAACTAAATGTTACATTGGGGGTAGATTCAAAACATCCTTGGAGAAAAAAAATCAAGTAGACCCCGACACCCCTTGGAACCTACACTATCCAAAAACATACTGATTCCACTGACAGATCAGCCAAAAAAATAATGAAGAGGCTACATACACTGATTATCCCACCGAATGGATCTACTAACTAATGAATTCCACACACCGACCAAACATGTGTCAAAACACAACTATTCTCTAGAAGTAGTAGATAACAGCATGAACAGAATAAAACTAGTCAATTCCATGAATGGAATGACATGGTTTAATATGCTTCAAGAAGATACCACCTCCCCCCCCCCCCATGACAGATTTGGTCTCATCATCATTCTGCACCCGTGGAACACTTCATGCAAGTTAGTATAACTTCCAACTGGTGTACTGAAAACTAGTGGAATGATAATTCTCTCCAGTCTCATCCTAGAGAATGGGCTAGACTGGGTGCACCAAGGAGTGTGAAACTCGAGAATCAATAAAAGAACAAGAAAGGGTACTAAAAGATATGATCATACCTCTAACGATATCTGGTCCAACTGGAATTTCTACCTCTATAGTGTGAAACTGGCCACACCCAACTCTTCAAACCCTCTATTGATGACCTCCACCACAACGATGTCTATGTCGAGTTCCCTAAGGAACACCCTGATTTCTGCCTCTACCAACTTCATCCTCCCAATGAGATATGAACCAATTTTCTATTTTATATAAACGGACTTGGTGGAAACAGTTGTTGAGGCTAGCTGGGATCCAGCGCACCTCCACGATAATGAGCTCGAACAACAACATGGAAGTAGTTTAGATGATCCACACAAACTACAAATAATAAGCACACAGGCCTTAAACCCATTGGAAGGGCACAAAGACAATAAGTTTGAAACGTAATCCACTAAGGTCGAATCATCAACAGTTGTATCCCCAAACGAAATGGATCTAGAGACCTAAAACTGGTAACATTGTATCATGATGAAACATACTAGCTACCCTGTCTTGGTAGTCCTCATCATGAGTGAATCAAATAGATTATCTACTATTTCATCTGTACCTCCATTCATGTAGGCAATGTAATGGAGGTAACCTTGAACTCAATATAAGGATGAAGTGCCCATATATGCTTCTCATATGAGAATCCTCATCCAAAAACATATCTGAGGATAAATAATTGAGATACATGAACTTAATCCCCATCTCTCATATAGACGTAACCCCCTACTACTGGGATGGCAACTCTTACCTCTTCTAGGCATTCATGGTCGAGGAAAGGAATTGATTCCAAAACTCCTTCGTGAAATTTACCCACAAAAAATAGCCACATTTGTCTCTCCCAGGTACAATGTCTACCATTGATGTGCATCTCCCAACATATGGATCCACATAAGCAGAACCTAAAACTCCATCAGAGCTCAGATAAAACTAATCATGATCTCGAGCTCTTCAAAACAACTTCTCATTTCCATATCCGAAAAAATTCCATCATACATTACCAGAGTGTATTAATGGAAATCACATTATATAATCTACCACTAGTCGTCCTCCCCCTTTTGATCAACCCTCCATCGATCAATTGGGTTGGTCTATTGAGCCCTAACATCTCGAGCCACATATGTATGGAGACTTGGTTCCCTAACTAAAAAAATATGAAAAATGGATTCCTATGCCTGATTGGAATGGAAATTTATTTAAAATTCTTTTTAACTCATTTAACACATTCCATTATCCATATAAAATTTCCTTAAACATCCCAAATCAGAGGAGAAAAAAATCTTTAGGATGAATGTACCTTTGATATGTTTTCTACACTGCAAACGTCGTATCATCACTTGGTCTCTTAGTAAGGATAGTGTCCTTGAATTGGATCAAGAGGGCCCCTAAAATCGCAGGTCCTAGCTTGCATTCCCTAGCATATGTCACACACAATGGTCACCTGACACTATTTCCCTATAAAATGATGATATACTCAACATTCCTATCTCCAAGATTCATATTATCCCTCATATATCAACTTTGATATCATTCTATCATGTCCCCTCCATCAAAATATGCCCCTCTTGGGCTAGGAATGGAAATAAAGACAGAAAAAGACACTTGTGTATCGTCTCCAGTAGGCCCCAAGATGGTGACCATAACCAAGGGTATACAAATCTCACAAAATGGTAGGAATTACCATTTTATAGAAACCATGATTGGGAAATATGATGTATCAACCTAAAATAACTCCATGACATATATATAAAAGAATTCCAAAACAATCCAACATTCATGATTAAAACAAAACTACTACAACTATAAATAAACTCCAAAGTAATTACCAAAAGATAAGATAAGAAACAACAGAGAAAGTTTCCAAATTTTCGAGCAAGTAACACTCAAAATCTTATTCATAGTTTTCCAAGATAACTAAATTATATTTTATAGAGTAGGTTGAGCGTATAGGTACACATAGTTGGAAAACAAAAGTCTCTCTTGCACATGTGGGAGAATCATATTAATGTTCTTTTGAGAAAATACCTGGAACAATAGCACTAAACAAGATATATTAAACATCCCAACCTATCTGAGCAAAACACACCAAGTAAATCATGATGGGTTATGTAATATAGTAATCACATTGGTGATAGGGTACCCTATACCATTTTACCACTGATTATCCACTGTCACACTATAACGAAAAATGATTTGTTGCTCTGACATATTATGAATGTACCATATCAGAAACCACCTGCATACACTATGGCCTCATAGCTAGTCCCATCAACATGGAAAAATATGCTCATCACATCCCACTGGTATTCACCTGGGAGACAGACAGCACAACATCCCACCCTTAAACACCTGATCCAAACACCACTCCACATACCACCTTCAAAAAAATGGGCCACATACCACACATCAACCTAGAGGAAACTTGTAAAGCATATCCCATCTCATCCTGAAGACACATGGGATGATTAACACACCCGCACTCACTTTGGCCTCACAAAACACAACCTGGATGAATAATATTTGGCTATCACCACCTGGTATAAGGTGTAAGAAAGAGATGTTATTCATCCATCCATCCTTCGACAAGGATGATTGGGAAAGACACCCTCCCCTATGAAAATGGAGGTGTTCATCACTTGGTGCTCAAATATGGGTGGCACATATAGAAATAACAATTGAAAATAACTTGTATGTATGTATATATATATATAATCAAGCACCAAATCCCAAACATTGGAGATCCTTACCACTGCAACCTCTATATGAATTTATTAAAATTCATGATTGTCAATTCAGATGTTGATAAATTAAATCCACTTCACCACAAGACATAAACTAAAATCAAACCCAAAACCAACTCAATTATCTAATTATATTCATTATTAAGTATTTGTTTTCTCCACAACTAACAGAAAATGTACTAATTATATAACATGACAACGAACATAGAAAAAGTACCATAGGGGAAGTAGAACCTTGGTAAATTAACCCACATCACATTTCCACTCCATTTAACACTGATTAATATCATAACAGAATTGATCTCGAGACATAGAGTGATGCTCTTGTAATGTTATTCATGGAGAAAGAATGAGAAATTTAGCTATAATAACCACCACCATCTACATTTTTCATAGTAATTCAACCCAATTCATCCTCTCAATAGAAAAAACCCCCCAACTTATAGAAAAAACCAGGAACACCTTTCATCACAACCATACATAGTATACCCTCAATAGTACACTGCCAATAAATTCATCAATCTGTAAATCACTCAACATAAGATTCTATAACACCACATGTGCCACCCCGCATAATACTTCTATTCCCATAATCCAACTACAACACACGTCAGAACTACCCCAACCAAAAAAATGTCACACAGACCATGGAATAGTATAATCAAATTTAACATGGTATTCCTTATTCTATTTTAGATTTTTAATTATAGGATTATCACAAAAATAGTTTAATATTGTAGAATCCATTAATTATCCAAGTAAACATGGTCAAATGATTTTATGATGAAACATTCAGCTAAGAATAATCATTATTCATTCCATATATCATCCAATTCACAAAAAAAGACAGCCAACAACAATGATTTTAAATGGTTTATTAGACCATAAAAATCTAAATATCAACGATAAATAATAAAACTGAAGAAAGTGTTGATTATTCACAGACCAAGTATATTGAAATTAAATTGATTCAATTATATTTATTTATTTGTAATTATTCTATCTTCACAATGGAAAACATTGTACACCAACCATTCATGACGACCAAAGTAAAGAGGCTTGAAGGGATCCATACTTAGAAGAACAGATGATCAACACTTCTGTATGTGACAATCATGGGGTGCACAAGTCGCAAGAAGAACCTCTTGAGAAAAAGTGATCCAATGTCTGGAACCCAACACATGGCTCCCCAGGGAATAATGGATTCGGGAACACCAAGAGAAAATGAGAGTGCACAAGGAAGAGATGATCTTATCTTTAGAACGCCCAAATCATATATCAAGGGAATAATTGACATTTAAAGCAAACTAAAGGCAGATATTGAAAAAGACGACGTGGTTTTGAATTCAAATAGTGATTCAGGTTTTTAGAAGATATATAATATTCTAAATGGCTCTTAAAAGATTGAATATAGTTTTATACTGAGTTTTCATAAATGAAAAATTTAATGGTTTGAAACGGTAAAATCTAATAGAATTTATTATTTTTGACAAACTGTTGAAAACGAGTCACTGGTGGATGAGTCAGCAGTGTATGTTTCTAGAGGATGACTCACTATATGGTGACTCACTATTAGAGGAACTACTGGTGGATGAGTCACTATTGGGTGACTCACCACTAGAAACCTATTTTTGAGACCAACCACCATAACCTACAATCAATGGCTTTCCAATGCGAGTCATCGATTCAAGTCATTGATCCAAATCATTGTTCCGACATATCGGTCTGGGCTCATTGATCCATACTCTCTAGTCCTAACTCATCAGTCCTCACACACTGGTCCTGACTCACTAGTCCTCACTCATTGGTCCCTACTCACCAGTCTTCAATCACTGGTCCATACAAAATAGTCCTAAATCCCTGTACCTAATTCATCGGTCTAAATTCACAGTCTTGAGACACTGTTGCGACCTATCGTCTCCACATTCTTGTCGTCACTGACTGTTGGAAAAATTATATTTGTGTAAAACTCTTGAAATGAGTAATTGTAACCTCCCAAAAAAACTACAACCCCTGTATTTTTCACTATGTAATGGATCAGAGAGGTCTCAGAAATTACATTACCTCTTCTTAGACTCAACTCCTTTAGATATCCTCTAACGAGATATAGGGTTGGTCTTTCGATAAATCCTGAACCTCTATAATGATTCAAGGTATGTTTATAAGGAAAATTTTATTATATTCAGAAATTTATAATGCTTAATGTGGTGTAAATATGTGAGGTAATAGGTTATTTAATATAATTGAGGTATGGGTAACATGTCAAATTTCACAAAATAATATTTTATAATAAATGCATTATAATGAAATATGTTTCAAAATTGATATATATTAGAATATAAGTAAAAATAGGGTTTCAATACCATCAACCAATATAATTTATACAAATATTTGTTTAATTTTAAAACTCATCATTTTGATTAAAACTTAGTTATGAAATTTAAATTTTAACATTGGTAAAAATTAATAAAAAAAAATGGTTGTATTTATTACACATATATAGAAAATAGGCCCATAAGTTTCTAATTAATGGAATTGTATACCATATAATATACACCATATCTTATTTCTTGATTTTTAATATTTTTAATTAATTGATTAAATTATCAATTTTATAAAATTTCATTATTCACAATTTTCACTCTAGTTAACTTGTTTGAATTAATGTATATAAATAAAATGATCAAAATACTATACAATCATTTATAATTAATATAATATTCATTATTATCCAATATAATAAATTTCACAAATCAACTCACTCTAACGCTATTTCTTTTAATTTTTTGATATCAACTTATCAAATATCTTTTTAATTGAAGAGATACTATATTGAAGTTTATTAATCAATTATGGAAATAAATTATTAACTAAAGATTAGAAATAAAATTCTATCATGTAAATAATTTCATAACACACACAACCCATTTCAGGATTTATTCATTATTATTTTTTTCCTTTATATTCACACATTAGATATATTAAAGGCAAAGAGAGTAAAATTCTATAACTTCCATTGATTTAGAAAATATCAAAGTTGTTTTCAAGGAAAAGTTTCTATTAGACAACTTATTTTCAAGACAAAAGTTAGTAGTGATAAATTAAATTAAACTAATAAAAACTAATCTTATTTTTACCCTTTTTACCATATTCCTTTTGTTTTGGCCCTTCTTGACCATTTTCAATCATACCCTGAATGTAAGGATTCTTACTCACTAAGGGTCAATATAGTTTCTAGAAATGGTAAAATAATCCCTAAATTTACCACAATTGATATTATAAACTATATCATAGTCACATTAGTCAATATTATATTTTTAAGAAATTTACATAGTTTAATTAAATGTTAATTGTTTTAAAATATCATTAATTTCAATTTTTAAAATAATTAATTAAAATAAATTTAATTACATGAAAAAAACAAGAAACATTATAAAAAAATATTTTAATAAAACCATATCTTTCATAATTAATCTATAAAATCCTTGAGTCAAATAAACTGTATTTATGTACAATACATTTAATTTTTTATATCACTTATTTTATTTTTAAAATAATTTAATAATTATTGTGTTTGAATTGAATCAGAAGGTAAAATTATAATTATTAAATTAAATTTCTAAATTAATTAACATCATGAAAATGTGTTTTGTTTCTTCTAAAAATACCCGTTGATATTCAATCAATATGATTTTTAACTCATTTATGTTTCATGAAAACTAAATTAATTTTTTATTCTCTCTTTCCTACCTTGAGAAAGAATTGCACACTCATTAGTTAAGAAACATGTAATATAATAAAAATAGCCATTTATAACCATAATAGTAATCCATAATAATTAATATTTAATAAAAATGTCAAGGAATGACTTATTACCTCTCAAATAATTTCATTATGATACCATATTTGTCTTTTCATGCTTTACGACAACAATTGTTTTCATATTTCATTTTGATAAATTATTAGTTTCTATATTTGGAATTAATTTTGATTAAAATTTATAGTATTTTTTCTTAAGTAATGAAGTCAATATTTTTCATAAATTTTTAAATTAAAATTTTAAATTGAGATAATATAAATGACATTGTATTTCATATAAACTACAATTTTTTTTAAAATTCACTAAAAATCTAACATCAATAAATGTAAAAAAATCATACTAGAAATAATTTGACGTACTAGGTAAATAAATCAACTAAATTTTATAAAATTAAATTCATATATTGCATTTAAATTAATTTAAATATTAATTTTTAAAACTTAATATTTTTTAAAAAATATGCTTTTAACATATAAAATTGTTTTTACAATATTTCAAGATAAAATTAGTTCCATTTATTATTATTTGATTTTTAATTATGTATGATAAATTATTTAATTAAGAATCTATTTTAAAACAATGTGTTATATTTTTAAATTTTTAAACTAAAAGCAGTGTTCTTAATTAAATTCACAATCTTTCACTATACATTGGGAAATCAAAATTTTCAGAAAAATAAAACTATAAACCCTATTATATATTTGATATATTTATTTAATAAATGATAATATTATTATAAAATACTATTTTTTGAGTTTTTTTTGTAATTAATTATAATATGTTCTCACAAAATATAGTGAAATATATTTTGAGGATGAATTATTTTTGAAAATAAAATCAATATAAAAAAGTGACAGACTATTTACTCATAATTTAGCAATAAATTAATATTGATTATAAAATCTATATATATTTAATAAATCAGTTAATTATATTCATACTCACTAATTTATTAACTAAGTTATAATTTTTACATTAAATAATAATATTTTAATAGTGTATCATGGATCTCGGCATGCTACCCCCCACCCTCAATAATCTGTGTCCTACCAATTTGAACGTGTTCTCATAATAAATAGATTGAATATATAAAATATTTTTTTGGAAAATGACATCATAAATATGTTTAATAATATATTATCTTGATATGTGAGAATGTAAAATATGATGTTCATCTAGAATAGAATGATACTAAGTTCCCAATGAGGATACTAATTTTAGAATGTTAAAACATAGATATGCTATAAATAACTAACTCTCAATGGCTGATAGATATTTATATAGAACATGTCCATCGAAAAGATAAAAAATTAGAAAATTATAAATCTCTGGTGGGTTAAAAGACCATTTATTTATAAATATTAATAGTAAAAAAATAATGTTTTCGTTTTAAATTAATTTTCCAAAATCTATGATTTTATTTTAAAAGTAAAAAATAATTATCTGACTAGAAAAATTTCATTCTTAAATAAATTTAAATAATAATTATGTTTTTCTACTAATTATGTGTATTCATGACGAATATTTCATTCCTAGTGATCAAAAATGAACCTCTATGGATCATATCATTCCAAAAAAGAATAAAAATCTATTCCTATTATCACTATAAATTTACTAAAAAAGGATTAGTTCAATGAAATATGATTTCAGAAATTAATATTCCATGATATTTTTAAATACTATATTAATAATAATCAAATAGAAATACTGATGGTTTAAACTATATCATTCCATAAATAACATTCCTCAAAATTCATTGAAATATTCTCAAATGTGTTTTAAACCAAAAAGCAGTAGTATTTTGCAACATATTCATCTGATATTAACTTATTATTTGACTCTAATTGTCATTAATCGCTCATAATGTCATATATAGAAATATACATGTCCTAATCACAATGTCTCAATCCTTTAAAAATATTTACCATAAATAACTAAATCAATATCCCAAATAATTTCAATAATACCACTATAAATTAAAATTTTAACATCAATATTTATCTTCTACCACTCTTATTATATACCAAAAGTGAAATAATATTATTCTAATATAATACTATACATTATTCATTTATTTTTTATACACCTCAACCAAATAAAATCTTTTTAAATATATCATTGATCCTCTCCAACATCCATTTCACACAACCTAATAAGGGTGTCTGAGCCAGTAATCATATGATCATCCACAAAATTATAATCTCATGATGATATACAAAGACATTATGTTAACTACATATGAAAACCTCTTCTTAGAAGATATAAAACAATCCTTACTTTAAAATTATGTTCAAAGACTAATGTAGGTATTGCATAAATAGAAAAATTAAATAAACATCATGAAATATGAGCTAAATCAAATCATATTCTAACAACTATAAAATTTCAATATATGAAATGTTATCTCATCAATTATATATGTCCCCATATCCAAACTAAATATTATCACTTTTCGTTGTTGTTAATACCCTTCATCATATTCTTTCATATAATTAAATTCAAACTACGGAGGAAAATGCTTTTATTTTTCATGATATTTATAACCAAAATATCATTGATAAAAGTAATAAATCCTCATTACAAAATCATTTCAATAATTTCACTCCAGATATACAAAAATCCTAGATCTTTCATTGGTCTTCAAGTTAACACGTTTGTTAGAGAATGTTCTAGGTTAATTCCTATATTTACACAAATGGAACATTGAAAAATAAATTGTAACTTAATATGGAATTCATTTTCTTCTCTCAAACTATTATCTTTTCATAAAAATTAATTTTTCTATACCAATAATTTATATATAGAAAAAATCATCCCATTAACTTGAGACATTATACTGAGTGATTATTCCCACATTCATGAATTTTTTAAAACAATATCTTTATTCTTCCATGTTCTTCATTAAACATCATTTTTCTCATATAAGGTGTGTTAAGAATCATAAGATTATTGATATTTTTAATCAATAATTAGATATATTACAAGGAATAATCATATTTTTTATCATTAAAGATTTTAATATTATTGGTTCCTTATGAGGATAGTCATTCAATTTACCATCACATTCATCATTTACTTGACTCATTAATGTAACAACCATTAATAAAAACTAAAAAGTGATTTTTTAGAAACAATAATCATCCAAGGGAACCACAAAATAATGAAAAATACACAATAGTATTTCTAGATCCTAAATCCTTCCTCAATGAAATCATTGGTTAAATAGGTTTCATTAATGTTCATTACCCAAAAAATAAGTATTTCTGGACATACAACGATTTAGCCTTAGACATTTCTTTTGAGATCTCAGTAAATATTTCTCACCCCAGTTGGAAGTCTTAATGAAACCTTTCTATAATACCAAATCTATATACTCTATTTGGTATATAAATATTATATTTTAAAAGAATTTTATAAAATGCGGAGGCTAAGAAAAACCCTTTATAGATAAATAAATTCAAAAAAAGTAAATACAGAGGAGTATATAAGACAATGTGGGTCCATAAAAATAAGATAAATGCACTCATGAGAGAGTGTTCATACTATGATAAGAGATATGAACATCCCTGCCACATGGATACCTTACCATCCTCCAAGACTTTACCAAAATCTAGAGACCGCTACCATCATCTTAGATCCCATAATTTTTAACAATTTTTATTCTTTTAAATCCATCCTAATAATCAGTTGTTTTCACATCCTCATCACTAAGGGAAAATGCATGAAATTCAAACAAATAATTAGTAATCACATAATTGATTATTTTTTATCTCTGGGATTGAGTTGCATCATAGATTGGTGTCATACTAGGTGTCCATGCATCATTTTAATTTTTTATTCCATCACAACTAAAATATGATTCTTGGGGTATAGATGTGGAGGCATGGACAAATTTCATTAAGGAATATATCTATTCATATTGTTTGACTTTAGTCAGTTGACTCAAGATATGGAATTTCATAATTCCCAATAAAATATCCACATTACAGGGCAAGATATTATTACAAAAATTGATTTATACCGACAATCCTTAAAATGCATCAAATCAGAAGAAGTGGAATTGAGAGATATAACCATGGAAGATATGTTAATATTCATTAAATAACCCTTTTATCCATAAAAAATTATATAGGTTTAGAATCATTAGAAAATTTGAAACATATAGAATTGGATAAAAAAATATTTGCAGAGCATCCAACTTATTTCTTCACAAAAATAACCTATGTTATACATATCATATATAAAATAATTCTTCATAACATAGGGAAGATACATACAATAAAATAGCGACAAAAAATTCTCAATATGTCTAAATAAGGGATATATCATCTATCACATAATAATATCACGGGGAAAAGTGTTTTAGAACATAGGTTTAACATTTTAAAAACATACCTAAAATACAACATATCATCAACTTGATTCCTAGAATAAATCATAGAGTTTATAATCATGAATAAAAAATGATTCAATGAAAATGGTCTATTAAGGGATAATATTGTTATATGACCTTGAATTAGTCATACTCGTAATCATTGAAAATGATTTGGTAAATATTACATTCTTGTTTACAAGACTATAATTTTGGAACGGGTTCACTCCCCAAACCAATTTAGTAGTCATCGTTCACTCCCAAGCCTTTCATAGTTGACATAGTCCCATAATAAACTATGTTCCCCACACATTTAATTCAGATTTATATCAAGAGATACATATCTTCACTGAGTGAATATTAGGGAGATATATGACCCACTAGTCACAAAATAAAAATAATACAAATTAGTGGTCCTATAACACAAATATTTATTCATATAAGATGCAAAAATAATATGGGTTTCATAAAACATTTATCATATCATGACGTGTGCAATTAAAATGGGTATTATAATCATTTCATCATAGCATAACCAATAAAGAACGAAAGGGTTTCATAATCAACAACACATTTTGAAACATTCTTTAACCTTATAAGGAACGAATAAAGATGGTACCCTTTAATAATAAATATATTAATTCATAATTAACATCAATGGATATCATCATTTCAATAAAATTATTTTGAAATAACACTTGGATTTATTCTCTAAAAAATCAAACATCCTATTTTGAAATCACATCTTTTTTAAAACGATGCACGTTTATAAAACAATATTTTATCTGAAAATACCCATGGTATATTTTAAAATATAATTGAAATAAAAAATTATTCATGATATTCATAAAATCCATTCATGATTTATATTTTAAAACACATTCCGTAAATTTTGTTTTCATAAAAGCAACAAAATACCTCGTTCATAAAAAGATAATAATATTTCATTAGACACATTTATAAATATTAAAACATTTGTAAAAATATTTAAATAATCATAGGATGAAATTTTAAATCATTTATAATATTTTTGAAAACATGCATATGGAAGAGAAATATTTCCTAGTATATACTTAAACATATACAAATTTTAATATTAATGAGATTATCAAATAATAATTACCACTTTTGTAACTTTTGAATTGAAAGCACCATTAAAATATTAAAATTATTTCAATATAAAAATTCCATTAAGCCTTTTAAAATTTATCATAATAGGAATTATTAAGATGTATATAGACCACATAATGAAAAAATATTTATAATATAGAATGTTCCCCCACCAAAATAAAAGTGTCATAAAATTCCCACACCTTGAGTTCTCCGTGCTTCGAATGGGCATTACCCTCCTGTATATAAAATTTATGTTTTTATATTACTATATCAAATTCATTTTTACATGTCACATATCTTATATGGTACCATTATAATATTCAATAATCCAGTTTATCAGTATTCCCTTATTAGAATTGTTATTTCTATGTGTTAATTTTTTTTATCATGAATTTTTCAGATCAATAGTTTAAGTCGTTCTAAATTTATAATTATTACATTATATACAGAATAATAATTATTATATTTGTATCTTATATTTTATTTACATACATATTTGTTATCTTCCCTAAAAATTAGACATGTATAAATGAATTACCCTATTTTTGGAAATGGTATGACATACGTATGCATGAATATCATTTTCTTTTTATGATGGATTGAATTACAGAATAGATTAGGATGATGTAGATTTATATTATAATAATTATATCATAAATGTGATATATGTTAATAATATTTTTCCTCATTACCAACAATTTAATATTTATATAAAAAGAGAATTAAATATTTCATAGAAGATCTAATTTACACGTATACCAGAGTAATGATATCATTTACTAGAAAAATTGATGGTAGGTAATTGACTTTGATATTATAATTTTATATGTATACAGATTTCATTAATAAAATATATACAAAATAATCCCATCATAATCCCCATCCATATAATATTATAATGGAAAATAAATTGTATCGCTAGTTGGAGACAGTAAGTTGTGTGTATGCCTGAGGGATATATTCACTTATCATTTAACTGTAAAGAGGAGATATAATAGAATTTTTAAATTTATGAAAACATTTAATGATATTTATGATTTTTTATTATTTTATGATATATATCAAATATTTTTAAGTGTTAATTATTTTAAAAAAGAAATATATTCATTTAGGTGATTTCCTCTTCTAATAACGACTCCTTTAGATATCCTCTCTAGGGGTCTAGTATTTTCTATTTTTTGGGAAATTTATAAGGTAAATTGGAATATTTTTATCAATATTGTAGAACAAAATTTTTGTTATGATTTGAGGATAGAGGTTCCCATTAATATTAATGGTGAGGGGAATATTTGAAATTACTGAAAATATAATTTTTTTAATAAATTAAATATAATATCATATGTGTAATAATCGATATGGATTTAAATTTAAGGTAATATATTATATTAATTCTACATAAAATATAATTTATACAAGTTTTTATTTCGTTTTAATAATAATATTTTTTATTAAAAAATATCTAACCAATTTTACTTTTATCTATAGTAATTACTTTTGATAATAATAAAGCATTTAAATTTTTTACTCATACGTTCAAAATATCCTATTAAATGTCTAATATATATCCTTTTGAAAAATTCATATCCAAAATGTTTTATTTTTATATTTTTTCTATTTTTAATTTTTTTTATAAAATATCCTTTTTATAATTGATCACTATAGTAAATTTGGACACTATTCATGTAATTTTTCATAAAAGCCATAAAAAAGTTTAAATTAAAATACAATCCATTAAAAAGAGAAATATATTATATCACGATTTTAAATTTGAATAACACGTTAACTCACTCAAATTGAATTTACTATGATATTATTAAAATCATTTATTTCAATTTTTTATTAATTGATGAAATATCACATCATTGTTCTGTAAATAATAATAGTAATTAAATAATTACTAAAAATTATAAATCAATTCCCATAATGAAATTAATTATCTTATGTATAATATTAATGTTAATATTCATACACAATATGATTTTTTCCCATGTAAACAGAAGACACATATTAAAAAAAATGATAGTGATATTTTTTTAACTTTTATTGATTTATGTAATATATAAGATATTTCCCTGTATGATTTTCCTTTAAATGAATAATTTTTTAGAATAAGTACTTGAGGGCCAAATTACATTAACAATAAAAATATACATGCTTTCAAATATGTTTTAACCTTATTATTTTGTTTTTATCCTTCATTAACAATTTCCAAAACATACCTTGATAATAAATATTTTTACTCATTGAGGGTCAATAGGGTTTATATATATGTAATTATGATACATAAATAGACCACAATTGATATTATAGATAATATCTTACTATCTTGGTTGATTATATTATATTTTGGAAATTTTATATCATTTAATAAATTATTATTTATTTTAAATATCATTAAAGTCGATTTTTAGATCTATTAATTATAATGAGACTAATAAAATAATGAAAAAAATTAAATTACAAAATAATTTGTTTCATTCATCCATAAAATGTTATAATAATATAAACAATTTAATATCATAGTAATTATCTGAAATTATAATATGTTTATTTATTCCATATATTTTATTTTAGATTTTAATTAATTTAATAATTATTGTATCTTAATTTTATAAGAATTTTATTTATTAATTTAAAGCATAAAAATTAAAAACATATTTCCATCATGAAAATATGTTAATTATTCATCCAATAACAATTTAAACCCACTCAATATGTCTTTTAATACATAATATATGTCATGATACGTTATTTAATATTCCATTTTGACTTTTCCTGACATATTGAAGCATTACACATGTATTTGGATAATCCAAAAATTATATAACAAAAAATTCTTCTGTAAACCTAACAATCACCAATTATACATAATATATAATAAAAAAAATAATTCAAGGACTTATTATATCTCAAATATTATCATTAGGATACCAAATTTTACTTTTCTAATTGGGAACAAACTTATGGTTGGCACCAAAAATGAGTTTCATATTTATTATATAATATATATTAGTTTTTTATTTTTGATTTAATTTATATAATATATTTTATTGTCATGATCCTCATTATCCATGATGAGGGAATTGATAGATAAGTGTCCTTCCCTTCCTTCCTCGAGATGAAGAAGAGATATAATAACCCCTGAGTTCCACCTTTAGTAGGCCACAGAGTGGCGACTAGCACCACGCGTATATAATGTCACATAAATTGAAGGAATTTCCTTTTTTATAGAATAAGATCATGATATAATATGGTAAATCCCAGCAACACCAATGACTGAAGGTAAATGTAATGCCAAAAACTCACACCCACAGGTAGGTTCAGATGTAAAACTAATAAAATGTATGAGAAAACTCTTGAATAATTTAACAATAAATAGAAAATAAACAACAAAGACAACTATCCCGACGCTTGAGATAGTAAAAATAAACATGGCCCTCACTGTCCACCCGGAAAACTGAAAATAGTTTTATGAATGTATGGTTAGAAAACAAGTATACATAGTAAGGAAAATATACCCACTCATTCACAAGTGAGGGAAATGATAATTCCCCTATGAGAAAAATATACTAAATCAAGAAACTTCCAAGGAAGACTAACTAGCCCATCCTCGCCAAGGAACACTCACCCATGTAACACAAGTCATTTAAAGTAATTTTATAAGGGAATAACATTTTGGTACCCCACACCACCTTACCATCCGATAACAACTCATTCCTAATGATCTGATGTCTTGATGCTTCCAAACAAACCAAACACACTCCCACTTCCACAACCTTCCCGCACACACATGGTCACGATCAACCTCAACAATGCCTAAAGACACATTAGCCTCATCCCAAAGATACTTGGGAAAACATATATGTCCCACAAACCCCTAATCCTCTAGTCCAACACAAACCCTTGATCTAATAATCATAGAATACAGAAAGCCTTACTCTATAACAACCCACCAGGATATGGCCGAGAGAGATGATCTAGAAGAGGTTTCAAGGAAGAAAATGAGTAACAATCCAACAAACCTCCCACCGTGATGTCAGGAAATACACACTTCCCATGAAATGGAGGTTTTAAACATAAAGTTCTTAACATGGTTTGGTGCATAATAAATCACAAATAACTAATATATATATATATATAAATATATATATTTATGTAAATAAACCCTCATCCCCATATTATGTGTTTTGCATGAATAGACATTAATCCAACACCAACAATGTGTTTGATGATACTCCTATAAACATAACCATATAACAACCGCTACCAAGAATAAACCAAACCAATTTTTTCTGTTCAATTATAATTCATTTATTTTATATTATTAACATTAAATTATTCATTAACTACCATGAAACTAACAATCGGAACCACACCAAGCAATGAACAAAACCAATCTACTACGTCACTGCACAACATCACAAAACTATACTTGTAGTCCAACTGCACATCCCTACACAACGACTGAAAATTTTCATTCTTCAATGTGATAAAAACTATTTCTTCCCGCACAACCTAGCCTTGCAACCCCTTCCCAAACAATTCTTCATCCATTCTCACTTCATTACGAGTTCGAAACCACACCATAGTCAAACTTCTCAACATTTCTTTGTGACCACAACACAACATAAAGGAATTTCAACTTATTACAAGTTTATTCATTCAACATTAATCAATTTCTCATACTAATACAACAACACACAACCCTATACCTTCCAACATACCAAGCCTACATAACCATGCCCAGAACACACATCAGATAACAACAACCATCAAACCATGTTTATTGAAATTTAACCATCTAGGGTTCTTTAATTTCCACTTTAATATATCATGGGTTATCATAGAACATGTTTGATTCATGGCGATCCATTTATTTAACTGATTGTACGTGATTAATCAGATTTCATGTTACACCTACACATCATAACATCACAAAAACACCACCAGTTCTCAAGAAACATCCACCAAAAATAATGATTTCTAGAAGGAATATAATCACAAATTCTATAATAGAATCAATGATAACGAAATAAAATAGGCGACCAACATCAATACACACTCGGCCCATTATGTTATTTTGAGAGTTATATTTTGATCATATATATGAATGTTTACTTCAATTTTCATAAAGAGGATCCAAAATATCCTTAAAAGGAACCATTAACATGCCCCCCATATGATTCCCAATTAAAAATAAACAAAAAAACCCTACTTGGATTATCAAAAGTTGACGTTCCTTCTTGCACCGAAAATAGGGGATGGAACAACATCTAGGAAGAACTCCAAGGATGACCAGGAAGGGATCAAGCATGGGTGCATGACTAGTATCGAGCATGAGTCTCTAGAAGTGTCAAGTGAAATTAAAAGGAATATGGAAGGGAGAATTTTTGAATAATAAGTGGCAAGATCGTAAAATCATATATACGTTTTTGAAGTACATAATTGTATGATCATGGTTTGAACACATGGCTAGGCCGTATCACATGTTGGAATTAATTGGGATTTAATAAATCCCCTGGAAATGGTGGAGAATGAATAACAGGTGACTATGAGTTGATATATTAACCTTGATCATATAAAAGCACAAACAAGGGTGAAACTATAAAAGCTGGTAAAACTGGGAATTGAGTCCCTGATGAGTGAGTCACCGATGAGGAGCTACTGAGGCTGAGCTACCAATGCCACCTCCTACCGATGAAATTTACATCCAATATTCCGACAGAATAACATCCTAAAGTATAGACACCTTGACCTTCCAATGCACTAACCTATCAACACCCTACCCTACAAATCCCTCGACCTACTGATGCCCGAACATACTGAAGACATGACGTACCAATGCTATGACCTATCGATTCCCATACCTAACGACACCCCATACTACCGATGTCGACACCTAGAAATCACCAATTCCGATTCGCATGACTCAATGATTATAATTCTCTGGAATCGCCAATTTCGGTACACTAACACGCTAACTCACTGACAAGCCTACACACTGACATGTTAATGGAAAAACATGAAATTTGGAAAACTCTTTATGCCAGCCACCGATAGTTCCAAGAACACCGCAATAATAAATTTTAACAAAGCAATGGAATGTTGAAAAAATCATGGTTATTACATCAGATACCTCTCAAACTATTCGCAGCCTAGAGAATTTTAAACTCTCATAGAAGAAAAGTGGTCCAAACAACCATCCCATATGATACCTTTCAGAAGTAAACCACATTGTGTTTTTATAAAGCTGGAGAAAAAACTGCAATATCATATGACACCTCCTTGCAATATATCTCCTAAATAACTATAGAAATATGACTTCTATACTCTCTCATGTAACCACATAGACACCAAAAGTCACAATGTCCAGACACATGGATTAGGAATCTCATTCCTCCATATCGAAATATAATCCACTTTTGGTGGAACTAACTCATCTACATAGGTGTAATAACATCAAAATTAATATTTCTTAACAAGGGATTAGTTTATCCCCTCCCCAAAGTCATTACTTATCACAATAAATCAGAGACAGTGGAAAAAAACATACCATATAGCTAGTGAGGTCAAACATTATATCATAAATAAGGAATTTAGAAAACAAAAAAGTTAAACTCAGAAAATATCTGGGTATTGGGCAGGATTTTTTGCCTCCACATCCTAGGTACTCTCTTCAAGTCCACCATTCCTTCATAGGACCCAAACAAAGGGAATGGTCAGTTGATGATGAACCTACTCCTTAGGATCCTTGATTCTCACCGGTCTCTCTAGGAATGTCACATCATCCTCATTATCCAACTCTCCCTAGTCTAGGGCTTGGTAGACATCATGTAGATACCGATGATGGCGAGTTACATGAAATATGTTGAAAATACTCTCCAACCACCGTAGTAACTCCAGTATATATGCTATAACATTGACATTCCCCAACTCCTCAAATTATCCGATGAACCTGGGAGAACTATTACTCCCCCTGCAAAACCGGGATTGTCCACGTCAATGGGAGACCATTAAGAACATAGGGTCCCCAACCTTGACCTCAAAGTTTCTCTTCCTCTGATTGTAATATGGCTTCATACATTCCAAGGGCGCCTTCTTATTATCAGGAAGAAGTTCAACCTTATCTTTCAAGGTCACCACTACATATGGGCCAAGAACTCCTGCCTCTCCAACATCAGTCCCACATAGAGATCAATGACACAGTCTACTTTACAAGGAATAGAAATGTTCCATTATAATGGTAGATTCATATCAATTATTGTATGAAAAAAAACCAGGAGAATTTTTTTTAACCACGATCCTTCGAATCCCAAAGCGCACACACACGCTACGTATCCTCCAATGTCTTGATAGTCCACTCTGTCAGTCCATCCGTCATTAGTATGAATGATGTTGTAAAGTGTATATGGGTTCTAAAATCACATTTTAATCCCTTCCAAACTTGTGTAGTAAAAAATGAATGCATATCAAATTCTATGGATCATGGAAATCTGTGCATATGTACAACTTCACCCGCTTACCACAATATTAATGCATCCACTATACTCGACTATTATTCTCTAATAGTTGATAATATTTCATCAAATGATCCACCAATAAAAATATAAAATCATTACCTCCCTCATCCTAGGGTATTCATGTGAATGAATCCATAGGGACATCATCTCACTTCTTCTTGGGAATTTGTAAGTGCAGCAACAGTCCTCTAGGAACACAGTGCTCACACTTCACCTAATGACACACGACGAACCATCCCAAAAAACTCTTCCACTACCCACATCACTATGGCCAACCAAATGTGTCCTCTAATTCCCCATTACACATTGGTGAATTCTGGAAGTACCCATAAATGTGAGTTATAGAACTCAATGAGAACACCCTCAAACATTTCAACTGGGAAAAATAGTATACCACTGAACCACATCCAATTTTTACTATCCTCTAACCATCTTTCCAGATCATATCCCAAGATAACATGATCTCACATCACATCAGCCTATGAGTCTCCCCACTGAGACTCCTCCTCATTATATACCAAGGAATACTGCATTGTCATCTGAAAGAGGCACCCTCCACCATCCTCCACTCTCAAGCCTATATGTAGAGAATTCAACTCTTATGTTATCTTGTAAGCATCTATGGACTCTCGAATACATTTTTATATGTATTCCTGAATAAATCATCATCCATCACATTTTACTTTCCTAAGGTGTAAGAGATTATGAAGGTGTAGTCATGAAGAAACTCCATACACCTATATTACCACAATTTCATGTCATGTTGGGAGAAGATATAACTCAAAATATTGTTACTTGTAAAGACCATGAAGCCTTCCCTGATGGATTAATGTCTCCACAACTTCCACATGAACACAAGCACTACATGTTCCAAGTTTCACGTAGAATAGTTATGTTCATGAGGACATGTATTCCTACAATAATATGAGATCATTACTCGTTGTTGCATTATCCCACACCCCATGCCAATAACAGAATAATCACATTACACTTCTGACATCAACCCATCTTATGGAAGCCTAAGAACCGGGGCACTGACCAGCTTACCCTTTAGGTAGTTGAATGTCACCTAACTGTGATCACTCCATACAAAAGCTTGTTCATTTCTAGTCAATGATATTAGAGGTGTTGCAACTCGAGATAAGCCAAGTACGAACAACCAGTAATAATATTTTGGACCATGGAAACTACAAGACTGCAAAATTCTTAGGTGATTCCCAAGAAATAACCACATCAACCATTGATTGGTCCACTACTATTCCCTCCTAGGATACCATATGTCCAAGGAAGTGCACCTATCATTTCTATAACATGAACGTGGAAAACCTTACGTATAGTTGCTGATGACATAGGACCTCACAAACTATCCTTAGATGCTCGGCGTGATCCTCCTCCAATATTTAGTAGATTAGGAATTAGTCGATGAACACGACCAAAAACTGTCTAGATACTCTCAGAAAACAGATTTTATGAGACCAATGAACATATCTAGTTTGTTCGTAACCCTGAACGACATGACCATGAACTGAATGTGAAAATATATTCACCTGAAAGAAGTCTTTGGGATTTCACCATCCTTATCCCTCAAATGGTGATATCCAGCCCAAATGTCGATCTTAGATTACCCACCTTCTCTCTTCAACTAGTTGAAAATGTTGTTGATCCTTAAGAGGGGTTAAAAATTCTTGAACATCACCAGATTTTGTCTCCAGTAGTCTATGCACAACCTGAGTCCACTATCATACTTCTCCATGAACAAGACTTAAGAGACCCTTAGAGACACACTTTTTCAGATAAAACCATTTTTTGGAAGGTCATCAACTTAAATATTCATCTCCCACAACTCAGATGGCAACATCCAATAGAAAGCCATCAGAATTGAATGAGCACTGGGTTATAACCCTATCCTAAAATTAAGATCATGATGAGGTGGTAGAGTCACAACCTCTTTTGGGAATACATCTAGGTAGTCACTGAAAATCCCCTGAACTACTTCCATCTCCAAGTTAGCTAATTCCAATGACAACTTGAATAACAAAGAATGATGGGGATCCACACGCATGTTTTCCACATGTATGCTCTTCTTGCAATGAATGCTACATGTTGGCCACCCATATCTAAGAATACAAACCTTTTATGGATGTATTTGATAATAGTTTTGATATAAAATAGCCAGTTGATTCCTAGTAATGACATTGTGTGGCTATATGTTTAGTAATAGAAGATCCCCACTGGAGTAATGTTTCTCCATAATCAATCCACATCCTTTGATAGACATCAAATAGATTGTTCGGAAATCTACCTGGTGTAATCAACTCCAGGGGAATGGTAAGTCTATATATGTGTTGAACCAAAGCATGGGATAGACTTGTTGCAATAGTGTAGTTCGAATCTCCTAAATCAAACAAATAAAATGAAAGAGTACTAAACAAACTTATCATACCTTGAATAACTCCGACCCCACTAGAACTACTACCTATGTGGCTTGTAACATACTACAACTAACCCCTCTACCCCTTGGATGTCATCTGCCTCCCCATTCATTCCATATTCAAGGTACCTATGGATTGTCTTGAGGTCAGCCTCCTCTGGCACCTTCCATCCTCAACAGAGGGGGAACTTAGTACCCATGATGTAAGAAGGGCTTGTCTGGAAACTGTTGCTTATGAGGTGGGTGTTGAACTTGTCCACCCCCATTGTACTATTCTCGGATAGGGAACTGATTACAAATATGGCCCTATAGGCCACATGTATTTCGTATTTGGCATAGGGTCATGGTGAAAGGGCGAAGACCTGTGGATTGAATCTGGAACTGCTGAGGCAACTCCCTACATGCAGAAATGCGGAAGGCCATGATGCTGGGGACATACTTTTGACATCCTTTTCCTTTGATGAACTGAGCTAGCTCCCATCTCATGGGACTCCTTCGATCATGGGAATACCCTCCACTTATACTTCTTTATTTTGAACCGCCTTGTATATTGGTAGAGTAAAGGGTATAACGATATATAGAAGAGATGGACATAGTGCTTCTTCTAAGTGTCTTTCCCACGACACCACACTCGGAAAAAGGTCCAACAAAAAATAAATGAGATTATTGATCTTGATACCTAGTTTTGTTACTAAAATAATCCCATGTTTGAGGGAGATCAACACTCTCCTCTTCTCAGCCTTCGTCATGGAAAAAAATAATTCCACACATATATTTACTCAATGTCTGTCCATGAAACATCATTTTCCATTTTCTCCCCGAGGTAAACAGTCAACCATTGACACGCCACCACTCATGTATTGCTCATTTTTAGGGGGACCCAACACTATTTTGGATCTTGGATCATGCTGAAAGTGGTAACCAACAACTTGATCCAGCTTTATGTAACCATGTCTTCGACATTGTGCTAGTACATTCAATGCTTCAGCGACTAGAAGGCACAAAAAGACGTTTTTCCACTAGTCATCCTTCTCCTCTCTATCGACCCTCTACATATCAACCCGATCAACATGATGGGCATTGACTTATCATACTTCCTATAGATGATGTTCGATTTACATAGCTAAAAAAAGAAATAAAAAAACTCCTAAACCCGAGTAGTGTGGAAATTTATTTGAAATATTGATTGAACCATTTTTTATTTTATATCCCACGTAACCCAAAACACACAAGAATATAAGTCATTATGATCCATGTACCTTTCCTAGTGTCTCTTCTATGAAATCATTGTAACCTAACCTTCTTATTAAATTGGCCCAGAGAGCATGCACCAAATCACATGGGGGGATTATATCTTATGTCCTAGTCAGTCTTCTATAGACCATTTACACACCAAGATTGGCTAACAATATGTCGCTACCACCCAATACTATCCTCACTATTCCAATCCCTGAACTCCATATCTTTCATACTCCATATGATATCATTAATTCACGACCCACCATCCCTGACATGATGAAAGGGATGACAGAGTCATACCCTTTCTTCCTCAAGATGAATGAGAGATAATAACCCATGAGCCCCTCCATCAATAGGACCCGTAGTGGTGACTAGCACCAATGGTGTAGATTCACACATAAATGGAAGGGATTACTATTTTTATAGAACAACAATGAGTGAGAAGATGAAAAATCCCTGAAACACCAAGGACTTAAGGAATAAGTAATGAAATGAAATCCATTCCCACATGAATGTTCAAAATTAAAAATGATACATAGTGAGAAAAAACATACAAATAACGTACCAAGGAAAAGATACTAAATAGAAACAACAACTATATTGATTCCTATGATAGTGATTTCTATAAAAATACTCATGGTATTCCTCGATACCTAAAAACTATTCTAAAAACATTGGGTGAGATAAAATTATTCACAGTTGGAAAATTATAGCTACTCATGCAAATGTGATGGACATTCTAATGCCCCCGTGAGAAATTAGTAGAACCTAAATCACCTAGGGTGGGGTGAGTATAAAAATCACAAAATAATAAAATATATATATATAGGTAATAAAACCTCAAACCCAACCTATGGGTTTCACAGGAACATACTACAAACCCACACCTGCACTGCTTTTGCTTCTACTATTATATGCACAACCATATAACCACCAATGTTAAGCATAATCCCTGCTCCAATTTTTTATCAACATACATTTATTTATTTAAGATGATTAATATTAAAATATTATTTCTATAATGTGAAATATAATATGTAACCACACCCAAAAACGAAAAAAAATTGCAGTGCAACTATACAATAGAAAAAAACTAGACTTGATGTCCCACTGCACACCCCTGTACAACTACAATCAATTATATTTCTTCAATGTGATAACTTCCATTCCTTCCCTAATAACCCATACCTACAGCCCTACTACACAAACAATTCAACACTCAAGAATCACTAAATATTGACTTCAAAACCACACCATAGTCCCACTTCTCAATGTCACTTCGTGACCACTAAAAAACGTAAAGGATGTTCATCTACCTACAAGATCATCCATTCCACAATCAGTTAATCTCCCAGGCTGACACTCAAACCCCCCCATACACCCCACATAGAAATCCCAAATACCCAAGACCAGTACACTCAATAGAAAACCACAACCACCAAACCAAGCATATTATAAAATAACTGAAAAGGGTTTGTTAATTTCCACATTAATATAACCGGGGTGATCACAGAACATATTTGATACCAGGTCAACCCTTATTCAAACTATGTTTATAGGATTAATTATATTTCTTGATACATATGTACATCAAAACATCACAAACAAAAAAATAGTTCACAAGTATGGACCATGAATAATAGTGACTTTAGTAGGCATACAACTAATATTACCATTAGTGAAAAAAGGTAACAAAATAAATCTGGAAACCAACATCTAACCACAACCCTACAAATTATTTTATTTTCATGAGTTATATTATCATCATATTAAATCTTTATTTATCTATCTATTCATGATGATTATGTAGACACTTTTTAAAATGAACCATTAACATACCCACACCACATGATGCGCAATTTCTGAGTAGAAATGAAAATCCATACATGGAAAATAAAAAATAGATGTTCATTTTTTTGGTAAGGACATGTTATGTCATGACATATCGAAAGAACATTATGGATCAATAGAAATGTCCTCGAAAAAGGTGCATGACTCATTTCATGGAGGAGTATCTATGTTAATTAGGGGAAATGAAAATTAATAAGGAATAATATTTTATCAAGAAGTGTCCAGTTCCAAAAATTAGAGAGACCATTTCGATGTAATTAAATGTCATATCATGGTTTGACTATGTAGTTGGGCAGTTTCAAAAGTTGTAATTAATTGAGATTTAACAATTCTCCAAGAAAATGGTGGATATAGACTAGAAGATGACTACGAGTTGATAGATTAACATCGAACATGGAAAAACATGTAATATGGATGAAACTCAAATTGGTGGGAAAAATTGGAAATGAGTCACTGATGGGTGAGTCAATGATAATGAGATACCAACATAGAGCTAAAGTTTCCTAGACATACTGACGCAACAATATATTGATAACTTAACATACTAATACCATGACCTAACAATACCCTAACCTACTGATTCAATGACCATCTGATGCCAAGACCTATTAATGCCCCAACATACCGATGTGGAGGCCCTTGAATCATTGAATATGACACCCTTAACTCACCAATTTTGATGCCCTTGACTCACTTATGCTGACACACTATCATAGAGACACACTGGCATGCCAATGAAAGAACTAGAAATTTTGAAAACTCTTAATGTAATCCACCAAAAGCATCAAGAACACCTCCACACTAGAGTTTCAGAAAGGAACAACTTCATGGTAAAATATCAATTGTTAGATTTATCATACATGATTTATTCAATTTTTATTAGATTTTTATATATATTTGTTTTTGACATATCAAAAAAGAAACAATATTTCATAAAAATTATAATTTTTTTCTATTAATTATATATTTATTTTCTTATGAAAAATGTAAAAATACATAGTATGATAAATTTTAATTTACTATCATAAAATAAAATTCAAATTCATAATATTCAATTATAATAATTTATAGAAATTACGTTTAATATACATGTTTTAATGCAAGGAAAAACTACTTATAGAATAATTAATTTTTCTGTATAAATATTTTTTATACAAAATTCAATTGTAAAATTGATTCTAATGAATTTAATTGTAATATTATTTATATTATAGTACTAATTTTACATAAAAACAGTTTGAAATAATTTTTTTTTCTTATTTTTGAAACAAAAAGTTAATTTTTTTAATAAAATTCAGTATCTGTTACTAATACTACAAAGTTAATGTCTTCAAGAATATACCGAAGCATCACCCTAATATAACATCGATACGTTGATTTCAAAACTGATATAACTCTTGTTATATAAAATTCTAATAAAATTTCCATAAATTAATTATAATGGTTTCTAGTAATATTATGTAAAATTATTTTTAGGAAGAACAATTCTGGAAGCATAATATAGATTCACTAAAAACTGAGTGATTATATATAATGAATTTTTTCAATAAATTCATCTTTTGAATTACAAATATTAATTCCAAAAACAAGATAACTATATTCATACATTCAAATTTATGGGATATGATATAAAATCCACATTAAATATTAATATTTTCATAGTATCTCATGGTTTTTTAAAAATATATTTTATGTGTAATGTATGTTATTGAAGAAGTAAAATTGTTATGAGAAAATATTTTCTACAATATGAATGATTTATTGAATATACTATAACGAAACATATCAAAAATAATGTAATATTAATTTTTATTTAATTAAAATAATTATTAATTTACTATAAATATATCGCTAATTTATTCCGGTATCCTATCTTGTCAATATTCGATTGGAAAAGAATGATATTTATATTAATGTCATTTAAAATAAATTATTAGATAAAAATGGTATTGATAATCAGGTCTTGTAAGTTATTTAAATTATCATTAAAATGTGACATATATGGAGCTAAAATAAACCTCGATAAGTTCTTTTTATGAACCTAAAAGAAATAAGTGGTATTAATGTAGTCATGTTCAAATTTATTAATATTTCTTTGATTTTAGATATTGTTACATTTAAAAGGGAAAAATCATTTCATGTTTTAATTCATTATTGATCCATCATGAAAATATATTCTTCCACTTCATTTTTTCTCACTCATTTAAAAATAATCATTTTATAATTAAATGATGATCACATTTGAAGAACCCATAATGAGCTTCCATGAATTACAGCTACATGTTACAACAATACATAGCATGTACTCTTTCGTTACACATTTTGTATCCCTATTAAAATGCACAAATTTGGTCAAGTTGATTTGTGGTTTTTGATTTCATTAACAAGAATCATGAGTAATTAATGAATCTCATTCATATAATCCATGGTGGCACACATATTTACTATAGTACATGTTTTTTATACTAACTACATGTCATTTAGTTCACATGGTTTCAGGGTGAAAAAAATGGGGTTAAATAGTGACAGGTTATTAATACACCACATATATTTAATAGACAATGCATCTAGACTATAAATCATGTAACAGAATGTACAAAACATATATTATTTATACATTCATTGTATTTTGTAAATTCATGGGATAAGTAATCATTGATTCCATAAGCATGTAATTCAGATATTCAAAAAAGTGTTGTACATGCCAGGTGGTTGTATATTGCACACCGTGTAGTTGACCTTTCTATATGGAAAAGCTAAATTTATTTATTCACTAAATTAAACAAAATTCAGATGAGTTCCATGGGCGGTTAATTTAATAGTACACACAATTTGTTCGGTATTATATTATATTAAATGCTTAGTTAATTTTTTTATAATATAGAACATTATGAATTATATATGGGTATTCTATAATATATATGAAATGAATTAAATAGTACATGTAGTATAATTTTTATGTATTCATTCTGTCATTACATTACCCATACACACCATTTAATTATTACTCATATAATGTACAAAATATGTATTCTGCGTTGATCATTTACAATAAATACCATATTGAGTTTTTCAAATAGATCATCATCATGTTTCATATAAGTATAAATTTGTATACTATATTACAGACAATTAAAAAAATTAAAATTCTTTATTATATTTAAAATCATCAAGGATTGTATTTCCTGGATATTGGGATAAAATAATGAGAAATTAATTAATAGATAAACAAGAAAAATAATTGTATTATTTCAAAATTATTTTTATATTATTGAAAAACGGATTAAAATGAATGCTATCAATTTGTTATAAATGATTAATTTTTTCATGTTTGTAACTTATCATGATCATGATATTACCTATGACTCTATTTTTAATATAATTTTTTTCACATTAAGAATTTTATTTATTTAATATAATTTTTTTGAGGGAATGTGATTCATAGATCCTTTTTTTGTTATGTAGGACCTACATTTCTACGGTTGTATTATGTAATTATAGTTATCCACTCTTTTGGTTATCATAAATTTAGTGTGAGTTATCAAATATATGTAATTATAAGAGTTTCTGATTGTTCATGGAGTAGATTAAGTATAGAGATGATGTATAGTTAGTTAAATATGGAATTGAGATGAAACCAACACAACATTCAGTATGTGGACTGTTGGGATTCAACAATTGAGGACATGTCCTTAAAAAAAGTATATATCAGGGGTTATAGGTTAAATTATTGTCTGGTTAGTAAATTTAATATTTGATATGATCATGATCATGTTATTTATTTATTTATTTTATTTCCATCACATTCATGATTTATTTTATTGATATAAATTCACAAACACATAAATAAATTAAAAAAAATGATATGATATAATTATAAATAATGGTTCATGAATAATTTCCTATAAGAATATGGATAATCCCAAAAGTAAAATCTACTTTATAGTTAAAATATATGTAATGAATAATCTAAAAAAATACAATTCATAATATATACATTTCGTCAACATTATATTTTTTTCAAACTATGACAGACATTAGACGATTAGTAATAAAATGCATATAACTATGTGTTTCACCAACCGATACTGGGAAACATTATTTTATAATAGAGTTATTATGAAACATTGGGTTGAATTATCAAATTTTCAACAATAAAAGTAGACCTTGTAAGACTATATTTTTCTTGGTTGCACCTGTTGGGGAATTTTGAGTTTGGATTTCTAGATTAGAGATTCTACTCAATAGAACTGGTTATATCATGCATATAATTTGAAAATTCATTCATATCTAAATAACCTCATGTAATTGATTGGTCCCACAATTATGTTATAAGAAGGGGAATAAGGATCCTTTCCACTACATTTTATGAGAAACTAGATATTATTAGTCCAATAATGAGTGTTTTTGGGAGTTAATTAAAATGTGGTAGAATAAATATAATTACAAATATTTTAGTATTACATAATTTATTAAAATATAAAAACATATTTTATTTGAGAAAAAAATCAAGGATAATGTAGATGTTCAATAATCCAATGGTTCTAGACTTTTTTTTGTGGCTATTGAAGACTACCACTACACATTATTGGCGATAATGATCTTGTAATTAAATGATTAATTATTGTATACATTCAGTAAAAAATTATTTTGTATCAATTTAAAAACATTATATTGAAGGAATTAATTTCAAATATAGGAATAAATGGTTCTATTTTATAAATAATTAATAATTTATTATAATGTGATAACAAATAATGGTCTTTATGTTTTTGATTATGAAAATTATTCAATGACGATCGATAATGAAAATAGTTCGCAAGATTAATACCACACCCAACAAAGGAATCCCTAACTCAATCATGTAAACAAAACACATTGGAAAAATTAAACCAAACTGATAAATTTTTGGATTTGAACTAAAACCACATTGAATATTTCATGCATGTTTACTTTAAAAAATTACCCTATACCTATACACTTTAACTGGTCAATGGTAGAATGATACTCTTTAATTAGTTTATTACAATGTGTGTGGATGATTTGTAGTTGGTAAAAGGGATTGGTACTCAAAAATTCAAATGTTTACTACTGGTTATAGTAGATATGAATATGATTAGATGATGTGGTATTAGTCATCTTTTTTGAAGTAATAAAATAATTAAAAAAATATGTGGATTACCAGCTTGATTAGAAGATTAAGATATTCCTCTCACACCATGGCGCATATTATGATAATATTAACATCATTTATAATTCATGGAATTTTGGGATTCTATAAAAAATTATTCCCCCTCACACACCACAATATAATAGTGTTTATAAAATAATCAATTCTATACTATTTGAGATAATGTGATCAATGATTAGTGATGTGTGTATTCGATTATCCTCTTTAAAAAAGCATTGTAGATAGAAAAAATAAATACTAAAATAAGTTATAACTAAATATGAATACAATATTATATAAAAAAAATTATTTGAAGGAAAACCATTTATTAATACTCTCGTGTGTGGTGGAGTGAAGATTTTGTTAACTCATATTTAAGAATTCATTATACACAATTATACAAAATGTGTACCTTTATATGATACCCCTAGTAAACAAGGGGATATTATCTTGATAAATCCTCTATATAAAAGTTAAATGGTTAATGTTATTCAAAATTACTTGGGAGGGAGTATATTTCAAAAATAGATATATTTAGTGGGATAGAAGTTAATTAATTCAATAATCAAGGTACATAGCCCGTATGTCTAATGAGGCAGTATGGATCGAAAAATCAATTAGGTTTTCCCTATTGCCGTAATCTCCCCAATTTATTAGGTTGGAAGCTGTTATCCACATCATAGCTTCTTCTTGATAGGTTAGTGGTGTGTGTTTCCACTTCTGGTTGAAGCGTCATAGGTTGATGTGTGCTTTTTTTGTGGAATCATCACAGGTTCATAGTGTTTTGTCGAAGATTTTATGGTTTGAGAGGTGCTTCCTATGGAGGTTCTCATTCCAGTCGTCTCTATGGTGGCATTGTAGATTTGTGGTGTGATATGGTGGAGTCGTGAGTTCTATTATGATCTTCACGGCGAGGTCAACCCAACCATCTCTTTGCGTCATTAAACCAGTAGCTGGAAGCATTCCGGTGGTCGGTCCCTAATGTATCTCATCATGGTGAAGGTCATTGTTCTTTTATAGACTTTATTTTTTTAGGAATGGGTTTGAGGTTGCTGTTTTATTTGTGGAGGCTTCTTGGGTTCATGATTTTCTATGGAAGAGAAGAGGGTTCATGGAGTTTTTTGTGGCGAGATCCTCATAACCATATCTTTGTAGTGTATAGTCATCGACAATGTGGTTGATCTATACATTTTTGGTTTGAGGGTATGACCTCATTGATCTGTCACCTATGAGTATTTTGTATGTGTTTGTGGTCTACCTGAGGGGCTTGGGGCGATGGGATTTGTGGACTGGGTTTGGTGGTGTTTCTAGTGAATGGAGGACATGAATGGTAAGGGGTTATTATCTTATGTGATGGGTGATGTTGTGAGGATTCATTGTATGCGAGTACTAAAGGACTTACAACTAGAATCCACCACATGAAACATGCCCGTCGGAGGTTCTAGAGATGGATGTTCATCTTTACAGAGTTTTACATATTCAAATTATTGAGAGGGTATGGCATCATCAATCAGATCAGGCCTCTTCATTTACACATGACACTTTCTTGTTGAATCACTTTGTAATGATGGAGAGCATCACTAGGATCAAATGATGGGGAGGGGTAGTTTCATGTTTTCAATATAATTTTTATCTATTTGACCATTAGGTTTTGATTTATTAGAATCCATGATTCCTTGTTGGGTTTCATCATCCTCTCATAAAAGGGTGTATTATTATAATAAAAAAATAGAAGGCCTTCAGGCTATTATAAAAATGGTACATGAGAGTTTTTAGAGGAAATTATTTGAATAATTCCCATATAAGATGAATATTTGGAAGAACAAGTACATTGAAGGATTATAAGATAAGTTAGAGAACCTAAATGATTTGGTTTTCTAAACACTAAGTATGGTTACACAAAATTGGTTTATAATAAAGGTCCATTAACATAAAAGGATGTACAAAATGTCATATAGTTTATCCAACTACCATGAGGCTATTTATCATGACATGGATTCCATGTATCGAAACCAAGTAATGATTTTAGAAGTCCCAATAATGGATATAAATCACATTTTTTGAAAATCGGTTTTAAAGAAAGAAATAGATATGTATGGAAGAATAAGTACATATAAGGCATGACTAGTTGTAAAAGAGTTCAAATAGAACTAAGAATATTAAATTATGATTTCTTTTAACCAATTTAAATGATGCAATCCATCAAAATTATATATTCAATCGTGTCTTACCAAGATGATTATATTTTAAAAATAGACATTAAAATATCATTATGTAATATGTACCATTGGTAATATATATATATATATATATAATAACCTTAAGGGGTTTTAACTCAAAAGATTCCTAAAATGTAAGAAATTAATGGAAAACCATTTATAGATTATAGAAATCTTATATTTCAAGGGTAATTTATTCGGATGAATCAATAACACTATTTGGTTTCAAAAGGAATGAATATTAACCCTAGTTTTATAAGTAGTTTAGTTGGAATGTTATTTTTTTCCTAGTAGTGTTTTTCATTGATATAAAACTTATTAGAAATTTGAAATTAGTATTATAATTTTAATTATTATTGTTTACTAAATGGTTCTCTATAAAGTACATATGTGAAGAATTATATATCCATGGTTCGTGTTAAAAATTGATAGTTTTAAGGGAATAGTCACTCTAATTAAATTTGCATATATTGATAAGATATTGAAGAGATTCATTATGGAACAATTCAATTGGTATTTATTACCAGGGTCACACTATATTAATCATTCCAACAAATCATATCCTCATACACATGAGGAATGAAAATAGATATCAAGAATTATATGAATTGAAATGATTGGGACTATCATGCGTATTATGATATGTAATGGTATAGATGATTTCATTGAAATAAATATTGTAGAATGATATCAATATGGATTTGGAGACCTCTATTGTACAAAAGTCTAGAATATCATTAAATATCATATATGAACTATGGCAGGTTTAAATTTTATTTCATAAGTTTGTGACTAATGCTCAGTCTATCAATTTTCTTGAGTGTTTGATTATGAGGGCTTAATTTCAGCAAGTGGGTATAAGGTGAATTTTGGGTTATGTTCCTAGCATTTTTCTAGTTCTACTTCAGATGGGGTACAGAGCACGAGGTCACCACATCGTAATGGAACTTTCACTCTTATAGGGTATGGCCTGACCATCTGTATTGTACCTGCGCATCATTCCACAGTACTGTCTGAGTTCTCATGTCTTGGTGGAGGACCTATACACGATGCAAGTGTTGGGGAGAGGTAGAACTTTTATGTGCATGGGAATTTTCTATAATTTTATTTGGGTGTTTTGCTGGACACTGCAGTTTCTCACTTTCCTTGCAAAGTTTTTTGATAATCAACTAAAAAATAATTTTCAGCCTTTAAAGGGCATTCTAATCCTAATTTTGGAAATAGATCAAGATGATATGAAATCATAGTTGGGACACATATTCTCCCTCAATAATGGTTCTGTGACCTACAAGAGATAAAAAATTCAAGTTCATAGATGCACCAATAGATTCTAAGTTTATTTCATCTTCTGAGGATTCTAAAGAATCAATTTGTATTGGGGATATCATTAAAGATCATAACATGGTACCAATCTGTAATGAAATTATCAAACACAAATATGATAATACTACTACAATGGTCCTTTCAACGAATCTGAGTTTACATCATCATTTGAAGAAGATATATCATTAGTATTATCCCTTGAGGTATTTTATTCATGGAGGTGATGTTTTGTGGTAAGAGTCCATATGGAATACAATGTGGTGGACCGATTGAGTAATCAATAATTTAACAATAATTGTATCTTCTTGTGATGTATATCACAATAAAATTAAATGGTAGTTGTATCTATTATATGATGATGTATGTTGGAATTTCTATTATACAACCAACCATTTTTAACAATGGATTTCATGTATATTAAATGATGTTAATATAATGTAAACATCTTATTATATAAAATTAATTATTTTTTATTAGGTAAATTTAATAATGTCCTAGGGAATCTGTCACATTGAACAGGCTATTAAAATTACCTACCAGAATGAGAACATTTAAATTCCATTATTATATTCATAAACCTAGTTTAATATCTAGATAACATTATATGATGTGGAATATAGTATATTGACTTTCAATGTGATTACTCATTTGCATAAAAGACATCATATTCTGATGTTCTCTCTAGTAAATCTCAAATAAGGGAGATTAAAATAATAATCCTATAACTAGGAATTCATTAGGATTTTGTGTATTTAGATGTTACTATTTGTCTGTGTATAAAGGTCCTTAGTCTTTAATATTACTATCAATTCATGTCATGACCTCTGAACTTATATTTTTACACAAAAATAAAGATGACATATTTTTGTGTGATGTAATTTGTATTGAGGGTGTCTCAAATTATCTATCGTTAATGAGTATGTGAAGTTATTTTTTATCCGTTACATATTTATGGAATTTGATATATATTCCCTATTTTTGAAATAATAATGAAACATTAAATTATATTTCCAAGGTGTTATGTAGTTTTTTTATATATTCAAAGAAAAACATACAAACCATTCATGTTGATGACATGGTTATACGTTCTACATGATCTGATACTCCGAGAAATGGATTATATTAAACCAAAAATGCTCATATATGGATTGTACTGTTTCAATATCATCTTCTTTATCTACTGTTTCATGACCCATTTATAAATAGTTATCATGAACATTTTGAAATTCATCCTATTGAAAATAATAAATCATCTTAGATGGTCATTCACTATGTATTTCTGAGGATTTGAATTATATTTTATTTGAATTTATTTATAAGATTAAATAATATTCACATCACTAAATAAACATTATAATGAAAATTAATAAACCTTTAAATATAAAAATATAAATATGAGAGTTAATTTTAAATTTAAATTGATTTGTACATATTAATTTTTATTTTTTAATTTAATAAATATTCATTTTCTAGAGTGCGAATAGAATATTTATATTCTGCATAAATATTTTATTAAATATCTTTTTGGTATTTGAACAATTCTTTGATTTTTAAAAAACTATGATTATTTCTTGTGATAAATATTATTTTGAATGATATAAAATTAATATTCATTATTATTCCAGTTAGAAAACTCAATGGAATAAAATAATATATTATAATTAAAATATATGGAATGAAGTTAGAGATTGACATTACATACTATTTAGGGAACTTATACAGTTAATCAAGTCACATACCCAAATGATATGACTATGAATAGAGTAATTATAGATTCTAGGAAAGGATAATCAAGATTAGTTAAGAATAATAAATTTAAATCAATATTACTTCTATTACCTCTCCAATACCCTAAAAAATGGGAAGATCACGTGAATTTCATAAAATTAGACGAAACATGATGCAATGATGATGAATAATAGCAGATGATCAATCCACCACACAAACATCTTGGGATACAATATTTTCATTGAGAAATCATAGAAAAATGTCTGGATCAAAATTTGAGAGGTTCTTTACATGTCTCCTAAAAACATAATAATAGATTACCAAAATTGTTTTCATTTGATCAAAATTTAATATGAATAATGTAATCTAAAATGGAATAGTAATTCAAATATTTTAATTTATTATATTATAAATTTAATTTGAGAAGTTCTCTTTTGGGGTCTAGAGACGTTTATTATCAATATTTGATAGAAAAATGAATTAGTCATGAAATTCATGTATTGTAAAATTTTTGAATGATCCATCAAATATGAAAATTGATGAGTCTAGATCATCCAAAATAATCTCCACATCTACAACAAAAACAAATATACATTACATTATAAGAAAATTTGTAAATAAAATTTTAGGTTTTTTAATCTATAAGAAATCTATTAAAACATTTATAATTGAAACATAAAACTATAATCTCATTATTTCTAAATACTATTCACATCCATCATTTAAATATCTATAAAATATTATAATATTCATGTATACAATGACCATACAATGTTTTCTATATGGTCTCATCACATAAATTTTATCATCCAATCAAGATATAATGAATTATACTTTCTAAATATTAATTTACCTTCAATTCTATGATTATAGGTATTGTTTTATTGGATATATTTATATCTTATAAAAAAATTATTTTTTATTATTTTTAATTCATAATTTGTTATTTATTTATATCCTGATTCAAAAAATAAATAATATTATCAAGGGATTTTAAAATGTTTCATTTGTTAATTATATTTAAATTTTGTTTATCATTTATCTCAAATATAACAACCATAAAAATATAAATTATTTATTATTAATATTGGACATGTAATTTATGATGAAACATGTTTAATAGTTCGAATATTTATATTCAGATTTTTATATTAATGGGTTTTTGTTTGATCTATAATGAATACAAAATATGTACTGATAAATCAAAATAGAAATTATGATATTAAAATGTGGGTTTTTTTGTGATGGTTTGCGAATCCAAAAAATGTGAATATATTTTTAGTGTTCAATTTTAGTAAGACACTTTTAAATTCAAACTAATGAGTAGAAAACTTTTTCAATGGGTAATCACTTCCCTCCCAAAACCATGCCATCCCCTTCCTCTACTGAGGCTAAATGAAATTAACATGGTCAAATGAGAAAAAATCATTAAGATAATGTGTTCTTTCTTCATGAAGACATTGTAGAATCTCAATGGCCAGCAAGCTCCCCTCCTTATTAACAATCTCTGTGGTCACCTCATTCTTTTCGTTCCCTAATGGCATCGATGTTCCACTTAATCCAAAAAATTATCACACTCTAATTATTTCTAATTATGTGGGAGCATCTACCTTTGAAGAGAACAAATATCCCTAGCAACGACTGCTATTCTTTGTGACGCATGCTACCAATGATAGATTTCGATATATTACAATTTTAAACATCTTCACATAATTGTACAGAATTAATTAATCTTTATTTTCATTTTTAAAAGAGATTTTAATTGATTAAGAAGGTATATATTATTACAAGAATATGAAGTCATTTTCATGATATTTTTATAAATATATCATATAGTTTTAAAATATCACAATATAAATACTGAATATATAAGCTACAAAAGAATTTAAATAAACTGTTGACCCTAATAAAATATATTTTAGATTTATTTAATTTTTTTATTTTTTCATTGTAATTCAATTTGAATATTTCTATAGTTATATCATTATTCATTAAAAATGTCTTTAACATAAATAATATTATGTTTTAAATATTAATTTAATATATGTATAATGTTAAATCATAATATAAATTTTTCATCAAAGTGGTTCTCCCTGAAAATTAATTTTGTTTATTTTATTAGTAATCACTGAGTGGGGGATTATAATAAACAATTTTGTATTTATATATAACTATTTAATTAATGTATGAAAAAATAAATTTTTATTTGATATATTTCTCAATATATTTTAATAAATATTTTAAATAGATTATTATTGAAGGTTTTTCCATTTAATGTGTTGATTCCCTTCGATAAATTTATAATTTTGAATTATATATTCTAAATCATATTTTATATTAAATAATGTATATATAAGTAAAATAATATATTTAATAAATATTAGTTGTAGGTTTACAAAACATCTTTATTTATCTATGTTTTTTATTGAGTTAGTATTCTAAATATTTATATCAATGTATCTAGATAAAAAATTATTAAAAGAATATTGGATTTAAATATTAATAACTCATTCCACTTAATGATAAAATTTCTAATTGTAAAACATACATGGAGTTAATAGTTTTGTTTTTTAATTAAATTTTAACAAAACTATATCTTGTTTCTAGGAATTTTGGTAATTTTTGATATATGGATACTAAATGGAATGTATGTACTAGGAATAGACCATTATTTTAAGTGGTTTAGAGGTGTTTTTTTATTTTTATATTTCCAATTGATCTATGGATTTGTGAATAAAATTTCTATATCAAAAATGAGTGTTATAAAAATGATTGAAAATGCATGAAATTTATGAATAATTGATATTGAATATATTACCTTATAAATCTGTTTATTTAATATATCATTTTCAATAAAACATTACAGAATTTTTGAATAATAGTTTCAATTAGAAGAATAAACATTATATTTCCCCGATAGTGGAGAATATAAATTAGTTTCAGTTAATTGATTCATGGAACATTGAAGGTAAATATCTTCAATATTAAAACATATTTTTATATCTAGATCAGGATAATATAAATATTAAAATTACAAATGATGTTTTTGAAACATTAGGACAATATGATCAAGTAATTACATATGAGTGGAATCAATTATGGATATTATATAGACTAATTCAAGGTAAATATATGTTGATAAAATATTCAATTCATTATTTTTTTGATGATATAAATAGTAGGTTTTCAAAATATTATTTCCATCCAAATTTATACCATATCAAGTTACAATGAATAATTAAAAATAATTAAATATCAATGAAATTTCCATTTCATTCTTTATGCATTTCTTTTACATAAGATCCGGAATTAATTTTGTAATGTGATTTTTTCAAAAAATGAATTGCACTCAATCATAAATAAAAATATATTAGGGTGACATATGATATATTGGGTAGACAATTAATGTGTACAAACATAAAATAAGTTATTATCTAATAGATGGAATTCAATGAGAAATTTTAAAATTATGAATAAACCTAATAATATAATGAGGTACAAAAAGAATACTCTTATAATTTTATTTATTATCTTCCATTAAAAATGAATTGAAAGGATTATTCATTTCATTAAAATCATCTATGCCCATGAAGTGTAATTCTATATAAAATAATGAATATGGGTTAATGATATATTAAAGAGATTAAAATTCCTTGAAACCATTTGAATCTTTATAGCCAGATTTCACATCATATCCTATAAATGCATCATTGGTATTTGGTACTGATGAATTTAACCAATTTAAGTATTTTTGTAGGTTTTATAAATTCTATAATTTTTTTTGGATTTCATAAAAACTATATTGGTGGATGTGTTTGTAGAAATAAGCTATCATTATTTCAATAATCATTCCTTGAAAATTTATTCTTATAATTGAAATTTATATATTCAATGATCTTGTATGAAAATAGTTTAATGAGGATCAGAAAAATAGTGTTGAACCATCTGATGTATAATTTATGAAAATATTAAAAATACATGTTGTTATAATATGTCCCATAAATGAATTCCTTGGTATTGAACCATATATATTTATAAATCATACACGTTATTGGATTGTGTTATTTTTAAATTTTATTTTGTTCCCAAATGGACTCCTAATATAAAAAATGGATCATCTTATGCAAACATAGCTTTCATGAAGCATCTCAAATATTTCGGGTGAAAATGATGAAATAAAATGGAGTCATTGTCTAACAGATGACATTAATGTTACTCACATGTATAGTCATAATGGAACAACTAGTAAATGTTGACGGATAATTTTGGAATGTCCATAATTTAAAAAAATGGTATTTAAATTCACTGTATATTATTAGAAGGTGTTTGAATAAGATAATGAAATATATAAAAGTATATTTTTAAAACATACATATTTGGAACTTAATTTTACACACCCTAATATTGATGTCCTGAATATTGATAAGAATGTTTGTTCATATTTATTTTCCCATTACACTTTGAGAATTATAAATCAACATACCATCTAATTTATTAAGAGGATATAATTGTATTGGAAATAACTCATTATATATGGCCATATGAAAATGTAATGTTGGATAAAATTGTGATTTCAATGATAAATAAAGATAAAAATATATTTCATTTAATATTGAATAATATGAATATACATGATGGATATTCATGTAACATTTTATGATGCATTGATTTAAATATTCGTAGTTTATATTGATTGAAATGTCATGAATCTCCTATTTTTATAGAGAATTTACATCCATTTTTTATATATATAATATTTACTAAATCAATAAATGGAGTTATATTAGAATTTTCTCATTTAACATTGTGATTAAAATCTATAAATAATTTATTACAACAATATTAAAGAAACAATTTTACTCTCATATTATCATATTGACATGATCTTTTAACCATAATCTTTTCTTTCAACATTAATTTGACTGATGCTTTGGTTGTGGAAACAAAATTATAATGTCTCTTACAGTATTGATGGTTATTTACAATTTAATGTCACTATATATATATATATCTATTTTTTATTATAAAATTTATTTCATTTAAGTAAATTTATATTTTATTATATATCAATTATTTTATTTTATGGATAACTTATTAATTTGAAATCAAATTATAATAAAAGTTTCCATAAAAATGTTCTCTTTTTTAAGGATACCTATTGGAGGAGTTTCTACCTTTTTTCCAAGTAACATTTACTATAGTGAGATAATAATTAATTGATTTAGGTTATTTGACGATATTCTAACTCAATATAATCATATATGAAATCATCAATATTTATGACTATTTTCTAACCAATTGGGAGGAACAACAATATTAATCTAAAAGGAATAGGATTATATAGGTAAAAGGATATATTCTAATAAATTAGGAAATTTTTGATCTTTTAATATAAAAATTGGGGTTACAATGAATGATACATCAAAGAAGTTAAAAATTGAGAGAGATATAAAAATATTTGTTACAATAGAACTAGTATAATTGATTCCACAATACGTAAGTTGATAAACTGTAGAACATATGAAAAAATGGTTGATATAATTGTATTATATATTATAATATTTAATATTTACACTTATTGACCATGAAAATAATTATTCATGTAGATGTGTCTGGGGATTTATTCTTTTTGGATGAGGTTCCTCTAAACAATTTTAGGAAATTTGATACAAACTATGTGAACGGATTTAAAGTTCATACATTTGATAAAAATAATCATTAAAAAAATTAATAATGGTATATTAACCTTAGATTAACTCATATATTAATTTCTATAATAATATTAAAAATTAAACAAAAATGGTCATTTTTCAGCTGTTTTAAGGAAATACAAGTAATTATAAATTACTAGGGGTGTTAAAAGAGATTCCATATAATTTAATTATGTGAATTTCTCTCACTAGATAGATATCAATGATCTTGAACAGTAAGTCTCGTATATCCTTACATCAGAATAATAAATGATATATTATTTAAAATATATAGTATATAATGAGTGGTGTGTTGTTATTCATGATAAATAAAGAGACTTGTATTAGATGGGTGAAGATATTGATGATTTAACTTGTGACATTGATTCATATCAACAGTGAGACATTGAATTCATTTTCCAGAGAGATAGTGAAAATAGATTTATTGTAAGGGAGAATGGAGTATAATGGGTAATGATAGAGTGTGATAACAATTAAAAACATAAGAATAAAAATAATTTGGGTGTATTCATCCATTCAAGAAATTTTACGTGTATGAACGAGCATCAACTGCTGATTTCCTTTATTCCTAAAATGGTGATGGCTTTTGAGACGAACGAACTCCCATTTGGGGGGGAGGGAAATTCACCACCAATCTAAAAAATTCAACCCTCATACTTCTTCCCATTCTGAAATATGGATTATCTTACTCTATTACCTCAGATATCCATCAATATTATCATTCTAGAGATCTATAATGGTCTTCCTTAGTTATCAATTTTGACCCTTGAATTTACTGATAATTTTTCTCTATTTTCTCTAACTCATATATCTTGTTTCATGCATTAAAATAAATCCATGGTCTCTTTCTACTAATTCATATTAAGAACATGGGGTTCAAAAGAGTGCACTAAAATGGGTCTACTTGACTCAAAGAACATCATGATATAGTTTTCCTTATAATAATAACTTTTATTGGTGTGGTTGATAGATCCACATTTCATCAATAGATCCTAGTTTTTTTTCTCCAAGCTATCATATGATTTTGACTTGTATCATGATTATTTTACCATAACATTTTGGGTTAGTTTTGAAATCCTTCTTCAATATTTTTATAATCCTTACAATATATTTAAGCTAGGAAATTTATTTGGTCATTTCCTCTATTATGGTATTGGGACTAGAGTAGTATACCACATGATTTCACTGAGATTCTATGTTGAAGTGGATGTTTCATAACAAAATTTTGAGACCTAAAGGGATGTTTTTGGGGAGGTATTGTCTTACATGAAAACAATTTTTTTGATTCATGGTATTATTTATCTTCTATGGGCACAAAAATGGGACATTTGATACCAGTTTGCAGGAACATAAAATCGAACCATAGTATGGATGAGGGTCTGAGGACCAGTGCTAAAAAAATGAATCTGGTTCTAATGAAAACTATGAGAAACAGGATTCAGTTGGCATGACATTGGAATAATTCATTTTCATAGATGTGGATTATATAGGAATACATGTGTGTCTGGAGTCGAAAGGAATTAGTCCTGGTCATGTTGTTTATCCCATAAGTTCATGCTGATAAATGAAGGCTTCTTAGAAGAAGGTCATGGTTATACCTCTAGAACCAATAGTGGTCGATGTTTTTTACAGGATAAAATATGACCTGGGTTAGTCTGCTCCAACGATGTGGTGTGTGATGAAAATGTAGTGGTAGTGGAACCCATGCAATTTTAGTTCCTCCAAATTTCATTTAGGGTATAGGGGAAGATCATTGTAATTACAAGGACATGAGGGTGTCTCAGGTAGGCTGTCCATGTTAAGGTATCGGTGAACATGTGATGGATACTAGAATCTTGAGTTCGAGAGAGAGATGTTAAATTAATAATATGGATGATGATGAAGGCTCTTTTAGAACAATCCCGTGTTGGGAGATGTTAGTTTTTGAGAATGGAAATATATTTGATGGTTTGGTGAATGAGGAACCAGTTTAGTTGAATGAAGCATCTTGGGAAGTGACCTCTATGAATGAGTAAGGGGTAGTAAGATATGAATCTTAAGATGAGTCCTTAGGATCATTTTTTAGATAATATTTCAGATGATTTCCAGCATAATAGGATTCACACCATGAGGTGGGGGAAGGGACAATGAGGAATTCCAAAACGGGGAATGGATTACTATTATCTATCTCATATAAAGGAAACAAGATATTCCAAGAAGACAGAATCCATGATGATTGAAAGTGAGTATAAAACTTAAGATATATCTATTCTCGATGAGGATTCACTTCATTGGGGGGGGGAGGGTCCACAAAATATCCTCTAACTAGTCCATAGAGGGAGTCGGGTGCATATCATGATCAACCTCTGGAACAACATATGCACTCAGATGAAGAAATGGTTGAATCGTTTCAGGTGATTAATGAAATTGATAATGATACTGAAAGTATGATGGTAAGGTCACTAATACTGGTTACCAATTATGTGAGGAGTACATGGGATGATAAAAAAGACCTTATTTTTATGATTGGATTCAATGAATGAAATAATAATCAATAGGAGAACATATATATTTGGGATAAGATGGTGTATCAATTTGAATACTTTTTAAAAGATTATTTAGATAATCGTGTTATCTATCTATCTTAGAAACAATATAGGGAAATTGATTTTAGTAAATAGAAGTTTTTTTAATAGAATTCTTATATTGTTTAGATCTTGAACATTTTGGGTTTTCACTTTTCTGTTAATAGTGTATTGATAAAGAAAATTAACTTTCCGGTTTGGTATTCATCAATTAATATAACAATTAACGATGAATTCTATTATTTATTTAATGTATATTTAATATATCATCATATAAGATTTTTTCATTATGTTTTTATTTACGAAATATTAAATTTAATACTTGGATTTAAATATATTTTAGGAATATTTTCCAATTTATTAAAATATGGTAATTTCAGGATAATAATATTTCCATGGGAGGAGTTTATCAATTAAAATGGTTTTCTCACTGTCTAGATATCACGGAATTCTCCATAAAATTCCATAAAATAATATATTATTATCATCCCTAAGCTTCCACTCAATGAAAAATTAAAATACCACTATCTTCTACGAAAAAAATATATTAAAATCTTCAGAAAAATATAACTCCCACATTATAAAATGATAATAAAATATCATGTTGTGCTGGCGATGGTCATGCATTGAGGGAGAACACAAACACTATAGTTACCCCATAAATATATTATAGTTTTGTAATTATTAGTATGAATATTAATGTAAATGGAAATTTTTTATATTTATATAGTAGTGGAATATTTTTTACATAAATTTATAATAAAAAAATTCTTAAGTGATACACATTAACTATTAAAATGTGTGGCATATGGATGACATGAATTTAGTGGTAACACATGATAGTTTTTGAGTTCCTATAGTGTATGCTAGGGGAATATTAAGTATAATGAAGGGTCCTTTTCATTGTGATCTAGTAACCCTTCATAATAAATACTCATTTTGGAGACATATTCAAATTTCATAGAACATTTAATTATTTCATTTATATATTAATTTAATTTTAATAAAATAATCATTACAGATTAAATTTAATATTATTATGTAATAGGTTTCTTGTAATTTGGATAAATTATATTTCATAAATATTAATCTATTTTATTATGTATGATGTTATCACACATCCATATATGATATAATTATTGTATAAGAAATGGAAGGATTCCAAATGGATAATGTTCCATGAGTTCAATCATATTCAATTAACTATTTATTAAATTTAAGATATGATTCATGTAGGTGTACCACTTAGAAAGTGGAATGTTTTATTCATGTCAACAACATGAGAATCATATGGTATTTAATAATATACTGTTATATTTTTTTCATGTTATAAATAATTAAACAACTTTGATTAAAGAACCGTTTTTTATTACATGATGTATTGATGAAAAAATAATTAACAAAAGAGTATCAAATCATCACTCAAACTTTTATTTTGTAAATTTTCAAGTGAAAATGATACAAAATTCTAATATTTCAATGATTACTAGAATTTATTTATTAAATAGTTTTTTGTATCATATAATAAAATAATTAATTTTATTTTTTTCATATAAACATCCGAGATAGGGTTTTAGGATTATTTTTTAATGTCTAATTATAGAACAAAACAAAATCTTTTTAATGTTTTGTGACTGAGTGTCGTAAATATTCTTGTGAAAAGACATTTTCGTTTATATTTTAGATAATGTTATTTCTAATTTAAATGATATTTTTTAGGGAAAAATTGGGGAAATTTTTATTGAAATCCCATCACACTTGAACTTGGTCTCCAAAATAATCCTATTGTTCATGTTCTTATAAAGAACCATGATTTTGTTTTTTTTTGTGGGTTCTTAACCATCCCAATATTAGTATATTATAATAATATTAGTTTCATTGGTTATGCATTTTTATTTTATTGCTTATGGTTCTTCTAACCCTCAAGAATCCTATAGAGAATTAATTATTTTGAAAATAAATTATTCATGAGAAGGGAAATAGAATCTAATAATTTTGGAGTTAAATTTAAATTTCGGAGGTAAAGTTCACCACTTTATAAAATTCCTTATTTTAATTATATAGGAATATGACTAGATATTTCCATTATTCAATATCAACTATATTTGGAAAATTTATAGGTGTAAATATTCAAATTGATACACCTTTATAAATATAATATTTATTGTAATACGTCTATATATGTTTGTTTAATTTCTAAATAAATTATAATCCAGAAATCAAAAGTATGGAATGGAGATGGAATAGTTATTTACTCATCATAATTTAGATATGAGAAGTATTAATTTAAAAATACATATTTGTGATGATTTTTTATAACTTATGTAAGTACCTTAAAATAAATATATTTAATTAAATATAATTTTATATTATTTGGCTTTTTTGTAGAGGTATATGGACAATATACTATATTTTGGAATGTAATGGTGTATATTTTTAATTGGCACATGTGGTTAAACTTGTTGGTCTATATTTTTTAGATGCGTCGATTTTATTTATTTTCCACTATAGAAGTTCACTGCGGTTTAAACTACTAATAATTAGTTGTCCAATATTTTCAGAATTTTTATTCAATATGAAATAGAAGGAAAAAATGGATAAAAAGCACCATGATATTTATGGAGAACCACCACTGAATATTTTTTTTAAATTTTTATAACTCCACCAAACCATTTAAAAAATAATCTTGACAAATATAATGAAATAAAATTCCATTATAGTTTATATTAACCATTATTAATCTATTTGTTGGCAGTCTGAAATATTGACAAACAAAAATATTTTCTTCTTGTTTCCCTTTTTATAAAAGAGAGTGATTTCCAATAGGATCACTTAAGATGAAGAAGGATACATGAATTCCTAAAACATGTGGTGTCTTATTTAGATTGTTTTTATAAATATATTGATTATATGTTTTTCTATAAATTCCAAAAAAAATAGTGCATCATATCAGCTAACAATGGACTCCTTTGAAAAGATTATTTCAAAATCATGGAATCATTTTATTAATAATGTTAAAAAGACATATAGTTTTATACTTGAAATAATTGAAAAATGTATATTGGGGAAGCTGTTATTCTTGCTGGAAACATTGATCATAATAACTATTAAGTGATGATAAAATGTTTCATTGTATTTTATTTCACTGAAATTTTTTTTGTGGAAAATTTTTTACCCCTTTTTAATCATCATTCCACTCTTTTAATTTATGTAATTAGGGAATAATAGTTAATCTACTAACTCATGAATTAATCCATTATTTTTTATTGTCATTGTTATTTCTATTATTATTATTATTATAGATTAATATATATGTAATATAATAATTAAATGGTACATGGTTTTTTCCAAACCTCAAACTAATTAGGGGTTCATGATTGTACATTATTTAAATGACCTACTGATTTTGGGGAATGATTCTGTTTATGTTATGTTTCAAATACAACACATTATTGGATATATATAACATCATAAGTAATTATAGAATAATAATATAACATATTAAGTAATATTTATGAATTAGATAGTAACATTAACATAACATGGGACTATATTTTTAATTGAATAGTTGAAACACAACAATGTGTATCTCTGATATCTTACATTGCACATAATAAATTTGTTATACAAAAAAATGATTAATATTATAATTTTAAGTTGTAGTTATCTCATATTTGTAGTATTGGAAATATTGTAAAAAACAAATTAATTAATTTTTACATATTTTCTTAAAAGAATTTTTTATTTATCTAACATATTTTATAGACATAAAATAATTTTAAATCTAGTTTTATGCATTAAAATTTGTAATTTTTTAAATGATAATTTTTCCACCATTCGATGGCGAACCCATTTTAAATATTGTTTTTTACACTTTTATAATATAAAATGAAATTAAGACTACATTATTGAAAGATAAATTTCAAAATTTACATTGGGTTATTTTTTTGTATTTTTTTGAGAGAATTCACATTTTGATGAATAGTAAATAATACAAAATATTTGTTCAAAACATCTTTTTTGGTATATTTTTTTATATAAATAAATTATTTTAACTTATTACAATGCAAAATAATATCAATTTTTCCTTATTTAATCCAATATATGTCATTGGAATCAATTTCCCATTGAAATTGGATATAAAAACACTGTGAATATTTTTTAAACCCCATTTTATTGATCTGTCAATTTGATTAATATTAAATTACATTTAGCTTAATCTATATTTTTAATTTTGGAAAATTGACATGAATTTTTGTAATCATTGTGAATAATTTTTATCTAATATGATGAACCTAATATGTTTAGCAACATCAGTGTAATTTATAAATAATTTTTTTTGAAAAAGAATAATGAAATTAAATTAGGAAACAATGATATTGCAATAAATGTTTCATTAATAGAAGAATAAAAAATGATATATAAATATTACAATTAATATAATTTGATATAATATATGTCACACAAAAATTTTATGGATTACATTAACATTTTTTCTATGTGTTAAAAGATATGGATCTATTTTATTGTGGTGTTATAATAGTTTTCAATAGTCATGAAATAAATACTCTGAAAATTGACAGTAATGATATTCTAAAATATAAAATATCTTACTAAATAAAATAAAATTTAAATAAATTATCATGAATTGGAAAAATTATCTGTAAGAGTCATAAAATGGCATTTATGACTCTTTTATTGGAATCTTTTCATGTTATTTTTATTATATTAACCCTAAAATTGTAAATTATTTGATAAAATGATTAGAGTTTAATGGGTTAAACCAAAAAATTAAGGATTTAAAAAATATCCCATACTTGTATAATTTTAATTCTATTATTATATTTCGACCCAAAATCATTATTTATTAAAAATATATCACATTATTACCATTTTTAATATAAAATTAATATATATTATTTTTTTATCTTGAGGAATTACATGAGTTCCCCTCTACTCTCCTATATAAGGGAAGTCATTGTTCTATTCTCATAACACATAAAAAAAACTTTTTTGAGGGAACATTGTACCTAAATCCATTACTATAATCCCTACCCAGATTCTATAGGGAATTGTTTTGGAATAACACTCTCATTAGAGGTATTAAGGTATTAATCAAATGATATTTCCGAAAGAATATATATGATTTTTTATTTAAGTATATCTATTTTATTTCTTCTTACACATCATTAAATAGTTTTTCATACAATATTAAATAATAAATGAAGTATCAAAAATATATCATTATGTGATTATGTAAATATAATCACATAAATACATATATACATCCATTAAATGGGAAAATAATTTATTTTTCATGTATATGTCTGAACAGTCACCTCCATGAAGCGATATAATTTGTTTTCCATAACCTTATATCAAGACTCACTATTATGATGGAATTAATTTTCACATGTGATATTCATGAAATATTTATCATTATAATATAATAATATATAAATTATTTATTTACACTCCATGCACCTAAAAATTATAATGTCGTTCGTGTGTACGTATGGACTATCACCTCCACGAATCGATGTGATTCATTTTTAATCAAAAAATAATATTAATAATATATATAAAATTTTTAAATAATATTAATGATATTATTATAATTATTTAAATATAAAATACAACTTATTCTATTTCCACAATGATCATTGAAAAATGAAAACTTCTAATGAATTTCTATGACTTACCGTCATAATGATTGTAATATAGTTCATTTTTCATAACAATTATTTATTATTTTATATTAATGATTAACTAATGAAAAAATTTGATTATTATGTCCTGAATATTATTCTGGATATTACAGACTAATGACAACATTTTACTATAGACATCACATTTTATTCGTTTTGGGATCTTATACAAAATATCAACAAATATCCAACATGAACATAAAAAATTATTAGTTGTTTTAACATGATAATAAGTGATATAAAATGTATAATAAACATGAAAATGGAATTCACTAATGTAAATAATTAATGTATTTTTATTATCAAATAAGATAATAAAAAAAATTTATAAATCATACTCAAGGTAATGGACTCTGTCTCAATATCCTTTCATGGATGTGTTTTTTAATGTTATACAAAATCATCATTTTTGTGGTTTTTAAAAAAATCGTTTTATTTTTAATTTCATTCAATAATTTTTAAAAGGAGTCCTTCTATATGGAGATTTTAAAATATTTTAAAATGAAAAAATTAATGCTCATTTTTAACATATACAGAGATAATGATTTCTTTTCAACCTTGACTATTATTAGATATTGTTATTCCTCTAAATCAAATAATGTTTTAACAGAAAATTAATAACATCCACAATTTTCTTTTTATTTTGATAATGAAAATGATTTTGAAAAGGGAAATTTATTTTAATATCTTCAAATTACTTATTTAGATTTCAAATGCAATTTTATGACTGAAATGAGGAAAATTGAAATATTTTATGTGTTATGATTATATAATGGTACATCATAATTTAGCAGTTCGTTAGGTGATTCACCAAGTATGGGTGGTTCTGTAAAAAATCATGAATGTGTAGTTATACTATAACTTCCACTGGATTGGTTATGGAAGTCAACCGTATGGTTATTCTACTTTTTAAGATTTACATGGATGGATGTTTACAAAGTGGTTATTCTATCCACATATAATTATGTTCCAAGATACCATTATGTTTTATCTATTCTTTATATGGGGCTTCCATAATATTTCGATTAAAAAAAGATAAGAATTGATCTTGTGTTAAAGGGAATTAATTTACTACTTCTTATAGGGAAAATGATTACTTTATGATAAAGTAATCATTGGTTTTAATTCTTTCACAAGAGAAATTTTTTTCTTTATATATGAATCCATTACTATTTTTTCAGATACCATGTTTTAAAACATTTTTTATATGATTTAATGGATAATGAAGTCAAGGATGAAATCATGGGTGATGATTGAACATTAAAAGAAATAATGATTTATTTTTTTGTGAGAATAATGAATTTTGAGTAGATGTGTATTTTTTGTAATTTTTTAGTTGTTATGTATGATTTATAGAATAATTCTCTAAAAAACTAATCCTTAAAATATATATAATGTTAAAGAAATTAAATTTTTTAACTTAAACCAATATTATGTAATTGTTTATGGTCGGCTCCATATAGTTTGTATCAGTGGACTATTAATATAACTAAAAAAATTTCTAAAATATTAATAACATATCATTGATGATTAATCCTTATCATCATGTTAAAACTTAATACCATTCAAATATTTCAATGTTTATTTGTAGAATCAATATCTTTTTAGAATGGTTTTCTGAAGAGGATACCTGGAATAAATAGTTGGAAGAATCCAATAGGAAACCATCCTTTTGAATAAAAATCTTGTGATGCATGGAAGTGGATCATGGATGTTTCTTTTAGTTATAGATTAGTTGACCATGGAGATAAATAGTGGTAGTGTCCATGGAAGATAGAGACTTGATCTACCACAAATGGACCTGATGATAGTGGATAATTTTATGAGATAGTATCTCCCATCATTCATTTAATCATTTAATCGTGATTTAGTTTAATGGTTAATTATATCATTATAAAAGATAGTTGAAATCATGTATTGATTGGAAAACCAAAAGGAAAATATTTCAATTTATCATTTTGAATGTGAATCAAATCAGTGGTTGTAAATGGATAAAAATATCCAAGGATGTTAGGATATTGATTCCATTGAATGGGATGAATTTATGAATATCATCCTTTAGAAATATTTTTCTAAAGCAGTTCGGCATTAGATGGAAAAAATATCCTTATAATTGAGGAAAAAAGTTGAACATTAATATGCTTAATATGAAGATAATTTTACGAAATTTGGAATGTTAAGTCCAAATATTATTCTTGGATAATGATAGTTTTATTAATTTCTTTTACTTAGTAATGAAGACCATATATCTAAGGTAATTGGTTTCTTATGAGTTAAAAACCTATTAAAAAATAATATATGTGGTAATGGGGTCGAAATTGAGTTTTTTATGATCATGTGTCCCATCAAATCAAGTAAAAGAATAAGTATAGTTGGTAGGATATGAGAAAAAATTCATCAAAGATGTTTATAGGTAAAAAATATGAATTTCTATATAGTGAGAAGTGTGGTAAGAATAATCTAGGATAATGTATATAAAATTAATTGTAGTACATCCAATGTGGTAAGACTGATAATATTTCACATAAAAATTAAGGGAGATGTTTTGGAAAATAATTGAAAGAAAATGGTATGGTATTTTAGTTGTAATAAGTTAGAGAATTGTGACAATGTGTGTCCAACATTGATTAACCATAGTAGAAACCCGCAAGAACAAAAGAAATAGGGAGATTTTTTTTTTTATTCTAATAGATATGATGTTAAGACATCAAAGGATGTTTTGATAAACATTCTATGAGTTTCTTTAAAAATATTGCAATACTCTGATTGACTTTGTATTTTCACATTCTATCATTTTTTAGGACCTTTCATGTGAATTGGAAATATCTCTTCATGAGTGTGATACTAATATTTTAGTAAAAACAATGGATTGATGTATTAAATAAACAATGATTTATTGGAATCTTTATATTGTCATTAGTGTGATGGTATTTCATGAATATCATATTGATCTTCCTATAGTGGAGTTTGATATCATTTTGGTTGTGTATTGGATATCTATTTATCATGCTAAAATAGATTCAAAATCCAATTATGGTTTATTCAATTATTTCAAACCATTTTTAACATAGAAATAAGAGGAGTTATTTGTTAAATATGATAGTTAATGTAATATAGAGTATGTTGTTCAAAATAATGAAATAGATTTGATTAGTGACATTCCAGTTATGAATGAATTTATTGAAATTCTTCCTGATGATTTTTTTGGTGTTGTTTCTGATCTGGGGGTGAATTTATTATTGATTTAGTTCATTATGCTATGACTATTTCTAATACCATTTATTGAGTAGATCATGTATCTCTAGTGTAATTGAAAACCCAGTTGAAATAATTTCTTGATAGTGGTTTCGTTTTACCATGCACTTCACCATGGGATTCTACTATTTAAATTTTGAAAAAACAGAGAATGTTACATGATATATTGTATTGTTTATTAGGACTTGAAAAAAAAACAAATAATAATATCTATCATTTTCCTCATATTTATTATTTTTTTAATCATCTCAAGGGAGATAAGTATTTCTAAAAATTGATTTGAGTTCCATGTAAAATCAACTGAAGATAAAGGAGGAAAACATTCCAAAGAAAGTATTTCAAACAATATATGTGCATTATGAGTTTTTTGTAATCTTGTTTGGGTCATATAATTCACCTGTTGTATTTATAAATCTTTTGAATTGACTCCTTCATATATTTTTTTGAAAAATTTGATGTTGTGTTTATAGATGATATTTTTTTATATTATAAAAATCAGAATAAACATGAATGAAATATAAGGATTTATTTTAAAACATTAAAATAAATTAAAAAATATTTAATTTTTAGTAATATTTAATTTTGGTTGAATAAAATTTCAGTCATTGTACATATTGATTCTAAATATGGTGTAACTATTGATCAAAAATAAATCAATGTTTCTGAATAGTGTCCAATACATACCAATGTCATAGAGATTCCTGGTTTTCTTGAATTATTAAGTTAATAAAAATAGTTTGATGAAACAATTGTTCAGTTATCAATCCCAAATCCAATATTGACACATAATGTAGTATTTTTTATCTTCAAAAAAGAATTTGATTATTGTTATTTGGAACTGAAAACAAGATTTGTAAATGATCCATTTTTTTTCATGACATCCTGAAATAGGGATTTTTTTATCAACAATGATGCTTCATTAAAAATACATGGGTTTTTCTTAATGTAGAATGATATGGTAATCTGTTATCCATCATTTCAATTGAAACCACATTAGCTAAATTAACATACACATGATCTGGAATTTGAAACTATTTTTTCGATAAAAATTTGGTGGGGTCATTTTTATAGTTTAATGTGTTAAATATATACTAATAATAAAATATTAATGTATATATTAAATCAAAAATATTTTGTCATGAGACTAATGTGATTTTTGGAACAAATCCGGGATTTTGATTTCATAACTCATTACCATCCCAATAAATAAAATAATGTGGCTGATGCTTTCAGTCAAAAATATAATGCTACACTAGTGATGATATTTTTCGAATGTTACTGTTTGGTTAATTATTGTATTAATTTTTTATTGGAAGTTGTTGGGGAAATAAATTACTCAATTTTTTTAGTGTCAATGAAATAACAACTCTCTTATAAAATTATGAAACCACATATGAAATACAGGGTTGAAAAAAGTTTTAAATTATTCCAATGTTTAAGTTACAACAATTTAACAGTGATTAATATTGTGTATTGATATTTGGTAAGAGATTATATGTTCCTTATGATTTAGATTGGATGAATTTTTTTTTCATTAAACATCTTAGTTCCCCACATTATGTTTATCCAGGAAGTACTAAATTATATGAAGACATTCTGGAGTATTTTTGGTGCGGTGGATTAAAAATAGATATTGCTAACATTACCATAATTGATTGACTTGTAATAAAGTTAAAGAATAATAAATGTAACCAAAGGGGATTCATCAGCCTTTATAGTGATATAATCAAAATTGGAAAATATATCCATGGATTTCATCATGGGATTACTGAATACATCAAAAGGTAATAATGAGAAATGGGTTATTGTTGATCATGTGACTAAAAATTATAAATTTCATACTTCTCAAGACACTTATCTAGTAGATAAATTCTATTATTTGTATCATAAAAATATAATCAAGTTCAATGTAGTTCCTTTATACATTATATTTTATGTTGATCTCAGTTTCACATATATCCTTTAGAGATGCCTTTAGAAGTTACTAGGTATAGAATTAGGTTGTAGATTATCATTTCATCTTCAATTAGAAAGGCCGTTTGAATGAAAAATTAAGACCACAGAGGATATGTTCCGTTAGTGTTCAATGTATTTCATTTGGGTATATAGATCACATTAATTGAGTCGTTATATGGAAATTAGCGTCATAAATCCTTTTTGAGTGATGATGTAAGAGATGGAAACTTATTGGGACCATAGTGAATAGGGGAGACAGAAGATAAAGTTAATTTGATTCAGAGACACATGAGGGCAATGCATTGATTATGAAAATTAATGTGGATAACCAAGAAACAGATATTACATTAAAATTATGTGGCCATGTCTTTTTGAAATTTTATCCATGGAAATGTATAACCCATTTTGGTAAGATGGGGAAGTAAAGTACATGTTTCATTGGACCCTTTGAAACCCTTATGAATGTTGGATCAGCTTCCTATAGAATTACCATGCATCTGATTATATCACAAGAAGACAACTGATTTCATGTTTAAATTTTGGGAAAGAATATTATAGATCCATATCATGTTCTGAGTCTAGAATTTGTTCCGTTGGAAGATAATAATTATTATGGTGAACAATGAGTTTTGGTTCTTGACATTAGAAAGAAATTATTGTTGAATAAGGTGATGTAACATGTAATTTTTTTTTGTAGAACGGTATAGTTTTTGAGGTGACATGGGAATAAGAAACTTTTATGATGGAAAAATACCCCAACTTATTGGATAAGTGAATAAATTATGAGGATTGAATTTCCGAAATGTGGGAATAATATAACATCTAGGGTCCTTATTGAATATGAAATGTTTCATATTAATTAATATTTATGAATTAGATAGTAATATTTCTTAATATTGGAATATATTTCTTATAGAGTACACCAAATTCAACAATTATTTTCATTGAAATCTTACATTGTCCAAATGACTATGTTATACCAAAAAAACAATATATTATTTATATTATTCTTTTATATGGTAGTATACGACTATCTGTAGAATTCATGATAATGAATAGAACTAACTATATTATTATTACAGATGTTATTCAAATGTTTTTACATTCATCAAATAAATATTATAGAACTAAAATAAGAATAAATATGGTTTCAAGAATAAAAATCTCTAATTTTTTTGAATGATAGTTTTCCCACCTTTTAATGGTAAACCCATTTTAAATATAAATTTTAACACTTTTATAACAATATATGAGATATTAAAGTTCTTTTTTGATATAGAAATATAATAATATAATTTCGGTAGTTTTTCGGTATTTTTATGAGAACTTTCATATTTTGATGAATAATGAGCAATACGAAATTGTAGTTCAAAGATGATTTTTTATCCAATTTATTAATATATTTAATTTATAATTCTGACTAGTTATAATGTATAACTAAATAAATATTCTATGATTTAATAAAATATTTTTTTATAATCAATTTCACATTGAATTTAGAAAAAAATAATTCATTATGAATTTTATGTTAAGATCTCAATTTCTGGATCTATTAATGAGATTAATTTTAAATTAATTTTATCCACTTATATATTATAAGTTTTAAATAACATACATAAACAGTTGAAATAATTATTATATTTTTTATCTAATAGGATGCCAATTTTTTTTAAAAAATTATATATTGTAACATTAGTAATTTTTTTTATTACCACGGTTAAGGATAAATCGGGTTATTAACAGTAAAAAATTTATAAACTAGCCTAAATATATTTCTATAGTCCTTGAAGAAGTTATTTTCAATGTAAAATCGTTTTCTGGGATGAAATATAACATTTTTAGCCAACATAAATTAATTTAATACATATATGTAATTTTATTCAAATGGTAGACAATTTTTCACATTATCAAATTTAATGAGTAAAATATTTTAAATATGGGGATATATAAAGGGATATATTTTAAAATAAATATTATTTTGAAATATAAAAATATCACCTATATCATAGTGAAAATTTTATAATTTTATGTAATAAATAATTAAATTAAATGGGGACATAATGAAGATGGAGTATTTGATTCATTAATGGTAGAATAAATAAATAATATAAAAAATGTAATAATAAATAATATTTGAAATTAGTTATTCCAAAAAAAAAAATAGATTACTTTGACATGTTATTGAGATGTTAAAATTGTATCTTCAATTCTTTCATGATGTTATGATATTTGTTAAATCTCAATAAATGGATTGTGTCAAAATTGACAATAATGATATTTTGAAATATATTGTATATTTCAAAATCATACAAAACAAAAAAAATTAATTATTTGAAAAAATAATTGTTAATAGTATTAAAATTTAATTAATGAATCTTTTATGTGTATTTTTTCATACTTTAATAAAAATATTAACCTGTAATGTGTTGATTACTTGACCAAATGGTAAGAGTTAAAAGGGTTAAAAAAGGGAAATAATAAAAAATTTCCAAAACAACAATAATTTTCATAGGATTATTATATTTATACCTACACTGCTTTTATATTTTAAATAAATTCAACTAGAATCTTTTTTAATATTAAAATATTTTATATTAATTTAATATTACGAAGATTCTGAAGAGTTCCTCTCCCCTCTCAAATATAAGATAACTCATTCTTCTATATTCATCACACTTCAAAACCATATTGTCTCAGAAAATTTATACATAAATGACTTCTTAAAATCCCCACTCATATTATAATGAAATTAAATCATACAGATCACTCAAATTGGAGGTGTAAATGTGTTAATCAATGGACATCTCCCAAATTAGAGGTATAATTTTTATTTATGTATTTACATTTTATTTCTTCATCCACATCCATAAAATCTACATTAAACATATATAAATTAAAAATAATCTATAATATGTTCACAAAGATGTTATTATGTTAATTCAATCACCAAAATCTATATGCACTCTCACAAAATACTAAAATAATTTATCATTTGTAAGTTTGTGGAAGCTACCGACTCTGAAAAAATATATAATTATTCTTCCATAACTGTCTCTCAAGACTTGTTATAATGATGTAATTAATGTTCATATTTGATATCAATGAAATATTTATCACTATAGAAGAATAATATATCCACTATGTTCTTACATTCCATAGGCATAAAAATGACAATATCATTCATTCGTATGTGTGAACTATCACCTCTACATATATATGTGATTCGTTTTTAATCACCACATCAAATGAATAATACATATAATTATTTATAAACTATACCAATTATATTATTATAATTATGTAAATGTAAAATAATAAATACTTTTTTCAATAATGATCCTTGAAAAATGGAAACATTACTCATCCATACAGACGTCTTACTGTCTACATGATTACAACGCAGTTTTTCGTAACTATAATTAATGCGTTTTCATAATTATAAATAATGTGTAATATTTAATATTATTTTAGGAATATTATTCTATATATGAAGACAAAATGACCAACTTTGACTCTAAATATCATACAAATTTCATTTTATACTTTTTTAATAAATATCATCAAATCTCCGACATGAAATTAAATAATTAAGTACTTGTTTTAACATTATAATAATTTATATAAAATGAATATTAAACGTTAAATATGTTATATAGAAAGTAAATAATTAACATAACTTTTTTATTTAGGAAGTTAAAAAACATTTGTGACAAATTGGACTCGAGTTAAGGGACTTCATCCCAATCTCCTTTCATTGAGGCATATTTGGATGTTATACATCACATTATTTTATGAGGTTTAATGACAAATAATATGAATTTTAATTTAATTCAATGGTTTTCAAATGAAATATATCCATACATAATTTTATATTTTTCTTAAAAACTATAAATGGAATTATATTTTTTAATTTATACGGTGACAATAATTTTTCCATCATTGTGAGTGTTATTTAAAATTTGAATTCCATTAAAAGAGTTTCTATATTAAAAAAAGAAATCATTTATTCACCATTCTTTTTATTATAGTATTGAAAATTGAATTGAAAATAGAATTATAGTTTCAACGTCAAGAAAAGGATAATTTTTATTAAAAATGATATTTTATGAGTGAAATGAAAAAAATTGTACTCATTAATGTGTTATGATTATATAATGGTACTTAGAAATATTACGGATGTTTACATGATAAACCATGGATGATTAGATCCATGATAACCCATGTATGGGTGGTAACGAATAACCTCTTATGAATTGGTTATAGAGGTCGACCATATGGTTATTGCATTTTGGAAGAGTGTCAAGTATGGATGTCATCCTCATGGTTATTAAATTTTAGTTTTATTATGTCTGAAGTTACAATTATGTGTTATTAATCAGTTATATCGATTTTATGGTAATATTTTTTGTTAAAAAATGGGTAACAAAAGATATTATTTTCAAGTACAACTTTTTAATACTTTTATGGATGAAAAATATTACTTTATGATAATGTCTTTGTGTGTTTCAATATTTTCAAAAGTCTAATTGTTTTCCATTAATGTGAATCTCACACCATGTTTTTTGTTCTCATCCCATGTTTAGAAATATTTTTCATAGGATTTAATTGAAGATAAACAGAAGTATGAGATCAAGGGTGATGATTAGATCTAAAAATAAACCATGTTTCAACATTAATGTATTTCTGAGAGAAAAGTGGATATTGAGTATTGTGTACACATTGTAATATTTGAGTTGTTATGTTTGAATTATGACCAGATTCTCTAAAATTAAAGTCCTTAAAAGATCCTTAAAATTAAATTTATTAAAATTCATGACTTAAATCAATATCAAATAATTCTACATCGTCGATTCTATATAATATAGTAGGACGTCATGGTTGGTTTGAAAATATTAGTAAAAATACAGATAATAACATGATATGGTCAATTTATGGTGAAAAAAATAACAACAATGAATTATCATGGACTATTATAGGTGGGGATGTTGTGCAAAAAAGATTACTCAATGGTTTTGGTATTGTATTTTGGAATTATTCAATGCACTATTTTAGAAAATTACACAATCTCACGTGATGTTGTTGTGAATTAGAGGTGTAAGGGTTGACAGGGTTATGTGTTGAAAATTAGTAATCAGATATAATTAAATTGAAGCTATTAAAACTAGTTATGATATTTTTTTGGCATGAAAATCTTTAATGGAATCATGGTACATTCAAAAACAATTATTATATAGGATTCTCTTTCTAATGGTTAGATTTTTTCATATTGGAAGAAATGTATCAATGAAAAAAATAAAATTACATTATGATTTACATGAGGCCATTGAATGATGAAAAAATATCTACTTATTACATGGTATGAATGAGTTTGGACCGTAGGAAAATCTAAAATAGTTCCCATATTTCTTAATACATAGAAAATTATCAGCTATACCATATAAAACACATTTTGAGTTATATGTAGTGATATCCTGATTAAATATATGAAATGGTTGAAAATACCATTCATGGATGATCTATGTGTGAGACGAATACAATTAAAGAGTCTCACATTTTTAATGGATGGCTCAAGTGATAAAACTAATAATATGGGTGATCACATCACTCAAATATAAGGTTTTTTCTTATTATGTGTGAGACCCCAATGAAAAACTAAATGGTTTTACTTGGCAGGCCAGGGAAGAATATTTCCTAATTTAGAGTACAAATGGGACAATAGAAACATGTTAAAATTGATATTATATCATTTCATGGGATTACACTTATTTAGTGATTTATGAGGATGAATTCGTGATTCGTACACAATGACAAAAGTAATAGATCTATAAAATGTCTGAAAAATACTCCCATAGAAGATCTATGTGCAAGTTTCATACAATTAATGAATCCTACACGGTGTGTGATTGTTTTTTGTTCCATATCAAATAAAAATAATGTCTACATAGCCTATATATAATGAATTTTTATATGATTGTTGGGTTCCTCTAGAAAAAAAAACAACGTGTCTTTGAATGATGGAGAGGATATGTATGAACCCTCCCACTTGGTCTCTATGATTTTAATTTGTCTCCTCCATCATTCCATGAATTACATTTCTATTCTCATTAGGTAACCCACACATCACCAAAAAAATCATAGTTTCTAGGTTATGTGAACTCTTCTTTTGTCAGGAACTATACAAGAACCTCCCAGAAACTATGTGGGACTCGTGACATGTATGAAATGCACAAAAAACCATCCAAAGGGAGATTATTCATCTATTTCGTAGATAAATTATGTAATTGTTTATATACAACTCAATAATATCCCTCATAGAACATGACCTAATATATTTATTCTATCCACAAACTCTGATACAATTTATAATATTCATGTGCCTTCTCACCAGTAATCTCAATTATGATATATTCTACATTATCCTAATAAAACCAATGGTTTTTTTCATAGTGAACCCACCAATTTTGTGAAGAGACCCTATATATAGTTGTAGTGAACATATTTAATACATGTCTTAGCACATAATCCTTTTACTCTCAATGTGAGACTCGTGAAATTTATACATTTCATATATAGATCATACACAAGAGGCATCTGTATCTACATCACAAATCTGTTATGTCCGATATTATATTTGACTCAATAATAATAAGTAAATCCCTATTATAGGCAGGACCATTCCATTATATAACGATTAATAGTGCAATACTCTTGGGATCCAATAGACCATGTGCATGTGTGTTTACTTAGTTTTTAAACACCTTACACAATATATTAATTATTTTTATTAGTAATGATATAAATATTATAATTATTGTCAAATGTCTCATCACTAAATAACTATTTTTTGAATAATATAAAATAAATAAAACCAAAAAGTTGTCTATTTATGTATTTTTAGATACCTAATTCTATAAGTCACTATTTATAAAAACACTCAATTCACCACTACCCATACGCAATCCACCACTTTCTCATCATTTTGTAGCTTCCCTCATTTCTACATCAATAATCGATGTCATATGATCCACAATAACTGATCAATTAAAAATTCAATCTATTCCATCCCACCAATAGCATTCCCCTCTACATAATCATTTCCCCCTCAATTTGGTATAATTTTATCTAACACCACTCCCATATAAATCCTTTTATTCCACATAATACACACATCTCCACCAACCCTTCCTTATGTGCAATCATTTATAGGAAAATTTCATTATTTGTGGCATTTTATTTTCTATTATTTATATATTGTCTGTGTTTTACCAAATAAAAATACCCTAATTCTTATTTATTAATTTTTATTCCTTTTATTTTATAATCATAATGGATTTTTAATAAAATAATTTCCTTTCTGATAACATGTAATAGAGGTGGAGTGTGTGACTTTGTTCCCACATGATCATGTTGACTAGTTATCCAGGAAGATAAAATATCTCAGTTGGGTCTCTTATTTATTAATAAAGGTTAAAACCCAAGTCATTGGAATTTATTTAATTTAAGTAATACCTTGGTAAGTATATTTTTCATCTACGGTGATGATTGATTTGTTATTATGATTCTATAACGAGGTATTTGAAATATTTCCATATTAATAAACTAATTTAAGATGAAAATTTTTATCCATCACATTCAGTTGAATCCACATGTGATTTATTTAAATTCTAATTTCAAGGAAACTTAAATTAATATTAAATGATTTATTTCCATTTATACCTAATTACATATGAAAATTTTAAAAATATAACATGATTGATCAGTATCTGTTATATATTTTACCCTTTTTATTGAATTTGATGTGATTTAACTCTATTCATATTACCAAAAACTATTTCTATTCTGTAAAATATGTACTTATCTTTTTATGTTTTGGATTTTCATGTACTACCACAAATTTAAGATACTTTTTATACATCCTAATTTTTTGATGCATCATATATGTTTTAAAATGGTCACAATATTATTAATTGTTTATTTTTTATTAAATATTTGTTTTATAAGGAAATATGTATCTATAAGGAATAAAAATTTCAAATTGTTATAGATTTCAATGTCTCGGACTACGTTTCCTTATATACATAAAGGTAGATAGAACAAATAAGTTATTATTCAATGAAAATGATATCTTTTACATAATTTTATAACCATTTTTAAATATATATTTTTATATCTCTTTATTTTAGAGAACATGCTTACTTGATAATTATATTTCTTATAAAAAACTAATGACAAATGTTTTTGAACCTGAACATAGATCTAAAAAAAATTTCATCATGATTTAGTGAATAAATTGTAACATAATTTAATTTTAAAAAAAAAAAATTATTTTTTTCAAAAATGAAATTATATTTATAAATAGACATCAATGGGTTTTTCATTAAATGAAAATTATTTATGAAGGTATATTGTTATTATAAGATGAATTTATTTTACCAATTTTGAAATAATATGATTTCCCTATGATTAAAAATTATTTTCTAAACATATTTATTGTAAACAACCTAAATCATATGGTCTTCAATTCTAGGATAAATTTTTTGAAACTCTCATCACCTTTTATAACTAAATATTTACATGGACTTATAGAAAATTTACATTCATGAGGTCATAATTATCATTTTCAAGATTTATTTAAGATAAATTTCTGAAAATTAATATATAAAATATCATTTAGGATAATAATTTTGATAAAATAATAATAATATATATATATATATATATATATATATTATGTTATTAAAAAACACATACTCTAAATTGTTGATGAAAAAAATCCATTACCTTGTTATTTTAGTTCATAGTTCCCAATATTCAACATGAAATTATTGATTTATTTTTTATATATTTTATTTGTAAAATAATTATCCATTTTTACATCCTCTTAGATTATATGTGGTCACTAAAATTCCACGTCACGTTGATCTTGGTTTTTGATGATTAATTATATTGTATTTGATTGTATAACATAAATTTTTTGATCAATTTTACATTTTTCTCTTGTCATTTTCTTGTCTATTTAGATCTCTATGTATATTTATATATTATTTTAATTTTTTTATTGTGTTTACGTATATTTTTATTTATTATGTTTAATCAATATTATTTATTTTTTGTTAAATAATTAAATATTATTTTCTTATTTTTACATAATTTAATGTCTGCTTTAGTTTTCATGATATCAGGTGTGTAATCATTATTAAATGTAATTTTAATGTTAAAAACATTAATCACATGATTAATATTGATAAACTGAGGGTATATAGATTTAAAAATAATGAATAATGATCATCAATTTATTTACAGCGTAATGAAATAAACCACACATCAATATATTTTATGGTTTATAAATAATATATAGAAGTTATTTTTTAAATTAATATTTATTTGTATTTAATCATACCTTCCAAACTATTAAATATAATAAAATAATGTTATATTTACTTAACAAATTATGAAAATGGTTATATATTTATTTTTATAACTTATAAGAAAAACCAAATGTTCATCAGATGTGAGGTACATTAAGAATGATCAAAACAATTTTTCAATTTTATTATTTGTTATAGTTATGTAATATTCAAAAAATGTGAAACAAATTTACAAATAATAATTTATACTTATTAAATAATATCACAAAAAAATAGGTGATATATAACATATCGAGATATTTTGCATACAAAAATGGAAATGGAGTCAACTGTTATTTGAGAATAAGTATTTTGAGTTTATAAATTATAACTATAAATTTATTCTTTAATATTTAAATGTAACTAAACACACTCAGAATAATTTATAATTTAATATAAAATTCCTAAATCAACTTATTACATGTAGGCTCAATCGATTTATTACAAAGACGCTGATGATTTTATAAATTCAAATAATAATAAATTATTTCCCATTTGTCCATAAAGTTAGTTAATTGGAGAGAAGTACCTTAATATAACTTAGTAAACATAGAATTTAATAAAATAACACTTGGGGAATATCTGAGATTTTTGGATGTGTGGTCTGTGAATCCAAAACACGATTAATGTGTTATATAGGAATAAGTTTTTTTGATGAATAAATTATAAAAAAATTCCATTTTATGTTCCTTGTATCAAATCATGTTCTAGATTTTGAAATATATTGGGAATTATTATAGGGATATTATTTACATATAGGATGAATCGTTGGTTTAAATTTACACCTATAATGTTTTAAATTGAAAAAAATGTATACATATGTTTATTAGTTCATAAATTCTATTAAATTTTTTAAACTACCCAAAACACTCTAATATCATTCAAATTATCACATTGAAACCCATATGGGACTTATGAAATGTTATGAAATATGGTTATTGTAACATAACATAATGTTCAGTGTTATGTTATAATATGAAATTTCATTGAATAATTTATCACATAAAATGATCTCTTCCATAATCCAAAGATACTAAATGGGACTTTATTTGCATCATATTTTAGAATAGCCATCCTGAGATGACATTTTTCATTTAGAATTGAATTAAATATTAATCTAACAAGTAATGTTTCCTAGAATAAAAAAATTGAATATATATATTCTTATTTGACAATAATTTTTTTAACAATGAAAAACTATCTAAAAAGAATATGATGTCGTTATAATTAATATAAAAGTACACCTTAGGAGTATATGATGAACTTGGATGAGATTTTCTTGAAATAGTCTCTTATGGACCATATTATTTGAGAATAAATAGCTTCAATTTATAATATATAATAGAAACTATTTTCTCTAATCATGAACGATTTCAAAAAATTATTTATAACCCATTTTATTTTTTGATAATTTACGATGAGTTATTTGTAATCTATAGAAATCAATAGAAAATTAAATAAATTCCCGAGTTATTGTAAATTCCATAACATTTTAATACATATTTGAATATGTTTTTGATTTGTGTTAGATGTGTTAAGTAATCCTAAAAAACACCGATATCTATCAAATAACATCCCTAAAATTGTTGGGAGATATGTTACAAAAGTATATGTGTGATGTGTGATACCAATAACCCAGTCATGAATTATCATATAATAAATAGATTGTGTGAATAAATTAAAACAAAAAATTTCCAATTTAATTCTCATATATTACTAATTTTTTTTTGAATATTAACCAATTTTATGTATATTATCCTTTGAGAAATCTAAATATAAAAATTAAAATGGAATGTTAAATTGGAAAGTGAGGTGTCATCAATTAAAAATATTTACAAATATTTTTATTGGGTTATAAAAGAGATTAATTATTCAAAAATATCAAAATAGACAAGAATATATATCAAATTATAGCATAATGATATTAATGGGATATATAACTTTTTTAGATATGTGATTTATAAATCATACATACATGTCATGCATTATTTAATAATAATATGTTTTTGTGAATAAATTACAATAGAATATTTCATATTTGGAGTTGAATTATTCCATACATTCTTTAAATATTTTAATTTTTTTATCAACATTCCCTTCATTATTCTTGATCTTTGCGGTTGCATTTTTTTAATACAACACCTAGGGTTTCATTATTTTCAAAAAACCAATTAATATTCATATTAGGCCATAATGGGTTTCATATTTCCAATGAATTACATCCAAAATCATGTTCAAATTAAATAATAGGAAAATGAAAGAAATTGAATAAATATCCTTTAAGGATATATGCTGTGAAAAATCCAATTTCACATGTTATATGATAATAAGCATCATTTTTTCATAAATTAAAACAAAAATTATCTTATTTAATATTTATATGGCACAAAACTCATTCCGAATAATATAAAATTTTCTGATAAAATTTATTTTTTAATTTTTGGCATTTTGGATTTAAAAGTATATTAATATGACATCTTAATTTTGTAAATTGAAAAATATTATATGGATTCATATTACTTGATAATGTTTATTGAATGTGAAACAAATAATAGATAATTTTCATATCTATCAAATTTTAGGACTATATCACTTTTTTGAATTGTGATCAATAATGATGTGTGACATGTAGTAAAGACACGCATGTCCTGAATTATCTTTCAACATGTTCTCTTAGTGAATAAATTAAAATCTAAAAATGTACACATTGATATCCCAAATATTAAAATGAAACATCATATACTAATTAATATTTGTAAAATATTTTTCAAGATATTTGTGACCAGTGGGATCAATAAACATGTTAATCTTACAAATGAGGGATTGTAAATTTTAAAAAACATATATTTACTCATATTACTCAAAAAAATTATTATAAGTTAAAATGATCCCAAGTATACTCAGTTATCTACCAAATTATATGGAAAATATACATTTTTTATATTAGACTTTTTAAGATTGGGGAAATGGTAAGTGGGATCCCAAGCCACATGTTTGTTTTGAAATAACAATTTATATGTATATTTATAAAATAATTATTTTGTTGTTCAAAAAATTTCCCTAAACATTCTATAGACTAGGAAATTTTTCCTACATATTTTTAATTATATAATACATTTATTATTGAAAAATTATTTATACACACCCCGTATAAGATCTAAACTAGAAAAATATGATACAAAAATTTATTTTAGTCTATAAATTTGGGATCAATGTATCACATTCCTTTATATTATTATTAATTTTTTGAAATAAAATGATAATACTATATAATATTTTATAAAGAGAATTTTAAAATTTTATAATTGATATTCATATATTCATGTCACCTAATTAATCAATATGATTTTTAGTTTGAGGGTTTTTGGTTTCATGGAGATAAAATATCTATATTAATGTAGATTATGAATGTAACATTTTATTCTATATTGTGGATTTATATATATTCGTGAAATGAACATATTATAGATATTTTTTAAAAAAAATTATCATGTTTTTTTTAATTGGGGATAATACTATAAATTTTTGTATGACTAATTTGCTTGTTTTTTACATATGAAATTGTTGATTGTGTAAATTTATTTTGTAGTTCAATAATTTTAATTTCAATGTATATTTTAATTTTTTTTAAATCCATTTACACTATATTAGTTTATTATATAATAATGATGCTACTGATCATTATTTTTTGTTATTAATACATTTTATTTTTACAAATAATGATAGAACAAACTCATACATTTTATGAAATAAAAAAATATAGTGTCTATAATTTGAAAAATCTAAATCCCATTAGTTACACAATGTGACATCAATTTTAAAATTAAATATAAAATGTGTAATCCCAGATCCCAATAAATATTTGCGTAATAGCCAATTATTGTCCCTAAGGGATAAAATTATACAAAAAACATTAAGATAATAATATTTTTTGAGATCCTATAGATATGGAGATAAGATGATGAATATGGATCTATATTAATTTATTGATCATTCTTTCTCATCATGAAATTAAAATTATGGATTTTGATAGAGGATCAAAATTTGGATTCATGAATCACATTAGTAGTGTCTCAAAGTAATGAAATTTTAAAACATTACATTAATAAAAATATGCAATATTTTTCAAATATAGTAAAGGATGATAAATGGAATAAAAATATATAATTATGAAATTATTTTGATGTTTGGATAACACAAAATATATAAAATAAATATTTATAACATATATTTTTTGTCACAAACCGGATCTGGTCGCCACCATTAATGGCACCAGACCCAGCCCATGGCAAGGCCCGAAGGGCGTTCCCTATCCCCACAGGATGGCACAAGTTCCCAGGTATCATTTATCTTGGTTTGGGAACGATTTACCCGAACATGTATACATAAAACATAAAACATATTTGATAAAAAAATATGAAAAAATCATACCTGCAAGGTTCATACAAAAATCCATAACTGAATACATAATTTCAAATGAAGTACAAAAGTTCCAAAGAAAGAATTAAATAGAAGAAAAAAAATGGCCCCATGTACTCCACATGATAAGGGGTCATCACCCCCATGCCGTCTCCACAGCTTCGTCCCAAGGATGGGGACTAACACCCTGAACCGCCAACACCCTTAGCCATTCATTTACCTGATTCACACATAACCAAGTCTAATTACACCCAAGGGGAGTAATTAGGGTGTGAGACTAAGCCCAACAATATACCACCAATGATTACAAATACAATGTAAAACAACATGTAAAAGCCAAGCAGTTTTAATACGCAATGAAATGCAATGATAAAATCTAAGAAATACAACTTTCAATTGAAAACAGTTCTCAAGCTAAAATTTTAAGAATGTTCAAACATTTAAATAAAAATGTGATCTACAATAAATTACTACCAAAAAACCCATATACAAGGGTAAATACCACAAATCCAATTAGCACCAAAATTGGGAACACCTCTAGGTAACTAGATAGTCTCAGGCCCTATGTACCTCATACCTCGGTGTAAAGTATCCAAGTCACAATCCTTTCTCATGAAAGATCCACTAGTAGGTAACATACCCATAACCTAGTGGTCCCCAAATATCATCCACATAGTATAGTTAGAGTTGATTTTATCCACTTTCTCATTGAAACAGGGACGCAACCCATCCGGTCCACAAGCCATACTAGTACATATCCACCCATGTAAGTACCCAGGATTCCCCCTTTGTACTCAAACAATTTCAGCAAACAACATACCCATTTACATATATAATATAATTACTGGTCACAAACAAATAGTATACTATCTACACAAATTTTATACCATTTAAAACATGCCATAAAATATTTTGGTTTTCAATAAAACAACCTCTCAAAATATCACATTGTTTTGAACCCAACATCTCATTAAAATATCCACAATGCACACTATGTGAACACTTGTAAGCCATGGAAAAAAAATTTAGTTCAATTTCCTTTAATAAAACCAACAATTATGTTATGGTTCATCCTAATGTAAACCAAGAAGTTATATCATTTATAAACCACCATTTTCATACAAACATGGCACATAAAGCCCATTTTCATCCCAAACACCATTTAAACAAACATTCACAGCATCAACCAAAATGAATAATCATTCAAAAAATTATTTTCAGTCCTAGTACAGTTCCATAAAATAAACTAAGTAATTATAGGTCATCCCAGAATGAACTAATAAAATATTTGTATGAAAACCCCCCAATTTAACCCAAAATTCGATCTTAAAATTCATTTTCATTATAAATGAATCTCAAACCAATTTTTAAAGAAATATTCAAATGAAATAAACATTAAAATACCATTAAAACAAAAAATCAAATTCTCAAAAATTTCACGCACAATGGAATCACCTACCAAATTAACAAAAATCCTTGAATCTCCGTGCGGAAATTAAATCGCACCCCTGCCACACCAAGAGAGACCTAGATCATACCTAAAACCACATGAAATTTCCAATAAAGAACAATGTTAAACCCTAGGTTCGAAAAAATAGTTTTGGGGAATTAGGAATCTCAATGATAAGCGACTAAACCCTTAGAATAATGAATGAAACCCAAATTAATTTGAAAGTGGAAATAAAAGGACTCATTTACTTTAAGTATCTTGAAGTAATCACTCCAAAACACCATTATCTGAAATTTAAAACATACAAAATAAAGGATCATTATAAAAATATTTATTACGTCATTACGGAACTGTAATGGAGGAAAAATATTGAGAATTGAGAGAGTTATTAAAGAAAGACATTACCTCTTCAAATCTGGATGATTTGAGGAAGCCTATGAAGTTCTGCACCAAATCAAGATTATACAGAGCTCCAAATAGGGGGGAAAGAATTCAGACGCGCGTATGGGTTCAATGGGCTGGGGTGAGGCTTGGAATCACCAAAAAATCCCAAATATTGAATATGTTATAACATAAACAATCATCATTTTTAAAACAGGAATTGGGCATTCGAGCAGACCCAACCCTCATAGATAAAGAGACAAATAAACCATGGTTATGGATTTCTAAAATATCCAAATTGACATGGTGGTGTTAATATGTTAGGGGAGGCCAAGTAGGTATTTGAATGGATGAAAAATGTTGAAAAATGGAAATGTTATAAATGAAACAAAATTTATTTTTCAATCTGGAATTGGGCTCACGGTTTGGCACAATTCATGAAAACTCATATATTCCTCCGTAAAAACTAGGTAAACCCCCAAAAAAAAAGCAAGGTTGTAAATTAAATGAAAAATACCTTTAAAATATGTCATTTATGTGAAAATTCTCTCCACCATGAAGTACTTTCCGCCTCGGAAATTCAACATGAAGCTTAGTTGGAAAACAAGAATGGGTACTCTTCTTTGACCCATGACTTTCATTCCCATGTCTCATGTGTATCATTCCATTTATAACATTGAAATTGGACTAATTGAATAGAATTGCCTCGATGTATCTTCTATTGGGATTCCACTATTCTCACTGGCCTTTCAACAACAGACAAGTCAGGCTCTATCTCTAGTTCTTCCAAACTCAACACATGGGATGGATCCGGGTTTTATTTCCTCAACTGAGAGATGTAGAATACATCATGGAAGGAAGTCAACTGTGAATGTAAGGCCAACATATATTCCAAATTTCCAAAACCCTGGGTGATCTCAAAGGGTCTGAAATTCCGTGGCATTAGCTTACCTTGCTTCCCCAATCGATGATGGCCCAGACGAGGCGCTACTTTTAAGAATACCCTATCACCCACAGAAAACGCTAGGTCTCGACGCCTTCGGTTATCATAAGATTTATAAAGACTGTGAGCTGTCAATAATCACACCCTTATCAACTTGACCTTCTCATAAGTATCCTACACAAGGCTCAACCCCAACAGTGAAGTCTCTCCTACCTCAGCCCAACATAAGGGGGACCGACATGGCTGACCATAGAGCGCCTCAAAAGGGCCATTCGAATCGAGGATTGTAACTATTATTATTAGAAATCACAACCAATAAAAAATGGATAACCCAAGAGCCCCAAAATTCCAGGACACATGCACGAATCATGTCCTCCAAAATCTGATTCACCCGCTATGTCTGAACATCGTTTTGAGGGTGGTATGTCGTGCTCATATTAAAGTGAGACCCCAAGGACTTCTGTAGGACTTCCAAATATTGAGGAGTGAAGAGGGGGTCTCTATCTGAGACAAAAAAATGATGGTACACCATGGGGTCTCACCATGTCCCAGTGATACAAATAGCCCAACCCATCCACTTTAGTTGTAACATTTATCAGAATTAAGTGGTCTGATTTGGTCAGAAGATAAATCACCAACCAAATGGAATTATTACCTAGAGGTGTATGGGGTAAGCCAGCAATGAAGTCCATGGAAACATCATCCCACTTCCATGTAGGAATGGGTAGTGGTTTGAGAAAACAAAAAGGCCTTTTGTGCTCTTCTTTCACCTACTGACATGTGTAAAATCTCGAAAGAAATTCCGCAATGTCCCATCTCATACCAGGTCACCAAAACTACCAAAGGACAACATAATACATGTTAGTGTCACCCAAATGGAAAATCCACTAAGAATGGGGGCTATCATCCATCACCACCTTCCGCAAAGGTAACGGCACAACTAAACGGCCCGTGAATCACAAGATGCACTCAAGGGATGAAGACCAATCATAGGATGTCTCCCCACCATGACGAAACTACTTCGACCTCAGACAAAGCACATCACTAGGATTTTCCCATTGAATTAACTCTAACATAGAACGATTCAATAGGACGCTCTCAAAGAATGACCATCCACTGTGTTCCCTGGTCCCCACATGCATCTGATAAAATAGACCCATTGATGTCCCCTCATCACTAGACTTCCTCAAAGCCTGCACTGGAACCATTATTCCCAAGGTGTCAGACACTACATTACCCTTTCCTGGGGTATTGACAATGTCAATGTCAAACCCCTACAAGTACTTGATCCAGTGATGCTGCCTCAAGTTGAGGTCCTTCTGCAACAAGATATAAGCCAAGATTTTCTGATCAGAGTAGACCACAAACTTATCCCTAAATAGGTAGTGATGCCATGTCTTAAAAGAATGCATCACCGCTGCCAACTCCATGTCATGGGTCGGGTAGTTCTTTTTTTATGGTCGATGTTGGTGAGAGACATACACGACCACGTGATCATCCTTCAAAAGAACGCATCCAAGGCTCATACCTGAAGCATCACAATAGACCACTTATCCCTTTCCAGCCTCTGGAAAAATCAGCACGGGGGAAGTAAACAACATCCTCTGCAGCTCCTCGAATGGTGCCTGACATTCTTGACCCCATACGAACATCACCCCTTTCCAGGTGAGCGCAATCATCAGTTATGTAAGCCAAGAGAAATTCCAAACGAATCGCCTGAAATAACTAACGAGGCCATGGAAACTCATGATCTCGAACACATTCATCGGCTGATCCCATGACATAACCACACTAATCTTCTCAGGGTCCATTGAAACCCCCTACTCAGAGATCTCATGCCTCAGAAGTCTCACTTACCTGATCCAGAAAGTATTTTTTGACAACCTTTCATAGAGGGGGTGATCTCATAATGTACCCAAAATGATCCTCAAGTGATGTTCCTGTTCTTCCTCCGAGCTAGAGTATACCAGAATGTCCTCCACAAACACCACAACAAAGGAATCAAGATACTGATGAAATACCCTATTCATGAGTTACGTAAAGACCGCTGGAGCATTAGTCAAACTGAAGGGCATGCACAAATACTCAAAGAGGTCATACCTGCTTCAAAAGGCTGTCTTTGGGATATCTGAATCTTTCAACTGAATATTATGATACCCCGAGTACATGTTTATCTTTGAGAACCACTTTAACCCCTTCAACTGATCGAACAAATAATCTATTACGGAAAAAGGTTATTTATTCGTAATTGTTACCTTATTCAGCTTCCGGTAGTCAATGCACAACCGGAGGGATCCCTCAGCCTTTTTCGTGGACAACATAGGAGAGGAACAAGGATAGACGTTTGGGTGAATGATTCTTTTGGATTCTAAGTCGTCCAGCTGTTTCTTTAATTCCCTCATCTCAGTGGGGGCCATGCGATAAGAAGGAAGAGATATCAACTATGTTCCTGGTGCCTGATCAATCGAAAAAACCACATCCCGCTCCAGTGGAAAACATGGAAAATAATCTAGGAATACCTCCAGAAACACTTTAACTACATGAGGTATTTCACCTTCAGGGGAAAGACCATCCTCTAGAATGAGCGAAGATAACTAGAAGATTACACTTCCCAAGTCTGGGAGTGGAGGCCCTGCGCGACCTGACCGAGGATCCCATTCTCCATAAAACACCTGACGACTCCCATCAGGTTTCATGAAACTCACACACCGTCAGTAGCAATCAATGTGTGACTGGAAGTGTACTAGCCAATCCATCCCGATTATGACATCAAAATGTTCCATATCTAAGACAAAGAGGCTCCACTCCATCTCGACCCCTGACACAGAATGTGCACACGACGGGCACATGACACCCTACTCCTTATTTTCCACCGGTGTCACCAACTCCATCGTGAAAGACATCAAATCAGTTGGAAATTCAGTAATTCAACAAAATGGGATGAAATGAATGAACTAGAGGCACCAGTATCAAAAATTGTAGTAGCTATATAATATGCGATCAGAAAGATACCTCAAACTGTTGACGGTCCTACCTCTGATTCTGCTGGTGCCCTCTCCACTGGATGGAGATGTTCAATATCTGCCCGAGGTCGACCAATAGTCTGTGGCTGTGCCCTGAACTAGCTCTACCCAGAATATGATCCAGCCCATCCACCATGACCTCAAAATCGAGATCCCCCAGTCCTCGATGGGTTAGACTGTTCTAGCACTCCTCTTGAAGCCACTGACCCAGCCCCACACGAAAGTGGATGTGCCACACCACAGAAACGCTGCAAATTCCCTATACCTCCAAAATATTAACAGGGCTTTAGAGGAAGTGGACATGCTAGTAAGATGTTCTCAGGCTTCCCAAACTGGTGGCACACGACCGATCTCTCATTAGAACCCGCAAAAGAAAACTTCCTGGAAGAGTGGCATGAACTGTCACCTTCTTTCATCACAAGATCATACAGCTTCCTTTTCTTCGCAAAGGATATGTCACTTTCCCCTGCTGATATTGATCCATATAAACCAGCCCTAGCTTTCTTATCAATATATACCATGCATTACCGATCAACGTCCTCAGCATAGGTCCTAAGCTTAAACAAAAAACACCTGAGACTATATCTCTGTCCGCAAACCTTTCTCAAACATCTGGGCCTTCGCTTGTGCATTTGAGATAATTTCTGGAGAATACCGAAAAACTCAGTGAAACGGTTGGCATACTCCATCACAAATAGATCCCTTGAACATGTTCCATGTACTCTCTAAACCTTCCTAAGCCAACCCCTCAGGGTAGTACTATTCATTGAAGATAGCCTTGAAATCTACCCAGCGCATCTGCTCATTCTTTCCAGCCTAAAGCACTGACTCCCACTACTTACGGCTGGGAACCTCTAACAGAAAGGAGACACACATCAACCTGAGCTCCTCGGGTGCTTCCAAGAACTCAAACATACGCTCGATCTTCTTGATTCATTCATCTTCTTCCTGGGGTTCTGAGCTACCTTGGAAGGTAGGAGGCTTTTTTTTCAGAAACTCTTCTGCTTTATCTTTTCTAGGATCGGTCTCTTCTACTCTAATAGGAATAAGATCAAGAGATGGTCACTATCCTAAAGCTTTTATAGCCCTAACCACAGCCTCCATGAGCCTATGATCAATTAGTGTGGGATATATCTCTCTATCTTCCTACTATGGGTAGGTGGGAGCTTTCCGGGGTGGCATGTTGCTACAAAATGCAACAGTAACAAAATTATAGTCAATACCAAAATTATGAAAATTTTAATCAAATATATCAAATATAAATAACCTAAACACATTTCAGAAATAAAAGAAATAACTACTCCACATCCTCCGGATGTCCACATGTGGTCTGCAGCCCACACGTCTCACCTGGAAGTGAAGTCAATCCATAAATTCCAACATCCCCTGGTGACTCGTTTTCAGCCATGAGAGGTTCGGGCCAAGCACCCTACTCGCAACCAAAAGCTTAATCCTTGATAGTCCAAGCTCTCGTATATCCCGACTCATCCCAAAAAATAAATATAACCCAAAAACATTAACATCCTCTAATTCCATTTGTCACGAACCAGATCTGGTTTCCAAAATTAACGGCACCAAAACCGGCCCATCGCAAGGCCCGATGGGCATTCTCTATCCCCACATGCTGGCACAGGTGCCCAGGTATCATTTATCTGGGTTTGGGAACAATTTACCCAAACATTTATACATAAAAACTCAAAAATATTTGATAAAATAGATATGAAAAATTCATACCTACAAGGTTTATACAAAAATCCATAACTGAATACATAAGTTCAAATGAAGTAGAAAAGGTGAAATGAATCAATAAAACAACAACGAAATAGCCCCATGTACTCCATATGACAAGGGGTCATCACCCCCAAGCCTCCTCGACAACTCAATCCCAAGGATGGGGAATAACACCTTAAACCGCCATCACTCGTAGCCTTTCCTTTACCCGAGTCATACATAACCAAGTCTACTTACACCCAAGGGGTGTAAGTTGGGTTTTAACCTAATCCCAGTAGGATACCACCCAATGATTCCAAATATATCGAAATATAATGTGAAAAAGGCAAGCAATTTTAATACACAAAGAAAAGTAGTGATAAAATCTAAGAAATGAAACTTTCATTTGAAACAGTTTTCAAGATAAATTTTTTAGAATGATCAAACATTTAAATAGACATGTGAGATACTGTAAAGTAAATCCAAATACACCCCAATACAAGGGTAAATACCAGAACTCCAATCAGCACCAAAACTGGGAACACCCCTAGGCAACTAGATAGTGTCGGGCCCTATGTACCTCTTACCTCGGTGTAAAGTATCCAGATCACAATCTTTTCCCATGAATGATCCACTAGTAGGGAACATACCCATTACCTATTGGTCCCAAAATATCATCCACAAAGTTTAGTTATATTTTTCGTTATCCATTTTCTCAGTGAAACAGGGACACAACTCATCCAGTCCACTAGCAGTACTAGTACATATCTGCCCTCCTAAGTACCTGGGATTCCCATTTTGTGCTCAAAAAATTTCAGCAAAGAACATAAATCTTTTTGCATATAAAATATCACTATTGGTTACAAAAAAACAATATAGTAGCTACACACATTCTATATCATTTATAACACACAATAAAATATTTTGATTTTCAATAAAACAACCTCTCAAAATATCACATTGTTTTTCACCCAATGCTCTTTAAAATATCCACTTTCCACAATATGTGAACACTTTTAAGTCATAAAAACAAAATTAAAGATAATTAAAATTTAATGAAACCAAAAATTCAGTAATGGGGTAGCCCAATGGTAACCAATAATTTATATCATTTAAAAACCACCATTTTCACACAAACATTACACTTAAAGCCCATTTGCTTCCCCAACACCATTTAAAATAAACTTTCACAACATCAACCAAAAATAATAAACATTAAAAAAATTATTTTCAGTCCTAAAACAGTTCAATAAAATCATCTAATTAATTATAGGTCAGCCCAAAATGGAACAATAAAATTATTGTATGAAAACCCCGTAATTTCACCAAAAATTCGAACTTAAAAATTATTTTCATTATAAATGCAACTAAAACCAATTTTTACAGAAACATTAAATTGAAATAATAATTAAAATAATAGGAACATAGAATGCTAAATCACAAAAATTTCATGCACAATGGAATCACCTACCAAAGTAACAAAAATCCTTGGATCTCCGTACAGAAATCAAATCGCACCCCCACCGCACCAAGAGAAACCTAGATCAAACCTAAGAACACATGAATTAACCAAGAAAGCCCAAAGTTAAACCCTAAGTTCTAAAACCTTCTTTCTGGTCATTAGTAATCTCAATGATAAGAAAAGAAACCCAAAGAACAATGAATGAAACCCAAAGTAATTTGAAAGAGGAAAGAAAACGACTCATTTACTCGAAGTATCTTGATGTAATCACTCCAAAACACCAGGAGGTGAATTTTAAAATAGCCAAAATTCTAGTTTTTTTCAAAAATGATTAATTAGGTCATTTGGGAACTAGAATTGAAGAAAATATTGAAAATTGAGTGATTTATGAATGAAATACTTTACCTCTTCAAATACAGACGATTTGAGAAAGCCTATGAAGTTAGACACCAAATAGAGATTATCCAAAGCTCCAAATAGGGGGGGAGAGTTCTGACACGCGTCTGGGTTCAATGGCTTTTGTGACACTTGGAATCACCAAATAATCACAAAAATGGAATATGTTATAACAAAAAAAAATCATTTTTAAAATAGGAATTGGGATTTCGGTGAGGCCCAACCCCTTCGATAAAAACCCAAATAAACCTTGGTTATGGATTTGTAAAGGATCCAAATTTACATGGTGGTGTTAATATGTTAGGGGAGGCCAATTAGAAATTTGAATTTATAACAAATGTTGAAGAATTAAAATGTTATAAATGATAAAAAAAATTATTTTTCTATCAGGAATTAGGCTCACGGTTTGGCCAAATTCATGAAAACTCATCTATTCATCCATAAAACCCTGGAAAACCCCCAAATCAAAGAAAGGATGTAAATTAAATGAAAAATAACTTTAAAATTTGTCATCTATCTGACATATTTTCCTTGGTTAGAATGGCTACTTTATCCTACAGTTTTAAAACATTGTAACCTGGTAATTTTAAAAAAATCTATAGAGTTAAGAGAATCAATGCATGAGATAAAATTAAAAGAGTATTGGGGTGAATTCATGTACTTTTAGTCATTAGAAAATATAAAATGGTATTGAAAAGGAAATTTTTTCGATTAAAAGATTCATTTTTTAAATTATCATATTAGGATATAATTATTCGTCACATTATATAAAAAATAATAAATCCAAAATCTAGATGAGACTATATAATTTAAACTAATTATTATTTCACTTAAAAATTCATATTGATGTTTAACTATGTGTTTTATTCCAGTTATTATATATAAAAAATGTATGTTAAATTTAAATACTAAATGAATAATTTTAGGAAATAATTTAGCTAATTGACTATGTGAAAGTATTTCATAAATTGAAATGGGAATAAAATTTTATTTATATATTCTTATTTTATTCATTCCTATTGTATAATTTATAATGTGTACATTTATTATTTATTAAATTATACAGATATCCAACAAATAATGAATAAAAATTATGGGAATAAAATTATATATTTTGGTTTTTATGTTGAAAAATTTGTAAATTTTTGATAAATATCAGAAAAATTGAATGTGACAAAAATATGATTCTTCTAGAAAAATTATATATGATAAATTATTTAAAAAATAATTAGGATGATATATCTCTTTGTATAAAAAATGGAAAATCATTTTTTAATGAATTGTAGTTCACTATATGTATGTTCTAATTAAATTATATAGTTATTTTAATGATATATAATGAGGGGAAGCTCAACTATACTGATATAAATGGAATGAATAATCAATGGACCACGAATTATAATTTTTTTATATTTTATCAAGAAATAAAAAAAATAAAATGGTTATGGAAGAGGGTAAATGTTTCAGTATAGAATTTCAAATTTAAATAAAATGGGAAATCAAGGATGTCAATATTTCATAATCATTAAAATATAATAAATCATATCATGGTAATAGTAATAAAAAATAATAAAGTACATTGAGGAATATAAATTGTATGAATAAAGGTATATTATAAAAAATAATACATATAGTTTATGTGTAGGAAGTAAAAATTAAATGATAAGAAAAATTGATTAGATTGTTTTGGAATCATCAATATCTATTTTTTATACTTATTAATCTCTCAATGATCATTCTCTCAAATAAAACCCCCCTATTTGGAAATATTAACCCTATAAGTCACTTTGATTTCTAGGGGTCTAAATTAGAATAAAATATGATATACATTAAATAATATCAATGATTTTATTGTTTTTGATTTAAATAGTTTGTGATTTATCTTCTAATGAGTTAAGTGATACCTATATTTTATATATTTTAAAACAAATGATATCTATTATGTTTTTCGATCAGGAAAGTATATATATTTTATTTTAATTATTATATATATAGATATAAAAATTCTCAAGAATTATTGGTATAAATGAATCACATATCCAATGAGATGACTAAACACAATATAAAATTTTGGGGAATTATTTTTTATTTAGGTTATTAATGAGATAATTACTTTATGGTATTCTCTTATTACCTCATTGAAATTTTGAACAATCATTAAAAATAATGAATTATTAGTGTTTATATTTTTGTATACAAAATATATTTTTTGTTGATGAAATTATATATTATTTATAATAGCTTCGACTAATAATATTATTTGAATAAAATTTCTACATAATACCAGGATAATTTCAATTTGATAACATTATTATTGTTCAATTCTGATCATATCATTATTTTCAATACTTCTTAAAACATGGTAATTTTATCAATATGAAATTGATGATTAATAATTCATAGTGGTACCACACTGAATACGAAAACAATTTGAATGGGTACCTATGAGAATGGATTAAATACATCTATGATAAATTTAAAAAATAGAAATGAAATTTTAAATTTTTATTTAATGATATTTTTTTAGTAAAACTAATGAGATAAAAATTCATTTGGAGGGGATTTACAAAATATTCTAAATATAAATTGCAAATATATATTTGTTGAGTTTTTATATTGAATTCTGATGATAATTTTTAATTACATGTGTTTTATTTTCTCAATGAAAATTGTTATGTTAAAAATATTAATTATGGTGATAGTAACATTTCCTTATTTAACAGTCATTATTAAATAAAGATGTTGAAAAATAATAATGATCATTTATGGATTTATTTTGACATAATTAATGAATGAGATACCGTTAAACTGAATAACATAGAATATTATCCGACATTATTCAATGAAAAACAATAATCTAATATACATACATTTGATAATGTAATTATAAATCTTATTTTTATATATGAAAATAATTTTAAAAAATAATATAACCTTTAATGAAGTAATAAAATTATTTATTATTTAACCTTATTCTGATGGTTTTGTAGATTTAAATTGATTTGTAAATGGTTTATTTAAAACATTCATGAATACTATTAATAAAAATGTAATTAGGAAATTTAAATGTTTATTTAAAATAATTATACTCTACATTGGGCATAACTATTAAGTTTTAGATCCTATAAAAACTTAAGAGAATATTAATATAATTTTAAAATATAAATATAAAATAATAGCTATTATTTCTTATAAAATTCATTAAAAATTATTATATATGAAATAAATTATTATGGAAATAAATAGTAGCTCTTAAAATTTTTATGGATTTATAAATGAAATATAATATATGAATTTTTTATAATTAGTTCAAAATAAATTAATCTTCATTAAAGGCACACTTATGGTTTGAATTTTTCTATCAAACTCAATTGTTAATAATTCCTTCGACATAATCAAATGGTAATTATTTGTTTAAATATTTAAGAGAGTTGGATTCAAAAGTTAATTATTTATATAGGCTGAATTTTTTTAAAGGATTAATGAATTATATAATTATTAATTAAAAACATTAAGTAAATTCTTATTAGTATATATGGTTATTAGAATTTATACCCAATATTTTATCTATTTTTCACGATCGTATAATATTACATAAGTAGAAATATATTAATGATGGTAGAAAATTTTATTATAAAACATATTACAAAATTAAATGGTTTCTCTTATAATTATCATTTATAATATATAATTAATATTGAGGTTCCATTTATATTTTAAAAAATATGTTTATATCTTGGAAGTCATATTTTATCACAGTGAATGTGTTGTTGTGAAAGGTAATGGTTTGCAACAAATTTTCATTGTAAATATTTTTTACTTAACAATAATCTCTTTTCCCTATGAATCAAGAATATAAATTTTGTTACTACTTCCATCACACAATTAGCTATCCTTTAAATATGGAAGTTTCTAAAAATTTTCATATAAATTATCTTTTTTGTGTAATAAAAAATTCACTCACATAAATGGAAAATACATTTCATTGGAAACTAAAACATTTATAGATTATTTAATAATATTTTTAAGGTTTTATTACTGTTAAATGGTTTATAGGTATCCTAAAAATCTATTAAAGATACAATACTAACATAAATAACATTATAATTTCTGGATAATATTTGAAAATATAAAATTTTATAGTTCTACAGAAAACATCATCAATATATTGTTGTAGAAAATTATTTTTATAGTAATCTAATTTGAATTGAATAAGACGTTGAAGTGTAATAAATAAAGTCTATTGGTTTATACTGTATTAATAAATTAATTTCCTTATCTGTAGATGAAGGTATTCATTTTTTAGTCTTCAATTATTCTTGGTTGGTTTGGTTTTTTCATGATTGATTTGTTAGTTATGGTGGTGTAATTTTATTCAAATAACAGACTTTTGATAGAAAAAAGCTATTTTAGGGTAGGATTATTTCATTTTGCTTAACTATTATCTGGTTTGGGTTTATTCCCTTTTTTGGGGTACACTGTTTTTGTTTTATATTTAGTGTAATCCTTATTTTTGTTGTGTCTTAGGAAACCACCATAATCATTCATCATGGTGTTATATCGTGTGGTTTGGTGAGCATCATTCATTAGGGTTTTCATGTGTATTGTATGATAAAAAATGGGAATTTTTAGGGAATTATGTGTCAACATCATGTATTTTTAAGACCAATGTGTCATGAGAGGAACTATTAAAAAAAATTGAGAATATTCTACAATGAAGAAATATATTTTAGATATTAATATTGAATGAACAAAACCATGCTATGATTTTTGTTATCCACACTATATGTTTACCATATTAGTATAAAATATAAATAAAGGTACCCCTTTATAAATTTTTCTTATATTTCATAAAATCATAAGTGGTTATGAGTCTCTTCCCTCCCTATTTTGGATGATATATGATGATTCTTATGTCTTTTGATTCATGTATCAATTCAACCTAAGATAAAGTATTCATATTAATTTATTATTTCATATCTTCTTGTTTATTTATTCTTCAGGGACTATAACAGTAGTTGATACTTTGAACTAGTGTAATATTTATTAATGGGTGACTTATTATTGGTTAGTGGAAGATTTTATTTTTGGGATTATGGAAATTTGGTCATATTTTAGCTCCCATAGTTGTTTTATTGTTTCATGAATTGTTTAATGTTGGTTATTTTCATTATCTTAGCCATTAAATGAATTGATGTGTATCAAAAAATTATTATTTTTTTAAGGGTATTAATAAGTAATTGCTCAGAATAAATAAGATAATAATTCATTGGAATAATGTGGGATGTTGTGTTTTCATTCTTGGTGTTTTTTATTTTCCATGTTATTTATTTTATTGGGGGATAGAGTCTCATCATTATTTATAGTGTTTATAAAAATCTGGTAACATAATGAAGATATTTTTTTATTTAGTTTTTATATATTGTCCTTAATTGGTAATTTAATAATAGAATAATGGATATGTAAAATTATTTTCTGAATAATTTTGTAGAGTTGTGCTTCTAAACTATTATTCAAGTATAGAATCATTTAGTACCGTAGAAGAAGAAATAATTAAGTGATTGAATATTTGAATAAAATGATTCAATTGAGGTATATAGTAATTTTAGTTAACTATAATGTGTAATTTAATGAAAATAATTAATTAATTATGTAATTTGTATTTAGAATATTTAATGAAGAGTAAATTCAATATTTAATAAATTGTAAGTAGTATAATAAATATTTTTTTTATAAATTTAATAGATAAATTATAAGCATGTTACCAGTAGATCGTGTGAGTTGAGATATAACTATAACTAATTTGGATAATAAAAATTATGTGTTTAATTATAGATTGTATTTTATTTTTTTAATTAATATTAAATGATGAACTACAATACTATTATGAATTAGTGGAGTTAGTTTGTTTCATTGTTAGAAGTTGAAGATGTGTTTTTCGGACATTTGATGGCTGGATAATGGGATGTAGTTGTAAAGGTATTGGTATTTTCAATATAATTTATGAATGTAATATTTGATTTAATATGAAGATTATATTGTGTTTTTTATTTATTATGCACTATTAACTATGTTTATTAACTATATTACAGCCATAAATGGTTTTGGGGATTTAGTAAAACAACAACATATAGTATCTGGCTGATATGTATTCTTAACCACTCTTCCAATCATACATTATCTACAACACGTAATATAGTTATATAGAATGAATATATGGATATTTTTTGTTTTATTGGTATGCCTAATGTGGATAATGAATATGTAAGTGGTTATGTGGTGAAGCATATATGGTATTTATGAATTTCTCATATACGGTATATATTTTATGTACAAGGTATGTAGTTGTAGTAAATGAATAAGTAAGTGGATGTTATATATGTTTGGCCTAGGATGTTACTAGAAGTGATGATAGTGAAATGACATTTTCATTGAAACAAAAGGGATACAATTTCATTGAGAAAGCAAGTTCATAGAACCATTATTGTTTTATTTTGATTATTTTTTATATTATCATTCCTTTTATGCTTGGAGAGTAATCTCTTATTTAAATGGGTAATAGTAAACCTATGATAGGGAAAAATTCTACTTTATTATTTATTAAAATTTATTTAGTACAATTATCATGTTTTGGAATAAGAGTTTCACTACTAGAAATAGGTTTTATCACCACGAATATATTCCCATGGTTTAAAGAACCGTGGGGATATATTATTTCTAGTTTGTTTATACCCACAGTTTTATTAAAATTGTTGGTAGTCAACCCCCTACATATCGGGATCATCCTCAATACTCCATCGTACTCCTCCCACTTCAAACCTACCACCCTAACCTTCGACTCACGACCTTTTCCTCATCTCCCCAACCACTACCTCCTAGACATCCGACCTCTGCCTCCCGGCCCTCTCCTCCCCTCTCAGACCACCACCTCCTGACCATCTGACCTCTACATCCCGGCCTTTGAATCCCCTCCCTGGCCTTTTCCACCCAGCTCCACCTCCGCTCCCAGCCTGGAACTCCCTGCATTCACCTACACCTCAACATCCTGGCCTTCGAATCTTAAACAAGTTAATATTTTACATCTTACTACGAATCGGGATGTAATTTTTAAATGATTCAATATCTATTGGTATTTGGTAATCTCACATCTAGTTCATCCTTATGGAAATCAGTTATCGAATACACAAAAATTAGTCAATAAATTATCGAACTTTTAGGGTTTTAGAAACATAAAAGTTATCCCTATGTGGTGTGGATACATTCAGATACTATTTTCTTTTCATGAGCTAATGGAAAAGGCATGAGTAATTGGATATATTGTTTTAATTCTAGGAATAGTGTTCTTGTAAGAGTGGGATCACAGATTTAATACTATTTAGGTGATGAACATGAGGTCTTAGGTTTGTTTGAAAATATTTGGTATTTATTGGATTTTATTTCATAAAAAAAATCTCAATGAAATTTATGCTACTCTAGGTGTTCCCAATAATATGGGCCAAGAAAGAGAGGATCCAGGTTTGGATTCTATAATTGTATCTTGGTCAAAGTGAACCTAATCCCCCTTCACAATGAGAAGGTAGCATTCTGTATAATGGATAATTATTTTGGTTTGAGAATTGAATATTAGGATACCCCACTTTTTTTTCAGGGTGTCAAGCCATTGGGATTGTTAATGATGAACGTCGTAATGAGTTGTCATGATATTTTTATTCTAATAAGATGAAATATATAAAATGCTATTTCAAGAATATGAATGGTGCTGAGTCCTTGTTAGTTGCTAACTTGAATTAGATAACTGACATGGGTTGTCTGTTAAGGTAAAATGGTACCTAATCTAAGGTTTCTCAGGACTAACCATGTCAGGTGAAGGATATTTCCTTGAGGGGACAACCTTTCTGAATAGGGGTGGTTCAAGATACGTCTGATGGTGATGATATGGTTATGTTATGGGTAGTTGGAAACTCTTTCATTTCAAGATGGGCATGTTTGTGGTGAGAAATATGGTAAGTGAAACTAGTATTATAAGGATACCGTGTCCTAGATTCATAGGGAATGGATTAAAAAACATGGTATGATGTAATGTAGGGGGTTATAATGATGTATAGTGTCTTGATATAGTAATATGGTTAGGTTACTAAATTTACTTTTTCTCTAGTATTTTTAGGTTATACTTAAGAAAATAATGATCTATGATTTGTTATCCTTAAATTTTTCCTACTTTGTACATTCTATATTTGGTCTTTAATGATACTTTGGAACTTCACTTATATTCTCTGCCTAGTATAAGATGAATGATATTGTTCCTCATCACTTGAAATTGATGATTCTTCTTCTCCAACATGTATACTCTCAACACCTTTATCTCATCAATTGATTGTTATGATCAAGTATCACTTATTAATGTTATTCTTTTAATTTGTCAAGGTAAAAAACTATTTAGGAAACTTCATTCCCAGGCTCAGATTACTGTGTTTCAAAAATTTTATTTCATACTAGTTGAGTCCATCATTTACCACTTTATGTAAATTATCTCTCTTCATTACCCTTAATATGAACCAATTCAGGTTATCACATTCTAAAAACTACATATCAAATGTCTGTTATGGGAAATGTTCATATTATGGACAAATAAATTTCTGAATTTCTAATAATATTTGATTTATTTTTTATGAAATATCACAAATTTAATTTATTAAATGGTAAATTACCATATAAAAAGTATGGGTCATTATAACCATGAAGTAGACATGGAATTTTATGTATTTTCTTTATTAATTTTTCATAAACATATCTTGAATTCACATATTACACATCAATGATTATAATTCTAGTAAATAAAACATAAAAATTTCATTCAATATACCTGAATGGATTTTATTCATTAACAATTTCATATTAATAAAACACTAAAAATGTTTTTTAATCACTGAACTATTTTAATGAATTATGGTTTTCTTAATTATCTAAACCTCAGAGTAAATATCATCACTATAATATCAATGTATTAATTTAGATCACATCACCACCCCTTAATAAGTTAACTTAATGAGGGATATTAGACTCTATGACATGTTATGTTTTCTGATCATCAAGGGATCTTCAATTTCCTCTTTTTTATTTATCAAAAACATGGGAAACAACACATGAATTATTTTCTACGTTTCAACTCCCAACTCAATAAGTATCTACAATAAGCAACACCATCTATATATTCTCCATTTATTATCTCCTATATAATGAAAAATTGAGTCCATATCCTTTTTAAAAAAAAGTTCATTTAAATTCTCCAATCCTATAGTACTATAATTCATTTTCTTCATTCGTACTTAGATAACATGAATTTTCAACATCACCCACTTTGAATAAATTTCCCCAAGCATTCTTATCCTCTATTAAACACTCTTCCATCCACAATATTCTCAACCAATAACCAATAATTCCAAATAAAAAATATATTTCCTTTATCATGATGTTCAGAAACACTTAATATATTGTGTTTTAATCCATCTACATAAAGAGTGTTTTTATTGAAGATTATCTTTCCCAATAAAAATTAAACCATCTCCTTTAACATTTAGTGAACCATAATTTATGAAAGTAACTAAGAATCCATTTATTTTTCTAATATATTTCAATGTTTTATATCTTTTACCGTGTGAGCACAACGTCCACTATCTAAGATCCATGGACATTCCCCTTTGTATACTTTGGGTGAAACTTCAACAACTAAAGATATATCTATCACTTTTATATTTTTCTTTTAAGTATTTTGAGTATTAAAACACAAAATTTAACAAGATGGTATAATGAGGAGGCATTCATTTTTATCATTAATAGGCTAGTCACACCTTCCATAGACTTATTTAAGAATATCAAACGTTTTCTGTGATTTCTATATCGAATTTACCATATGATTCTATCTTTTATTCGTTAAAGGGGTTGAAACCCACATACATGGATTCTAAATACTCCCAAGTATATCATGACATCTATTTTAAAAAAACATAGCTTTTTTATATGAAAAAATATTCCAATGTTCTAATAGAATCCATAAAAAGTATATTTTTTAAGCATCGTGTTGAACAAAATTTGTAGGATACCTTGAAATTTTTTTCAAAATTAATTCAAAAACATTAAAGTTATAAATACTTTATTTTCATAGAATGTTTTATTCTCCATAAAATAACCCCTACCAAATAATAAATAAAATTATAAATTATTATTATTAAAATAATTTTTTTTTTCCAATGTGTTTAATGACTCTATATCTATAAAGTAGTATTTTACATTGAAATTTTATTTATTATTCCCTATCAATGACCACTTGGGAGTCAATTTTTTAACTTATTTCTTTAGTTTACATCTCAAGGTAGAAAAGTTTTCCTTTTTCCTACCTATTCAATCATAGAATCCAATTGTCCTTAAATATGTTTTTCTATGTACTAATATGATTTGATAAATTTAATAATAAAATTGATTGTAATGAATTTTTTAAAGATGATTTACATTTTCGATTGAATAATACTTTTTTTCATGTAATAGAATGGAATTATGCTAGATGTATTGTACCAATCAAATTTCAACTGAGTTTCTAAATAATTTGGAGAATTTTTTTGATTTTTTATTTAACAATGCGTCATAAGGAGGTTATATACAGTGTCCCTACTATAATGCTGTTGGAAGATGATGGATAAGATGAAAAGTAGTTAGTTATAGTTTTTTGGAATTTTAATTTCAAGCAAACAATAATGTTTGATTTAACCATAGAGAAACATGTCAATCTTCAATTATTCAAAAACGAAATGAATGAAGTGACATGGTGAATTTGATATTTGATCGGTTTCCATATGTGCATCATTCTAAGAGGGATAGCATGATGGTGCAAGAACACAATGATATCAGTACACATGAGGATAATTCCTATGACGATGATGTTGAGAGAGTGAAAATTTTATTGGATGATGCCAGAACTCCGGTATAGTATTAATGTACTAAAATGAAAAAGTTGGAATTTTTATTGCAGTTATATCATGGGAAAACCATGTATGGGATTTTACATATGACCATTGATTATATTTTAATATTTTTGATGGAAATTTTTTATGATGGTGCAGATATTCCCTCAAATAATTACATGGAATGGAATTTAATTAAGAAGCTTATAATTGATACCAATAATGTCCATGCTTGTCCAAAATATTACAGTTTATTTTTGATGAAAAAGATGACAGTAATGACTGTAAATATTGTGGTACATCTTGATGGAATAAAAATACAGATGGAACACCATCTCATGTGCCATAGAATGTCATGTGGAACTTACCATTGATTCCCATACATCAAAATCTATTCATGTCTCCATGAATCTCAGTCAATATGTGATTTCATGATGTTGAGATAATTAAAGTTAATGATGATCTGGTCCATCCTGCATATAGATTAGCATGAAGGACATTTGAGGCACAACATCCTGATTTTGCAGTAGAGGTGCATAATGTCAGATTGGTCATATCATGTGATGGTTTAAATCTATTTGGTTATATTGTTACTACTCATAATATGTTGCTGATTTTTATTCTTGTTTATAATCTTTCTCGATGGATTCTTATGAATAAACTTATCACATTCTTGTGTATACTGATATCTGGACCATCGGATCCGGATAATTATATATATGTCTACTTGCAGCCTTTAATAAAAGAGTTGAAACAACATTGTGATTTAGGTGGGCAGAAATTTGATGCTTCTTCAATGAATACGTTTCAGATGTGTGCTTCCCTTATATAGACCATAAATGATTTACCTTCCTATTAAATGATGTTTGGGTGGTGCAAGAAGGGAAAAATATCATGTCCCGTTTTTCGGAAGAATACACGATCGAGAAGGCTTAAATATCGTCGTAGTTTCAGTTTCATCGGGCATCGCTGAATCTTGAAAATGGATCATCAATACAGAAAGAATCATCCGAGGTTTTATAATAATCATTAAACTGAAGAACCACCTCAATGTATGTTAGGAAGTGATGTGCTTGATGAATGGAAAGATTTCGGCTTTTCATTAGGGAAAGGACAATTGAAATCTCGAAAGATAAAGAATTATGATACAAAAGTCAATTACAATTGGAAAAAGAGAAGTATTTTTTTGTGTTTCAATTTTGTTCTACTAATTTATTACGTCATTCAGTAGATGTAATTCATATTGAGATAAATATATGCGAGATGATTCTTCCAATTCTTTTGAATATAAAGGGGAATAAAAAATATGACTTCCGGTCTCGCTGGGATTTATTAGATTTGGGTATTCGAACATAACTAAATCCTATTTATATTGATGAAAACATATTGAAGGTTCCCTGTGCTTATTATGTGATGACACTAGCAGAGAAAGATGAATTACTATCAATATTGTAGAATATCAAGGTTCTAGATGGCTATTCCATCAATATATCTAAACGAGTCAACAGAAGACATTTGAAATTTAAATCCCTAAAAACTCATGATTATCACATCTTTCTTCATGAATTGATTCCAATTGCATTTTGTAATTTTCTATCCAATAATGTAATCGTGGATGTAATTTAGTTGATTCATTTTATATAGACCTTTGTGCTAAAAGATTATCCAAATCATTGTTGATAAAAATGCAGCAAGTGGCACCATTAATTCTGTGTGAGTTGGAAAAAAATTCCACTATCCTTTTTCACTTGCATGCTTCATATAACAGTTAATCTTCCAACTAAGACACTTATTTGGGGACCAGTCACTTTTTGGTTGATGTATCCCACTGAAAGAAATATGTTCACAATGAAATCATATGTCTGAAATAAGAATTATTCTGAAGGTTCTGTTGTTAGGAGTTATCAGGAACAAGAATGTATGTATTTTTGTTCAATGTATTTGTCTAATGTGAGAACAAGACATAATCAAGAAATGAAAAATTGAGATGAGAAGTATGAAGAAATTCTGCCCTCATTTCCATCTCTTCGTTAAACAGGTGGAATTGTTGGGTCATATATATTGGTTACATTGAGCATTGAAGAAATAAATATGGAACATCGTATAGTCTTGTTAATTGTGGATTGTTCGATGCCTATTTAAAGTATGTACCTTGAATATATATATGTTATCTCATACGATATCATATCACATATACCCTGTACTTCTGTTGTCATTTTATCTAGCGAAAATAATCAAATTATAAGTAGATTTCATCTTGTTGAGTCAAAAGTACTCTTTTGACTTCTACATCATGTTTTGGAAATCAAAAATGTATTCTATTCTTTATTTTGGAAATCACAATTGTCTTTTAATCGTATCGTACTGACCATGTCAATTGTATCATACTGACCATGTCAATCGTATCGTACTGACCCTGTCAATCGTATCGTACTGACCCTGTCAATCGTATCGTACTGACTCTGTCAATGGTATCGTACTAACTCTTTCAAACGTTTCATACTGACTCTGTCAATCATATCGTACTGACTCTTCTACTCAGATGATCATTACTTCTTTTGGTACTTTGTCAAAAACACTTATTACATTTTAATCGTACCCATGCTTTTCATTTCTATATATCATATGTCCTAACAAAACGATGTCATTGAGTTAGTTACAAACTAATCAAAACGATGTCAGTATTTCTGTTTCAATATGACCGTTGGAGGAAATATGACCGTTGGAACTCGAGCCCTACAAATAGGAGGTCATTTGAAGCTGAGAACAGAATAATGATTGATGAATGAATGATGAGACTTCGTGAACTATCAAGATTCTAGAGAGAGACACTGTGACTTCTCTCATCTTCCTTGTGCGTCCGATCATCGTATCGAGGTCTTTCAAGTGATTGAAAGACAGAGGTGCTGATTACCTTTAAAATGGAGGGTTGCCCGGGATAGGCAGACAGACGTGCCGATCATCGTATCAAGGGATGCCGGGGATAGGTAGACAGACGTGCCGATCATCGTATCGAGGGCTACCGGGGATAGGCAGACATACGTGTCGATCATCATATCGAGGGCTCACCAAGGTGTTGGTGAGACATACCTTTTATCCTAGGTGAAAGGATAACCCTTCTCTTTGGGATAAAAGAATTGTAATACTTTTACATTTCCGCAGTTACATGTATTAGAAAGGAATTTGTATTGTTTCCTTTCTTCTTTACATATTCAATTGTAATTGTTTCAATTACAATCATTCTATTACATATTGTATTGATTGATTCTATATGCATTAAGGTAGAATCATTCATCTTTGTATTACTCTGATTATTGTGTTCATCTTGAATACAATTGTTTTACATTACATTAGTATTACAATACATCATACCTTTTATATTCAATTCAATTGTGGGTGGTATTAGTTTAAGATCATTTAAACTAATCTCTTAGTTTCTAAAACTCAAAGGTTTTTTAAACCAACTATTCACCCCCCTCTTGTATTGTTCTATCTAATAGATATACATATCTTTATATTCGGTCCAACAATTGGTATCAGAGGAGGTTTTCCACTGATTTGTATTAGTAGCTTTATTTCTTTCATATTTCTTAAATACTTACTACACTAACATGTGGAGTGGAAACATTTTTGTTGTTGTATTAGATGGAAGGAATAAACATTGGGTCAATAGAAAATCTGAATCCGTCTAGACCACCAATCTTTGATGGGAATTATTATGAGTATTGGAGAGATCGTATGAAGACTTTTGTTATCAATACTGGTGTAGACAATTTTATTATGCTTACTGGAGGTTAAAAAAATCCTGATAAAGAAATTAGTACTTTCACCAACCAAGAGAAGCAAGAATATCAACTGAATTACAAGGTATGCAATACTTTTTTATACTCTATGACCAGGAATATATACAGTCATATATCATCATGTGAAGTAGCCAATTGTATTTGGAAGAAATTAGAAGTCACTCATTTTGGTAAATCCAAGGTTATAGAAACAAGGAGAGCAATGCGTCGAGCAGAGTATCATGGTTTTGTTTTTCCTTATGGAGAGCCAGTATGTAAAGTGCAACAATGTTTTATAACAATTGTCAACAGCTTACAATCTATGGGAGAAAAAGGTCTTCAGGATGAATCTCTAGTTGATAAGATCATAGATATAATGCCAAATGAATGGGATTCAAAAAGAACAGCTATTTATGAGAATATAAAAGTTTCCCAGATTACTCTTGATGAATTCTTTGGAACTCTTCTACAGCATGAGACAAGAATGAAGAGAGATGCTTATTTTAACAAGAAGAAGAATGGAAATGGAAGTGTAGCCTTTGCATCTAAAGCTAAAACAACTGAAAGGCTTACAAGGTCTAAATCCAAGAAAGTTGTTATATCTGATTCAAGTGATTGTAATCTTTCGGATAATGAGTTAGCCAATCTTGCTCGAAGGATGAACAAGATTTTGGGAAAGAGTGATTTTCAATATAGATTCAAAAAGAAAGAAAGGAAGGATAGGAAAGATTCAGAGGTAACTTGTTATGAATATAAGAAAGCATGATATATAAGGCCTGATTGTCCTTTAATGAAAAGGAAAGATAGAAAGGAGAAACACTCTGAAAGAAACAAGAAAAGGTTTTATAAGAAAAAGAAATTTTTAAAAGCAAATGATACGTGTAGTGCCAGTGGTAGTGACTCATCAGATGATTCTTCAGAATATGAAACATCAGGACAAAGGAATATCAGAATCTTAGCCAGATTACCAATTAAAGATCATTGTCTCTTCGCTAAGGTATATAATGCTGAAGCTGTTACAAATGTATCTTTAAATGCAAATTATTCTGATAATAGATATTATGAATCTTAAAATGATGAATCTTCATCATCAGAAGATGATACATTACCTTCTTTTCAAGAAGTATCTAGATTTGCTAAATTACTTGAAAATGAGAATTCCAAACTCAAGAAAAGACTTGAAAAAGTAAATTCTAGAATTTCAATCTTGACTAAAGAAGTATCAGATCTTTCTAAAGATCTTGATGTGAAATATTCTGATTTTGAAAGTATTTTAAAAACCCTCGAGAAAGTTAAATCTGATAAGGATAAACATTCTAAGGATCTTGAAACTAAAATTTCAAAGAAAAACATTTTAGATCCTAAGTCTAGTTCAAATTCAAATGTTTTGGAAAATAAGAATTTGGTTTTAAAACTAAAGTAAGAGATTTTATCCATGAAGAAATGTTTGTCAAACTTTACTCATGGAAAGGAAAACATTGGCCGGATGTATTCTCAAATTAGACCATTGAGAAATCGTTCTGGTCTTGGTTTTACTTATTCCAATCCTGTTTTTAGCAATAACTATTTTTTTCCTCAAAAAACCATTTTCTGTTCTAAGTGTCAATGTGGTGGACACTGGAGAAGAGATTGTTCTCTTAACAAAACTCAATCTTTAGGATTTCATAAAGCTAATTTTTTAAAACAAATGTGGATTCCTAAAATTATTTTATCTAACCCTTCTGGATCAAAACAAGTTTGGATTCCGAAAATCTAATTGTTTCTTTCTCAGGAAAATGATAAGTGTACCAATAAGAATACATGGTACAGGGATAGTGGTTGTTCTCGACACATGTCTGGAAACAATGATCTATTTGATAAAGTTTATCAAAACAAAACGTGGAAAAGTTACCTTCAGAGATAATGCTCAAGGAAAGATTGGTGGTATAAGTAATATTGTTTTTCTTGGAAAAGATCTTATCTCAAATGTTTTGTTTGTTAAAGGTCTTAGGAACAATCTCATCAGCATAAGTCAATTATGTGATGAAGGTTACCTTGTGAATTTTAGAAATGATAAGTGTCTTGTTCACAATTCCAAGGATGAGTACTTTCTATCTACCCATAGACAAGACAATGTTTACACTATTAACATAGAAGACCTTAGGAACCAAAACATACCTTGTTTAAGTGCAATAGAAGACCAATCGTGGCTATTGCATAGAATACTAGGACACTATAATCTGAGAAACCTTAGTAAACTCTCAAAGAAAAGACTTGTAACGGGGCTACCGGATCTTAGATATGATTCTTCAAAAGTCTGTGATCTTTGTCAATTTGCCAAGAAACATAAAACTAGATTTAAATCAAATAGTGATGTTTCAAATTCTAATTCATTAAAGATTATGCATATGAATCTTTTTGGTCCTTCACAATCTGGAAGCATTGGAGGCAAATACTATGTATTTTTTTAGTTGATGACTTTACTATATTTACATGGGTCTACTTTCTCACAAAGAAATCTGAATCCATTTCGTATTTCAAAGCTTTTAGAGCCCAAGTGAAAAATGAGAAAAACCTACCATTGATAACTATTCAATGTGATCATGGTGGTGAATTTCAAAATTCAGATTTAGAAACTTTTTGTAGTATGAAAGGTATTACTCAAAATTTCTCAACTCCAAGAACTCCTCAGCAAAATGGTGTTGTTGAAAGAAGAAATCGTATTCTTCAAGAAATGACTCGAACCATGTTGAGTGAATACTCAATTGCTAAGCACTTTTGGGCTGAAGCAGTTAGTACTGACTGTTATACTATAAATCGTGTTTTAACTAGACCATTTCTTAATAAAACCCCTTATGAGTTATGGACTGGCCGAAAACCAAAAGTTTCATACTTCAAAGTTTTTGGATGCAAAGTATTCATTTTGAATAAAAAAGATAATCTACACAAATTTGAACAAAAATATGATGAAGGAATCTTTCTAGGCTATTCTAAAACTTCTAAGGCTTATAGAGTTTTCAATAAAAACACTTGTACTGTTGAAGAAACAGTACATGTAAATTTCGATGAAACTAATCCTTTTGTTTTCATCCAACCCAATCCTACATCCTCGGATGTGTTTTCAAAAACTGATTATCAGTCTTTGATAGAAGATCCTTATGAAAAGGAAAATGTTCATGAAAGTATTCCTGAAACATTTACCACAGAAGATTTTCAATCATACGTTGATGAACAGGTTTTACAAAACCCAAATCAATTTTTTCTTAGGAATCATCCCAGTGATAACATAATTGGTGATGTAAATCAACATGTAAGGACCAGAAATTCCACATGAAATGAAATAGAACATCTTTCTTTTCTTTCTCAATTTGAACCTAAAAGTCCAAGTGAGGCCTTAGGTGATGATGATTTGATCAAAGTAATGCAAGATGAACTAAATGAATTTGAAAGGAATCAAGTCTGGACTTTAGTTGATAGACCTAAATAAACAACAATGATTGGTGTAAAATGGGTTTTCAGAAACAAATGTGATGAAAATGGAATCATTGTAGGAAATAAAGCAAGACTTCTTGCTAAAGTCTATAATCAACAATAAGGAATAGACTATGAAGAAACATATGCTCCTGTAGCAGGACTTGAATCTATTATTCTATTAGCCTTCGCAGCATTTTTCAATTTCAAACTATTTCAAATAGATGTCAAACGTGCTTTTCTAAATGGTTTTGTTCAGGAAGAAGTTTTTTTCGAACAACCTCCTGGTTTTCAAGACTCAAAACATCCTGACCATGTTTTTAAACTTACCAAGGCTCTATATGGTCTTAAACAAGCCCCTAGATCATGGTATGATAGACTTACATGATTTCTTTTACAAAACAATTATACAATAGGAACAGCAGATCCAACCCTTTTTATAAAAGTGGAAAACAAAAATGATTTGATTGTTCAAATCTACGTTGATGACATCATATTTGGATCGACTCAGAAATCTTTAACTGATTCTTTTGAAAACATAATGAAATCTAAGTTTTAAATGAGTAAGATGGGTGAGTTAACATTCTTTTTAGGTTTTTAAATTTCTCAAAAACCAGAAGGAACATATATATCCCAACATAAGTAAATTAATGATTTACTTAAAAATTATGGATATAAAAAAACTAAAAGTATTAGAACTCCTATTGGAACCTCAAATACACTTGATCTTGATGAAACTGGGAAACAAGTAGATCAAACAATCTATAGAGGTAAGATAGTAAGTTTTCTATACTTGACAGCTAGTCGACCAGACTTTATGTTTTCTGTATGCTTATGTGCAAGATATCAATCTAATCCAAAAGAGTCTCATTTAAAAGTCGTAAAGAGAATCTTTCTGTATTTAAAAGGGACTATGGATTTAGGTCTTTTTTAATCTTCTGGGAATGATTTTGTTTTAAAAAGTTTTTCAGATGCTGACTTTGGTGGTTGTAGAATGGATAGAAAAAGTACATCTGGAACATGTCATTTCTTAGGAGATTCTTTGGTTTCCTAGTCCTGCAAGAAACAACACTCAGTAGCACTATCCACTGCTGAAGCTGAATATGTAGCAGCTGGAAGTTGTTGTGCTCAAGTATTGTGGATGCAACACACACTCACTGACTATGGATTGAGTTTCTCCAAAACTCAAATTCTTTGTGACAATACATGTGCCATATCTCTCAGTAAGAACCCATCACATCACTCACGTGAAAAACACATAGATCATAGGCATCACTTTCTTAGAGATCACACACAAAAAAGAGATATTGTTTTACAATTCATCGGAACGCAAGAACAACTTGCTGACATTTTTACAAAACATTCACCTTCCGATAGATTTGAATATATAAAACATAAGCTAGGAATGATTACATTAAAATAATCCTTCATGTATACTTCCTATTATACATCTCTCTTAATAGTAAGAAACTCCTCAGAGAAAGGGGGAGAACATTTCTTTCTCTGTTTTTTTTTTCTTTATTTCATCTTATCTTTTGTTTTTCCCTGATATGTGTTTTCTATTTTTCGTATTGACAATTTTAGTTTTCTGTTTATCGTATTGACAATTTTAGTTTTCTATTTATCATATTGACAATTTTAGTTTTTTGTTTATCGTATTGAATTTCTTTTCCATCGTATCAACCAATCATGGTATTGAATCGACCGATGATGGTATTGATTTTCTTTTCCTTCGTATCGAACGATCATGGTATTGAATCGACCGATGATGGTATTGAATTTCTTTTCCATCGTATCGAACGATCATGGTATTTAATCGACCGATGATAGTATTGAATTTATTTTCCATCGTATCGAATGTTCATGGTATTTAATCGACCGATGATAGTATTGAATTTCTTTTCCATCGTACGTTCAGTCCTTGGTAACGACTTTGTTTTCCATTGGCATGATGTTTTTTTTCTTACGATTGTATCTTCTTTTGTTTTTTACTAAAACCAAGAATCACCTTACGATCTCCAACAGTTATTTTTTTTGTTTTCGTTCTAAATCCTATCCATTGATCTTATTTCCTATAATCTTGACCGTAGAAGATCAAAGGTCATCCCATTATCGCCTATAAATAGCCCCCCTCCCCTCCCCAAACCAACATTGGTTTTTCAGGATTTATGGCGAAGCTCTGCTCCACCGGTTTCAAATCATCGTAAGATCTTCTCATCGGAAGAACCATTATGTCTCAATCCTCTACTAACACTCCCACCGAAATGTCTTCAAATACTTTTACAGAGAAATACTTTAACAGAGAAAGGTTAGTATCTTGGGACTTTTTCTATACGTACGATTCCACAATCAGGAGGATTATTTTGTTTCAAGGGTGTGAACATTTGTGTGTTGAAAAGCCTGATTCTCAAGATCTGGGTCTTTTTGATGAAGTCAGTCAATTTTATAAAACAGTATCTTTCGACAAAGACATGACTATAAACTTTGTTGTGTATGATAGAAAGATATCAATGTCTTTGAAACAAGCAGCTCATTTTCTAAATGTCTCATCTGAAAGAGATTATTTCTGTCCATATCATAAAATACCAGAGGAAGTTGGTACGTTTAATAGAGAATGTGCTGAGAAGTCGTCGTTTGTTTTTAATGAAGAGAAAAGGAAAGTATCTCATCTTTCTCCAGACAATCGTTTTGTGACTTTATGGATGCAAGGCTTTCTTATTCCAAGGAATGGTGATAGAGAATCTTTGAAAGTTTCTGATATTTTCATGCCTGACTATCTTGTGAATATGAGAAAAGTGAATATCATGGGGTATGTTTTTGAAACCATTAAGACTGTCAAGACAAGAGGGATTAAGTCCCAGATGATTATGTATCCAGCCATCCATACAAAGTTCATTCTCGAAAGTACGAAGTTTTGTAACATTCCTTTGAATGGAAACCTCATAGATTTGAAGCCTTCTTGGATTATCAAAATCACGATGAAAATTTTGAATGTTTGTATTGATCACAATTCAAAACTTTTTGTCAGAGATGTAGAAGCTGAATTGGCTCAGAATCAATCGGCACCTATGCCAGCCAAAGATTTTCAGTCTACTGGTGTAACTCAAAAGTCTGATCCGAAAACCAGTTCAAAGCCCAAGAAGAAGCCGAGATACAGTAAGGAGGTTGTAGCCAAATGGATAAAGGATAAGGAACAGAGAAAGTAAGGTGATCCGAAGTTCGGTCTTGACCCTGCTGAGGCTTTTGCAGAAAGAGTAAGGGTTGAAGAAACTCTCAAGGCTGAAATGAAGAAGAAGGTTCTTTTGAAAAGAAAGGCTCAGGACTTTGATGTTTCTAAAGTCTTGAAAGCAGTAGAGGATGCTAGTGCTCAACTAATAGAAGAAGTGCACCAAGAGCCCATCGTACAGAGTCTCCCTGAGAAAGGATAACAAAAACAAGTGATGGAAGAGATAGAAGAAGTGGAAGAAGTATGAGATTTTCTTTTATAATTACTTCAGAGTTCGAAGAAGAGTAGAGAGGAATCGGTTCAAAAGCTGAGTGAAGGTGTTCAACAAACTCCTCATGCCGATCAAGCACGATCTCGAGACAGAATGTCATCTCAAGAAAAGCAAGGTGCTCAATCCTCTCACTCTATTAATGTTTTCATTAGTGATAGAGTGGAAGAAGAAAGAAAGCAGAAAGAAAAAGAAAAAGGAAAACAGCCAGTTGTTGACTCAAGCCGATCGTATGAACTAGCATCGTACGATGAAGACACTGATTCAAAACATACAATCTCTCTTATGAAGAGTGATAATATTGTCCATGTTTTATGAAGAGTTGAGAAGACTATTCCTTATTTTCCAAGGCTGGAAGGAAAAATCGATTTTATTACTCGTAATCGAAAGAAGATGTTTGGCTCTGTAAAAGAGTTGATGAAGAAAGTTTTTTCAGTTGAATCCGATTTGAAAGCTCTTTCAGAAAGTTCGGTTTCTCATAAGATGGCCTGAAATAAGATGACAATGTGGTCGTACAAAACAGAGAGCTTAATCAATGATCATGAGATAGCAATTGAAGATATAAGGAGGTTTTCAAATGAGCTTGCAATTGCTTTCAATAAGATTGACAGAGAAATGGTTGAAAGGTTGAATCTTTTGTCTTCTCAAAGAGTCGATGTTCCTTCAATGAAAGATTTGCAAGAGAGAATGAATGTTTTTCAATCTGAATTCTCAAACGTTTCATCTTTCAAGGATGAAATGGTCTTGTTGAAGAATCAAAATTTTTTGTTATCCAAAGATAACAAGAATCTGCAAAACAGAATTGATACTCTTGAAGAAGTAATCAGAGTCCAGGAAGAGACTATCAAAAATCATGATCATATTTTTGCGGACCAACAAGAGCTTCTCAAAACTCTGGGCGAATCTCTTTCTGAAGACAAGAAGGAGATCCAGAAGATGAAAGATGTTCTTCATGAGCTCATAAAGAAGGAGAAGGAAAGATAAAACAAATGATTGTTGTATTTGTTTTCCTGTGGAACTTGTCTTTTTTTTATAATGGTTATAACTCTTTTCTTTTGTCCTGCATTTTTTTCTCTCTAACTCTTTCAGGTAAAACAAAGTAACCCCATTCTTTTTGTAAATCACAAAGGGGGAGAATGTTATAAAAGGGGAGATTGTTATAAAAGGGGAGAATGTTTTACAAAAGGGGAGAATTTTTTACAAAGGGGGATTGGTTTAATCAAATGCTTCAAAATCAAGGAAAAACTATGAATACAATCCTTAGGAAAGTCCATACCAAAGGGGGAGTTAGTTGTATTCAATTCCTTATTCAGAAGGGTTTTCAATAACTCAGGAGGAGATAAGTATTTCTTGTTACATTTACTTTGTGTGTTGTGCTTTCCAAAAAGGGGGAGATTGTTGAGTCGAAAGTCCTATTTTGACTTCTACATCATGTTTTGGAAATCACAAATGTATTCTATTCTTTGTTTTGGAAATCAAAATTGTCTTTTAATCGTATCATACTGACCCTGTCAATTGTATCGTACTGACCCTGTCAATCATATCGTACTGACCCTGTCAATCGTATCGTACTAACCCTGTCAATCGTATCGTACTGACTCTGTCAATCATATCATACTGACTCTGTCAAACGTATCATGCTGACTCTGTCAATCGTATCGTACTGACTCTGTTACTCAGATGATCATTACTTGTTTTGGTACTTTTTCAAAAACAATTATTACATTTTAATCATACCCATTCTTTTCATTTCTATATATCTTATGTCGTAACAAAACGATGTCGTTGAGTTAGTTACAAACTAATCAAAACGATGTCGTGCTTTCTGTTTCAATATGACTATTGGAGGCAATATGACTGTTGGAACCCAAGGCCTATAAATAGGAGGTCATTTGAAGCTAAGAGAAGAATAATGATTGATGAATGAATGAAGAGACTTCTTGAACTATCAAGATTCTAGAGAGAGACACTGTGACTTCTCTCATCTGCCTTGTGCGTCCGATCATCGTATCGATGGCTTTCAAGTGATTGAAAGATAGAGGTTCCGATTACCTTTAAAATCGAGGGCTACCAGGGATAGGCAGATAGACGTGCCAATCATTGTATCGAGGGCTGCCGGGGATAGGCAGACAGACGTTCTGATCATCGTATCGAGGGCTACCGGGGATAGGCAGACAGATGTGCCGATCATCGTATCGAGGGCTCACCAAGGTGTTGGTGAGATAGACCTTTTATCCTAGGTGAAAGGATAACCCTTCTATTTGGGTTAAAATAATTATAATACTTTTACATTTCCGCTGTTACTTGTATTAGAAAGGAATTTATATTGTTTCCTTCCTTCTTTACATATTCAATTGAAATTATTTCAATTACCTATCATTCTATTACATTTTGTATTGATTGATTCTATACGCTTTAAGGTAGAATCATTCATCTTTGTATTACTCTGATTATTGTGTTCATCTTGAATACAATTGTTTTACATTACATTAGTATTACAATACATCATACCTTTTATATTCAATTCAATTGTGGGTGATTGTATTTGTATTAGTTTAAGATCATTTAAACTAATCTCTTAGTTGCTAAAACTCAAAGGTTTTTTAAACCTACTATTCACCCCCCTCTTGTATTGCTCTATCTAATAGTTATACATATTTTTATATTCGATACAACACATCAGTCTATGTTGTTGAGAAGAATTGAGGCTATGCATAGCCAAGAGTTCCCAGCTTGGATGAAATCAATGTTATTACCATTACATTAAATACCTTAATATATAGATATATATTTAATTATATTACTCATATGCATTCCAGGTATTGAGTTTATCAGATGAATTCATTTCTCAAGAATTAAGATCGTTGGCTTTTGGTCCCAATTCAATGGTTCATGAATGAAAATATTTAATAATCAATGGATATAAATTTGTTACAACTGATAAAGTAGTGAAAATGAGAACAAAACATGATGGCGTTATGTTAACTACTAGAACTGATTGTTATGCCAGTGCATCAGATAGTCGACCTCTATATGAAGATGTGTATTATTATGGACTGGTTGATAAAATATTTTTATTGGATTACTTCACGGAAGGGTGAGTCACTATGATGAAATTTACATTGTTTGATTCAATGACGTGACATAGTACATTTATTGATGACTTCAAATTTATAGTTATTGACATGCATCAATTCTTGCATTGTGATGAACCATACATTTTGACATCAATGAAAAAACAAGTGTTTTATGTGAAAGATCATCTTTAAACCTGATTATGGTGTCATTAATGAAGTAATAGAAGACATATTTTTCATGTTGTTGGGGATGAAAATTTCATCATTGACGCCCCCATCAGTGATATCTAAAATATTGTATTCGATGACACAAATTGTCCCATTGTGAGAGATAATGTTGAACCTGAGGTAGTGGAAGGTAATATATAAAATCTACAATATATATTCAAAGTTCGTTCAATTTACATTCACTTGAGTTTCTCAGGTTGGTATTGATGTAATTAACATATTTTAGTTTTAGTTTGGAATGATATGTCTTTTTTAGTATTGTTTGGTTTCATTAAATTTTATTATATTTATTTCAATTTAAAAAAATTGGTTTAAAATGTGGTTTTAAAAACTGTATAACATTGTTAGAAATTATCATTACTGGAAGATGTTATGACATTACTTGTCTTAATTGGCTTTTAAGTTGTATGTATTATTTTTAAAAAAATTTGCTAAAAATATTTATTTTATTCTTATGCAGATTATATAGAAAACTGCAGAATCTCACAAGAAGAGATTATTTGATTTTGATATTTTTAGATGAGAGAATGATTTGTCTTTAGTGAGTATAATAATTCTAATATTTATCTTCTGCATTACATATAATATCATGTTCATATTTTTGATCAAATGTTTTTAGGTATATATGAATCATGTGTTTCCTCTTCCAATTAAGGGACCGAGCAGGGATCCTCCTAGACCTAGGCGAAGCTCCCATCTTACCCCTCCCCAAACTGACCCATTAGTGGACATCCCATCTACGACACATGTCCGCCCTCCACTTGAGAACCCTGGGATGATCCCATACATGCTGCTGTCATCATCCCATTTACCCTCTTTTTCCCATTCCTGGTCAATGGCGACTAGACCGTCGTTCTCACCTGCACAATTCCCATATCCATTCATGTATCCCCAGACCTACTAAAAATATTCTGAAAAGTCTACACGACCTCCTTTTTCTACCATCCATCCTACACATATATAGTATGTTCCTTCAGTTTCCACTCTTGTTCATAAAGATCAGCTGGTGTATGTTGTGGAACATATACTTCCTTCAGAGGATGCTAATCCAACATAGTCTACGGATGCCTCACTGCTTATAAAGGAGCATGAATTAGGTTTTTATTATTAATGTTTCAAATTATATCAGTTCATTTTTATTCTATAGTATTTTCACTTAAATCTTCTCTTTTCACCTCTTATCTTATTTAGTGGGATATTCTAGTAGGCGACATGGGATTACTAGAATGTGGGATTCCTCGATTAGTGAAACTCAAATTATGGTGGATTACAATTCTAAAAATAAAATGGTAGGTAAAAATGCTATGGAGTGTAGAAGTTTCATGGATACATTCGAAAAATATCATGATATTGTTCCGGTGGAACCCGTCTCATGTAGACATATAAGTGCTAACATCAAGGATAAGGCATGGGCGCAGATATGGGTATGGAAATTTTATAAATTTAAATTTATACTAGTAATTTATTTATATGACTTAACATGTTCGTTGCAGAGTCAATTTAACTTTACTAAAGGTGAAGCTGCCAAAGCTGCTAGGTTGAGTGATCTTGGAGAGTATTGCTGGGCATACACGTATAAATTACATATTGGTTGGAAGCGTAGAGTGGGTACTGAGTTAGAGGATGTACCAACAGACCTTGACTATCCAAAAAGTTAATATCATAAAATGGTTGCACATTGGAATACTGAATAGTATATGGTACTACCCATCGTTAATGGTTTTTATATAAAATTTAATTATTATTACTTGAATTTTTTTTTGTTTCATAGGAAGTGTCTGCAAAAAACCAAAAAAAAATATGAAATTATATATCTACACACATTAGGGCGCACTGCAATGCCCGAGCATGTGAAGCGGCTGGTACGTTCATCTTAATTAAAATAATGTCCTTATTTATAACATTTTATCATAAATTATTTATTCCTTCCCTTGGTTATTCCATGTATCCTGTACATCATATCATATACTAGGAGATGGGTTGTCAATTTTTTCTAAACTAGTAGTATATTTCTTTGACACCCACTATAGGAAACCATTTCCGAAAACCAAAAATCGGTTATGACTGTCATTTAACTCAATGTTTGTAGGTATTTGTGGCAACTCTCTCCAATCCAATTTTTTGAATTTATCATATATAGTTGTAATCAAAAAAAATTCATTTCTCATATGTAGCAAGTTGTATTGGGCATTGAAGGTCCTGTACCTTGTGCCAAATTATTCGGCTTCAGTAGGAAAAATAGATGTAACTGTAGTAAATTTACAAATACAAGATATAATTGTATGTTTTTTTATTTTTATTTCAAAAATTTATATGAAATACATAATTTAATATATTTATAATTTCAACAATCAGCCTTGGAGGACATGGATGAGAAAGAAGCTGACAACTTAGGTCCAAATGATCATTTGAGTCAGGTGTTTCGTATGGAGCATCCTTGAAGAGTCCATTGTAGAAAAGGAAAAAACATTGTCCCCACTAGGTATTGGTCATCATAGGACTCCTATAAATCATCTAAGGCCTTTGAGTTAGAATGTGTGTGTGCTGAATTAACTGCGACAAATAAAATAGTATTAGAGGAGCATGAAAAAATAAAGCTAATGAATGAAGATTTCAAGAAATCTATGTCAGTTTTGAATCAGTCACTACCATCGGTTGCTGAAACTTTTCTTTCATGTATGAAATCAATGTTCTCATTAAATAATGCCTCAGGAGATTTCCATGTGAGTCCTAGTGGTGATGATAGTGGTGCTGATAGAGTTGGTGAGGTTGTTGTTGATGCTGTTGTTGGTGATGCTATTGTTGATGATGATGCTGATGGTGTGGTTGGTGATGATCTTGTTGATGATGTTGTTGCTAATTATGATGATGCTGGACATGGGGAAGACGATGATGATGTTGGGGGGGATATTAAACCCCACTATTTTTGACATACCATAGATACTTGTGTTGGATTTTTAATTTTGTTTATATTGGTGGACTTCATGCATGTGAATTTCATTGTGCAATAAAATGCATTTTGGATTATGTTTTCATTCGGGGTGTTATATGAAAATTCTTTCGACAATCTTCACATTCCATATATTTTTTTTGGTTAGGTGTGTTTATTATTATCATGCCACCTAATATTGGCCTTAGTAGTGGAGGGGAGTCTGGGGATGGGGGGCTATAGTGGAGGGTTGGGAGGGGGGCTGGGTGGGGAGGGGGATTCATTGACTTAATCTCTTTTTCATATACTCTGCATGTAGGGGATGTTCATCAGGTGAGTATGATAGTGTCCTCCACTTTGAAGCAGAAGAGATGATCTATTTAAGGATTTGAGAATATATTTTTTTCTTCTGATCATTTTCTTTGAATGTAAAGGCACTTTTTATAGTTCATGGAGAGATTAATATTTTATCTATTTGGTTTTATTCTAAACAGTGGCCTCATGAAGCTTCTGCAGTTGCTTTTGAGTCAATATCTCGAACCATGGCACAAAATTGTGGTGTTAATGTGATCAAGACTGATTTCTCTACAAGGAAATGCAAGTAACATTCTATTATTTCCCCTCTCCCCTTTCGGTCATCAATTTATGATTATATTGTTACACAGTTTAGTCATGACACAAAAAATGAAAACACTTTCCTTGTGTATTTTATATTCCATAAAAAACTATATGCCGTGGAATGTCAATGAATCACATATTTTATTGGTATATAGTAAATATGGTGGAGGAGTAGGGGAAAGGAAAGAGGGAGGGGGAGGAGGAGGGGTTGGGCAGGGGAGATGGGAATGAGGGAGGGGGAGGGGGAGGGGGAGGGGCTGTGTAGGGGGGGATCTGGGCATGATGGAGGAGGGGGAGGGGATGGCCATGAGGGGAAGCTGGTCATGAGGGAGGAGGGGGAGGGGCTGAGAAGGGGGGAGCTCGACATGAGGGAGGGGGTGGGGGAGGGGCTGGGCAGGGGGAGCTGGGCATAAGGGGGGATCTGGGCAGGGGGTTCTAGGCATGACAGAGGGGTTGACTAGAAGGGAGGGGGAGGGGGAGGGGGAGTGGAATTTTTTCGGTCGGGGTGAGATGAGGAGATGATTTTTTAATCTTGATAACACGAACTAGACTTGAATATTGATAACATTTTATGTTTATGGTGGTTACATTGTATTTATATAAATTTTTGAATGACATTTAGATATTTGTTTGGGTATCTTATTTCATGTGTTTTTATCCAAAAAGTTCTCTAAATATGTCATTTATCTTGACTAATTTGTATGAGATCAGACAGTTATATGAATATTCTGAGTTGACTAGCGGACTTAGATTTTGCAAATTCAATTTGTGGTTTTCATATTTCCTTTCAAAAAAATTTTAATGTGGGTTTTGTGTTTTAGGAAGGATCCAAACACAAAAGAAAATGCATGTTCAGTGGAATCATGATTCAGGTTTTACTCCAAATTTTTAATTTTAATATTCGGCTCTAGGTTTGTGAATGTTTTTGATACATTGAACTGTCATCACATTTTAAAAGTATTTGGATGGTATTCAGAAATCTTGGATCACGATTTATATTCTAGAGGTAGCACCCTTATGATTGTCCTTGTTTTTTTAATCTTTTAACACGAGAAAGCCTTGAATATTGATAACATTTTCTATTTATGTTGGATACTTTGTATATATATATCAATTTTTTAATGAAAATGCAATACATGTTTATGTATTTTATTTCATGTTTTTTATCCAAAAGTTTATCTAAATATGCCACTCTACATGACTGAGCAGGGGGAAGGGGATGTGAAGGGGGGTGGAGGAGGAGGTGGGGAGGAGGGGTAGGTGGAGGTGGAGGTGGAGGAGATGAGTAGTAGGGTGGGAGGGGGAGGGGCTGGGTAGGTCGAGATGGGGAGGGCCTAATCGGTGGGGATGGAGGGGGATGGGGTGGGCATGGTGTAGGGGGAGGTGCTGGACCGTGGGAAGGGAGGGACTGGGGGAGGGGTTGGGCAGTGGGAGGGGAGGGGGTGGGGGGAGGCGATGGGTGGTGGGGTGAGAGGGGGAGGGTCTGGGTAGGGGGGAGGGGACTGGCTAGGTAGTGGGAAGGGAGGGTGAGGGGGAGGGGGAGGGGGAGGGGCTGGGTAGTGGGGAGGGCGGGGCTGGGCAGGGGGGAGGGGGAGGGGGAGGGGGAGGAGCTATTTATTCAAAAGGGTGAAATTTCTATATCATCTTATTTTCTAGATTAAAATTAACATGTATACTCTTGTAATTTATGATCACATGGTAATGTTATCATTTCCTTTATGTGATTTATACTATCAGGACATGCATCATAGGAAATAGTATTGAAAATGCTATTGCATGGTGACTTATAGAAATGATGGGTGGGAGAATTGAATAAAAGGTATGCAGTTTGACTCTTTCTCAATTATCAATTAATATTTATTGTAAATTTATCCATCGTAGTCATTAAAATTGTCAGAATTCTCTAGGATTCATTTACTGTTTTATTTATTTCCAAATCTATTTTAATTTATTTCATTTGTGAAATCTATAATTTTCTTGTTTAGTTATTCAAATTATTCATTTATATACATTATGTTTCATTTCGTTATAGATTTTATGTTGTTTTTTCCTTTATTTTATTGTCTGAAAATTATCATTTGTATATAATAGACTACTGTGTCGCCTATGTTAAATTTTTTCCTTATTTCATTAAACACATAGGTTAATTACCTTATTCTTTCAATAAAATATGTTTATTCATAGGTTATAAAATCAATATAAATTTTAAAGATACACTAGAAAATAATCAAGATTTAAATGTGTATACATGGATGCATTTTTCCCTCTTGAATTTTTGGTTTTATCACTTCAAGAAATAGGTCCTCAATTGGAATCTCCTGTCTTCATTATTATTTTCCAAAATTTATTGGAATGATATTTATTGCCAAAGTTACTTGAAAATCCAATGAAGTTGAATTAGCCGAAATTTTTATTTAGATTCTAAATTTTATTCTTTAAGTTTGATAATTTTTTATCACTTTTTTTTATTAGCATTTTTATTAAATTGAGTTTTTATGATTTTTTATTGTAAATCATAAGATTAAAAATTAATAAAAATTTAATTTATTTAATGATTACACATTGATATTATATTCAAGAAAAACATCAGTATGTGCCCAGAAATATGAAATCATTAACTATTTTCCTTACATATTCAGGTTAGGACTCTTATTTTGTTTTTAAATTTATTACATTGGTTCTGAACTGTTATATTAACTGATTTCAAACAATATAAACCATGATAGGCTATAAGAGTTCATTTTATGTCAGGAACATGAAGCAACTGTCATTTACAATATTATTCTATTTTACTGAAAAATATTAAATGATGATTTCATGTGAGGTTCTCAATTGTAATTGCATATCATCATTATTATTTTTCAGAAATTTATTGGAATGATATATTTTGATAAAGTTAAGAACTGAAATTCCTCTCAAGTTGAATTTTTCAGATGTTATATTTATATTTTATATTTTATTCATTGATCAATTTTTTATCATTGTATTTATTAGAATTTTTATTCTATTTTAAGTTTATGATTTTTCTCAATTGAATCCAAAGAGTATAAATTATTAAAAAAATTATTGTTTTAATGATTTAACTTTGATATTCTATTCGATAAACACATCATGATGTGCCCATAAATCTGAAATTTTTACCTATTTTCGATTATTCTTTAGGTTAGGTCACTTATTTTATTTTTACATTTATTACATTGGTCCTGCACTGTTATAGGCATCGATTTCTAACAATTTAAATCATGATAGGCCATTAGAGAACATTTTGTGTCAGTCACATAATGCAACTAAAATTTACAATACTATACTACTTTCCTGAATAAAATCTTATATGATTCTTTCATGTTAGGGGGCTTCAACACTATATATGTGTACAGAGATTGACTATCCAATATGTGTACATATTAATACATTTGTATATATATTGTTGAACTATTGTACATATATTGAACATTATTCTAGTAATATACATAATATCTATGTACATATTAATATAGTAGGGATGTTGGAAATTAATTGAATCTATTTTTAGATAATATATGGTTCCAAATTTCACTACCAATTTAATAATTCACTATCACTATGGTAGTATTGTGGATGGACCTCTATTAGAAAGGCCTTGTAGTAGTTAGCGGTATCCCTGTATTTTATAGTGTTTTTTATCAGGAGGTGGATTTATTTGAGGAGTAGGAGATGCTGTGAGACTAAGAAGAGCTCTAAAAGGACAATGTTTCAATCAAATCCAACCACCAGCGATAGGTAGTCTATTCCAAACTCATGGTTCCATTTTTTCGAACCATATGATGACGCATACAAGGGATGGACATGATTAGGTACAACTTGAGATAGTTTCAGGCATGATATTTTTATTCTTTATATTCTCACATATACATATCAATATAGTTTTGACCCTTCCTTTTCATATTGAATATTTCAATTGGGACACAGAGGTACAAGTGGATTCCCAAGCTTGTTGCATCTAATAAAGAATATTATTGGGTGGTCATTTCTCACTTTCATTATCTTTTTGTGTGATTTTACTATAGGGAAATATAGGTTCTATATCTATTTAACCAGAAATAATGTGTTCTTGTCTCTCTCCATTCAGGGATCTGGAAATTTTGAAGCAGATTGTTGTTGCAACTACTCTTGTAGTCAAATACACCACTATTTAGTATATATTTGATTACTGTATAATAGTAATTATCCCTATCAAATTGTCCATCAAATTTCATAAGAGCTGAAAGGTATAATGATTGGTTCTTTATTTAATATACATCATATTTTTGGGGTTCATGAATGGTGTTCTTAGAATTTTGGGATTCTAATTGTTTCCTATAAGATAAATAAGGGTCTTTTGATCATTTGAAACCCCTTAGCAGTACTAGACATATGTTGTGTGCTTGGCTCCCAGGATCATGTTCTAAAATGAAGAAATTGTTGGAATCATTCTTGATGTTGAAAAATAGAGCACCATGATTTATTAGAGATATGGTTCATATTGTTAAATATGACTAGATAATGCAGTAGTTGGTATTATGACATTGTAATTGGTGCTTAAGGATTATTACATGGTCTAACCACATAAGACATAAGAGTAACCTAATGTTAATGTCACAGAAGTCTTGTCCAATGAATATAATTATACATAGTGAATTTTCATAAGCCACCATTTTTCTCTCACCTTATATAGGCCCAAACATAGATAATTATATATAGTGTCTAAAATAATCTGTAATTTTTTTAACACCTTTTTGCAATAGTTTGTACCACACATTTATGTATTCAATATATTCAATATGAATAATATTAATGTAGGGTTTTGATTCTTCTTACAAGGTGACATGATGGAGTAACACTCGGTTTTGTAGAAATACAACATCATGAAAGACTAGAGTAAGGTTATATTTTCAAGCAGAGAGTCATTTAATTTTTTTCAGTTAAAAGATTCTTTTACATGTATTAAAAATTATATGTGATTCATTTTTTATACTGTATATACTCTCGTTGAGCAACGTATGGTGTATTTAATTTGATAATTGAATATGTTTTTGACCTTTAGAACATGTATTTAATTTGATCATTGAATGATGTTTTTTTGTTCAGTTGTGGGATATTTATTAGAGCCTTAAATTATATCACTGTGCGAATGCATGAGCGAGTACTAGTTATTCCCATTTTCACAGAATTTATTATTCTTTTTCTTGGATTTATCCCATAGATTCATTCTTGTTCTATGACAAGCATATGTTCTTATAATAATTAATGTATATGTGCCAATAAATCCCACAACACAAATAGTAACCCTTGAATCATTGATCATAAATCATATTGGTGATTGTATACAAGAAATTGTACTTTCTATCTAGGAATCATGCAACCATTATTTAGCCTTCTCCAAAGGGAGTATTCTTGTTTTTCTTTAACATTATTTTTTTTATGTTGGAGTAACCGTATCACATATTCTTTTAGCCCAAACACCATTTTTTGTCGTTAGAATCTATATTTTCCTAGAAAACAGATTTAGTGTGATTTGAAACATTAAGAGTTTTATACCATTCCCTTTGGGCTATTCTTATATGAAAAAAAATCTTCATTTAGCCCATACACCATTTCATTTTTCTCCCTTTGGGATATTCTTCTTTGAAAACATCATCCTTTAGACCAAACACAATTTTCTTTATCATCCTAGCTCTTACGAAATAAACTAGTAATCTTATGGATCACTATGAGAATTCATTCAATGTTCTTAGGATCATTTATTTTATAGTAAAGTATTATGAAGTTTTTAACGGTTGTCTCATTTTTCTTCCATTGATGCTTCTACTTACATTGATTGTTATTTAATATTTTTGATATACAATAGATTTTTTCTAGGAATCTCTTTTTTAAAAATTATCTGCATTCATTCTTCTTTTCAATATATCGTCAAATTTGCACCTTCTTTCATCTATTATCCTCTAAAATGCTTCATCTGTAGCAACCCAGTGCACGATGTCTGTATTTGTTATTACAGATCATGGATCTAGCACATGCCAAATTATATACTCCAGAATTTAATTATAGTAATGTTCTGGTATGACAATTTTCATGTGTAATGTAGTTTCAGTTTTGGTTTTTTATCACAATTTCATGTACTTTTCATTTTTAATGCATGTTCAGCTTTGTTTTTTTATATTCTATTCTTGTTTGTTTTTATGGGTGCCTAGGAAGTAGGAAGTAGGAAGGCTGCAGACAGCGGCTGGGTGCACTTGAAGCAGGAGGCAGTGGGTAGCAGCTGCTGTGTTTCAGAGAAGCATCTATGCCCATGGTTCAATGAATCATTGGTATATTAGTTTTCCCAGGAAGCATCTATACCAAAGGTTCATTGAACTGTGGGTATGTTATATTTCTGTGAAAATATATTCCTATGGTTCTGAAAACTGTGGGAATTGATTTATATCCACGGCTTAAGAGAACTGTGGGTATTATGAAATTTCGATTCGATATGCCCACAGTTTTGTAAAATCTATGGGTATAGGGCTATACCAACGCCACTACAGCCCATGGTTCATGTAACCATGGGTGTAACCTCTACCGACAGTTTAAACCCATGAGTACATGTGATATTTCCAGTAGTGTTTCAAAGGAGGAACATATTTATTATTCTCGTATTGTCACTATAAATTGTTTATACTATTTTTTACAGTTTTTTTGAAAAAAATCAATTACATTGGAAGACTATAATACCTCATAATGTTGTATTCAATTATATTGGGAATATTTTTTTCGTTAAAAGATTTTTTCCATATTGGTATTTAATTTGGGTTTAGTTCCCTTCATTCTATATGAAATAACATTTATATTATATCATTATTGAGATAATGCGATCTTTTATTTTATTGATATTATGTTGATATAGGGATATGCTCACATTCCAAAATATAAAAGTGGGTAATCCCTTATAAGTTGTATATTTTTATTACTACTTAACATATTCCATAGTTAAGGAAGTATTTGGGGGTCCCTCTTGTCTTATATACAAACCTATGGGGGGGTTAAAGTGGGGATTAGTTATGAGAGGGTGGAAAATAATCCATTCTTAAGAGATTAGATGGAGGTTCTAGTTAGGCACTAGTGATGTTTGAATTTCATTGGAAGGGTACTGGTTTACTTGATCATATCAGGTAATACATTTTAAGGACACTATATGAGATATATTATTTCCCCGATGAACCAATGAATTGGATCTGATATTCTAGAAAACATTCTTAACAAAGAGAGTACTAATTGGTGGGTATGAACTTATGTTTCGTTCATGCTTCATACTAATTAAGATTTTTTTAATTTAAATGGTAATATCTTATATTTAAATTAATTTGTAACTTTAAATACCTTAAATTAAATCAATACTAAGAGTCTAGATGTTTTTTCCCAATATGTATAGATTCTTGGTAGATGTTGACCCAGTGTGGATAATTTTGGGGATGTGTAGTATAAGGATCTTCAATAATATTGAACTTTTAATCATGTGTATAAAGATTTATATATATAGGAATTATCCGAGATTCAAAAAAATGATTTTATCAATTTATAATGTGGTTGTCTATTTTCTTGTGAGGGGGTGATGGCTAGAAGAGATAAACACAACATTTTGGTTGACTAATATCATAAAAGATCATTGAATATCATTGGTATTTAGATATTTATTATGTGTATATTAGATGGAAAAATCTGAAATAAAAAATCATTTTTTTCATTAATTTTCATGGATAATAATTTCATCTAAAAATAATCTCACAAAATAGATATTTGAAGGTGTTTTTTCTATATAGACTTTCTACATGCACCAAATAGTTTAAAATACTCATCAAATTTTTTTAATAACATAAAAACACTAAAACACCATATATACATCCCAAATGTAATGTAATAGATCCCCATAATAGATTTACCAGTAAGAAGAGGTATTACTTAGTCAATTTCTTTTATGAATTATTTTCATTAAATTAAATCTGAGTAGCATATTTAGGTTCTCAATAAACTAAATTTTATCGCAATGAATCACCTCATATACAGGAATATTATGATATATCCAAACACAAGAAATATATAAGGATTAATACAATGTCATACTACTTTCCATGTTTGTTGTTTGTCCAAAAAATTATTCTATAACATAATCTTATTTTCCATCAAATTGGATTAGTTAGGAACTAGTTTTATGCCATTTTAATTGATCCCATTGTTTATATTTGTTCTACCCCTAGAAATAAAACCGTTATACCTTGGTTTTTAAACCTCTTACCAATCTTCACTTCTCCATGACTAGTATCCCATCCTAGTCTCAAGCCTTTTAGGAACCAAGTTTGTTTCCCTAGTAATAATAACCTTCTTCCATATTGTGTTGATCCGGAAGTAAAATATCCATCTTCCTTATTCAGAGTAATCTTCTTGTAAATATGAAATGGATATTAAATTCTTGGAAAAAACATCAAATATGTATTTCAGGTTTTCTATAGAAAACCAATATATGACTTGATTAATAACTTCAATATCATCAATGTTGTCTTAAAATAATCACAACTGTCTTTAAACGTTTGTAACCCTTTATATTGAATTATATGATTCTTATTATCTTAATGAAAACATATACATTCAAATACATATATGTTTAGTATATTATGTTTCACTCTCCAATTATTAGGAATAAATCCATTATATTTATAATAAAGTCCCAAACTAAATAAAATTATGAAATTAATGCACAAAATTCCTTCTGTAATATATAATAAAAAAATTGAATTATATAACATAGAAATATTCATCATAATACTCTCAAATCCATTAATTAATATATGAAATTATATATAGTGCATAACCATTTCAAATAGCTATTTTTTCTCATTATATTATGTTTTTCTCAATTTTGTTCAATTATTAAATATCTACATTTCACAAATACTATGAATATTCTTCTTGTATTTTCCTTTCAAATTATTGAAGAATTTCAATGTTGACACATGGGGTGCATAATATTTTAGAACTTTATTCAATATTTTTGTACCCTCATTAAAATAATGAAAAATAAACAAGATCTTCCATAACATTTTGTAACATACATCTGTGTTAGTGGTTCTGTGAAAGAGATTGAGTGTCAGTGTTGTCTATTATTTTCTTCATAAAAATGTTTTTTTATATATTCTACTTAAAAAATGAGTGTAAAAATATTCCTTAGTGTGATTGTTGTACATGGTGTCTCAATCTCTGTCATGTATGGACACATGTGAATGAATTATATCTCCATCACATGAATAGAGCAGGCAATTTTTTCATTCACCATTATGTGAGTGGATCATAGGAGATCCTTCTACTTTTTAGAACAATTATATATCTACAAATTATCACTACCTCTTCGTAAATCCATGAATGCTCAAAGAAGATCCATTTAAATTGATCATCTCAAAAATTGAATGATAGAATGAAAAACATATCATTTATACCTATATATGTATAAATTTATTCAAACCAAATATCTGATAGATTTAATTTCAATTAATGGATGAATAAATTACTTCTGATTTAAAATGGTAAAGCTCACATTTTTTCAAAAACATGTGACAACCCCGATAAAATATGATCACATGATTGGATATTCTTGATCATTAGAAACCTCATTATACACAAAATCATTCCACTAAAACATTCCATGATGGAACTATAGCATGTATGTTGTGATTCATCTGATTTCATAATTTTTTCTATATGTATTTTCAATATCGATGATTATTATATTGATTGAATGTTTGAGAAATTATCTATTACATTTTATCATCTATGATATTATTATATTTGGTGAATAAACACATTCAATAAAATAGATATTTATTTTTTAGTATCAAGGTAATTGAGCTTGTTTTTACCTCTTAGTTGGATCACTACAGGCAAGATGAGAGTGGATTTCAGTAGTGAAGATTATGTGAAGAAACCCTTCACATAAAAAATCTTGTAGTTAGTTCACTAATAAGATCATATAATTATTATTAGGAGATTGGTTGGCTTCCATTTTAATGACCTAAACCTTTTTTTAAATTAAATTTCCTTTTTAATGAATAAATGACTTATTTTTTAATGTTGTTATAGAAAACATTTAACAACCCTGGTCTTTATTAAACATTTAAACATTATTTCTTAACTAATATTTCACCTAATACAACCCATAAGATCAAGTGGTCTTGTCTGTTTGGGGATTTGGAATATTACATTACAACTTAAGACATAAAATACCACATCATTACAGAGAATGTATTTTACATGACCAAATTTTTTTCCATACAAGGAATTGAAAGGGATAACCTGAGAAAATAAAAAAGAAAAATGAGAGAAATAAATCCTTGAAAGGGAGTAAAAAATGAATAACACGAAGAATACAATAAATGTTAGGCAATAGACAAATCAATGGAGCACAAGAGAATCATGAACCTAAAGGCATGATATATCATGATTATCATAACATGGTTTTATAGACAGAATTTAAAACACAGTATCAATAACATAAAGTAATTCGGTAAACCCATGCCCCAACATGTAGTATCATGATACTGATAATTAACCAATTCATTGGAGAAATATCAGGCACACCCTTCATAAATAACATAATTGTATGCTTATGTGTGCCACATAGAACAAATAACATAGATTCATTCAACCTCATCATTTTTCAAATGATCAAATAATGTGGATTAAATAAAAGTAAGTTCCACTCAATAAGTAAATTTTTATAAAGGTGAATACTCTGAATTGAGAAATAGTTATGGTATTAACTACACAGTGATTTTGGCTTGGAAAATCACAGAAAAAATTTGGGAAGATAACAACGTCATATTGAAATTCATTAATTGGTTTGAAGAGAGATAAATGGGTCCCAAATCATATATAAATGAAATATATAGTAAGGTTATCATGTAACCTAATATCGTAACATAATAAATGAAATTTAGATACAAAATATATAATAAATGCTTTGACTGAAATAATTTGAGAGAAACCCCTTAAGGAATTTCGGCATGGAAACAAGTGTACACAAAAGGTGTTAATGAGAGATAAAGGGGTATCGAATAATAAAAAATAAGGAGGGATTTACAGGAGAGGTTTTAAATAATACCCCAACATTTTAATTAAAAATAAAATGGAATAAAAATATAAAAAACATGGGCAAAAATGAGAAAGGAAAGTGAGGATCCCTAACATGAATTTGTGACTTCCAAAAGTTTAAGAGGGGATTCTTGAGAGCTTGGGATTCCTATGGAGGATTATAGAGAAGGGATTATAGATTAGGGATGTGTTCTATGGATTTTTAGTGAAGAGATATTGGATCTTGGATGGGGTAATATCGGAAATTAGAGGGGAATTATTTAATATTTTACAAACATAGGTTTTTTAATCTATGTAATTAAATATTCAAAAACAAAAACCATTCCGTGATTTTTTCCTAATGTATTTTTACAAATATGAGTGGAAAAACTATTTTATATGAAAAATGTCTAAACATGTTAAAATATTTTATTTTCTTATATAGAGGTGATTCAAATTATTAATGAAATGACCATAAAATCATAAAATATAATATACATTTTGGGAAGTCAATAAGGCTTTATAAAATAAGTAAAACAAATATAAAAACACATTATTTTAATGGTAAAACATATATTGGACTGATAATAACCATTATAGTATCTATTACATCACTATGTGGTCATTATAGTGTCATAAAAGACATGTTATTTATATGGTATTTAATTTGTACCAAAAATTCGACTATCCCAGAAAATTATGAAATATTCGCCACTTGATAATTTATATTTTAATTATTATAAAAATAATATTCATTTTATCAAAATATATTTTGAAAAATTCGAATATTCCTTTTTAAAATCAAAACTAACATTTATATAAAATACATTGGTTTTGAAAAAAAAATTAAAACCTTAATAAAAATTATATTTATCTTCATAAAAATTATATACATATTCATTATTCATTAAATTAATTTGATATTAATATTTTTTTAAAATATTAATTATTTAAAGATTTAATTAATTCCTTAAGATATTTTTTTATAAAATAAACTTTCTATTTTATAGTATAAAAATTACAACTCTTATCAAACTAATTACCTATTTATTTATAGTTAAGGATTTGATGTAATAATCATTTATAAAATTTGTTTCTATAATATTATTAATAAAAACATTTTATTAATATAATAATGTATATATTTCCCAAAAGTACCATTTTTTCTCGAACAAACTATTTATCAAATTCATCATTTATTTAAGAATGACTATCGTCAAAATAGAATTGATAGAATAAGACTTTTATTTATGAAAAGAGGATTAGAAAATAAGTAACTAATACATTATTATGTAAACCATTATAACACCTCCATAATACATAAGCGTAAGGTGTGTTATGGGGAAAGACTCTTGGGGCATCTCAGATAACATCACTCAGGTTGTAATCTCTATTAACTTGAACTTCTTCTGTAGGCATTTCTGTTCAAGCTTAAGATATTTAAGCTTAGATTGGTCTTGGTCGTGAGTGAAGCCTAGTGATGCTATCTTTTTTACAATCTCTGAAAAATGATCTTTATATGGACAAAGTTTACTAGAAGAGGCCATATACTCTATTGTAAGTGTATGAATTATTTTCTAAAAGCCTTATATTTATAACAGTGATGTTATCATTATTAAACCAAAATATTATCAAAAATATTGATATGTAACCATAATATTAATCCATTTGGATATAAAAAAACATATCTAGTGCATGTGTTTTGTATATCCATAATACATTTAATTAAAATAAAGTAAATGTTTTTCATAATAGTTTCTTTTGTTACAAAACACATACATGATAGTAGTTACTTTGGACCATTGTAATTAAAATCATGTCATTATAAAAAGTGTGTTACACATCATAACAATTGCTAATATATATGTTTTTTATTTACAATTAATAATAATATGTTATGGGTCATGATAATTTCTAATTGACACCGATGGAATGAATGATAGCCTCAACTAGTAGGATCATAACTTATGAATCCCATTCATTGGAGCTTTTGAGAGAGATATTATCATTGAGATTTTCCCATTTTGAAACTCCTACTATGATTAAAAACTATAAGATAATATAAATAATTTATTATATTAATTCAATGTAATAAAATTTATGACCCAAACCATGTTCACTAAACCACCCAATGAAAATATCACCACCCCACACCTTACCATTCTTGAATTTTCTTGTTTAAAAATGGGATATATATCTAGACAATGGATATTATAAATTTATTTACTTTTTTTCAAATCGTTTTTATATTTATCATTTATATTTTTTTAAAATATTTATAAAATTAATTTGATTATAATTATATTTCTATACAATTAAACAAAAATGTTATTTTGTGGGAATATATATTTTTAATAATGAAATAGTTTCTTGCATCAACAAACTATTATTTAAAAAAATGAGTATTTTTAAATTAATGAATATTTTTATTTAAAATGATAAATTCTCTTATTTAGATATATGTTATCTAAAAGGTATATTTGTTTATTGAAATCATCATATATAAATTATCCATCAGTGAATTTTTATCAATTATCAATGAATGTATATTTTTTATGATAAAATTAAATATGGTATAGTTATATTGTTTTTATTATGACCTCAGAATATCAAAATGTAATGTAATAAATAATATAAATAGTATAGAAGACCAAAATTATATTTACTATTTAAAATCATATTTTTTATAAATTTTTGTGATTATTTTAATAATCCCTTAGTTAATCTTCCGTTCCATATATTATATGTTCTGGATATAAAATCATTTATTTATAAACATGAATTACATCCTCATAAAAAATGGAATTATATTATTGCGTTTTTTATTATCAATATATAATAATATTATTCACACTTATCTTGAAAAATAATTTGAAAAAACCCGATGGGATGGTTTTTATTTTTGTTTACATAATCATATACAGTCCAAACATAAAGTTTTAAAATTATTAACGAAATCCCGAATATATTTCTATATAAACCAAAAAAACCTACCAATACACTTCACTAGAATATATTAGAGAATTATGATACTCTACCATTCCCACCCTACATTACTGTCAAGGATCCCCCAAACACTTATGAAGATCCTCTCAAGCTTTATTAATCACCCTCTAAAGATAAAAGATCATCTTCATCCCTTCATTATTGAAGAAATAATTTTATGTCAAGAATTTTGATTCAAATTTATTTTTGTCGAGGATTATTTTCCACCTACTTACAACATTTTTTATGATTCCTAGTTAATGATAGACCCCTTTCTCTCTCATCTAACCCATATGTAATTATGTATGACCAAGTGTTATTTTTCCAAAATTATTTGGAAATTTTCAATTCCGAAGTGTTGTGTAATGAATATCCATATCCACTTCTAATATTGATTATTCACACAGCAATAAATAAAATTTTCTTACTGGTTATTTTCATTTATGTAATCCATACCATTTAAATGTGGGGTAAAAATTGATGATCATATTCATTATTTTTTAAGATCTTGGTGGAATTTTTTCCATGTGTGTGATAAGAAAATGATAGGTGGGACCAAATTTATATATTCCACAAATGAATTTTGTATAGTTGTCTCTCATGATGTTATATGTTTGGGTCATGGGATGTTATCCTAATACCAATATGTTTTGTTTTCTTTTTTTATCCTTGAATTCTGTTTATGATGTCAACTTATATGTTGTTTCCGCATTCCAATATTTCATTTAGGTTATCATGTTATATCATGCATAAATTTTCAAGATTGTGATTATCATGACAATTATATGACTTTTAATATAACACCCTAATATTTTAATGTATTTGTTTTTTAAAATAAATCGATTCCTTTTATATCTAACATTTCACAAAAGACCGATCCAAAATGAACACTTAAATATTATTATTTTAAAAGAAATTCTATCACAAAGAGATTGGAATTGTGATAATGAAATCTATTAAATAAATTAATAAAATATAATTTAATTTTAATTGTAAGTTTATTTAATTTGTTACCAATTAATTATAAATTAATACAGAAAACAATAGAACATAAAGGAATTATTTTATAAAAAACGATTTTTATGACCACAATTTAATTTTATCATATTAAATTAAAATAATAATTATCAATGGAATCCAATAATATATAAATAGTATATTTTAGTTGTTATTTATTTATATTTCCATTTAAATAACACTATTTCCTTGGTGTTTACATTTCAAAAGTTACAAAATCAGTAAGGTAGTTTTTTTTCAACCTGAATTCATTGAGACACAGGTTTTCGTATGTACCTATATACTTTTTTGTGGTTTATATACTACCATTTTACATGTTGTATCATGAATTTTATTATTCTCATGATATTATATGTTTTATTTAATTTTATTCTCTATTAAATCAAAATTATGTTGTATTCAAAAATTGTTTTATAAAAAAAATTAAAAATGTTCTAATATTATTATTTAGTAATTTTCAAGGAAAATGATATAAAATATGTTTTAAATGTATTTAAAATATTACATTATCTTATATAATGGTAATTATCAATGAATAGTTATTTATAAATTTTTTATGAATTGAAAACTATACTTCGGAGCAGTAATGGTATTTTCAGCTATAAATGTTTTAAAAAGATCATTGATATTTACATTCCATATATGAAAACATTATTTGAAAACAAATATTATTTAATTGGGGTATAATTCAATAATAAACCCTTGTTATTCTTATGGTTGGTTATTTTTTGATTTCATGTTATTTAAGGAACCAATTTCCTTTCTATGAGTTATTTTATGATGAAATGATTATGAATATCATTAAATTATATGGATTATGATGTGATGAATGATTTATGTTATTACAGGAAAAAAAAATTATTTTAACTATGTGAAGGGAGGGAATTAAACCTCCATGAAATTTATTAGGAAATTATAAATGTTATCTGATCTCAAAGGGTGTGCTAGTGGGATACATAGGCCTATAACAAGGGGTACATTATAGGTCATCCTAATCCCGTAACAATATGGTACATGGGAGGTCATCATAATTCAACAAAAAGAAGGTAAATGATAGGCCATATTAATCTCATAAAAAGAGAGTTCACGTGAGGTTATTATAACCCCTAAACTATTAGTTACACAGCATTTTATTCCAAGTCTAAAGAAGGTATATGAGTGAATAGACCAAGCCTAACAATATATGTATGTCTTGGTAGTTATCCTTGATATTTGATTTTCTAACATTATGTGTATTCCAAAAATTGCATGTCTTATGTTGTTAGTATAATCTCATGGAAAATTTTATTTTACTTTCTTATCATTCACATCTTATGAACTAAAAATATTTAATTCTCTGATTCAAGATTATGATTGTTAATATTCATGGTATTATTTTCAAATGTAATTATCATGATTTCATATCCCAATGTTCATGTTATACTTATCTTTAACTTATGTTTTCCCTTAAAATGCATCTAATATCATCCCTTATTATGTTTTCACTTCCCCACATTATGAGGAATTATCTTAAAAGAAATGGTACTATAATGATTTTACATGGATTATGCAAATTTGATTTTGTAAAATTTTTGTATAGTTTGGAAAAAAATTTATCTTTATGTAAAAATTTATTATGAAACCAATATTTTATTATTTTTTCCCTAATTACCTAAAATTAAGTACCTAAATGGTACATATTTATTTATGTGATCAAAAATTTCCATTAAATTTCATATTTTTCCTTGGAAAAAAATTGGTCACCTTCTTCATTATCAAATCCTGAAATATGAATTTTATGAATTTAGAATGATATATGAGAGTGTGGGTTCTATGATTTTATAGTTGGAATCAATGATGTGTATAAAAACTGAATGATATTATTATTTTTAATTATTAGGAGATATTTATGTCATTATGTTTTTATAATTTTAGCATTTTTAATTAGACCAATTTTATATGAACACCTTTTGATGATTTTTTTATTTAGTTATATATTTATTAATACTATTTTGGAATAATTAATTTTTGAGAAAATTTTGGGATATTAGATTTTTTGACGTAGAATGTAAATGTATAACCTGATAAGTGAGGATAAAACATATTGTGGTTATTTATAAGGATGCATATTAAATTTATATAATTTTATAAAGAGTATAATACTTTTTATTTAGGAAAAGGAAACCCCATGTGATGAGTGAAAACATGTCAAGTCCAGCATGTCCATGGCAATAGAACTATCAACTGAAAGGAGATAAGGGTTAATCACCTACCTCTATCCTACATGATGTCCCATTTAGAATGAATTTTTCTTAGTTAAAAAATATTATCAATATAGAATATTATTATTTTGGAAACATATATTTTATCAAATATATTATATTGGGATTGGAAAATTATATGGTGATCAAGTTATCAATGTTATTCATGGAAATGTGTTCTATTTTGGGGACCATATATGATTAATGTAAATTTAACACTATAGAATTTTATTTTAGGAATAAAAGGTGAATAATATTATGTTAGAATATATGATTTCATTTTGGATTTATGGAGATTGATGCTATTTATAGAAAAGGTTAGCTTATATTAAAATTTTTTATGGAAATTAGTTTTTGGTATGAGAATTCAAGATCAATGGATGTTATTTATAGAATAATATCAAACTTATCTATGAAATATATGTTATTAAATCCTTTTTTTAGAGGATTAAATTTTTCTTCTAGAATATTTTGATTAATTTCAATGATAATTATTTGTTAAATAATCTATCTTCATGTTTCAATATTATTATTTTGTTTTGGATATTAATTTAATTATTCATTATATAATAGTTTATTAAATTTAGTAATTATATTATCATTTACTATAAATTTTTATGTTGGTCAATTCCAAATGATATGAGAAATTTATAGTTATACTTCTGTAGAATTTCTGATAATTAGATAAATATTCTGATGCTTTAGTTACTAAGAAATAATATTGAATAATCAAAATATGGAGAAATTATGGGGATGATATTACATATGTAATGTATTTATGATTACTTATTATCATAGTATATGATGTTAATGATTTTCACAATTTTTGGAAATTCCTTTTTGATTCAACAAAGATATCCATTTTTTTTAATAATGGACTTATAACCCATCACATATTTATGCGATTTTATTAATATATTTACCAAGATCACATCCAATATCACTCACTATTAATCCATGGGAGTATGTTTTATATTCATTGACTATATTTTCCAACATAGAAACCTTGTATATGTTATCTTAGATTACCATCAAAATTCGTTTTCCTATATATAAGAGGATGTTTTATTGACACTTTTTCCAATATGCGTTTCCCAAAAATATTCAATTATCCACCTTTTATTCCAGATATAATAATATCAAATATTTTTTTCCCTTGATTTTAGGATATGTCACTTTTTAAAAAATTAATATCTTTGATATCATGTTTTTTGTAAAACAGTAATAAAAAACAAAGTCCAATAAATTTTTATTTTAACACAACTCTTACCACAAAGCCATTGGAAAGGTGGGAATGAATGACATTATAAAAATTATGAAAATATCATTTATCAAAATTTTTAAAATGATTTCATTTTTTAGCAATTAATTATAAATAAAAATAATAAAAAATTATACAAAAAATATTGTTTTTATAAATAAGTATTTTTATAACCATAGTGGACATTTATCATAAAAAATAAAATTAATCAATATATGGGATATATATTATTGAGAAAATTTTCTTATATATTCAATAAAATTATTATAAATTAAAATATTAAGATTGATTGGATTAAGAAAAAAAATCCAATTTAAAACATAAGACACAATATTTTAAAAAAGGATATTTTACATACTCTAAATGATACAACTCTTTTAAAACAGAATTTTTAGACATTTATAAATTTTATTTGAAAAAATGTACTTCAATTATGAATGTGTGATGACACAATTATATCTAGGTGAATGTTTGGAATTTTTCAATGAAGTTTCATTTTTTCATGGATAATGAAAAAAATTGAATTTAAATTGAAAAATAAATATTATTATAAATAATTTGTAGTATTTAATAAAATTTTAATTAATTATAAAATAAAATTATATAAAAATAAAATATATTTTTCCAATCTAGATAATTAGAATCATTTTCATTTGTAATATGTATATAGAAAAATTTTAATATTTTGTACATTTTTATTTAAAAAAATGCATTCTTATCTCGTTTGATGGACTAATTTTAAATATAATTTAAAAATTCATAAAAATATAATTTTGTAAAATTGAATCCATTTTTATAATTATATGTTCTAAAATAATTTTTAAAGGAAATTTAATTTTTATTCATAAAACATCTATTTGATTGAAAGAAATCCAATGTTATGAAAAATACTGAAACTTGTAATAGTTAAAAGGTAAATGGATAAAATATATAAAAATAACCAAAATAAATTTTTTCTAATTTATTTACAAAAGGAAAATATTTTTCCATGTTTTAATATCATAAAATTTCTTATTAATAAATTCCACCTTGATGGTGATGGATTTTAATATAAAGTACTCATTATTTAATGAATTAAAAAACACTCCTCATGTATAACTACCACCAATCACCACCACGATTCTCCTAAAAATAGTTTAATATATTGAAATATCATAAAAAACTTCTCAAATAATACTATACCAGTGTCAATGAACTAATTTTCAATTCCAAATATCACTGTGAAGTTCTTTAAGGGATCCTTCAATAAGTGATATTCAAGAGGTAATTTTCACAAGGATCCTTTTTTAATTTCTTTTTCCATAAAAAATATCCTAATATCCTTAATAAATTAAGGAATTATAATTATTTGATCAATTATATAAATCCAAATTATATTTATAATTTAATATCACATAACCATTTCATTTCTCAACTCATCAAAATTAGACAATCCAAACTATTCTCTAAATTATGTAGGTTAATCACCTCTACGGATAATGATTTTGTTCATTTCCATTACTGCCTTCATGGATGATCTTATATAAAATAATAACATATATTAAAACCTATTTCATGTTATTGAACTAATTTATAGACATAATATTAAATAAAACAAACCATGATTGTGATGGTTGGAAAAAATTCCAAATTAAACGAACCATTTATAATTAACATTTGGTGAAATGAATGATAATAATATATGAAATTAAAATGATAAATGGGAAAAATTATACATTTATGAATTATTTAACAATATTTAATTCCACTTATTGAGTTCTAATCCTATTTTACGCGAACACTTTTAACTATACTCAAATGAATCGTTCATGAAACCAAGAAACGAATGCAACCGATACAAGAAGAATAATGAAATATACAAAATTAATGGGTCATAATATATTATAAAATAGTAAAATAAGGTATTATAAATTTAAATATTTATATTTAATTAATTCACAACATAATTTATCCCTATTATATTGTAGGATAATTTTTTCATGAGTAAAGGGAATCATGAGGTCAGGGTTTGTCGTCTCATTTTTTCTTTTTTGTGATATGTGCATTATTCACCATTTACATTATGTGGTGTATATAATTCCATATTAAATATATTATAAGAGATATTATTATTTTAATTTTATAAAATATTTCATTTGATGGTTATTAATTTTATACGGAATACGATTTGACTACTTACAATGTTGTAGAGGAATTCTTAACTGCATTTTTCATTAATTAAGTAAAATAATTATTTCTATGATTATTTAATTCTAAAATTATTTTTTAGTTATATTTTTTTATATTTTATATTATTTACACTTATTTTATGTGTATTTACACTAAATAAAAATAATAGTTTAATTCAATTAATGATCACTTTAATGATGTGATATTTGTAAGGGGATAACTAGTCTCAATTTTATTTCTTCAAGAAATATTCCATATTCAATAATCATTTACTTTTTTTTGTATATTATAATAATTAATATATTTTCTGGTACTTATCCTTACATTTATTTTGTTTTATATGTCCATTTTATAAACACTCTTTTACGGGGTTTATGGTTCAAAAGTTACCTAATCGGTAAATTAATTCTGTCTACATTCGCCTTTTTTGAGACTCATGTTCTGTTATGCCCAATTATTATTGTATGTGGTGCATATAATAAAATTTGACTTGTTTTATCATGAATATAAATTTTTTAGTGATATTATTTTTTTTTCTGTAATTTTATTCTCTCTTTAATGTAAAATATAATTACTAAATAATTATATCTTCTAAAAATGTGTAAAAATTGTTTTCAACTTATATTTTAAGTGTTTTTAAGGAATATTATTTAAACTATGATTAATATGGTTTTAAAAATAATAAATTATATTTTTTAATGGTTGATTTCAATTATTATTTTTTTGAATAGTTTTAGGATTTAAAAAAATCAAATAAAAAATTATATTTTCTTCAATATAGGTTTTATGAGATTTTTTAAAATTATTTTCAATATTTGGGATCATTTTCTGATGTTAATAATTAATTGATGGGGATATTATTAAATAATAAATCCCTTATTATATTTATGGTTTCCTTATGTTTATGATGGCATGATATTTATGTAACCTATTTCTTTTTTATGATTTATGTTATAATGAATTTTTTATGAAAGATATTTCATTACCTAGGTTCTGATGTGATTAATGATTTATCTTATTAGATAACACATATGTATTGATTTAATTGTTTAACGGGTGAGAATTATTTCTCACTCTCATGCATTGTGTAATGATACATGTTCTAGGATCTCAATGGTTATAGGGTTGGGTTGCTTAATCCCACATCTAGAGTGTACACATGAGGCCATCCAAATACTAAGAAAAGACGGTACATGAGAGATCCCCCTCGAAATGAAACTAGAAGGTCCATATACGGTCATCACGAAATCAATGAAAGATCACATGTGATACATGATAAAATTATAATAAATAGAGACATAGAATAAAATTTTCCAACATTATGAACATGGAATAGAAGACACAATATAACTAAGAGCCATGAAAATAGATGGGAATATGGTGAGCACAAACATGACTTTGTGACTCCAAATTATTCAGTGGAGCTTCATGAGAGGTTGGGGAACCCTGAGAGGACTCTATAGAGGATAATAAAGAGAACGATGTTTCCAAAATAGTTTTTTTGGGAACATAAATGGGATATTATGTTGGTTTATATAATAAATTAATGGTGATTTATTTATTATTATCAAACATTGGTTTTTGACTCATTATAATACAATAACCAAAACCCAATACCATACCATGGGTTTCTAAATGGTTTATGAAAAATGGGATTGGTTATAATAATTTTATACGCCTTTTTTTCAAAATTAAGGAAATAATTCCCTAGAATATGTAGAGGTTAGTCATACCATTAATAAAATTATTTAAAGACCGTAAAATATATTATGGGTTTTAGAGGATTCATAATGGGTTTGTAAAAATTTTGAAATCTACATAAAATTTAATTATATTTAATTTAAAACATATATTTATTCATGTGTTGATTTAAATATATTTATTTCATTACTTTTATGAAATTATGATGTCATAATACACAATGCATATTTATACGGGCATAAATTTTTAAACGAAAGTTTAACTATCTTAGAAAATTGTGAAAAATTAAACATTTAATAATTTTGAGATTATGATTCAAAAAATCATAGTCATTTTATCTAAACAATTATTTTATTTTTGGAATTTTCCATTTTAATATAGAATTTAAATTTGTTATGAAACTCCATTTTTTTAGACAATAACGATTTTTCAACCCTCATACAAATTACATTTGACTTCATTAAATGTATATAATAAATAATATTTAATAAAAAAATTACAACATTTTATTGAAATATTATATATTTGAATGAAAAGTTAATTTATCAAAATAATTTTGTTAACTGAATTTGAATATTAGCTAAAAAATAATTTCTATTTTATTTTATTGAAAAAAATAATCTATAAAGTAATTATATAAAGATAAAAGTATATTCATTATTATCTAAAAATATTACACATGATAAAATTCATATGCCTTTAATACACCTGAAAATTCCACAAGAGTATGGAGTGTGACAGTGAGACATTCATGGGGTAGTTCAGCATATTTGGGATGGTTTGTCAACTAAATGAGCTTTAACATTTCCTATAAACGATATCACTCCTGTAAATGTTTTTGGATCTCAACATGGGCTTGTTCATGGGAAAATATCATTGATTGTATCTCCCTTAAAAGATTTTTAAAATGTTCTTTATATATTACGATTCAAGGGGGTGTGTCCAACACTTCCTTTTTTCAAGGACAATGGGATTTTTTAATACCCAATATTTATATTATCCACATGATCATTGTTAATCAACTATATTATCATAAATAATTATATTTTAATGACATTTCTAAATATGATAGAGTATAACAAAAACAAATAATTGAATATGTTTTCTAAAAAAATATTTTATAATAAGACACTTAATTAAAATATTAATAGAAATTTTATTTTTAATGGTTACATACATTACACGGATGATCACCCATACCCCCAATGAAAAAGAAATATTCAATGAGGTTATCTATATAAAAAATTATTCTAAATTTCATTGGATCTTCTAATACCATATTTGTTGAGAAATGAATCAAATTCAATAAAATGTTATTTTGAATCTTTTAATGCTCTGAACAAGAGAGGGTGGACTTGTTAATTTATCATATATAAGAAAAGGCTGATAAATTATAGATGTTCAATAAAATTATTGTATGTGGAGGATGTCAAATTGATGGAGTGAATGGAATTATATAATGGGTTTTCAAAAATTATTTTCACCACATGTTTTGAATCCAAATCGTGATGAATTTTTTTAGCGTCATGAAAAAGGATAATAATAAATTAGGGAATATAAGATAAAGATAAAAATACTTTCATTGTATTACATTGAAATTTAAAATAACCATGAATGTAATATTTACAACTTCTCTTGTGAGATAAATGTGAATATATGAAAACATTGTCTATTTCAAAATTTATAATGACCAAAAAAATTATTAATGAAAATTGATCTTGATCTAATTAAATATATTATTATGTAAATGGTAATATAAAATGTGATATTTTTGGTTTTATGTTCTTGGATTATAAAATTTGGTCATAAATGTTGATTGTTTCTAATATAGTCATTAGATAGTGTTCACATGATTATAATAAATCTGGGGATTTAAATATTCCAATTTACTCAGACGAAGAATGTGATGGCCTCTTCCTATAGATTATCCCCGTACGAAGCCCATTTTTCAGAGCATCGAAAGGAGGTGGTTTCATTGGGCATCACTCATGACCAGACCCAGTTTGATATTCAACATGATATGTTTGAGCAAAACCGCCTACGGGAGAAGTGGAATTAGATAGAGATTACAACCAGAGTAAATGTTATCAGACACACCCTAGGAGTTTATCACCATCGCACACCTTACCATTAATTATTATGATGGTTTTATAAGGGTTTATTTAACAGTACCTTAGTAGTAGGATTATGTGTCTTATTTTTGTATATTATAGGAATCTACAATCATTTTTTATAGTTTTTACACTGTAATTAATTTTCAAATCACATATAGCATTTTTAGTTAATATTCAACTAAAAAATTTATCTTGATAAATTTATGGATTTAATTATTAAATAATATTGTAATAAAATATTATTATTAATAAATTACTTTTTATTAGTTATAAAATAATTTATATTTTATATGAATACAATAGTAGTTTTTATTATGATTTGAAAGTTATTTTTGTCAAAACCCCTGAATTTTTGATAAATGTAGGTTTTTATTTTAAAAGAAAAAATTCACATATTTAGAAAATTATTTTCATAAAATTAATATTATTTTTGGAATCAAGTCTCTGAAATTATCCAAAGGTAAATTTTTCATAATTCTCTCCGATAAATGAATTTTTTGGTAAAAAAAACTAAATACTATTTCATTATATATAATGTGTTTTATGACATCATAATGACCCAATAGTAATGTAACAAAAATAATTTAAATGATATGTTCGGACATTATGTGTTTTATCCTTAAAATAATATGATTTTAGGTTTATTATATTTATTTTACAATGTTTTGTGGACTCTCCAAAACATATTAAACATTTTCTCCTTTTAAATTGATTTCATTGAGAGTTTAAATCACCTCCACATAAGTAACCCAATTATTTTAGAATTTTGTCCATTGGCCTTATAAAATATTTTCTTCCACTCACCATTGTCTAAACTATGGTAAAAAATCATGGTCTTAGCAGTGGTTGGGATAAGTTTAAATTGTGATCACTCAAACCTAAATAATAAATAATTCCCGCTCCTTTCCTATATAACCCCACCAAAGCTCCCACTTATTCATCACTCATATAACTTTTATTTAGTCCAAACTCTTCCCTCCTATCTTTAGAATCCTCTAAATTCACCCTTTCTCCAATGAAGCTCTTCTCAATCCCCTCTCAAGCCATTGGAATCACACTTCCAAGTAAGGGATTCCATTATTTCTCATTTTATCCATGTTTCATAATATATTTATTCCATTTTATTAACCATTTTAAATGTTGGGGTATGATATAGAACCTCCCATATACTACATTATTTATGTTTAAATGATGATATATACATTTTCTCTCTCATTAATGCCTCCAATTTACACCTTTTAGCATGCCGAAATTCAATAAGAAATTTATCTCTCCTAATTTACGTTTCATAAATTCCTTTATATTATAAATCCAAATTATATTACTTGTGTAGGTAAATTTATATATATATCCCTGTTAATTCTCATTTTATTCATATATGATGAGACACCCCTTTCTCTCTCATCAACTATTTTTATGAATTCTTATTTCAGGATGTTATGCTGCCGAAATTGTAATGCATTTTTTTCCACACCAAATTCATTGTATATTGAAAACCATGCCCATTTCTCTATCAAGGGTATTTACATTTATGATCATTTACCTATTGACTATAAATATTCATGTATGAATTAAAAATTTATTTATCATGGCATAAATGATGATGAATCCATGATTTATGATCCATGTGGCACACTTATGCCTGAAATGAAATGATTATGAAGGGTGAGCCCAAATAACGCTTTAATGCATTGGGTAAAGTGTAGTATCATGATATGTTATGTGAAATAACTATTGTCTCAATATCATTCATGTGTAATGAGGGTTTACTCGAGCTTCATGTGCAATGAGGGTTCACTCATGATCCATGTGAAATGATCTTTGGCTCATGATAATACCTTGTTAAATGTAGATTCCATATATCCATGTTATGATTATCATGATTTATAATGACCATATTTTATTGATTCTTTTCCACTCTATTTATATTTTTATTTCCTAAAATGTCTTGTAATCATCATGTTATACCTTTTTACTCCCTTACTGGAATTTATATCTATCCCTTTTATTATGCATGTCCTCTGATTATCCCACGCAATGCAAAGTATGAGGGAATGTAGTTGTCATTTAAAAGATGTTTTCCATGACATGTTTCATTATATATTTTATGTTGTTAAGTACTATTCCTAATCCCGAAATACAATAGACCACCCGATCATCTATGTTTTTTCAGGTGAATGTTTTATGTAATAAATAATGTTGATGTATGTAATTAAGAGTAGGGTTATCATAGTTGGTATCAGAATTTTGGTTTAGTTATTTTTGGGATTAGGATTAGAAAAACCTAGTGAAATCCTTATTCATAAGACCATGTATAATAAAAACATCCCTATGTTATCTAGTGTATTGATTTTGTGGCTTATAAAGAAAATACATCACGTTCTAGATACGAGCACATTGAAGCGGCTGTTGAATGGATGTAACTCGGAGTAAAAACTATGAAAAGGAATTTTGGGCTTAACCAGGGGTATCCTGGTACACAAAAATGGGCCTTGATGCACTCTTGGTTATGAAACACAAGGGGGATATGATTTGTAAATTCACAAGATTAATATGAACAATTATTAAGGAAATTAAAAATAATATTTCCCATATGAATTTATGTTAGAATGTAGATCATGGATAACACATGTCAATTCCTATAGATTCATAAGTAAAGGAAATAAAAATTATTTATATGTAATATATATTATCTTTGGATTACCATTTATGTGTTCCCCTAACATTCCATTTATTCCTGCAAATGGCCGGTTGCAGGAGGACTCAGGCTAACAACCAATTTGACGATCAATGTGATGAATCTTCTAATGAGATGCCAAATCCCATTGGATTATGAATCATGATCTTTTTAAGTATTATCTATTACTAAACTCAATATTTTAATAGATACATGGGTGAAGAAGAACGCCCCCCCCCCCAGAAATAACAAGTCAAATCATGATCTTCTTGAGACAGTAACCTCCTGTTTTCAATGGATCATCTGATCCATCAATTTTTGAACAATGGATCAACACAATTGAAAATATACTCTCTATTATTCAATTTTGCGAACAAGATAAGGTTATTATTGTTTCTTATAATATGGAGGGTGAAAAATCAGTAGTGTAAAATGATCTAAAATACAAATCATGATGAAGTGATCGAGGAGATGGAATGGAAGGATTTCTAGAAAAAAACAATTTATAAATATTTTCCTTGCACCCTCTAGCATAATATTAAAAGATATTTCATTCCCCTCAAGAAAAAATGACAACAAATCCAATGGTGTGTATTTGAAAATAATCATAAGGCTTTCATGATACGCCTCTGGGTTGGTCATTACCCCCAAATTCAAGGTAGATTGCATCATTGGTGGGTTGAAAAATAGCATGCAGAAATCCCTAGAAATCTGTGACATCGACATCTATGAATAAATTGTCTGATGTGCCCTCAATGTCGAAATAGAGATCAGAGAATATCAGGGGTATCATGGTGATATGAATCATAAGGTTGACATTAATTCTGGAAGTTTGATGTATATATCCAATTGTGCTAAGAAAATCCAACACCACACATGGAAAAGGTGTAGAAAAAAGCACCCTTGAAATTGCATTAGGGGACGAGGAAATTATTTTGGTGTGAAAGAGTAGTACACCTAGCAGTTAAATACCGATAAGAAAAACATGTTCCTCCAACATTGGAGAGGAACACACCATTTTATAATCAACGCATTTTTCATTGTTTCAACTGAAAATAATGATGTAAACATTCAAATCAGTGCCCTATACCTAGGTTTTCAGGGGCAACCAACAACCTCCAAGGTAGTAAGGGAGTGTTTTTTCCATCACTACCACCGAATTGAAACCTGTCAATGAAGTGGTGACAAGCACACTAGTTATTCATTCTAGAATAATAAACATACTTTTTTATTCTTGTTCTACAACTTTTTTTATACGCCGAATTATTAGTATAATAATAAAAACACCAAAAAAATCAATGATGTCTATGAGTACGGAAAATGGGGAACCCATTGTTTCCAATGAATATTACTCCTCTCATATCATAATTGGTGGATGGAACTTCACGAAGAGCCTCATCATACTTCCTCTGGTAGAATTTGATTCAATTATGGGCATGGATTATCTTTCATTGTATATAGCCAACATAAATTGTAGTGAGAGGGAAATCACTCTCCATATGGAGAATCGACCCTCGATTATATAAAAGTGCATGGAGGATGATGAATCTTCATTACCACCATCATCTCAAATGTGGATAATAATTCCCTATTAGTACGCGTATCTAGTTCAGATAATTGATTCTAAGGAGGCAACCATCCTTGATGAAATGACTATTGTGAGGGAATTTATCGAAGTGTTTCATGAAGAATCTTCTCTTCTTCCCCATATAATAGATTTTGAATTCTCAATTGAACTTATACATAGGGAATTTCCAATATCCAAGAATCTATATAGAATGGTTGTTGTGGAGGCTGAGCAGCTAAATAAAGTACTACTAGAGAATCTAGATAAATGATTTATACGCCCATGTCCATCACCATGGGATGCACCAGTACTCCTCATAAATAATAAGGATTGGTCAATGCACCTTTGCATTGATTATCGTGAGGTCAACAAAATCACGATAAAAAACAAGTATCCCCTGTCTCAAATTTATGACTTATTCAGTCAGCTCTATAGAGAACAATACATATCTAAGGTAGATATTTTTTTCGGGATATTATCAAGTAAGGGTGAAGAATGAAGATATCCCAAAGACTGCTTTTTTGTACTAGAGACGGGCACTATGAATTCATACTAATGTCGTTCAGACTCACCAATACTCCATAAATCACTATGGACTTGATGAATATATTCTTTTGGGATTACCATAAAAACATTTGTGTCGTATTTATAGATGATATTATCATATACAAAAAAACATGGTGGATTTTGAGGAGAATCTATAAACATTTTGAGAGACCTCATGAGAAGAAAAGTTTAATGAAAATTTCAGAAAGTGTGAGTTATAGTTGAAGGAGTTCTCATTCTAGGGTCATATCATCACAAGAAATGGAATATATGTGGGTCTATATAAGACAAATGCAATTGAGGGATGGCTGAGGCCAACAACGATAAAAGATATCTGTAGCTTATTGGGGTTAGATGGATATTATCGCTGATTTGTGTAGAACATATCACAATTTTTCCAAACCTCTTACAAAGATAACAAGGAACGGAGTAATTTTTTTGGAGTGATGAATGTGAAGAGATCATTAAGGAGTATGATAGGAGACTTATCACTACACCCATGCTCACATTACCAACAAGTGAAGTGAATTATTTCATATTTAGTGATGCTTCAAAGAAGGGTCTCAGTTGTGTGTTGATGCATAATAATAAGGTGATAGACTATGCCTCAAGGTAGCTAAAAATACATGAGAAAAACTATCCCACATATGATTTGGAGTTGGATTTTGTGAACTTTGTATTGAAAATCTGTTGGAATTATATCTATGGGGAGAAGTGTGAGATATATACTGCTCACAAGAGCCCAAAATATATTTCCACGCAAAAAGAGAATAATATGTATCAATGAAGATGGATAGAACACATAATGTATTATAAATTCTCAATCCACTATCATCTCGGTAAGGAAAAAATGGTAGAATATTCTCTAACTAGAGAGGATTATTCATCATTATCAAGGATGAGAATTGAAATGGATCCCATATTTTTATATTTTCATAGGATGGACATGTTAACCATTATGGTAAGAACATCATCAATCGTTTCTCAAATGATTTCACATTCGCCCCTCATGGGGAAAATAAATGATTCTCTAAGAAAGTATGTAGAAATTCTAAAAAGGGATGTAGCTATCAAAAATTGGATTTCCTCAGAGTTGATGATTGACAAGGATGGAATTGTGAGATTTGGGTCATGATTATGTGTATTATCAAATACAGAGATAATGAAGGAGATTCTGAATGATACACATTGCTCAACCCACTCTATTCACCCTATGAGCAGAAAGATGTCCCCCGACATAACATTTGGTGGGACCATATGAAATAGGAGTTTGATTAATTTTCATCAAAATGCCTAGTATGTAAAAAAGTGAAGGATGCGAGACAACAATCTATGGGGAAGATGTATCCATTACCCATACCATCATAAAATTGGGACACCATTACCATGGACATTATCACTAGACTTACAAGGACATCTAGAGGAAATGATTCTATATGGGTCATTGTGGATAATCTTAAAAATAAAGCTCACTTTATCCTGATTCGAGATGACATATCATTGGATAAATTTGCACATATTTACATCAATAAGAGGTAAGGATTCCTGATGTAAAACTATCAATTATATCTGATCATGATCCTAGATTCACCAATAAGTAATATAATATTCTCCAATAAGCTCTAAGCACTAAAACAAACTTCAATACAAACTATAATCCTCATATTGATGGACAATATGAGTGAACTATTCATACACTGAATGATTTGTTAAGATCATGTTCTATGGACTTAAAAGGATGATGGGACCAACATCTTACACTGTTTTAATTATCCTTCAATCCCAGTTTACACTCGAGCATCTGAATGGCACCATATTAAGCATTTTTTTTGGGAAATGGTGTAGAACACCGACATGTTGGGATGATGTCAATGATTTTATGCTTCTCAGACTAGAATTCGTTGATGAAATTATGGAGAAGGTGAAACCCATTCAAAAACATATCAAGGTAGCCCAAAGTTAACAAAAGGGTTATGCAGAAAATTGTGGACGAGACCATGAGATCAATATTGGAGACTTGGTATCTCTACCTATATATATGTGGTTGATGGTCGTGAGTTTTTTAATTATATGGATGTGAAGTCCTAGTTACAGAGGCCCCTTCTATATTTTTGATCGCGTCATGGATTTGGCCTATCAAAAATCACAACCACCCACCATGTCTAATGTATGTGATGTATTTCATGTATCCCTTTTAAGGAAGTACATACTAGACCCATCACATGTACTCTATTCAGATGTAGTACAGTTAGAGGATGATATATTTTTTGAGGAGAAACATGTTAAAATCATATCACGTAGCCAAAACATTATACGAAATAAAACATTTCCCTTGCGTAAGGTGTTGTAGAGAAACAATAAGTTTGAAGAGGAAATGTGGGAATCATAAGAAGTGATGAAGAATAATTTCCCGCATATATTTTAGTGTTGGAAAAGGAAATGTTGAGGTTGATATTTCTTATACGGAGAGGATTGTAACGACCCAAACATTTATTAATGAATATTTTTCTTGATCTAATTAAATTTCTTATTATGTAAAATGGTAATATAAAATGTGAAAATCTATGGTTTTATCTTTTTGGATTTTAAAATACTGTTATGTACTGTTACTATTTCTACTATATCCATTGAACAATGATCACATGATTAGTATAAATATAGGGATTCAAAAAATCCAATTTACTTAGACGAAGGAAGCGATGGCCTCATTCAGTAGACTTACCCCATACAAAGCCCATTTCTCAGAGCTCGGAAAAGGTGGTGGTGTTATTGGGAATAACTTTTTACCAAGCCCAAGCCAAGATTTAACATGTTAATATCTATTGGAACCCCGTACGGGAGAAGTGGATTTTGATAGAGATTACCACCCGAGCGATGTTATCGGAGCCACCCTAGTGGTCTGTCGCCATCGCAGATCATACCCTTCATTCTTATTTGGTGTTATAAGGGGTTATGTAACATTAATTTAGAACTATGATTATGTGAATTATATTGGTATATAATAAAGAATAATAAATATTCAATTTTATTGTTTGTTATACTTTTTTATTTTTTTTAAGCAAAAAATTTTATTTTTAGTTAATAGTCAACTATAAAATCTATTTTTTATTAATTAATAGACTTTTGAATTAAATTATATTATAAATAAGATACTATTACTATTAAATTACTTTTTAATAAGTATAAATGATCGTATATTTTTTATTCACACTAGTGTATTTTTTATTTAGGTTTGAAGGTTGTTTTTTTCAAAACCCATGATTTTATTATAAATGTCAGTTTTTAATTTAAAATTGAAAATTCACATATATTGAAAATTATTTGAATAAAATTAACATTATTTTTTAAATAATGATGTGAAAATTTTCCAATGGTGAATTTTTCTGAATTTTCTGAGACTTTTTAATTTTTGGGTAAAAAATTAAATACCATTTAAATATATAATGTGTTTTGTGACATAAAAATGGCCCAATAGTGATGTAATAAAATTAAATAATTGATATTTTATTCCAATATATGTTTTATAATTAAATTAATGGAATTTTAGGTTAATTTTATTTATTTTTCAATGTTATAGTGGACCCTGCAAGAAATATAAAATATTTTATCTTTTTAAATTGATTTCCTTGAGACAGTGACTCACCTCCACATAAGAAACCCTATTATTTTCAGTATATAGGACATTGTACAAATAACATATTATTTTTCAATCCACTCTAAAAAACCCCATTGGTTGGTTTGTGGACTATATTAGGTTAATGTGTGGTGACCAACACCAAAATAATAAAACAATTTCCCTCCTTTCTTATATAAACCGACCCATGCTCGCACTTCCTCTTCACTCAAATCCATTGGATTTCGTCCATAAATTGACCTACTTTTTATAGAATCCTCCAAAGGTTCTCCAATATCCTAAGAATATTCTCTCTAGCCCCTCCCAAGCCATCAGGATCACAATTCCAAGTATTGTATTCCTTTCATTATAATTTTATCAATGCTTCTTAATATTGATATTCCATTTTATTAAAATTATAAATGTTGATATATAATTATTCACCTACCTAATACATCCCTATTTATTTTTTAATGATGAGTTACATGTTCTACCTCTCATTGAAACCTCCCATGTACACCAGTTACCATGCTGAAATTTCGTATGGAATTTCTCTCTTCTCATATACATTTAAGATATTATTTTGTATTTTGAATAAAAATTACATTACATATGTTCAGAATTGTATATATATATCCCCCTTACATATCATTTCATTTAAATATGATGAGACACCCCTTTATCTCTAATTAACCATTTTTATGATTTCTTAATTCATGTCGTTATGTAGTTGAAATTGCACTACATTATTTTTGAAGCCAAAGTCATTGTGTACTGAATACCCTACCCATTTCTCCATAAAGGTTATTAACCTTTATGAACATTTACCTATTGACAATATATAATAATGTATTAATTCAACATTAAATTTTCGTGGAATAAATGATGATGAATCCATGATTTATGATCCATGTGGCACCCTTATGCATGAAATTAAATGATTATGAAGGGTGCTCCCTAATAGAGCTCCAATGCATTGGGTAAAGTGTAGTATAATTATATGCCATGTTCAATAAGAGTTGAATCATGATAATTCATGTTAAAAGAGGTTTTACTCATGATTCATGTTCAATGAGGGCTTACTCATGCTCCATGTGCAATGTGCCTTGGCTCATGCTATTATCATGTTAAATGTTGTTGCCACATCTACATGTTATGAATGCCATTCTTTATCATGACATTATGTTAATGTATCTCTGGTTCTCCATTTATATTCCTATTTCCTAAAATTTATCATACTATTCATGTTAAACATTGTTTACTCCCTTAATAGGATTTATAGAAAACCCTTTTCTTATGCATGTTCTCAGGTTATCCCATGAAATGCTAAGTACGATGGAATGTAGTGTTCATATAAAGGAATTTTTCTATAAGTTGTTTTCTTCTATGTTTTATGTTGTTATGTAATGTTACTAAACCTAAAATACACTAGACCTACCAATATTCTATGTTGTATAATGTGAACCTTTTATGTAATAAATCATGTTTATGTATTTAATAATGAGAAGAGTGGTTATATATTTTTTTATCTTTGAGAGAATTTTTGGATGGTCCCTCAATTATTTAATTGAAATTATGATTCCCATGGGTTTTAGGGGACTGGATATATGATGTGGATAATGGAATTTCATTATATTTATTTGATGAAAAAAAACATGGGGTATAAATATCCATCATCCCACATGTAAAAATTGTGTGAAAACACATCTCAAAATTTTTATAATGTCGATTAGGAAATGATTTATGTAAATGATGTAAGGGAATCAAGCTAGTGATTTATTATAGGAAAGCCCCACCAATGTGATTCAATAAATTAATAATCCATTCAACTATCATCCTTTTTTCCAATTCATTCTATATAAGAAAAAAGGGAAATATGAAGATCAATGACCTAAGCCATGGATTATCGAAGAAATCCAACAGAATCAACATATATGGCCTATATATCAAGGTTGATATTAATTAGTCACTATATATAAGTTATTTCCCAAAAATTAATTGGCGATACTTATGCGATTCATTGAATAAAAAATATTTAATACACTTTTTTATTCTTGATTTATCTATTGTTTTTTATCATGAAATATAAGAATAACAAATAAATCACCACTATAAAATGTAGAAATTGATTTATTGATGAATATGATGAATGTGTAACTATTACATTCCCATCATAATACTCATCCTATACCACAAAATTTCATTAAATTTATTAATACACATTTTTGATTTTCCCAATAATGTAATTTGATTCTATTGTGGTTATAAATGGGGTTTCCATTTATTTATAATAATATATATACAATATAAATTTTGGAGAGAAGGAATCTACCCTATGTATCATGAATCATCCTCTAATTCTATAAATCTTTAAGGAGGAATATGACCTCCTTTGGTTACATCATATCAAACAAGAGTATTATTTCCTATGAGAAAAAGTATCTTGCCTGAATGATTTAGGGTAAGGAAAATTTCATAATTGAATAAATTCTAATTGTGAGGGAATTCACTGTTGTATTTCTTATAGAATTTTCTAGTCTTCCTCCTATTTGAGAGTTTGATTTCTCAATCAAGCATGTATCCCAATATTTTATAACATCCTAGAATCAATATATAATTAATGTTATTTAAATTGATATGTTTTAAGAAAAATTATAATAAAATATATCAAAAGGGTTTATACACCCAAGTGCTTCACCATATGGTGTACCAGTCCTATTCAGATAGAATAAGAATGTATTAAAGAACCTCTTTATATTTTCTCATGAACTCTACATGGTCAAGATAATGTTGTATTTTCATATTCTACAGATTGATGAATTTTTTGATCATCTACATGGAGAAAAATAATTCTCAATGGTGAATATTTTTTTGGGATATTACATTCCCATCATAATACTCATTCTATTGTCCCAATAACCTTCTTATGTAATTATATCAACATAAAATCAAATATTTGATGATCCATCAAAATAGAGGTAATTTTTTAACGGCATAGACCAACATTTATATTGGAAATTAGTAGTTCCTCTATATTATATGGGTACTATCATAGAAATTTGTTAATAATATCATCGCATTTGAACCCACAAAACAAGATAACACAAATAGGATTATGTTTTTATATACTATTGGATGCGATTAGTTCATTAAAAAGTTAAAAAATGTAAAATCATCCGTCTTCTGGTCAAATTACCCTCTTATGGGAAGGAATTTGGATCTACCCTGATGCAACCAAAATGGAATGGGTTTAATATTCACGAATGAAGAAAAAGTGTCTCCTATTCAGCTTAACAATTAATGATCCATGAGCATAACCACCCAAATAAATATCTAGAATTTACTATACTGATATTCTCATTAAATATTTGGAGAATTTATCTCTAAATATAAATGTGTGAAATATATAAAGATTATAAAATCCTCAACTATGAATTAAGAAAAAAATGATAATAAATTTCATCAAATGAATGTGGTTAGATGTGATCAATGATTAAGATCATTCAATCCCTTGACATATAAGGAATTAAAATAAAATTGTATATTCTCAGAGTTGGAATAATTCTGCAATTCAATACATGATTAGGATTGAAATGAATCTAATATTTTTAAAAAATAATATTTTTATATAAGATTAATAAAATAATCATTATCAAAATGAGTGAAAATAATTTTCCATCCATATATTATTGATAGGATGAAATAATACCGGAAAGAAGTTGATTTTCTATTAATGAATGTATCAAATATTCTAAAAAACAACATTTCTTAAGATGAAGTTATGAGTTTCAAAATTTGGATATTTTTCCAATAAAAACTAAAAATAAAGCACAAACATATGGTTGATTACCATAGGTCATCCTTATCTATTCATCTATGAATCAATGAAATGTATAGTGCATTAAAGAATAAATTTTGATAGGAAAACATGAAGAGATTTATTACAGAGTTTATATCTCGATTCGTGGTATTCCCATAAGTCATGTATAAGTAGAATACTTCCAATTTTATGATGAAACCATTACACAAAGAATTATGGTAGAAGAAAAACATAACTATATATTTCATCATATGACACCCGATGAATCCAAATGAAAATAATTCCCCTTGGGTGTAAGATGATTTACATAACAAGTCATTTCAGTTCATTTATATTAATTAATATTTCTTTCTTGAAAAACACACTAAGATATAACTAATGGGAGTGGTAATACTAAATTGAGTTACACTCTATATTGAATTTGATCTGGATATGGGCATTACCAAGTTGTTTTGGAGAAGAATTTTGTAAAATATTGATACTAAACTGAGATTCATCACTGTATATCATGCTAAGAAATTTTTTTAGAATAAAATGACTATTAAAACTCTAGAGAGTATGTTGAGATCATGTTTAATGGATTTGAATGAATTTAAGTACTAGAATATTCCCCTAATAGAGGTCGTGTATAAAACAATTTCCATTATTAAATTAAAATGGAATCATATGAATCTATTTATGGGAAGATGTGTTGAACAATAACTTTAGAGGATAAAATTGGGTTTTAGAAGATGATGAGACCTAGTCTTATCTATGAAATTAATGAGAATTTTTATACGATTCATCATCATATTAAATCATCACAAAATGGATAGACAATCATTGTAGAAATTTTTCTATTGAAGATAGTGTTTTAGCTCCGATACAATGTTTTCATTCATATATAATGGTTGAATAAATTCATGTGGTATGGAATACATGGAATTATTAAACCTATATAAATCTTCCTCCTTGATATCCTTGATCACATTAGAGTGGCATCCAATCGACTATAAATACCACCTAACCCATCTTAAGCACATGATGCATTCCATATATCCCTATTGAAAAAGAACATACTAAACCCATAACAAGTAATAAATATAGAGTTGTTACCATTGGAGAATGATATTACATATGAGGATCAGCTAGTGAAAACAACATATCATAGAGAAAATTTTCTAAAAAATGATAAATCACACTGTGACTGTTTTATTGTTAAACCGTAAGATTTTAGAAGTGATGGGAACCAAAATTGGTTATGAATTAGAAGAAACCTAATTAGTTTTAGTGTCTAAAAGGATAATTTAATTATTAAAATTTCTAAAGGGCGGAAAATTTAAAGACTGAAAATTTTATAACAAAAATTCCTTTTTGGAATGTATAGATGACTTATTAAGAAATGTAGCTATATAAAACATAGTAGTAATTTAGTTATTTTGGATTGTTATATGTTATATATTTTTGAAAATAAAATTATATTATGTATAATAATCATTATTAATATATTAATTGTATAGTGACCATAAGGATTAGAATATTAAGGCTTATGATATAATTGAATTTACATAGAAGTATTGACTCCCTTGAATAGTAGGATCATACACTTTGAATCCTACATATTGAATCTTTTGAGGAAGGGGGAGTAACTGGGATCTTCCCTTGATGGAGATAAATCAATGATTCAAAAACTAAAGAAAAAGTCTAACCCATATGTAATTCTATGGTGTAATAATCAGAAACGTATCTAGAACCAAAACCAAATGAATTATAATTTTTTTACATTTTTATAAAATAATGATTAAATTTATCCTTTATTATTTTTATTGTATAATTAGATAATTAATTTGATAAAAATTAGATTTGGATATGATGAAAAAAATTGTATTTATAGAAAATATATTGTTTTAATCAAAATTTATTTGTATGAAGTCATAATATTTTTAAATAAATGGTATTTTAATAAAATATTTTATTTAAAATCTATATATTCAAATAAAATTGAATATATAGTATTAAAAAATCAAATGTAATCATTTTAAGTCCAAAAATTTATTATTTTAAAAAACATAGACTTTTAAATAAATTTGGAATTTGATTTAAATATTTTAGTTTCATATTTAGAGTAATTTTTTGATAGAGTAGATATTTGTTTGAAATTAGTATGTATAAATTATCCAATGGTGAAATCATCATAATTCTCATAGATAGTCAAAAAAAATTATAAAAATTAAATACGTTATAATTATATGGTATGTATTAGGAAATCAAAAAATACCAAATGTTATGTAAAAAATAAAATAATGATAATCCATGAAAAAATTATATGTCCCCTTTAAATTAATTTATAGTCAATGTTATTTGATTTATTTTATAAACCCTTAACGAATCATCTAAAACCTATATTACAATTAACGGTTTCAAAATCAAATATTTTTAAATATGACTCACTTAGAAAACACCATGTTAATTATTATATAATAATCAAGTCTTAAATATTTAAAATATTGAAAAACACTCCAATTTCTCCAAAATCAATGTCCAACCATTTTGAAGGATTGTGTTTTTGTTAAATTTTTGTATATATTTCAAACCCTCTGTTTAGTATTTAATTAATCATTCCCCGATATTTTTCCATACAAACACAACCAAACTCCGAAACAATTGGATAATGATGTTAATATACCCTTCCCTCTCTATTTTACACTCATGGATCCCCCATTGTCTTAAGTACCATATCCCATGATTTAAGAATCTCCCTCTTAATGTATGGGATCCCCCCTATGCTATATTCAACCACCATCTTTTTGTCATACCTTTAGATTAAAAAAATTTCATGATGGAATTTTATTTTACACACATATATTTATATTATTGTTATTACCATGTAATCAACAACCTCTTTGTATCCCATTAATAATTTCTGTAATCCAGTATGTACACTTATAATGATTTCAAAATTATAATGCACATTTCCTTACCAAGAATTTCTGTTGAGAATAAACATCTCAATTTACACTAAAGGGTATTCTCCTAGTTGTACCCATCCATAATTTATTTGTAAATTAAATGTATATAAACCTCACCCCTTAATAGTAGTTTTAAAATTTATGGAAGGAATCCTTATGTTTTATGATCTATGTTGTGCACTTATGCATTTACATGATATGAATGTGATGGGCTGACAAAGAATTATATAGAACTCTAATTCTTGGTAATGTTATTTATCATGATATTCAATGTATTGTGTGTGGTAGGATATTCTTATAACGCTATATTGTGTTATCTTTGTTATTATTCATGAATAATGTTTATGATTTCTTGTTCAATGTTATATCCTCATTCTTATATTTCTTTCAGGATATCTTATTATGTCGTGCCTCATTTATTCAAGATTAATATTATCACCCCTATAATGTTACCATGAAATTCCACTTAGATCATTTTTAATGGATTACATTATATTGTGTTATATTTATTTCGTTACATAGCATTATAGATAACCTCTTTTTGTACATCCTCGGGTTACCCAAGTGGTTTTATATGATCCATGGAATATAAGCACATGTAATTGATTTTTTAAATTATTTTTAAATTTTCCATTTTCAATTTATTATGTTATGTTAAAAATTAAAAAAAGATTATTGGATATATTATCTCTTAGGGGATTATTAATTGTATCATCATTTAATAAATCACTAATTAATGTGTAATAAAATATGTGTTTTCTTTCTCATTTTATGTGAACATTTTAAAGACATAAGAAAAATGTTCCTATAATAAAAATCCACCATCTATTATTTTCTCTATTGAATTCAACTTATTAAGTAAACTCATATAGAAATCCCCTTGATCTAGCTGTAGGTTTTCCACTAAAACACAAATCCAAACACACACATGGTATGCGTGTATATGGGTTCCACCTTGTTCATTGTCCAAATTCATCCTTAAGTTTCTATGTGTCCAACATTCTACCATGATCTCTCTATAGACACTATGAATCTTTCAACTCATACATAAAACCCATGGATGGATTTATTTACATACCTCCATTGGGGTTGATCATTATTCCATACGTTTTTAATGTGGTTCTAGGTTTTACCAAGGGTTTCCCTTCTTTAGGTGATTCTTATAAAGAGTTAGAAAAATCGTCCAAAAAACTCCATGAAAAAATTATCAACTTATCTATATATTAAATCATAGAGTTTATTTATATTAATTAAAAACAAGATCTTTAAAAATGAAAATACTCAATAATTCATCATTATAAATATTTTTTTCATGGTATTTAAAATCGACCCATAACAAATGTTTATTTCTTTGTAAATAGAAATAATTTCATTGTCAAAAAAAATTAATTATTGAAAAATATGTGCCAGTTCATAAACAAAATTATCACATATCATAGAGATTAGTGATTGGCTTAACAATCATCATATCAGATATATTTGTTACTAATTATAAATATTGATATTAGAATCTGTCCTCAATCACCAAGATGTCATATCATATTGACAAAAAATAAAACTCAACTTCATTGGCAATGAATATATTCCCATTTTAGTTTTTGGTTAATACCACCAAATAAAACATTATCCCTCTCTTGTTACACTTTATTTAAAATAAAAATATATTTGTATTAATGGTTACCTAAAATAACATCAACTTCATCCGACTTCAATAAAATATAATATCAGATTTATCAAAAAAGGAATGATATAAATATTTCAAAAATGTAATGTTGTTCTAGATAATAATCTCTATTTATTTGTTAGCTTCCCTCATTTTTAAAAATATTTATATTTATAAATCATCATATATATCCATAAAATATTTGAAAATGTGATTCAATTTTCAATATCATTCCAACCTTTTCATTTCAATGGTTATTATATAATGCTTTTAAATATATATCTGACACATGTCCTAAGATGTACATAAAAACAATTCATATGAAAATGATATATATCCTTCATATAAAAAATATTAACTCCAACTTGATAATAATATTCAATTCAATCAGTGTATGTATAATTTAGAGACACCTTTTGCTTTAGGTTTAGATTTTAATGTGGTAGATTCATCTCAACTTGGGCCATTGTATTCCTCTAATATTTTCATTGGATGATCTCTTTGGACTTATCTTTTTGTATTAGGTATTAACCTATTTATTATCTCCCTTATTCCATTTAAGTTACTCTTTTTTATAATACATTTTTCCACCATAATCATCTGGATTTTAAAGCTTTAAGTTTTAGACAAAATCTCATCAACATTCACCACACTTTTAGATTCCACTTTATTTAATTTTTCTATAGAATGTTTTTCAAATTACTCAAATTGTATAGAATATTTAAATTTATTTTTCCAAAAAACTATAAAGTCTTTCCTAAAATTACTATTCTTATCTGAATGTTCACTTGACTGAGAACAATTTTTCTACTGAATCATCTTCCATTTCACTACATAAACAATCTCTCTTGAAAGAGTTTTCATTATCTAATCTACTATCTGAACCCCCTACTCACATCTACCCAAAATTATATGAATAATTCATATAAATTTTAAATTGTAATCTTTGATGGATTTCAAGTCACCCCATTTATTCATTTCAAACATGTTATGTTATATTCAACATCAATCCACCTTTTATCATGTTTGTGTCCTAGTAGTGACATGTTTTAAAATAATCAGTTGTCTTCATTCAAATATGTTTGTTAGAACCCCAAAAAAAATATGATATTTAAAATTACACCTTGATTTTTATTCTTTCAAGACTATTGTTATCAATGTATTTCATCAAAATGAGAATACATTTTCCTAAGGGTTAGTTATTCATTGCACATATGTCTCTATCAAATTTTTTTAGTAAATAGTCTCCCATATATCATATTGATTTTTTAGGATTATATTTAAATATTTTATATTTTTTAATTATCATTTATTTTTTCTATTACTTTTGGTCATATGGATTTATAAATTATTCATATTTATGCATACCAACTAGTGTACTTCTATTATTTTTTGTAGATTTCATATAATCCCAATATTTTAATACATTATTATTAAATGTCCAGGAAAAGGAAAAATATCATGTGAATATTCTCCACTTATTTTCCACTGTAGTATATCTGTATTTCATAGGTATGTATATTTCTATTTTTAGAAGACCAACCAATTTTTTTAAACATCTTTTGGATAAACTCATTGTACCTATTCTCTAAAAAACAATTGATGTGTTGGAATTTTGATTATCATTCATTATATATAAAAAATCTACATTTGAATTAAAAGATGTTATAGAAATTAAAATATCATCAATACATAAGGTAGTTTCTAGGTTTTTGGAATCCAACTTGTTTGAGGTCTTTGGATCATTATGAGAGTACAGTACCATGATCAACCCAGAGGCAGGAAATTCAATGCATACAAGTGTGGAAGTTTCACTTATTTCCAATAATATGATATTTTTTTACCAATGATGATTATTGATTCAATAATATCACCTCCAACTCAAATAAACTCATATTTATATGCGTCTTTCTGATCATCAACAGATCACATTTTTTTCATACCAATCCTTTTGAGTCATCATTGATTATTCCTTATGAATTTTTCTTTTTTATTATAATGAATTGAAAATATCATTAACCTTATTAATTTTATCCTATAGTTGAGTATCTTTTAAATCTATTGAAACATTTTGAGTTTTTTCATGCACATATAAATCTTATACATAGAAAATTATTGAAAATATTTATCCAATACATTAATAAGAAAATAATAAGTAATTTATTCATATATTTCATTACAATGAGAAACCGATTCATACTTTTATATGTAAAATATTGTGATAGTGTTGAAAATGTAAAACATTTTAGCCAATGTATCATAGATATAATTAAACTCTTATTAAAGTCATAATATTAATTTTTTAATTCCCTTGATAGCATCATAATACAATTTACCACATATTTGGGAACTTAAACATGTTCATCAAGTAAACAATTATGATAAATATGTAAAACAGAATCCCCTAATCTTGAACATTCATCATTATAAAATTCATAATAAAAATATTTATTGAATCTTATATCACTCTGATTATATTTCTTTAGTAGTTTTTATTAATTTACAGTACGATTTTAATTCAGCCTCCTTTATTGACTTTAATTTACCTTCTTCCATGTCTTGGATGAAATTGGTATATTACTATCCTGAGGGGTAGCTTCTATATTCCTCATCTGAGTTATCTCAAAAATTTCTATAATTCTATAGTACATAATATCTAGATTGGATATTTTGATCGATACATTTATTTAATACTAATTATAAATCCCCATGTCAAATTGACCAGTGAGAGAGAGGTGAATAATGGTTTTACATTTATAAATTAATATATTTTAATTGAAACAGATAAACAAGTTAGGGTTATTGATACTCTAAATTATATCACAAATTCTAACCCTAAATAAAAAAATACTACTATATATTAAAAAATCTAGTATTTAAATGTATTGGAAGTACGACATACTCTTTGACATGAAGGTTAAACAATTCGTGATTGATTCAACACTATTATCATATCATAAATTACAATGGTTTAGGTTGAAAATTGTAATACACCCCGTTATTTAACCCCTCATTCAATCATATTACTAACCCTTGAAATCCAACTATTATTATTCATTTGGTTAGACACACCAACCATATTCTCTTCTACATCAGATTATAAACACCCTAGCCCTGATCCTCTTTAGCAACTGATTAGACCCCTAAAAAATTTCCTTTTTCTTAACCATGATAAAAATATATTATAAATTCATGATCATTATTCAATGTGATCAATATACACAAGTATACTGGATCTTCTCCATTCATGTAAAAATTCATTTCTAAGTGTCATGTCTTCTATATATTCAAAATGTCTATTTTTTCTCAAAAACATATAGTTATTAAACATCTTCTTTAAAGAGACTTGTTGATTTTGATACATTTTCACCTCATATCATGTATGATCTAGATAATTTTACCTTACTAAAAACATGGGAATGAAAATACATCTCCTTCATGTATATTATTTATTGAGGATTAAATCTTCTTTAATGTGATAATGTTTTATCCTCGACGGAATGTGTGGAATTAATGAAAAAAATATATTAACAATATTTTATTCATGAATGCACATTCATTACATAGATTAATTTTATGTCAAATTATCAACTCATTTCATGAATAGATGAAATTATTCTTTGTGCTGGAAGTATATACTGTTACAATTTTTTTATTTTCCTTCTCAAATTTATTATATATTTTAATATCTAATTATAAAGTACAATTATTATTTTTGTATTCTTTTCAATCAAATTATTGATGTGTTTCAATGCTCATAAGTAAGGGTCATGGAATTCATCTTCTTTATGAAAATATTTTATATCTTACATCATGTAATTGAACATAGGATATCATAACTTCAATCAAGTAAAATATATGTCTGTGTAATGTATAGTATTTTTCTTGAAAAAATTATGTGAAGTACTTCTCCAAAAAAAATCCGATATAAAAATATTCCTATGCATTACTGATGTACATGGTGTCTTATTATTATTCATATGAGGAGTCACATGAAATTATTATATCACCATCAAGTTACTAGATTGGCCTATATAATCCATCCCTTTGTCCTAAAAGGAATACAAGAGATTATTAACCATAATGTTAGAGGTTTTTTTATATTCATTTTTTCTATTTCTTTCAATTTCCATAATAATAATCTCTGCTCTATTTTTAGAGATAATAGTACATATAAGATATTAGAAGGCATAAACTCTCATATATTCCTCTATCAGTTCATAAGTCTTCAATACAAAACTCCTCTAAATTTCAGTTCGATTCATGGTTCTTTAAATTTCAAATGAATTTCAATGATCTCAAATTCCAAAACTCAAGAATTTTCAAACTCATTCATCATCATCTTGAATATGTGATCAAGTGGTTGACATCACATGATCACATGATTCCTTATTTGAAACACCATTATGAAACTATGGCTATCCATTATGGATCCATCCCATTTACTATATTGTTTATTTGTCTTTTTGATGATCCCCAACATGGAATCTTTGGATTTATTATTGTTCTTATGATGGATTTATCAGAATCAACATTATATCTATAAATCACCCCCAAAAGAATAATATTATTTGAAAAATCACATGTTTAAAAAAATGAAATTTAATTTATGGTTTCATGGGGATCGAGCATGAATTTATCTCCCAGTTTTATCCCTACAGATAATTGAAGATCCCATATATGTTGTCTTGAGAATTGATAAAAACCCTTCCCAAGTAGAAGGTATGAGATATCTATGTGGAGATATTTTAAGGATCATCATATCCCAATTGGATATCTCTCATTATGATTATACCATTCTAATATAGATCAATAGTGTGTTCATAATTTGAATCCCACAACACTTCTTCACTGGATCGGTCATCACATAATTTGTAACCTCATGTGAAAAAATAATCGACATAGAAATGAGGACGACACCTAGATGCACATATACAAACCCACATGGAGTGAGTTAACCTACATTAAAACTTACCGTCCACTCATGGATACTATATGGTATGTATGAATCCACCATTATCTCATATTTCTTATATGGGAATTATGCCCCAACAAACTCATACCTCCTACTTGTGGCTGGCCAGGTGGACCTATATCCCACATGGTTGACATTGGTCCCAAATATGGTTGAGGTGGGTTCTTGGATATTAAATTGTAGGAATTTTTTTTTGAGACATATAAAATATAATCTAAATTCATCCCATAAATTCAATCCCATATTTATTATTGTCTCTATTCATTAAAATCATGGAATTTATTTTTATAATTTCCAAACACATCATAAAAAATAAAATTCTCAACAATTCATCATGAGAAATATTATTCTTCATGGTCTTCATAATTTTTACACAACCAATGTATATTTATTCAGGAAAATAATTATTTACATTAAATACAATTATTTTTAACTATTGAATCATATTTGTAATGTAATCAACACCATTAACAAGTTTCATTTATATTCAATATCGTTACAAAAATTATCATAATTTGTGCCACTAAATATTATGTCTACGAACACATAATAACATATTTCACTAGTTTATATGATATTATACTATGTTTAAAAAAATGTAACTCAATATTATTAGGATAAAAAACCCATCATAATATCATTGGGAAATAAAACATAATAAAGGGTTAATCTCAAAAACATAGTAAGGGTAAACATAAGAAATAAAAACAATGATATTAAGTGAGATAATTATGAGAAAATCTATATAATAAAGATACAAAAAAAATTAAATCCAAAAATCATAGATCCTAAATAATGTATTTATTGTTTTCAAAACAAAATAAATTAATGAAAAGAGTATATAAACATCAACGAATAATCATGAACCATGGGATATTAAAATTGTCATGTGATTAAGTATAAAACAATGAAATAATTCAAAAATGATACAAATATAAGCATATAAATCATTTGTTAAGGATTCCCACCAAGACAGTCATCTCAAATTATTCTTTTTATAATCTCTCATGTACTTTCTTATTCTTTAGATAATCCTCTCATATACCCTTGGGCATAAGATAAATCCTTCCACCCTCCGCATTAAATAGTGATAATCCTACCATGTACCCTTGTACATGGGATAAAACCTCCCATATAAACTTTGGATTTAGATATACTATTCATTCACACCTATGGAATAGTATAAATCTGTCCATTGTAAAATATTTATTTTGATAAATCCTCTCATGTACACTTTGTCTTGGGATAATTTTTCAGGTGTACACTATGGAGACATGAGATATTAACATGACCAATACATTGGTTGATGAAAAAGTACAACACCCATTTATCATCCTTATTATTGGTCTAAATGATAAAAATTATGTAAACACAATATATATTATACTTGTGTTGAAAAATTTGAATAACAAAACATCTAGATAGTATCACTAAAATAGGCCTCATCAATGTAATTTGTTGATAAAAAAATGAGTTACCAGATTAAAGTATTTCATAAGATCCTATATTGTGTTGTTCATTAAAAATATGTTCCATATAGATAACCCTATTAAATTTTATGAACAAAATGAAAATGAAATAATAAAAGGGTTATTATAATTTTTTATCATTATCCGAAAAAAATAAGTTACAGTTCTCCTTAAAAATCCATTTTCTAAAATGTGATGTGAAAACATTTAAAAATTCACTTTTAATAGGATGTATAATTAATTAAAGAATAAAATTTACATCAGGATTTTATGAATGTTAATGTGAATTTTGTTTTATAAAATTTAATTTTTAAATAATAATAATTATAATGAATCCCGGATAATGAATTAATGGATTCAAAAAAGTAATTGGAGAAATAAGAAATAGATTACATTTCATAAATAATGACTTGTAATAGATCATGAAATTATATTGTGTTTTCAATAATGATATATGAGGTTTGAGATAATAAAGTTTATTTTTAAAAGATGGAAACCAATTTTATTATTTTGAATAGACCTTCCTAAAAAATTGAATTATAAAAGTTGAAGTGAATTATTAGTTATAAATTATTAGAAGGGAAATATAGTGCTCAAAAGGGTAAAATAATATTTAGGTTTCAAAATAATAATGGAAAATATGGAAAAAAATAAAAAATGGGGAATACCCATATTTAAATGGGTTGATATTTTTTCTTCAAAACAGTAATATTTTATGATAAATAATTTAATTATTAATGAAAATTATTGTTAAAAAAATATTTTACATTTATTTTAAAGTTGAAATATATTTGGACAAAATGGAATCACTTATAAAACAATATTAATGATATAAGAGGAAAAACATTTTTTGTAAAAATAAAAGAAATTTTATTTTACCAATTCTGTTTTATATTTCATAATTCTTGAACAAATACAAAGTTTGAAATAGTTTATCGCTAGGATCACATTCAGGATAACCACACTGAGAGGGGGGGCAATAAATCAATGAGGGGTAAAATATTTACACTTTGAGTTGTTATTCCATTTTTTCCAATATAACTTATTTTGTGGATGGTCCCATAATTTCTTATCATATAGTTATTAAGTATGCATATACAATTATAATGGCCATGAAACACTAATGTAGAACACTCTATTTCAAGAAAGTAACACATTATTTACGTATTTTATGTTTTTGAATTGTTTATGTTACATTTTATAGGTATTGGATGAGTTTTGTAATGTTTTTGAGGAATTTTTAGAGGTGCACAGTTTGAGTAAGGATAGTACAAACCATGAAACTCTTACAATAATCCATGAAAGGTGAGATATTTGGAACTGTCACGGTCCATGATTAGGCACATAGTTTTCCCAAACATTTTTTCCACCTATGAGGTACCCTAAAAATTGAAATATAGGAAAACAACTATTAGAAAAAAAAATCCTAACCCTATGAGCCAACCATTCAATGGGAGATATGATTTAGTGGCTGGAACATGATGGGTGGAAGGTTTTCATAACCATGTAATCCAACCATGGATGGTTAAAGGATAGTTCCAAAAAAGTGGATCTCAATCATATTTGACTCAAACACATCATTTTCCTCCATTTCGACCCTATCATGGTTTTTATTACTTTAAAATGATATAAAGACTTTCCCATTTGATGTAAGAGTGATCCATTGGAAAATCTAGGTACATTGAAAGCTGAATATCATGGAATGTATTTCTCCTTGTTGTTTACTTAGATATACTCTTATACTCTCTCTAGTATTCATAATTCTAGTATAGTGGGGATATAACTATGATAGTTGATGTCATTCATGTTGAGATATGGTTCTTTTTTGTTATGGAATGATATCTATGGATAGTTTTTAGATATTGAACCATGTTTTATTGAAGATTTCATGTTGTACTTCATTTAAAAACATAATATCCATGATAGTTTCCTTAACACCCAATTCATCATTCTAGAAATATTATTAATGATTTAAAATTGATTTCAATTATTGAAATTTATTATGAAATTTGAGTGAAATTATTGATGAAAACAATCTTTGGTGATAGTTTATGGAATTGTAAAAATTGGGTGTTATGGTGGAAAGTGAGAGTGGTATTATGATCATAAAATAAAAAATTAAAAGTAATCCTTGGTTTAGATTCATGTAAATGTGTTTTTAATAAAAATATTATTATTTTAATTAAATAATTCACAATTTTGGTTGGCTTGGTTTTGGCATTTAATTGAATGGGATAAATAATGGATGTGAAGTTCTACCATCCAATGGACATGTTGTGGACACAAAGAACCACCATCAATAGTTTAACTGTAATTCTATAGTTAGATTTGTGATTGTGGTTATGTGAAATGTTTTGGATAATTCCAATGAGGGTACTGATAACTTGTTTGAACGACTTGTTTGGTTTCATTCCTTGGAATCATTGTGGGTTGGAAAATAGTTATAGTGTGAACTAATTCTATTAGATATGCAATTTAAAATTGTTTTTTTGGGTTTTTGTCAATTTATTTATTTAAATGTAATTAAATTTAATATCCTATTGTTGTGAGTTGGGAATTCATTTTGGGAAAACCTACTATGTTCCATTAATCACCGTATTCTTGGAAACATTGGTTCTTTTGACGATACCTTTTATCGATATAGAGGTAAATAAAAAGTATATAATTTATGTAGTGTTAAATCATTTATCATTGGGTTATATTACAGAGTTGGATAATGGATATTCTTAGGAGTTATGGTGTTATGTATTTTTAGTCTTTCGGTATTTGGGTTTAGTCATCAGCTTTGGTACTCTGATATTGGTTTTTGTTTTTTCAATGTACAATGGTATGGTCTGTTGTTGACTACGACACTTTTGAGTTGAAAATATCGTTATCATGAATTATTTAATGGTTCTTGATTATTTTTTTCTTGTTTCGTCATTACTACTTTCAATGGGAAAATCTTCAACTAAATGTGTTGAATCCCTTAAAATTTATTACGTTCCATTGGAACATTGGGTATGTAGCATAAGGGCATGTTTAAATTCCTCCTAGACTCATGTAGGGAGATCATTTTGTTTATTACAAATCTAATTAGTATCAATTTCCTTAGGGTAATTACCCAAAACATGGTTTGGAGTTAGCTGTTATAGTCCATTATCTGAATACATGGTACCATTACCAGTTTTTCAAAAATTAACTATGTTTACATATCATAAGAGTTTGATTCTTATTTTCTCACAAAGGGATTTACATATGAGACAAATAATAGGATGAAATATCCCCAATTATTTGGAAAATGACTTTATGTATACATTGGTTATTAGAAATTCAGAGGATGTTGTATTGCCCAGAAATTCATATGCTTAGTCTACAGAATATTTTCAGATAAGTGGTAGTTGATGTCATCCATAGAAAACATGCACTTAGAATGTGTATATAGGCGAATAATTGTGATTTTCATCTATATTCCATCTCATCCTTATTTTTTGGGATTGTAAAATAGGCATACATATATAATTAGGAATGTGTTTTGATGAGGTGGAAACTCAATTGGGGGGGGGGGGAATTTAGGGATTAAAGATGGATGGTAGTTCTGTTTTTTGTTTTCAAAATTAGAAGGTCATTCATATCGATTATCAAGAAAAACATCTTCATGCACACCACTATTTAAGATTGGTTGTTATTCTAGGAATACTAACGATTTATAAGGTGTTGATATAACATTTATTGTGGGTTATTATGAAACTAACAGTGGATGGGTTTTTTTCAAGATGCATATATTTTCAATTGATATAAAATATAATCAAGGAATATATGGTTTGGTGTATTCATTACCTATTCCTAAATATGATCATATGGGCTTGGATTATGTAATAGGTCTCCAATAAATGGTTTGGAAACACAATTCCAAATTGTTGATAGCAGATCGTCTCAAAAAGTTGGACGATTTTATCCCTTTTCATGAATCTCATATGTTGGGGGAAAAGTGAAAAATATTTTTTTGAGAAGTTTTAAAGAAAAATGATGTACCAATTTAGATAGTAACATAAAGATATCTATGTTTTATGTATCATTTGGATAAATCCTTATTTAAATCCCTTCTATCACAGTTGACCATGAGGATGGTGTATCATCCTATGGTGTATATACAATCCAAAAGAATAATAACATTGTTGAAAGACATGATATGGTTTTGTGTAATTGATTTTGGCGGACCAAGGGAGGAGAACATATCATTAGTTGAGTTATAATTTCATCATAGTTATCAGAACTCCATACATATGGATCCCATTGAATCAATGTATAGGGGTCCCTTTCATTCTCCATTTTAATTGTTTGAAGAGGTGAGCCTTCCCTTGATTGGTTTATTATTATCCAAGAGAAAATAGAGACCATTTATTTGATAATGTAGTGAGGGGAGATTGATTAGAAACATGAGAAACCATATGCATATTATCATTGATGTTTTTTCATTCAATTTGATTTATCAAGTGTACTTGGGAATCTTTCCACGGCTTGGGCATCAACATTTTTGGATTAATTGAGAGTTATCTATTTGGTAAATAGGCCATTAAGAGATACATGAATGGCTTAGTGAGGAGGAATATCAGATATATTTTTTCATCATAGTTCAGTGCAGTCCACAATTTGTTTCCTTTATCTTAGTTTAAAAATTATAAGTCGGATATTGACCATGTGATTCGAGGGGATTACATTGACCAATAGCGAGATGATTCACTGGTGTACCTGCTAGTGTGGATTGTGGTTTTTAAAGAGAAATTATTTCATTTTAAAAAATAAGTATAGTGTGGGTTTGGTGGAAATATGGTTGGATTCTACAATGAAAACTAGTATCAAGAGAAATAAATCTTCGAGAAATGTCCCAAAATATTTTATGAAATTGTGGGTTTTCTAATTTCTATGTATGTAATGATAAATTGTGGGGAGAATGTATCACACCCAATTTTGACATAAATATAGCATTATTTTTTTATTTTTAGAATGTATTGGGTGATGTTTTCAAGGATTTGAAATAATTTATTATATCTTTTCGGCTTTTATAGTGGAGCACAGTTTGTGCATGATCAGTACAAATCATGAAACCCTAAAAAACCCAAGAAACGAAGGTAGAAGACTCTGGTCTAACATAAATTTAGGTGTACAATTCTTCCATCCCTTGTGTCCACCGAAGATTATCAATGAAATGTGAAACTGATGGAAAAAAGTGTTGGTGCATTCTTTTTCTAACCATGTTATCCAACTGTAAAAAGTGTGATTGGGGGAAGTGGTTGGTGAATGGTTTTCCTAAACATAATACCCAACCTTTAATGGTAAAAATTGAACTACCAAAAAGAGGATCTCACTAATATTTGAATGCATACCACTCATTTTTTTCATCAATTAAAACCAAAATTAGTTTCTCATCATTCCAACGGATGTGGGGACATTCCCCTATCATGTAGGAGTGATCTGTTAGCAATACATGGAGCATTGAAGGACGTATTTATTGGTAATTATTATTTTTTAATGCTTTACTTTGATATAATATTCCACCCTCTCTCAGATTCATATATCAATTTTGGGGGATATATCTATGATATTTCATGATAATATAAATGAGATATTGTTGTTTTTTTGTTAGGGAATGGGATCTAATGAAGGTTTTTGAGATTCAGATTGGTTTTGTTGAATAATTCGTGTCATTCAACATTTTCCCATTATTTCAATGTTAGGTGGATTCTATCTTGAATCCTCATCATAGAACTATAACTATTGATTTCTAGTTAAATTTTTTTCTTGAAATGGATTATGAAATTGTTGTGAATTTGGTGATGGAAACCCTCTTTATTAATGGATTATATAACTGTGAAAAATGAGTCTCTTGGTTGTAAGTCAAAGTGGAATAATAATTTTAAAATAATAATTTTAAGATAGTTGTTTCTTTTTAATGTGTAAAATATTTTTCAATAAAAAATATTATTTTATTGAAATGGTTTGCAATTTTTTTTCTAGGGATTTGGAATTTAAGTGAATAGGATGGATAATGGTAATGAATTATACACATATATTTGAATTGTTATGGATGTGAAGTTCAACCATAAATTCTAATAAAAATATTATGTGGTTCCATAAGTGTTTGTGGTTATGTGAAAGGGATTGGGTTATTCTATAAGGTGTTTGAGAAATGGTATGAATGAGTTTTTTGTTTCATTGCCTGGAAACATTTTATTTTTTATTTTTTTGTATGAACATATTGACTTAGCTATAAAATATTAAAATTATTTAATTTGTATTATATAAATTATTTTATAAAAAATTTCTAACATGTTATATCGTATTCTCATGAGTATGGAAGTCATTTAGTGGAAACATAAAAAGATTAATTAATCACCCCCTTCATGAGTAGGTTTTTTTATTTGTAGTTATTGTTTTTCCAGACATATTTGAAGGGAAAATTTCTCATTTATTTATTGGGGAATCATGAATATTTGGGTTGTATTGTAGAGTTAGAGTGTAGAAAAGTTTTGGAGTTGTGGAGTGATATCTTTGGATTCCTTTAGTTTTTTAGTTTATTCTCTTGCATTGCTAATATGATATTACTTCTATATTCTTCTTTGAAATTTTATTTTTTATGTTGTTTGTTAAGAAACATTTTAGTATAATATGTTTTTATCATGGATCATGTAGTGGTTTACAAAATAGGTTTTTGGTTGTTTTATTTTAAATCAAAAAAAATCCCCCAAATTGATTGAATACCTTTACATTTATTTCAAGCCTTTGGAACCTTGGAGATGTCACATAAGGAATAGATGAAATTAATTCATTACTCAAGTATATGATGGGGGTTGGATTTTATATATGGGTTGTTTAATTAGGATCTCCTCACTAAGGAAAAATACTTGTTTGGTGTATGGTGGTTTTTATTCTACACACTCCAATAACATTTCATTTTCAAATAAAGTATTGGAAACAGTATGGCTTTGGAATAGTTATCTTTGAAAAAACAATCTAATAAATAATGAGTTTGGATGATGTGATTCTGTAGTGTATATTAGTCATGTACAACTTAGAATAAAGATCCCATGAAATTACATGAGTACCACCTAGACGATAAAAATTGATCTTCTTCTTCATCTCCTAATGAAATGAAATGGGTTTCCAAGATGTCATTAAGAATTTTTTAATATTAGAAATTTTTTTATACCCGAGTCATAGATTCATTGTCTGGTGTATGATCAAATATATTATTCTGCAATCTATATCATACTCCCTTTGAAAAAATAAATAGTATGCCCCTATTTCAGTGATATCTATTGGAAATATTGATTGTTCAAGAAACTATAATTTCCTATTATTATTAATTAGTTATGATCAAATATTACTGATGTGTATCACTATTTATTTGTTCACACTAATTATGATATATTAAAATATCTTTTTTCATTTTATATTTAATATCCTTCTTGAAAAAATAAATTTTTCTCTAGTAAAAATTATCCAAACATCTTGTTTTTCATTCTGATTATTCCTTAATATATATTCTATATTTCTTCATATGATCCCAAAAATTTGATTATCTATAAATATCAACTTTTCTAATATAATTTATAATTTTCATTTTCTACCTGATATCCAGAATTCATAATTCATATTAACTAATTTCAAAATCCAAGAATTAATGTGGATTCATGATTCAGATAATATCGTCACCATATATATTTTTATTATAACCTCCATGAGGTATAAAATGACGAAGGTAAATTTATCTAAAATATTGAAAATGATGTGACAAAAATTATTGGATATTAGCCTTCCATTGATAATCATTTAAATACCAACATTAATTGAGTTTCCTCTCATGATTGAACTAGATGGAGAGTGTCATGAATTTAACATGGTATTTCTTTATGTTATCATACTCACATTCATTTGAGCATATTAACCATTTTCCACATTGATATTCATGATTATGTGGATTGTAAAAAATATATCAAAAAATTAACATTTAAAAAAAATCCATCATGGAATACTAGTCGATGGAGAAATAATTTTCCATTTGTATCAATGATATTTACTGATATCTAATATGATAAAAAATTCAACCAATTTGATTCTATGGAACCATTTCATGAATGTTATCATTCCAAATTGTTTCACCATCAATATTTACAGAACCATAAAAACATATATTAAATTCTTGTAGTGAAATATTATGAACAAATGCATCGTTTTCAATAGTCGAAAATATTTTCCACTTCAAATTTTAAACATTCAACAATGTGGGAGATTTTGTGATGTGTTTATTATGGATTTCATGTGAATATGATGTGTATATAACCCTAGGTTTTTTCATTAACAATTGTCGTGTTATATCAGTATCTTTGTAAAACATGAAAATTTTATCGTGAAAAACTCATCCCACATCATTTATCATCTTATATAGGATTTAAATATATTACATTTTCTTCTTCTGAGAGAATGAGTGGGTGGTTTTGTTTAGTATCTACAACCCCACACACAATCCCCTCACAAGTTGCACCTCACATGAACTGGTCTATCGAGGAACCTGAAACAGAGATTCATAAACACCTTGTAAGCTAGATAATTCGATACGATCACTACCATGTATCCCCATTGTTACCATTATTCAACCACCTTATATCAACCATGTGTTTTCTGAAAATACTATTAAATCATTATAAAGAGACAAAAATTAATTTCATTAAACAATGAAGAGATATAGGTTTAGTTTCATTTTAAATCTAGGACCAAACAAAACATTTAAAAAATCAAACAGAAACATTTATTTAGTTCATTCTTCTTCAACTTCTTTTTGTCCATTGATAAATTTTTAGTACAGTTAATCTCTAAAGGATATACATCAAAATTAAATGAGCTAAAATAGAATTAAGAGGAAAAATTTTAACAATATATCATGGGGTGAATATAATCATAGAATCATCATCAAAATAATCGGATGAATTATTAGATAATTACATGGAATGTGGAAATGTATAAACATAAAACATCCTGTCATGGTGTTCAACTACAACACATTGTTTGGAAGAATTCCAGCATCATGTTCACACATAATTTCCCATTAACTCATGACATTAATATATTTACCTAATTCATTTGAGTTCTCTATAATTCTGGTCGCACCCATCACATCATAATATTCCTATTGCGTTATATAATTTCATGTGCACCTGTCACATCATAACATTTACATTATCATGCATGACACATATGTCAAACGTAAACATAAAATAAAAAAAGAAATGGAATGGGTTACACATAATAAATAATACATTAATAATAAATTGGCTCTAAAAATAAAGAGTGGATAAAATTCTTGACATAGAACAGTCAACGATGAGTGAAGTAGAAACATTCTATTAGATATAAAAGGATGGTGTTAATTTGTAAGAAATGTTATTTTGAAAGAACATTGGCTTTTTCATAAAAACAATTAGAACACATTTATATCCTAGAATAATAAAAAAAATTAGGATGAAAAAATTATCCTTAAGGTATATACATAGTGAAAAAGGTTTTAAAGAGGTAAAACCCAAAGTATGAGATTTGGGTTTGTGAATTTCACCTTACCTTGTATTTGAATACTTTATTCACTATATAATGCACCATATGACCACATTTTAATCATTAGAAATCAATTAAATATGTTTTTATACATTAGTGTTATTCATTATTTTTTATTAAGTCTATTTTTAGGCTTTTGGGTGAGTTATATTGTTTAAATTCATTGTTCAAGAATGTTCAATTTTTTGGTTTTTGTGAACTGTTAACTTGTATTCGTGAATGGGTGTTCATTGAAAAAGTTTATTAAAAACTATAATATTAATTATATGTTATTTAAGATTTTATAGAACCTGAAATGTTGTTAATATAATTTTATTATATTCCATGGGAATGAATTATTAGATTATAATTTAATGATGATCATTTGGTTTAATTCAGGCTGTTTCCTTACCACACCGAACATGTTTTGTTTAATAATTTGGTAATATGTACATTAGTTAGTTCTATATCATTAAAAAGATTATAAAAATTATAAAATAATTGTTTTGGAACATAAAAATGGTTTCATGACCAAATTTGAAGGCCGAAATGGAAAATGAAAACAAGTCATTATTGATGGTTACAAATTAACACCTCACGAACAATGTTTTCCTTTCTAAAATAAAAATAATTTGAGAAGAAGGATGGATAATATATTATCCCGTTATTATTATAAATTTTTATTATATGTAATAAAATTCAGTTACCAAACCATGTGGATGTGGTTATGTGGGGATAGATTAATAAATGAACTTGAAATTGAAATGAAATTAAAGGAAAATAGAGAGGGAGAGGGAAATTACCTCTTGAATCTTACTTAAGGATCCTTGAATTTGGATTTTGATGATACTAGAAGCGTATGGAAGTGGTTAAAGGGATAAAGAATATTTGTGGGAAATTCGTTGAAAAGGTATGAATCTTGAGAGGTGTGAGGAAATGAGAGTGTGAAGGGTGGTATTTATAGTGGAGGAGAGAGTTGTTTTCTCAATATTATATTTATTAATTTATTATTTCTCTATCAGACAATTAATTGTTGTGATTCATTGAAAATTAATAGTAATTTGTTCATTTGAGTTCGAGATAGTGGCATTATATCAACCATACATCAACTAATGATTTCATAATTACTGTATTTATCATTTATCATAAATTTTGGTATTTTATTATTCACCATAAATTCATGTATTTCAAAAATATCAAAAAAAAATTACCCTATAAATTTTTCAATGTGTATAATCCAAAAATGATGTCCATTTTTAAAAAATAAATTTCCAATTAGGATAATTTATATTTTAAATTAAAATCATAATTTATTTGAAAAGTACAACTTTTAAAACCATTATTTACTTATTCCAAAACATGGCTACATCATAAATTCACTTTAATGCTACATATATACTATAATATGTGAGGTTACTATTCATAAGGGAATATCACTATTCATAAGGGTAACATTATTATTAACTAGTGTATGTAAATATTCACCAAAAATTGTGTTTGTTATATCACACTAAACACAACCGTGTTTGTTATATTTTTTAATATTTTATAAACAGATGATAAAAATTCATTTTTAATGGTCACATATTATTTTCTATCATGAAATTTCATTGTGATTCTAAATGTGATTATACATTAGGGAATGATAATAAGAAGGTATTTACATTGATTAAACCATGAGTGGATACATTCTTCCCTACTTATGAAATTTCTCCTTTTAATTTTTTTTACATAAAAAGGTGAGGATAATTATTCTTCATCGCCTCCTATGGTTCCCAAGACACTTATTCATTCTTATTTTTCCTCAATAATAATTTGACAAGGTGGATTGTCTTGTTGCGTATAACCTTATATCTCAAGTCTAGAATCTTTACTAGCAAGTCCTCATGAGACATATCATCCTCCTTGTGTACCACCTTTGAGTTCGGTAGATGTGATGGATTTAGTATGTACTTTATCAGGACTGATATGTGAAATACATCATGAACCTGAGCCTTATTTAGGGGAAGTTCAAGTTGATAGTCTACGGATTTTATGCGGTTAAGGATCTCAAAGTGGATAATATGCCCTGTTCATAGCCTCGATTTCATTACAATGTACATAACTATATTGTATGTTGATATTCAAAGGAATACATTATCTCTAATATCAAACTCCATCTCCCTTTGAGAGTTGTCTGTGTAGCTATTTTTCTAACATTGAGATGCTTTGATATGTTTCTGGATGACATGAACCTTCTCTGTCATCTCTTTCACAAGATCATGTCCATGAATCCTTCATCTATGACTTCATCCCATCAAGTTGGAATTCTACATCTTGTTCCATACAGAACTTCATATGGATCCATCTAAATACTCAAGTGGAAGTTGCTGTTGTTTGAGAACTCAACCCATAGTTGATGATGATCCCATCCACATTTTTTTTCAAATGAGTAGGCTATTAGCATTTCTTCAAGAGTATGAATTGTCATTTTAGATTGGCCATCAGTTTGGGGGTGACAGGTCATACGAAAATTTAATTTAGTACTCAATGAATGTTGAAGACTTCTCTAGAATTTAGATGTGAACCATCGATCCCAATCAGAAACATCCAAAGTGGATCACCATGAATTATCACTACATTATTCACATATATCTCTGCAATATGTTCAAGAGAGAGATCTTCCCAAATAGAGTTAAAATTGGTAGTCATGGTGAGTTGGTCAACTACCACCCATATCGCATTATTTCCCTTCGACATCTTTTGGAGACTTATGAAAAGGTCCATAGTGACATTCTCCCACTTCCACATTGGTATAGGCATTGGATTAATCATAAATTTTTTCTGTTTTCATTCAATTTTTCGTACATACATACTAATCACCATGAGATATATTGTGAAATATCCATCTTCTTGTTATCCCACAATAAGTGTTCTTGGAGAGCTTGGTACATCTTTGTGCTACCAGGATGAATAGAGAATGTATAGATTTATGCATTTTCCAACATATCCATCTTTATACTTGGAAATGAAGGGATAAAAAGTCGTGTTCCAAACTAGATAAAACCATCACCATCTATATGGAACACGTACCACTTCCATTCTTTTACTTCATTCACATTCTTATGTATCTCCAGATCATACCTTTGTGCCTTATTAATCATCTATTGGATTTCTAGTTTTGAAATCATTTGGGAATGGTAGGATGTATCCCCTAATCTTTTTACTTCCAATTATATCCTTTGCATATCCAATAATATAGGGTCATTCCCAATCAATAACATGGATATATTAGCAGTTTTTTCTACTTAGAGCATTATCTACCTTGTTCCCCCTTAAAGGATGATAGTGAATAGAGCAATCAGGGAACTTCATTATCTCTAACCACATACATTGATTCATATTGACATCTTATTCAGGGAATATATACTTTAGTATCTTGTGATGAGTATATATATCACCCTTCTCACCATAAAGCCAGTTCATCCTGATATTCAAGGAAAAAATCATGACTACAAACTCTAGATCATGTTTCGGGTAGTTCTTTCCATGGGTCTTTAACTACCGTGAGGCATAGGCTATTAGATTTTCATTTTCCATGAGTACACAACCTAATCCTTTTTTCGAAGTATCAATGTATATCAAAAAACACTATCCACTTTTTTGTAATGTGAGTATTGGTGAAATGATCAGCCTTATCTGTAGATTCTTGAAGGTTTTCCAACATTATTCCATCTAGAAATACATTTTCCATTTCCTTGTCATCTTAATTAGAGGGAATTAAAATCATGATAAATTTATCACAAAACTTCTATTGTACCCATATTATCCTAAAAACCTACTTATTTCTGTGACACTGGAGTGTATGGGACATTCCTCAATCTTATTTTTTAAGGATCCATAGAAATTACCTCACATGGGATCACCTGTCCCAAGAACATTACTTGCATCATCCAAAATTTACATTTGTTGAATGTGGCATTCAAATTATCATTTCACAAGGTCTCCAAAACATGTCTCAGATGTTTTTCATAATCCTATTTTCTCTTGGAGTCGATGAGAACATCATCAATAAAAACTACCACAAATTAATTTAGGTAATGTTTAAAGATACTTTTCATCAAATTCTTGATTCATTTAGGGGAATTAGTAAGTACAAAGGGGGTCACCATGAACTCAGAGTTCATATACCATATATGGAAGGAATTATTTTTAATATATTACTCCTTCAACTTAGGTTGATGACATCCAAACTAAAGATCCTCTATTAAGATGTATTGGTTTCCTCTTAACTAATCGATCAAGTCATCAATCCTTGTAAGAGGATAATTTTTTATAGTGATCTAGTTATGTTCTTTATTATTGATACATAGCCAAATATATTTCTCCTTATTCATAGAAAAGAGTATACACTACTGCATAAAACGTTATTTACGTCAGTTATTTTTAATTTTTTACGTCGGTTTCTAGCCGACGTTAATACGTGCGACGTTATAAATAAGGTTTTTGACGTCGGTTATTTAAAAATTGACGTCAAAAACATAAAATCGTGATGTTTATCACATTGGTTCTAAAATAAACAACGTGATAAAGAAAATTTGAAGGGTTTGTCACGTCGGTTAATTAACAACCGACGTTATAAAAGGCCTGGAAAATGGTTTATCACGTCGGTTATTAATCATCCGACGTGATAAACAGGAATGAGGGGGGTTTATCACGTCAGTTCATATAGAACCGACGTGATAAACCGGGGTGAGGGGGGTTTATCACATCGGTTCTAAAAGAACCCACGTGATAAACTGGGGTGAGCATGGTTTATCACTTCTATTCTTATAAAACCGACGTGAAAAACTGGGGGAGGAGGGTTTATCACTTCGGTTATTATATAAACACTGTGATAAACTGGTGGGAGGCGGTTTATCACGTCGGTTATTGAATAACCAACGTGATAAACCATTGTTCAGGAAGGTTTATCAAGTCGGTTATTGAATAACCGACGAGATAAACCATTGTCCATGCCTTTTATCACATCGGTTATTCAATAAACGACGTTATAAACCATTGACCATGCCTTTTATCATTTCGGTTATAAAATAACTGATGTGATAAACCATTATCCATGCCTTTTATCACGTCGATTATTAAATAACTGACATGATAAACTATTTTCCAGGAATTTTATAACGTCGGTTTTTTAATAACCGACGTGATAAACCCATGTTTTTTAACAGAATGCAGTCATCTTCTCTCCACCAGAATCAACCAGAAAACAAATCAAGAAATCGTACCACAAAAACAGAAGTAGATCAAAATTAATAATGTACATTGATAACATATAAAAATTACACCCTAGACAGCCCCCACCCTCATTTATACCCCATGGACAGCCCTCCCCCACCCCGTTGGAGCCCTCACCCTCATGTATACCCCCCGAACAGCCCTCCCCCACCCCATTGGATAAAACCTACCCCCTAGACAGCCCCCACCCTCATTTATACCCCATGGACAGCCCTCCCCCACCCCGTTGGGGCCCTCACCCTCATGTATACCCCCAGGACAGCCCTCCCCTACCCCATTGGATAAAACATACCCCCTAGATAGCCCCCACCCTCATTTATACCCCATGGACAACCCTCCCCCACCCTGTTGGAGCCCTCACCCTCATGTATACCCCCTGGAAAGCCCTCCCTCACCCCATTAGAGCTCCCACACTCATGTATACCCCTTGCAAAACCCTCGCCCACCCCATTGAAGCCCCCACCACACTTCTGGACTGCCCCCGACCCCCGGACACCCCCAAACACACCTCGACAACCCCCACCCACCTGAACAGCACCCCCTCACCCCCTTACCCCACTTGACTGCCCCCACCGCACCCCTGGACAGCCCCAAACAGCCCCAAACACCCTCGGACAACCCCCCATCCCTGGACAGCACTCACACACCCTTGGATGCCTTCCCACACCCCTGGACGTCCCTGCCACCCCCTAGGACTATCCCCCCACCCCACCGGAAAGCCCTCCCAGACCGCTGGACACCCCCAACCCCACTGAACACACCCCCACACCCTTGGAACCCCTCCCCAACAGACCAAAATCCATACCAGAAAAACCATAAAAAGTATACCAAAATAAGAAGTAGAGAAAAATTAAACATTCTCTTATATAACATTCAAAACATACACTGTCAACTTCAAAAAAAACTAAATTCAACCTAAACAACTACCAAATACACAATTAAAACAACAATATTAAAAATTACATTTTACATTACAAACAACTAAAATTCAATCAAACCTGTAAGATAATTTGACCACTCCACTTGTATGTGTTTGATATCTTTAGCAGTATAGGGTTGAGGGTCATCAAAAAGCTACAAATGAAAAAGAATATATTTAACGTGTATAATGAATAAATCAAATTGAAATATTATGGCAAAGTTTAAGAGGAAATCGTACCAAGTCAAAGTTCACAACTGTTCCAGTTGTTATTATTTCATCTATAAATCTTAACATATAATATCCGAATTCGATGACACCTTGTTGTTCATGAAAATTATTTTTGAATGAGTGTAAATTCAATATATTATTTTTATGTAATAAATCAAAAGGTACAAATTATAAATAAAATTTACCTTCGCATTTACATATTTGATCTTTGCATTTCTTTTCTTTGTGTTTTTTCGATAGTAGAACCATGCACTATTAGAAAATAATACGAATGGGGTAAATTTAATATTCATTATAATATATAAACCTATTGAGAAATTGAAACTTACTTTTCCAATATATTCTTAAAACTTCCCCACACATCACCATGAACAGAGAATATCCAATAAAGAGATTTCTCCCTTGGGAAAAAAATCCCTAACATCTGATGATCACTGATAAAAGGAAATTTAATCTTAGTGGTTTTTTATGTTAAAAGATAATTAACTCTTTGAGAGAAATGTTTTTCATACCTCTCACAAAAAGGCATCATCCAACATTGTGTGATTATATTCTTTTAAAATCTTTCAGCAATATAAACCATTCTTTGTTCCTCATTCAATGCAAATGCTTCAGGGGAAATCAACTGCGGATCCATGAATCCATATACTTCTGTAAGCTCATTCCTCTCACATATTTTACAAAGATACCTAATACAAAACATACATAAGTATACATTTTTAATAAATAAAATACAGGGAAAAGGTGTTAAGACTTACATGGAAAAAATTTGCACGACGTTGATGCCCAACTTATCTCCAGTAACAAGCTTCGTGATATCATATTTTGTAATCCCCACACTTATTTCACGTCCACAAACATGATATTCCATTGGAAGATCATAAAAACCCAACAACAAATGTGAATATCTTGAAAATCTTTCAAGACCACTGGAATATGTATCTGATGTCATAACATGTTGTCTTTGTAGTTGTCTATACAGTATTTCTTTACCTTTGAATAATTCCTATGAAAAAAAATGAAAAATATAGTAGTTTTCAAATGATAAAACAACTTTAATAAAAAAATAAAATAAAAGATATAACATTCATACCTCTATGGTAATGAGTCAAAGAAGTCTAGATGGCCAAACTAGAAAATGGCTGATACTCTGTCCAACTGTCACCACCTCATCTGTAGGTACTGGTACCCTAGCTGATCTATCTATAATATCTTGTGCAGTGACCCTCTGATTCTCTACCTCTAATTGTTGATGATGAACTGTATCTCTTATACAATATACCAACCCGTATGATACTATATGATGTTGAGAATCATCAACATTCAACTCGCAATATGTAGGAAGATGCAGCGGAGGCGTAGGATAACAAATGGGGTCCGCAGGCTGAGGTGGGGGAGTGGGAGCTACTGGCGGAGGTGGAGGATAAATAATGGGGTCTGCAGGGGGAGGTGGAAGAGTGGGAGTTGCAGTCTGAAATTGTCATTGCATTTCTGCAAACATAGACTGCACCGACTCTCTAATATTTTCCTCCATCGTCACATTAATATTTTGAACTTCAGCCTCCAAGGATTCTAATTTTTTTATAAACCACCTCAATGTTAGACGTTTAAGAATGTGGAAACACTTTTCTTACCGATACACCGGCCAGATATCCTCTTACACGACCAGGATGTTCGGGCCTTCCCAATGTTGCAAATAAACTATCTTCCCTCCCAGTAGCTGTAAATGTCCCCTCTGAACTCTACTCCTCTAGAGAGTCCTGAATTAATTAATTGAACATTTCTGTAATTTTTGAAACTTATATGAAGAAAAAAGTTAACTTAAATAAAGTAAATAGATATCTTACAATCCTCTAAAGCTACGATTCTCGATTCATCTGAAAGATATTTCCCTTTTTTCCCTTCTGATCTCTCTTCCAGTTTTTCATGTCTAGATGGAGGGGATGGAGGGGTCACCTCTCCAAAGATTGAAGACTCAGCTCTTAGTTGTTGAAATTTTTCCGCCATCATTTTTTCTTCCAATAATGTATACCCTCCCTGAGATAAACTATGAGTGTATAAATTTTTAGATTGGATCTCCTGATGAGCTATCCTTGATTTCTGTAATTTAAGAATAAGTAATCATTAAAAAATCATTAATAAAATCATTTATATAAGAACGTTTATAAAAGATTACATTACCCTTACCAGAAATGACTCTTTTTTTATACTTTCAAAAAATTGTCTCCATGTGTCTTCATCTATAAAAATATATATACTACATGGATTTTCATGAATCCTATGACAATAAATGAAATCAGATGAGAGGGTTGATTTGAAATCCCTCCATCTCCTGGAAGCCAACGATAAGCATTTCTTCTTGACTCCTCCAGTGTCAGGAATATCAAATGTCATCTGATAAAGAAGAGGTTAAACATATTATATATACTAGAAACATTAAAATAATGGTCAAACAATGACAAAAGATCTTACCAAAATCATCTCCCACAACTGAGAGATAATCGCTTTATCCACACCTCTCCAATCATCATACAGAATGCTTACTTTGGTCTTAGCCTGAGTTGCAACAAAACTCTTAAAATCTTTGGCATTCGAACCTCTAGGAATATTATCATCATCAAACTAAATGACTGTTCTCTGATCCTGCATATGGGCAAGTAATAATTTTGGTAAACGTGTGCACCCACGTTTACCAACCTTTGAACTCTTTGTCTTACTAGGAGCATGTGAATGTTCATCCCTAGAGGTATGACCAGCAATATGCTCCTCTCCAGAATCATGTGGTTGATCTTCTGAATGATATGTCATTATCCTTCAAATCAAAAAAAACAAACGCCAGTTAACAAATATACAAATTAAAATATTTTAATACTACTGTAATCAGAAAATAGAAAAGTGTACTAAGTTACATAATAGAAAACATTGGTAATATGGTAAGCATGTTAAACAATGGTAAAGATGGAAAAGATGGTCACGATTGTCAAGATGGTAAAAATGGTAAAAATGGTAAACCTGGTAATCATTGTAAACATGGTAAAGTAATTGTCAGTGAATAAAAATATGCATTTTATAATTCATTTAATGGATATAAACATGATAAATTAAACTAAACAAACTAAAAACAAACAAAAACATATACTTATTTTATTTTAAAACATTTTTTAATAAATACAAAACTTACAATATATAACATTTATGGAAAAAATAAATGTAAACAAGAAATAATCATATGTTACCTGTAATTTTAGGAATGTAAAAATGGATTTTTTTTCCCAAATTCCTTCATCGTGATCATTCCTTATGGCACAAACTATGTCTTCAATAGGTCATCATTATGTTCTGGTAATATTTCCATGGAAGTAGGGATCTCACATAAATCAGCATATATATCACATTCATCCTCACCAACATATTGTTTTTTCCCTTGTAAAACAACAACCCACTACATATCTGATTGATCTACTACATAGAAAATTTGTTTTTAATGTGTTTCCATTATAAAAGAATCAATTGTGTCTTCCAATCTATTCAGATTAACAAGTGTCATTCGAAATTCATCGTGTCTGACACTATTGTTACTGTTAAACCATTTACAGTTAAAAACGGGAACTTTAATTTTAAATTAATCAACCTCCCATATGACTTTAATCACTCCATAATATGCATTTGATGCAGAAATTGTGTTTTTTTCCTTAGCACTCGAAAATTTCATTGCTTCTGCAAACACCAATACACCACTATTCTGAACTGCACTTCTGTTATCCTGAGCTTTTGTATGAAATTAATAACCATTAGTGTCATAACCGGACCATGTGATCACATTTAAACATGGACCACCCATTATCCATTTTAATGTCTCTGATACATCTGATCTACCAAGAAAAGTTTTTTTAATCCATGACAAAAAAGATTTGTTGTGCTCATTAAAAATCCACATTTCTTTCTTCTTTGGATGACATTGTTTCAACTCATTAATATACAATGTGATATACAGTTGAGCATCAGTGATGTTATTCAAGATGTATGATTCAAACTTCATTATCTGTTCAGCTGACAATGATTTTTCTTTCAAGCCGCAAATCCCCTTTCCCTCATTATTAAATCGTTCATGGCGAGATGGAGGCAAACCTATGTGTTGCGCAGCAACCAAGTAGCTTGTACAAAACTCTGCTACCTCCTCAGAAATATACTTTTCAATAATAGAGGCTTCAGGTTGATATAGATTTTTAACATACCCCTTTAATATTTTCATATACCTTTCAAAAGGTTACATCCAACGGAGATATACAGGTCCACAAAGCTTTATTTCTCGAACCAGATGAATCATTAAATGCACCATTATATCAAAACAATTTGGAGGAAAATAAATTTCCAATTGACAAAGTATAAAAATTTCATCCTTTTCCAAAATGTTCAATGCATTCACATCAATCGCCTTGTTACAAATTGAATTGAAAAAAATAACACAACTTCATTATAGTCTTTCTGAAACGAATGGGCAATATTCCACACAATGCAACTGGTAGAATTTGTTGCATCATGACGTGACAATCATGTGATTTCATACCTATCAACTTCAAGTCCTTCAATGAGACAAAATTTTTAACATTAGAAGAATAACCATGAGGCACTTTGGTATCATGAAGACACTGACAGAAGCTAATTTTTTCCCTCTTCGATAATGTATGACAAGAAGGGGGAAGAAAAGTTCGTCTTCCTTTAGGAGTGGGAGCTAACTCCAAATGTATTCCCATTGATAGTAATTCTAATCTTGCATTCAACCCATATTTAGTCTTTCCTTTAATATCTAACAATGTTCCAATCAAAGAATCACATATATTCTTCTCCACGTGCATGAAATCAATATTATGATTAACGTCATGATACCTCCAATATGGTAGCTCAAAAAAATTGACCATTTCTTCCAAATATGTCTATCATTACCAGATTTCGGAGTCTTTCCCAATATCACATCAAGTTTTTTCACCCTCTCAAAATAAAGATCACGGGATAATGTTTTTGGAGCAGTATCAAATTCTTGTGAGCCATTGAATTCCTTCTTTAGTCTTCTATAAGGGTGTTCCATAGGCAAGAACTTTCGATGACCCATGTACACTATTTTCCTCCCATGATGCAATTAACAATAGGGCGTCTGTTGTTTGCAAACTGGACATGCTTTATGCCCTTTAACACTGTATCCAGACAAATTTTCTTTATTCTTGGAAGTCATTTATAGTGAACAGAAGCACTGCATGCAGTTGAAAATATTTCATTTTATAAGAATCATACACCCTAATACCATCAGCTCATAACAGTTTCAAATCATCAATCAACGGTGACAAGTAAACTTCAATATCATTACCAGGTTACTTTGGACCAGAGATCATTGTACTCAACTTGACATATTTTCACTTCATACAAACTTCAGGAGAGAGGTTGTAAATTTCCAATAAAACAGGCCATGAACTATGTGTGCTATTGAGTGTTCGGTATGGATTTATTGCATTTGTGCACAACCCTAGTCTGAGAATTCTAATTTCATATCCAAATATAGAATACTGGGCATCAATTTTCTTCCATTTTGAACAATCAGCTGGATGATGTATTTTTCCATCACTTACTCGCTCTTCAGCATTCCATCTTAACCTTTTTGCATCATGTGAATTAGCAAATAATCATTTGGAACGATTAATTATAGGAAGATACTAAAATACCTTTGAAGGGAGCTTTGTAATCTCTACATCAGCCTGTGATTTTTCTATCACCTTATACCGTGATGTCCCACATTTAGGACACTCTTACAGAAATTCATATTCCATCTTATATATAATGCAGTCATTTGGACAGGCATGTATTTTCTTGTATCCCAATCCCATCGGGCATAATATTTTCTTGGCTTTGTAATGTGAATCTGGAAGATCATTATCTTTTGGAAGAATGTCTTTCATCAATTGTAGCAGTTCTGTAAAACTTATTTCACTCCATCCATGCTTCGCCTTCAGGTTAGTCAATCTTAACACCGCCGACAAAACTGTAAAATCTATTCAACCGAGATATAATGGTTTTTCAGCATCACCATATAGACGTGCAACTATCGGTTCTATCTCAATTTTTTCTGCTACAATATCGCGAATCATTTCTTCAATTCCATCAGAGTTACCATCTTGCGAATCATCATCATCAGTGACATTCCGTCCAGTTTCACCATTCCAAATCCAAGGGCTGTAACTCGGATTAAAACCATGACAAATCAGATGATCTTTTATCTCTCTACTTTTCAACATCTTCATATTCAAATATTTCAGGCATGGACAGAAAAAAATGTCATTACATGGAACATTTCGTTTTGAAAATTCCAAAAATGCATCCACACCTTCCTCACATTAATTGCTCATTCGATGTGTCGTAATCCAACTTCAACTCGTTATTACCTATAACAAATATCAACAAAAAATATATATTTTTAAGATAAGATAAATATATTTTTCTATGAAAAAAAATCATAATTTCAATGTAAAACAATTTAAAATATAAAACTAATCTATAGGTATTTAAAAAAATATGCTTGAATATTATTTTTAAACAAAATATAGTTAGATATAACAGTTTTAAATTTCATTGAATCAAAGAAAACCATGACACCTACATAGTTTAATATTGATTGTGGTTTTGTTGTTTTAATATATTAGATAAACTACCTATTTAACATGTTATTAATTGTTTCTATAGACCCGAAATCAATTTGGTAAATATTTTCACACAATTATAAAAATCAATGGAAGTGTTTTGGGGATGAATATGATCAATCATTTGATTTTGATGTCCCATATTATATAACAAAAGGCAATGTGGATACCAAAGCCCTTAGTTTGGTTTTTTATTCTCAAAGGGTTTGTGATGAAAAATAAGAGTATAAGTTGATGTATATGATAAATAAAATACAACTATATTTTATTTATGGTTATTATAGAATGAATTCAAACCATATCATTTACGATCTGCTCCCACCAAAAGTAACCCTCCTTAGTTCGAAATGAATAAATTTAGATAATTTTGCATGAATTCATACAAGTATTGTTGTACATAAACCAAAAATAAGATTATTATTACTAAAAGTAAAACAAGGAAGAAACAATAAACTCTATATACTCATGAAAGCTACTCCACAACACTTCCATTCTACTAACATCTATAAAAAACTACAAATTTCTTTTAAAAACCAAAAAAATTGTTTATATTTATGTATGGTGGGCATAACATGTATACATAGTAATATCCTCCCTAAAACATCTCATGAAAATGTTAAGGAAGCACACTAAAGCCCTATGAAAAAAGAAATCTAAATCATCACCTAACCAAGGAAAAATAGTTTCATATACTCACTATGGATCACTCACAAAATAATTCATATAAATAAACCTTTTCATTTAAATATATATATATATATATATTAAAATTAAGGTTCTCGGATACCACTTCTCCACTAGTTTTCCTCTCACACCCCAATGCTAATGTCATGGTCTCACCCCGCCCATAAATCATCCTACACCATGTGAAATTGTATCACTTCCATCAATGAATCATATGTATCCTAGATTATCTCATCACCATATTATCAAAATAGTAATAACGTACATACTTGGAAACCACTACATCTTGTTTACATTAAATGTACAAAAATCGAAAAACATAATTATAGAATATCGATGAAAAAAACGAACGAAATAAATTCGTGGAAGGCTTACTTGAATGTTGCGAGTTTAGATGATAGATCCGAGAGAAGTGAAGAAGATAAACAATGAAGGCAAAATGAGTTTAACGCAGGTTGATTGACGAGCCGATTAGGGTTTACCACGCGATAGAGACGAGCCGGTGAACTGTCAATCGAAAAATCGTAAATGACAGTCCACAGGGATTTAATTTCTTTAAAAGTTTTATAACGTCGGTTATTTTAAAACCGACATCAAAAACCCCCTTCTCATTGGTTTTTTACGTCGGTTATTTTGTAACCGACGTAAAAAAAGAGTTATTTACTGGTTTTTTACGTCGGTTATTTGAAAACCGACGTAATAAAACCCCCCATGCTTTGGTTTTTTACGTCGATTTTTTTATAACCGACATAAGAAATGCGTAGATTTCTCATTTTTTACATCGCTTATAAGATAACTGACGTAACAAACCAATACGAGGGAGGTTTTTTACGTCGGTTATTTGGAAACCGACGTAAAAGACCAATGCGCGGGAGGTTTTTTATGTGGGTTATTTTGAAACTGACGTAAATAACCCGATATCTACGCCTTTTTTACGTTGATTATCAAATAACCGACGTAACAAACCAAATCACGGGTGGGTTTTACGTCGGTTTTAAAATAACCGACGTAAAAATCCCGTAGACATCTTGTTTTTTACGTCAGTTATAAAATAACCGACGAAAAAAACCCCGCGCTTTAGTTTTTTACGTCGGTTATCACATAACCGACGTAAAAAACGCGTAGATATCGGGTTTTTTAGGTTGGTTTCCAAATAACCGACGTAAAAAAACCCCACGCACATTGGTTTTTTACGTCGGTTATAGGATAATAGATATAAAAACCGAACAAGCGCAATTTGTAACGTCGGTTATGAAGATAACCGACGTTAAAAAGCTACTCGCTGCATTTTTTAAGTCGGTTATATATAACCGACTTAAAAAACGTTTTCTGCACTAGTGATAGGTGCTCCCCATGGTAATGAGCTATAATGTATGATCCCTTTGTCCAAATTCTCTTGTTTCTTCTTCTTTGACTCCTCCAGATCAATAGGTGTAATCCTATATAGAATAATTAAAATGGAAGTAACTCTGAGTATGAGTTTTATTTAGTACTATACCTCATGATCATGTGGAAGTCTGAATATCTATTTGGGAAATACATCAAAATATTTCCACATGGTGGGAATTTCCACAAGTACGACACTTTATTTCGACTCAACCATTTTGGTGAGGTATTCTTCATCATAGGGAATCAACACCCACACCGTTTAAGGTTTTTTCATAGGAGAATCACGATCTTCCTTTCATTTTTAGATGAACATGGAATGGTTGAAAATAAGAAATTATATTTCCTTTTATCGACATTTGATATATGTTATATATAATGAGAGCCAATCCATTCCCATTATAGCGTCAAATTACACCAAGAGAAGTATTTTGAGATTCACTGGAAGAATATTACTACATACTCAAATAAGAGAAGAGTTAAAAAAATTGGTGGAAAAGATTGAAACACATTTTTTTTACAGATATCTCTACATCATGGTTTTGTGGCTTTGATTCAATTGTTCTTGCAAACTTCCATGGTATTAATGAATGCATATAATTAGAATCAAATTCGATTGTTTCCATTTATAAATGACTAGAAAATGTATCTTTTACAAATACATTGTTTTACCCACTTATGTAGTAGTGATGGAAAAAGCCTTCAATTTATTCCTTTTCCATTGTTGGATGCTGATGCTAATTACCCACAGGGACCTGAGGTTTAGTGCACTAGCTTGCATAGTGCCCTTTCCCCCTATTGATGTATCATGGGACCATGGGTGGTTCGATCCTTTCTTCCACCACATTATCATTTCTTATCATATCTTTTCAACACTCATGAGAATGATGACCTTCTTTGTAACACTTGAATCATTTCCCCATCCCTTTGAGGTCATTCCTATGATGTAACATTCATAATTTTTGGCATGTCGGTTGTTGAGTTTTCTTCCCACCCTTATCATTATATAATCTAACTTGAAACTCCATCATTCATTTGTTATCCACGTAGCCATGAGACCATTCTAATTACATGATTTCTAGGTTAAGGTAACATCAAACAACATCTTTATAACTCCCAAATTATCATATTTCCTGAGCATTTATAAAGTGTGGTTTTAATCCAGTAAAGAATCTATCAATTTTTCTATCATTTATGATAAGTAACCCTGAATCATCCCATGAAAGCCTTGTGAAACATGCATCATAGGTTGTGACATATTCCGCTTCATTTTTCTTTAGATATATTATATCTATCTCCATCTTTGTATGAAGTATTCCATTGAAATACATTTTAAGATACATGATCTTAAATTCTTCCCATTCAATATTTTCAATTTCGTCTAGTAGATGGGTGTTCTTAATCAAATCCAACCACTGATAAACCTCTCCATGTGGATAATAAATTGATAGAGTCACCTTTTATATATAAAAATAGTGGAGCACCAAAAATATATTCTCCATTTCATAGACCCATTAGTTTTTAACTAGTAGATCCTAATATCCACTAAGGAACATTGGTCTTTGCCACATAAAACTACCAATAGTCATATCCCACCTCCTAGGTGAAAGAGGATATTTCCCATTGTTCAGTTTATTATTCATTAACTGATATATTTGGGTAAGCATCACCATGATGTTTTGAACTCTACCTCCCAAATCATTAGGGTTGTCATTCGGTCAATAGTTGAATTGTCCCTCTGTCACACACGATTTTTTTTCATTGTATTGATCTGGTCCATTGGGAATCCCGATCCACTTCATGGATATTTGGTGAGATGAATCCTGAGTTCTGAAGATTGATATATTTCTAAACTCCCTAATTTGGGATCCACATTGATTGTTTAGTATTTTTTGAAAAAAGGGTGGTTACTTCATGATTTGGGCCAACTGTGAGCCCATTCGCCGTTTTAAAAACAGAATTTTTTTTCTTTTATAACTCTTTTGTTTTTCATCCTTTTTAACCCATTCAACATCCAACTTGTCCTATCCTAATATATTAAAATTTATTTATCCTTTTGGACCCATTATAAATTCATAAGCCTAGTGAATTTGGGTTACTCATTTAGGTATTGGGCCAGCCCATGGGCCCATTTCTGGTTTTAATAAAATAATTAGTTTCATTTATATCTTTTTCATTTTTTAATATTTTTCGGTGATTCTACCTCCCCATCGAATAAAATAACTCTATCCCAACTCTCATAACCGATTTTACCTCTTTGGAGCTCATATGGGTCGCGGATTAGGGAGATATTTCTTAGGAAACCTCAAATCTTCCAGAATTGACAAGGTAACTTTTATCAATCATAAATAAATAAATTATTACTCTTTTGGAAATCAATATTTTTTACCTGGATCTTCCAGACATTAGGTGTGTATCCGAGAAGTTTCAATCCATTCCGTTCTCTATAGGGTTACGGATATAATGGAAGACGAAGAGTTTTATAGGGTGAAAGGTGAGATTCCTTCTCCTTTCTCCTTCCTCTTCCCCATCCTTTCATTTTTTCGTGGATTTATTTTATCCCCTAGTATTGATTGACCTAGGGTTTAGTTATAACATGTTTTTTTTATGGTTTTTCTGTTTTTTAGGTCTGTTCTTTATATTTTTAGGGTTTATAAACCGGCGGCAGGTGATTTCGGGTGTGCGATTCAAAGATTTGAGGTATAATATCCCTTGCACATGCCTTTATCATTCAAGTTTAATCATTTAAATATTTCCATAAACTGATATAAATGTTCATTATTGTTTTTAATCCTTTGGATAATTTTCTTGGTGTCCAAAGTGGTTGTTTAATCATTGTTTTGTGAAAGGTAGTGTTGTTTTGTCATGAATGTGCTCAACAAGTGTTTGTTTAAATGAGCCGTTATCTTTTGAAAATATTTTGTGACATTTATAATCTAGTTTATGGTATTTTTAACATGTTATAGTATCTTGAATGAAAATATGGCATTCAATTGGTGTTTTATTTCTTTTCATGTACTTAAAATAAATTGTTTTGTTTAAAAAGGGCATGTCATGTGTTCAGTAAATTGCCTGGTTGGCATTTATGTGTGATGTGTGATTTAAAAGTTATTTGTTTGGATTTATAAATGAATTGGAAGAATAATAAATGGTATTTTTGGGTACTTATATGGATTTCCAATTTGGATTTATTTTTACAAACAAGTGGGTTTAGATTTACAACATATTTTTGCCCGAGCTGCCCAAAAATGGACCGTTTCACATCTTTATGAAAATGGTTGTGTTTTGAATATGTAACCTGAGTATTATAAGAGATTTATGAATGTGATTTTCTACTGTAAATGTTGTTTATACATATCCTTAATAAAATTGAAATTCATACCATTGTCAAAGGTGTGTTTTGAGAAAATGTTTAAAGGCACGTATGGCATTTCCTAGAAATTCAGCATTGTTTTACTTGTATATAACTTGTTGTGCAATTGGGACTGTTTTATGGTCAAATAAATGATTTTATGAAATGTTTATTGGGATTCCAAATATGATTTGGTTTGGTTTTTATGTGTTTTTATAATTGAATGAGTGTTTTTGAAAGAGTTTTATTTGCAAAGCCTCGATACACTTCATGAAATTGTTTTAGCAAAATATTTAGCGGTTTGTTGATTAGTGTAAGAAATGTGAAGAGATATTATGGGATGTTTGTGTTTTTATGGATTTGGAATGGAATGTGGATGTGAAATGTGTATTTGATAATATGTGTAACTTTATTTAGCACTAAAGGGAATCATGGGTATCTAGGTGGGTGGACGTGTACTAGTATGCTAGTGATTCTGTGGGGGTTGGCCTCTGTTTCACATAGCAAGTTTGACGAAGACAACACTAAATAAACTATGATGTTGATTATGATTGGGTACCACTAGGTTATGGGCATCTTCCCTACTAGTGGCTTGTGCACAAGAACAGATATTTATTATAGTTACTTTCACCGAGATACGAGGTACCTGGGGCTCACAATAAACTAGTGCCTAGGGGTGTTCCCATGACTAGTGATCATTGGCTATTTTGTACTCACCATCGGCATACGATGTGTTTGGTTGGTAAATTCAGTAGTATGTGTTATTTATTTAAAAGTAAAAATTCTTTAAATCAACCCTCTTGAAAACTATTTTGATTTTGAAGTTGCACCTCTTTGAAAAAAAATTGTTACTTGCATTTTTGTTTATTAAACATGCATGTTTTTGTCTGATAATTATTTTAGCATATAAACTCATTTGAAAACCATACATTCAAATCTTGAATTTAAAACTATAAATTGATGTTTCTTTTATTTTAAAGGATTGTGCATTGGGAATAGAATATCAGGCTAACCTACTGTGTTTTAATACTCACGCCTATAGTCTTCTTTTTTTATCCCTTGTGAAAGTTTCATCTTTAGTTAGATCACCTTGGGCGACCTTTTATCATTGTGTTGGAGAGTGACCAGAAGTGTCACATGGAGTTATTTGTTCATCGGGATTGTTCAGTTGAGTTTTGGTTTTGTTCTAATTTTAGTTTCTTGTACAAATAATATTTAATTCAATTTTTATATAAATTCATTTTGGGTTGTCTGTTTGTTTCCGTTGTTTTATTGATTGTTTATATATGGGAGAAATAATTCCCTTGTGTACTCTATTGATGCCCTTGGTGCTTGTCAGCATCCCAGGAGGATCAGGAACACCTCTCTGGACTTTTCGCAGGCTGGCCTAGGTGACCGATTCCGGGTCGACTTGAGCTGGTTCGTGACAAAATGGTATCAGAGGATGAAAGCTCTTAGCAGACCTTTTTTTAGAGCGCCCTTGTTATTTTTGGGATGTCAAGGTAGATAGAGTTGTATTTTTTGGACTTGAGGGGTAAGTGCAATAAGAGCATTGAGAACTCTTTCTTGTTCTAATCCTCGAGTTTCCCTGGGAGTCCAGTTTTATTAGTGTCCTTTGTTATTGTTGATTTTTTGGGGTTGGGATATGACAATGGGAGTATGAATAATGGCCTCTACGATCTCATAGGGCCTGGAAAGCCATGTGGATCTAGGTAATGGCCCTAATAAGTCTCTCTGTGTTGGTGTTGTGTTTGGCATATGGCTGCCAACCATATGGTCAAGTCACCCACCGACAGTAGTTCCTTTTTTTGGGTCTCTTGAATCTATCTATAATTCTGAATTTTTATTTTTAAAATCATTGTGTGAGAATTGTGGAAATGGGTTTTAGAGGAAGGATTATATTTTGAAAAGTGAAAAATGGGGTTTTCAAAAATTAAATATAAGAATGGTTTTGGAAGGTTGTGTTTTTTTTAAAAAAATGGAGGGAAGTGGAAATGATTTAAAGGGATTGGATTATCCATAATCTAAAATTTTGGTTTTATTTGTGAAATATGAAAATGTATTTTTGACTTAGTGGTTTGTGTTCCTTATGATGGTAATTTTTTTAATGATGTTGTTTTGTTTTAGACATTGGTGTTTTCATGGGTGCTCACATGCATGGTTTTATTTATATGTAGAAGTATGACCTATATGGTATGGTGGGTGGGTTCCTAGCGTGGCATAGAAATGTTCATGTGGGTGATACATGATGAAACACCATTGGTAAATGTGGAATCCCACCATGTTTGTTTTTTTTATTCAAAAAAAATTTGAGCTGAAAATTTTGGATTTTTTTTAAAACAAATGGTTATGTGGCTTGATTTTTCTATGTATTAGAATAGTTGGTTATGTGGTTAGCTTCCATGTGATCTAGAATTCCTACTCTTGTTCTATCTATAAATGAGATCTTGTTGGTGGCTCGTTTTTCGAGTAATTTTCATTGGGTTTTGAAAGATGTGTTTGATGTTGTGATGTGGCCATGGATGGTTCTCTGTTGTAAATATTTCCTACTGATCAACCTAAGGATTCCTTTCAAATTTTAAATCCACCTCTTTTGATGATGCCTCAACCTGTTTGTTGGAATAGAGAGCTCTTTGGGATCTATTAAATGTGCTTCTAGGTCGTGATAATTCTTTTGGACAGAGCAGTTGTGTTTGGTGATGTTAATGTGTTTTGTTATATTCTTTGTTTATTCTGCCCCGCGTTTGGAGTGAGATAGAATATTGATATGTATCTATGAATTCTTATTTAGACGATGGTTTTTGTTTGGTTATCAATTGAGGTTTTTTTTGGGTATTGTGATCCTTATCACCTGACTGTGGTGCAACAAATGCTTCATGAATCAGGGCTCCAGCCATAGGCCTCGGAGTAAAGCTTTTCACGCAGTCAGAAAATCGACAGAGGTGTGGAGTGCTCAATTAGTATCTTTACTCCTCTGTTTTGGTAAGTTATTTTCTATATCAATGTATTTGTTTCTAATTTCTGTGAATTTACCTTTGTCGTATCATGCGTGGTGGACTTAACCCCTCACAAAGTGTCTTTGGTTAATCCATCATGGATGTGGATTTTCAATCAATGTCCATGTGTGGACCACTTGTAAAAAATAAGGTGCAGTCTTGGTATTACGTATTAATAGGTGGAGATTTTTGGGTTGTTTATTTGTTTCATTTGTGAATTTAGTGGCCAAATTATTGGGACACCTTCCCTCCCATCCCCAAGTGGCGGGGGTCCAGAAATGTGATGAATGTGTTGGCCAAGTTCTTGTCCCCTCCATTCGGGAGTGGGTGGTTTATATGATCATGTTGTAACCCTATTAACATGGTATTGTAGGTTTTTTTAGGAGGATTTTATTGGGATTCTGTGAGTGAGGCCCAATTTTAGCTCATGTGGAATTCTTGTCTGTTCGTTGCTAGTTGGTTTCTAATAGTGGGTAGACCCACCGTGGGTCTCTTGGATTTTCATCCTAAGAACATTTCTAGTGCTAGTTGATTCGTAATGGTGGGGAGTACATTCTAGACTCCCCTGTAATATTTGGTTTTCATGAGTTTTCTTTGGTTTGGGTGAGGTTTGTGTTCACTGAGACGAGGCTCAACAATCGGGTTCTTGGCTTGGTTGTGGAGGTGGGGGCTTCATCTTTCCATTGATTCTCCAGAAGTGGTTGTGAGTTGTGTTTTGTGTGGTAAAGAGTATTAAGTTTCATTTTTGGTGATTGATATTTCATTATCTTTAGAGGCTGTATTATGTTGTTATGGAATCCTTGGGTGTTGTTATTTTTTCAGCGGGAAAGTGTTATGGCTTTTCGGGGGTGGAAAGCTTTAATGGTGGGGAGAATTGTCACACACGATTTAGTTATTTGCATTGATCCAGTCTATTGTAAATCCTGATCCATTTCATGGATACTTGGTTAGATGAATCCCGAGTTCTGAAGTTTCATATATTTATAAACATCCTAATTTGGGATTTCCATTGTTTGTTCAGTATTTTTTGAATAAAGGGTGGTTAGTTCATGATTTGGGCCAACCGTGAGCCCATTCCCTGTTTAAGAACCGAATTTGATTCTTTTATAACTCTTTTTTTTCATCCTTTTTCACCCATTAAACTTCCCACATGTCCTATACTGATATATTAAAATTTATTTATCCTTTTGGAACCATTAGAAATTCATAAGGCGGTTGAATTTGGGTTACTCATTTAGGTATTGGGCCGGCCCATGGGCCCATTTCATGTTTTAATAAAATAATTAGTTTCTTTTATATTATTATCATTTTTTAATATTTTTCATTGATTACACCTCCCCCTAGATGCCAATAACCCTATACCAACCCTCATAATCTATTTTAACTATTTGGAGCTCACATGGGTCGCGGATTTGGGCGAAAATTCTCAGGAAACCTCAAATCGTCCAGAATATACAAGGTAACTTATATCAATCATAAATAAATCAATTAGTACTATTTTGGACACCAATATTCTTTCCCTGGTTCATCCAGACCATAGGAGTGTATCCAAGATGTTTCAAGTCATTCCATTCTCTATAGGGTTGCAGATATAATGGAAGACGAAGCGTTTTCTAGGGTGAAAGGTGGGATTCCTTATCCTTTCTCCTTCCTCATCCCCCTCCTTTCATTATTTCGTGGATTTGTTTTATTCCCTATTATTGATCGACCTAGGGGTTTGTTATAACTTTTTTTTATGGGTTTTCTATTTTTTTAGGTCTGGTATTTATAGTTTTAGGGTTTATAAACCGGCGGCAGGTGATTTCGGGTGTGCGTTTGAATTACACCAAAGATTTGAGGTAGGATATCCCTTGCACATGCCTTTATCATTCAAGTTTCATCATTTTAATATTTTTATAAACTGATATAAATGTTAATTATTATTTTAAGCCTTTGGATAATTTTATGGGTGTCCAAAGTGGTTGTTTAATCTTAGTTTTGTGAAAGGTAGTGTTGTCTTGTCATGAAAGTTCTCAACAAGTGTTTGTTTCAATGTTCCATTATCCATTGCATATATTTTGTGAGGTTTATAATCTGGATTATGGTATTTTTAACATGTTACAGTATCTTGAATGAAAATATGGCATTCAATTGGTGTTTTATTCCTTTTCATATACTTAAAATAAATTGTTTTGTTTAAATAGGGCATGTCATGTGTTCGGTAAATGGCCTGGTTGGATTTTATGTGTGATGTGTTATTTAAAAGTTATTTGTTTGGATTTATAAAGGAATTGGAATAATGATAAATAGTATTTTTGGTTACTTATATGGATTTAAAATTTGGATTTGTTTTTACAAACAAGTGTGTTTTGATTTACAACATATTTTGGCCCGAGTTTCCCAAAAATGGACCATTTCACATCGTTGTGAAAATGGTTGTGTTTTGAATATGTAACCTGAGTATTATAAGAGATTTATGAATGTGATTTGATGCTGTAAATGGTGTTTATAAATATCCTTAATAAAATTAATGTTCATACCTTCGTCGAAGGTTAGTTTTGAGAAAATGTTTAAAGGCCCGTTTGGCATTTCCTAGAAATGAAGCAGTGTTTTACTTGTATATAACAAGTTGTGCAATTAGGATTGTTTTATGGTCCATTAAATGATTTTATTAAATTTTTATTGGGATTAAAATATGATTTTTTTTGTTTTTTATGTGTTTTTATAATTTAATGAGTTTTTTTGAAAGAGTTTTATGTGCACAGCCTCAATACACTTCATGAAATTGTTTTACCAAAATATTTAGCGGTTTGTTGATTAGTGTAAGAAATGTGAAGAAAGATTATAGGTTGTTTGTATTTTTATGGTTTTGTAATGGAATTTGGATGTGAAATGAGTATTTGATAATATGTGTAACTTTATTTAGCACTAAAGGGAATCCCTGTTATTTAGGTGGGCTAACATTTACTAGTATGATAGTGATTCGGTGGGGGTTGGCCTCTGTTTCACATAACATGTTTGACGATGACAACACTAACTAAACTATGATGAAGATGATTATTGGGGACCACTAGGTTATGGTTATGTTACCTACTAGTGGCTCGGGTACGAGAACAAATATTTATTATGGTTACTTTCACAGAGATACGAGGTACCTGGGGCTCACAACAAACTAGTGCCTAGGGGTGTTCCCGTGACTAGTGCACATTGGCTATTTTGTACTCACCGTTGGCATACAGTGTGTTCGGTTGGTAAATTCTGTAGTATGTGTTATTTATTTAAAAGCTAAAATTCTTTAAGGCCGCCCTCTTGAAAACTATTTTCATTTTGAAGTTTCACCTCTTTGAAAAAATTGTTATTTGCATATTTGTTTATTAAACATTAATGTTTTTATCTGATAATTATTATAGCATGGAACCTCATTTGAAAACCATACTTTCAAATCTTGAATTTAAAACTATAAATTGATGTTTCTTGTATTTTAAAGGAATGTTAATTGGGAATAGAATATCGGGCTAACCTATTGAGTTTTAATACTCACGCCTATAGTCTTCTTCTTCTTGTAGCCCTTGTGCAGGTTTTATCTTTAGTTCAATCACCTTGGGAGACACTTTATCATTCTGTTGGAGAGTGAACAGAAGTGTCACATGGCGTTATTTGTTCATCAGGATTTTCTCAGTTGAGTTTTTGGTTTTCTTTTAATTTTAGTTTCTTGTACAAATAATATTTAGTTTAATTTTTATATAAATTAATTTCGGGCTGTCTGATTATTTCCGCTGTTTGATTGATTGTTTATGTATGGTAAAAATCGTTCCCTTGTGTACTCTATTGATGACCTTGGTGCTTGTCACCATCCCAGGAGGATCAAGAACGCCTCTCGGGACTTGTCGTGGGCTGGCCTGGGTGACCGGTTCAGGGTCGACTCGAGCCAGTTCATGAAAAAATGGTATCAAAGGAGGTCGGCTCTTAGCAGACCTTTTTTTAGAGCTACATTGATATTTTGGGGATGTCAGGGTAGATAGGGTAAGATTGTTGGGACTTGAGGGGTAAGTTCAAGAAGAGCGTCGAGAACTCTTTCTTGTTCTAATCCTCGAGTTTCCATGGGAGTCCAGTTTTATTAGTGTCCTTTGTTCTTGTTGATTTTTTGGGGTAGGGATATGAAAAGGGGAGTATGACTAATGGCCTCTGCAATCTCACAGGTCCTGGAAAGCCATGTGGATCTGGGTAAAGGCCCTAATAAGTCTCTCTGTGTTGGTGTTGTGTTTGGCATATGGCCGCCAAACATATGGTCAAGTCACCCACCGACACTAGTTCCTTTTTTGGGGGTCTCTTGAACCATTCTTGAATTCTGAATTATTGTTTTTAAAATCCATGTGTGAGAATTGTGGAAATGGGTTTTAACGGAAGGATTATAATTTGAAAAGTGAAAAATGGTGTTTTCAAAAATTAAATATAAGAATGGTTTTGGATGGTTGTGATTTTCTTAAAAATGGAGGGAATTGGAAATGATTTAAAGTGATTGGATTATCCATAATCTAAAATTGTGGTTTTATTTGTGAAATATGAAAAAGTTTTTTTGAATTGGTGGTTTGTGTTCCTTATGATGGTAATTTTTTTAATGATGTTATTTTGTTTTAGTCATTGGTGTTTCCATGGGTGCTCACATGCATGGTCTTATTTATATCTAGAAGTATGGCCTATATGGTATGGTGTTTGGGTGCCTATGGTGGCATGGAAATGTTCATGTGGGTGAGAATTGATGAACCACCATTGGTAAATATGGAAGCCCACCAAGTTAGTTTGTTTTTTTCAAAATTGTTTTGAGCTGAATATTGTGGCCTTTTTTAAAACCAATGGTAATGTGGCTTGATTTTTCTATGTCTTGGAAGGGTTGTTTATGTGGTTAGCTTCCATGTAATCTAGAATTCATACTCTTGTTCTATCTAGAGATGATATCTTGTTGGTGTCTCGGTTTTGGAGTAATTTTCATTGGGGTTCGAAATATGTGTTTGATGTTGTGATGTGGCCATGGATTGTTCCTTGTTGTAAATCTTTCCTACTGATCAACCTAAGGATTCCTTTCAAATTTTAAATCCACCTCTTTTGATGATTCCTCAACCTGTTTGTTTGAATAGAGAGATTTTTGGGATCTATTAAATGTTCTTCTTGGTTGTGATAATTCTTTTGGATAGAGCAGTTGTGTTTGGTGATGTTAATGTGTTTCGTCGTATTCCTTGTCCATTCTGCCCCTCGTTTGTAGTGAGATAGAATATTGATATGTATCTATGAGTTATTATTTCGATGTAGTTTTTTGTTTGGTGATCATTTGAGGTTTATTTGATTAGTGTGATCCTTATCACCTGACTACGGTGCAGCAAATGCTTCAAGAATCAGGGCTCCAGCCATAGGCCTCAGAGTGAAGCTTTTCACGCAGTCAGATAATCGACAGAGGTGTGGAGTGCTCAATTAGGATCCTTACTCCTCTGTTTTGGTATGTTATTTTCTATATCAATGTATTTGTTTCTCATTTCTGTGAATTTACCTTTGTCACATCAAGCGTGGTGGACTTAACCCCTCACAAAGTGTCTATGGTTATTCCTTCATGGATGTGGGTTTTCAATCAATGTCCATGTGTGGACCGCTTGTAAAAAATAAGGTGCAGTCTTGGTATTAACTATTCATAGGTGGAGATTTTTGGGTAGTTTCATTGTTTAATTTGTGAATTCAGTTGCCAAATTATTGGGTCACCATCCCTCCCATCCCCAAGTGGCGGGGGTCCAGAACTGTGCTGAATGTGTTGGCCAAGCTCTTGTCCCCTACGTTCGGGAGTGGGTGGTTTATATGATCATGTTTTAACCCTATTAAAATGGTATTTTAGGTTTTTGTAGGAGGGTTTTTTTTGGACTTCTGTGAGTGAGGCCCAATTTTAGCTCATGTGGAATTCTTGTCTGCTCGTTGCTAGTTGGTTTCTAATGTTTGGTAGACCCACCATGGGTCTCTTGGATTTTCATCCTAAGAACATTTCTAGTGCTAGTTGATTCGTAATGGTGGGGAGTACATTCTGGACTCCCCTGGAATATTTGGTTTTTGTGAGTTATCTTTGGTTTGGGTGATGGTTGGGTTCATTGAAAGGAGGCTCAACAATCGGGTTTTTGGCTTGCTTGTGGAGGTGGTGGCTTCATCTATCTGTTGATTCTCCAGACGTGGTTGTGAGTTTTGTTTTGTGTGGGAAAGAGTATTAAGATTCATTTTTGGTGATTTATATTTCATTATCTTTAGAGGATGGATTATGTTGTTATGGAATCCTTAGGAGTTTTTTTTTCAGCCGGAAATTGTTATGGCTTTCTGGGGGCGGAAAGCTTTAATGGTGGGGAGAATTGTCACACACGATTTTTTTTATTGATCCGGTCCATTGGAAATCCTAATCCAATTCATGGATAGTTGGGGAGATTAATCCTGAGTTCTGAAGTTTCATATATTTATAAACACCATAATTTGGGATCCCCATTTTTTGTTTAGTAGTTTTTGAAGAAAGGGTGGTTAGTTCATGATTTGGGCCAACCGTGAGCCCATTCCCAGTTTTAAAAACCGAATTTGATTATTTTATCACTCTTTTTTTTTCATCCTTTTTCAACCATTCTACTTTCCACATATCCTATACTGATATATTAAAATTTATTTATTCTTTTGGACCCATTATAAACTCACAAGGAGGGTGAATTTGAGTTACTCATTTAGGTATTGGGCCAGCCCATGGGCACATTTCTTGTTTTAATAAAATAATTAGTTTCATTTATATCATTATCATTTTTTAATATTTTTCGTTGATTACACCTCCCCGTAGAATCCAATAACCCTATTCCAACCCTCATAATCTATTTTACCTCTTTGGAGCTCATATGGGTCATGGATTAGGGTGAAAATTCTCAGGAAATGTCAAATCGTCCAGAATTTACAAGGTAACTTTTATCAATAATAAATAAATAAATTAGTACTCTTTTGGACACCAATATTCTTTCCCTGGTTCGTCCAGACATTAAGAGTGTATCCGAGATGTTTCAAGCCATTCCATTCTCTATAGGGTTGCAGATATAATGGAAGACGAAGAGTTTTCTACGGTGAAAGGTGAGATTCCTTCACCTTTCTCCTTCCTCATCCCCCTCCTTTCATTATTTCGTGGATTTTTTTATCCCCTATTATTGATCGACCTAGGGTTTTGTTATAACATGTTTTTTGATGGGTTTTCTATTTTCATAGGTCTGGTCTTTATAGTTTTATGGTTTATAAACCTGCGGCGGGTGATTTTGGGTGTGGGTTTCAATTACGTCAAAGATTTGAGGTAGGATATCCCTTGCACATGCCTTTATCATTCAAGTTTCATAATTTTAATATTTTAATAACGGATATAAATGTTCATTATTTTTTCTTAAGCCTTTGGAAAATTTTCTTGGTGTCCAAAGTGGTTGTTTAATCATTGTTTTGTGAAAGGTAGTGTTGTTTTGTCATGAAAGTTCTCAACAAGTGTTTGTTTAAATTTTCCATTATCATTTCCAAATTTTTTTTGAGGTTTATAATATAGTTTATGGTATTTTTAACATGTTACAGTATCTTAAATGAAAATATGGCATTCAATTGGTGTTTTATTCCTTTTCATGTACTTAAAATAAATTGTTTTGTTTAAAAAGGGCATGTCATGTGTTCGATAAATTGCCCGGTTGGCTTTTATGTGTGATGTGTGATTTAAAAGTTATTTTTTTGGATTTATAAAGGAATTGGAAAATTATAAACTGTATTTTTGGGTACTTATATGTATTTCCAATTTGGATTTGTTTTTACAAAACAAGTGGGTTTTTATTTACAACATATTTTGGCTTGAGTTGCCCAAAAATTGAGCATTTCACATCATTATGAAAATGGTTGTGTTTTGAATATGTAACCTGAGTATTATAAGAGATTTATGAATGTGATTTGCTGCTGTAAATGTTTTTTATACAGATCCATAATAAAATTAAAATGCATACCTTCGTCAAAGGTTAGTTTTGAGAAAATTTTTAAAGGCCCATTTGGCATTTCCTAGAAATGAAACAATGTTTTACTTGTATATAACAGGTTGTGCAATTGGGATTTCTTTATGGTCCATTTAATGATTTTATTAAATTTTTATTTTGATTCCAAATATGATTTGGTTTTTTTTATGTGTTTTTATTATTTAATGAGTGTTTTTGAAAGAGTTTTATGTGCAAAGCCTCAATACACCTAATGAAATGGTTTTACCAAAATATTTAGCGGTTTGATGATTAGTGTAAGAAATGTAAAGAAAGATTATGGGATGTTTGTGTTTTTATGGTTTTGTAATGGAATGTGGATGTGAAATGAGTATTTTATAATATGTGTAACTTGATTGAGCAATAAAGGGAATCCCTGGTATCTAGGTGGGCGGATGTGTACTAGTATGATAGTGATTCCGTGGGGGTTGGCCTCTGTTTCACGTAGCATGTTTGACGATGACAACACTAACTAAAATATGATGATGATTATTATTGGGGACCACTAGGTTATGGGTATGTTCCCTACTAGTGGCTCGTGCCTAAGAACGAATATTTATTATGGTTACTTTCACAGAGATACGAGGTACCTGGGGCTCACAACAAACTAGTGCCTAGGGGTGTTCCCGTGACTAGTGCTCATTGGCTATTTTTTACTCACCGTTGGCATACAGTGTGTTTAGTCGGTAAATTCATTAGTATGGATTATTTATTTAAAATTTAAAATTATTTAAATTCGCCCTCTTGAAAACTATTTTCATTTTGATGTTTCACCTCTTTGAAAAAAATTGTTACTTTCATTTTTGTTTATTAAACATGCATGTTTTTATCTGATAATTATTATAGCATGGAACCTAATTTGAAAACCATACTTTCAAATCTTTGATTTAAAACTATAAAGTGATGTTTCTTGTATTTTAAAGGATTCTGCATTGTGAATAGAATATCGGGCAAACCTACTGAGTTTTAATACTCACGCCTATAGTCTTCTTCTTTTTTTATCCCTTGTGCAGGTTTCAACTTTAGTTTGATCACCTTTGGAGACACTTTATCATTGTGTTGGAGAGTGACCAGAAGTGTCAGATGGAGTTATTTGTTCATCGGGATTTGTTCAGTTGAGTTGTTGGTTTTGTTCTAATTTTAGTTTCTTGTACAAATAATATTTAGTTCATGTTTATATAAATTCATTTCGGGCTGTCCGTTTATTTCCGCTGTTTGGTTGATTGATTATATATGGGAGAAATCTTTCCCTTGTGTACTCTATTGATTCCCTTAGTGCTTGTAACCATCCCAGGAGGATCATGAATGCCTCTCCGGACTTGTCGCGGGCTAGCCTGGGTGACCGGTTTAGGGTCAACTCGAGCAGCTTCGTGACAAAATGGTATCAGAGGAGGTCGGCTCTTAGCAGTCCTTTTTTTTAGAGCACCCTTGTTTTTTTGGGGATGTCAAGGTAGATAGAGTAGGATTGTTGGGAAATGATGGGTAAGTGCAAGAAGAGCGTCGAGAACTCTTTCTTGTTCTAATACATGGCTTTCCATGGGAGTCCAGTTTTATTAGTGTCCTTTGTACTTGTTGATTTTTTGGGGTCGAGATATGACAAGGGGAGTATGACTAATGGCCTCTACGATCTCACAGGGCCTGGCAAGCCATTTGGATCTAGGTAATGGCCCTAATAAGTCTCTCTGTGTTGCTGTTGTGTTTGGCATATGGCCTCCAACCATACGGTCAAGTCACCCACCGAAACTAGTTCCTTTTTTTGGGTCTCTTGAACCATTCTTGAATTCTGAATTATTTTTTTTAAAATCCTTGTGTGAGAATTGTGGAAATGGGATTTAAAGGAAGGATTATATTTTGAAATGTGAAAAAGGGGGTTTTCAAAAATTAAATATAAGAATGGTTTTGGAAGGTTGTGTTGTTTTAAAAAAAATTGAGGGAAGTGGAAATGATTTAAAGGGATTGGATTATCCATAATCTAAAATTTTGGTTTTATTTTTGAAATATGAAAAAGTGTTTTTTACTTGGTGGTTCGTGTTCCTTATGATGGTAATTTTTTTTAATGATGTTGTTTTGTTTTAGCCTTTGGTGTATTCATGGATGCTCACATGCATTGTTTTATTTATATCTAGAAGTATAGCCTATATAGTATGGTGATTGGGTGCCTAGGGTGGCTTGGAAATGTGCATGAGGGTGATACTTGATGAAACACCATTGGTAAATGTGGAAGCCCCCCAAGTTAGTTTGTTTTTCTCAAAATTGTTTTGAGCTGAAAATTGTGGCTTTTTTTTAAAACCAATGGTTATGTGGATTGATTTTTCTATGACTTAGATAAGTTTTTTATGTGGTTATCTTCCATGTGATCTAGAATTCATACTCTTGTTCTATCTAGAGATGAGATCTTGTTGGTGGCTCGGTTTTGGAGTAATTTTCATTTGGTTTTGAAAGATGTGTTTGATGTTGTGATATGGCCATGGATAGTTCCTTGTTGTAAATCATTCGTACTGATCAACCTAAGGATTGATTTCAAATTTTATATACACCTCTTTTGATGATTCCTCAACCTGTTTGTTGGAATAGAGAGCTGTTTGGGATCAATTAAATGTGCTTCTTGGTCATGATAATTCTTTTGGACAGAGCAGTTGTGTTTGGTGATGTTAATGTGTTTCATCGTATTCCTTGTCCATTATGCCCCTCGTTTGGAGTGAGATAGAATATTGATATGTATCTATGAGTTCTTATTTAGATGAAGGTTTCTTTTTGGTGATCAAGCGAGGTTTTTTTTATTAGTGTCATCCTTATAACCTGACTGCGGTGCAGCAAATGCTTCAAGAAACAGGGCTCCAGCCATAGGCCTCGGAGTGAAGCTTTTCACGCAGTCAGAAAATCGACAGAGATGTGGAGTGCTCAATTAGGATCCTTACTCCTCTGCTTTGGTAAGTTATTTTCTATATCAATGTATTTGTTTCACATTTCTGTGAATTTACCTTTTTCGCATCAAGCGTTGTGGACTTAACCCCTCACAAAGTCTCTAGGGTTATTCATTAATGGATGTGGGTTTTCAATCAATGTCCATGTGTGGACCGCTTGTAAAAAAAGGTGCAGTATTCGTATTACCTATTCATAGGAGGAGATTTTTGGGTAGTTTCTTTGTTTCATTTGTGAATTCAGTTGCCAAATTATTGGGTCACCTTCCCTCCCATCCCCAAGTGGCAGGGGTCCAGAACTGTGCTGAATGTGTTGGGAAAGTTCTTGTCCCCTACGTTCGGGAGTGGGTGGTTTATATGATAATGTTGTAACCCTATTAACATGGTATTGTAGGTTTTTTAGGAGGTTTTTTTTGGGCTTATGTGATTGAGGCCCAATTTTATCTCATGTGGAATTCTTGTCTGTTCGTTGCTAGTTGGTTTCTAATGGTGGGTAGACCAACCATGGGTCTCTTGGATTTTAATCATAAGAACATTTCTAGTGATAGTTGATTCGTAATGGTGGGGATCAAATTCTGGAATCCCCTGGAATATTTGGTTTTCATGAGTTCTCTTTGGTTTGGGTGATGGTTCAGTTCATTGAGAGAAGGCTCAACAATCGGGTTCTTGGCTTGGTTGTGGAGGTGGTGGCTTCATCTTTCTGTTGATTCTCCAGACGTGGTTGTGAGTTGTGTTTTGGGTGGGAAAGAGTATTAAGATTAATTTTTGGTGATTGATATTTCATTATCTTTAGAGGATGTATTATGTTGTTATGGAATCCTTAGGTGTTGTTTTTTTTTCAGCCGGAAATTGTTATGGCTTTCCGGGGGCGGAAAGCTTTAATGGTGGGGAGAATTGTCACACACGATTTTTTTTTCTTTTTATTGATCCGGTCCATTGGAAATCCTGATCCATTTCATGGATATTTGGGGAGATGAATCCTGAGTTCTGAAGATTCATATAATTATAAACACCCTAATTTGGGATCCCCATTTTTTGTTTAGTATTTTTTGAAGAAAGGGTGGTTAGTTCATGATTTGGGCCAACTGTGAGCCCATTCCCAGTTTTAAAAACCGAATTTGATTCTTTCATAACTCTTTTTTTTATCCTTTTTCAACCATTAAACTTTCCACATATCCTATAATGATATATTAAAATTTATTTATCCTTTTGGACCCATTATAAATTCACAAGGCGGGTGAATTTTTGTTACTCATTTAGGTATTGGGCCAGCCCATGGGCCCATTTCCAGTTTTAATACAATAAATAGTTTCATTTATATCATTATAATTTTTTAATATTTTTCGTTTATTCCACCTCCCCCTCGAATCCAATAACCCTATCCCAACCCTCATAATCTATTTTACCTCTTTGATGCTCATATGGGTCGTGGATTAGGGTGAAAATTCTCAGGAAACATCAAATCGTCCAGAATTTACAAGGTAACATTTATCAATAATAAATCAATAAATTAGCACTCTTTTGGACACCAATATTCTTTCCTTGGTTCGTCCAGACCTTAGGAGTGAATCCAAGATGTTTCAAGCCATTCCATTCTCTATAGGGTTGCATATATATTGGAAGACGAAGAGTTTTCTACAGTGAAAGGTGAGATTCCTTCTCCTTTCTCCTTCCTCATCCCCCTCCTTTCATTATTTCTTGGATTTATTTTATCCCCTAGTATTGATCTACCTAGGGTTTTGTTATAAAATTTTTTTTTGATGTGTTTTCTATTTGTTTAGGTCTGGTCTTTGTAGTTTTAGAGTTTATAAACCCGCGACAGGTGATTTCGGGTGTGCGTTTCAATTACGCCAATGTTTTGAGGTAGGATATCCCTTGCACATGACAATATCATTCAAGTTTCATCATTTTAATATTTTCATAAACTGATATAAATGTTTGTTATTTTTTAAGCCTTTGGATAATTTTATTGGTGTCCAAAGTGGTTGTTTAATCATTGTTTTGTGAAAGGTAGTGTTGTTTTTTCATAAAAGTTCCCAACAAGTGTTTGTTTAAATGTTCCATTATCCTTTGAAAATATTTTGCGAGGTTTATAATCTAGTTTATGGTATTTTTAACATGTTACATTATCTTGAATGAAAATATGGCATTCAATTGGTGTTTTATTCCTTTACATGTACTTAAAATAAATTATTTTGTTTAAAAAGGGCATGTCATGTGTTCGGTAAATTGCCCGGTTGGCTTTTATGTGTGATGTGTGATTTAAAAGTTATTTTTTTGGATTTATAAAGGAATTGGAAGAATGTTAAATGGTATTTTTGGGTACTTATATGGATTTCCAATTTGGATTTGTTTTTACAAACAATTGGGATTTGATTTACAACATATTTTGGCCCAAGATTCCCAAAAATGGACAGTTTCACATCTTTATGAAAATGGTTGTGTTTTGAATATGTAACTTGAGTATTATAAGAGATTTGTGAATGTGATTTGTTGATGTTGATGGAGATTATATAGATACTTAATAAAATTAAAATTAATACCTTCGTCAAAGGTTAGTTTTGAGAAAATGATTATAGGCCCATTTGGCATTTCCTAGAAATGAAGCAGTGTTTTACTTGTATATTACAAGTTGTGAAATTAGGATTGTTTTATGGTCCATTAAATGATTTTATTAAATTTTTATTGGGATGAAAAATATGATTTGGTTTTTTTTTTATGTGTTTTTATAATTTAAGGAGTGTTTTTGAAAGGGTTTTATGTGCAAAGACTCAATACACTTTATGAAATTGTTTTACCAAAATATTTAGCGGTTTGTTGATTAGTGTAAGAAATGTGAAGAAAGATTATGGGTTGTTTTTGTTTTTATGGTTTTGGAATTGAATGTGGATGTGAAATGAGTTTTTGATAATATTTGTAACTTTATTGATCACTAAAGGGAATCCCTAGTATCTTGGTGGGCGGACGTGTACTAGTATGATAGTGATTCTGTGGGGGTTGGCCTCTGTTTCACGTAGCAAGTTTGACGATGACAACACTAACTAAAATATGATGATGATGATTATTGGGGACCACTAGGTTATGGGTATGTTCCCTCCTAGTGGATCGTGCAGGAGAACAGATATTTATTATGGTTACTTTCACCGAGATACGAGGTACCTGGGGCTCACAACAAACTAGTGCCTAGGGGTGTTCCCGTGACTAGTGCTCATTGGCTATTTTGTACTCACCATTGGCATATAGTGTGTTTGGTTGGTAAATTCAGAAGTATGTGATATATGTTTAATAGTTCAAATACTTTAAAGCCTTTCTCTCGAAAACTATTTTCATTTTGAAGTTTCACCTATTTGAAAAAAATTGTTACTTACATTTTTGTTTATTAAACATGCATGTTTTTGTCTGATAATTATTATAGCATGGAACCTCATTTGAAAACCATACTTTCAAATTTTGAATTTAAAACTATAAATTGATGCTTCGTGTATATTAATGGAATTTGCATTGTGATTAGAATATCGGGCTAACCTACTGAGTTTTAATACTCACGCCTATAGTCTTCTTCTTTTTTTAGCCCTTGTGCATGTTTCCTCTTTAGTTTGATCACCATGGGAGACACATTATCGTTGTGTTGGAGAGTGACCAGAAGTGTCACATGGATTTATTTGTTCATCGGGATTTGTTCAGTTGAGTTGTTGGTTTTGTTCTAATTTTAGTTTCTTGTAAAAATAATATTTAGTTTACTTTTTATATAAATTCATTTCGGGCTGTCCATTTATTTCTGCTGTTTGATTGATTGTTTATATATGTGAGAAATCGTTCACTTGTGTACTCTATTGATTCCCATGGTGCTTGTCACCAACCTGGGAGGATCAAGAATGCCTCTTGGGACTTGTCGAGGGCTGGCTTGGGTGACCGATTCAGGGTCGACTCGGGCTGGTTCGTGACACCCTCACACGGGTTGTAGGCATGGATTCTCCTCTTTCCCACCATTTTCATTAATAAAAATGTTTGGAATAAATCATGATTCAACAGGTCATAAATAAATAACTTATTAAATTTAAAAAAAATACCCATAAAATCATGACTTATGGGATCCCAATGTAAATATTATTTTGTTAATATGTGTACTTATTCTCATACTAGAGGTTTTCTCTAGGGTTCACTAGTTTTAACTCCCAAATTAACTAAACCTTGACTATGATACAGACTATAGAGAACCGACCACTTCAAAAATAACTATTAAATCATTAGAAAGATAAACAAAATAATTGAATTATGCCACAAGGATCCATAGGTTTAGTGCCTTGTAAAAACTAAGATTGAACATAATATTTACAACATCAAACAGAAACATTTATTTAATTAAATATTCTCATGATTCTTATTGACCCTTTAAAACACCTTATTTCCATTAATTACTTGAGGAAATACCTAAAATGTGGTGATATAATATACTATAAATATGATTAATAAGAACAATATAGAATGTGGAGCATAATCATAACATCATCATCAAAATCATTATAGGAATGATTAGATAATGGCGTGGAATTTGGAATTGCATAAAAATAAAACATCATGTCTTAGTGGTCAACTACAAAACAAAGTTGTGAATTGGTATAGGATCATTTTCATGCATAATATATCTTTAAATAAATAGATTCATCACTTTACCCAATACATTTGATCACTATATAATTCTGGGATCACCTGACACATCATAAAATTCATATTTATCTATAAAAATTCAGGTGCATCTATCACATCCTAATATTTACATTATCATACATGTCACTTATGTCAAACTTAAACATAAAATATCCCATGGATTTAAATAGGTTTAAAATTATAAAAAATACATTCATAAACATTTTCTCCCTAAATAAATATGGAATTACATTCTGGAGATTGAAAAATCATCGATTAGTGGTGTAGAAACGTTATTTGAAAAGTACAAAGATGGTCTTCATTTGTAAGAAAAGTTATTTTGGAATAACAGTGGAATTGTGATAAATATATTAGAAAACATTTATATCACAGTATAGGTATGATGAGGATGACGAAATAATTCTTATGGAATATCCATAGTGAAAATGTGTTGAAATATGGCAACCCCAAAGTATGAGAGTTATGTTCGATAATTTTTCCATACCTTGTATCTGAACTCTTTCTTCACTATAATGAAATGTATCACAACATTAGGTTATTTAGTTAACAATTACAGAACCTTTTATATATTAATAATATTTCTTATTTTTTAATTAAGTCCATTTATGATCTATTGGATGATTAATAGTGTATAAATTCATTGTTATGGAATTTTTTTATGGTTATCGTGAACGACTCGCATGTATTCCTGAATGGGAGATCATTGAAAACGTGTTTAAAAATCCATAATTGTAACGAGAAGTTATTTATGATGTTATATAACATTATATTGAATTATAAATATTTTTTCAATAATCCATGAGAATGAATCATTAGATATGAATTTAATGACGATGGTTTGGGTTAATTCAGGTAGTTTTTCGACCACAATGAACATGTTTTATTTAATAATAAAGTAACATGTAAATATGTTAGTTCAAAAACAATTAATATGATATAATACATATAATATGATATTTTTCAACCATAAAATTGGTTGCGTGACCATATCTGAGCAATGTAGTGGAAAATGAAAACATGTCATTCTTGAGGGTGATAAATTACTACCTCACGAGCAACGTTTTACTTTCTAAAATAAAAAGAATAAGATAAGGGGGTTAGATGATATATTATACAATTAGTTTCATAAAATAATTGTATATGTATGATAATGGAGTAACCATTCAATGTGGATGAGGTTATGTGGGGATAGATTAAGTAAAGAAATATAAATTGAAAGAAAATTAAATGAAAATAGAGGGGGGGATTACCTCTTCAATCCTCGTTAAGGAACCGTGAATTAGACTTTCGATTAAACCATAAGCTATAGTATATGAGAAAGGGGATAACGATTTATTTTTGGAAGATTTTAGACATCTATTGAATCTTGTGAAGTGTGAGGAAATGAGGGTGTGAAGGGTGGTATTTATAGTGGAGAGAAGATGGGTTTTCTCAATATTATATTAATTAATTTATTATTTCTCACCAAGATAAGTAATAGGGATGATTCCATTACAAAGAATAGTAACTTTATAATTCGAGTTCAAGATAATGTCCTCAAATCAGCCATACATCAGTTAATGACAACATATTTCATGATCATAGAATTTATCGTAAATTATCATATTTTACTATTCACCAAAAATTCATGCATTTCAAAAAAAATCCAAAAATCCATCATAAACATTTTTCGATGTGTATATTCCAAAAATTATGACTTTTTTTCAAAAATAATTTTCTATATATGATGAATTTAATTTTAAAATAAAATTATAATTTACTTAAATATAATTTTTAAAATATATATTTACTTATACCCAAACATAGGTACATCATACTTTCAATTAAATCCTATATATATACAATCATAGGTGAAGTTACTATTCATAATGGTATTTCAATATTTATAAGGGTAAATTTAATATTCACTAGAGTGTGCTACTATTCAACAAAAATAACTTTGTTCTATTATACTACAAAAATTATCCAGAACACACCGTGTATGTCAGGTTTTTCTTAAATTCAAAGCATAGAAGTGGAAAATTTAATATTAATGGTCAAAAACTATTTCATATCATGTTATTTTATTGTTCTTCCCAAAGTGATAATACATTAAGGAAAGATGATAATAAGGGATTTCCATTGAAAAAACTTTGGGTCGTTTCACACAACATATTACCATGGTATGTCCATATAGACTTCCAATTAACAAGTTGAACCTTATCCCTATCATGTGTGGTTGTGGTTGTGCAGGTATGGGATTCGTAAAAATCTATTTTCACACACCATGTGGAAACTACCATGTTATCTTACCAATGTCTCATACACTCCTTATTATCACCATGAAACCTCCTCTTTCCAATGTAGGACATACATATAGAATTTAACCCATCTAATTCACCCTAGGGTTATACATATGTGGTATAGGTGATTCTTGGATGACCCATAGTTGGACATTTTTTTATATAAGACTCATAAAAAATCATAATAATTTTCTATGTGTAGTCTTTTAAAGCCAATTGTTTGGCTTTTACAAATGATCCACAACAAAAAATATAATTCCAAATTATTAATGGAATTCATCATTTCTTATGGAAATAAAAACTTTTATGTTGATAATAATTCCTTCAAAAATAAATATTCTCATAGAATTTATTGCAAATAACCTTTAACTTCATAATCCAATTTCAAATAAATATTAGATGGATCACATTCATTTTCATAGTAATTTAATTTTTTTACTCTAGTAAAAAATATTTCTTATCCTTGAAAATTATGATTAGTTATCACACATTTATAGAGAATATTTAAGTCATGATATCCAATGATATAATACGAATCTATAAAAATTATCAAATAATAAACTCTTCATCCATAATATGTGTTTACTTTTGATATTCTTGTGGATGAAGCTTCTTAAAAGCATCAACTACATATGGTTCCGCTTTTAAAAACATAATTAGATATTATAATAATATAATTTTCTATTAAAAGAACATATTCAATCATAAAAAATAAATATATTAGATTCACGGAGTATGTTTCATATTCAATATGCACAGTTTCATTGAAACATCACTACAGTATGAAAAAAAGATTAGAACATCAATCAACAACCAATATATTCTTTTTTTTCATGATATTTTTATATAATCATTCATATAAAATTTTTGTAAAAATAGAAACATGTTTCTTAATGGTCATCCTTTTGAATTATTTTCAATACAAATAGAAAAATCCATGTCAATATGTTCATCAAGTTTTCAGATATGATTAATTTCATTAAACCAAAAATATCCTTAATATTTAACATTTTTTATCCCCTCCTTTTTGAAAAAAAATTCATAGAACAAAGAATAGGATAATATAATTTTATTCATAGGTTACTTTCCTGCTGATATTCTACTATATGTTTATGTGCTAATCTGGTATAAAAAATGAGGTCCCAATTGAAACATCAATGTTGTAAATTTTCAATTCAATATATGATAAAAAATAAAATGATAATAATCAATATAATGTTCAAGTAAATTTAATTAATATTATAGTATGAGAGAAATTATACATACCAATATAATAATATTATCCTCAAACCCATTTTCTGATATTAAAAAATGAATTAAAATTTTAAAATAAAATCAATGACTGGATAAGTGAATTGGGACATCTTCATCCATTCAATTTTTTTTCAATGATAAAAAAATTATCCTCTATTTATTTTTATTAATATTTATTTATCAGGGGTGGTAGATAAGTATAAAATACCCCATTCATTATATTTTTCAATAAATAACATTCATGAATACATAGATTTTCTTAAGACAAATAATAATGGAAGCTTGTTCAACTCTTTTTTTTTTGCATCAATGGAAGCAAACCTCACCATATTCATGATGTTTAATATCATATGGAATATATTTCTAGATGGTCCAACATTTGAATAAAACAAAAGGATCATAAACTTGTGAATTTGCATAATATAAAACATTAAAAACATCAGTAAGCATAATATTTATAAATGGATTCTCTTGATAATATATCAATAAATCATTGATGAAATATGCATCTTCGTGTTGTAAATGATGGACACCGGTTTCTTAATCATCATCAATGATGATTCATTGATATATATTTTGTTATATCAATTGATAAATCATTCAATGATAGTAAATTAATCTTTTTTGACCAAATATGATACATTTATGACCATCATTAAGGCCAATATATAATATTTATCAACAATAAAATCTGTATAACAATATATAAATAAATCATTGATGGTTCATTTAATGAATACTATATTAAATATTCCAACTTTTTATAGATGGAACACAATAATATTATAGTATAATATATTTTTTGTTAGATAAAAATGTTTTTTGGATTCCCAATAAACCCCCACTCCCCCACCATAATAGATTCTCTCCCTCTAAAAAATCAAGGATGATATATTTCTTAAGGTATTATTAGGAATGTAAATTGATAAATTTGGATAGGGGGGAAATTTTAAAATACCTAACGTTTTTGTTATTCTTCTATAGTTATCTACATTAGAACAAACATTACATTCAACACCCTTCTTGGTAACTATATTGATACAACACATTGAATATACGAAAAAATGTGGATCCTCAATTCTCCTCAACAAGAGAAATATGGTTAACATGAGGCTCTTATCCATTTTGTTTAATTATTAATGACTCTCCATCTATATATCAAATCAAAATTGGTCATTAGTCGCATGGATCTCACTATTTCATCTATTTCATTTTGTGGGAATTTTCTTTTTATAATCCCTTTAAATGAACTTGTATCCTCTAGTGTAACATTATAGTACATTATGAACGTTTCTTATTCAGAAATATATAGGGAAAAACATTTATAAATGGTTCCATAAATATTATACCTCACATGAAAAAATTATTTTACCCATGAGATGTAAATTTTAAATAAAATATCATGAGATTCGTATTCATCATGTGAAATTTACCTTTTCAGTTTTTCATAACCCTTTGGTTTTTATTCATTCAACATTCTCCTTTTATCCAAAATTATAGGACAGTCATTTAATATGACTTCACGAATATTTACATCCCCTTTGGTGTTTACTCTATTTTTTAAGTGAGGTACATTCATATCTTTTTTTTTGAAATGTAAAACTATTTTTTCAAATCATTATGGACTTATTTTATCTCTGGAATTCATTTCGAATTATATCCAATGGATATTTTTACAAAAACATCTTGGGTTAAATCTGTTTTAAAATGTTCCTCATATTTCATCAAAATGCTTACTCTAAATCCTTATGTGGTATTCTATTCCTATTTTCCTTTGATTTTTGTTGAGTAGTTTGTGAATCGATGAGATGAGTAAAACATATTACAATGTCATTGTAATCTTTATGTGCATCAAATCCCTTATATCAAGATTCAATTTTGATTACAAATTTATGGGATTTTATCAATAATACAATACCTAGAATGATTTCACCACAATCCTGGACAACAAAAATTGTCGTTCTTTTCATTTCATGATTTCTAGAAGATCCACATTTATGACCAGTTTGTTATGAGAACCTTTTACCAAATTTTGTGGTGATATTGAGGAACCAACATGCATAATGATTCTTCATTTTACAATTAATATATTCTTGTGTTATTATTCATTTCTCATCATCCACAGTTTAGTAAAATTTAAATTTAAACATAGACACTTTAATGAAGTGTATTTATAAAAAATATTACATTTAAATATGGACGGAACATTTTTCTACAAAGCATCATTAGTGAAATTGTTAGGAGATTGAATGATCATATTTGCATATTATTGATTAATTTTTATTATAATTATCCAAGGAACATTGTGTGGATCCTTCTATATAAATTTTTAATTATGAAGTCTCAACATGGGACATTTTAAGATTCTAAAATTTTTGATCCAACTTAAGACATATCATAGGGATGGAATTTATTTGATCTATATTTCATACCATTAAAACTCAATAGAAATTCCTTATATTCTCATCATCCACATCATGGAACAAATCATTTTCTTGTAATAGTGAGTTAATCTCTTATATCCTGTTGGATTTGACATCTAAATTTTCATCGCTGAAATAACGTCTATTTTTTACATTTTCATCCAATACAAGAAAATTATTATCAAATTCATTAATATATTAATCCATCTATTAGAATGTGTTGAGCCACACTTATTTATTTTGGAGTATCTTCCATTAAGATATTTCTCTTTATCATTAATGAAACCAACTTGTGTGGAATTATTTTTTATATTATTAAGCTTATTCATCAAGATATTCACAATTCCTTTATACTCATCATCATATAATGTGATAACATTTTGTATTCTTTAAAAAATTCAATTTAATATATAAATAAGGTCATTAGTAAAATGATGCATCATATCAGTTAATGCTTCAATTGAAAAATAAAATATAATGTTTTCACGTACACTAGTGCATTGATCATCTTCATAATAGTAAAAAAACATAATTAACAGTTATTTTATGATTAATTTACTCCATTGATCCCATTTTGGTAATAATAATTTCCCTATCCTTGTTTATAGAATCTAACATTTTTTTAATTGTTAAAAAATTTTATATGATTCCATCATTTCATGGAGGGACTCAATCATATTATTTCTTTTCTGAAAAAAAGAAAACAATCACTATCATCAACAAATATTTCATATTTTTTTAAATATATTTGATGAGATATAGTCTAGAAAATTTGAATAAACAAATAATTTATATCTTTATTTCATTCTTAATTGAGAAGAGAATTTAGATCCTTACGATGCTTCTAATCAATGAAACCAAACAAATGTCCATCCTTCTCTAATACAAAAATTTTATGGGTCAAAATTAGGATAACCACACTAAGAGGTGGGTTTATTTAGTGTGTGTGTAATTTTTATCAATTTATACATTTTTCCCATTCATTTTTCCTTTCACTAATTTTTATTATGAATCTATTATCTTCTTCCCATGTGATTATAAATCATGAACATTAATTAATAAAGAACAAGAAACAATGAGATTTATTAATGAGGTATTCCCCCATATGGATGAGTACACCCCCATTATATGGTATTTTTGATCCCCATAAAATGCACAAAATAAATCTTATTGTCATATAATTTATAGGAATGGGAATAACCATGAACATGTTCTCCTAGAAACAACCATTTATGATGGAATCATTGGATTTCAAGGATTTTGTACAATATATCATGCTTTTACCACCTTAGAGTAAGATCTAAAGTCACGACATGAGACCCTATGGACTATAATAATTTATCATCCTCTCCAATAGTATTCGAATGGGATTCGATGATATTCTACATTCATCTAAAATATGGAAATATAATATAGGGTGGATGATCAGGTTCATTTCCCTCTCATTATTCTAAAATAGTATGCCCCAATCTATATCTTATTCTCTTTCACAAATTAGATGGGATACTCCTGTTTCATTGTAATAGAGGGATATCTTGTTTGTATAGTAAAGAATAATGTATTCTTCTTATTCACTTTATTTTAAGAATTCTAAATGTTTATCCCATTTTATTTACTTTTTATTTCTTCATTATAAGATAAATTTTATTATATTATGTATTTGGGATATATTTTAAATTTTAAAATAGTGATGAACATATTTTTTGGCTTTTTTAATTTTTATATTATATATTAAAAGTTTTTTAATATCATCCTCACCATTGAAATATCCATCAATCTACAATTTTATGAATTTATTCTACAATTTCATTTTTCTTTGTGACATCAATAACAAATTCCCCAGTTTGACACCTTCAAAATCAAATAGAGTACGTGGAGTTCTTATTTTTATAACACCTTCAACAAATAATTACAAATTGTAAAGTCCACATAATAATGAAAAATTAATGTATGTTCGTCTTAATTAAATAGAAAAATGGGGCACTTTTGTACATAGAGACTAACAATATTTTATTTATAATTTAAATAGGCATAAGATTTTGGTTTCATTCATTTATTTTTATCATTAGAATTCATATATAAATTTTTCATCATTATCTTTCATTTATTTTCTCAGACTCACATACATGAGATCTTATTTACTGTTTTCCACGGAACAATGCATGTCTCTATAGAATATAACAATGCTCTGACAAAACTATCTTCCAACAGAATGTGTCAAGTTATACAACTCTACGATGCATATCGTTCCTTCTGTTCATTACAGTGAAATGATATCTTATACAATGTAGTAATTCATTCATTGTGTGTCATGGGAAACCTTTCATAAAAAGGATCATTATATGTGGTATCAACTTTAATACATCCAGAACCATAAAAATTAAAAATGATATGTTAAAGGTCATGGTCAAGATTTGTTTTCTCTCTATTGTCTAAAATCATTTCTAATAATTATTTTTATCATTATGTAGTGTTTAGAGAATATGGGATGTGATAATTTTACCTTTCATGATATAAAATTGAATTAATAACACTGCAGCATAGTGGGAATTAGCATTGAGGTAATAATTTGAATGAAGATTGAAGATGATGACAGAAAATACAGTGGATCGTTAGATTAGTGATGATTGGATGAATGTGTTATGTGCATATATTATTAAAATGAAAGAATGATACTGTGAAAATCAGGATCCCAAAAAAATTGGAATGGTTGGGATACAATCTATATTACTCTTTTAATTGTGTAGATATTGAACTTGTAATTAGTGTTCTTAACGATTAACCCCACACACATTCCCCTAATGGGTTGTGAATCACCCACATGGGTATATCATGGGACCGCACTGCATGCTTTTTATGCACTGTGAAAGGGCTTCCATTACATCGAATCACTAGTCTATGTTTTCCATGTAATCTCTATGGAAACTTATTCTAATTTCATGTGATGGAAGAATAAAATTTTTCCTATCTGGTTGACTATATTGTCCCACATGTGTGATTTTGGTTGTTGTTGATAAGGAATCCCAACATGAACATTTCATTCACTATGAGGGCACTATCATTACATCTGATCATGAGAATGTGTGACCCATTATAGATATATGCAACCTACTCATATTGAAAATGTAAGTAACTATATATTTAATCCAACCCGGATAACCTAAGGGTTCCACATGTGTAGTTAATGTGGTCACTATATTGTCTATGGCTGTTAAATGTTTTTCTATGTCACTTAAGAAAAAGATTCAAAATTTCACATGTGTATAACTATTATGCAAACAAAATTCATTTTCCATGTTATCTTTCATGAAAAATATATTTATCATTTTTAAAATTGCCTAATGTTTTCCATAAAATAATACATTTTCGAATTATCTTATAATCTCATAAGGAAAATAAATATTTTCATGATCTATATTTGATATCTCCGACAATTTCATCATAAAATAACAAATCAACATTGGATAGATCACCTCCATTTCTAATGATAGTTGACAATGTGCCTGATCTATGAACCAATAGATATTCCCCTTGAGAAATATGATTGGTTTAATAATTATCACACATAAAAGGATAATTGATCAATAATTAAATCTTGTGATGTAAGATGAATCTCCAAAATTATTCCAATCATCACCCCTTCATGAAAAATATGATATGATCTTTTATCAGAATATGGAAATAGATTATGTTATTCTAATACAGCTTTCAATTATCCATTCCGAATTATATGGAGATCTAAAAATAATATTATATAAAATTACTAAAACATATCCACGCATCCATAATCCATGTTCGACCTTTACAATGTATTTGACAACATCAATGAACATTTTGGCATGGTATGTTTACATCAACCATTAAAAAATATTTGGAACATAAATCAATATCTAATTTTTTCTTCTTCATGAATAAATAATTACATTCTCATTAACATAAAATGAAATAAAAACTCAAAAAAGAATATTCATATATGCCGTAGAAATAAAAATACTCAGAAAAAAGAGTAATTACCACATAATAAAATCAATGGGAAGAATGAATGAAACATAAATGAAATAAGTTGAATAATAATAATCAGATCTCAACAAATAGGGATTTAGTAACCAAATATAGTTATGGTAATGGTAATATAATAATAAAAGGTCAACTATGAGAAAGAAATTTATCTATCTTGAAATAAGTGAATATTATTATAATTGAGATAAATATGTTAGTAAATACATTATAATAATTAAATTATACTGTGAAATATCAAACATGTCTCATATATATGGAATTGTTACAAGAAAAATGTCACCTTTATTTCCATTCATCTTATCACTCTCTAACATAATGTGTAAAAAACAGACCTAACTTAATCACATTTCTAAAAAAATTACACATATTCAAAAACTATTATAACCATTATTTATAATTCTTCCAAAAAAATTATTTTAGTTATTTATTATATATATTCAATATAATGTGTCATTAATCTTGATCATTGACCTAGATTCTTAGTTGTGGTATTTTTACTCATTGTTTCCCTAATTATTCATAACATGATAATATATGATATAATAATTTACTACTTATGAATTTTTATAATGTTATTATTTATATTAGTGATATTTGTTTTATCAGTAATAAATAAATTTGGTGGTGACTCTGTTTCCATGATTCTTATCAAATAAAGTGTATTTTATTAATTAATGAATTAAAATTTTATATTAATATTTATTAACCAATAACTTCCTTATTCATTTTTTATCATATATTAACAGAAAATAAATTACCATTGCCAGCCATTTTTAAAATTTATTTAATTTTTCAATAAGAATATTAGACCAACCTAAACAATAACATTCCATAATTAATTAATGATTATTAATATATTGATTCTTCATATCATTAGACCAAAAGAACAATGATATAATTTACTATTTAATAACTCGATATATACTAATCTTATAAAATTATAATATGATATCCGTTTTAATGTTATTATAGAATATAATGAAATAATTTTTTCCTCTTAAAATAGTCTTTTAGATGGTTCAATTTAACCAATTTATTTATTTATCATCTTGTAAATAGGTTTTTCAATTTGAAATTATAGATCATTGAAAATTTAATAAACATAATATTAATAAATTAATCTTTTTCTCATGGCAATCCATGTAATTCAGTGATGAAAAGAAAGTCAAAAATCAATCCTTACCTGGAGGCGGTACTCAACATGTACACATTGATGTTGAAAAAATATTCCAATGTATGGGGAAATGATTAATAAAAATTATAAATAAATTTGATAAAATATTTCATAAATATCATAGTTGTATATTAAATTTATCATTATTTATGGTTCTGAAGGAAAAAAATGTATTACATCGTTGAGACGGTAGTCCACAGAACACACATATGTTAGTTTTTTTATAAAAGAAAAGGGAAAGCTGGTATGTGATTGTACGACAATTATAGTAAAATAAAAATATAAAAATGATAATTATTTTATCATTTTATTATTTTAAATGTAATTTTATGTTGAATAAGTGAACATAAAATTTTTTAATTAGAAATTATGAGTTAAACAATTATGGATCACTTCTGGGAATATCTCCTTATAAAAGGAGGTATTCCACTGATGAATGGAATTTGGAGAAGACCATAATGACATATATTTATATAAGAATTCGTAGGTGGGGTGTTGGTTATTTTTTTGGGTGAAATAAAAGGTTGTTGGTTTGAGGGGAGGTGAGGAGAGGAGTTTATCCATTAAAAATGAAATGAATGGGATTTTTTAAAAAGAATAATGAAATTAACAATAGGATGTCAATACCAAGGAATGTGGCTCTAGAATTTCGAAAATAATGGATAGGTTAAACTATAGGTTTGTTAAATACCTATATCACAAAGTACTACATAGTATTAAATACATTTTAATGTCATTTAATCTAATATATTTACATTTATTATTATAGATTTTTATGCGGTAGATATTATTTACATTTACAAATTATATTTTATATATAACAATTAATGTTTGGGTTTATATATACATTGGAGACAAATATTCTAAATTTTATAACATTATTATTATAATAATTTTAAAACATTTATAAATTTTATTGTTAAAATACATAATTTTAAATATACTAAAAATCGTTTGTTTTAAAAATATATCTTCTTTTCTAAAATATAAAATATGGTTTTATAATCAAAATTCAACATTTTTAAAACTATTAATCCACTTATAAAAAATAATATCCAAAATGATAATTTTCATTCTTTAACAAAAAAAATTGAAAAAACTCCAAAATTAATCCTAACAAAATGTTGAAATTATATATTCAAATATTAAGTTATTTTTATCAACTACAAATTAAAAATCATATATATATAGTTAAATAAAAATTCTATAAAATATAGAAACATTTTTCTAGTAACAAAACATCTTTAACAAAAAATGTATTTAATATATATTTATATAAATTTTAAAAAAATATATTTCGAAATAATAGATAAGAAATATGAATATTACACAATGTTATAAATATTTAAAAGAAATGAATTTAATTTATTAATGTAATATACTATACTAGTTTTTAAATATTTCTTCTAATGTAATGATTTTTTAAAATATTAACAAAAGATAATAATAAAAAATTATATTATATTATTATTATCTTTTTATATAGTAAATCTTATATTATTCATTTAAATATAAAATTTCACGATTCATTTTAGTTGGTTGTTTCATTATATCGGTGTTTTGTGTGAAATTATCTATTGATGATAGTATTGATTTCTTGGGTCTGAAATATTAGGCCATTACATCAGCAATGGTAGATCATTTATCTTGTAGATCATGATAAGTCCACAGTGAGTCTAAGGAGTCATGTAAGAAATTAATTTTCAAATATTGGATGAGTTAATATAAATGATGTTAATAGTTGAACGGTGTTAAATTTTTCTTACCCATCAATATGGGATCACTAGTGTAATCGATATTAGAAATTGATTTGTGAACATTATTTATTAATATCATGACCATCATCTTGATGACGTGTTAATGAAAAAAAATTTTTTTGGATTTTATTATCCATGGATCGAGTGTTAAAGTTAAAATTTCAAATTGATGACACATTTTAGTGTTTCCATGATAGTAAATTTTATTAATATGGAATTGAATGATTGGTTCATTTTTTATGGAAGTAATTAGAATGTTTCAAAGAGTGGGGTTATAGAGGATTGATCATATTTTGTTGTGCATTCAATATTTTAGAATTTATACCATTTTTTAAATCATATTAATATTTTTTAACTCTAGTTATGGTTTTCATTAGACTTATACTAGTATGTATATCATTGTTATTTATGTATCTATTGAAAGGTTTGATTGTGAAAGTTCTAGTTTTGAAATATTATTTAGTGTCAACAATGATATAATAATAAATTTAATAAACAACATTTATTGTAGTTTCCACTTCATAAATATAATTATCATCAAGGTCGTGAATCTCATGATCCAAATATTAATGTTGGAAATAGTAAAAAATAGAATCTAGATTTTCCATGCCTACATATGCTTGAGAAAAGTGTATATGAGGCTGTTTATGTCCTCATGAAAGATGACTTAATTGTATAATAAATGAAATGTTTCATATGATAGTTATTTTATTTAAATGAGGACACGAGTGGAGGTACCATTTTTATCCATTCCAACCAAGTCCATGATTTTATTAATTCAATAGAATTTCACTACATAATTTCACTCTCCCTATTGAAAATATATAGTATTAAGGGGGATAAAATTAATGTTCCATTGGAAAGGAATACACTAGTAAAAGTGTAATTGATTCTAGAAGATTTATATTGATAATGTGAGTATATTGTTTGACCAAAATAGTAATTAGTATATATAATATTATTCTACATATACACATAAAATATTATTTTTTTCACATATAGTTTCTCTAATTCATGGGGTTTTGACTAATTAATATGGAAAGATAGCAGTTTTATCTTACACAGAAGGTGATAAGGACACATTTTTAATATTGTGGGGTTAGTAAATTGAAAAATAAGTGTAGTTAAAATCTTATCAAATTTATATTGGTTTTTTTGGTTAATTTTATGTGTAGGATACAAATATCACATGTGTTATGGAGTACTTTCCATGTTGTATCTTTAAATTGGTAATAACAATATCCCCTAGTAATGAATTAATATGTGGGATAATGATATATCCTAGTGTATCTCTTATTTGTATGATTCTGTATAAGATATTTACATTAAAGATAATATAATTTTTACATAGTATGATTATATTTCATATAATAGTTTCATCCTAACTACTGTATCCCCCTAGTGAATCGTAATAAACAATTATCCATAATTAAATATTGAGGACATGTTTGATTATTTAAATGGTTATTGATGATTTTTAATTATTTATTTAATTTATTGAAAATATAATTTAAGGGTGTTATAGAAATATGTTTTGAGACCACTATTTGATTTTTCATTGGAATCCTTGACTTCATGGGTATAAATACCAATACCCTAGTAGTACAGAGTATGTGGATACATTACTACATTAGTACAAGATACTTGGAATCATGTCTCATTGGACCAAATTGTTTAATATTATTAGAAAGCATGATTTCAACATCAACATCAGAATATATTTATAAATATAATACGAAATATATTATTTTTATTGACAATGCCACTATTCCCATTAGCATAATCCTACATATCTATCTTGATATATTTTTAGCCATATTAGGGAAAGGAAAAAATAAGAATTGGGTTAGATAAAATTTCAAAAAATGCTATTCATAAAACATAATCTATAATGAATTAATAAGATATTCTTAATATGAAAATATAGGTATATGAAAATAAATTTCATTTAATTTATAGCATGGGAAATCAGATTAATATGATTTGAATAAATGATTATCAAATAATACTATATAACTAATCACATGGTCATGATCAAAACTATAGATTCCATAACTAATCAAACAATAAAATGTAAATAAATATCTAATATCATAATGACGAAATTTTAAATTTCAAACGTCATAGTGAGACCATTAAGGCCTCACGGAATACATCTTATACAAATGGGTTAAACCTCACCCTAATTCCCTAGTCAGATTGTCACATGAGTCCTATTAATGAATTGAGGGGAAATAATGGGCGTTACACATCACATAAAACATCAAAATCATTTCATAGATTAATGGGGTAAAAAATAATCATCATAAAAATTGTAATTTAAAATCTATCTTATTAAATGTTAATAATACCCATATCAATATACATATTCATAATATATCTAGATTAATATGATTAATCATAGGAAAATAGTACATCCCTATTGAGATAGGTCATAAAATATATAGGGAAATAATAAAGATGGAATTATTATAATTTATTCCTAGTTAAATATATGTAAAATAATGGTTTTCCCATTAGAGAATATAGAGAACAAAAAAAATACATTAAAATAATTCTTGACGAAAATAATGTTTTAAATTTTAAATTCAATGTAAGAATATAAATATACCCACAATGTTAGAAAACATATTTATTTGAATATAAACATGGAGTCATATAAAATATACTTCAATGAAATTATATTGTATGATGTAATGAAATTTCGTTTATGTCGTATTTGTAAAAATAAAAATTTCTTTCACAATTTTGGTAACAAAACCAAAAGTACCTCTATTATATAATTCATGGGAAATTCCTTTTAATGCATTTTATAAAAATTAAAAAATTATTAATAATTTATTTTTTGAATAAAATTACCATAGTAAAAAAGTTACAAATTATTAAATAACTTAGATGCATATGTTACATAATTTTTGTTCGGATAATGTAATAGACCAGGTATTTGGGGTCCATTACATAATAAAAATTTGATTGTGAGGTGTTCTGTGTGGTCTAGAAGGCAATCCCAGCTTCTTAGGGACTCCTAGCAGTAGCCTTGGCCAACCGGTAGCCTCGGCCTACTGGTAAACCTAGGCTTCTGGTGACCTTGGGGTACCGGTAGCCCTCGGCTATCGGTAGCGCTCGGCGACCGGTACCTCTCAACTACCAGTGGCTCTTGGCTACCCATAGCTCTCAGCTACTGGTGGCTATCACCCACCGGTAGCTAAGAGAAATCGGCCGCCACCTTCCCCCATGGGTTTTCTAGTAGCACCTCCTTTTGTAGAAATTGGGTTTTAAACGAAGTTTTGACCCTTTTAACCTATTTTAAAGATCATTAGTGACCATTAATGTCATTTAACTAAATTATTGGTGAGTTACCCTGGTGTGCATCGGTTTATAAAGCCCCGAAATTCCGGGACCCTTTAATGACGTGTGCGGTGTCCCAACCGAGTGGTCAACCCACGATCCCACTCCTTATGCAGTTTCGAGTTTTTCTCTCTATATCTCAACCGCTTCATCTCATCCCTTATCATCCTTTATAAACTCATAGATTCTCCCTATTTTTCTTTTTCTCAATCACCATATAGTCGGAGTAACTTTCGTCCGGATGAGTTGTAAACCAACAATGTTTTCCATGATCGTGTTTATTGGAGCTCATGTTGATCACGCATGGACTTAACGTCGATCCTTGATCTGTCAGGTAGGGATTAACTTCATATCCCCTTTCTATGTATCATGCGGGGTGGGTACACTAATTATTCTATAGAATTGGACGAACCAAACATTAATGAATATAATAAACGGATTCTAAAGAATGAAGGAGAGGGGTGTGATCAATGATGTTACTCTGTTTTTATCCACTTTCATGATTAATGATTTCTAAATTGCATGGGCTAATGCCTACTGAATATCATGGCCTTTGGTGGTATATCTATGTTTACTAATAAACCCTTACACCCTTGTGATGTTCAATTGGATTTTATTTTGGTTGTGAACCTTTTGTTTTGTAAAGGTAATTAGTTAATTACGTATATTCAGCAAAATAAATTGAATTCCCTAGGATCAACTCCTTTTTTATGATAACCTAGGTTAAATCCCAGAGGATTTGAAATCATGGATTGTGTTAAATTTATTAAATCTGAAAATACCGGCATGGGCCTGTTTGTGTCACTAAAATTGGTTTGGTGGTTCTCTTCCACATGCCGATTAGGTGAATTAATGGTTTTCTTGGTTAGGGGATTAAATTACGAGGGAGATGTGGATGGGGATGGGATCCTATATTGCAGTGTGGTTGTGGGTTGTGTTGATGTTTTGTGGATGCTCTGCTTATATCATGAATTGGGGTGGAATGATCTGTTGTTGGGAAACCATTGGCTCCTAGATTTGGGGGACATGGGGTTGTGTCTTGTGTTTTTCTTTAGTTCCAGTACTTCAAGGGATCTCCCATATCCCATTGTTGTTATGACATTGAAATAGAACCGAGTGTGAATGCTTAAATTTCGGTTGGAAGTAACTTTTTTCCTTAGTTTTTTCATATGTTGTTAGTTTCCCAGTAGTAAATAAACTTATTTATACATTATTACTGAACATGAAAATAAGGATGGGATAAATGGGGATTTGGTTTGGTGTGAGTTGTGACATGGGCATGGGTGTTGTTCTCATATCTTATGAATGAATAGTAAGGATAATGTTCTTTAGGCTGGTTGAAGAAAAACATAGATTGGTGAGTTCTATTTACCTATACATAAACTTGTGGTTTTTGTGTTTCTTATTCGTTCCCCATCCAAGTTGAGCACTTAGTGTCGAACACCCCCATTCCATGGGGGAGGGTGTTTCTTCCAACACTTCTATTAGTGGATGGTTATGAGCTCCTTTCTTCTCCCATTCCCGGATATCCCAAGTATCTTCGCGTAGGCTATGATTCCCTGAAGTCCATTATTAAACCAAAAATCTTCAGGCATGGTAGTTTGGTGGTTGGCCCAGGTGTGTGCGGGTAGGTGGTTTCCAAAATATCTTCAGGATGAGGCCCATGTGTCTTTGAGTGTGGACGTAGTTCTTCTAGCCAATGTGTCTTCAGGCGTGGAAGTGGTTGTTCTGGCCTAGGTTTTTCTAAGTTTGGTTATGTGTAACAGTTGAGGCCCAGGTGTCTACAGGCGGGTTAGTGGTTGTGGCCCATGTGTTAGCGGGGAAGATGTGTGGTTGTGGCCCAGGTGTGTGGAGGAGGGGAATGGAAGTGGGACTTTGATGAGAATGGCAGGATTGGTCTGATGCATAGGATGTCTTCAACAACTAGTGGGAATGTGGTGTGGGGTACCCATACATCGATGTGATATTACTATACATTACTTGACTTGAGTTATTTGGGGAGTTTTCCTTGGTGAGGCTTGGGTGGTTAGTTTCCTTGCTAGGTGCTTGGTTATCTCTTTTCTCACAGGGAATTATTAATGCTTCCCAATTGTGCATGAGAGCCTTTGGTTTTCCTTACTAATTAGACTTGTATGCACACCCTACATATATAAAACTGCTTTTAGGTTTTTAGGAGGACTTCAGGGATCGTGCTGGAACATACTAGTTCAGACCTTATGATAGATCATTGTAGTTTTTGTTGTCCTTTCTTTTGGTATTTTTCATTGTGGTATCCTTATACAATGTGGATTTTACTTTTGTAACATGCATTGGGAATGGTTCTTGGCTTTACTTTTCCTTTCAGTTTTGGTGTTGCGGTATTAACTCTCTTATCTCCCGATCCTATTAAATGAAAAAGGCTAATTCCTTCCATTTAGTGTTTGATTCTATACACTTGGTGCTGGTTTCCACTCCGGGACCTATTGAAGGTGGTTTTCGGGGGTCATTATCTCCCATTCAACTTAAAGAAGGAAGGGCATGACAATCTATTGGGCCTTCCCTCCTTTAGCTGAATGCGGGTCGTGACAGAATGGTATTAGAGGCTGAGGTTGAGAGATAGGATGGAGTATGGAGTTATGCATAGTGATGATTTCATGGGATGGTAGGGATACGGTGTTGGGTGACCTTGTTGCGTGAATTAGGCCAGGGATGACCGGCTAGGACACAAGATTTTAGGGCCCCCCGTGTTCCGATGCAAGCGCTCTGGACCTACCGAACAACCAAGTGAGGCCACACTGATTGCAGGGTAGAGACCCTAGGAAAGGTACATGCATCATAAATTACTTTTTTTCTCGTGTTTCTGGGGTGTTTTGGGAATTTTAAATAAATATAAAGATTAAGGATTTTTAAGAACAATATTCTGCACTACTAGGGCTTAAGAATTCCTTATTTACCTTGCAGCTATGGCACCCGGGAGATGAACCTGAGTTGTACGGGCGATCGAGGCCCAAGAGGTTGACTTGCTCGATCAGTAGAGTGCTGATCGAGAGGAGGAGGATGACCAGTGGAAGAAGATGATTTGAGCCTTCCAGTGATAGACCCTTGAGAAGTACAAGGGAAACACCTCTGACATGAAGTCGGAGGGCAGGCTAGAGGTGATGGTGATAGCCTTCATCTTGATGCAGGCTCTGCTCGAGTACTGGGTTCCTCTAGCCGTCAGCCAGATGTGGGGAGGAGAGCGTCAGTGGTTGATGCTCTATCTAGGGGAGAGAATAGAGGCTGAGGTGGCATGGTCTGATTTCAAGAAGGAGTTCTGGGTGGAATTCCTCTCTTCTATGCTGAAAGCTGAGAGGAGGAAGGATCTAAACTCCCTCCAGCAGGGGAGTATGTCAGTAAGGGAGCTGGGGATCACGTTCAAGGATCTCCTCCGCTTTGTTCTGGACCTCTTTCCGGATGAGGAGTATCGGGCAAGACATTTAGAGGAGGTGCTCCGACCTTCCCTCAAGTATGCTTTTACCCCCTTCACCTTTCTGACATACTTGGAGGTCCAGAAAAAGGAATAGGTGGTGGGGAGGATTCACATGCTTGGAGGTGTCTCACCAGAGGGGATTCAGCTAGGCCCTGTCAAAGGGAAAGGCCGTCCGCACCAGACCTCCAGCATCAGGACCCTCGAGGTTCCGACCAGCAGGGAGCAGGCCGAAGAAGTTCTAGTTCCGGTCCCCCGGTCCTTGCCCTTTCCCATTGGGCCCAGGACCGAGGTTCTTCGTCTGTGGGAGCCATGGACATCTCCAGAATTAGTGCCCAAACCGTGTTCAGTATGGCGACGGTGGCCATGTTCAACACCCACCTCAGAAGGAGCAGTTTCAAGCCAGGCCTTTTCATCAGCAGCAGGGTCAGCAAGATCCCCCTCCTCCGAGGGAAGATTTTGTAGGGGGAGGCCAGCATCTGGACGCTCCTCAGGGACCTCGACCAGGGTGTGGTCGAGGAGGTGGCCGACAGCCAAGAGGAATAGGATTTGGGCGTGGACAGGTGCAAGTCGCATAGGCAGTAGTTCCAGTAGGACCCAAGGTTGTTTGAGGTACAATCATTTTGTTCATTACCATTTCATACGCCTTGTTCTATACAGAAGCTTCGCACTCCTTTGTTGCACCTGGTCTAGCCCGTGCTCTAGGTCTAGATACCAAGAGACTTAAAGTTCCCCTGGTGATGGGTACAACAGTGCGAGGTCAGACCGACATGTTATATGTCTATAGAGGATGCATAATGATGATAGGGCCACATCAATTGTTCAGAGATCTAATACTACTACAAATACAACCATACAATGTCATCCTAGGCATCGACTGGCTATTCTCTATGTGTGACATTGTTAACTGCTTCTGAGAAAGTGTTGTGTTCTCAGACATGGGTGGCTGATGTGTTACTTTCACTGGTGAGAAGAGTGGCCAGAAGGACAGCAGGCGAGAGGAACCCCTCCTCTCCTTGTTAGCCGAGATATCAGTAAAGTCAGTGGATGCTGAGATGGTGGATGTAACGGGGATCGTCAGTGAGTTTATGGACGTCTTCCCTAAGGAGGTGACGACTCCACCCCCTCGACGTGATATAATGTTTGGGATAGATTTACAGCCTAGTGCTCGTCCGATTACGATGGATCTCAACCAGATAGAGCCTTCGGAGCTACGGGGGTTGCAGATTCATATCGACGATCTGATGGGGAAGGGTTTTTTTCGACCGAGTGTGTCCACGTGGGGTGGTCCTGTGTTGTTTGCGAAGAAGACGGATGGTGGTCTAAGGCTATGAATAGACTACAGGATGATGAATCAGGTAACAATCAGGAAGCACTAAACTCTTCTGAGGATATACAATATTTTCTACCAGCTGAAAGGGACGGGATTGTTCTCAAAGATCGACTTGTGTTCTGGGTATCACCAGTTTAGTGTGAAGGTGGGAGACATCTTGATAACAACCTTCAGGTGTCTATATGGGAACTTCGAGTTTGTAGTCATGCCTTTAACCATTACTAATTCTCTAGTTGTGTTCATGCAGCTTATGAACTCCGTCTTCAGAGAATATCTGGATCAGTTCGAAGTCTTTTTCATTAACGACAACCTGATCTAATCAAGATCAAAGGAGGACCATGCTGAGAACCTGAGGACGGTTTTGTAGGTCCTCCGATAGCACCAACTCTATGGGAAGTTGTCGAAGTGAAAGTTTTGGATGCGAGAAGTACACTTCCTTGGGCACGTAGTGTCCAAGAAATAATTGGCGGTGGCCCCATCAATGGTTGAGGCGGTTGTTTCTTGGGCAGCACCCAAGAATGTGGCAGAGGTTCATAGTTTCCTCGGGCTGGCGGGTTACTACCGGAGGTTCATACCCAACTGCTCTCGAGTTGTGGCACCATTGACAGCCTTGACCATGAACGACTAGGTTTTTTGTAGAGTGAGCAGTGCGAGGTAGCCTTCAGCTATCTGAAGGAGAAGTTGGTTTGTACCCCAGTGCTATGACTACCAGAAGAAGGGACATCGTATGAGGTGTTTTTTGATGCTTCAAGGAATGGCCTCGAATTTTTGTTGATGCAGTGGTAAGGTGTGATCTCTTATGGGTCTAGGAAACTACTCTCTCATGAGAATAATTATTCCACACACGATCTGGAGATTGCAGCAGTCATTTTCTCACTAATTTTGTGGCCGCACTACCTCATCAGAGAACACATTGTTGTCAACAATGATCACAAAATCTTGATGTATATCTTCTCTCAGAAGGACCTAAAATTACGGCAGTGAAGCTGGATATAATTCCTCCAAGATTACGACTTCGAGATATCCTACACTCCAAGAAAAGGGAATGTATTGGCCAATGCTTTGAGTAGGAGGTCGGAGAAGGATGCGGTCTGAGAGTCGGCAGACTCTTGGAAGGCAATGGAGGAGTTGGCTGCCTTACACCTGGATGCGAGGATAGATGGTGGTAGAGGTTGACTGTATCATATGATAGTGAAGTCTTCTCTATTGTGGAAAGTGGAAGAGTATTAGTGGGGAGACCCAGAGTGTGAAGTGATGCACGACCAAGTTGACCAGGGCGATGCTCCGGAAGGGTGGACGGAAGATGGTAAAAATCTGATGCTCTTCTGGGGGAAGAATTTTGTTCCATAGGCGATGAATGTAAAGGTTTAAGGTGAGTTCCACAACTCATCCCTATCGGTACACCCAAGATATTCCAAGATATACCCGGGTCTGAGGAGATAGTATTGGTGGCCCAGAGTAAAGCGAGCAGTGGCAGAGTTTGTGGCCAAGTGCATAGTGTGTCCGCAGGTAAAGGCTGAACAATGTGTTCCAGGAAGGTTGTTTCAACCTTTAGATGTCCCCGAGTGGAAGTGGGACAAAATCTCGATGTATTTCGTCACGGGACTGTCCAAGGTGCAAGGGGGCTGCGACACCATCTGGGTAGTGGTGGACCGCTTGACGAAGTCAGCTCACTTTCTGGCGATTAAGGAGTCGAGTGCAGTGGACTCTATAGCACGAATGTATTTGGACAAGGTAGTGCGGTTTCATGGAGTTCCATGATCCATAGTATCGGATAGGGATGCAGGTTTTACATCACGAGTCTAGAGGGGATTGCAGCATGCTTTTGGCACCCAGCTACGTCTTAGCACTGCTTTCCAACCCCAGACCGATGGTCAGACGGAGCACACCATCCAAAACATGGAGGACATGAAGCGTGCATTTATTCTAGAATTTGGGGGATCATCGTTGCGACACCTACCTCTGGTAGAGATTGGCTACAATAATAGCCATCACTCTACCAATGGAATGGACCCATTCGAAGCCCTATATAGAAGGTCATGTCGCTCACCCATGTGCTAGACTGAGGTTGGGGAAGTAGGTGTTCTTGGCCCGGAGGTGGTGTAGAGAACGACATAGAAGGTTCATCTTATACGAGAAAGGATGAAGGTGGCTCAGGACCGGCAGAATACATATTCCGATAATAGGAGGAGACTCTTGGACTTCGATGTTGGGGACCACATGTTCGTTAAGGTATCCCCTCAACGTGCACAATGGAGGTTCCGTAGGGGAAGTGAGATTTCTCCCTGGTTCATAGGACCCTTCTATGTGATGTGGCGGGTTTGTAAAGTGTCTTATCATCTAGAGCTACCACCACTGCTACTGAGGATACACGATGTATTCTATGTGTCCCATCGTTGTAGATATCTACACGATGACTCCCACGTCATTGATTGTTGATAGTTAGGTGTTGAAGACGATGAGACCTTCATAGAATAACCAATCAAGATCGAGGATCATATATGTAAAGTGTTTATAGACAAACCATCCCCTTGGTTTGTGTGTTTTGGAGGAATGGTGGCCTGTAAGAGTGCACATAGGAGTAGGAGGCCCAGTTACGTGTCCAATACCCAGAGTTGTTTTGAATTTATGTTTTGTTTTTTCCTTTTTGATATGTTTTACCTGATGCTTAAATGTATGTGAAATGTTGGTTTTCCTTAGTTATTAGATGATCTAGTCCATGTTTTCTCTGTGTGTGTGTGTACGAATGTGTGATGATGGGAAAATTGACTGATAATTAGGATTCATTAATGTGGATGTGATTAAACCCATACGTGCAAGTCAGTGCTGCCCAAAACCGGATAATATCCTGACATGTAGGAGGGGACTCCCTAACTCATAGTTGGAAGGTGTGCTCCTTGTGCCTTTTGGGAATTTTATGTTTGATAACTCTTGGGGGAGTATTCCTAGATATAAGGGGAGGATTCTGTTCTAACTTTTGAGCAACTCTTGGGTTTTCCCTCGAGAAATATCTTAAGGGGGTGGTTGTTTGGACCCCACATTTCTCCTTTCTGGGTTGTCCTTATATTCTCAGGGATGAGAAATGTTTGAGAAGTATTTGATGTAATGGCCCAGGTTTTTTGGGGCCCATTACTTAGTAAAAATCTGATGTTGAGGTGTTCTTTGTGGTCTGAAAAGGCCATCCCAGCTTCACGGTGACTCCTAGAGGTATCCTAGGCCTACCGATAGCCTCAGCCTATAGGTAGAACTAGCCTACCAGTGACCTTGGGGTACCAGTATCCCTCGGCTACCAGTAGCTCTCCGATACCGGTAGCTCTCATCTACCAGTCACTGTCTCCAACCGGTTTCTCTCAACTACTGGTAGCTGTCATCAACCGGTAGCTCTCAACTACCGCTACCTCTTGCCTACCCCCACAGGTTTTCCAGTAGTGCCTCCTTTTTGCGCAAATTGATTTTTAAACCACATTTTAACCCATTTAACCATTTTTAAATCCCATGAATTCCCATTAATGTCGTTTAATTAAATGATAGGTGTGGTACCCTAGTCTGCGTAAGTTTAAACCGCCCCGAAAGGGGGGGACCCATTAATGACGTGTGTGGTGTCCCAGCCACGTGGTCAACCTATGATCCCACTCCTTACGCAGTTTCGAGTTTTCCTCCCGTATCTTAAACACTGTATCTCAACCCTTATCAACCTTTATAACTTAATGTATTGACCCTACATTTCTTTTTCTCGATCACTCTACAGTCGGTGTACCCTTCCTCCCGATGAGTTGTAACCCGACGAATTTTTTCTTGGTTGTGTTCAGTGGAGCTCATGCTGATCATGCAGGGACTTAACATCGTTCCTTGATCATTCAGGTATGGATTACCATCGTCTCTCCTTTCTATGTATCATATAGGGTGGGTACACTGCTGCTTCTATATAATTGGATGAACCAATCATTAATGAATATAATAAACGGATTCTATAAAATGAAGGGGAGGGGTGTGATCAATGATGCTGCTTTGTTTTTCTCCCCCGTCATGATTAATGATTTCTAAATTTGTGAGGGCTTATACCTACAAAAAATCATGGCCATTACTAGTCTTTCTCTATTCAATAATATACCATTATCCCCTTCTGATGTTAAAATTGCATGTATTTTTGTTGTAAACCATTTTCTGTGTAAAGGAAATTGGTTAATTACTCATATTCGGCTAAATAAATTGGAATCCCCAGGATAAACTCTTTTTTAGGATAACTTTGCTTAAAGCCCATGGGGAATTAAAATCTTGGAGTGTGTTAAATCTATTAAATCTTAAATTATTTTCTTGGGCTAGTTTTGGTTGGTATTAGTTGTTTGGTTGTTTTCTTCCACGGGAAGATTATGCGACTTTATGGTTTTCTTGGTTAGGGGCTTAAATTTCTGGGGTGATGTGGATGGGGATGGGATCCTCTGTTGCAATGTGGTTGTGGGTTGTGTTGAATATATGTGGATTCTCTGCTTATATCATTAATTGGGGTGGAGTCCTCTATTGTTGGGAAACCGTTGGCTCCTGGATTTTGGGGACATGGGGTTGTGTCTTAGGTTTTTAATTGGTTCCAGTACTTTGAGGGATCTCCCTTATCCCTTAGTTGTTGTGACTTTTCAATAGAACCAAGTTTGAATGTTTAAATTGTTATTGGCTGTAACTTTTTCCCTTGGTTTGATCATATGTTGTTAGTTGCCCAATATGGAGAAACTTATTTAAACATTATTACTGAATATGAAAACAAGCATGGGACAAATGGGGATTTTGTTTAGTGTGAGTTATGACTTAGTAATGGGTGTTGTTCTATTCTCTTATGAATGAATAGTAAGGATCGTGTTCTTTAGGCTGGCTGAAGAAAAACCTAGATTGGGTGAGTGCTGGTTACCTATACATATACTTGTGGTTTTTTTGTCTCTTATTCGTGCCCCATCCAAGTTGAGCACATAGTGTCGAACACCTCCATTCCATGGGGGAGGGTGTTTTTCCAAACACTTCTATTAGTGGCTGGTTATTAGCTCCTTTCTTCACCCTTTCTCAGATAACCCAATTATCTTCGGGCATGCTGTGATGTCCTAATGTCCATTATTACCCAAACCATCTTCGAGTAGGGTAGTGCGGTGGTTGTCCCAGGTGTGTGTGAGCATGTGGTTTCCTAAGTATCTTTGGGATGATGCACATGTGTCTTCGGGCGTGGCAGTAGTTATTCTAGCCCAGGTGGCTTCGTGCATGGCAGTGGTTGTTCTGGCCTAGATGTTTGCAGGCGTGGTTACGTGTGACAGTTGAGGTCCAGGTGTCCACGGGCAGGGTAGTGGTTGTGGCCCAGGTGTGTGCGGTCGGGGTATGGTAGTGGGAATGCTATGAGAATGGCGAGATTTGTCTGATGCATATGATTTCATCAATAACTAGTGGGAACGTGGCTCAGGGAACCCCAACATCGATGTGTTATTACTATACATTACTTGACTTGGCTTATTTGGGGATTGTGCCTTGGTGAGGCTTGGGTGGTTAGTTTCCTTGCTAGGTGCCTTGTTATCTCATTTCTCACAACACATTATTATGACTCCCCACTTGGGAATTAGAGTCATTGGTTTTTCCCTGCTCTGTATAATTTTATTCTCACCCTATGTATATAAAACTGCTTTCAGGTTTTCAGGAGGTCTTCTAGGATCGTGTTGGACCATACAAGTTCAGACCTTGTGACAGATCATTGCAGTTGTTGTTGTCCTTTCATTTGGTATTTTTCTTTTTAGTCTCTTTATACATTATGGATTTTACATTTGTAACGTGCATTGGGAATGGTTCTAGGATTTACTTTAAAATTCAGTTTTGGTGTGGTGTGATTCACACTCTTATCTCCCGATCCTATTAAATGAAAAAGGATAATGCCTTCCATTTAGTGTGTGATTATATGCCCTTGGTGCTTGTCGACACTGTGGGACATATTGAAGGTGGTTTCGGGGTCATTATCTCTCCTTTAACTTAAAGAAGTAAGGGCCTGGAAATCTAATGACCCTTCTATCCTTTTTTGTGAAGGCGTTCATGAAAGAAGAAAAATCCAGTTTTACATAAGAAAATTATTTTGGTACAATAATTATTTAATGAGTTGGAAATTAATTAAAGAATTTATTTTAATGAAATAATGATATTAGAATAGAATATATTTCTTTTAAAGATGAAATATCATTTAATTCCCTCAATAGTAACACAAATATAGACAATCCCGATTAATGATGAGATTTTGAATGAAACCTTTACCACATCGATATATTTTCTATAGTAAGACCTTTTGAATGAATGAAATTTATATTAAAATTTATCTATCATTATTAGCATGAAAATAATTATAAAATAAATTCACTATTATTATGTACACCACATATAAGAAACATTTATCTTATTAGTCATATGTCTTACATAAGTAAAAGTGAGATGAAAATCCCTCATCTATGGTATACTTTTCATTATACATGATCAAACATAATTTATAATATACATATATATTAAAAATATATATTCTAGAACCAAAATTATATATATCATATAATATATTATATACTAATAAATTTTTATCAGCTATTTGTTAAAAATATAATAATAAAATTAATATTCTATGTGATAATGTCTGTGTTTTATGAATGTTTTTGTTTTGTAGTTTTTATCCATTAACATTGATCCTGATTCCATAATATAAAGGATTTTAATAATGATATAAATATCATAAATATTCGTTTTTTTTGTATTAATTTTAAACCAAAAAAATTATAGATTAAAAATTTAATTACAACATTCATGGTGAAAGTAGGTTGTACGTTGGGAAGAATAATGTTCCAGTTTTATAATCGATGGAATGAATGAACAATAAGTAATATTTAAAATTTATAAAATATTTTTTATAGATTATATATCATATTTATTCATTAAATCTATCCTCATTACCCTCAATTTCATAATAATATAGAAAACATTTTGTATCACCTCGAGGAGGGGGTATTCCCCACGTACACACAAGACACTTTATCATTTTCTCATGGATTGGAAGGTTAATAATTAGGTGTTATATTTTAATTATTAATGTAAAATTGATTCATAATATTCGTATATATATTATTACTAAAAAATAAATTCCCATTATTATAGGTCGTGATGAAAAAAAATTAAATTATTTGGTGACATTGTAGTCCGACATAAACATAATCGACAATTTTATTTCTAATTTGACGTAAAAAGTGATGAATATAGGTTATCCCTTTAACATAATATCATCTATGTATGTGGATGATATTGGTGTTATAATGTATGAAATTTTTTAGAATATTTCATGGAGTTATATAATGAAATAATATTTAATTTTTTGGTTAATAACTATTCCTCTAATGTGGTGATTCACTTTTGGTTTTTAAAAAAGTCTATTATTAGATGGTTTGTTGATCATATATGGGAATCTATTTTGAGGTTATGGATATATAAAATGTATCATAGAAATTAATTGTTAATTTTTTTGACATTTTTATGTGGAGTGGATAGGATAGCGGGTGTCCATTTATAAGTAATTGAAGGGAACTTCTTGGAAATTATGGTGAATATTCCAAAAATAATATCAAATGATGAAGCCATTACCAAGAAATTGATTCCAAAATGAATGTAAAATCATTAGTAAAATAGGATATGGTATAAATATATATAATTATTTTGATTCTTTTAATTATAAAAATACAATTATCATATGGTTACCCCCCTATGGTAATCCCAATTTAACATTATCCTTGGTAATCAATTTATACTTTTTTTCAATATTTTTTATGAACAAAAATTATGTTAACCATATAAAATTAAATCAATTATTCAATTTTAAATGATATAATCTAATTCCCATAACTAAATTCATATAATAGAAATAATTTAATGTTAACCTAGTCATGAAAATACTACGAAAATTCTTTTTTACTATGAAAAAGTTATCATTGTTATGAAAGATCTTTATATCAAATATAAAAATACAATTAATTCCAATTACCTAAAATGAATTAATTATAATATTATTGAACTAATTTTAATTTTATGTAAATATTAAACGAAAATTTATGTTTTTAAATATTTTAAATGAAAATGATGATTTCAATAAAAATCATTATTTTCAATCAATATCGAACAAATATTATTATCAACAAATTCTAAAAATTTAATTTGACATAATTTTGAATTATTTATTTAGAAAAATAATTTTTTAAATAAATTTTAAACAATTTGAAAAATTGAGATTTAAAATGAGTGTTAAAAATGTGAAAAAAGTGATTTATTTAAAAAATATAATATTTTACAAAAAAAATTACTTCTCATTAAATTTTTAAAAAACATTCTAACAAATGTTTTAACAATAAACATATGTATATATATTTTTAAGCCATATACCATCATAATATATATTGTTCAATTTATAAATTCAAATTTTATGACTCTATTATACTGGTGTACTGTATTATTATACATTTATACTTGGGGGATCCTTATACTGCAATCAATAAAAGTGAATAAAATTTATTTTAATTAATATATATCATAAATTCAAGAGAAGTCACATTCATCCACACATCAAAAAATCATGCATAAAATTCCCATAAATTCATCTCTGGAAAATATTTTATAAGTTCATCATCATAATTTCCTCGGGTTCCCATGTTTCCACATCTATCATTTGATTTTTCCAAAGTACCATTACTAGTTAAGTCATTCAATTCCAAAAAACATTTTATATTGTTTCCAGAATCTATAGAGGCACTTTAATTTAGGATTAATGTTCTTCCAATTTCACTTTTTTAGAGGTGTGAAAATGAATTGGTTATGGTGTGTACATCTATAACAATGATATATAGAACACATCAAGACATTTAGAAATACATGGTTTTATTTTCAAGTTGTTATCTATAAATCCCAATATTTACAATATTTTAAATTTTATAATGTACCTAAATCTCACATTACCTTTCATATTAATCATTATGAAAAACATTCATCCCGATACATTCATGAAAACAAGATCTCTCTATTGAAAATACAAATTCTTAACACAATTATCGATAATGATATTTGATCTTATTTGAGCATCATTGATGTTGGTTTGAATATTATTTACCATTTTCATGTCTCCACCACATGATCTGGTCGTTTAATCCCCCTTTCACCATCTTCATCACAAAACGTTGTAGTATTACAACTCTTATCATATAATACATAATATGGTTCCATCTAAATATTTGAAATTAATTTATTATTATAGGGAAATTATTCCAAAAGTAAATTATGATCCCATAAACTTTGTAGTTAATAGTTTTAAAACTAAACATGTATTATAATATATCAATAGTCCTTTCAAACATCCAATTAGGTTTGGGGGAGATAATTGGTACTCAATTGAAGTTTAGTATCAAGAGTCATCTGATGAATTTTCATGAAATTCATTATCAAACCTGGAACACAATCAGATAGAATTTAAGTTTGTTCAACTTTAGGTAGGACTACATCATTAATATTGATCTCTTCAATGATCATAAATGGTAAATCTTCCCTTATAGTGATGGTATATATATATTTGTTGAGTTTATAAATAATAACCCATATTTAATCTTTTTTATAATTGTATTTGGTAATCCAATTATAATATCTATAGTAACTTCATCACATTTCGAAATAGTAATATATAATGGGTTTATGTATCATCTAGGATTTTGTCTCTTATACATCAACTATTGAAAATCCATTAATCATGACACATAATTTGAAATTTCACACTTCCCATTTTCCAACAATTTATGTCCCCTAAAATATTCATATGTCTCAGTGCTAAAAGTGTTTATACTAAAATTAGACTACTGGAAACCATCCAAAATTTCAGTTTGTAGTTCAATAAAATTAAGGATCACATAGTCTCTTTCAAAAATTGTGATCTACATCATTAAAAAGAATTCTTCAAATTTTTATTCAATCATGGAAATATTCTTCTTTTGAAACTTATCATCATCTAGTTGAAATAATTTTTACATTTCAAAAAATAGGATCTGTAAATCATATTAAATAGTGATGTATTCTATTATTTAATAAATATCTTATCTATATTTAATAGCTCTATGAACACAATATCTATATTGATCATCAAATTGGATATACTCCATGAACACTCATCAACAATTTATCATATAACTATTTTTCCTTCCCTATCTGGTACTATTTTGAGAAATCATAATCCTCATAAGGATCAATCCATCTAATTATCCTAATGTTGAGATCCTTACATAAAATATATATTTCATACTCTTATGACTCTTGTATATCTCAAATATTTAAACATAGAGATAATGTATCTATTTCAAAAAAACATATTATGGATACCTACTCAATATCATTGGTTTGATATTTTTGTTCATGAATATTCATCCACCTTAATGAATTGGATATAAATTTATCACACTACATAAGGGAATTACCATTTCCCTTAATTGATGAATTATTATATCACAAATCATACATTTTCTAATGGTAGAGTCAAAATTGGTAAAATCAACATTTTACCTTTGAAATTTTTAAACCATTCAATATATTATACTCTCTATATAATCATAACCCCTTAATAAGTATTGATATTTAAGAACATATTTAATTTAAAAAATTAACAAAATATTAATTTTAACCTTTAAAATTATCAAAACTATATAACTATGCCATGTTCATTGTTGTACACCATTCCTAGAATACATATTTCATTAAATTATCATCAAAGATTCCATATTTGGAGAGAAAATGGCCATGAAAGGAAACAATTGCAATACATAAATCAAAATTGGTAAATTTCCCATTAATATATTTTCTTAAAAGAGTATCAATAATGATCCTCATGTTATTCTTATTTTCTTCACATCTCTTAGTGTACACTAATATATCATCAATAAATACCATGATAATGTTATCAATATATTGCTGGAATAATATGGATTATAAATTAAATGATTATTGGAGGATCATTTTTAAAATAAAAATGATATTATCATGATCTCATAATTTTAATTCCACATTAAAACTATTGTATTTGGAATATTATCCTTATTTAATTTAAATTTATGACACCTAGAGTAAATATCAATCATTTATGAAAATTGATCTTTAAGAAGTTGCTCGTATAAGTCATAAATGAAAGGTAGATGATATTTTTTATTTATCTTAATATCATTTTTTCCCATTTAAAAAATGTATAAAATCATCAATCCATCATACTTCTCAATGAAAGGAATATGGTTTCCCATAGGTGAAGCACTAGGGAATATAAATACGTAATCACAAAAGTCATCTAGTTATTTATTCTGCTCAACTAATTCTATAGTGGATATTCTATAGGCGAATATAATATAGGACATTCTATATGGAATAAATTAATGGAAAACTCAAAATTATTATTCAGTGGATTCCCTTTTACTTCCTTAAGAGATTCATAAATTTATTTATTTATAATAGGTATAACCTATAATTGGATATTATTTATTTCAACATGAGAAAGTGACTGCTCATCTTCCCCAAAATATCATTCTGTTGGTGTGGATTAATATATGATATAGATTATGGGGTATCCCTTCTAGTGATAAAAAATTCCACATCATTTTTAGGAATTGATATTTACATAACCTTGAAATAAATTTCTTAATCATGTTTTGAAATATAGTTCATAACAAGGATAATATAAAAATTATCAGTTAGTATAATGATGAAGGGAGACAAATAGTGTGTATTTTGGTTTCATAATTTGAATTTAATGGTGCATCCTTATTGTAATGAGAATTCCACTAGTGTTCTAAACTAATAAATAAATTATTATATTTCTATGAAAATATAAAAATTTAATAAGAAACATTATTGATATAAATGATTATGAAGATTAATAATCAAATTAATAATTATATAAAAATTAAATTATGATTAAATTATCTTCAACTTCATTATTATTAACTTCATCCTCGGATGTTGTGATTGCAAAATCATTGATATCATCTCTATCCCATTTAAAGAGGATATTCCTTTGATGACTAAGACTATCATATTCAATGTTCCCAATATCCTTATAGTTAAAGAATATCATATTATTAATATCTTTCATACCCCTTAAAATTGAAGTGTTTTGGCCTTTCACCCAAAACATATAACTAATACCCATTCCCATAAATCATGTTCCGTAATGTTTTTCACATTTATTACAATATAGATATTCCACCATTCCCTTCCACCATTTGGAAATATTTTAATTTACAAAGTTCTAAGAAAACATTTTACTATGTTTCATTCCTTATAATTCATAAGATATACAGAGTTATATGTCTTTATTAGTAGAACATGATACATTGTTGTAAAATGATTATAATTTTTAGGGGACAAGATCTTTTTGAAAAAATATCTTATGCCTATCAGAGAAATGTTCAATCATTCTATTTGGACTATATACCTAATCTATATAATTCCTTAATATCATTATACTATTTTCTCATTATTATAAATATTTTCATCTTCATTTTTTTCTTATACTTCGGAATTATCTTTCCATATCCACTTCTTGTTTTTCAGGAAAGTATTTTTCAAAGAGATGTACATTAAAATGCTTCAATTCCATGATTTCTATTTCCATATGATACTTTATATTTTGAATCAATGACCACCAATAAACCACATATATTTAGAGATGATAAATTTCCATAAAAACCTTCTCAATTTCTTTTGTTATGAAAGTGATAAATATGATCATTATGTATCTTATCCCTTACTGTCTAACAAATTGATTTCTAGTCAAACTAAATAATGCGGGTTTCAGATGTACAATGTGTTAAGACAATTTTACACCAAATTGTGTATTATATTTATACTCCATTTGGGTTATGTTATTGGTCATTACCAAACCCATAATCCTCAATATGATTATAATTTGTTCTTATCATGCTTTAAATATATCACCAACTTCATTGTCATTTAAAAGATGAAAATACCTACATGTTTTACATGGAATGACACAATTCACATTCCTTCCACTATGATCAATTCCTAAAAAAATTAATGCACCGAATTTGATTATAACATTATGAAACATAATTTATAATCAACGAAATATTGAAACCCTTAATGTAAATTTATGAACAAAAATTAATAGCTAATATCATAATCATTAACATTATTTATTTTTAAAATTATTTCTATAATATAAATATATTCAAATCCTTCAAGATGTATTCTTTTGAAAATATGGATTAACCCAATAATATCCACCATGATTTTCACAATAGGTGTGCATAATAGTTCTTTTTCAGGAACCAGGGGAAATCAAATAAAATCATCATGCCCCCTTTTAATTGGTACAACCGTTACATATAACTATATCATATCGACATCCACTTATAGTATCTATAAGGATATGTATTCTAAGGAAATATGTTTAATATATACCTTAAAAACATTATGATATTATACTATACATAATCATATCCCCATATTCATTAATAGAGTATTTTTCTTCCATATATGTTTTCCTAAACCCAGTTCTGAAGGATTCAACTAAAATTACTCTAATTCTAAATACAAAGACACCATCCCTTGTAGCCCAGATTCAGTGGTCACATTATTTCATTAATAATATATATAAGAAATCACATTCTAAATGATGTAATAGTCTATTCATATTGTAATACTAGATAAATAATTTAATTTTACATTATTTATGAAAAAAATACATCATTTTTTTATTTTAGAACACTACTATTCTATTTATCATTTCCCAGGACATCAATCATGAAAATGTAATTTTCATGTTGTGGAATGGATACATAAGAATAATGTGAGATCATATACTAAATAATGATACTGTAAACATGATTATATCATGAATGAATAATGCATACTCCAGGTTGAAATGCATGTACAGTAAATAAAATTACATTTAATCAACAACATGAACCCAAATTATAATATTCATGGAATAAATTATGATCAAATAATTCCATATAAATAATGACAAGATCATGAACATATCTGTGGATATCATGGCCAATCAAATATTCGTGTGGATATAAATAAAAAGCCACATAATTAGGTAATATATAATGTTATTCATCATAAAAATATGATTATTGTATCATTCCAATACATATTAAATACATATCCAGGTCTACGGTCAAATACCCAAGCTAGGATATCACAAAAAAACTATTAAGGCATTGCGGGACTGTAATGGGCTTCAATCGTCCCTTACATGGTCTGATGAATTCCATATAATGGTGGATTGAAACATAATAAATTTAGAAATTCATAATGAAAAGTATCATATTAAAGTTTAATACATTACCCAATGAATAATAATAATCTTATACTATGTAGATTAATATGGATAATGGTATCAAAATAATACATCCATAAAAAATATTATCAAATTAAAGACGAATGAATAATAAGGATGGTATCATTAGAAGTTATACATAGTGGATATTATATAAAATAATATTTTTTTCATTTATTAATAGAAAAACCATAATAATTTCCTTAAAGAAATTCTTCAGGAACACAATCTTTTCAATTTATATATCATTTTCAAAATCTAATATTTTATTTAAGAGCTGGAAAAAAATTATTAGAAACTAAACATGAAATCTTGTAATATAGTATTCAAACATATGACCAGTTTTTATGTGAGAAAATTACATTCATGTGTAGGATATTAAATCAAGGATTCCAATCACATTTATAGTAAAAAATCAAATATAAACTCTTTTAGACAATGATTGGATGATTCCCTTTAAAAAATTTTATAAAATGTCAAACATGGGTAAAAATTATTTTTAACTATAATATTAGAATAGAAAAAATGTTTCTATAAATTATTCATTGAAAACATGGATATATACAAGAATAGATTTAAATAAAAATAGAAAATCAATGACTTTTTACTTAATAATATATTTTCGAATCATGTTTACATAAATAGTGAAAATTAATGGAATGATTTTAATTTTGAAAAATAACCAAAGGGGAAAAAATATTTATTTTTTAAAATAAATATGAAATTATTACCCAAATGGATTCATTAAAATATACAATCCAAAATAATGATAATATTTGGAAATAATCCCTTACAACTTTTCAGTCTTTAGAATTAAAATCCCTATAAAAGAAATAACACTATATGGATATGTTTATCTAATAATTTCAATGATTTTAATCATAAAATATATTTATGGTATGTATATAACCCATAAAAAGTAAATAGGAGGTGTATAAAGAAATGTGTCCCATAAAAACCCCATGTAAAATAAAAATCATGTACCATAGGATTGATTTCAATCATATATGTTCAGAACACATGAATAATTAATATTGATTGATTAAAAAATTATTAAATAAACCTATTAATATATACCATTCCATCTATGATTTACATAAGAATTTTAAGCATTTTGGATTCCCATTGTTGTGTTTTATGCTCATTCTCATTAAAGATTTCTGATCTATTAACACTATGAAAAAATGATGATATAATTTGTATAAAGTACTTGTAGGTGGATATATTCATGGAAATTCTATTGGAAATGGTAAATTTAAAAAAATCATTTATTTCCTCAATTATACATAGATTATTTTTTCAATTCTATCATGGGTACACTAAGGCACAATAAATTGGCCCATAAGGTAACCTGTTTTCCAGCTTTACCAAGCACACTTTGGGGAATCTTCTCAACTACACACTATGGGAACACCCGTAAAATACCCAATTGATGATAGGGGGTGATCATAGATATTTTGGTATGTACACATGTTTTTGTAGGTATACTAAGGTGGATCATTCGATGGGAGTTAATGATCGGTTATGGATGGTGGTAGTGTTGCGGGTGTCGACCCCCCAACCGGTTCGACAAATATATATTCAATGATGATTGAGTAAGAAATCCCAAAATTCATTCCAAATCGATGTGGGATGTTGATAGGAGGTTAAATTTTTTATTTTTTAAAATAATAAGGAAACAACATCTTCCATATGATCTATGCACTCTGCATCAACAAATTACATCACACGGTATTCTTCATCCTATTCCCAAATACAACACACCTTACACCCCTAGATTGATTTTTCTATGACAGTTGACATCACCCACTTCTTATAGAAGACCTTTTTAGCCTTCTCTAGAGATAAACCTATGATAAATAATTTATTCTCAACACCATTGGTCCATGCACGTGACACTTTTCACATAAAATCCTTCTTAAAATTTAATTACATGCATCATAATTTGTTGATCTTGTAACCTTATGAAATCCATCATGAGAGTTTTTGAAGGCCATGAAATAGATGGTTCTAGAAAATTTTGGAATTTTGGACATCACCAATAATTATAATAAAGGAGAACACAACTCCTGTTGTGAGAGCCTCTTGTGGGTGGATCATGTGATGCTCTACTACCTCAACAACATGTGTTTTGAGGAATTATTTCATTATCTAAGAATGAAATCCCATGAAGCTGATCTTACGAAGCCTTATGACTATCAATAATGACACCATCAAAATTCATCTTGTGATCAAGTAATTATTTACTTATCAAGCATTTGTCACCTCCATCTAGTGCATGTCTAGCAATCACCATGTAACGAAAAATCAGACATATATTATATATTCCTATATAAATTTTAGATTCTCAATAAGAAAAAAAATAAAATGAGGGAGTAAAGGTGTGCGTCAACCACTTCTCCATAGATAACATCAATAGGTTATCATAAAAACTTGTAGCATGGTCTTATGAAGATAAGGCAATTTCATGGTGAACTGAACATTATTTGATTCCTAGTTCATATACAGGATGTCACACTAGAATTGTTAATATGCCTTTAAATACTATAATCCATTTATAAAACGTGGGTGTGCACCCTTTTTTAATGTTCATTGGACCTCCCTTTGGGTTACATGAGTTCATGTATAATTGATCCACATGTGTTTAAATAATATAGGACCTTGGTCATATATATCACCTATTTTTGGTTTTTTAACATAAACATATCAAACCCCTTAATCATGCGATTTCATAACGCCATTTTCTAACGATACACACAAGAAGCCCTAGATGTTGCTGCCAAAACATTATACATCTCTACAAATACCTTTATATACAATAAAAACACAAGGAAATGTACACCCAATCTTCTATTTAAACATCCAATCCATGTAGGCTACACCCTCATCCATACATAAGGAATCAATTGACATTCCCATTAACATTATTATAGAACCCATCACGAGATACCCTTTTGAGGTCATGAGAATCACATGAGTAGTGGAGATTTATGAGAATCCATCTGGAAGGGTTCCATTAGAAAAAAATTAAATCTCATGGGAATGACCTCTCTATATCATATAATATCTAGGAGGTGCAAATGTGAAATAAAACAAATATCCATGAAATCTCCTTCCATAACAATATTATCCACGCAGACTTGTGGCATGATCCCGTTGGTCCTAAAATATCAAAACATGTATTGGTTTGAGATATGAAAAATGTTCACAAGACCCTACATCACGATGGAATTAAAGACACATGGTCCCAATACTCTTCACTCCTCTTTTGATGTCGTTTAACTGCCTCAGATGTGTCACATTAATCATAAGGCATACCTAGGATAATTTAGGTTGGTTACACAACATATTTTTTACATGAAAGTTTAGGGAAATGATTATCGTTGGAAAATATAGGTTGTTCTATGATATAATATTGACTTGTTAACATGGTCGTGTGACTGCCTATAGACATGTCTTCTTTGAATATGAGAATCCTCTTGGAAATGTCTTCATTGATTATGTGCAGACATCCATTAAAGTCAAATTTTCATTCAAAGACATCCAAAAAAATTGAATTAATCATACAAAATATGATGGACATGTTCTATTTCATATGGTGAATACATCCAAGATCTTTCAATTGATCAAATTGAAGACTAATGATATGTCATATTTGATCATGAAAATATATCCAACACAAGTCCCATGATCATGAAAAATTACCTAGATATGTCAAGTTTTACCATGAAATGACTTCCAAGACAAATAGATCAATCATGTATAGATCATAGATACATCAAATTTAATCATGTGAATCATGTTGGACATGTCAGGAAGACACCCATTGATGTGTCTTCCATATCAGAATCTCACCCCAAATGTATCGGGTAGAAAATATTGAAATGTATAAAAAAAATAAAAGGAATGTTAGGATGATCCACTAGAAAATTTCATCTTATTATGATAGAAACAGTAAGAGTTATACCATATAGTCCCCCATCCACAAACAACAGTTCACATACCCTCTTTATAAGGAGATTTTTTCTAAGGGTTTACTGTGATGCACTCATGCGACCCAATATTTTTTACACTCTCAGAAGATTCAATAATGTCATACCAATAATATCCCAAATACCTTTAATGGAATCAATCTCTTTTTATATGTTCAACGATATATAATGAAAATTCAAAAATAAATCCATCCTTCTATAAGGTCGTATATTTAATAAATCCTTAGGGATGAAAATATTGTATCTTAATATAATTACCCACATAACTAGTTAGTTTTTATGCATTCTCTGATCTGTGAAGAATCAGATTACTTATGAAATATGATATGTAGTATGCCTTCTTATGTTTTGAGATCCAACGGTCATCCACAATAGTTTAAATCAATCCATATCCCAAATATCCTGAGCTCATGTGTCAAAATTCTCTCACAATTCTACAATTATTCATCTTCCACCAGAGGATAAGAATAATGCTCACACACAAGCATCACTATAAATTTAATCCCCAACCATAATCGCATATAGAAAAAACCTATAAGCGAGACAAAGAAAACCTGGTCTATAATGAATCTAATTTTTATTATAGACATGATATAATGGAAACCTTTATAATTATCGAGATTCATTCCACATATTAAATGAAACTGGTAATCATACCTTTCTAATAGAATAATTTGATGTGTAGGCCCCATGTGAATATTCAATCAGATAATTTGATAAATACATAGAAACATATTATTACTCAAAATGAGAATGACTCACATGGTCATAGATTGTAGTTATAATATTACCAATATCAATGTAAGGCTTCCCCTTGGGTCGACCCTTCATCAGGACCTAATTCTGATTACATGTCATATTTACTCAATGTAACATGCTCTCGATGAAGAAAAATGGGGCAGTCGTATATGAACATGTCCTGCTCATGGTCGATATTATCTCATATTTTTAGAAATAGGTTCCCATAAAATGAACTATGTAAAATGTTAATCCAAACATTGTTGGATATTTAACGCACTTCATTAAGGATCGAGATCAATATTTACATCTTAACTACATGATGTTAATGATCATGGTGTGGTCCAGTCACAGGACCATAATCTATATCACCGAAACTACATGGTTCTTAATTCATAATCTCATTGGACATGAAAGATTCCTCAAATTGGATCAATACCTCCTCAAAGACACCAACAATGTAGAGACCCGAATCCTGACGTACATGGACATTACATTACTTTTGCGGAATACTTAGTACATAACAAAAACACACACACAAGGATCGTAATAGTTTAGTGTCTTTGGAAACTCGGAACGTAATCTTATAATCGTGGTGAAAGATCTTCAATATCTCCCATAAAGATCTTCCCCTTTTTTTAACCTAAAACCTTTCTTTATATCCTGGGGAAAATAAAACATAAAAGGGTGAGCTCAAATGCTCAGTAAGGGTAAAGAAAAGAGAAATCAATCACATCATATTCATAAGAACATAACTTTTGGAAATTTTAACCTGCAAAAGAGAGCATAATTTCATAACATGGAATAAATCGTAGTAGTGAAATGAAATCTCAATAATCATAACTTAAAACATGATACTTTGTGGCATACACACATAATCATAGAGAATAATTTCTTGTTAGTCAAGACTCATTGCCAAGACTATCTTAGTGGACAAAGTCCCTTTCTGAATCGAGTAACCCTCGTTTCAGTCCTGTTTCACTGAACCGGTATAACCTACCATTTTCAGCCATGTCTATCTCATGAGATATAAAATCTTTACACAATGCATTGGAGGGAGATACAGGTCCCACCCATCTTATAATGAATCCTTTCTTATGTGTGCCACATAATCATAAAACATACATCATCGCATAACACATGTAACAAAAATGGGATTCTTGAAACATCATGACATCATAAATCAATTCCTATAAGATAAATGAATTCATAAACATAATTCCATCACAACATAGTCAAATCAATGTAAAAATATGGATAGAAACAGAACCCTTTATTATCTTAGATGGAAAATAATTTTGATAAAACACTTGAATTGAATTCTTGAGTAAAATATCCTTTCTTCTTCAAAATCAATTTCTTTTCACAAAACATCATGGAATTTTAAAAGAAAGATATTTTATTGAAAATATTCATGAAATATTTTAGAGGAAGCTTCATGAAAATAAGGCTTTATAAAACAGTAGAAATCCGTTCGTTCCATATAAGTTAAAAAAAACATTCTTCGTACTTTTGTCGGAAAAGTCAAAAAGTACCTCGTATGACAAAAGATTCCTTTCATAGATATTACTAAAAATTCACCGAAGGGTAAAAATGGATTTAAACAATTGTAGGTGGATGGAAATAATATTACATATTGATGTAACATGGATGTGGATGATAAAATACACCCCAGTAAATACTTATGAATAAACAATCTCGGATAAAAATGAGATTGTGATATTTCCCTTACCTTAGGTCTGATTTTCTTTGTTCGTGTCCGAAGCTCCTGTATAATGGTTTAAATAATGTTATTGACTTATTCCAGAATCATACATATTGATATGATATCATATATGGTCATATTATTAGCTTCTTGTTAGTAATATTTCATTGTTACTTGTTACTCGGGTCTTTATAACTTTTTGTTCTTATGCGTGTTTTGTCGAATAAATTCTTATTCTTATCTTTAGGTTATAGATAATTCATTTACAGAATGGTATTAGTGTAGTATATACCATATTCATTCATTCAATTCATTTATATAATCATTATGAAATGAAGATCATGTAGAACGAGTCGCATCACATCGTGGAGACGGTATTCCGTACGTACGCACGAGTGATGATATCGTTCCTATGATCGTGGAATTGTATTGGAGTATATATATATATTATTTCAGTATCAATATTACTTCATAATAATCATATATAGTTACTCATAACACCATTATACCCATCCTTGTAAGGTGATGGTGGAAAATAGATTACACCACGGCGTGGAGACGGTATTCCGTACGTACGCACGCGCGGTGATTTCATTTTTCCGTAGGATGGATAGAAGGTGAATTAGGGTTGTTTAATATTTATAATAACATATCAGTATGTAAGTAATACTGATGTTATTACTTTATCATGAAACAACTAAAGAAGAAGAAGTTGAAGAAGAAAGAAATTGAAATGATCGGTAATGGATATTACCTCTTCTTTGGAACGCCTCTTTGAATCCTCCACTTAAGGAACTAAGATTGGTCTTTGGAGAAGACCAGGAACTCTAGGATTATTCTAGGGAAGTGTAGAGGAGAAAATGGCAGGGTTTGGCCGAGCTTGAGTGCTCAAATTGGTGTGAGGAGGAGGGGGAGGAGGTGTCCTTTTATAAGGGAGGAGAGGGGCACATTAGGAATATCTCAAAATATTATTTTATATTAAAGTCAAAATCGGTTTATAATGGCTCCAAAGGGTCTTATTTAGAAGATAAGGTGGGGATGAGTCAAAATCCTATCAACCAATAAGATTTAGAAAAGTTTAGGGTATTATTTTAACCTTATCAATTAGATTTAACTCTAAGTTAAATAATTTAACTTTTACCATGTCTTTTTGTTTTCTTTCACTATATGGTTAATAAACTTACTATAACATGCCAAACGAACCCCAAATTGTTTATTATTAATATATATATCCTTATCTAAGTCATTTGGCCGAACCTTATATTTTTAGTAATAAAATAACAATTAATAATATAATATTTGATTTAAAAACTATTTTGTGTCAATTTTGACACTATTTGATATATGATTTTTGTGAAAGTCATAACAGAATTATATGTTCGAAACAAGTTGATTAAATCAACATTAATATATAATAGTAACCTATAAAATTAGTGTAATTCATAAAAAGTCTTAAATTACATTTATTTTGGTATTTATATTATCAATTATGTCAATATTTCATTAATAAGATAATTACTGCATCATCTTTGTGTCATAAATAAATTAAATTATTTGATGTCTAAAAATTACAAATAAAATACCATCATGTAGGAAATCTTTTTAGATTTCTAATTAATATTTACAATCGAATTTATCGTATGTATAACCCCATATTATAAATGATTTACTTATTAAACTTTGATTTTAACTATTTTAACCCTTCTTTAAATAAATTAATAATAAATGTCCTAGTCTAATCCAAGTGGACCTAAATGGTCATATTTTATTCCTAAGTTTGTTTTTGGTCGAATTACACTTGTCCAATAGAATTAGGACATGCGTTAGGGTAATATTAATATCATATTTACCCTTAGTTACCCAATTTACTATTAACCGCGGTAAAAAAAGTAAAAAGTTACTATTCACCAAAAAATTATTTTCATCTCATTGAACCCCATTTTAGTCCTTGATATTAACCGTTCCTCTCGGATTTTCGAAATTCCATTCACAGAAGCGGTAAAATTAAGTTTTATGCAAAATTCAGTTTTTTAACCTACCACTTAGTGGTTTCACTATTCATCAAAAATTGAAAGTTTTCAGAAAAATACCAAAATTTCACCCTAGGCTAATTTCGATATTCTGAGTCCAAAAATGAAATCCATTTTGAAAAATAAAATTTATAAAATTTCAAAAAGTGATTATTACTATTCATAACGGCTAGTTTTAATAGCATATCATTGTTTAGTGAAACTCGGTATTGCGTATTACACACGCTATCGAGGAAGGTCGCGATTGCGTGTAATGCAAGGCAAGTCAAGGATGCGTATTGTGCAAGCTCCTTTTGGTGTAGCGTACAACACAAGACATTAATAAAATTAAAAAGAATAGTTTTCATAAAATCTCGGGCTGTTACATTCTACCCCCCTTAAAATGAATTTCTCCCTCGAAATTCGTCGGGGTTATAAATAGTTTACTATTCGAAAGTTTCTTTAATAGAAACCCACATTGTAAAAAGGAATACCAAAACCAATCTTTAAAAACAAAAGTATGAAACGTAACGGTTACCCAAATAAACCAATCACTGGGTTTCCACATAGGTGAAAATATGGATATGGAAGAGAAATCTAACCATCATGTTCTGATGGAGAGTGGTAGAGAACATGGCTATGGAAAAGCCAGTAATCACAAATCCATAGATTTTTGATGATATAAGGTACCATCTTATTCATCAGGTATAAGATCACTAGGACAACATTTTTGGTTTTCAAGATCATTTCCCTAAAGTTGAAAATTTGAATTAGAATAAATACTTACTTTATTTTGGTACAATCTCACTGTTGTTCGTGCCTTGAACAATTTCCACTTCATCTCTTAAATAAATGAAGTTGAATTTGTTATTCGTGAAGTGTTAGAAGATCATGTGATAGAACGACGGGTCATTCCATCTGTCTCAAACAAATGGTTAGCAAAAATTATATACATAAGTCGATCTATAGTGAGATTAATCATATATGGTTCCTAAAATGGACTTATACCTCATATATCATACTGCTTGATATAATAAAACTAGTTTCTACTAAACAGGGACTTCCTGTAGGCCAGTGGTAGGCGATAAAGGCCAGTCGCACTTCAGTTGTGGGTTCGATTCCCACAGCCTTGTCCGAAGCGATGGGCTGTCGCCCGTCCTGCAGGTTGTCCTTTTTCTAAAACTACATTACTATAACATCTCATCAATAATATCGAAAATCTTCTATCCTTAAACAATACTAACTTATGTCCAACATAATCCATTCTAATCTTTAGGCTTATCCATAATACTGCAGTCCATTCTCATAATGTAGTGAAAACGATTACCAGAGATTTAATACTATCGTTTATCCCCATATATCATAAGATATGTTTTGTTGGTCACATTCCAAACATTCAAAGTCCTTAATCGTGTATTCTCTTGAATACCTAAGTGAAAACATGAATGCAGTTAAAAGTTAACACTTTCCACATACAAAAATCCTCAAAATTCTATATACTCAAACTTAGTCCTTATATCAATCATGAGCTCATGAATACTGTTAAACATTTCATTTTCTCGTTTTCCCTTCATTATGCGCATAATATCTCAATCACTTTGAATACCACATTAGACCAATACATAAATATTCCAATATTTCATGATAAAACATTATTTTGGAATCCCATTACATAAACACTTAATCATTCCACCACATCGTTGTCATATTCAACATTGCCAATAGTGATCGCATATGACTTCCCTTTGTCCTTTGCCTTAAGCGGTTGCTCTTGTCGATCATCACTAACCCTTGGATTAGGGCATTTATTAGCATAATGCCCCATTTCCTTGCACTTGAAGCATTGAAGTGTTGGTTGTACGTTCTCTGTAGTGTTTGCTTTATTCACTTCATTAGAATCCCTTTTTCCATTACTTCGACACTCAGCTGCTCGATGACCTTCTTTTCCACACTTAAAACATTTTCTAGTCCCTTTAAGACAATCTCCACCATGCTTCTTTCCACACTTTGTGCATAAGGAAACATTCATCTTCTTTTCACCATTATTCTGAGATTTCTCTTTGAACTCCATCTTTCGTTTCTTGTCAAACCCATGAGATGGATATGTAACACCAACTTCCATTTCTACCTTGACAGCACAACGCACAATTACTTCATAGCTACTGAAGTCTCTTATATCTAATGCCCTTCGAAGACTTGGTTTTAAGCCACTGAAAAATCGATCAACTTTACTTTCAGGTTGGATGATAATACCAGAAGCGTACCTTGCAAGTCTTGTAAAATTTTCTTCATAGGTACCAACAGATTCATCATCCCTTTGCTTCAGTTCAAGAAACTCTTTCTCCATCTTTGTTCGGAGAATACGAGGGAAGTACTTATTGAAAAATAAGTTCTTGAACTCGTCCCATTCCATAGACTCAATTTCATCCCTTTGCCTTGTATTCTTAATAAGATTCCACCATTGATCAGCATCTCCTTCCAAACGATACACTGCTAGGATGACTTTATCATGTTCAGAACATTGAAGAACTGAAAATATCTTTTCAGTAGTACTAATCCATTGTTCAGCAACTAATTGATCAGTAGACCCACTGAAAGAAGGTGGACGCTGCCTCATGAAGGATTCAACAGAATGTTGCTCCTTCGTTTGCTCGTTTGGAAGTCATGCATGATTCATAGCTTGAGAAAGTTGTGTGAGCATGGCTACAAGATTTTGCATTCCAGCTCCCATATCGTTTGGTTGCTCAGGGGGACAATCATTGCATTTCCCATCACATTCCGCATTAACACGGTTCCTTCGGGTTCCAGCCATCGTCTAAAACCCCAAAAGAATAGTATGAGAGGCAAAAATCATGCTAGGGAAAACAACATAATAAAGGGGGAGTACCCTCAATATCTAACATCTTATGTTAAATTCTATGATCGTTACCGTAGTTCTAGGACTGTATCCTATACGTATACTTATCCTTAGGGACATACCTAGACATACCTTATAAATATCTCTAGAGATCTCACTAACGTTTTCGCATCCTAGTTTCTAAAGGTTGACTAAACCTTTCCTCTGATACCAACTGTAGAGACCCGAATCCTGACGTACATGGACATTACATTACTTTTGCGGAATACTTAGTACATAACAAAAACACACACACAAGGATCGTAATAGTTTAGTGTCTTTGGAAACTCGGAACGTAATCTTCTAATCGTGGTGAAAGATCTTCAATATCTCCCATAAAGATCTTCCCCTTTTTTTAACCTAAAACCTTTCTTTATATCCTGGGGAAAAGAAAACATAAAAGGGTGAGCTCAAATGCTCAGTAAGGGTAAAGAAAAGAGAAATCAATCACATCATATTCATAAGAACATAACTTTTGGAAATTTTAACCTGCAAAAGAGAGCATAATTTCATAACATGGAATAAATCATAGTAGTGAAATGAAATCCCAATAATCATAACTTAAAACATGAAACTTTGTGTCAAACACACATAATCATAGAGAATCATTTCTTGTTAGTCAAGACTCATTGCCAAGACTATCTTAGTGGACAAAGTCCCTTTCTGAATCGAGTAACCCTCGTTTCATTCCTGTTTCACTGAACCGGTATAACCTACCATTTCAGCCATGTCTATCTCATGAGATATAAAATCTTTACACAATGCATTGGAGGGAGATATAGGTCCCACCCATCTTATAATGAATCCTTTCTTATGTGTGCCACATAATCATAAAACATACATCATCGCATAACACATGTAACAAAAATGGGATTCTTGAAACATCATGACATCATAAATCAATTCATATAAGATAAAGGAATTCATAAACATAATTCCATCACAACATAGTCAAATCAATGTAAAAATATGGATAGAAACAGAACCCTTTATTATCTTAGATGGAAAATAATTTTGATAAAACACTTGAATTGAATTCTTGAGGAAAATATCCTTTCTTCTTCAAAATCAATTTCTTTTCACAAAACATCATGGAATTTTAAAAGAAAGAGATTTTATTGAAAATAGCCATGAAATATTTTAGAGGAAGCTTCATGAAAATAAGGCTTTATAAAACAGTAGAAATCCGTTCGTGCCATATAAGTTAAAAAAAACATTCTTCGTACTTTTGTCGGAAAAGTCAAAAAGTACCTCGTATGACAAAAGATTCCTTTCATAGATATAACTAAAAATTCACCGAAGGGTAAAAATGGATTTAAACAATTGTAGGTGGATGGAAATAATATTACATATTGATGTAACATGGATGTGGATGATAAAATACACCCCAGTAAATACTTATGAATAAACAATCTCGGATAAAAATGAGATTGTGATATTTCCCTTACCTTAGGTCTGATTTGCTTTGTTCGTGTCCGAAGCTCCTGTATAATGGTTTAAATAATGTTATTGACTTATTCCAGAATCATACATATTGATATGATATCATATATGGTCATATTATTAGCTTCTTGTTAGTAATATTTCATTGTTACTTGTTACTCGGGTCTTTATAACTTTTTGTTCTTATGCGTGTTTTGTCGAATAAATTCTTATTCTTATCTTTAGGTTATAGATAATTCATTTACAGAATGGTATTAGTGTAGTATATACCATATTCATTCATTCAATTCATTTATATAATCATTATGAAATGAAGATCATGTAGAACGAGTCGCATCACATCGTGGAGACGGTATTCCGTACGTACGCACGAGTGATGATATCGTTCCTATGATCGTGGAATTGTATTGGAGTATATATATATATTATTTCAGTATCAATATTACTTCATAATAATCATATATAGTTACTCATAACACCATTATACCCATCCTTGTAAGGTGATGGTGGAAAATAGATTACACCACGGCGTGGAGACGGTATTCCGTACGTACGCACGCGCGGTGATTTCATTTTTCCGTAGGATGGATAGAAGGTGAATTAGGGTTGTTTCATATTTATAATAACATATCAGTATGTAAGTAATACTGATGTTATTACTTTATCATGAAACAACTAAAGAAGAAGAAGTTGAAAAAGAAAGAAATTGAAAAGATCGGTAATGGATATTACCTCTTCTTTGGAACGCCTCTTTGAATCCTCCACTTAAGGAACTAAGATTGGTCTTTGGAGAAGACCAGGACCTCTAGGATTATTCTAGGGAAGTGGAGAGGTGAAAATGGCAGGGGTTGGCCGAGCTTGAGTGCTCAAATTGGTGTGAGGAGGAGGGGGAGGAGGTGTCCTTTTATAAGGGAGGAGAGGGGCACATTAGGAATATCTCAAAATATTATTTTATATTAAAGTCAAAATCGGTTTATAATGGCTCCAAAGGGTCTTATTTCGAAGATAAGGTGGGGATGGGTCGAAATCCTATAAACCAATAATATTTAGACAAGTTTAGGGTATTATTTTAACCTTATCAATTAGATTTAACTCTAAGTTAAATAATTTAACTTTTACCATGTCTTTTTGTTTTCTTTCACTATATGGTTAATAAACTTACTATAACATGCCAAACGAACCCCAAATTGTTTATTATTAATATATATATCCTTATCTATGTCATTTTGCCGAACCTTAGATTTTTAGGAATAAAATAACAATTAATAATATAATATTTTATTTAAAAACTATTTTGTGTCAATTTTGACACTATTTGATATATGATTTTTGTGAAAGTCATAAAAGAATTATATGTTCGAACCATGTTGATTAAATCAACATTAATATATCATAGTAACCTAGAAAATTAGTGGAATTCATAAAAAGTCTTAAATTACATTTATTTTGGTATTTATATTATCAATTATGTCAATATTTCATTAATAAGATAATTATTGCATCATCATTGTGTCATAAATAAATTAAATTATTTGATGTCTAAAAATTACAAATAAAATAATATCATGTAGGAAATCTTTTTATCTTTCTAATGAATATTTAAAATCGAATTTATCTTATGTATAACCCCATATTATAAATGATTTACTTATTAAACTTTGATTTTAACTATTTTAACCCTTCTTTAAATAAATTAATAATAAATGTCCTAATCTAATCCAAGTGGACCTAAATGGTCATATTTTATTCCTAAGTTTGTTTTTGGTCGAATTACACTTGTCCAATAGAATTAGGACATGTGTTAGGGTAATATTAATATCATATTTACCCTTAGTTACCCAATTTACTATTAACCGCGGTAAAAAAAGTAAAAAGTTACTATTCACCAAAAAATTATTTTCATCTCATTGAACCACATTTTAGTCCTTGATATTAACCGTGTCTCTCGGATTTTCGAAATTCCATTCACAGAAGTGGTAAAATTAAGTTTTATGCAAAATTCAGTTTTTTAACCTACCACTTAGTGGTTTCACTATTCATCAAAAATTGAAAGTTTTCAGAAAAATACCAAAATTTCACCCTTGGCTAATTTCGATATTATGAGTCCAAAAATGAAGTCCATTTTGAAAAATAAAATTTATAAAATTTCAAAAGGTGATTATTACTATTCATAACGGCTAGTTTTAATAGCATATCATTGTTTAGTGAAACTCGGTATTGCGTATTACACACGCTATCGAGGAAGGTCGCGATTGCGTGTAATGCAAGGCAAGTCAAGGATGCGTATTGTGCAAGCTTCTTTTGGTGTAGCGTACAACACAAGACATTAATAAAATTAAAAAGAATAGTTTTCATAAAATCTCGGGCTGTTACAAACAACCTCCATAGAATGTAAAAAACTATAGAGTTCTTGAAGATGGATAAAAATAGAAGCATTATAAATGAATAAAGGAATAGTGAAGAACATGTGGTATACCCATAATTGTTCTCAAAAACTCTGGATATTAATCATGATATTTAAACATTGGTATCTAATCCATTATTGGGATGTGATAATGATTTTATAAAAATATTTTAAATTTATAAGTGAGTCCAAAAATTGGAAAACAATTACCACCAAAAGGTTGTGATGAGAATGGAAACATATCCACTCAACCAATGTCAGTTTCTATGTGTCATTAGAAGTAAAACACTAATTGTATTCTTTAAATTGTAAATAATGTACATACTCTGATATGAATGTGGGAACCATATGGTGGTTGTGTGAAGGGAATAAATTGTCATCCAAACATGATATATTTTTATCACAATCAAACAACTACATAACCAATTAAGGGGTATCTCCAAAACCAATTGTCCCCATGAAACCAAAAAATAGTAAACCAGACATGAAATTATTTAACTATTTTATCTCATTAATAGTTATAATAGTACAAACATTATAGTTCATGTTGGGTCATTTTGGATTGTATTTGTCCCAAAAAAATGGTCCACCAAACACATTTTTTCGACTCGGCTAAACGTTTCTTAAAAAGTAGGGACTACCTCTTTATCCTTTAACTGTGAATATAATTGATAGAACATATACTCCAATGTGGTTTTTCACCAATAAGGTGTCTTATTTCTTCAATATGAATTCCATGATTCCAAAAAATGAAAATGCCATCAATGAATTTACCAACATCTTCCTCTACCCGAGTCATTGAAGTTTGTCCCTCCATCTTCTTCTTCTGTGGTAAAAGAATGGATTAATAATATTTCTCCCATATTTAAAAATATAATTACTGATTGTGCTAATATTTCAAAGATAATGTAAATGGATCATATAGATAGTGCGTTTAGAGGATTCAATATCTAGGGTCCACATTGAGATTCTACTAATTATCCACTATCCCTACTATTAACATATGTTATTGTGTTGTCATGGATCCTAAGAGACATCCCCATGGGGATAAAATAAAAATTCCTATGAAATAATCGATAAATAAAATCTAAATAGAGAATAAGGATCTCGAGGAAATAATTTTTCCAAATATCGTGGGATCTCTTTACTAGAATGATTTACAAGAACCTTCCTACAAAAACACACATCATAGTGAAGTTCCATATCACACCGGTCTAGGGGATTTATCATATCTCTCATCCCCCCATTTGGTCAAATAAAGAGATTGTTCAACCTCACCACATCTAACAGGACTAGTGGAATTTAAATATTTTCATAACCCTAATACCCACAAGTAGGGGGGCTTCCAATATTTTACACAACCTCATTGAGGGTATCCTGGAATCCATATGTCCTAAATCATTTCCATAAATATTCTAGGAGATTTTGATTCCTTTAATTAGTGGGAAATGTCTTCAACAACCAAGGTCCCCATGTAGTCACCATTATATCCCAGACTAATACGGACCCAGACTTTCACCCTCCATGCTCCAAGAATTTACATGCATCAATGCCATCAAGGGTATAAATAGCACTTGGTAAGAGCACCATTGTCTCATATCCATTGAAAATAGAATATGAAGGGTATACTCATTAGAATAAAAACATTCTATTATGTAATTCTATTATTTAATGTAAAATGGTTTCATAGGTCTCCCAAGGATTGGGATGCTGAATGAGGTAGGGCTAATAGGGCATGATGATTACTACCCATTCCACCGATACGTCGACAATACAAATGTGTGGTTATATATTATTTATTATTAGTAGGAGATATAGGTAATTGAATGATTAAAGGATGTAAAGAATCTGAAACTCAATAAATATTAATAATATTCATCCAAGGTCATCATTAAATTCAATCTCTAATTAGGTTATTAACCTTCTTCCATAGTGCATGATGATAAACATCATTATTGTGGCCTATTCTTTTAATTATAAAGTTCATGAACATTACCTAGTACCTTAATTATTAAACTACATGATATATTGTAGTACATGTTGTTAAACTAGATTACACGACCTAGCCACTTTCCAATAAACGACATGAAAAGATCCTTATAACATGATGTGAGACTAAACAAAACACATCCTAGAAACATGATATAAAATTTTACAGAAAATAAATAATTAGTAGATGTTTTTTTGAATTATATTGAAATTACAGTTTCTAAATATACCACTAATATATTATAATATTGGTCACAAACATACCAAAATATTCCAATAACCATGAATATCCTACTGTTGGTTCTATCAGATTGGATACCTCTCTGAGCACTCAGATCTAGACATCACGGACACCTTTTAATATGGGGAAGGCTTTTGACTAGAGTGAGAAGGCACATGTCGTTAATATTTTAAATTAAGTATTTTTTCAAATCCGAGAAGTATGAATGGAGTACAAATAGATCCAATTCCCCAAACATAAATCTCATGGGCATATTTTGATTCCACTAAGAGGATATGAGTTGGTATTAATCCTTACTTCAATCAAAGACATCGACCACAAATCCTATAAACTAAGAGGGTACATTTATAAATTCATTTAAATACCATGTTGAAGTCCCAATTAATTTTGATATAAATAGAGGAGCTATATAAGATTTTTTTGGTGAGGATTAATGGGAATATATATATTTTTATATTGGTAGACACATATTCACAAAATAATGATCTGTATTAACAAGTGGCTACTCCGGCGCAAGATCACATCCTTACTCATGACCTATAAGATTATATACCAATTCTTATAAAGTACATGACATAGTACATGGATCGTATCCCCATTATAATAGGGGAACACAAAGATAGAGCAGAAAATGCCTTGAAATAATATAATATTCCTGTTGAAAATGACCAGTAACAAACACTAAAAAAACATAAATGTGGTCATACCCTATTCTGACAAGCGTTCACTATGTCAGAGTAGTACATACCTTTACACATGCTCAAATTAATGTTGAAATAAATGTTTTTCATACTCCAATGACATTGGACCATGATAAATCTTCATTCCAAAAAGATATCACCAATATGATTGTGACATATACCTCAGGATGAGCTCCTATTACTATTGAAAAACTCCAATTCCATAGTCCAAAAAACTAAATTCAGATTATATCAAAATTCTGACTAGGGCTCACCAAGTTAGAGTGACACATGCCTTGGTATAGGCTCATATTCTTATGAATGATGAAACTCAAAATATTACAACATCTTACATGGAAAGTCTCATATATCTTCTCTCATTCTGTAGATTCGTTAACATATTATTATGGGAAGTGTGTTAGAGATTTCGTCGCATATCCCCTCTTCCTCTTGGATTTACTGTTGTATTCCAAAAACCACATATAGTAGGCTCAAACCATAACCATCAATATAGAGTCTCAATGGAATTTTTCATATGCTTCATAGTAGTGGACACATATCCCTATATCACTAGAATGTTATCAATATATTGTGTAATCCATCATGGAGTAGGCTCATACCCCGCTCAACCCCAAATGGAACATTGAGATATTCATGAAAGGAAATAGAATCAGTATTATATCCATAAATTACATAGTTTCTTATTTCCATGAGACTATTTGATGATTATACCAAACAACTAAATGTTTTTTCAAAATTTCAACTCAATCTAAAGGTGGCCAGTACTTCGAGAGTCCTCCTCATACTGCTCTAGAGATAGATCGTATGAACTCTACTCATAACCACAACTCTAGTCATCCTCACTATGATGATATCACTCAATCAAAAAATTAAATAAACCACTAATTTATAATCCATTGTATATATATGTCCTAAAAAATATAATTCTGTAAAAAAGTGGTGCACGATATGACATGGTTAACCATATATTGTAACTGAACTACCGTATGTGACTTCTTTGCTCGGTCAGTAGGATACCGAGAGAAGAAAACATTATGGTATGACATAAAGAAGATTTATATCCCAAATGGAGAAGATACAAAAATTGATTAATAGATAGAGTTATTAGGAAAAAAACCACAAATACATGTCTTGCCTCATTGCCACTTCTAGTTATACGATTCGAAATGGGTAAAAAATGGGGTGAATACATTACATTCACTCGAATATATATGTGATTTTTTATATGTTGGAGGATATAAACCTCCATTACTAGAAAAATTATGGTTTCCAAAATATAATAAATACTTTCAATTGTATGTGGTTTAGGGTTGAATCTTTAGTATCCATATACCTTAAATCATAATAGCACAACAAACACATATTTTTTGCTTTCATTGAAACATGACAACTTTATAATTGATTGGAAAAGGTAAATAAAATGATTTTATATGATTATGGATAATGTATGAATTTCATCACAAATTTATAAGCCTCTCATCTCCTCAATGAAATCGTAAGAGAGAAAAATCATCTCTAAAATATCTCTATGACTACTCTGAAAATACATTATGAAATTATCTCTTCCCATGTCCTCTCCTACCTTGAATGTGGAACAGGTGTCCCGTATTGTCCACCATGTCATAAAATTTCTCCATCATCCCAGAGATGGATGAAAAAGTGGATTCCCATTGAAATAGACATCTAATATATGTGGATGTATCTCCAAAACCATCAATGAGCTCAAAAATGTGAACCTTGGAATATAAAATGTCTTTGGGCATGTATTATTTAATACTACCACGACTCTCAAGGATATGTAAGTGTATACTAAATTTATAATGAAATATTGATATGTGTTCACATATAATTGATCATAAATTCTTGTATAATCCTTGATACGGTTACACAAAATATGTTCATACATGATGGACATTGAGGTTTCTAGAAAATAGCCAAGGGAATAAAATTCTATAATTATAAAATGTCCTAGTCAACAAAAAATAAACTACAAAAATTCATCATGAACAATTATATTAATCTATATACAGTAGGACATTGTAGTAAGATGGTAAACTGAACAACATATCATATCCAAACCACATGAAATTAAATTTTACATATCACATCATCACTACTTGAAATTAAAATACATAAGAGACATCATCACCACATTCCATTAATCTATACTGGATACATCCACACCCAAGGATCTAGATATCATAGGAGGAATCATCTCATTAATGAATCACTGCACATGATCTATATCCATGGGAAAGAGAAATGAACTTCCCTGGTCCCTATTTGTGATTCCAATCCACATATAAAATTCTCAATCTGATAACATTGAATATATTGATTCCTACCATCACAGAATATACAGTAACCCCTAACTCTCAAATAGATGGTCTAGACACAATATATTCATCATCTTCTTATTAAATAATACAATTTTAAAATTTCTATGACATATTTTTTCACATCAGGTAACTTTATTCCCTATCGTGTGATGTTAAACTGCATGGCTAATGTTTTTGTTGCATGACCCTAATCTACATGGTTATCTCAATCTCTGTATATCCTCATTCTCACCCTATATAGATACATATGGATGCCAATATCCTATATCTTGGACCTATATCCAAATTATATTATATTCACAAGTAATTTACTTTAACTATCTCTATTTGATGAGGGAAACCTTTTCAATTCCTTGTTTCTCACCTCAAGAATGGCTCACATGGGATCCTAAACATTGGAAAAGGCTTCCCTGCATGATCAAGACATATCGTTCCATATCATTGTTATTATAATTCTATATTCAAAACATTAAAAGGAACACCATAAGTCCTTGAAACATAAATTTTAACAGCATAGTTCATGTCCCTTGTATTGAATAAATCTACACATATCTTTAAACCTCAAAAGATTGGGACCCTATCATTGGTGTCATGCTCCAGCTACATCTCAATTAAACAAATATGTTTTTTTTATTATTTTCATCACATGATATCATTTGACAACCAGATATCCAATCTTATGCCTGACATTAATAATTAAAGGAAACAATTCCCAACTATGTATATGGGTTAGGCCTTTGTGGAGGGTTTCCCATTTCATAACAACATTTGGATGGATTTCTATCATCACATGATATATAGGGATGACAAGATCTCCATTCTTGTGTCTAAATATAATATTTTATTTTTTCAGATCAAGTCGCCTATTTTTATTCAACATGAAATTAAATTATTTTGTTTCTTAGTATATAAGGATCAAACATAAATAATTACATAAAATGGAGTTAAATAGGGAAAGTAATTACATTTACAATGAGGATAATTGTATGATTATAAATTAAAAAAGTATGCTATAATTAACACATAAAAACTTAAATATTACAATTTATACACATATACTCAATATCCATTTTACTCAAAAAATAAAAACATTTCATAATAGAACAATGTTTCCTTTCTTGTTCAATAATTAAATTTTTTCCATTGATCCCATACATAACACTATTCTATAGTGTATAATATGAACACAATTTAAAAAATGGAATGAGAATAAAAATAATAATAAGGGATACATGAATAAGTAAAACTTTTAGTTTTTGGAAAACGTGAAAACCCATCAATGCTTTATCAAAGAGTAAAACATTACACCCTTTTGAATTTCAAAATACATTTTTTTTTTGAATTTATGTCATATAATACCCTTTTTATATTCAAAATATTACCATTAATCTTATAACAAGAAAATATTAAACTAAAAGGTTAATTAAAACATAATTATATTTAAATTTAATAACCATTTTATCATCTTCAATACATGCCTCTATTACCAAATAGAATAATCATACCGTAGACTTCTACAACTAGTAAACTAGTAGATATTATGTAACCACCCATATGTAGTTTATCAATGAATCACACATCATATGTTTATCATGTGAAAAAAAATCAAATGACTGTATCATTATATAATCATAACACAAAAAATATTAAAATTTTCGGTATTTCACTCATAAAATTTCATTTGAATTCACAAGATATACTTTCATGATATTGAAATTTTCATTCCCTTTTCCAAACCATTTTCAAAACCAAAATAACCTAAAATCGAAGAAGTGTATTCTTTTCCATTAAAAAATGATGTCTTATAGAAGAATCAAACTAGTTAATAATTGTTTTAATGATGTACAAGTCATTGCTATATAAATGTTAAGAAAAAGATTAATTATTTTTCTATTTGTAAATAATGTTTAATTGGTAGTTTATAAAACATAAAAAAGATTAATTTTTAAAAAACATATAAGGAAATTACAATTAAACATGTTTTTTTATACACCTCCTAAAATAATGTGGTTTATAATGTCTAAATATGCAACAATGAATGGAAACTGCTATAAAGTCTCTTACCTCAATTCTTATTCACCACCTATGTTATTTATATTCATAAATAATAAACATAAGTTAATTATTAAATATATTGAGAAACATTTTAATGTTTATTATTCCTTTTTATATTGTTTAATAAAATGTTTTAACAATAACTTAATTATTTATGTTCACATCAGATGTTTTGATGGTATTCAATATATGAGTCCAAACTGTCTTTGGTAGGATGTCTACAACCAAATGTTTTCTTTATTATACCCTCTCTGGAATAATATTCATTACCTAATAATCAAATTTATAAATTAATTATATTTTTAATTCCACTCATTACATGTGGATAAGAAAAATTAAGTATATTACAATCCAAATGATAGTATTGTCATTCGCATCCATGAGTATCGATTCCATATTTCAATGATCATTATTGAAAGATGGTAAGTAAAATTTTATTTTCCAATAATGATAATATTATCACTAATATAATATTAATAATCCTATATACTTTAATTTATTATTCATGTTTTATAGTTGTTAAAAACGTATCACATCGCTTCGTGGAGGTGATAGTACAAACATACACATGAATGGTGTTATCATTTTTATGTGCATTGAATTTTAGAACATAATTTATATATTATAAAATTATAAGGATAAAAATTTAATGAATATAATATAAAATAAATAATTCCAACATTATGACAACTCTTGAGAAATGTCTATGTAAAACGACTTATATTGGTTCGTGGAGGTAATTGTTAACACATACGTCCAAAGGATTAATTCCATTACAATTTGATGCATGTGGAGATGGATTCAGGTGATGATATTAACATAATAACATCCCAGTATACTGAGGATAATATATATATATTATTCCATAATGTTTGAATTATATTTGAATGAAGAAAAAGAGAAAACAAAATAAAAAACATAATTATAAATTATACCACTTCTTCAGGTGATTTTCATTGATAATAAACTTAACATGTATGAAGATGGTCTTATAACCAAAATGAGGCCTTTATAATTTGGTGAGAGAATATAGGATGATATTTTGGAAGATATTTTATGAAACATATTGTTTTTTGTGTAAGGAGATGATAATATGTAGTTCTCATTTATGATTGTAGGGAGGGGAACTCTTGGAATTTATCAATGTATTAAATAAAAATAAATTAATTTTATAATCCAAGTCACTCCAAAATGATTTTAAAAAAATTATGATTAGGATGGATTGAAATAAATTCATCAAATAAAACTGAGTTAGGTATTGATTATATTTTAATCATGATTTTTTTGTTTGAACCCTAATTTTACCCTCTTAACTTTTACTTTGTTATCATGTAAATTATACTTCAAGGGATAATATAATTACTATAACATTCCAATAGACCAACAAACTAAGCCATTTATGAGATTTTATGACGAAAAAAATTATTTGGATGAATCATATAAATTTACAAATGTTTTATCATTTAATAAAATATTATATTTTTTAAAATATCATTAGTGTCAATTTTGACAATATTCATATTTTGAATTTTTAAAAATAACATAACAAAATGATACATTAAAAAAAATATAACATATCACTAACATGTAAATTCCCCCCAGAATATTTTTAATTGACGTTAAGTATATAAAATTTTATTTATTTTAGAAAATTTAATATAATTTCTTTGATATTTAATTTAACTAAAAATTTACTACATCATCATTGTTCAAGAAATTAATTTAGTTCTCTATTAAATAAAAATATATAAATAAAATATCATAATGAAGATAAATATTTTAACTTTTAAATGAGTTTTTATTAATAAATGTTTTTTATAACCTCATATTAGAAAGATTTCAATTGTTTGAAACAAATGTATGACAAAATTGTTTTTCATTGAATAATAAAATATAAATCTATAAAATTCATCCTAGTGGATCAACATCCCCAAAAAAACCCTACTGATTACTTTGGTTTAAAATTACTCATCCAATGAAAATTTTCCAAGTTTTATGGTAATTTTATAATATTTTATTATATTATTTTTACCCTTAATTACGCAATTTACCCTTAATCTTGGAAATTAAAATAATTATTAATGATTCTATTCATATTTTTAAAAAATCGATTGGCCATGTTTATTAAATTTTTACATTTTGATTCAAAATATGTAATTTTTTTTAAAATTCAAAACCATGATGTGGATAGAATTTATTTAAAATAAAATCTGTTAATTGATCAAGAAAAATGGTTATTAAATTAAAATGTTCAAAATATCATAGAGTTTTTGTATTAAATTTCAATTTCAAGTTGATTCCAATGACATAAATCATATTAAATCATAAGAAAATTAATTATCTCTATAATAAAACTAATTAAATACATAATTTATCTATGTAAATAAATTAGATGAAAAATATGTTTTTAACTAATATTTTGTATTAATCATTGTTTATCAAAATTTAAATGTTCTGAGAAAATACCAAACATTCACCGAAATTAAATATTTAGTTTATGTCTTAAAAAATAATGTTTAATTTTTCATAATAAAATTCAAAAAATTTAAATAGTAAGATTTAAATTGTTCTTTCACATCAAAAGGTGGTGAAATAAATTTTATAAAAAATAATAGATATTTTTATGCATAAAATTAGATTTATTCTTATTTTAATCCAAAAATATGTATTAGATGAATTTGAAAAAATTAATAGACAAATTTAATCATAATATATATGGTTATATATATTTTTTATGATACTATTACTACACGATAATAATATTCGAAATATATTATATATTCATTATTACTCAGTCTTGCATACAAGGAATGATTTTGGAGAAACTTATTGTTCCTTCTAAATTACTCTATTTGAAATACAAACCATTTTAAGGTAAAATATCTATATAATAAATTAGTTTTTATAAATTTAAAAAAAGGATTATTAGATGGTTAGTTGGGATTTTACATCATTCCCCCTTTTGGAAATTGTGTCCATGCAATTTTATTCACTTATCAAATATGGGGATATTTTTATCTCATAGTATTTTCATATTCCCATGATCCCTCTTCACCCAAATAGAATTTCCATAAAACCATAACCTAATAAATCAACTTATTTCTCAACACAATTTCTCTATGTTGAATAGCTTAAACATTTTGTTTCTTATCATAAATATTCTCTCCCTGTTGAACTTCTTCATGGATGAAAACTTGTTATAGGTCTACAAAAATCATTATTAACATAGAAACATTAGATACAATATTTACCTTGGATATAATAAGTGATAATTACACTCTGTATAAAATTGATCCAGCTTTATACATGATTTCATAAGGTTCAATGAACCACAGACTTGTCTTCCCCTTATTAACAAAACTATACTAACATTTCCATAAAAGAACATTATGAAAGATATGATCACCTACTTCCAATAAAATATCCTTCCTCCTATTATCCTTGTAACTTTTCTACATGCTATGTGATTTCCTCACGTGTCTCTGAATCAACTGGACTTTCTCTGTCATCTCATATACCAACTCTAGTCCTATTGAATTATATTCCTTGACATCATCGTAAAATGATGGTGTCCGACATCGCTTTACATATAATTATTCTAATGGTACAATATGTATACATGAAATAATGGTATTATTAAAATAATAACAATCAATGAAATATTATGAATCAAAATCCCCTATAAATCCATTGAAAACTCATGAAGAATATCCTTCAAGGTCTGAATTATTTTTTCCGACAACTCATCTGATTGGGGATGAAAAGATGTACTAAAATTTAATTATTTATCCAGTACATTTGAAGGGATTTCCAAAAGTCTGATATGAACATGGGATAAATATCATAAATAATGGATATTAGAACTCCATGTAACTGGACAAAACCATTAATAAAAAACCAACAAATTTGATTTAGTGATAGACTATCTTGAATGGAAAAAATGGTAATATTTAGAAAATCAATCACTAATATACCAGATAAAATTTTCAACTAAAAAATTCTTTGGTAATCCCAATATTATATCCACTGATATATTTTACCATTTTCATTATGTAATTAGCAATGTATGTAGCATGTCCTTTGAAAACATTCATTCAATATTAACTTGCATTCTATTCAAACAATTCACAGAAATGTAGTAAATATATTTTTTAATTCCATCCCATTAATAATACTTTTGATGGTCTTCGTATATCTTATTACTACCCAAATATAATGAAAATGGATAACTATGAGCTTCAATTAACATATATTTCTTCAATGATGATTTATATGGCACATATACTATCTTCCCAAAACTGAAAAAATTCTCAATATAAAAAACTGGAAACAAAAACTTTTTAACCTATTATTCATTTTTTTTTAAATTCATGGTCATCATCCTCTACCTTTTAAACACAATGATATAGATGATTGTAGTATAAAATGAAATAAAATAGGGGAATTTCATAATGAAATAAAAACTAATACAAATTCATTAAATCATTAACCCAAAGGTCACACTTCAAATGTAATATGGTTAATATAGAATTACATTTTCGGCTCAAAGAATCAACAACATAATTTTTTTCTCTAGGATTATAATGAATTTTGAATTCATAATCCAAAATTAGTTCCACACCTCTACACATTCTCATTTTAAATTATCTCTGATTTAATTTGTACATCATATTTTTCTGATTATTATATATTTCACACATTGTGCCATAAAAGTGATGCCACAAAATTTTTAACATCATCTAATTTGTATGGAAATTAGATGATGCCATAAAAGTGATGCCACACATTTGGTCAATATTTTTAACATCATCTAATTTTTCACATCATCTAATTCCAAATAATTAGTATGGAAATTTAACTCATGGGGTTCCCAACAACATGAAACACATTCAATTACCTAATAATTCTTCACTAGTAAACTACGAAGTCATTTCAATGAAGCATCTCTACATATAATAAATTCACGATTTTTTGAAGGTAGGGACAAAACAAGCGCATTTTCTAATATTCTATTCAATTTTTTAAAATATTGACCACATTATATTTTCTATATTAATATATCTAAAATACATTTTAGCTAAGTTAGTGGTATAGATAAACAATAAATGTTCTCAAAAAATATTCAGTACTAACTCTCTAATACAAGTAAAAAATGAATCTCTATGACATATGTAGGTCTTCCAAACAGTTGAACAACTTTTTTGAGAACATTCAACAGTTATACCATCTTTTGAAAGAATATTTCCATGGAATGAATTTATTTCAACCAATATCCAGTCTTACTAATCATTTCATATAACTTCAATTCTTTTTTGGCTTTCAAAAATGTTCTTCAATGCCTTTCATGTTTCTCCAGACATTTAGAATATACCATAATATTATCTATAAACAAATCCTAAAACTGATCCAAAAACTAATAAATGTCTCCCATAATAGGATTTATAAGTACATTAGGTCAATTTGATAAACCAAAGGGAATAAAAAATGTCATAATGTCAAAATCTCATTTGAAATGTTGCCTTTGGAATGTCATCTACTTCACCATCATCTAATTGTACCCAGACCTCAAATAAAACATTGAAAATTTCTGAGCACTTAGGAGATGATAAAAAATCATTGATAAGAAGAAAAGGGTACTTATTTTCAATAGTGATGTAATTCATGGATCTATAATCAACACAAAGTCTCATAAAACCATCATCATTTTTCGTAAAAAAAATCGGTGCACTACATGGTAATGTTCATGGTAGAATGTAGCACTTATCAAGAAACACATTAAAATGGTAATCCAGTTACGCATGTTCTACTTGAGGCATTATATAAGGGGTTTTGATATAATTATTTGCATTAGGCACCAAATAAATATTAAATTCAACATCCCAATTTAGAACAACAGCATGAAATTCATTACGAAAAACATATATAAATTCATTCACTACTATAATGTCACTAACCGTAACAATCTCTTTTATTGCAATAAAAAGAGCTGGAAAACATTCACTAAAATCTGTAATCAGTATCTCATCTTACTGATATGTTATAATTGGTAATGTATTATTTATAAAAATTGCAGGGATCCAAATTCTATTTTACAATTATAAACTGAAAGACAATCCATACCAAAACTGATATCAAACTCAACTATAATAATGTCATCTATTTGTTTTGAAAATAACTTTCCCCCAATAAATATATTGATTTTATTATAAATCATATAATCATAAATACATCCACCTAGAGTTTTTTCCTTACTTTTTATATCATATTCATGATACGATATTTCCAATTTACATATAATGATATAAAAATTAATGAATGTGTAGAACCTAATTAAAATATAATATTTAAATAATTTGAAAAAACATGTAACATACCTATCACTACTTTATTTGATGGTCTAAATCTCAACCAAAGTAGTGCAAATTGAATTTTCAACACAATTTTTATTTCGATCATGTTGGTTTATACCTTGTTTAATCATCATTGGACAAAAACTGGAATAATTACCAAATCATTTCAATTAAAAAATCTTACTTGATGTATTCTCAATGCTTTTTTTATCATTTACCATATAGATAAGAAAAATATTATCAATATTTCCACATCTGAAGCAGATCGCATAATTTGAAATACATTCACAAGGATATTTTTTACCACACCTATCACAAATGGGAATTTTCTTTTCTTACCTTTGAATGTCTTGATGAATTTATTCTTATTTCTATCCAAATGGACCTCTTCATTTTATTTTTCTCATAGGATAAATTATCAAAGAAAAAACTCCATTTTTACCTTCTCATCTCATTAAAAAACATAATCATATCTCTTGAACTATTGATAAGCCAATTCCCATCAATATATTGGCATTAATCTTCAGTAAAACTGATTATATTACAATCATGATCCCTAAATAATTTGGTCATACCTTAATGAATGTGTGAAATTTTCTCCATATACAGCTCTGAATCTTAGGTCATTAGTATCTATTCCATGAATTTGTTTTCCATCTTAATTTGACCAACAGTAGGAAAATATTTCTCATTGAAGATATTCATAAATTAATCCCTTATGATGGAATAATCTTTTTTACATCATCTGATATTTTCAACCATTGTCAACCACTAATCAGAGTCACCTTCAAAATGATAAATTCCAGGAGATAACTTTTGGTGAATAAAACAACTGCTGATTTAGAAACGCATTTCTAGGGATTTTATCCATCCTATGGATAGAATAGGGTATGATGTACCTATGAATTATAGGGGATAATGTAACATAAAATTATCCATTGTCACCATGTTACTCTCTAGTAGATTGGATTTCTCTCTTGTATGTACACCACCAACATTTATCACCTTATTCAAATTATCTATCACAACAACAAACTACATAGTTCTAATTTTCAACATCTTAGGATATTAATTCGGTAGGATAGATTCCTATCAGTTCAATCTCACAATGGTTTCCCTATTTAATCCATGGAAAACCATTATAAATAGACAAAATTTAGACAAATAATCATGGTTATATATAATTATATAATATTTTTACTTTACTATAGCTAAAATATTTAAATTTAATATCATTAATATTATTTTAACCCCTAATGTTACCCAAACAAACCATTAATTCCTACTGTAATTCCCCAATATTAAAACATTAGATAATTATGAGTTATGTCATGGATTTACATTATTTTACATTGAGGATATTTTTAGGTTCAGAGTTTCAAATAATTTGAAGATTAATAATACATAACAATTCAAATATTACAATGTAGGCACTTGTTATCAGTATCAATATTTCCAAAAAAAACATTCAAAAATGAAACGTGGATTCCATTCATTTTATATCATCATAATATTTCAAATGATACATTCCTTTCCAATATTCTCCCTTAAATTCAATAAAAATAATTTCAATCCTTTTTATGTGTAGAGAAATCATAGTAAGGGACACACAATGAAATAAAATAATTAGTTTCGTGAAAACATTCAATCCCATGAATATATTATCATAGTGTAATACTTTACACCATTAATAAGTTGTAAATAAATTCATTTTAAAGTAAGATCAATACATGCGGTTTTTAAGTAAAATATTACCATGATACCCATTGAAATGAAAAATAACACAGAAAGGTAGCATGGGGCATAAATATGCTTATATGGAATAACCATTCTCTCATCTTCTATACATGTCACCCTTAAAAAATAAAATTACCATATGGTCTAATTCTATACCCAATGAAATGAAAGGTATAATGTAACCTCCCTTCCTTGTATTATCAAGGAACAAACTATTATATTTTAATAATGAAAACACCGATGAAATGTTCAATTACTACTATATAATCATAACAAAAAATATTTCAAATTTAAATTTTTCACACCTAAAATTTCATTTGCAATCAAAAAAAATAATATAATGATATTGAAATATAAAATCAATTTTATAACACATTTTTAATACCAATAATTCCACAAAATGGAAGAGGTTTTTTTTCTATTTAAAAACATTACATATTTAAAAGGAATCTAGATAGAAAATACATTTCACTACGGCGCTAATGTTGGTGTCACCATATAGGTAAAAAAAGAACAATATATAAGATGTTTGTAAATAAAGTAAAATTCTCTTTATAGAAAACCTTAAATTATTTCATTTTTTAACCATATAATTGGTTTTTTATACACGTCATAAATAAAGGTGGTTTGTAACATCAAAATATCCCTCAAAAATGATATGGATGTCAAGTCATTTAAATCAAGTCTGATTTGTCACATATGTTTTTTATAATTATGAATCATAAAAATTAAATAATTATTTACATTCTTGAGAAACTTTTTTATGTATTAATTATTCATTATGTTAGTTATTACAAGGTTATAAAAATTATATTATTATTTATGTTAATGTCGTACATCAGTACATGATTCCAAATTTAATTTTTTAGGATGTCTAAAGTCCAAAGTGGTCATTATTCCATCATCCCATGGATAATATTCATGAAATAATAATAACTTATGTACATTAATTATAATTTTAAATCCATAAATTAATTTGGGATATGTAAAATGAATTGTGTTTCAATCATTGAGATGGTATGTAGTACGTATGCAAGATTAACGTTCCCATTTGTCAATTATCATTATGGAAAGAATGTAACCATTATTTTATCTTCCCCAAACCATAATAATATAATTAATATGATATTAATCATATATATAAATATATATATTATCCTTATTATATAGTGATTAAAAATGAATCTCATTGTTTCATCGAGGTGATAGTTAAAACATATGCACGAACGTCATTATAAGTTATATGTTAAATGAATGAAAGAATGTAATTGATATATTATTTTCATATACTGATAAAATTTAATGAATATTATATCTAAAAATTATTTAAATAAGTATAACCACTAATGAGATACGGCTATGTAAAACAAGTTACATCGGTTCGTGTAGGTGATAGTTCACCCTTACACACAAAAGATAAATTGTTTTCCCATTCGATGGATATGGAGTAAGATTTAAGTGATGATATTATCATAATAACATATCCGTATATTGGGAATAATTGTATTTTTCTTTCAACATGGTATACCTATATTCTAAGAAATTTATAAAACAAATAAAATAGAAACACATACTTAAAAACCTTACATCTTCTTCGGCTGATTTCCAATGATTATCACCGTAAAACCCCTAAGAAGGATGTCATTAACAAAATAATTCCACTTTATTATGGTTAGGGATTATAATAAGGTACTAAGGAATATATATACCAACCCAAATTGGTTTTCATGTGTTATATAATTTTAATAATTACTTATTTTATAAGAGAGGGGAGGGGCACTCTTTGAAGATTTCATTGTATTAAATTAATATAAATTAATATTATATTCCAAGTGGAAAAAATTGATCTCGTTTTAATTTAATATCATAATGGGTATAAATAAAATAATAATATAGTAATTAGACCTGTTTTTATATTTTTTAATCATTATATAGTAATTTTAAACATTATTTTACTCTTTTAATAATTTCCACGTTATCAAGTAATTTCCACTTTGGTAGTTAAAATAGTTACTATAATATGCCAAAATACCAAAAAAATATGTAATTTAGGACAATTTAAGACATATAAAAATTATTCTGTAAAATTTTATGTTATTTTCTATTTGATATCAGTTAAAAATATGTTTTATAATTTAAACAACCTTTACTCTCAGTTTTGACACTATTATTTTGTGATTTTTTAAGAATATCATAATAAAATAACATATTCAAAAAAAATATTATCATATAGATAATATTTAAAATTAATATATTTATATTATTTATGAATTTAATTATATTAAATTTTATTTATTTTAATATTTTAATATCATTAATTTTATTTTTCCATTAATTATACAATTGTTGCACCATCATTATGAAAGCCCTTAATTTAATTATTTCATCCATATAAATTATTAATAAATTATAATTAAGAAGATAAATATCTTAGATTAATAATGATACTTTATATGTAATATCATATTGAATATTATATCATATTTTAAAGATTTCACGTGATTAAATCAAAAGTATGACAAAATTGACTTTTCATTGAGTAAAATACTATAAATTTCATAAAGCCATAAAATTGGATCCATGGGCATAAAAAACGTCCCAAGTATTTTTTCAGTCAAGAATAGCTCATCCAATATAATTTGGACATGTTTTAGTACGCTTAACTGTGGTAATAATTATAATTTCTAAAGTTACTATTAATATATTAAAAAATATGAAGGGGACATTTTTATTAAATATATACCATCTTATTTTAAAATTGGAATCATTTTTTTAAATTAGAAACAAAGATATGGGTAAAAATAATTTAAAATCATCTCTACAGATGTATCGAGAAAATGAGTATCTAAAGTAAAAACAATCAAAATTTCACAAATTTTTCATATCAAAATTCAATGTAAAATTGATTCTAATTTCTTAAATTGGATTAATTAACTATAAATTTTTTTAATTATGTACTAAAACCTATAAAATAATTAATTTAACTATATAAATAAAATGTAAAAAAATAATTTCTCAAAAAATATTTTGTATTATTCACTCTTCATCAAAGTTTAAAATATATCAGAAAAATACCAAAAAATCACCCAATAGAATATTTGATATTTCCCATTCTAAAATTATTTTCAAATATTCATATAAAAGTTATAAAATTGACATAAATTATATTTTTAATTGATTATCCATCAAAAAGAGTTAAAACAACCCTTTAAAAAATATTAGAGCTTTTTATTCTTAAATTTGTATTTGTTCCTATTTTAAGTCAATAAATTTTATATGATAAACATTACAAAATTTAATAAACATGTGTAAAAATAAAATATTTAATTCTATTCATTCCCTCTAATACAATGGATATGTGATAATAATATTAAAAATATATTATTTTTTCAATGTAAGTCAAACTTACATGAAATGTAAGATTTTTAAAAAACTCATTTTTCTCTGTCAGGTATGCTATCTGACATAGAATCCTATTTAAGTTGAATTTACTATATAATTAATAAATGTTAATAAATATGAAAATTTCACATTCTATATTTACCAGGGATGTTACATTTTAAAAATAGGTGTCCTGGTTCCAATAATCACAGGATATGCCGTGACACATGTATCCCCAATGCTAGACCAAGTATAACACCCCAAGATTTCATAATATGTTATTTTTTCAAAGTAATTGAATAACATCCACTACACACAACACCGAGTTCAAGCGCATCATGACATACCAAACTATCTGTTCAAAAGTGGTAATGAATAGTATTAAATTAATTTTGAACTATATATAATATTTATAATTTTTGAATCCATATTATGATTTTCTCAGACATAATGAAAAAAAAACTTTTTCTTCAAATAAAAGAAATTTTTTAACAAAAATTCAAATTTACCGCCATTTAATGGAAAAACCTTTTTAAATACTATGTTTGAAACAATTATATATTCAAAATAAACTTCTTCATTAGAATCAGGACATAAGAATTTAGTTTCAATAAGGTCTTGTTGTTTTTCTGATAACATTCATATTTGGGTGAATATTGAAAAATACTATATCTTAACTGAAAACAACATTTTTAATCAAAATAAATTTAGTGTTAAATTAAAAATTTTAGGGGTTTTGAAGTATAAATATATTATATATTTACCATTCAATCCAATATTATTCATTTGAAATAATTTCACATTGAAATTCAACATAAAAATGTATCAATCATTTGTGAGTTATTATTTCTAAAAAAAAAGTTTTTTTATTTTGACAAGGGGAATTAATTTCAAATCAATAAATTAAAGTTATATGTTTTGAATTTGGTAAAATAGACTTGATTATTTAATTCAGAATATCAAAATTAGCTTAGGGTAAAATTTTGGTATTTTTATGAAAACATTCAAATTTATATTAATAGTGAAAAACATTGAGTTATTTGTTAAAAGTGACTTTTTATTTAAATAATTATATATTTTATTTAAATTTATTTTCGATCAAAATAGATACATAATACCTATATAAGTTAAATATAATTCATTGGAGTGATTTTTTATTATGTTTAGGTTTATAAAGATTTTATTAAACTTATTACCGTCTTTGACCCACCTTTTAGGAGCAAGTGAAAATTTGCATAATTTTTTTTACCACTTATGTGTGTTGATTTTAAAAAAATACATGAGACACTGTTAACTATATAATGTAAAATTTTGTTCAATGAGATGAAAATAATTTTTGGTAAATATTAACTTTTGACTTATTTACCGCGGTTAAAGGTCAGTAGGGTAATTCAAGGTAAAATGAAATTTATAATAATAATAAAATTACCTTAGGACATGTCTTAACCTTATTGGACGAGTCATTTCCGACCATGGGAATCTTTGGATTGATTTTGGGTTTCCATGGAGCCACTTATGAATGATAATGACACTTTATTTTAATTAAAATAAATTAAAGGAAAAATTGACCTTAAAAATATATTTTAGTAAATCAATTTTTACATGAGGTTATATAAGTCATATTTTATATTATAAATATTATTTGTAAATATAAAAATATTTCCTATATTATGGTAATTTTTTACAATTTATAGACATCAAATTAATTAAATAATTTTAGACACAATAATGATGTCGTAATTAACATCATTAATAAATGATTTAAATAAATATGATCCGTAATATTACAACTATATCCACAACCTGTCCCATTATTACTGGATGATTTTATATTGACCATGAGTCATATTATCTTTTTCATTAATTATTTTTGGACCTTTAGAAACCTAATATTACTATATAATAAAATAATATTTTCACAGCATCCTAAAGAGCCCTCCTCGCCCTTATAAATAGACACCAATTCTAACCCATTCTACACACCACTCAAGCCCCATGGATCATCCAAGACATACCAAATAAGATCTCATGTTCCCTATATTACACCTAGAAGCCTTACCATTTGTATAAATCAATTCAGATATCCCTTTTGGTTCAAACCAAAGTAAGTTACCCAAATTAAAGGTAACAGTTTCTCTTAAATTCTTTTCTTTTATTTAGTTTTATTTTACATATCCAAACTCTTTTTATTCCTTTATTTTATGAAAACACTAGTATAATAAATATACTATAATGTTGTTATCATATGGATTCGAACTTCAGTTACACACACCTCCATCTAATGGGTGAAGAACATACTGTTTCTGTAGTTGGAAAACTAACAACTCATGAAACGATGATTGTTTGATTGTCTCTTACCGCCTCTCATGGTGTCCATTAAGATGGAACTGTATTTATATATGATATATATATTACGTTTATGTTTTCTTTGTGCTTCTGTATTTTCCATTTATATCACACCCTTATGGTTTCCGTTATTGGTAAAATGCGATTATTTCATTTTAGGAAGTGTCGACTACCAACCCCTCAAAGTGATATGACTCATTAATGACATATGTGGGACGCATAAAGTATGGAATTAATGATATTATAAATTATATTATACTGGAATAATAATATAACTATGTATCATTATGTTTTAATTCAATTAAAATACAAAAAGGAAATGAATAAAGCATTCCAACGTATGTACAACTTACTTTCTCAATGAAAGGTGCATTTAATTTCTTATCTCCAAATTTTATGTATTGTTATAATTACATATATATATTGAAACGAAATGGAATATATGAAATCTAAATGAGTAAATTCATTCTTTATATATTTTAATTTTTATCCACATGGTCAATTTATTTTTACAACTAATTAATTTTTGACTCAATATCTGAACATTGAAAAAATGTCCGATATGAACAAAAATAATTAACTAATGGTTATTGCAGGGTAATAAATGATATAAAAGGAATATTAAAATAGAAAATATTCTTAATAAATATTAAATTAACTGACGTTTATTATTCAGGATGAACATGAAACATACGAGCGACTCCAGTCAGACAGGTGGTAAGGGGTTTCTTATCTCACGTTTAATTCCGTGAGATTTCTATTATTCACCACTTATTTATTGCATGTGGTGTATTCTGTACTACCATTTGATATATATTATTTTGATTATCTTTATATTCATGATATTTTGTGATTCATTTGGTGGTTATTGACTATTGTTCATATGACTCAATCGATTACAACGCGGTAAGGGTAATTATCTAAATGTCATTATTATCCAAGATTGTTCATTGGTATGTATTTTCTGGGACATACCTATCATAGATACCCATATTTTATTAAAATTATTTCAAAATGAATCTTTTTAGGTTTTATGTGAGGGTATATTTAATACGATCATTATTTTATATGTTTTAATGATTTATCTTTCTAATCCCTTTTAATTAATGTACATGTTTTCAAAATTATTTTAAGGATTTATTTATATGGATATGAATGTTTTGAAATGAAAATTATATTAAAATTTTTAATGTGCTATGGCCTAATTTGATTCAAAAATCTCTTTTAAACGACATCATTTATTAATTGCGACAATTTTAAATGATATCATGAAAAAATGGGTATATCTATCAAAGCATTTTACTGATAATTTTAATCTAGGTCTACATGCTTTGATGAATTTCATACTTGTTTGAAGTTGAATTATAATGATACAAATCTTACATATTGTATTGAATGTTTTGTTATATGTTTGACTGTGGATGTGTCATTTTTATAAAATTCATGGATTTTTTATTATGTATTTACATTTCATATGCTAGTTTTAATACGAATGTTTATGTTATATTTTAACCATTTCTTATGAGGATGTATTGGACTAATATGTTCCAGGATGGGGACTGAAAAATGTAAGCCCATGGGGATGGTGTCTGGTTACAGAATACCCTCCAGGGTAGAGTCCGGTTATAGAGGCCTTCCAGGATGGAGTCCTGTTACAAAGGCTCTCTGGGATGGTGTCCGATTATAGTTAGCTCATAGGTCCGGACCTGAGCCCTACACACAGAAATTAAAGAATGGTACTATACATTATCTCATTATGAAATTAGTTATTACATGTGATTATTATACTAGTTGAATATCCATGTTCATGTTTATATGGTAATATTTGAATTATTTTTTTCCAAATTTTGTACAATTTAATATTTGAAATGCTGTTGTTTTTATTACACATCATTCCTTAAAAGTTTATAGCATCTGCTCAATTATTTTCCCTTACAGAGCATCTGAGATCACATAATTATTATGATTTATTTTCCTATGATATGAAAAAGATAGTTATTAGTGACATGTAGTCATAATCATGGAGTCTTGGACATTTCTAATGGAATAAATTATTTTTGTTTCTCTTTTCATGTTGTAATGATGAACTTCGTGTATGTCATATATTTTTCCAAGACTGTTAAAATGATCGGTCCTTCAGGACTTGTTTACTTGTAATCATGCTAATGTTATGTAATATTGCACCAACTCTTGGTAACTGGGGTCGGGGCATTACAGTTTCTATCAAATAAAGTTTAGTAATAACTTTGGAAACTAGATTTAGATAAACTCTGATTAGAGAACATTATCCTGATATAGACATTGATGATTAGTATAGAAGAACTTCCTTGAATTTTGGTAATGTATAGATTTTTTGAGTTTTCCAAGAAAATAAATCCATGTCTAGATACGAGCAGGTAGAGGTGGCTCAGACATAGATGTATGAAAGGGTAAAACCAAAAAAACTGCATTGAGCTAGACTCGATTGGGAATTGGTGCACAATAACGGGCCTTGCTGTACTCTTGGTTACGACAATCCTAGGGGATATTCTCAATATAATTCTCATTTTTATTAAAAATAATTATGGGGTATTTACAAGTATATAGCTCCTAAAATAAAATATTGTTATTATTAAAGATTATATACATAAAATGTGCAATTTATGATAGCTATTTTAAAAGTTAGGTATTATTTAGTGCAATTCATAAAATGGCCTAGTGTATGCCATTGTATTGAAATGGTTCCCAGTGGAAGGAATGAGAACTCCAACAATACGTAATATCCAAAGAGTAAGAAGGATCATATCTTTCAGGGTATTATGCCAACTATTGGTAAGAAAATAGTCTCCAATGTATTCCCAATGTATAATGAAATAATAGCAATTGGTAATAATATAATTACATAATTTTTTGAGTCCTATGGATTTGTTTGGAAGAATGAGATGAAAATGATTGAAGAGAGAAAAAAGGATAATGGGAAGATGGAAAAGAAGGACTTTCCCATTTGTAATAACTGTTGAAATAATAACAATGTTAAATTCATGAAGGGAAGGGGAGTTTGTTACAATTGTGGGGGAAAAGGACACCAAGTACGTGATTACAAGAGTAAGAAAAAAGTTTCAAATGTACAATGATTCTTCTGAAAGGAGTTGGTACACTACGAAAATCAATTTCCAAATCATCAGAGTACACCCCCAATGCCGCTATTGGATTATAAAAATGTTATGATAATACCAATGTTGAAGAGGAATGATTATATTTCATACATTGTTATTAATGTATTGTTTCATTTGAGTATTTAATTAATTATGTACGTGTTATAATAATTATATTGTATATAAGGATTGTACTGAAGTATTATTTAATTAATGGCTTGTAATTGTGTGGAACCAAGAAAAGTTACTCAATAGCAGTTTAAATTTTTGGAAAATATATGGTTTAATGAAAGATAAACCATAATATGGTTATAATAATGATGTAGTGTTTTTGGAATAATAGATGATTGATTTAAGGAAATTATATTTGATATTCTTGACTACCATGAAACTGATTAATGATTTGTATATTTGATCATTGATAGAGTTTTCCAAATTTTTGGATAGAGGGATTATATTCATTATTCTATATGGAATAAGGAGAAATAATGTAATCAATATGGTTTTATTGTAATTCAGGATGTTGTTGTGTTTTAAAAGAATACATGATGATGTTTTTCACATGTCATTACTTGGAAAAATGGATCATCATTGTGATTACATTCCATTTAAATTTTGGACTATGAGTTTGGACAAAAGTATTATGGATATTTCATGTTTTAGATTATTTTTGGATTTCCATAAAAATGACAACTCGAAGGTCGGGTGGCAACCCATTGCGTCCGGAAAGGTCGTCAGACTTGAACCTGCAACCAAAGAGCCACCATGGTGTATCACCTACCACTGGCCCACGGGATGTCCTGGATTGAATAATGTAGTTTTTTAAAAAGGGTTGGTTGATGAATTATAAATTCATATTTTAATCCTTATACGAATAAGATAATTAGAATATTTTTTATGTTTTATTATCTTTTAGAGTAAATGATGAGTTTTTTTGTAGAAATTAGTTAAAGAAAGGAAATATACATGTAAATGTCATATTCTTTCTTCCATTATTAAATGAATAAATTAATTCGTAAACTTTAGAAAGGGATATTAAAACAAAAAATGTGTTATCCTAATACCTTATGTTTTATTCAACTGATGATATTTTAAATCACCATAGATTGATGTTCAATTCTAGAAATTGTTTATGAATGATGAACTCAATCACACCATATAAATATTTATGTTTCCCCCAATTATGTGTCCTTAATTTCAACCAATTATTTCCAAATATAGATCATAATTTAATGGTGACTTTTTCATTTCCCTTTTCCTCTTATTAAGACTAAAATGTATTAACCCAATTTCCAATGTGGGTTTTCCCACAATTGTATTTATTATATTCATCATTTTGTTTTTGAAGAACAATTTAAAATTGTGAGGACACAATTTATTTTTTGATGGAATAATGTAACACCCCAAGATTTCATAGTACATTATTTTTTTCAAAGTAATTTAATAACTTGCACTACACGCAAAATCATGTTCAAGTGTACCACAACTTACCAAACAAGACATTAAAAAGAGGATATGAATAGTATTTACTAAATTTTGAAATTTATATAATAATTATAATTTTAGAATCCATATTATGAGTTTCTTAGACATAATGAAAAAATATATTTTTTTCAGATAAAAAAGAATTTCTTTTAAAAGGAAATTTTATGGCGTTTAAATGACGAACCCTTTCTAAATACAATATTTTAAACTTTTATATATTAAAAATAATCTTATTGTATATAATCATGACATAATAATATATTGTCAATAAATTTTCGGTGTTTTTCTGATAACATTAATATTTGGGTGAATAGTGAGATATACTCTATTTTAACTAAAAATAACTTTTTTAATCAAAATAATTTGTATTGTTAAATTATAAATTTTAATGGTTTTTAAATATAAATAGATTATATTTTTACCATTTAATCCATGGTTATTTGTTGAAAATATATTCACTTTGAAATTGAACACAAACAAATATCAATCTTTTGTGAGTTATTATTTCATAGAAACACATTTTTTCGACAACTAAAATTAATTATAAATTAATAAATGAAACTTTTATGATTTTAAGTTGGTAAAATAGAAATAATTTTTTAATTCATTATATCAAAATTAGTATAGGGTGAAATTTTGGTATTTATCTGAAAACTTTCAATTTTGGATTATAGTGAAAAACACTGTGCTTTATGTTAAAACCAAATTTTTTTTAAATAGTTATTTATTTTATTTAATTTTATTTTAAAAAAAATATATAATACCTATATATGTTCAATATAATTCATTGGAGTCATTTTATAATAAGTTTAGATATATAAAAATTTTATTAAACTTTTTACAGTCTTTTAACCACCTCTTAGGAGAATTTGCAAATTTTTATGGAACTTAATATTACCTCTTCCATGAGTAGAATATCAAAAATCCAAGAGACACTGATGACCTCAGAAAGAAAAATTTGGTTCAATAAGATGATTGTAATTTTCGATAAATAGTTACTTTTGACTTTTATTTACCGCAGATAATGGTAAATAAGGTAATTCAAGGTAAAAAGAATATTATAATAAAAAAATTACCTTAACCATTTTCCTAACCTTATTGTATGAGTCATGTCAAACCATGGACATCCTTGGGTCGATTTTGGTCCCCCATGGAGCCACTTATGAATGAAAATGACATTTTATTTTAATTAACATAAATTAACGGCAAAAATGACATAAACAAATTTTTTATTGTAAATCATTTTTTACATGGGTTTATATAAGTCATCATTTCGACTATAAATATTCATTGTAAAGATAATATCATTTCCTACATTATGGTATTTTTTTATAATTTTTATATATTAAATATTTTATATTATTTATGACACAATAATGATGTAGTATTTAACTCATTAATAAATGATTTAAATAAATAAGATTATTAATATTAAAACTATATCCAAAACCTGTCCAATTCATATTGGTAGATTTTATATCGACCACGAGTCATCTTATCTTCGACATTAATTAGTTTTGGACCTTTATAAACCGAATATCACTATAATAAAATTAATATTTTCAAACATTCATAAAGAGCCCCTCCTCTCCCTTATAAAAGGACACCACTTCTATCCCATTCCACACACATACAATGCCCCATGTCTTACCCAAACCCTGCCAAAATACACTCTCAGGATCCCTATATTACACAAAGAAGCCATACCTTAGGCATAAGTCAATTAAAAATGTCTTTTTTGTTCAAACTAGAGTAAGTTCCCCAAATTAATGCTAACAGTTTCTCTTAAATAATTTTCGTTTATTTTGTTTTCTTTTACGCCTCCAAACTCTTTTTATTCCATTATTTTATAAAAAATAATGTATCCTAAATATAATAGGATTCTTTTATTATAAGTATTCTAACGACACTTACACACACCTCCATCTATTTGTTGAAGAACATATTGTTTCTATGATTGGAAAACTAACACCTCACGAAATGATGATTATTTGATTATCCCTTACCGCCTCTCATAGTGGCCATTAATATAGAACTCTATTTATATATGATATATATATATTATGTCTATTTTTTCTTTTTTCTTATATATTTCACATTTATATCATACCATTGTGGTTTCCATTATGGGTAAAACATGATAATTTCATTTGAGGAAGTGACGACTACCGCCCCCTCAATGTTATATAACTCGTTAATGACTTATTTGGGACATATAAAGTATGGAGTTATTGATATTATATATGATATGATACTTTAATTATAATATACTTATTTATAATTATGTTCTAATTCTATTAAAATACAAATTAGAAATGAAAGTAGCGTTCATGCGTATGTACAACTTACCATATCCCTGAACGATGCATTTTATTTATAATATCCAAATTTTATGTACTGTTATAAATACATATATATACTGGAAATATATTATATATATGAAATATAAATGAATAATATCATTTTATAGATAATGGAATTTTGACAAGAAGGACAATTTATAATTATAACATGTTCATTTTTGACTCAAGTCCAAACATCGACAAAATATCTGATATGAGCTCAAATAATTAACTAATTGTTATAACAAGGTAATAAGTGATATAAAAATAATTTCAACCATGAAACTAATCTTATTCAAGTATAAATTAACATAAGTTTGTTATTCAGGAAGAACAAGGAACATACGATCGAGTCAATTTGGACATGTGGTAAGGGGTTTCTTATCTCACAATTAATTCCGCGTGATTTCCAATGTTCACCATTTATTTATTTCATGTGGTGTATTTTGTACTTCCATTTGATATATATATATATATTATCATGATTCCCGTTATATTAATGATATTATGTGATTTATTTGGTAGTTATTGACTATTATTCATACGACTCGATTGATTACAACAGGTTAAGGGTTAATTCATCAATCTCATTATTATCTGAGATTGTTCATGTGTAAGTATTTTTGAGGACATAGTTTTCATAGATTCCCATATTTTATAAAAACTATTTCAAAAAAATCGTTTATAGTTATATGGGAAGGTTTATTTAACTAGATCATCATTTTAAATGTTTAAATATTTATCTTTTCAAACCCTTTTATCTAATGTCCATGTTTTCAAAATGATTTTCTAGATTTATTTATGTGGACATGAATATTTAGAAAAGTTAATAATTTTAAAAAGTTTTAAAGTGGCACAGGACGATTTGATTCAAAAATCCCTTTTGAATGACTACTTTTATAAATTGTGATAATTTTTTATGATTTCATTGAAAATGGTATTTCTCTCAAAGCATTTTACTGAAAATTTTCATCTATGTCAACATCCTTTAATGTACATTATATTAGTTCGACGTTGATTTATTATGATACCAATGATACATATTTTATTGAATGTTTTGTGATATGTTTGATAGTGTATGTGTTATTATTTTTTATTATTCATGGTTTATGGTTAATATATTGAAATTTCGTATGCTAGTTTTAATACGAATGTTTATGATATATTTAAATATTTTCTTATGATGAATGCATTAGACTAGTATGTTCTGGGTTAGGGACCAGTAAACATAAGCCCTCCGGGTTCGAGTCTAGTTACCAAAGACCCTCTAGGTTGGAGTCCAGTTACCGAGGCTCTCCGGGATGGAGTCCGGTTACATAGGCTCTCTAAGATGGAGTCCAGTTACAGAGGCTCTCCGGGTTGGGGTCTGGTTATAGTTAGCCCATAGGTCTTGGTACAAGTCCTTGACATAGAAATTAAAGTCAAGAACTATACATTCCCTCATAATGAAATTAGTGATTACATGTGATTATTAGACTAGTAGAATATCCATGTGCTTGTTTATATGGTAATGTTTGATTTAATTTTGTCATATTATGTTAGATTTTATGTTTAAAAGGTTGTTGTTTTTATTACATATTTTGCCTTAAAAGTGTATTGCTTCTGCTAAATTATTTACCCCTACTGAGCATATAATTTCACCCCTTTCTTATGATTAATTTTTCCTGGATATAAAGAAGTTAGTTATGAGTGACTATTATACATAATCTATGAGTCTTTGACGTTTCTAATGGAATAAATTACTATTGTTTTTTCATTTAAAGTTGAAATTTTTAACTTCATGTATGTAATCTATTTTCCAAGACTGATAAATTGATCAGTCCATCAGGACTTGATTTCTTCTAATCATTCCAATGTTATCTAATAATGCACCGACTTTGGTTAACTTTGGTATGGGCGTTACAACCTGCTCCTACAATCAATGGGAAAATACCCCCTATGAATATGGTTCAAACCTATGTGAAAGATTCCCATTATAGAACTACATATTTCTTTATTCTTATTACCTTATATTTGTAAAGATTCTTGGATCACTAACCTTTGGTCTTGTCGAAACATAAAAAATAAATTATTTCAACATTACTATTCAGATATCATAGTTTTATAGAGAACATATCATGTCCTAGTCTCATGATAATAAACTATATAAAAAATCACTTTTAACAGTTCATAAAATCATCACCTACATTTTGTTAAAAAGTTCTGAGTTTTACAATGACATTCTGCATATGCATGATTCAGATATTTGTAATGATTTTTGGCATGCATAGAATATATGATAATTAACTAATATATAGTATATAGCTACCCACTAATAATCCCATGTAGGAATAAAAGATTCAATATATATCTAAGTTCACATAAATAGTTCAAAATTTCTGCCATGGATGTCTTTTACAATTATCACATTAGTTCCCATTTCTTTACCATGTGACATTAAACTTTATGGAAGGGAAAATTTCAATACCACATGATGTAAAATTGTTTGGATAATGTCATGGCCTCATGATATTAACAATGAAAAAAACACATCCCAAATATATAATGTTAAAATGTGTAGTCCATCACCCATCACCATCCATTATCAAAGGACCATATGAGACATACCCTAGTCAACCAGAATAAGGGTTCTCTTTTAATCATTTATTCCTCTTAACAAATAAATCAAACATACCAATTTGAGAACCTCCAGCTTCCAAAACCCTTTCATGGCCCTGGGAAATGAAAAGAGATATCTCAGTTTGAAATTTATATTTATTCATGAGATATTTTACCTACCGACCAAATATATCATCGCCGTGTAAAAATGGTTTTCTATTCACATGATCCTAATATAATTGTAGAAGTACTCAACACCTAAGGGTATTCCATTCCATACCCAACATTATTTTCCAATATCAGTATACAGGAACGAAGAACATTGGGCCATTATTTACCACATTTTCATCTCCCTCCTAGAAGGATGATGGAGTGATCATGAACCTTGGTATATTAATTTTTATATTATGTATCATTACCCACATTCCATGTCCATGGTTGTCAATTTTATAAAATAAATTCATATTAGTGATAGTTTTAGGACCTTACACATAATCCATTGATATTCTATATCACAAGACCCTAACCTGCTAGTAAAAAAGAAAACAAATGTATAATGATGAAAACTATTAGAGTTATTAAATAAATACAAGTCTCCACACACTAGAATATTCATCTCCAAATGGTTATGAACAATTTGGGGCATAAATTATTAAGGCACAATGATCATAAGTCCTAATTGGTGGCCCTAGTAAATGAAAATCAGTGCTCTCTATAACCCTTGTTCTTTAAAAAACGAATTTTAATGTTCTTTTATGTCTCCTTAACGTGATAGAATGTTATTTAGGTTTCAAAAAAACATAAAGGGTTCTTTAACTATCCCTTTAATATGACAATTTTCATAATCTAAATCCTTACCTTTGAAGCCTGTGCCAACCCAACCAGTTACTTCAGTTGTTATCGTTCTCATAGAACACCATGAACCATGGTATTATTTTCACATTATTCATCCCAATAGAAAACTGGTCATATGGATTAGATAACATATATTGGACCCCTATATGATTCATTAGAAAATTCAAACCATTCCCAAAGGGAATTTTCTTATTTGATGTTTCGTCCCAGAGGCATGCCCCCCAAAAATCCATATGTTATTTACATTACATTGTGGAACATTACAATCTCATATAATTATCATTTATGGGATATTATCCAATAGTTTCCTCCTCCATTTTACTCATATATTCATACACCATTATTTTAAATATCCATATCCAGTCAATTCTAGTGTATTAGACATCATCAGTGATACTTCACAATGTATTGTACCCATTATCAATTGAGGAATGAGAAAAGTTATTCCGAAATATTTTAATGGCCCACATGATGTGATTTTGAACCATATTGAAATGGGTTTTATCCTTCAAAATAATAATATATTCTATTATACAACTCCATATCACTTCATATATAGATGTATTGTCAATTCCTTGCATCATAGTCTAGACATTGGTGTCTTTATAAATTCTTCATGGACCTTGTAATAGAGTGGGGATCCCCTTTACCCAACCATTATTGTATTCCATATGGTATCATAAATATAGAGTGTCTCAACTACAAACTATAATAATATTCTCCATATATGCATGAAACTAAAATCCACATAAGCCATCGTTGTACTATGGAAGAATCCATACCATATGGTGTTTTGTGTTTTCCTTGGATCACCTTTCCTATTTCATGTTCTTTGATTAAATATCATGTACATGAGACTTACAGAGCCCATATTCAAAAAATCCCTGAGGGCCATAAATTCTTAGTGTTTCACCATAAATCATTGGGAATCTAAGATAGGATACAAGGTCTTGGAAGATATCATTAATACTGAATCCTTATAATAATTATAAGAATTATGGGTTTCATAACCCTACATGAACATTCATTCATCATAATATCAATGAACAGCACAGCCTATAATAACCCTTCATGGATACTCATTCATTAGAAACACTCCAATGTTGTAAAGACCTTGAACACTTAATTAATACACAAACTCTGATACAAATAGAAGTTCTAATGATAAATTGCATAAACTACACCAATATAATGTCAGATCCACACTACCATAGACCATAATAATAGAATTTTTGAGATAAATACTATAAACTAATAGTAGTATAATGTCTAATACAGATTAATCTAAACTACCATCAACGGAAATTACAATATAGAAGACTCTAAACTTACAGTAGTAGAAATTAATATCTAGAGGAATAAAAAATACCTCCTATATGTGGTCTATGATATGAGACCATAAAACAAAAATTATTAATTGTTTCTTGCTGGATGAAATTAAACTAAAACAGTAGAAGTTCTGATTAAGAGGAATCTAATATAAAGCACATCAATGTTCATGTTTTCAGGGCCATAAAGCGTGAAACTAAAGGTGGAAAATTCTCTCAACGGTGATATCCCAAAAATGGTATCTTGGGAAAAATTGGTGTATCTTCTCATTGTGCCTACACATTGTGTGACCTAAGAAACATTATGTAATATGAAAGTGAATGATTCAAAAAACATGTCATGTCAAGAACTAGAAGGAGGGTGCTATGAGAAAAATAATGGTCTACAACCACATAATATTCCCCTATAAAAATATTATTAAAAAATTGGGGAATTATAAATAAAATTATACTTTTATGGTAGAGATCATTAATTATAAGTATTAAATTTCAATCTAAGTTCACAATTTCCACTAAATTAGTATTTAATTAGTGGATTACCCTTATGATAAATATATTATAAAAAATTTATCATTGTAAATTTGGAAACCTCATGGATAATAGAGAAGTTACCTTAAATATGAGTCGTATGTTGGGGGAAGTTGTGGTCATTTATTATGAAAAATCATTTAATAGTTAGGAACTCAAATATTAGTGTTTGTGTCTATTGAATATTACATAGTGGATGAGTATCATTGATGATATATGAAACTTTTCAACCAAAAAATGGATCCCTAACCCGGATATTTTTACAGAAAAAGTGACATTCACCTTTCAATGAATGAGATATATATACATAAGTGTTTTCATCCAATAATTCCTCATATGTGATTCTGTGTTCTGTATGCATGGGTTTGATCTAAAAATTAATATATCTAAAAACTAAGTAAAACATGATTACCATTCTAATTGGATATGTAGTAATGTTCCTGTACCTTACATATGATATATCCATAAGTTCATTTCAACCAAAATTACCCTTTTCAACATGGTGATCCCAAGATGAACAAAGCATATATTCTAATGGGAAATCACATGTTTTCCAAATTCAAATGTAGTTAACAAGAGATGTATATTATGATATTAATTTTTAAACCAATATGGTTGGGTTTAATTATTATTTCTTAATGATGTATATTATTTATGATAAATATGATTTCATTTAAATCTAAGTGCTCAAGGTCAGATGTCTCCTCCTGACAAAACCCCAAATTTCTTATTCAACACATTCAAGAAAAATACTCTCCTGTGGATCAATATAAAATCCTATAAAATGGTGAGATATAATGGAATTTTATCATTGGTTACCATATAATTATAATAAATTAATTCTTAATGAAACAAATTATAAGGGGGACTTTTTCTGACACCCGTAATTGTTTTATATGATATTTTTCCATTAAATATTTTTCAATTTCCACACTATGAAAATAAAGTATATGTTTTACATGAAATACATAAAGGAGTAATTATTGAATGAAATTTTATGGGAATGTGCATTATTAAAAAATTCATATACATTATTTTACCCATATTAGTTAGATTCTTTTTTTAGTAATAACAGGTTCCCATGGCCAAAAAAATTGGAAAACTATGCTAACCTGTCAGAAAGCACCATAAAAGGTTCTTGTAAGAGTCTTAAAACTATTAACTAGGAGAAATATATCCATCCACCAAATAATTAGCATGATAAATCTTCTCTCACAATGTTCATACACAATTGTGTGTATCTCTACCTAGATAGTTGACACATTGGGAAGCTATAGCCAGTGATGGCTGATGCAAGTGTCGTCGATGCTGACTCCACTACCCGCTAGATGAATTGATGTTGTTGTTTGATATATTATATGGTCCCTAAATAGGAAACATATCATTGTGGGATGTAGTATTTTTGTATAAAATATTCCTTTATTTAAAACCATAAAAAAATAACTAATGTTTTTTGATTACGACACTTTGTGCAATCGGATGCCTTGACACTATCATCTTCAACCTCCGACCACCTACTTCTCCTTGGAATCCCACGGTTTGTCACTAATAAGCCTCCCAAAAATTCCCCACAACTCAACTTATTTCATTGCATATTTATCTGGTGACCAACATGAGTTGAAGAAGATATGCTTGATGCCAAATGTCTATGTATTATATTCTTTTTCACAAAAATTACACCTTTCAAAAAAATTACAATTTTCATATGAATCTAATTCTAAGTCTAAAAAATATATATCATGGAATCTTATGAAGATCACACGATTGATGATGATGGTCTAGAGAGGTCATTTGGACATCATTGTGTTTTTTTCTATATCATAACATTACTCCCATAAAGATAGGCTCTCGTCAGTGGAACACATAAAGTTCCACCAAATCCTAATTTTAGTGACAAGGAATAATATCATTAATCTATTCATGATTTAACCTTAGTGAAGATAATGTAAATCCTTGATACTATTAAGCATTCCATCCTGAGAAATCATTTCATGATTTCAATATTATTTTCATGTGAAGCCTCAACCACCTCCAAAAAATACACACTGTATATTCAATATGGAAAGATGAATAATACATGGATGACATATAAATATTTAAACACATAAACTCCAATTAAAAATTTACATATTAAGGATTAAGGAAGAATATAATAAGTAGATCACACCAGCCACCCCCATGAAGAACACCCACAAGTGATCATAAAATCATATTTCATGATTAATTTATGAACATGAAATCAAATGATGTAACGAACATCATGAGGAAATTTGTTAATATGTGTGATAACACACATAATCTATGACTCCAACATGCGTGACCTATATCCATGTATGAAAATATGATGTGAACCCTCTATACATGTTTCTAATATCTCTATTTTTTTATTCAATCTCAGTAATAATATAATATCAGGTTACACAATTGTGAAGGCTCTAATAATTGAGGTGAACCCATACTAGTGTTGATGGAGTTACACACACATACCCACATTCTCAAAATGTCCCATACACAAGTCTGGTGGTGCTCACATGGAACCATGGATATGGTTACCTCAACATTTTTCATCATTGTGGATCCATGTGCATAGAAGATAAACTCTATCAAAATTCACCTCCTAGGCCGTGAACCATTACTCACCATTAACATTGTTACCTCATTCATATAAATGATGTTAATTGATACTCACATGCACAAGATTTATGATCCAATCACAATACCCCCTTTGGGGTCATGAAAATCACATGAGTAATGTGATTTCTTGCAACTCCATCATGAAAAAACCCAAATTGAATACATATAAACTCACAGGAATGCCCACCCTTTGATATACATTCAATGGTTGGTGATTAATTATATTTAAAACATTAGTTGTGAACTCTCCATCCATGAAAATAATGTCCATATTGTTTTGAGGTATGATCCCTTACAGAAGGTGACTTCAACAACTGTATAGGCATGAGATCAATAACATGTTTGAAAGACCCCCACCACATGATTAAATTATATTCACATAGACAAAAGATTCATCATTGATCTCATAAGGGTCCTTGATGGCTTCAGGCTTATCACATTTAATGAAATGTAGAACATGGATAATTTGGGTTTCTCTTGGAAAAAAATGATTAACATGTTAACAGTGTCATATGATTGTTTTTGGAAAATCCATGTTGATCCCATGAAATATAAAAGCATCTCAAAATTATCATGTGACTTCATATACACAAGACATGTTTAACTATTTGAATCCTCTTGGAAATGTCATCTTTGATAATGCTATGATATCATAGAAAATTCAAGTAATCATGTGAATATATCAAAAAAAACAATTATTCAAAAGAATGAACATGGACATGTATTCTTTGACCATGCGATGAAATCCAAGACATGTTATTTGATGCAATGAAATATTTTATACATTTACTCTATGATATGATGAATACATCTAAGATATGTCAACTAGTATTAAGAAATACCATCAACACATATTCTTTGATTATGTGATGTAATCCAAGATATGATAGTGGATCACACAAAAGATATTAGACACATTATTTTTGATCTTGTGAAACATCGAGGAAATTCTAGGAAGACACCATTGGGAATTCCCTCTATATCAAACTAACACCTAAAAAAGGATAATTGTACAATAAATACTTCTCTAGCATACAAACAAGAAATTCTACGTAGATCCCTTGGTAAATGTCAACTATATATGGTAGATACACTTTGACTTGAAATATATGTAACCCTGGCTAGTAACCTTCAATATAATGTCGTATTTATAAGATACGTGTCCTTGATGGGTTAGGTTTACACAATTATGTGACACAATATGTTTTATGTTTTCAAACATTCATATATATTATCAAAAGCATATACAACATACCTCGAATGGTTTCCAACTCTTTTAATCATTAAAAAGATAGAGAACGAATATTCAAAATGGAATCCTTCTTGATATAATCCCCCATTATTCCTAAAACCTCTAGGATGATAATAATTTCTCCGAGCATAATACCATATCCTAGCCCATCAGTCGGTTTGGGGGTCACACAACTATAAAGACTATAATTACATTCCAAACAAGATACCTGGTATTCCTTCCTAAGACCTAATATCCAATAGGAATCCACCTTGGTTTAAGACTATTTATTTTCCAAATATTTCTTTCTTGGGGGGTAAATTATTACATAATTTTACCGTTACTCATCATCAATTATCATATAAGTAGTGGGATTATTTACTTGCACCGTTTTATGTGGATGACCTAACTATTCCAACAAGTAACTCAATCCCATTAATGTGTTTGTGAAATATCAAAATATAATTACTCTGATTCTGGTTATATATAAGAAATATTGTAATCCTCCCAATGTACTGAGATCCAATAAATATACATTGTGATATTTTTAATGATACCTCCTTAAGGGAAACATTATTGTGTAATTTTTTTTAGAATTCTCTCATTGAATGTGTCTTATTTTTTTGTATGTCTTGTTTCTTACATAGATCATGAATCATGTAGGCTTAGAGACTAGTGATGATTGTACCAATAGATTGGTTGGGATTTCCCATGTTTGGGATCTTCATTGGGATGTAATTACTATTACAGAAAATCTTCACTCAATGGGATATATTCTCAATAAGGATATATATGGTAGTCGTATATGAAAAATTCCCTTCCAATGACTCTTTTTTCACATGTTTCACAACAATGGCACACGTAACATGAACTAAGTACACATTGATTCATATGTTAATAGAATATATAAGATTACTCATCAATGTATTATACTAATATTTATTTCCTTACCACAAAAATTAAACATCATTTAACAATCATGTCACACGACCTCAAACTATATTAAAAAACTCTGGGGGTTTTGATTCAAAGCCTCAAAAAAATGTAGGCGACATTATAAGGTTTTAATAAAAGATCAAATACCCAACCACCACTCTAGTCAATAATAAACTCCATAGTACTTGATGATTGATATGAACAGAAGATGAATAAATGAAAATGGGAATGGTGGAGAATCTATGGTATATGAACAATTGTCAATGACAACACATAAACACAACCATGTTATTAACACAGGGTTAGCTAATCTCATATTATGAATTAGGATTGAATTATTGATCATTTCTGAAATCCATAAGAGATTCATGTAATATGAAAACAATTCCTCCCAAAATGGTAAGATGCGTTCGACCACCAATCCACGTTCCCAATGATTGATCCTTTGTTTTGTTAGGATTGAAACACCAGTTGACCACCTACCATTGGAAAGTCAGATTGTACTCATATATGGCTATGGGAAACATTGGATGATTTTATAAAAGGTAAACATGGTGAGAATAATGTGATGAAATCTAAAACACATTCAATAACCTCATAAATAATCAGTCGGCATCCCAACAAACCCTTTTATAGATGAAATATTCACATATTTATTAATAATTTTATATATTAAACACTATTCTTGTTGAGAACTGCTTCTTCTCTAATGAATTTGTTGGAGAAGTAGTTTTGGCCCTTGTATATTGTTCATGGTTCCCTAAAATAATGGATTTAATTAATGATATAAATATAAAATTTATTAATATAAAATATTTTATTAGTCATCCTAAAAATTTAGATGTCAATAAATATAATACATAATTCTTGGAGATGGATTTTCATAACTATAGATGAACATTGTTTATATTTCTAAACTGAATGAATTAAAGAATGGTAATTAATATTTAACATTACATAATAATTATCATAAAATATATATAATATTTATTCTTAAAATCTATCCTCATAACCATCCATGTAAAAATAAAATTGAAGTTGTATTCTTGTCGATATATGGAGGCAGTAGTCCACATGTACGCATGAGCAACACCATCGTTTTCAAATGGTTTTGATGATATCGACATAGATGTTATAATATAATAATATATTTATAATTATATTATAACTGTCATATATACATATATATTAAAATCATCATTATAACCATCTTTGATATTCCCTTATCGAAAATGAATTGATTCTTAGGGTGGCAGTCCGCAACACATGCAATCGATGGTTTTATTTTCTATTTGATATTTGATGGGATGGAAATAGGGTATGAAAATAACATAATAAAATCTCAATGTTAGTGTAATACTATATTTAAAATTATATATTATTTGTATATATTTTTTAAATGAATAAATTAAATTTCATTGCATGGTTATGAACCATACCTCTTCTTCATAGAACATCATCATGATTATACCTAAATCCTTCAAAGGAGAGACTCCTGTTCAAAAATGGGAATCTATGAAATGCAGAGGGATATAGTAAAATGATTTATGAATTTATTTGATAAACCAAATGGATTCTAATGTATGGTAATTAGAGGATAGGTGGAATCGTTTTATAAGTGTGGGGGGGGGACCTTCTTGGATACGACATGAAAATATCTCAAATGAATAAGAAAATCATAAAGATATTCTTAAAAAATTAAATACTAATTACCATATATTATAATATTGTATAGGTTAATTTTTAAATATGTCCATAAAATATAATTTCTACATTATTAATTTTTAAACCTTCCCTTTCATTAGGGGTTTCTCCTAAAAAAACTCATTTTATCCTTAAATGTGTTAATTTATTTGTTTTGTTATCACGACTAATTATCAACAAAAAATTATTTGACCTAATTAAATTATATAAATGATGATATATAAATACATGGATTCTATTTTATTAATTTAAATTCAAATATTTGGAATTAAAAAATTTACACTTAAACCCACATTCATGATAAAAAATGCACTTTTCTATAGAAAATGTTTTCATAAGTAAAAAATATTTTATGTCACAAATCTACATAAAATTTATTTCAATGATATAAATTAGAAAAATTATAATATTATTTATGTAATTTTAAAATTAAAACAAATTTATAACATAATTTAAATTTTTCAATGTTAAAATAAAATTAATGTTTTCAATAAAAATTGAATTTTTCACTGTTCAACAAAAAATTAATCTATTCAAAAAATCAATAAAAAAAATTAATTACAAGTTTAATTCCAAAAATATGTCCTTTTTTCAAATATTTATTCATAAATTGAAAAAAATTAATTCTCAAATAGGTTTAGAAAACACAATGAAATCGATTTTGAGGGAAACATAATGTTTTGAAGAAAAATATTTTTTTTTATTTCAAATGATTTGAATATTTATTTTTAATAAATTTTTAATGAAAATGAATTTATTTAAAAAAATTTAAACCATATAATTTCATTATTTTGTTATTCTAATTCATACACTCAATTTTAACAGTTATATTTATAATCGTTTATTGTATTACAGTTCAACTGGGCTTGATGTTGTGACCACCACAAGTTATCGAAGAGATAAAAATGTTTGGAAAAGAAATATATCATAAAATTTTTTGGATTTAAATTGGTTAATAATTTAATAGATGCGAAATCCCATATAATATATATGTGATAAAATAACACAATCTTACAAGTGTTCTCTAAATTATAAATTATGATTATCATCAAGGAAATCATAGTGTATTCACGGTCAAAGGTAGAATATGCAAAGAATTTAATGTCTATTTTATATATTATTTAACCAAATTATTTGTATATTAAGATATATATGTTCTGATTTATGATTAATGAGATTTATTTAATTTATCATGTCATTTATCAGTAGAGTGTTCTTTTTGATCCTTCAATAATTAAATAGGTTGATTCTTGTGTAACACAAATAATGTTGGAGAGGAATACAATTTTCATGGTCTTTCATGAAAATATATGATATTTTTTTTACAGATTTGGATAACTTATATCATCATTTATAAATTTAAATAGGAATTACCAAGATTATTTTTATGAAATTTTGTTCAAGGAGGTTTTTATATACATAAAGGGGAATCAAATCAGTTATCACATTCTTGAGTAATATAAAGAGTGAGTTATGTTTAAGGTCAATTGAACTACTTTACATCTTTAGATAGTTTATTATTTTATATATGGGTGAACCAAGAATAAAATGTAACATAGTTATATATTAATTTATTTTATCTTCATATTCATTAAATCTCATAAAACATCAGAACCCATGTCCAATATATTTAGTATACATTTTATTTATACAGAAATCCAAATTATTTTACAAATATTTTTAAATTTATCCCAGAAATATACTTCACACATGATAACCATGTATACAGATCACAAATAAAAGTCTTATTCATTACCTAGTTACTCGAAAAATAATAAATGAGTGAGATTATTTTCTCATTAAGGGTAAACATAAGATATATCCTTCAAAAATCATAGGTGAGCATAACATGAACTGTTTGGTCTGAGAACATAGTCATGGAACATGAACATAAAATATGAAAATCATATACAATAATACATAGACCATAAAAAAAAATTCATGAAATTCAACTTTTGATATATCATGTGAAATGAGGAAAAAAAATGGCGTATCTATAAATAATACCCAGAATCTATGGAGACATAACTTATGAATATGGAATATTATACAAATGTGTTATAAGAATTTGGGTCATATATAGTAATATAAATTCATTTTCATGTTATCTATACCATCCAATAATATCATAACATCATTTATAGACTACCATAACAATGTAAATTAGGTTTATCCTTTTTTCCAATATATATAGTGGATAGTGACCCATATTTTATTAGGTGTACTCTCATAACCTATAAAAATTGGTCACATAGTCCAATAATGGATAACGTTCACCCCCATTCCCTTATATATAAACCTGTGATATATAATGAATTATAAAATGTATTTAAGTGATATATAATTCATTCACCACCAGTTATAAAAGTTATAAATAAATATATACACATGAAAAAAAGACATTATTACATAAATAATTACATCAAAGAGTAATTTACCCACGATAAACAAATGAGATATATAAATATTTATTCAATTAATGATCACAATACATCTAGATAATAAAACATTATAGTTTGACACCACTAATATTTCAAGTTACAATATTTTAAAAAAAAAATTGAATTCTGTGTATCTTTATGAGATTATGAAATTTTATGGTATTACTTCTAACATGAGATCATTTTTTGGGAAATTAGATCGGGTTAGAGTTTTAATCTTTCAGTTGTTGGGTTATTATTATGTGATTATTGAAGGTTAAAATGGGATGATATGATAATCATTTACCACACCACATCCTGGGAAACAACATAGAGTAAAGTTTATATATGGAAAAAGGGTCAAAGTGCGGTAGACAGCATCACACACTCAGGCCAAGAAATTATAGAATGAAAACTCCATAGAATAAATTGGTTTTCATACATGATTGTTTACCCTTATTCATATGTACCCTGTACATAGGGGTGAAGAAATATGGGCGTTCATGGCATGAAAGGGGGTCCCAATGAATGATTTCCTGGAAATACGGAGGCTCTTTGTGTGATTAGTGCGGGGTTTTGTTATGTGAGCACATTGAGGTGGGTGAATAATGACATGACCACCATAGTCAGAATAAAATGATGATTTTATAAGGAGTAAAGATCATTATCTAGGTTGGATACACCATGATCCATACTGTATATATTATGATGTCTCCCTTGTGTTGATGCATTACTATGGTACCCTTGTCTACATGTTATGACCAAATAGCGTGATTTTTTTTAATAGTGGAGAGACATTGGATTTCCAACTTGAGTCATTAACCCCTTAACCTTTTTCCCTCATTACACACTTGATAATGCAAGATATTGGAGAATCTCAATGGATTTTATATCTCTTAAAATCTATTAACTTATTTTTATGATACATAATTTATAAGAAACCTATTCTCCTGGTTAGCCTAACCTAGTCCATTCCCTAGATGTAATTTCCATCATTCTAGAATCTTCCATATCAAATTCATATTTTTGAGATTTTGGGGTAGTAGTGGATTATATATGGATCGATGAGATCAAAATTTTATGTGATATCTATTAATATTGAGATAAAAATCCTTTACCATGTTATAAAATTCATACGTTATTTTATATTTTTTCATTAATATATGTGTCTCAGTTATCCCTATACTGTTTTGCATTTGGTTTTAAAAGGGATCATGTTTGTATATATCCTTGTGTTTACCCATTAAAGGAGGATTTATGGGCCAAATGGATTCAATTTTAGAATTGTTCATCATTTAATTATTTCAGATAAAACTATACACTAGTGTTTAAAGTTCCTCGATTGACCTATTCAGGATCAATTAAGGAATGTGAGTACAAATTGGACATTATTTGGGTATGGTTAATGATTACTCTCTCATGAAGAGAAGTTTAAGTCTGACTATGGTAATTTGAGAAACTTCTATAAGTTGTAAATATTTAAAAATATTTATTATAAAATTATTTTTTATAGTGATTTATTTATTATTCTAATTTTTTACCATCTATTATGTTGAGAAAAATATTTGTGTCATAGTTTGGAGATAGATGATGGTGGGTTATTATTAGATGGTATGTGTTTATGGATGTGTGTCCAAACATGATTGAGATGGTTGGGCTATGATATGATGTTATGTGGATACCATTAGTGAGAAGGGTAGAGTTTAGTTCCCAGCAGATGGATTGTACATGTTGTCTGAAAACCCATGGGTGGGAAAGTGCTATTATGATTATATAATATGTTTTTGTGAGTGGACTCACACGGTGAAAGGGGAGTGGACCGGTGTCTGATATGGGAGAGGGATTGGTTTGTTTTGTATGGTAATACCATGAATGATATGTTCTTATTTATGTTTTGGATTGAAATTATATATTATTGTGGATCTTCATTCTAGAATGGACCCAAACAAGTTTGGTCCAGATTTTATGGTTTCATGGTCAGTAATAGTCAACATGGAGGGCTTGTGTAGTGTTTATATATTTCTTATTTTATTGCATCCAAATTAATATATCTATCAATAATTTAGTAATAATATGCCTAATGTGTAAACTAGGTTTATTAATCACACATTGCATGTGAATCTCAGTGTGCATGCTTGCATTTTTTTGGGATTCTTCTAGATCCACTGGATTTATGTTGGGATATTGGTAACATGTAGTGTTAGTTATTTGACCTAATTATCCGAAATACCCTTATATTTTTTTTGTTAATCCACTAATATATTTTTTTCTTTTCATTATTATATGTACTAATCAACCATATGTGATTATTATTTTGAACTCAATATGATTAGTTTTATCTAATTTTTGTATAATATGAGATATTATTATATTTTTACTCTTATATTATTATATCATACAGTTTCATTCCTTGTTATTTATTATGTTGTGTTGGTCATTTTTGGATATTACACAAGATGGATATATACTCTATATTTAATTAATTAATCCCTCACCGCCAGTTGGAAGCCAATCACATATAGTTAGGAATGCAAGTGTTCATATTCCACATAGGGTCAGACCAAGGATTCTATGATAGGTAATTAAAAAGAATTAACATAGAAACCTTTTATTTATTAATATTTTTGGGAATTTTAGATTTGGCATATATTTGTCAACAAATGAGTAGGAATCTTTACATGTTTCTGACCATCACCTATATAGTGTACATTGTAGTTTCTAGGGTCATGGGGTTTCATTTCATGGATTTGATTTCATAGTTTCATATTCATGTCCATAATGTCATTATATATATATGGTATGTGGGATTAATGCTTTCTCTAGGTGTTGGAGTATGTAATTACATGTATCATGAATAAAAAAATAGAATCAAGTATCATACTAATGATTTTATTTTGTTGATATTTGATCACATTAACAAAATGTGTGTATTAATAATTTTTTTCTAAAAATACATTATTGTTGACTTCTAATTAGTTTTTTCAGATCAAGTTTATTTATTCATCTTTCAATGAATATGAAAAATGTGAAACTACCAATAGTGTTGTAATAAGACTAGATTTAGTTTTATGTGATTACGTCTAGCAGTTCTGCAAAGGACCTTCGGTTGTGTCCCCCAATAATTTTGTGTGTTTCTACCAATAAATTCAAAAAATTTAATATATATTTATGTTTTTATATTAATTTATATGTTTATATGTATCATTTAAAAAAATTACATTGATTACATCTCCCTATACCACACGTTACATAGATATAGGTTTTTCCAAAGGTAGGGAATTGTACAGTTATACCTATAGATGTCTCAAAAGTTGTGTAAAAGAAAGCTACCAGAGATTTACTAGTGGTATAGGAAGAATGGATAATCATTCTAGTTGTGTTTGGTCTCATTCTACATAGAGTCAGTGGTTCTCATTATGGAAGTCATATTATGGTATAAATTTCCTAGGATCTCTATCTATAACTTCATCTAAATTTACAATATTTGACTGATCCTTGAGAACATTTTGATTGCATTGAGTTCATTGGGGGCATATTACAACTATTGGAGACACCGAATAATGTGTGGGTGATGATGTAATCTTATATGCAATAGGGAACTTCTAGTTGTTGGTGGGGTGTAATGGTATATGTTAATATGAATGAGTTATTGATGTTGGTGGCCATCAAGGAGTATTTATTTGAGTTTTTTTCATTGATTTTATATATATTTTTGTGATTATATGAAACACTAGAACATAATTTATGGGATTATGTTATTGATTGTTTTTTAAATATTCTTCACCTAGTTTTTATTCTTACCTATGTTTTAGTAATTAACATGGTCCAAGAGTCCCATAGATTTGAGATTGGACAACAATAAGAGGTGAGGAGATTGGTCATGATGTTCAACAAATGTATTACATGGTGTTTGTTCCCAAATCACTCACCATTGATAAGGTATTGGAATATGATTTTATAGAAATACATCTTATTTTATATAAATAAATGGTTCCTTAGAAATTAAATTCATAATGTTAGATAGGTAATTCCATTCCCCAATACAATACTTCATGATCAAAGAAATCATGATCTTACTGTCAAGTCTTGTGTTCTAGGAAATATCTTAATTATGGATGTAATGTGCCAAAATACCCCATCATAAGTTTCTAATTGGTCCCACTTATTATTTAGGGGAATGTATCTTTATTGGCCCCAATTTTCAGTTTTTTAATTCCAATTCATTCTTCATATGAGAAAATGAGTACAAGATACATAATAAACTATGAAAATAAACATTCGTATTTGTATAATTACATGTAGAATGAAAATACATTTCTCTTTTCAAATAAAATTGATAAAATGATCTTAAATAATATGATAAAATAAGGTGTATTTTTAAAAATTAATTTTTTGACATCCATTAGTGATCAAAAAAAATTTCTTTTAGAAGAATAAATTATGTGGATTTTCAGTAGTTCCCTAATCAATAAATATAAAATATTTCGATGTATGAACCCATGAAAAAACCTCGAATAGAGTATTTATAATATGGTCAAGTAAATAAACATAATAATCAATATACATATTTCATTTTATTTCATACCATTAAATTATTGGAATTAAATATATATTGTCCATAATGGAAGGTCATTGGATAGAATATCAGGGCAATAAAAGAAGATGATTTAGAAAGTAAATGGGGGTGATAAATCATTTCATTGATAAAAAATGACATTGAATAAGGTATCTACATAAATATTTTTGGTGGTTGAAAAATAACCAATCACCATTATATAATAGGAAACACCTATGGAGGTTGACGAAGACTTCAAACATCTAAGAAATTGAATTCGTCAAAAGACTCCACCCAAGATAGGATCAACAATTTAAATATTTGATACTATATCCTGAATCACCAAAATTTAAATAATAAATTTTTTATGTAAAATTAATACCTTAATTGTAAATTATTTCTAATTTTAAAAGTAAAATGGAGTTGAAATTAGAAAATGACTTTTAGAAAACATTTTTTATATTGACGTAAAATAAAATTTTATATGTCACACTCAAAAGTAAAATATACAAAATGTGATGAGGGATATTTTGAGAACATTTATTCTCATAAAGAATCACTAAATAATGGGACTTTGAAAATGATGTAAATGTTTCTTTACGAAATATAAATCCATATATAATTAAATTTATTATCAATGTAACCTTTTAATTACATTGAAATTTCCATATTTAAAATATAACTTTGTAAAAAATATTAATAAGTCATTAATTGTGTTAAAACAACATATTTCTAAGGGGATTATAATATAACAAGAAATAAGTTATTGTGTTGGGTGAACCCAAGAATGAAGGAACAATTTTCAATATATGACAATATCACTCAAAGAAAGGAGATTTGAGTGGACAATATCCTAGACCAGAAAAACCCTCCATGAAGCATGAAATATTTAAAAATGGTTTTATTTAGAAAAAATAAAATTTATTATAATTTACCAAATAATAAAAAAAATTAATTATATTACCAAAAAATATTATATAAATTCAAGTTAACGATCATACGTCAATTAAAGAAAATTGAGTTACCAAAAACTCTAATGATTGACGTAGCACTTCAGCAAAATATATATATGATGAAATCTACATTATATGGATTTGTATGTATATATATATATAATTAATTTCTAGTATTTAAAAAAAAATTATATGGATAATAAGTAAATATAATACAATAAAAAATAAATATGGTAACAAATATTTACCATGTCAAAATGAATCAGAACTGAGACTAAGAAAAATCGTACCTTTACCCATAATTCTATTAATCAACATTGACATAAAATACCAAAAAAATGAATATATCAATCATTTAATGTATAAAAATAATGATATCACTTTTTTTATTTTCATCGAATAAATTAATTTTCAATATTAATTCTTGTCAGTATTTTCATATATATTTCATTGAATCATATGTTTATTGTTTCATAATTTTACGAGATTCATATAAATGTTGTAGGTATTAATTATATAAATACAAATTCCTCATCCAAATATCATTAAAATTAGTTCAATATATGTTACATGATATTAATTATGTAATAACTTCATTCCAAGATATTTTTTTATCAAATTATTTAGTTGAAATCAATGATTATAATTTTATAATGATTCTTATAGAAAAAGTGGTTATATATTAATTAATGATTTAATTAATAATGTTACTATTATAGAACCCAAAAATACATATTTACATATTAGTATTAGATTAAAAAATTAATTATGTTCCAATATTAATTCATTATATAAATGTATTGCAATTTTTTATGTATGTTTTTTAAACAAACAAAAATATGAACATCTTATGATTACTAGATTATTATGTTGTGGTGTAGTTGAATGAATATTATACCATAATAATAATGATAATATTTAGTGATTAGTATTGAATTGTATCATAATTATATTTAATTATATGAAGAATTTCACCTATATAATGTTAATTAATAATATGAAGATGTCGATTTATATTCCTAAAATGGCCTTTTGGAAGAATGGATTTTTCACAGTTGTTTATTTTTTATATTTTCTATATGTTTTCCAATTTTCTATTCCTAGACCATTAACTATTTATAAAAATTTTATGTATTCATTATATCCATTCTGATTAATTTCTCTGTAATTTATTTATGAAATGAAAATATAAATGAATATTTCCATGTAGGTGGTAGAACACGTGTACTCGTTGATGATGATTTCATTTTCCAAATAATGGGGAAAAGCGTTAATAAGGTGAATCATTTAAAAATATAAAATATGTCATAAATATACAAATTGTATATTAAATTTTCAATTAGGTTAATCTATTTAGGTAGGTGAACTAAAATTAAACATTGTTCATCATTGAGGTGGAAATCCAAACAACACCCAAATAATGGTTTTATTTTTTTTAATTGAAATGGGAATGATGGTTAATTATTACACCATAACTATAATGTCATAAAAGTGTATAATTTTAAAAATAAATTAGTATATTTATATGGTTTTAAAAAAATAATGAGGGATAAGTGCATATAGACAAATATTAACGATAAAAACGAGGTTAGTAATTTATACCTTGCTTCTTAGATTACCCTCTTTAAAATGTATATTAATCCTTTAAGAGATATTAATTTCTGAATAAAAAAACTCTTGAATGATTATTGTAATGTTTTAGAGATTATTGTGAATATTTAGGTCCAAAATTATTGTTTTATTATATCTGGTTAAGTGAGGAGTGGATAACCGATGGTTTAAGTGAGAATGGATTAATTTTTTTATATAGACAAAAAAATTAATAATGTAAATTAAATAAAAAGAAATATAGATCCAAAAAATGAAATAAGATATATAGGATGTGATATTGTTTTTATAGGACACATACACCAATTCTTAAAAAGCTTTTAATATATTTCTGTGTTTTCCATCTTAGTTAAACTCTTTTGAACCCTTTTAATTTTTACCTGGGTGACTTTTTTTTATCAAATTAGTTTTTACTTTATGTATGACAATAATTTGTTCCTTATTTAATAATTTTTAACTAATAATTCCAAATTTTCAATCTATTTTATCTTATTAATTTTATTATAGTGATAAAAAATGAATTTCAAAATACTAAATTTATAATGTATAAGTTTTTAAATATATATAATATTTTATAAAATGAAAAATATCATTTTGTAAATTGAAAAAAAAATATAAAAAAATATAATTTTTATAATAATATATATTTTTAGATAAAACGGTATCTTAAATTTACAATTATTTCTTATATAAAAATAATCTAAAAAAATATATTTATTTAAAAAAATAATATTTTTCCATTATTCACAAAGAACATGTATTTAAAAAATTCCTAATAGTTTAACATAAACAAACATTTTGGTAATGAATCAATAAATAATATTGATTGAGTATAATTTAAATTAGCATTTCAAAAAAATTATATTTAAAAAAAATTATATGTAATTAAAAAATGTTTTTAAAAGAATGTAGCTTTTTTTAATGTTAACCACACTCCATAATATTTTTTATCATTTATTATGTTATTTATTATTAACCAAGTATTCATATAGAATATATTCTATCATCATTATTCACATGTTTTGTGAAATTTAAATTCTTATATCATTAAATTCAATTATTTAGAAAAAAACATTTCAGAGAAATAATTTATCTTATTAGTCATTATATCTATACAAATTTAATTTCATTGATATTAAAAGTTGAAATTTTATTTATTTCAATAAATATTTCATAATGTACTTAATCTTATTAATACCAACTAATTCAATGGGTATGGTAAAATTGAAATAAAAATTATAACTATTTTATCTAAATATATCGTGGTTTTGATTATGTTTTCCATTTTATATGGAGAATGATATTTAACAAAAATAATTTTTAGAAGGTAATCATATTCCCAAATCACATTATTATATCTCCCCTATATTAAATTTTCCATTTAAATTTTAAATTTCACCCACTAATGAAATTAAGTTATGGTGTCATTAACATATTTATAATTCAGTATATGACTTTAAATATGATATATACCATGATGACATATGCTTGATATAGTAACTTATATTTAATTAAAAAAATAAATCACTAATAAATTAATATTTTCATTTTTTCATTTTCTAAAATCAAACATTCAATTAAATGTACATTTCCCAAAACCATATGAATCTCAAAGATATACAACCATTTTAAAGCAATATATTTTTAAATAAATTAACACTATCTTAGACAAAAAAATATTACACACTCTTTAATAATGTGAAGTACTAGTAAAAATATTCCATATTAATAAAAATTAGATAACATTTACATTATATATATTATATAAAATTTTGATTAAATAAATAATCTATTATAAGATATCAATTCATTATAACTCACATTTTTCAACCAAAACTATCCTTTTATTATCCAAATCATTCAATTTTTAAATCTATGTGTTATCCACACCTAAATTATTTATTCCCTAATTATTATTAAAAAAATAAATTTTTAATAAAATCACTTTTCATGATTATTTGAGGGTATTTAATATTTTATTCTGACATCTAAATTTCAACTATTTAAGAACAATCCATATATAATTCATATATTCCTAAAAACTTTTATAAAATAAAAGAATATCAATGATAAATATTGATTGCTAATGAGTATAGATATGAGTTGCACAATAAAAGTTATATTAAATTTTATAACTCACTTCTTGATATTAGACTATAAAAATAAAAAAAAATCATTTATAATAAGAATATAAAATAATTTCAGACCACTTAGGTATGTTTTTTTATTTGGTTTTAAAACATAATTATTCCATGATATATACCTTTTAGTGATACATTTTAATTATCCTTTTTCATGAATTAATAAATCCAAAATAATTATGATAATATCTCAAATAAGAATATAAAGACATCAATCTGAATATTTTATCCCCTATGACTCCTTTTTTTGGAATATAATTCTTATAGTTCAACCTAAGAATCTATTTGTTTATTACTTGGATTTCTATGGTTATTTGACATTTTGGATACCCAACATATGTCGTTAAAATAATAATTATATAATTTATAATGGTTCATAATTAAAATATTATTAGTCCAATTATATCCCTCAAGGGTATCAAACCATGTGTGTCGGTAAGCAACTTTTTCGTAGTCTAGGTGATGGTCGATTCTATGCTAAACTATTACATTAAGAGGTTATTACCCCTAGCTACATCTATGACATATTTTAATCCAGTTATAGTACTTGGAATGGGATTCAATTTCTATTGATCCACAAAATATAAAATTTAAAATAACTTTATGATGTTATCATATACATTGAATAATATATTATACTTATACATTGGGTTTTCTCTAAATTTATCATCACAAAATCCTTAAAATTAAAATAATCATCAATTAACCAAAAGGGTTCTCCATACATTTGAAATTATGATCATCATTAATGTTTCTCAACAAAATTATCCAAATAAAATATTTTAATTTTATAGATATCTAACCCATTAATTTATACCAATAGTGATTCCTCATACCAGTACTCCCAGATAATGTTCTAAAAACCAATAAAGTTTCTATTATCATTTATACCGACTATAAATTATTTGGAATAGCTGTCTTATAGTTACATGAAATAAAAAACTATTTCATTAAATATAATTTTAAGTTATTTTATGTATAGATATTTTAGTAGTTATGATAAACAAATACATAAAACCTGATGACACTATAAACTAATGGATAATTTTCTACTATATATGAAATTAATTATTCCATATTATTTCTTAAAAATATACCAAAAATTATCCATATATGATATCATGTTACAAAATTCATTTTTAATAAATTTTTTATAACCCATGTAAATGGGAGAATAATATAGGGTGATATCAAATGTTTGGTAAGGGAAAATGTACAAATTAAGAAACCATGTCCTAATCATATAATAAATTTTATTTCAGTAATATATAATCCAAAATAATTCTAGAGTAAAATAAAATTTATAAAATATTATATAAATGAATAAATTTAACAAATACATGTCAAGTATATTAATAAATTGATTCATAGCAATGAAATTCAAAATGCTAGGCAACTAATTCCCCATAATTAGATAATATATCCTGATCCTATACACTATGATCTTACCACCAAGGACTTATGTCTATGAAATTCCATGTTATAGGAATGCACTAACTATAAAAACATATTTTTCTCAACATATCTACCAGTTTTTTAATTGTAAATATAATTTGAAGCCCCAGTCGTCACCAATTTATGTATAGTGCATTCATCATATGAGAAATGAGTTCATAATACATAATCACATATCCCATATTCATTATATTAGAATAAAAATATAAGGACTGGATATACTTTTCCCTAGGCCATGAAAATTGATAATATGATCACAACCCATCACTAAATATATGTTTTATTGTTTTAAAATACATATTTAATATTGATTCATATTTAGTAAACATCAACAATTGAGGAAAAATATATTGATTTTACAAAGATCTCCACTATATTAATGAAATATAATTCTATGTAAGAATCCCTAAAACTAATACCATATATGGAAATTGGAATATGATATTATATTTTATTTACCAAATTAATTTACATATAGAATCTAGGATAAATTACTTTAATAAAATATGTAAATATATAGTGTTCATTGTGGAAATGTATTAGAAGAAAAATCATGCCTATAAAAGAGGATGATTTTGGAAGAGAATGATTAAGATGTATAATTTATTTATCATAAAAGAAAATTTCAAAAGTAATCGAAAGAAAGAATTATGATTGTAGAAAATTATAATACACCCAGTTTAATTAAGGAATCTAATAAGGATGCTTATGTAGATGAGAACACCATTGAAAAATAATGATTGTAATTAAATCACACAATAATGGATAAATAATAATAAAAATTGAGACATTGATTTAAACACCCTAAACTATATATATATATATAATTTAACTTAGATCTCATGTTAGTTTATAATTTTTTATTTTAAAAGGAAATAGGTTGTGAAAAAATAAAAGATATTTTTAAAAAAATATATACATTAATGTAAAGTACCAATGTATATGTCATATTCAAAAGAAAATGTTGAAAATATTAAGTGAAATATTTTGAAAAAAAAATTCTATTAAAATGGATATCTAATTAAGGATCCCTTAAAATTATATATTGTTCTCAATTAGAAATTTTTTTCCTAATATAAATCATTTCATTACTAAATGAACAATTTTAATACTATAAAATTACCTTCATCAAAAACCTAAATAGTAAAATGTTTTAAAAAACAAGATCTGTGATATAAAATCAATATTCCCAGTAGTATTATAAAATACCATATAATAAAATATTTGGTTTCTATAACCCATGTGTGGACGGATAATGGACAAAATAAAACATCCTCACTAAAAAATTGATATTTAAACTATTCATATCCACAATAGTAAAAGAATCATTAAGAAAAAAATTAAAATTTCGTAAAAAATTATACAATTAGAAAATATAAAATAATAAAATAATAGTGAATAATGTACCCAACTTATATAAAATATGTTCAAATGAAATATCATAACAAAATGGATAAAAATTGAGTTATTTAAACCCCTTCTAACTGTGATAAAACTTCATTCCAAATAAATTCAAAGATAATATATTTATATTGATTTTTAATTTTAGGTAATTAAAATGAAATTAATAATAGAAAATTTAATTTATTTTAAATCAATATAACAATATACATAGAAAACATGGTTTATACCATCTTACATTTCTAAAAAAATATTTTCCAACAAGGAAAATATTTTTTTCTTTTTACTCAAATCCATGAAATAATTTAAACTCATCTATAAAATATATATATATATTGATAAAATAATCCATAAATTAATTATTATAAATTTTCTTTTAAAACTTTATTATATAGAAACACACTATATTAATTCAAGTTAGTTTTTTACATATTTTCCCACTGTGGGTGTGTATTGTTCGAACGTTTATAATAGGTTCATAAAAAATGTGATGGTATACATTATTGATTCAAGTATAGTCATTAAAATATCAGTAAAGCTAGTATATTTTATTTTACATAATATTTATAAGGGAATAATTTCATTCTATTTTAGTTTGATTATTATATATGAAGATGAAATTGATGATGACCATGTTGCGGCGATTCATAATGAACTAAATGAAATTTCCTAATTAAATAAATTCATAAATAAAATTACTTTTAAAAGATATAAAATATATTATTTATATATTTATATTATATTATAAAATTAATTATGTATCCATATTTGTCCATAATATAAAATCATATAATTGTTCAAGTAGGGTGTTACAATGACCAAAACCTGAACATACCATGATTATAAGAGGATCATGTTGTGCTATAGTTGTAATATAATTTTACTAGAGGCATATTTATAATAATTAGTTTCTATTATCATGTTATATTATAATAATATTTAATAAATATAGTACTATGAAATATAATGATTTATATCACAATATAAATAAACATATTTTTTAAATCATATTTCAGATAGTTTAATTTACCAACATTTTTTTGATAAAATTGTTAATAGACTATAAATGTTTTCTTTATTTTTCCATAATAATTTTAGAAACATAATATTTTTCTATTAATATTATTCTCATGATAATTAATTAATAGGGGTGATGAAGAAAATGGAAATAAATCGTTTCATGGATGTGGTGGTGCACACGTATGCTTGGATGCTGATTTTATTTCTTATTTAATAATGAAAATAAGTAATATGGTTTAACATTTATGAATTTAAATTATGACAAAAGTATAATGATTTTATATAAAATTATATACATAATCCATCCTTTCATTATAGTGAAGGGAGGATACATGTTGAGTCATGTTGGTTGTAATTTATATATAGAACGAATGATAATATTTCTTTATTAATAAAAATGGGAAATGTCGTTAATTCATAAAGCATAATTATAAAAAAAATTGGTAAATGTAATTATGTCATTATTTCTTATTGTTTTAATGGATTAAATATAATAAAGCATTTTTCATATTTAAATAGCTTTTTGAAATAAGATGATTGAAAGTTATACCTCACTTCGTAGATTATGACATTCTCTAGTGGGATAAATCCATTTATAAACTGAATTTTGAGATAAAAATATATTCACTATGTTTTTGAGGATTTTTAATTATCTTATTTGGGAATATGTTTTTCCAAAATATGTAGGCAGCAGTGTTAGTTTATTCGTGGAATGAAGTTTATGTTTTATAAGTGAAATGAGTGACATTTTTTAAAATAACCAACTCTTTAATAATGGGAAGTCACATTAATAGAATTTTTCTCAAAAATTGAAAAATAATGGAGGTGTTAATAGATAATGTCAAAAATGTTTTCATCCACCCATTTGTAGAAATATATTTAACATGTTTTTTTATTACCTTTCACTTAAACCTCTTTTACCTCTTTCGATTTTTTTGTGGAAACTTGTTATTACCTTTGTGATTTATCCTTTATGTTTGAAAGTATATTTTCCCATATTTCAGCATTTAACATAATAATTAATAATTTTAAGTCCATATTATTATATGAAATTTCATAAATTGCTAAAAATTAATTTAAAAAATAATAAATTTATAATATATTAAAAATGATTTTTATAATATCACATAAGAAATAGAATATAAAATATGGGTTTGTAAATTGAAATATGCATTTTCAAATATAGTAATTCACTTATAAAAAACATAGTTTTTTCTTATAGAAATCATTGATGAATTTTATGTTCATACTTATGCAGATATTTCATATATAATTCATGTAATTTGTAAACATTGTAATTTTCACTATTTCCATAAAATGAAATTTAAAAAAAAATTAAAAACATCATCTTCAAATAAAATATATTTTATGAATATTTTTTTTGGTTTTATTAATGTCAAATTATAAAATTTATAAATTTAACTTTTAAATGAAAATGATATATAATTCAATAATATTTGTGTTAGAAATTAGATTCATTATTATATTAACCAATTTAATTTATATTTATATCATATAATAATTAAATTATTATTAAGATATTATTCATAGAAACTATATTGTATAATAATTATTCAAATTGTTAATAAAAAATAAATTCATATGTGATAAAATAACTCATAATTAGAATAATACATTTCTAATCCTAAAATGATCATATTGGACATTTTATATATAACTATTGAGTTTATGTGATATTAAAATTAACATCTATTATTATTTTTATAAACATTTATCAAGTATATATTCATATTCTTTATGTGGAATTTAATTTCTATTATTAAATTATTATAAAAAACAATATATATTTTTTCTAAATATATCACTTTTTTTATATTTGGTTCTATATGTGAAGGAATCTATCAAAGACATTGAATTTTTTAAAGGTAAACATATATTAACATATCATAGTGTCATATATATAAACTCTATTAAATGTATATTTCCATCATATCTAGATCATACATTATGTGGTCCTCAATGAAATAATAAATCTCATCCCTAGTCTTGATAAACACATCCTGGTCGATGCTACATTCATTCAATAGGTAGGCCAAAATATGGTCTTATTTGATGGTCCATGATATTTTTATCTCATTTGTTCTGTATTATATTTACATTTTATATGTTTTACTATAATCTTAAATTGAGGGATTAGTATCCAAAAAACACTTCCAAAGTCTCATCCCTGAAGTGATGTAACTGATCCAAAATGGTTATTGGTATCTTCCATGATCCCCTACGATTTGATCCTTGAAAACCCAAAGATAATTTGGTTTTTGGTTAATATAATATTTTTAAGACAAATATGTATCCATAATACATTCCACCTACCTTTATATTTCAACCTCAGAAGTGTTGTAAACAAATTACGATAGGTTCAACATAAGAGGGATGTAAAAAAAATTATTAAATATTTAAACTTTTAAAATTCCATTTATTTTTATTTTTAGTATAAATATGACATTCTAATAAAATTATATATTTTAAGTGTTTTATTAAAAAAATAGTTGATACAATATGGAAATATATATCTTCTAATGAATTTAATATAACACATATGAAAAAAGTATAAGTATAATGCATAGACTGTAAAACCATAATTTAAACTACCATAAAAAGTATACTATAAATACAAATGGTTTAGACATAATTACTAAATTATTATGTAAACCTGAATTTATTAATCCCATATTTTAAACCTATCACATGTTCTATATGACAACCCATCTCTTTATTTCAATCATTAATGGATTTTTTACATAAAACCTTCAATTGATAAAACAAAAAATATTGATAGGTATAGTGTCTTGGGGCTTAGGAACATTACATAACAACTTAAAACATAGAACACAACATCTTATTAAAAACATCATTTACATTAAAACTTTATTTCCTTGTACATAGCATTGCATGGGATAACCTAAGGACATGCTTTATAAAAGGAAGAGCTATAAAACCCAGTAACGGAGTAAACAAGGAATAACATGAGGAATAAAAACATGTTAGGTAATAGGAATATCATTTGATAATAGGAGAAACATGACCATAAAGGCATGATAGGTCATGATAATCATATCAGGGAAATGTGGCAATAACACTTAACATTGAATTTGCATGGGCCAAGGCTCATTGCCCATTGTTCATGAGTAAACCCGAATTGAACATGAAGCACGAGTAAACCCTCATTTAACATGAATTATCCAGAGTGAAAACTCATTTCACATGACATATTACGATACTATACTTTACACAATGCATTGGAGTGATATCAGGGCTTATCATTATTAAACATTTCATTTCATGCACAAGTGTGCCACGTGGATCATACAACGTGGAATCAATCATCATCATTTATTCCATTATAAATAGATGTGGAATAAATACCTAAATAATTATAAAAAATAAGTAAATGTCCATAAAGATGAAAACCCATGATAGAGAAATGGGCATGGTATTCACTACACAATGACATTGGATTTAAAAAACGTAGTGCAATTTTGGCAGCAAAACGGCGTGAAATAAAAACTCATAAATTTTTTTTAATGCGAGATAAATGGGTGTCTCATCATATATACAAGAAATTGAATATAAGGGGGTCATATAGATACATGTTACTACAAATTTAATGGAATTAGATTCATAATAAAAAATAATTACTAGGATGTACATGACAAGAGCGAAATCAATCATGGAATTTCGATATGGTAACAGATGTACATCGGAGGCATTAATGAGAGATAAAGGGGTCTCCCATAATCCAAACATAAAGTGGTTAGTATTGGGTGGGGGGAAATAATACCCCAAAATTTTTAATTGAAATTAAAAGGGCATAATAACTTAAAGAAAACTGGACAAAAATTAGAAAAGAAGAAATCCCTTACTCGGAAGTGTTATACCAAAAGTTTGGGAGAGGCTTGAGAGAGGATTCATTGGAGAATGGGGAACCATGGGAGGATTCTAGAGAGAATAGGGCAGATTTTGGAAGAACTCAAAAGGCTTTGAGTAAAGAGGAAGTGGGAGCTTGGGTGGGTTTATATAATAGGGGAGAGGTAATTCTTTATTATTTAGGTTTGCGATACCACATATTAAACTAATCAAAACCACAAACCAGACAATGTTTTTTCTATGTTTTTTTCCAAGAGGGATTTGAAATATATATTTTAGGAGTCCAATAGCCGAACTTCTTAAAATAATTGGGTTTTTTATGTGGAGTTGAGTCACACTCTCAAAAAAACAATTTAAAAAGGAAAAATGTTTTAAATGTTTTGAAGGGTCCACTATAGATTTGTAAAATAAATAAAACAAACATAAAATAACATTATATTAATGGTAAACATATAATTTCCAAAAACAATGTTTATATTGTCTTATTGCATTGATGATGGGACATTATGATGTCACAAAACACATTATATATTTAAACGGTATTTAAATTTTATCCAAAAAAACTCGACTGTCTTATAAAATGATGAAAAATTCACTGTAGAATAAATTCGAAGTCCATATTCCAAAAGTATTATTCATTTAATATAAATATTTATCTAAATATGTGAATTTTTAATTTATAATAAAAACCGATATTTATCATAAATTCATGGGTTATGACAAAAACAACTTTCATCCCTGAATTTAAATTACAATTACAATTATAAAATTATACAACCATTTATATTTAATAATATTTAATTTATTAATAATAATAATAATTTATTAAATTATTATTTAATTCAAAAATCCATTAATTCAAAAAAATAGATTTCATAGATTAATATTAACTACAAATTCTATTTTTTTTCTTTAAAAACTATTTAGAATGTAACAATTTTAAAATTCATGTACATTATTTATACAAAATTAATGTACATATTCATAGTTCTATTGCATTTTCACATAACCCCTTATATCACATGCATTATAACTAATGGTAAGGGGTGTGATGTTGATAGACTCATGGGCTGGCTGAGATAACATCATTCAGGTGGTAATATTTATTGACTTCCACTACCCTAGTAGTCAGTTCTGGTCTAGATTAACGTTTTGATGCTTGATTTGGGCTCTCTCAAGAGAAATTCCCACAGTTTACACCCCCTTTTTGAGCTCCAACAAATGGGCTTCATATGGGGCAACTCTACTAGATGAGGCCTTCATATTCTTTGTTATAGTAAATTTGATTTGTTAGAGCCCAATATTTATACTAATAATGAGATCATGGTTCAATGAATATATTAGAAAAGGTCAAAATTTGTTACATAAAACCAATTATGTTCACATTTTATATAACCATAAAATGTCATTCAATTAGATCAAGTGGAATTTTAATTAATGAATGTTTGGATCATTATATTATATCATCCTATCCTTAAATTCCCTTGATCCTTAAAATAATTTGATCTATCTTCATAGCCTTATAATCTCTTGAAACATAGCCAGTTTCATGCTTCAATGACTACAAGATTTTCTTTTCTTATCCAAATATCATGAAACGAATGATTTCGAAAAAATATTTCTTCTAAAAAACTAATGGATTTTAAAACTCAAATCTAAAAAAATGGTATCTCTTCACCGAAAATGTTATAATGGTTATTTAAAATATTCATAATAATTCTCAATGACATAAGATATTTCACAGCATAAAAATGACCAAATAATTTTTAGGATCATGTTATATTTTAGCTCATCACTTCAATACCTTTTCCATTTTAATTTTCAACTAGCTTTTTAATTAATTTGTACACTACTCTGTAACAAAATATAATTTTTGAAATCAACTATAATTTCTAATGTTTTTTACAACATATGAGGTTTAATTTTGATCTTATGATGTATATAATATAGATATTTATCTTCCATTGATGATATTTCAGCACCGCTATAATGGTCTTATTTTGATATAATGTAATATATCTTGTGACATTAAATCACCATATTATTATATTAATATATTCATAATTTCTTTTATTTAAAACTATGTCCAAAAATGTAAAATAGAAACAGAAAAAAGTATAATATAAAAATGTATAACAAACCATATTTTGTTTTTTATGAAAAATTAACAAAGGGATTAATTAACTCGATAATCTACCACATTTTGAAAAACAAAAAAAAATTGAAATACTGAAAAAAAAAACAATTAAATTTAAATAAAACACCTTGTATGGAGTGATAAAATAATCTTATTCCCTTCGACATAAAACTCATAAACATATTTAATATAGTCAAACATGATGAATAAATATATATCCCCATTTATCAAATAAAAAAAATTATAATTCCTCCCCATTATAAAAAACAGATTTTTAAAACACTTCCACTTTAAGTTAAAGGTTTTAACAATAATTTTGAATGGAAGAAATTATAATTTCATCACACCTTTGTATCTTCCAAAATACGTATGGATGAATGAATAATTAGAGAAATACCAATTTAAATTAATTTAATCTCCCACCCTTAATTTCTTAATAACTTCATATAAGTGTTGAAAAATTCAGAATATATTTTTCATGATAATTGCCGTTATATAATATATAATTTTTACATGGATGATCTCAATCTCATGATGATCGTTCTGGGAAACAATCAATTTGAAATTTTCTTAGTCCATTTAATGTTTCTTCAAGAAAAAAATACAATAAATTAGACTTTTTCTTTTAGAGATTAATGAAAATCCAATTACAAGAATATAATTTAATGTTTTAAAAAATTATTTTTTCAGCTAAAACAACATATTATAATAAAAAAATATTCACCACCTTTCATGATGATTTTTTCAATTTAAGAAACATATTAAACTAAAATTGTATTAAATGTCATTTTATGTTTATTGTTGCCATATTTTTTTATGCTTTTCAATCTATATGAGAATTTTTTTTAAATATATAAGAATCATTTAGTTCTGATAATTTCATGAATAATATCTTATTTTTAAAAAAAATTACCAAATAAAACAGTGTCTTGTATATTTTAGATTTTCACATGGGTTATGCGATATGTTCTTAAATAATGAGTTGGAACATGTGTGGCCAGAAATAATTATGTTAGACTAAAATAAATCTAAAATCAATGAGTTTATTTTTTACCCAAGACACATGTTCCTAGAAACTCCCATATACTATGTATTTTTCGATGGTAGTGGAAATTGAAATTGAGTTTTGGTTATTTCTATAAAATTATGCGAAATATTATTTTAATAAATAACATTTTTTGGATGTACTTTACCAATCAGATCTATGTCCTCACAATTTAGCATCTATGTATATTTTAAATAATAAATAATTTCTATAAGATTAAAATTAACCATTTTATAAGGATCCATTATGGTAATTGAAATTAATGTTTACCACATTAAGAAGTGGTTTTGTTGGATTCACATAGAATATCTATAATAAACGCATTAAATATAAATTTTTCCTTTCCAACATGATTTTATATAAAGAAAACATCTGACCATACATCTATAATTATTTTGATTAATGGATTTCACATATTCATCAAGATCACATTTGATATAATATTCTATAGTAGTAAATAAAGTTGGATCATTATAAACGCGATATTTTTTATGTAAATTTACATCATATTTTTGAGTTAAATTGTTTCATACATGTATATTATTGATTTTAAAAACCTGTAACAAAAGTTAGTATCTTCCATTATTCTTATCTCAAACTCATTGTTCATATAATTTGAAAACATATTAGAATGTGGATTTTGAAAAGACATAAAAATGATTTGAGGGATTTAAATTTTAATAATGATGGTAACATTAAAACCAAATTTTATATAGTAATTTGGATATGAATTTCCATTAATAATGTTTTTATGTAATAAATAACCCCATCATACCAAGGTCTTTGGTATTTTTTGTTATTAGAGTGATTTATTATGTTCAAATAAATGTACTATCAATTTAACATCATAAAAAATGTAGATTGTTAAAAAATAAATCCTTCCTACAAAAAATTCATTTAGGATATCGTTCTTTTACATCCTATTATAATTGTGTGAATATAGATGTGTTGAAAGGTATAGTAAGATAAAGATAAATTCATGCATATACATTGATTCAAAAGTATCATAAAAATATATGCCTTTTTATTATCCATAAGATTATTCACCAACACTTTACTTATTCGATACTAGAATTACATTCTAAGGATACTTATTTCTAGAAAATTATTTTACTCTAATCTATAGATGTTCATTTGAGTGGTCTACAATACTCACCATTTAAATATGTTCAAAATGAATTTCTCTTCATATATTTTCCTTATAAAAAATTATTCACATAAGAAATCATCTATCATTTTTCATTATAATTAGAGTATTACTACATGTTAATCTTCCTGATTTCATAATGTACTTCACATTTTTAATGGTTGTATGATATCTCTAATTGTATTATTTCACGGATGGATCCTAGTAAAAAACATGTTATTTGTAAATATGATAATACAACCCTCAACTATTGGTTGAGAATTTTATTATAGTAAAAATAAAGGATATTTTTAGGAGACAAAATATGGAGTATATACACTGGAAATTTTACAAAAACAAAAAATATTGATTTCCACAATCACAAAAAGAATAATTTCACTAACTGTGTCTATTTATTTATTAAATTATTTAATAGGGTCACTATATTTATAATTTATAATTAAAATTACTTCATTTTCAATGTGATAAAAATAATTAAATTAATATTTATTCTTGAGAAGGAATATTTATATCTAATGTTTTTATAGTATAAATGATTTATGTTTCTTTTGATCCATAACTCATAAGGGTTTTTTAAAAAATATATGAAGTAAAAATATATTTTTATTATATCTATTATTACTCATTTACATAATTAAAAAATCTATAAAAATAATTTAAACCTATTAATGTATGAGTAATGTATGGATAAATCTATTCATTCATTCAAATATTCTATGTTTTTGTGTTGTTCGTGTTATTAAAAATCTATGAGTAATAAATTTCTTAGTACAAATTGTTTCAAAATAAGTGTTTAAAAACTCACAAACATGATCACATAGAATTATAAATAATTGTATTTTTCATAATTTTTAATAAATTCTTGAATGGTTTTAAAATTTTTATTTTCATCTTACTTATTTGATAGAAAATTGATACATATAAATCAAAAATAATCATCAAACATGACAGACGCAATATGTTTCACCCCTATAATGCTTGTACTTTAAAGGCTAAATAAATACCTAAGATCAAACTATAAATCATTATATATTATACTTCACATTTATGATTAAATATAGAAATATTTTTATTTAGGAATTTAAAATGGTCATTGATTCTTAATGATATAGTCATTAGTTTTGGTAATTCCCTAAGATTCACTTTTATCGAATGTGTAGATATAGTCTAAAACATATATTGTCCAAATATTATAATCTAAATCAAAGATAAATTATTATTTAAATTGAGTTAAGGAGAATTGGGATTTCATATGTCTTTTATGTTAAGTATATGGACATTTCTAATAGGAAAATTTAATGAATGTACATAAAAAAATATGAATTGTAGATTTTTATTACTCAAATTCATTAGGTATCCTTCATTGTATATTTGTATAATTTTTTTATGTTTTTTAAAGTCATTTATGTTATAATTAATTTTAAAATTAAATTTTCCAAATAAATGAAACATCCCCATTTACCAAGATTACAATCTTTGTGTTTTTACCAAAAGAGACAAGGTCTCCATGTAATATTTTCATACTGTTGAAGACGGAATTGTCTCCAACAATATTTCATGAAAAGCTAATATTTATATAATATTTACATTAGATGGTGACACTCAGTTCATTTCAATTATCAATGAAGTATTTTTTAATATTAATAATGATTGAATAAAAAACAATGATCTTTTAACTATTTCATCCACTATCCTTAGATAAACATTAAAATGTTGTACCAAATTCACTAGAAGTCATGTTTATTAAATCACTAAATATATTTTTACCTCAATTCAATGAGTAATATATTTTTATATATTTCTTATACAACACAATTAATGTTTCAGGGAAATATTTTGATTATTTCTATAAAACAACTAGAAATTACAAACGTGATTTATTTCCAATAGAAATATAAAATGATAAAAAAAATTGTATGAGTCAGAATGATATTATTTATAGATAATATTTCATACATTCTCTAAAACAATTTATGGTGTTCAAATAATAATGGTATATTAACTACAAGAAGGGATGAATTATAGTTTATAATCAATGTACAATTTTTGGATACCATGAAATTTTTTTCTTTTTGTAAATAAGATATTCAAATAATGTTACAATTTATTAATGTATTAGTAAAATAATATGTAATCAATACTATAATTTATTATATAACATTTGAAGTTCATCATAATACAAACCAAAAAAAAATTCAAACTAATTCATTGATCACCAAAACAAAATTTTAACACCCTTAAAAAGAATATTGTAAAACCATCATTGTTTAACTATAGGAAATAATCAAGTCTATAAAAATTAATATAGTTATATAGTTTTTAAACCTATTGTAATTTCAATATTACAATCCATATAATCTTGTGATTTATATGTTTAGTTGTAAACTCATCCCTGTACTAGGATCCCTTGATATACATTTTGGTTGTACACATAACACGGTATTCCTAATCAAATTCTCCTAATATCATTGATTGAAATAAAAATTATTAAAATATATAAAATTGTATCTTTTTTTAAAGAAACACTAACTCAATGGTATCTAACATCCAATATTCTCAAAAATAAAATTTCAATTGATTAAATACCTCTCAAAAATATAAACAATTTCTTATATTTAAAATTACAAAAAACATTCCAATCATCAATAAAAATTTCATCATTTGAATTCAGCACATATTTAATTATCCTTTTGACTAATTTTGTACATGTATTTATATAAATCATTAAAAAAACACCAATATGCGAATTTAAGATTATTCTAGATCAATTTTAACTCTATATAAATATTCATCATCATGTATTAATAATCATTGTGTATCTAATTTTCATCTTATAGAGTTATTTTTTAACTGCTTTAGTGCTCATATATATAATAAATGTAAAATATCAAGGGGATATAGATAAAAAAATATCCATATTAATTCTCTCAGATTTTCATTTACTATAAATTTATTTCAATGCATGAAAGAAAACATTAACAATACTATATATTAATAATATTTCAGAAAATGATTATTTTTTATATAATAATGATAATGTGATTCATTGACTCAATAAAGCAACAATGGGAAAATTTTTGTTATCTTATTCAATAGTGCAACCCATGTGTATGTATTTTCTTAATGGGTTATTTACTCTTAATCATTCCTTATCAATCTGGTGAGAATAATTTTTGGACAGTTGGAATATTCATTCATATTTCTATTTTTCATTAATTATTTAAGAAAATAAAATCTAAAATAAAATTCTATGACATTATGAATCATTAAATTAATACATTTTTTATTTTAAATATGACCATTTTAATCAATATCAAATAAATCATGGTGTTCACCCCTTCATCAATTTGCATCACTCACTCTACGCCCCCTCAATGACATGTCTATAGAGATGGATGCCACTTCGGTCCTTCCCCATCATAAGGACGAGCCTCTCCCATCCTCGAGGAATCATCATCCTCTCATCGTCTTTTATAATCTCGACTCCATTCCCCCTTTCCCTCAATATTTTTCATCCATAAAGATCCCAGCCTATTTGAGGTTTTCATGTTCTTCTAATCTCAACCTCATAATTTAAAACTGAATCGTATTTCCATAGACGGTACCTACTATCACAATTCAGGAATCATCATCCATCAATGGATGTGTTTGGGTGTTTTTTCGGTTAATAGGGCTTCCATGTTCATGATGATATTGAAATTATCGATAGAAGAAAACTTATGATTATCTTTTCATTAGAGAGTGAGATGATACAAGCCTTGTCCAACACTCCTTACTTATGAAATTTATTTCTCTTATTTATGATCAGATGGTCAGGGGCTTCATTATGAAGCATGACTCCCCTCTTCAACAATATAGGATAGTTTATCCATGCATTCACTACCTTTTCTAAATCCCTCTATATTCTGAATTCTATGTAATATAGTTAGTAGATTTATGTGATCTAATAGTATAATATAGGATTTTTTCCTCACAGTCTCTCCATGAATACGAGTTGAAGTGGATGTTTTGAAGGGTCCAGTAGATTTTTTGTGGATTGTTGTAGGTGAAGAATTATATTTTAAGAAACATGTTGTTGATGATACATGGGTTGATTTATTCTCTTTGTGTAAAAATATTGGCATTTGATGGTAGTGTTCATGCATGGGTTTGGTAACTTTATCAAGGTGAAGGATATAAAGGTGTCTTTATCTCTAGATTTTTCAGATATCATTTCTAAACAATGTGACATGACACATATTAAGAACCTGAACCTCATTGTTGAAGAATTTTTTTCAAGGTTGTTTAATGACCTGGGTGTTCGCATGTATATAGAGAAGACCACAGGATGTCCCTTCCTAACTACTTTTCCCACTTTTATTGAGACTATTAAGGTCGTAGGGGTGTCTCTTGTCAAGGGTACTAAGCAACACCCAGATCATGGTTGTGTTGGTATTCTAGCTGATGCAAGGGTCCATGGGGAGATAAAAAACATCACTGAAAAGGTGTGTTTTTCTTTGAACTACTGGGTTCTTGATAATTGAAAATATTCTCTATAAATCTTGTTACATAATAGTTTCATTTAATTGAACTAGGTTGGAAAGGAGAATGAGAACACTGAATGATCAAAATATTTCACCCTAAAATGGATGCGAAAAAAGGCATGTTTGTGACATATGGAAGTTGATGTATCAAGTGAAATAAAAGTGGACTCTCTCCCAGATATTTTCTATGATCACGATTCTCAGGTTGGAACTGCATCAAAGAATGGGAAACAAGTGTGAATCATGACTCCGAATTTTCAGGATGAAAAGGGGGTGAAAATAATAAGACCATATATGGATTATTCAAAAACCCCATAGAAAATAGTAAATAGATCATTATGAGAGGTAGCATGTATGAGTACATAAGTTAAACCCCAGGAACCTTCATTGAAATAAGGTATGGAACTGGCCTCCAAAATGATGAGTAATCCTATTCCATTAGAATAATGAATCACTAGTGTATGCAGAACTAAGTTTCAGAATTTCCCAAAAATGGATGAAGGCCTTGATAAAAAGGTAGGGAAATTAGAAACAGGGTGGGAGGAAAATTTGGAACCAAATCTAATATCTGGGGAAGAAAAATGTGTTGTTAGGAAATAAGGATAAAATTAGTGGTGCATCATTGGTTATTGATGTTGGTTCAAAGTGGTATGATAGTACAAAGTCCACTGATAGCATTGGGAACCTTCTTATTCACTCCGATGATGATATGGTTGAGACACTCATATCAATACAATATTCTATAGAGGACATATAAATGGTTAATGAGCTTCAAATGAAATTGGAAATAAACATTGAAGGGAGCGAGAGGATTGAGAAACAATTTTTTTCTGACTAGAGGATTAATTGATTGGAAGTTCAAAGTGGATGTGTTCTTGCAAACATGGGACAAATCGACCCATATTTTTAAATATATATTCAGTGACGGTTAGATCAAGTAGGTAATAGATCATTCTAGTAATCTATATAGAGAGGTCACATCAAATAGTTTTATGATATCCTTTAATTATTTTGTAATCTTCAGCCACATTTGTTGTTCCTGGTTGTACTTGAAGGATTAACACTTTTTTCCACAAAAGGGTTTTATTATAAATTTAACTTAGTTATTTTAGAGATATCCTATATTGTATCATTAATACCTTGATGTAAATCATTTGACATAGTGGATAACTATGAATGAAACAATTATAAATTCTCATCCTAAATAACCATAACTCATGATTTCTTCCTCTCGTACATTTACATCCAACATTACAATCCTCTAAAAAAACATTACACTTGTTATTTACCTCATTAATCAAACCTATTATACTCCATGTATTATACATTGGACTCATACTACTCTAAATTACATTCATGGATGTTATATAAGACAACCCATATATTTATTAGAAATTACTTAAGCAATTATTACATACAAATTGACTTAATCAAACCCATTTTATTAGGAGGAATATTTTTTGGACAAGTTCGTACATAACATAACAGCATAAAAATGGTGTACAATGACTTTATTGAATTTTTACATATCATGCTCAAAAATTTACATCTCTCTTCTAAAACTGCACGAGGTAACATAGGGAACTATATAAGGATGGGGTGAGCTATAAATCCATGAAAGGAAGTAATGAAATAAAGGAATAGGTTAAGGAAATACATATCAACGAGATGGAAAAAATGTAATATATGGTTTGAGATTCATAATCATGAACAATGAGGCATGACAAAACATAAAGCATAAAGAAAATATTGAAATGTCAAAATAATATTAAAAATGAAATCAAAAGAATAATTCATTGTTAAACACCATAAAATTATATCATAATGTTCATTAGATAGCCTTTCTTTCCCCATACATTGAATCTCACGGAAAACATATTAACCAGGGAATTGAAGAACTATCCAGGTGTACCCATCTTAATCATATCATGAACATTAATAAGTGCTCCATATATATCATATAACATATGAATATCATCAATAAAATATAACCACATGATTGAGTAGGTTGGGTTACATACAGGGAAGACCATAATAAATGAAGAATAGATACCTATATGTAAATACCCCTAAGTGGAAATGGGTATTTTAATTCACTTCGTAGTCGTTTCCATGAAAAATTATAGTGAAATTTTCATATCATATCAACATTCAATAAATATTCATAAAATAATACAATTAGAATGAAATAGATCTCTAAATATTTTTGCATAAATTGTTTTTATCTGGGATGGTTAAAAGATATCCCATAATATGTAATTGCAAATAAAAAAGGCAAGAAATAAATAAGGCTATTTAATAAAAAGTATAAGGAGAGGATCAGTTACATTGAAATGGTGAATCAAAAAGCATGAGAAGAACATATAGAGATATTGGGGGAACATTTTTTTACATATAAAAATGAAATTTAACACTAATTATATGATACAATATTTTTTAGTGATTATATATTGTATCATTGGTTGTTCTTTTAGGAAATGATAGGGTAGTTATTTATTATTTTTTATACTTATGTTTTTCCCTCAATACAATAATGTAATGTAAAGAAAAAAACTTTTCATTTGTTTTTCACATGTTTTCAATAATATAAAAGACTTTATAAATATTTTATATGTTATTGTACCTAAATCATTAAAATTATTCTCATGGCAATGTTTAAGTGAGTCAGGTTGACAAAGATGTTTTTTGATAGCATTAATATATATTATAGGTTTGAGGTTTCACAATAGATTTATAAAACTAATAAAATAATATAAAAACAATATTTTTAATATTTTAACAATTATATGGTAATTTATAGCTTTTATATAATATATTTCATCACTTTTGGGTCATTTTTACGTTATAAAACATAGTGCATATTTATACCTTATCAAATTTTTACCAAAGAATTTGACTATCTCAAAATATTATGAAACATTAACCATTGGGTAATATCATCAATATGATTAAAAATATAATATATATTTCATCCAAATAAATATATAAATATGGTAATTTAATATATAAAATAAAAATCCCCATTTATTGTAAAATACAGTTTTTTTATAAAAAACTTTTTCTTAAACTTATAAAAAGTATTTTTGAATTCATAAAATTATAAAATGAATTTAAATTAATAATTATTATATAATAATAAAAAACATAAATATTTGTAATATTAAATATTAATTAATTAATTAAAATAAATAACATAATTGATTCCTCTTATTAAACCAAAATACAATTCATGTTTTTTCATATTAAAATCTACTTGTTATCAAAATCATTATTTAGAAATTTATAATGGAAGATAAATAATAAATAAATATAATAATAATTTAATATAAACTTATATATATATATTCATGTTGTTAGGATAGTGATTAATAACCTTTTAATACACCATAAACTCACTACGGGTAATATGTGAGACCATGAGATTGTATTATGGTTTTTTAACAATCATGGTCTGTGTCATGATATCAATTAGATTAAACATATCCCATAAAGAGTTTTGATTATGATTTTATTGTTCAATATCATCTTGTTATTTGTCAAGGTAGAATACCAAATATTCTATCTCCCTTGGAAGATCAGATTAATGCACTGAATATGTTATGACTCTACTGGGAAAGGCCATAACATCTTTTGTATATATGAACTGGATTTGTAATAAAACATAACATATACAAATAATTAGATCACTATTTTGTTGGAATATTGTAAATATTTATGATTCTTAATGGACTAATACATCTTATATTATATAATTTTCTCAAAAAACAATTAAGTTCAAATGTTTTCTATAACATCATTACCAAATAAAGAATTTAATTTAATAACAAGGGGAATTTTATTTGTAAATGTTTTGGTTAGGAAATTTAATTTCCATACACCTGGACCTTAATATTATGACACGATGACATATTTTAATTCATATTTCTATGACCATGTGACAATTGATAACCCTCATGACCATAAGTGAATAAAATATGGAAGCCTGTATTATAATGATAAAAATAACCCATTTGATTATCATGAAGGATCATGGTGGTTATCTAGGTTCAACCTATTATTTGGTCAGAATAATATTTTTTTAGGGTTGAATATTCACTGACTATGTTATTTAAGAGAATATATGTTTTATAAGAGTATGTTTGGATTTCATTTAGGTTAATGAATTTGTTGGATTTCTTCATGAACCAAGTTTATCATCCATATATAGACTCTATCATTATGGTGTTCAATGATGACACCTTGGTTTATTCATAAACCATGGATGATCATGTCAAGAACCATGATATATTATTTTAAATTCATCTAGACCATTTCATATTTTCCAAGTAATTAAAGAGTTAGTTTTTTATCCAAGATGTGAACTTCCTTGGGCATGTTATCACTGAGGAAGAGTTCTCAGTTGATCCAAAAAAGGTGGATGCGTTGATGTCTTGTAAACATCACATGAATGTGATCAATATTAGACTTTTTCTTATGTATTTTATCTATTATAGGTATTTCATCTAATATTTATCTCAATTAGTTGTTCCAATGACTGGTCTATCCAGAAATGGAGTAAAATTCTAGTGGACTGTGTGACATGAAAATTCCATATAAGGGTAAAATATAAGGATAAATTACAATGATGATAATGATTCCTTCAAATACTTGAATTAGTTATATAGTGTATTTTGATTCCATAGGTATTATTTTTGGATTGTTTTTGACAAATATGGATATAGAGGTCACTTATGAGTCACATTAGCTATGATACCATGAGATGAACTACCCTACCCGTGAAATTTTTATATAAAAAATGGTGTATGACTTGATATTTTCATGTCATTAACTCTTAGGTAATATGATTGTCTTCTACACAAACCATAATATGTTTTGATACACAATCTACTAGTGGGACATGATTATATTCCATATAATATAGCTTGAGTACGTACATTTCTTTTATATTGAGACTTAATACTCCCCTTGAATGGGAGGAATATAATCACCAGTTCCCTTAATAGGGACACACAAAGTCATGGAATTTAGAGGTCGGGTAAAGATTTGATGTTGGTGATCTCTCTTCTTAATTGGAAAATTAATCCTTCAAATATTTGGGAGACTGTGAAATGTGCCCCTTTTTTACTACCTCTTTGATGGTGTAATAGATATTGGCTATAAATGATCCTGATTTAGATTATATTTTGACAAAAAAAATTTGATGGGAGAAGATCCATTCCTAATATATTATGAAGAAGAGTAAAAAGTTGTTTAAATCGATGAGAGATTTGTTTTATCCATTTCAATGATGGATGAGATAATGATTAAATAATATTCTTCATGATGTTTGGTACATACAAGTATGATGAGTATGCTTCCTGAAACATGGTTTCTATTCTCGTGGCTTAGTACAATGAAGAATATAAAAGGATTTTCATTAATTTAATTTTTTTCATCAGAGGAGAATAGTGGAGCATTACAGACTCCATAAATTACTTAAACCCCTACCAGTTCTAGTGTTTATGTGTTTTGAGGTTTCTATGTGCTTAGTCATGGGACTACCTTGGACTGTAACAGGTTATGATACATTTTTTTAGATCTTTTCTGTTTGATGAAATTGTTACTCATCTCAAAATTAAGGAGGCTCTTACAGTGGAAAAGCTAAATAAGATATATTTGTATATTAAATTATTCATAAATGTGGTATTACCATTGGTCATAGTGTTAAATCAGTATGAAAATCTTATGTTTAGATTCTATAAGGACCTATTAATGTCTATTTAATATCCACTATAGCTAAATTCAACATATCAAATATAGAGAAATATGTGGTTTGAGAGAGGTATATATAAACATCTGAGGATATGCTGATGATTTTCATACATTATTTTTGTAGAGAGAGAAAAGACCATATAACCATGGATGTTTTTTCACATAGAAATATATTTTATTATTTGATCTATATGGACCCCTTAAAATATTTTTATGGTAGTTCAGGCATCTCATTTCTGTGTTATTTAGAGGAATCTGACTCAACATTGATCAGTCATCAATTGTAGAAGAGACAGGCCAGAAGGTGAAGATCATCATAAAGTTGAAAGTTACCTATTCAAGTAGGAAATCATGAAATTCTTACTAGTGGTTATAAACCTTGGAGTTTTTTTTGGAACCATGTATTTTTGTGGGTATCAAATTGATTTTCTAATTGACGTTTGAGGAGACATGGAATTCTTGTGAAACTATTTGATAGTCTATTAATGATGGTGGAGTATATTGGACAAATTAATTACTAGTTGTCTCCTCCTATGTGACATAATTATATGAATAAATTGTTTCACATATCATAGCTCTAAATATGTGATCTAGTCTTTATAACCTTATTTTATTTTGTTCGATTAGACCTGGAGGTGGATACATTATTTTAGGAGAACCCAATGTTTATAGAATACTAGATTAAGAATGTTTTTAGAGAATAATTTTCAGATTTTATGAGAGTTATAGAAGAAAATATGAATCCTCTAGTAGAAAATGGAATTGGAAATGGATATATAATTTTGATTTCAACAGTTGTTTAGAAAGAAATAATAATAATTCTTGTTAGGTGTTAGATGATATAGTGGATTATTTTCTAATTATATTTGAATTTAATGGTTTTTATGTTTTTAAATTTTTTGATTTATGTGTATATGGATGACTTTAGGATATTTGTGTTTGTTAATGGTGTCCATTGATCAAATTTTTGGAAATCAGATGGGGATGGTGATAATATATTGGTACAAGACATTCCTCATGGCCCAGTTCTGGGAGTTCAAGGCATGATGAGTGGTTGATCAATGATCTTGTTAAATCAATATATTAATAATAGTTTGAAAGTCTGATGTTGTATATATTCTTGTAATATCAAAAAGAATCATGACGCGATGACTATAAATTGATTAATGTTAATGTCATGGAATGAATGAGTTATCATGCCTATTGTTTTACCCTTATGTACAAGGCCCTCATCGGTAATGGAAGAGGAATGAGGTCCACATGTTTTATAGGGATCTAAGAGGTGATGGAACAAATATTGGGAATTTTAGGATGTAGAATATTGCGTTTACACTATGAGACATCTATTGTTGGATGCATCGTCACTTAATTATTATGGTCAATACAACAATGGTGATTTGTTAAGGGGGTAAGACGCATGTCTAAGGTAGCTTGATCATAGTCAATAGGAACCACACAATGATGTTCCTCTTTTTTGAAAACATCATGGGGTAGACATAATTATTATTATATAATTAAACTTGAAACACTAGATTTTAAATTATAGTAAGTGACCTTTGGTTTATAAATAATCATGTTCATAAACCTGATAGATTTATTTAAGTATGTAATTAAAAGAAAAATAAAAAAAAATTATAATCCTAATTGAAGAAATTAATATCATTTTTAAATTTAAAATTTCAATATTGTCTTAGAATTATATTATGATATTTTTCAGAAATAGTTGAATTTTATATTAATTGTCAAAATGCCAATAAAAAAATATCACATTTATGAAATTATTATGATTTATGAATAAAATTATTGTTTATAAAACTATATATATAGTTAATATATATATATTAAATAATTATTATAATTCATATAAAATATAACGTTAAACTTCTAAATAATTTATCAATATTTTTGAAATATTTGTATTGTTTTTTAAAAATAAAAACTATTTTTAGTTATTTTAATTTAATACTATATTTGTAGCCCACATTTCTATTTAAGTTTAATTTTATATAACAAAAAATGGTCCTTAGACATTAAATATCTCACATTATTACACTGGGATCAAATTTATAGTTGATTTTGTTATAAATTTATTTTTATGTCTAAAATATAAATTTCTCTAAATACAGTATTCAATTCATTTTGAAAACATGAAAAAAACAATGTTTCCCACTTCCAATATGTTAATTATGTTGAATTTAATCCCTATTGGAAATCAAAATAATTAATATTTCATGATAATACAAACATAATTTTATTCTATATACAATAGTAACATTGATTAATAATTAGTTAGCATTGTAAGAGTTTACACTAGTTACATTCATTTAAACATAAATTAGTTGTGAACAAATGACTTAAATACTTTTATAAATCCAATTTTATAATAATATATTTAATATATTCTATATCCTATTCTAATATGAAAAATTGTCTATCAACATTACTTCCATAAAATATTATTATATTTTAATCTTTTGAAAATGTCCAATTATGTCCTCGCCCTCACTTACAGTTGGACACCACATGTCATATATTACTAAAAAATAAATATCCTATTATATCATTAAATAGGTAAACAAATCCTCTCCCAAACACATTATCCATTTAAAGAATTATTTTTTTGAAAAAAATACAATCCTAAGAAGTTTTAATGAAAAAAATAAAGAGGTTTTAGAAAAAAGAGGTGGTGTTCTTAATTGAGTTTTTCATTTATTATTTTCCCTTTTACCTCCTTCAAAACACTATTAAACATTAGTATATAATAATATCCATATCTCATGAAAACTAATAAAATAATATTCCATTTATCTCATCTTTCATATACTTATCTATTGAATGGAAAAAGTCTCATTCGTGCATATGTATGACATATCGTCTCATTGTTGTTATATATGTCATTTTTCATCACCAAAACACAAATATAAACATACAAATGGAAAAAATATATTTATATATATTATATTAATTGTACAATTATTATTCAATAAATATAACAGATATTTTACTTTAATACCCTTATACACATTAAAAATTAAATGTCTCTCAAGTGTATGTGTGGATTACTAAATAAATGAAGAAATTCTATTCATATTTAATGAATCCATTTAAAAAATGATAATAGAAATTTTTATAATGAATATATATTAAATTAAATTATTTATTAGAATTATATATATTTTGTATCCATGATCAGGATTTCATGATCAAAACCTCCAACACAAAACATAGATGAAAAATGAAGTAGTTAACATATAAAATGGTGATTGTAATAAATAATTACTAATAAAATGTTTTTGAAATGTTTTAATTGGATAATAAATAATAATATAATTATGAATATCATTATTATATAGAATTATAATAAAATTAAATTTATTATATAATAATTTTAAATAAATTTTTTAGCTTTTCAAACATCGGTGAAGGGATTTATATTAAAACAATATTTTATTTTGAGATCGTTTATAGTGATATTTCCATTAAAAAGATTATAGGGGAATAATATCTTAAAACCTTGTTTTTTTTCTTATTTGGTTATATATTTTGTTTAAATTTTTAATTTTTCATATTTTTTTTATTTTTTGGATCAGAAATCAACAAATATGTTAAATTTAATTGCATTTTTCCTAAAAATATTATTTTGATGTTTTCCTTCAAATATATTTTTTTTCATGTCTATATTTTATTTTTAATGATTTCATGACTATTTTTTCTATTAACCAGTGATATAATATATTTATTTTTACACAATTTTTAATTTCTATGGAATGTTTTATAAAAATATTAACAACATTTTTCTAATGAATTTCTCTTTAACAAATGTTAGAATGAATTTTTTTTTAAAATACCACACATGAACATAATTTCCAGTCATCATTAATAATCCTTCTTTTAAAGATTACATTATAATTTAGCATCGTTATTTTCATTGAAAATACTTTTATCAATATTATATAATGTTTTATTTAACATTATATAAGTTGATATCAATATTATTTTCTTAAATGAAAGAGAATACAATAAAAATGTGATATTTAAATCTTATCTCACACGAAGTGATGAAGAGATTATTTTTACTGTATTAAGTATATTTTATTTTCAAATAGTTCTATTTTACTAAATATGCTTCATTTTTGACTATTTGATCGTATTTTATTTCTAATAATTGATATTACCTTTTTTTGAGATCATTTATTTTCTATTGATCATGTTATCTATCCAACTCCATCATTCCTTTGCATTTATTTTTCTATTTCACGTATAAATTTTTAATATAATAGAAATATTTAAAAAAATTATATTATATTTTTGATGTAAAAATTATATTCTATTTCAATATATAGTATCATATGATAGAATTTTATTAATTAGGTTGTTTTATTTACTATGGAAATATTGATAATAATTATTTTTTATTCTATTTGTATAATTATTTATTTATTAATAATTTTGAGAATTAATTTTATTGTAAATTAAATTAATGAGAAATTAATATGACACACAAGTGATGATTGAGGTCTGATTATAGAAATCACATTGATGCATTGATAGATATCATGTGGAAAAATATTAGTACTTCCATATTTTCTCGGCAATTAATTTACACATTCTCATTACATATGAATTATTTCATAGATGGGAGAGAATGAAAATGAAATTTATGATATCTTGGTTGAGAGTTCTTTATCATAATGGTCATGAATTAAGCATTTCCCTTGTTGGGAATTACATTAATGTTATCCTTATGAATTATATATTTATAAGATATATATATTTATTAAAATATAGTAGGAAATTAAGTGGAATATGATTTTAATATCCATTATTCCATATATATTTTTTCTTGTTTAGAAATAATATATTCTACTTTTTGTATCCCTTATTGAGTTTCTAATTTCCCCATTCATTTTGATTACTTTCCATGTGATACATATAATGATATTATTAGTTATTTCAAGAAAGAATGATTATTTATTATTATATGTTTTTTATTTTATTAAATATAAGAAATATACAGATATATATATTAAAAGATCTTAAACTGTAACGCTCTGACCCCAGTTACCCGGAGTCGGTGCATTATTGTGTAACATTGGCATGATCACAAAAGATCAAGTCTCGAAAGACCGATTAGTTTAGTAGCTTTGGAAACACTAGATACATTCATAAATGTTACATTACATCATAATGTGAAAATCTACAATAACAAAGTCTCCATTGTCCACACTCATATCCTCTTCTGACTATCCCTGCAGGTCATTCATAAAATACTTCTTCACATCCTGGAAAATATTAAAACATTGAAAGGCGTGAGCTCAGATGCACAGTAAGGATAACAATATAGCGGATGCTTTCAACATTAAACATAAACTTTTAAGGCATTGTATAACTAAAACAAAATCCTTTTAAACTTGATCTTCAACATAAGATGGCAAAAGTAAAATGAGATAATTCAATTTACTTCTTCACATGGATATTCTACTGGTCGAATAATCACATGAAATATCAATAACCACTTTCATAATGATGGAATGAATACTGCCAGACTATCATAACCACGTAGCCAAGGCCTCGTGCTAATACTACAAATAAGATTTTGTCAAGGCCTCATCCCAAGACACTAGTTTGTCTCATGAGACCTACCGATGAAATTTTTTTAGAATATAATTACTTTTAAAATTGCTCAAATATAATCCAATGTTTTTCTGAAAACATTATACAAGATTCTGAAAACAAAATAACGGATTCTAAGACTGCTCAACTAATTACAGGCCATGATGGGTCCACACCCAATCCCTTCATGTCTACCACATTCAAGAGTCAGGTTTTATGAAAACATTATTAAGCTTGCATTAAATACTTATAAATTTTCACTATATTTTCATACATTTGACAGAAATATCACTCTCTTATTTTTAAATCATTTAAAAAAAGTTATGGCTTGTAGAGGAAGCCGAATCTTAAATAATGGTCATGGGGGTGGAGAAGACATTTTCACCACATACATACGAGAAGAAAAACATTCCTTTTTATCATTTAGTAAAACACATTGTCACGACCTAACCCAACAGCGCTCGAGCCGCGACTCCCCAAGCCCGCCTCCAATAGGCTAGGGGCTAGCAACTAGCACCGAGTAGGCTATCACACACATGGGAGGCATTAGACTAAGGTACCTGTATACAAGCACCCACAAACACCTCCATGAAACAGTGTAGAGATATAGAAACTGAAAAGTAAATGCATGCATACAATCAATCCCAGACCAGCGTGCAACAACAAAAGTACAAAGGGAAAAACAGGGCCCACCAAAAGAAAACTATAAAAGCGTATCCAACCTGCTCTGAAGAAGGGGAATGCTGCCACGAACACCTGAAGGAAATCTCCCTCGGCATAGCTTCGGTTAACACCCCGGTCCACTCGCTCACTAAGCTCCGCCTGCTTCGGGTCCTCCTGGGACTCCGTAAAAAGGCATGTGGTCTGCACAAGACACAAACATTTGCGGGAAAAGCCCGTACAGGGGTGAGTATAAACATATTCAGTAGGCACCCCAAAAACCCAAAACCAAAGGGAGCAACTGAAAGGAAACAATCCGCTCAACCTAGCCAGAGGGAACCCATACGAGACAGAAAATTCATCTCGTGACCATCCTCGGCTAAACACAACTAGTCAGCTCACCTCAGGTGTATGCACATACATACACCTTGAAAAATCCAGATATACTCAGCTCACGCCACAAAGCCACAAGAGGTACCGACCTCATCACCAGCAACTGTCCCAACCAGGAGATTACACCCCACGAACACTGTCATACCAGATGACACTCATCCTAGAGATACACTCCATTGGGTCACAAGCAAATATCTCAGTCGCTCACCCGAGAGACCACGCTTGTCGCATAACATCACTGAGGAAACATCGCTGAAACAACATAACCACCAAACTCCTCATATAGGGGATCGCCGCTAGGGTCCGCTAGGGGATACCAAAACCCACTCCGGTATACGTAGCTCACAGATAGGGGATCACTCCCAGGGTCCGATGGGGGATACCACCACCCGATCAGGCATACGTAGTTCTCACAGATAGGGGATCACACCCAGGATCCGCTTGGGGATACCACAACCCGATCCGGCGCTCGACAGAAGCTCCACACTCAGATAGAGGATCGTCGTCCATATAAAGATGGTCACGATGATACCAGAACCCTATCTGGTATAACTCATGATGTAGGGGATCGAATCGACGATTCCACAACCCTACCAAAACCACGCGTTGAGTAGGGGATCTCATAACCAACGATACCGCAACCCTACCGACACCAAGCGCTGAGTAGGGGATCGTATAACCAACGATACCGCAACCCTACTATAAACCACATGCTGAGTAGGGGATCGTATACCCGACGATGCCACAACCCTACTGATCACGGCCCACCGCATAGGGGATCATTTTTTCGATGATGCCACAAACCCTACGAGGTTAACCTACTAGATAAGGGATCGTCGCTCGTAAATAAGCGGTCATAGCGATACCAAGAAACCGATCTAGGGTAAAGATGCTAGAGGATCCACTCCGGGCCCACCGGAGGGATACCGCAACTCTAACAGTTTAAAACATCCCATCGAGAGGATCACAAACCCGTACGAAGGTTGTGATACCACACGAACCCTCGTAGGAACGAACCAAGGCAGAACCCTCAACCACTGCTGGTCCAAACGTCGCTAACCTGAGAGACTCTCCATAACACAACACTACGCACCTCTGAAGCCAAAACCGAGGCCACCATCACATTCCACGCAGAAAAACATGCAGGATAGGCTGTTTACTCGCCCAAAACGGAGCACCGGTGAAAATTCACTATTCACCGTAGCTAGCTCTTGCGGGGCCCACACAACGATCCCGAAACCCATCGAGCGGATCACACCACAACGATCCCGTCGGAAAAACAAGCGGAATTGACTACTCGCTCGCCAAAAACGGACACCCGGTGAAAAATGTACTATTCCTTGAAGGTCGGCTCGGGTAGGTCCCACGCCTGGATTCCGAAACTCATCGAACGGATTGTACCATTGCGATCCTCTCGGAAAAACACACAAGTTCGACTATTCATCCGCCAAAATCGGACTCCTGGTGCAAAAGCTGCGTTTCTCCGTAAACGCCAAAACCCAGCCTCGTGGGGCCCGCACCCCATTCTCAGACCCAACACCCGGAAACCATCTCAAAAAGTCTTTCGTACCATCAGGGTCTCAACTCCACTGACGGCACGTCTATCGGACGCTCCGGGTAGAAGTTACAACGGCCTGAAATCGTAAAATAATAAAATAATATTATTTTATACTACGTTTCTAGCTCCCGAGCCACGATCCCGAACCTTTATACCCTCGAACCCATACCGGAGGGTTTGCCTCGTCGTCAAGGTCATGTCGCCGCAAACGGCGCGCGAATCTGACTCCTGGAGTGCAGGATACGGGGGTTTATAGACCCCCGTATGCGAAAAGAGGTCGGACCGGCACCGACCGGCCGGTCCGGCCGGCCCGGACAGTCCGGCAGCCCTCCGCCGCGCGCCGCCGCGCCGGGCAGCCCGCCGCCGCGGATCCGCCGGCGCCGCGCCGGCGGACCTTCCGCAGACCGCTGGGAGCACCCCCGGTGGTCCGTTTCGCGATCTGGAGGCGTCTACACGACCCTCAGGACCTGATCTACGCTGCTACGACTTCAATTTGCAGAAAAAACGCAGCAAAAAACGGAATTGGGGGTTAAAACTCAAACCCGTCTACCTCGCGGGCGAAACATCGACGTTCTGTCTCAGATCCGCGCTCCAAAGCGTTCGCTACAATCTCCTGGAACGTCCACCGTCGAATTCTGAGCTCGTGGGCGCTTCGTTTGCTCGATTCGGCGGAGTGGCGGCGAAGAATGGAGAAGAACGAAGAAGAACGATTAAAGGGGGGGAGCTGATATTTATATCAGCCGCCCGCTGGCGCCAAACCCGCCTCGGACCCAACGCCCGATGCAAACAAAAGTAAGGTCACCCCTAGGGTAAACGCGCCGTTCTAAACACAACGGTGGTCTCAGATTTTCCATCCGATACTCCGTTCAGAATTTATTCAAGCCGACGCTCGCAAACTAACTTGCTACTTATTTTCGGAAACACCCCTGGTGGCGTTTCTCACCGCAGGCCCGCGCCCGCAAAGTTTACAACCCACCTAGGGTAAACGGCACATTCCGGATGCAACCTTGCCCTCATATTCCCGTTATGAGCTACCGTTTAGGAGATATCACACCCCCTCCACGTGCATAGTATAAAAATACTTAATATTTTTATAAAATTAATTTCGGGCACACCGGGCCTCGTAATCGCATGCTGTCTTCGCGCCTAGCTCTGGAATTATTCGTAGAAATATTCCAAAGTCTGACAGGGCCACAAACCCAAGTCGCTACATCCTCCCCCCCTTATAAATTTTCATCCCCGAAAATCCCTAAGCATAAGGAATGCGACTGGAATCTCAACTGGGTCTCACACACCAGCGAGGTCACCAACAAACAACCACTCAAGGTCTTAACAACGCCCTGAGAAAAACTCGAGCAAGAAACAAAAGGAAACAAGGGGTACCTCGATCCATCCGTGGTGCCTCTGGGTCGACTACCTCTATGGAATGCAGCTGTCCTCGCCCTCGACCACCAGCTCCCTGAGCTTGGCGTGGACCACCTGGGGGTGGGGATGGTGGCAACTGGTACTGCCTACCACCGCCTCCCGCTGCACCAGCTCCGCCGCCACGTCTGCCACCCTGCGGACCTCCTTACTCGAGATGCTTCCTCTGCCAAGGCGGTCCATCGACTGACTCCCTCTCAACAGCACATCGGGTAGGACAATCTCTAGCAAGATGTCCCTGACCATCGCAAGCGTAAAACCGCCTCTCCTGTGGCTGACCAAAAATGGCATGTGAGCCCTGTGAGCCCTGAGGCTCAGATCCTCCATCCTGGGGTCGCCTCCTGAAACGTCGGCCATGTCCAGACCCATGAGTCTGACGTCGGCTACCAGATGCCCATTCGACGGATGAAGTCTCAGCTCTCGAGTGCCTAGCACTAAAAGGGGGAAACTGCTCAGTGCGACAGGTCTGTAAACCTCGCTGAGTACTCCGACACAGTCATGCTCTCCTGCCGAAGCTGCAGAAGCTCCTGGATCCACACTGACCTCAGCGTCACCGGATAGAACTCCTCCCTGAAGAGCCACTCAAACTCTGCTCACGTCAGCGTCTCCTCGTCATGGGACTGCGTCACCAAACTCCACCATCGCCCGGCCGAACCATGCAGAAGGCTCGCCGCTAGGACCAACATCTGATCAGGAGGTGTCCTCACTAGGTGGAAAACTCATGTGACTGCCTCGAGCCAGTCATCAGCTGCATGGGGGTCTGGATCACCCCGGAACCTCAGAGGTCGCTGCCTCTGAAACCCGTGCAGTGCACTCAGCCTGGGCGGAACCTCGTCCTGCACCGCTGGCACAACCAGCTGCTCAACAGGTGGTGGCTCAACTGGAAAACCACCTGGAGGTGCAACCTCAGAACCTGCGCCCTTTTCCACAGCCACTACATGGGGCAGGTCATCAGCACAATCCTACTACGGAACCCTCACTGGCTGTCGTCGTGGAGGCATCCTGAAATACATTCAAGACGCACCATAGTCAAGCGTATATCTGGAGAGCTGACTCAAGAAGGACAAGGAAAAACCAAAAACCCAGTCCTATATGATGCATGTACCATTATGTCCCCATGACCAGTGCACGAATGTCCCAAGTCGAAAGGTAGGTTATCAGAGTCCTGGTGTATGGATACGTCGGCCGCCGCACCAACACTGGAGTCCCTGGCCTGAAAGCCGAACTCGAAACACCCTAACACTGCCGCTATGTGACCCAAACCAAACTCACAGCTAGACCAGCTACGCTCTGAGATCCCAAAGGTAGAACCTCCTCTGATACCACTCTGTCACGACCCGACCCAATAGGGCTCGAGCCACGACTCCCCAAGCCCGCCTCCAATAGGCCAGGGGCTGGCGACTAGCGCCGAGTAGGCTATCACACACATTGGAGGCATTAGACTAAGGTACCTGTACACACGCACCCAAAAACACCTCCATGCAATAGTGCAGAGATATAGAAACTGAAAAGTAAATGCATGCAAACAATATTTCCCAAACCAGAGTGCAACAGCAAAAGTACAAAGGGAAAAACAGGGCCCACCAAAATAAAACTACAAAATCGTATCCAACCTGATCTGAAGAAGGGGAATTGTGCCACAAACACCTGCCGGAAAGCTCCCTCATCACAGCTCCGGTAAACACCCTGGTCCACTCGCTCACTAAGCTCCTCCTGCTCCGGGTCCTCCTGGGACTCCGTCAAAAGGCATGTGGTCTGCACAAGACACAAACTTGTGCGGGCAAATCCCGTGCAGGGGTGAGTATTAACATACTCAGTAGGCAACCCAAAAACCCAAAACCCAAGGGAGCAACTGAAAGGCAACATTCCGCTCAACCCATCCAGAGGGAACCCATGTGAGAGAGAAACTCCATCTCGTGACCATCATCGGCTAAACACAACTAGTCAGCTCAGCTCAGGTGTATACCCATACATACACCTTGAACAATCTAGATATACTCAGCTCATGCCACAAAGCCACAAGAGGTACCCACCTCATCACCAGCAACTGTCCCAACCAGGAGAGTACACCCCACGAACACTGTCATACCAGATGACACTCATCCGAGAGATACACTCCATCGGGTCACAAACAAACATCCCAGACGCTCACCCGAGAGACCACGCTCATCGGATAACATCGCTGAAACAACATAACCACCAAACTCCTAGGATAGGGGATCACCACTAGGGTTCACTAGGGGATACCAAGACCAACTCCGGTATACGTACCTCACAGATAGGGGATCACTCCCAGGGTCCGCTGGGGGATACCACGACCCAATCTGGCATACGTAGTTCTCACAGATAGGGGATCACACCCAAGTTCCGCTGGGGGATACCACAACCCGATCTGGCGCTCGACAGAAGCTCCGCACTCAGATAGAGGATCATCGTCCATATAAAGATGGTCACGATGATATCGAAACCCTATCTAGTATAAATCCTGATGTAGGGGATTGAACCGACGATGCCGCAACACTACCGAAACCACGCGTTGAGTAGGGGATCGCATAACCAACGATACCGCAACCTACCGAAACCAAGCGCTGAGTAGGGGATCGTATAACCAACGATACCACAACCCTACTATAAACCACATGCTGAGTAGGGGATCGTATACCCGATGATGCCACAACCCTACTGAGCACGGCCCACCGCGTAGGGGATCATATTTCCGATGATGCCACAAACCCTACGGGGTTATCCTACTAGATAGGGGATCGCCGCCCGTAAATAAGCGGTCACAGCGATACCAATAACCCGATCTAGGGTAAAGATGCTAGAGGATCCACTCCGGGCCCACCGGAGGGATACCACAACTCTAACAGTTTAAAACATCCCATCGAGAGGATCACAAACCCATACGAATGTTGTGATACCACACGAACCCTCGTAGGAACGAACCAAGGGAGAACCCTCAACCACTGCTGGTCCAAACGTCGCTAACCCGAGCGACTCTCCACAACGCCACACTGCGCACCTCTGAAGCCAAAACCAATGCCACAATCGCGTTCCACGCGGGAAAACACGCAGGATAGGCTGTTTACTCGCCCGAAACGGAGCACCGGAGAAAAAGGCACTATTCACCATAGCTAGCTCGTCCGGGGCCCACAAAACGATCCCGAAACACATCGAGCGGATCACACCAGGACGATCCCCTCAGAAAAACAAGCGGAATCGACTACTCGCTGGCCCAAAACGGACACCCGGTGAAAAAGGTACTATTCACCGAAAGCCTCCTCAGGTGGGGCCCACGCCTGGATTCCGAAACTCATCGAACGGATTGCACCATTGCGATCCTCTCAGAAAAACACACAGGATCGACTATTCATCCGCCAAAATCGGACTCCTGGTGCAAAAGTTGCGTCTCTCCGTAAACGCCAAAACCCGGCCTCATGGGGCCCGCACCCCGTTCTCAGACCCAACACCCGGAAACCATCTCAAAAATTCTGTCGTACCATCAGGGTCTCAACGCCACTGACGGCACGTCAATCAGACGCTCCTGGTAGAAGTTACAACGGCCCGAATTCGTAAAATAATAAAATAATATTATTTTATACGACGTTTCTAGCTCTCGGGCCATGATCCCGAACCTTTAAACCCTCGAGCCCATACCGGAGGGTTTGCCTCGTCGTCAAGGTCACGTCGCCGCAAACGGCGCGCGAATCCGACTTCCGGAGTGCAAGATAAGGGGGTTTAAAGACCCCCGTATGCGAATACAGGTCGGACCGGCCCCGACCGGCCGGTCCGGCCGGCCGGGATGGGCCGGCGGCCCTCCGCCACGCACCGGCGGCGCGCCCCCACGGATCCGCCGCGGGCCGCCGGGAGCACCCCGGTGGTCCGTTTCGCGATCCGGAGGCGTCTACACGACCCTCGGGACCTGATCTACACTGCTACGGCTTCAATTTGCAGAAAAACGCAGCAAAAAAGGGATCATGGGTTAAAACTCAAATCTGCCTACCTCGCGGGCGAAACGCCGACGTTCTGCCTCAGATCCGCGCTCCAGAGCTTCCGTTGCATGCTCCTGGAACGTCCGCCATTGAATTATGAGCTCTTGGGTGCTTCGTTTGATCGATTCGGCAGAGTGGTGGCGAAGAACATCGAAGAACGATTAAGGGGGGGGGGTGATATTTATATCAGCCGCCCGCCGGCGCCAAACCCACCTCGGACCCGACGCCCGATGCGAACAAAAGTAAGGTCACCCCTAGGGTAAACGCGCCGTTCTGAACGCAACGGTGGTCTCATATTTTCTATCTGAGACTCCGTTCAGATGTTATTCGAGCCGACGCTCGCACACTAACTTGCTACTTATTTACGGAAACGCCCCTGGTGGCGTTTCTCACCGAAGGCCCGCGCCCGCAATGTTTACACACCACCTAGGGTAAACGGCACATCCTGGATGCAACCGTGCCCTCATAATCCCATTCTGAGCTACCGTTTAGGAGATATCACACCCCCTCCACGTGCATAGTATAAAAATACTTAATATTTTTATAAAATTAATTCCGGGTACACCGGGCCTCGGAATCGCACGCCGTCTTCGCACATAGCTCCGGAATAATTCGTAGAAATATTCCAAAGTCTGACAGGGCCAACAACTCGATTCGCTGCACACTTCGTATAAAAATATCACTTTTGAATAAAAATAATAGTCAAAGGGGTTTATACACCGTATAAAAGAAATTTTTGTATAAATCAAAATATGCCTCAATGAATGGAGATTGAGACGAAGTTCCTTAAAAGGATCATTTTTTTAAATAAAATATATCTATTATGTGTATTCACTATAAGTACACATATAGAAAGTAAAAATACAAGATAGGAAATAATAATATCATGACATAATTTGAAAGTAGTAGATTAACCCAATGAATGGAAATTGGGTTAAGAAGTTCCATTACCTTGTGTCCGACTTGACTCGACCATTCTTTAACCTCCTGAATAATAAACTACAGTTAATCTCTACTTGCTTAAGAACCTTTTTCAAGTTCATTATCCCTTTTATATCACTTATTACAATGTTACACAAATTATGTATTCATTTATGTTAATAACGGTCGTTTTGTCGATCTTTGGTACTTGAGTCAACAATAAACATATTATAATTACAAGTTGTTTATGTGGTTGAATATCCATTATCTCTAGAATTATATTCATGATTTAGATATCATATATATCATATATATCCAGTATATAAATTCATTTATAATATTACATAACATTTAGAGGTAAGAAATGAAATGCACTGTTCATAGAGACGGTAAGCCGTACGTACGCATGAACGCTAATTTCATTTCTATTTCATATTTAACGGAATGAAATTATAATTATATAAAGGTATACAGTAATTCCAGTATAATATAATGTATATTACCATTTACTCAATCCTTTATACATCTCACATATGGCATTAACGATTCAAATCACTTTGAGGGGGCGGTAGTCCGCACTTCCTAAAATGGAAATATCACGTTTACCCATAATGGAAACCATAAAGATATGCAGTAAATGAAAAATAAAGAAGCTTAAGTAAAAAATAAAAATATTATATACATATATAAAAATAGTGACATCTTAATGGCCACCTTTTAAGGTGTAATATGAGTGTTGAATAATCATCATTTTGTGAGGCAGAAATTCGCCATCCACAGAAACAGTAAGTTCATTAACCATTAGATGTCGGTGTGTGTAAGTGTAGCTATAATCCTACTTATTAAAACGTCCTAGTATATTGAGGATACTGGTTTTGTTAAAAAAGAAATTAATAAAAAGAGTTTATTAGGTTGGGGAAGCAAAATAAAACAAAATAACATAAGAGAAGACATTACCTTAAAATCGGGTAACTCTTTTTGATTTGTGCCAAAGGCTTACTTGGGAAGAGTTTTGCCCAATTTGAGTCTTCTAGGAGTAATATAGGGAAGTTGTTAGAGAATTTGGGTAGAGGTTGGCCGAGCAAAATGGCTTGAATGTGTGAATAAGGTTGTAGTGGTGGGGGCCTTTTATAAGGGGAGAGGAGGGGAACTCTTGGAAAGACTGAAATGTTACTTTATTGTGAAATGGTTTTCGGATTCTAATGGTCCCACAATGATATAATTTTTGGATAAGGTGATAAGATTTAGAAATATACTCATACAATTGGTTTTTGACAAGTGTAATACTTAGATTTTACATTATATTTTCATTTTATTTAAATCATTAATTATTGAGTTAATCGCTGCATCATAATTGTGTCATAAAAATTTTAATTTATTTAATGTTTAAAAATTATTAAAAAGGTATAATGATGTATTAAATACTTTTATCTTTCTAATTAATATTTATATTCAAAAATATGACTTGTATAACCCCATTTAAAAATTGTTTTAGTAAAATAACTAATGTTTGTGACATTTTTATTTCAACATTAAATAAAACGGTTTTAATGGCATTTTCCGACCAAAGTGGCTCCATGGGGTCCCCAAGTTGACCCATGGATTTTCTTGGTCGGCCATGACTATTCAAATAGGTTTAGGACAAGTGTAAATGTATTTTCATATTTTTATAATATCATTTTTACCTTAAATTTCACTAATTACCTTTAATCGCGATTAATTAAACTTAAAAGTTACTATTCACCAAAAAATTAGTTTAATCCCATTGAACCACATTTTACGTCCTAATTACAACCATGTATGTCAGATTTTTTAAAATTAAATCACATAAGTGGTAATGTTTCATTTAAACGAAGAACCAGTTTTTTAACTACCACTTAGTGGTTTCACTATTCATAAAAAATTGAAGATTTTCAGAAAAATGCCAAAATTTCACCCTAAGCTATAATTGATATTCCAAATTCAAAAATGAATGCTATTTTATGAAATTCTAAAAATAAATTTTGCATTAATTAATTTTATAATTAATTCCCGATGTCCCAATAAATAGCATTTTTTAAGAAACAATATATATAAAAAGATTGACAATTGTTTATGTCCAATTTCAAAGTGAAATTAATTATAATGAACACTATTAGATAAAATTGTAAAAATATATTCTAATTATGCTTTGAAACCACTCAATAGTATAATTTATCACTATAAAGTTTTTTGATTAAAAAAGTTGTTTTTATGTAAATTTCAATATTTATAGAATATTGGAAGTTCTCAAAAAATTACAAAAAATTCAACTTAGGATAATTTTGATATTACGAATACAAAAATGAAGTCTATTTTGAAATATAAAATTTATGTAATTTCAAAAAGTGGGTATTACTATTCATCACTACTACTTTGATTTTTCGTGGTGTGCTAGAATCTTGAACTTGCATAAAATGAAAGCTATTGCATTATTGTAAGAGAAGAGTATCATGAAAGTTTTGGGTGTTACATTCTCACCTCCTTTAATAAATTGCGTCCTCGCAATTTGAAAATGTTTTTTGAAAATAAAAGGTTGAAAATAGGAAATACCTTTTTGGAAAACCCGCATCCGAAATAGGGTTAATAAAAATATAACATTAAAAGAAAGAAATAGAAGTACAAAGGTTACCCAAGATATCCCATACTAGGATTCTATGAAAATATGGATATGGAGGAGAAAAAAACCATCATGGTCTGATGGAAAGTTGTAGAAAATAGGATTATTTGAAAGTTAACGACAAGAAAATCACAAACTTGTGATTGGTTAAACGGTTATTGAATCCCCAGTTGGAAAAGTTAACCGATAACGTTTTTGTTTTCAGTTACCTTTTAAAAGTTGACGAATTTATTTAAGAGATTTTCTAAGAACTTAAGGAAATATACTTACTTGTTATGTAGGCTTTCATTCTTTAATAAATTTTTACCACGAAGCCATCTTTCACTCCAAATGGTAACAGAACTCAAAAATATTCTATTATCCTAATTGTATAAGCTTCCAAATATTACCACATACCATTTAGATTAGGAAAACTATTTTTTAATAATCAGGGACTTCCTGTAGTCTAGTGCTAGGTAATAAAGGCCTGTCGGACTATGGTTGTGGGTTCAATTCCTGCATCTTTGTCCGACGCGATGGGTTATCCCCCAACCTGCAGGTTGTCCTTTTCCTAAAACTATAGTATTATAATATTCCAAAAATAATATTTATAAATTTTTTAACCTTACACAATACTATCCATGGTTCAACTTAATCCATTCCAACCTATATAGTTATCCAAAATACCTCTTTCCAGACTTCCTCTAAAAGGTCTCTAAATTCCAAAATCAATTGTAACATAAGATTCCCCAAACAAAGTAAAGTTTCTCTTATTATCACACACTAAAAATAGGATTACCTTAATCATATTAAAACATTAATGAAAAAAACAAGTACTGCAGTACAATACTTATCTATATCACATTATTATTATAACTAGAATATAATCCTTGAGTCCAAAAGCACCAAAAAATTAATTATTCCACTTCAACTATAGTAACAGCATAAGATTTTCCTTGATCCCTTGGCCTTTTCTGATGTACGTTTCCCTGACGCTTAGGACATTCATTTTCATAATACCCCATTTCCCTAAAATTGTAGCATTCAACATTGATAGCCTCTTTCTTTCCCTTGGAATCACAAGCCTGGTGACATTTTTCTCCACATTTATAACAAACCCCCATTCTTTTTAGGAAAGCACGAGGGTGATTCTTCGCACAATTATCACATAATGGAAAATCCTTCTTTCCCTTTTTCCCTTTATCCGTCTCTTGTTCCACCATTTTATTCTTCTCTTGCTTTACATTGTTGTCATAAGACATAGAGAATTCCTTTTCTGTCTTGATAGCACAAAAGAAAATATCTTCGTACGATGAGAAGGATTGTGATACTAAATCTCGACAGATAAATGGTTTTAACCCATTAAAGAAACGATCAATCTTACTTGTTGGGTTATGTATATAATCTGCAGCATTCCTCGCTAACCTCGTAAAGTTGGCCTCATACTTTGCGAAATTCTCATCCTCCTTTTGTCTCAGACTCAGAAATTTCCTTTCCATATCTTCTCTATGGTCACGAGGAAAGTATTTTTCTAAGAAAAGATCTTTGAACACTCTCCGTTCAATACTTGATACTTCTTCATCTTCCTTTGTATTTTGAAACAATTACCACCATTGATCAGCATCTCCAGTGAGGCGATAAAATGAAATGATAACCTTTTCCCTTTCACTACTCCCTTAGGCAAGGAATATTTTCTCTAAGGTATTTATCCATTGCTCAGCTAAAAATTGATTTCTAATTACATTGAATGTTGGTTGTCGTTGCCTCATGAATCGGTCTAACATTGATCCTCCATGTTGTAGATTAGGGTTCTCCATACGAGTAAGGTTATTAATCATAGCCTGAGTGAGTTGTCCCCATATGGTAATAAGTTGATCAGCACCAGTTGTATCTCCAGATCCACAATAATTATCTTGAGCAGGAGGGAAATCCCAACACAGAGTGTGTGCATTGATATGGTTTCCATTCCTTCCACTAGGCACCATTTATAAACAGTGTCTTAAACTAGATTAGTTTATGAATCGAAATCCATAATTCCATACTTGTAAAACACTTAACATAAATTTAACTGTTGATGGATATAATCCATAATCATAAAAATGTTTAATTTGAGGAAGTATATACTCATAACCCTTCATAGTGATTTGTAATGAAAATGAGAATTATCCTAAGCATATCCCCTGGGAGTGTCGTAACCAAAAAGACAGCAAGGCCCGTTGTCGTGCACCACTCAAAGAGGTGTTTTCTGGTTTTACCCCTAGGTACATCTTTGCTAGATCCGCCTCTACGTTCTAGTATCCAAACAGGGATTTATTTCATCTAAAACTCACAAAATCTCTATAATACCAAAATTCTATGAAGTTCTTCTATACTAATCCTCAAAGTCTATCTTTGTGCTATGTGATATAATCAGAGTTTATCTAAATCTAGCTTCCAAGGTTAGTACTAAACTGCCTATGATACCAACTATAAAGCCCCGACCCCAGTTACCCGAAGTCGGTGCATTATTGTGTAACATTTGCATGATCACAAAAGATCAAGTCTCGAATGACCGATTAGTTCAGTAGCCTTGGAAACACTAGATACATTCATAAATGTTACATTAAATCATAAAGTGAAAATCTACAATAACAAAGACTCCATAGTCCACACTCATATCCTCTTCTGACTATCCCTGCAGGTCCTTCATAAAATACTTCTTCACATCCTAGAAAATATTAAAACATTGAAAGGGGTGAGCTCAGATGCTCAGTAAGGATAACAATATAGCGGAAGATTTCACCAATAAACATAAACATTTAAGGCAATGTATAACTAAAACAATAGCCTTTTAAACTTGAACTTCAACGTAAGATGTAAAAAGTAAATTGAGATAATTCCATTTACTTCTCCACATGGATATTCTACTGGTTGAATAATCACATGCAATATCAATAACCACCTTCATAATGATGGAATGCATAATGCCAGACTATCTTAACCACGTAACTAAGGCCTCGTTCCAAGACTACAAGTAAGATTTTGTCAAGGCCTCATGCCAAGACACTAGTTTGTCTCATGAGACCTACCGATGTAATTTTTTTAGAATATAATTACGTTTAAAATTGCTCAAATATAATCCAGTGTTTTTCTGAATACATTATACAAGCTTTTGAAAACAAAATAACTTATTCTGAGACTGCTCGACTAATTACAGGCCATGATGGGTCCACGCCAAATCCCTTCCTATCTACCACATTCGAGAGTCGGGTTTTCTGAAAATATTTTTAAGCTTGCATTAAATACGTTTACATTTTCACTAGATTTTCACACATTTAAGAGAAATATCTCTCTCTTATTTTTAAATCATTTAAAAAAAGTTATGGATTGTAGAGGAATCTGAAACATAAATAGTGGTCACGATAGTGGAGAAGTAATTGTCGCCACATACGTACGACAAGAAAAACATTCCTTTTTATCGTTTAGTAAAATGCTTCATATAAAAAGATTCTTTTTGAATAAACGTAAAAGTCAAAGGGGTTTATACACCGTATAAAAGAAATTTTTGTATAAAACAAAATATTCCTCAATGAATGGAGATTGAGATGAAGTTCCTTAAAAAGATTATTTTTTTAAATAAAATAAATCTATTATGTGTATTCACTATAAGTACCAATAATGAAATTAAAAATACAAGATAGGTCATAATAGTATAATGACATAATTTTAAAGTAGGAGATTAACCCAAATAATGGAAATTGGGTTAAGAAGTTCCCTTACCTTGTGTCCGACATGACTCCACCGTTCTTTAACCTCCGGAATAATAAACTAGAGTTAATATCTACTTGCTTAAGAACCCTTTTCAAGTTCATTATCCATTTTATATCACTTATTACAATGTTACGAAAATTATGTAGTCATTTATGTTAATAACGGTCGTTTCATCGATATTTGGTAATTGAGTAAATAATAAACTTCTTATAATCACAAGTTGTTTATGTGGTAGAATATCCATTATCTACAGAATTATATTCATGATGTAGATATCATATATATAATATATATCCAGTATATACATTCATTTATAATATTAAATAACATTTAGAGGTAAGAAATGAAATGCACCGTTCATGGAAACGGTAAGTCGTACGTACGCATGAAGGCTACTTTCATTTCTATTTCATATTTAATGGAATTAAAATATAATTATATAAAGGTATAATATAATTCCAGTATAATATAATGTATAATACTATTTAATCCATCCTTTATACATCCCACATATGGCATTAACGATTCAAATCACTTTGAGGGGGCGGTAGTCCGCACTTCTTAAAAAGAAAATATTGCGTTTACCCATAATGGAAACCATAAAGGTATGAAATAAATGAAAAATACAATATCATAAGTAAAAAAATAAACTTATTATATATCATATATAAATATAGTGAAATCTTAATGGATACCTTTTAAGGTGTTATATGAGTGTTGAACAATCATTGTTTCGTGAGGCAGAAATTCGCCATCCACAGAAACAGTATGTTCTTTAACTATTAGATGTAGGTGTGTGTATGTGTAGCTCAAATATTTCGAATAAAAACATCCTAGTATATTAAGTATACTGTTTTTGTTACAAAATAAATTAATAAAAAGAGAGTAGGGGGTTGGAGAAGCAAAAGAAAACAAAATTACATAAGAGAAGACATTACTTAAAATTGGGTAACTCTTTTTGATTTGAGCCAAATCCTTCCTTGGGAAGAGTTATGCCGATTGTGAGGTTTCTAGTAATAATAGAGGGAAGTTGGGAGAGTATTTGGGTAGTGTTTTGCCGAGACAAATGGCTTGAAGGTGTGAATAAGGTGGTAGTGGTGGGGGCCTTTTATAAGAGAAGAGGAGGGGCACTCTTGGAAAGATGGAAATGTTACTTTATTATGAATTATTTCCAGATTCTAAAGGACACAAAATGATATATTTAGAGGATAAGGTGATAAGGGTTCGAAATCTACTCATCCAATATGGTTTTGAAAAGTGTATGCATTAGTGTTTACATTATCTTTTCATTTTATTTAAATCATTAATTAATGAGGTAATCGCTGCATCATCATTGTGTCATAAAACAATTTAATTTATATAAAGTCTAAAAATTATAAAAAAAGTATCATGATGTAGGAAATATTTTTATCTTTCTAATGAATATTTATAGTAAAAAATATGACTTGTATAGCCCCATTTAAAAATTGTTTTTGTAAAAGAACTCATGTTTGTGACATTTTTATTTTAACATTAAATAAAAAGTTTTTAATGTCATTTTCCTACCAAAGTGGATCCATTGGGTCCCAAAGTTGACCCATGGATTTTCATGGTCATCCATGACTCATAAAATAGGGGTAGGTCAAGTGTAATGGTATTTTAAAATTTTTATAATATCATTTTTACCTTAAATTTCACTAATTAACTTTAATCGCGATTAATTAAACTTTAAAGTTACTATTCTCCAAAAAATTATTTTAATCCCATTGAACCACATTTTACTTCCTAATGAAACCATGTATATTGGATTTTTTAAATTCAAATCACATAAGTGGTAGGGTTTCATTTAAACGAAAAATCAGTTTTTTAACTACCACTTAGTGGTTTCACTATTCATAAAAATTTGAAGTTTTTCAGAACACTGCCAAAATTTCACCCTAAGCTATAATTTATATTCATAATTCAAAAATGATTTCCATTTTATGAAATTCCAAAAATATAAGTTTCATTAATTAATTTTATAATTAATTCCTGCGGTCACAACAAATATAGTGTTTTTATGAAACAATATATATCAAAAGATTGACAATTGTTTATGTCCAATTTCAAAGTGAAATTAATTCTAATGAACACCATTGGATAAAATGGTAAAAATATATTTTAATTATACTTTAAAACCACTAAATAGTATAATTTATCACTATAAATTATTTTGATTAAAAAAGGTTGTTTTAAGTATTTTTCACTATTCATAGAAAATTGGAAGTTCTCAGATAATTACTAAAAATTCAACTTAGGATAATTTCGATATTATGAATACAAAAATGAAGCCAATTTTGAAATATAAAATTTATATAATTTCAAAAAGTGGGTATTACTATTCATAACTACTACTTTGATTGGTCGCGGTGTGTTAGAATCTTGAACATGTGTACAATGCAAGCTATTGCATTATTGAAAGAGAAGCGTATCGTGGAAGCTTGGGGTGTTACATAAACTATATAATATTACCTAGTGAGATCCTTTGTATCTTATACCCATGTTCTAATGTAAATATCAGATATGAGTTCTTGGAGTCAATATATTATAGTTGGTATCACAGAAAGATTAATAATAACATTTTGAACTATATTTTAAATAGACATAGACAACCTGGTAATTTTGATAATCACTATGGGTATTTAGTATCTTTTAGAATTATAGTTATTTTTATTTTATGGGTCATTATTAATGATGATTTTGAGAATTCTATGTGTCTTCCATTATTTAATTATTGACTCATGAAGATGAAATGGAATCAACACCCATAAGAAATACAAGGATTTCCCTACTAAGAAATCCAATATATATTATATTATAACTGAGTATATCATGGCCATATTAGGTTAGATGACTCAAGTTATGATGGATAATCTTTCTTGTATGGAACAATATGTTGTACCATAACATGATGCCCATATGTGGATCACTTATTATGATAGAATACTCCTCTATTTAATCAAACTACTAATACATCAGTACATGGAAATGGGTTAAGTCCCTTGAAAATATATTGTTATATATTCGGATTATGGAAAGTAAAATGGATATTCTGGAATTGTATTGTTCTAAATTATATCTCAATCAATTTTTATCATTGATCATGAATAAAAATGGTGTTAATCAAATATAATTTATTTAATAGAGAGCTTTTAAGGTGATATTTTTCAAAAAATATATTCCCCAATAATATTGAGATAAAATTGATGGGTAGTTAGGAAAATTAGTGTAGAAGGATGAATAATTTTTTCCAGAGTATGAGGCTATCTTTACATGATTATCCAGGAATAATACAAACTAAATTTGTAAGCTATAAATTGAGCATTTTTATTTACATGATGGACTTAATCTGATTATTCGATGTGTATTGGATTCTAAAAATATTAATCACAATTTAATATTATATAATGTGACATTAAGATAGAGAATGTACTTTATATTTATATATCTTTATATTAATTCTTTAAAAAAAGTTGTTATCTAAGAACTAATGAAAAATTTGATTCAATTAAGAATAAATTACAACTTTTATTTCTACGTAATAATTTTTGAATGAAACACGTAAGTTCATTCTTAATGTGAACAATATTTTCTATAGTGTTTGAGGAAATGGTTCATGTGGATCATGATCCTGATTAAAAAAATAAATATCTATTATTTATTACTTAAATTACAAAAGTATCATGGATTGTATCAACTAAAGTATAAAATTCATGGGAACCTCCCAAAAAAGATTCAGTGGGGAGAAGTCCATACTTATGTGTTTAGTATACCATATGTTAGAGATCCAAAATATATAGACATATATTATCTGATAAAAAATTCATGTTTAGTTAACACTTTTTTTGATTATGGATATTATCACTTTTTTTTATCTTCCATGTTTTCTGGGTAAATTATTTAGTTCTCTATAACATTATAAAGGAAGTTCTCAATATGTACTCTGGGTGGAAATAACAGTGAAACAATGATGTTTTATCCATTTCACATTGCAAAACATTGGATTAATATATTTGAAAACTACATTATTATTCCTCAGATTAAATTTCACATAATACATGTTATGTGTTGAATTTCAAATTATAATCAATAAATTTATTTCCAAATGGTAGAGATTATGATTTATGATAGAGATATGGAAGCTATTACATTAATTGAAGAGACAAGATTCTCAAAAAAATTTGTGGATCCACCTCCAATAGCACTTCATTAATATATTATTTCAAAATGAGAGTATTGAAAAACTATTAAGGGGAATTGTATCCTTGTAATAGTGTATGGTACTATTTTTTCAGAATATTTGGTTTCTTTTAGTATAGAACTAACTAGAGATCCACCTAAGATGGAAGTCAATTTTTTTACTGATCTCTTCCAAGATGAAAAACCAATATCTAATAATCCATATTCGATTGACACAATAGAATTATTAGGATAAATAAATAATTTCATGATTCATGTGAAAAGGTATTTACAAGCCCTACTATTTCACCATGGGAACCCTAGATTTTTCAGTTAATAATAAAGATGGAGCTATGAGGTTGTGCATTAATTATATTAAAATAAATTAAATTTATATATTTAATAAGTATCTTCGAATATTAATTGATTAATTATCTAATCAAAAACATCGAGATTAATATTTATCAAATATTTTTTCTACATTATTTGTTACATCACTTAGGTGTAAAGAATGAGGATATTTGAAAGACTACATTCCCAATAAAGTATAGAAATTATGAACTTATATAATTATAATTTTTATTGACTAACTCACCATTTTATTTTATGGATATGATGAATAGAGTATTTAAGGGTAATATCAATAACATAATTGAGGAGTTTATTAATTATATATTTATATAATCTAAAACATTGGATGAAAACATGATTAATTTAAGAATGATTGTAAAAAATATTGATTAAAATCACTTCTATATGAAATTCAGAAAAAATTTATTTGGGATTCAAGAGTTTACTTTTCATGTCCATAATGTCTCTATGGATTTAAAATGAATATATCCTTAAAATATAAGGATTGTGATCAAAAATGGTTATTATAATTGAGGTATATAGTTTCCTTAATTAGTAGGTTACTGTCAATTCTTTTTCTACAATTTTCTTATTAGATAAATAATTAACAATGATGATATGTAATAGGATTTATTTGATGTTGAGATTAAAATAAATTTATATTATGAACTAATGATGATTTTGGTCAAATAAACAATGTTAATGTTTTCGTAAGGAAGGGTCGGATCTGTGATATATTTTGATTCATCAAATAAGTGGTGTGGATGTTTCTTTCGAAAGAATGATTGATTTATTACTTATGAATCATGGAGATAAAAGATACGTGAATAGTATTATTTAACCCATGATCTACAGTTGGAATCTATAATCACTAAAATCAACATTTAGATCCATTTCTTTTAGGTTGAATCATATGAATTGTATACTTAAAAAATTTCATCAAATAGATAATTTCATCGAAAGATCTTAACATCAGTTATTTGGGATTCCTAAAGCCACCTATGGATATGGATTGATCAATACACTATAAACCTAGTAAGGATAATATTGTAGTTGAGGCATTAATTATGAAGGATCATTTAATTATGAAAATGTTGTGGAATGAAAAGGATTTGATATTTTGGGGAATTGTAATGTCGGATATATGAATTATGAGGGAAGAGTAAATATCACCCCTTTCCAAAATTATTTTGAAACAATTATTCTTAGAAAATATAAAATTTTCCCAAATTTATGATTTGATTATTCGAAGAAAAATCACATACATTAATAGAGGGAAGTTGGTTGACTCCATCAATGATATTTATATGTTAAAATTTTGGGTGATATTTTGTGTTCCATCCATTCATGATATGAATAGATAACTATTAGATGAATAAAAAATTTCAAATTTCATTATACACTAATTTTTTCAAAATGTATCATTATTTGAAAAACATTATAGTGATAAAATATGAAAAATGAAATTGTAGTCTTAGTATTAATATTCTTAATTTTGTGTAGGTTAATGATGGTAGACAACATCCAAAATTATCCATGAAAACAATAAAAATTCTTGTGTTTAAATGGGATTATATTACTATGGAATTTGTCAATATATTTCAAAATACTCCATGAAATAATAAATTTTTATACGTTATTATGGATCACATTCTATATTTTCACATTACCTCAATATAAGGGAATATCTACATCCTGAGAACCTAATGCATCCTAATATTAATGGTGTTTTTTAGATTTCATGGTTATCCTCTATCAATTGTATCAGATCTTCATTTTTGGTTATCATAAAAATTATATGAGATTTATCATTATCCTCATTAAGTTGTACTAAATTTTAGAACTTCTTCTCATCCTCAAAAAAATGCACAATCTAAAAATATTAACAAGACATTTTAAGTAATAAGGATGTGGTTCTCACCTTACGTTCAATGTATGTGGGAAGGGTATTTACCATTATAGAAATTTTCATATATTAATATCCTTTATTCAAGTAATGATATGGTAATTTATAATGAATCACAATAAAAAAATATATCACACTCTAAAATGGTGGGATGAAATTGGTCAAAGGATGATTTTATGACCATACCATGATGGGTTGATACTGAAAATAGTGAGAAATGATCATATTTTTATCAAGGAATCACAAATTGGGAGAAAGATATATATTGATATAAAATGGATGGATTAAGAATTTGAAGTTGTATATCATGTATTTATCAAGTGTTATTCAAGGAAGTGTATTATGTGGTTCAAAAAAGGGAAAGTAAGCCCCATGTAAATCATGCATTTTGTCATTCATGAATGAAATTATGCTATGTCATCGCATTCGGTAGTGACACCTATACTCTCTATAGTTCATGATTTGACCCACATCTCTTTAATGATGAAGAACATGCCATACCAAATTCATGTGGTCTCATATAATGATATACAATTAGAATTTTTTTTATATTAATGTGAATAGACAACCCATATTCCCATAACTACTAAACATGGGTCGTGGAATCAGAACACTCAATTTGTGTGGTAACATAGGAGAAATACTAAAATAGAAGTGTAAACATGGTAACCTAAATATGATATGGTGAAGAATATTCCACTTCTTTTCATGAAGTGAAATTCTAAATATTACTTAGAATAAACCTTTGAATGATGTAAAATATATAACACATGAGATTCAATTATAGAATGAAAAACAGATATCTATAGAATCTAATGTGTAATTAACATAACATTATTAATAAATGAGATAAAACCATAACTTGTCCAATTATATAAATAATATTTAAAAAAAAATTATTATAAAATTAATCAAGTGGATATAATCATAGGATTAGTTTTTTAATTTTTCTAGAAATTTTTATTTGTGAATAGTGAGAAAAATTAAATTTACCAAATTATCCCTTTTTCGAAATTGTAATGGTATAATAATAAATTTAATGTTCGTGAATCATTTTATATATACAATATATATATATTATAGGAACAGCATAATTAATATATATATATATATATATCAAATTTTGAATATATAAATTCAATCTTATCATTTTGGAAATCTAAGTCTTGCTTTTTTTTAATGGTTTTTTATTTTATTCATGTATTATCAATGTGATTTTTTTATTGGTTTTTTAAAATATAATTAACTCTTTTTTTATTATACATAATAAAATTTATGATGTTGGTATCATCATTTTACATGATTTTCTTACAAATTCATTTTTATTTTTAAAACGACATATTCCTTAAAATGATTTTCATTAACATTTGAAAACATAAATTAAAATTATTTTTAACAGTTATATGATTATAAATAAGTACAATTGACTCCATATTTGGACTTAGGGTAATTAATTTTTGTTAAATATTTCATTTTTAATTTTTATCATAATTACGAAAAACTTTTGAAAAAAAGACGTCATTAAGATATAAAACATGTTAAATTGTTTAAAACTAAAATGATAGGGGTTGAAATGACCCAAATAATGTCTACATATAGTTATATGATCTTATTTAGTCCCTATATCATCTATTATTTTAATATTAGTCACATTATATCCATTTTATCTCAGCGAGGCATTTATATATTTTAATATTTTGAAAACCTCCATGTTTGTCCTCCCAATAACATATAAAAGTACACCACGTTTTTTCGATTCTACATACTTCAATATACTCTAAAATCAACAAATATCTACCCAATAATTTTTTCAAACCCATACACATATTATATAGGACCTTTCTTGATCATTATACCTTCCTAATCAGACTTTAGGTATAAATGCAAAGGCTTTTCCAAGGATGTTGAATTACTCTTAACCGAGTTTGTTTTTTTATTTCTCATTTTACCCCCATGAAAACTCACCAAAAAATTTGTATATAAAAAAAATCACCCATGTAATTAAATATTTCTTGGTTATTTTCAAAACATTTTTCTTCTACATACCTGTCCAATTTAAAATGAAAACATCACTACCACTCTAGTTTTCCAAATCATGAAATAAACAATGAAATGTAGTATCACTTTCACTAGATGTAAATTTTTAAAAATCATTAAATTTATTCCTACATAAATTTAATGTTTAATTGGTTTTTATATCAATATTTAACAAAAAAATTATTATTTTTAGGGAATACTAGGATTATTTATATTAAAAAACTATAAATTATTAACATGTATAATTTCTCGTTCAAACAAAAAATGTTACCAATATTTTTTTTGAGTTGAAATGAGACTATTTATAAGAACATTTAGGGGTGTTCTCTGAAAAAATGTCCCAAAATAATTGTTTTATATGAATTACAATAAGGGTTCAAATATAGATTCAAATCAACATTTAATTTTTGGATTCCCTCATGTTTTGTGTTGATTTCAAACATGATCATCCTATAGTGTTAAAAATTCTGATAGTATTAGTAAAATCATAATTAATCAATACTATAAAAAATTATATAACATTCTAAGAGGTTCATAGAACACATAAAAAACAATGAATCAAAATAATGAATATATCACCAAAACACAAATATCAAAAACCATAAAAAAATAAGATAAAACCATCATTGTATAAACATAAGGAATAAGTATGTTAATAAATTTTAATTTAGGTATATTTTATTTCAAACCTATTGGATGTTCTCTATCCAAATATTTATAATATATTTTATTTATATTTTTAGTTGTAAAATCATCATAGAAAATGTATCCAAGGATATGTACTTCAGTATCATGTAACACATTCCAAAAGATCTAACTTCATTATAAAACACTCTCAATCTCAAGGATTTAAATAAAAAATATTAAAATAGTGAATGTTAGATCATGTCTATAGAAGTAGTCACATTATTTTAGCACATATCCTAAATTCAAAAAATGTAAATTTTCTTAGATTAATGAAATTTCATGACCATATTATATTTCTAATTTTAAATCTTTTGATATATGTTTTTAGATTCATGTAACATTTCATCAATTCACTTTAGTACCTTTTCATTCATCCTTCTTAACAAAAATGAGAATCTATTTATAGAAAACAAAAAAACACCAACATTGATATTTATATTTTTTAGATCAATTGTTAATACATCAAAATATTCATCTTCATTTATTGATAAACATAGATAAGTTCATTTTCATCTTAGGAAGCTTGTTTTTCATAGCTATAATGCTCATATTTCCAATAATTGTTCTATATAATGTGGATTTGGAACAAAAAAAATTATAATATGGGATTCAAAATATAATTTATTGAAAATAAATTTATTCAAAAAAGTAAAATTGTAAATAGAATATAATTTTTAAAATATTCAAACAAATTAATTTGTATTTGAAAAAAAATAATGTGATTCATTGAATCAATTAAAAAACTATTTATTATATTGTATCTTATTTAATAGAACTAACACTCTGAACGGAGTTCTAAAATTATTTATTTATCATTTAACATTCCTCAACAATTTGTTGGGCATTATTTTAAGATGATTGGAATATAATGGAATATTTATATTCTTATTTAATTTGTTATGAAAAAAAATCTTATATAAAATCATACCACATTATTATTCCTAGACCCAACACATTTCAACTTCTTTAAAAGAACATTTTAATCATAGTTAGAGAAATAATATAGTGTATCATGTATTACATGATGTTAATAATTAGACATAGTGGATACCACTGAATCACTAAAAAAGTTATTTATCAACCTTATAATCATTAACATTTTATTTATTCCTCTTGAAAATTTAATTAAATGATTACAATACTCCAAATATACATTACACATGGTATTTTTATCTATGTACTCAAACATATTATACCACAAAAAATGTGCATGGGTCATGAACAAATCAACATTGGAATTGGGGGGGGGGTGATTTATAAGACACCCCATACATTTATTACCCGTTAATTCATGATTTTTTATATAAATAAACACACAATACATCCCATAATTTCAGGATTCATATTTTCTTTGGGATAATGGGTTCATTACAAAAAATCAAAAAAATGGGATACAATGGATTTACTAAAATGATCTTTAAAATTATAGTAAATTTACACTGATCTTCTAAAACTGCACTGGATATCCCATGGACATAAATATATATGGGGTGATCAATAAATAAAAGTAAGGAAATAATGAAATCATGAAATATGGTAATTAAATTCATATGATGCATGAAGAATAAAAATGTAATATAATATATGAGAATTAGAACTTTGAAAAATGAGGCACAAAAAACATGATAGCATAAATCTAATAGGAAAATGGGGATAAAATATAAAACATGAAATCATAAGAATATGTCATGTTTATCCACCAAGAAATTATAGCATAATTTTCATAGTATAACCACTATATCTCCATACATGGAATCTTGTGAGAAAAAAAATTACCCAATTCATTGGAATGGAATCTGGGTGTACCCATCATAATCATTTCATGAAGATATATAAGAGTTACATATAAATCAAATAACATAAGAATATATTCAACTTATTTTTACCCGAAAGATGAGTATGGTGGGTTAGATACATGGATGTACCCAATAAAATATGTACAGTTACATATAGGTGAATAACCTTGAAAGGAAATGGATATGGTTATTCACATCACAATTGTTTGGATTGAAAATTCATACTTAAATTTTTATATTTTAATGATATTATATAATTATTTATAAAATTGTATAGTGAGTGGGAAATAGGTGTATAATAATTTTAACAAAACAATTTATATATGAAATTTATGTAACACATATTCCATCATTAGAAAATTAAAATCAAATGGCACAAAATAAATAAAGTGCATTAGTTAATAAGAGATGGAGAGGATCTCTTACCTTGGGATGGTGCTTCCAAAATCTTGGGGTTATGTTCATTAAATATTCAAGGGAAACTTTGGAGGAATATATATAGGGATTAAAATATTAATATCATGATAAAATGTCTCTTAGTAAAGATACATGTGATCTTATGAGGTTTAATATCAGAAATGAGAGGGGTGTTCTTTATTAGTTTCTATTCATAGGTTTTGTACTCAATACACCAATTTAATAAATACCGTAGACATTCCCATTGTTCATCCATGTTTTCAATAAAATAATAGTTTTTTAATTATTTTCTAATCTAAAAATCTAATCATTAAAATTCTACCCTTGGTGACGTGTATCTGAGTAATGTTCATAAGGAATTGATTTTATAGCATTAATAAATATTATATGTTTTGTAGGATAAATAATGGCTAAAGAATGTAATGAAATAACCCAAAAAAATAATTTAATATGGTAGAATAAATATTTGGTCAGTAATACCTTTTATAGAATATATTTCATCACTATTGTGTCATTATGACATTATAATAGATAGTGTATATTATATTATATCTAATTTTACCTGAAAATTTGAAAGTCTCGGAAATTATGAAAAATTAATCATTGGTTAATTTCATAAAGTTGAATAAAAATATAATATATTTTATCCAAATATTTATATTGATATGAAAATTAAAATTTTAAATAAAAATCCACATTCATTAAAAACTATTGGTTTTTTACAATAACAGTTTTCTACCACTTAAAAAATCATTTTAACTTCCTAAAATTATATATAAAATTATTATTAATCAATATTAATCAATTTTATTGTTTTATTAAAATATATTTTTATTTTTAAAAATCAGGAATTATCTTAAAGGAATGACTTTATTGAATTCTATTATTAATGAAAAATTCAATTCGGCTATTTTCATATTGAAATCTAATTGTTATCAATCTCATTATTTATCCATTTATACAGTATGATATAAAAGCAATAAATATATTATTTATTTAAAATATAATAATATATATTCATGTTGGTAGGATATAGATACATATAATTTTATTACACCATCATAATCACTAGGAGTAAGGTGTGCGATGGTGAGATTTTATTTGAGTGGATTAAAAAACATTGTTTGCGACATGATCTCAATGAGCTTAAAAATATCTTATAAATAGTTTAAATCATTACATAATTTTTTATACTCATCTTGGTATTATTCAAGGTAAAATACCAAAGGTTCTATCTTCCTTTTAAGATCCAGTAAATGAGATAAATATGGTATGATTATACAAAATGAGGTCATCGATTACATTGTTTCTTTCAATTCGATTTTTCATTTAACATAATATATTCTAATAATTAGATATCAATTAATTATATATATTTTCAATAGTTATGATTCTTAATGGACTATTAAATCGAATATTATAAAATATTCTCAAAAAACCATAAAGTTTATAGCGTTTTATGTAACTTCATTATATAATATATAATTTAATTTAACTACAAATAATTTTTTTGTAAATTGTAGGTTGTTACATTGATTCTCGATACACCAGAACATTACTATCAAGACTATTAGTACTTGAATGATGCATATTTTCTTTACCATGAGACTATAAAAAACCCTTAAGGGAATACAGGGCTTGAATATGAATGATATATTATAAATAACAAATAACACATTAGATAATATTGGTGTATATTGTTGGTTCTCTATGATTAACGTATTATTCGGTTGTAATAAGTTGTGGTTCATGGTTGAAGATGTTCAGAATATGTGTTTTAAGAGAGGATATGAGTTATAAGAGTAAATTTTCATTACATTAGAGGTCATGAATTTGATGGAATTTTTTATCAACCAAATTTATCATCCTTAAATTGACTCCTTCATTATGATGTTCATTGATGACATCTGGGTCCACTCACAAATCATATTGGTGAATTTAGTGATCAGGGATATCATATTGTATATTCTTTATACACATAGATTTTTTTCTAGGTAATTAATGGGTAAATTTTTTATCAATGAAGTGATAATCCTTATCCGTTTGATAATATAAGAATATCTCTTAGTTGATCTATAAAAGGTGGACGTGTTGACATCTTGGGAACCACAAAAGAATTTGTTGAATATTAGAATTTTTCATTGGTTTTTAACATATTAAAGACAGTTCGTATTTTCTTAGTCTTAGTTAATTGTTCCGATTATAGGTCTATCCAGCAATAGAGTAACATTTTAGTAGTTTGGTATATATGAAAATTTATTATATGGGTAGAATATAAGGTTATTGTCAATGCCGATAGTGATTACTTAAAATCCATTTCCTGGTTAATCTGTGTATTTTGATGCCTCAAGTTTAATTTGAGTAGTCATTTTGACATATAAGGATAAAGTGGTCACTAATGAGTCACATTATCTATGTTAAAATGAGATTAACTTCCCTATCGTTGAATTCTATCTTGTAAAAATGGTTTACAACATGATGTTCTAGTATATGTATCTCACAGGTAATAGGGTTCTCATCTACAAAAACCATAAGTGCATCTGATACAAATTATACTAATTAGACTTGAAATAATTCAATATAAGATAGTTTGATTACATATAATCATTTTAAATTGAGATATAATATTCCCTATAAATGGGGAGAATATCATCACCATTTCCATTGATAATAACATTCAGTGGTAGGGAATTTAGATGTCTGGTGAGGAGTAGATGTTGGTGCTCTCTCTCCATAATTGTAAAATTTATTTTTTAAACAGTTGAGAGACTATGAAATGTTCTCCTATATTTATTACCTCTTGTTTTGTTTTAGATAATGGATACAAAGGATCCTATTTCATATTATATTGTGCCTCGTGAACATCTCATGAGAGATGATTCATTCCCAATATGGTCTCTTGAAGAATATAATGTTATTTATATCCATGAAATATTATTTCTACCCATTTCCATGATAGAGGTTTTAATAAAAAAATCATATTCCTCTTGATTTCGTTACATCCATGTATGAATGTGAATATTTTGGAAAATATTTGTATTATCTTGTGGATGAGTACAATGAATAATATTTCCTGTTTTTCATTTATGGTATTATTCTTTAGAGGATAATGTAGGAGCACTTTGGTCTAGGGGAATTAATTCAACCCCTTCAATTCTAGTGTATATGTGTGATGATTTTACCGTGTTCCATTTCATGGGACTATCTACGATCCTTATAGGTCATGATACATTTTTGGAAGATGATTTCTACTTAATGAATGTTATCAACATCTTGATAATTCATGAGAATTTGATAGTGTGTGAGCTAACTAAGCTATATTTGTGGATGATAATATGTATAAAGGTGGTAGTACATAGAAAAATTGTATCAAATCATTCTGAAATTATCAATTTGAGATTCAATAAGGACATATTAAATTCGATCAATTATCATATACATATGACTAAAAGATATCACATATAAAAAATGTGTGGTTTGAGATAGAGATCTAAATATGAGATGATATTCTAATGGTTTGCATGTTTCATTTTAGTAGTGTGTGGGAATGATGTCTAACTGTGGAACGTTTTTCATATAACAAAATATTTTATTATTTTACCCATATGGACACCTTCAAGGATTTGGATAGTAGTTAATATTGGTCATTTTCCTGTTGGTTTAAGTTAAGTGACTCAATATAGATCAGGTTAATCAAGGTTAAAAATAAAAGAAATATGGTTTAGTTCATCAGAAAGAGGTAAATTACCTCTTTAAAAAAGAAATCATCATATTCTTACCAGGGTGATAAACTAATGAATTTTTTTGGGTACTATGTATTATTGTGGGTATCCAAATGATTATGAAATACCCATTTGAGGAGGAAAGGAATTTTTTTTCAACTATTCGTTAGACTATTTGAGATCATGGACTTTATTTGAGATGTTTCTTACCAATTTACTCTTCCTTGATGAAATATTGAATTGAATAATTTGTTTCACATACCATAGATCTAGATATATGATCTAGACCTTTTATATAGGTTCTATAGTGTGAGAATAGTCCTGGATGTGGATACATCACTAGAGGAGTACCTAGTGTGTATTGAATATTAGAGTAAGAATTTATTTTGAGAGAATACAATTCCACTTTTATGAGGTTATGGAATTGCATATATGTCAAGTAGTAGAAAATGAAATTTCAATAGGACATGTAATCCCAACATCTGTATCTGTTAAATAATAATCCCTAATAATTATTTTTAGGGGTTTTAATCCCATGGAAAAGATTTTTTAATTCCCCATATATTTCAAGGTCTTCTTGGTTTTTAATTTAGTTTTTTAATGTGAATAATGATGACTTTAGGATATATGGGTGTGTTAATGGTGGCCATAGATTTGTTTTTATGATATTAAATAGGGATAGAGAAAATTGTTTGCTACAAGTAGTTCATCGCGACACGATGCTAGGAATTCAAGACATGATTAGTGGTTGATCAACAATCATTCTATATTCATAGATTAATAATGGTGTTATGTTTATATAATGTAAATATTCATGGAATAATAAAGAGGAAAAATACATGAGAAATTAAAATATAAGACTGTAAAAGTCATTAAATGTATGGGATGTCATGTATAAGGGTTTATTATTATATATGGGGACCCCATGCCAAAGGATAAAACAATGTGGTCATTGTGTAGTATTGTAAGCCAAAAAGGGATGGCCCAAATCATGGTATAATTATGATGTGGGACTTGAGGGTACACTATAAGATATCTATTGGTGGATGCATTTTAGCTTAATTATCTTAGTCAATATAGTGATAGTGATTTGTTAAGTAGATAATCCCTTTTCCTAGGGTATATGGATCATAGAACATATGGGCTACAAAATGATGTTTCTATTTTTTGAAATAATCTTGGGGTAACTAATATGTTTATTCTATAACCAAACCTATAACACAAGAGATTAAGTTATATTAAGTGAACATTTTTTCTAAAAAATAGTATCATAATACTCAAAGATATATTTATGTATGTAATTAAAATAGAAATTCCTAAATTTTATAAACACAATTTGTAGATATTAATATTATTGTTTTAAATAATAACATCAAAATTATCATAGACTAATTTTTTAGATATTTCTATAATATTATATTATTATGTCAATAGTTAGATATAGAAATTTTACAAAATTATAATTTTTTGAAATTATAATGATATAATAATAATTTTTTTTAATAAAAACAATTATATAGATTAAATAATTATTAAATAATTATTATAATTCGTATAAAAATTTAATGTTTAATTTAGAAATATATGGTTAACATTTTTGAAATATATGTATATTTTTGATCAAATAAACAAATTAGTTATTTTAATTTATTAAAGTATTTATAGGGCACAATTCTATTTTGGAATCATTTAAAATAAAAATAATACTCATTATATTTAAAATAATAAAAATTATAAAATTTGGATCAATATTATACTTGTTTGTTTTGTAACTTGTTTTATACATAAAATAAAAGATTTTCTAAAAAATTATTTTCAATGCATTTTGTGAACACATAATAAATTTACTATTTTCCACTTCCAAACATTTAAATATGGAAACTTTATTCCACAATTGAAATCATAATAGTAAACATTTCATGATAATTTAAGCATAATATTTTTCATAATAAATATTAAATCTGATTAAAAATTAATTTCTATGGTTGGAGTCCACGTTAGTCAAATGGGATTAATCTAAAATGATAAGGGAACATGATAAAAAAAATTAAACCAAAATATAAGATTATATTTTTACCATATTCCATCTCATATTCTAAAACAAGTCATTTTTTATCAATTTTATATCTCTAAGATGTTATTATATTTTATTGTTTTAATAATATCCATGTGTGTCCTCTCTCTTCGCTTAGATTAATAAACCTCTTATATTCTATTACACAATCATAATGATCCTATTATATTAGAAAATACCGTAAAAAATACTTTAGAAAACTCACTAAAAACATTCTTCATGTTTCTCTATGATCATAATACCATCCAAATAAGACATTATGGTTGAACACAATGTGTTTTTACATAGAAGATGTATAGTTCTGAACTATGTGTTTCTTTTTTATATAACATTTAAACTACTAAAAACCTATCTTTAAAATTGTTATATAATAATATCCATATCTCATATAAACTAAAATTTTATAATGTTAATTTTATAATCACTTTAAACAACCTACGCATCAAATAGAAAAAATAAAATGTCACTTTTGCATATGCAAAACCTACTGTCTCCACGTAGCTTTGTAATTCATTTTTCATGACCACTATAGAGGGACAAACATAAATATAATATATATTTATATATATATTTAAAATTAATTATTATTATAATTTATTATATATATTAATTTATTACCCTTGTACCCATTAAATATGATAATGTCTCTCAGGTGTGTGTGTGGACTACTACATCCAAGAAGTGATGTGATTCATTTTTAATGTCTTCATTTCCAAAATGATAACAATTTTTTGTATAATTAATATATATTAGACATTTATCATTATTAAAATTAAACTTATGATGTATCCATGATCAATATTACTAGATAAAAACAACCAAAAGAAAACATATTTGAAAAATGAAACAGTTAACTTATATAATGTACATTTTAATAAGTAATTATTAATAAAAGAGTGTTTAAATGTTTTATTTGGATAATAAATGATATTATAATGTATATGGTTCTTTTTATGAATTATAATAAATTTAAATTTATTGTTTACGAGGTTTAAGTAAATTACAAGTCTTCACAAACTTGTGTTAATGGATTTCTGTTACACCCACATTTTATTTTGGCATCGTTTATATTCATATTTCCTTTGAAAATGTTAGATATGAATAATATCTTAAATATCATATTTATTTCTTCTAAAATGGTTACAATTTTTTTTACATTTATATTTTTTCATTTTTTCTATTTTTTGATCGTAAATCGACAAATAATTAAAAAGTAAGGGGCTTTTATTTTATAAGTCTATTTTGATTCTTTTATTTTACTCATTTTAATTTATGTATATATTTTAATTAAATTGTTATCATGAATGTTTTTACTATTAACCATTGATTTATTGGTGTTATTTTTACCCATGTATTAATTTCAATAAATTGTTGAAAAATAATCTTCTTGAAATTTTTCTAATGAGGTTCTTCTATCCAATGTTTAGAATGGAATCTCTGTTTAACGTACCATACATAAACGAAATTTATAATATTTGTGAAAAATCCTTTATTTAAATCCTCCATTATTAATTTTTGTAGTTATTTTCAATTAAATTATTTTTATCAATATTCTTGGATGTTTTATTTATAATTTTATATGAAGATATCGGTATTATATTCATAATGTAATGAGAATATTTTTGAATTGTGATTTGTAGTTCTATTCTCGCACAAATTAATGAGGAATTTATTATTAATTTATTAATTAAATTTTATTTTATAATGGTGTATTTATACTAAATACCCTCAAATTCTAATTAATTTAATTTATTCCTTTTCTAATAATAAATTTTAAATGATTTTTAAATCATTTATTTTATTCTGATCATGTTTTCTAACACTCTTCATTAATCATTTAAAATTATTATTCTATTTCATGTCAAAAAATTTAATACCATGGATCGATTTATAATAAATTATATTAAATTGATGTCGTATCAAACATATAACATTTCTATATATGGTATCATATGGAGTAATATTATTAATTAAGTTATTTAATTTACAGGGGAAATTTCGGTATTCCTTATTCTTGATTCGATATTGATAATTTTATATTTATAAATACTATTGAGATTTAATTTTTGTTAAATGAATAGGGCAGATAAGTGATGGGTAATTTCTAATTATATATATCACATTGATTCGATGATAACTATATTGAGGAAAAACATCAGAAATCCCATATTTTATAGTTAGTATTTTGCACTAACTCACTAATTACTAATGATTTCTTGGATGGGATGGAATGAAAATAAGATTCATGATATCTCGGAAGAGAGGTCTTGATCATGGGTGTCCTAAATTATGAATTATCCTTATTATTAATTAAATTACACATATCCATGTGATTTCTATATTGATATTGTACTTAACTTTCTATTTAAATAATGTTTTCGAATGAGTGTAATGTGTTTTCAATATCCACTATTCCATATGGATTATGCCTTATTTACTCATTATAACATCCACGATATATAACACTTTATGAGTATCTATTCCCACCGTATATTTTATTTACATTCCTCAGTATATGAATAATGATATTATGAATTTCATCAAGGATGAAAAATTCATTTTTATGATATGTTTCTATAATTATTTTTAAATATGGGAATTTTTTATATATCATGTTTTTCAAGGCTCTTAGACTATTCCATGTTACCTAGTGAAATCCCTTATATTTTATACCCATGTTATAAAGAAAACATCAACTCTATGTTCTTGGAGTCTGGTTATTAATGTTGGTATCAAAGAATGGTTAAAAATAACCTTGAGAACTATATTTTAAATAAATATAGTGCACATGGTTATTTTGATAATTACATAGGGTATTTAAGAACTTTACTGATTTCAAGGATTATTATTTTATTGTTCCATATTACTGATGATTATGTGAAAACAAGGTGAGATAATGTATTTAATGATTTGTACAAGAACAAGAAATCAAATTGACACCAAAAATCAATTTAGGTGTTTCCCTACGAAGATATCCACTATATAAGGTATTTTAACATAAGTAACAAGTCCTTATTAGGGTATATGACTCATGATATAATGAATAACCTTGAATTTATGGTTTCTCTTGTTTTATGATAACATGTATAACCTGTGTGGGTCACATCTGATAATATAAGACTCCACATTTTAATAGAGCTATTAATTCATTTCAAGCTAGAAATGGACTAAGTCCCTTAGAAAAATATTCTTATATTTAGGAAGTTGGGAAAGTGAAATAATTATTCTAGAGTTGTATTTTGTAATTAATATCTCAATCAATATTACTCAGTGATCCAGGATAGAAATGATAATAATAAAATATAATGTATGGAATGGAGATAATTTAATTTGATATTTTTCAATAAATACTTTACCCAATAATAGTGATATGAAATTTAAAGGTTGTTCCACATATTAAAGAAACATGATGAAGAATGTTTTACAATGTCTGAAGCTATGTTTATAAGATTATCCATGAACACTATAGAATAAATTAATAATTTTATAATTGTGAATTATCTCTTATTTGATAGTCTATATGTGAATATTCGAATGATGTTGGTTTCTATAAAATTTGAATCATATTATATTATTTTTTTAAAGTGACATGAATATAGAGAAAGATCATTATATGTCTAATATCATCAGGAATATTCAGTAAAATTAGAGGTAAGTTAATTATTGAGATATAAAATGTTTATAAAAAAAATAATGGGATGACGAGATTTATATCATATATTTTTTTAAAAAAACACATAGGTACATGATCAATTTCATCATAATTTTCTTTCATGTTCTGGAAAAGGGTTCACAAGGATCTTTATTATGATGGTATGAAATAAACATTTACTATCTAGTGCATCATTTGTAAAAATATAGGGTATTCTTCTAACTAAATCCTCAAATTCAGGGGAACCCCCCATAAGAAATTCCAAAAGGAGAAGTCCAAAAATATTTGTTTAATATGTATTAGTTTAATGATCCCAAAGATGTGTAAATATGTTCTTCAATCCAAAACACAGGTATAGTTAACTCTTTATTTTATTTTGAATATTCTCACCCTTTTATATCTTACATTTCTTCCATGTAAATTAGATACATCCCAAGAAGCTTATAATGGTAGTATTCAATAAAGAATCAAAGTGGAAATAATCTTTCTATAAGGATTTTTTATCCATATCTCATTATAAAACCTTATATTACAATATATTAAACAAATATTATTATTCATATGGCTATGTTTCATATTATATTTTCTATGGAATACATTTAATATTTTTATGAAAAATTATATTCCAAATGAATGAAATTATGATTCATTATGGATATACGGAATCAATTACATTTATAGGGTAGACTAAATCACTTAAATCATTTCTTGAACCACCTCTAATTTTTCTTCCAAAATAAATTATTAGATAATGTTAGTAGAAAAAACCAATTAATGGGAAATGTATTCATGAAATATTTTATTAACCATTGTGCAATAATACCATGATGTTTTTACTAGAGAACTACCTAGATTTCCACCTTAGTGTGAACTTGAGTTATTTATTAACCACATCCCTAATCGAAAACCTATTTCAAGGTCTCCCTATAGGATAAATATAATGGCATTAATATAACTAAAGAAACAACTGCATGTTATGTGTGATAAGTTATTTATATCCCTTGTTGTTTCACTATGGGTAGCCCTAATTTTTTGTTAATAATAAATATAGATCAGTGTGATTTTATGTCAATTATATAGAAATAAATTACCTTTCAATAAATAATAATTATCCCCAAATATATATTTTTTAATTTTAAAATCAACTACACTAAGATTAATATTTCAACAAGATTTCTTCTCTATTATTAGAATCATCACATATGAGTAAAGTGTGAGGATATTATAAATTTGAAATTCTAAATGATTTATAGACATTATGAATATATAGTAATTCCCTTTGGATTTACTAATGCACACTTTGATATTACAGATTGGTTGAACCATGTTTCCAAGGATAATGTAATTAATTTCATTATGGTATTTATTTATGATAAATTTATATAATATAAAATATTTTAGGGGAATAATTTTAATTTATTAATAATTGTTACAGATATGAAAGAAATTGAATTATATGGAAAATTTTGAAAATTTGAATTCTAGATTCAGAAGTTTTCTTTTCATTTCCATATTGTCTATGTGGATTCAATTTGAATTGATCATTCAAATATAAATGTTGGGATTAGCATCGCTGATTATAACAGTGGTATATAGTTTCTTTTATTAGAATGTTACTATTTTTTTCAAAATAATACTTTATTGGATATCTTGTTAACCAAGTTTACATGTAAAGGCATTAATGTGACTTGGAAAGAACAATGAAAAAAATTATGAATTAAATATGATTTTAGTCAATATACGAGTATTAATGATTCCATTAGGAAGGGATGGATTTGTGATATATTTTTTATCCACAAAATAAGGGATGTGATTGTGTCCTTATAAAGAATGATAGAGTTATTATATATGGATCAAGGAAACTATAAATAAATTAATAGTTCTATTTAATATATGTTCATGAGTTGTAATTTATAATTATTAAATTCATTTTTGGACACATTTCCTTTATGATGAAAGATTTTAAATATATACAGATCACATGATATAGAAATACATATTTTCCTTGAAAAACATTAATATGAGTTAATAGTGATTTGTAGAGGTACCCAAGGATTAGTATTTCATCTATAAACATTAAACTGATCAAGGATAATAAGTATTTGATGCATGGAGTATGAAGTATCATGTCATTATAAAAAATATGTAGACTGAAAAAGGATTTTATATTCTGTGGTGTCGTAAATTAGGATATGTGAATTATTAGGTAAGTGAAAACATCCCTCATTTTTCAAATTATTTTCAAAACATCCTTGTTAGAGAAAATAAAAATATTCTAACTCATTGATAAGAATATTTTAAATAAAATAAAATACATTAATTATCAGAAGATGGTATACTCCAACAGTAATGATTGTATATTGAAACTTTGGCTGATGCTATGTCTTCCATTTATACTTGAGATTAACATAGAATTATTAGATGAATCCCACTGCTCAAATTTATATATTCAACCATGTTGTGTCAAATTAAATCATGATTTTAAGAACATTTTTTTTTGAGAAAATATGATATATAAAATGATAGTCTTTATATCAAGATGCTAATTTCAATATTGGTTAAGGATGAGAGACATAATCTATATGAGTCATGAAACCTAAACCTATTTATTTGAGGAAATGTGATTATATTGCTAAAAACGTTTCACAATATTTTTGAAGACTCATTGAAATACTAAATGTATATGGGACATTATTAATCGCCTTAATGTTATAAAATTGCCTCGCTATAACAGAACATATTAATCTTGGGAACCCCATGATGATCAATATTAATAATTTTTTGAGACTTTATGGTTCATCGAATTCAATTGTATCTGATCCTGATCTGTGGTAGACATCAATATTCATGAAAATTAATCATTATCTTCCCTTTACTGAGATATATTTGAGAACTAATTTTGAACATCAGACAGATCCACCTCCAATGGCCCGAAGGCCTCATTTTTTATTGATTTTTGATAATCTGCCTTTCAAGGTGTGAGGTGGAACCCTTACAAGGCCCGTAGGCATAAGTATTAAATAGCTCGTAGGCCTTAGAGGAATTAACTACCCATAGGATTTCAAACATTACATACAACCAAGACTAACTACTTGGAACTGCTCCACCCCAGCATCTTCATCGTGAAATCAGATCTCTACCTTCGCATAGATATTCGGCTATGCTTTCCCGTGCATCCAAAAGCTTGTCCCGATGGAAGGTGCCATACCCTCTCATTCTTGCAATCTGTTTATCTCCTGCGGTGGTTAATGCTCCTTGCTCATCCTCCTTATAGAGCTTGTTCCTTGTAGGTTGTCTGGTTTGCATCTGCACTTAAGGTGGCCCGAAGGGCTTTAGGTGGCACAAATGCCTTACTGAACCTAAGTAAATACATTTAGAAATTATTATATCTTAATTTGAGTAACTTATCCATATTCATGGCACTATTTAATGGATTTTATGGAATCAGATGATAAGATTGGTGAGGGAACATAGGAGAAATCCACGAATATAAATGGAAATGTGGGAACCTAAATATGTTTTAATGAATAAAATTATAATGATATTCATGAGGGGAAATTCACTAAATTATAGGGGACAAACTGTTTAATAAGGGAAAGATATAACACCTATGATTAAATTATATTAAGTATGAATTTATTTCTAAAGAAGCAATAAAATAATTTAAATGACATTACTAATTAATATGATAAATCCCTAACTTACAAATTTATATAAATTGAATTTGAAAAATGAGTTATATTTTAAAATTTTTTAGGTAGATATTATTTGGGAATAGTTTTTTAATTTTTTTGAAATAGTTACTTTTTATGTGAATAGGGAAAAATATCGAATTTACAAAATTCTCACCATTCAGACATTATAATGAAAATATAATGAATAAAAATCTACTGTAAATTTTTATATAAACTATATATAAATTATAGAAATTATATAAGGATTATATTAATGTAATTATGAAATTATAAATTCATTCTTATCATTTATGAAATCAATGTAATCAATTTTTTTTATATAATGACTTTTTTATTGATTTTAATTAAGTATTAACAATGTACATTTTGAATATGGTTTGTTTTTTTAATAAATATAATTATTAGTTTATTTTAAATAATCAAATTAACTTTATTAGAATCATCAATATAATTGATTTTGATATAAATTCATGTTTAAACTCAAAACAACATTTTTTGAAAAGCAGTTGTTATTGCAATTTGAAAATAATGTTAAAATTTCTTTGTATCTGTTATATGATCCTAAATAGGTAAAATTTAAATCATTTGAAAAAAATATTAACTAATATTTTGTAATAATTTCATTTAAACTTTAAATCATAATGGTTAATCCATTTTGAAAAATATCTATTACATGATTAAGTGATAAACTCATTAAAAGGGTTAAACCTAAAATAGTGAGTGTTAAAAAGAACGAAAACTTATATCCGTCTAGTTATATTATCACATATAGACACTGATCTTATAATATTTGGATATTATTCATTTTGGATACATATTTCATTATTATGTAATGTTTATATTGTAATATTTTGAAAACATAAATATTTTTCCTCCCCCTCAGTTATGAAAAGACACCATATCTCTTCTCTTCTCTACAAATTAATACCCTCTTAGATCAAAAATAATCTACCCAAATAATTTCAAAGAATCAATCCATGATTTATATACATCCATTTTTTTATCATAATACCTTCTTAATAATACATTATGTATTAACATATATAAATTTTTGAAGGGTGATGAATTATTATTATTAATAGAGTGTTTTCCATTTTATTTCACATTTTACCCACCTAAAAACCCTCATTTCCATTATTATATACAAAAAAAGAATAATCCATATACATAAGTATTATTATATTTATTTTATAACATATTCTCATTTACTTAAAAATCTAATTGAATATTAAATCATCACTCCTGCATACATACGACCTATTGGCTCCATATAATTGTGTAATTATTTTCTCACCGCCAATTAACTTGTATAGTAATAAAGATATAAATAATTAATATGTATGATATTTTTAATATAAATTTATTTAAAAAAATAAAATATATCATTTACCTTATTACCCATACACACATTAAAATATGAGAATGTTTCTCATGTGTACCCATGGACCAGAACCACCACAAATGGATGTGATTAAATTTTCATTTTCTTATTATTATAATGATTATAATTTTGTATATAATGAATATATATGATTTTAATATCATTATAAATATTTTTTAAATGATGTTATTATGATAAATATTCTAGGATCAAAACTACTAAATTAAAACATACTTGGGAAATGAAACAATTATGAATCAAAAATATAGATTTTAAGACGAAATTTTTTAAAAACTAGTGTTGAAATTTTATTAGTGGAAAATATATGATACCTTATGTATTTATATATTTTAAATAACATAATTATAATAATTAAAAAATATACAGGAGTTTGAAGTAACTTCTATGGAATACTGAACATAAGGTAAGATATTTTTGTAACAATCTCATTTTATTTATCTATTATTTAGTTTCATATTTCCATTATAAAAATAGTATGATACTAATATTCTATATTACATATTTTTCATGTACTTTTTATATTTTACTGATTTACATGTTTATTTTATATTTATTCCATTTTTATATTATGGATAAATATATAAGGTTCGTGTATGGAACATTATTTGAAAAATATTCATTCGTTGTTTTCAAAAAAATATCTTCCGTGAACATATTTTACAACTTGTTTAGTGAATAGTTTTATTGTTGTAAATATATATATTAAATTTATTTTCACCCATGATTCAATTAATTTAAGGACATTTATTACAATTAATTTTCTTGTCTTTTACTGAATGGGGAATTCTTCACCAATGGTGTTAATAGAATTATTATCTTATAAAAAAATGTACGAATGAAATTTTACACCCTTATGAATACTCTTATTTGAGTACTATGTAATAATGTTCCATGGGTTTTCTCAATTGATAACCTTTTCTCAAACTTTTTGTGAATATTTATTTAACTCGATATTAGAACAAAATTGTATTTTTTCTTGATGTGAATGAACATAATTTTTAAAATTTAGTTATAAATCCATACTTACACGAGTTAAAGAATGTTTTTCATATATTGACCCTGTTTTGATTTCTATTTTATTGGTTTTAGTTAAAAATATTCATATACGATGAATCGATGATCTTCTATTTCTCATAATAAATTATTCCCAATTTTGTGATCATTCATTTTCTTGTGATTATATTATCAATCACTCCAAATTATTCACAAGACATTAGTAATATCATTAACGGATATATTTTTTAATCTCATGGATGAATTTAAAATAATTTATATTACACAAATTATGTTTAAATGGTATACCATTTCGATATATAGATCAGTTTAAGGTATCATTTCAAGTTTGTTATTTATCTTAATATATAAATATTAATATTACATACACTCTATTTAATATTCATAATTATTGATTGATAACGAATTTTTAGAATAAATTTTTTAGATATTTAAATTTATGATGACTGAATAGGTTTTGAAAGTGATAGGTGGTCCCTAGGTATACATATCCCCTTGATGAATTAGCAAGTCTCATTGGAAAAAAATATGGAATACCATATTAAATTGGTGTATGGTATTTACATTACAATTTATTAAAAATGATGTATTGGGTGTGAATAATTCATATTAATATTATTTATATAATATTTTAGAGGGCTTGATTTTAGTAGTCCTTAATTATGCATTTATTTAATTGATTATTTTGTACAAATTTTCCATGTGATTTTTATGTTGATATTATTCATGTATTTTTATATAAATCAAGATATTGAATCAATTGAATGTGTTTTTATTATCCAATATATCATATTGGTTTTGTATTATTTAATAACCATGGATTCTATTTTATGTAACCTTTTCTGAGAATTTAAGCCCACCAGTTATATATATTCATTTCCCAGATATAAGAAGAATGATATTATAAATTATTTCAAGGATTACACATTGTTTCTTATTATATTTTTTATATTTCAAATGTCATATTGGAATCTTTTACGTGTCATGTTTAAAAAAACCACTAAATAGATTATTCATTCATGGTGAGATCAAAAGGAATCATGTAATAATGTAATAAATTAAACACCATCTCTAGGATCCCTTATATGGGTAGTTATAGAAACATTGGGAAGTTATTTTAAGAGATTATACTTCACAATTTATTATTAGACCACATTACCCCCACATACCATTCTCTATTGAGGCTCACATGATCCTGGACAACATTAAAGATTCTCTATGAATTTCTATGATACTCGATTATCTTCACATTTATTATTAAATAATTGTATTTTGACGATCTTATATTGGTAGGTAAAATTTCATTCATTCCCTCGATATATTCTTATACTCTTCATCAACTATTTACATATTAAAGCCTTTGATATGAGGTTTTTTATTTATTTTAGAGTTTAGGGTGATAATATGTGAATTATAGTCTTTGTTTTAGTCTTGGTTAACTATCAATACAAATAATTTATTTATCAACCATGTAATAGAATTTATATATTATTTTATACCTTGACATTCATGAATGATTGTGAGTTAGCACTCTACAGTCCTACCATTATAATCAAAGTGATTTGGTGGGTATTTATTGGTGATATTGATCTATTTTTGTAGTAGTGATGGGTAAAATGACTTGGAAGAAAAGAATTACATATAAATCATGGTATTTGGTAAGTTTGTTTTCCATGGTGAATTTGGACTATAGTGATATGTTTGGTCTTGTTTAATCACAATGAGATGAAGTCAGGTGGTATTTTGTTACAAATTATGATTCACTTCACCTGTGAACATGTTGGGGTGGAACTATAAAAAAGTGATAATCTGTGAGTATATTTAAAGGGAGATTATATATTGGAATAAATTGACTTCATTATACATTTTTATATACATTAAATGTTGTTTGATATGTAATACATTGATACAAACGGTTTTGGAGAGTTATAGATTTTTTTAAATGTGGGTTTTCATATGCTGGTATATTGTTGTTGATATTATTATAATCATGAATTAGAAGGTTGGGTTCAAATATGATAGTAAATGGAATTCCAATTTGAGAAGGTTGTGATATATCATTTGATGTTTGAGATGGATTGGTATGTAATTTGTTGAAAATATTTAGTGAAACATTGTATTTTATAAATGTGTATGTTTTTTCATGAGTTTTATCTTTTAGTGAGATGGCATTCACCTAGTTACTAAAATGTAATCTCACTTAGTAAAATACGTGGGGTCGTACATTGAGTGAGAAGTTACATATCAGGCCTTAAATTGTATGTGTTACTTTTTATAGATCTTCCTTTCGAAAAAGATCTATATGATGTATAGATATAGTTTCGTATTGACCGGGCTAAGGCATAATGACCCATTGGGGTTGTGTTATTACCATTTATTATTATTCATAAATTATTACACTATTATATATCTACTACACATATATTGAGGATCCATTAGTGGTTCCCAATTTGGATTAAAACTAATGGAATTTATAAAAATCCTAGTTCATGTGTATAATATTTTTTAAAGGACTTATTCAATTGAATTGGACATTGGTTATATTTCTATGTGTGTCGAGTGGTTGGGGATTTGAGGTGATATGAGGACATACATAACCAATAAAATTACCTATAATGTTTTCCCTTTTATTTTTTGTATATAATTTATACCCCACATGTGTGTTTCTTTTTTACATATATATGAACAATTTTACATTATAATTATATTTCAAGTTATTATATTATCCTTGAATTTCATTGTTATTGTCCCAATTTATTTATTAATTTCGTATTTCTTATTCTATTTTTTTATTCATGGTTATCGGAAATGAGGTCATTATCCCCAAATTTCATGACACATTCCCTTTCCACTTATTTCAATCCCCTTACATACAAGGAATAATGAATGAGCTCATTTTATTAACTATCTCATACCTAGTGATATGAGATGATGAATTTCATATTGTATCATCATATCATATTCCCATAAAAGAATAGGAAACATTAATAAATACTTGTATAAATGAAAAACACATTATAAGAGCATTATAAAATAAGTTTGAAAAATTAGAGGAAAGGTAGAAACCAACACTCCAGTAACTCAGATATGTTATTCAAATAATTACACTGATACAAGATAAAATAGATCATCTCATGTAGGTTATATTAGATTATTTTTTTGATGAATCTAATGAAAATATGAGTTTCATATATCATTGGAAATAAAAAATACATTTCATCAACATACATCATATAATTCTTGATATTATTCTGAATATCCATCTTTATTTCCTATTGAAAGAAGAAAAATAAGAGTTGTGTTTAGATACATAGTACGGGTTATGAACAAAAGAATCTATCATGAATCAAAAAGGAAAAATCAATATAGAAATATACATAAATTAAAAAAAAACATCATCAACAATGTTTGCATGAAATTCATCCTTTGATAATATGAATGCGGTATTCTCATGGATAATAATTCCTAATTTTTTTGTGATGGAAATTATTAATAATGGATATCAGGATTTCAAACATAATGATATTTCTATCATCAAATACTTCTTTGATGAAAATATACTCAATGGTTAGGTTTACACCCAAAACTCGTTTAATTTGCATATTGGTTTGACCTATGTGGCATGTAGATGCATCAGGCAGCTATATATAACTATACTACACACATAAATTTATGTCTAATTCATTCCACATATATTTAAAGTTCAATTTAATTCATATACAATATTATTATTCATTATTTTTTTATGGAGAAAATTATAAATAATATAATAATTTTTTATCAATTTAAGTAACTTTTACAGTAAAACATCATATTTAAAAGTGTTATATGGTTTATAAAACAATTAAATCCATGATACAAATAATATTTAAAATAGTGATAAATTTATTTTCCAATTAAAAATAACCATTACAATGTGATTATTTCAATAGATATTTAGTGACGATAAAATTAATAAGAGTTAAAATATTATCATAAATTAATAAAAAATATAGGGTTTTAAATAAAATAATCTCATTTGGAGAATAATTATAAATTAAAGAAAAAAATTACATAAAATATCATCGAGTAATTTTATATTAAAAAAAATTAAATTATATAGAACAATCTAATATAGCATAAAATATTTTTAGGGGTGCGAAAATCCATTAACAATGTAGATGTTTAAATAATCATTTTAACACATGTCAACAATGTTGAAAATAGTCCCATTAGAAAAAATATTAATAATTCTTTTCAATGATTTTGATATTTCAAGAATAATACTAAATGAAGATAAAAAATACTTTTAGATGAAAAAATTAATTTTTTAAAAAAAAGTAGAAAAAAATCAACATGAAAGAAAAATATACCATATCAAAAAGATAAACAATGATCATGTTTTCTTTTAAATGGTTATTTTATTGATTCTAGTGAAATGAATTGGGATGATTTCAGAAAATTTTGGATCTCCAAAAATATTTATAGGATAAGAATAATTATAGAGTTTATAATGTATATATTAAAATATTCTTTTAATTATAACTAGAGAAATCCTATGAAATTAGAATTCCAATAATGTTATTATCTCTTTGGTGACCATAAAATTATAATCACATTAAATAATAAATTTTAATTGAATAATTAATCATTTTTAACAATGAAATATTCATCTTAGATTCATAAAATGGATAATATACATACAATATAAAAATAAATATATTCATAGTACCAAAGGTCTGTCAATGGAGTGGAAATTAAGAACAAAACACTTACATAACATTCAACATTCCTTGAAGGATATATAAAATTCTATATAATATATTTTAATTTGTTATAATTAAATAATAGAACCATATTCATATCTATATTATCCAATGTGATCAATTTATAATATTTTATCAACCAATTAGAAGAAATAATTTCTTATTACTATTATTTTGCATTTTATCAAAATTGATTTCAATGTATGTTTTTTTTCTTGATCCCTATATGATTCTATTGGGAGAATAATATAAATAATTTTACTAATGATTTAAATATGAAATATATTAAATAAATATATATATATATAGACATTTATAATTTCCATAGATAGAATATAAATTACACAATTCCTGGGGAATATAGGTCGTATATATGCATAAATGTTGTCTTCACTTTCATGAATTGAAAAAAAGAAAGAAAATATATTATAACCTATAAAATTATATTCATTAAATATATATCCCATATATAAATTAAATTTATCCTTATTACAATCGATGTAACGTCAAAATAAAAGATTCATCAAGTTATCATGTACAAATGGTAGTCCACATGTATTCACTAGAGACAATATTGCTTTCAAATGGATTGGAATGTAAGAATTTTCATATGATATTATTAATAAAAAAGAATTATATTTTCATTAATATAATTTATATTAATCTGTAACATCATTATTATTAGCAATGTTAGGTGTTGTGGGAAAAACTTATGTCGGTTCATGAGGAGATAACTTACCATAGAAATATGTGACGGATTTGTTTCCCATTTCTTGGTGAAGGAGATATAAAAATATTGTGTCATAAAAAATAGTATATAAATATATGGAAGATACTATTGTAATTATTTTAAAATTTTGAGGACATAATTCATGGTTTTAGAAGAATAAGAAAAAATAGCTTGGTTAAGATGATTTCAATCTCAATGATAAAAATACTTTTTATCTATTAATAGGGACATTATAGTTAGTCTTTCAGATGAAATAAAAAACTATAATAAGAATATTAATATTGGAATGAGTGTTGGGAATGGTTTTGTTGATCTAGGTTGATCAATTTTGTTAAAGAAAATGAGAGACTTTTTGTTTTTTTATAAGTGAAAATGGGGAAATTTTTATAATTTCAAAAATTATTAAATTAATATGAATTTTTATTTTAATCAAAATGAATATGAATTGAAATAATTATTATATAATATTAATATGAGTCAAAATAATATCATAATTTTTTTACAAGTCTAGTAAATGTTTTCTCCAATATCTCTTTGTTTCTTAACCCTACTTATTCTTTTTGGTAACTTCCATGATAATAGATTTTCTTCAACTATGAGGGCCAATGACGTTCCATAAAGGAATGTTGGCCCAAAACTATCCCTGGGACAAAATTTTAGACAATATATTTTTACTTTTTTCATTTTTAATGATTTTATTTACTTTTAAATAACATAATAAAATAGTATATTGACGAAATGCCATTAATATCAATTTTAAAACTATTCTTTTAATATAAATTTAAAAAAATCATGAAAAATAATGAAATTATATATGATGCATAATCACAACAAAAATATTTTATATTTATCTATTTTTTAATAATATAATTCATCCAAACTTTTAAATTTTTAATATTTCTACTGTAATTTATTTCCTTTACCTATTTATGTAATAAATAATGTATCGAAATTTCTTAAGTATTTCAAATAATCATCAATTACTAAAAAAATTAAATAAATTAGCAAGAAAAAAAATTAAAAAATATTTTAAATGATCATTTATAAATGAAATAAAAATATGGAGACAAAATATTATATTTATTAAAAGTAGCATACTAAGATTTCATTCTTTATCATTTACTTAAATACTATAAAGATGAAAAACCAAATGAAAATGAAAGGTCATATTTTTAATGATTGAATGAAAATGGAAAAAATAGATCCATTTAATTAAATATAGGGAAAATATTTTTCTTTTCTACTCATGTTTTGTTTACACAAATTACCCAATTTTGCCTAACCATAGTTGATAAATGTTTCCATGATAACTATTGATAATTCATAAAAATATATGAAAACAATTTAAAATTTTAATTCATAATCATTCAAGGTATTTTTATACATATTATCAAATACAATTCATATAATTTTTAGAAATTAATATAAATATAAATCAGTAAAATGTGAAGGAAATGTATTTCTAGAAAAAATGTGATTTGAAGCCTAAAAATAGACATATATTAAAATTATAAAAAATGATAATAATAATTTATTTCCAATTCATATAGTATAACATTAATAACACATAAAAATAGAATTTTAAATTTTAAATTACAAGTATTTAATTTAATGAAATGATTATTTTAAAAATATATGCATGATTACTATTTATTGAATGATAAATATATTATGTCAAGTCTCAAATATCCTACCTAATATAATTTTTACAAGATTATTTCAAAAATAAAATAATATTCATAAAGGAAGATAATTTCATGGTTCACATTAACACAATTTTGAGTGTAAATAAATCTATTAAAGAATTTTTATTAGAGATAATGATATAATTATATATCAAGTTGTAAAATTCAACCCATTATAAAAATCTCACACATAAAATTCTATCACTCCATTAAAAAAATATAGACAATATTTCTTTATCATACCTTTATGATCTCATGTTACTTATTCAAATTTATCTTTCTATAAAACAATTTAACCATATGAGTGGTCTTTTTTAATTACACAATTTATCTATTATGCATAATTTCCACTAATGGTTCCTTAATATAATTATCTAGCAAAAATGATAGGATCTATGCGTTATATACTTGTAAAAAATCTGAATTTTACTTCTTCATGACAGATAGATTGAACACATCTTGAACAAGAGATATATTTGGTGAAAGATCCAATTGTAAAGTAATTATCCAAATACAATTAGGGTTTTTAAGGGGTCATATATGTTGTGATCATATTTCCCTTCATTACTAATATCATAGCCCTATTACAGTGACATATTCATAAGAATATCCATTCACCATCTTCAAAATATATATCATTTTGATAGCTATAAGAATATATTTTTTCAAATTTCATCTATGCTTGTTTGTTGATTAATGGATCCAACATTCACTATCATTTCTTCAGCTTGATTTCTACCCAATATAATTTATCTCCAACTTCATCAAAACACATTAGAGTTATTCACATCATTACATGTAGGGATTTATAAGGATACATATAAATTAATTACTGAAACATATTGGTATATGAAAATTATATTGATGGATGATGTTGATTGTAAAAACATTTTATATTTATAGAGGAATCTCTCAATATGGAATGCAGTTTATGAATGGTCCTCTTTGACCGATCATCTAGCTAATAAAAATAATAAGTACTAAAACTGAACACTATATGCAAATCCTACCTATTGTTTCTCATGATATTTGATTTATTCCATTGATATAAATATAATACTATTAAAAGTGGCACTCCATATAACATCGAAATATCTCAATTGTATAACCCAGTATGATAATTAAGATATATTTCTTCTCTAACAGTGATAAAATCCACTAATTTTTTTTGGTATCTGACTATAAATAAAATATAATTGAGTCCTTTAATTGTTTTGGGGTGTATGTTGATGAAATATATGGTAATATTTTTTAATTTTCATTCTATAATGTTAATGTTTTTAACATTACCTTGGACATATATCTCTTAGACATAAAATTTTGGCACACTCGAAATTAGGATAAATGTATAGAATTGTCATTTTTCATTAATTTCATCCATAATTATTCCATTATATCTTTACACATGTGTGTTCATCTGTGATGATAGATAATGATATTATATGAGTTTTTTCCAAGATCTCCTTATTTAAATATAGTAATAACATGACACACACTTGGTACCCAAACATTATCATTTCAATATGATCATGTAAGAGCTTTGGAACATTCATAAATTTATTCTATAACCCCACGTAATGATTTTTCCATCTTAATCCTATTTTGGATGGATGGATTATTCTATAATTATCTCATTATAGGATCTATATCTTTTCTTCAATGTTTTAAATTAAAAATTATAAAAAAATTAAATATTGGATCTATATAAATCCTCATAATGTAAAAACATACATTATCATTTTGATTCATGCAATTAATAACCTTGTTCTCCTTACTAATCTGGTAATGTATTGAGTAGTCGTAATCATTAATCAAATCCAATAAAATTATATAGAACATATTTGACTCTTCAAGTGAATATATATACATCAAACATTTATGATTAGTATATATATCACACCATTCATTATTTGAATTATTTGACAATATATTTATTTCTAAAATGACTTATTACAACTCTAAATAATTATTCGAGTAATTTTTTCTGGAATTTCTAATTTGGGGAGAGTCACATGACATCAACATGTAATATTTCATCTTTAATAATCTCAATCTATTCATTGATTCATTATTATATATCACAAACCCTTTTTAATTACTAGGTAGAGTAATCATATCTAAACTAACAAATCATCTCTTTGTTTCTTTGAAATTATCCTCAAATTCATCAGTCCATACAATCATAACCCCCTTACATTACAACAATGTTAGTGGATTAGATTTTCAGGAGAAAAATATCGCAGATATTATTTATTTCCTAGTCGGACTAAGAAAAATATAGATCTCAATTACCATATTGGTCTTATCCATCGATAAATACCCTCTATCATTGATGGTTCCATGAATATTCACTCACATTACATTATATTACCCAAGATTGAAAATTTTTTAACGAAAAATTCACACTATGTAAATTTATCATACACTATCTCTTTCCACATGATCTTCAACAATATTCAAAACTTTTATTCATGCATTTATTATATTTGAAAATATAAAATAAAATAATATATAATTAATACCGAAAACACATCATGTTAAAATTTAGATAATTTATTCATTAAATCCCTAATGATAATGTGACTATTGATAATAATAAATGGAATTTAAAAAATTCTTAATGGTGGTGCCTTGTAAAGATGGATGTCTTTGGTAAATCCTCATTCAGGACTCTTAGCTGATGGTATACGTATTTAAGAACAATCATGGGAAAATATTAGGGTCCTCTTAATTGATAAATAAAATCATCAATGAGGGGTACGTGATACTTGTTTTTAATAGCGATCTTCTTATTTTTCAGGGTAATTAATACAAAGATTCATTGGCACATCATTCTTCTTCACAAATAAAAGAGGTGAAGACCAAGGTAAATAACTACGATAAATTAATAACTTATCTATATTATCTTAGATATTATTCCTCAAATAAGAAACTCAATTGGGGAGGTTCTATTCAAGGTATTTGAAATATACATACTAGAAAAACTAATTTAGAAAATATCCCAATATCCCGATTTAGTGGTAGTCTCAACTACTCATATATGAATACATTGAAAAATCATATACAATAAAAAATTCATTCAATTAAGTTTTTCAACATTGCCATTTGAGACAAATATCCCTCATTTATATGTTTTAAGGCTTATACTACTGAATTAATTTATATATGGGGTTAAATTTATATATTCACTGAAATCCTATTAAAAATAATTCATAATATCAAATTTAACAACCCATGAATATTAATATGATCTCAATAATGAGTTATCCAATCAATGAATAAAATTATATCATATTCAACTATAGGTATAATAACATGATTTTTAGGAAGCACGTTCTTGTGAACATTTATTAGAGAGGAGGTATAAACATTAGATATGAACATTCATCCTTTGCGATTTTTATCCTAAAACTCAACATATAATCATTGAGGTGGTGATGTGATTCCCATAAGAAGGTCATTATAGTAAAAAGAGTATTATCAAAAAAATTAATATAAAAAAATATCTTCTATAGTGGATGATAAGTGTACACTTCACCACATCACTTGGAACATCCATTAAAGCTATAGTAATTCTGTTTGTTTGGCCTTATCCCCTTACTAACAGTTCTATGTTTTTATTTTCATGAATGTATCTTTAGGGGAAAGCGGGAACCACATACATCAAGCATGAATCCAAATAAAATATGCTTAAACAAAATTTTAAATTCAAAACCAACGTCAACCCCGAGGAGGCTTCGATCCAAGAGTCACCGCATCAACTAGATCCATGTTGCTGCCATTCTCCATCATCAACATGGAACTCCATTGTCGACTCGACATCCAAAAATCATAGGAGTCGATAATAAAAGTAATGAAAACCATTTTATGAACACAAAATAAACTCATCAATCACCAAAAATTGCATCCATCCACAACATCACAGACCAAAACAAACACAATCAATTAAAAAGAAATCACAGGATGGATCCCCAATAGGCTCGCAAATCTGAGTTGGAATTGAGACCGCATGAAAACAACTTCAGCATCATCAAACTCATCAAGACACAGTGCCAAACCAAAATCCCCACCAGTTCCAACATGAAATCACATATCAAGATCAAACCAAGTCAGATCCAAATCACGCAAACAAACAGATGAAAACAAAAACATCACCGCAAATCACTAAACACCAAGCCAGGATAGAAGAAGCCCGACTGCAAGTCAGGAATCGCAACTCGTCTCCACCTTCACATCATCCATGGATACCACCACAACCAACCCCTAGTGCTCCCAGGAAACACTTGAGATGTAAACCTTCAGACATCAATGTAGACCTTGACAGCTGGAACTCACCGGGCTGCCAAGGAACCCTAGCCAATAAGAAACAGTTGAGCCCATGGATACAATGATGCCACTGAAGGAGGAACCTTTTGATATCATTGTAGTGAAGCAACAAGGAGAAGTATGTTCCCTTTTTTGACTTAGGTAAATTTCATGGTTACCTTCTTCTTCCTTGTTGTGTTATCTTTTTCTCAGTTCCCTACTAACCTCTTCTTCTATTGATTTACCTTTAAGATATATGATCCTAAAAATTCTTTCATTGTATTAATGAAGATTGATACTATATAATCATATGATATATGTTTGAGAAGTATGTTCCCTTTATTGACTCTTGTTAATCCCATTAGCGAAATAATAAATTACTAATTCCAAAAAAAATTATATAGTTCATAGAATACATATATATCATTGTAAAGTTAGCCTTATACTCAGCCACACATTCTTCTTTATTATTTTTTACATTGAGGAATTTCCTCAACATCTGAAATAATTTTTCTTATGGGAATTACATCCTAGATTATATATCATTAAAAGATCCTCATTCATGGCATTATATTTCTTTTTCTTCCATGGTATTCTGGATCAATTCCTATAATTGATTGGAATCTTCTCTTAAAAAATTCACTAATAGAATAGCATTTTTACTTTCACCATTTCCTAATGATAGGAATATCATTTCGATAGACTTAATCCTATTCCCATCTATCAATGAATTAGTATTTCCATTAAATGGGGGAGGATTTTATCTAACAATTCAATCCAAAACAGGTGAATAATGATTTGGAAAAACTAGTTTCTCCACAAAAGAAATGTTTTCATCATAACCTATGTCATATTTTCTATTATGTCAGTTATATTTTTAGTTAAAACACCACTAATTTTGGATTTCTCAGTAGGGAAATCCCTACACTATCAAAAGTTGACGATTCGCTTTCTTCCATTATGTTTTATCACTATATAATGGGATGGATATAGTAAAATTATAATCAAAATTAATATTGATAAATAAAATTATTATATGTCTAATGAAAAAATATTTAAAATATTGGAATGGATTATCATAATAATTATAAAAGGTATATAAATTTAAAATCTAGTTCCCAAGCTTCTAGAAACTATACTATAATAACAATTGTACAAAACCCATATCTAGTAACACAGATCCAGTATGGATTATATAACATTGGAACAAGATACCATCGATCCCAACACATAGGATTGATTAGTTTAGTAGTCGTGAAAAACAGGATATATTCATGATTGCAATATAAATTTGGAAATGTAAAATACTTTTCATAAAAACATTCTCATATCCTTTTCCTTATTCATAATACACATGTTCATATGGCATGGAAAGTTAATCAAATATAGGGTGATATAATATGTATGATAAGTGTTAAGTAAAATATAATATATCTTGAATCAATGAGGCCTAATAAATATTGAAATGTGAATCACTAAAAACACATTACATTCAATCAATAACTTCATCTTGAAATGCATTCGTGGATAATATCAACAAAATAATATAATTGATAATGGAAGATAAATTATCAATGAATTAAATTATTAATATTGGAAAAATTGATCTCAAACATCATGATATCTATAATATCAAATCCTTGTTCAATGAAAATTTAATTTATGGGTAGTTATATATTGGAAACTAATATAATTATCAAACTAATTTTTATCATGAGATCTATCGATTCCTCTAGTAACTATCTATATCAGTCTCCCACCCTTTACTACATTCCAAATGAATTACTCAAATATTCATTTATAAATTAAATTTATGAACAATATAAATTATCAATAAATATCAATATTGGGCAATTAATGTAGAATATTATGATTTCCCTAGTCAGTCATGTAACCATCACAGTAAAACACCTCAGGTAAAAATGGTACATCACCTAATAAATTATAATATAAATGAAAACAATAATATTGATATTTAAGATAAATTTACTATCTAAATAAAATAGATCATATGAATGTTAATTGTTAAATATAATGTTAATGGAAAAATTTAATTTGTGGTACAATATGACCATAAATTCATAAAAAATATAGGATTTTAAAACAAATATCCCTTCTTGGATACAAAATGGAATAAAAAAATCAAAACAATATTTATATAAAGGGTTTTTTAAAATCCATTTTTGTATGGTAGAAGAATGTATTTGAGAATAAAATAGTTATGTAAATGAGATAATATGTTAACACCATATACATTAAAAAATTCCATTTGAATTGTGTATTGAAATTCAAAAATAAACCACTTAGATACTCTTAAAATGACTATTCAAAAAATTGTAAATGTAATGGATAAAATATTGTATTTAATGTATAATTTGATTATAAAAAAATTATATTTTAAAAATAATATAAAAAAATATATATATATGTTAGTGAAATATACCTGATCAAGTAGAGAAATAAGATTTATTCTTCTTTTCAATATTTCTTTGCAAGGATAGCATGATAAAGTGTGGGAAAATATTCAATAAAACACAATAACATATTAAATAATAATAGGATAATAAAATATCTAGATTTTATGAAGGATATATTATAATATTTCATTACTAATAATTAGTAAAACTGAAAAAATTAGTTTTTAATAAAATTCATACCTCTTTTGTAACATTAAAATTATAACGCATTGAACAAATAAACATTAATTGAAAAATTAATAATCATAAATAAATAAATATTTATGTTGGATACATAATTATAGAAAAATTGGGTCCATATAAAAATAAATAGGTTCATAATATAAAATATGACTCAAAATATTGGATATTGAGATGGAATTCCTTACCTCCTGTTCGACTTGCCTCATAGGTGGTCTAACCTCCTATATAAATTGATTTAATTAATTATAACTAATTTAAAGTAATATATTCATATATATATATATATTATAACATATATGGTCCATTGATTACATTTTATTTCCCATTTATTAACAATATCATTATATTATCAATATTTTTTTTGTTACCTAACTTTTTCATGTGTGTTTTGATTCGATAGCCTTGATATATGAATCATTATAATGGATCCATAACCTATATAATGTAAGTCTGGGTATAAATTATATATATATATATAAAATTTAGATTCATTGGTAGTATATAGAAATAGAAAAATGAATTAAACAATTCATGAAGATTATAGGACATATGTTCACATGAACGTTGTTTCGAACATTCAAAGGTTTGAATGAAAGAAAATAACATAACTATTCACTATTAAATTATCATTTTTATATAATATATGTCTTATATATACATTTGATGAATCTTTATTAACATTCTTGTAAATTAGAAATGGAAGCTGATCAAATCACTTCGTGGATGTGTGAGTCCACAAGTATGTAGATGAAACGTTATCATATTCTAATATATTAAAGTGTAATAAATTTTAATCATATTATAATTAAGAAATAATTATTTTATATTATATATATTATTTATTAATTGGTTCCATCATTATTAATATCTATTTGAGGCATTTCTGGAAAAAAATTAAATCCTTTTTGAGGAGTTAGTCATCCGTATAAATGATCCCAATTTTGGTTTTACTATTTTATAGAGAAAGAAATGGATATTTAATATTCCATAAAAAGAATAAAAATTAATAATATTTAATATAATATTTTTATTTAGTTTTTAAATAATATTAGAGTGTGGAATAAAATTAAGTAGAAAATGAATGAACTTGGTTAAAACAATTAACTTATGTTAGAGAAAACTCATTTGGATATCTATTCGGGGACACTAGGGATCGTCTTTTAAGATGAAAAAATATAAAATAATGATGATAAGGATGATGTGAGTAGAATACATCATTGTTTTTAAATTATGATTTATTAGTGTTTTATAATGAAAAGAGAAAATCGATGTCCTATTATAATGGATAGGACGGGCATTCTTGGAATTTCATAATATATTAAATTATTTTAAATTATTTTTAATATAAAAAATATAAAATATGATATAATTAAAAAATATGATGTGTATGAGATTAAAGAATATAAATAAATAAAAATTGGATATGTTTACATTATATTTTTACCCTTACCACTTTTATTTTATTCCCCTATTTAATATTTTGACAATTATAATGATAACAAAGTTTTTTAGACTATAAGAGGAAGAAAATATACCATAAAAGGAAAATTAGATCCTAGATGCAAGAAGTATATAATTTTAAATCATATAAAATCTAACCTATTAAATTTCATGAATTTGATGATTTTTAAATAGTTTAATTAAGTGTTATTTTCTTATAGTATTATAACTGAGATTTTTAAAAATATTAATTTCATTTGACTTTAAAAACATCAAGAAAAAGAGCTTATTATAATATAATCCTTTAACACATCACTGATATTTTATATTTGTCTATAAAATTCATCTAATACAATAATTCAAGTTAGGGACTATGGAGACTAGGAAGGCGTATAGGTGGACCTTCAGGTTATCAGGGTTAAAAACATATGGGTTTGAGCCTACAAGTCATGTTGTTATATAGTTTAATACCCACTGAACCTATGGTTCATGTAATGGTATCCATCAACCTATGAAAAATTTGTTTTGATAAGTTTAATAAAAAAGGGTTACGTCCACATACATAATAATTACATTATTTTGCTTTCTAATTATTAGAATATATCCTATATTAGAATTCTCTAAGCATTAAGATTAATTATTAAATTATATAAATTTAAAAAGAAATTCATATTACAAAATATTATTTCATATATAAAAGATGAATTTTTAATTAAACATATGTTTTTTTATCTCATCCAAAAAATATTTTGTATATTAAAATATAGAAAGTTACATTGTTGACTTTATCCTTTATATAAATTTTATAAATCTCAATGCCAATGATAGTTAAATAATGACATATTTTTGACTGTTTGGATGATTTTAAAATCATATAGTAATCTAATTAAATAATTGAAACAATTCGACATATTTTTAAAGCCTTCAAAAAAATATCTTTACTTATCTATTTACCATTATGTGAGGTGATAAATTTTACCATTTTTACTATTCACAATGCCTAGAATGAAACGAATGATACTTCCAAAAAAAATTATCCCATTATTAAAAAAATGTAATATATGATTAATAATTAATTTAATATAGTTTTCATAATTTCATGAAAAAAATAAACAAACGAATCACAATAAATAATGGTTTTAAGAAAAAATACATTTCTATGCCTAAAAGTAGGATTATATTACAATTATATTAAAAAATATCAAATTTTAAATATAATTGATCATATATAAAATTAGAATTCAATCTATAATTGAAGGAGAATTTCTAAATTACATTGATTTAAGTAATGGAAATTACAGTTCTACAAAATTCTGTATTTTCACTAATCACTGAAAATAATTTTTTTTTAATAATTACAAAAAATTAAATCTAATTTAATTTTTACATTATTATTTCAAAACATAATAATTTTCACCTAATATTAGACTTTCATATTACTTTTAAACTCAGTTTTACATATAAATCACACAATCCAAAAATAATTAAACGATAAATATATCATAGAATACCATGTTGTTAAAAGAAATATAATTTAATTTTATATTAAAAGGATATTAAATATAATAAAATTTTAAAATTAATATAAATTTAAATAAAATTAACATTGAGAAATTATCAATACTAAAATATGATGCTTAGTAATTAAAGTCGAAGATATTAGTAGTGGAAAGTAATTATATGAAAAACATTAGAAATATTGATTTCAATATTTTTTAATGAAATAAAAATTAAATAAAAAAACTAATAAATCATAGATATAGGGATAAGTAAATCCATAAAATTATTCTGAAAATGGATAAGAGGAGAAAAATACTTTCAACCGAAAACCAAAAATATATGGCTAGTTATACTCAGAAACATTCTTCTGATTAAGTAATGAACCAAATGGAGGTGATGTGGTAATTAGAAATGTACGTACTATAAATAACTATATGTGACGAATGTGTAAGGAATTTTATTTATATATAAGATAAAATTTCCCCAAATTTTAATTAGGGTATGTAAAATCACATTTTCAAAGTGATATTTAAAAAGAAACATTTACCTTAGACTCCGAATTATTCAAATATTATTCAACTCCTAGTATAATAAATTCTTTTATTATATCCAAATGTATAAGAACCAAATTCATTTTAATTTATATTAATACCATTTATTTAATATTTCTTATAAGCAATGAATAAATTATTTATAGAAACAAATATTATTTTTGTGTTAACTCTTCCATTATTCTATGCATTATTTGGTTTAAAGGTTATGGACCTTACTTATAAATTATGGGTTCATAAAAATTAGAATTATAATTAATATGTATTATATGTTTTTAAGATAGCAATGGAGTCCCATAATCATTTTATAAAAAAAATATTATTCAAAAATAATGCAATAAATGTTATTTTCCGGTTATTATTATATTCTCATAAGAATTGAATTTATTATTGAATTCACTTTGAAATATTATCATTCCAAAATTATGAAATATATATATATAAATCATCATAATCAAAGACTATTAGTATTTAATATGTATTAATTATGAAAAATATAAACATAATATTTCATTCATGTATATTGAAAACCCAACCCAAACATTATGATGTTATAAGAACTGAATGAGTAACAAAATGTTATTTTATTATAAAAATATCACTTTTATAGAATCTCAAGGAATTAAAAAATTATTAAACTAACATATCATATCTAATAATTTTTTTATGAATGATACAAATAAGAATGATTAATGTTGGGATAATACTAACATGGAAAACAATAATCTTCTCTTAGAGATCCTCATGGGAATGGGTGATTTAGGACTCCATATTATGACCAAAGGTTCCCAAATGTGGAGAATTGTTGTTATGGATAATATGTTGGTAGCGATTTAAGAGAAAATTATTTAAATGTAGGGTTGAATTATAGATATTCAAGGACATTTCATAGCTGATTCGGAGTATTATATCCACAAATACTAATTCATGAATTTTTAAGAAATGTTTTTTTGTGAAACATGTATCGAAAGTGAAAAAATGATGAAAAACAAAAATTGGGTGCTCAATAATTCCAACATAAACTCATTTATAGATAATTTTTGTGATATTGTATGGATAAAAATTTAATTAAACCTTTTATCACATTCGTCCTTTAACGTGGTGGCTAACATTTATCGAAGAAGCTAATTTTTTAGAATTAATTAAAATTATCCTTCTTACCAACTTTTGAAATTATTTTAAAAACTTTGGGATCAATTTAATATAATTATATTAAAAAATATGATAAATTTATAATTCAAATGAAGAAATAAAATATATATATATAATATCATTTAATAGAAAATGATTACTTAAAAATTAAGTATAGTTAATTTTATTTCATATTAATTACTAAATAAATAAGTGTCAATTTATTAGTTTATACGATTAAACATTATGTTATATGAGATTAATCCCTCAAAGTGAAAAATTTAAATTTATGAAAATAAGAAATATGTTACAGTTTTAAAAATAATTTCTTTGATGATTTTCCCTTTTTTACAATTAATGATTTCTCTCATGGAGCATTATTTATCTTCTAGACATTAAATATTATCAACCCATAAGTATTAAAATTTAAATATTAATTTAATAAATTTACCAAATTATTATTAATAAATAACATTTTTATTATTAACATTAACTATAAGAATAATATTGTATAACTAATAACAAAACATATTTTTTATAATAAATCATATTATTTATTTGATTAATTTTTTATTTCATTCCAAATTTATTTATTATATATGGTTTAAGTTCTTTTTTATTTTTTTCTATAATTATAAAAAAATACAATTAGATAAAAGTACATATGATGACCATATCACCAATATTCATATTCACAAAAACAATATATACATATCAGTCATATTAAATTCATATGTATTTATATATATCCATTAAAATATCACTAAAAAAATCATCATATTCTTTAATTCATAGTCATGGTTTTTATTAAATATTAAATCTGTTTTTTATATTTATCACTTCCCGTGTGATATTCAAGGTAGATCATGATGTTGAGAGTTTTATTCTTGAAGTAATTTTATTTAATTGATGGTTTATTCCATTATTAATTCAATAATTATATTTTATTTATTTACCTTAGAATGTATTTCATTTTGTATTATAATATTCTACCAATATAATATAATAAATTGATTATTTTAGTTTCATGTTACATATATCACAAGGGGTTTAATACATATTATTTATTTAAAGGGAAATACGTATGACAATAGTGGTGTGTTAACTTTGAACACAGTTAAAAGAATTTTTCCCTGAAACATTCATTACTTTGAGGGAAAATGTTTATTGTTTTGCATCATTACATCATCATGATCCCACGTTGAATCCCAAGAAATATGTTTCCTCCAGATAACCTTAGTCAAATGGGTGGTCATGTTTGGTATTCCTTACCTATTTGATCCAAAATATACTGAAGTTTTTTACAAGAGATATCATATTCAATTTTCAATTTCCTTAAGTTTATTAGATGTGATGGTTCATGTATGTTCTACTTCACAAGAAAAACAGGGATATTTTCATGCTCTTAAGAGAGTCTTAGTTGAAGTTAACCACGATTATATTCCACTCAAACAAAATATTGGATTTCATATGGGTTAAGGAATGTGGGAGGCAACTGGGCTTATCCCTTAATCTCATAAATATATTCCATTTTTTAATTTTGAGAAATATGTTATCTCTGACATCAAACTCCAAATTTCATGGGTGATTTGTATCATACATCCTCTATCAAATTTTGCATGTTTAAATTTTTTATTGAAAATTTTTATTCTTATCTATAATATCTATAAAAGCATCATGCTATAAGAGATTATATTACCCTACTACATCCCAATATGTGGGTGTTCAACCCTCATTCACACACACAGATCCTCATATTATTTCATTTTACATTATTTTAGAAATAGTCATTAAGTTATAACTCTACTAGGGAAAAGTGTTGATCCCACCATCTATTGAGATCCAAATAACAGGATCATGATATTTATTCAAGGGTTTTTATTCCATTTTTGACTAACCATCAATTAAACGATGATATGATATATATTATCTTAGTTATGCATCATACTATTATTTTTTAATTCCCTTTGATGTGGATGGAAATATTCAATGGTGATCCAATACAATGGAAATTGGTAGCCCATAATCACTATATACATTATGTATATCATGGTATGTTTATCGAGTGATAAATACTTTCAGAATACAATAAAATGTTTAAAATTTATAAAATGATAAAATATAACACAATTGGAATTATGGTAATTATACTTTTTAGTATGTCATATATGAAAAATATTTGGTCGTTTCCCCCATTTCAATATAACTATGTGTAATGGTTACATCAACACATTATACGCCAGTTGTTCATCCTTAAAATGGTGTCATATCTTGAACTGATATAAATAATCTATAATCTCTATGTTCGTATTTTCCCACTAGAATTTTTTTTAGATTTCTCAATATCATTATGTTTTAGGGATGGATGATGAATGAAAATCCATTTTAATCATTTATGAAGATCTTATTCAATTTTTTGTATTGATGGGACATATATTCATTTTAATTTTGAACTCTAAAATATTCATTTCGATATTTTATATCTCCATATCACTCTTATGTTCCTTATTGAACATCACAAGGATGGATGGTTGAGTAGTCATTTTGTAATGGTTTAATTTATTAACATCATTAGGATTCCTAGGTCTATTACATGAAAATCCATGAGTATCAGGTCTCTTAGAATCATGAACATATATATGTTGGTTTCATACAACTTTCCCATAGCACTAGCTGTTGTGTTTTCCTACCCATTGTTGTAATGTATTAATCTACCAAAATATTTTATTGATTATATTCATATCCTTTGGATTATATTATACCCCTTTTGTCAAATAATACCCTTAAATCCACTATGATCAACTTATATTTCACATTGTTCACTATAGTGATAACGACTTAATATCTTTGATGAAAATACTGCTAATTATATATCCCAGTATTTAATTATTTAATATATCTCATGAATCGTTAATGTACATGACTTTTAATATTTCAATATGACATTTTACATTTTAACATATCGAAATCCTTTTTTTATGCATCACTATTTATAAAAAACCCTTCCCCTATAAAGGTTATTGTCAACACATTTGTAGTAAAAAGATCACATAATATTCTTAAAATTCAATTCATATTCATCTATATAATTTAAAATGAATTCCTTATAAGTTTACATGGTTATTATATTTAAACGTTTTTAGATATTTATCACAATGTACCAATAGTAATCATCCAATCCATGAAAAATGAAGATCATTGTCATAGTCTTCTATGTGGACCATTATTCATTAAATGCTATCTTTAAGTGTTCGACCAATATAATTGTGCTTGTTATTACATAACCAATGAATGATAATTTTTTATAGCCTTGATTCACACTTTATAAAATTGTTTATATTTTATCATTTCATAAGGACACCAACACAATCACAAATAAATCAATATCCTCTTGAATTCTCATAATATATATATATATAAGTATCATATATAAAGACTATAACAAATTTATCAAACTAATATCCAAATAATATATTCATGAAAACATGGAATATATTCATATAATTTATCAGTATGCATTGAATATCATTTAATTAATTGTGTCTTACCTTATATGGAAGGATATATTGGATACAAGTGTCAGGCATACAACATACCACGATTTTCAAGGAGAGAACCCATGAATATTTTATATAATAATATAATGTTATAGAAAAAACTAGTTTATAATGGGACACATAACTATAATGTATCTAGAACATTGAATTCATATAGAAATTTATCAACAGTACAATTCAACAGAAGAACATGAAAAAACAATGAACAAGAAATTCAAACACACAACATGTATTTGAAATCATAACTCCCAGAGATTGCATGGATTAGTTGTTCATACTACTCTATAGAGGAGTAAATTTAATAATTCCCTTATTATATGAAATATTGGTTACAATGTAACCCTTAATATTTAGTATCCCTACACATCCCAAATAATAATGACATATTTTTAACATATCCATCTAGACACCCCACTAAAAGATCAACTGTAAAACCCTTCCCCAATTATCTCCATCTAAAAGTTGTCTATGGGGATTTCCCCCCATGTAGTCATATAAAATTTTACCCTCCACCCCAAATCCATAAACCCTTAAAAACTCCATCCCTATATTTCCTTATTTTTTTCAGTCTAAATGAAACATGTGTTCTTCAACTCATATTTTATGCTAAAATACACATTAGTCAATCAGTATGTTTTGGTTGCACCACCTACTGATCTACAGAGTGAAAAATCCATGTATATCCTATATTCATTCTTATAATTCCACTTTATCAATGTATCTCACCAACTCATCAGTATATATGTAAAACGTTCTATCATTTTTAAACTCTAGTAGTATGATCTCAATTTATATCCTACCACTTCCTGTCACCCACAATCATATAATTATGGATCCACATATGAAAATATCTTTATACTATAAAACTAATTTCAACATTGTCCAAAAAAATTTATTTTTCCTCTACAACATATTATTTCTTCTTACATCACATTTACCTCTGGTCAATGTTAACTCATATGTTAATTCATTTAGATTTACATTGGAATTCAGACACATAATCTCCACTATGTCAAATATCAAAAAATTTATTTTTATGTTTGAGTTGAAAAAAACTAATGTATTTTCACTCAAATAACTCCATTTAAACAACTGGGATATCATAATATTAGATTCTTACATTTTCAAAAAACAAGACATCCATGGTGCTGGTTTCCTATCACCATCTAGTTCCACCTGGTGTTTTTTCTAGAAGCATAAATTTTGGAAGTTCGAACACATGACCAAAAAACAAGTCTCACACCAAACCCATAAAATAACACAGTTGATAATTATTTTCATAGTTCAAGCCATTAAATCTCTCACATAATGGAATTTATCATTATTTAAAAAAATCCCAACTAGTCAAAGCAACTATGTTTTCCCTATGCATTTCCAAATACTATTCACTAACATACTTCCAATATTATAATCCAAATTTGAGAAAAACTATATTATTCTCTTATAAATCTATAATTTTGTTTTCATTAATCCTTAAGAATTCCACTATGGGAAACCACCAAGGTAAAAAAGATAATGTTTTCATTCATATTTTCATAAGATATTAATGAATATTTTTCTATCAACATTATCATTTCATAATTATTTTTTTGAAATTATATTCAATGACTCTACAACAAATATTAATTACCTACAATAGATGAAATTTTCATTTATCTTGAATGATACTATAAGATAAAACCTCCGTCAAAATATTTTTTTATTTTATAAATATGGGACTCATGAAACTATTAAACTCCATATGAAATAATCATTATAACTTATAAAAATCCTACTCAGTGCAACCAAGGTCTATGCCATCAATTTATCCACAGTACATTCCGTCCTTATCCTAGTCCTTCATGGAACTATCCCAATCACTAACGAAAATTCATATAATATAATGAACATATAAAATATATTACAAAATATTTATGAATACTAATGTCTTAATCAAGAGTTATATGAAAATAATTATTTTGAGAGTCGTTTTATCCCTTTAGCATCATCATCAATTTCATATGTCACTTCCCAAATACATTATGTATTATAAAAAAAATCAACCTTACATTTATATATAGAGAATCTATGGAATATATTAACCAAAAAAATATTGCTACCACTAAATGAGACCTTATAAAGATCTAGGTTTATTCTATATAATCTATAGGTTACATTACCAATATATCTTTTAATGCTCCCAATTTCTTAATACAATATCCACCTTTTCAAAATAATAGTCTAGCCTTTCAGTTATTATTTAATAATTAAAACATAATGTTTCTTGTCGACAAGGGTTCTAGATATACATTATACTTCATCATGAGGAACCAACACTAAAAATTCTCGGATTCCACATTAATGAAGTTAAGAATTAATATATATCTATGAAGAGAAAATAATTATCCACTATTTTGATCATTTCGTTCCTAACCATCTGAGACAAGAACACATCCTTCCCTTACAATCATATGTGCAAGAAAACCCTACCTAACCTCCATATTATGAAATAATCTTCTACCATAATGAAATTATACATAAAATAAAATTAACCCATCAACAAAGATTCATATTCCACAATTTTCAAAAACCATGTCATCCACCCTATATATCATGTAGATAATCATCAATGATACCTTTAATATAAATAATCCTTGCCACACTCCATGATTCATCACTTTCACCAATGATTATGAGTGTCTCCCAAGTAAATCATTCTTGGAAAACACATTATCATTTCAATGGACATTAAGTTTGATTTGCAACCTAGAGTTATAAACCTGAATCTAGTGGAAGGAGATCACATGGAATCATAAACACACCCCCTCAAATGAATAATATTTTTGGTATATCTATAAGATAGCATTCTAAAACATAACATTACGTCCCAACAGTTTCCTAAGACACCCTTTCCTCTGATATTTGAATATGAAAAACTAGGTAATAACTAAATGGATTTGAGTAGTTATTCATTATATATAATTTAATCATAATTAATTCCATATAAATTACTACAAAAATCCTCCACCTTCTAGATCATATGTCATTCATCCAAGAGAAAAATTCCAAATCCTTTCCTTTTTCTTTTCTGAAATGGTTTCCCATTATTATAAAACCCTTACACCTATATGATTCACCATTAATGTAATTAAAAAATATTATGGAGTATCAAACCATTAAACACCAAAGTTAATGGAATCTACCATTGAACATTAATTTAGACAGTCCCATTGATTCTGGGTAAAATAAATACTATGATCATTGTCACGACTCGATAAGATATTCTCAAGTAGGACCCTAATAACAACATTCCAAGAAAACAAATTACTCACCATGTGTTTGGGGGATTTTATTCTCCATTTAGAGTCCTTTTATTATATTGAATGGTTTTTATATATTATGATTGTAAATTTATGCCCTTTGATTAATTAAATTATTTTTGTTTTCAATTTTAATTCAAGTTGTAATAGTGGTGAATGAAATAGTATCACATGGTTATCCATCATGTTCTACTAAACCATTCGAACCCAATGTAGAATAGGCTTCAAATCACCAAAAATATAATCAGATAGTACCTTCAGGGATTACCATCTCATGTTTGTCTCTATTTCCCCTTTATCAATGTTCTTCTTAATTTTTATTCTTATTGTGGTTGATTTGTTCTTGGTGATATGTCATTGTAATTGTGAATTTATTTTCATCATCTTATGGGGTTTATTAATATATTTGTTTTTTATAGGGCCCTCTCAATTTTATCCCCTCCCTCAAACATCAAGATAGTAGGGGTAATTATATTTGTATTTACTTTTATTCTACTTTTACTCATGACTTTTCTAGGGATGAATTTTTTGGGGTTGAGATAATTATTACACCATATATATTAATATGTGATTTATTTTTTATTATTTTAAAACTATCAGTGATAATTTTAGTTTTTTAGTATTTTTTTGGCTTGGTATGTTAATTTTTAATAGTTTATGGTTTATATCACTATTCATGTATGGTCTATACATTGTTCAAAAAATCAGCCATATTATATTTATATAGGAATTCTATGGAACATAGTTCATTCACCCCATTTTATAAACTATGTAAGGTTACCCTTATGTAATTGGATTTGTTAGTTTATTTTGAATGTGTGTGATTTTTTTTCTACATAGCCAGTGAATGGTATTGTGGAACCCTACAAGACACTGATAAACAGTGTGGGTGGCCAAATATATAAAGATGGTCTAATAAATAGTTTCTTCATGGTTATAGGGAAAATTTAGTAATTTTTCATTGTTATCTATTATTATATAGGGGCATTGTATTTGGAACAAACATTCTATGGGTAACTTTTAATAACAACATGAGCTTCTTAGTTATAGTAAAACAAAATAATTTATTTCCCCCTACACATTTAAAATTATTTAAATATAAAAAATATAATTTTTTTGATTGACCCTATGTATATGATATGTGTTCCCTCCATCCCTTATCCTTGGATTTACGGATATTCCATCCCATTTTTAATTTTATTTTTCCAGGACAAACCTTATTCTTCCTCGTATCCTTTTTTAATTTTTATTCTTTTTACCATCTCCCTGGGTTTTATTACCTTCCACAAGCCTGAGTGGTTTCCATAAATGGATTTAGTCTTCTGGGTGGTATAGTGTATTGTGTTCAAGTTTCAAGGGATTATAGATATTTTTATGCTTATTAAATAATTCACCATCAAAGGCGATGCATAGTGGAAAATTGTGTCATATTTACACTTTGATCATGGTATGTGTTTTTCACTTTTCTTTAAATGGGATTTAACTATTTTTTTACTTGTTTAATATTTTAATCAAATTGAATCTATGTGTTATAATTATATTGGGTTTATAAATTTTTTTATTTTGGATGATCACTAATCTTAATGGTATTTGAATTACATTTTAATGTGTTTCTAATTTTTAATTTATTTTTTTGTGATCTATGTAACATTAATATGTTTTAATGAGTTATTTTAAAATTGAATTCAGGTAAAAATAATATATTACCATATTTGGGTGAAATAATTGTAAAGTGTGTGATTTTATAAGATATTTAATTTAAATGCATTTGAATAATGTTTCTATATGGTTTGATGTGAACAATTTTTTGAAATTAATTTTAAAATGGGTGATACATGGATTAGAATTTTGATCTATGTTCTAAAAATTGTTATTCTAGAATATTTATATGATTTTAAATTGTACTTGTGAAACCCTTTTGGGATAACCGTAATTGTTATGTTAATGATACTAATTGAATCCAGAGAAGTATTCATTAAGATAATTTTGATATTATTGATGGTAATAGGTCTATTTCTTATGAGTTTTTTCAAGGTGAGATGATATTAATTTTTATTTCTCTATAATTCATTTATGGAATTTTTTTTGGATTTTTTTTCTCACATTAATTGAGATTTATAATGATATTATAGTTAACAACATATATGGACTGGACAACTTTTATTCTAGTATGTTTTGAATTCACCAAAAACATTTCAATGACATTTTTACCCACCTAGTGGCTTTTATAATATAACATTATAGGGTTACAGATAAAAATTATCTTGATCTCTATATGGTCCGAAATATAGTGTGTTTATATGATACCTATTTTAGTATAATTCACCTAAGGTCTATTTCTGTTTCCCATAATACAAGTTCAATTTCTATTGGTGATTTTATTCCTTATATCCAATAGTTCAATTTTCTTATATTTACACCATGATTTACCTTGTTTTTTATTTCATTATATTATATCATTAATGAAATGGTTAGCGGATTTTTGTTTTATTATGTATGATTATTTTGGATAATTTAGATGAATTTGAATTCAAATAGTCATTGAGATTTAATTTATAAAATATAATTTAATGGAATATTTAAAATAGGAATTTCTTGATTTTTTTAATGGATTTGTATTGTTTTTTCAAAGTTCATAGTTTATTAAAAAGGTGGATTATTATTCAAAAAAATTATTGTTTTATGTTTATTCGGGTTATGTAACTTTAATAATACTTTATTATAAATTTATTTCACACTAGAAGAATGAAATATATTTTGAATTGATATTAATAAACAATTTGGTGAGATCATATTGGGTTTGGTTTCTCCATCATTGTTCACACACCCCATTGTGTATACATCAACTATTGTTCTTTTTATGGTTCCTTACCTATGGTCTCATATTCTGATCATGTTTTGGTTGATTCTTATATTTTTTGGGCATTTGAAGATTGACCAAGGGGTCACATGGATATGGATGATTTTGATTTGGTTAACATTTCATTTAGGGATATCCATGTATCAATCATAATATCCTATACTATGTTTCTTTTAATTATTTATGGGACATTAGAAATCATTTAGTTATATTATGTGATATTTCTATATATGTGAGAATTAAATGTACTCTCATTAGTTTTTATCATGATTATTTTTTATAATTAGATTTTAATTCAATATTTTGATTGATAGATACTTATTTATGGTTAAAATAATTTAAAAATTATATACCATGATGAACTATAACTATTATCCATATCTTTGGAATATTGAATTCTGTTTAGGGATTGTGACAAGTCATGTTCGGCACTAGTATGGCTGTATCCTGAGACAGTTCATTACAACCATATTGGAAAACAAATATATATAAATTATTTTATAGACTATAGTCATACTCAAAGAGGTAACAATCCAATCTTTACATTATTTTTAAAAACCTGGGGTACGAGAAAAACAATAAAAACATGTAACACTAGACAGCCTATGTTATTGGGACACCATCTGGAAAACTACATCTAAAAATACTACTCATAAAATCATCATGAACACCCTCTTGTAATGATCTTCTACATTAAGAACTCTAATGGTATTTCCCTCTATGTTGGTATATATGATATATTTTCTCACCATGATATCCAATATCCTATGAATCTTTTTCATATCTTAGCTTTTGATGTTTATTCCATAGGAAACTTATATTCCACATCACAACCCTATAGATTATATATATAGTAGTCAATTTATAATTTTGGTTTGCACTATAATTTAGTCTCCCTGGATAGAATCCCACTTTTATCCTACCTTCCCAGAAATCCATCCCCTTTGTAAAAGGACTTTGATTATTCAACTAGTCCATCCAATGAACAATTTTATCATTTGGAAACTTTGGTTTAATCAATGCCATTTTATCAGTACTTCTCTTCACTGAGACCCATCATAAGTCTTATCTTATTTAGATGAAACAAATTCTAATGGTCCAACCAATATCCACGTATTTTGTATCATCCATGAAAGATATATAATTTAAACCTTTCACATGTTTCAATTATTACTCGAGAATATGGTGTCACCCATGTTCATTTTTTAGATTTCCCTCCATCAACATCCATACACATTAACACCATTACACCATATTCCAATATGATTTCTTCTACATATGATATAACTTTTGATTAACTAATTCTACCCTTACATATTATATTAAATTACATATAATAGGATTTCATCTACTCAAATATTTTTTTAACCATACATCCATGGTGACGGTGTATTATCTCCATCAAGTACCACTAATTATATCTACTTCAGAAGAAACTTCTAAAAACCTATAAATAGGACTAGAAAAAATTTCACACACTAATACATTATAATATGCATCCATTTAACCCTTAATTGATGATATATAATCTATTTTAAATATTTCATATGTATTTATCCCCTCATAATTGATTGGAATGTTCCTCAATACTTGGTATAGAACATTTATTTATGATCATGGTCATCTTAAATTCATGAAAATTAATATATATAAGTATTGATCGATTTTTTCTTTTAATAAAAAAGTTTGGTTCACCACATAGTGGAATCCTAGGGTATATGAAAAAACTATCTATATTTTATTGTATTTTCTTCATAATTTTACAAAATTAAATTAAGTCCATTGAATTATGATTCATTAAAAAACGGAAAACTCTGTGAATGAAATCTATGGAAAACTCAACTACAAAATATAGAGGACGATCAAAGAATCATCTGGAAATTTATAAATTTATTAATTAAAAATTATTATTATTCAATAATATGTTTCTCTATAACCATTTCAAAAAAATAAACCACACTATTGGGTATTAAAACTCATATCACTATATAAATTATCATTAGAATGATTCGTTATTGTGGTGACATATTATTATTAGTTATTTTGGCATATAATATGTATCATTCCTCCCCCAAAAAATAATATTTCCTATGTATTCAATACATAATATTTGGAATATTAATTAGTATTCTTTTTTAATTTTAATTATTTAGCTTAATTTATATATCAAGAATCCATTAAGATAATTTCAATAATGAGTATACCTATCATCACCTCATTTTCATGATTGAGAATATTTTACCTTACTAAAACTAGATGGATATAATAGATATCATGAAATAATTACAACATCAAAAAATAAAATTATAAATAAATTAACCATAAAATCTCATTACTTGTCAAAATTTCATTTCAAATAATAAAATTTTATGTTCATCTGACATCACATTTGGGTCTATATATGTTATTTTAATTTATCAACACTTATTATTCTTGACATAATCCACAAAATTATCTAAACCTCACTCTAATTCCTATTGACAAGATAAAAACCTACCATACATAGATATTACAAAAATTTATATTAATATTTATTAAATATCACATGAAATAAACCCACAAAACCACTCGTTTTAGTTACTTTAGATATTAGATACATATAAATATTATTGTTCAAACATTATTCAACATCTCCCAAAAATATTAATCAAATATGAACCCATTATGAAAACATAATACATTCATTATTAAATTGTGAATGGAATCATAAGAAAATATTTAGCACATATTCTTTGTAATGGTAAAAATAATTGATATCAAACAGATATTGAAAGATTGATTAAGGTAAAAATGGGGATGTGAGAAAATTCGAGAGGTAAATAATCATGGCATAGGAAAATGAAAACCAATAAAACATGGATCGTAAACACTGAATCTTGAGATAATTCCATTGATATATCATATTTTTATGTGACATAATAATTTGGGATCCTGATATAATAATAAAATATCCTGGATACATAACATAGAAATATGGAATAATATTGAAATATTTCATCAGAGTTTTTCATATAAATTTTTATATTAAATATATTTTTATATAAAATAACACTATCAAACCATCATTAAATTCTTTATATATTTCCATTGCATTTTGAAATGCACTCACTGACTATTCAAAAAAACAATGAAGATGCAGTTGTATAGTGTATTTGGTCGACTACATTGCCCTATAAACATTGTGTAAAATGTTCAATATTAGAATATGTAATCTCAAATTACATTTCAAGTCTTATCATTAGATATAAATCTCTAAAAATTAATTGGAGGGATATATAATTATTCCACAATAAAATAAAGATCAAACAAAATGCATTCCTTATAAACATGAAAATTTCATAATTACATTATTGAATAATTGTAACAAATGAAATAAATGGGTTTCCTTCTTATTTTGGAAATGAATTATCATAACCCATCCATAGTAATAATATATATATTATTATTTGAATTTATCTCAAGAAAAACATTATAAACCTTAAATGATATTGATATATACGAAAAAGTATATTATAAGAGCATTTGCAAAAACATTGAAAAATAATGAAAATTTCCATTAGCTATAATTTTTAATTTAAATAATTTATAGAATATAGTTTTAAATATTAATGATAAAGTAAATAAAATTTAGTTTTAAAAATTTGGATAAAATGGAAATAAATATTGGTAAATAAAATCTGATAAATTGGTGTGTCAAATTAACGATTCATAAAATATTAACATGATCACATTACCACTTTTTGAACGATATAAAACATAAATATAATATGAATATAAAAAATAATTAAATTATAGATAATCAAATCCATAAAAATATATTGAAAATGAAATGGAGGAAAAATAATCATGTCTAGAATAATAAATACTTCTTATTCTATTTATATGTTTCCTTTTGTTATAATTGAGGGCCAACAGGAGTTGAAATAGTAAAAAGAATGTTCCACTAAAAATTAACAATATGAGAATACAATATTTGGGGTTTTATAGTAAACGAAGACATAATTTCCATAAATTGGAATTTATGATTTGAATGTGAGAATAGAAAAAGAAGCACATACATGAAACATCAACCTAGTCAGACTCACTCTAGCACTTTCTGTAATATATTTGGGTTTAATAACATATGTATATAAAATAGTTAATTTTTAAATTAATTTATAAAATTTATTAATAATTAATTATTACTAATATAATAATTTTTTATAGTTAAAAATTAATTTTCTTTTGTTAATTATCTCATTTTATCCACACATGATTCAATTTGGATGTCGTAGTCCTTGCTTATTGATCATTAGAGTGTAAACTACATAATATTGATAATTTTTTAAAATATTTCTTTAATATTTGTTTACATTCCCATTTTCATTTTTTGTACATTATGGTGGTGGTTTTTGTGAAATGCTTAAAAATATCAATATCTAGGATTTTTTAACAAACAAAAAATTCAATTTGATGGTTAATATAACTTAGAATATCATCATTCCAATATTAGTAAAATCATATTAAATTATTAATTAATAGAAAAAATATCATTATTTTTATTTTATTATAAATTAAATATGTAAACATTGTAACATAGTTCATATACGTGGTAAAATGGACTAAAATAATAACACATTATAACAATCAAATGTGTCAGAAAATAATTGAATATACAAAAAATAGTACATTTATATATTAATAAATTTTTGGAAAGAAATATCAACATGATAGTATATATTTGAAAATTGTTAGATAGGGATATAAATAATAATGACTAATGAGAGATGAATACTTATAATGAATGAATTAATTGTCTCTTAATGTGAATTTATGATATGTGGGATTTTAGAATACTTATTATGACTAGGGGATCCATGACATATGATGGGATTCATTTGCAGATAATTTTGGTTAGGGTTAATTATGAAACTAAATTAATGGTGTGTTTTTTTGTCGGCATAAGATGGGTTATTTTATATGTGATCTTAAATGGTGTTTTTTAACATACCCTGTCCTTAATGTGCGAGGAATGTTTTTTTACTATGAAATCAAATAAAATGTGTAAAATAATGGAAAATTGGTAATAAGAAGACTAAAATTCACTCATCCCTAGAATTATATATAATAGTTCATCATATTTTATGAATTACCACATTATTTATACCATTTACAGCATTTTAAATTTACTATAGTGACTATTGTTTACCTATATATCGTGTTTTTAAACCTAAAAATGAAATTGATCATATTACAAAATTTAGATGTGATGACTATAAACATGGATTCCATTTAATCTACTTCAATTTCTAAATATTATAACTTTTAAATTTAAAATGGAAAAAAATATATTTGAAAACATATTTTATATAAAAATGGATTTTAAATAATTTAGATTTTGTAATCAAATTTCAGAGCATCTATTGAATGAATTAGTATTCTTATATTATGTTGTGAATTAAATAAAATAATTTTTTTTATAATATTCATTTACAATTTATTAATTTATTATTCTAAGATAAAAAATAAAAATTAATATAAATAATTTTCTTTAAAAATAATACAATTTCAACAATAAATTATTTCAATAATATCTGATTTCTTTCCTTATAATCATAAAATTTTATCAATACATCCATATTAAACTATTTATTTTTATTTTATAAACATATTAATTCATTTTTAAATAATAATAATAATATGTAATTAATAAAATTACATATTTTTAAAAAAAATTGAAATTATATTATTGTTATATTTTTATTTACTTCTATAATAATTAATTATATGTAAATTATACTATATTAAACATGTTAAAAATAATTACGAAACATCAATTTAACTATTGGATACATTTATATCCAACAAATACATATCTAACTGTCATATATACAGAATCCTTATATCCAATGACCATATATATAATAGTAATGTAACATTCCTATTAATATCAATATATTCAACTCTGAAATCATTCATATTATTCTTTAGTTTTATATTCAAGAAATTTAATAGCTTTATAAGGTATGATTTTTTTCACTAATTATCAATAGTGGTGATACATTTATATATGATTATGATCATGGGAAGTTCAACCACACAAAAAATTAATTTGGTTAAGTTTTCATTCATTTAGTAATTTTAATATTTAGGTTTTATTTAGTGGTTTTGTGTTGTATTTAAATTATTTAAAATTATACTATATTGAAATAAATTATATTTCATTTTTTTCATTTTATGTATCAAAATATATCTAAAAAATTATTTAATTAAATGGAAATAAATACTTAAATATTTTTTTTACATTGACAATGATTTCATATATCTTATAGTAGTTTCATCCTCAGGGACGTAATTATTCTACCCATGACCTCTTACTTTTACCTATTTCTTCACTCTAATGTTTTTGAGTAATTAAATATTATCATGTTATTTTTCTCATGTAAAAATAATATAATAGGGAAAAATATTATCTATAAAATTGATTTAAGTTATTTTGAGTCAGTGTGGTTTGATTTACCAAAATATTATGAACATTATATCACTTATTCTCCTGCAAAATAAAACATCGAAAGTGATTATCCATGTACAAAGATGGGTAATGATGATTATAAATGGGATCTTGATGAATGAAGGATTATAGATGATATTATGGATTTGATTATAAATACAATGGACATTTTTTTAATACACTTTCCTATATCATATGATAGTGTATTAAATTTTTATTTAGTTAGTAGAGGAGTCCCAGCAAGGATATATTAATATTTATGTATTTGAGTGATCATCCTATTTATATATAACCACTAAATGGATTGTTAGAGGATGTATAATTTTTTTTAAAAAAAATGTTTCTTATTCCATTGGCAATATAAGAGATAGTTATATGTGATTTTAATATCCAAAAATTCGTTATATATATTATTATTTCCAATATATATCATTCTATAATATATTTTTTATGGCGATCAGGTATGAAGAGTCTAGTGAATGATTGTTTATCTCAATACTATGTTTTCCAGTGGGTGAAATTAAACAATCAACTTCTAGATATTCTATTATATCCCTACGATTCGATCTAGAAAAAATGGAATATAATAATGGACCTTGAAACAATTTCTCTTCATGATCATATTGGATTTTTTACATTAAGTGTAACAATCCAAATTGTTATAAATAAAATTTTCCTTTTGAATCTAACAAAATGTATTATTTTGTAAAATTGTAATAGAAAACACCTGAACTTATTTCATTTAATTAAATTCTTTCATCTTTAAAAATAATTTTAATTCATCATTACCATTTATAATATAGTCATTTAATAGTTGTCACATTATTAGTAAAAATATAGGGTTTTAGTGATTCCAATTGACATAGAAAAATTAATTGATCGCCTCAACCAATAAGATCATGTCCTACGAAGACCATATATTAGATCTTAAGTGGGAGATAACATCACTTTAATTTTCCCATGACCAATATCATGTTGATATCCATAAACATAAGCATTAGAAAAAAAAATTTATTGTATAAGTTCAAACTTTTCACGATCATGACCCAAACCATAAATGTCTTACCACCCCATAAAATTATCAATATCATGAACCTTTCTCATAGGGCGTTCAAGGGTGAATTAAAAATATATGTACCAATACCCTATAAATATGATTATAGCATTATTTTTATGATAATAAATTATATATTTTCATCTTATTATTATAACATTATAAATGATTTTTATTCTGATACAAAAAAAACAAATAGTAATTTTATTTAATATTCAAATACCAAAAAAACTTATTTTTTATTTCTAGAGTTTTTAAATATATAATATTTTAATAAAATATTATAATATTTTATTAATTATAAATTACAATAGAACTTTCATGAAGTCAATTGTAATTTTAATAATAATTCAAAAACTATTTTTGAAAAAAAACCATAATTTCGTATTTAAAGTAAATTTTTATTTAATATTAAAACTATTAATATTTTGAAAATATTTTAGATAAAATTTATATTATTTTTTTGGAATCATAATATTAAAATTATCTAATATTTAATTTTTCATAAATCTCTGGGGAAATTGAATTTTCAGGTAAAAATTTAATATCGTGTAAGTATACATTGGGTATCATGATTTTTGAATAACCCAAAAGTGATGTAATAAATAATATGAAAGGTATCCATGAAATGTATATATATATATATTATTTATAATAATAATATTTTATGTTTATTACATTAATTTTATAAATCCATTATGAATCCCCCAAAACCATTAATGTATTATATTATTTTTAAATAATTTCTTTTAGAGTATGAATCACCTCCACATAAGAAAGGGTGTTATTTTATTATTTGCATCCCATTTAATTATGAAATAATTTAAACCACTCCCATTTTGTAAAAACCATGGAAACAATCTGTGTGAATGTTTTTTTTGGTTATATTATTATAAAGAGTCCAAAACCCTTATTTGAGAAATAATACAGAAATCACCAGTCATTTCCTATATAAACACTCCCAATACCTGATTTATAATCAGTAAAACTCTATTTATAACATCCTAACTCTTATATATCCACTCTATAGTCCTACCGGGGTTCCCTAGTTTCTCAAAAAACGCTTCCCATGAATTTGGAGTCACACAAACATGTAATGTATTCATACCTTTTCTTCTTTATTGAAGTTTATGTATTATCTTTTTCCTTCCATTTCATACTAATAATTTTGCGATATGTATTTAGATGTACCTATTACTTAATACATGATTTCAAAATATAGATAGACCCATTTTCATCTCATCCTCCATATTTATAAATTTCTATGTGACGTTGTTATGCTCTTGAAATTGCACCACGATATTCCATGCCAAAATAATTGTGTAGTGAATGCCTTACCCAATTACAATCTAGGGTGTTCACAAATATAAACTTATAATTCATTTAATTAGTACATACAAGTATTTACTCTACACACCATAATATTTTATAAAAAATTTATGATGAATTATTCGTTGTTGTGTGATCTATGTGGCCCACATAACCATGATAATGAAATGAATGTGATAGGGGAATCCATAATTATATTGGGCTCCAATGCATTGAGTAATGTTTTTTATCATGATGTGTTATGTTGGAATATGTATTGAACCTGGTTACTTTATAGTATTTTTCTATCCTAATGTCTTGGAATTTATCCTTGAACTACCTTTATAATTCACAATTTTATTATGCTTCCACATTTCACATGTTATGATTATCAAGCAATATCATGCATTATTTTTAATGTTCCTTTTATTCACCATTGATATGTATATTGTCAAACATGTTATAAAAAATTCCAATATTATTCCCTTACAGGGATTTTTAGATCCCACATCTTTAATGTATCTCCCCAAGTAATCTTGTGCAATTCTAAAATCCACGGAATATTTTTATCAAGTAATGGAGGTTTTCTATAAAGATGATTTATTTCATACATTATGTTGTAATTTAATGTACCTAATTCAAAAAGACACTAGATTAATCTATATACTATTTTTAATAGTTTTAATTATATATAATAAATAATTTTTTCATTTTAAATAATGTGATGTGTTGTTATAATTGGTATAGAAGGAAAGGATTAGTTAGTTTTGCGACTATGATTAAAAAACTCCAGTGAAAGCCATAGTTAATATACTATTTATAATAAAACATAACTAAATTTTGGTAAGTATAGAGTGCGTATTTTATAAAGAAAACATCTATTTCTAGATAATAAATGTGGATTTAGTTCTAGAAAATGTGTACCTAGTGGAAACAGCTCCGACAAGATGTGTCGACCTAGACTCAGTGTTACATGGTACATGAAAATGGGCCATACTATGCACTTAGCATGATACTCCCAGGGATAAGATTTTATAATAACACAACCTCATTCTAGATCATTATTAATGGAATAATAAATTTCCCATAAGAGTATATGTTAGGAAATATATCATGGATAACATAGATTAATTCCTAGATATTCTTAATATATGGATACAAATGTAGATTATAAGTTATCAATTTAATGTCATTGGATTGACAATTTATGTTTTTAATATCATAAAAATACGTATCCATAATTTTCCATTTATTATATTAAATTTCCTAAAATAAGTGGAATCAGGTAAACAGTCAATGTGAAGGTAAATGATATGACTCCCCTAATGAGATACCCAACCCGATGGGAGCATGAAATGAAAACATTGTGTTGATACTCTTTAAGTTAAATGAGGATTGAAATATAAACCTACAATCAGAGGATCACAAGAATACCCCTAAGAATGAACAAGCATAAATTAAGACCTTTATACAAAATATGATGTTGACATTCAATGGATAATTTGATCCCTTAATCATGGAACTATGGCTCACCTTCATTGAAAAGATCTTATTTATCATTCAATGTTCCAGTCAAGAGAAGGTTCTACTAGTGCATTATCCTATTAATGGAAACAATGATTAGTGAAGTAAATTAATCAATTATATACATCCATTATAAAATATAAAATCAATATGGAGGAATGAATTATATACAAAAATTGATAAATACTTTCCTCACACTCTTTGATATATAATGGAATGTCATTTTGTTTAACTCAATTCGAATTATGATGAATTTATCAGGGTATACTAGGAAAACATCACAAGACATGAAAAATATGACTCCAGCTTTATCGTTACACCTGAATCTAGGGTTGACAACAAATTTTGTGGGATAAAACCAATTACAAGAAAATATCTGATGATCCAAGACTTTTAGCTCTATGAGGAGATTATCTGATGTTCCCTCTATGTGGATATGTAGATTGGTGAATCCTAGGGGTATCAAGTGGATAACAAGTGTAATGAAATGTTTAACTCTGGAGGTTTGATGGGGAATTATAATGTGGAAAAAATTATCATCATTTCACATGTAAAAGGTGTTCAAAGAAGAACCCCGTAAAATGTTTAAAGGGTGGAATGAAATTCCATGGGTATGGTAAGTAAGGGTACCTAGCTAGCGATTTCCGACATGAGAAGCCCACTAATGTGGGTGAGGAAATGAATTCTCTAGTAAACCCTCAAAATATTTTTCATTACTTCAATATAAATGAACCAAGACACTTTTCAACCCAATTCCATAATCATGGGGTTTTTAGAGGCAACAAACAAAGTCTAAAACAACAAGGGAGAACTTTTTCCCCCACAACTACCAAGATGGATCTCAACATAAATGTAGTGAAAGGTACACTTGTTATTAATTAATTAATAGTGAGAAAAAAATTATATTCTACTTCAATTAATTCCTTTATATCACAATATTTTATTACAACTACTTAAAATCCTCCACAAATCATTGAAGTAGAGTTATCGATGAAAATGGAAAATTAGGTAATTATTGCATAATAGGTTAGAACTCCTACCCTATAAATATTTGTGTTTTGAAAACCCATCAAACATTTTAATTTTTAAATTAGTTAAATTTGATGAAATATTGGGTATGGATAACCTTTCATGATATAGAGCCAACATAAATTACGATGATAAGGAAATTAATAACTATATTGTGAATCAAACCCCAATTCGGTACAAGTACAAGGAGGATGATTAATAATATTTAGCAACAAAATCTAAATAATGGATATTATTTCCTATAATAAAGTGTATCAATATAAAAGGATTTAGTAAATGGAATAAACCATCCTTAAAGACCGACCTATTTGGAGGGAATTCACTAATTTGTTTTCTATGGAATTTCCATGTTTTCCTCTCAGCCGGTAGGTTGAATTTTCAGTTGAGCTTATACCTATGGTATTTAAATTACACAATACATCCTATAGAATAGATGTTGTGGGACATGAGGTTGTAAAGACACAACTACATAAGAATACAAAGAAAGGGTTCATATTCCCATGTTCTTCACTAGTGGGTGCAGACATCCTCTTTGTCAAGAAGAGAGATCAGTCAATTCCCCATTCCATTTACAATCATGAGCTCAGAAGGATCGTGATAACGAAAAAGTATCCTCTACCATGTATTGATTACTCATTAAATCACATACATGCATCAAAATACTTCTCCATGTTGGATCTATATTTGAGATATTTCCAAGTTAGGGTGAATAAGAAGGATATCCCCATGACTACTTCTTATCTAAGGTATGGGAAATATGTGTTCATAATAATTCTATTTGGACTCACTAATCTGCCAGAAAACATCTCGGACAAGTGGAATAGTGTATTTGGAAATTACCATGACAAATTTGTGGTAGTCTTTATCGATGATATTCTATTATTCTAACAAACCAAGGAGTATCATTAAGAGAATCTAAAAACTATTATAATGACCTTGTGAAATTATATGATTTAGGAAACGAACACCAAATATGATTTATGGTTTAATGAAAGATTATTCGAGTGGAATATCATCACAATAAATGGGATATCAATGTACCAATCAAAATATGAGTCAATTGAAGGATGAATAATGCCAAAATTCTTGCTTGATATCTATAGTTTACATGGCTTATCGTGGTATTATTGTTGTTTTGTGATAAAATTTTCAATATTTTTCACCCATATAACCAAAATAACTCAGAAGGGTTTCTAGTTTCATGGAATGATGAATGTGATAAGAGATTCATGGATCTGAAATGAATGCATACAACTGTATAGGTTCTAACACAACTAACAAGTGGATAGCTTTTTGAGTTGTTCAATGGTTCTTATAAGAATATATTGGGATATATGTTAATGCAGAATATAAAATTCCTACCCTATTCTTCAAGGAAGTTGAAAGATGATGAATAGAACCACAAAAAATGATCTTGAGTTCTTAGTATTGATCTTCCCTTAAATTACATAGAAATATTGCCTATTTGGGGACAACTGTTAAACATATACTAATCAAAAATGTTAGAACTGCATATTCACACAGAAAGAGTTGGATATATGCCAATGAAGATAGTTAAAACCTATCAACGACATTGAAATATTTATCAACTACCATCATGGGAAATAAAATAAATTGGATTACACTCTATGTAGAAATGATCCAGCAATTATATCATTCATTATAATTAATATGTATACAATTTTACTATATTTTAAATGTTTTTAAATCTTAATCATGATGGAAGAAACATCAACAATCCTTTCAAAAATGATTTCTCAACCATCCTTTATAATGTGGTTAAATGATGCTCAAATGGATGATATTGGAATTCTGAAGAAAGTGTAAATTATAAGAAAAGGGAAATACTTGGAGATCAATGTTAATGAAGATAGAGATGTGATATTTAGGTCAATATAATGTGTACCATCAATTCATAAGTTAATGAATTATCTATTAGATAATTCACATAGTTCTACATTATCCATTATACCAAAATCAAAAAAGATGTACTGAGATATCTGAGATCATTATTGGTTGGACAATATGAAGGAAGAGAATACTAAATATGCCTAAAATTTCTTGTATTTTATTAAGTGATGGATAAAAGGCATAAGTATAAGGGGTTGATGTTATTGTTACCCATACCAACATGAAAATGGTTAACCATCTCCATTGTCTTTGTCATTGGACATCCAAAATACATCCAAGAAAAAAAAATTATATGAATTATAGTGTATTATCTTAAAAAGAAAACTCACTTTATAACAATTCAATTAGACTTATCACTGGATCAACTTCCACAAATATAAATCAGAGAAGTGGTAACGTTTCATAGAATACACCGTTAAATTGTATCTAATTAAGATTTAAGACTCTCCACCATGTTTTTGAAAAGCCTACAAAATTATATAAACCCTACGATGAACATTATTATGCCCTGACAGCCTCAAAATGGTGTCAAATCTAAGAAAACTATATACAAACTAGAATACATGTCGTAAGCATGATCTGTGGACCTCAAAGGAGGATATGGACAATATCTTCCTCTAGTCAGGATCTCTTACAACAACAGTTTTTACTCAAGCGTACAAATGGATACCTACGAATCCCTTCATATTATCTGGTGTAGAACTAATCCATGCTGATATGATGTCTGTGAATAAAAACTGATGGGTCCTCAAATTATTAGAGAAAAATTGTGGAGAATGTTAAGACCATTCAGCATCACATAAAGGTTGTTCATAGTAGAAAAAAGATTGGTGCTGATAATTTTCAATGAGTCATAGAGTTTGATGTTGGATACATGTTATTCCCATTCATTTCTCCATGGAATAAAGCAATGATATTATGGAATAAGGGAAGTCATACTACAAGATACAACATCTCCATTAATATCCTTGATCGCATGGGAGCGTTGGACTACCAACTTGCACTCCCACCTAATATAACTCAAGAACTTGATATATTCCATATATCAATCTTGGGAATGTATGTTTCAAACCCCTCACATTTACTCATTATATAGGTGGTACCATTGGAGAATTACTTTTCCTATGATGAGTTGTCACTGAATATATTATATAAAAGTGACGATATTCAACGAAATAAGACAATGAACCTTGTTAGAGTGTTTTGGAAAAACCAAAAGTTTGAATAAGCGATATGGGAACTAGAGGAACTGATGAGACCGAGTTATCCTCATTGGTGTTAGTGTGGTAAATAAAAATTATGAGGACCAAAATTCTTAAGGTGGGAATATATTAGCAGTCCAAGTTCTTATAAATAAAATTTTCCATAAAATTTTAATTAAATTTATTTGTATGTAAATTTTTTTTGGAAAGAACGTAAATTATTTTATTTTATTATATTCTATCATATTAAAAAAGATTATTATGCTTTTATTTCTATTGATAATATTGATGTTTCATAGCTATAACATGGTTAATATAAATATATGGTTTCAACAAATCAAATTGTCCCAGACAAAGGATGTGATGGACTTAACCAGTAGGATAAAAGCCTATCGATCCCATTTATTATATATTTTTAAGGAAATATCATCACTGGGATTTCACCTTGACCAATCCCAAGCCGATATCCAACAACTTATGCATTAGTGAAACCATTTACGGGATAAGTTCAATCTCGATGAGATCACTGCTCAAAACATTAATACCAAACCACCCAATGAATGTCTCATTGTCACACACCATAAATATAGGAAATTTGGGGGTGTATTATAATGGTATGTATCAAGACACTATAAATAATGTATATACAATATTTTATACAAAATAATTAATATATTTTGATCCAATTATTGTTACTTTGTAAATTATTATTATTTTGATACAATAAAATAGAAATCAGATTTTGGGGTAATATTAAAATACAACTAATGAACTACCAATGAGAATGTACCCTAGTGGTACAGGCTCTCGCTTGGCATCTAAAAGACCCAGGATCAAATCCGTGTAGGGGCGAATTTCTAGGACTGTAGCATTGCACTATAGTATTACTGTAGCAACGGCGAAACTGTAGCAGCGACATCACTGTAGCGACAGAGGGATTATTGCAGGTACTGTAGCGGAGGTTGTACTGTAGAAGGGACTGTAGCAGAGGGGGTACTGTAGCAGTACTGTTCACCGAGGGGTCCGTTGGGCCAAAAAAATTGTCTTTTAAGCCTTGTATTAATGCCACTTGGCTTTGGGCCTTCGAGCTATGTTATGGGTCTCCCTCTACCAAGTCTAAAGAGGTCTTTGCTTTAAAATAATAAATTGAGGATTTGGCCCCATCCATTCAAAAAAAACTAAAGAACTTAATTTGATGAATATATTTATTTTTGAATTCAATAATAATTTCATAAAATATAATAACTTTATTTATTAAAAAATTATCATATAACTATTATGAAGTTAAATGTAATTTTTAGAAGTGTTCGAAATATGTTGTTGTGAAAACAACCATCATTTCATATTAAATTTAAATATTATATTAAATGTTTTAATTAAAATATTTATAAAATAGTTTAGATAAAATGAATATTATTTTTGATTTTAAAAAATGGAAATTAGAAATTTCTGAATTTTTTAAAACATTCTGACATTGTCGAATATTCGGTTAAAAATTAAATTTCGTAAAAATATAATTTCTATATTATGAAAACATAATGACCTAAATGTGATGTAAAAAATATTATAAAAGGTATCCAAAAATTAATATTTTTTTTCTATTTAATATAGTAAGATTTTATTATCTTTATTAATTTTATAAATCCATTATGAACCATCCAAAACTATTAAAATATTTTACTATTTTAAAATCATTACATTAAGAGTATGACTCCCCTCAAAATAATCAACGTTATTATTTAATTATGTTCATAACATGGCATTATAAAATATTGATAACCACTCCAATTTTGGTGAAACCATTGGAAAATACCATGATAAATTTTGTAAACTTCATTATTTTATTATATGGAGTCTAAAACCTATCATTGAAAACTAATAATTAAATCCAAACTCATATCCTCTATAAACAAACCCATGATAAAATTTAGCTTCACTAAAATTATTTGAATCACATTCTTAAACATACTTAACCCCCATTTAGATCTCCCATGGTTCCCCCATGTTCTCAAAAAGATCCTCCCAAGCATTTGGAGTCACATAATCTAGTAATGGATCCTCCCCTTGTAACACCCCATGCTTCCACTGTAGGTTTCGATTTGTATAATGCAATAGATTGCATTATACACAACTTCAAGATTCTAACACACCGTGATAGATCAAACTAGTTGTTATGAATAGTAATGCCCAGTTTTTCAAATTTTATAAATTTTATTTTTCATAATAGACTTCATTATTGAATTCAGAATATCGAAATTATATTAGAGTGAATTTTTGGTATTTTTCTGAAAAAATTAAATTTTTGATGAATATTGAAAAACAATGCATTTTTGGTTAAACCCGAATTTTTTAGTTAAATAATTATTTAATTTTTTTAAATTTAATTTAGGTAATAATAGATACATAATACCTATATAAGTTTAATTTAATTCATAAGAGTCATTTTATAATATGTTTAGATATATAAAAATTTTATTAAACTTTTTACCCTCTTTTAACCACCTCTTATGAGCATTTCCAAATTTGAATAAACCATAATTTTTCCACTTATGTGACTCGAATTTAAAAAATCTGAGAGTCAAGGTTGTCATAAACATGTAAAATGTGGTTCAATATGATGAAAATAATTAATGGTGAATAGTAGGGTTTAACTTTTATTTACCACATTTAAAATTTAATAGGGTAATTAAGTGTAAAAATGATATTATAAGTAACCTAACACATGTTCTAATTCTATTGGATATGTGTAATTATACCAGAAAAAACCATATGAATAAAATATGATCCCCTTTGGTCCACCTGGATTAGATGAGAACATTTATTAATATTTTATTTAAACATGAGTTAAAAGAGTCAAATTCAACGTTAAAAAACTAAATCATTTTTTATATAGGGTTATACATAAGATAAATTGTACAATAAATATTCATTAGAAATATAAAAAGATTTCCTAAATAATGGTATTTTATTTATAATGTTTAGATATTATATAATTTAATTTATTTTGAACATAATGATTATACAGTAATTACCATATTAATGAAATATTAAAATAATTGATATTATAAATTTCCATATAAATGTAATTTGAGACTTCTGATTAATTCAAATAATTTAATAGATTAATATTACATGATTGGGATGATTAAATACTTTTTTCTAAGTAATCATGTTGTTATGATTTTCACCAAAACCAAATACTAAATAGTGTCAAAATTGACATAATTGAATTTTTAAAAAAAATACTATATTATAAATTGATATAATATTCCTAAAGATATATGGTTCTCACAAAGGACATAGATAAGGTTATATATATTAATATTGAACCTCATGGGGTTCTCTTGACATGTTATAGTATGTTTATTAACCAAATAATATAAAAATACAAAGAGACATGGTAAATGCAAAATATTTATCTAAAACTAAAATCTATAAGATAGGGTTAATATGGGGACTAAAACCTGTCTAAATGCAATTGGATGAGTAGTTTTATACCCATACCCACCTTATCCTAGAAATAATTTAATTTAGAGGCATTAAAAACCAAACATGAATTTATTATAAAATAATATTTCATGCTTTTCCTAAAGTGACTATCACCTCTCTTATAAAAGGGTACTTCCTATTCTATTAATTTCACTCCTACAAATCCATTTAGATCAGACAACTCATTCCAAAATATCATAAAAAATTATTATCTTCATCCTAGAGGCCTTATTTGGTTAGAAAGCTAACATAAGGAGACCTTTAGATCAAATCAAAAAAAAGAACATGAAGAAGAGGTAAATATTTAATCACCTCTTTCAAGTTCATTTATACATCCACTTCCTCTTTCTTTTTTATTTCCATTCTAAAATAATAACAACAATATCTTGTGTATACTATGATATTATTAAAAACCGTATTTGTTATTTTATCCATCCTATAAATTACAAAGTCACCAGACGTGCGTACTTATGGCATATCGTTTCCACATCGTGGTGTAGTTTATTATTCAAACACATAATTGTTTTGGATGGGTATAATAATCAACATAACTGATTTAAATAAAAAATATAACATTTAAATGACTCTTTATATATGATAAACTATCCAATTACATATGATTTCACCATCAATATAATGATATTGTCACTCGTGCGTACGTACATAAAAACATCTCCACGAACGTGATTAGATTCATTCCCCATCTCAATCATTCAAGAATAATTTTCATTTTATGTTTAAAAATAATTTTTATGAACATAATATCATTCATTATATGAATCAAATATATACTTCCCATAAAAAACAAGTCTTATGTAACAAACCATATAAAGTAAAATGAACCAACTATCACCTGGAACGATGATACTACTAAAATATTATTAACAAAATAATATTGTAGGATCATATGATATCATATTTATTTATATTGTTTATGTATAATTTAATAAAAATGTTTTAACTATTATTCAAGTGGTTAACATACCATAGACTAAGTAAAATAACATGTTATGGATTAATTTCAAAATACCATTATTATCCGAGGTTGTTTTTATGAATCCACTAGGATCTCTTCATCACCCAAATCCATGTTTTCCTTAAAATGTATTTCAAAACATTTTTACTAATTACAAGACAATGGTTAAAATTCATTTATATACTAATTTTACCTTATTTATTTTGAAATAAATTTTTCCGTCGATTTGCAAACAAGTTACTTTATGACATTTTCGACAAAAATTAAGGTATGAATGTTTTTTTTAAATTATACAACGGGTGCAGCTATATTCTGCCATTATAACATCATCTAAGCATCCCTTAAAATCATATAAAAATATTTTTTAAAATAAATGTTTTCTTTTATAATTACATGAATTCTATGTTATTTCAAAATAGAAAGAGATATTTCTCTCAAAAAGTTTTGATTTCATATTTGTTAACATTCATTGATGGATTTTAAACCTGTTTGATGTTGATTTATTTATAATACAAATCATCCATATTGTATTGAAGGATTTGTGATACATTTGACTGTAGATGTGTTATTTTTCTATGATTAATGGTTTTTGGATAAATTATTTTAATTTTGTATGCTAGTTTTAATAATAATTTGTATGTTATGTTCAGACCTTTTCATATAAGGAATGCATTGGACATAGTATGTGACGGGTTGAGCCCTATATAGCTCCTCGATGAATCGGTAGGTATCTTGAAACAAACTGGTGTGTTTTCACAAGGCCTTGACAAAATAATATTTTTTGTCTTGGAACAGGGCATTGACTATGTGGTTATGAAGTTTGGCCTTATGTATTCCATCATTATGAAAGTGGCTATTGATATTGAATGTGATTATTAGAATAGTAGAAAATCCATGTGATTAAGTAAATAGAATTATTTGATTTTATCATTTCCATATTATACTGAAGTATATGTTTAAAAGGCTTTTGTTTTAGTCTTATACATTACCTTAAAGTTATATTCTTATTTATGAAAGATTCCACTATATTGTTATCCTTACTGAGCCTCTGAGCTAACCCCTATCTATGATTTATTTTTCCCAAAATGTGAAGAAGTATTTTATGGTTGACCTGCAAGGATGGACTAGGGATATAAGTGTGTTTAAAAAGGGAACAAAATGTTGTTAATGTTTTTATTTCATTATGTGATGTTAAACTTATAAATATATCATGAACTACCAAGGATGCTAAAATGATTGGTCATTCGGGATTTGATCCCCTGTGATCATGCCAATGTTAGGTAATAATTCACCTACTTTGGGTAACATGTGTTGGAGCATTACAATTGGTATCAGAAGAAGGATAGTACCACACATGGAAGCAATATTAAGAAACAAATACTCTTATTCGTGATCGTTACCCTAAGATAGACAATGAGGATTAGTATAGAAGAACGTTCTAGAATTTGGGTATTGTAGATATTTTGAGATTTTTTCAAGAAATACATCACTGTATGGATATGAGTGGGTAGAGGTGGATTTGGCACATATGTACCTAGGGGTAAAACCAAAAAACACAACCATGATCTAGACTCGAATAGGAACTAGAGCATGAGAATGATCCTTTCTGGACTCTTGGATACGAAACTCTCATGTGATATAATTTGGATAATTCTAATTTTCATTAAAAATCAATAGGAGGGGTTTATGAGTATATAGATCCTAAAATAAAATATTTTTATTATTATAGATTATATCCAAAAACTGTCCAATTTATGTTAAATTATTTAGGAATTTGGAATTATGTATTGTGATTCATAAAATAATCTAGTGTATGATATTTTTAGAAATGGAGCCTAGTGGAAGGAATGGAAACTGTATCAATGATTATAATAAGTGTAGGTATTTCCATCTTACTCATGATAGTTATAGTGGAGCTAGTCAAGAAACTGGTATTGATCAGCTTATCACCATACTGGGACAACTTACTGAGGTTACGAATAATATCATTTCCTGTATGGAGAACCCTAATCCACGATGCATAGGATCAATGTTAGACTACATCATGAGGAAACAACCACCAACATTCAATGGGAGTACACATCTATTAGTATCTGAGCAATGGATAAATTCTTTTGAAAAATAATTCATGCTTTGGGAGGAGTGAACGGGAAAAAGTTTTCCACGCAATTTATCACCTCACGGGTGATGAAAATAAATGGCACTCATTAATCCAAAATACAAAGGAAGTGGAAGAATTATACCACATTAAATGGAGGGATTTTAAATATATTTTCATAGAAATATACATTCATAATGACCATCATGTGGATATAAAAGACAATTTCTGAGTCTGAGGCCAAAGGAGGATGAGAATGTCATAAAGTATGAAGATAACATTCAAGATTATCATGGCCTGAAACAGATTATATACATAACCCAGGGAGTTAGATTGATTGATTCATTGATTAGTTTAACCCATTTCTCTATCAACCAATACTCTCAAAATCCTTCTCATCATACAAAAATATTTTCTCATGCACTATCAAGACAGAAAAATTATTCTCTAAGTATTACTACATTAAAGAAAAGTAAGAGAAAAAGAGATCTACTGTTTACTCTGGAAATAGAAATAAGGGATTGAAGGGAAAAGTGGAATATCTGTTATGTCGTAAATGTGGGAAGAAACACCCCAGTACTTGCCTGATGGGAATTGGTGTCTTTTACAAGTGTGGTGAAAATGGCCACCAGGCTCATGATTGCAAGTGGAAGAAAGAGGTTGTCAATGTAGAATGCTATAATTTTAGGGAAAGGGGGCATTATGAAAATGAATGTTCTAAGAACGAAGAGAAAAATACCTTAGAAAATGACAAGGGAGAAAGGTCATGCTTATGTGATCACTACTACTGAGGTTGAAGCTCTGAAAGACATGGTGGTATGTAATTTAACGGTTTGCTCATGTTTAGCCAATGATTTATTGGATTCTGGATCATTGCATTGTTTTTATATCTTCCTAGTTTCCTATGAAAATTAAATATTTTCAATTTGACATACCAAGGGATTTGTTATTCAAAACACCTAAGGGATGTATCATCGAAACAATTTTTTGTGAATTTGTTCCCATTAGAGCATATAAATGTTACTTATCTACTGATCTCATCATCATACCCATGATAGAATTTGATATAATCCTTGGAATGGATTGGCTTCAAGACCATGATGTGAAAATTAATTGTAATAAGAAATTGGTTACAATTTTCAATGATTATAAGGAGTACCTTATCAATAGAGTAGAAATGTCACCAATTGATTCTTATCTAGATCCACCCCTATAGTTCTACAAAACTCAATTATTAGGGAGGAAAAGAAAAAAATATTTATGGATGAGATAAAGAATTTTCGAATAGAGGATGTACCTATTGTACACGAATATGTCGATGAGTTTCTAGAGGATCAACCTGGACATCCTCTAGAATGAAAAATTGATATTTTCATTGATTCGATTCCTCATTTAAGGCCCATATTGGAGACCCCTTATAGAATGGTCTTTGTGGAATTAATGGATCTAATGAAACAACTAGAAAATTGTGTAATAAAGGATTTCTTCTCACTAGTGTTTCACCATGGGGAGCCCCTGTCCTTTTTGTTAAGAAGAAATATGGATATATGATGTAGGGCATTGACTACAGGGAGATCAATGCTGTAAAAATAATGAACAAGTATACCCTACCTCACATTGATTATATATTTGACCAACTTCAAGGAAAAGAATATTTTATCAACGATTGAAATTCAATCTAAATATCATCAGTTGTGTGTGAAGAAGTAAGACATTATGAAAATAGCATTTCAAACCACATATAGGTGTTACGAGTTTACACTAATGTCTTTTTGATTGACCTTTTCACCCTTTGTCTTCATGGATCTAATGAATATATTTTTCAACGAATATCTTGATGACTTTGTAGTGGTATTTATTGATGATATTTTCATATATGAAAAAAGCTATGAAGATCATGAAAATCACTTGCGCATTATTCTAAACACTTTTAGAAGAAATGAATTATATGGGAACATTATAAATTTTGAATTATGGCTCCAGGAGATTTCTTTTATTTTCCATATTGTCTCTAAGGATGAAATCTATGTTGAACCATCAAAGGCCAATGCAATACAAGATTGGCCAGCACCGATGAGTACGACTGAGGTATGTCATTTTATTGGTCTAGAAGGTTATTATCGACATTTCATCCAGAATTTTTCTTGGTTGGATAACCCATTAACCAAGCTCGCACATAAATGGTTTAAATTTTTTTTATAGAATAGTGTGAAGAATGTTTCGAAGAACTGAAGAGAAGATTCTCAATTCTCCTATCATGACTCTACCATCGGGGAATGATGGGTTTGTTATTTATAGTCATGCTTAAAAAAGGACATGCTTGTGTCCTTATGCAGAATGATATTGTTATTTCCTATGCATCACGAAAGATATAAATTCATGAGAAAAACTATCCTACTCATGATCTTGAGTTAGAAGCTGTAATATTTTTTCTGAAAATATGGAGACACTCTCTATGGTGAAAAATGTGTGATTTATACTGATCACAAGAGTTTGAAGTATATTTCCTCACAAAAAGGACTCAACATAGGGAAAATGCGATGGTTTGAACTACTCAAGGATTATGATTGAACTACACACTACCACTCGGGGAAGGAAAATAAAGTGATAGATGATTCAACTAGAAATGATCATTGAGTTTGAATAAGATTAGTTTTTTATGGGATCCTATTTTTAGGGATCAAGTAAAGATGGATATGGTAATAACCATTGATGGTGAAACAACAATACGTTTTAAAATTGTTCCTAACTATCTTTAATCTAGAGGATAAATTTTTCTCAAACTGATGATGAGGAGTTTCAAAAGAATATTAAAGCTGTGAATGATGGGTGATTGCGTGACTTAATATATAATGATTAAATTTAAAATTTGGGAAGAGAATTTTTGTTCCGGATATACCTGATCTAAAAAATGAATTATTGCATGATGCTCATATCTCAAATTTCTCTATACACCCTAGTAGCACTATGATGTATAGAGATTTGAAGGAACATTTTTATAGGACAACATGAAGTGGGAGATTTTTTATTTTGTTTCAAAGATGTGTGGATTTTTGAAAAGTGAAAGTTGGAACACAACAACCTAGATGATTCTTGAAACCTCTTCCCATACCTAAGTGGAAATGGGATAATATTATAATGGACTTTTTCATGGGGCTACCAATGACTCCTAGAATGAATAATGTAATATCGGTCATTGTTGCTCATATTACCATGTTATCACTTTTTTTCTATAAGAGAAGATTTACCACTTGAATGTATGTAAATACTATATATAAATGAAGAAGTAAGACTTGATGGAGTACCCTGAACGATTTTTTATGATCGTGATCCCGATTTTACATCAATATTCTTGATATGTCTTCAGAAGGCCTTGTATACTGAACAACATTTAAGCACTTCCTACCACCCTAAAACTGATGGACAATTAGAGCAGACTATTCAAAACTTATAATACATGTCGAGATCTTTCTCACTTGACATTAAAAGTAAGTGGGATCAATATTTACCTCTGGTAGAATTTTCCTATAAAAATATCTTCCATTCAAGTATTCAGATTGAACCATATAAAGAGTTATATTCCATGATATGTCACACACCATATTTTTTTGGATAATAATGGTGAAAAAAAATTGTATGCCCAAAACATGTTGAGGAAACAATGGAAATGTTGAAGTTTACCCAAACCCACATCAAAGTATCTCAAAGTAGGTAGAAGAGCTATGGTGATAATCGAAGGAAGGATTGAAAATTTTTGGTTGGATGTCATGTTTTCTTGAAGGTATCTCCATCTAAGAGAGTTATATAATTAGGTATGAAGGGTAAATTAAGTCCCAGGTACATTAGACCATTTGAAATTCTAGAATTAATTGGGTCCATAACATACTGTTTGGCAATGCATCCAAGTATCTCAAATGCTCATGATGTGTTCCAAGTTTCACTATTGAGAAAATAAATGATAGACCCAATGCATGTACTCACCTATGAGAAATTGGATAGGAACCTGATCATTCTTATTGTGAAGAGCCTATCAAAATTCTTGATTCCAAAGAACAAGTGTTGAGAAACCAGAAGACTCATCTGGTGAATGATGTATAGAGAAATCATAAGATGGAAGAGGCAACTTGGGAACCCGAGGAACATATGGTGAAGAACCACCCAAATCTTTTTATACAGTAATATTCTAGAAATTGTGTGAAATAAATTATTTTAAGGAGGGTAAAATGTAACACCCCAAGATTCCACAGTATTTTTCCCTTTAAGTAATCTAAATAGCTTGCAGTATACACAACTTCGAGATTCTAACACACCACGCCCAATCAAACTAGCTGTTATGAATAGTAATACCTACTTTTAGAAATTTTATAAATATTATTCTCTAAAATGGACTTATTTTTTTTTTGGAATGTTGAAATTATCATATGGTAAATTTTTGTATTTTTCTGAAAACATTTAATTTATGATGAATAGTGAAAAACATTGTGTTATTGGTTAAAACCAAAAAATTTATTTAAATAACAGTTTATTTTATTTAAATTAATTTTAGGTCAAAATAGATACGTAATACATAAATAAGTTATAATTAATTAATTAGAGTCATTTTATAATATGTTCAGAATTTTAAAAATTTTATTGAACTTTTTACCATCTTTTTCCCACATCTTAAGAGGATTTTCAAATTTCCATTAAACATAATTTTATCACTTCTATGAGTTGAATTTAAAAAACCAATAGAAACGGTTGAAATCAGTAAGTGAAATGTGGTTCAACAGTATGAAAATAATTTCTGGTGAATAGTAACTTTTACCTTTATTTACCACGGTTAAAAGTAAATAGGGTAATTAAGGGTAAAAATGATATTATAATTACCCTAAGACATATCTTAATTCTATTGGATAAGTGTAATTCGACCAAAAACAACCTTATTAATAAAATATTAACCTCTTTGGTCCACTTGGATTAGATTAGGACATTTATTATTATTTTCTTTAAAGAAAAGTTAAATGAGTTAAATTCAATGATTAATAACTAAACAATTTTTAATATAGGGTTATACATAAGATAAATTCGTCTATAAATAATCATTATAAAGATAAAATGATTTATATCATAATGGTATTTTATTTATAATTTTTATACATTAAATAATTTAATTTATTTACGACGCAATCATGATGCAGTCATTACCTTATTAATGAATGAATAAAATAATTGAAATTATTAATATCCAGATAAATGAAATTTTAGACTTTTGATGAATTACACTAATTTAATAGGTTAATATGACATGTTAATGTTATTAAATTATTTTGGTTAATCTAATCATGATGTTATGATTTTCACAATAACCAAATACTAAATAGTGACAAAATTGACAGAATTTAGTTTTTTAAAATATACTATATATTAATTGATATAATATTCCTAAAAATATATGATTCAGCCAAAGGACTTAGATAACGTAATATATATTAATAATTAACCACATGGGGTTCTCTTGGTTTGTTACAGTAAGTTTATTAACCTTATAATATAAAAATAAAAAGTTACATGGTAAATGTCAAACTATTTTACTAAGAATTTAATCTAAATGATAAGTATTATATGGTGACCTAAATCTATCTAAAACCTATTAGTTGAGCGTTTTTCGACCCATTTTCATCATAGCCTCTAATTAATTCATTTTTTATCCATTGGAAACGAAAATTATTTTATTATAAAATAATATTTCATGGTTTTCCTAAAGTGACCCTCACCTCTCTTATAAAAGGGTGCTTCCACCTCTCTTAATTTCACACATCCAAAGCCATTTTGATTAGCCAAAACCTTCCAAAATAACCAACCAACTTTACTTACTTCATCCTATTGGACATCATTCAACAAGAAATCCATCATGTCCATCCTTTTTGATCAAATCAAAAGGAAGAACTCGTAGAAGTGGTAAATATTTCATCACCGCTTTCAAGTTCTTTTCTTCTTACACTTCCGACTTCTTTGTTGTATATAATATAAAATAATATATCCAGTATATTATATATACTGTGATTTTATTATAAATTTTGTACAACCATATTCATTATTCTATCCATCCTATAAATGAAAAAGTCGCCATACGTGTGTACGTACGACTTACCGTCTGCACGCCTTGGTATAGTTTGTTATTCAAACACATCATTATTTTTGATTGGTATAATAATAAATATAAATAATTTAAATAATAAATAGAACATTTTCATGATTCTGTATATATGATATACCATCCAATTACATAATATTTCACCATCTATATAAGGATATTGTTGCTCGTTAATACGTACGGATTACCATCTCCACGAACGCAATACTATTATTTCCCCATCTTAATAATTCAAGAATAATTTTAATTTTATGATAAAAAATAATGTTTATAAACATAATATAATTATTTAAATATATAAAATGAATCATATCCATAACAAATATGGCTTATATAACCAACCATATAAAGGAAAATAAATCAGTTAACACCTGAAATGATGTTACTACTAAAATATTATTAACAAAGAAATATAAGAGGATCATATGGGATATCTTATTTATATGGCTATTGTATAATTTAATAACAATTTTTTAACTATTATACAGTAGGTTAACATACCATCAACTAAGGAAAATTACAAGGTAAGGGTTAATTTCACAATCTCTTTATTTTTAGAGGTTGTTTTTATGAAAGTATCTACTGGGACCTTTTTATAATCCACATCTATGTTTTCTTAAAAATGTATTTCAAAACATGTTTAATGTTTATGTGAAAATGGGTTAAAGTCATTTATACTATTATTTGACCTTATATGTTTTTAAATAAATCTTTCCATTGTTTTACAAACATGTTACATTATGTCATTTTTTGACAAAAAAAACGTAAGAATTTTTTTTAAATTATGGCGCATGCAGCTATTTTCTACTGTTATAACATTGTTGAAGTTTTCGGTACAATCTTATTATAATATTTTAAAAATATATGTTTTATTTTATAATTACATTACTTCTAAATGATTTCAAAATATAATGATATATTTCTCTCAAATCCTTTTGATTTCATCTATGTCCACATTATTGGATGGATTTTAAACCTGATTGATGTTGATTTATTAATGATAATAATGTCCAATAATTTATTGAATTTTTTGTGATATATTTGATTGTGGATTTGTTATTTTTATACAATTCATTTTTTATGGATAATGTATTGACATTTCAAATGCCATTTTTAATATGAATTTTTATGTTATGTTTAAACCTTTTCATATGAGGATTTCATTGGACATAGTAAGTGAATGGTGGAGCTCAAAATAGCTCCTCAATGCATCGGTAGGTCTCATGATACAAACTAGTGTCTTGGAACAACACCTTGAAAAAATCATATTTGTAGTCTTGGAACAAGGCCTTTACTATGTGGTTATAAAATCCGCCATTATGCATTCCATCATAATGATAGTGGCTATCGATATTGCAAGTATTTATTCTTCTTGTAAAATATCCATGTGATTTAGTAAATGGAATTTTTTTATTTTAGCTTTGACATATTATGATTATGTCCATGTTTAAATGTCTTCAGCTTTTGTCTTATATATTTCCTTAAATTTTTCTTCTTATTTATGATTTTTTCCACTATGTTATTATCCTTACCAAGCATCTGAGCTCACCCCATTATATTTTTTATTTTTGCCATGTTGTGAAGATGAATTTTATGGTTGACCTATAAGGATAGACTAAGGATAAAAGTTTGTATAAAAAGTGGAAGAAATGTTTTTATTTTTTTTATTTTATGATATAATTTAAACTTTTGAATGTATCTATTACTTCCAAGGCTACTAAGATGATCGGAATTTTGGGATTTGACCCCTTGTGATCATGCAAATATTACGTAATAATGCACTAACTCTAGGTAACTCGAGTTGGGGCATTAAACCCCTACTTTTTTTTTCCAGGTTTCATTATTATCTTATGTCTTCAATTTCCAATTCTTATTGTTGGGGACAATATTCATTACCCTAATACATTAAATTTCATGTGAAAATTAATATAGAACAATTTCTCTCTCATCTACCAATTTTATACTTTTTAATATGATGTCGTTATGCTTCCAAAATATCACTATTATTTGCATGCCAAATTAATTGTGTATGAATACCATACCCAATTATAATCAAGGGTGTTCACATTTATAAACATACAATTAATTGAATTGGAACATAAATTTTTTTATTCCATACACCTTAATCATGGAATTAAATATGATTATGAATGACTCAATATTGTTTGATCTGTGTGGAGCACTTAATCATGAAAATTAAATAAAATAGACGTGCGAACCAATAATTATATAGTGCTCCAATTCAATGGGTAATATTTAGTATCATGAGAAATAATCTTAGGACATGGATCGAAACTTATTTATTTATAGTACTTTTTTCAACATGGTTTCTATTTATATATCCTTATATTATGTTTCTCATAAAGTGTTTTATGTATTTCCCACATTTCCAATTCTATTATTATAATGTTATATAATTAATTATTAATAATTTTACATGTATCCCCTATCTATATCCCTATTTTAAAACATGTTTTACCTTGATGCAAACTTATTCCCACACAGGGATGTATATCTCACCCCATTCTTATGTTTTCCATAGGTTATCACATGCAGTTTGAAATTACAAGGAATATTTTTATCATGTGAAAAAAAATTCAATATAGATGATATATTTCATATATTGTGTTCTTGTGTAATGTAGCTAATTCTCAGAGAAACTATTGTTATTAATATTACAGTATGTATTAAGAGAGATATAGTGTTATAAATCATGTATTAATGTGAAACCAAAAATATGGATGTTATATATAAATAGTTATGGATTACATTGAATAGTCAACCCAACTGTTATATATTATGGAGTTGAGTGTGGTTAATGATTTATGATTTTTTATGTAGTGGATATAGTGATGCCTCATAGGTTTACGAGGGTTATTATCTATAATCAAAATTTATGACTTTTTGTGAGAGTATTTTATGTGTATGAAACATGATTTTGGATCTCATTTATGAATTATAATACCATTTCTTCCTTGGATAGACAAGAAATATTGGTTGGATTTCAGAAACTATATGTCATATTATTTTTATTTTTTCTTCATTTTTTAGGATCATGGGGGATTCAATTTGTAATAGCCCAAAACATGCACTCATACAATCTGGTGCTTAAAACATAATAATTATATTCATTTATTTTGATACAAAAAAATGAGAACGAATTCCTATCAGCATGAATATACAATTAAAAAAGTGGAATATGGGATAATCTATATACCCAAGGACATATTTATATTATAGTTTTATTTAATTACTCAAACTATTATAAAAAATACCTATTTTTTAGTAGTAATTTTTCACTATACCTATAATTTATTATTCATCATTAATTATTAAAAGTGTAATATAATTTTTTTTAAGCATATATGATTTATAGAAATAATTAATTTAACATAAATCTTCCCAACATAAGGAAGTGTAAACCATTAAAATGGTGAGCTCAAACAATGAGTAAGCATAAAAATAAGCATTAATAATTGAATTCTATCATTGATAATTAGATGGGACAAAATTTATGATAACATAAATATGTGAATGATCATAACATAATAGAAATAATACCCATCATAAAATGAGTTCCAAAACACTACTCTTCAGATATATATTAATTTCTAGCGTACATGAGTCCATTATGTGTCCATATGCTACTACTGTGGTACCTTCACCATGGAAAGCATCCAACATATATTTTTCAAGGGATAGCAGGCCTAGAGATTGTGGATGAGTATGGGTAGTTTCACGAGTGCGGGTATGAAGGATTTCCCAAAGGATAATTTTTATTCTCTTTGGATCCATATTGTGAGTGATTGAATTACTGAGATGGAAGCCATATGTATTATTTTCGTGGCTAGTGGTTGTTTCCTTTCGTCTTCTAGGGATGATGCCTGATTTGAGGGTTTAAATTGCACTTGTTTGTCTATTAGATTCTAGAAATGGTTGTTGGTGGACGATATCATAAATTAGGAGAAAATATAGAATGAAACTCCCTTCATCAATGCTCTAAATTTACCTGGTGATCCCGGAGTTCCCATGCTGCTTCCCCTTCTTGGTCTATGGATTCAAATATCTTTTCATGTTTCAGGATTGAAACTTAATATGGATGGATTTTGAATTTCGAGTATGATTAGGGGTGGTAGTATTTTGTGTATAGTTAATCTGTCTATGTTAATTTCATTCACAATATTTTTGTATCATGTTAATTCACTTCAAGTTTATGTTAAGGCCATTCTGTTTGTATTGTACATGTGTAATGAGTGGAATGTTAGGCTTGCTACTATTGAAACTACTACTTTTCTATTATTTAACATGTTGCAGTTTAATATCCCTATACCTCAGTCTATTATTTTTCAGGTTCATAGGTGAATAACATTGATTAATTAAAAGATGTGTGTGACTCATACCCGATGAGAGGGAAAAAATATAGCATTCATTCTTGTCCCCATGGATCCAACATCTAACTACATTAAAAAAATCTCATGTGTGGCCACTATTCCTCAAGAGAGGGTTCCATATTTGTATTGATTGATTCCTTGTGAATTCACTATTACTGGACCCCTTGATCCATGCCTATCTAATCCCAAGATGGGGTTCTAGACATTATCATTCTTACTAATAATTATTTAAATTATCATATCACTATTATAATCACTCTTACATATATAATAAACTAGATGATAAATTCATAAAATATCATGGGACAATATTGGAACATGTTTACTCTATCTCTTTACCAAATACATTTGAGGTATATAACGGATCCACCAGTCCTTAGTTTATAACATAACAACCAGATCTTGGTTAATTAGATAACCACCACTCCAAGATTAATAACTGATCAACCAATAAAATCCATTAATTTACTAGAACCATGATAAGATTAAATATCATAGTTCTTTCATTTCATCAAAAAACTCATATAAAACCCATTATTCATTACAATACATGATTAATTTGTGGAAAAGAAATGAGTTCCCGGAAAATCTCTTTGAAAAAATCATAATCCTTATAAATATATAATTTGGATGTTATTATAAAAAATTATACAAATTGGATCATAAGTAACATCATGTTTTGTTGTCTATGGGGAATATAAATAACATTAAATGTTCGTAAGAATAATTTTTTGATGAAAATTCAATTCAACATTTTAAATAACTTTTAAATACTATAAATTTAAAAAATAATCATAAAATACATTTCATTTAACATAATTATGTAAAATTTTATGGGAATGATAATAAAAATTTTATTTGGAGAATCTATTAATGTCATAAAAGTATTAAATAAAACTAATTAAAAACATTTTTCATGGGATTCAAATGTGTCACATTCCAAAATAATTTAGAAATATCCTCATATAACCTTTTACAATAAGAAAAAAATTCATTTATAATAACATCAAGAAATAATTAATCTTTAGAAAACAAATTTATTGACCACATTTTATATAACATGTATATGAAATATAAATATTCTCCATATAAAAGATGTGATAAACTCAATGTCACATGTAAACAACATTCTTGGTTGTATTAAATCAACAATGGTGGAAATTAAAATTGAACATGTAAACTAAATTCATAAACATAGTATAATAAATGATGCATGGTTCAATAAAACAAGGTAATGTGATTTCCTCTAAAATAATATTGACTATAAAAATTTTCAAAAAGAAATGAGATTGTGTCTAAGAGGTTTTTTGGATTTCATACCTTTCATATAAAATTTCATTGTAAGAAAGATTACTATATGGATAATTAATTACCATAATTATGGGTCATTAATGTCCCATGATTCATTCACGAGGTGGTATGTACATGATAAAAGTATATAATGGTTTACAACAATGATTATTCATCATGCAAATAATATTGAGAAAAAGAAAATCCTTGTAAATATCATAACTCTTGATGAGATAATTAATCTATTAAGTGATTCTGTGATCTTATATAAATCACCATAAACTATTAGTAGTGAAAAATAAAACAATTTATAAAAAAATTGACACATAATAAACTAAAATCAAAGTAAAAAAAATAAGATTTATAATACGATGAAGGAAATTGACTTGAAAAGTATCTTACCATTGGGTCATTTTCACTTAAAATCCCTTTATTGAAATAAATTTAATTTAAGAATAAATTAAAATAAATTATTAAGGATAAATTATATGACTCATCATATGGAATTATATTCACCAAATAAATTAAATTTGGTTCATAGCACTAATATATTCATAAATGATGGGGAATTGAGAAGAAATACTTTACCTCGATTTCAAACTAGATATGTATGTATATTAACATAAGTATAAAAATATTATATAAAATCATTTTCATACAATGATTTTATATTATCTATCCCTTATCCTTAAACCATTTATTTCATTTATATTAATGAACTACTTATCTGTATATTCAGTTGTGTTGATATAGTATGTCTTAAAAATAATTGGATCATATGTGCAAAATGACATCGGTAGGATGACTATAGACAAAGTGTTCGTTATTATATAATATATAGAAAAATAATCAACTGATAATTATCATTTTTACATATCAATTATGCGTTTAAAACCAACGATTGATTATTGTTATGAAAAATAAATTGTTTTACAATCATAGAGACTATGGGACGATATACTGATGTGTAACATTCCAGTACTCAATGAAGAAGATGGGAATATGAAAATATTTTTTTTCCATTACATAATTATTATTATATATTAAATATGATATTATATATTCAAATACAAATATATATATCATAGTTTTATTTTATGGTGAAAAAAGTCGTATCACTTCATGGAGGTGGTAATCCACACTTGCGCATAGACGACATTATGATTTCTCAGAAAATGGAAGTGTAATAAAATCATTGAAATATTACCTCTAATGATTTATTATTATTTCTTTAATAAAATATTTTTATATTAAATATTTCATTATTAAAATCTATGAGATTTTGTGATAATAAAATGAGTTTCATTGGATCATGAGGCAGTCATCCATTATACACACAAATGATTGTTTAATTTCCAATTTTATGGAAGAGGCGAAAGTTATAGGGTGATCCTTTAACATAACAAAATATCATAATATATAGTATATTTAGGTTATTATTTCAAGATTTTGGAATAATATTCTATGGTATTATGATAATAAATAAATCAAAAAATTCCTTGTTAAGGGAAATAACTCTTCTCCAAAGAAATAATTCTCTTTAACTTAAAACCTCTATAATTGTATTATTCCATAAATAAATCCTCTAGAACATGTTTTGGGATTTTATGAATGTATTTTCGTATAAATTAGTTTTATTAGGGATCATAACATGTAAATAATGGATTTATTAAATAATCAATGTGTATGAGCATAATATAAGATAATTCACACCCATAAAAACATAAATCATTAAAAATGTGACACAAAATCAATTGTTAGCAATGAAAGGTGTCATATGAATCCATAATAAATTTACATTTGGTTATCATATTAAAAAAATTAAAATTCAAATGAATATAAATCAAAAATAAATTGGAATAGTATCGTGGAGCAAAATTTTATACCATTCATAAAAATGGAATAATCACAATGTTTAATTAAAACAATCCTTTTCTATAATCCTTCAATCGGTTATCTTTTTCTATTAACATGATGAATTAGAGGGATATCATGGACCATCCAATTGTTTGTTTATAATATATCCAACCACCATTGGTTTATATCAGAACTACCCTCCTTGGATTATAATGGAACCACCCCACATCAAAAACTATGACCAAGCACCATAAAAAACAATGAACCTAAATATTTTATATAATGAAAATACTAAAGGGAACACAAAATTTTTATTTTAAAACATGTTTATCCAAATGACCATAAATGTGTTCCATTAATTTATCATTAAAAAAATGATAGTCTATCCAAAGGAAAAATTAAGATTGCATCGTTAAAAAATATCCACACTAAATAATAAATAATATAAATGTTTGTTTTCATAGGTCAATATAAGTAATATTAAAATATCATAAAAACATTATTGGGGACAAATTATTTCCATATGGAACATCAATTTAAAATTTAAAAATCATGATATATTGTGAAAATAAATTTCGTTGAAAATGAAATAAGAAAGTATTATTATAATATTAAATTAAAATAATTGTGGAAAAATTAATTCATGCTGTAAACGTTAAAAGTATACATTCATTTCAAACATATTAAAAAGAGTGTAAAAAGTGATTCATATAAAATATTGTAATAATTTCATATTAAATACTTTATAAATAATATTAAATGTAATGTAAAATATATTAATGAAATCATTTAGGTTTTTCATGTAACCTTCCTGAAATTTTTTTATTGAAAACTGATATAGAATATTCAGATTCCTGATCTCAAATAATATACATGATTGATATCACATAAAAATAAAACTATTCATGTTTCTATAATCAATAAAAGATGAAATATAAATTAAACATGTAAACCATATTGATATTAAGATGATAAGAAAATATGTTGGTTCAATTAGATAAGGTAATTTTTTTCTCCAAAGGAATATTGAACTGTAACGATCATAAAAGGATAGGACATGGTAAAATAAATGCTTTGCCTCTTTCATAACTATTGAATAAAAATACATCAAAATAAATTGTTCTGTATGTCCCATTAAATACATGGAATTTAAAGAATTAATATGAAAAAAAATTCATTCATGGGGAAGTATGGTCACCATAGAAGGAAATCATGGTGCTTGACATGAATTATGTATTAGGAAAATTATATTTAGACAATTAAACCCATTAAAATATCATTACCTTTAATGTGATCATTAATTAATGAATTTATTTTTAGGACGTATTTAAATCCACAAAAAAAACTTAAATATTGGGGGAAACAATTTAGATATGAGTCATCACATAATCATGGTATAATAATGTTATTAAAGTAGAATGAAACCCAATGAAATAAAAATGGCTTAAGAAATCCCATAACCCTTTATAACATTCAATCCAAATCCCATTGAATGAAATAATTTGAATATTATATTAGAATACCAAGAATTATTATGGTTTCATTATATAAGATGTAACATGGAATTATATAAACCATATAAAATAAATATGTTTTCTAACATTAAAACATGCCTCAAAGAGGGTAAATTGAGACGTAATCCGATACCTCAAGTCTAGACATGTTATGAATTTCCTATAACACCCCTAAAATAAACATATATAAATTATTATATTTACTAATATAATTTCACATAATTAATCCCTTATCGTTAAACCATTTTTTACATTAATTTTAATTTCAAATTAAATTACATAATCATTAAACCTTAAATATAAATTGGAAAATATTTGGTCCGATGTGAAAAATGACATAGATATATTGAAAATGGGTAAAGGTTTAATTATTTCATAATATAATGAATAAAAATAATGTCCTAATAATCATTGTAGTACTTTAATTATTTTTTAAAAAACATTAATTATAGTTTTAGAAAATGAATCATTCTTGCAATCATGGTGATGGTAAGTCACACATACTCATGTGTAACATTTCAATTTTTTAAAACATTATGGAATTAACGTATATATTAGATTAATTTTTAATCATGAAAACTAAACCATAAATATTCTGTTATTTATTCAAATAATCTTATATATACTATCCATTATATGTGGTGGTGAAAAATGAATATCATTGTTTCATGGAGGTGGTAATCCAGATATACGCATGAATGACATTATGATAATTTTAATAAATTGATATTTATGAAAATAGATTTTATATTATCTTAAAAAAAAATTTCATTTAATAATATAATATTAATAAATTCAATCAATCATTATGACCAGCCATGGTATCTGGTGATTGGAAGGGATTATATCAATTCGTGAGGTTGTGGTCCTTCGTACACATGAATGGTTAATTCATATATATTTTGGTGGAATAGAAGACTGATATAAATTATTACATCGAAGTAATTATATAAATGAATATTAAATATTGCACTTTGGTTATTTCATCATGGTTGAATAATATTTGAAGGATTTAGAATATGAAATAAAATTAAAATGTTGACTTAAAAACTATACCTCATCATCTAACAACCTCCTTTACATTACACATTATGATCTCTAAGGATGGTATTTCTTCCAAAATATGACCTCTATAATGTGGGGATTTATGTGAAGAAAATATTTTACAATGTATTGGTTGTCCCAAATGTATTTTGAAGATTCGATAACAGATTTTAGAAGGTTCCCTTTTATTAGCGAGGAAGAGGTTCTCTTAGAATTATATAACATTTTAAATTAATAAAAATGAATTTTCATATAAAATTGGGTCCATAATGATATAATTTTAATATAATATTATGAATAGTATGAATCCTCTAATAAAATAAAATTCAGACATGAATATGAGATTTTTAACCCTATTCACCTTGTTTTAACCCCAATTGACCCTTTTAAGAAAAATGTTGATATCATTGTTTTTTTACTCTTCAAGTGTCCAAAAAGATACTACAAAAGTATATTTGGATGATAAAAGTACCATGTATTATAATTTTAACCATATCCCATTATCATTGTTTATGATACAATTCGAGTCAATTTTTTATCATTTAAGAAATTTTTCATGAACCAACCTGAAAACAACGGTACCCTAATACCGAAGATGATGCTAACATGGCCCAAAGGGAATTCTTAATCACCATGGGTTTAGTAATATCACCTAGAATCATAAAATATAAATGTGGAAATAGTTTTTCCACACAATTAGTGGAATAAATAGACAGAAGTTTGCATGCCCAAAAGAAAAATCGAAAGGGAGAACAATACTAGAAGTGAATCTTGTAAATAAACCCGATGTACTACCATAATATACCCAAAAATGAAAGATAAACAAGAAAATACCCAATACAAACAACACTAAAATCCCATATATCAATAACCACCACATATAGTTGTTTCTTTACCTTTTCCTGAACATAGTAATAGAAAATCTACAAAAGCTCGAGGGAAATGGTAAGGTGTGAGAAACAAAGACCAGTAGGCACCGACCAAAGATTTCATAATAATATAACAAATTAATTTTAAAAATAAATATTTAAATTTTAAATAAAAATGCATGGTTGTAAAAAAATACTACAGAAAATAATTTCTATATTTAAATTGATGGAAATATTTCAAAAAATGGGATTGTAATGAACCATTTTTTTCAAATTTTTATTTATACCGTCTTTCCTGTTTATTTAAAATTTATATTTTTTTCGGATAATTAATGTTGAATCCTCTTATGGAATCATTAGTGATTTTATGCTGGTCTTTTGGCTCAAACCCTATCTTTTCGATTAGGTGTTTGTATATTTTTTTCCTACCAAGTGTGAGCAATGAAAATTCTCATCTAGGTGGAGGTGGTTATTTATCTATGGACTTATAGAGCAGTATCTATTGGGAAACTGGTTGTTTATCTTCCAGTTCTTATTATTTATTTTAAAGAAAAATGGTTCTATACACCTATATGAATTCTAGTACATTTCTCTATGTGATGTTAAATTTTGAGAATACTGACATGAATTTGTTTCTTCCATTACTAGTGTGGAATAACCACTCCATTATTTATATTGTATCTGTGTGGTTTCAGATTTCCCTTATGGCCATGTAGAGAAATAGCTCAGGTATTAGGGTCCCATGGTATATAGGCTAGTTCATGATACATTTTTATCATATTTTATGGTTAAGAATCATTTCTTGATGTCAGTATGAAGTTTGGTAATCATGTTGGGACATAGGAGGTATTTATTAGATATTACCTATCTAGATCTCATCATAATGATCCTTAAGTCATCAGGGTGGTATGGAATATTCTTATTGAGAATTTATTTTATTATTTTATCTAGTTTAAATTTGGGTTCCTTAAAATATTAATATTGTATATTTATCTAGTGGGATTCATTTTCCATGTTTCTCTTATTTTATTGTTTACATAAGTATCATTTCTATTGAATTCAATGTTTTATGATAATTTTTTTTATCATCATGACTTTGAGAATAAATTTTAATTGGATCTAGGATGGAGTTGTTGATGAACCATAATAATAATATCTTCCCTTCGATTAGACTCTAGATGAAGATTTTTGCATGATGTCCAAGCTCTGGGACAAGCACCTAATCTTGTTCCTATTCAAGATCCAATTATGGATCCTAAAATGGATGAATTAAAGATTTCTTCACAGTAATTACTTCTCTAGAAACCATCATTATTCCTAGACTCAAATGATCATCGAGTGGCTAGTGATGGGTTGATGAGGGTAGAACCTTAATCTGATATCATTGAAACACCTGATTCTGTTAATGTAAAATGTTCACCTTCGAGCAAAAGGGTTTTATAATGACATGGTTGGACACCAAGGTGATGAAAAATATGCATCTAGGATTAGTTTGGAAGGAAATAAAAGATAATTTAACTAAAAATTTATTTCCATTTTCAATGGTTTTGTCCAAGGCTCTATCATTTTTCAATCATTAGAAGGCTGATGAGACTATACAAGAATTTGAAAATTGATTATCTAATCTTATCATGTTCACACTTGAGATTACGACCAATGGTAATATAAAGACTAAATGGTTTGATATGGTACTTAGATATGATATTAATTCTTAGGTTTTCTTTTTGAATATCCATTCTTATTCTAATGTGATTGATATGTTGTAGATTGTTTAGATGGACCTAGATGGCATGTCAGTATTGAAAGGAGTAACATTTCTCGCAGTGTATGTTCTATGAGTTCACATAAAGGGAATAGGGAGTGTGATGATTTTTATCATGGGTCTTGATATAAAGGTTCTTATAGACCTCCTAATGTTTTTGGTAGAGGCCCTTTTATTTTTTTCTTGTGTGGAAAGACTTTTCACTAAAAACGGTTTTCCACTAAGACACTAAAGGTATGTTGTTCATGTGGATTCTCAAGTGACTGGAAAAGGTTATTCCATATCTATTCTTCTACCAATTCAGAAAAGAGATTATCTATTCGAAAATGTATTATAGTGAGATTAGATTATTTTTGGACTACGGTTTTCAATCAACATGTATCTATAATAAATATTCATCTCATAGGAGATTAGTATCTAGAGGAAGCACATATGGGTCCAATGATAGTGAGGGCTACCATAACAATTATTTATCTTTATTGAAGAATTTATTTGATATAGTGCATATCATTAATCCATTTCTATCTATATTTGTATTCTTCTAAATTTTCATACATAGTTGTTTTCAAATTTGATGGTTATTACTACAAACCTCAGAAAAAAGTGTTATATGGGTATCTATTATCCTACTTGTTTCATATCAGTACCATAAATTAATCATTCATGGGGTTTTCTAGTTTTTTAAATGAAACCTCGTGAACTCATATTCATGATGGAATGGATCATTTCTAATAAATTCTGAATTGACTTTTAACTATATCATGTTACCTTAACTATACCCTATGGAGTGTGTTGTATCCTCTATGGAGAGTATGACCCAAGGTCGAGCAAAGATGAACCATATTATCAAGATTTGTGGAAACAAATATTTGTGTTAATTATAGATCTATAGTAAGAATATTTGGGTTGTGATCGACATCGAGTTATCATCGATCTTTCCAAAATTTTCTCTACTGAAATCCCTAGTTTTCCACTAGTAAGGGAGGAAATGTTTTATATTAATTTAGTACTTAGTACTCAGGTAGTATCTATTCATTATTACCACATTGAAAAAGATGAAATGAAATATTTTATGGTTCAGGTGAATGATCTTTTAAAAAATGGATTTATACACCAGAGTGTGTCACATTTGGCAGATCCTATTGACTTTTATTTGAATGATGAGGGGTCACTTCACCATTTATTGGATTTTCTGAAAACACTATCAATTTATGATAATTAATAAGTATGAGTTTCTATATATTAATTTTCTATCTGACCAGTTGAAATAGGATAATTGGTTTCCATGGTTTATTCATCGATTTGGTTATCACAAGTTTAGAATAAAATATTCTATCATTCAAAAAATGCCCTTTCACGGTATGTATATCCATTACGAATACATTTTCATGCCATTTGGTTTAACCAATTATTCCTCAGTCTTTATAGATTTAATGAACATGATTTCCAAGAATATATTGAATCCATCGTTGTTTTTCTGTTTGACTACCTTGTTTACTCATATTCTAAGGAAAATCGTGTTTGAAATCTGAGAGCAATTCTAGAATTTTTGTGAAAAAATCAACTTTATGAAAAGATATCAAAATAATATTAATGGATTCGATAAGTGAAGTTCATGGGACACATGGTATCTGAACGTTGTATCTCAATTGATCATGATATGTTGAAAGATGTCATTATTTCGAAAAAAAATAAATTTTTTGGGATTTGGATCTTCATGGATTTAAAAGTATATTATCATAGGTTTTTAATTGAATTCTCAAATCTGGATTATCTTATGAATACTCCAACATAAAAATGTGTAATTTTTTTAGGATGGTAAATATCTGAGTTATTTTGGTGATATGAAATTTATATATACTAAAATGGTTGTGTTGACTATTCTATAGACCCGAAAGGGATATATGGAATGTTGTGACACATCATATTCAGATTTGGGATATTTTTTATGTAGTTTAATCTTGTCATTTTCTTTATCTCACTGTTTATTAGGCCACACAAGAAAAATATCTAACCCATGACCATTAACCCACAGTTGTAATGAAATAACACAAGTGTTTGGGGATTTTACATTTCATAGAAGGAATTACTATGTATTCTGACTATAGGATCATGATTTATATATTCTCTCAAAATAATTTGACAATTTTATAGATATATTGGTTAGAGTACCTACAATCATTTGATTTTAACATTTCTAATACACCATGGAATGAGAGATTTATCGAAAATTCATATAGTAGGAATTGTTAAACCCATGCCATGAATGAATTATTTGGAATTTCATATTATAATATTGGATACTAGTTAATAGTGAACAATATTTCCTTGTCCAGTTATCCATTGACCTCTACCCTTCCCGAGATGATTCTTCCAGAATAGCAACATGATGATGAGTTCCATAGAATTGGAGACTCTCTTAATAATGGGGAGACCATTAGACAGTTTTTATTCTCCATAATATGTATTATATTCTTTCAGTGTTATTTTTCCTCCATTAGTGTTAAGAGAAGATGTTATGGGGATTTCCATAATTCATAGTGGTAATTGAACCCTGGAATCACAATATTGTTCAACAAAATGCGGTTATGGTTTTTGTGGATAGATATAAGATAGGGACTTGATGATTTTTGTATCTCATTATTATACATGCCAAATAGTCAAGGAAATGCTCCTGTGATCTTTCAGTGTTGATCATCCACTTGTAGTATCGAATTGGAAGTGGGATAAGAACTTTAATATCATTATAGTAGGGTTACAATGTACTTATAAAATGAATATGGGATATTGGTGTTGATCGAAATGATGAAAACATTGAATCACTTCATACCCATCCAATATATGAAAAATGATAAGGCACTGGGAAATATCTACATGAAAGATATTGTTTTTATTAACATTGTTCCTTAGGTTATAATGTTCGATAGAGAAACTAATTTTTCATCTCACTGTTAGAGAGGACTTTAAGAGGAACTGGGTTCTTAGTTTCATTTGAGTTTGGAATAACATGCATAGTGTAATGGATAGATAAAAAGATCTAAAAATATTTTTGATGATATGATTCATGACTGTGATCATGACATTGTTGGGGCTTGGGATAACTATAAATGAAAGATTGAATTAACTTATAGAAATTGTAATTATTCCACAACTAGGATGGATCTTTTTGAGGACATGTATGTAAATCATTTTAAACCTCTGTTTTTGGTCTAATGTCATGAATGTTCTTTGGTTGGATATATCTTTATTCATGATATGACTGAAAAGACTCCTCTCATTCATCAACAAATGATAATGATGCAGATCTGGTATAAGTATTGTGTTGATCATCACCATAGACCAATCTAGTTTATTTATGCCTAAGAATATAGGCATTATAGTTTCATTTTACACCATGGAACTTAATAGGAGGATGATAACATTGGTTATTGTTCTACAGAATCATGGTTATGATAATAATGTGATATTGGAGTGAGAGGATCTATTAAGTGAGTAGTAACAACATTTTTTTACATGAAATCCTCTTATCTAGAATTCTTGGGATAGAAGGTTTCTATCATGTGATGGTTTTAATGTACATATTCTATTATCGGGTACTCTTCAATCAATATTGTTATCATCCTTTTGTTGGGACTCATTTTGGGGTGCTTCAGGTGAAATTTTTAAAATATGGGATGGATCATTGGCAATGAATGATTGGCGAATGGTTTTCCCAAACCATGTGTCTGCTAGTGAAAATAGTGAAAACCAAGGTAATATGGGTTTTCAAGGTTGGAACAGGATTCGAAAGAAAATGAAACCCCCAATTTAAAACCATACACCCCATTATTGTGGTTCATGATTACGCCATAAGGTTTGAGAAGTTGTGTGGCCCCTTAAGGAAACCATGCATCTGAATTTATTTTATTTCGGATATTATATTAAGAAATACAAAAACCAAATTTATCTCTATAATCAATATAAAATCTGGATTGGATAATTCACTTGGTATTTTTAAATCCCAAGAACCAATTTTGGCTCCCCATACCCATTCTAAGAAGGATCTATGAGAGGAAAATGACAACTAATATCTTCTCCATAAGTATTCTTCTTTAATCCTTTATCTTACTCTCTCTACCACTCTCCCCTTTAGGATTTGACATGTATTCTAGTTTTTGTATTATATAATCAAAATTTTTTGGATCTTCAATGTAGGTTGGATTCTTAGATCTCCATTTCTGACAATCTCCATTGGAAATTCCCTTTGCGGTCACTGTGAAATGTAATCTCTTTTCTACTATAGGTGGAACCGTTTTAGATTGAATATTAATATAATCCTAAATTTCATTATTTAAATTAAATTATATTAAATTATATTATGAAAACGAAAATCCAAATAAAATTTGGATATTAATTATCATTGGAAAGAAATTTGAGTAAAACCCCCAATTCTAATAAATTAGGGTGTCATTGTGGAATTGTGGTGGAAATTGTGAAATTAATTAGAGGAATTAAATTTTCAATTTGGTTTCTCAAATTGAATATTAAAATTTATATCAGACAAAACGGATTAAATTATTTTGATCATAACATTGGATGGTTTTATACGATAAATTGTATGAATATATTAAATACTCTTTTATGTATTTAAATTGAAATTGGAATATTGAAACGAGAAATGGGTTAATGGAATATTTAATAGTTTTGAGATAAATAGTCAATTTTTATTGTTTTTTGGGCACATAAGAACACAGGTAGAAACTGATTTATTTGGGAAAAACTCTATTGAATCTTTAGGACTCTAACAAAAACATTATTCATCTTGTCACATCCTGGATGGGATTGTGATGAGTCCACTTCGACCAGTGACTGAGGGACATGTGTAAACATATTTTCATGATCACCTATTCGAGTGTGTGGGGAACCAATAGCCGAGAAATGTTCAACCTTTTATAAAGTGACCAAATTTCTCATTTTTGATTATATTGAAAAGTTCTATTTTTTAGACTCTATTACAGAAGATGTTTTAATTTATATAAACTATTTTATATAAAATGTTTATTAAGACACTATTAGAAATATTTTTATCAATTGAAATTTAATGCACGATTTATTTTAAATAATATTTTTTACTTCCATGCTTTTTTTAAAATATAATTTATTATTTAGATAATTAATGTGTAATGTTGTTATTGAATTCTTTCTAAGACAATACATTGATTTTAACTCACACAATATCTTTTGTGATGGGGATTTTTAGATCTTCTCATACATGTTTGAGAAAAGAGAATGAACCTCTTAGAGGTTGTGTTTGTTAATATATGGTCCTGGGGTAAATTATTTTTGGTGACATGGTTTAGTTATATTTAGTTTTATAATACATTGTGGTTTGACAATAGGTTAATGTACCTATTTGAATTCATGAATTTTTCAATATATGAAATTTTTTTAACTAACTTATATATGTTTCTTATGAATCTTCTGTTTAAAAACCATTGCCACATTTTTCTTGTATGATTCCATGTGGAAGTCACCAACCAATAAAAATTAGTATTTACCTTCAGTCTTTGTCCGGATCAGCTTAGGTATCAGATTACCAGGGTATTGGGGTTGGTCCATGAGAAAAATGTAATCATTATAGAATATCATTATTATCATTTTAGAATAAGTCATATAATTTTACATTAAAAACAACATGAGGTTAATTTATTAAAATAAAAAATAGTTAAAAATATCTATTATTTTATAATTATCAAAAAAATTGTAACATCTCCGCTAAAAAAATATTCCATTTATAGATTTCAAAAACATATTCTTGATTTTTTTACTCCTTTTATATGCTTCGTTTTTACATTTCATAAAAATTAAATAAAATTAGTTCATTTGAAAAAAAAGATTATAGAAAAATGAATTCGTAATAAACCTTTATATTCTAAAAATATATATACAGAGTCTCATATATTTCTTAAAAATTTATTTATTATCTTCTTTTGACTTTTTATGTCTTGTAGAAGCATTTCAAAATTACTTGAATAATATTCTTTTTATATAACTCAAAAATTTAAAAAAAATGAATATTAATAATAACTTATACATAATATTGAATAAAAAATAAATTCAATAACTTTTTACATCTTCATTATTATCATTTAGATACCATATTTGACATTCCATTATTACTCATGTACTCCCTCAGCATTATAAATTATTTTAATATATATCATGAAATATATTATAATTTTTATATTTTAAAATATTTTAATTTTATATTTTTAGAATATTATCAAAAAAATTCTTTTCATATGTTTAATAAATATTTATACAAAATTTATGTCTTGGAGATACAATAGAAGATATTTTATTTCATTAAAACTATATTTTTTCATTAAAAATAAATTTAACATCATCAAAAATATCATCAAAATTCATACTGAGAAAAAATTGAATTTAAGAGAAAAAAATTAATTCCATTTCAAAAAATTGAATATATTTATTTTTAATTTAATTTAATATAAATATGTAAAACAATGTAGAAAACCTGTTTTTATTAAATGTGTTTTTAATCTAAAAAATGAAGTTGTACCAAAATCAAGATTAAGGATGATTCATTATAAAATAATTATAATATTTATATTTAGAAGATTCTTATCCAAATTTAATATAAAAATAAAATCATATTGGGTATTTTCAATTAAAATAAATGAATTTTTTGCAAATATATTTATTCATCACTATTCCAAAAAAATTAATCTTTTCATAAAAATATGAAAACATTACAATACGGTATTTATGATTGAAAAATTTCCAAATATTTACCATTTTTATAAATAAAATATAAATGAATGGAATACAATAATTATAATATTTAATCAGAAAAGAGATAAAACCCATTTTTGATGAAATAGATTATTGAATCATAAATTGACATTACAATAAATTTAATGTTTATTTCTTAGTAATTTATCAATAAATATTTTATTTAGTAATAAATTTATATATATATTCCATAATGTTTTTAACAATATTCATAACTACTTATTAAATTTCTAAGTTATAATAATAATAATATTTATATATTAATATTTTCCAATTAATTTAAGCTTGGTATTTCATGTTGTATACCCAATCAAACAGTGTATTATTTTAAAATATAATGATATTAAAAATTTTCCATTACATTATATATTTAATAATAAAATCATTCATTCATTTATTTGTGTGGATTTATTTGAGGTATTTTATGGAAAATAGTGTAGATAACAACTGTGATGTTATGTCTTTTGAGAGTGTTTGAGTATTGGATTGGATTAAAATTACATTGTAATAAATATATCATTGGTAGTTTTTGAATGCCTGAAGGATACTACATAATTTTATAATTCATATTCAAATGAAATAAATATATCATTAGAGTATAATTTTAGTGAGGATGTGTATTTTTTGGTTTATCCCCATCATGTTCATTAATTGTTTGGTATAGGATATAAGATTTTTCCCTTCATTGTTGGACCTCTAGCGAAGTTGATGTGCATCATATCTATTGTGTATTGATTGGAGATTCATCCTCATATGAATCATGTTCAGAATGACTCACATGTTTCATATCATTATAAATATATTCATGATTACCTACTAACCAGTAATTGGGATTATTTAGATGTTAAAGGGAATAAATGGTACATGAAGTGGCTTATTCGTATATATGGTCATAAATGTAAGAAGTTGTGAGGATGATTTATTCTCATAGTGTAAAATTTATGGATGCATGTTGGTTTGGTGGAATATACATGGTAGTGTTAATCACATATTTATGCTCAATATATTGAGTTATTATGAAGAACGATCTATAGTGAATATTGAATTCCGTTTTTTGGTCATTTTGTTGATGTTGTAGAATTTTACATTGAGTTGGAATTAAATTAATGAAGGATTACTTTTAGAGTGGTATCATACAGTGTTTTTAGATTCTTCATGCTAGGATTTTCTTATAGGGTTTATTTTCATTATCAATAATAAAAATTAAATAATAGGTATCAAATGCAGTATCTTGAGATTTAATGATCTGGTACATTGTGTTTTGAAATAATTAGTGCTAGAAGAAGTTTTCTTAGAGGTTTATTTTTGGTGAAAATATGAGTTTTATGAAAGGTTGTAAAACAAAATATGGTATTGAACACAACACATCATGGTTGGTTTCATTTCAACATTGATTTGCATTAGAATATATTGGACTGTCTATTTTTTGATATGAGGAGTTTAATTTTAATATATCCATTATATGGTTGGATTATGAAAAATTTAGATACCTAAAGGTGATTTATATGAGTATATAATTTTTTTAATGGTTTGGTGTGTAATTTTAGTTAAATCCAAGTTCACTATAGTGTAAAAAATTGAAACAGTTGTTTATCTTGACAGAAAATTGTCTGGATTGGGGAATATCATAATGTTGTTTTACATGTATATATGAAGAGAATAGTGAAAACAATAATTATTATGATTTTCCATGCTTTTTCTTATTCAAATATGGTTTTTATGAAAATATATATTGAAATGAATTTTCCACTCATTATTTTGACATGCCCTGGTTTTCGAAGCAGTTTTTAATAAACCGAACTGTTTCAGTGTTTTAGTTTTCATTTTGAATGATTTTTTAAAAAAAGTATAAATTATTATTATTTTCTTACTATACTATTTGGATCAATGAATGTTTTGAATATTTATGGTTGTTAGGGGTCTCTTCAATGGAATTTTAAAAATCCCTTGATGGATTCATGAGTCCTCACCTTTTTGAGGTTATGTCTTCTCCATCTAAGAAAATTCTCTTTTCTATTTTCTTATAATTCCTTTGTTCCTTACTTCTCTGGGATATATTTTAAAAATATATGAATGGATATATTAGAGGATTTATGTGTTGGTGATGAATTATATGCTATTTGAAGTAACTCATGGAATGATTATACATGCCTAATAATCAGTTTTTATATATTATTTTATGTTATATTTTTTTCATATTTATTATAAATAAGAGAAAAATATTATCTCTATTTTATTTATTTTGTTGATATGTATCCTTAATGAAATATATTCCCTTGAAATAATATTGGAGATTTTCATAACAAATGAAAATAATAATTTAATTTAATTAAAATGGATTTTTTTCATATAGGTTTAATATTTCATTTTTTATGGAATGAGTATTATTAATATCGTTTTAAGTAATTATTTAAATGTTTTAGTGAATTGTAGGGTCTAAAATTGTAATTTAATGATTTGTTATTTTTAAATAGAATAAAATTGTAATTATCTAAATGATAGAAAAAATTTATATAAAAGTCTTTCAAAAGATAAATGAAAAAATGATTTGTTGTTTGATATTGTGGATGAGAAAAAATCACAACGTAAAACATTTTATATGAAAATATGAGAGCTAATACAGAAAAAATGAACACAACCCTCTACCCGTGATCATCTGTGAATACCAATAAATCGTCATTCCATATTCTACTCAAACCAATTTTCTTAAATTTTAGTCTTATAATAAATTCACTAATATCACTTTTGGATGGTGTAAAAAACATTTCAAGGACAAAGGGTGGAGTACATCATTTACCTAACAAGGTAAATGGATCAGGATCGATGAATTCAAATGTGATTCCATAATCCTTGAATATTTAGAGACCTCAAAGAAGGATTATCAGCCTCACTAAGAGGGGATTTTATTAAACTAAGAAGAATATTTAAGGTATTATCAAATAGTGTAATGAGTCCATTATAAGGAAAATTTTTATTAGGATGTTGTTGACATAAGAACCATCTATATTTTACATGATTTTATATTTTTGGGATGAAAAAATTATTATATTTCCTTGATGGACACAATAACATGTTTCAATACAGGAAATTATTTCATCATTTGTTAATTCGATGTTAAAGAAGAACCTTTTCCATCAAACATGACTATTAGTTCCATATTAATTGAGGAATAGTTATGTTTTAAATTAAAAAATTTCCCCTTATGTACCCTTATACATCTAACTGTTTAAAAAAAACTAGATATTGTAAACCATATCATATAAATGATTTGGAATAAGATTACTTCATATGTTTGTGAAACTGATTTGAAATAAAGTTATTAAATACCAAATATTAATTGTTATTTCACAAATTTTTCCAACTATTTCTAACTTTTGGAAGAAAAATTCTCATGTTTGGAAATTTGGGAGCTTTACATATCCTTCTAAGAGGATTAGAATTTATATTTTGTTGTTTTCAATATAACCTTACACTCAATCTACATTTATATGGGAAATGAGTTTTCAATAATATTTTAGAATGGGATGGTTATTATTTTATGAATATCACCAAAAAATATAATCTTTTTTATATTATCCTCTTTTAGATGTGGTGTTGGGATCATTCACAACCAACCTGTATCTGATGATTATATTGATTATGGAGTGAACACAATACTGTAACCCTTGTTAGAGACATATATATATATATATGTTTTCTCCTTATATGGATCATTATCAAGATCTACCTATATAAGGGCTATGAATTATAGCACTAAATTCAGAACTATATTATTTTATTGGAATCCTATTAAAAATTTATTTAAAAAATACCATTACAAATTTTGGTATGTCTTTTTTCTATGATCCACTTTTATATTTTATAAATGTTCTATATACATTCAATATGATTGTGCAGCATAATGGATGGAATTTGGTAACCGTAAAAAATATTTTCCACAACACTACCATCATTTTGTAAATATATGTTGTGACTAATGATAGATATCACCTAAGTACTCCAATAGTAATTTTTTTATAAATTATACAATGATATCATGATTTTGTTGATGATAATGCCACCAGGTCCAAGAGTATTTGTGACTCTTTTCCGTTTGTTCTAGTGATATCTCTTAACATCACATACGTCATGTATGAATTTAATAAAAATAAATTCAACTTTTAAGATCATCATTTGAGGTCCTTGATCACTAGAAATATTTAATGTGAATTTAAGAAATAAAATATTTAATATGAATCATATTACCTCTAAAATATTTGATTTGTTTCTTAAATATACTAACACGAATAAATATTTTATTAACAATAAAATATATGTTACTATTATGAATCCTTCAATTAAGAATATGTTCTATAATATATTATATATAGATATACTATTTTTATCATGTACTATTTTTCAAATAGATAAATCATACTAAAAGAGTAAATTTTAGACATATAACTCTTTATTTTTCTTCTATTCAGCCAATAAACACTCTAGTACTCATACAGCTATAAATGATCTTAAATATTTTTGAGAGACCTCTAATTTAAATTAATGAAAATTATTATAGAATCTATGAATAGAATATGAGAAATACACTAGGATTTAATTATACCCCTGAAGGGTAACATGGAACCATTTATTAATTATATTTTCAGCTATTTTCTGAATGTATATTGTGAAAGATCAAATAGTCTATAAGAGATTGGATATCATTAACTTATAACATGACTGTATTTGAATATTCCAAATTTAATACTTTTATGACATATTGAAAACCATGAGGGTATTTGAATATTACAATTATTATATGAGAGTGAGGATATGATTATCTTCTCAAACTCAAGGTATCCTATGTCTAAAATCATGTCAAACCTTATATCAATATTCTTCAGCAACATTCTATGTGGATCATTGGAAATGGTGAAGTGAGTTATTAGAATTAAAACTATTTTAGTTCAGTTATGGGTTTTCCATTTTATCACTCACCATCTATCAGCTTCATAGAAGCCAGTGTTCATCATTTTCTAATCAATTCCATGATATACATCAACCAGAGGAACACTTATGATAGCATCCAGTTGAATACTGAATAAAATCTTTGTGTATTCATAGGGTCACATGCATGTACATTTACTATTAAATATTTTTTTAAGCTTCATTCTACGACATCTCATCCGGACCCATATTTAGATCTTCTACGGTGCAAGGAGGTAATATTGATGAAATTTTTTATGTAATGGAATGTCTGGTACAATGTGTTGTTGATAGAGGAAAACATATAGCGGCATGGGATTAATTTGGCCTGAAAATGTTCTTGCTACCTGAATCCTATGTATGTTTCCTTGTTTAATTTGTTTTTTTAGCGAGTGGGATCTAGTTTTTTGGGGGTATTTGATCTATTTCGTGGGGAATTCAACTACTCTGGAGTCTTCTTCGACTATTCTCCAATGATAGTTCCTAGGAGTGGATAGGAAAAGTCTATAATAGAAGGCCATAAAATTTTGTTCTGCTATAGGGAGCTAGGTTCTATGGTTTCCCATGAATAGGGTGAGTCACCAATCCATTCTTGTGTCATGTATTGGCATCATTTTTCAAACCACATTGTTACTTCTCGAAATGGAAACCCATTGCAAAGACTTGGCCCATTTTGTTTCCCTCATTTATCATAGGTCTGTAGTTCCATAAACTATCAGTTGTAATCCTTGTTTCTGTCAGTGGGTCATGTGGAAGCCACCAAGTTTGGGGTTCAAATCTAACATTGATAGAATATGATTTTTGGGATCAATGTGTGGAGGCTAGTTATATGTGATTCTCCTAGATCAATGGTGGTGGAATTCTCATCTTATTATGGTAATGGTGATTACCTTCATGTGAATCCTCGGTACTTACACACTAATTTTCTTCATTTTCATTAGTGGGAAATTCCTATTCATGAGGTGGAGGTTGAGTCACTCATCATTATCAAGGCCTTTTCTGAAGAAAAAAAATTCAATTCCATGGAAAATTGAGTCGCTTATTATAGGATGAATGCTTATTTTGGATAGTCACATGTCCATCCTACATACATGGAATGAGGATAATATGGGTACACATTTTCTAGATTCTAATGCTACCTTGAATGATAATATATTGGTTTTTTCTAGTCCTAGATCCTTTCATTTGGAAGGCTCGATATTTGTATGGGAAAATGAAAATGGACAACACTATCCCTGACCATCCTTAATTTATTTTTTTATCTCATCCTCTTATTTATTTAATAGGATAAATAGATTTTGTGGTGGTTTTAGAGCTAAAATATCATATTACAGTTCATAGACCCATGTAGAAAATATAAATTAATGAAATAACTATGGGATGAGGCTCTATTGAATATGGGTTTAATTAGTATCTATGTTCTACATTTTAAATACATTACCTCCTATAACATTTCTAGCAATGACCTCCACCACTTATTTTAAGGGATCCATTACACTATTATTCCTCCAATACCTATGTATCTTTTGTTACCCTATATATTCCAATATGTGACAGATTTAATCTAACCGATCAATGAGTAATTTATAATGGATTTTGAAAATTACATTATTCATGATATTTGACTAGAGTTGTAGGAAGGATTATATGTTCATTGTATTTAATATAATCTCCATTGTGGTAGTTCATATGGATCTAGGTAGATATCACCCGTTAAGTTATATTACACCACTTTAATTATGTTATGTCTGATGAAATGACATGCCACAATATAGAGAGATCCCAGAAAGCCTTTTTTCAGAAGTGTACAAAACAAATTTTAGAATTTTCATGGATATGTTCGGCCTCTCTCATTCAGTATGGATTCTAATATATAATTTTCATGATAACTCAAAATAATGGGGTTGTTAGTGAATATATATTCATTTATCAGTTCCCTTAATTTCTTTGATGTTTAGAGCTCCTACCATCAAATTATGTTATTGTAGTAGAAAAATGTTCTACTAAATTATGCCTATGAATTTTTACTTCACTCAAAAAAGTCCCTTCCTCATGATAAATGTTTACATTATCAATATAATTATTTATTTGTAAAAATAATTTGAAGATGATGAGTTCATATCATCCAATTTTATCCATAACATAGTAAAATTCACTCTCACAAACTACTCTTTTATAATTATAATCTATTAAATGAACATGTTTTCTCATTAATATCAAAGTAGGTCACCTCATTCTTGATTTTAATGATGATGAAAAAATATTTTTATCTTTTCTCTGATAATTCTTCGTAAAATATGTTATTTCTTTCATGAGATGATTCACATTGTTTAAATTTAGTTTTGAGATTCTTAAGCATCTTTTATAGGATATTATAAATATTCCCCATCATAGGATTCATACATGATTCATGTCTAACATTCATAATGTCAGTTATTTCAATCCACATTCATAGAGCTATGAAAATAATGGCCTAGTGATGATAAATCCCAAAGGATTATAAATAAATGATTGTGATCCTGAAGATCCATCATAATATGTTTTGAAGAAAATTAGGGATATTGGGGTAAAAAATCATATTTTAAATGATTTTATCTAAAAAGAATAAATTATACTAGTTCCCATAAATTTTATAAGACCATGAATACTTATATCCTAAAAAATTACCATTGACTGATTGTTTTCAATTCCATAACTGATGTTTTGTATCACATTTTTTTAAAAAATAACCCTGGATTTTTCTTATAATCATCAGGATGTAATTGAATTCTTCATGGATTGAATAATATAATATTTTCATATATATATTTTCAATAGTTCCATCCATTTTTTTTCAATGTTGTGAATGTAATAAAAATAATCATACGGTTATAAACAAGTTGTAATCTCTCAATTGTAAGAGTTTGTGTCCTAGAACCAACTTTTTTACTTTGATTATATGGATATTTAATGTATTTTAATATTAATCATCTTATTACATATTTTTCATTGTTCTTCATGACTATGATGTAATAATTTCCGATAGTATTTAATGTGTGAATAATGTCATGATAGTTCACCACTATGATGATAACACAGAAATTATATAATAATATTCATAAATATAGTTTTATGATTGAATAACATAATATGATAAGACACATATCATAAAGTTTGTCTTCTAAGAGTACTCAAAAGAAGATTATACTTCTTATCATGAAGTTCACAATTATTAATCTCAAAGACATGAGATTGTGAGAATAGACTCGCTAGTAGAAATTCTACATGTTTTGATTTCATCAAATATTTCTATCTATAAGAAACTGTAATGCTTCTCATAAATTAGTGTTATAATTAATACATGTAATGAGAAATGCACTTTGATTTACTGATAGACCCCGACACACAGACAGTTGGTGGGATGCATGGTATGTTCGGTGCGTCATGAGTGGCATGTTATTAGTGGATAAGTCTATGTTATATTTTTCCCTTCCATTTATGGAAGATGGTATCATGGCATTTTGAATAAAATAGATCCATCACATTAAATTCCATTGACATGGTGTAATGATGAGTTTATTTCAGGTAGTCAAATAATGATTTATCAAGACTAAAAGTTAATGAAACTATCATGAAACCTTTTTTATGAGATATTGTGACAAATGTATTAAATAACACATTGAGAATTCATATGGGGTTGTCATTGTTGCAACACAATGTTCGTTATCTTCAGATCCATGACCCATTTAAAGATATTACTCTTGGACTTTAGGAAATCCCACCTAATGCCGATAAGAAAATATCCTAGATGGTCAAACATTATGTGTTTCTGGTGGTCTCGGTTAAATTATATTTGAAATTAATTAAAAAAAATTATTCTCAAAACAATAGAAAATATTTATTCAATTTCAAATGACTTCTTAAAATAAATAAATATTTCTTCATCGGATTGTGGGTAAAAATATTTATTTATATTATTGAACATTTGAAATATATTTATTTATTAGTTTGTATAGAAAATATTTATTTAAATGAATAATTTTTTTTTTATTTTTTCATGTTATCAATACATGGAAGTGGAGTTTGAGCGGACCAAGCCGTGTCTTGCAGTAAAATAATTATTTACATAATAATAAATAATTAATTTACTAGTAGGAAAAAATTAGAATAATGATAATATTATTTTCTGATGCATAATTTTATTTATAATTCGGTTTTTAGCTTGATGGTGCACCATATATAAAAAAGCAGAATTATTATTAATAGCATGTGTTTTCTATAAGGTTATTAACGTATATAATTGTTGTTATGAAATTAAATATTGTAACAGAATCCCTATGTAAATGAATAGAAGCGTACATCTATTGTGTCTTGTACCGAACCATAGACCCGGTGAATTGATAATTGTTATGCTAAAGTATTTCTCTTTTGAATCATTTCCCACCCCTCTCAAGAATGAGAGACTTTTTTCCAGGCTGAAGAACAAGTGATCAATAATGGCCTACACAAGACATTCGCATCACCGTGCTTGCACTTGTAGAATGAGTGGTGTCGATCAGAGTTCACCAGAGCATGTGTGGATCATAACTAGTGTGATTTTAGTTTGGACCCTCGCAAGCACAACAGGTTAAATAGAAAGGGTCATTCTAGATTATCAACACTATTAATGAATAAAATATGCAAAATCCCTATATTATTTCATTATGAAATTAATTAAATTAATTATAAATATGATGTGGAAGATCCTCTCTAATGTTTATGGGCCTCTTCCTCCTTTACCTAAATAATTGATTCTATTCCTTGAAGACTGGCGTTTATCATCGTATTGATCCTGGCATAATCATTGATCATTGTAAAAAATAAAGATGGTTTTCAAACACAATAGAGCTTCCACTATGTCAAGATCCTAAATGGACATGTCGGCACGTCATCTATTCCGTTTGGGATAGGGTGGGACTGTGTACCTTGTATATGACTTTCTCAGATGGAGGCTATTTAATGTGAATATTTCACGACATGTGGGCCACTAGATACACCATGTACTCCAGAGATTTCCGATGTACACTCAGACGCCATATCCCCAGGCATGTACTCCAGATAGACAGTAAACAAAAGTACACGCCGTGGTTTGTAACTACACATCGTGTACTCATCCAACATATGCAGATTTGTTAAAATATATTGTTATATTATAAAATCGCTTGAGATGTGTTCCATGGTGTGGGAGTAAAGCTGAGGCACAACACGTGATAGATGTTTTATTTAAATATATGTAAAATTTAACATCTGTGTAAGGTTTATTTCAACTCATTGGGCATTTATGAATAGAAATTCACCGGGTTTCCTTTAAGGAGAAAGTTACTTACAAAGATTTTTTAAAATTATTTTATTTGATTAAAATAATAATGCATTAGAATCTCAATGTTATCCAAAAAATTTGAGTAATATAAAAGGATTAATTAACTAAAGATGTCAATTAATAGATTCATGCATAATTTATCTTAAAAAAGAATGATTAAATAATTTAATGCTATTTTTTTTTGTAAATATCGTTTCATGTAGGGATGAGAATGAGCTAGACATGGGACTTTGTTTTTGGATTTTTTTATTTATGTAAATTAAGTTTGTAACCCAGCGAACTATCTTCTCATTAACAAGTTGGGCCATCATGGCCAAGGATTCTATTATGTAAACCCTTTTTTATCCCACAACTACATCTGAGTTTAAATGAATTTTTAATGGATGGAACTCTAAATCTTGAGGAGGTGGGTCAAGATGAGGCAGAGACTAAACCAATTCCAAGAGAAACAGAGGTAGATAGTTTGAAATTTGTAACATGATCCTAAAATACAAGAGGTATTTCTCCCCTAGTTCAGGGTCAGTTTATCAAATTTTAGATAAACTAATCATTATAATATTTTATGATTATGACATTTCATTTAATTTATTTCTGTTAGTCGAATGGTTTTTCATTATTGATGTGTTGGCGTGATCACATAATTAATTAATTAAACATGCATGCCAGATGGGACTAAAATAAACCAGGACTTATGCGTAAATATTATAAAGATATGCTTAATAACTTAAATAAGTTCCACTAAATATTTAGCAGAATGTGATAATGGTAATAAACAATTCATGTATAAGAGATAAATCCCACAGTAAAAATATTATGTTAGACTAAGACATTCGTTACCTGATTAATGTAAAAACTAAATAAAACTATGTGTTTTTTAAAACATTGTTTGGAAGCATACTTTTATAAAAGAATACCATATGAAATTTTTCATGTTTACTTAACCATATTGCATAATTATGAGTAAACCTTGATATACTTGGTGTAATTTTGGAGGCAAGAGTTGTGGAAATCAAAATTCAGGATTTCCGGATTGGGGAGTCCACTCAATAGATAAAGGAACTACATGCCCAAAGTTAGTAAAGATTGACCTACCTAAATACATTCAAATAGCTTGACAAACACCAATATCGGTTATGTCAGGGGAATATGGATCCTTTCCACTAGAATTTTATGGGAACTGGACATTATGAGTTCAATGGTGAGGGTAATTGTTACATGATAAAATAGATGGAGACATAATAAAATTAATTTATTATTTATCATAAAATTTAAACAAGAAAGTAATAATTATCTTATCATTTAATTGTAGAATAAAAATGAAAAAATCTTCCACCACGCTATCCATGCGATCAATTATGGATAAAGACAACATCATCACTGGAAGTAATGTACAAGAATAATTTATATTACCTTGAGTTATCCTACACCATGAACGGAAGTATTACTTATTGGATTCATCATTACATTATCCACCTACTAAAGTGGTGAGTGGTGTGGATTTCTTAGTCTATCAAAAACATATGAAAGATGTGGTCAATGTTCAATGATTGATTCTATCATCAATTTCTAGTGAGCTCCTGATGTCTCATGAAAACAAAGATACTTATATCATGATCAAGAACCTTTTTTGTCTTTACCATGAGATATATTGACATGAAAGGTTTTAGAACATTGAGTCACTCCATCAGAGTAAACTTTTAATGGGTGGCCCAGCTGGGCCTCTTGTATTCAAGCTCATTGGTTACATTCAGTATCTCGAGGTTCTAGGTTTTAAAATCAAGGATTAGTGGGCACTGATGTCATTTTTTCATCATTCCCTCTGAGATTCTATAACATTGTGATCAATTTCAACATGAAAAACATTCAGAAGTCTATATCAATTATTCTGATCCTTATTGGCCAAGTGGGAAAATATATGAAGCGAGAAAAGACGTCTGCCCTTATGATGAATAAGAGTAAAGGGATGGTAAATAAATTTAATCCCAAAGTGTCGTCATATCCTTCCAATTAATGGAAGGTCAATGGGAGGAAAGGGGACATAGGTTGTTTGTTTTTCATATGAAAGGAAAGGCCACCTGAAGAAGAACTTCACATAGGCTAAGAAGAAAGGGTATACTTTAGGTGCATTTTTTATCGAATGAAATTTATCTGTTTCTACAAATTGGGTAATAGATACAACTTGTGGTGCTCACACATGTATCCAAATATAGGATCCAAGTAGATTCATGATTATTGACCGAGGTGAGGTAGATATGCAAGTAGCCAACAGATTCAAAATTGTTGTTTTTGGAGTTGTGGACTACAACCTCATGTTTCCAAGGGGGGCGATCGTGGTGTTAAAGGGTTTTATTATGATCTTTGTTTTACGAAAAACATTATTTTTGTATCCAGATTAGTTATAGATGGAGTTTTTTTCACATTTTTAAATGAATTTTTCTTCTTCTACAAATATAGAATTTTTTTTGGTAGGGCACATTTTTACAATGTTCTTTAAATGGTGTATTAAATAAACAAATTAATGGAAATTGATAACAAAGATGCTTTATGTGACTCATACAACTCCCAACTTTGGATTCACATTATAGGTCATGTAAACGAAAAATTCATGACAAAGTTACACAATGATGTATGTAAATATTTCAAACTAAAACAACATGGTGTATGTCTTGCATGTTTACAAGGAAAAATAACCAAATCCCCATTTAGTGGGAAAGGTTCATGTTCAAAATAAAATCTTTAATTTTTTCATACTAATGTATGTGGACCATTTCTAGTTGTAGCAATGGAAGGGTACTTATACATACTAACATTTATTGATGATTTTAGTAGATATGGATATATCTTCTTAATGAGGAATAAATCAAATTATTTTGATAAGTTCAAAGAATACAACAATGATGTTGAGAATCAACTGGGTATAAAGATTAAGAATAACATCACATAATGAGATGATGAATATCTTAATCAAGACTTCGTTAATTACATATGAGATTTTGGGATCCTATATCAACTCACTCTTCCATACACACCCTAGTGTAATGGTGTGATAGAAAAGTGGAACAACACACTATTGGATATGGTGATATCAGTGATGAGTCATGGGAGTCATTCATTATACCTTTTGGGATATGAGTTACAAAAACGGTGCACATACTAACCAAGTACCATCTAAATAGATAAACGGTTTTCCATATGAGTCCTAAAGTGGAAAAAGTCCATGTTATCGAATTTACAAGTGTGGGGAAGCAATGTGTTTGTCAATGCCTCTTTAGGTAACAAACATGTACTGTATGGTAAAATGTGTACCTTTGTATGATACCCTAAAGAAACAAGTAGATATTACATGTACAACTCCTCAAAAAAAAAGCTTATAGAATCTATACATGCCACAATCCTTGAGAGTGATTCGATCTCCAATAGTGATAGTGGGAGTGAGTTTGACTTTGATGAAGTTGAGGCTGAAAGTACACAATAGTTGGCACATGATTGTAGTCTACAAAGCCCCATGGAAGAATGAACTGTTCGAGAGACATAAGAGCTGCGTATGAGTAAAATATAGGTTAAAGAACCGGAACGGTATGGTTTTTTAATTAATGAGGATGGAGATTCATTATTAGTTGATAATAATTACCCTCTAACAAACATGGAAGAAGTATGTGGATCATATGTTTCCAAGTGGCAAGACGACATGAATTCTAAAATAGATTCCATGTACCAAAACCAATTCTGGACATCTATAGGTCCTTTAGTTGATGAATATCCTACTAGTTTCAAATAGGTATTCAAGGAGAATCATGACATGGAAGGACATGTTAGTACCTATAAGGCATGATTGGTTAAAAAAGGGTTCAAACAATGACAAGGCATTCAATAATCAAAACCCTATTGACTAGTTGAAATGCAGAAATCCATCAGAATTCTATAGTCTATTTCCACTTAACATGACTATCATATTTGGAAAATTTATTTCAAAACATCCATCCTTAATGGGATCCTTCGAAAATATGCCTGCATGACACTACCTAAAGGGATTATGACTCCAAATGATTACAATATGGTATTAATGTTATAGAAGTCCATGTATGGATTAAATCATGCATCCAGGTCGTGAAACATATGTTTTGACTAATCCATAATGAAATTTGGTTTTATCATGTATGAATTTTAGTCTTCTATCTACTAATGATTTAGTCGAAGTGCATTCATTTTACTAATAGTATATGATGATGACATGTTACTTATTCGAATTGAGATACCAGTCTTACATTCTGTAAAGTCATGGTTGAACCAATTCATCTCAATGAAGTACTTGGGTGAGCTGTCATATATTATTGGTATCAAGATCCGTAATGATAGATCCAAGAGATTTTTCGGACTATATAAACGTACATACATTAATAAGATACTAAAAATATTCAGTATGGAACAATGTAAGAGTGGATAGTTTCCAACATCACCTGAAATTCATCTTTCCTAGAAAATTATTTCTCAAACACATGAGGAATGAATGATAATGGATTGGACTCCATAAGAATTAGTTATTGGGTCTGTCATGTATTCCATGGTATTTACTAGACTGGATGTTTCCCACACATTGAGTGTGGTAGGTAGATATCAAGCTGACCCAGGTGACCTCTAATGGATGGTATTCAAAACAATAATAAATTATCTAAGGCATACTCTATATATGTTCCTTTTCTATGGGGGAGATGAGGAACTAGACATTATAGGATATGTAGATGCTATTTTTCATACTTATCAATATGACATGATGTCAAAAACTGGATACGTCTTCACGTTGAATGGAGGTGCAGTGAGTTGGAAGATCTCAAAGAAGATTATGGTCACAGATTCTAAAGTAGAGTACCAATATATCGCATCTTTTGAGGAATCTAAAGAAGTAGTAGGGATGTGAAGATTCGTTCAGGAGCATGATGTGATACAAATTTGTAAAGATCACATCACATTTTACTATGATAGTACTACAACGGTTTCCCTCTCAATAAATCCGCGATCACATCAGTGGACAAAACACATACATCAGATGTATCACCTCTTGAGAGATTTTTCTTAGAGAGGTGATGTTTTAGTTAGTAGTATTTCCACAGAAGACAACATGGAAGACCCTTGATTAATTCATTGACTCATGAGAAAAATGATCTTAATGTGAGGTCTAGAGAAGTAAAAGTCTTAGTAATTTGGCTCTATTCCATGTGGAAGTATTTTAGAGTTGGTATCCTATATAATTTTTTTTTAATTTGATTACATGGATATTTATTGTATTTATAAATTAAACATCTTACTATATATTTTTCATTGTTCTCCATGAAAATGATTTATTAATGTCCAAGAGAATTGTTTGCATTGATAAGGTCTTGGAAGTTCCCCACTATGATGAGAACCTGGAAATGTTATAAAAATATTATTAAATATAATTATATTGTTTAATGACATACTATTATGGGACACATAGCATACATACCATCATGTATGAGTACTCGTAAGTCGATGGGACTTCCACTCATGATATTCGCACTTGGTAATCACCAAGATATGAGATTATGAGAACAAACCTACCATTTGGAATTCTACATGTTTTTGCTGTCATCAGATATTATTATCATATATCATGTGTAAGGATCCTTATAATTTATGATTATCATTAATACATGTCATGACTTGTGCAATTACATTTATTGACAAATATCACCACATAGACAACTGGTGGGAAGTAGGGTATTTTGGGTGCGTCACGAGTGGTATGTTATTAATGGATAAGTCGGGGAAGGATTTGTCACTTCCATTTATGGAATTTGATATATCGGCCCTTTTTTTGAAAAATAATAGTCATGAAAAATTCCATGGTCATGGTGGAAGGACATGTTTATTTTAGGTAGTTAATGAATGATGTGTCAAGTATAAATGTTGATGACACTAACATGAAACCGTCTTGAAGAGTTATTGTGAAAAAATAGATTATATTACAATGTGATCATTAAAATGTGGGTGTAATTGTTACAAAATCATGTTCATTCTCTTTGATGCCTTGACATGTTCATATATAGTGCTCTTGGATTTTAGTAAAACATGCCAAAATTCCAATGATATGCAATCCATGAGGGTCACACACTAAGTGATTTTGGTTGTCTCGATTAAATTCTATTTGAATTTTGTTAATATATGTTATTCTCATGACAATGGAATAATATTATTCATGTAAAAATGATTTCATAAATTAAATAAATATTTATTCAACAGATAGTGGTTAAAACTAATTTATTTATTTTATTTAACATTTAATAAATATTTATTTACCAGTTTGAGATGAATTAGTTATTTAAGATAATAAATTATATTTTTATTTTTTATGGTGTTCAATAAATTTTAGTGGGGTTCATGTGGACCATGTCTAACCTGATAGTAAAATAATTATTTTCATTGTGATAAATAATTATTTAACTAGTTTGCACAAATTAAAAAAATAGTACTATTATTTAGTGACACAGACTTTTATTTATAATTTTGTTTTGCACATGTTGGTGAACCATAAATATTTACATGGTTTTATTATAGATAGAATTAAATTTCTATAAGGTTATGAATGTATTTAATTTTAGTTACACAATTAAATATTGTAACTGATACCCCATGTCATTAAAGAGACACATACATCTATTGTGCAATGTACCAAACCGCACAATAGGTTAATTAATAATTGTTAAGGAAAATAATTTCTCTTTAAAATCCCCTTCCTTCCCCTCTAAAAAATGAGATATATTCTTCAAGGATGAAGAGCTAGTGATAAAGAACGACTAACATAAGGAACTAGCTTCACTGTTCTAGCACCCAGAGAATGAGTGGTTTCGATCAGAGGCCATCAGAGCATGTGTTGATAACCGCTAGAGGGATTCTAGTTTGGATCCTTGTAAGAGAAATGAGATAATTTGGATGGTTAATTCCTGATGATCAACACCATCAAAAAAAATACCAAAGATCTTGGATGTTTCATTAACTTAATTAAATTAATTATTAACAAGGTGTGAAAGATACTCTATATTGGTTTCAGGCATCTTCCTCCTTTATCAATATCATGGATTTTATTCTATAAAGACTAGATTTCATCATCGTATTAATCTCAGATTAATCATTGATCTTCAAAAAAAATTAATTTGGTTGTCATCCCAACCACGCTTTCACTGCGCCCGGATCCTACATCAATTTCACTAATAAATTGGACAATTTGTAAAATCCTAACTCTATATTGGGATTTTGGAATATCATAATTCATTTATGTGTGGTAGATATTTTGGTGATTATTTAATTAAATTTTTAATTGTATCTTAATATGTTTTATTAGAATGGTTTGGTATCTTACAAGGATATATAATGTGATTAAACTATTGAAATAATTAAATAACGTTGGATGTTAATGGAATCTCTTGGGAGAATTTATTACCAACAAAATTGAATTAAAATTTTAAAATAATGATATAGTAAATGAATAATATTGATAAGTCTTCTGGGAAGTGAATGGTGTATAATATATGTTATTATATTACTATAATTAATGTTTTTAAAAAAGTTACTCGGTATATTAAAGCGTATTATGGTACTGATTATAAATAATATAAAATGAGGATCTTCTTGATTATTGTTAAGTAGTGGTGTCATTTTTATGTGTTGGAAGAGGTATAAATAATTGTTGTAGTGTTAGTTATTGTGTGATTATAGGACATGGATAGAGATGATTTTGTATTGGAATTGGACCATATGTTGAGATTTTTTTATTCAATATGTAAATTATATTATTTTTTATATTTTATATGAACCACTGCCTAAGTTGGTTATCCAAAATAACACCTCTTTGAGGATATGGGTATAGTTTGATCCAAAAATATCTTGGATGTGGGTGATTATAAGGGGTAGTTAATTCTTTCTCTCATACATTATATTCCAAAAATAGTGTGATTGTGCTGAATGGGGATGTAATTTGTGGACTTGTTCATAGCATTTGGAATATCTCTATGATATTTATAAGTGGTATTTGAGTGATGGATATGGGGGTAGTGGTTGTGTAGTTATGGTATCCAATATATGGCAATGCTTTGTGGTTTGTTTTTTAAGGATGTGGGTGCAGTTATATGATTTATTATATAGTGGTGGAATGAAGTTATGGGATGGGTTAGAAGCTCCATGATTTATTTACTTGAAATGTGTATGACAAGATCAGGGGGAAAATGGGTACATAGAATCATTCATGATATATTTCCATTATTTAATATATCATTAAATTATATATATTTAAACAGTAATCTTTTGGTGATATGGGTTATAGATGACCATGGTTAAGGAACATGATGATTTTTTTATTTATTATAAAATACATTTGTATACCTCCCATATAGTAGAAATATTGATTATTAGTATAACCCTAAATAATATTCATTTATAATAACCTCTTCATCAATAAAATATTTTTAAATATTTCTTGAATAGTGTCAGTGATTGGTTTAAAAATTATTTTATTTGGACATAGTGATTAGAATGAAATGATGGTGCTTCTATCGCATGAGTAATTTCCCATTATAGTATTTACATTGAATACATTAGCCTTTCTTTTGTATTATATTCCATGAATATTTTAACATTTTTGAGTTTATAATTTATATTATTTTATGATAATGGTGTGTACTTGTATATATACTCTTTAACATAGGACTAATACAGGTAAATTCATATAATGGTGTATGTTTTATACCTATGGTTTTAGATGTCAACCTAGGGTATATTGGTAGTTGTTTCTAGGGTATCTATATTATGCACTACTAGCCTTGGAGTGAATATATTGGATGTGATTCATGATATTTGTAAATATAAAGGTTTAGATTATTCCAATTGTACCAACATTAATAAATTATTAAAACATCACTTTATGAGGATGTTGGTCAGTGAAAAATAAAATTGAAATCATTTCTCATTGAATTTGTTACTGAAAAGAATAAAATAAGAAACATTATATAGATGAATTAAATTTTTATTTATGTTATACTAATTCATTTTATTTTTATGATTATTTCATGAAATATTGAAAATAATAATTATTGAAGTAAATTTTCATGGGGATTCTCAACTAGAACATTTATATTAATCTTGTAATATTTATAAAGTAGAAATCACTATAATATAAATCTTGATATCACTTCATGGTTTTTTAATAGGTGAAGAATATGATTCTTGAATATCACATTTTTTATGATGATAATTTTTGGGTGTTATAATTAAATTTAATGTTGATTTATAAAAGGTTTTATAATATTTTTATGGTACCCTTTCATAATCACCTCACTAGTCTAATCATTTTTAATGATAATGGATAGAATTGATGAAATAAATTTTTATCTATTTTTTCATTAAATCATTTCAACAGTTCTATACCCTATTTATTTTTTGAATAATTTTTTATTGATATGATTATTTTTTAAATTAAGAGAAGTTTTTTCCCATCATCTATTACTTTTCGTAAAACATGAACAATTTAATTTTTATTTTGATGATTTATTTATTTAAGTTAAAATTGTTCAAATTTTTTTACATATGTATATAACACCCCATATGATTTTGTATTTTTTTTGTAAAATTAATTTATTCAATAGCATCAATTGCATGCAACATGATGTTATAAAAAACAATGAAAAAATATTAATATTATTATTTGAACATGACCATTATTATATAGCCATTAAAAATTGATAGATTCATAAGAATAACCATATATTAAATATTATTTTTATTGGTATTATATAAATAAATCATATTGAAAAAATTTTAATTACATTTTGGTGAAACCATGATAGGTTTGGAAAATATTAATTTCTCAGAAAAATTAATTTTTTTTTATTTTTTTTAAATATAATAAATAATTTATCAAAAATATTACGAAATAAAATTAAGAAAATTAATTATTATTTAAAAATATGAAAATTATCCAATGGTGAATTTTTAAAAATTTCTCTAAAAAGATTAATTTTTTGATAAATTATGGAATATAATGGGATTTATTAAAAAATCCATTTTGTTTCAAATCATTATAATGATATATTTAGAAAAATGAGATTAAATGATTTGTTTTTTAAATATAATATTTATTAATCCAATTTAATCAATTAAATTAAGTTAATATTTATTTTTTTAGGAAAACATTTTAAAAATTTGAATATTTTATGTTTGGAAAATTGTTCTCTCATAACTATTGTACGGTTAATTTTAAATTAGTTTCTTCGCACTTCTATAAATTTTATTTTATAATAATATATTTGATATTTGAAATAATAATAATTTAAATTATCTAATATTATTATCATAATTTTATACCATAATGATTTATAGACTGATATAAAATTATTTTCCATAGTTAACATAAAAATGGGTTTACTGGGGTTTAACTAAAAACAATATGGTTTAATAATTACCCAAACAATTTTAAACCTAAAATTTATTTTCATATTTTGAAATTATGTCCTATTATATCATCAATTTTATATCATATATCCCATTTTCATCAAAAAAATGTTTGTACATCTTTTTCTTTTCAAAATTTATAGGTGTTCTGCTATCATCACTTATAAATGGCCACCCTTATCCTCTCCTCTTCACACATACAAATATATTTTGTTCTAAAATGATCATCTCAAAAACCTTAATTAATTATATCCACTCATTATAGAAATAATATTTTTTTATTCTATCTACATATGGGTTTTCTTGAAAACCCAAGGATGTTACAGATAAAAGGGGTAACATTATTCAATGGGAATTTTTATTTTTACTATTCCTCCACCAGATTTTATTATTATTAGAAAAGGATAATATAATAACATCAGTATAATATATAAATTTATTTTTCCTATTACGGTAATGAACATCCTTAAAATATTCTTCCCTCAAATTGTATGTGATAATGTCGCTTGTGTGTACAACGGATTGTTGCCTCAGAAACCAATGTCACATGTTTTCGATATACCCCTCTCATGATTAGGTAAGATGATGTATATACTATATATATATTATATTTATAACATAAATAAACATCTATATATACATTATCACATATTCATTGTTTACTTCCCATTCCATATTGAAAATGATAATGTGATTCATGTGTACGGTAGACAGCAGTCTTGCGAAGCGATGTGATCTATATTTCAATAATGTTTTATAAATTAGTTAATCAATGATAAATTTGGTGGATATGTTTTATATTTGTAATATATAATATTTTATAAATTTAATATATTATTTAGATTTCTCATACTATTTTCATTTATTAAATTGAAATAGTTTTCATCTTTACGTATGGCCGACAGTCTCCTTGGAAAATGTATTTTATTTTCTATGTCTACAACTTATGGAATAACATAAATACATAAATACAGAATTATATATTATATTTATATATTTTTAATGTTATTTATATTTTGGGAAAATATTAAAATAAAAATAATGAATGAAATTTACAAAACCTACATGAAAAACAAATATATTATTTCCCAAATAGTGACCATAATGTAGAATTATTAACAAATAGGTAATAAAATGTCCTAAGTTAATAATTTATGGTCTAATACATATTCATATTTTTCAATAATAAATTAATAAGAAACATGTATTTATATTAGAATATTTTTTAATGCCTATGATAAAATTAGAGACTTGAGGTGAGAGATTTTTTTCTCAATTTTTTTTTCATTAAGAAATGTGTTTGTTATTCCCAAATCATATTTTATAAGGTGTATATATAGCCCCATTGACATATTATATCATGAATATCATTATATTATATATATATATATATATATATAATTTTTCATATCATTTTTATATTTAATTTTACTTTCCATTCAAAAGATACCAAGGTGAAAATGATTTAATGATATAATCTCTTCAATTGTTGGGGTTGTTTATGATTATGGTTCTGATGATAAAATATTATGATCCATCTATCATGATCCTCATGATTTTTATCCTATTATTATGTATTTAAAATATATTTTTCCCTTTTTTCTTCCCTTTAAGTAGTCAAGGAACACAACTAATGTTTTTAAGAAAATTCATCTTTATTTTTCTCTTATGTCAAGAGCCCTTTTTCATCAAAATGATTTTTTTCAAAAAAAAATTTAATTTTTTAACATTATCTGAATGATTTATTAAATAAAATATGTACTATTTTTATGTTTTTTCAACAAAAATTGAAATGAATCTCTATTTCATTTTGAAAAACAATGCATTTTAGGATATTATACGAAATGTAAAAAATAATATTTTTTTAACATGTACGACAATGACATAATTTCTAGATGTCCTGAAAATTATTTTCACTGAATCAAACTTTATATGAGTCAAGGTTATTTTAAATTAAAATCAATTCCCTAAATGTTTATGAATTTTTAATTTATAATATTTATATCAAAATAAAGTATATTTTTCACAAAGAAATAGTTGAAGTGGTTTTTATTTTAAAATTATTTTCAATATAAGATAACATCATACTTGTTAACTTGATATTTACTGGTCATATAATCCAATGATACCAGATTTTTTTCTCTATATGTATTATTCTTAGGATATAATGATGGTTATAGAGAACATTTATATTCCACAGTTTATGCCATTATAAAATGCTTATGAAGCCTTATTTTTTCACAGGTTATGCTTTTAGAAATGTTAAAATTTTTATGAAACCTTTTTCTATTCTATATTTTATGTTTGTATTAATTAATATCAAAACCATTTCTTTTGATGGGTTTTTATAAGAGTAATTCATTGTGAAATTATTGAATACATACATATGATTATAATTTTTTGATCGGTGGGGCCTCTATCTTTCTCCAATGCATTGGGTGAAGATTGAAATCTCATCATATTAATTGGACTAGAATGATGAGTGAACCCAATTAAATAAGGGAATATATCTACTATGATAGTCATGAGAGTGAACCTTGATAAATATGATGGTTTGGAGAGTTAAAATTTTCCATTATTATATTCAAAATAAGAAGTTGTGAACTACTTAGGAAATTATTTTATATGCTTATGTGTATGTCACAATTCCATGTATTTTGATGTTTTTATTCTCTCATGGTTAATTTTATTTGATTCTATTTTTATTTATGTCCTATAATCAACAAATCATTATTCAAAGACCCTATAGTATGATATATGATATACATGGATTTTTTTCAAAACTTTTTCCCATTTCTTCATATACATATGTTCATGTTATATTTACATATGTCTAATTTTTACCCTTATTGTCAATTTGATATCACAGTTTTTATGTTTCTTTACACTAGTTTGAAAAGGGAATTATTATGTATGATATTTAGAAGAAGTTTTATATTTATGAAGAACCTAGTTTGAGATTATGTACTCCACCTATAGAGAAACTTTTTATGTTTTCATCCTTCTATAGGCCTTATGAATTTTTTATCCTCAAGCATGTGTTTGAATAATATAATGATTGATCATCAAAAAATAAATTATTTTCTACGTGTGAAATGCCTTGTCAATTATATTTTGTTTCAGTGTATATAATTAGTTAACTATAAGAAATTGGGATGGATGACCTTTTTTTAGAACCCATAGGATAATAATATGTATATGGTAACATCCAAATGATTTGTTAAGGAATATATAATGGGAGTTTCCCATAAATAAATACCTATTTGGATACTATAAGTGCAAGTGGTTTTAGAATGAATTTAAATAGGGGAAAGAACTCTGAAAAGGGCATGTCAATATTGACTTGAGCATTACCTGGTACATAAAAAAGGTTATTACTGTGTAATTGTTTTGACATTCCCAACAGATATGCATTGTTCAAATCACGTTTTCCATATTATAAATTAGGATATATTTGATATTATTATGATCATATATGATCTTGGTTATACCTATGTTTCCATATATTAATAATAATTTCACTGAATTTATACATCCGAAATTATTTTTGGAGCTATGTGGTTTTACACTATGATTTGTCCTTCTCCCACTATGCAATTTGGTTTTAGTGTATGACTAGATCCAAAATAAATTATGTTAATAATAAATTTGATGACAAATGAATCAAATTTCCTCTTAATAAACTAAATGTTATAGGAGCATGAATTTGAAATATCATTTTCCCCCTTATGGAACATTATTAATCTATGAATCATGATACATTTTCAAATTATAAAAAGAGATAACAACTTTTTGTTTCATCCATTTTGAGTAAATTTCCACCTTTGTTTAGTGGATCCTCTGATGAACTAGTTGTTGAAGAATGGATCAGGACCACAGAAAATATATATTATATCCTCTAGTGTTCAAAGAATGAGAATTTCATTATTTTTTTCAACCATTTTCATGGTGAAACATATAAATGTTGGAATCTTATCAATAATACAATGAAAAATTATGAAATTGACTCCATGGACTGAGACAAGTTAAATAAATTATTTTTTAATAATTTCATTTCTTGTATTTTTTATATGAGGTTTGAAAAGGAATTACTTGAGGAAAATTAGTAGGATATTGAATCTACCTATGATTCTAATATTACAAGACATGAAGGGTATGCTTCTCGTATTATCATCCCACATGAAAGTATGTTCGATCAAATACATAGTGCTTATAACCATGCTTTAAAAGGGAATTTTCAATAAGATAATTTAGTATATAAGATGAAATATTTCGATGTGATATCATGGTGGAAATGGGTACTGTAGTTTCTTATTAATTTCATGGTTTTGATAAGAATAAAATGATGGAATTTTGTGGAATATCAAAAAACTAGGGAGAGAGAAATATGATATATCTTTTATGCTGATTTTTTGGGAAAAATAATCTACGAAATTTTATTTGGGTAATATTAAATGATAAAATTATGGTAAGGAAATTCATTAAAAAATTGACTGCCTAAGTGATGGGTTAAAGTTATATAATGTTGAAAATATATTGAAAGCTCTACAAAACACATCACCCATGAGGTACTATTTTAAATGAAAGGAGTATGAGAAATATTCTAACCATTTCCAAATATAAAGGTTATTGGTGATGGCCATAATCAACAACCTCATATTCTAGAGGACAAAGGAAAATCTTATGGGGTCATTTTTTTGATGAGGGGCATGATAAAGGAATGGTGAAAGGGACACATATAATCCACTATATAACTTGTAATGTATTATTTAAATCTAGATACACCCATTAAGTTTTATACTAGTAATTTAATATGTAAATAATGATTCAAAATAAATTATTTGATAAATAATTATTAATAAAAACACTTAATTTTACGATGATCTAATATTAATTAAATGTATCTTCTTTACTTGATATTTTTGGAACGTGCTTCATACAAATATGGTCATTATTCTTGTGGTTTTATTTGATGTTATCATAGGCATGTATTTCATTTCCATATATAAATATCAAAATAATTATCAGGTAAGGGAAAAAATATATTGACATCCAAACCAACCAATGATCATTTATCACTAAAATGTTAAATATGATCTTCTAATGGAAATCATATCATATGAATAGGTTTTGATTCATACTAAATTGTGATGTTTACCTAATAGGGTTTCTGTGAAACTCAACATCAATGATATACAAATTTTTTGGTAGTGTGTTGTTGCCATTATAGAGGATTTTCCATTCTTTCTACCAGAAATGTGATGCTGATATCCCAATAATACTCATACATGGTGTTAGGATTGTTTTTAAGACTCCTTATTGAATTTCCTTGATAGAGTTGTAGAAATTAATGAAGAAATTTCAATAGATTCATGAATTTGGTTTAAATCATTCATTTTTATCTCCATGGGATTCACCCATTCAATTTTTCAAAAGGATATATGGATAAATATGACTTTTCATTAATTATCATGAGTTTATCATGACCACAATCAAGAACAATTATCCTCTACCCTGTATTGATGACTTTTTTGATAAACTATAGAGATTTCAATAATTATCTATTTTTTAACATCATTATATATTTCATAAACTGAGATTCAATAAAGATGATATACTGAATACTACATTCTATAAATGGAATGTACTATGTGAATATATATTGATTCCTTTGGGTCTAACAAATTCCCCCACTATCATTTTAGTTTTTTGTGACAGAGTCTTTATAGTATTTCATGATCATTTAATGGTAGCCTCTGTATAATATATTATTATCTATAAAAATATTAACGAAGATCAGTATGAAAATATTATAATTTTAATAATTTTCGTAATGAAGGATAAAATAAATGATATAATTATAAATTGAGATTTTTTCTAAAAAAGGATCCATTTTTTGGACAAATAATCTCAATAGAGTGTATATTTTTAGATCTGTCAATGATGGAGGTTATTGATATAGAAAAATGACTCTTTATATCACATTAATACATAATTTATTACATAATATTAATCATAATAAAACCCAAAATATGGATAAGTACTGTTTTTTTATTATTAGGTACGTCAAATAACAACATAAAATAACATCTACATCAACTAAATTGAAAATGCCCTCATGATGATCATAATAATCCATTTCTTTTATAGCTGCATGGGAAAACATGGGGCCATTAATAAGGTGTGAGATATAAATACTCCTAAGGTTGCAATCATGGAAAGGGTAAAACATGTTATACAATAGGAATATAAATGCTGTATAAATGTTAAATGAATAATAAGGGATGATGAACATGATAATAATAACATGGGATATGTGGAAACAACATAAAACACTACATCATAAACATTGGTCTATGATAAATACTAAGACATTGTCTATTATTTATATGTGTATTATTTTCACCACCATTTATATGAAATTGTTGAAATATTCACGACATTGTTATCTTGGAGAGGAAATCATCATTAATGTTCTACAGTATAACAACGTCACCTAATAATATATTAAATGGTTTGTTGAGAGATAAAGAGTTATATAATCAGTTTTACATAAGGTGTTAATTAATAGGTATATGTAAATTAATATCCCAACATAAGGAATTGAAAATAGAGGGCATAAGATAATAATAAAACACGAATAAAGAAGAGAATGTGAAGATCCCTTACGTGAGTGTGGGACTCTAAATTCATGGGATGCACATCTTGAGAACTTGTGGGTGCCTTGGGGGCACCCTATAGAGGGGCGGTCAATGAGATAATGTTCTTTATGGATTTATAGTGACGTGGAATGGATAATTGTGTGGGTTTATATAGGAAATGAGTGTTCATTTATTTATTATTTATCAAACTTAGATTTTGGACTCTATATAAAAGGATAACAAAAACCACAAACCTTACCAGCATTTTCCCAATGGTTTCTAAAAAATGAGACTGGTTTGAATTTTTTTATAATAAAAATTGCAAAAATAAATTAAATAATTCCCTTTCATATGTGGAATCGAGTAATTTTCTTAATGAAATGATTCAACAACCTAAAAATATATTATATGTTTTGGAGGATTACTGATGGTTTTAAAAATTAAATAAAATAAACATAAAATCACATTTTATTAAAGGAAAAACATAAATTTTTTATTGGATGTCTTTTATTGTATTTATTACATTACTATTGGGTCATTATGATGTCATAATACACAGCTTATATTTATACGATATTTAATATTCACTTGAAAATTCAACTATCTCATAAAATAATGAAAAAATCCCAGTTGGATAATTTTGACATTTGGATTCCAAAAAAATTAATTTTATCTATTTTTTTTACATATTTTAAATTTCACATATAAAATAAAACATACATTTGTAAAGAAATTATGGGTTTTATTTAACAATAATGATTTTCAACCCCATATAAAAACATACATTTAATATCATCAAAAATTTTTAATCCATTATATTTGAAAAAAAATTCATCAAAAATAATATTTTTTTAAACAATAATTTATTTAATAAAATATATCAATTCATCGAAATAAATTCCTTAATTAAATTTTAATATTAACAAGAAATAAAATTTTAGATTTTCTCTATTAAAAATTAATTTATGAAGTAAAAAAAATATGCTGAATATATATCCATTATTATATAAAAAATAATTTATATATACATATTTCTCGGGTCATGGTACATATTTCATTAACACACAGACAAAAATTCCCTATGATTATGGTTTTTATGGTGATATGACCATTGGGTGGTTCGGCGTACATGGTTTGGGTCATTATCTCGATGAGCATGAACTTCAACTTTATATTGTTTCCCTCATGCAATATTTTTTTATCCATGTTTGGGCTAGGAAAATGGAAAATCATTGTAATTATATATACCTCAAATGATCTGATAAATGGGATTCATCTGGTCTGATCATACTATTTTAGGTCATTATATCATATGTCTATGCCAATTATATTTATTAAAAAATATATTTATACAAATCATGTGGTAACCAGTCAATATCTATGTTATCAACGGTAATGATAATTGACAATAATTTAAATCCTATAGGATATAACAAAACCAATGGAGTAAATTTGTTTTTTAACCTTATTACATAAAAATAAATTAAATTAAATTACAAGGAAAGTTTCATTTATATCTATTTAGGTCCATAAAATATTTCCCCCATAAGAATATTTACCCTTAAAATTATCATATCCCATAAAAACTAATGAGTGTAACTTTGTTTCACCACTTTCTCAAGTTCCCATGTCTCTTCTTAAAAAGTGTTATTTTTCCAAACCAATTTTACGCAGTGTATTGTCTTCTACCATAGAATTTTTAATCTATGATATAAGATCATAACTAAATTCTCCTTATAGGAACGAGCATTATCTGATGAAACCACCTATGTATTGAGTACATGTGAGGGTCTGGTATGTAATTTCTCTATAGGGTTACATAGAGTAAATCATGTACTTGATATAGGTTAGGTGGGAGAGATAGTATGGAGGCCCCTACTCTGACGAAATCCAGGATATAAAAGGGGTTAATTTATCGTCGACTAAGATTTCCCTTATACCTAAATCTCATCACATTATTCCTTAGAGATATTCAGTGGAATACCATGTCTCTAACATCATACTCTACATCTTGTTGATAATTTTTATCATAGATATTCTATCAAATCTGTGCATCCTTGACTTTCTGCTGGATGGCATTAACTGTTTCCACCATTTCTTCTACCGTTTAAAGACCTAGATGTCCAAGTTCCCCAACATCTTCCTAGCATGTAGGTTTTCTATCACACTTCCCATAAAGGGCTTCATAAGAATCTATTTGGATGCATGAGTGGAAACTGTTGTTTTAAGGGTAGATGACCAGAGGTAGATGTTGGTACCATCCTCCATTAAATTCAATTGAGCATGCTCTCAACACGTCCCCAAGTGCATTTATAGTTCACTTCCATTGGCCATTAGTATGAGGTTTATAGGTCGTACTAATATTTAGAATAGTTTATATTGAATTTTTGGATAATTTTTTGTATCATGTAGATGAATATCTCAACTCAATCAGATATAATTGATAGTGGTACTCCAAAAGTGTTAGCACTTCACTTATATATATCGATTCCATATTATCTAGTGGTAAGTTCCCTAGAATTTTTGTAAAGTGATCTGCCATTGTATGATGACCCAAACCAATATAGAATTGTCTCCCATGGATGTCTTTGGATGTCCACTGAAAACATCCATTGGGATTTTTTCTCATTTTTATGTTGGTATGGATAATGGTATCACTTTCTAGCATACTTGGAACTTTGATGCATTTTTATCGATCTCCATGATTATATTTTCCCACTGACAATTATCTAAATGGTCTTGATACATTTTTTGGATTCATAGGTTAATGGAGAATTTCAAACTATATGCATCACCAAACCTCTCCTTCTTTAAATCAGGATTTTACAGTAAATATTGACATGACCCTAATCTCAAATATCATTCTACATTAACATTTAAATCCATGAATTTCCATTTCAATATAGTTTCCACATTCCCCTAAATTCTCACATCATCTCATTGATAATCCTTTGTCCTCTTTATTATATATGTTGGATCAATTATTTTCGAATGGACTAATGATGTTACTTACCTTATGATTCCCATGTATATCATTTTCAAATATATGAAGAAAAAATCTATATTAATTCTCATCAATGATAGAATTTTTGGATCCTTTCTAGAATGCGTGTCTTCCACCTTATTCACTTTACTATGATGGTAGTGGATTGATAACGCATAGTACTTAATTAATTTTAACCATTGTTTTTGGAACATATTCATCTATTTCTATGTAAATATATATTTGAGACTATTGTGACCCATATATAATTCATAATTCTTCCCAGAGATATAATGCCATGATATTTTCCAAGAAAATATTATTGTATCCAACTACAGATCATGTGTTGGGTAATTATGTTCCTGAACATTCAACTAAAATGAATTATTCTCTATGATATTATTATTATGCATTAACAAATATCACATCCCTTATTCAAAATTTTACTAAATACACATGAATGTTCTCATAATATAGGAAGTGTGAGCTCCACTATAGTGATAAATCTCCTTTTCATCTCATTGATGCTCCCTCCACATTCGTCATTCTTTGATAACATCCCTTTATTCAAATTTATCCAGGTAAGATGGTTTTACAATCATGAAAATATTCTACCAAATCAATGATAATATAATGGTAATACAATGATACTATATATATATATATTACATATGTTGGCCTCATCTATCCTTCAATTGCTTCTAATTTAGAATGTTCTACAAAAAATTCTCATTGTTTGTGATAATATTCCCCCTGAATGAGGCTTTATTCAACCAAAACTCACATTTTTTATAATTATAATAAATTTATCTTTTAATAATGTCATTATAACATAAATTAGATTATCCTCATTCTCCCCCTTGGTTTTTTATAATATTGTAATATCATTTAAAAAACAACCCAAAGTGTGTCGAACTAATCTCTAAACATTAAATTCATTAAATAAATGAATATTTTTAGAGAATTTGTGAGTTTGAACGACATTACTATAAAAAATAGTGCATGTACACTATATTAAAAGTAGTCTTGGGAATATCGTCCTTCACACTAACTTGGAAATATCCCAACCACTGTTCCACCTTGGAGAAAAGTTGTGTTTCTCATAGAAAATCGAACAATTCACCAATACATGGAAGAGGATTTTTGTTCTTTTTCATGATATTTTTTATCACATGATAATAAATTACAAGTCACATTGAACCATCATTATTCCTAAAAAATAGGGCAGGTAGAACCCATGGTGAAGCACTTGAGGAAATGAACCCTTTATCCATATTCTTCTACATTTTAATCTTCATCCCCTCATGCTTCACAATAGACTTTATATATGGAGTTATAGATAATTCCAAGGCCACATGTATAATCTCAAATAAAAATTAAAACTCTCAGCTGGTATGAGGACCATGCAATTACATAGAAAACACATCAGTTTATTCCCTAACAATATACATTTTTTGAAGGGTGGATGTTTCCTTATAATAATTCATTTAATATAGATATGATTACATATAGGGAAATAATATCCATGATTATGATGTTGGTTTGAAATAAGATCCATCCTTCACCCTGTACTTTTATTTTTTTTAAGGATCATTCCCAATATGAAGATTGATTTTCTTCATAAGGAAATTTAAGTTTTTTCTATATAGGGAATCCAATACAATCCCATAATTGCCTAAAATTACAGAAAATTTAATATAACATGGTTATATGGGAGGTTTATCTTAAAAATTGTGATTGGGGAAGAGTTATATACTTGGGATGAAATAATTTCCATATCTTCCATTTTCACGGACATCTCAACTTCTATTTTTTCTAGTGGTGTTTGAATAGTTAAATTAAACATTCATGATATAAAGGAATATATAGAACCAGAATCAAATTGTACGATCAAAATTCAAGAATTAACAACTAGAATACATAGAATCATATAATTTTTGAGATCCACCTCAGTGGATGAGATGAAAAATACATCCCTAACAACCATGGTGGTTATTGGTTATCTCTAAACCCCTTGGATTATGGAATTGGATTGCCTAGTGCCATGATTTGTTTAGATGAATAAATTAACAATATGGTATGGATTGACTAGAACATTACTTTCCTCTATAGAATTTCTGGGATTCTCCTATCATTGGTCACTACATAGGTTCTCATCCTTCCCGTATGTAATGTATTTTTTAAACCCCCTTAGGAAATTTCTAGTGTGCTTCTTTATGAAATGTTGAAAATTGGTATTCCAAAATTTTATGGATCCATTAGATTTCAAAATCATTCTACCAGAATTATACAACACGTTTTTCATTATATCAGCATGATAACCTTGATATTTTCTGATCAACATTTCAACTTTGAGGGCACATTTTAAAATTTTCTCATAGATCTCAATGTCTTTGGTCACCATGTACTTCTATATACTAGGAATTATCCAACAAAACAAGTGGTTATTCATATATTCCTGGATAATGATTATGCAATAGGAATATCATAGAAGACATGTGATTTTTTCCTCATATTACTTGATAACTTTTTCATCTTTTTTCTTGTTTTAAATGAAATAACATTCCATTTAAAGATTGATAGTGTGAGGAAAATATTTATTAAGAACGATTTATTTAATTCCTTCCACCCCATCGATTTGGTATCCTCTTTCAGCTTCGTTTTCTTGATCAATGTACACCACTAATCAACTTCTCACTCTATATGATATACAAATAGTGTAAGCAACTCTTGTTTGAAAAATTGAAGGATGTAGAATATCTTATCAATAATGTTGATTCATTGTTCCATGATTAAGGGATTGGATGATCAACTGAAATTAAAAGGCCTCTATCTCATAAAGGAATCAATTTCAATTTATTTCATTTTAATGGGGATTTGGTAGCTACTCTAGATCTGGGATTCTAATAACAAACTAAGTTAATATATAATGTATTGTCACTATTTTTTTAATTCCTGCTCCCATCAGGGTTTTAATCTCATTGGGGAAGTGATCATATTTCCCTTCACATTGGTTTTTTATCATCTTTCTATAATTTTGGTCCTTTGGATAAAATAGAAATGAAATATTTGTATGAGTATTCGTAAACTTTTAAATTCATAAAATTTTATCCAATTACATTAAAGGGAAAAATTTTAAATGACATGTATTTTCATGACATATGAATTTATGGGATTTAATCTATGATATCCTTGATCTATTTCCTAATATATTATCAAATGTAATTTTTTTAAATAATAATGGTTCATAATTGGATTACGAATTAACAAAACCATATCCCCCAAGTGTATCAAACCATGTGAATAGAATGGACAGTTTTCATGTATCAAGTAACATTATGTTAGGCTTGTCATACCATGATAGAGTTGTTACCCATTGGTATATATTGTCCAAAACCATTTCAACTTGTAGTATCCAAAAAAGGATTTAATTTCATGATACACCACTTTATCTATACTTACCAAAATTTAGGGATGTTTTAATATAAATCATCTAATCCATATTAATTTCTCTAGAATTTTCCAATCCTAATAAAAAATAATATTTTCTAGTGATACCATCTATAAGAACTATATTAATTTATTTTATATTAATACATGATTTGTTATCTAATTATTCACATAATGAAACCTGTAGTATTGATAATTTTAGTTTCTTTTGAAATTAGGTACATTACATAACCACATAAAACTTGAAATAGATCAACTTTAATGAATACATACTTAACATGATCATAATATTCCAGGGATTTTAAAACTACACTATATAACCTAGGTATAGACATAAGAAAGGGTAAATATATAAATTCCATAATATAATTAATCATGGAATAGGGAAAACCATGTTTGAAAATATGAATATCAAATATAATTAATGGAACATGAACAATAAGGGATGACATAACATGATGATCATAACATGGGAAATGTGGAACCAACAAAAACCAATGCGTCATAAAAATTGGTTAAGGGTAATTTTTAAGAAATCATGATGTATAAATTCCCATAATGAAATGATGTTTATTACCTATCCCATCATGACGTCACATGAGGCTAAAAATTACCCAATGCAATGGAGCACTACATAATTTTGGGTGCACCTGTCACATTAATTCCATTATTATACTTAAGTGTCCATCATAGATCATGCTACAAGGATTCATGCATCATCATATTTTATTTAATGATCAATGTTTTTTTATTAATACATTTATTTCCCATGTCAATTAAATATATGTTTATTAATGTAAAAACCCTTGATAGAAAATTGGAGAGACATTCCCTACACAATTATTTTGGCATTGAAAATCGTGGTGAAATTTGTTTTAGCACAACAATGCAACCTAAAAATTAATAAAATGGGTTGATGAGAGTGAAATGGGTTTCAGATAATTTGGTAATCAAATATGTAGAAATAGGTATATATCAGTACATATTCCAACATATGTAATTATAAATATAGAAAAAATGATAATAAGAAAACATGAATAAAGAAGAGAAGATGAGAATTCCATCCTTGAGTGGGTGACTCCAAATGCTTTGAAGGAGCTTATTGAGAGCATGGGGAGACTTGGAAGTGCTCTAGAGATGGTATTAAAGTGTAATTATGTGCTAAATGGATTTTATTGAAGTGTAATGGGATCTTGGGGAGATTTATACTGGGAGTAAGTGAGGATTTTATAATTATTTCTCATACATAGGTTTTAGAATCTATATAACAAAATCCACAAAACCACATACCTTACCATGGTATCTCCCATGGTTTTCACAAAATTGGAGTGATATTATTTATTTTATATGGTTAGGAGATGAATTAAATTAAATGATTCGTTTTTTATGTAGAATTCAATCATAATCATAATCAAATGATTTAAATACCATAAAATATATTATATGTTTGGGAGGATTTATAATTGATTAAAAAATATATAAAATGAACATGAAACAAAATTATTTTAAAGATAAACAAATATATGGTCATGGATACCTTTTAAAATATTTATTACATCAATTTTGCGCAATTATGAGGCCATAATAGACAATGTATATTTATATGGTATTGAATTTTTACTTAAAATTTTAATAGTCTCAAAAAAATTAAAAATATTCCGTTTGATAACTTCAAGATTAAGATTCCCAAATTTATATTGATTTTATCTAAATAAATTTATAAAAATTTGATTTTTCACTTTTAAATTAAAATGGGAATTTTCTTTAAAAATGATTTGTTTTTTTTTTGACATTAACAGTTCTCAAACCCTTCAAAAATTATAGTTGACTTCATAACTATTATTTGATAATTTTTAGTCGATAAAAAATTATTTAATAATTATATTTGACTAAATTATATTTTTTTTTCAAAAAACCATTTATCAATAATAGTATATTCAAAAATTGAATTATAATATAAACCAAAAATACTATTTATATTTTATTGTATCAAAATAAATATCATTTATAAATTAATCGTAACATGATTAAAATATATCCATTATTCTATAAAAATAATGTACAAACTTGTATCTCACACGTATTGATACATATATCTATAATACACTTACAAAATACCTGATATTATGGTGCATGACGGTGAGACATTCATGGAATGGTTCGACATACATGGTTTGGGTCGTAAACTCAATAAGCTAGAACTTCGCCCATAAATAGTTTCACTTAGGATTATGTTGTTGTATCTCAGCTTTTCCTTGGTCATGGTAAAATTCCAGTGATTCTATCTCCCTCATAATCTGTAATAAATTGGATTCATTGGGTAAGATTCTCTTGGTTGAGACCATCACTTCCTTTTTTCTATCAATTGGATTTTTTAAAACCATATATTTATAATAATTAGGTGATCACTGTAAAATGAATATATTTTCAATGGTGAATATTCTTAAGGGTCATATAAACATGATAGGATATAATAAAACCAAATGATTGACTGTGATTTATATAATCACATTACATAATAATACATTTAATTAAATCACAATGGAAATTTTTTTTATAACCATTTAGGTCGTTATAATTGATTTTTTCATTGAAAAACCGATGTGAAAATGATATATAGTCCAATTGGTTTAGCTAGATTTTATCAACAGTTTGAGGAGAATTTATCGAAGCTATATAATCCACTCACTATGTTAACTTTGATTGAATCTATGTTCATCTAGATAGCTATGTGTGTGGAAAATTTTAAGGAACTAAATAAAAGATTAGTCGGCACTTCATTGTTTACATTACCCTATAGTAGATAAGGGTTTTGTAATCTATAGTGACGTTTCCATGAAATTATGGGGATTTGTTGTTTTGTATAATCATGTGGTTATATCTTATAACACAAAAAATATGGTTCATGAGAAATATTACCCAATATATGTTTTGGAGTAACCTGTGTAATTTCTCCATTAATGATATACTGGAATTATATATTCATAGAATATTGTGATATTTATACCAATAAAAAAAGTTAAAATTACATATTCAGATAGATATATTTGAATATTCTTTAGATAAGAAGGATAGATGTAACGTCCCCAACCCGGATGCCACTGAACCGGTGCTCCAAGCCGGGTAGTTACATGACCTTAAGCGCTCCTCCCCGTACGCCAAAGGCTGCCGACTAGTAGCGAGGGTCTATGTAGTCAAGTGGGGAGACTATACCCCCTATTTATCATAGTAAGCCACAACATAGTAACAAAATAGCAGAAAACCATAACCAATTAACAAGAAACATGTATAAAAACAAATCCATCAGTAAGTATGGCATGTAATTCTATAAGTGAAAAAGTGAACAACAGCCCAAAATAAAGACAACAGGAAAAAACCAAAAAATATTCCTGACTCCAAGTCTAGATCCTCCACCAAGTGCTAACCATGACACTCACTATCTAGAAAGGACCCTTGCCCTCATCCTGACCTGCAAACATGAAGTCTGATCAGGTACCCAATGGCAGCCCGAGCAGGGTGTCAGTACAACTCAGTAGGCCACCACCAACGGTGTCTACAAAATATCCTGTATAAACAGGTAGTGCATGCAAAAGAGATATAAATGATAATTGTCAAGTAATTAATTATGGTTCCATTAACAAAATTCAAAGCAAATCCATTAACTCCTCTGTTACAATTAATTTCAGAAAAATTACCATTACTAACCATTTAATCACATTTCCATTAGTTAATCACATTCATCATGTTACATGGGTCTAAGGCCAACAATCACATGCAAGAGGGTAAACACAATGTTATACTATCTCACTAGGACTAACCCCTAATAGCAACCATATCCTCACCTCGAAGCCTCAGTTCGTGTGGATGAAACCATTAGGAGAATAAACCGTCAGTACCCTTTCCTAACACATCCATTTAGCGTAGATGTTAGAGCCTCAGTCATAGCTCAACCCATGGGCATAGATCCTCATGTCATACCCCACACTACGAAGCCATGTGCACATCCTTATATATATGTAACTGTCAACCATCCAACCATTTCCCATTGGAAAACACTATTCTTAATAACCCACATGGAAATTCACATTATTCCATAACCCATTAACACATTACCATTTCACATCATTTTACCATGCACCCAATTCCCATGTGTTATGCCTATCTCACTAAGCATTCAATCCTAGACCCATAACCTATCTCATTATGGTCTTTAATCAATTTTCACATTAACCCATTTAACCCGTTCATCATTTCCATGAATCAACCATTCATCCATTTCAATTAACCCTCTGGTTATTACCAAGTCTAGGTGCATCACCTAACTTCTATTTATAGTTCATCCAATCATGCCAACATGTTTATCAAGGGATATACAATTCACTACAACAAGTCACTTGTTTAATGTCAATCCCTAAACTCAGGAAAAGTCGACACATCCCATGTATGGACCAATTAGGTCAAGTCAATCCTAGAACATCCCACAAGGATCGTGAGGGTTCCCATTTGACATTTTAAACATCATTAAAACCAAGCATACCAAGGTTATTCAAAACCTAACCAAGGGAAACAAGAACACAAGTAAACATGCACAATAACCCTAAAAAACATGGGATATAACTTGTAGAACACGTACCTCGAAACCGCGGTTGAAAGCACTACCTATCAGGTCCCTAGACCTCGATCCAACAAACCTTCGAAGCATCAACCTAATACTCACCCAAAAGGTAGGGTTTTAGAGCTTCAAAATGAGAGGGATAGAATGTAGTAACCCTAAACCAAAAAGGGATGAAATGATGAGGTTAGCCTTACCCGGAGCATCGATCCGCAACCAAAGACACCAAAAACACCTTATAATCAATGTAGATTGATCTCTCGAAGTCCGTGTGAGGTTTGGTTCGTGGCTAAGGTGAATAGAGGAGGAAGAGATAAAAATCTCAGGTGGAGTTTAAAAAGACCGGAGTAGCAATTTTTTAAATTTTCCCAAATTTATGTAGTCGCACGGTTTGTCCGCACGGTTTGGAAAAAAATGCAAAAACTATGTGCATGCCACTACCTGAAGGAGGAGGAGTAGCATGGTTTAGCCACACAGTTTGGAAAACCATGGCCAACTGTGCGCTTGCTTCTATCCAGAGGAGGGAGGGTCGCACGGTTTCGCCTGGGCAGGCCGCACGGTTTGGTTGATCATGCGCAAGACGTGTGCCTTGGTCTTTTTTTCCCAGACTTCCCTTTTTCCATGCCCCGAGCCCCCAGAACACCCCAAGGCATCTCACACTTTCAATATACCTTTTAAAGTCCCAAAAGCATGGGTTTAACCCAGATCACAACAAAAGCATACCTTTCCAAAAACCGAGATCTTACTACCTCCCCACCATATATCGGTTCGTCCTCGAGCCGAGTTCCCAAGCCTCACTGCTCCACCGAATAGAAGAGTTTGGGCCACTTATCTCGTATATCCGATTCCAACACCCATGTTTCTTCCTGAAAATTCTCTATAATACCATATTTTTCGCACTAATGGCACAACCTTGACTCGCAAGACTTTTTCACTGCGATCCACCACATGAACCAGATGCTCCTCAAAGGACGCATCAACCTCGAGTTCCAAATCCTCAACATGAACCACATGAGATGTGTTAGGGTGATACCGTCGAAGCTGCACCACATGAAACACATCATTCAACCCACCATACTGATTTGGAATAGCAAATTAGTAAGCCACTAGTCTGATCCTCTCCACTATCTCAAAAGGTCCCACATACCTGAGCGCCAGCTTACCCTGCTTCCAAATCCATCAATGACCCATCCTTAGCGACACCCAATGGAATACATTATCACCCATCCCAAAATCGAGAGATCGACGCCTCTGATTTGTATACGACTTCTGCCTACTCTGAGCTGTAGCCATTCCATTCCTGATCAACTGAACTCTCTCTAAAGTCTTCTGCATGAGACTCAGCCCCAACAACTCAGATTCACCAGGCTCTAGCCCACAAAATGGAGATCCACATTGACTCCCATAAATTGCCTTAAATGATGCCATCTTAATTGCATCCTAAAAACTGTTGTTGTAGGAAAACTCAACCAACGATAGGTGACTCTCCCAAGAACTACCAAAGCCCAAGACATAGGCTCATAACTTGTCTTCCAACACTTAGATCATACGTTCTGACTGCCCATCCATCTACGGGTTGAAAGTGTACTCAAAAACACCTGCGTACCAAGCCCCACCTACAACCCTAACCAGAAATGTGACATGAAATTTGGATCTCGGTCCAAAAATGTGGTCTGTGGCACCCCATGAAACCACACTATCTCCCGAACATACATCTCACCCAACTGGTAGACTTTATAGGTCTCTTGAATCGGTAAGGATTGATCCACTTTCGTTAACTGGTCCACAACCACCCATACTACATCATTCTTCTGTGGAATCCTCAGAATACCCATGAGAAAATCCATTGTCACATCATCCCACATCCATTCCGGAATGGGAAATGGATGAAATAAACCACTTGTGCGTTGATGCTCAACCTTCACCTGCTGACAGGTAAAACACCATGCCAGAAAGCCCAAAACATCCTTCGTCATTCCAGGCCACCAAAAATGCCTTCAAAGATCACCATTCATCTTGGTCAATCCAGGATGCACAACCCACATTTATGCATGGAACTCTCACATCAACTCTTCTCGCACACCATTTGGCACAACTACATGATCATGAACATGAACAACACAGTCCATGCCGACGGCCCTAACCAAAGGTAGCTCCACATTTTTAAGATTTTTCTTCATGATCAATCACTCAGGATCATCAAGATGACCTTCTTTAACTCCACTTAAAAGCTTCAAATCCAACATTAAGGAAGCAAGAGTGACCTGCCCATTCTCCACCTGTACCTCCAGGTGCATCTCTGCAAACAAAGGCATCACCTTCCACTCGGTGATGGACTCCTGAACCATCAAATTCAGAACCATACTGCTCAAAGCATCAGCAACATTGTTTCCCCATCCCAGCGTGTACAACAACTCAATGTAAAAAGACTAGAGAAATTCAACCCATCTTCTTTGCTAAAGATTCAGATCCCGCTGTCAGAAGATGTACTTTAAACTCTTATAGTCGGTAAACAGGGTAAACTGTTCTCCCAACAGATATTGCCTCCAACCCTTCAAGGCTTACACTACTGCAGCCAAATCAAGGTCATGAGTGGGATAATTTTGCTCATGAAGTATCAACTGCCTCGACCCATAAGCCACAACCCACTCCTCCTGCATCAACACAATCCCATGTCCGACTCCGGACACATCACAAAACATGATGTACTTCTTACCCGGCTTAGATAAGATCAAGATAGGAGCGGTAGTCAGTTGCTTCTTCAACTCTTGAAAGGCACTCTCACAAGACTCCGACCATTCGAACCTGATTCCTTTCTTGGTCAAGCCTAAAAGTGGTGCTTCCAAGTGAGAGAAATCCCAAATGAACCTTCGGTAATTCCTAGAGAAACCCCGAAAACTCCATACATCAGAAACACTCTTGGGATGCTCCCAAGATAAAATCTCTTTCACTTTATCTGGATCCACTGACACAGCTGCCTCAAAGATGACCTAACCTAGAAAATGCACCTCACTTATTTAGAATTGACACTTTGACATCGTGGCGTATAGTTGATTCTCTCTTAGAGTACCCAAGACGATGTCAAGATATTGGGAATGATCATCGTGAGTTTTGTACTACACTGTGATATCAACTACAAAGACAACCACAAACCAATCTAGATAGGGATGAAATATCCATTTCATCAAATCCATAAACACCTCCGGTGCATTGGTCAATCTGAATGGAATTACCACAAACTCAAAAAACCCGTACCGACACTGGAATGATGTCTGCTGTATGTCGGAAGATCTCACCCTCAACTGGTGATAACCCGACCTTAGATCAATCATAGAAAACACTAATGAACCCCTAAACTAATAAAACGGGTGATAAATTCAAGGAATAGGGTACTGATTTTTCTCCGTCATCTATTTCGACATTCGATAGTTAACACATAGCCTTAGCGACCCGTCAGACTTCTTTGCAAAAAGAATGGGAGATCCCCAAGGAGACGTACTAAGATGGACAAACCCCTTACGCTCCAACTCCTCAAGCTGAACTTTCAGTTCCTTGATTTATGTCGATTCCATTTGGTATGGCAGAATAGAAATTGGCTCTTCTCTCGGCATCAACTCAATTCTGATCTCAATATCCCTCTCAGGGGGTAACCCCGAGAAATACTCAGGAAACACGTCTTGAAACTGATCCACCACAGGTGGGAAAACATACTACTCCCCACTTTCATTGTCATCAAGCATGAGAAATACCACTCGAGTCGTGAGTCCACTTATCTATTGACAAAACGGACTCGCATGCCCTGCTAGAACATCCCATTTTCCTTGGTGGACATAAGCGTCACCCTCAAGAGACCTGAAAGATACTCTACGATGATAACAGTCTATGTGATCCCGATACAACACCAACCAATCCATTCACAAGATTAAGTCAAACATTGACATTTCGAGGATAAACAACTACCACAGAAAATGATACCGACCAACTTCCAAGGAACACCCCTTGCATTGCTTGATATCCTCAACTCGTACCCCCAATGGAGTGTCAATTGACATAACTCCACACACCCTCTCCACAGGTAAACCCAGCGCTACCAAAATATGAGAAAAGACAATAGAGTGTGTGACACATGTGTCAAACAATGCAATAGAAAATGTAGAGGATACAAGGATCATACCTCGAACTATCGATGGTCCAACCTCACCATCACCAGGCACAAATTGAACTTCCTGAAGCTGACATACCCATTTACCCTGGGCTCCAGCCTGAACGCCCGGCGCTGCACTGCCCTGCTGGCATGGGTGATCCTTCCATGGGGTTCAACGTCCACCGATCCTGCAAGTACAGCCTGTGGTGCTCCAACATTCATCATAATATAGGGAAACTGATCCCCTTCCCTCACCCATCACCTTCTTTTCCCCATTATGCTCACCCGCCTGCCGAGGGTTCCTCCAGAGCCTCTGCACGTGTCTCATCCTGCCGCATGAACGACACTTAACCAGAGGTCGAGGACACTGACCAGGCACAATCCTTAGCCTACCTCACTAATAGAAAAACTCCTGATTCCCACTCTGAGAGGCTGACCCTCTCTTCCAGCCAATTTTCAAATTACCACCATGTTGTGAGCTCTCATTCCATCGCTTCCGACACTCGGTAACTTCACTGCTCATCAGCCCCGCTGGTACCACAGTCCCACTACCTTATGCTCCCTTCAGGTTTCCTTTCGAGATCATTTCTTGATCTACTATCACTATGAACCTCTTCAAGCGGGAGATGTTTTCTTGAGACCTGATCTCATGTCTCATCCCATCCTGGAATCGCCTTGCTACCGCTGCCACATCCCCTGCTAACAATGGGACAAAGCATCTCAAATCAGTGAAGTGACTAGCGAAGTCCATCACCGATAGAGATCCCTGAGTCAGGCTCATAAACTCTACATCCTACTCCTACCTCAAATTCTCTAGGTAGAAATGCTCCAAAAACATTTCCTAAATGGATTTCCACGAAATTCCCTAAGCCTGCTTGATTTGAGCCTGAATGTCCCACCAACTCCTAGCCTGGACCCACAACTTAGAAGTGGCCAGCTTTACTCGCTTCTCAATGAGGGTCTCTAGATGATCCAGTATTGTCTGGACAAACACTAACCAGAACTCTGCTGCCTATGGCCCACCCTCTCCGGTGAAAGTCGGAGGGTGCCGTAGCTGGAACTCCCTGGTCAGCTCAAACATACTTAGTTCAACCCACCGTGGTTCCCGATCCATCATCTGCATAAGGCAAGTTATGTTCTCTCAGAACTGGTCTTCTATAAATTCATTGATCACCACATTTTCTTTCTCCTCTACTTGGGGAGTGTTCTCAGCAACATCCACCTATTGTCTAACTGGTAACCGACGTCAAGGTGGCATTTATCTATAATGACAAGCACGAGATTTAGCACACACACAACATAAATTTCATGACATCATCAATAGATCTTTACTAGCAACAACAACCCATTTCATAAGCTAACCCAAAAACATTTTCCAACTTGTGTCAAACCCTATTACTCCATTAAACATCATTTACCCACTTGTTGTATTTCATTATTCTCATTATTCCTTGGTTTCATGAAATGCATGATGCACCCTACTTTCCTACCTCATAGACCCACCCTGTGCGTGTGCATAACACAATGCATGTCACCTATCTCCCTAGGTACTGACAATGATTCATGAATGCAAATCCTCGTGATGTTAAGTCTACGATCCAAACATCGTAAAACAATCACATCAACCAATGTGCATCACCCAATGGTGAAATATCATCAACTGTAACATCAAACAACCTATAACACCATTTCCATCCTAGGGTGACATGGGTTTCCCCTTTTCCTGGGTTAGCTACTCCCAAGAATGAGCTCATTACCTTGGCATGACACATCTTAACCCTTGGGTACCCATCCCAAATAAAAATACCACAGAGAAGGAGAAGAAATACCTCCTCTAATACCACTTTGCAACGTCCCCAACCCAGAATCCACTGAACCGGTGCTCCAAGATGGGTGGTTACATGACTTTAAGCATGCCTCCTTGTACGCCATAGGCATCCGACTAGTAGCCATGGTCTATATAGTCAGGTTGGGAGACTATACCCCATATTTATCAGAGTACGCCACAACAGAATAACCAAATAGAGGAAAACCATAACCAATAAACAAGGAACTTGTATAACAACATATCAAACAGTAAGTATTCAATATCATGCTATAAGTGAAAAAGGGAACAAGAGCCCAAAATAAAGTCAACAAGAAAAATCCCAAAAATAGTTTAGACTCTATGTCTAGATCCTCCACCAAGTGCTACCCATGCCACTCACTATCTAGAAAGGACCCTTTCCCTTCTCCTGACCTGAAAACATGAAGTCTACTCGGGTACCCAATGATGGCCCGAGCTGGGTGTGAGTACAACTTAGTAGGCCACCACCAACGGTGTCTACAAAATATCCAGTATAAACAGGTAATGCATGAAAAATGGATATGAATGATAAATGTCAAGTAATTAATTATGGTTCCATTATCAAAATTCAAAGCAAAACCATTACCTTCTCTATTACTGTTCATTTAAAAACAATTACCATTACTTACCATTTCATCACATTTCCATGGGTTAATCACATTCATCATGTTATATGGGTCTAAGGCCAACAATCACATGCAAGAGGGTAAATACATTGTTATACTATCTCACTAGGACTAACCCCTCATAGCAACCATATCCTCACCTTGAAGCATCAGTTTAGGTGAATGCAACCATTAGGAGAATAAACCATCATTCCCATTTCATAACTCGTGCATTTTGGGTATAGTTTAGAGCCTCAGTCTTAGCTCAACCCGTGGTCGTAGATCCCAATTTCATACCCCACTCTACGAAGCCATGTCCACTTGCATATATATATATATATATATGTAACATTCAACCATCCAACCATTTCCCATTGAAAAACACTATTCATAATAACCCCCATGGGAATTCGCATTATGCCTTAACCCGTAAACAAAATACTATTTCACATCATTTAACAATTCACCCAATTTACTTCTGTTATGCCTATATCACTAATAATTGAATATTAGACCCATAACCTATCCCATTATGGTCTTTAATCAATTTTCACAATAACCCATTTAACCCGTTCAACATTCCCATGAATCAACCATTCATACATTTCAATTAACCCTTTGGTTATAACCAAGTCTAGGTGCATCACCTAACTTCTATCCCAAGTTCAACCAATTGTGCCATCATTTTTATCAAGGGATCTACAACTCACTACAACAAGTCACTTGTTTAATGTCAATCCCTAAACTAGGGAAAAGCAGACACATCCCATGGATGGCCCAATTAGTTCAAGTCAATCCCAACGCATCCCATGGGGATCGTGAGGGTTCCCATTTTCCATTTCAAACGTCATGAAAACCAAGCATACCAGGGTTATTCAAAACCAAACCAAGGAAAACAAGAACATGAGTAAACATTCACAAAAACCCTAAATAACCATGGGATATAACATGTAGACCACCTACCTCGAAAACATGGATGAACACACTCCCTATCAAGCCCTTAGACCTCGATCCAACCAACCTTCAAAGAATCAACCTAAAACTCACCCAAAAGATAGGGTTTTAGAGATTCAAAATGCGATGGAGTGAATTTAATTACCCTAAACCAAAAAGAGAAGCACGGATGAGGTTATCCTATCCTGGAGCTTCAATCCGAAACCAACAGCATGAAAAACGTCTTAGAATCGATGGAGTTTTTTCTCTTGAAGTACTTGGGAGGATTTGTTTGTTCCTAAGGTGAAGTGAGGAGGAAGAGTGGAAAATCCCATGTTGGGTTTAAAAAGCCCGGAGTGGCAATTTTGTAAATTTTCCCAACATTAAGTGGATGCACAGTTTTTCCTCACGATTTGGAAAACCGTGCAAAAACTGTGCGCATCACACTGCCCATAGGAGGAGAAGTCACATGATTTAGCCGCACTGTTTGGAAAACTATGCAGTCGCTTCTGTCTAGAGGAGGGAGGATCACACAGTTTCACCTGAGCAGGCTGCATCGTTTGGCTGACCGTGCACGGGCTATGCACCTTGGTCTGCTTTGCCCAGACATCCCTTCTTCCGTTCCCTGAGCCCCAGAAACACCCCCAAGGACTCTCTCACTTTCAAGAAACCTTTTAATGACCCAAAATCAAGGGTTTAACCTAGAACACAACAAAAACATACCTTTACAAAAATCGGGATCTTATAATAGAGTTGATTAATGATTATTACTAGTCTATGCATTACCATTCTGTGAATGAGAACATGGCCTCTTCTACATTTTGTCAACTTGATCATGAAATATTATGCATGATGAGGAATAGAAAAGATCTAATATTTTTTTATTTTCATAGGATGGATATAGAAATACTTATGATATGAGGGAAATATTATATTTCTAAATTTCATTTTCAACCGTCTTTCCATGTGAATATTAGAGTCGCGAAAAATGAAAATTTAGTGATAAAAAAGTTTAGAAATGTTTTTATGTTTAACTTTGAACATAATGGGATTATAATCGTTATAAATCATATATGTTTTTCCTCTATAACAGATTTAATGAAGGATTTTTCAAAGGAAGATCAAAGATATTCAGTATTTTTACATCATGGAAACACAAATATGTAAATATATTTGAAAGAGGTCTTTTGGTTTGATGGAATAGAGATAGTTATCACAGAGTTTTTATATTGGTTCATGTAATGTTAGAAAGTTATTTTTTAGAGAAAAAATTCTACTATGATGTTACATCCATTACCAATACAAGAATAGAGTTCACCAAGGATTATTTCATTGGAATACCCCAAAACATTGAAGGGAGTAATTGTATATGGGTTGTAGTTGAATAAATTACCAAGTCATCACACTTATTTACAATTATAGAAAATTTATCTCTATACATTTTACATGATATACATTAAGTAATTATAATGGTTTTGTGGAGTTTAATATTAACTTGTATCTAATCGAGACCTTCGGTAAACATCAAGGTTCTGGTGATGTCTATAGAGATATCTTTATATAGAGTTGAGTTTCATTAATATGAATCATTACTATATAGGTGATAATTTTGTGGGAATAACTAAAACCCAATAAGATATGTTTAGATATTTTTCAATCGAATTCAATGGATCATGGGATCAACACCTTCTTCACATTGACAATTCGTATAATAGTATTATTCATAGGAGTATTCAGATAGCTCCTTATGAATTCTTGTGTGGAAGGAATTGTAGATCCCCAATGAGATATAATATAGTTAAAGAAAAAAATATTTTGGGTTCTAAGATAGCTAATGATAAGGTATTTGATGTTATAACCATTCAATAATATATAATTGTGGTACAAATTTGATTGAATATTTATCTAATAATCATCGATGTGATCTTAAATTTTATATTTTTGAAAAGGATTTTCTATGAAATTACCCATTGAATACATTTATGAGATTTGGGAACAAAGGGAAACTAATCCCTTTGTATTTCAATTCCGAATAATTTATTGATAATATTATAATGATACCCTACCTGTTGGCGCTTCCACAAGACCTCCCAAAGGTCTAATATGTGTCTCATGTAATTCTCCTGAGAAATTATGTACCTAACCCTTAACATATATTAATCATAGAGATAATACCACTGGGAAATGAGATATACATGATTCCCATTCTTGGTAGTCCCAACCAGTATGGATGAGAAGTAAATTTACTCTATAACCATTCTCAGTAGTAAACTCTTGTAGGGTTTTATAGTAGTGTTCGATGATGATTACCTATTTAACCTCTATTAAATCTAGGAATTGGATTTATCAATGTTTATTAGAGCCCCCTCCCCTTTTGGGTTCTCATACTCTATGTACACTTCCCATGTTATACCCTCCAGAAGAGGTTTGTAGTGTTTTTTCATGGAGACTGTCAATATGGTGCCCTCCTTTTTTACTAGGCCTTGGATTCCCTACATAGATTTTGTGTCCCCTCAACTGTGTGGCAATCAGAGAAGGAATATTTTTATATAGGTGATTACTTCAGGGAAAATTCATTAGATGCCCGGCATCATTGATGAAATTATGGACCTCTTGGGGACGCTTCATCCTATTATATTATAAGAAATGGTGATCCACTTAATCAATCATTTGGTATTATTTTGACTGACCATGTGTACATATTCTGTAGTATAGACACCTTGGATTTGGTTTCTCTACTTCCAAGATAAGAGATGATGTATATGATATGTCACGTGATTTCCATTTTTACATTATTGGGATTGGATGAGTTTACTATCCTAATATATTTATAAATTAATAGATGCATAGTTCATCTACTCACCATTTCTCACCCATGGTGCTCAGATTATGTTTCATTTACTGTTGGATTGGGTAGAGTTTTTCTCTATGACTGTATCTTTCTTCTACTATCAATAATTTTTATTGTACCTCTCACTACACCAAATTTAGATTTCAGGTCATCCTAATTGGTATTTTTATACTCACTATTGAATGATAGTTGTATTCACATGAATTATCGTATGAAGATGATGGACATGTCGGCATTGACTTCATAGGAACTTAGGGATACCTGGTACCATGGACCACATATGGTTGTTGCAGCTTGGGATTCTAGTTACGGGCTCTCTCAATAGTTTAAATTTCCATTTTTTGTTAGGTTGGAACAAATTTTTCTATGTTCTTGTATTTTCCGGATTAACTTTTCATTTTTCACTGTTGTACTCATGTAAACCTTTGAGGTTATGCGTGCTTGGGTCGATTCGGGACAGATTGGTATCTCAGCCAGTTCAGTCCTGGTAATGTTTCTTAGAGTAGTCTAATTAATAGGTTATTTTGGATTGATTACAACATTTTCAATTTATCTTCAATATGGCTCTCAAGCTAGGGAATACAGTTATTGTGTAGGTGGATGACTTATCCATTTACACAGAGCATAACAAAATATTTTTTAAATCGACATATGTAGACATTGGTTTCATGGATTAATAGCACATGCATCATATTGGATTGAGTATTTGAATATACTTACCTATTCAACTCCCCTTTCTATATATACATATATTGGTCATTGTATGTTTTGATAAATCTCTATATGACTCAATGTTGACAGTCACCAAGGATTCCAGTTGTAGAGCATGTCTGTGATCTAATGAGTGATGAGGCCTTAGTTCAGGGTCCATCATGTGACCCCTTCCTCTTAGAGGGTAGGTAGAAGAACCTCAACCTTTTTTAATCGTATCATTCTAGTAGAGTATGATGAGGTCGTTAATAGTATTAGCACAATCTATGTTTTCTAGTACCAGAGGCTATTGTGTTTCTTTGATAAGTAATATCCTCTGGTAGTAGAGGATTGGGTGGATTTGGTGGTATATATTTTAAGGCTTCTTCATACCCTGATAGGTCAGTTGGTTGTGCTAGTATCTAGCCTCTTACATGGAGTAGTTGGGCATTGCTGGATCCTCTTTATGTAGATTCATGATGATTCTACAATCTCATGGCCTAATACCTATCTTTTGTTTCATGATGTGTACTATAACAACACACCTCGAGTTCCATTCAACATGTACCTCAAGACGGTAGCCACATAACCTCAAGATCACCTCCCCAAATTCCAGATCCTATTAACTAGCAGCTTGGGCCATGGGTAAGTCCCACGGTAGACTATTACCTCCTTGATCTGAGTAGATCACAATAACCAGTTTATAAATAACATCATAATAAATGAAAAAATATAGGTAGAAATATACACTGAATGCATAAAAATAAATCATATAAAATAATGTTCGGATGAAAAATAAATAATCATAAACAACTGGTGATGATAATTTTTCATGTCAACATATAATGACTAAGTGGGGGGTAGAGGATACATGTATATACAAAATTCTAAAAAAATAAAATATAATCCCAAAACATTTATATATAGTATATCAAGAATAGTCCTAATCTTCTACTCCCAACTCCTTCCTAGAAAAGTAACTCAATCATTTGAAGATGACTACTTCCCATTATTTTTATCATATATCATCATTTCCAGTCAGGTACTAAAGACACATCAGTACTGTGTGAGTAAAAATTTCAGTACGATGGACCCCAAAACTTCAAGGCCTTTACATTTCATGAATTATAAATTAAACATTGTTCCATATATAATATATATGCAATAAACAATAAATAAAATAAATGATTTGGACTTTGTTCCACTTGGATACCCATACAATAAACCTACTTAGTCATAATCTGGTGCGTCTGAACCACGACATTTAGAAATGGTAAAATGTGTAATGTAGAATTTCATTGGGTAGACTCTCCTCAATCAAGTGATTGGTCTTTGAGGACATGTCCCTACATTTTCCAAATTAACTAACCAATTCACATTTTAAAACATTTATTTACCTGTAAAAAACATTTTAAAAATCATTAGTAGAACAATCCAAAAAATATTGTGCCCGTCCCTGAATATCTAGGATAACATTCCAAATATCTCTCTATGGATCTATTAAAGACCAATATTTAGAGTGACCAAGGTAACTATGTATGAAGTCCCAAGTGTCACTCTGGCATTGATAAAAATATTATAAACTATCTTTTGAGTCTATACCTCGTATAACACATATGGGAACGAGTATATCTCATTAAATAGAACAACCAATTGGATTTTTAGACTACCCAAGGAGTCTCTCTTAGGGAACCAGTGTCACTCATCTAGTGTAAGAGAAAGATAACATATATCAATCCCATCTCTTGCATAGTTGATGTCACCCACATCCTTTTTAATAACGAATTACAATATCAAAAATGGCATGAGAGCATGTACAATGTGTCCTTAACTCAGAAACCAATTCATTCACCTCTGACACTATTGAAACTACACTTAACCAAGAATTACATAAATAACATCTACCATATGGTTCATATCATTTAATTAATCATTTTCATTATAAGTATCATTTACCAAGAAAACCCCATTTATCAATCTCATTTAAGTCACATTGACCATAGCATAAGAACCTAACAATTAAATTTATCCCAACCATCCATAACTGGAATGGGGAGAGGGCTATACACTATTCTCTATACCCTTTGAAATTTAATGAATATATACATTTAAGGTCCTTCACATTTTATTTTATCAATTATATTATATTATCATTAATTTTCAAATAATTCCATTGGAAAATTTATATATGATTAATAAGTCAAAATACATTAATCACATGGACCTATTAATATAACTAGATCACTACCTCTTTATAATGGTGCATTAGGGCCTAAAACCTGGCTACTATACTGTTAAATTATTTTTACAACCTAATATATTGATTACATGTCAACACACCTCAATGAAGTGTTAATGAATTTCATAAAAAATGGAAATAAAGGCCTTTGTGTTATATCGCACCCAATGTTGGGGTGTAAACCAATGTCTTCCACCTCAGATGTGATTATCCATAAAAACAATCACAATAAAATTGTGAAAAATCTCAAAATAAAAAAAATCACGTTTTGGAGGCTTACTTGAGATATGATGGTGAGAAAAAAATTGTTCCATTTATGGAATCCTATAAAATGAAAGTAAAAGTGCACAACCAGCTACATTTGCGTCGTAGATATTCCCTCGTCCAATATCAATGTTTGATTCAATATTGTTTGGAAGAAGATGATGAAATTGGAAAATTTTCTAAAAATGGGGAAACTGATCTTAAACCTAAATCATAAAATGGAAGGAATAATAAACTAGAGAAATGTAACATCCCAAGTAAGTAATGAATAATAGATATTTTTATCTATGTCTATTAATGATTAATATAGTGTTATAGAGGCTTAAAATGAAAATAAATACAATCTTATGCATGGAATACACTAATATTCTAAAAAGATTGTTTTACTGCCTTTTGATGGCAAACCATTTTTGAATCTATATTTTGACAATTTTATAAACTATGTTTTTCAAAATAAACTTATTCTTTATGATTGGGACATCAAATTTTACCTTGTGTGAATTTTTGGTATTTTTCTGACAATATTCATTTTTTTAATGAATAGTGAAAAATACTGCATTTTACATCAAACTGCTTTTTAATCTAATTTATTTATATGATTAGATTATGTTTTGAATTTGTTTTTAATTGAAATTATAATATATTTTTACCATTTTATCCAATGGTGGTCATTGGAATCAATTTCACTTTGAAATTAGACTTAAACTGGTGTCAATCTTTTGATACTTATTGTTTTGTAAAAACACGCTATTCGCTCTAGCAGCGGGAATTAATTATTAAATTAATTAATGTGACTTATATGATTTGAATTTTTTAAAATAGACTTCATTTTTGAATTCAGAATATCAAATATAGCTTAGGGTGAATTTTTGGTAATTTTCTGAAAAACTTCAATTTTTGATTAATAGTGAAACCACTAAGTGGTAATCAAGCAAACTGATTTTTCAGTTAAATGAAAGTTTACCACTGATGTGTATTAAATTTTAAAAATATTACATAAATGGTTGTCATTAAGAAGTAAAATGTGGTTCGATGAGATTAAAATATTTTAAGGTGAATAGTAACTTATTAAGTTGTTAATCACGATTAGTGGTAATTAGTGTAGTTTAAGGTATAAATAATGCTTTAATAATATGAAATGACCTAGAAAAATTTCCCAACCATATTGGTTGTGTCATGGCAGACCAAGACAAGCCATGGTCAACTTGGGGACCCCATGGAGACATTTTGGTTGGGAAATGACATAAATAACTTTTTATTTAATGTAAAAGTAAAAATGACACAAACATAATATGTTTTACGAAAACAATTTTTACATGGGGTTATAAAGATAAGATATTTGATTATAAATAGTCATTGGAAAGATAAAAAGATTTCCTACATCATAGTAATTTGTTTATGATTTTTAGACATTAAATAAATTAAATTATTTATGACATAATCATGATGTAGCGATGACATCATTATTTGACAATTTAAATAAAATGGAAAGATAATGTAACATCTATGAACTACACAAGGCCAAAACCAATTGGATGAGTGGATTTAGAACCCGTATCACCTTATCCACGAATTATATCAATGTGGGAACCTTTTGAAACCGAAACACATTTTCAAATAATGTAATATTTCTTTACTTTCCAAAAGTGCCCATCCTCTCCTCTTATAAAAGGCCCCCACCTCTACCTCATTTCACACACTACTCAAGCCTTTGGATCGGCCAAACCCTGACCATTTACTCTCTCAACATCCCTCTCCTCATCCTATAGGATTCCCTTTGGGCAGAATCCTTTCAAAGGAAGCCTTTAGGCTCAAATCAAAAGGAGTTACACTTTTTAAGGTAATTCATTCTCTCATGTTCATTTGTTTTATTTTGCTTCTCCAACCCCATAATCTCTTTTTATTTAATTATTTTGTAAGAAAACAAGTATCTTAAATATACTAGGATGTTGTTATAAGATTTATTTGAGCTACACTCTCACACAACTGCATCAATTGGTTAATGAACATACGGTTTCCGTGGATGGCGAAATTCTGCCTCCCGAAACGATGATTGTTCAATACTCATTTAACACCTTCAATGGTGGCCATTATGATGTAACTATTTTTATATATGATATATAATATGTTTATGTTTTCCTTAAGCTTCTGTTTTTTCCATTTTGGGCATACCTTTATGGTTTCCATTATGGGTAAACACGATATCTTCATTTTAGGAAGTGCGGACTACCGCCCCCTCAAAGTGATTTGATTCGTTAAATACCATATGTGGGACATATAAAGGATGGAACTATGATATTATATATTATATTATACTGGAATTATAATATACCTTTATATCATTATTATTCCATTCTAAAAAATACGAAATAGAAATGAAAGTAGCGTTAATGCGTACGTACGGCTTACCGTCTCCATGAACGGTGCATTTCATTTCTTACCTCTAAATGATTATGTAATATTATAAATACTTGTATGTACTGGATATATATTACATATATGATATCTACATCATGAATACCATTCTGTATATAATTAACCTTTGACCAAATTAACAACATATAAGTGTAAGAAGTCTATTTTTGACTTAAGAACCAAATACCGACAAAATGAACATTATTAACTTAACTTATTACATGATGTTCATAACATGGTATTAAAGGAATAATGAACTTGAAAAAGGTTCTTAAGCAAGTAGAGATTAACTCAATTTTATTATTCATGAGATTAAAGAACGGTCGGGTCAAGTTGAATACGAGGTATGGGACTTCGTCTGAATCTCCTTTCGTTGAGGCATATTTTATTTTATACACAACTTTCTTTTATACGGTGTATAAACCCATTTGACTTTTATGTTTATTCAAAAGGAATCTTTTTTATACGAAGCGTTTACTAAACGACAAAAGAGAATGTTTTTGACGTACTTATGCAGCGACAACGACTTCTCTGCCGTCGTGACCGTTATTTGAGTTTCGGCTTCCTCTACAAGCCATACCTTCTTTTTTTAAAAGGAAAATAAATACCATGTTTTACTTTGGTATTGAAAATGGTTTTAATAATGTTTTTATTATATCAATGTGTTGTATTGATATCTCGTGATTGAAATGTGGAAATGTTATGTTTCCTTTATGCATGTTTTATGTGATATGATTATGTTATGGTTCTTGGGCATTATTATGAAGACGGGTGGTTCCGTGATAAACTAAGGGAGGGTGAGCCCGTTATAGCTCTCCAATGCATTGGGTAACGCGAAGGAGTGAAACGTTAAGGTTTCTCCGAAAAGATTTTAGGGAATATACTGTGATGGGTATTCCAAACGTAACCAAGTGGGTTACTCCCTACGTAAGAATGTTATGAATGCCTCAAGTTACCTTTATGTCTTATGATTTCTATGATTTATTCATGATTTTATGAGATGTGTTAATGTGCCTATGTTTTATGGGTAAAGTATGATTTCATTCTTATGTATTTATGAACTCATGTTTCCTTTCCATGTTTTTTTTATAACCCATACTGAGTTTTTATACTCATCCCATGTTTTTGAAATGTTTTTCACAGGTCAAGGGAAAGGTACATGATAAGATGATAGAGTCAAGGATGTGTCAAGAAATAATCCATGTTTTATTTTAAATGTGTTTCCATTGATGGGAATGAAGAATACTATCTTTATGTAACCACTTTGTTTATATGTGGAATGTAATGCAAGTTTTATGATCTAATTCTCTAAAACTCTAAACCCGAAAATATCCTCAATGTGTAATCTTGTAATAACTCAAGATTAATTAAGGTTTAAGGCTGGGGCCTTATAGTTGGTATCAGAGGTTGGTTTAGATAACTTTAGGATTTAGAATTATATTAAATGATTATCCAAAAATATTTTTTTTTTGAAATGATATTGCATTTAAATATTACCATGTTGCTTCATCTAAGACATGTTTGTTCATAATGGTTTTCCACAGAGGAAACAGGGAAGCAGTGATAGGAAGGCATACAGAAGGAAATAACCTTCCAAATCAGCATCCAGAAATGGTCGGAATTGGAACTGAACAGTTTGTTGCAGTAATGGCGCAGTTGACTCAAGCGATAAATGGCGGTGGTATCCATACACGAGATCAGCCAGACCATCCGCATAGGAATATGTCAGTGGTGGAACATTTCATGAGGCAACATCCACCATCATTCAGAGGATCATCTGACCCTGTGCTAGCTGAAGGGTGGATTAAAGCACTGGAGAAGATTTTTGATGTCATGGGGTGTTCAGACAATCAAAAGATTAGTCTTGCTATTTACCATTTGGAGGGTGAAGCAGATCAGTGGTGGTCTATGGTTAAAAATATCAGGGACGCCGATGAGATTGATGATCTTGACTGAGATTATTTCAAAGGTATGTTTCTTGAGAAGTATTTTCCTAAGGCTGTTAGACTTAGGATGGAAAATCAATTCTTCGAATTGAGGCAAGAGGAAGACTCAGTGGCTGCCTATGAAGAAAGGTTCACTCGATTGGCAAGGTATGCTCCAAATTTTATTCGGGACCTTGATAGTAAAATCAATCGTTTTTACTCAGGATTAAATCCAAAATATCGAAGGGCATTAGCTTCTCGTGAGTTTAAAAGTTATGAAAAGCTTGTTTGATGTGCTGAGAAGGTGGAAATGGAGTTTTCCGATGACCAAGTTTTCTATAACATCCAGCAAAAGAAGAGACCGAGGTGGCAGGAGAAAAGTAAGAATTCTTCAAAAAAGTCTGATGGTAAGTGAACTAAGTTTCCAGTTTGTGATAGATGTGGCAAAAGGCATGCTGGGGAATGTCTTCTGAATTCTGGGAAGTGCTACCGATGTGGTAAGATGGGACATAAGGGTCGTGATTTCACTGAAAAGGATCAAGGTGAAGGTAAGAACAAATTTGATTTACAATTAGTGAAATGTTATAAGTGCAATGAGATAGGTCACTATGCAAACAAGTGTCCGAAAAAGAGCTTGAGTGATGGGAAGCAGTTAGAATAAAAGCAGAAAGGGGTGGTGAAATCCTTTGCAACTACTTCAGCAGATGTCGGGCCATCAAATGAAGTTGTATCATGTACTTTGTTTGTTTTTTCAGATTATGCCAGTGTGTTGTTTGATTTGGGGTCTACACATTCTTTCATCTCTGAAACCTTTTCTAGTAAAATGGGAATACCATCTCAAGAAATGACTCCTGAACTTTTGGTAAAAACACCCGGGGGAAATGTCGAGGCAAAAAGAATTTATAAGAATCTTCCTATCCTTATCTGTGGAAAGAACCTGCTTGCAAACCTTATTGTCCTACCTCTAGTAGAGTTTTCTGTTATCCTAGGTATGGATTGGCTCTCTATTTACCATGCTAAGATTGACTATAGAGCTAAAGAAGTTTCTTTTCAGAAAGACTTTCAGTTTGTTTACAAGAATGAACCCTTACTTTTTATAACATATCAAGAGGTTGAGAAACTTGTAAAAGATGGAAATGAATGTTACCTTGCACACGTCATTGAAAATAAAGGAAGTGTTCAGATTAATGATGTTCCAGTGGTAAATGAGTATCCTGATGTTTTTCCTGATGAGTTTCCTGGAATAATACCAGATCGGGAAGTTGAGTTTACTGTTGACTTAGTTCCTGATGCTAAGCCAATTTCAAAAACCCCTTATCGAATGGCACAAATTGAACTTTTAGAGTTGAAGGAGCAATTGAATGATTTATTAGAGAAAGGTTTAATTAGACCTAGCACATCACCATGGGGTGCTCCTGTATTATTTGTTAAAAAGTAAGATGGTTCTATGAGTCTTTGCATTGATTATAGAGCCTTGAATAATATCACTGTTAAGAACAAATATCCTTTGCCTCATATCGATGATTTGTTTGATCAGCTCCAGGGAGCTTAGTTTTTTTTCAAAGATTGACTTGAGATTGGGGTACCATCAGCTGAAGGTAAAGGAGGCAGATATTCCGAAGACCGCGTTCCGTACGAGATATGGCCATTATGAATTTGTAGTAATGCCTTTTGGGCTAACCAATGCACTTGCTGTATTCATGGACTTAATGAATAGAATTTTCCATGAGTTCTTGGATAAGTTTGTGGTGGTTTTCATTGATGATATTTTGGTGTTTTCTAAAAGTAAAGAGGATCATGAAAAACATTTAAGGGTTATCTTGCAAACCTTAAAAGAAAATAAACTGTATGGGAAATTCAGCATGTGTGAGTTATGGTTGCAACAAATTTCTTTCCTTGGTCACATTGTTTCTAAAGATGGAATAACTGTTGATCCTGCAAAAACAAAATTTGTGGAATAATGGCCAAGACCCACAAATGTAACCGAGATTCGTAGCTTCCTTGGTTTGGCGGGCTATTACCGGAGGTTTGTTAGAAATTTTTCATGGTTATCTAGTCCAATGACTAAGCTAACTTGGAAGGGTGTTAAGTTTATCTGGACAAAAGAATGTGATGATTGTTTTCAGGAATTGAAAAGAAGATTAGTGAATGCTCCAGTTTTGGCACTACCTTCCAGGAATGGTGAGTTTGTTATATACAGTGATGCTTCATTGAAAGGACTTGGTTTTGTCCTAATGCAGAATGATCAGGTTATTGCTTGTGCTTCACGAAAGTTGAAAACTCATGAGGTAAATTACCCTACACATGATTTGGAATTAGCTGCTGTTGTTTTTGCTTTAAAAATTTGGAGGCATCATTTGTATGGAGTAAAGTGTGAAATATATACCGATCACAAAAGTTTAAAGTATATATTCACTCAGAAAGAGTTAAACATGAGACAAAGGAGATGGCTGGAATTAATCAAGGATTATGATTGTACAATTCATTACCATGCGGGAAAAGAAAATAAAGTGGATGATGCTTTGAGTCGAAAAAAGTAATGCTTCATTAACAATGTTGTGTTTGGAACGTGATCCTTTGGTTAAGGATTTGATGAACTTTGGCATATAAGTTGTTGGTGCAGGAAGTCCTTCTGTTTTGTTTCAGGTATTAGTGAGATCATCTCTATCAGATAGAATCAAGCAAGCACAGAAGCAAGATAGTGAGTTGCAGAAGAAGGTAGAGCTGGTTCAGAAAGGTAAGTTGCCTGAATTCAACATTGATAATGATTGTGTTTTGAGATTTGGGAAGATATTGTGTGTGCCTTGTGATTCACAGTTGAAGAGAGAGTTGTTATGTGAAGCTCATAGTTCTCCGTTTTCAGTTCATCCGGGCAGTACTAAGATGTATAGAGATCTGCGAGAGTATTACTGGTGAGATGGAATGAAAAGAGATATTGCTGATTTTACTGTGAAGTGTTTGACTTGTCAGCAGGTTAAAGCAGAGCGACATTTACCGAAAGGGATGCTTCAGCCTTTACCAGTGCCAGAGTGGAAATGGGAGAATATATCCATGGACTTTGTTGTTGGATTACCGAAGACATCTCAAGGTAATAATGCAATCTGGGTTATTGTTGATCGCTTGACCAAATCTGCTCATTTCCTTTCTATACGAGATACTTTATCTCTTGATCAACTTTCCCGTTTGTATCTTAAAGAGATAGTCAGGTTACATGCAGTTCCTCTCTCCATTGTATCAGATCGTGGTCCCAGGTTTACTTCTAACTTTTGGAAAGGCCTTCAGAAGTCGTTGGGTACTGAATTAAATTTTAGTACAGCTTTTCATCCTCAATCAGATGGGCAGTCAGAATGAACAATTCAGAAATTGGAGGATATGCTACGAGCTTGTTCTATGGATTATCAGGGAAGTTGGGACCAACATCTTTTTTTGGTTGAGTTTTCATATAATAACAGTTTTCATTCCAGTATACAGATGGCACCATTTCAAGCATTATATGGGAAGCGGTGTCGAACTCCAGCTTTCCGAGATGAAGTGGGTGAAAGGATGTTGATGGGACTAGAATTGGTAGAAGAGATGGTAGAAAAAGTTCAGCTAATTCAGAAACACATGAGAACAGCTCAGAGCAGGCAGAAGAGTTATGGGGATAACCGGAGGAAGGATCTATCTTTCGAGGTAGGTGATCATGTTTTTCTCAAGGTTTTTCCTTGGAAAAGTGTGATGAGATTTGGTAAGAAAGGAAAGCTGAGTCCAAGGTTTATTGGACCATACAAAATTCTGGAAATAGTTGGATCAGTTGCATACCGAGTGGCTTTAGCTCCGAGTTTATCTCAGGTACACAATTTTTTTCACGTTTCGATGTTGAGAAAGTATATTCCAGATCCATCTCATGTTTTGAGTCCAGAGGTAGTTCAGCTGGAAGAGAACCTATCTTATGAGGAACAACCGGTCCAGATTCTTGACCACAGGGAGAAAGTGTTACGGAATAAGGTGATCAAGCAGGTAATGGTTTTGTGGAAGAACCACATGATTGAAGAGGCAACATGGGAATCTGAAAATGCAATGAGGGATAAGTACCCCCATTTATTCGATAAGTAAATAAATTGCGGGGACGCAATTTTCTAAAGGGGGGAAGGATGTAACATCCCAAGTAAGTAATGAATAATAGATATTTTTATCTATTTCTATTAATGATTAATATAGTGTTATAGATTCTTAAAATGAAAATAAATACAATCTTATTCATGGAATACACTAATATTCTTAAAAGATTGTTTTACTGCCTTTTGATGGCAAACCATTTTGGAATCTATATTTTGATACTTTTATATACTATGTTTGTCAAAATAAACTTATTCTTTATGATTGGGACATCTAAATTTACCTTGTGGGAATTTTTGGTATTTTTCTGACAATATTCATTTTTTTAATGAATAGTGAAAAATACTGCATTTTACATCAAAACTGCTTTTTAATCTAATTTATTTATATGATTAGATTATGTTTTGAATTTGTTTTGAATTGAAATTAGAATATATTTTTACCATTTTATCCAATGGTGGTCATTGGAATCAATTTCACTTTGAAATTAGACTTAAACGGGTGTCAATCTTTTGATATTTATTGTTTTGTAAAAACACGCTATTCGCTCTAGCAGCGGGAATTAATTATTAAATTAATTAATGTGACTTATATGATTTGAATTTTTTAAAATAGACTTCATTTTTGAATTCATAATATCAAATATAGCTTAGGGTGAATTTTTGGTAATTTTCTGAAAAACTTCAATTTTTGATTAATAGTGAAACCACTAAGTGGTAATCAAGCAAACTGATTTTTCAGTTAAATGAATGTTTACCACTGATGTGTATTAAAATTTGAAAATCCGACATAAATAGTTTTCATTAAGAAGTAAAATGTGGTTCGATGAGATTAAAATATTGTTTTGGTGAATAGTAACTTATTAAGTTTTTAATCACGATTAGTGGTAATTAGTGTAGTTTAAGGTATAAATAATGCTTTAATAATATGAAATGACCTAGAAAAATGTCCCAACCTTATTGGTTGTGTCATGGCCGACCAAGACAAGCCATGGGTCAACTTGGGGACCCCATGGAGACATTTTGGTTGGGAAATGACATAAATAACTTTTTATTTAATGTAAAAGTAAAAATGACACAAACATAATATGTTTTACGAAAACAATTTTTACATGGGGTTATAAAGATCAGATATTTGATTATAAATAGTCATTGGAAAGATAAAAAGATTTCCTACATCATAGTAATTTGTTTATGATTTTTAGACATTAAATAAATTAAATTATTTATGACATAATCATGACGCAGCGATGACATCATTATTTGACAATTTAAATAAAATGGAAAGATAATGTAAAATCTATGAACTACACATGGCCAAAACCAATTGGATTAGTGGATTTAGAACCCTTATCACCTTATCCACGAATTATATCAATGTGGGAACCTTTTGAAACCGAAACACATTTTCAAATAATGTAATATTTCTTTACTTTCCAAAAGTGCCCCTCCTCTCCTCTTATAAAAGGCCCCCACCTCTACCTCATTTCACACACTACTCAAGACTTTGGCTCGTCCAACCCCTGCCCATTTACTCTCTCCACATCCCTCTACTCATACTATAGGATTCCCTTTGGGAAGAATCCTTTCAAAGGAAGCCTTTAGGCTCAAATCAAAAGGAGTTACACTTTTTAAGGTAATTCATTCTCTCATGTTCATTTGTTTTATTTTGCTTTTCCAACCCCCTAAACTCTTTTTATTTAATTCTTTTGTAACAACACCAGTATATTCAATATACTAGGATGTTTTTATAAGATTTATTTGAGCTACACTCTCACACAACTGCACCAAATGGTTAAGGAACATACGGTTTCCGTGGATGGTGAAATTCTGCCTCCCGAAACGATGATTGTTCAATACTCATTTAACACCTTCAAAGGTGTCCATTATGATGTCACTATTAATATATATGATATATAATATGTTTATGTTTTTCTTAAGCTTATGTTTTTTTCATTTTGGGCATACCTTTATTGTAACAGCCCGAGATTTTATGAAAAATATTCTTTTTATTTCACTAATGTCTTGTATTGTACGCTACACCAAAAGGAGCTTGCACAACACGCATCCTTGACTTGACTTGCATACACGCAATCGCGACCTTCCTCGATAGCGTGTGTAGTACGCAACAACGAGTTTCACTAAACAACGATATGCTATTAAAATATTATTAAAACTAGCCGTTATGAATAGTAATAACCACTTTTTAAAATTCTGTAAATCTTATATTTCAAAATGAACTTCATTTTTGGATTCAGAGTATCGAATTTAGCCTAAGGTGAAATTTTGGTACTTTTCGGATAACTTTCATATTCTGATGAATAGTGAAAATTATTAATTATAATTAAAAAACAACTTTTTTAATCGAAATAATTAATAGTGATAAATTTTTAATTTGAGTGGTTTTAAAGTATATTTAGAATATATTTTTACAATTTAATTCAATGCTGGTCATTGGTTGTAATTTCACATTTAAACCAGACATAATCAAGTATCAATCTTTTGATAGAAATTGTTTCTTAAAAACACGCTATTTGTCTTAACAGCGGGATTTAATTATAAAATTAATTAATTCAACTTCTATGTTATGAATTTGGTAAAATAGACTTCATTTTTGAATTCGGAATATGAAATATAGCTTAGGATGAAATTTTGGCATTTTTCTGAAAACCTTCATTTTTTGATGAATAGTGAAACTACTAAGTGGTAGTTAAAAAAACTGAATTTTTCATAAAACTTAATTTTACCGCTTCTGTGAATGAAATTTTAAAAATCCGACTGACACGGTTGATATCAGTAAGTAAAATGTGGTTCAATGAGATAAAAATAATTTTTTGGTGAATAGTAACTTTTTACTATTTTTACCGCGGATAATAGTAAATAAGGTAATTAAGGGTAAATATGATATCAATATTACCCTAACAAATGTCCTAATTCTATTGGACAAGTGTAATTCGACCAAAAACAAACTTAGGAATAAAATATGACCATTTAGGCCCACTTGGATTAGATTAGGACATTTATTATTAATTTATTTAAAGAAGGGTTAAAATAGTTAAAATCAAAGTTTAATAAGTAAACCATTTTTATTATGGGGTTATACATAAGATAAATTCGACTATAAATATTCATTAGAAAGCTAAAAATATTTCCTACATAATGGTATTTTATTTGTAATTTTTAGACATCAAATAATTTAATTAATTTATGACACAAAGATGATGCAGTAATTATCTTATTTATAAAATATTGACATAATTGATGTTATAAACACCAAAATAAATGTAATTTGAGAATTTTTATGAATTACACTAATTTTCTAGGTTACTATGATATATTAATGTTGATTTAATCAACTTGGTTCGAACATTTAATTCTGTTATGACTTTTACAAAAATCATATATCAAATAGTGTCAAAATTGACACAAAATAGTTTTTAAATCAAATATTATATTATTAATTGTTATTTTATTCCTAAAAATCTACGGTTCGGCCAAATGACTTAGATAAGGATATATATATTAATAATAAACAATTTTGGGTTCGTTTGGCATGTTATAGTAAGTTTATTAACCATATAGTGAAAGAAAACAAAAAGACACGGTAAAAGTTAAATTATTTAACTTAGAGTTAAATCTAATTGATAAGGTTTAAAATAAGATCCAAAAATGTCTAAATTTGATTAGTTGATGAGATTACAACCCTATCTCATCTAAGCTTCGAATATGAGTCATTTTTGGAGGTTTTTAAGTGGGGTTAGATTTATTATAAATTAATATTTTTAAGAATTCCTAAGGTGCCCCTCTCCTCCCCTATAAAAGGACACCTCCTCCCCCTCCTCCTCACACCAATTTGAGCTCTCAAGCTCGGCCAACCCCTGACAAAATCTCTTCTCCACTTCCCTAGAAACATCCTAGAGGTTCTGGTCTTCCTCAAATACCAATTCTAGTGCCCTAAGAGGAGGTCTCAAAGAGGCACTTCAAAGAAGAGGTAATTACCGTTACCAATTCTTTCATCTTTATTTCTTCTTCCACTTCTTCTTATTAGGTTGTTTCATTATGAAGTAATAACATCAGTATCACTCATATACTGATATGTTATTATAAGTATGAAACAACCCTATTTCACCATCTATCCATCCTACGGAAAAAGAAATCACCGCGCGTGCGTACGTACGGAATACCGTCTCCACGCCGTGGTGTAATCTATTTTCCACCACCACCTTACATGGATGGGTATAATGATGTAAAGAATAACTATACATAGTTATTACAACATCATATTTATTCTGATATATTGTATAATCCACTCCAATTCAATTCAATATTTATAGAAATGATATCATCGCTCGTGCGTACGTACGGACTACCGTCTCCACGACGCGATGAGATTCATTCTCCATGTTAACAATTTAAGAATGATTATAATGTATATATAAGAAATAATAATGAAATATATGACATTATAAAGCTACTGGATTTATGTATATATATACATATGTATGTCATCTACTTACTTCCATTTCAAGACAATAAGGAAAGAAAAACAGCGTTCATGCGTACGTACGGACTACCGTCTCCATGAACGGTGTTTTTCATTTTATTTATCTATCTATTATATATATATATATACTGAATATATATGATATATAAATCATATTTTATATTCTGGAAGTAATTAAATCATGATATAAGTAATAATGATGTCAAGAACAACAAGTCAAAACACCTACGATAAATGAAACGATTTTACCCAAAACGCTTCTTTAACATGGAATTTACAAAAGAACGGGTAATATAATGTCATAAGTGAACCATATATGATATCATAACAATGAATATGATTCTGTAATAAGTCAATGACATTATTTAAATCATTATACAGGAGGTTCGGACACATACGAAGCAAATTGGACCTAAGGTAAGGGAAAATATCACAATCTCATTTTTATCCGAGATTGTTTATTCGTAAGTATTTACTGGGGTGTATTTTATCATCCACATCCATGTTTCATCAATATGTAATATTATTTTCATCCACCTACAATTGTTTAAATCCATTTTTCCCCTTCGGTGAGTTTTTAGTAAAAGAAATGAAAGGAATCTTTTGATGTTTTTCGTACGAGGTATTTTTTGACTTTTCCGACAAAAGTACGAAGAATGTTTTTTTTAACTTATACGGCAAGAATGGATTTTTAAAACATTATTTCCAAGAAGCTTCCTTTACAAGTTTTCAAGTTTATTTTTAATCAACTTCTTTTAGTTTAAAGTTGTATGACATGTTAAGAAAGGAAAAATGTTTTTGAAAAAGAAAGGATATTTTCCTCAAGAATGGAGTTCAAGTGTTTTATCAAAATTATTTTCCATCTAAGATAATAAAGGGTTCTGTTTTTATCCCTATTATTACATGGATTTGATTATGTTGTGATGGAAATATTTTTATGAATTCCTTTATCTTATATGAATTGTTTTATGATGTCATGTTGTTTAAGAATTCCATTTTTATTACATGGGTTACGCTATGATGTATGGTTTATGATTATGTGGCCCACATAAGAAAGGATTAATTATAAGATGGGTGGGACCTATATCTCCCTCCAATGCATTGGGTAAAGATTTTATATCTCATGAGATAGACATGGCTGAAATGGTAGGTTATACCGGTTCAGTGAAACAGGACTGAAACGAGGGTTACTCGATTTAGAAAGGGACTTTGTCCACTAAGATAGTCTTGGCAATGAGTCATGACTAACAAGAAATGATTTTCTATGATTATGTGTGTATGCCACAAAGTTTCATGTTTTAAGTTATGATTATTGGGATTACATTTCACTTCTATGATATATCCCATGTTATGATATTATGAGCTCTTTTGCAGGTTAAGATTTCCAAAAGCTATGTATATGATGTGATTGATTTTTCTTTTGTTTACCCTCACTGAGCATTTGAGCTCACCCTTTTATGTTTTCTTTTCCCCAGGATATAAAGAAAGGTTTTAGGTAGAAAAAAGGGATGACCTTTATGGGAGATATTGAAGAACTTTCACCACGATTAGAAGATTACGTTCCGAGTTTCCAAAGACACTAAACTATTACGATCCTTTAGTGTGTGTTTTTGCTATGTACTAAGTATTCCGCAAATGTAATGTAATGTTCATGTACGACAAACTTCGGGTCTCAACATTTATGGTTTCCATTATGGGTAAACACGACATCTTCATTTTAGGAAGTGCGGACTACCGCCCCCTCAAAGTGATTTGATTCGTTAAATACCATATGTGGGACATATAAAGGATGGAACTATGATATTATATATGATATTATACTGGAATTATAATATACCTTTATATCATTATGATTCCATTCTATAAAATACGAAATAGAAATGAAAGTAGCGTTCATGCGTACGTACGGCTTACAGTCTCCATGAACGGTGCATTTCATTTCTTACCTCTAAATGATTATGTAATATTATAAATGCATGTATGTACTGGATATATATGACATATATGATATCTACATCATGAATACCATTCTGGATATAATGAACCTTTGAACAAATTAACAACATGTAAGTGTAAGAAGTCTATTTTTGACTTAAGAACCAAATACCGACAAAATGAACATTATTAACTTAACTGATTACATGATGTTCATAACATGGTATAAAAGGAATAATGAACTTGAAAAAGGTTCTTAAGAAAGTAGAGATTAACTCAAGTTTATTATTCAGGAGATTAATGAACGGTCGGGTCAAGTCGGATACGAGGTATGGGACTTCGTCTCAATCTCATTTCGTTGAGGCATATTTTATTTTATACACAACTTTCTTTTATACGGTGTATAAACCCCATTGACTATTACATTTATTCAAAAGGAATCTTTTTTATACGAAGCGTTTACTAAACGACAAAAGGGAATGATTTTGTCGTACGTATGCGGCGACAACGACTTCTCCGCCGTCGTGACCGTTATTTGAGTTTCGGCTTCCTCTACAAGTCATACCTTCTTTTTTTAAAAGAAAAATAAATACCATGTTTTACTTTGGTATTGAAAATGGTTTTCATAATGTTTTTATTATATCAATGTGTTTTATTGATATCTCGTGATTGAAATGTGGAATTGTTATGTTTCCTTTATGCATGTTTTATGTGATATGATTATGTTATGGTTCTTGGGCATTATTATGAAGACGGGTGGTTCCGTGATAAACTAAGGGCGGGTGAGCCCGTTATAGCTCTCCAATGCATTGGGTAACGCGAAGGAGTGAAATGTTAAGGTTTCTCTGAAGAGATTTTAGGGAATATACTGTGATGGGTATTCCAAACGTAACCAAGAGGGTTACTCCCTACGTAAGAATGTTATGAATGCCTCAAGTTACCTTTATGTCTTATGATTTCTATGATTTATTCATGATTTTATGAGGTATGTTAAAGTGCCTATGTTTTATGGGTAAAGTATTATTTCATTCTTATGTATATATGAACTCATGTTTCCTTTCATGTTTTTTTTATAACCCATACTGATTTTTTATGCTCATCCCATGTTTTTGAAATGTTTTTCACAGGTCAAGGGAAAGGTACATGATAAGATGATAGAGTCAAGGATGTGTCAAGAAATAATCCATGTTTTATTTTAAATGTGTTTCCATTTATGGGAATGAAGAATACTATCTTTATGTAACCACTTTGTTTATATGTGGAATGTAATGCAAGTTTTATGATCTAATTCTCTAAAACTCTAAACCCGAAAAGATCCTCAATGTGTAATCTTGTAATAAATCAAGATTAAGTAAGTTTTAAGGCTGGGGCCTTATAAGAAATATTGGATAGGATTGTATATCATTCCTCTAGCATTGCAAAAAATCCAACAACAGGAAAATCAAAGGACAAATGGAGGTTCCAACAGGATTCCTAGATTCTCTAGTTGGAGAGTATCAAAAACAGAGGAGGATCATAGCCATTAGAGGAATAAATAAGCATGAATAAGGCCTTTCTAATTCATTTAATAGTTGTAGTCATAATTTTTCATTTTTCTAACAATGTAAAATTTAGCAGCATAGTTTGGCCAACTCGTACATCAACAATGCACCATTCACTACTACATTGGGTACATCACAGAGTTTTTTTTTTGAATTGTTTGACTACCCATGTGATAATTTTGAAAAATATCTCTATCATTTATTATTTATGGCTTACATATTTTCTTGTCCTAGGACACAAAATTTCATACAAACCTTGGGGCCCAAACTATTTCCACATTTCTTGCATTATTGCAGAGGAATCACCCTGATTTTGGATCTCCTAGATGAGGATAGGTTCTTCCCTAGGATGTGGATCTAGAAGATGTTCAGTAGGAACAATGCATAGAGTATGAAACTATGAGAGCCTTCACCCACCACCCCCTGGTGGCCCACATCATTCCTAGGGAGATGGTGATAGGGGTCGAAGACAACGACATGTTCTAGAGTCTTATAACTCGACAACATGAAAGATGATTACAGTTATGAGGTGTTTAACTCATTATTTAGTTTTATTATACATATTTTAATGTCATCCCTTCATCTATATACTCTCATAATGATAGTTGGAGCTCCCAGTTGAAGCGTCATCCCAATATATTCATCTATAGTTTCTTACATGGAACACTTCTTCGATGACTTTTATATTCTTGAAGTGATATCTATAACTTGTTGGTGAGAGGTTCATGTGTTACTTTTTGGTTTTCATGCTGGATCCTTATTCCATCATATTGGGTATTTAATGGTTTACCATGTTCCATGTCTATATTTATTTTCACCATAGAAAATTCATATGTCTATAAAATGATGGGAGATGACTCTCCTTTTCTAGAGGGAGAGATATAATATTAGGGAATGAGGGCTCTATAAGCTGGAGGTTGTATATTATAACCCATTAGTTGGAATGTGTATCTCTTGGGGAAGTGGTTTATTAAGGAATCTATATTACATTGATTGTGGAGGATTATATGGATGTCTTCCCTGGTTACATTATGAGACAACCTCAGTGGTGGGGGATATAATTTTTCAGCAACTTGCATCGTAGGACTGCTCTTAGTTTCATTTGGAAGAACTTTGAGGCCAGGGGTATCCCCCTGGGCAGCTCCGATGGAGCTCGTGGAAAAGGTGTACTGAACCTTGAATCTTTTTATATATTATCATAACCTTAAATAGACCAAAATAAAGAAAACATACCCTTTATTGAGGATCTAATGCCTCTTTGACATGTTATGAGGTGCGTGATGTTTCTCTAAAATTGTTTGTTGGCTCGGCTACCACTAGTTTTGGTTTTTTGAGGCTGATATCCCAATGTTGTTTCTCTTATGTTTCTATATACACAATGAGTTTTTCGTTATTCACTTTTCTGTGAGGAATTTCCCCTTCTTTTTTATGGATTTCATGAAATAGGTTCTGTATCTGTACATGGACCAGTTTTTGGTCATCTTCATCGATGACATACTCATCTACTCCGTATCTGAGGAGTAGAATGTAGTGAACTTTACGATGGTTATTTATTTTAATCTATATCACTATATTTATGGGAATCTATTAATGTCAAAAAATTCGATACATTTGGTTCACATTCTAGACATGTAATTTCTAAAAATTCTTTATACATGGACCTAGTAATGTTTGGTAGGTGATTTATTTAGAGCCACCCAAGAGCATGTAAGAGGTGAAAAATATCTTGGGCATGGTGGGGTACTACAAGAGGATTATTCAAGATTTCTCCATAGTTGTACTCTCATTGTCTATATTGATATGAAAATTAGATTATATAGTCTTAGAAGTGGTAGAATAATTTAAATGAGTTGAGGTTGAGGCTGATTAGTGTTCGGGTGTGGAGATTACTAAAGGAAGGCGTGGAGTACATAGTGTATTGTGATACGTCTAGAGATAGTCTCGACTGCATGTTCATGTGGTAGCACATAGTTATTGAGTACATGTCGAGGAATTTGATACCCCTTTAGTAGAATTAAACAACTCATAACCTAGAATTGGATGAGGTAGACTTCTCTTTGATGATTTGGAAGCACTACCTAGCACTTCGTGGTTTACTCATACCACTAGAGTGTCAAATACTCTTTTAGGCCTGGAGAAGAACACATGATACAACAATGATGGTTAGAGTTAATACATGACAATTACTCTGAGATAGTCTAGGCTCTAAGGAAGGTTAGAATTGTATCAAATTACCTTAGAAGGAAGTCAAATACTTTCTTGGTGAAGGAGTCTTTCATGTAGTTAGCTTCCAGATAGAAGGCCCTGGAGGAGAACGATAAAAAACCATTTTGACATTATATGGTGTTGACTACTCTATTTCTCGAGCATGTGAGATAGTCTGAAATGGGAGAAATTGAGTGTGATTTTTTACATGAGTAGATATCCATAGGTGACTATCTAGATGGATATTCTGAATAACGGAATGATGACATATTTTTTATAGGATGGATGATGGTTCTAGTTTTGATGGTGGAGGAGGTGATGTGGGAGTTCCACAATTCACCCCTAGATGTACATCCCAGATTAGGTTACATGTACAGATTCCTTCATCGATTGTTTTACTTTTCCAACATGAGATAAGGGATAGCTGAATTTGTATCTTGGTTCCTCACCTATCAATAGGAGAAGGAAGAACCCCATGTTCTGTAGGGGTTTTGTGAATCCCCTTAAGATCATGGGGTGAATGTGGGATGAAATATAAATGTATATTGTGATAAGGATTCCACACATATATATGGTCAATGGTTCAGTCTAGGTGACAGTTGAACAAATAAACATGTTGGAACACTTCATTTCTATCATGGAGGAGAGATTGGTGGACATTTTGATCCAGTTGAATGTATGGGAAATCGTTCAACTTCATGGGATTCCCATAACTATTTTCTCTGACAATGATGTTTTATTCATGTTTTGGGATAGGCCTATAGGTAGAATTTATACCCAAGTGAGGATTTGAATAGGATTTCACTCCCTGACTGATTCAAATACTGAGCACAATATAAAGGTGTTGTAGCATTTGAAGAGGTCAGGCGTGTTATACGTCAACTAGAGCTCATAGGATCACATCCCCTTGGTTGAGTATGTATAAAATAATAGATACCACTCTACTATTAGCACATACACATTTGATTCCCTGTATGGGAGGCCCTAAATTTTACCCTCGTTATGTTCAATGATTAGTGACACATCTCGTAGGGGTCCATAGATGGTACATGATGTGATTATTAAAAACATGGCCACACATGAGTGGTTGACAATGTCCCACAATAGACATAAATCATAGAAAGATCACCAATGTAGGCCCTTTGAGTTCAACCATGAAGATAAAAATTTCCTAAGAGTCCCCCCACAGTAAATATTTTAGTGGTTTGGATGGAGACGAATGTAATCCTAGAAGCACTTCGGGCTATCCGAGATCAAGAAGATGGTTGCTGAGGTTACTTATTGCCTCATCCTTCCCCCACAATCGGAGAGGGTGTGTTTCATCTTACATGCGCCACATATAAGAAGATATGTTCTTGAACCTATCAATTTCATCACATGGGGAGAGATGGACATCGATGATGGATCCACATTTTTAGAGAACCCAGTTATGATCAAGGATCAATAGGAGAGTATACTATGTGGATGGATCTTCCCCTTGTTTTACGTGTTGTGGAAGCCTATGAATGTGTAAAAGAGTTACTAAGAGTCGTAGATCCATGTGTCGTCCTATTGTCTCTAGTTTTTTTCTTAGTTTTTTGTTTTCACAGATTAAAATCATGAAGGATGGAATGCGGTAGATACTATTTCCCCTTCTTTTATCATTTTCACATATCTCTATATATATTTACAGAGCTAAGCGGTGAGACATGTGTGATTTTACGGCCTGGTTTACCAATATTAAATTTATAAAAAATTTAAAAATATTTTATATTAGACATGGATGGTTATTAAATAATGTAATAATATTATTAAAAAACATTTTATCAAATATTTTATATCATATTTGAGTTCAGAACAAGTTTTTTACTAAAGGTGCTACATAAAATAGGTCTGGGGGGATTTTGGAATCCTCAATCATTGGAGGTATATTCAGTGACCTAATTATCTATTAAATCAATTAATTATTTAATTTCGATGTAATGAAATATTATATAATAATATAAATATGGAGAATCCTCCAATGTAAGCTGCATAATCCCATGGATGATTTTAGATATCCCCTTTCCTCTTTAATTGGTGAATAACATCAGACGATGATGAAGATCGGTATCCATGTATATCAGGACTGAGTGAACGCAATGAATTCTTCCATTCATTGGTGAGTTCTTTATTAATTGATTAATGATCCAATATCTTGATAGGACTCTTCAAATATAGGATTTATGCTTTTTTTATTAAATTATTTTAATGGATTTATCTACTCCAATTGTGTCTTAAGCATACTCTTACGTACATGATTAAATAGATTATATTTTATTCTTTCTAACACTGATATCATTTCTCCCGATCATTGTCCAAGAACACTTGTAAAATTAATCATAAATAATTTTTATGTTTTATTTCTCACAAATATTCATATTATTCATCACTAGTTGAGCCCTACGGTCCTAGTTTCACATTTTTTGGTGGTACCGAGTCTGATCGGGCCACTTCCATCATAAAAAAATTGAAAACAAAGAAAATATCAAGGAAACTGGGGTAGGACTGGGATGTTTAGGGTGGTTGATTATAATTTTTTGCTTAATATAATAAGGAATTATTGGTGATGTGCGTCAATATAAATGTTCTCATTAACTCAATCAGAGTCTTGTTTCTAGTGAACGACGATCAGAAATAATGAATCACAGCTAAATCCTTCCATCCAGGGCATATTTTAGGCAAGAACTATTTAGGAATGTTCTCACTAAATATGTGAATATCAAATTTGTTTTTTTTTGTAAAAAATAGTACTACGCACCATGTATTCGGATGAACACATGGTGTGTATCCTTTAGTGGTTGTGGCTAGGATTTTGGTAAAAGTTAATGTTGACATTGAATGTAGCCCTCCTACTTATCATATACCCCTTCCATGGTTAGGAAACCCACGTTATGGTCACATGGGAAGGAAACCATGTGGAATTACACGGCCATGTACCTAATTATGAAAACATGGGGGTGACGTCAAAAACATGACAAGAAGGACTTGGCCCGGTCCCAGTTGACATGGACACACCGAGTAGTACACATACATGACACATACTATTACATGGATTGTGCGCCATGTACCCCTAGGGTTACACATATGTGGTGGAGTATAACCACACACCATGTGGGACCCCTAATACATAGTGATTCCATTATCCTTTATTGTGTAAAAATGAATCGTCTATATCCCCTTCATCTTAACTCATATTTTAGCTTATGAGTAACCTATACTGACTGTGTTTTCATATAGAATGTGATGGTTTCATCCATTATGGATTTTATGATATGATGATGAATTATTTAGGCATGAAACCATGTTATGAAATTCACAATGATGGTAGTGATTGTGTAGGATCACCATCGACTATCGATTTGTACCCTCTAGTGGGGTTGGGAAGTGGAGTTCCTTGATGAATATCAAGTGGTACACTCCACTAGGTCTAGGAAGTGGAGTTACTCAATAGAATATATGAGAATTACCAATTAGAAGGGATATTAATTGGAGTTTCATGAGGATAATTGACTGGTAACCTCTAGTATAACTGGGAAATATAGTCTATTAACAACCTTTCTGAGTGGTACCCACCATCAAGATTTGGGCAGTGGAGTTCCTCAGTGAACATTCCCCATTTTACCCTCCAGTATGGATGGGAAGTGTATTTACTTGATGATTACTGAGTTTACCTTACATTAGATTAGATATATGTAGTGGAGTCATCGATGATATCCCTAGTTGGACCTCCCCCCCAATGTCGTGGGCACGGGTCCCCTACAGATACTTCTCGAGAGGTACCCTCCGGTAAAGCAGTGCAATGTGGTTCCTCAGTGGATATCAGAGTAGTACCCTCCTATTGTAACATGGAATGAGTTCCTTGCTTAGATTATGTGACCCCTTAATTTTTTTTATATTGATGTGATGTTTTTTTAACTTGGATTGGAATTTCTGTGGATGTGTTTGATATACTAGGCATCGTTGGGGGACTTTTGGAACTGTGGGAAACACTTCTTCTTTAATTGAGCATTGAGATTGATATCCCCTTATGTTACTTTTATTGGAATATTTTGACTAAACATATATATATATATATATTATTCTATATCACACATTTTATTTGGTTAATCTCTTTTAAAGAGAGGAAATGAGACACAAGTTATTACATGGAATTTCTTTGTTTATCTTCTCATGGATGGATGACTCCACGCTCCTACTATTGGTGTTAAATACACAAAGTGTAGTTTGTATACTCACTATGTTGAGCCACCTTTTTATGTAAAATGATACATTCAATCTTTTTTTGGTTTTACATAATCTCATTGAGTATATCTTTCATCTACTGTCTTTCATTCCAATTGTATCTCTTACAAGTCCCCCTTTAGTTTTTAAGGAATCTAACTGGCTAGCTTTTTAATCAACTGAGCATAGGATTTTCCAATATGTTTTGTGTATTATGCAAATTAAAGATAGTTTTGTGGGGTCTTAATATGTTATTAGGGATACCTACTACATTGGACCCTATAAGGTGATCACAACATGGGATTGATGATATATGATCTTTCAAGAGTTTACATTTAATGTTTTTTCTGTATGGGACTAATTTCTTGTTGGGAATGTATTTTTAAACATTTATTTGTTGTTTAAACTATCATAATATTGTTCACCTTAGTGGTTATACATTTTTAGTTTACTAGATAGTTGTGTTTAATATTTTACTCTTTTCCTCTACAATTTTTCATTGACATAGATGTGTGTGTGCATGCATGTACTGAGGCAAAGTCCTCATGTTATAAATGTAACAGCCCGAGATTTTATGAAAAATATTCTTTTTAATTTTCTTAATGTCTTGTGTTGTACGCTACACCAAAAGGAGCTTGCACAACACGCATCCTTGACTTGCCTTGCATTACACGCAATCGCGGCCTTCCTCGATAGCGTGTGTAATACGCAATACCGAGTTTCACTAAACAACGATATGATATTAAAATATTATTAAAACTAGCCGTTATGAATAGTAATAACCACTTTTTAAAATTCTGTAAATCTTATTTTTCAAAATGAACTTCATTTTTGGATTCGGAGTATCGAATTTAGCCTAAGGTGAAATTTTGGTACTTTTCGGATAACTTTCATATTCTGATAAATAGTGAAAATTACTAAATTATAATTAAAAACAACTTTTTTAATCGAAATAATTAATAGTGATAAATCATTAATTTGAGTGGTTTTAAAGTATATTTAGAATATATTTTTACAATTTAATACAATGTTGGTCATTGGATGTGATTTCACATTTAAACTAGACATAAACAAGTGTCAATCTTTTGATAGATATTGTTTCTTAAAAACACGCTATTTTTTTTAACAGCGGGATTTAATTATAAAATTAATTAATGCAACTTTTATGTTATGAATTTGGTAAAATAGACTTCATTTTTGAAATCGGAATATGAAATATAGCTTAGGATGAAATTTTGGCATTTTTCTGAAAACCTTCATTTTTTTGATGAATAGTGAAACTACTAAGTGGTAGTTAAAAAATTGAATTTTTCATAAAACATAATTTTACCGCTTCTGTGAATGGAATTTCAAAAATCCGATAGACACGGTTGATATCAGTAAGTAAAATGTGGTTCAATGAGATAAAAATAATTTTTTGGTGAATAGTAACTTTTTACTATTTTTACAGCGGTTAATAGTAAATAGGGTAACTAAGGGTAAATATGATATTAATATTACCCTAACACATGTCCTAATTCTATTGGACAAGTGTAATTCGACCAAAAACAAACTTGGGAATAAAATATGACCATTTAGGCCCACTTGGATTAGATTAGGACATTTATTGTTAATTTATTTAAAGAAGGGTTAAAATAGTTAAAATCAATGTTTAATAAGTAAATAATTTGTAATATAGGGTTATACATAAGATAAATTCGATTGTAAATATTAATTAGAAAGATAAAAAGATTTCCTACATGACTGTATTTTATTTGTAATTTTTAGACATCAAATAATATAATTTATTTATGACACAAAGATGATGCAGTAATTATCTTATTAATGAAATATTGACATAATTGATAATATAAATACCAAAATAAATGTAATTTAAGACTTTTTATGAATTCCACTAATTTTCTAGGTTACTATGATATATTAGTGTTGATTTAATCAACTTGTTTTGAACATATAATTCTGTTATGACTTTCACAAAAATCATATATCAAATAGTGTCAAAATTGACACAAAATAGTTTTTAAATCAAATATTATATTATTAATTGTTATTTTATTCCTAAAAATATAAGGTTCGGCCAAATGACTTAGATAAGGATATATGTATTAATAATATACAATTTGGGGTTCGTTTGGCATGTTATAGTAAGTTTATTAACCATATAGTGAAAGAAAACAAAAAGACACGGTAAAAGTTAAATTATTTAACTTAGAGTTAAATCTAATTGATAAGGTTACAATAACACCCTAAACTTGTCTAAATCCTATTGGTTGATAGTATTTCGACCCATACCCACTTTAGCTTCGAAATAAGACCCTTTGGAACCATTATAAACCGATTTTAACTTTAATATAAAATTATATTTTGAGGTATTCCTAAGGTGCCCCTCTCCTCCCTTATAAAAGGACACCTCCTCCCCTTCCTCCTCACACCAATTTGAGCACTCAAGCTCGGACAACCCCTGCCAATTTCTCCTCTCCACTTCCCTAGCAACATCCTAGAGGTTCTGGTCTTCCTCAAAGACCAATTTTAGTGCCCTAAGAGGAGGTCTCAAAGAGACACTTCAAAGAAGAGGTAATTACCGTTACCAATTCTTTCATCTTCATTTCTTCTTCCACTTCTTCTTCTTAGGTTGTTTCATTATGAAGTAATAACATCAGTATCACTCATATACTGATATGTTATTATAAGTATGAAACAACCCTATTTCACCATCTATCCATCCTACGGAAAAAAAATCACCGCGCGTGCGTACGTACGGAATACCGTCTCCACGCCGTGGTGTAATCTATTTTCCACCACCACCTTAAATGGATGGGTATAATGGTGTAAAGAATAACTATACATAGTTATTACAACATCATATTGATTCTGATATATTGTATAATCCACTCCAATTCAATTCAATATTTATAGAAATTATATCATCGCTCGTGCGTACGTACGGAATACCGTCTCCACGACGCGATGAGATTCATTCTCCATGTTAACCATTTAAGAATGATTATAATGTATATATAAGAAATAATAATGAAATATATGACATTATAAAGATACTGGATTTATGTATATATATACATATGTATGTCATCTACTTACTTCCATTTCAAGACAATAAGGAAAGGAAAACATCGTTCATGCGTACGTACGGACTACCGTCTCCATGAACGATGTTTTTCATTTTATGTATCTACCTATTATATATATATATATACTGAATATATATGATATATAAATCATATTTTATATTCTAGAAGTAAGTAAATCATGATATAAGTAATAATGATGTCAAGAACAACAAGTCAAAACACCTACGATAAATGAAACGATTTTACCCAAAACGCTTCTTTAACATGGAATTTACAAAAGAACGGGTAATATAATGTCATAAGTGAACCATATATGATATCATAAAAATGAATATGATTCTGTAATAAGTCAATAACATGATTTAAATCATTATACAGTAGGTTCGGACACTTACAAATCAAGTCGGACCTAAGGTAAGGGAAATATCACAATCTCATTTTTATCCGAGATTGTTTATTTGTAAGTATTTACTGGGGTGTATTTTATCATCCACATCCATGTTTCATCAATATGTAATATTATTTCCATCCACATACAATTGTTTAAATCCATTTTTACCCTTCGGTGAGTTTTTAGTAATATGTATGAAAGGAATATTTTGTCGTTATTCGTACGAGGTACTTTTTGACTTTTTCGACAAAAGTACGAAGAATGTTTTTAACTTATACAGCACGAACAGATTTTTACGGTTTTATAAATCCTTATTTTCATGAATGTATTTTTAAAACATTGTTCCCAATAAGCTTCCTTTACATGTTTTCAAGTTTACTTTTAATCAACTTCTTTTATTTTAAAGTTGTATGACATGTTATGAAAGGAAAAATGTTTTTGAAGAAGAAAGGATATTTTCCTCAAGAATTCAATTCAAGTGTTTTATCAAAATTACTTTCCATCTAAGATAATAAAGGGTTCTGTTTCTATCCATATTTTTCCATTGATTTGACTATGTTGTGATGGAAGTATGTTTATGAATTCCTTTATCTTATATGAATGGTTTTATGATGTCATGTTGTTTAAGAATCCCATTTTTATTACATGGGTTATGCAATGATGTATGATTTATGATTTTGTGGCACACATAATAATGGTATCATTATGAGATGGGTGGGACATATATCTCCCTCCAATGCATTGGTTAAAGATTTTATATCTCATGAGATAGACATGGCTGGAATGGTAGGTTATACCGGTTCAGTGAAATAGGACTGAAACGAGGGTTACTCGATTCAGAAAGGGACTTTGTCCACTAAGATAGTCTTGGCAATGAGTCTTGACTAACAAGAAATGATTCTCTATGATTATGTGTGTATGCCACAAAGTTTCATGTTTTAAGTTATGATTATTGGGATTTCATTTTCACTTCTATGATTTATCCCATGTTATGATATTATGAGCTCTTTTGCAGGTTAAGATTTCCAAAAAGATATGTTCTTATGTATATGATGTGATTGATATTTTTTTTACCCTTACTGAGCATTTGAGCTCACCCTTTTATGTTTTCTTTTCCCCAGGATATAAAGAAAGGTTTATAGGTAAAAAAAGGGGAAGATCTTTATGGGAGATATTGAAGATCTTTCACCACGATTAGAAGATTACGTTCCGAGTTTCCAAAGACACTAAACTATTACGATCCTTGTGTGTGTGTGTTTTTGTTATGTACTAAGTATTCCGCAAAAGTAATGTAACGTCCATGTACGTCAAGATACGGGTCTCTACAGTTGGTATCAGAGGAAAGGTTTAGTCAACCTTTGGAAACTAGGATGCGAGAACTTTAGTGAGATCTCTAGAGATATTTATAAGGTATGTCTTGGGATGTCCCAAAGGATAAGTATACGTATAGGATACAGTCCTAGAACTACGGTAACGATCATAGAATTTAACATAAGATGTTAGATATTGAGGGTACTCCCCCTTTATTATGTTGTTTTCCCTAGCATGATTTTTGCCTCTCACACTATTCATTTTGGGTTTTAGAAAATGGCTGGAAACAAGATGATTCACGATAATGGAGGATATGATGGACAATGGAATGATATTCTTCATGAGCAACCAAATGAAATGGGATTTGGAAGTCCAAAGATCATTATTATGCCGAATCAGCAATCTCATAATATGATCAATAAAGTAAAATTTGGTAAGTTTCCTGACTCGGCTAATAAGAGAAAGATGGAGTTTCATGATGATCATAGAGGAAAGAAAGTTAAATTTCCCCTATGTAAATCATGTGGGAAGAGGCATCAAGGAGAATGTTTCAAGGGAACTGGAAGATGCTTTGGGTGTGGAAAAGAAGGACACAAAGCAAGTAAGTGCAAAGGAAAAGGTTCGGTTAACACCATGGATGAGGATAATGCTATTGCTACGACATCATAAATGGTTAAGTGTTTTAAATGTGGAATGTATGGGCATTATGCAAACAAATGGCCTAAGGGAAAGACTCATGAAGAGAATCAGTATGGTCATATGGGTAGTATTTATGTGGATGATGATGATGAGACTACAAATGATATGTGAGATGAAAGAATTGTTGAAGCTCGGTAAATGGTTTAAGAATGTAGTGGAATGATTACATGTTTCTCACGTGTAATGTTGTATAAGTAATCTCATGGTACTATGGAATAAAAATACATCTATGGATTGTTACACTGTTGTCTTTCCTTGAGTTTTGAAAGTATATAATTAATGGTACAAGTATCCATGAAAGGTTATTCAGATATTTTTGGAATGTAGATGATATGTGCATAATGAAGGGATAAGACGATAATGAGATGTTTGATTATATTCATTGATATAAGGACTAAGTGATATCATGGTTTGAGTATATAGAATTTTGAGGATTTTGGTATGTGGAAAGTGTTAACTTTTAACTGCACTCATGTTTTCACTAAGGTATTCAAGAGAATACACGATTAAGGAATTTGAATGTTTGGAATGTGACCAACAAGACATATCTTGTGATATGTGGGGATCAACGACAGTATTAAATCTCTGGTAATCGTTTCCACTATGTTATGAGAATGGACTGCAGTATTATGGATAAGCCTAAAGATTGGAATGGATTATGTTGGACATAAGTTAGTATTGTTTAAGGATAGAAGTTTTTTCGATATTATTGATGGGATGTTATAGTAATATAGTTTTATAAAAAGGACAACCTGCAGGACGGGCGACAGCCCATCGCTTCGGACAAGGCTGTAGGAATCGAACCCACAATCGAAGTGCGACTGGCCTTTATCACCTACCACTGACCTACAGGAAGTCCCTGTTTAGTAGAAACTAGTTTTATTATATTAAGAAGTATGATATATGAAGTATAAGTCCATATTAGGAACCATATATGATTAATCTATAGAATGACTTATATATATTTAATAACTTTTGATAACCTTTTGTTTGAGACAGATGGAATGACCCGTCATTCTATCACATGATCTGCTAACACTTCACGAATAACAAATTCAACTTCATTTTTTTAAGAGATGATGTGGAAATTGTTCAAGGCACGAACAATAGTGAGATTGTACCAAAATAAAGTAAGTATTTATTCTAAGCAAGTTTTCAACTTTAGGGAAATGATCTTGAAAACCAAAAATGTTGTCCTAGTGATCTTATACCTGATGAATCAGATGGTACCTTATATCATCACAAATCTATGGATTTGTGATTACTTGCTTTTCCATAGCCATGTTCTCTACCACTCTCCATCAGAACATGATGGTTAGATTTCTCTTCCATATCCATATTTTCACCTATGTGGAAACCCAGTGATTAGTTTATTTGGGTAATCGTTACATTTCATACTTTAGTTTTTAAAGCCAAGTTTTGTTATTCCCTTTTACGATGTGGGTTTCTATTAAAGAGACTTTCGAATAGTAAACCATTTATAACCCAGACGAATTTCGAGGGCGAAATTCGTTTTAAGGGGGGTAGAATGTAACCGCCCGAGATTTTATGAAAAATATTCTTTTTAATTTTCTTAATGTCTTGTGTTGTACGCTACACCAAAAGGAGCTTGCACAACACGCATCCTTGACTTGCCTTGCATTACACGCAATCACGGCCTTCCTCGATAACGTGTGTAATACGCAATACCGAGTTTCACTAAACAACGATATGATATTAAAATATTATTAAAACTAGCCGTTATGAATAGTAATAACCACTTTTTAAAATTCTGTAAATCTTATTTTTCAAAATGAACTTCATTTTTGGATTCGGAGTATCGAATTTAGCCTAAGGTGAAATTTTGGTACTTTTCGGATAACTTTCATATTCTGATAAATAGTGAAAATTACTAAATTATAATTAAAAACAACTTTTTTAATCGAAATAATTAATAGTGATAAATCATTAATTTGAGTGGTTTTAAAGTATATTTAGAATATATTTTTACAATTTAATACAATGTTGGTCATTGGATGTAATTTCACATTTAAACTAGACATAAACAAGTGTCAATCTTTTGATAGATATTGTTTTTTAAAAACACGCTATTTGTTTTAACAGCGGGATTTAATTATAAAATTAATTAATGCAACTTTTATGTTATGAATTTGGTAAAATATACTTCATTTTTGAAATCGGAATATGAAATATAGCTTAGGATGAAATTTTGGCATTTTTCTGAAAACCTTCATTTTTTTGATGAATAGTGAAACTACTAAGTGGTAGTTAAAAAATTGAATTTTTCATAAAACTTAATTTTACCGCTTCTGTGAATGGAATTTCAAAAATCCGATAGACACGGTTGATATCAGTAAGTAAAATGTGGTTCAATGAGATAAAAATAATTTTTTGGTGAATAGTAACTTTTTACTATTTTTACCGCGGTTAATAGTAAATAGGGTAACTAAGGATAAATATGATATTAATATTACCCTAACACATGTCCTAATTCTATTGGACAAGTTTAATTCGACCAAAAACAAACTTAGGAATAAAATATGACCATTTAGGCCCACTTGGATTAGATTAGGACATTTATTGTTAATTTATTTGAAGAAGGGTTAAAATAGTTAAAATCAAAGTTTAATAAGTAAATCATTTTTAATATAGGGTTATACATAAGATAAATTAGATTGTAAATATTCATTAGAAATCTAAAAAGCTTTCCTACATGGTGGTATTTTATTTGTAATTTTTAGACATCAAATAATATAATTTATTTATGACACAAAGATGATGCAGTAATTATCTTATTAATGAAATATAGACATAATTGATAATATAAATACAAAAATAAATGTAATTTAAGACTTTTTATGAATTCCACTAATTTTCTAGGATACTATGATATATTAGTGTTTATTTAATCAACTTGGTTCGAACATATAATTCTGTTATGACTTTCACAAAAATCATATATCAAATAGTGTCAAAATTGACACAAAATAGTTTTTAAATCAAATATTATATTATTAATTGTTATTTTATTCCTAAAAATCTAAGGTTCGGCCAAATGACTTAGATAAGGATATATGTATTAATAATATACAATTTGGGGTTCGTTTGGCATGTTATAGTAAGTTTATTAACCATATATTGAAAGAAAACAAAAAGACACGGTAAAAGTTAAATTATTTAACTTAGAGTTAAATCTAATTGATAAGGTTACAATAATACAATAAACTTGTCTAAATCCTATTGGTTGATAGGATTTAAACCCATTCCCACTTTAGCTTCGAAATAAGACCCTTTGGAACCATTATAAACCGATTTTAACTTTAATATAAAATAATATTTTGAGATATTCCTAAGATGCCCCTCTCCTCCCTTATGAAAGGACACCTCCTCCCCTTCCTCCTCACACCAATTTGAGCACTCAAGCTCGGCCAAACCCTGACAATTTCTCCTCTACACTTCTCTAGCAACATCCTAGAGGTTCTGGTCTTCCTCAAAGACCAATTTTAGTGCCCTAAGAGGAGGTCTCAAAGAGACACTTCAAAGAAGAGGTAATTACCGTTACCAATTCTTTCATCTTTATATCTTCTTCCACTTCTTCTTCTTAGGTTGTTTCATTATTAAGTAATAACATCATTATCACTCATATACTTATATGTTATTATAATTATGAAACAACCCTATTTCACCATCTATCCATCCTACGGAAAAAGAAATCACCGCGCGTGCGTACGTACGGAATACCGTCTCCACGCCGTGGTGTAATCTATTTTCCACCACCACCTTACATGGATGGGTATAATGGTGTAAAGAATAACTATACATAGTTATTACAACATAATATTGATTCTGATATATTGTATAATCCACTCCAATTCAATTCAATATTTATAGAAATGATATCATCGCTCGTGCGTACGTACGGAATACCGTCTCCACGACGCGATGAGATTCATTCTCCATGTTAACCATTTAAGAATAATTATAATGTATATATAAGAAATAATAATGAAATATATGACATTATAAATCTACTGGATTTATGTATATATATACATATGTATGTCATCTACTTACTTCCATTTCAGGACAATAAGGAAAGGAAAATAGCGTTCATGCGTACGTACGGACTACCGTCTCCATGAACGGTGTTTTTCATTTTAGTTATCTACCTATTATATATATATATATACTGAATATATATGATATATAAATAATATTTTATATTCTAGAAGTAAGTAAATCATGATATAAGTAATAATTATGTCAAGAACAACAAGTCAAAACACCTACGATAAATGAAACGATTTTACCCAAAACGCTTCTTTAACATGGAATTTACAAAAGAACGGGTACTATAATGTCATAAGTGAACCATATATGATATCATAACAATGAATATGATTCTGTAATAAGTCAATAACATGATTTATATCATTATACAGGAGGTTCGGACACTTACAAAGCAAGTCGGACCTAAGGTAAGGGAAATATCACAATCTCATTTTTATCCGAGATTGTTTATTTGTAAGTATTTACTGGGGTGTATTTTATCATCCACATCCATGTTTCATCAATATGTAATATTATTTCCATCCACCTACAATTTTTTAAATCCATTTTTACCCTTCGGTGAGTTTTTAGTAATATGTATGAAAGGAATATTTTGTCGTTATTCGTACGAGGTACTTTTTGACTTTTTCGACAAAAGTACGAAGAATGTTTTTAACTTATACGGCACGAACGGATTTTTACGGTTTTATAAATCCTTATTTTCATGAATGGATTTTTAAAACATTGTTCCCAAGAAGCTTCCTTTACAAGTTTTCAAGTTTATTTTTAATCAACTTCTTTTATTTTAATGTTGTATGACATGTTATGAAAGGAAAAATGTTTTTGAAGAAGAAAGGATATTTTCCTCAAGAATTCAATTCAAGTGTTTTATCAAAATTACTTTCCATCTAAGATAATAAAGGGTTCTGTTTCTATCCATATTTTTCCATTGATTTGACTATGTTGTGATGGAAGTATGTTTATGAATTCCTTTATCTTATATGAATGGTTTTATGATGTCATGTTGTTTAAGAATCCCATTTTTATTACATGGGTTATGCAATGATGTATGATTTATGATTTTGTGGCACACATAAGAATGGTATCATTATGAGATGGGTGGGACCTATATCTCCCTCCAATGCATTGGGTAAAGATTTTATATCTCATGAGATAGACATGGCTGGAATGGTAGGTTATACCGGTTCAGTGAAACAGGACTGAAACGAGGGTTACTCGATTCAGAAAGGGACTTTGTCCACTAAGATAGTCTTGGAAATGAGTCTTGACTAACAAGAAATGATTCTCTATGATTATGTGTGTATGCCACAAAGTTTCATGTTTTAAGTTATGATTATTGGGATTTCATTTTCACTTCTATGATTTATCCCATGTTATGATATTATGGGCTCTTTTGCAGGTTAAGATTTCCAAAAAGCTATGTTCTTATGTATATGATGTGATTGATATTTTTTTTACCCTTACTGAGAATTTGAGCTCACCCTTTTATGTTTTCTTTTCCCAAGGATATAAAGAAAGGTTTATAGGTAAAAAAAGGGGAAGATCTTTATGGGAGATATTGAAGATCTTTCACCACGATTAAAAGATTACGTTCCGAGTTTCCAAAGACACTAAACTATTACGATCCTTGTGTGTGTGTGTTTTTGTTATGTACTAAGTATTCCGCAAAAGTAATGTAACGTCCATGTACGTCAAGATACGGGTCTCTACAATAAATTCCTTAAAAACTTGTCCCCACCCCCTCAAATATGGAGGTAGGATTGTGTTGGTTTGTTATAATGACCTATTTTAGGTCAGGTCAAAATAGTAACTATATAATTTTAATATGAATTGTCAATTTAATGAAAAAACATTCATGAGAAAACAAGGTAATCCACACATGAAACGATGAAAATAATGAAATGTTTTTTACAAACATGTGGTAAAATGATATAATGAGATAATGAATGATATTATAAATATGTTTATAGTTAGGGTTTAAATTAATAATAAAATGAAACCCATTATACCTGAGGATAGAGAAAAATCAACTAAATTGAAGCATTAGATATGGGATTTCAATTAATTTTACATTAATTGAGACACATTCTATTATATTGTGCATAATTTAATTTATATTGTTTACATAATGGCCATTTACTCATAATAGCATTAATAATTCATATATAATGGTATTTTATGCTTAAATTTGCATTATTTTATTTAAGATAATTTGAAATTATTTTAATAAGTGGTAAAAAATTTCATAATTGAATTTCTTTTCATTGGGTTATATAAGTTATTCATTTTCCTTTGATACTCTATGATTATTTATATAATGAAATTTTATTATCCTATATACTATTTTTAATTATTCAACATGTATTTAAATTTTATAAAAAAATATTTTCATTGACTAACTCTCACTTAAGCATTATTATTATTGTAAGGGATTTTTTCTCAATTTCAATTTCATTGAGAAACATTTGTTAATATGCACCTATTCACATTGGTGTGGTGTATATACAACCTTGTGATTTACTTTACTTGAATAAATTTTTATTCATGATGGTTAATACTTCAATTCATGGATATATATTTTATTTTTATCATTGATATTAATATTACCAAAATTGTATAATATTCTGACATACGGTGTTTACCTCAAAAGTTATTTGATTAAATAGTGGAAATATAGATAAATCCATTTTTATTACTCAATGTATTTATTAATATATATGTCACATTTTTGAGGAAATAAGTATATTGATTGATAAATGTTAAAATATATGGATATGTAGTGATGGGTGGTGCCTAAAAATATATAGCCCCTCGAGCATAAGTAGTCTTCTGAGTGGAATCACTAATCTAGTATTAAATATGTTTCTACTAGTTGTTTTAAAATGAATTTTTAAGGTTTTAAATATAATGGTATCATAGTTCCTGTCATGAAATTCCATAATTAATGATTAACTTCATTAAGAATCCATTTATTATTATCCCAAGTATTTTCGAAATGATATTTTCTGTTGGTTTATTTTATTCAATGTTTATTGATTAAATGGATTTTGATTTTAGTTATTTTCATTTTCATATTGATTAAGCCTAATAAATTCATGATAGTAATGATATAGTAATGGAATATGTGATTATTTATTTACTTTTCAAAATTCATTATTCATAGTCTTGTTAGTATAGTTTTCTTATTTATTAAATAGATTGTGTGTTCAGGTATTTTCCTTTCCATATTGATTTAGCCTTATTTATTCATGATAGTCATGCTTAATAAAAGTAATTTTTGTTGAATTATTCACCTTTAAATCTTGATTATCCTTATTTATTTATGATATCTTTATCTTCAAAAAACCCTTATTCAGAATCAGATCTCACCCTTATATTATTTCCAATATCATGATTCTTTGAATTATAATATTAAGTATATTCAAGGATATCCAAGATTTACTAATGTAATTATTGAAATGCATTTTTTTCGAATTTAATATGCGAATTATATATGTATATTTTGTACAAATACTAATAATATATTTGTTCCTTAGGGTTTTGATTCTATGTATATTATAAAATTTTAGTGTAGAAGAGTCTAACTTCGGGTCACTGGAGAGTAGGCCATTATATTAGTGTCATTGGTTGTTCAAAATTGTTTTGATGCAATAAAAACTAATGGATAAACTCACATGTTTAAGGGAATACTCTAGAAATTTTCATTATTCTAAAATAATGAAATGGTAAAATGAAAAAACATTATTGATTTATGCTCAAAATGTAGAACAATTTAGTTTGACCAATTCATTATGTGTCAATTGAGTTTTTTATTTGTAATGATGGTTTATCCTTGAATGGTGTGTTTTATGAATTTCAAATTATAAAGTAAAATTGTGAGGGGATATATCACAACCCCATGAGTGGAGAAATGTGAAGATTCTAGATATTTATTGAAGAGGTTATAAGATTATGGAGATACTTATGACCTAATCCAATGGATTGTGGGGATGTTGCATTTTGTTGAAAGTTGTTAATTACAGTCAATGGGAATTCACAAAAAACGGTTGATATGAACCTAATAGAATTACATGGGGACTTCACTAACAATTATCTATATTGATGTAACTCCCCATTGAATTATAAAATATATCATTTTAATAGGTAAAATGCATTCAATTGTATGTCGAACCATATCTTTTATATACATTATTTTATGATTTATTGAATATAGATACACATAATAAAATAACAAAATATAAATAGAAATAGTGTATTTGGGTAATTAGATACACATCATAATTACAATAAATAGTAACACTGATATCTTAATACTATATGGAATATCTTAGTGAAATATATAAGAAATGGTTAATATAAAAATCTAATAATGGAAATAATAAACAAATAAAAAAAAGTAGTATGTGTTAGTCAATATGAAAACCCTAAATACAATGATATGTGAAAATTTTACTAATGATCATCAAATAATTGAATAAGATGACAATATCAAAGAATTATAGGAATTTTGTAGAAAAAGAAACATAATCTCACAACATTACATCATTTAAAACTATCAATAACAAAAAACATTGTATGCTTAATATAATCACTCCTATAGCAATGAAGGAGTCTCATGACATAATAACAATACCTAATTCATTTTATGACTATTTAATTATGGTTCCACCAATCCCATTCAAATAATGTACCTCATTTTGTGTGACTTATATATCATAAAACACAATAATGTGTTACACCACTTTTAATAACATGATTAATGAGTGCGGGATATGTACTTGGAAGTCCCCGGTTATTTAGGGATATGAAAATCTGTGATTATAACCATTAGTGGAAATTTATAGGGTCATTCACAATTCAAAATATTGTAATAAAAATCACATGATAATTTCAGTTGTATAAAGAGTGTACATAAAAGATAAAGGAATGGTAGAATTAGTGTAAAAGGTTATATATCCATAATTTTTCATTATAATTAATATAATGGTTTTTGTAAATACACATTTAAACATATACAATTGAAAAACAAATTTTTATAAAAATATTACTTAAATAAAAATAAGAATGAGAGAATCCATTACATTGAAAGGGATGACCTAAACCATAAGAGGATATTTTTATAATATTGGGAACAAATTTGGATATATTTAGAGAGGCAGAAGGTGATGAGAATAATGATAATGGCTCTATGTTGAAGTGGAATGTTTGAGTTTTTGGTTTTGAATTTATATCAAAATAGATGTGAATTTTTTATTAATTTCTTAGAAAAGGTTATGGATTTTAATTGATAAAATAATAAAAAAGTGAAAGCAAATTATAGTTTTTCCCATGTTATCTTCATAAAATTATTGGTTTTAAATATTTAGTTATACTAATATCTAATATCTACTAAAAATACTATTCATGATGTAGAAGTGAGTAATGTTCAAAAAGATATATTTTTTAAACTGTAAAATATAATAAAGGTGTTGGAGGATTATTTATAGGTTCATAAAATTTATTAGATAACATCAAGAAAAAACTATTTTAAAGGATAAAGTTTTTCATATATTCCATTTATATCATGTATTACATCATTTTTGATCTATTATGATGTCATGGTACACACCGTTTAGTTAAACTATATTTAATTTTTCCCAAAAAATTATACCGTCACAAAAAAATTTGAAAAAATCATCATTAACTAATTTTGACATCAAAACATCAATGATAATACATATTTTTACAATATAATTTTATAAATATGAGATATATACTATTTAAATAAGATTAATTATTTACAAAGAAACTGGGTTTTTTGGAAGAAAAACATTTCTCACCCTTATAAAAATTACATGGGAATTAATTATATTTATTTATAATTTATATTTAATTATATATTATTAAATAATAATATTTAATGAAAATATAATTTATTTTATAATAATTTAATTTATCAAAAATTAGGGTGAAATTTAAACAATATATTTCCCAAAATTATAATTTTAGTTTTGTTATATTATAATTATGTTTTTATTTAAGTAATTATATAATTATATATAAATATATACTATTAAAGATCATTTCTTAATATTCCCAATATTTTATATAAAATAATGTTTAAAAATAAAACCTACTTGGTTCTAGATATATATCCCATTATTACTCCAGTATACTCCATAAGGGTATATTGTGCAACATTAGTACATTCCTATGTTGTTTCACCAAACATAGTTTCAGAAGTGATATCTATGATATTGAAATTATCCAATATATGGTTTTAATTAAGTGTTAGTTGATGAATTTATTATTTTTCATGTATAAGGAAATTCCCAGTGATTTCATATCCATAATAAAATATGATAAATAGCTTCAGAGGCTACATTCCTTCTTTCAAGTCTATATCTACCTCAGTCTATGTAAATTAATTATAATTATTATACTATTTAAATTAAAATCATAATAGTTATTGTTTGATGCTTATGTTTTCAATGGTGAGGATTCCTAATGACTTATTACGTATCATTGTCTTGGATTTATAAATGTCATTAATAAACCATATTGAGCATGTTTTTTCTAATCCTAAATTAAATAATAATTATTTATTTATTCGAAAGGGTATTTTATTTTCAAAATTTTGGATTGTTTTATTCTCCCCCCTTTATAAATTTATTCATTGAAATTTCATTAAAATACTAAAATATAAGTGGTTACTTTAGTTCCATCACCTTTTATCATTCCCATGTTAACTTCTCAAACATGTGTTCCTCCACATTACGTTTAATGTTTGAGTTCTCTAGTTTCATAGAAAAATTTATCTATGATCTAATATCTTCACCTGATTCTCCTCAAATAAAATATCAATATTAAAAGGTTCCAAATATTAATAAATTACATGTGATGTTTCTGGTATGATCTTTAATAATATAGATATTTTGATCAAATCCAATAAATCAGGTAGGTTATGTTGATGTTCTATCCAATTCGTCATAGATCTGATGTTATAAAGTGTCTCAAAGTGGATAATGAATCTTAGACTAGGATTTCCCTTCTTCCCAAACCTCATGATATTATTTCATTGTGATATATGAAGGAACATGTTATCTCTAAAATCCAATTATATGTCTCATCGCTGATTGAATGTGTATAATTTATTTTCACTCTTCATAAATTTCTTATGGTGTTGAATGGTTTGGTCATTTTTTTATATCATATATAATATTTGTTTCTATAATATTTCTCTTTCCAAAATCATCCTAAAATGATAATTTTTGACACATCATCCCAAACATAGATTTATACAATTCAATATGACTGTTTTTATAATATTATAACTCTAATAGGGAAAGGTTATAATCCCAACATCCTTGGATATCCATCCAACATGATCATAGCATATCCTCCAATGTGTTAATTGTTCCTTAAAATAATATATCCTTATGTGGGTGAAAAGATGTACTGAAAGTCATCTAGGTATTCAATGCTTACAAAATAATTCTCCATAATCTTAAGCTAAACCATGGATAACAATAAGATAAAATAGATATTATAAACATATACACACTTACCACTTCCCTGATATATATCATAGTGGGTCATTTAATATAGAATTCTCACATAAAATGAATAATTTTTTTGGCCCTCATAATACTGTTGACTACAACCAAAATGCTATTATTTTCATAAAATTAATTGTGGAGTCCTTTGATGAAATCCATGGTTTTGTTTTCCCATTTCCATGATGTTTAGTCAATTATTATGTCATAACTACAGTCATTGATCAATCATATGTGACTATTTTTTATAACCATAATCAAAATAACAATTATATAATATCCCTATCCATTTTGTCTCACATGATGCTCAAAATCATATCTCTATAAATTTTAGTAATTCATAGATAAATAAATAATCATGAGCTTTCTGAATCATATTGAAGTTCACTTATAAGGCCTTTGCCTTAAACCTTACTTAATCTTGAGTTATTACAAGATTACACATTGAGGATCTTTTCGGGTTTAGAGTTTTAGAGAATTAGAACATAATGCTTTCATTACATTCCACATATAAACAAATTGGTTACATAAAGATAGTATTCATTTTTCACATCAATGGAAACATATTTAAAATAAAACATGGATTCATTCTTGACAGTTCCTTGACATTATCATCATATCATGTACCTTTCCCTTGACCTGTGAAAACATTTCAAAAAAAACTTGGGATGAGCATAAAAAGCTCAGTATGGGTTATAAAAAATATGGAAAGGAAACATAAGTTCATATATACATAAGAATGAAATCATACATTACCCATAAAACATAAAAATATTAACATACCTCATCAAATTATGAATAAATAATAGAAACCATAAGACATAAAGGTATCTTGAGGCATTCATAACATTCTTACATAGGGAGTGACCCTCTTGGTTACATTTGGAATACTCATCACAGTATATTCCCTAAATCTCTTTGGAGAAACCTTAATGTTTCACTCCTTCGCATTACCCAATGCATTTGAGAGCTATATCGGGCTCACCCGCCCTTAGTCTATCACGGAACCACCCGTCTTCATAATAATGCCCAAAAACCTCACCATAATCATATCACATAAAACATGCATAAAGGAAACATAACATTTCCACCTTTCAATGACAAGATATGAATACCAAACATTGATATAAAAATATTATGAAAACCATTTTCAATACCAAAATAAAGGAAAAGTAAAACATGGTATTTATTTTTCTTTTTTAAAAAAAGTATGGCTTATAGAGGAAGCTGAAACTCAAATAATGGTCACGGAAGCAGAGAAGTCATTGTCGCCGCATACATATGACAAAAACATTTCCTTTTGTCTTTTAGTAAACGTTTCATATAAAAAATATTCCTTTTGAATAAACATAAAAGTCAAAGGGGTTTATACACCATATAAAAGAAGGTTGTGTATAAAACAAAATATGCCTCAATGAAAGGAGATTGAGACGAAGTCCCATACCTTGGGTCCGACTTGACTCAGTCGTTCTTTAATCTCCTGAATAATAAACTTGAGTTAATTTCTACTTGTTTAAGAACCCTTTTCAAGTTCATTATTCCTTTTATATCACTTATTTCCATGTCATGAACACTATGTAGTTATTTAATTTAATAACGGTCGTTTTAACGGTCATTGGTACTTGAGTCAAAAATAAACCCTGTATAATTACAAGTTGTTCATATATCCATTATATCCAGAATGGTATTCATGATGTAGATATCATATATGTCATATATATCCAGTACATGCATGCATTTCTAATATTACATAATCATTTAGAGGTACAAAATGAAATGCACCGTTCCTGGAGACGGTAAGACCTACGTACACATGAATGCTACTTTCATTTCTATTTCGTATTTTATAGAATTTAATCATAATTATATAAAGGTATATTATAATTCCAGTGTAATATCATATATAATATCATAACTCCATCCTTTATACATCCCACATATGGTATTAACGAATCAAATCACATTGAGGGGGTGGTAGTCCTCACTTCCTTAAATGAAGATATCGCATTTACCCATAATGGAAACCATAAAGGTATGCCCAAAATGAAAAATACATAAGGTTAAGTAAAACATAAACATATTATATATCATATATAAATATATTGTCATCTTAATGTCCACCATTGAAGGTGTTAATAGAATGTTGAACAATCATCGTTTCGGGAGGCAGAAATTCGCCATCCACGGAAACCGTATGTTCATTAACCATTAGATGTAGGTGTGTGTAAGTGTATCTCGAAAACTTCTTATAAAAACATCCTAGTATATTGAAGATACTGGATTTGTTACAAAAGAAATGAATAAAAACTGTTTAGGGGGTTGGAGAAGAAAAATAAAACAAAAGGACTCAAGTGAAGCCATTGCCTTAAAATCGGGTAACTCCCTTTGGTTTGAGCTCAAAGGCTTCCTTGGGAAGACTTATTCCCAAAGTGAGGCTTCAAGGAGTAATATAGGGAAGTGTAGAGGCAAAATTATCCGGGGTTGGCTGAGCCAAAGGCTTTGGATGTGTGGGTAAGGTGGTAGAGGTGGGGGGCTTTTATAAGAGGAGAGGAGGGGCACTCTTGGAAAGTAAAGAAATGATACTTTATTTTCAAATGGGTTTCGGATTTTAAAGGTACCACATTGATATAATTATAGGGTAAGGTGATAAGGGTTAGAAATATACCCACCCAATAGGTTTTGGACATGTTTAGGTCTTAGATTTTACATTATCTTTCCATTTTATTTAAATCCTTTATTAATGAGGTAATCGCTGCATCATCATGATGTCATTAATAATTAAATAAATTTAATGTCTAGAAATTATAAAAAAAATATCATGATTTAAGAAATATTTTTAGATTTCTAATGAATATTTATAGTCTAAAAGATCATTTATGTGGACAAAATTAAAAATATTTTACTTAGGTGATACATTCTTTGTCACATTTAACATTCTTTAAAAATAAAAAGATAAAAAGTCACTTTCTCACAAAAGTGATTCCATGGGACTCCCAAGTTTGGAAGAAGGCATCCCATGGTCGGACATGAGACAACCAATATCCTTAGGACACATTTTGGTGTCATTTTGGATTATTATGATATTATTTTATTATCCTTAACTACCTGATTACTCATTAATCAAGATAATTAGAGATAATTACCATCATTACTATTCATAATGTCCAAAAATAATAGAGTCTTAATTACATAATTTGGACCTTATGATTCCAAATATGAAATAAATTTACCAAATTCCGAACACATAAATTGCAATAATTGATTTAAAAATAATTCCCGTTGTCAAAACAAATAGCGGGTTTTTTTAAACAATATCTATGAAAAGTTTGGCATTAGTTTATGACCAATTCCAAAGTAAAATTAATCCTAATGACCACCATTGGATTTAATGGTAAATGTATATTCATATTACACTTTAAGACCAATTAAAAATATAATCTAACCATATAATTAAATTAAATGAAAAAGAAGTTTTGATGTAAAATGCAGTATTTTTCACTATTCATTAAAAAATGAACATTGTCAGAAAAATACCAAAAATTTATCCAATGTAAATTTCAATGTCCAAATCATAATGAATATGTTTATTTTGACAAATATAGATTATGAAATTGTCAAAAGTTTTATTTAATAAAGGGTTTTCCATCAAAAGGCAGTAAGATAATCTTTTAAGAATATTAGTGCATTCCATGCATAAGATTGTATTTATTTCCATTTTAAGCCTCTAAAACACTATCATAATCATTAATAGACATAGATAAAAATATCTATTATTCATTACTTACTAGGGATGTTACATCCTTCCCCCCTTTAGAAAATTGTGTCCCCACAATTTATTTACTTATAGAATAAGTGGGGGTATTTATCCCTCATTGCATTTTAAGATTCACATGTTGCCTCTTTAATCATATGGTTTTTCCACAAAACCGTTACCTGATGAATCACCTTATTATGTAACACTGGATCCCTATGTTCAAGAATCTGGACCGGTTGTTCCTCATATGATAGGTTCTCTTCCAGCTAAACTACCTCTGGACTCAAAACATGAGATGGATCTAGCATGTACTTTCTCAACATCGAAACCTTAAAAACATTGTGTACCTGAGATAAACTCGGAGGTAAAGCCACCTGGTATGCAACTGATCCAAATCACTTCAGAATTTCATATGGTCCAATGAACCTTGGACTCAGGTTTCCTTTCTTTCCAAATCTCATCACACTTTTCCATGGTGAGACTTTGAGAAAAATATGATCACCTACCTCAAAAGATAGATCCTTCCTCCTGTTGTCTGCATAACTCTTCTGCCTGCTCTGAGATATTGTCATGTGTTTTTGAATCAGCTGAACTTTTTCTGCCATCTCTTCTACCAATTCTGGTCCCATCAACTTCCTTTCACCCACTTTATCCTAGAAATCTGGAGTTCGACAGCGCTTCCCTTATAATGCCTGAAATGGTGCCATCTGTATACTGGAATGAAAACTGTTATTATATGAAAATTCAACCAAAGAAAGATGTTGGTCCCAACTTCACTGATAATCCATCGAACAAGCTCGTAGCATATCCTCCAACGTCTGAATTGTTCAATCTGACTACCCATCTGATTGAGGATGAAAAGCTATACTAAAATTTAATTCAGTACCCAACGACTTCTGAAGGCCTTTCCAAAAGTTAGAAGTTCACATAGGATCACGGTCAGATACAATGGAGAGGGGAACTCCATGTAACCTGACTATCTCTTTAAGATATAAACGGGAAAGTTGATCTAGGGATAAAGTATCTCATATAGAATGGAAATGAGCAGACTTGGTCAAGCGATCAAAAATAACCCAGATTGCATTATTACCTCGAGGTGTCTTTGGCAGTCCCACAACAAAATCCATAGATATATTTTCCCATTTCCACTCTGGCACTGATAAAGGCTGAAGCATCTTTTTGGTAACTGCCGCTCTGCTTTAACCTGTTGACAAGTCAAACACTTCACAGTAAAATCAGCAATATCTCTTTTCATTCCATCCCACCAGTAATACTCCCGCAGATCTCTGTACATCTTAGTACTTCCAGGATGAACTGAAAACAGAGAACTATGGGCTTCACATAACAACTCTCCCTTCAATTGAGAACCACAAGGCACAGAAAATCTCTTCCCAAATCTCAAAACTCAATCATTAACAATGTCGAATTCATGCAACTTACCATTCTGAACCAGCTATACCTTTTTCTACAACTCACTGTCTTGCTTCTGTACTTGCTTGATTCTGTCTGATAGAGAAGATTTCACTGATACCTAAAACAAAATAGAAGAAATTCTTGAACTAACAACTTCTGTGCCAAAGTTCATCAAATTCTTAACCAAAGGATCATGTTCCAAACACAATATTGTTGATAAAGCATTACTTTTTCGACTCAAAGCATTAGCCACTTTATTTTTTTTTCCCGAATGGTAATGAATTTTACAATCATAATCCTTGATTAATTCTATCCATCTCCGTTGTCTCATGTTCAACTCCTTCTGAGTGAATATATACTTTAAACTTTTGTGATCGGTATATATTTCACACTTTACTCCATACAAACGATGCCTCCAAATTTTTAAAGCGATGACAACATCAGATAATTCCAAATCATGTGTAGGGTAATTTACCTCATTAGTTTTCAACTGACGTGGAGCATAAGCAATTACCTGATCATTCTGCATTAGGACACAACCAAGTCCTTTCAATGAAGCGTCATAGTATATAACAAACTCACCATTCCTAGAAGGTAGTTCCAAAACAGGTTCATTCACCAATCTTCTTTTCAATTCCTGAAAACAATAATCACATTCTTTTGTCCATATAAACTTAACACCCTTCCAAGTTAGCCTATTCATTGGACTAGATAACAGTAAAAATTTTCTAACAAACCTTCGGTAATAGCCTTCCAAACCATGGAATCTACGAATCTATGTTACATTTGTGGGTCTTGGCCATTCTTCAACAACCTTTTTTTTGTAGGATCAACAGTTATCCCATATTTTGAAACAATGTGACCAAGGAAAGAAATTTGTTGCAACCAAAACTCACACTTGCTGAATTTCCCATACAATTTCTTTTCATTCAAGGTTTGAAAAATGACCCTTAAATGTCTTTCATGCTCTTCTTTACTTTTAGAAAACACAAAAATATCAACAATGAAAACCACCACAAACATATCCAAGAACTCATGGAAAATTCTATTCATTAAGTCCATGAATACAGCAGGTGCATTGGTTAGCCCAAAAGGCAATACTAAAATTCACAAGGCCAAATCTTGTACGAGACAAAGTCTTCGGAAAATCTACTTCCTTTACCTTCAGGTGATGGTACCACGATCTCATGTCAATCTTTGAAAAAAACCGAGCTCCCTGGAGCTGATCAAACAAATCATTGATATGAGCAAAGGATATTTGTTCTTAATAGTGATGTTATTCAAGGCTCTATAATCAATAAAAAGTCTCATAGAACTATCTTTCATTTTAACAAATAAAACAGGAGCACCCCAAGGTGATGTGCTAGGTCAAATGAAACCTTTCTCTAATAAATCTTGTAATTGCTTCTTCAACTCTAAAATTTCAATTTGAGAAATTCGATAAGGGGGTTTTGAAATTGGATTAGCATCATGAACTAAGTCAACAGTAAACTCAACATCCCGATCTGGTATTCCTCCAGGAAACTCATCATGAAAAACATCAGGATACTCATTTACCACTGGCACATCATTAATCTAAACAGTTCCTTTATTTTCAATGATGTGTGCAATGTAACATTCATTTCCACATTTTTCAAGATTCTCAGCCTCTTGATATGTTATCAACAGTAAGGGTTCATTCTTGTACACAAACTGAAAGTCTTTCTGAAAAGAAACTTCTTTAGCTCTACAGTCAATCTTAGAATGGTAAATAGAGAGCCAATCCATACCCAGGATAACATCAAACTCTACTAGAGGTAGAACAATAAGTTTTTCATGTTGGTTCTTTCCTCATATAAGGATAGAAGATTCTTATAAATTCTTTTTTCCTCAAAATTTCCCCCAGGTGTTTTTACCACAAGTTCAGGAGTCATTTCTTGAGATGGTATTCCCATTTTACTAGAAAATTTTTCCAATATGAAAGAATGTGTAGACCCCGAATCAAACAACACACTGGCATAATCTGAAAAAACAAACAAAGTACCTGGTACAACTTCATTTGTTAGCCCGACATCTACTAAAGTAGTTGCAAAGGATTTCACCACCCCTTTCTTCTTGTAGTCTACCTGCTTCCCATCACTCAATCTATTTGTCGGACACTCGTTTGCATGGTGACCCATCTTATTGAACTTAAAACATTTCACTAACTATAAATCAAATTTCAACTTACCATCACCTTGATCTTTTTCAGTGCAATCACGAGCTTTATGTCCCATCATACCACATCAGAAGCACTTTCCAGAATTCAGAAGGAATTCCCCAGCATGCCTTTTGCCACATTTATCACAAACTGGAAACTTAGTTTTCTTACCATCAGACCATTTGGAAGAATTCTTTCCTTTCTCCTGCCACCTCGGTCTCTTCTTCTGCTGGTTGTTATAGAACACTTGATCATCAGAAAAATCCATTTCCACCTTCTCTGCACATCGAACAAGTTTTTCATAACTTTTAAACTCACGAGAATCCAATTCCATACGATATTTTGGCTTTAATCCTAATTAAAAACGATTGATTTTACTATCAAGGTCTCAGATAAAATTTGGAGCATACCATGACAATTGAGTGAACCTTTCTTCATAGGTGACCACTGAGTCTTCCTCTTGCCTCAATTACAACAATTGCTTTTCCATCCTAAGTGAAACTACCTTAGGAAAATACTTCTAAAGAAACATACCTTTGAATTCATCCCAATCGAGAGCATCAATCTCATCACCGTCCCTAATATTTTTAACCATCAACCACCACTGATCTGCTTCAACCTCCAAACGGTAAATAGCAAGACTAACCTTTTGATTGTCTAAACACCCCATGACATCGAAAATCTTCTCCAGTGCATTAATCCACCCTTCAGCTAGCATAGGGTCAGATGATCCTCTGAATGATGGGGGATTTTGCCTCATTAAAAGTTCAACCACTAACATGTTCCTCTTCGATTGATATGGCTAGTCTCGTGCATGGATACCACCACAATTTTTCGCTTGATTCAACTGCGCCATTACTACAAAAAACTGTTCAGTTCCAATTCTGACCATCTCAGGATGATGATTCAGAAGGTTATTTCCTTCTGTATGCCTTCCTAGCACTACTTCCATGTTTCCTCTGTGGAAAAACATTCTGAATAAACATTTCTTAGATGAAGCAACATGGAAATCATCAAATTCTATATCATTTCAATTTGACCATAAAAAAAATATTTTTGGATAATCATTTAATAGAATTATAACTCCTAAAGTTATCTAAACCAACCTCTGATACCAACTATAAGGCCCTAGCCTTAAACCTTACTTAATCATTAGTTATTACAAGATTACACAATGAAGATCTTTTCAGGTTTAGAGTTTTAGAGAATTAGAACATATAGATTTCATTACATTCCATATATAAACAAAGTGGATACATAAAGATAGTATTCATTTTTCCCATCAATGGAAACCTATTTAAAATAAAACAAGGATTCATTCTTGACACTTCCTTGACACTATCATCATATCATGTACGTTTCCATTGACTTGTGAAAAACCTTTCAAAAAAAACTTTGGATGAGCATAAAAATCTCAGTATGGGTTATAAAAAATATGGAAATCAAAAATATGTTCATATATACATAAGAATGAAATCATACATTACCCATAAAACATAATCACTTTAACATACCTCATCAAATCATGAATAAATCATAGAAATAATAAGACATAAAGGTAACTTGAGGCATTCATAACATTCTTACGTAGGGAGTAACCCTCTTGGTTACATTTGGAATACCCATCATAGTATATTCCCTAAATATCTTCGGAGAAACCTTAACATTTCACTCCTTCGCGTTACCCAATGCATTGGAGAGCTATATCAGGCTCACCCTCCCTTAGTCTATCATTGAACCACTCGTGTTCATAATAATGCCCAATAACCTCAACATAATCGTATCACATAAAACATGCATAAAGGAAACATAACATTTCCACCTTTCAATCACAAGATATCAATACCACACATTGATATAAAAATATTATGACAACCATTTTCAATACCAAAATAAAAGAAAAGTAAAACATGGTATTTATTTTTCTTTTTAAAAAAATTATGGCTTGTAGAGGAAGCCGAAACTCAAATAATGGTCACGGCGGTGGATAAGTCATTGTCGCCGCATACGTATGACAAAAACATTCCCTTTTGTCGTTTAGTAAATGTTTTGTATAAAAAAGATTCATTTTGAATAAACTTAAAAGTCAAAGGGGTTTATACACCGTATAAAAGAAGGTTGTGTATATAACAAAATATGCCTCAATGAAAGGAGATTGAGACGAAGTCCCATACCTCGGGTCCGACTTGACTCGATGGTTCTTTAATCTCCTGAATAATAAACTTGAGATAATTTTTACTTCATTAATAACCTTTTTCAAGTTCATTATTCCTTTTATATCACTTATTTCCATGTCAGGAACACTGTAGTTATTTAAGTTAATAACGGTCATTTTAACAATCATTGGTACTTCAGTCAAAAATAAACCCTTTATAATTACAAGTTTTTCATGTATCCATTATATACATAATGGTATTCATGATTTAGATATCATATATGTCATATATATCCAGTACATGCATGAATTTATAATATTACATAATCATTTATAGGTAAGAAATGAAATGCACCGTTCATGGAGACGGTAAGCCGTACGTACGCATGAACGCTACTTTCATTTCTATTTAGTATTTTATAGAATGGAATCATAATTATATAAAGGTATATTATAATTCCAGTGTAATAACATATATAATATCATAACTTCTTCCTTTATACGTCCCACATATGGTATTAACGAATCAAATCACTTTGAGGGGGCGATAGTCCGCACTTCCTTAAATGAAGATATCGCGTTAACCAATAATAAAAACCATAAAGGTATGCCCAAAATGAAAAATAAAGAAGCTTAGGGAAAACATAAACACATGATATATCATATATAAATATAGCGTCATCGTAATGGCTACCTTTGAAGGTGTTAAATGAATGTTGAACAATCATCGTTTCGGGAGGAAGAAATTCTCCATCCACGGAAACAGTATGTTCTTTAAACATTAGTTGTAGGTGTCTGTAAGTGTAGATCGAATCCTTATTATAACAAAATCCTAGTATATTTATGATACTGGATTTGTTACAAAAGAAATTAATAAAAAGTTTTTAGGGGGTTGGAGAAGCAAAATAAAACAAAAGGACTCAAGTGAAGACATTACCTTAAAATCAGGTAACTCCCTTTAGTTTGAGATCAAAGGCTTCCTTGGGAATACTTCTGCCCAAAGTGAGGCTTCAAGGAGAAATAAAGGGATGTGGAGAGACAAAATGAGTAGGGGTTGTCCAAGACAAAGGCTTTGGAAGTGTGGGTAAGGTGGTAGAGGTGGGGGCCTTTTATAAGAGGAGAGGAGGGGCACTCTTGGAAAGTAAAGAAATGTTACTTTATTTTCAAATGGTTTTCGGATTTTAAAGGTCCCACATTGTTATAATTCGAGTTTAAGGAGATAAGGGTTCGAAATATACCCACCCAATAGGTTTTGGAAATGTTTAGGTCTTAGATTTTACATTATCTTTCCATTTTATTTAAATCCTTTATTAATGATGTAATCGCTACATCATCATGATGTCATAAATAATTTAATAAATTTAATGTCTAAAAATTATAAAACAAATATCATGATGTAGGAAATAATTTTAGATTTCTAATGAATTTTTATAGTCCAAAATATCATTTATGTGGAAAAAACTAAAAATATTTTACTTCGGTGATACATTCTTTGTCACATTTAACATTCTTTAAAAATAAAAAGATAAAAAGTCACTTTCTCACAAAAGTGATTCAATGGGGCCCCCAAGTTTGGCACAAGGCATCCAGTGGTCGGAAATGAAACAACTAGTAGCCTTAGGGCACATTTTGGTTTCATTATGTAATATTATGATATTATATTATTATCCTTAACTACCCGATTACTCATTAATCAAGATAATTAGAGATAATTACCATCGTTACTATTCATAATGTCCAAAAATAAAAGAGTCTTAATTACATAATTTGGACCTTCTGATTCTAAATATGTAATAAATTTTACCAAATTCCAAACACATAAATTTAAATAATTGATTTAAAAATAATTTCCGTTGTCAAAACAAATAGCGGGTTTTTTTAAAACAATATCTATGAAAAGATTGGCATTAGTTTGTGACCAATTTCAAAGTGAAATTAATCCTAATGACCAAAATTGGATTAAATTGTAAAAATATATTCATATTACACTTTAATAACAATTAAAAAGATAATCTAACCATATAATGAAATTAAATGAAAAAGCATTTTTTGATGTAAAATGCAGTATTTTTCACTATTCATTAAAATATGAACATTGTCAGAAAAATACCAAACATTTATCTGATGTAAATTTCAATGTCCCAATCATAATAAATATGTTCATTTTGACAAATTTAGATTATGGAATTGTCAAAAGTTTTATTTAAAAAAGGGTTTTCCATCAAAAAGCAGTAAGACAATCTTTTAAGAATATTAGTGTATTCCATGCATAAGATTGTATTTATTTCCATTTTAAGCCTCTAAAACACTATCTTAATCATTAATAGACATATATAAAAATATCTATTATTCATTAATAACTTGGGATGTTACATCACACATCAATCCTTTTTTCCTTTGGAAATTTATCCATGTTCCAAGCATTATTTCTTTATCATTAGAAATGTATAACACTAGAATATTCACATATTTTTTCATTATATCAATTTCATTTTCCTAGGCTTCATTAAAACTCATAAAAATGGATATTTCAATAGTTATTTGAGAAATATTGTATTATGTTCCTTTTCTACTTCACATGAACATCATTTGGATATCCTTAAAAATTTGATCACTTTCAGCCCACATCATGCATTATTTTGGGATCCTTTATACTCATAGAATCTACCTCATTATTGACCTTCCTAGGATGGTAATAGAATATTGTAATAAGACTTGACTATCTATAATAGCTAATTTGGGTGAATATTGATTTCCTTTTTTGTGAATATATACATGAAAATGTTGTGAACTGTATAAATGTCACAATTCTCCCCAAAGAGATAATTTCTCTAAAAGTATAATGTAAAGATCACTATAGTTATTTCTAGATCATGTTTTTGGCAGTTATTCACATCAATCATTAATAGGATAGTGTAAAATGATATCATTTTATCATATTAAATTTTTACATAACCCAATCCATTTATGGATTCATCGTTTTTAATCACAAATCCTTCCCTTTTATTGGGTAATATGAGAATTGGTTTAGTGAATAGCCACTTTTATAACTCTCTAAATATCTTCAAACGTTTATCAGTTCAAAAAAACATCACTCACATATGAGTTATATTGATTAGTAGATTAGTTGATGATGATAAGATTCTATATAATAAATGATAGTTTCCATATAATCTTAGGAAACTATATATATTCATCTTAGATAATGGTATGGCCCAATCTTTAATTTACGTTATCTTTGAAAGATCCACTGATATAACATTTTTTGTGCTAACATTCCCTATGAATATTACAATTTCCATCCAAAATTGACATTTACTATATTTACCATACACTTTTTCCTTTCAGAAGTCTTTTATTGCATTATTCAAATTTTTCTCACGTTCCCCCATTCTTTTAGTGTAGATTCTAATTTCTTCTATAATGAAATCCACAAAAAATATGAGGTAAAGATGATTTATGGAGCATTTTTTTTATCACATGGAATCTTATTGAACTAATAATTCTCATGCCTTATATGAGAAATAGTTTTTGATATATCCTATTTATTCAAATTTACATAAAAATATCCCAACCAATGATCCAAATTAATGTATTCATTGGCTCCATGTAACTGATAAAAGAAGTAATAAACACATGGAAAAGGAAACAATTTCATTAATGTTATCTTCTATCTTATCATAATCAATGTAGTGGAACATTGACCAATCATTATTATTGTTAAAAATACTAGTGGACTCCATGTTGAAGAACATTGGCATATAAACAATTTATCTAGTTTATCTTGTAGTTTCATCACCGACTCTTCACGTTTAATATTTTCCATATGATATGAAACCTTTTGTATTTTCAAAACATCGAGTGTATACTTTATTGAGGAATCAACCTCTCTATTATGATGAAGTCTACAAATTTATTTATGGAACACATCATAATATTCTCTTATAATGGTCATGTTATCAAGGAATTTATTTTCATTAGACTCAATCATTATTGGAATATATTATTTCTTGTATGAAAGTAATATCCATTATTTAAAAGATAATTCCAATGGAGTTCTGCCATCCTCATTAAAATTATATGGAATTAGAGGGTGATTTGTGATACATTGGTTTACTTTGTTCTCCCAAAACAATATATTGTATATATACAAGAAATTAGAATATATTCCAAGAATAACATAATATTTATCCAAGGAGAGTATCCTAGTGTTCATTCATAAATTTATACCATAAATAATTAATTTTATTTATTATATTTTTTCATATAATAGTTTAATGGTTTATCTTTTCACTGATACCACGAATTCCTTGTTTTTAGGTTATGATTGAATAGTTATACTAAAAATATGTGACATGAAATATTTCATAAAACCAAAATCATATAGTTTATTAAATATTCATGATCAATAATTATCATACCTTCTACTACCTGATTTTCATGATCAACCCTAGTAGTAGAGTTTTCATGTTCCCAACCATTATCTCTTTGCCTTTTCGGTTATTGTCACCTGTTACATTTAAAACCCCTATTTTAGTTAATTTATTTTAAATGTTTCCTCATTTTTTATTGAAACATTATAAAATAGCCTGAGGGGTAAATAGATAATTCATTACAATCATCACATTGGAGGGTTTCATCAATCATTATTTACTAGCTTAGTGCCCCTCCTTAACACACCTATACCATTTCCATTTTCTAGGATACTTCTTCCCTTTCATTAGAAAAGTGCTATTTTGGAGTTTCTTACCACCCTAATATTCCTCCATCACCCCATAAAAATTGAACTCCTATATAAAATTCCTATATCTAGACTTATGGGACCCTTGAGATTTATTGATATCAATTTTATCATTTGGTTGACATTATAATATTTCTTCACAGCTATAAATTTATAAAATCACCAAATATATTTCTAATTTTATATGTATCCCACTAAATAAATAATAACATTACTTTAGGTTTCAAAGAAAAATACATAGGAATATCATTCATGTCTTTTAATTTTTAATTAATATGACAATATGGTGTTATCCACCTTTTGGAGGCATCCCTCCAAATTTTAATTTGGAGAGTGCAAGAAAAATATTTATCGAAAAAAAATTTAAAAAAAATCTACACTACCACATTGATCTATTCCGTAATATTTTTTTCACAATAATAATACACCATTGATCTTATTTAAACTCTATGAGATAAAATTGTTGTGAATCCTTATTTTAATCATAACAATGATAGATAATGAAAATATTCTCAATACATTTGATTCACTATTCTACAATTAAGGGAACAAAATGTCCACTAAATGTTAGAGGACTTTGTAGAATAAATCTCTCAATTAAAACATTATAGTTTTTAATGTTAATATGTAATTAAACTTGATTTATGTATTTTTTTATAACATATGTTAACTGATTGATTATTTTCGTGAAGTTCTTTACTCTTCAAAATGGTTTGGAAGACTCATTTAGGCAGTCTTGGAATTACTTAACACATTTTTTATTGAATAAATTCAATGTATTCCCAACCAATAGATAAAATAATGGGAAATTATGGTTGTTTATTTTCAAACTATAAAACATATAAAATTTAAACTTTGAAAATTTAAGGTAAAATAATGAAATAAAATATATTCCATAAATTATGAATTTATAGGTTTCAATATAAATTATCTATGTTCTATTTTATAATATTAATTTTCATAAGAATTTTTTCCCTTTATAATGTTTTCTATAGAGGTTATAAAGTTTATAATAAATATTCTCTATTATTGTAACAAATAGTTCATAGAATGAACACTTTTTCATGCACTAGGTGATGATTGAGATTTCCCCCAATGCATTATTTTTTTGTTTAATAACCCCAGGTGCAACTGTGCCAGATCCACACCCACATGTATTATCCAAATAAGGATTCTATTGAATTGAAAGCACCATCTCTATACTTTAACATTAATTTGGTCTGATTTTCTATATTTAGTCATTTTACTATGGTTTTTAGCGAGGTTTTATACTAATACACCAAAACATATATAAATTTATTAGATACCCACTATGAAAACCCATAACATTTATACACCTTATTTAATGATCTATTATATAGAGAAAAATATAACACAATATCAAAATATAGGGAGTTATATTGTCTATTTGAAATTAGATCAATATTAAAATAACATGAAACAAGGACGCAACAAAAATATTTAAATAATACAGAACATTTCCTTATATTCCATTGATATTATAATACTACATGAGATAACCTAAGGATGTACAATAGAATGGGTGGAAATATAAATCCCAATAAAGTAATAAATAAGTAATAGAATAATTTAAATCATTACATGTGAGTCTTGTAGTAAAAAAATATGAAATTTAATGATAATATTCATAAGAAAAAAACATTGAAGCGTGGTATAAAAATATTACATAAACGGATTATTGGAATATTAAAACAACATAAAAAAGGAATCATAATATTAAGTAGAGACTTACCAAAAAGATATCATGTAGTGACTGAATCTTCTCATACATAAATATTACAAAATAGTAGAAAAATATTCAATACATAAAATAATTGTCCCTGTCATAATTGTTTAGGTATAATGTCTTTGGAAAAAAAATACAATGAAATTTGAATATAAGTGAGCTATATCATATCCCACAATGTTCTTCATAACAATAAACCTTCCTAAACATATCATACATAAGAAATTTATTCATATACATGGAAAATGAAACCTAATAAAGGGTGATCTTATATTATTATTAATGTTAATCAAGTAATATACCCATATTAAATAGTCATAGGAGAATTTTAAAATGTGAAAAACATTGGAAAAATACATCCTATATATTTCATATCATAATAGAGAGTCGTGGCCCAAATCCTAGAATTTTATTACATATAGATAATAAATGAATCAATTAAAATAGACCATGATATCATAACATTGTAATAAGAAATATTGTTGTTACCAACACATAAACAAAGAAAAAGGTATGTCCATGATACCCACCACAAAATTCATAACATATGAGGCTGAGGATAACAACCCTTATATAGGATTATATCTTCATATGACCTCCCATGTACCTTCTATTTGGGCTGTAAATAACCTATCATATACCCTCTAACCTTATATAATATAAATTATTACCCAAGGTGTTAGTGGGAGATATATGTCATAGACATCACATAATCTATACATTTTTATTTCACAAGATCATAAAACATTTATCATATTAGAACCCATAAAACCAAATGGGTTGCATAAATATTTCACCAAGTCATACAATGTGGAAAATAAATATTCCTCCTAAACATTGATTTATTTTATCATATGATAATCCTTGTAAAAAAGAAATAGGTATTATATAAAACATTTCATCATCAATATTAACCATTATGAGAATGAATGTTAATGGAATCCGTGAATCATAACCCTGGTAAATCATAAGTAGCATCAAAGGATTCCATCATGGATGGAAAATGATTTTCAATGATCACAAGGTACATTTCTTAAGGAAAATACACTTTCCAATTTGAAAAAACTTTTTGAAAAATTACATATATTCAAAATCCGTTTCATTCAAAAATAATTTTGGAAACATATAAATTAATATTTAATGATTTATTTATGTTTTTCTTGTGAAAAATAACCTTTTAATATTTAAAAATCCGTTTAAAATAGAAGAAATTGTTCAAATTATTTTCTTTGTAAATAACCATAGAAACATATAAATGATTATCTAAAATTCACATAAAATATTTGTTGACAAAAATATCATTACCCTATAAAAAATATTAATCATTAAATATTATCATAATATTTTACTTTGAAAACCCCCTTTAATATTATAATGGATTATTTAAAAAAATCATTGGTGATAATAGCAGGAATGTTCCATTCTGTTTATACATATTAAAAACAATTATTCATTTGACATATTCAGTAAAAGTAAAAAGAGCCTTTTTTTTAAAATGTAAGAAGATTCTTTTTTATGAAAAATTTAAATTGATAAAAACTGGGAAACTGAATTTAAAATAATATTTATAAAATTATAAAAACATTGTTCAATTTTTTAGTAAACATGTACATTAGATAAAATAGGTTTCTGACTGAAATTCGAAAAAAAATCAACTTTTTAAAATCATTATTTTTGAATATCATGAGAATAGAGATAATAAAATGAATGTAAAAAATGTATTCTGGAAATTTAACCATAGTAGAATAATATTTATGATTTTATAGAGAGATGAATCATAATATTTCATCATAAAAAGCACAAACACAATCAATCTCGATATAATATGGGATTGTATAAAAAGACCTTTATCATATTGGTAAAATTTAACTATGATACACATGAGATAGATATCCTTAAATAGATATGTAAATACTCATAATTTTATTAATAATAAATAAAAAAAATCATGGGATGTATATACATATCATAAAAGAAGCATGTGGTGAATATCGCATGTCTCATAGAAAATAAACGTTAAATGGAAATCCCTTACCTCAAGTCTCAAATTCATTCCAACATGTTTGAAACTCAGGTATATAAAATATTAGTTTACAATAAATATTATTTAAAACAATAATTATATATATATAATGGCATATATGTTTTAAATATTTCCTTTTATTACCTATTTATATAATATTTAATGTAAGATTCTTGTTTTATGAGATAACTGTTTTTTTCAGGTCTGTTTTTGATTTTTTTTTATTTCTGGTTTTATTAATATGATTATGGTTACTTCATATATATAATTTTACACATTATATAATTAAAATGTATATTTATTAAATATTTATTTCATGAAATATATATAAGTTAGAGATAGAAAATTAATTTCACGGTTCATAGAGACGGTATGTCATCCGTAAGCATGAAAGCAATTGCTATTCTCTTGGTAGTTGAAAAAATAAAATATAAATAATATTTTTCCATTCTGTAACAATTTTAATTTAAAAAATAAAATATATATGTGATAAATTTGGCTTTATTACCTTCAATTAAAATCATTAGTGATAAATGAATCACATAGCTTCATGAGGTGGTAGTTCATCATTCACATGAAAGGTGTTATCATATACATCACAGAATGGAATGTAAAAATGTATATGTTATATAATAATTAAATAATTTTTCCCATGCTAAAATTATCATATATATTCATTTAATCTAAACTTATTACAATTCAAGAAAAATATAAATGTAAAACACATCATATATGTTTTCAAGGTGGTAGTCCTCCACACAGATGAGCGATGTTATAGTTTTCCAAATGGTTTGTTGTTAAAAATGTAGATATGTTATTATAATTAAATAGTTTTAATAATGACACAAAAATAATTTATAATCATTAAATCTATCATTATATCCATTTGTGAGAGGTGGTGATGATAATTGAATAACATCACTACGTTAGGCGGTAGTTCACTATACACGTGATCAAAAATTAAATCTCCCATTTTATGGAAGTACATATGGATATAAGTTATTAAATTAATATAAAAACATATAATTATATGTTATTTACTTCTTTTATTATTTGATAAAAATTGAAATATATTTTTATGTAATTTGAATAGGAATTAAAACAAAAACACTTAGTTAAAAACATTACCTCTTATTTAGAAAACAATATTAGGTTTAACTTAAATCATTCCGTTATAAAATTTATAAAATTCCCAAGGAATATTATATATGGGGCAGTAATTAATAAATATATTAGGATATCAATCGTCTAAAAACGTCTATTTTTAATTTTGAATAAAATAGTTTATGGGGTATCGTTTTAAAAGAGAGGGAGAGGACACAAAGTGAATTTTTCAAAAAAGAAAAATATGTACCATTGTTTTTCACTTGAAAAATAGCTCCAAAATGGTCCATTAGTGATCCTTATTGGTTATAATGTCTAAATATGGACATCCAATGGGTTTTGGACAAGATTTTACAAAATTTTACCCCTTATCTCTTTATATTAACCCTTGATAAACGAATTTTAACATTAATCGCGGTAAAATTTTTTCATGTTTATAATATTTGTAAAGTTAAACAAATTATGTTAAAAATTATATAATATTTATTATTTTAATTTGAAATATTTAATCAATTTTTTTAATTTCTATCCATATTAGTGTAAAATTTTAATTTAATATTTATCCCACATAAGAAATGAAAATGTGTTTACCCAAATAGAAAATCTTCATAATATTAAAATGTTTATATTTAAAAATTAAAAATTAAATTGATAATAATGATCTTAAATGAATTAAAAAAATATAAAATTTTTATTATTTTACATATAAAACAATCTCGAGATAATATTTTTAATATTCCTCAAAAGAATTGAAAATTCTTAATAAAAACACATATTTTTCACTATACATGAATGATTTTATATTCAAATAATGTTATAAAATATTCAACCTATGATAAGTTTGAATTGATGACTCAAAAAACGAATTTATATTTAGAATATAATTTTTTTGAAATTTTCAAAATCTCATCCCAAAATGAGATAAAACTGTATTTAAAAAAATCGAATTTTTAAAGATAAAATTGGATTTATTGTTATCTCATGCATTGAAAAAATGAACAATAAAAAGAATTTATCAGTATATAATTTATAATTTTTCACTAAAATCATTTGAAACAATTCTATTATTTATTTTCTTACGATAAATCACATTTGAGCCAAACAAGTAGTTTTTTAGAAAATTATTTCCTTTATTTTAAAAATATATATATATATTTTTAATTAATCAATATCCAATGAATTAATTTTCTTTGTAGATGTATGCCATATATTTTCATTTTTTAGTTAATATTATTCATAACTTCCATTCAATTTTCATGTTCATAACTACGAAATTAAATATTTCAATATTATATCACGTACCATTTAAATTTGATGGTTTGTGTAATTTATACTAATATTAGTTTTTCCTGTAATTATAGATAATGCCAATGTCTCATGTAAAAAGGGATTAAATCAGTGTTTCAGGTAATAAAAACTAACCAAAATTTTAAAAAATATTTAAAAAATATTTTTACTAATATCTGTGGGTCTTACATTCTACCACCATTCACATGAATTCCACCATCAAAATTTCTCATATTTGGAAAAATGAGGATACATGAACCCCATTACATCCATAGGTACCCATGTTGCTTCCATAACATAGTGGTTATACTAAAAAAATTTGATCATGCGAGTCGTCTTGTTTTGTAGAATATTATCTATATAGTTCAGAATATCTCCAGGTTGTTCCTCATTAGAAGGAACATACTCTACTGTAACGACCATTGATTATATTTTATGTAAAGGTTTAGGTATGTAATTATTTATTATAGATATCTGGAAGTTATTGGGAACTTGATTGAGGACCATTGGATGTTCTAATTGATAAGCTATTATTTTGATATGATTACTAATTCCAAAGAAACCCAAATATCATTCTCTCTACATTCTATTCTATTAGTAGAATAACTTCAACCTTTTCTTGTGCTTCGATAAATTTCAACACCATCCTTGAAATTAAAATTCATGATGATTTTTTCATTCCTAAATCACTAAACCCATCATAATATCCATAATTCATTACATGAACCCCTAAATATTTAGCAAAACCAAAATGGTTATCATAAGTTATCCAATAACATCTAAAGATTAAACTAATTCATTATGTGAATAGATATCCATAAGACTCCTCCAAGTATAAAAAAATTGAAGTTAAAAATTCTATAGTAAATGTCATCAGATTTCAAAAATAAATTTTTTATTATTCCCTTAAACATAATAACGTAGATCTTACTTTTAAAATATCAAATATGTCAATTCATTGGTTTTATATTCTACTAAAGCATGGGAATAACCAAAATTATCCTAACCACTTAATATAAACACATATTCTTACTCATTTCTTAAATTAAGCCATAGATTATTCAATAGAATCAATAAATAAAAAAATGTTGTAATCTTCATCAATGAAAACATAAACAACTTTTTTATTTAATAATTAATCAATTCAAAGGTTATCAATAATGTACAATTTACATTAACGATATACATATTATCATTATACCAACATGATTATCTCATCATTCGGAACAAATTAAGTGTTATCTTTCAATTAATAATTTGTTTTCTCTAAAAGATAACCTTTATGTTTTGTCACATTTCTAGGTAATAAGTATTAATCAATAAATTCTTTCCAATCCTTATTGAAAACATTCTATAAGAAATTACTTATATTATTCATATTTCTTGAATTCTAATACATTGAAACATTAATAAATATTATTCATTATTAAAAAAATAATTGGGATTATTTATCTTATTACAAAATACCTACATCATTTAATAATTATTTATAGTCTCCTTATTATAACAAATTTTGCCATTACTTAAAAGACTGTGATGATTATCGTCACAATCATTCATATTATGACAACTTTTAACATAATTCCCATACTTTACAAATATCAAACATTCATATATTGATAATACCTTAGAGGGTTCAATATTTCCATATATTTTGGTAAAAAAATCATCTTTCCATGGTAATTTCATTCTTTGATCCCTTCTTCTCCAATCATAAATCATATTCTCAATCCGTTGAGCTATTTTTCTATCATTATTAACAATTATGAATCTAAATCATCTTTTATCAAGGATCTCCACCATTTCATCCCCAAGAGAACTATTTCCTTATCTTTATTAGTTAGTCGAAGAGTTTGTTAAGGTGAAGGATATTATTCATATATCATGATAATTGATTACGAAGAATGACAACATGTTTCACTCTAGTCATAATAATTTTTTTCCTCTTCAAAAAATTATTTGTAACAATGATTTTTTTCCCATTCCCTTCTAGATTCCATTACTAACAAAAAAACTAATAGTGTGAGATAAACTATTCATAGTATAAACCAACAAAATCATGAAAAATAATTTATATTATGCCTATATCATTAGAATTTTTTTCAATATATGACACCTTATGATTAAAATTGGTTATATGTGATTATCATCTATTCAAATAAATTATGATGGTTCATAATGAGTTTGTGAATTCCAAAATCATATCATATCTGTAGTAAGTCTCATTGTTGTGTACTTTGTTATGATAAAGTCAATCTCGACACACCATATTTGATTAATTATCCCAAGGTATATCTATGTTAGAACTAGTTCAACTTGTAGTATCCATACTTTGATTTAATCACTAATAAACCAGTCACTCTATCCATTGCCAATATTTTAGGATGTGTTTTATATATAATGTTATCCTTAGACATATCATTAAACATATCCCTTGGGATCTGGATAATGTTTTTTCATTATTTTTTTCATATTTCAACTATACCTTACTCTAATACCAATTTTAAATTCCCAAAATTTTTGTATATAAATAATAAATCATATTTGATGAATATTCAATGTATTACATAACTATACACATGAGAATTATTTAGGTATCATTCCTCTGGAAATATGGACACATAAACAACTGGTTATTACTAGAACCAAATCATATCCCACTGTGTATCATAACTATAATCCTTATTAGATATATCATACAAAATACCTTTATTCGTATACTAGTTCAAACAATCATAAGATAGGGTGCAATCAGATTCTCATTAAGGGAAAATAAGGGATATATCAATATAACATGAGAATATGGGTATGGTAACATAAGAATAACATTTGAAAACCATACCCTACATATCATAGATAATTAAAAAAAGTAAATCCATAAATCATAGAAATTGAAAATACATAAATAATAGTGGAATTAAATAAAATATTCTCTTGTAGAAGAACAATGCTATAAGGCATATTGTTTTGAAAAAAAAATTAGAATACAAAACCTTATGTCGGTGCTACCCACTAATATATTCAAAACACGTTTATATTGGGATAAACAGCCATGTTCTTAAATATGGATTAATATAACCTCTTATGTAATATATTATTAATATTATGATAAAATATTAAGTACCCTTTGAAATTATAGAATATTTATCATTACCCAATGAATTATAGGGTGATATAAGTCTAACCATTCACAAAACCAATACATTTATATTCCATAATTCCATAAAACATTCATCATATTAAAATAGATTAAATGAAAGGGGTAACATAAAAATTCCATCATAGAATAACCTACATAAAACAAACATATTTCAAAACCATTTCATCATTTCATAGTGACATAACTCATGTAAAATGGAAGAGGATTCAAAAAAACTTATCTTAAATATAAACAATTTAGAAAACTAATATGAACGGAATACTTGGTTTATATCCCCATTAAATTATATATCAAATGAAATGATGCCATATTTGATGAAATTTTTTTTAACGATCACTTAGAATATTCCTTGAGGAAAATAGCCTTCTTAATATGAAAAAAAATAAAATATAACACATTTTGAAAATCAATTTCATTGAACATAACCATGTAAACATAAAAGGAATATTTAATGATCAATAAAAATGTTTCTTGAGGAAATAAACCATCCAACATTGAATTTTTTTAAAACATAAAAAATTATTAAATTTAAATTATTTTAAATTAAACGTTGATTCTTATAAAGGTTTATATGAAATTAATTAAATAAAATTATTTGGGAAAATATCAATTCTTAGTTGAAAAAAAAATTATAACACAAAATAATTTCAAAATAAAATACTATGTAATTAACATTTGAATCAAATAAATGAGAATTTAAATCAATTATTATTCTTGATAGAAGGAAAAATACCATTCACTTCAAACACATTAAAAAATGGTGTTCTTCAACAGTTTTAGTGAATGATAAATGGAAATTATTTTTGAAAATGACATGAATATTCAATTTGAAACATTCTTTCGAAAGAAAAAATGTTAAGTACTAATGTTAAAAAATAATTGGAGAATATTGTAAACATTTTTTATAACATTATAAAAAAACATGTAAACTTATGAAAAAGGTTTTCTGACTTAAGAGAGAAATACTATGAGTTAAAAAATATTTTGTAATTTTTAATTAATAAAGGGAGAAAAATTAAGTTAAAATGTATACTCATGAAATAAATGGAGGATAAAAAATTTAATGAGTTTATTTAGAGATGGATTATAATATTTTATCATTGTAAGCATTAACCTTAATATCCAGATAAGGGATGATATTGTATAAAAACCCCTTAACATATTTGTAACATTGAATAATAAACCTAGTGAAAGAGATATAATCAAATTTATTTGTAAATCATAATATTTTTTAGGAGGATAATAGTAAATGGAATTCATTGGTAGTATATAAACCAAATTATATAAGTATGTGGTGTATGTGGCATGTGTCTCCTAGAAAATAAAAGTGAGATGGAAATCTATTTCCCTAATTCTTGTATTCCTCAGAAAAATTATTACCACATTTATAATTAAAATAATTTATATTAATATATTAAATATACATATGTATATATATATTCCCACATATGATTTACTTTTGATATTATATTTCCTTTTGATTAATAATTTCATGTTAAAATCCCATTTTGAGAAATAACTACTTGGTTTTTCATGTTTATTTAAAATTATTTTCAATAATACTATATTGATCATGGTTTCATAGTATATACAAAGTTAACACAAATATAATTATCATATATATTCATTATATATGTATTTTCATTAATATATAACATTTAAAGATAGGAAATGAAATGTGCGGTTTATGGAGATGTTTGGTCAAAAATATGCATTAACACTATTTCTAATTTCGCGAAAGACTAGATGAAGTTAATTTGAATAATATAATCCTATTATATAATAATTCAAATTTCATAAATATCATATATATTAATTAAATTTACCATATTTAACATCCATTAATATCCTTAGTGAAAAACAAATCACATCGCTTCCGGAGGAAATAGTCCACCGTATACGCGAATGATGTTATTATATCACCAACGGAATGAAAAATAATAATTTATATGTGTCATAAAAAATAAATAAGTATAATTATTTAAAAAAAATCTTATATTTACTTTTAGTGTATTCTTATAATCATCCACTTACACATAAAATAAATTACACATTACATCAATTCGTGAGGCGGTAGTTTGTTGTACACTAGCTATATTATTTTTTTCAATTGTTTGGAGGGAATGAATGTAGATTTATTATTATAGTTTATTAGTTATAATAATATCATTTCTATAATGTGTAAAATTAGATACAATTTTAATTCTATTCTGGAGGGGTGGTGATGGAAACGAAAAATCATTTGTTCACAGGGCGATAATCTTTCATACACACAGTCGATGGTTTTGTTTCCCATATGATAGAATTGGGTTTATATATATGTTATTACGTTAACATAATAACATATAAATATATATGAGATAATATTTTTATCATATAATCATAATATATTAATATATGATTTATTTATAATAATATGTAAATACAAACTCATAGTTTAAAACAAAATATCTTCTTCGAAACAAATCATTAGGTTTGATGTAAATCATTAATATATTTCATTTACAATCTAAAAAATTCCTCTAATATGTTTCAATAGATTTGAGTAATTTATTTGGGTGGGTACTATTTAGACCAAATGGTTTTTGATGTTTTAATAGGAGAGGAGAGTGGGTGGTCTTTTATTAGTCTGGGATGGAACATATGGGATATTACAAAAGAATATATTGTTCTCACTTTTTTATTCCAAAAATATAAATAATGTTTTATTAGTGTTTCTTATATGTGATAATGTCTAAATATGGAAACCAAATGGGTTTTAAAAATTTTCTTATGTAATTTTATTACTTATCATTTTAATTTAACCCCCTCTATTCAAAAAACCAATTTTAACATTAACCACATTAAATTGTTTTAACTATTTTTATTATTCATCATGGTACAAAAATTATTTAAACTAATTATATAATATATATTAGTATGATTTCAAATATTTAATCCACCTACCAAATTGAATTCAAAGTAGTGAAAATGTTTTATTTAAATTTAAATATCCAAATCCGATGAAAAAGAGGTCTTCGAGTGATAAAATATAAAAATGTTTAAAAAAAATTCTATCAAAATTCAATATTGTTTTTTATATTACATAAAATAGATTAATAAATATTTCATTCAATTAATTTTACTTTTAACACAATGATTAAAAAAATATGTTTTTATATACATTAATGGAAATGACAATTAATAAAAAAACAAGTATTTCTCTATTTTCAATAAATAATTTATCTTCTCAAAAATTTCTAACACAATTCAATGTAATATAACTTTGATATGATGATTTAAAATATGAATTTAACATTTTGAAATAAATATATAAAATGAATAATATTCAATTTTAAAAATAATAATGAGAAATATTATAATAATACATTATTAAAATGTTATAATTTTAATAGTAATCTTGGATTTATTATTATCTCATTTCTAGAAAACAAAGAATATGACATTTGTAACATTATATTTCACATACACTATATAAATTTAATTAAAATCATCCGCAAAAAGTGAGTTATTTAATTTATTGATATCAAACGTGTTTGTACAAATAAAAATGTTTTTTCAAAAAATAAAATCATTTATTTTCAAATGGTTTTCATTATAATTTATAATTAATTAGTAACTAAATATTTAACTTTATATATTTTTTTAACCCATATAATTTCCTAATTTATATAATACTATTAATACCCATCATTTCATGGGCAATGTGATAAAAATTACATTAAATATTTTAATAGTATTTCACATTTCATTTAAGTTGGGTGTTCAACGTAGTGACAGTTGAGTGTGGTGTTGTGGTTAATATAAGATCAAATAAATGTCGTATGTGTCTCAAGATAAACTCATTTTTTCATGTAACCCCATCTATCATAAAATATTAAACTATTTTTGGAAAATATATATTTCATTATATATTAGGGTGTTACAAATCACATCTTTGTGTTCTTAGGATAACCGTTCATAAACTATACATGTTATCTAATGAGATAAAATCATTAACCATTTCATTTTATGGATATATAATTTTGGATCCACCCATCACATTCATATCATAAAAAATTCATTTTTATCCCACATAGATCATAGAACATAAGAAAATCATCAATAACATTTAATCTAATGATTACGTAGTTTGTTTTATATAAATTAATTCCCCAATAAAATAGGGATAGGTATATCTTCTTTAACACCCTGGAGTGGAATTGGGGATAGGTATTAACCGTAAAAAAATATTGCATGAAAAGTCATGAGATAATTTACACTACATAATGGGATTGCCTATTGGTTCATGGAATGGTTTATTGATGGAAAAAGGTGGTATCTCAAAAATTATAATACATTAGGACAATAATGTAATATATAAAAAAGACGTCACAAAATGAAAAATTTTAAATCATGCGACTTAGTAAAAATAATTTACTTGAATAATAATTAATATGAGTGAATTAACTACATTTAAAGGGTTCCTATAAAGGAATATTATGATCTTTTTAAGATATTTTTAGAAAATCATTTTGGATTTGGAGAGAGGGATAGAGAGGGATATTAAATACATGCTCAATGGGTTTTGAGTGAAGATACATGGGAGGATAGATGAGTATTTTAAGAAAAATATAAGAGGTTCTTTTTTAATTGGTAAACATGGGTTTTTCCCTCTCAATGATAAAATCATCCCTTTTATTTTATCTAATGGTTTCATCCAAAGAGGATATTTTTAAAATATTTATTTCATCTATGAACCTAAAACATTAATATAACTCCATTTATGACGTTGAAGTGAGTTCTATTCATAAATAATTATTTTTAAAACTTTAAAATATAATATAGTTTTTGGATGATTCATTTTAGGTTTGTAAATATAATCATATAACATCTATAACATATTATGTTAAATGTGAAATCTATATTTGTTCATGGAATCATTTAATATCATCTATTTTTTCAACTTTGGGACATTATTATTTCATAATATATACTACATTTAATTTACAATAAAAAATTGGGCAATCATTGAAAATTATAAAAATTCACCCTTAACTAATATTAATGTAATGATTTCAAAAACAAATATTTATTATATAAATATATTTTTCTAAATATTTTAAATTATAATTTTAGTTTATATTACTTATCACCTCTCAAAAACTATTTTTTTCTACTAAAAATATTCCATCCAATATAAAAATACATGTGACGTCATTTAATTATATTATCATTTATATTTAAATAAATTTTATTTAAAAATAATATTTATTTAAAATGTTATTTATTTCAAAAGTATGTAATTTTTAAAAATGATTATTTCAATTAAATATATTTGTTTTCCCAAAATTGAAATTTTATTTTCTTCGTATCAAAATATTGTATTTATTAAACTCATTATATAATTATGTATATATATAATTTGATGAAAAAATTGAAAAAATATAATAATTAATTTATTAAAAATAAAATATAAATACTCATGTTACTTGGGTCTTGATATATATCCACTAATTACACCCGTCAATTCCATAATGGGAATGTTTACGACTATTGTACATTCAATGCATGGTTATGTGGACATTGTTTTGGTGGTGATCTCTATGAGCCCAAAATTATACTATAAATCATTTTTCAAATGTTTTTGTAAATTAATCATGACATGGTCTTGTTGGTAGGAAAATCCTAGACATTCCATATTTCATAGAAGCTCTAATAAATGGCATTATAGGGAACCATCCTACCGGTCACGGTCATCAATTATTCCTTAATTTTTAATTATATATCATTATAAATATTAATATTAAATAATAATAATAGACACTATAAAATTGATATACATTAAATGCTTAAAATTCTTAATGATATATTGTGTATGACAAACTATTTTATAACGATCCAAAATTAAAAATGCAGTGAATGTATTTTCTATGTCTACATTACTTAATAAAGAATTTATAAATTCATATGGTAATTTATGTTATGAAATTTTGGCTCATTATAGATATCATGTGATATATAGAATAATGTACAAGAATTAATAAGGATATAAAATTGAAATATTATTTAAATATGATTATTAATATAATGTTTTTCTTTGGAGGATCTGAATAGTAACAACCATTTTATGAAATTTAATGAAAAATATATAATAAAATTAATAATCATTCATACATTGTTTATAAATTTATTATAAATGACGGTTAAATCATTTAATGGTGAAGGATATATTTTTCAAAAAAATTTCATATTAAAAATGTATTGTAATCTTAATAAATTAAATTAATCAATATTTTTAAATTATTATTATAAAATAAATGGATTTCATATCCAATTAAATTAATTAAAATTTATTTAATTATATTTTTTTGAAATGGAATGATAATAAAATCATTATAGGATTCAAAAATACATTTTCATAAAAAATTATTTTTATTATATATTATGTGCTTATATTATATTCAATTTTTAAAAAGATTAGAAATTAAATTTTAAAAAATTTATATTTTTTCAAATAATCATTTCATGATAGATTCACGATTATTTTTTTGTATTTTTGTAAAAGATTAATTTTTGAGTGAATAGTGAGATTGTAGGTTTCTAAAAAAAATTCATTTATTATATTTAAATAAATTGATTTTAATGTATCATTATATTATAGATTTATTTCTATATTAACATAGGTTTTAATTTATTAATAATTACTTAATTTTTTCTATATTAATCTTCATTAAATTTGATTTGGTAGAAATCAATTCCCTGATTAATTAATCATTTTTTCTAGAAATTCATATTTCATTATGTTTTGTGAACTTATTTTAAAATTTATTGGTACCATTCAGGTTTGGCTCATTGTTATTAGTAACCTTGATAGAAATTTTGTCACAATAGTAAGGCTAAAACCAGTATAATTTTATTAAAACAATGAGACATGTCCTAAAATATCCCTAAAAAATTTCATTATTTTGTTTTATTTTGAGAATGTTTTTCAACCAAAACAACAAAAGATTATAATATTATTAAATTTATTTCAATTCCCTTAAATTATAACATCTATCTCATTTTATGTAAACGATAATTACCAAACGATCACACTGTCACTTTTTTTTATCTAATATTTTTTTATTTGGATAAAAATATTTTATTAATAAATTGAAACTTTAAATTTTAACATAAATAATTAATTTTTAAAATAGTACATTGATTTTATCTTTCACTGATAGTATAATTACCAAAATCACTTGTGCAACATAGTCATAATGTCAGTAAAATAAGTAGAAAATGTATGTTAATTGCATTAAAAACATAAAATGAAATTATTTGTTGATGAATAATGATGTCCCATGGGTTTTTTTATAAATATAATTTATAATTGATAGTGAAAGTTTTTGTAATTAATTTACACCATTATATGGATGCCATTAAATGGTTTTTTTAGTAGTCCCAAAAATGAATTTATAGATATTTAATTTTAAATAATGTTTTATTATTTGATTTAATAATTTAAAAAATCCTCAAATTTAAAAATTGGTATTGTAAATTTTTGAAATTTAAATTGGTCACCATTAATGAGTTACATTCCATCATATAAGTAAATTTTTTAAGCTTAAGGATTGAATAAGTTGTTACCCAAACTAAAGTTAAAATTGGTTAATACTATGGTTATACAAATACATATAGTTTCAAACTCCACATAAACCAATCAAAACAAATTATTTTACTAATTTTGATATTTTAGTTCACTATATAGTATGTTATTATCATTTAGTTACACATGACATGATTTTGATAATTATATTATTTTTATGTTATTTAAAAATACAAGTGTATCGATTCATACTCTTATAAAATAACACCACTTAAATTCAATTGTTAACGATGGTTTAGAACATTATATTGCAAAATACCTAAATAAATACTGTTAAAAATTTCCTCCCCACATCAAACAATCCATGTCCTAACCATAATACATCCTTTTAAACCCAATGGTATATACCAATGGATGTTTTCTAAAGTAGAGGTATAACTCTTATCCATGAATTAACTTGTTTATTTCTACTTATAACTCCTATAAATATTCTAAAAAAATACTTAAATGATACAATTTGTATCTTATATATATATATTCTATTATGTTAATGGGAATGTTTTTCTAAATCTATTTTCCATTCCTGTTTAAAATGAAAGCATCACTATTGTGTCCATACATAGTAACTTCTCCATGAAGTGATGTATTTAATTATCCATAATTAACATTCATGTATGGTTATTATGATGGATAAAATGTTTATAGATTTTAATTATGAAATTATAATTTTATTTTAATTAAAATGATATATCTGACTTCGTATCGTCTAATCTGTTGTAAAATGATAATGTCGTGTATGAATATGTTTAGACTACAACATTTATGAAATAATATGAATTATTTTACATTTATAATTTATACAGATGATAATAAGGATATATTAAATAATTTTATATAATTGATAATACATAATCATGATTCTATAATGGTGAATTATTATTTACCATTCTTTTATTTCATCCACCAAAAATCGAAAACATCTCTTGTGTTTTCATTCAAATTACCATATCCACAAAGTGATTTCATTAATTTTAATCACAATGTTATAAGTATTATTATAAAATTTTATGTAATGAATAAGTATTATTATTAATATTACATTATTATAAATTTATAGATGATGAAACCATAATCATTGTTCAGGGATTGGAATCTTCGAACTGAAACATGCATTGAAAACATATAACTTTTCACATAAATCTTGATTTTAATGAAGAATTGTTGATAAAAGTATAATTCAATAAATATTGGAATGAAATATTGTAATATGTATTAATAATTTTATAAATTGAATTTATAATAATTAAATATTTTTTTATATGGTATATATAAATATAAAAAAAGTTATAATAGACTTGAGGTTCTGTTTTATCGTCTAACTTTTATTTCTCAGAGACATATAAAATATTCCCCATATGATTAACTAATGTGTTTTATATATTAGAAATTAATTTATATTATTATAATTGCAATTAAAATTATTATCATTTAAAAAATATATATATCTTTCCCTCTTTCATGATGTTTTGATTTGATGATTTCCAAAGAAGTAATGGTTTTGGTTATAATATCATTTTTTTTGGATTACCTATACTAAATATACATGAAGAAATTTATTATATTTTTATCATACATTAAACCCCATATATTTTTCTTATACTCTTTTTATTCCTAGATTTTTTTAGAGTGCCATTTTCAACTCTTTTGAACATAAATGTATAGAGAAAATGTTGTTCTTAAAAATAAACATTATTTCCTATTTAGATGAAAAACTATTTCGTCCATGTCCATGTTCACTGAGATTTTTTAAAAAATATTCACTTCTAAGATGCAATAGAGATTTTATATCGTTTTAAACAATATTATACTATCCTTGAAAAATATTTAAAATCACTTTTCTCAATATTTTGTGAAGGGGATTTTTTTTAATCATTATGAAAAGATATAAAAGGAATCATTATTTTAAAATTACCAAAAAGAATATGTTTTACCACCTTCACGAGTATTATTTTATTTGAATATTACATTAATTTTTTCAATATTTATTTTAAATGAAAATATTATTCTCATTGTTCTAGGAAATTTTACTTTAATAAAAGTGGTGAAAAAATTGGGATGTTTTCACATGATATTCAATGTATATTTTAAATGATTTTATACTTAGAATATTTTATTATTATTATTTCTAATTTTCTTGATGACTTATGGTGATGATGATGATGATGATTGTAAGAAGAATTCATGAATCATGTTTCTTTCTTATGGGATAATTATTCTATATTGAGATAATAAATGATATTATGATACCATCAAATTTCATTCTATGAATGGATTTTAATTTTTGTTGATTATATATTTTTGAAAAATGTTTATTTTACATGAGTTATAATATCATGATATGATGAATGTCTTATGACCTCATGGAACAAATATATATGGATTTCATTATTCAATTTATTGATCTAAAATAATATAGTCCTCCTATTCACATTGTAGTGATGTATAATTCAATATACTACTTAGAGACAATGAAGTTAAGAATCTTATAAGAGATTATAGAGTTAATAAACTCCTAACAGATGATATAGTTAAATATATATAAGATTAAATTAAGGTAATGTGTAAATTATCCTATTATTGAAATTCCATAATGAATGTCCGATTCCTAAGATATTTTTATGATTTTTAATTCTTATGATTAAGAAACAGATTTATTATAACATGTTATTATGATTATTATATGAAATCATGGATCATAATTGATAAATGATAATTAATCACTATTATGATTCATTTATTTTGAAATGGTAAATATTTATACTATCACCCATGTTTTGTTTTCATTATTAGAATGGCTATGTAATATATTACCTATAATAATAATGACATAAACTTATGCTTATCATATTTTTCCATATGATCGTCAGTTGATATCTTCCATGTTTACATCATTGAGCATATGATCTCACCCTTTACCATGTTTTTATTTTACCTAGGTTCTGACGAACGGAATTAGTTAATATCATTATACAAGTTTATCATGTGTGTATAATTTTTTATGAAATATTTAAATATACTTATATAAAACAAAAATAAGGTTATAAATAAAAGAAATCCAATTTGAGGTGACACAGTTGGGTTCTGTTATTTAAAGGATTATTTTTTATTCATTAAATATATAAACATTAAATTTTATATATATACATGTGACATAATGTTATCTATTTATACTGTTATAATGAAAATTTAAAATTATTTTTTTCATATAGTATCAAATCTAGTGTGTAATGAATAAGTGTTCAACTCTGGATCTAGGTTTATGGGTAATCGAAATAACATGATCACTAAATTTATGAATTATTTATTTAATATATAGATGGAAAAATCTCTATAATTTATCATTACCTTATGTTCAAAGAAACCCATGATTTCTAAAGACAATATATTTTTATAACACATATTCTCTCTTGTTATTTTCTACTATTGCTCTATTATCAATTTATGAATACAATATTTTTCATTCTTACTTTTAAATGTATTGCGACTTCCAAAATTTAGGGATGAAGGGAAAATCCTTGATTCATGGGATGGTAATTGAGGCTCATAGATACAATTAGATGTATGAATCATGTGGATCATCATTTACACAAACTCTCTCACCTATAGTGATTGTGTAAGTGGTGATGTGAGATCACTACCACCCATAGTAAGTGTTCAAAATTCTTTTCCCATTGATTTATATTCCATTTTTCTATGTGTGTTCTCAGCCAAGTATCATGGGATTTTTTTTTAATCAAATGAACATCATGTCTTTAAAAAGATATTCTTTAAATTAGTTTTTGTATTGGGAGATTCAATCACTCTTGGGAATGTAATCATGAACCAGAAAATGTTTTATTTGTGTAGTTTTTATCATTTTATATGAAAAATATATTTAAATCGTGATATTGAGAATAACATTCCTTGGTTTCTGTATATATACATTTCATAATTTTTGAAAAATATTTTATAAATTACTTAAACACTAATATGAAATCGTAGTAGATTACTACGACTTGAAACTGGGATCACAAACTCCCAGTCTAGTGAGTTATTTTAATGTTTCCAATAAAGATATCTCACATAAGTATTCCTACCTAAAACCATTCTTTATAACATGAGGAAAATAAACTTATGAAGAGACTAATATTACATTCCTATTTAGGGTAAAAATAATAAGAAATCATAAGTGAATAATCCAAACATTTGAAATTCGTATCCTATATATCAAATATCATGATATGGTGTCATGGATTAAATTATAAAATTATATAAAAGAAAATAAGGAATATATTCTATGACATCATAACCTAAGACATGATATTTTTGAATAAACATATACATAGAAAATTATTTCCATATTATTTATTGATCATTGAAAAGACCCCCAGAGTTGAAAAATTATTTTACTAAACAAGTTTTCATTGTCATTTCATCCCTCTATTACAAAATAGGGTATACATTATATTCTGTCATTATGTTATTGAACTGAGATAATTTCTCATTTGATTCCTATCGTTCTGATGAGATATAAATATTTTAACAATGCATTGGAATTAGATATAGGTCCCACCCATTACATAATAAAAACCATACATATATCTTATACAATGACATAATTCATTCATCAAATTAGAACCTATGAAATGAAATGGGTTCCACCCATGTCATTCATTCGTAACATAAGTACATCCATAAATATAATCCCATTATAAACCTAAAAACACATAAATAATAGAAATTTTAATCAGAAAAATATCCCCATTTAAATATAATGAATATCAATGAATTTTAACAATTATGGGAAAAAATTTAGTGATATTTTATTGAGGAAAATATAATTTGTTATTTAAATTTTTTTATTTTCATAAAATGATGATAAATTTTAAAAGAAAAAATTTTCATTTAAAACAAACTTGTTAGACTTTAATGCAGATTGATTGAGTGTATGCATCATGAAATAGAAAAATATATATCTTTCATATATGTTATAAAACATTCTATTGGTACTTTTGCAGAAAAATTAACAAAGTACCTCATTATAAAAATATAAAAAAATATTAAATGAAAATTATATAGTAAATTGTCAAACATCAGAAAAAATTACATTCATAATTTTATAATTGTAATAAATATATTCATAAATATATTTTTATGAAACATGGACCAAAAGAGAAATATTTTTCCAGCAGTGATTTATATATAGACAATCCTTTATAATAATGATATTATGGAATTAACCTTTACAACTTTATAATGTGTAGTATCATACTCTCCATGAAATAAAGAAAAATATGCCTACTAAAATATCATAATAATATAGAAACTACTCATAAAATACATTAATAGGTATTATATGCACCAAAAATAATAAATAATTATTGTATAAGGCACATGTCCCACTGAAATAAAAATGGGAAAAAATCCATTACCTTTGGTCTAATTTCCATCATTTTTATTTGAAATTTTATTATAATATATTAAACAATTATATTAACTTTTTATAGAATAATATTAGTATTTATTATATCATATATTATTATATTCTCACTGGTTTATTAATTATATTTCATTATTACTCTACTTTTTGGTATTAACTGCTTTATTTTTTCTATCCATGTTTTGTTGTATAAGCCCCAATTCATATGAAAAGGATATAGTTTCAAATTTTACATAATAACATTTAGATAATATATATCATATTTATTAATTATACAAATTTATATAATCATACTTTAATGTTATTTATTTAAAATGTATCACATCACATCGTGATGATTGTAGACCGTGCGTATGCACGAGCGGTGGTATCGTTCCATTAATGGTGAACATGTAATCGTGTTGATGGTATATTTTTTTAAAAAAGAAATATCATGTTTTATTTATTATAAATTTATTTTCATTTTATCATTATACCCAACGTGGTTATGTTGTGATGAAAAACAGATCACCCCAAAATGTGGAGATGGTAAGCCCTACATAAGCCAGCATGGTACATTCATTTTTTGTAAGATGGATTAAAGGTATAACCTGGTTGTTTTGTAATCATAATAAAATATAATAATATATTTGATATTGTATTTGTTAATTTATAATGGAGGAAACACTAGATTAGGAAGAAGAACAAGAAATAATCTTGAAATAGATGATAAATATGATTACCTCTTCTTTTGAAAACATTCTTTATATCTCCTCAAGTGGATGTCGATGATGATATTTTGAGAATACCAACACCTATAGAATGTGTCTAGGGATGTTTTTAAGATAGATTTTTAAGGGGTGGTTTATCGTGAAGGCTCAATGTGATGTTAATAAGTGATGGATGAGTTTCCCATTTATAATATAGGTGAGGGAAACATTTAGAATTTAGAAAAATATTAATCTGTAATAAATTTAATATAAATAAAAATACCTAAAAAATTTCATGTATTATAATGTAAAATTAAATAAGGTTGTAATATCTTCATCCAATAGTCATTAGACAATTTTTTGTTATTGTAAACCATAGCATTTTTATTAACCATTAATTAACCTATTACAATTTTATCTATGGTAGCATAATTATCAATATTAAAAGGCTTTAATTTTCCTTAAGTGATGTAAATTAAATAATAATAATTAATTTATAAAATTTTAGACCACATAATAATTCTTTATTTTTAAATATTTTTTATGGTTTTTAAATAATTTAATTAAATATTATGTATATTAAACGACATTTGGTTCAATTTTGGCACTGTTCATTTTTTAGACCAATAAAAATATCAAGATAACAAGTTAACATCAAACGTAATATTTTATTATATCTATATTATGTCAAGATAATCTATAAAAACCAATAAATATACTAGTTATCTTAAATTATATTTTTTATAATAAATTTGATAACATTATTTGATATTTTCATTAATAAAATAATTACTACATTAGTATTGTGTAATTATTTCATATAATTATTACATTACTAAAAATTTGAAATAAAATAATATAAAAAATATAAAACTTATATATATTAGGATAATATTTATAGTCTTATATATATTAGGGTTAAAATTATTTTAAAATTGTTATATTATTTAAAACATGAATGTGACCTCTTTAAATATTTATTAAATAAGATTTTATTAATTCAATAATATCATCTGAGTTACCCAAAAAGTAAAAAATAAATTCATGTCATAAAATTATGTTTATTAAGTTAAAATATTAAATTTTTATACATTCATAACATATATTTTTTACCATTTCGACAAATAATGGATATTAAAGAGAAAGAAAGTGACATTCTGTGACTTTCATTGATTTAAATATTCTAAAAGTAATTTTCATATAAAATTTTCCATTAAATGAATTAATTTTGATACATACGTTTTCACAGTATAATAATATTCATAAAATAATACTTTGTCATGTGTTAGGGTTATTTTATAGTCTTTATCACTTTTTTAAACCAATTATACAAAATTACCCTTTAATATGGTAACAAAAATTACAATGTATACTATTCATATTGGTGAAAATTAAAAGGGTCATATTCACTAAAATTGGAGTATTTTGAATATAAATTCGGTATCTATTTTTTAAAATTAAATACACAATGGTTATATAAATAAATTAAAAATAAAATCGAAAAATCGCATGAAAAACTGTTCTTTCTGAAAAATAACCTTTTAAAACATAAAATATTTTTTTAATAATATTTTTTATAATTTTTTTAAAAAGCCCATCATTTTATTATTATATATTAAAATAAACTAATTAAAATTAAATAATAATACAAAAAATAGTTTTTCATTATAAATAATTTAAATGAACATACGCATTTCTATATAAATTAGTATTTTCATGTTTCATTAAAAGATTGAATTTATTTTAAAATTTACCAATATTGAACTAAAGAAAAATTTGATATTCTTAATTCAAATAATAATTTTAATTTATTGAATATAATTTTTAAATGTGTGTAAAACTATAATTAAAACAATAATGCAATCAAAAGGAAATAAAAGAGCATTTAAAAAATACAGTTTTAAAACATAAAACGTGATGAATTTTTATATCAGGAATAGAAAACACATAGAATGAATTTTTAACATTATCATGATTATTTTATATATATTTAATTATGATAATCTAACAAGAGTGATTTTATTTATTTTTTCTGTAAAAACACAGTTCTCTAAATTTAAATTGTTTTTAGTAAAAGTTATCCTTTTAATTTCAAACCATACCTTCATAATTCAGTTAATATTGTTCATAACCACCATTATAATAGATTTGATATAATTATATTATTTATAAAATTACCATAATAAAATTTTGTTTCATAGAAACACATTATTTAGAGTAACAAAAGCATAGATAATGTTTTCTGTAGCCCCATCTTAACATGGTGTAGCATAAAATGTAATATATTAAACACATATAATTATTTAAAAATAAATTTCATAAAAATGTCATGGTGAAATATTCAAACCCCATTAAAAGGATTTTATCACTAAAAATTTTCTAGGGATATCAATGGTTTAATACTTAAATGTTTCATTTTTAGAAACACACATCATAAAACTAAATTAAAAACCCCCCTTTTAAAAATGGAATAATAGAAACTTAATGGTTACCCAAGGTAACTCAGAATTAGGTTTCTAAAAAATATAACATAGGTGGAATTTGAAAACGTAGTCATGGAATAGAAATTTAACTATCAAGTTCTTATAGAGAGTGATAAAGAATTTTGTTAGGAAAAAATTAACAATAACAAAGACATAATTATGTAATGATTAAAGGGAACATTTCATTCATCAAAAAAATCATTCTTTATTTCTTTGAATATTTTTTAAAAAATTATTGTTTCTTCATGCCATTATCAATTTCAAAATCATCACTTATTCTATGAAATAAATGTTATTTTTCATTCCATAAGAATTAACATATCTTGAGACCCATAAATAGAATTATTGATCGTTCCATTTGTCTTTAGTTAATAATAAAAAAGAATGTTAATAGAATTTATCCAATATTAAAAACTCCTCATATAGAGATATACTATTTTTGTCTGTAAAACCTCATAAAAATTTCAATGTAAACAGTTTCATAAAATTTTACATTTATGATCATTCTAAATTATTAAATTACAAAACATCCCAAATAAATTTCAATAATCAACATATCATTAATCCCACATAAAAAATGATTTTCCACTTAATTGTCTCACAACAAACATGTGAATATCATTATCTTGTATTCACTTGAAATATGGTAATAAAATTAATCACCGTAAATCCTTAGTAAAAACATAAATTCTTATAAAAATTAAATCTTTACTCAAACCATAAATCAAAAAATTATGTTAACTCAATCCATGATATCATAAACCACGTTATCATCTTATCTTCCCCATGGTAATAAATATTATTCTATTTCTTTTATCACAATAAAGCATCTCTTTATATCATTATCCAATCATTTTTCTCATAGAAAGTGTTATCCTTACCATAATCATGTATTTTACTATATGTATCCTTACTATGTCAATATTTTTTCATAGTTACAAGTTCCATTCATATTATTCTCTTAAATCCTTATGTAAAAACTACAATGAACCAATACATAAAAAATCATTATTACATAATACCATTATTATTATTCCTCATTATTATTGAATTCAATTACATAAAAAATAAATACATCAACCACTTCATTTATATATTCTACAACTCTAATATTTCTTTCATGTGATTTTCTTTTCTTATTGGTATTTAGTGGTTACCAATGTTGATAATCATTGATAACCCTTAGATTAATAATTTTTTTAGAATAATTAATATTCTCATGAAACTGAAACATTCGTGTGTGGGAGGTTCATTCCTTGTATACTTTTCACTATTTATATCATTACGTATTTTCTTCCCATCAGATCATCATTGAATTTCATGATGATGTTATTTTCCTAAGTAGAATCATTAACTGGTTCCCATAAGACACATTCCTCCAGGATTATTTCTAAACTGTTATCATAAATGAAACCTCATATTAATTTTTTTGTGGATATTATATATTCATTAAATCTTGATCTTAATTTTTTTTAAAAATTGGATTGATATATAACTCAAACATCAATTTCCACCTTGATTTAACAACACACAATCTTTTTATAGCCACTGATGTATCTTATGGAAGGAGACCAATGAAGACTTTGTTTTTAGCCACTCAATAATCTATCAACGTTAATTTTAGTTTGGCGGATATTACAATAATTTTACCTTGAATGTGTTGAAAAATTGGCCACATTGGAACCCACATATTCATCGTCCTCCTTTTGATCAGGGAACTCCTATTCCATATTCATATAAATAATACTAAGATGGTACTTATTGAAAAATATCTTCATTAACTCATCCAATTCCATGGATTAAATTTCATATTTTTTTCACTGTATTCTTGATTAGATTCCACCACTAGATTTCTTTACCTTATAAATGATAGACAACCAAATGAGTTTTTCATGTTTCGAACATTGAAGGGTGGAAAATGACAGTTAATTGGTACTGATCCATTATTCTGAAACAAGTGGATTAGAAGACCCACAAAAAAGGTAGACATTTCACTATGAAGGACTCAACAAATTTTTTTCCCTTATCATATAATTCTATATTTTATAATGATTCATACCTAGTGTGAGTATAGCTATATGATTATACACTCAAACTCCTATAACATTCGATTGTTCAAGGGGAAAATTATTTCGTTTACCATGGAATTAATCATTAACAAAGTTCCATTGGGTTATATCCATTAACTAAAACAAAAAATTATTGTGTGAGAAACACTAATCTAAGTAGTATAACCACAAATCCAGAGAAATTACATAACTATTTCAATCTATGAAACCCTAGTTTTTATCCCATGTAATTCATGATTATTAAGAATACTCTAGGATTGTAACATAAATATAGCCTTATTCTTAGATAATTATCTAGACATATCCTTATATATATCTCTAGGAATCATGCTAAATATTTCACATCCCTATTTCCAATGTTAGACAAATCCTATTCTATGATACAAACTATAATTACCTAGGTTTTTCATGAAATTATATTTAATCATTTTGGTGTAATATTTAATACATTACATTTAAATAATCCTAATGAAAATATTAGTTTAGTGCCTTTAGAAACATGTATCACAAACATCTAGTCTAGTTAATGATCATTAATGTTTCCCACAAAGATCTTCCTCTTTAGTATTCTAAACGAAAACTATTTGTTATAAAAAGGGGAAAAGAAACATCTGAAAACGGTTATCTCAGGTCAATAGTAAGGGTATACATAATCTAAAATAATATATGTAAAATCAAAAATAATTTGAAAATCATATCTTGAATTTCAATGACTATTATATCTTGTCGTGGAATATATCATAGATATTGATAAAAGAAAACCAAGTACATATTTCAAGGGATCATAACATATAACATGAAATTATGTTATACACTTTTGCATAGAAAAATATTTCTATATTGGTAAAGGATTATTTCCAAGACCAACATAGTGTAAAAATTGAATTACTAAACTGGTTTCACTCCTTGACCCATCCATGTGTTATATAATTGGGTTTACTTTAAATTCCAGCCAAATATTATAGAACTGAGGTCCATTTCCATTTCATTCATTTATATCTAATGAGAAATAAGTATCTACCTAGTAAAATTGATAGAGATATATTCCCTACATTTTACATTTTAAAATCCATACATGTATGTTCTAGAGGAACATAAATCATTCTTCATATCAGAACCCATTAAATGAAATGAGTTTCATAAACATCAATAAATCATAACAAAACACATGGAAAAAAATGGGTTCTATAAATATAATTCCATCATAATCATAAACCAATTATAAATATATTATGGATAATTCCCTTAAATAATATACCCATTTAAAAATAATTAACATCAAATAATTTTATCATAGATAGAAATAATTGTTATATATCATCATGAATAAAATATCATTTCTGTTTTGATAATGTTTTCTTTTCTTAAAATATCTTGAAATTTCCATTGAAAACATTTTCATTAAAAAAACATCATAATCTTTTATTGAAAGATTAAATTCATTTTTGTGTTATGAATGATAAAAATCTATTCATTCCATATTAGTGAAAAAATACTTTTCTAAATTTTCTGGAAATTCCTTCTTCGGAAAATGAAAAAAATATTCCTTTTAAAACATTTAGTAAAAAGTGACACATGGGAACCAATTACATTAAAATTTGTTTAGGAATATTAAAAATATTTTGGAAGACATTTTTAAAAAACATGGATGGTGATTATAAATATTTTACAATAGATTCTTATGAATAAAAAATCTCAAATGATAATGAGATTGTGGAATTAAACGCTACAAATTTATAATCTTTTGAATCGTATATCCCCCGAATGAAATAAATTTATATGGAAATTAAAATTTCATAATATTATAGAAAATAACTATAAAATACATTCATTGGTAGTATATGTACCACATACAAGAAATAAGTAGTGTATATGCAATGTGTCCCAATGAAAAATTGTGAGAATTAATTACATTACATAAGTTTTTATATCCTTCATACGTTTTAGAAAATACTGTATAGTTCATTCAAAATATATTATTAAATTATTAGATGAATATATTAATATTTTTTATATCAAATATGATCATATTATCACACATTTATTATTAAATTTTCATTATTACTCCTTTTTCATGTTTTAACTACTTCATTTTCAAATGTATATTTTGTTATATATGTGAAAATTAAGTTTCATATCATAATGTTACATTATTTCCATAATTATATTATGGTATTATATAAAAAAAATTAATTATATACATTTATTTAATCATTTTTTAACTGTGAATAAGGAAAATTATTCACATCACATCATGGAAACATCATGTCGTATGTACGCATGAGTAATAGAATCAACCCTCTAATGGTAAAATGATAAAACAATGGATGATAAATATTTTGTTCTAGGATAAATATCATTTCATAATAATTATAAATATTTATTATTTACTTCATTACACACATTTAATTAATGTAGTGATGAAAAATAGATTACTCCACAACATGGAGAAGTTAAGTCATACGTACGCATGCGTGGTACTTTCATTTTACATTGGATGGATTAAATGTGGAATGTTGTTCGTATATATCATAATTGAAGTTATTAAAACATTTCTTATTTTATTTATTATATTATATTATAATAAAAAAATTAATAGTATGTAGAAGAAGAAATAATCTTGAACGACATGATAAATATGATTACCTCTTCTATAGAAAATATTCATTATATCTCATATTACTAACACTAATGTTGGTATTATGAGAATCCCAAAACCTCTAGAATGTGTATAGGGAATTTGATAAGATAAATTGGTAGGTTATTATGGAGATTTAATTCACAATGTGATATGAACAGGTTTGGGAAGAGGTTCCCTATTGTAATTGAGGTGAATGATAATTTTTGAATTTCTAAACATATTAACTTATAATAAAATCAATTTCAATATTAATACCTAAAAAAGGATATGGATTCAATTATAATATGTGGTAATGTTTAAATAACACCAATAATATATTTTATACAATTTTTGGAATTATTTTAAACCTTTTATTTTTGATTAACTTTAAAGAGCCTATTTTAATTTTAACTAAGCTAACAAATTATTCAACATTAAAATGTTGTATATTTTACATTGGTAGTGTCAATTAAATAATAAGTGAACAAATTATAATATTTTAGGCAATATAATATTTTTTTAATATTTTTTATGTTGATTTTTTATTTTTTAATATTTTAATAAAATATTACTTTGATAAGCTTACATTAGTGTCAATTTTGACTGTATTCAATATTTGGATTTATAAAAATACATTTAAAACTTGTTAACATAAAACTAAATATTTTATTAATATACCTATGATGTATATATAATCTAAAAAATTAATTTATCACATTAATTATCTCAATTATATTTATTTTAAAATTTGTAATAACATTCTTTTATATTTATATTAATAAAATAATGATTACATCAACATTGTGTATTTATTTAATAAACATATTTTTTAATAAAGAAATAAAAATAAAACACCCTAATGAATATATTTATTCAATATTTTAAAATACTATTTACAGTCTAATATATCGTTTGGGTATCCTTATATTAATAATGTTATAGTATTTAAAATATGAATATGTCAATTTTATTTTTTTTAAATAGAATTTTATAAATACCATAATCTCATCTAACTGAACCAAAAAGTAAAAAACAAATTCATATAATTAAAATATGTTTATTATGTTGAAAATATACAATGTTATTCTTGGATAAAATATCTTTTTCAAAATTGGTACATATAAGCGACATTAAAGAGAAAGAATGTGACATTTCATGACTTTCATTGATTTAAATATTACATATATCATTTTCATGAGAAATTTTCAATTCAAAGACTTAACATAGACCCTTCTATCTTAAGGGTAAAATTTTATTCATCGAATAAAATTTTGTCACTTGTTAGGGTCATTTTATTGTAATTGTCATTTTATTTTTAACAAAAATTACCCAAATTGCCTTATAACGTTGTAACAATATTTTCATTGGTTACTATTCATATTTTCTAAATAAAAGTGTAATATTAAATTACTTTTTAGCTTATAAATGTAATTTTTCTATCGATATTTCAAAATAAAATATAAATCTATACTTTAATTTAAATTTAAACTGGTAAAATACCATGAAAAATAGTTTATTCTAATACCATCCAATTTAAAACATAAAATTTTTTAATAAATAAATTCTGTATAAAATACTTTTCAAAAACCATATTTTGATTATTTTAAATTAAATTTAACTAATTAAAATCCCACACTATTCTAAAATATAATATTAACATGTAAATACATTATAATAAAACAATTTTCAAAATAAATTAGTATTTTCACTGTTCGTCAAAAGACATGAATTAACAAAAAAATCAAAAAAATAAAACAAAATAAATTTTAATATTAATAATTCAACAAATAAGTTAATTTATTATTTTTTTAATGTTAAATGTATCAAAATTTATATTTGAAAAAAAATCCATTGCTAGTTGATAAAAGAGAATAAAAATGTTTTTAAATATAAAATTGGATATATTTCTATATCTTCTACAGAAAAAATAGGATGATTGTTTAAAATTATAAACAATATTTTAAATATATCTCATTACTATATTAAAAAATTCTTACTTTTTAATATCACTTGTATGAAACACACATGTATGTATTTAAAAACATTTTTCTGGAATCTATTTCCTTTTAATTAGACACTATTTTTCATAATTCAATTAATATTGTTCATAACTACCATTATAGTTGTCTTTTTATATTTAAATTTTTTAAATAATTAAAATAATAAAATTATGTTTCATAGAAACTCAGTTTTTCATCTATCACATGCTAAAATGATGTTTTATATTGTGAATACTTATCATTATGTAGCATACAATCAACGATATTAAAAAATATCATAATTTGAAACATTATTTATTGACTATATAGAGGTGTTAAATTGATAATTTAATATTTTAGTTTTTTATATGTTATAAGCAATATGGATATCCCTAATAGAAAGTTTTTGATATAATTGAATTGGATCTGGTCTTATTTCATATTAACTAATGATTATTTCATTTTTCGTTATTTTTTTCATTTCCAGATCCTTTTTACTATTTCAATTCAACTCACATTATCTACCATTTTCACCCCTATTTCTAATTTTTTTAATTTTATTATTTAAATATATATATATAAACAAAAAAATCAAGATGATAACTAGGATGTGTGACAGTTCTTTTGTATGAATAACCTCTAGGTCAGGCATTGTGTTATATAAAGGGAGTATTTAAATTTATCTCTAACAATAACTTACAGTGGGGGAATCATCATATTCCAAAATATGGTGACACCCCCATTATAAGGTTTCTTTTGAGAAACATTGATAATATTTCTAGGATTTATAACACTACTTCCTTGAGAGTGACCTAAGAGTTAGCTAGTGACCACAACTTCTTTAGTTAATAAGATAGGTTTGGTTGGGAAACACAGATAGTGATGTTATGAATGACTATAAATCCTCACGAGATTATCCAAATAAATTATATGATGGTGGGAAGAATTAAATATTTTAAAAATTAAGTATTGTAGTCCCAATATTATTTTATGAGGATGTGTTCAAGTTGTTTAACACCTCACCCATAGATGTACATCCTGGAGTAGAGAAAATTCACTAGAACATTATGTGGTAGTTTTGGTTTATGGAATGAGGCTGAGTGTTGTCTAATTTCTATATTAATTACCCGTGTGTCAACCAGTGAAAGAAGAACAACATTTTACTGCTAGTTTTACCCAATCTCCTTAGAGACTTACATGAAAGTGTAATGCAATATTGAAGATTTTTTTGGGGTTTCTATGTACATTGAGAGGCCATAATCCTATCTGGGTGATTTTTGATTATCATACCATGTTGGAAGACATTATTTCTATCTAATATCAATGGTAGTATAAGATTTTTGGGTGTTTATAAGTGCATGAAATCCCATAGATTCATAGGCTACCCTAGAAAAGTTTTTATTCTTATAATGCATGGTTCATGTCATGCTTGTAAAGGCAGTGGTAAGAGACCATTTAGACCAAATAAATGAAGATAATATATTCTTACCCATATAGGGACGTCCATACTAAAAAATAATTCATATATTGGAATTAATATTGTGATCATGCATGTTATACGTACACTAGAGCTGGGAGGATAACTTACCATTGGTGAATGTCTCTTATATAACAGTTGACACACTACTAACTATATGGAATGATTCAATAATTTTTATGACAAAACATACTAGTAATTATTGTTATAAATTTATATGAGATATTAATCTCTTATTGGACCATAGATAATGTATCCAATGACAATGAAGATTCAAGTGAACTAAAATCCAATGATTATAGCTATATCTTTATAAGAATTGTATCCAGACCAATGAAATTGACCTTTGGATTTTTAGATGTGATTCTATGTCCTTCTAAAAGTCTCTTCTTGGCAATTTTTATATATATTTGGTTAGGTTATAATGTTTTACTTTATGATTTTCAGGTCATTACAGATACTGTGTACCATTGGTGTGGTTTCAATCAATATGGCCACACCCTCATAGTGGGGTTGAGTGCATGGAATATTCCATGTGTTATAGATGATAATATATGTGTAACATCCCAAGTAAGTAATTAATAATAGATATTTTTATCTATGTCTATTAATGAATTAGATAGAGTTTTAGAGGCTTAAAATGAGAGTAAATCCAATCTTAAGCATGGAATACACTAATATTTTTAAAAGATTGAAAAACTGCCTTTTGATGGAAAACCATTTTTAAACAAACATTTGACAATTTTATAAGCTCTATTTGTCAAAATAAACTTATTCTTTCTGATTAGGAAATTTAAATTTACTTTGGGTAAATTTTTGGTATTTTTCCGATAAAGATCATTTTCAATGAATAGTGAAAAATGTTGTATTTTAATTCAAAAACACCTTTTAATATAATTTATTTATATGATTAGAGTATCTTTTTAATTTTTTTTAACGTTCAATTATAATATATTTTTACCATTTAATCCAATAGTGTTCGTTGGAATTAATTTCACTTTGTAATTGGACTTAAACTAGTGTCAATCTTTTGATACTTATTGTTTCATAAAAACATGCTATTTGCTCTGACAGCGGGAATTAATTATTTAATTAATTAATTCAACTTATATGTTTTGAATTTTGTAAAATATATATCATTTTTGAATTTGGAATATCAAATATAGCTTAGGGTGATGTTTTGTTATGTTTCTGAAAAACTTCAATTTTTTATGAATAGTGAATCCACTAAGTGGTACATAAAAAAAACTGATTTTTTGTTTAAATTAAATTTTACCATATATGTGTGTTGAATTTCCAAAATCGGACACACATGGTTGTCGTTAATAAGTAAAATGTTGTTCAATGAGATTAAAATTATTTTTTGGTGAATAGTAACTTTTATGTTTTTAATTGCGATTAAAGGTAATTAGTGTAATTTAAGGTAAAAATACTATTTTAATAATATTAAATGACCAAGAAACATGTCCTACAATTATTGGATGTGTCATGGCCGACCAATACAACCCATGGGTCTATTTGTGGGACCCCATGGAGCCACTTGGGCAAGATAAAGACATTAATGCATTTTATTTAAAGTAAAAGTAAAAATGACACAAACATGAGTTGTTTTACTAAAACAATTTTTAAATGGGTTTGTACAAGTTATATTTTTGACTATAAATATTAATTAAAAAGATAAACATTTCCTACATCATAGTATATTTTATAATTTTTAGATATTAAATAAAATAAATTATTTAATAGACCATGATGATGCAGAGATTACCTCATTATTTAATGATTTAAAAAAATGAAATGATAATGTAAACTCTAAGACCTAAAAATGTCAAAAACCTATTGGATGGGGGGATTTTGAACTATTATCACCGTATCCTTTAAATATATAATTTTGGGACCTTTTAAATCCTCAAAGCATTTTATAATAAAGTATCCTTTTATAAATTTCCAAGAGTACCCCTCCTCTCCTCTTATAAATGGCCCCCCACCTCTACCACCTTACCCACACCTCTCAAGCATTTGGCTTAGCCAAACCCAACCCGTTTTTCCTCTCCACATCCCTATATAACTCTTAGATGCCTCACTTTGGGCATAAGTCTTCCAAATGAAGTCTTTGAACTCAAATAAAAAATAGTTACCTGATTTAAATGTAGTTTCTTCTCTTGTGTTCTTATATTTTATTTTTCTTCTCCAACCCCCTAAACTCTTTTTATTCATTTATTTTGTAACAACTCCAGTTTCTTAAATATACTAGGATGTTTTTATAAGAATAATTTTAGCTACACTTACACACACCTATGACTAATTGTTAATGAACATACTGTTTCTGTGGATGACGAATTTATGCCTCACGAAACGATGATTTATCAATATTCTTCTAACACCTTAAAAGGTGGCCATTAAGATGTCACTATATATATATATATGATATATAATATTTTTATGTTTTCCTTAAGCTTATGTATTTTCCATTTATGGCATACCTTTATGGCTTCCATTATGGGTATACGCGATATCTTCATTTTAGGAAATGCGGACTACCACCCCCTCAAAGTGATTTGATTCGTTAATACCATATGTGGTACGTATAAAGGATAGATTTAATGATATTTTATATGATAACATAATGGAATTATTATACTATTATGTATCATTATGTTTTAATTCCATTAATGTATGAGATAGAAATGAAATTAGCGTTCATGCGTACGTACTGTTTATTATCTCCATTAATGGTGCATTTCATTTCCTATCCACAAATGCAATGTACTATTATAAGTACATATATATAATGGATATATATGATTTATGTTACATCTAAATGATGAATATAATTCTGGAATTAAAATATACATATCTCTCATTTAGTTTTAATTCCATTAATATGACATATAAATGAATGTAGTGTTCCTGCGTACGTACGGCTTACCATCTCCATGGACGGTGCATTTCATTTCTTACCTATTAATGATTATGTAATATTATAAATTCATGTATATACTGGATATATATTATATATATGGCATCTACATCATGAATATCATTATTGAGATAATGGATATTTGACTACATGAACAACTTGTAAATATAAGAAGTTCATTTTTGACTCAAGTACCAATGATCGTTAAAATGACCGTTATAGACATAAATAATAACATAGTGTTCATGACATGGTAATAAATGATATAAAAGGAATAATGAACTTGAAAAAGGTTCTTATTCAAGTAAAAATTTACTCAAGTTTATTATTCAGGAGATTAAAGAACGATCAAGTCAAGTCGGATATGAGGTATTGGACTTCGTCTCAATCTCCTTTCATTGAGGAATATTTTGTTTTATACACAACCTTATTTTATAAGTTGAATAAACCCCTTTGACTTTTATGTTTATCCCAAAGGAATCTATTTTATATGAAGCGTTTTACTAAACGACAAAAGGGAGTGCTTTTGTCGAACATATGCGGCGACAACGACTTCTCTGTCGGCGTGACCATTGTTTGAGTTTCGGCTTCCCCTACAAGACATACCATTTTTTTAAATGAAAAATAAATACCATATTGTACTTTTATTTTATTTTGGTATTAAAAATGGTTTTCATAATGTCTTTATGATATCAATGTATTGTATTGATATCTTATGATTGAAATGTGCAAATGTTATGTTTCCTTTATGCATGTTTTATGTGATACGATTATGATATGTTTCTTGGGAATTGTTATGATGATAGGTGGTTCTGTGATAAAATAAGGGCGAGTGACCCCGATAAAGCTCTCCAATGAATTGGGTTACCTGAAGGCGTTAAACGTTAAGGTTTCTTCGAAGAGATTTAGGGAATATACTGTTATGGGTATTCCAATCGTAACCAAGAGGGTTACTCCCTACGTAAGAATGTTATGAATACCTCAAGTTACCTTTATGTCTTATTATTTCTATGATTTATTCATGATTTGATGATGTATTTTTAAGTGCTTATGTTTTATGAGTAGATTATGATTTCATTGATTCTTATGTATACAAGTACTCATGTTTCCTTTCCATATTTTTATATCCCTTATTGAGCTTTTTATGCTCATCCCATGTTTTTAAAATGTTTTTGATAGGTCAACGGAAGGGTACATGATATGATGATAGTGTCAAGGAAGTGTCAAGAAAGAATCCATGTTTTATTTTAAATTTGTTTCTGTTTATGTGAAAAAATGAAAACTACCTTTTTATGTAACCAATTTGTTTAAATGTGGGATGTAATGCTTGTGTTGTGATGTAATTATCTAAAACAATAAACCTGAAAAGATCCTCAAGTTGTATTCTTGAAATATCTCATGATTAAGTACTGTTTAAGGTTGGGGCCTTATAGTTGGTATCAGAGGTCAGTTTAGATAACATTAGGAGTTAAAATTCTATTAAATGATTATCCAAAAATATTTTTTTTATGGTCAAATTGAAATGATATAGCATTTTAAGATTACCATGTTCCTTCTCTTAAGATATTTCTATGTTACTAATGTTTTTATAGAGGAAACAAAACATATTTTTTGGGAAGGAATACAGAGGTAAATGGCATTTCAAATCACTATCATGAGATGGTCAGAATCAGAACTAAATAGTTTATTTCAGTGATGGCTCAGTTGACTCAGGTGAAAAACGATTTTTGTTTTTATTGATGGTATTTTGGTGTTTTCTAAAATTAAATAGAAGATAGAAAGTCATTTAAGTGTTATCTTGCAAACCATAAAAAAAGAAATTGTATGGGAAATTCAGCAAGTATGAGTTTTGGTTGCAATAAATTTCTTTCCTTGGTCACATTGTTTCTAATGATGGAATAACTGTGGATCCTGCAAAAACAAAAGTTGTTGAAGAATTGCCAAGACCGACAAATGTAACCGAGATTTGTAGTTTCCTTGGTTTGGAAGGCTATTACCGAAGGTTTGTTAGAAATTTTTCACGGTTATCTAGTTCAATGACTAAGCTAACATTGAAGGGTGTTAAGTTTATCTGGACAAAAAAATGTGATGATTGTTTTCAGGAATTGAAAATAAGATTGGTGAATGCTCCAGTTTTGGCACTACCTTCCAGGAATGGTGAGTTTGTTATATACAGTGACACTTCATTGAAAAGACTTGGTTGTGTCTTAAAGCAGAATGATCAGGTAATTACATAGGCTTCATGACAGTTGAAAACTCATGAGGTAAATTACCCTACACATGATTTTGAATTAGCTATTGTAGTTTTTGCTTTAAAAATTTGGAGGCATCATTTGTATGGATTAATGTTTGAAATATATACCGATCACAAATGTTTAAAGTATATATTCACTCAGAAAGAATTGAATATGAGATATAGGAGATGGCTAGAATTAATCAAGGATTTTGATTGTACAATTCATTACCATCCGGGAAAAGAAAATAAAGTGGATAATGCTTTGAGTTGAAAAATTAATGCTTCATTAACAATGTTTCATTTGGAACGTGATCTTTTGGTTAAGGATTTGATGAACTTTGGCATAGATGTTTTTGGTGCAGGATATTCTTCTATTTTGTTTCATGTATTAGTGAAATCTTCTCTATCAGACAGAATCATGCAAGCACATAAGCAAGACAGTGAGTTGCAGAAAAAGGTAGAGTTGGTTCAGAAGGGTAAGTTGCCTGAATTCAACATTGATAATGATTGTGTTTTGAGATTTGGGAAGAGATTGTGTATGCCTTGTGATTCACAGTTGAAGAGAGAGTTGTTATATGAAACTCATAGTTCTTCGTTTTCAGTTAATCCTGGCAGTAAAAACATGTACAGATATCTGCGGGAGTATTACTGGTGGGATAGAATGAAAAGGGATATTGCTGATTTTATAGTGAAGTGTTTGACTTGTCAATAGGTTAAAGCAGAGCAGCAGTTACTGAAAGGGATGCTTCACCCTTTACCAGTGCCAGAGTGGAAATGGGAAAATATATCCATGGACTTCGTTGTGGGATTGCCGAAGACACCACGAGGTAATAATGCAATCTGGGTTATTGTTGATCGCTTGACTAACTCTACTCATTTCTATGCTATATGAGATACTTTTTCCCTATATCAACATTCCCGTTTGTATCTTAAAGAGATAGTAATGTGACATGGATTTCCTCTCTCCATTGTATCTGACTGTGATCCCAGGTTCAGTTCTAACATTTGGAAAGGCCTTCAGAAGTCATTGGTTACTGAATTAAATTTTAGTATAGCTTTTCATCATCAATCAGATGGGCAGTCAGAATGAACAATTCAGACATTGGAGGATATTCTATTTTCTTGTTTGATGTATTATCAGGGAAGTTGGGACCAACATCTTTTTTTGGTTGAATTTTCATATAATAACAGTTTTCATTCTAGTATACAGATGGCACCGTTTGAGGCATTATATGAGAAGCGGTGTCGAACTCCATCTTTTTGGGACGAAGTGGGTGAAAGGAAGCTGATGGGACCAGAATTGGTAGAAGAGTTGGTAGAAAAAGTTCAGATGATACAGAAACACATGAGAACAGCTCAGAGCAGGCAGAAGAGTTATACAGACAACAGGAGGAAGGATCACTCTTTTGAGGTAGGTGATCATGTTTTTCTCAAAGTATCACCATGGAAATGTGTGATACGATTTGGTAAGAATGGAAAGCTGTGTCCAAGGTTCATTGGACCATATGAAATTCTAGGGAGAGTTGGATCATTTTCTTACCAATTGGGATTACCACCAAGCTTATCTCAGGTGCACAATGTTTTTCATGTTTCAATGTTAAGGAAGTACATGACAGATACATCTCATATTTTGAGTCTAGAGGTAGTTCAGCTGGAAGAGAACCTATCTTATGAGGAACAACAAGTCCAGATTCGTGACTATAGGGAGCAAGTATTACAGAATAAGGTGATTCATCAGGTAAAGTATTTGTGGAAAAACCACATGATTGAAGAGGCAACATGGGAATCTGAGAATGCAATGAGGGCTAAATACCCCCACTTATTCAATAAGTAAATAAGTTGTGGGGACGCAATTTTCTAAAGGGAGGAAGGATGTAACATCCCATATAAGTAATAAAGAATAGATATTTTTATCTATTTCAATTAAAAAATTTGATAGTGTTTTAGAGGCATAAAATGAGAATAGATCCAATCATAAGCATGGAATACACTAATATTTTTAAAAGATTGTTTTAATGCCTTCTGATGGAAAACATTTTTAAATCAAACTTTTGACAATTTTATAAGCTATATTTGTCAAAATAAACTGATTCATTATTATTGGGACATTAAAATTTACTTTGGGTAAATTTTTGGAATTTTTCGGATAATGTTTATTTTTTTAATGAATAATGAAAAATGTTGTATTTTAATTCAAAACTTCTTTTTAATTTTATTTATTTATATGATTATATTATCTATTGAATTTTTTTTTAAAGTTAAATTAGAATATATATTTACCATTTAATCCAATAGTGGTCATTGGAATTAATTTCACTTTGAAATTCGACTTAAACTAGTGTCAATCTTTTGATACTTATTGTTTCATAAAAACACGCTATTTTCTCTGACTGCGGGAATTAATTATTAAATAAATTAATATAACATAGATTTTTTGAATTTTATAAAATAGAAATCATTTTTGAATTCGGAATATCAGATATATCTTAGGGTGATGTTTTGGTATTTTTCTGAAAAGCTTCAATTTTTTATGAATAGTGAAACCACTAAGTGGTACTTAAAAAAAGCAGATTTTTTGTTTAAATGAAAATTTACCACCTCTGTGTTTTTAATTTCAAAAATCAGACATACATGGTTGTCATTAAGAAGTAAAATGTGGTTTAATGGGATTAAAATAATTTTTTGGTGAATAGTAACTTTTAAATTTTTAATCGTGATTAGAGGTAATTAGTGTAATTTAAGGTAAAAAATAATGATTTAATAATATGAAATGACCTAGACACATACCCTACCATTATTGGATGTGTCATGTCCGACCATTTAAACCCATGAGTCGATTTTTGGGACCCCATGGAGCCACTTGTGTTAGATAAAGACATTAATTCCTTTTATTTAAAGTAAAAGTAAAAATGACACAAACATGAGTTGTTTTACTAAAAAAATTATTAAATATGGTTATACAGGTCATATGTTTGACTATAAATATTCATTAGAAATCTAAAAATATTTCCTACATCGTAGTATTTTTTTATAATTTTTAGATATTAAATAAATTAAATTATTTATGAGACTATGATGATGCAGTGATTACCTCATTATTTAATGATTAAAAAAATGAAGCGATAATGTAAAATCTAAGACCTACAAATGTCAAAAACCTATTGGATGGGTCGATTTCAAACTATTATCACCTTATCCTCGAAATATATAATTTTCAGACCTTTTAAATCAGAAAATCATTTTATAATAAAGTATCCTTTTATAACTTTCCAAGAGTGACCCTCCTCTCCTCTTATAAAATGCCCCCACCTCTACCACCTTACCCACACCTCTCCAGCCTTTTCCTTGGACAAAACCTTCCAATTTTGCCTCTCCACATCCCTCTCTAACTCTTAGAATCCTCGCTTTTGTAAGAAGTCTTCCCAAGGAATCCTTTGAGCTCAAATCAAAAAGAGTTACCCGATTTAATGGTACTGTCTTCTCTTGTGTTATTATGTTTTATTTTGCTTCTCCAACCCCATAAAATCATTTTTATTCATTTATTTTGTAACAACTCCAGTATCTTCAATATACTAGGATTTTTTTATAAGAATAATTTGATCTACACTTACATACACCTACATCTAATGTTTAATGAACATACTATTTTTTTGGATGACGAATTTCTGCCTCACAAAACGATGATTGTTCAATATTCTTCTAACACCTTCATAGGTGTCCATTAATATGTCACTATAATTATATATGATATATAATATGTTTATATTTTCCTTAATCTTATGTATTTTTAATTTATGGAATACCTTTATGGATTCCATTATGGGTATACGCGATATTTTCATTTTAGGAAGTGCGGACTACCACCCCCTCAAATTGATTTGATTCGTTAATACCATATGTGGTATGTATACAGGATAGATTTAATGATATTATATATTATACCACACTGGAATTATAATACTATTATTTATCATTATGTTTTAATCCATTAATGTATGACATAGAAATGAAAGTAGCGTTCATGCGTACATACGTCTTACCGTCTCCATGAACGGTGCATTTCATTTCTTATCCCCAAATGTAATGTACTATTATAAGTACATATATATAATGGATATATATGATTTATGTTACATCTAAATGATGAATATAATTCTGGAATTAAAATATATACATATCCCACATTTAGTTTTAATTCTATTAATATGACATTGAAATGAAAGTAGAGTTCATGCGTACGTACGACTTACCATCTCCATAAACGGTGCATTTCATTTCTTACCTCTAAATGATTATGTAATATTATAAATTAATGTATATACTGGATATATATGATATATATGGCATCTACATCATGAATATTATTCTTGAGATAATGGATATTTGACTACGTGAACAACTTGTAAATATAAGAAGTTTATTTTTGACTCAAGTACCAATGATCTTTAAAACGACCGTTATAAACTTAAATAATAACATAGTGTTCATGACATGGTAATAAATTATATAAAAGGAATAATTAACTTGAAAAAGGTTCTTAATAAGGTATAAATTAACTCATGTTTATTATTCAGGAGATTAATGAACGATCAAGTCAAGTCGGATACGTGGTATGGGACTTCGTCTCAATCTCCTTTCATTGAGGAATATTTTGTTTTATACACAACCTTATTTTATACGGTCTATAAACCCCTTTGAATTTTAAATTTATCTAAAAGGAATATTTTTTATACGAAGAGTTTTACTAAATGACAAAAGGTAATTCTTTTTTCGTATGTATGCGGCGACAACGACCTCTCTGCCGATGTGACCATTGTTTGAGTTTGGGCTTCCTCTACAAGCCATACCTTTTTTAAAATGATAAATAAATACCATATTTTACTTTTCGTTTATTTTGGTATTGAAAATGTTTTTCATAATGTCTTTATTATATCAATGTGTTGTATTGATATCTTGTTATTGAAATTTTGAAATGTAATGTTTCCTTTATACATGTTTTATGTGATACGATTATGTTATGGTTCTTGGGCATTGTTATGAAGACGGGTGGTTCCGTGAAAAACTAAGGGCGGCTGAGCCCAATATAGATCTCCAATGCATTAGGTAACGCGAAGGAGTTAAATGTTAAGGTTTTTCCGAAAAGATTTAGGGAATATACTTTGATCGGTATTCCAAACGTAACCAAGAGAGTTACTCCCTACGTAAGAATGTTATGAATGCCTCAGGTTACCTTTATGTCTTATTATTTTTATGATTTATTCATGATTTTATGAGTTATGTTTATGTGCTTATGTTTTATGAGTAGAGTATGATTTCATTGATTCTTACGTATACAAGTACTCATGTTTCCTTTCCATATTTTTATATCCCTTACTGAGCATTTTATGCTCATACCATGTTTTTGAAATGTTTTTCACAGGTCAAGGGAAGCGTACTTGATATGATGATAGTGTCAAGGAAGTGTCAAGAAATAATCCATGATTTATTTTAAATATGTTACAGTTGATGGGAAAAAGTGAATACTATCTTTTTTTAACCACTTTGTTTAAATGTGGGATTTAATGCATGTTTTATGATCTAATTCTCTAAAACACTAAACCTAAAAAGATCCTCAAGGTGCATTTTGAAATATCTCAAGATTAAGTAATGTTTGAGGCTCGTCCTTATAATATGTACATGACCTGTCAAAAAAATCAACAAGAGATAGTTATATATTGAGGATGGAGTCACCCTTTTTAAGTATCAAATGCATATTAATGATCTATAGGACATGATCATTTGCGAGTGGACCGTTTAAACAGTTCGAGTTGTTTTCAGGCATTGGAACATCCATGAGAGCTCTTGGGAGCATGAGAGAGAAATGTGGGCTCAAAAACATCTCCTATTTTCTTTTTATGATTTTAGCTGGTATATTCATTAATGATTTGAAAATATTTAAAAAATCATTATTAAATCGAAAAAATATTCACATGAATATGTCTTTCTTTTTCCTTGGAGTTTTATTTGTTATACGAGTGTTGTAGGGCCCCAAAATTAAAATATAAAATATACAAAACCATAAGTATGAAATATCTAGTAATAAATCGATTTCTCATATAATCGATTCTTGGATGATGAATCAAACACAATCATTGACTTCAAAACATTGGGTTACCCTACATATAACTTAAAGTTTATTCACATCATTATTTGGATTGACACGCAATTAAGGGAAAATGTTAGTTGAAAGGAATTAAATAAAATATATTTTTTAATAATATGGTCTAAGTGATTTAAACCTAGTATAATCCTTATGATGGGAATTCATGTGGTTTATCCAGAGAACCCTTTGTGTTTATTAATGGAGTAGTGCATTCTTTGGGAGAATATTTTGTAGATAAATTGTAGATGATCTAGGATCAACAATAATTTTTTCATAGGGTTTCTCATCAATGATGAAGTACTTATATCTTTCTAATGATGTAGATGTGTAAATTTTCATCTTTAATGATCAATCAAAACACAAGTTTGGAATTTTGATTATTTTTTGTCATATTTATATATGAATTCATTAATTGATCATATATTTTTCTTAGATTGATACTTTTTCTGTGTTTGTAGAATTACATAGATATTTGGTTTCACTTTTAACCATGGATTATTAAATTTCATTGATATTACCCAATAAATATTTATTTCTTGGTTTTGATTGGGGATGGTTTTGAAATAGCAATCGATTAACTCACCATGTTGATTGTGTCTTCCTCCTTTCAATCTTCATGTGTTCATTATGGAACTGTGGTTGGCCCGTGATTCTCCTAATAGTCTAATAAAGATTACATTTAATCGTGGGCCCAGATTTGTTTTAGAGTTGGATAATGATGATTTCTATTTCATAAAGTGTAGAATATCCATGAATTATTTATGATAATCGATGATGGGCATAATTATTTTTTTGGGATGAAGGCATGACATACATCGCACATGTTGACAGAGATATATTTTTTGGACATCAGAGGCCATGGATCATATATAGATTATTATTTAATATTTATTGGGTCCTTGAATATAACAATATATGATATTCATGGTATAAATGTTAAATACATGAATATTTAGGATACCATTCATACTATCTTTGAGAAACCCAATGACACAACATATGTTTTAGAAGAACACATGTTTTTTAGTATGGTTCGGTGAGTAAGATGGGATTCATGTATTGTGTTAAATATCAAACATGTGTGTCCAAGCCCACACTACAACTACTAGGCCCTGCTAATAACATACGAACCCATCTTTATCATGGTCATCTAGTATGTCACTACCCAACACAAATATTTTCCCCACAGACAAGTGGTGTCCCCTCCTAGGGGAGCACCCACATACCCAAATAGATAATCAGATTATTGAATTCACCCATAGGAAAACAAATTTTAATTCATTGTGATTTTTTCCCACACACTCTCTCCCTATCATTGATAATCCTAATAGAAATTCACCCATCCTGACACTAATCCAAGCCATGCATTGTTTAACTATGAAGTTCTTATTAGGATGGATCTAAACTAGAATGTTTCTCCTTGTTCAAAATGGTAGAAACCTTTTTTCATGTAAATATTTAACACTTTAGGTGTGTTATGTTATAGATACCGTTAAATTTTATACATATGTTTGTATCATAATAGTTTAATATTCAATAATATAAAATTATGATCCATGCCAAAATCATATAATCTAATTTCATTAGAAATATAGATGCATAAATAAATTTATATTTAAACCACATTTTATAACATAGTTTTCTTTATAACAATATCCATTGAAAGAAATATAATACATTATTCTTTTCCACATAACATGGGGAAAGAAAACATAATAGTGTATGAGATCTGATACCATGTAAGGTAAATAATAAAAATATTAATTATCACATTAACATATAATGGTCTTATAGTTATGAGAACTTGATAACAACAATTAAAGTAAATTAGCTTCATGTCATATATAATAATCATTAGTCATGGAATAAATTTGGGCAATTTCTAATAAATGAGACATAAAGGAATTAAAGATTATGATCCATGAGTGTGTGACATTGGCATAAGACATAATGTTTTTATAATCATAAGAAAAGAAATTAATTTCTATAGTATTAAAGTATTGCTACCATAAAAATACTAATATATTCGGTTCACACAACAAATCATCATAGTATTTATGGTTCACTGAACCAGGATCACTCCATGTTCCACCCCTCTTTAACTCATTAGATATCCATATTAATGTAATGCGCTGGATGGATATATAATATCATGAACACTTGTATGAAAAATAAAATCAATAATATTTGTTCCATAAAATCATAAATCATTCATCATATCATATCCAATGAAAAGTTAATGGGTTTTATTTTCATTTTCAATTTCATCCTAAAATATCCATTTGCAAAAGAAATGGGTTCCACAAAATCATCAATAAATCAATATCATCATATAAAATGAAAATATTTAGAGTGGATATTATCATCATATTATAACCATAGTATATTATAAATATAATTAAAGGATTCAATCATATTTGAAAATACTTTTAAAATATATTAGTAATATATCATGAGTGAAATATACTTTTAATTTTAAAATCATTTCCTTAAAATCCAAAAAATACAAATTATTAAGGAAAATATTTTATTTTAAAATAACCATGTAAAAGATTAATGTAATATTCAAATTCATTTACTATTTATTATTTTCATAAGTTCAATTTTTTTATAAGTAAAAACACAAACATTTTGTTCAAACTTTTGTAAAAAAATCAACAAGAACCTCATTCGTAAGATGAAAAGATTAATCATTTTAAATAATTTTGAGATCAATTAATATTAGTAAATATGAATTTAAAAATAATATAGTTATAGTGAAAATATTTTTTGATTCATTTTTGTGAAAATATAGGCTAGAAAAAAAATGATTTTTGACTGAGGAGAGAAATAATGGGAATTTCCATTACAACATTTTTTGGGTATCCTAAGATTGTTAAGAGGGTAAAATGGATGAAAATATAACTTACATATATAAAGGTAGTATAATAGTATTAAATTTTAATTTTATGGGTGCATCTATAAATATATTATTGGAATCGTATTCATAAATAACCTGAGTCCACAATGATTATGTAACACAAAACACTTACCTCGAGTCCAATTACTTTTAAGGTGATTTATCCTTATGTGTAATAAATTCAACGTTATTATAATTATATAAAATATAAATTATCATACATATAATATCATCTTTTATACCTTAAAAAAAATTTCATTACTCATTTCTCAATAATTCCTTTTCAAATTCTCTATTTACATGTTTTAATTTATTCACTCTTTTATATTAATATTATTATGGTTGTTTTGTTACTTATAATATGATCATGGTTATATAATATCTTTGATTTTAATAATTATATAATTAAAATATTATATATATATATATATATATTATTCCATTAATTTTTCAGATATGAAAATTAATTACATCATTCATGGACACAATAGACTGTTCATATGTATGCATACCACATTCACATTTCAAAAAATAAAACAAAAATGGTAAATAATAATTCCACTTAATAGAATAATTATTATATCATATCATTCATATATATTCATAAAATTCATAATCATTACAATCCATGTAAATAGAAAATGAATAATCAATCGCATTGCTTCGTGGAGGTGGTATTCCACACGTAAGCATGAGCCACATTATCATTTTCTGTAGGATTAGAATGTAACAAGATAGATAGGATGTTATAATTAAAAAATTGTAAATGTTCCATTATTACCACATATAAATATTAAACTAGACATAATTCCCATATATAAAATATAGTGAGGAAAAATGAATTGTATCGATTCATGGAGACATCAAGTTCTACCTACACATGAGTGATACTTTCACATAAACTTTTATGTGAAGGAGGATGGATTATGATTTATTTATAATACTAATATAATTTATGTATTTTTAGGGTACTTAATTTCTTATTTTATGATAAATACCATAAATTTATTGGACGTAAATGAATAGTTGAAAAAAGAGATCGGTTAAGGGGATTGCCTCTTCTTTGAAAAAACCCATTTGGATATCCTCTTAATGACCCTTGAGGTTGCCTTTTGGGGATTCAAAACCCCATAGAATTTTTATGGAGAAGTTTATAAGATACTTTTATTGATTTTCCAAAGAAATAATGAACGATATGATGTAAATATGAGAACTGAGGTGTATCCTTTTATAATGAAGTAGGAGGTCACACATGGAATTTTTCTTTGATTAAAATATAATAAATTCATTCTCAAAAAAATGTTACCAAATGGACATAAATTCAATTTAAAAGATTCTATATAATAAATAAAATCCACCAATAAAATTTATATAGGTTTTGGTTATATTTTAAAACATTGTTTTGACCAACCCATTGGTTACTCGTTTAAAAACTTATTTATGGTAACTATTTTGACCATTAAAGGGTAAATAGTGATAAAAAATTAATAAATGAATAATAAATAGACCAAGGATAATATTGTAAATAATATTCCTTTCACAGGGTCTAGGATAGTATTTGTATGAATTTTAAATTCTTTCATAACAAAATTATTTATTATAAAATATATGAAATGGTTTTTCATTGAAATATTCATTCTAGTAAAAATTAAGGACTACAAGAATAATATGTAATTATAGTATAATCATTTATTCCATCATTAATGTGTCATGTTTATATAAATAAATCTTTGAAAAATATAATTTACTTAATTTTTATAAATTTAATATTTTTAAAAATAATTATTTTATTTACCTATTAATTGATTAAATATTATATCATCATTTCACAATTATTTAGGGTAATTTTTTATATAACAAAAAATTTTATGTAAACTACTATGATAAAAATGAAAATTTTGACTTTAACATTATGTAGCATTTTTTAGATATTAAATTCAAGAGAGTGGCATTTTTTATTTATTCTTTTCTATAATAAATATAAATGACATATTAAAACAAATATGAAAATTTGGTTCCATATATTCAATAAATGGAAAAAAATTCATGAAATTAATTCATATAATAGTATTAAATAATGTGTTAGGTAAAATTTAAATCCTTATTAAAAATTCTTTATCCTATTTTACCCTTTCTACACCAACCGAGGTGTCAAAAAATTCTTATATTTACAATCCATATAGAAAAGGAATCTATTCCCCAAATTTGGACTTCCGTGTTCAAAATAGGGAATAAATTTTCATAATACATTTTTTATAAGTTACGTAAATTCATTTTAATGTATGTGAAAAAAACAAGGAAAACCATTTAAAAATTACTTTTAAGAATAAAACTAGATTTATTCTGATCTCATGAATAGAAAGAAATAGATAAATGAAAAAAATAATATTTGATATACAAATTTCATTAAAATCATCAACCAATAGTTCAAAATATTCATTATTAATAAAAATACACATTGAAATCAAAAAAACATTATTTCATAAAAAACATATCCTTTTTTACAAATGTTTTTTATTTTGATTTATAATTTTTTGATAACTGATGAATTTTATATATATATATGTGAACCCTATGATATCTAATTAATTTAGTATTTTTCTTAACTAACATTCCTATAATTATATGATAACAATCACATTAAAATTTTAATAAAATACCATGGTTCATTTAAACACATTGTCTCATCTAATGAAATATATCAAAGAAATAAAAAAAATTATAGAGAATTACATCAAAAAAAATATGGTTCTTCAATTTTACAACCCTTAATGTGAATTTCACTCTAAAAATATTTCTCATAGATATAAAAATTAGTATATTTTTGTTTAAGTATATTCTCATGTTTCCAAGTAGCTTCTTTTAATTTATTATTCTTCTATAGATCATTAATTAAGTGAGTTGTCTTATTAATAGAACATTTTCCCCACCATAAAATATTTCAACTAGTTTTTTATAATATTAATGATCATTATATATAGGTACAAACACATATTTCAATACATGTGAAAGGTTAGGTTTGTAACTCCTCATGAGATAGACATGGAACACATTATGAGCATGATATTGCTTAGGTTGAAGGTGTAATTGACAATTTACCATCCCAATACTATAAATATTATTCAATGGGACATTATATATAGGTATAATCATTCCTTTCATTGCAAATATCCAAACCATATTCAATGGATATCTTCATAGAAAGGCCTTCTAATCAACATTGAAATCTAGGCCTCACCGATAATTATTAAAATAACCTCTCTTTCAAATATGAGAATCCAGGATGTGATTTTAAGTAGAACTATTTTTTAAAATTTTCTAATCTTTCTCCTATTATGAAAGCATTATTTAATGAACTTCATCCAATAAATTTGGTGTTATGATACTATTTTTATATATGGGCATCATAGAAACCCATATGAATTATCAATTTAAATATATTGTTTTAAGAAAACTCATGTAATGGCTCATACCACTCTGACCCATTACATTGTCAAAAATAAGGTCACGAACTATTCTGGAGGGTAAAATGGATTTTTCCCACACTTTCCAGAATTTTGTAAGTACACGTCGTGTAGTGTGAGTACACGTCGTGTACCACCTTGCTGGGTATACCTCGTGTTGAAGTCCGTGTCCTTGCCATGTGAGATAAATGGGTACACGTGGTGTACCCCATACAACATGTCGTGTAGTCCCTCCTCGCGTACGTGTTACCCTCAAACCGTGTGATGACCAGTCAACGGTCGAGTGCCGCATTAAAGGCTGTGTTGGAAGCTGCGTGGTGACCTAGTGAAATTGTTGAGTACATGTCGTGTAATTTAGTTTTTCTCGCTTATAAAATGAGGGGTCCCCTCCACCTTTTCAACTCACTCCTCTCCTCCCCATTCCTCTGAGCAGAGCTCTCCCAAAAGAATCGAAGGCTCTTTTTCTTCCATAACTTCTTCATCCGAGATCCGATTTACGATCCTTCAGTGGACACAGGATTGTAACGACGAGGCGGAACTTATAAGCTTGGATCCTTTGTCCTTACTTTGGCCTTTACTTTCTTACATCCACCCAAGGAGGTTTTTCTGGGATTTGACAGAAGTGACAGATGCCGACGAACGTCTTCTAAAGTTGATCCGGGGGAGCGTTATTATCAGAACATGTTGAGGTAGGGATTTTAGCTTCTTCTCTCTAATTTGTGCAACATGCGGGGTGGGTGTCCTCTTGTTTACGTGAAACACTTTTGAACCAGTTTAATAAAGATAATAACTATCTTACATAATGGGGATGAGAAGTTTGTGAATGTAGTTACAATATTTATATCCTGTGATATTATGTTGTGAATTGATTAGGCTTATGCCTACTAAAAATCACAGTCATTGGTTGCCTTTTCTTGCACAATTAAATGCTACCCCATCTTTATAGACTATTTATGGATGGAAACTTTGTGGAATGTGGGAATTGGTTAATCACGTAAAGATGGATGATTTAAATGAATAACTAGAACCCTTGTGTGATCACCCCGGTTGAACAAAAATAAAATAATAAACATGTGGGTGATGGTTAGGGTTTGTTTATGTGAAAGGGGGTGTATTTTGTGGGTTGTTGTGGATCGGGTCAGCAGCGGGGCTACGGTTGCCTTGGTTGTGGGTTGGTGGGAATGATATGTTGGTGACGGGCAGCGGGGCTGCTAAATGGTATCAAGGTATGACGATGTATGAGTTTCGGTGTGGTTGTGGTTACGGTAGTTGGAAGCAGGGCTGTAGGGATGGGCTTGAATGTGAACGAACGATGAGTTGTGAATCATAAATAAAAGTGGATTAGTTAATTAATGTTGGGGCATGGTAATTTAAAGGAAATAATAATTAATGGGGTTGGTTGGAAAATAATAAGGTACTTGTTTGTGTTTCTTGTGTTTTTATAACATGATTTGTGGATGGCAGTGATATTTTTTACAAACGATTGATGTGGTAGGTTGTGGATAGTTTCCCAGTAGTTAAGGAACTATTAAACTAATTTTGTTGAAACATGAAAACCTAAATGGGGTTGGGGTGTTTGTTGTATGCATGCTTCGAAATAGCAGTGTTGAGGCACCTGATCAGTTCCTCTGTTTAGAATCCATAGGTTGGGTTGTGTGTTTTGTATATATATATTTGTATCTTTGTGTTTTGTCTCACCCCACCCATGTTGAGTACTTAGTTATGAACACTCCAATTTCATGGGATAGGGTGTTTTCCCCCTTATTTACTAGCTCCTTCCTACTCCTTCTTCCATAGGTGGTGATGACTTGAGGCGACCTTACACCTAAGACCCTTCAGGTAGGTTTCGATTAGGTTGGTTTTTCCCCAAGGCTCTTCAGGAAGGTTTGTTTCCCAAGAATATTCGGGATGAGGCCCAGGTGTGTGCGGGCAGGATACGTGGTTGTGAGGCCCAGCTGTGTGCGGGAGGGATATGTGGTTGTCAGGCCCAGGTGTGTGCGGGTGGAATATGTGGTTCTTGAGGCCCAGGTGTGTGCGTGCGGGGTATGTGGTTGTGAGGCCCAAGTGTGTGCGGGTGGGATATGTGGTTCTTGAGGCCCATGTGTGTGCAGGCGGGAAGAGTGTGGTAGAGTAAGGACCTTCGTCATTATGAAGAGCAGCGAACTAATGGGAAATGGTGTGGGGTACCTAATACACTTGTTCTTATATACTACTACCTGTTGTGTTTTTGTTTTTGGTGAGTGTGGCTGGTGAGGATGGGCGGATATATTTCCTTTTCTAGGTTTCTTCTGTTGTTCTCACGGACATTAGGATGTCTCCCCACCTGTGCATGAGAGCTTTTGGTTTCCCTACTGAGTATACTTGTATGCTCACCCTATGTTTACATTCAGGTTTCCAAGAGGACTACCAGGGACGTGCGGGACCCTACTAGTCAAGACGGTTGGAGTTGTTGCAGTTGTTGTACTCTTGTTTCTTTTGGTATTGTACTTTTGAGCTTTCTTGTAATTGTACCTTGTTCCAGAACTATTTAAACATGCATGTGGGATTGGTTTGGTTTTATTTCCATAAATTTGTTTTTTCCTTTTTGGTGGTTGACTTTTCCTATTTCCCAATCATAAATAATAAAAAGTGTAATGCCTCCTATTTTTTGTGAAAACTCATACCCTAGGTGCTAGTCTCCACCACGGGGCCTACTAGAGGTGGGACTCAAGGATCATTATCTCCCTTTCACCATTGCTAGCTTAGGAGGGGCATCTTTGGTGGGAGGGGGTCATGACAGAATGGTATCAAAGGTGATAGTTGAGAGATAGGATGGAGTATGTTGTTAGGAATAGTGAGAATTTCATGGGATGGAAGGGCAACAGTGTTGGCTAATCTTGGTGCGTGACATAGGCCAGGGAAGACAGGCAATGACACCGGATTTTAGGGCCCCCCGTGTTCCAATGTAAGGACTCTGAGCCTACCAAACGACCAAGTGATACTACATTGATCGCAAGGTAGAGACCCTAGGGTAGGTACATGCATCATCATGTTTATGTTTTACTCGATTTGGGTGTCCTGGGGAAGAATAAAAATGATAAAATAAAACCTTTAGAATTTCTTACTACTTGGGCTTAGGCGATCCTTGTTTACAGTACAACTATGGATCCTAGACGTCGTCCTTGTGTGGCTCAAACACTCAAGGCCCAGTAGATTCAGGCGGTCGAACAGTTGAGGATTGACCGAGAGGTGGAATATGACCAGTGGCAGAGGACTCTCCATTCATTCCAACAGAAAACCCCCAAGATGTGCGAGGTTAGTACTTCAGATACGGAGATGGAGGGGTGTCTTGAGGAGCTAGGGATCACTTTTACCTTGATCAGTTATCCAAAGAAGTACTGGGTTCCCCTAGCAGTCAGTCAGCTGAGAGGTATCGCGCGACAATGGTGGACACTCTACCTTGGAGAGAAGATAAAGGCATAGGTTGTGTGGGTTGAATTTGAGAAGGAATTTCGATAGGAATTCCTTTCTTCCATGATCATGGCGGAGAAGTGGCAGGAGTTACTCTACCTCCAGTAGGGAAGTATGTCTGTAAGAGAGCTGGGGATCAAGTTCAAGGATCTCCTACGCTTATCTCCGGATCTCTTTCCAGATGATAAGTCTCATGCGAGATGTTTGGAGGAGGCGCTTCATCCTTCGCTCCAGTATGTTGTCACCCCCTTCACCCTTCCGACATACGTGGAAGTATAGAAGAAGGCATAGGTTGTAGAGAGGATGCACCCACAAGGAGGTGCACCACGTGAGGGGATCCAGCGAGGTTCATCAAATGGGAAGGTAGTTAGAAATAGTTCTCTTACGACGGGACCTTCCAGGTTCAGGCTAGTGGGGAGTAGGGCCTAGCAGTTCCAGTTCAAATCTTCAGGTCCTCACCCCTTTTTCCTGAGCACAGGACCAAAGTTTTTTCCTTGTGGTGGTTTCAGCCACATTTAGATTCGATGCCCGACCTGATCTCCGTACGGTGGATGTGGGTAGGTTTAGCACCCACCTCAGCATCACCAGTTTCTAGCGAGGCCCTTCCAGCAGCAACAAGACCATGCTCCTCTGAGGGAAGACATTGTAGGAGAAGGTCGACCTCAGTGTGCTCCTCAGGGACCTCGGCCAAGGAATGGTTGGGGAGGGGGACAACATCAGAGAGGCAGAGGAGGTGGGTGTGGACAGTTGCATGTAGTAGATTTGACAGCTCTAGCAGGACCAGAGGTGGTGCGAGTTACAATTTGTTTGTTCAGCACTCTTGTTTCTTCTTTGTTAGATTCAGGTGCTTCGCACTCCTTTGTTGCACCCAATCTAGCCCATGCATTGGTTCTAGATGTAGAGAGACTTTCTGTAGCCCTGGTGCTGAGTACACTAGTTGGAGGGCAGACCAACATATCTTTTGTTTGCCGGGGATGTGGGCTGACGTTGGGGCCGCATCAATCTAGTGGGGATATTCTTTTTCTACAGATGCACCTTCACGATGTCATCTTAGGCATCAAATGGTTGTTTTTTGTTAGTGTCATTATCGACTCCTTCCGAAGAAGAGTAGTTTTCTCTGACGTGGATGGGAAACATGTATCTTTTGTTGGTGAGAGGAGCTATCAAGTGGGAATTCGGCATGTGAAGCATCTCCATTCCATGTTAGGAGGGTTATCAGTGGTTTTAGATGATGTAGAGATGATGGATGTCCCAGAGGTTGTTGGGGAATTCCATTATGTTTTTCCCGAGGAGGTTGTGACTCTACCCCCCCCCCCAACGTGAAGTTGAGTTTGGGATAGACATACAGCCCGATGCCCATCTGATTTTGATGGCCCCTTATTGGATGGATCCTTCGGAGTTGCGGGAGTTGCGGATTCAGATTGATGATCTGCTGGAGAAGGGTTTTGTTCGACCCAGCATGTCACAATGGGGTGATCCAGTTCTGTTCGTGAAGAAGTTAGATGGTGGTCTCAGGTTATGCATAGACTACTGAAGGTTGAATCAAGTAACGGTCAAGAACCGTTACACCCTTCCAAGGATAGATGATCTCTTCGACCAACTGAGGGGGGCATGTTGGTTTTCTAAGACAGATCTACGATCTGGATATCATCAGCTGAGGGTGAAGGACAATGACATCTCGAAGACAGCTTTTAGGTGTAGGAATGGGCACATCGAGTTTTTAGTGATGCCGTTTGGAGTTATGAATGCACCAGCTGTGTTCAAGGGACTTATGAAATTTTCCTTCCGAGAGCTTCTAGACCGGTTTGTCATTGTGTTTATCGATGAAATCCTGATCTACTCAAGATCAGAGGAGGAGCAGGTTGAGCATCTCAGGGATGTCTTAGATGTCCTTCAACAACACCAGCTTTACGGGAAATTGTCGACGTGTAAGTTCTTTACACAAGACGTACACTTCCTTGGGCATGTGGTGTCTCATAATGGAGTGCGAGTGGACCCATCGAAGGTGTAGGCAGTTTTTTCTTGGGAAGCACCCAACAGTGTGGCAGAAGTTTGTAGTTTCCTAGGGTTAGCAAGTTACTATCGGATGTTCGTTTCGGACTTCTCTCGAGTTTCTACTCCATTGATAGCTTTGACTAGGAAGAACCAGGTCTTCTTATGGTGTGAGCAGTGCCAGAAAGATTTTGAATACCTAAAGGAGAAGTTGTTCAGTGCTCATGTACTCAGGATTCCAGATGAAGGTTTGTTTTTTGAGGTGTTTTGTGATGCTTCCGACCTTAGTTTGGGGTGTGTACAGATGCAGAAGAAGGGTGTGACCTGTTATGGGTCTAGGCAGTTGCGTCCTCACAAGTGTAACTATGCCACCCATGACCTGGAGCTTGTAGCAGTAGTGTTCGCACTGAAGTTGTGGTGACATTACCTCTATGGGGAGCACATTGTGGTCTTCTCATATCACAAGAGATTACGATATATCTTCTCCCAACATGACCTGAACTTGCGGCAGCAGAGATGGGCCAAGTTTCTCCAATACAATGACTTCGAGATATCCTACACTAATGGTAAGGGCATCATTGTGGCTGATGCCCTGAGCAGGAATTCGCATAAGGAAGTGGTTCGGGAATCCACTGATTCATGTAAAGTGATAGGATAGTTGGCCACCTTGCACTTGGATTCAAGGGTAGAATGTGTTAGAGGCTGTTTGTTTCAGATGATGGTGCAGTCCTCCTTGTTGCAGAAGGTGGAAGACTCTCAGTGGGGGGACTCCGAGGAAGAAGTAATGCAAGATCGTGTCGATCAGGGAAACACTTCAGAAGGATGGTCAGAGGATAGCCGACATCGGATGCTTTTCCATGGAAGGTTGTTTGTTTCGGAGGCGATGTGTGAGGGAGTTCTCTGTGTGTTCCATATCTCAGCCTTGGCGGTACATCCGGGAGTTTAAAAAATGTACCGATGCCTGAGGGAATAGTTTTGGTGGCCCAGGGTGAAACGAGCAGTGGCGGACATTGAGGTTAAGTGCCTAGTGCGTCAGCAAGTAAAGGTTGACCACCGTGTTCCCAGTGGTTTGTTGCATCCATTAGATGTCCCCGAGTGGAAGTGTGATGACATCTCGATGGACTTCGTCAAAGGAATACCCAGAGTTCAGGGAGGTTATGATGTTATCTGGGTGGCGGTAGATCGTCTGACGAAATCATCTCACTTCTTAGTAGTTAAGGAGTTGGGCCCGGTGAGTACCTTAGAACAGATGTACTTTGACGAGGAGGTGCATTTTCATTGAGTCCCGAAGACTACCATCTCATATCGGGATACTCAGTTTACCTCATGAGTTTAGAGGAGGTTACACCGTGCTTTTGGCACCCAGCTACACCTTAACACTTCTTTCCACCCTCAGACCGACAGGCAGACAGAGGGGACTATCCAGACGTTGGAGGAAATGCTGCGAGCATGCGTTCAAGATTTTGTAGGGTCATGGGTATGACACTTGAGTTTATTAGATTTTTCCTACAACAACAGCTTCCACTCTACTATTGGAATGGCATCGTTTGAGGCTTTGTATGGAAGACCATGTCATTCACCCATTTTCTAGGTATAGGTTGGTGAGACAGGTGCTCTTGGGCCAGAGGTAGTGCAGAGCACCACATTGAATGTCCAACTTGTATGTGAGAGGATGAAAGTGGCTCAGGAACGATAGAAGTATTATGCTGATCTTCAGAGAAGTCCCTTGGAGTTATAGGTGTGAGATCATGTGTTCTTGAAGGTTTCCCAATGACGGGGGCAGCGGAGGTTTGGGAAAGGGATAAAGTTCTCTATTATATCCCGCATTTTTATCACATAAGCTTTCATTTCATTTTACAAAACTGGGGATCTTTAAGGTTTAGTGTCTTGGAAACCAGGAACTTAAACATGAAAACATAAAACATACTTCGAAAACACCTGAAAGGATTTTCCTCCAGTTCAGCCTATGTTCATTATTGCATTTCATAACCTGGGGACATATATCAAAAGATAGGGTGAGAATAAGTCCCAATAAGGGAATCAAGAGAACCATTTTTCATGTGAACTTGAGATACTTCCACAATGTAATGAAAAAGAACATTAAGGTATGAGAATTCAATCATGAGGCATATCATAATAAATATAACAGTTTTCATAACATGAAGATGTGTCTACTTCATTTAACATATACAATCATGAAAATATCACCAAGGTCCATCCCCAATGTTTTATTTGAAAATTACAAGGTTATTCACCAGGATATTGTGAAAATTGTAATCTCTTGTGGTTACATCATTACCCAATGCATTGGAGCGCTATCAGGGTGCACCCTTAAATTTGTATTGGTTATCATGTGTGACACATATATCATCATCAATAATTTCATAAAAAACCCATATAGAATAAAAGAAATGGATTTCATTTCATAATCATAATGTTTTAAAACTGCTTTAAAGACATGATCTTTACGTCACTTTAAACCCACGAAAGGGGAGAGCGGGTCTCATGTATGTAAATAATAGAATTTAAAATAGAAAATTTTGATATATATTTGAATACCCCTGTAGAAAAAAGAGCTTTGAGTATTCACTTTATAACATAAAATAATTTTGAGAAAAGAGAGAGGCTTTTTGACACGAAAATTCTACGGCATAACGGCTATGTTTTGGGTTTTTAGAAAACATTGAAAAGAGAGGGGACATGGGTCAACCATTCATAAATGTCCCATAAAATAGTAGAGGGACAGAATAAAAAGGATATATGAACATGGTAATGAAATTTTAAAGACATACAATTTGAAATTAAAAACATGGAAGGAAGACAAACATTAGATTTCTCTTATGAAAGTTCAGCAGCCTAACAACGTTACTTAAACTTCAACAAAAATGATTTGAAAAGATCAAATAGGGTCTCTCATCATGTGAACATAAGAGTTAAGTATGATAGATATAGATATCATACCCCAACATAATTAAAAAGGAACTTTAAATACTTGACATGAATGTAGAACATTGAAAAGAATGAGAAGGGTGAAAGAATCCCTTAAACATTCGACAGCCTAACGGCGCCACATAAACATCAAAAAAAAATGAATTGATGAGATCAAATAAGGACTCTAATCATATGAAAATAGTAGTTCAGTATGATATATATATAGATCATACCCCAAAATTATAAAAACTAACATGAAAGACTTGACATGAAAGTAAAACTTTGAAAAAAATGAGAAAGGTGAAAGAATCCCTTAAAAATTCGGCAGCCTAACGGCATCACTTAAACATTCATAAAACGAAGTAATAAGAGTAAGAGAGGGTCTCTCATAATGTAAACATTTAAAGGACAATATAATTAAGATAAAAGAACAACCTCCAACATAATAACATGGAACATAATTGAAATGACATAAAAGAGATTACTTGAAAAGAAAGAGATAGGTCGGATCACTTACCTTAAAACGTAACTCTTAAAACGCAATGGTTTGGACCTTGAAGGCTTGGGGGAACCTTGGGAGGACTCCTTGGGAGGTAAGGAGACCATAAATTAGTTGAGAATGATTTTGGAGTCCAAAGTATGAGAGCATGACTTCGTATTTATAGGGAAAGTGAGGGGAGAAGGCATTAATGGCCAAGGGACACCTCATAAGTGGGTTTCTCATAACCATGTGCTCTCCCAAGATATTTCCCACGAAGTTAGGCCACATGGAGACCCCAATACAAAATTTCATCACCTTTGGTCGGCTAACCCATAAAATATCTCATGAAATCATCATGACACAGTTATGATGTCTTTAAACATACTGAAACCCTAAAACTGTATTTTTACTATTCACGGAAAATTAAACTTTCTCAGAAAAATCCCAAAATTTCACCTTAACCAAATATCAAGGCTCTAATTTTAAAAATGAACTCCATTTTATAAAAATATTGTTCTAAATATTTTTACTTTTTATTAAATAAATACACTATTCACTGAAAATTCATTTTCTCCAGAAAAATTCCCAAAAATTACCTTAACATAATATCGATGCTCTGAGTTCAAAAATGAAATACATTTTATAAAAATATTTTTCTAAATATTTTTAATTAAACTTTTAATTAAAAAACACTATTCACCCGAAAAAACTAATAATTGAATAATAATTTATTAAATCATTATTTAACCAATTTATTGAATTAGATTACTTAATCAAGGTGCCTAGATTATATTCATACTTTCATTAAATGAGACTAATAATCCATTTGGTCACATTACTAATCCTAAGCATAAAACAATTATTCATAATTTACTATTCATCAAAAATTATGTTGATCTTATTTGACTCTAAATTTCGTACTGAACATAATTGTAGAAGACCATATGTTGAAACTCATTACACATTTTTAATTATTTAAGGTTTACATGAACATTTTTTAAAATATCCTTTCTCTGAAATTCACCAAAAATATGCATACTATATTTATCCGGACATTTGAAAAGTCATAAAAATCATCATAAGAAGAATTCCCAATTTTTATTTAAAACAAAGGATTACACAAGGCAGTTATGGTCTCCATACATAGCCCCTTATCACACCATCATAGGACCTAAGTGTAAGGTGTGATAATGTGAGAGAATCTGTGGGAGGCTCAGCCAACATCGCACGAGTAGTAATTTCTATCAGTTTGAACTTCTCGCGAAGGCAATCCCGTTATAGCTTCACATGATGAAGTTCAGCTTGGGTTTGGTCTAGAGAAAAGCCCAGTGGTTCAACCTCCTTCCCATGTTCTTTTAGATGGGCTTCGATCGGTCCAAGACTACTGGGTGAGGCAATTGAATCTTTTTTCTATATTAATTAAACAAGATTACTTGTATCAAAACGTTTAGTTTCTCAGCGGTCATATTGACCAATGTTCATATAACAGTCAAAACCCAGCAGTCTCATTTTAATTATACTCATGTTATCAAATGAAACATTTTTGTTGAGTATAAAAATAAAATAATATTACACACAAAATTAGGAAAAAATATTTATTCAAAATTTCGGGTCGTTACAATCTTCCCCCCTTAATAAATTGTGCCCTCGAAATTTTTAAAATTGGGTTTTGAAATTTCATTGAAAGTCCCACATCGGAAAAGGAGTCAGTAACATTATTTCATTAAATGAAAGAAAGGGAAGTACAACGGTCACCCGAGTTTACCCATACTAGGATTACATGGAGGAAAACATGGATATGGAAGAAAAAAAGGGTCAAGTTCTGGGGGAGAGAGATAGAAAACATGATTAGGATAACGTTGACCATGAGAAATTCCCAAACTTATGATGTGTGTAAACGGTATTTGATTACCTAGTAGGAAACATAAACCAAAAACATTTTTTTTACGTTTCTTTTCATAATTTTGATGAATTAATTTACTACATAGAAACAAAAATATAAGGAAATATACCTACCTTCATGTAGAGTTTCATCCATTAATAAGTTTCTACCAAAACTAGTCTTTTCTCCAAACGATGAGCATTGAAAACTACTTGGTCTCATCAAAACCCAAGAATCATCTTCTAGACAATCACGTAATCCACAAAAGATTAACTATCTATTTCTTCTATCTGTAAAAATTATCCCAAAAACATAAAGGTTTAGGTAAAACAACTCTTCAAAAAGAAAGAATCCCATAGGAATGGAAACTACTTTAAAATCTTTCAAAGTTCCATGGTACTACTCAAAGTTCATCATATCCCATTACATAAATAAAGGTCCTTAAAATTCCTCAAAATAAACAAAACTATGATTGAAACCCAAATAAAAGATGGATTTGATAACATAGTCTTCCAGAATAAACTTCATTGTTCATCTCCAAACAACATCAGCCACTCCTAACATCTTATAACAAAAGTAGCTAACCTAAACATATTTTACTCAAGAAAGTTTAATCATTCCCATAAGTAACCTAAATTACTATAAGTCCACCTTAGATTCATCAATTCTTCATAATATAAGTCAACCTTACTCCTCAATGGAAATACCGTAGTAATCTATTTACCTCGATCATATAGGGTCCCCAAAATAGTGAACGTATTCCAAAATAATAATCATCTTTTAATCCCCTAATCATCTATGTCATATTATTACAGAAATCATTGCATTTCCTATCACATTGGTTGTTGGGATATGTTCTAACCTTTCCCACCATTAACTATGAAGAGGAAGTACAATTAGGGATTAAATACTTATCCAATAATCATGAAAAGGAACTTAAAGAATAGAAGGATAACATGTAGAACAAAAGTATACACTAACTTGTGATTCCCTAGGTTCTGATCTAGTTTATCCATGACCATATATTCTAATATGAATCATTATTTTATTTTATCTTTTTCCCTTTAATAATGGTTCATACTAAGCTTATGAATTTACTAAAGCATATCCCCCGGGAGTGTCGTAACCAAGAGTGCAGCAAGGCCCATTTTCGTGTACTAGTTCCCATTTGAGTCTAGCTCAAAAAGGTGTTTTCGGGTTTTACCCCTATGTACATCTGTGCCAGAGCCATCTCTACATGCACGTATCCAGACAGGGATGTGTTTTCTTGGCAACCCATTACTCAATACTCACCAAAATACTAGAAATATTCCCTATATATAAACTTTTCTATAGGCTTCTTCCTAAAGTTTTCATATCCTAATTTCCAAAAATAACAAAACCATCCTTTGATACCAACTATAGCATCCCGCCTTTTTATCACATAAACTTTCATTTCATTTTACAAAACTAAGGATCTTTAAGGCATAGTGTCTTGGAAACCAGGAACTTAAAACATGAAAACATAAAACATTATTCATAAACATTTGAAAGGATTCTCCTCATGTTCATCCTAGGTTCATTATCGCATCTCATAACCAGGGGATATACATCAAAAGAAAGTGTGAGGAGAAGGCCCAGTAAGGGAAACAAGAGAAACATTTTTCATTTGAACTTGAGATACATCAACAATGTCATGAAAAAGAACATTAAGGCATGAGAAAGCAATCATGAGTCATATCATAATAAAAATAACATGTTTCATAACATGAAGATGTGCCTACTTCATTTAACATATAAAATCATGAACATATCACCAAGGTCCATCCCCATGGTGTCATTTGAATATTACCAAGGTTATTCACCAAGATATCATGAAAATTGTAATCTCTAGTGGTTACATCATTACCCAATACATTGGAGCTCTATCAGGGCGCACCCTTAATTTTGTCTTTGTTATCATGTGAGACACATATATCATCATCAATAATTTCATAAAAACCCCATATATCATAAAAGAAATGGGTTTCATTTCATAATCATAACGTTTTAAAGGTGCTTTAAAGACATGATCATTACGTCACTTTAAACCCACGGAAGGAGAGAGCGGGTCTCATGTATGTAAATCCCAGAATTTAAAATGGAACATTTTGATATATATTTTAATACCCCTATAGAAATAAGTGCTTTGAGTATTAAATTTATTACATAAAATAATTTTTAGATAAGAGAGAGGCTTTTTGAGATGAACATTCTGCAGCATAACAGCTATGTTTCAGGTTTTTAGAAAACATTGAAAAGAGAGGGGACATGGGTCAAACATTCATAAATGACCCATAAAACAGTATAGGGACAGAATAAGAAGGATATATGAACATGGTAATGAAAGTTTAAGTACATACCATTGGAAATTAAAAACATGGAAGGAAGACAAAAATTATATTTCTCTTATAATAGTTCGGTAGCCTAACAGCGTTACTTAAATTTCAACAAAAATGATTTGAAAAGATCAAATAGGGTCTATAATCATGTGAACATAAGAGTTCATTATGATAGATATAGAGATCATACCCCAAAATAATTAAAAAATAAATTTTAAAGACATGACATGAAAGTAGAACTTCGAAAAGAATGAGAAGGGTGAAAGAATCCCTTACAAATTTGGCAGCCTAACGGTGCCACATAAACATCAACAAAAAATGACTTGACGAGATCAAATAGGGTCTCTCATCATATGAACATAAAAGTTCAGTATGATAGATATAGAGATCATAACCCAACATAATAAAAAGGAACTTCAAAGACTTGACATGAAAGTAGAACTTTGAAAAAAATGAGAAAGGTGAAAGAATCCCTTATAAATTCGAAAGCCTAACGGCGTCACATAAAAATTCATAAAACGAAATGATGAGAGTAAGAGGGGGTATCTCATCATGTGAACAAAAAAATGACAGTATAATGAAGATAAAAGAAAATCCTCCAACATAAAAACATGGAACATAAAAGAAATGACATAAAAGAGATTACTTGAAAAGAATGAGAGAGGTCGGATCCCTTACCTTAAAACGTAACTCTTAAAACTCAATGTTTTGGACATTGAGGGCATGGGGGCACCTTGGGAAAACTCCTTGTGAGGTAAGGAGACCAGAAATTTGTTGAAAATGATTTTGGAGTCCAAAGTATGAGAGCATGACTTGGTCTTTATAGGGAAAGTGTGGGGACAAGGCATTAATGGCCAAGGGACACCTCATAAGTGGGTTTCTCAAAACCATGTGCTCTCCCAAGATATTTCCAATGAAGTTAGGCCAAATGGGGCCCCCAATACAAAAATTAATCACCTTTTTTTGACCAACCCATATAATATCTCATGAAATCATCATAACACAGTTATGATGTCATTAAACATACTGAAACCCAAAAGCTGTATTTTTAATATTCACAGAAAATTAAACTTTTTTAGAAAAATCCCAAAATTTCACCTTAACCAAATATGAATTCTCTAATTTCAAAAATGAACTCCATTTTATAAAAATATTTATCTAAATAATTTTAATTTATTTTTTTAATAAATACAATATTCACTGAAAATTCATTTTCTCCAGAAAAATTCCCAAAAATTACCTTATCATAATATCGATGCTATGAGTTTGAAAATGAAATCCATTTTATAAAAATAATTTTCTAAATATTTTTAATTTAAATTTTAATTAAAAAATACTATTCAACTGAAAAAACTAATACTTGAATAATAATTTATGAAATCGTTATTTAACTAATTTATTGAATCGCATTACTTAATCATGGTGCCTAGATTATATTAATACTTTCTTTAAATGAGATTACTAATCCATTTGGTCACATTAAAAATCCTAAGCATAAAATCACTATTCATAAATTACTATTCATCAAAAATTATGTCGATCATATTAGACTCTAAATTTCGTTCTGAACATAATTGTAGAAGACCATTTGTTGAATATCATTACACATTTTTAATTATTTATGTTTTACATAAACATTTTTTAATATATCCTTTCTCTAAAGTTCACCAAAAATATTTATACTATATTTATCCGGACATTTGAAAAGTCATAAACATCATCATAAGAAGAAATCACAATTTTTATTTAAAACAAAGGATTACCCAAGGCAGTTACGGTCTCCTTACATAGCCCCTTATCACACCAGCATAGGACCTAACTGTAAGGTGTGCTAAGGTTAAGTAATCCGAGGGAGGATCAGCTAACATCGCACGATTAATAATTTTTATCAATTTTAACTTCTTACGAAGGCGAACCCATTATAGCTTCACATGATGAAGTTCAGCTTGGGTTTGGTCCAGAGCAAATCCAAGTGGTTCTACCTCCTTCCCAAGTTCTGTTAGATGGGCTTCGATCGTTCCAAGACTGCTGGGTGAGGCCATCGAATCTTCTTTTTATATTAATTAACCAAGATTACTTGTATCAAAACATTTAGTATTCAACTGTCATATTGACCAATGGTCATATAATAGTCAAAACCCAACGGTCTCATTTCAATTATACTCATCTTATCAAATGAAACATTTTTGTTGAGTATAAAAATAAAATAAAATAACACACAAAATTAGGAAACAAGATTTATTCAAAATTTCGGGTCGTTACAATCTTCCCCCCACCATAAGAAATTGCATCCTCACAATATTTAAAATTGGGTTTTGAAATTTCATTGAAAGTCCCACATCAAAAAAGGAGTCAGTAAAACTATTTCTTTAAAAGAAATAAAGGGAAGTTGAAAGGTCACCCAAGATAACCCATACTAGGATTCCATGGGGGAAAACATGGATATTGAATAAAAATAAAGGGTCAAGTTGTGGGGGAGAGTGATAGAAAACATGATTAGGAGAAATTTGACCACGAGAAAATTCCAAAATTATGATGTGTGTAAATGGTATTTGATTACCTAGTAGGAAACGTAAACCAACAACATTTTTGTTTTACGTTTCTTTTCATAATTTTGAGGAATTAATTTACTACATAGAACAAACATATAATGAAATATACCTACCTTCATGTAGAGTTTCATCCTTTAATAAGTTTCTACCAAAACTAATCTTTTCTCTAAATGATGAGCATTCAAAACTACATGGTCTCATCAAAACACAAGAATGATCTTCTAGAGAATCAAATAATCCACAAAATATTAACTATCTATTTCTTCTATCTTTAAACATCATCCCAAAAACATAAAGGATAAGGTAAAAATACTCTTCAAAAAGAATGAATCCCATGGGAATGGAAACTAATTTTAAATATTTTAAAGTTCCATGGTACTAATCAAAGTTCATCATACACCATTCCATAAATAACGGTCCTTAAAATTCCTATAAATAAACCAAAATAATATTGAAACCCAAATAAAAGAAGGATTTGATAACATAGTCTTCCAAAATAAACTTCATTGTTCATCTCCAAACAACATCAGCCACTCCTAACATCTTATAACAAAAGTAGCTAACCTAAACATATTTTACTCATGATAGGTTAATAATTCCCATAAGTAACATAAATTACTATAAGTCCACCTTAAATTCATCAATTCTTAAAAATATAAGTCAACATTAATCTTCAATTAAAATACCGTAGTAATATTTTTACCTCGATCATATAGGGTCCCCAAAATAGTGAATGTCTTCCAAAATAATAATCATCTTTTATTTCCCTAATCATCTCTGTCATATTAATACGACAATCATCGCATTTCCTATCACATCGGTTGTTGGGACATGTTCTTCCATTTCCCACCATTAACTAAGAAGAGGACGTATAATTAGGGGTTAAATACTTATCCAATAATCATGAAAAGGAACATAATGAATAGAAGTATAACATGTAGAAAAAATGTATACCCTAACTTGTGATCCCCTAGATTCTGATCTAGGTTATCCATGATCATAAATTCTTATGTGAATATTTATTTTATTTTATCTTTGTCCCTTTAATAATGGTTCATACTAATCTTATGAATTTACCAAAGCATATCCCCTGAGAGTGTCGTAACCAAGAGTGCAATAAGGCCCGTTGTCGTGTACCAGTTCCCGTTTGAGTCTATCTCAATGTGGTGTTTTCGGGTTTTACCCCTATGTACATCTGTGCCATATCCACCTCTACCTACTCGTATCCAAACAGGGATTTATTTGGTTGGCAACCCATTACTAAATACTCACCAAAATACCAAGAAGATTCCCTATATATAAACTTTTTTATAGGATTCTTCCTAATGTTTTCATATCATAATTTCAACAAATAACTAAACTATCCATTGATACCAACTATAGAATCCCGCCTTTTTATCACATAAACATTCATTTCATTTTACAAAACTGAGGATCTTTACGGTTTAGTGTCTTGGAAACCAGGAACTTAAAACATGAAAACATAAAACATTATTCATAAAAACTAGAAAGACTTCTCCTCATGTTCATTATAGGTTCATTATTTCATCTCATAACCTGGGTACATACATCATAAGAAAGGGTGAGCAGAAGGCCCAGTAAGGGAATCAAGAGAATCATTTTTCATGTGAACTTGAGATACTTCAACAATGTCATGAAATAGATCTTTAAGGCATGAGAAAGCAATCATGAAGCATATCATAATAAAAATAACATTTTCATAACTTGAAGATGTGGCTACTTAATTTAACATAGAAAATCATTAACATATCACTAAGGTCCATCCCCAATGTTTCATTTGAAAATTACCAAGGTTATTCACCAAGATATCGTGAAAATTGTAATCTCTAGTGGTTACATCATTACCCAATGCATTGGAGCGCTATCAGGGAGAAACCTTAAATAGGTCTTTGTTTTCATGTGATACACATATATCATAATCAATAATTTCATAAACAACTCATATATCATAAATGAAATGGGTTTCATTTCATAATCATAACGTTTTAAAACTGCTTTAAAGACATGATCTTTACGTCACTTTATACCAACGGAAGGGGAGAGCGGGTCTCATGTATATAAATCCAAGAATTTAAAATGGAAAATTTTGATATATATTTGAATACCCCTTTAGAAATAAGAGCTTTGATTATTGACTTTATAACATAAAATAATTTTGAGAACAGAGATAGGGTTTTTGAGACGAAAATTCTGCAGCATAACGGCTATGTTTCGGGTTTTTAGAAAACATTGAAAATAGAGGGGACATGGGTCAAACAGTCATAAATGACCCATAAAACAGTTGAGGGACAGAATAAGAAGGATATTTGAAACACGGTAATGAAATTTGAAGGACATACCATTTGCAATGAAAAACATGGAAGGAAGACAAAAATTAGATTTCTCTTATGAAAGTTTGGTAGCCTAATGATGTTACTTAAACTTCAAAAAAATGATTTGAAAAGATCAAATATGGTCTCTCATCATGTGAACACAATAGTTCAGTATGATAGATATATATATCATACCCAAAAATAATTAAAACAGAACTTGAAAGACTTGACATGAAATTATAAATTTGAAAAGAATGAGAAGGGTGAAAGAATCCCGTAAAAATTCAGAAGCCTAATGGCGCCACTTAAACATAAAAAATTGAATTGACGAGATCAAATAGGGTATCTAATAATTTGAACATAAAATTTCAGTATTATAGATATAGAGATCATACCCCATCATAATAAAAAGGAATATTAAAGAATTGACATGAAAGTAGAACTTTGAAAAAATGAGAAAGGTGAATGAATCCCTTAAAAATTCGGTAGCCTAACGACGTCACTTAAACATTCATAAAACGAAATGATGAGAGTAAGAGGGGGTATCTAATCATTTGAGCATAAAAAGGACAGTATAATGAAGATAAAATAACATCCTCAAACATAAGAACATGCATCATAAAAGAAATGAAATAAAAGAGATTACTTGAAAAGAAATAGAGAGGTCAGATCCCTTACCTTAAAACGTAACTCTTAAAACTCAATGGTTTGGACCTTGAGGGATTAGGGGAACCTTGGGAGGACTCCTTGGGAGGTAAGGATACCATAAATTTGTTGAGAAGGATTTTGGAGTCCAAAGTATGAGATCATGACTTGGTATTTATAGGAAAAGTGAGGGGACAAGGCATTAATGGCCAAGGGACACCTCATAAGTGGGTTTCTCAAAACCATGTGCTCTCCCAAGATATTTCCCATGATGTTATGCCAAATGGGGCCCCCAATACAAAAATTAGCCACCTTTGGTCGGGAAACCCATAAAATATCTCATGACATCATCACGACACAGTTATGATGTCATTAAACATACCGAAACCCTAAAACTGTTTTTTTACTATTCACTGAAAATTAAATTTTCTCAGAAAAATCCCAAAATTTTACCTTAACCAAATAACATTGCTCTAATTTCAAAAATGAACTCCATTTCAAAAAAACTATTTTTCTAAATATTTTTAATTTATTTTTTAAATAAGTACACTATTCACCGAAAATACATTTTTTCCAGAAAAATTCCGAAAAATTACCTTAACATAATATCGAGGCTTTGAGTTCAAAAATGAAATCCATTTTATAAAAATAATTTTCTAAATATTTTTAATTTAAATTTTAATTAAAAAACACTATTCACCCAAAAAAACTAATACTTGAATAATAATTCATAAAATCGTTATTTAACCAATTTATTGAATCAAGTTACTTAATCAAGGTGCCTAGATTATATTAATACTTTCATTTAATGAGATTACTAATCCATTTGGTCACATTACTAATCTTAAGAATAAAATCACTATTAATAATTTACTATTCATCAAAAATTATGTTGATCTTATTAGACTCTAAATTTCGTACTGAACGTAATTGTAGAAGACCCTTTGTTTAAAATTATTACACATTTTTAATTATTTAAGGATTACATAAACATTTTTTAAAATATCCTTTCTCTAAAATTCACAAAAAATATGCATACTATATTTATCCAGACATTTGAAAATTCATAAACATCATTATAAGAAGAAATCCCAATTTTTATTTAAAACAACAGATTACACAAGGCAGTTACAGTCTCCTTAGATAGACCCTTATCACACCAGCATAGGACCTAAGTGTAAGGTGTGCTAAGGTGATAGAATCCGAGGGAGGCTCGGCCAACATCGCACGAGTAGTAATTTCTATCTGTTTGAACTTCTCATGAAGGCGATCTCGTTCTAGCTTCACACGATGAAGTTCATCTTGGGTTTGGTCCAGAGCAAAGCCCATTGGTGCTACCTCCTTCTGATGTTCTTTTAGATGGGCTTCGATCGGTCCAAGACTACTGGGTGAGGCCATCGAATCTTTATTCTATATTAATTAACCAAGATTACTTGTATCAAAACGTTTAGTTTCCAGTGGTCATATTGAACAATGGTCATATAACTGTCAAAACCCAACGATCCCATTTTAATTATACTCATGTTATCAAATGAAACATTTTTTGAGTATAAAAATAAAATAAAATAACACACAAAATTAGGAAACAAGATTTATTCAAAATTTCGGGTCATTACACTCTCACCTTGGATCATCAGACCTTTTGAGTTGTTGAGACGAGTAGGCGAGGTGGCATATCAGCTAGCCCGACCACCTTAGTTGGACAAAGTTCATACGTCTTCCACGTCTCCGAGCTACGTCGATACTTAAATAATGACACTCACGTTATCGACTGGGGAGAGTTAGATATGGGAGACGACGAGACTTTCGAGAACGACCAGTAAGAATTGAGGAATTTAAAGAAAAGGTGCTCCATGGATGAACCATTCCCTTGGTTCATGTGTTGTTGAGGCATTGCGTCCTCGAGGAGAGAACTTGGGAGAGAGAGTCACAGATGCACGCTCAGTACGCAGAAATTTTTTGACTTGTGTTTTCTTTGTTCTTCTGATCTTTGTTTTGAAATTATACAATGTACCTTTGATATATGGAATGCTTGGATTGTCGGTTATGAGGCCATTTGTTTCCTTGTTTTCTGGAAGTGTGTAGCATGTCCGAATTTGTGGGAAAAGGGAAAAAATGGATTCTTAATCGAGACAGATTAATGAGGATACGATTAAACATGTTCAAGCGAGTTAGTGCCGCCAAAAGAGGATAATATCTTGACATAGGAGAAGAAATTTCCCCAAAACACATGTTTGGGCAGTGTGTTGGTTGTGTGGTGTTGGGGGTAGTGCAAGTTGAAATATCCTAATGTAGAAAGTGGGAAGACCCAATTCTTAATCGAGACAAATTAATGAGGATGTGATTAAACCCATGCAGGAGAGTCAGTGCCACCTAAAGCGGATAATATCTCGACATAGGAGAAGGAATTCCAAACACATATGATTAGGGTTGTTGGATTGATTCATGTTTTAACGGGGGCCCTAAGAGGTATATTTTTGGGTTCCACTGGGTTGGTTTTTGAATTCTCGGGGACGAGAATGTTTTAAGAGGTATCTGATGTGATGGCACGGACCTCTCCGGCCCATTCCATTGTCAAAAAGAAAGTCACGAAGTGTTCTGGAGGGTAAAATGGACTTTTCCCACACTTTTCAGAATTTTGTAAGTACACGCCATGTAGTGTGAGTACACGTTGTGTACCACCTTGCTAGGTATACCCTGTGTTAAAGGCTGTGTCATTGTCATGTGAGATAAATGGGTACATGCCATGTAACCCATACTACACGCCGTGTAGTCCCACCCCACATACACATTACCCTCAAACCCTGTGTTGACCAGTCAATGGCCGCGTGCCTCGTTAAAGGCTGTGTTGGAAGCCGCGTGGTGACCCTGTGAAATGGCCGAGTACACGCCGTGTAATATAAAGTACATGCCATGTACATTTGTTTTTCTCACCTATAAAAGGACGGGTCCCCTCCTCCTTTTCAACTCACTCCTCTCCTCCCCATTCCTCTAAGAAGAGCTCTCCCAAGAGACTCGAAGGCTATTTTTCTTCCATAACTTCTTCATTCGAGCTCTGATTTAAGATCCGTCAGCGGCCACAAGATCGTAACGAAGAGGTGGAACTTCTGAGATTGGACCTATAATGGCCCGGACCTCTCCGGTCCAATACTTTGTGAAAATGTGGTGTTGTAGGTGTTTCGGGAGATCAAGGTGACTTATCCCCCAGCCGCACCCTACCGGTAGCTCAGTCTACCAGTAGCCGCAGCCTACCGGTAGCTTGGTCTACTGGTAGCCGCAGCCAACCGGTAGCTCGGTCAACTACTAGCCGCAGCCTACCGGTAGCTCGGTCTACCGGTAGCCGCTGCCTACCGGTAGCTCGGTCTACCGGTAGCCGCTGCCTACCGGTACCTCGGTCTACCGGTAGCCGCAGCCTACCGGTACCTCGGTCTACCGGTAGCCGTAGTCTAGCAGTAGCTCAGCTAACAATTTTCCAAATTTCTAGTTCTGTGAACAGTTTTTCCCGAATCCTAAGAGCTACTGATTCCTTCCATTTCCAAATTTCACGTTTGAACAGTGTTTCTATAATCCTAAGAACTACCGATTCCTTCCTTTGCCTAATTTCACGTTTGAACAGTGTTTCCAGAATCCTAAGAGCTACTGATTCCTTTGCCAAATTTCACGTTTGAACAGCGTTTCCAGAATTCTAAGAGCAATTGATTCCTTTCTTTGCCAAATTTCACGTTTGAACAGTGTTTCCAGAATCCTAAGAGCTACTGATTCCTTCCTTTGCCAAATTTCACGTTTGAACAGTGTTTCCAGAATTCTAAGAGCTACCGATTCTTTCCTTTGCCAAATTTTGAGTATGTCAACAGTGTTTCCAGCTTCCAACTGTTTCTCCCCTTTGACATTTTCTTTGACATAAAATACATTTTAAAACCTTATTTTAAGGACTTTAAGGCCGATTCAAAGGCCATAAATCCTATATTAATTATTCCCAAGGCCGAGATGTTTTTACTTGTTCAAACCGCGTGGGTTAATGCGATCCGTTTTTAATGGAGAATAAATCGGATCTTAAACCGTCACCTCTCTAAATTTTTTTAAAAGGAACGCGATATCATTCTTCGTTGTTCTTCCTCCCGGTTCTCATCTACGAGACGTTAGGACCTTGCAATCATTCCTGTAAGAGTTTCACAATCAAACGTTACTCGGATCAGTGGCGCTCTGTTTGATGCAACAAAGCTGTGTCGATCATTCTTCTATATAAGTTGACGCGAGAGAAGGATTGTGGCCCATTGTCTGGATAAAGGACATTAATAACTCTTCGAGGTAGGGGATTAATGGCTTCTCTAATTGTGTGTGTGCAATCATATAATTAACATGATTTAGTCCTTTGGATCACAATGAAATTGACCAAATTAAATACTTGAACCGGATTAAAAGAATTGGTTGATCGTATAATGTTTCTTTATACTGTGGTAACGGTATGCCTCATGTTTTCTAGTTAAAGTGATATCTATGTTTTCTTTGATTTGTTGTTCGTTCATGATGGAAAATGATACTGAACGTAAAGCTGGAATTAATTGGCTAATGAAAAAGAGGCATGTAAATTAATCTGGTTATTGTTGTTGTTGTAGTTGTTCAAATTTGAGGATAATAAAATTAGGGAAGTAAGCATGGTTATTTAAATTATGATAGCTTACTGATTAGGTCTCCCGTAATTGGATCCTACGAATAACTAATCTTCTAGTTCAATATGGATTAACGAGCAGATTGTGTGAGAATTTCTAAAAGGGTTCTGAGATACCCTCTTGTTGTTAAAGGGTCAAGATCCAGGGTTGTGATTGTTGTTTTCCTACTGCTTGAATTGTGATGTGAGCTTGGATTGGTGTTGTGATATGTGGTGGCCTGGAGGCCTTGTGGTTGTGGTATCGGATGACGCCTAGAGTGGCGAGATGCATCAGTTTATGCATGTGGCTATCGGGGAGGACACCGAGGGTGATGGAATGGGATGTATATGGTTGTTGGATTCTTGTGGGTTCTTTGAATGTTTATCTGTTTTGTTTTTCCCCACTGCTCAAGGAAGCTGTTCTTGCTTGCCCTTCTTCTAAAGGAGGCAAATACACGCGGGGTATGCCACGTGCTTTTCGTATTTAGCCTCTTGAGGGAGAATGGGTCTGTGCTCTTTCTATAGGCGGTAAAGACTCGACGGGTAGTATATCTACTCACCGTGTTGAGCCTCCTTTCTGTTTAGTAGCATAGGATGCTTTTCTAGAATGCCTGGGAATGTGGGAAAGTAACTCTATAATGAATGTTTGACTAAATGGTGATAATCCACGGGGTTGGAGGTGCTGGAATTTAAAGGAGATGTGAATCTAAAAAGGAGCAGTTGATTTTGAATGTGATTCCATTTCAGTTTAATATGGAATAGTTCATGGTTAATTAATTTTTAATGAATTTATTAACGTACAATTTAATTGATAAAATGATAATGGAGTAATCTAATAAATTTCTTCAAATGTTGTGTGCTTATAGGATTCCTAGTCTTCGATGTAGCAGCCTGGAGTTTGAGAGACGTTAGTTGCAGTTGTATCTATAAGACTAGGTAATGCCCATAGTGTGGATTTGAGTTATATATATATTCTGTACTTTTTGTGTTTCTATACGCTACTCCACCCTGTCGGTAAGGTCAACTGACACTCTAGGGATTCTGAACCCTGGGGGGTGTTTTCCCCAACATTCTGATGAGAGGTTGAATGGCTGACTACCCCCTTTGACCCTGCTCTCTTCTCTTGGTAGATCTTGGTGCTGTTAGGAATAGTGGTTAGTTTTACCCATATATGTGTGTAGAGGGCTGTAATGGATCGTGGTTATTTCACACACATATATTCTAGATATAGTATCTTATGGACTACTATAGGTGTAACGTGTATAGGCTATGATGGCTTCATGATCCCTACTCGGTGTATGGGCTATAATGTCTTAAGGTATAATACCCGATGTATGATACACGTTATGTGGGCTATGGTGGCTTCCGGAACTTACCTGGTTACTTTTGGTAGTGGGGATGGTGTGGTGCTTCGCCCAGGTGTCTGCGGGCAAGCCTTTGGAGAGAGATGCACAGGACGTATGTCGTTGGGGAAAGGCAGAAAACCAGTGGGGAAGTAGTAGCGGGGTACCCTTGATATTCTTTACTATATTCTATATTCTTGTATTCATTACTTGGTGAGAGTGGCCATGGTGAGGTTGGGAACTTAGTATACCTGTTTAGGTAACGTGTTAGTTTCACTTGTTGTTCACTGGACTTTAGCATGCTCTCATTACTTTTCCACGAGAGGCATGGGGAGGATCCTACTGAGTATACTGTTATACTCACCCTATGTCAATATAAACTGTTTTTTCAGGTCACTGGGAGCGGGTTGGAGATCAAGCTGGTTACTACTAGCTTGTGGTTGGAGGATGAGCTGTTCGGGCTTGTGGCTGCTGCCGTTTCACTTTCTTTTGGGTACATTGAGTTTTCCCCCTTTCAGTTGTAGTACTTTTTCATGAAATTTCATATATGTACTTGGTTTCCTTTTATATCTCAGTTCTAAGTTGGAGTTTATTGGAGTCTATTCTATCTCTCTTTCATGCATGTGTTCTCTTAGAGGGTAATGCCTCCCATTTGTATGTTTATTATACCCTCGGTGCTAGTCGCCAACTCAGGGCCTACTGGAGGTGGGACTCGGGGGTCATTATCTCCCTTCTCACATTGTCGACCTAGGAGGGGTACACTTTGTGGGGAGGGGGTCGTGACAGGATCAGTTGTCTTTCCATCGGCCTTTCCTTTTCCAACTTCCACCCAAGGAGGTTTTTCCGGGATTTGACAGAAGTAACGGATGCTGATGGACGTCTTCTAAAGTTGATCCAGGGGAGCAATATTATCAGAACCTGTTGAGGTAGGGATTTTACCTTCATCTCTCTAATATTCGCAACATGCAGCGTGGGTGTCCTCTTTTTTATGTGAAACAATTTTGAACCTGTTTAATAAAGATAATAAATAGCTTACATAACGGGGATGTGATTTTTGTGAATGTAGTTACATTATTTATATCATGTGATATTATGTTGTGAATTGAATAGGCTTATGCCTACTAAAAATCATGGTCGTTGGGGTCCTTTTCGTGCGCAATTAAATGCTTACCTATCTTTCTAGACCTTTTATGGATGGAAACTTTGTCGAATGTGGGAATTGGTTAATCAAGTAAAGTTGGCTGATTTAAATGAATAACTGGAACCTTTGTGTGATCACCCCGGTTGAACAAAACTGAAATAATAAACATGTGGGTGCTGGTTTGGGTTTGTTTATGTGAAAAGGGGGTGTTTTGTGGGTTGTTGTGGATCGAGTGAGTAGCGGGGTTGTGGTTGGCTTGGTTGTGGGTTGGTGTGAATTCTATATTGGTGACGGGTAGCGGGGCTATGATAAATGCTATCAAGGGATGATGATGTACGGGTTTCAGTGTGGTTGTGGTTACAGTAGTTGGCAGCGGGGCAGCAGGGATGGGCTTGAATATGAATGAACTACGGGTTGTTAATAATAAATAAAATTAGAAGAGTTAATGAATGGTGGGTCATGGTAATGGAATAGAAATAATAATTAATGGGGTTGGTTGGTAAATAAGAAGTGAATCGTTTGTGTTGTTTGTGTTTTCTAAACATGATTTGTCGATGGAAGGGATATGTTTTACGAATTATTGATGTGGTTGTCTGTGGATAGTTTCCCTGTAGTTATGGAACTATTAAACTAATTCTATTGGGACATAAAAAACTAAATGGGTTTGGGGTTGTTGTTGTATGTATGCTTCGAAATAGCAATGTCGAGGTGCGTGCTCAGTTCCTCTGTTTAGAAGCCATAGGTTGGGCTGTGTGTTTTGTATAGATATATGTATATATATATATATATGTGTGTATCTTTGTGTTTTGTCGCACCCCACCCATGTTGAGTACATAGTGTCAAACACTCCAATTTCATGGGAGAGGGTGTTTTTCACCTTAGTTACTAGCTCTTTCCTGCTCCTCCATCCATAGGTTGTGATGGCTTGAGGCGACCTTACAACTAAGAACCTTCAGGTAGGTTTTGATTGGGGTGGTTTTGGCCCAAGACTCTTTGGGAAGGATTGTTTCCCAAGAAGATTCAGGATGAGGCCGAGGTGTGTGCAGGCGAGATATGTGGTTGTGAGGCCCAGGTGTGTGCGGGCGGGATACGTGGTTGTGAGGCCCAGGTGTGTGCGGGCGGGATACGTGGTTGTGAGGCCCAGGTGTGTGCGGGCGGGAAGAGTGTGGTAGTGTCAGGATTTTCTCCATTTGAAAGAGCATCTAACTAATGGGAAATGGTCCGGGGTACCCAATACACTTGTTCTTATAAACTACTACCTGTTGTGTTTTTATTTTTGGTGAGTGTGGATGGTGAGGTTGGGTGGATAGATTTACTTGCTAGGTTTCTTCTATTGTTCTCATGGACATTAGGGCGTCTCCCCACCTGTGCACGAGTGCTTTATGTTTCCCTAATGAGTATACTTGTATGATCACCCTATGTTTACTTTTAGGTTTCCCGGAGGACTACAAGGGTCGTGCGGGACCCTACTACTCAGGACGGTTGGAGTTGTTGAAGTTGTTGTACTCTTGTTTCTTTTGGTATTGTACTTTTGAGCATTCTTGTACTTGTACCTTATTTCATAACTATTTAAACACTCATGTGGGATAGGTTTGCGTTTATTTCTATACAGTTGTTGTTTTCCTTTTTGGGGGTTGACTTGTCCTATTTATTGATCATAAATAATAAAAAGGGTAATGCCTCCCATTTTTTGTGAAACTCGTACCCTTAGTGCTAGTTGCCACCCCAGGGCCTACTGGAGGCAGGAATCGGGGGTCATTATCTCCCTTTCACCATTCCCAGCTTAGGAGGGGAATCTTTGGGGGGAGGGGGTTGTGAAAACATGACTAGAGGATAATGTTGATCCCATCTTCCTTTAAAATTCATAGAATAATATCATAACATGTACTCCAGGGTTTGAAGGGTTGTCTCATATAGACTATATTTATGAAGATGATAAGAATTAGTGAAACTCAACTCAATATCTAGATCCCAATTAAGAATTATCAGGAACATCATGTTAAACCACTAATCCTAGTGAATTACAACAGAATTTTGTACTCCATTCAACCATATGACTTACATAATGTATATTTTGGAAATATGTTCAATATAGAAAAATATCTAATAGTAATTATGTGGGATTACATTGTATGTTGATTGATAATAAACCAAGTAGCCTTATGGACATTAGACACTTTGGATAGTCTGATGAAGAAATCCATGGTGATGTTTTCCCATTTCCATTATATATTGATATTGGTTGTAAAACACCTTCAGATATTTCCCTCCCGTACTTAAAATTTTGGAATACCATTCAATAAAATACATACCTTACAATATATCATTTCATTCTATCCCACTACAAATACACTTATATATATATATATATATATACACCTTCATACATCTATGATTTAAAAACAATGATAAACCGTGAGACTCGTCCACCATCTCCTTCAATTCTAGTATGGATAGAACACATACACAATTCCTAGACCATATCATTCAATCGTAATCAAGGTTTAACATAAGAATATATTTGACCATATTCTATATTTCCCCATGTTCACCCTATTCTTATTTAATCCTCACATGGATAGATTTTTTACCATTAATTTAACTAATATAATATTTATCACCATCATTCAAGACTTCCCTATCCATCCATTAAAAGTATGGAAATATTCTATATTTTATTATCCTAATAATAGATATTATTGAATGATCCTTTCTACTCAGGGAATCGACCACCTTTTTCACATTCCTATGGTCTGAATATATTGAGTTTTCATAATATTTAATCAATTACAATAATCTATTGTAGAACTTATTAACATATTTCTGGGTGAATATATACTTTAATAATTCATGATCCGTATATATATATATATATATCAAAATTCCATCTGTTCATTTAATTCCTCTATATCGTTATTGAAAAATAACATATCTACCTCTTGATCATGAGTTTGGTAATTTTGGTAATGAACCATCATTTGTTGAAAGTGATAATTTATCACAATCTCATTCTATAATGGAATACCTCGATGTTAATTATTTATGTAATCACTATTGATTAAAAAGTCTTATCCATAATTGAGTAGTGTATGCATGAATGTTCCAACTATCCTACTCTTTAGTTCATTAATATTTTCATTACATTAATATGTCCAAATGAATTATTCTCCCTTATAAAGTATATTTTTTAGTGGATTAGAATTTTTTTAATTCCCTTAAATGTGATGATAATATCTTTTGAAACAAGGAAAATAATTACCCTTGGTAATAGTGGTTAGTTTGGGTCGATATTCAATAAATCCATTCATTGTTAGATCTGCTGGTATAACCTATCTTATGATTATATGACATAACAATCTAAAAGTTTGTTGGAAAAAAAAAATAAAATTTCATAAAATTTTCATATATATTCTCCTTCATTATGTTTTTTGGTAAAATTCTCAACTGATCTTCATGATATATTATTGTCTTTGAATATTTAATAATATCATATAAAAATACTACCACAAATGGCTCATGGTAAAACATAAAGACTCAATTAATTTAATTAATGAATATTAAAGTTGAATTTTTAATACCAAATGGAATCGGTATATATTACAAGTTTCTATACCTTGTATGGAATATTTTCAAATATATATCCTACTCTTTGGAATATAATTGAAGAAATCAAAAATGAAGATAAAACTGACAAATGTATTTATCTCTTGGTATTTGATAAAATTAGTCATCAAAATGAGGTAGATAATACATATTCACAATTTTGATCATGTTATGTTCCTGATAATCAATTATAGATGCATTAATCCATATTTGTTCTTGAGAAAAATAATATGTTCTCTTTGAAGTTATTCACATGAACCTCTAAGTCTATTCTCAATATTCTCTTGGATTTTATTCTTCAATTCCTATAACTCAATTAGTTTTTTTTCTATATAGAGTATTTAAAATATGTGTATGATGGGGTATTAGTTATATTGAAACCTAAAATTCACATTCTATGGAATAATAGGGAACTCACACATAAAAACATTAGAAAACTCACTCAGAATAAGAATATCATGAATTTTGAGTTTATGCCAACCAAATTGTAACAAACTCCCCTTTTGAAAATGAATAAAGACCTAAATAATGGATTGAATTCCCATTGGAAGTTTATATCAATCATCAAACCGATATATGATCAATGATTGGTTTGGAATACTAAATGAGTATTTACTTCCATGGAAATTTAAAAGTGATTTATTTATATAAATCCAATCAGTGTGGAGTATAACATTAAATTCAACCAAATTGAGAATAAATTTTTTATAAGAATCTCATTCAAATAATAATTCATCTAAATATAGATCATGGCTTGGAGTTTTCATCATTATTCCATTTGAAAACCCCTCATAAGAATGAGTGATCACATGATATTTCTCATTACCCATTTTATGAAGATCTTGATGAGTTTGATCATCATAAATAAACATCATATTTTATAATTTGTTATCATAATTAACATATTCCATGAATTTGAATCACTGGAGTCTGGGTGGCGCATTCTATGGTTCATTATCTCTATTTTTAGAATTTGATAAATTCATTCCATCACATCCTCATTTTATTTCCCTATAAAACTCCCTTCAATGCATAAAAAAATTTACTAGTCCCTCTAATATAATTTAATACATGTTTCCTTCCAAACATTGTTCATAAGGAAAATATCATATTATTCCCTCCATGGGTTTTATAATTTTCTTAGAATTTATCTTTTTTTTAATTATCAAAAAAATTATATTTAAGGGAAACTTTTATCTCTATTTCCTCCAATAATATACATTTAATTACTTATTCAATAATTCAAAAGTACCTTATTTATAACACCCTCAGATACTTTATTTTGATCAACTTATTATTTGAGAAACCATACTTTCAGGTTGGATTATAATAATACATGAAAACCTGTCTTGTCTTGTAAAATATACCTCATAGGTACTCCAAAATTCACCATCATTATTATAAATATTGAGTAAATATTTTTATATTTAATAATTATTAATATATTGAAACTACTTATTGAAAAATAATCTCTTAAAGACATATCACTCTTTTTAGTGGACTTCTACTTTTTCTCTCATATCCTTAAAAGGATTCCATAATTGATCAATTTCTCCTTCTAAGTGATATAAAATGAAAAAGAATTTACCATGATATGATCATTGGATAAAAGAAATTATATTTTCAATTGTACTCATCTTTTACACATTAACTAGTGGATCATCATACCACTAAAAAGAATTTTTACATTACCTCAAGAAGGACTCACCATAATATTATTCTCTCTTTTTCTCATTTGTATGTTTAACATTATTCATATTTTAAGAAGGTTTCAAATGAAATGCAATATGATTTTTCATTCCATATCACAATTAATTTGGTTTCATAGGAGAAAAATAATTGATTTGTCCATAACATACACCATTATCATGGTTTATTCAGGTTCTATACATTGACTAAAACAATAAAATCATAGTGCATGAAATAGTAATCATAGTAGAAAATAGTATAATCATGAAAAATAAACTATAAGATGTCTTAATAATGAAAAAATATTTTCAATTTATGAAAACATAAGTTTTACCAATGTTATTTATGGTCATAATTTATTTAAATCCTTTATATTGTTTCATAAATAAATTTGAATTATTATTTGAATATCACAATGAGTTTCAAACTATGTTTGTAGTAAGGGAACACACACAATGCACTAGAATTATAGATCATTATACTCAACCATATATTTTTGGGGTTTTCACCAATATATAAATATTTTCCAAATCAATTTCCACTTATAGTATCTAGATACATATTATTTACTTGTATAAATACAATATTATCATTACTATAACATAAGTTCCACTCTGATACATATGATTATCCTAAGGGTTCTCACAAAAGATATATCATTCTAGTTTCCATTAGAAAAATAATCATTTCTATAATACCATATTCTTTTGACCAAACAATTCATATATATATATATATATAGGAAATTTCAATAGATGAATATTCATTACAATAGCATTATGTTCCGTCCTATAATCATATATGTCTAGTTCCTTAAGAAATGTAGATACATAATAAATGGTTCATATGTAAACCATAAAATATTCCACTATATTATTAATACTACATACCTTCATTGAAATATTATACATTATATAATTCCTCATATCCTAGAGAAATGAAACAAAATAGAATATGTCTTATGAGGCTCGGTATAGGTGAAAATGGATATATCAATGATCAACTGAATAGAATATGGGCATAAGTGTCTGAGAACATGATCATAACATTTGAAAACTATACCCTTTATATCATAGATCATAATCTTGTTTCATGGTAAAAATCCTATAAATTCATAATATAAGAATCAAAAATTAATTAAATAATCTGATCCATGAGTTTATAACATTGGAATAAGTCTTCTGTTTTTTGTATATATATATAAATTTAAAATAATTTCCTTTGTATTTTAGGATTACAAAAAATAATATAATTTTTTATTAGATATACTACAAAACAATTATAGAATTTAAGGTTCACTCCTAAGATAATATCAGTGGATATAGACCCTTTCTATACAAGGGTCACTTTTCAATATAGTCCTACTTATCACATGAGATATCATCCTTTACCCAATTCATTAGATGGATATATAATTCTAGGAAATTCGATAACATAATGGAAATAATTAAAATTTGTGAAAAAATATCAAAAATCACTCTTCATATAATAGCTCATGAGGTTGAGACTTGTTTCATAAAAAATTCATAATTTAATCAAAGAATAACCAATTAGAAAGAAACAGTTTTCTTAAATTGATTAACTGATCTAAAATACAACGGCTTCAAAAAAACAATCATAAATACTCATCATAATAAGGAATTAAATTATTAAAATTCGTTTTAACCATTTAATTATATCCCATATGAAGAATAAGTATTAAAAAATTATTTCATCCTATATTAAAATATTTTTAAAAGATATCCAAAATATTTCATGAAGAACATAATGTATTCCTTTATAAAGAAAATAATTAATATTTGAAATTTGAATGATATTTACTACAATATATTAAAATAACCATAAAAAAGTAATTTAATCATTAATCCATTGAATGATCATGATGGTAGGATATTCCATTCATTCTGTATAATATAAACGTTAACATTCATTAATAATTATGGAAAAATATTCAAAAAAAGTGGCTCATCTGAAAAATAAAAAATATATATTTCCATGGAAACATTTTTTAAAAGTCATACATGGGAAAATTATTTGACAAATTTATATAAAAATATAAAATTTCACATTAGATCATTTTAGTGAAAATGTGGACATAGAGGAAAATGAGTTATCGGTCGAAGGGTGAAATACATTTAATTTTCCATCAAAATATTATTTTGGTGTCTTGAGTACATAAATAGAATAAAATGAAATGAAAATATCTATTTATATAAATAACCATAGGATAATAAAATTTATTTGATTTAATATAGGTATATCATACAATTCATCATTGGAAACTAAATCAAAAATAATCTTGATAAATAATGAGATTATAATGTAAAACCCATGCACCGTGATCCAATTTATTTGAATATTATATACCCTCCTATATAATAAATTTAAATGTACAATAATTATATAATATAATAATTTAAATAATTATAAAATCATACATTATAGCTTTGTAGCATATCTTCACCCATTAATCATTAATTCCAAATTTAATATGTTGTTTCCAAGTGTAAACTATTCTGTTCTATCATAAGAATTTTAGTGTGGTAGTTCGAAAACTATTAAATTTATCGTGTACTAATCATATCCAAAATGTTAGTAATGATATACAGATAAATAATATTCATTATAAATGTATTTATATTCATCCATAAAAGTTTTTTATAGATGAATTTATGACACCATTCATGGAAATGTTTAGTCATTTGTACGAATGAAGCCTATTTTCAATTTTTGAAATTATGGAATGATATAAGGGTATAAAATAATTAAAACTTATAGTTTAATTAATATATCATAATAATTATATATACTTATAAAATACTTTATTATTACCGTCCTTGTAAAGTAGAAAACAAATGTAATCACTTTGTGGAGGCGATAGCCCAGAAATAAGCATGATTGATGTTTCAATTTTATAATGTATTTTAAGGATTGAAGGTAGATGTTATACTAAAATTATAATATCATAATTATATAATTAACCTCTTTTAAAACCTTAAACCCATCAGAACCCCCATCAATAAATGATAGTGATGAAAATTAATTGTAACACTATGTGGAGATGATAAGATATACGTACACATGAGAGATAAATTCACTTATAATTTTATGGGAAAGAGTTTGGATATGGGTGGTTTCATATTAAAAAAATAAATATATTGAATATAATTAATATATTATTTTATTAAAGATTTCATAAATTATTAGGAGTTAAAAAGAAGAATTTAAAAGAAAATTGTCGTTTAATATGATTACATATCATATAAAATGACTATAGTGGATCTCCTTATAAAGACCCTATAGAACGTATTTCGGGATACTAGTACAGCTTCATCTTTAATAGTATTGTTTAGAAGATTGTAGTTTATGGTTTAGTGAATATTGGAGGCACAATGCTATCTAAAGAATAGAATGGATTGGTGTCATTTTACTAGGGAAAAGGAGGATACACTTTAAGATTCATAAAATATTAAATTATAATAAATTATTTATGAATAAAAATTATCCAAAATTTAAACTAATTTGATAAAAAATAATGCATGGTTGAGAAAAATATTTCCACTGATATTTGGATAATATTTTCTTCATTTTAAATCATACCATTTTTATTGTCCATTTATTACTAATTTATTTCCATTACCATAGTAAAAAATGTTCAATGTTAATGTTTTATGGAAATTACCATAACTAGAAAATGAGTAAAAAAATTATTTTTCATTTTAATGAATTGGAATATATCTAAAAACATTTTCGGATCTAGGTGTTGATTTGTCATGCGATTCTGATTCATGGAGCAACTCATTATTGATATTATACTAATTTTAATTATATTTTATCACACATGCATATATTTATTATGATAATAGAATAAATCTTGAATGGAATAGAATATTATGAATATGATATAATTATTGAATTTGGTATTTAGGTTATGCCATTTGTGCGACAGAATCTTTTTCGCATTAGGTTTTATATTAAGGGTTGAAACCGAAAAAAATAATAAAATAGCTTAATTAGTGAATTTATAATTTCTCTTAAATCAAATTTACCTAAATAGAATCTATAAATATTTTATAATTATAATTCTCTATGGTCAACAACATAAAACTGGGACAAATAAAAGAGTTGTTGGTGGATATCATGTCGAATGGGAATGGATTGAGGATCATGATCAATTTCCAAAAGATCGATTCACCAATAGAATTTATGGATCTCACCAGGAATGATGTAGTACCTTATTAATATTAATAAATAAATAACCAAGGTTTTGGATGTTATTTTCATTTATTACTTCCCCTTTTATTTCCCCATGAAAAATATGAATAATTTTTTAACAGTTTGATTCATAGGTCGATCATGTTGTTTCAGGTGTGTGTTTATTCACTTTGGGCTGGGGAGTTGTTTTTAGTTTTTTATTAGTTACTATTTTTTAATTAATCAAATTGAAATAAATCAAGGATTACTTTAACTACATATAAGGCTCATTCCGTTTTTTGTGTTTTTTTCATGTTTCTTTTCCTGATAAATTTATTATATTTCCTTGGCTGGTAGTTCACAAAATAATTATTAATAAATTGTTGTACTATAAAAATTTAATTACATTTATTTATTCTATTGGTTCTGGTTCATGATTGTGGTGGTGAACAATGTGTTGTGATAGCGGAGGGCAATTGGAGGAGAATTGAGACTGAATTAATGATTCTTAATTGTGGTTTAGTCTGCGTCATGAGGCACTGTGGGATTGGAACAAACTCCAAATTAGTTTATACGGATAAAACCTTTCCACCATAACTGAAAATATCAAAAAAAAAAATATTTAATATTTCTGGTAGAGAATAGTAGTGGATTTAGATTCAACTACAGCATGAGGGAAAACATGGTGCATTTTGAAATTTATATGATATTCTTGAATATATGATACACAATACAATAAAATAAATTCCATGTAGTACCCACATATTAGTGGCTAAATTTTTAAGTAAATTAAAAATTACACACCCAATGATATGTGTCATGTTCCATGTAAACTAGTGTTGGCGTTTCAATGTCTACCATAGAGGTATAGGGGCATGAACATGACCAAACACATGGAAATGGGTACTGTACAAGGGAACAACCCAATGTTCAGAAAAGGTTAGGTACACCGGCTCTACCATAGTACATCATCATTGATAGATGTAGAAGGGAATGGTCTAAAAGAACATTGAGTTATAGCTCAACCTCTACAAATCAAGTACCCCATATGACATGTTGTTTATTTTGAGGTAAACATAATGTGTATATTAAAGATACATAGGGTGGCCTAGGGAAGGCTATAAAGTCATCATACCCCCCCCACCCCACGCTAATGCATGTTTCTTACTTTTCCATAGGCATGTTGATGCACTATAAAACTTCATTTTGGACCAATATCAATTCAGTTTTATCCCTTGGTTAATTCCTATGAGGGAATATTTGGGTAATCCATCCAAAAAATAGGTTTATGATCTTCTCTATGGCTGTTTTATTATATTGAAAATATGTATCCCTCCATGAGGACAAGGTGGGATCCTATATTATATCTCCATCCATAGGTGGGGTTTTTTGAATCTTCATGGACAACTAACATAGGTGTATAATCTCCTACTGAGTAGGTAATTAAATATTGGGTTTCTGCTTTCCCACCCTGATCTTGGATATGATCTTATATATGTATGTTGAGATCTTCGAGACCCTATGAGTACTTATTTTGAGAGGAATAATAAGAAAAATATGTTAGATGTCCCCTATTAGGGATTACATGTATCTTGGAGCATGTAATCATGAAATAGGAATTACCTTGAAGTAAATAACAGAATCATGTGGTTGGATATATAGATGAGACCTATTTAAGATATAGAGTCTGTTATGTGTATATATTGGTTTTATTATTGTAATGATTCATTTTATGTGGGTAAAATCTCTAAATTTTGTGTTTATTACACTCATGATGATTCTGTTTTGTTATATTTGGTTTTAATAATTGGTATTCTCACACTCACCCTTACATGGGATCTTCCCACACCTATCGTGTCTTATGTAGAAAAAATTCAATTTTATGGATTACTAGGATATTCAATATAAGGAAGATCATATTGAGAAATCCATGTCTTGGATTGTACTAGATAGTACATTAACAGTAGTCCACTCTTTCATAGCATCTTAGAAACTTTTCTCTATTTTGGTGGTCCTGTATTGGCAATTTTATTCTTTTACATTATGTCATACAATAATGAGGGATAGATGTCATGCATGAATTATACTATAAGTTATTCTTTACATTTGATCACTTTATGGGGATTTGGAGATGTTTCTTTTTGTGGGTATATTAGGATAATTATTTCACAGTGTGTGATATGTCAGCTAGATGTTGGATACCAAACCCTATCCTATTGAATGTGTGCATGTTGAGTCACACTCGACCGATCGCCAGCTAGTTGTGCCCTGGTGGATTGGGTAATGAAAAAATGACTCATAAATAAACTATTCATGATATGTTAAACCATATTTTATTAAATTGTCAAAAATAATTTTTTTTTGATTTTTAATTAATTTAATAAAATAATATTTATTATAAAATATCATTAATGATAATTTTGAAATTATTCATTTCATTTAAATTTAAATAAGCTAAGAAAGATATAGTATATTAATATAATATTTTCATACATTACTATTATGTTATATTTATATAAACATATAAATGAAAAAATAATTTTCATAAACTATAGTAATTTTAAAATATATAAATGTAACTGTTTTATTTTTCGATTAACAAAATTAATACATAGTATGTATTGAACGGTATTTATGGTAATTATCAATCACTAAAAACTAAAAATAAATTACTAAAAAAATATAAACAATGTATATTTAAAATAATCATATATAACTGTACTTGTTATATTTTAATCGCTATGTATAACTTTTAGTGATTATATGTTCAAGAGGGTGAAATTTTATAATTATTATTTTATTAAATTAATAAAAAGGACACAATCAATGATTTTTGAAACCATGGATCCAATGGATCAAGAAATAGAAGGAAATTTTGGAATTCAACTTATTAAATAGAATAAGCTCTAGTTATAGATAAATTATAATTCATTATCCAATGAAATACCATATTGTTCCCATTTTACCGTTATGAGGCGATATAATTTACTATAGTTACTATTCATATCCAAATATAAAAGGATCCTATTTACCAAATATGGACCACTTGATTCTAAATATGGAATCCATTTTTCAAAATTAAATTTCTATATGTGGAATAAATTCACTTTTAAATTAATGAACAGAATGCAATGGAATTTGTTATTAGAAAAATAAATTTTTAAAAATAAAAATAGATTTAATTCTATCGTACACCTAGAAAAACATTAGATGAATGTAAAGAAGTTTTTTCCAATGTATAATATATAAATTTCATTAAAATAATTCAATAATGTTGATTAATTTAATTTATTAAGACAATAACCCATAACACATATAATTTTATTTTTAGAAATACTTTTCATTTATTTCTATTTATAATCAAATGATAACAAATGAATTAATTTAATAAATAGTTATTTCACAAACAAGATATGCTCTCCATCTAAACTGACAGCTGACCAAGCCTATGAAAAGGCTCGAAGGGCATTCCCAATCTCCAAGGGCTGTCACAAGTGCCCGGGTATCACAAAATGGAATTTTTTAATTATTTACATGAGTTGATAAACATTAAACAACAACCCAATCCAATATATCAAATCAGGATTTTTCAGAAAAAAAATATTTTACAAATAATTTAATTAAATTACATAATTTAAAAAAATCCTAAAATACTATAAAAATGTGGAAAACCAAATCAAATAACCAAATAACCTCTGCTTGGCAAGGGGCACCGCCCTCGAGCCATCTCTATGACACTTCACTAGCTAGGACCGCTAGAAACCTGAACCACTAGCACTAAATGATTTACCCAAACTTATGACAAATAAAACAAGTCTACTTAAAACCAAGGGTGTAAGTAGGCTGTGATCCAAATACCATTAGGATTCCACCACTAAAATATTCCATTTGATAACCATTCAAGGATGAAAATAATTCATGTTTTCATAAACATGAAATACTAATAAAATTTCTAAAGAGATGAAACCTTAAATAAAAACAGAATTCATGTGAGCTAATTTAATGAATAAAAACATTTAAATATAATTTAAATCTACTGAATTTTCTATCCAAATATACTTTATGCCGAGGGTAAGAATAAATTATTTAATGAGCATATGCAATGGGAAATAACCTTTATGTACTATCTCGTTGTGGGTCACAGGTTCCTCATATCTCTTCGAAAGTAACCATACAAATATTTGTTCTCTTGCACATGATTCACTAGTAGGGATCATACCCATATTCTTTTGTTCCAACATCATTTTCACCATAATCATCATAGTTTATTTATTTTTGTCATTTCCAAACTATATACATGAAACAGGGTCCAAACCCCACGGTATCACTAGCATACTAGTACATGTCATCCCACCTAGATACCCGAGTTTTCCCTCTAATTCTCAAACAATTTCAACAAGCTCGGAAATAAAATTTTCACATGAATATAACACTTCCAAGTAACACACACACCAAAAATAACTCATGTATATCACTTAATTCACACAATCTTTTTTCCCATTAAAAATCATTTTGAAACTATACTCACAACAAAACAACCCACAACATGTCTGATATCACTTTCACAGATTTATAATCCATTAAGAAATCTTATAAAACGTTTCAAAGCTTGTAAAAATCACATAACATCCCTTTCACAAAAAAAAGGACCATTTTAATAACATACACCCACTGAAACAGTACATAAACTTCCTTTTCACACATCATGTAACTCAATAACCCTTTTACAATTTTCAGAAAACACATTCAAGATGCGTGAAAAAAATTTCCCCCTTAAACCCATTCAAAAACACTATTTTAAACACAAAATCACACCAATACCATAATAATGAAAAATTGGCATCCCATAAAAAATTTAACAAACCACTTTTATATGTTATAACATAAACCCAAATATTACCGCAAGAGTTACACATTTAAAACACCCAATTTCAAGAAAAAATGAAATTATAAAATTATGCACTTAAAATACACTATCAAAAATGATTTTTATCATAATTAACATCATATATGGAATATTCAAGATAATTAAATCAGGAATTATAACTCACCATGAAATTATTACACATGAAATCACCTACCCAATGTTTTAAATCACTTAAATATTGATTTTAAACTTCTACTGCACCACCTCCGCACCACAAGGGAGTAAATTCAAGCCATAGACCACAATAATTGAACAAAAATACCTGAGGTTAAACTCTAGGTACAAAACCTAGCTGTTGGAAATTTTATAGCCTCAAAAAAAAGTGGAATAAACCCAAAATAAATGAGATGAACATGAGAGGAAACCTACTTACATGAGACATCTTGAATAAAACCACCCAAATACACCGTTAGATGAATGTACAAATAGCCCAAAATGAGTGTGAGGTTCGAATAATGATTATTAGGTCATGTAATATTTAGAATTGGGGAAAAAGAGTAAAAATAGAAGTAATTATGAAAGAAACAGTTTTCCTCTTAAAATATAGAATATTTGGGAAATTCAAGTAATTTTCGCCCTAATTCACGATAAATATGAGCTCTACACAGGTGAGAAGAGCATGGTGGAACCCTGTGTATGTGGAATGAAGTGACTGTTGGAATCACTAAAAAACGTGAATATTAAATGAGATATTAATGAAATAATAAACAAATTAAAGCAGGAAATGGGCTTTTGGGCTTCCAAAATTCCTTAATATAAATCCCAAATCCATCATGATTATAGATTATTTTGGGGTCCAAATTGATATGAAGGTTTTAATATACTAGGGTATCCCTGTTGATAAGTGTAATTGTTTTAGAATTTTGAAAAAATAAATTGTTATCAATGAAATAAATTGTGTTTTTAAATCCAAATATGGTCTCACAGTTTGGCCCAAATCATGAAAACTCACCCTTTCCTCCAATAAATTATGGGAAACCCCAAAAAAAGAACGAATGGAAATTAAATGAAAAAAATACCTTTATAATAAATTATTTCTTTAGAAATTACCCCCACCATCATTCTTTTCACCCACAGAAAGCCACAACAAGTCCAGCAGCAAATAACTACACCCATCTGATAAACCAATATGTACTCCTTTTCAAAGTTTCGTATGCCCCTTAAAATAAAAAACACCTCTAATGATAAATTAGGTAAGTAGTACTCTCAACAACCAAAACATTCACCATTTTTTAGAAACAATCAAGAACAATTCTACCTTACCCCAAAAGAAAACTCCTTAAACACTATCCAAACAAGACTCAAAAAAATTTCCCAAACAAATAACAACAACGAACTGGGATACACTTCCCTTTCTTTAATTAAACCATTTGGCACACTCCAATCCCAACATTTACCCATGTAAGATGTTTGTAGATATATATCTCCAAACGAGACTACCTACCTCTAATCCAATACCATGGACAAATCTTAGTTACTCGTATGATAAGACACAGATGGGCTCCCCACCATAATAGAAAAAGTAAATTTTCCTGAGATAGAATCAGGACTATAATTGGGGAGGCCTGAATAGACTCCACAGTTCAAGTGGTATATGTCAATTTGTCATTTCTATAATAACATATAGGAGACTCATAGTGCATCTCCCCACTATATGAACCATCTATCTTAACTGACATGTATGTGCCAGAAAAAGAGGACCACAAAATTTAAATATTTGGGATGGTGGCATGGTTAGTCAGTATGTTTTAAGAAACTGTGGGGTAAATGTGGGAACCCTAGTATCTGGATGGTTTTTTTGTGGAACAGTTAGTACTAACTGTGCCCAAACCATGTTCATAACCTGTCTAGACAAATTTCAAACCTTTCTCCAAAAAACTCAATTGAAACCAGAGGGTGAATGAATGTCATTGGAAGATAACATGGGAACAAGTCCCTACAAATATTTCTACTAAGAGGGAACAACAGAAGAAAGACAATGACACCACATGTTTAATCATTTCCCATCTTTCAAACTGATTACAAGACATTGACCAAATGTATGAATGGCCCTGGGTTTTCCCCTAAATACGCGCCAACATCACTCCAAGACCAACGGGTGGAGCTCAAATAATTAAATCCTCTTCGGACTTGCTGTTTGGCATTGGAAACCCCCCAAATGAATCATCTACTTTTGGTCCCATTAAAACACTACCCTGATCCTAGACCAGTTCACCTACAATTAACACATTCCAAACTCACTATTCCCTCACCCAAAATTTCCTTAAAACATGTGTTTTTAAGACACACACACATCACCCCTTGTTTCTTCTAATGAGAAACGAAATGATGAAATGATATATAGAATCACATTCCTATAAAAAAGGATGTTGAGATCTCTTGAAAGGAGAAAATATTTTCAAAAAACAGAGACTCTCTGATGATTTTACAACCTTCACTTTTGTAGTCAAACGAGCTCATGACATCGTGTGGTTTCCCAAGACATTACCCTTGCGACTATTAGAAACAATACAAGGGGAAATTATACCAAGTCCCCAAACAAAACACAATTCTAGCTAGTGTCCACAACAGCCTCTCATGACTAGATTTCATATGCCAATGGTATAACATGAACCTCTTCTTTGAAGATACTACGAAGGACTCAGTGGAACTATTAGCCGCCATCCACACTAACAAATCGTAACAACTTTCACCTTCGACGAATCAGGTAACATAAGAAACTAAGGTCTCTTTCAACCTACCATGACCAATCTCCCACTATAAGAGGATCCACAAAACCAAAAAAGGAAAACGTGTAGACTCAATCTACAATGCTTGAAAAAAAATTACTTATATTGATCAACTAGAGGATCCTCCAACAGTGAAACAATCTGGGCTAGACTTTAGTTGTGCATTAATTCATAGTGTGGGCGTACCATATCCAATGAGAGAACACAAGGACCCTCCCACGATGGTCCATTGGTCAAAATGTTCCACATACTAGAATCAAACAGATTAGAAGAACCACAATAAAGGCTTCCGAAACTTTTCCCTGAAGAGACCACTAACCAGTCCCTTCAACTCAACATACCGACCAAAGACAAACCCAAAACTACATTCAAACAACAGGGGTTCTTAGACTAAAAAAATTCCAAAACATCAACATTTCCAAAAAAAATAAGACTCACTATTCCCAAATAGTATTCAATCCATGAATTGTTCCTTAAAAATAATCTCTTTGAAAAAAATGGTTAAAAGGTTAGTGTATCCACCAATGGTACCCCATGGGCCTCACACATGAATGTTTCCATGACACACTGATCACCCTCATCATATCAATCATGGAACTCATAAATTCATTCTTGTTAACCATATATCATTCCTTGTAAACCCATGCAAGTGGTCACTGATGTGAATACCAATGGTTGAAACAAAAATTCTTACCTATTTTCAAAACCAATACGTTCTTTTTATCGAGATTATAAACCATTAAATCAAACCCAATTTAGATCATACAAAACATTTCATAAGGGAACAATCATTTAAATGAAATCTCACATTCGAATTATTCACATCAATTTCAAAACAACTCATTACTTTTCAAAACACGCACATTATTTATGAAAACTGCCTTTCATCAACCCCCATTCATTTGAAAGAACATCTCTTCTTATTTAACACATGGTTCTAATGATTCGTAAAATTTTCCAAAAGATCACATGTCAATTAGAAAAATATCACATTCAATTCATGTACAAAAATTTCAAAACATTTCACCCCATTTCAAAACACATCAAATTTCATTACAAAATCCATTTCATAAATCCCAATTAGATTTGGAACTCAGCTCCTCTCATTTAAAAACAAGATTCCCAAATTTCATAAAACATTTCAAATTATCTAAGGTTTCCAAATCAAAATACGTTTCCAAATTCCACACATGACCTCCATAATATTCCATCTCATTAAAAAACATTTTTCAATAATTCATAAATTTCTATTTGAAATAGATTTCCAAAATCCACTTTGATGTAATTTATACATTCAATGGAGTATAAATACACTATTTACCCTTTCAAAAAAAAATTATAAAGATTCAGTTCCATAATTTAAAAAAAAGAATCATTCCTTATTTATTAAAAACACATTTCACAAAAAAATTACATTTTGTAAAACCATGTAATTTTTTCTTTAAAATCAGACTTCCAAGGTTTCAAAACTAAAGGACACAAGACAATGAGAGAGGAAACTTATTTTGGTGGGTTAATTGGACATATGGTCTGTGGCCATACCCCAATCACATCACCATCAGGGAGAGTGATCTAGAGAAATATCCCCAGCTCCCCAGGGATTTCCAGGCCCTGCGAGCTCACAGAGACTATTTTACAAACACTCTTTACATTTTCCCAAATCATCATAAAACAATGAAAACCCGAGGACTTAGATAAAACATGACTTCCCTTGATGACTTGAATCATGTCACATGGTGTGTTGGTTAGGAACCCTACTCATATTCGGAATGTAAATCCTTGAAAATACTAACTCCAGAAAATCTCGATTTTTCCCAAATATCATGACTAAAAGATTGTGAACCTCCTTTGATACCATTTTATCACAATCCAGATCTGTTTTCCATCTAAACTAGCACCCAACCAGGCCCTTGGCAAGGCCCAACAGACGTTCCTCTTCCCCACATGCTGAAATAAGTGCCCGTGTATCAAAAAATGGAATTAGGGAACAATTTACCCATATTTATAAACATAAAACAAGAAAAACAATCCAATATAAAAAATCCATATTTTTCAAAAAAAACCATCATTTAAAAAAATTAATAATTGAATTACATAATTTAAAACAACTCAGAAAGACTATAACAAATGCATAATCCCAAAATAGATAGCCCATTAACCTCTTCATGGATAGGGGAACTGTGCTCGAGATGTAACATCCCGGATAAAAGAAGAATATGGCATTTTTATATTTAATAATATTTTTGAATTAAATATTAATTTTACTTTAGATGGGTTTGTATTTTCGATAGCGAACCTGATACACAACAATGGGTTTCTTTGAAATCGTATGTTGCACACTACTTATATAATATTATTATTTTAAATGGTAGTTAACTCCTAGTTGTTGTATTGGCGTGAATGAATAAAACAAACTACAGTATAATTATACATGTATTTTAAATGTATTTACATTTATCCAATAAAAATTAGGGGCTTAAAATGTGAATGAATCTAATTTTAAGCATAATTTACATTTAAAGGCCGATTTATCGTCATTTAATGGAAACCCCTGATTAAATATAATTTTTTTCACTTTAATACATTCTATTTGACCAAATAAAATATTTCTTCAAGATGGGGAGATCAAAATTTAATTTGTGTAAATTTTTTGAATTTTTCTGATAAAGTTCATTTCCTAATGAATAGTAAAAATTATTGTATTTTAATTCAAAATTGTGTTTTAATCTAATTTATTTATTTGGATATATTATCTTTTTAATGGATTTTAAAATGTAATTAGAATATATTATTAAAATTTAATCCAATGTTGGTAATTGTAATTAATTTCACTTTGAAATTGTTGAAAAACAAGTATCAATATTTTGATAGTTATTGTTTCTTAAAAACATGCTATTTATTTGATAATAAGAATTAATTAATACCAATTCTATGTTTTGAATTTGAAAAAATAGAAATCATTTTTGATTTCATAATATCTATTATATCTTAGGCTGAATTTTTGGTACTTTTCTCAAAAACTTCAATTTTTGATTTATAGTGAAACCACTTAGTGGTAGTTAAAAAAACTGACTTTTTCATTTAAATGTAATTTTAACACTTCTGTGATTTGAATTTCAAAAATCCAACTTACATGGTTGTTATCAAGATGTAAAATGTGGCACATTAAGATAAAAATATTTTTTGGTGAATAGTATCTTTTTTCTTTTATTTACCGTGGTTAAAGGTAAATAGGTTATTTCAAGGTAAAAAGAATATTATAATAATTAAATATTACCTTAACACTTGTCCAAACCATGTTGGATCAGTTATTAACGTCCATGGGCATCTAAGGGTCAATTTTGGGACTCCATTGATCCACATGGGTGTGATAATGACAATTTAGATTAATTAATTTAACGTAATGACAAAATTGACATTAACAACTATATTTTAGTAATTAATTTTTATATGGTGTTATATAAGTCATATATTCAACTATAAATATTAATTGGAAAGATAAAAATATTTCCTACATCATGGTATTTGTTTTATAATATTTAGACAATAAATAAATTAAATTATTTATCACATAATAATGATGCAGTATTTACCTCAATAATAAATTATTTAAATAAGTAAGATTATAATTATTTAAATAATATCCAAAATATGTCAAATTCTAATTGGATGATTTTATTTCTACCATGCGTCATATTATCTTTATCTTTAATGATTATTGATCTATTATAAACCGAATATAATTATATAATAAAATAATTCTTTCACACTTTCCTAAAGAGCCCCTCCTCCCCCTTATAAAAGGAGACCAATTCTATCCAATTAATCACACCTCTCAAGCCATTTGGATCGTCCAAAATCTTCCCAATTAGGCTCCCTACATCACTATACTCCCCCTAGAAGCCTTACTTTTAGCATAAGGAACTTCAAGAAGTCCTTTTGGTTCAAACCAAAGGAAGCTACCCAGATTAAAGGTAATGATTTCTCTTAAATTGTTTACATTTATTTTACTTGTCCGACCCCTAAAATCTTTTTATTCCATTATTTTGTAAAAAAATAAGTATCATAAATATACTAGGATGTTTTTATGATAAGTATTAGATCTACACTTACACACACCTTCATCGAATAGATGAAGAACATAATGTTTCTGTGGATGGAAAACTAACGCGTCACAAAATGATGATTGTTCAAATATCTCCAAAAAACTCTCCTGGTGGCCATTATGACGGAAATGTATTTATATATGATATATATTATGTTTATGTTTTTTTTGTGCTTCTGTATTTTCCATTTATAGAATTCTTTTATGGTTTCCATAGTGGGTAAATACAATAATCTCATTTGAGGAAGTGCGGACTACCGCCACCTCAATGTGATTTGATTCGTTAATGCCTTATGTTGGATGTATAAAGGATGTTGTTAATGATATTATATATTATATTATACTGGAAATATAATATAAATATTTATCATTATTTTTTATTTCCATTAAAATATGATATAGAAATGAAAGTATCTTTCTTGCGTACGTACGACTTACCTTCTCCATGAATGGTGCATTTCATTTATTACCTCTAAATGTTATGTACTATTATAAATACATGTATATAGTCGATATATATGATATATATGATATCCAAATCATTAATATCATTCTGGATATAACAATCCATTGACCACATGAACACCATGTGATTATAAGAAGTCCATTTTTGACTCCAGTACCAAATATCGACAAAATGGATATTATTAACATAAGTTATTACATAATGTTTATAACAAGGTAATAAGTGACATAAAAGGAATAATAAAATTTAAAAAGGTTCTTACGAATGTATAAATTATCTTTAGTTTATTATTCATGAAATTAAATAATGATCGAGTCATGTCGGTCAAGAGGTTAGGGATCTGACCTCAATCCTTCTTTTCAAGTACTCTCTTTTGCGTCATTTCATTTTTGCTAAATGTTCTTATGTTGGAGGATGTTATTTTATATTCACCATACTGTAATTATTAATCTCATATGAAGAAGTACCCACTCCTACTATAATCAATTCATTTTAAGAATTTTTAAGTGGTACCGTTAGGCTGCCTAATTTTTTTAAGGGATTTCTTATCTAACTTTTAATTCAGCGAGATTCCCATTGTTCACAACTTATTTATTTCATGTGGTGTATTGTGTACTGCCTTTTGATATATATTATCATTACTATCATTAAATTCATGGTATTATGTGATTAATTTTGTGGTTATTAACTTTGGTTCATATGACTCGATTGATTACAACGTGGTAAGGGGTTTTTCATCTAACTTTTTATCCTCGTGAGATTCATGCTATATTATCCACTACTTCCTTTTTGTGGTGTATGTACTACCCATGCTTGTATTCTTTGTGTAATATATTTTAATTTATGGGTATTTAAATCTTAATTGTATGAACCTTCTTTCATGTGGTGTATGTTTCGTAGGTTACCAAATCGTTAAGAGACCCTTTCACCCCCCTCTTTTTTAAAACGCTTCTTTTTATTATGTCTTTTAATTCACATCTTATTATGTTGGGATATGTTCTTCTATATCCTTATTTCTATAAATATTATGTCCATGTGATGGGATACTAGTTTCTCTCTCATCAACTCGGTTTCTTGAATTGTATTGTGACATCGGTAGGTTGTCGAATTTTTGTAAGGGAGATTCTTTACCCAATTTCAATTCTTTGGATTCAACTTGTACTAATTGAATATGTCATACTATGAATACGTGTGAATGTCCTCTTATTTTTTTACACATAATAACCACTTATATTGGGTGTATTTATATTTTTCACACATAATTATGAGATTGATTTATCTTTAATTTAAGGATACCATCTTTATAAGGGATTTCCTCTCAATTTACATTTCCATTGAGACTTCATTTTTGTTATACATCAAATGCACTCTTATATGGTGTATATACTGTCCTTTGACATATTATATCATGAATCCCTTTATTCTCAAGATATAATAAAGTTCTGATTAAATGTTATTCCACAATTTTTTGTATTCAAGAGTCTCTCATTTAGCTATGAACTCTTTAACAAAAATATCATGTTTAATTGTTTTAAAGATTTATCGTTCTGAATATTTATCATTAATGTCCAAGTTTTAAAAATGGTTTTGAATATTTATTTATATGGACATTAATGTTTTAAAATTTTAATTCCATTAAAATCTCCAAAGTGGTATGGGACACTTTGATTCAAAAATCCTTTTTTAAATGGTTTTTGAAAGTGGATTGATTATTTCAATATCTTGAAATTAATTATTGTGATTTCAATTGAAATGTTATTGGTGAAATGTTTATATTTGATATATTTTAGGTGTTATGATGGTACATGGACATTTGACCGGTGGTTAAGTGATAAACCATATGACAGGTGGTGATGTGAATTCCTAGACGGGTGGTTACGTTATAACCTCCAATGCATTGGGTATGGAAGTCGGCCTATGGCTGTTCCATTTAGTGATATGTATAGAAGTCGACTGTATGGTTATTCTATTTATGTATGTTTATGTCCCATGTTACCTTTATATGTTATGTGTTCTTTATATGGGTTTTATGGTAATATTTTGGTTACACAAGGGTAGGTAATGATCATTTATTCAGTGAAGAGTATTTAATACTTCGTAATGGTGGAATGTATTACGTAGGTTAAATTAGTCATGGTTTACTTGTTGTTTTGAAAAAATAACAGTTTTACTTATTTGTGTATCCCTTGTTGAGCTTTTTTATGCTCAACCCATATTTTTGAAATGTTTTTCACAGGAAAAAATTTTGAATAGGGTCAAGGATGGGATCAAGAGGAATTCAAACTATCTTAAACATTGAACTAGACATGACTCTTTTTTTCAAGAGTTCATGTTTTGTAAAAAACTGGATTCTGGGAAGATGTGTCTACTTTGTAAAATTTTGAAATGTAATAGTTATGGCCTAACTCTCTAAAACTCTAAACCTGAAAAGATACTCATTGTGAATTATTCATTTAATTCAATATTATGTAATGTTTTAAGGCTAGGTCCTTATAGTTGGTATCAGAGGTCGGTTTAGACAACAATAGAGGTTAGGGTTCTATCAAAGCATAAGTAACATAACCATGATGGTTAGCATATTAGAAAGAGTCGTAGTTATTTTGAATGAGTTTAAGATAACATGTATAAGTATATACCCTCATCATAAGATATTATATGATGATTTTACTGATATACTCACACTGATATTTTTTGTTTTAGTAAATGGCTTGATCTAGAAGGCTCTAAAGTAACAATGGTTGGGATAAAAATAGTGACAATTTTCTTAACAAGCAACTGAATGAAATGTGGGATGAAATTAGAAATCTTGTGGTTATTCTCAACCAACAATCGTCAGTCATGATTGAAAACGTGATACTTGGTGATTTTTATAAGGAATCGTATATTCAAGAAACAAATCCAAATGGAATTTCAAGTAATAATCATAAAGGTATGTATGTTCAAAAACCTATCTGTCAAGGATGTGGAAAGAAACACCTAGGAAAATGATTCAAAGGGACGATAATATGCTATAAATGTGGGAATTAGGGTCATAAATCAAGTACCAACCACGGAAAAAGGAAGCATTCAGTTGACTCTATGAAAGGGAAAGATGTTATTACTCAGGGATTAATTGAATTTTTTAAATGTGGTGTGCATATTAATTATAAAAACAGGCATCCTACGAAGTTGTTTCAGTAATAGGATCACCAAGATCGTACAAATAGTTGTTTACCAATACCTAATTCCGTTCCGATTGAGGATGAAGAAACTGACAATGATCAATGAAAGGTATATATTATTTCTTAACATATGTTTTGATATTATTGAATCTTAGGATATGATTCATCATTCTGTTTGTATGAAAGAAGTATTTTAGATTAAGTTGAAATGGAATGGATAATGGATCATGATGAAAGTTTAATGTGTAATAAGTCAACATATAAGGGATTCAAGAGATATGGTAGATTTTAGGATGGTGAAATGCTTATAAGTATTAATGCTCTTTTGATGTTGGGAATTACATTAGAAAACCTTTTATAGTATTTGTAACTGTAATGTTTGATATATGAAAATTTTATTCAAGAAATAATTATCTTTTATTTTGTGGATATATTTATAAAGAACCATTTCGGTTTATATGATCCTTGAATTTGAGGAAATTATATGTTAATACATTTTTGGGATGCAAAATAAAAGCTTCTTAGAAAAAATTCATGCTTAAAATATTCTATGGTTATTTTTGAAAAATTTATCTCTTTTTGGGAATTTTAAAAAATTATATAGTTTTTGAAAAGAGACAGCACGTAGACCGTGTGACAACTCGTCACGTCAGACAAAGCTTTGGGAATAGAACCCACAACCAAATAGTGACCTGTATTTATCGCCAACCACTGGACTACGTGAAGTCCCTTGTTAGTTTGACTAATTATTTTTAGTAAGATGATTTTATGAATCTATAATCAGTTTATTTAGGGTTATCTATGGAAATGATTAACCTAGCATGGAGAATATTTTATTAGTTTAATTGCATTTCAATATGAGATTTTAAGAGTAACTCATGTTATTTGGAGATAAATGATAATATTCATCTTGGAAGAATATATGATTAAATACTTTGATGATTTTGGTTTCAATCATTGTTTGGATTACTTTAAAAAAATTAATGAAATATTTTTATTGAATGGTATTTAATGAACTTTGTATTTTGTTAGACAAATTTTGGAGATTAAGAGTAGTTTTACATTATGTAAAAGATTATCATTTTGGGGGATTATCTGATCTTTTACTAAACCATTTGTTTTTAGTTAATATATAAAGACAATGGAATTATATAGTTAATATTTTTGGGATTATTTGATTCTCTAGAAGTTGATTATAGCAATTTTAATGTAAAAAAAGTCATCATGAATACTCATCATTTGGAGAAAATATTATTTTGTGTTAGAAATCTAGTAAAAGATAAATGTCTACAGGTCAATTAAGTATATTTCCTTATGTTTTTATTTAAGCTCATTAATAAATTATTCAATGAAAATTTACATAAAACAAAAACCATGTCTGCTAACTTTTCTAACTAGGGAATCAAAGACTGTTTAACCCATCCCAAGTTTGTGAATTTATAGTGGTTAACTTTTTCTTAAACATGTTTTATATCACTCTCCATCATAACATGAAGGTTTTTTTCTCATTGATTTCCATGTTTTCACGGAATCCTAGTATCTATTGTCTAGGGTAACCTTTTTTACTTCTCTTCCTTTATTTTAATGTGATAGTTTTATTGACTCTTTTTTCGATATGGTGTTCTCAATGAAGTTCCCAAGACCAATTTTTAAATTGTGAGGACTCAATTCCCAAAAGAGGGGAAGGATGTAACATCACTGATAAATGGAGAATATGACATTTTCAGGTTTATTAATATTTGTGAATTAAATATTAATTTTACTTTAGATGGGTCGCTATGTTCGATACCATACCTGATACGCAACAACGGGTTTCATTGAAATCTTATACTGCACACTAATAATATAATATTATTATTTTAAATGGTAGTTAACTCTTAGATGTTGTATTAGAGGGAAAGAATAAAACTAAATACAATATGATAATACATGTTTTTTAAATGTGCTTACATTTATCCAATAAAAGTTTGATGCTTAAAATGTGAATGAATCTAATTTTAAGCATAATTTACACTAAAAGGCCGATTTACCATAATTTAATAGAGAAACCTCATTAAATATAATTTTAGTCACATTAATACATTCTATTTTTCCAAATAAAATTATTCTTCAGAATGGGGATATCAAAATTTACTTTTTGTAAATTTTTGAAATTATTCTGATAAAGTTTATTTTTTAATGAGTATTGAAAAATATTGTATTTTAATTTAAAACTATGTTTTAATCTAATTTATTTATATGGATATATTATATTTCTAATTGTTTTTAAAGTGTAATTAGAATATATTTTTACCATTTATTCCAATTTTGGTCATTGATATTAATTTCAAATTGAATTTGGACATAAACAAGTATCAATCTTTTGATAGTTATTGTTTCTTAATAAAACACTATTTGTTTTGATAAAGGGAATTAATTAATTCCACTTATATGTTTTGAATTTGGAAAAATAGAAATAATTTTTGAATTCAGAATATCCGATATAGATTATGCTGATTTTTTTGTATTTTTCTGAAAAACAACAATTTTTGATGAATAGTGAAACCACTTAGTGGTAGTTAAAAAAACTGACTTTTTCATTTAAATGACATTTTACCACTTCTGTGAATTGAATTTTACAAATACGACATACATGGTTGTTATCAAGTAGTAAAATGTTGTTCTTTAAGATAAAAATACTTTTGGATGATTAGTAACTTTTAACTTTAATTTACCGCGGTTAAAGGTAAATAGGTTAATTCAAGGTAAAAATAGCTTTATAATAATTCAAAATTACCTTAACATTAGTCCAAAACATATTGGTTTTTTTATTAATGACCACGGGCATCTCTGGGTCAAGTTTGGTACCCATTAGATCTACATGGATGTGATAATGACTGTTTAGATTAATTAATTTAACGTAAAGACAAAAATGACATTAACAAAAATCTTTTAGTAACTGATTTCTATATGGTGTTATATAAGTCAAATATTCGACTATAAATATTCATTGGAAAGATAAAACTCTTTACTACATCTTGGTATTTTTTTATAATTTTTAGACAAGAAATAAATTAAATTATTTATGACATAATAATGATGTAGTATTTACCTCATTAATAAATCATTTAAATAAGTAAGATTAAAATGATTAAAACCATATACAAGACATGTCAAATTCTGTTTGGATGATTTTATTTCGACCATGAGTCATCTTATATTCATCTTTAATTATTTTTGGACCATTAAGAACCGGATATAATGATATAATAAAATAATAGTTTCACACTTTCCTAAGGGCCCCTCCTCCCCCTTATAAAAGGAGACCACTTATAACAAATTTCTCACACCTTTCAATCCATTTTACTCATCCATCCTCTGCCAAATAAATCTCCCTACATTCCTATTCTACCCCTAGAACCCATACCTTAGTCATAAGGGACTTCAAGAAGTTTTTTGGTTCAAACCAAAAGAAGTTACCCAAATTAATGGTATCTGTTTCTCTTAAATTGTAATCTTTTATTTTACTTCTCCAACACCTAAACACTTTTTATTCATTTAATTTGTAAAAAAATAAGTATCCTCAATATACTAGGATGTTTTTATGAGTGGTATTTGAGCTACACTTACACACATCTCTATTTAATGGATGAATAACTTAATGTTTCTATGGATGGAAAACTAAGGCCTCACGAAATGATGATTGTTCAAATATCTCCAACCTCCAATCATGGTAGCCATTTTAATGGAACTGTATTTATATGTGATATATATTATTTTTATTTTTTCTTTCTTCTTATTTATTTTCCATTTATTGCACGCCTTTATGGTTTCCATAGTGGGAAAATACGATAATCTCATTTGAGGAAGTGTGGACTACCGCCCCTCAAAGTGATTTGATTCATTAATTCCTTATGTGGGATGTATAAATTATGTAGTTAATGATATTATATATGATATTATACTGTAATTATAATATAACTATGTATCATTATTTTTTATTTCCATTAAAATAAGAAATATAAATGAAAGTAGCGTTCGTACGTACGTATGGCTTACCGTCTCCATGAACGATGCTTTTCATTTATTACCTCTAAATATTATGTACTATTATAAATACATGTATATAGTGGATATATATGATATATATGATATCCAAATCATGAATATAATTCTGGATATAATGAACCATTGACCACATGAACAACATTTGATTATAAGATGTCAATTTTCTACTCCAGTACCAAATATCGACAAAATGGACGTTATTAACTTAAATGACTACATAATGTTTATAACAAGGTAATAAGTGATATTAAAGGAATAATAAACTTTAAAATTGTTATTATGAAATTATAAATTAACTTTACTTTGTTATTCATGAGATTAAAAAATGATCGAGTCATGTCGGACACGAGGTAAGGGATCCGACCTCTCTCCTTCTTTTCAAATACTCTCTTTTATGTCATTTCTTTTATGCTCCATGTTATTATGTTAAAGGATGTTATTTTATATTCACCATACTGTAATATGTAATGAAAAATGGGTATATAACCCCTCTTAATCTCATCAATTCATTTTAATAATTTTACGTGGCACCGTTAGGCTATGGAATTTTTGTAAGGGATTTCATATCTCACTTTTAATTCCATGAGATTCTCATTGTTCGCCACTTATTTATTGAATGTGGAGTACTTTGTACTAACTTTTGATATATATTATCATTACTATCATTATATTCATTGTATTATGTGATTCATTTGGTGGTTATTAACTTTGGGTCATACGACTCGATTGGTTACAACGTGGTAAGGGGTTTTTCATCTCACTTTTTATCCCCGTGAAATTCATGCTATATTTTCCATTACATCCTTTTGTGTGGTGTATGTAATGCCCAGTATTGTATTCTTTTTGTAAGATACTTTAATTTATGGATATTTACATCTTCATTGTATGAACCTTCATTCATGTTGTGTATGTTTCGTAAGTTACCAAATCGGTAAGGGAACCTTTCACCCTCCTCTCTTTTAAAAGGATTCTGTTTGTTATGTCTTTAAATTCACATCTTCTTTTGTTGGGATATGTTCCTCTATATCGTTATTGCTGTAAATTTTATGTCCATATAATGGAATAACCTTTTCTCTCTAATCAACTCAGTTTCGGAATTGTAATGTGATGCCGTTTGGTTGTCGAATTTTTGGAAGGGAGCTTCTTTACCCAATTTCAATTTTTTTGATTCAACTTGTAATTATTGAATATGTCATTTTATGATTATGTGTGAATGAACTATGATTGTTTTCAACATAATATCCACTTATATTGGGTGTATTTATATTTTTCACACATAATTACGAGATTGATTTATCCTTAATTTAAGGATACCATCTTTATAAGGGATTTAATCTCAATGTACATTTCCATTGAAACATCATTTTTGTTATGCACCAAATCCCCAATTATATGGTGTATATAATATCCTATGACATATTATATCATGATCATTTTATTCTAATGATATTATAAAGTTCTGAATATTGTTATTGAACAATTATTTGTATTAAAGAGTCTCTCATTTTGCTAAAAAATCTATAACAAAAATATCATTTTTAAATGATTTAAATATTTATCATTCTAAGTATTTACCTTTAATGTCCATGTTTTAAAAATGGTTTTGAGTATTTATTTATATATACATTAATGTTTTAAAATTATAATTCCATTAAAATATTTAATGTTGAATGGGACACTTTGATTCAATAATCGTTTTTTTAAATGGTTTTTGAAAATGGAATGATTATTTCAATATCTTGATATTACTTCTTGTGATTGAAAATGAAATGTTATTGGTGAAATGTTTATATTTGAAAAATTTTATGTGTTATGATGGTACTTGGTCATTTTACATTGGTTATATGATAAACCATATGACGGGTGGTGCCACGAATACTAGGATGGGTGGTTACGTTATAACCTCCAATGCATTGGGTATGGAAGTCTCCATATGGCTATTCCATTTAGTGATTTGTGTGGAAGTCGACCGTATGGTTGTTCCATTTAAGTATGTTTATGTCCCAAGTCACCTTTATAAGTTATGTGTTCTTTATATGGGTTTTATGGTAATATTATGGTTACAAAAGGGTATGTAATGTTCTTTTTTATCATGAAGAGTATTTACTACTTCATAAAGCTGAAAAGTATTACTTATGTTAATGTATTCATGGTTTACATTTTGTTTTGAAAATCTAACAGTTTTACTTCTTTGTGTATCCCATCCTGAGTTTTTTATGCTCACCCCAAATTTTTGAAATGTTTTTCACAGGACAAAATGTGGAATAGGGTCATGGATGGGATCAAGGAAAAATCATGTTGTCTTAAACAAGGAACTAGACAAGACTCTTTTTTTCAAGAGTTCATGTTTTGTAAAAAAATGGTTACTGGGAAGAAATGTATATATTGTAATATTTTGAAATGTAATAGTTATGGCCTAAATCTCTAAATCTCTAAACCTGAAAAGATACTCAATGTGAATTATTTATTTAATTCATGATTATGTAATGTTTTAAGGCCGGGTCCTTATACGGGCCATCTACATGACACTGCTCCAAGAAGGACCACTAGAAACCCAATCCACGGGCACTAAAAGCATTACCCAAACCTATGAAAAAATAACAAATTTTACTTACACCGATGGATGTAAGAAGGGTTTTATCCAAAGCCCAATATGATTACACCACTAAAATATTCCATGATATAAAAACTCATTGAGAAAAATCTTGTAATTTTTCATAAACCTAAATTTATAATAAGAATTTTTATGAGATTCTACACTAAATAAACATAGTTTTCCAGTGATCTACATTAATCAATAAACACATTAAAATAGAATTCAAATGAAACTGAATTTTACAGCCAAATATATTGTGTGTTGATGCTAAGCACAAAGTATTTAATGAGAGGAAACAATGATAAATAACCCCTAGAAACTTTCTCATTGTGGATCCCCGGAACATTGTATCTCGGTGAAATTAACCATATAGAAATTTTTTCCCGTGCAAATGAGCCACTATTAGGGATCACATTCATAACCTAGTTTTCCACTAACATCATCATCATAATCATCACATTTTAGTTATCATTTTCCTCGTCAATCATTCTATGTGAAACAGTGTCCAAACCCCACGAGATCACATGCATACTAGTACACGTCCACCCACCTAAATACTCAGGTTTTCCTACTAATGATCAAAAAAGAATCACAACCCTTGAAATACAATTTGAACATGATGATACAACATACAAGTCACACACACACACCAAAAATTTCACATATATGTCACCCAACTCACACAATTCACTTTTTTATTCAAATTCATTTTCAAACAATACTCACTCCAATATAACCCGCAACATTCTTTATATCTCTATCACAATTAAATAAATACATTGATCAATTTTTGAAAACGTTTCCAAAATGGTAAAAATCACATAACATACCATTCAGAACAAAAAAGGCCATTTTTTAAAAATACACCCACCCAAATATTACATAAAATTCCTTTGCACATTGTGTAACTCAATAACCCATTTACAATTTAAATTAAACACCATCACGAAGAATGGAAAGTTTTTGAACCTAAAACAAAATGAAAACCCCTTTTTTAAACCTAAATGTACACCAATACCCAACAAAATAAATATAGGCATCCAAAAAAACATTTAATAAACCACTTTCTTATGTTTTAAAATATACCCAATTAGTGCCACAAGAGTTACAAATGGAAAACGCCGAATTTGAAGCAAAAGTGAAACATTAAAATTAATTGCTTGATAAAATCCATCAAAAATGGTTATTTCACATTGTAATGAATATAAGTAATATTAAAAATAAATAAATCAAGTATTCTAACTCATAAATAAATGTTTACACGTGGAATATCCTACTGAATGTGCTAAAACCCTTAAATCATGGTGTAAAACATCAACGACACCACCGCTACACCACAATGGAGTGAAATCAAGCCCAAGACCACAGTATTTCACCAAAAACACTCATGTAACCCCTAGGTACTAATACTAGCTTATAAATTATTTATAAACTCATGAAATGTAGAAGATACTCTAAAAATTGTGTGGAACATGAGAGTAGACCAACTTACTCGAGATATCATGATTAAAACTACCCAAATACACTAGTAGATAAATTTATAAATAGCCAAAAATGAAATTGAGATATGAATAAGGATAATGAAGTCATGTAGTAACTGTAATGGGAGAAAATGATTAAAAATAACATGAGTTGTGAAAGAAATAATTTACCTCAACAAATATGAACGATTTGAGAAATATTGAGAATTGTCACCCTAATTTGTGATTAATATGACCTCCAATGAGGGAGAGAAGAGCATGGGGCGCTCCTTGGGTTATTGGACTCGGTTTAGAGTTGGAATCACTGAAAAAACATAAAAATTGAATGATATATTAATGAATTAAAAAACATATAGCAGGAAATGTGCTTTCAGTCTGGCCTAATACTATAATAAAAACACCAAATCCATCATGATTATGGATTCTTATGAGGTCCCAATAGATATGGAGGTTTTAATATAGCATGTTATTATACATGAGAATCAGAATGGGTGTAAAATGTTGAAAAGTTATTGATTTGAAAAAGAAACAAAATTTGTTTTCAAATTTGGAAATGGGCACACGGTTTGGACCAAATCATGAAAACACACCCGTTCATCCTAAAATATATGTGAAACCTCCACAAAAAACTAAGAATGGAAATTAAACAAAAAAATATGTTTAAAATTATTCATGGATGTGACAAGGTAAATGATTTATTCCTTTATAATATAGGTCATTATATTCATATCATCCAATATGACAACAATGAGATAACATTCACATTAAATATTTTAATTGTACATCATGGATCGTTTACATTTCCACGAGACAAAAAAATAGTTTCTGGATTTTTCTATATAGGTGAATAAAATTTGATATATATATAGGTGAATATTGAAACCATACATATGGATATATAAATAAAATAATTAGGGAATATTTTTTTAAATTGTGCGACCCAAATATGTGAGGGGTGGTTTGGAGATAGTAGTATGTGCTTTTTCTACTCACATTTTCCAAAAACCAATATTCCAAACTAAGGTTTGTTCTTTTATTTTTTCTAAAATTAGATTTTAACATGGTTATTATCACATATAACAATTTTTTTCTCGTATATTAGGCTCATGAATTCCACTTCTTCTCATATCGTTCTGGGTTGTTCCTTCCGTCCAAAACCATGTTTTAATGGTTCTATTTATATTGGATCTATATATTAAATAGTAATTCTATATATTCTCTATTTATATTTATATATCCACATATTCTCTCAATGATAATGTTGGATCAAATCTATTATGGACATTTTTATGGTCTGTTACTTTTTTTTATAAGATATTGATTATAGGTATTGGAAGGAATATGTTTTGTTCCTAAATATAAATGCCTCTTTGTGAAAATCATATTAATTGTCTCTTTTGGAGAATTAGGTGTAATCATTATCACTCAATTAATATGGAACATAGTGGAATGGATCTTCATAAATCATTATTTTATTCTGGTATGAAATTACATAGAAAATATGTAATGAAAATACATATTTTTGAATGATTTTTAAATGATATATTTTAATTAAGGATAAAACTTTCCTTCCCAAAAACCATTTTGAAAAAGATTTTTAAATGAATGATTTAATTAACATCTTGTCTTAGTTAGGTCTATGTGTGTTCATTGGGATAGATCATGGTCATGATGTACAAATTTAATGTTTTCATTGAGGATGGTTGTGAAGTACTTCCATCAATTTGGTTAAACACATGATGAATTGGTGATAGGATCACTCACCACTCATTAATATATAGAGTTTAACAGAATTGTTTTTGATTTGTGTATGAGAAACAGATAGTTGTTCCTTGTTATGAGGAATGATATTATAATTCAATTAATTTCCTCATACATGGAAATCAATTATGGATTTGTATAAAACTATTTATATACTTCCCAATTATTTAATATAAAAATTATTACTTGTTCATGTCCATGTGGAATGTGTTGGGATGTATCTCGGGTTTCCTATAGTGTGTTATACTCACCCCTACAAGGAAAATGTGGTTCATTTTAGATGTTTTTACCCAAAAATATTGAATGAAAAGGTGTCATTCTTCTCTAGTTATGAGGGATGATACAATGGTAAAAGAATGTAGAGTTGTATATTAGAGATAGATCATCATAATAATCATAAATGATCAATCCATTTAGAAATAGAGGCAGTCATGTGAAGTGATTAGTGGGTAATATTGATAATTTTTGGTTTCCTAGTCTATAATGGTAGCTTTTTAATTGTATTTCAAACATAATCTGAAGGAAATTATTAGTTTATTAATTATACCACAGTTTAATAATAAATAAATATTTAACATAAATAAATATGCACAATATTTAGAATATAATGAAGTGGGGATGATGAAATATCTAATAAAGGGTGTTTCTTTTCAAAAATAATATTGACAAATACATGGAATATATATTCTTAAATGATTTTTGATTTGTAATCATATGAATAATATTATAAAGTATATGGAATGGATTTTTGGGGGTTTTGAATCTTAATGAATTAAAAATTTTAATAGAGGAGTGAAAGCACTTGGTTACTAGAAGACTAATTTTTATAGATTTATAAATACATTGAATTTCAATAAACTAATGATAATGAATATTTAATATCTATGATATGAATTATTAATTATCATTCTAAATGGTATAGTGTATATCCAAATCATTTAGTCATGTTATGTAAATGTTTCAAAGGTTCTATGTTTAGAAATGTCAACTTCAAACTTGGTTTCATCCATCCTCCAAAGTGACAAATAAATTTTAAGCCCTTTATGTAAAATAATTTTAATATAAAAATCAAGATATAGATTCATGGATTTAAAATGATAATTTTTTATCCTTAAATCCTGATTGAAAATATAATCATGCATTCTCGTTCATCGTAAATTGTATGACAACACTATAAAGGGAAGATTAGCTTCCTTAATCATGTCAAATGAGATGAAAATTTTAATTCTGCATTTCTTAACATTTCTATTTTTTTATAGAATCAAAATAAGAATGAAATATATAGTGTTTTTGAATAAATATTTATTTATTTAATTTTATATAAAATTGTTTTTTATGAGGTAGTAAATTATAGATTTGTTCATTGGAATATGATTTTAAGGGAAATCATGATACTTTTATAGACTAGAATTCTGCGAATAAGAGCAATGGTAATTAGAAAATTAGTAAAAAATCCAATTAAAATGATTCTAAAACATAGAATAGAAATGGAAAATCATTCATGGTCACTGAAATGTATTTTGGATGCAAACATGTGAAGGTTAAATAAGATGATATTGAGCTTCAGTAACTGGACGTTGATGGTAAATATCATGGAATGGAAGAGAATTATGTAATAGATTATAGGATTAATGGAGAACATCATATTAAATAGATAAAAAATTGTGTAGATAAAATAAAAAATAATAGAGTGAAATGGTGGAGGATGATGAGTAGGAATATGTTGATTAAATCACAAAAAAGAGATTATTTAGATGATCACTGAGAAATATAACAATAATAGTAATAACATGTTGATATCTAAATAATATATTTTCATTCAATTATAATAGTGATAACATAAAATATTCAGCATCATGATAAAAATCAAGAACATGAGTTAGTCATTGAGAAACCATCTCCTGATGTAACTACTAATAAGTGTCCGTGAGTTGAAAAAAAGAATGATGAGACCTTGGTGACATCCAAATAATCTTATTCAAATTCAGTATAGGACTAATCTATAGTGACACATGGTACGGTTCATCTATAGAGAGATTATTAAGGTATATATAAGAATTTAATATCCATGAAAAAACCTCATTGATTTTGTAGAATGATTCCTAATATTAAATCTAAAACTAAATTTATATTTCATTCTCTATTTTTGAGGTATAACTAATTAAAAAACTACTAAAAACTTATGTAATATTAGTTTTTTAATATACGCACCTTTTGAATATAAAGGATGAACCTATGGTTCATTTTATCAATTTTAGAAGGATTCGTCTTTCTAGATTATGATACCAAATTATTTCTATTAATTGTCATACACATACTAGGAAACTATATATTTCATTTATTATATATAATTTGACAGTAATTTAGTATTTAATGTCAACCATTTGGTGATTAGATGTGATTTGGATCATAAATGATTCATATTTTCTTCCTTTTTATCTATTCTTTCAAATGCTATCAATTAATAAAATCATTATGGTAGAATATTTAATCCATTGATGAACAAACTAATGATCACCTGAACATGATAATAGATTTTAATTTTTTGATTAAACCATTGGATAACATTTTATCCTCTTTCGTTCTCTTGTCTAACAAAATGATCAAAAAATGCATGGATAGTAGTCATCTCTCTAAGGATATATTTACCAGAGAAAAATACACATATTCTCGTATAATAAATCGAATAATTTAAGATGAAAATGAATTTTATTAATTTTAAATTATTTAATTCTTTGGGTTATATAAATTTTATCACTCTACAAAAAATTAAATTTAAATTTTCATCTTTTTTGGTTATTGAAGAAGCAATATTTTCCATTTGGATTTTATAAGTCTTGGCTCATGGAGTAAGAATAAAATTAAATGGGTATATATGTCTCAATTTCAAAATTTCTTATTGATTAATGCTTAATGATTTAATTCAAGGACATAATTTATATAATATTCCATTCCTTAATTCATGATAATGATATTGTTTGTGAAATTGAGCAACTCAGTTATCTTCAAATAAAAAAACCTCAAATTAATACAAATAAATTTTGTTTTAAAAATGAATTTGATATCTTTCATATATTAAATTATATAATTAAATTCAAATTTGATAAATGTTAAGAGATTTTAATGGTGAAATGATTTTATTAATATGATAAGAATACATTTGTATTTCATATAATATAAAAGTCTAATAATGTTAAAAACCACGTACATTTATTTGAATTGTAGAGGTTTTGATTGAAATAAGATACAACTGTTCAATCATATTATTTGTTATTATTTGTATATCTTCAATGAATTTGATGTACTAAATTTATTTTTGAGATATAGAATTATACAATCTATGATCACTAATGGGGATAACTAGCTTCAAACTAAAATTCCATTACACATGGAGATTAAGAAGTTATCTATGGGTTGAATTCAAATTCTGTTACAAGCCTTGATGGATTATCAAATTATTATTTTCAATAATGTTTTGGTACTAAACAATTTGACAGTGACAATAAGTTTAAATAATTATTTATGAGTAGTCATTTCAAAAATTGAATTAACTACAAATTTTTCACACTAATTCATAATGTTCCAAATGTTGATGAGATTCATCTCTTCTGCCAGGTGTCTTTCTATAACTATCTAAATAGGATTAATAGAAAAAATTTGTATCATCCTTCTATGTTGATAGATATTGTTGTCCCTCTGAACAATTTTGGGTTCATTAATGGTAAAAAGATACCCAACATTCTAATTTCTTCATTAATGTTTGTTAATATATTTCAGAATGTAGTGATAAATACAAATTTTACATTTAACCTAATATTTTTCAATCTTTTATACTATTAATTAATTTTATTATTTCATTTTTAAATAAATATGTATTTAATAACACATTTATTTACTGGTTTAATAACTTATATAAATATGTTATACTTTTTATTTGTATTAATTGAGTGATTGAATGTTTTTTTCTTATTCTCATGGGGTTATGTATGACTATCCTATCATTGATATTCTCTTTACTATATATAATAATTACCTTAGTTTCCTGATCTTAAAAATATAGGATAAATGTTTCTATAGAAAAAAATTCTATTGGATAGAGGATTGCGTAATATGTGTTATATTCTCTATGGAAATGAACACATTAGTTTTACCTCTCAATATAAAATTATACTACCTAATTAAACCAACCCAAATATCAAGGTAATCTATAACCTATGTAGGATTATTATAATTAATCTCAAAATGGAAGGTGGAGTAAAATTTGGCACCCCCCCCCCAAATCCACATAAATAAATTCAATTTATTTCTATAGAAATCATAAATATTACATGGGTATATAAAGTAATATAATTAATTAGGATTATTTTTATAATAAAAAATTGTGATATATCATCAGAAATACAAAATTGTGATAGGTTTTACACACTCCTTTCAATAATTTTTACCCCCTAAAAAACACCTATCCACTCATGGGTTAGATTTTATTAAACATTATTAAGATTAGAATTCATCTTAGTGGGAATTGAAATTTTAGAAGTCAAATAAATTATTTTGTAATAAGGATACCTTACTTGATTTTATATTGACAACCAACATAGGAGTTCACTTTTACACAATTTTATAAAAGGAAAAAACTATAAATTAAATAACATGGTTCAAGATGAATTCTCATATACACTTTAAAACTAATGGTTATATATATCATGCAATTTTTATTGAATATTTGAAATCTACAGAATCCCATGAAAAATATATGTTATGCACAAAAACATGCACATTACATTGTAGGATAAAACCTATTTATGTATTTATTTTTATAAATCATATATATTTAACTATAACCCCTTCAAATATATGTTTTATATCCCACCATTTACCTACATGTACTCCATGTGTCATGATTCAATTAACTCCCTAGAAATATATCTAGTATTATCTAGGATATCGAAGTGGTCAATCTATTAATCTTAACAAATATTATTTATCTTATGCTATATCTTTTATCATCATTCATTATCTCTGTAATATATATCCTATTTTATAATCAATTATATTTATATAAACCTTCAAAATTATTTATGATATTATAAGGATCATGAAAATGTCTTTATTAATAAAAAAATTAGTATAATAAGCATGTAATTGTTCTTCATTCATTTATATATATGAAAACATTTTTTCATTGTAGTAAACACAGTGTAGAAAAAATCTATCTCATATCTCAATGGGAACGAATAGACTATTGGGTTAACTTCTTCCCATAAAAATTTCATTTAAGCATTATTCCTCTTTCCCTCTATCACAAAGAAAACATCCATCATGTACGCTCAATCACATGCCACAACCATTCTATTTTAACCTTATGAAATCATTGGAAAACCCATGTTTAGTAGGGATCTCATCACATCATAAATATATGTATCATTCCATATGATATGAGGAACATTAAAAAAACCTTTCTAGGTGTAATCATCTACTAATAGGACATGGGACTTCTAGGACCAGCAAATTAGTTCCACTACCTTATCTGAATCATATGTGATGCAAGTAACAACCACAATGTGGCCTCACTCAATCAATTCTTCATCATTATAATCCATAAAAAAATTCATGCACCCTACGGTCACAATTACATATTTTTAATAACATCAAAATATAACACAATGAAAAGTATTCCCTTAAGCATAGACATAATTGATAATATAACATGGATCAGTAAAAATCCTCAAGACAATAATAGTTATATATCTCAATGATAATGAATATATAAAATATTATAAATCTGGGACATATGGTCAACTTGTGACACATAATGACATTTAATATATTATATATTATGTGGAACCCCAAAATGAGTTTTTCCCATATTTAAATACATCTCAGGATAGTTGTTTTAAAATATATACTATTGTAACATACATGGTTTACAACAAGCATGATTGGTGTCAGTATTTGACCTGCATCATTCCTTTCCACCATGCATGTGAGAGGATTAAAAACTCATATCCAATTCATCCCCTTTTCCTTGTGATGGTTGTATGGTCCATTGGGCTATCGTAATCTCCCAAAAGTGTGTGTGTTGGTATAATTGTATCATCTACACTAAAAAATTTAAATAAGTAAAATTATGACAAAATATATATTTTTTTCCAAAATTTTCATTAAAATTCAATTATGCATAAAATTAATTATAATCATTAACAAATGTTCATAAGAAATTATTTTAAATTCAAAAATTAAAGGAAATGAATTAAAAATGTTTAACTAAAATATTTTTATCAAAACGCCCACACCAAAATGATTATTTCCTATAAGAATATAACCTCAAATCAAACTAAAGGTGAGGAACATAAATCCAATATTCCAATTTCAAAGAAAGAAAATAAAAAAATGAATGGGAATAGAAATCATTGTGTATTATATAAATATATGATTGAATTAGTCACTTTAAAAATAATCAATCACAATTTAATGTAAATTTTACATTTTTAAATTGTTGAGAAATCCAATAACATCGATTGAATAATTATAATTTATTATTACTATGCTTGAAACTCATAATCATCCTCAATTTATTTTTTACCTCATCACAAAATGTAAAATTTTAATGTATTTATGATCTTACCTTAAATAATTTTTTTACCATGGGCTTCAATACATGATCCTTACCATACCTTATGTTAGATCTTTAATGTCCACTTTTTAAAGACAAATATCACAAATATTAATGAGGTATTTTCAATTAAAAATCATCTAAAGAAAACACTTTCGGAAGGTAGGTAATGATGTGAAAAAATTAAAATCTCAAAATGTGGTTAAATGATAGGCAATATTTCATAATTATAAAATTCAATGTAAAAAAATTCCTATTTCAAATTATCATATCCCTACCTCCCAATATCAGTGTATAATTCCTGAATACATGAATTCATAAGTATTGATATCCTCTTGTTTTTATACATTTCCAAAACAATTTCCAATCAAAGATATATTTTTTCATTACTTAAAAAGATGATAATAAAAAAATATCATATCCACCACCAAACCCCATAATATCATGATCATTTATCACAAAATGGTGATTCTGACCCTAATAATAAAAAAATTCTTAACATTCTCCATTTTCTCTCACATTCATCTTTATATTCATATTTTTAAGAGGCATATAAATTACTATAAAATTAAATATATCATGAATATTTATAAATCCCAATGGAAACACTTCCACGCTATTCTTTTTAAAAATATCACATCTCTTCCACAATGGATAATTTATCCCATACACATAAACCCTTGAATATCATGAAAAATACATTGAGTTGGTTAAGAAAAGGTAAAATATTATTATAACTTGGGTCTTCCCTATCAATAAAACTACTTGGATTATACTGGTAATATAGTTTACAATTTAAATGTAGGCGTCCTAGATAAGCTAATTTCATAAAAAATCCTCAATTACTTAAAATGTGACTTTTTAAAATAAATGTTATCACAAGATATAAATGAATTTTTTATAGGTTAACAATCCCAATGTACTCTAATTAAATATATATATAGGAATATAAGAAATATATTTAAAGAATCCAGTCATAAATTCTAACATATAAAATTATCCAGTCACTCATTGAATACATAATAACAAAAAACTAATCAACAGTAATTTCAGCAATTAAAAAGACGTAAAAGTAAGAGTAATTTCATCTATATAAATAAAAAAGAATACCTAAATTATTATTCATCAAATAAAATATCATATATTTATTTATACTCTTTTAATCTCGCAATATCACTCATTTAATATAATTAACATTGAAAATTAAAACACTTCATATTGGGGTTCCTATATAATTATTCTATGATCTACTAAAAAGTGTAGAAAATTTTTTATTATCGGGTATACCTAAATCAATCAAAATCATGAATATATTTAAAAATATAGGAAGAGATGAAAGATAATTAATTTAAATTCACCAATGATTTCAACATTAAGCACTTTGTTTATTATTCCTTACTATTTGTTTCTTTTCACACAACATTCCAACAATGGAAAACAACAAGTGAAATAATAATTGGTACATTCTATTAATCTTTGAAATATTTTTAGGGAATTTTACCACTCATAAGGAAATTCATAAACTATATTAATATTTTATTCCAAATAAATTAATGATAATACATTTTTTACCTCACAAAAATATATTTTATTGCAGTCCTTGATCTTGAACATATCAAGTTGGAAAAAAAAAATTATTATGTTATAAAGTTAATAAAACATTGTCCCAATTTTAACCTTGAATTTTATCTAGTGTTATACATCTTTTTTATTATTCTATAAATTTTCAAAAAATATTGAAAATAAGTAAACCATATAGTTTACATCATTGTAGGATGATAAAAAGGATACTTTTTATGTCCAAAATTGGAAAATGTTTTCTTCTTCCACTTCATATTGTTGTTCTCCAAAAAAATATTCTTTAATTTTAATTTGATTAGATTCCACCTCATGATGTTTTACATCATTAACTTTTTCTATGACAATAATTTGAGGTATCCAAATCCTATAAATTTTAATGTTATAATAAATAACTAATGGAAATTTTATTCTTTGAAAATATCCTCTTAGAATCCTGCATCAAAATGATCTATAATTTGTGATCGAGGTTATTATTAATTTAATGTTTCTATTGGATCCATGGTATTCTCATCCATCACTCTTATCATGTAGATCTAGATGGAAAATACTATCAACCCCTCATGTTGTTCCTCTTCTTATTCCTCAATAGTGTTTTTATTATCTTATATTCTCCTCAGTACTTGTAATGATTGCATTTTCAATTGAAATTTGTAAATTATTATCAACATTATGAATTACCAATGATTTGGACTCAAACTATGAATCATTTTTGGGAATATCCATAGGTACTTCTTCATCATTTAATTCCTCCTTGATTAATTTTCTCACTTCCAATGTTTGTTCATTCATGATCTCTAAGAGTGAAATAAATCACTAGAAGTCGTTTTTTATTCTTTTTAATTCCCCTACAAAACTCGAATGTTCTTGTGGTGCACATTTTTTGGTTTTTACTACAATAATTATTTTTTGATATTCCCCTATAACATCAAATTTTATTAAGATATATTTTAATGATTTATTTCTATATGGATGTGGGCTATCATGATGCAATATCCTTATACTAAAAACTATTAGAATTAATTAAAATTAAAAACATTTTATATAAAATACTTGTAAACAAAAAAGTGGGATAGAAATGCCTTATCTTGACTCTTGGTTTAGTGTTATTCCTACTTCATGGAAGTGGTTCCAAAAACAACATTGAGCCTATATGTGTCGTTACATCCAATGGTCATAAGTTAGTTTATAATTTATAAACTCAGAAATATGGGTCACTATAACTAATAATAATTAATATGGGATATCAAATTTTAGAGGCTATAACCACAATTAATATAAAATAATAATTAAAAAATCATCAATTCTCATCATTTTCAAAAACTAGATTACAAAAACTAATGTATGTGAACAGGACTGACTCAACAAATAATAATATAGGATGAAGGTAATGAAACTAAATCTAGGGATGGTTTATCATCATAATTATTAATTTATCCCTACCTATTAAGATAAGTGATACTATTATCCAAAATAAACCTTTGTGATACCTAGTTCCACCACTATGCAAAATGTAGAACAACATTAGAAGAGTGAACCATCCCTCAATGTAATTTATAACAAACCTCGGTTTATTAGAATATATCTTAAAATGAATGGTGGAGTTAATTAAGTTTTTCACTCCTTACCTCCCTACCACTAAATAGGATATCCTATATTATAAACCATCACTCTAACTATGAACTAAATAACAAGATATAGATTAATGCTCAATATAGTACTTAATAGATATGAACCCTCACAAGAAAAATAGATTTCTGACATGTAACACACACTTCCTTTAGTAAACTCAACCCTATTATATGACAAATATACACTCATTTATGAGTGTTCATAAACAATTAATAAACTAATAATTTATATTACTTGGTATAGTGATGTTTATCCAGGATGAAATAATTATGAAATAACAAAACCATATTTTAATTATTATGGAAAACCAATACTGGATTTCATCTTTTACACAAGGAAGACAAAAAGGTGAATAATTGTAGAAGTGAATCATCAACATTGAAAACATTTTCTAATCCACCCATTTTACAAAGGTATGATAGAGTTATTACCAATTACCTTATATATTATCATCACATGGAATCCCTTGTTCATGTTTGATGTTATATAGAATCAAATCCTTCTATTTACATACAGAATCCTCTTCATGCATCTATTTTCAAATCCCCTTTATCTTATCCTTTATCTTCTCTAAATACAAGTCATATCACCCACTATTTTTTAATATATACCACATGTATTGTAATATCCCATATCCAGTTACCCAGAGTTGGTGCATTATTATATAAAATTTGTGTGATCAAAGAAGAACATGTCCCAAAAGATAGGTATGTTTAGTGTCCTTGGAAGAACTAGATATAAATATAAGTTTTACATTACATTATGAAATAAAAACACATTTTTTCTCTTTTTAACACACTCATATTAATTATGATATCTCTACATGTTAGTAATAATATACTTCTTCACATCCTAGAAAAAATAATATATAAGAAAAATGTGAGTTCAGATGCTCAGTAAGAATAACTATATAAAGACAACTATTAGAAATATGCATAAACATCATAGGAAATGTATAATACTAAATGAAAATACTTCAAAATATAAACATTAGAATAATTTTGAAAAGATAAATCAAATAATTCCATTCTCTTATATACTTGTAAATTACCCTATTTGAATAATCCCATGTAATATCAACAACTAATTTCATAATGATTGAATGAATAATGTCAGACAACATAACAACATATTTAAGGCCTCATTCTAATACTAAAAATAAAAATACTTTCAAGGCCTTGTTCTAAACTACTTTTCTGTCTAATAAGACTTTTCTATTAATCAAGGGGTTATAGGGGGCCATGCCCGTCACTTACTACTTCCTATGCATTCCTCAATGAAAAAGGTGAAACACAACATAAATAATTATATTAAACAAACATATGAAATGTTAATAATTTAATCATAAACTATTAATGACATAAAAATAGAACATCCACAGTCTAACATATCATAAAAATATCAATACAATATAGAATATTCTGTCATTATAAATAAAATTCTATTATACATAAAATCCATCAATATATGTTGACAACGATGGAATAAATCCAACAAACTATTTATTAGAAATATCACTTTTTAATTTGAAATCATTTAAAAGTTAATAAATTATAAAATATATCAATTATTTTGAAAATATTTATATACTCTTTTAGTGGAATATTAGATGGTGTGTAATGGAAGAAAATTTCTTCAACCACCGTATTAGTTAAAAAACATTTGTTCCTTAATTTTTTTAAAAGGTCGTAATATACCTTGTTTGGAAAACAATGGAATGATTCCTATCAAAACATTTTATAAAAAGTAAAAAAAGGGTATAAATGACTTTAAACCATAGTCTATGAAATAGTAAAAATGTTTTGAAATACATTTTTATGAATCACGTGTGTGGATGATAAATAAGTCCCAGTTGATACATACATACAAATAACCTCAGATAATAAGAAGATTGTAAAATTAACCCTTAACTTATATATTTCCTCAAATAAGGGTATCTTAACCCCCTTTATAATGGTTAAATAATAGTTATTTAATTATAAAATAACCCCATACTTAAATATGAAATCATATATGATCCACTAATATTTCATTGTTGATAATATTTCACCAGTCTCATTGTTTCAGGTGATAACTAATTTGTTTTCCTTCATATTTTTTTCGTATGTAATGTTTCATTTTGATAGGATGTATTTGATTCATTAAAAAAGTGATTTAAGTTCGTAATCATTATCTCTTTAATCATCACCATACAATTATTCTTGAATGGTAACGATGGGGAATGAAATCGCAATGCGTCATGGAGACGGTAAGTCGTACGTACACACGAGCAACAATATAACTATATTGATGGTCAAATAATATGTAATTTAATGTAATATTATGTATTTAAAATAATTAAAGTTTTATATTTATTATTTATATAAATTATAATAATTATTATAGCTATAAAAATAATGATATGTTCAATAACAAACTACACCATGATGTAGAGACGGTAATCCATACATACACATGTATTGTAACTTCGTCATTCATAGGATAGATAGAATAATGAATATAGTTGGACCATATTTATAATTACATGATAGTATTTATATGTTATTGGAATTATTATTTTAATATGGAAACCAAAAATAAATTGGTTGTTGAAGAATAAAATCACTTTGAAAGAGATGATGAAATAATAACTTCTTTTTTGAGTGCATCCTTTTGATTTGAACAAAAGATCTCCATAGGATGGATTAATGATAAAATTGATGAATATAAGATGATTTTAGGGTATTTTGGATGAGATTTGAGTAGGGTTTGACTGAGAAAAAAGGCTTTGGAGATGTGGAATTCGGTAAGGGGAAGTACCCTTTTATAAGAGATCTGAGGGAACTTTAGGAAATGCTTAAATATTAAATTATAATAAAATTAATTTCGGTTTATAATATCTCAAAATTTATTTATTTATGTAATATGTTTTTTAAGGGTCGAAATCCTATCAACCAATAGGTTTATACATGTTTAGGCAACCATATTAACCTTATATTTAGATTTAACTCTTAGATAAATAGTTTAACTTTTACCATGTCTTCTTGTATTGTCACACTATATGGTCAATAAAAATACAATAAAATGACAAGAGAACCATATGTAATTTATTATTGACATTTTTAACATTATATTATTCATTTTGATAAACCTTTAATTATTACAACAATTATATAATTTAATAAAAAATTATTGGTTTTAAAAACTCATTTATGTAAATTTAGACATTATTTAGTATTTGGTATTTTCAATGTCATAAAAATATGATTCCTTAAATAAAATTACATTGAATAAATAATACCATGTTATATTAACCTATAAAAATTGTGTATGTCATCAAAAATATTCAATTTACATTTATTTTAATATTTGTAATATTAATAATTTTAATTGTTCTTTAATAGGGTAATCTATCCATAATCACTGTGTCATAAATAAATTATCTTATTTAATGTCTAAAATTTTAGAATAAAATACTATGATGTAGGAATTATTTTTAGAATTCTAATGAATATTTCTAGTAAAATTTATCTTATGTATAACCTTATATTAAAAATTGTTTAGTAATTCAAATTTGAATTTAACACTTTTAACTCTTCTTTAAATAAAATATAATAATTTTCCTAATCTAATCCATGTGGATCAAAAAGGATCATATTTTTTTCTTAAGTTTGATTTTGGTCAAAATTAATTTATACAATAGAACAGTACATGTGTTGGGGTAATTATAATATTATGTTTACCAGTAATTAGCTTATTTATTTTTAATCGTGGTAAATAAAATTAAAAAATAACTATTCACAATAAATTATTTTGAACCACATTTTACATAAAAATGACAACCGTGTCTATATTATTTTTGAAATTCAGTATGTAGAAGTTGTAAAATTACATTTAATGTAAATTTGGAAATGTTCCAAGAATGTGGTTAAATGATTTCAAATCGTTCAATAAAATTATTTTATCAATTATTATTATAAGAAGACTCTAAATAATTTCATTGAACTAATATATGTTTTAGGTATATATTTTGACTTTAAAATTAATTTAAATTATAATAATTATTATTATTTAAATGAAAAGTCGTTTTTGAACAATAACATAGTGTTTTCACTATTTATCAAAAATTGAAAGATTTTAAAAAATACCAAAAATCCAGCCAAAGCTATTTTTGATATTTTGAATCCGATAATGAGGTCCATTTTGAGAAATGAAATTTATAAAATTTCAAAAATTTGGTATTTCTACTCATAACTTCTTTTTTAAAAGTCCAGTTTGATTGGTCGTGGTGTGCTAATTCTCGAAACTGCATACAACACAATAAATTATTTTATTCAAAGAGATGAATATCGTTGAAGCTTGGGGTGTTAAATTCTTCCCTCGTTCAAATAATTTTATCCTCCATGTTTCTACAATATTACTGCATAAAATTATTCAGGTGGTTCTTCTTCATATGTTCATTCTGTTCCCATGTTGTCTCTTCAATTTTATGGTTTCTCCAAATAACTTTTACCAGTTGAGTCATCCAGTTTCTTGACAATTACTCTCTAGTATAAATAATTCTGATAGGATCTTCACAATAAGACAGATTAGGTTCCTGTTCTATTTTTTCTTTGGTGATTACATGCATTTGGTTAGTCATGTATTTTCTCAATAGTGATATGCGGAAAACATGGTGGACTTTGGAAAGAATCGGATGCATTTCCAAATGGTAAGCCACAACTACAATTTGTTCTATAATTTCAGATGTTCTGATGTAATTTGGACTTAATTTACCCTTCTTACTAAAACATATAACACCCTTCCATAGATATACCTTCAAGAAAACATCATCTTTTACTTGAAATTACAAATACTTCCTTCAGTTATCTGTATAACCCTTTTTCCAACATTGAGATGCATTAATGTGGGTTTTGATAATCTTTAAATTTTCCATTGTTTCTTCAAAAAGTTCTATGCCTATGTGTTTTATTTCACAAACATCATCCCAACAAGTTTGTGTGTGATATCTTTATTCTATATAACGCTTCATATTGTTCCATATGAATACTTGAATGGAAACTGTTATTGTAGGGAAATTCTACAAGAGGCAAATACTAATCCCACGTACTTTTAATGTCATGTGAGAAAGATATCAACATGTATTAAATGGTTTGAATAGTCTTTTCTAATTGTCACTAGTTTGAGGTTGGTTGACAGTGCTCAAATGAAGTTTAGTATCCAGATATTTCGGACGACTTTTCAAGAATCATGATGTAAAATGGTGATCACAATAGAAAACAATTGATATAGGTACACCACTAAGTCTTAAAAAATCATTAATATATAGTCTTGCTAAACGTTCAAGGGGTAAATCTTCTATTAATGCATTTAAATTTGTTGACATGGTATGACACTTGATAATGACCCATATTGCATCATTTATTCTAGGTGTCTTTAGCCTCATGAAAAGGTTCATCATAATATCATCCTATTTCCACTCAAGTATGGAAATATGTTGCATGAATCCTCTATGAGGTTGTCTTTCAGCCATCACCTATTGAAAAAATATTCGTCTTGACTCATAATCATAAATATTCCTCTACATGGTGTTCCACCAAAAACATTCCTTAAAATCTCTTTACTACTTAGTGCTACAATGTGTTACATAGAAATTGGAGCTATGAGCATCATCCAACAATTCCCTTTTTAGATCACGTATTTCCAGAACAAAAATCTTCTTCCCAAATATCAAAATTAAATCTTTATATTTTAATTCAATCAATCTTCCATCATTTAAAGCATTAATTTTCATTTGAAACTCATCGCCATCATTCTAATAACTTTTTATCCTTTCTAGTAAATATGGTTTGGTGACTATTGGAAAACATATCAATATTTCCCCTGCCAGGATTATTCCAATATCCATCATTACTAGATCCATATATATTAGATCCCTTTCATCTAACATCTTTTTCATAACTCCATGATTTTTTCTTCACAAATCATCTTCAACATTATTTTTCTTCCCCTGTTGGTAGTGTAATTGGAAATCATCATCCATGAGTAGTTCAAGACATCACCTTTTCCTCATGTTGATTTACTTTTATGAGAAAATATACTTCAATATCATGTGATAAGTATATATCTAACATGTTTCACAATAGAGATAGTGTCCCCATATATTAATCGCAAATATTACAGCTTCTAACTGAAGATCATGAGTATGATCATTTTGTTCAAGAATTTTTATCTTTTGCGAGGCATATCAATTAAATCTATCATTATGTAAAGGGACACAAACAAGTCCTTTCATTCATACATCACTATAAATAACAAACCCATCATTCCTCGATGGTAGAATCAAGATAGGATCATTGAATAATATTCTCTCCAATTATTCATAACATTCTTCACACTCTCTTTTCCAAAAAAAAATTTAACCCCTTTAAACGAGAGCATGGTTAATGGGATAGACAATCGAGCAAAATTCTGAACGAAAATCTGATAGTAATATTCTAAACACTACTAAAAAATTGGCAAGGGAAGCGCTGTCATTTTATAAGGGCTAAAAGAGCACTGATAAAGGGGCTCTTTCATCAGCGCTAAAAAAAGCACTGATAAGGACCCCTTTTATCAGTGCTTTTTTTAGTGCTGATCAATTCCCCCCTTTATCAGTTAATTTTTTAGTGCTGATAAAGGGGACCCCTTTATCAGCGCTTTTTTAGTAGCGTTGAAAGGGAGGATTTATCAACACTTTTTCCTACCAGTGATAAATTTTATGTCTCAAATAAATCATGGAAAATAAATTATTGTTATATAAGTATATTTATATTGATATAAATATAATATATATTTTTTTAAATATGTTTTAGATATTATGATTAGACTATAAATTTTATATATATAAAATTTTGTGAAATTGGATTTAAAATATTTTAAAAAATATTATTAATTAATAATTTGGAAATTATAATTGATTAAAACTTATTTAATAAAAATTTGAAGACACAAAAAGCCAAAAAAAATTAATAAAAGATCTAAAATAAGTAGGAAATGTATCTCAAACTTCAAACAGCCATAAATTTTGATCCGAGTGTCCGTTTCAGCTCTAAACCATGTTAAATCATAGCCGGCGATGAGCTCTATGCACTGGTGACTCAATCCAAGCTTCTGTCACATTTTTTGGTGGAAAAAAGGCCTAGAAGGCCACCAAAACTGTGTTTTTAGTCGGGATACCTCGATTTATTAACATTCAAACAAGTATAAATTCTGATCCAGTTGTCTGTTAGGCCTCTTCCACATATTATATTGATGATTGTTGCATTTTCATTGATTTTACTGGTTGTGGAGTTCAAACGGGCATCTGGATTATATGTTATGATCGTTTTAACATTCTACAGCTTTCCAAATACACATATATATGTATTTATTTGTAAATATATTTGTGTATGTGTGTGTGTGTTTTTGTGTGTGTGTGTTGTATATATGTCTTTATGCATTCATTTATTTAATTATAAACACACATATAAAACATATTTCAGAAATGAATTTAAAACAAATCTTATAAGTATATATTAATATACAAATAAATATATGGATAAAAAATTATAACTATATATATTTATTAATATACAAATGAATATATATATACTAATATATGAATAAATATATTTATATTAATATGAATCTATATCAATATATGAAAAAAATAACTATATATATATATAAATAGATAGATATGTCTTTTAATAGAGAAAAAAAAGGAAATAGCATAGTGGTAAAGGTGCAGCCGCGAAGGGGGGGGGGGGGGTTTCTGGTTCGAGTTCAGGTGGAAGCAGAGGGGTGCACGTGTGTGAGGATGTGCAGGAAGGGAAGTGAGTGGGATACCGCCTAGCGCTGATATGGGGTGTCAAGCACTATTAGAAGCTCTCCCCACATTATATAATTCTTTTTTTGACTTTTAACAGCGCTAGAAAAAAGCGCAGATAATGGATTCTTTTATCATCCCTTTTATTTACCACTGATAAAAGGGGCCTTTATAGGTTATTTTCAAAGCACAGATAAAAGGGACCCCCTATATCAGCGCTGAGCTTTACAGTGCTTTTTTAGCGATGTTAAATACAATTTTGAGTGCTGATATAGGTTATTTTTGTAGAAGTTAAACCAATAAAACCACGTACCTCAGTTATACACATCGGTGCAAGCTATTCATGGATTTCCTTTTCCATGGAAGGATAAATTGAGATTCCATCCTTAGAGATAATTTATCCATGAAAAAAATAATTAATCCATAATTCACATATTCTAAAGTTCCCATATAATTCATTTAATCTTAGAGTCTTCAGAATAGTGCCCAAATAATTTTCATCATCTTCGTATATTTTGGAGTATACCAATATATAATCAAAAAATAAGACTAAAATTTCATCAATATATTCATTAAAATCTATGTTCATTAGATCCATGAAAATAGAGGGAGAATTAGTCAGTCTGAAAGGCATTACTATAAACTCATAATGCCCAAACCATGTTCAAAATGTTGTCTTTGAAAATTCTTCCCTCTTCACGGACATCGGATTATATCCAGGTCGAAGGTCAATCATTAATAAATTTTGATCTCAATGATGATGATCAAATGAACCATCAATGTGAGGTAGGGGATACATGTTCATTACTATTATATCATTGATTTTGGTGAAGTCAATGCAAAACTTCAATGATCAACAATTCTTCTTAACAAAAAGTACAGGGGCTCCCATGTAGAAAAACTAGGCCGAATAAATCCTTTATTACTCAATTCCAATAGTTGTCTCTTTTTTTCACTTATTACACAGTGGAAAATCTGTAAGGGGTATTTGATATTGGCCTTGAAGCAGAAATTATGTCAATGGAAAACTCAGTTTCCCAATCTAGAGGATGTCTAGGTAAATCATTTGGAAACACATAAACATATTCTTGAACAAAAGGTTCATTAAACACTTTTACATTCCATTGCTCACCGATTCTTATTTTACTCCCTTCCTCCCTAATAATTTAATTTAGTGCAGCTGTTGGGGTGGATCTGGATGAGAATTAGATGGTGATGTTTCTACTCTAAAGATAAGGGATTCCTTATCATCGTTAAAAACTATAACCTCCTTCTTCTTAAAAATCAATTTGACATCATTGTCTGAAATTCAATACATACCAAGTATTATATCAAATTCAATCATCGTTATGACAATGAGATCGCCAGATATAACACGTTTATATGCCGTAATGGAAACTGATTGAGAAAACATTGTTCTAGTGATACTTCTCTTATGTGTTTTGACTAAAAAATCAATTAATATGTCAAATTAGAAATATTTAATTTTCTAGAAAATCTGGGAAGATAAGAAAGAATGTGATGATCGAGAATCATTTAAAAGCATTGTCTAATTTTGAGGAACCACTTAAAGAACCTACCACCACATTGTTAAGAACTTCAACCTAAACCATTGTGATAGCATAAGCTTATCCTTGATCCCTTGGAATTTTCAAACGTTTTCTTGATGAATAATTCCTCATTTCATTTCAATTGTATCATTATTAATTGAATTCCTCTTTCTTCCCCTTGTAATAAAAAGCATGGGTTCCGTTTTTGACACACATGTATCAAACTCTCATAACCTTTATGAATGTACCAGGTGGTTTCATCCCACAATTATTGTAGGATTGAAATTCAAATTTTCCCTTCTTCCCTTTTTTCCTTTTCCAATGTGTTCACTAGATCTTGTCTTATCTTACTTCACTTTAATGTTATAGGACTAAAAGAAATCATTTTCTGTCTTTATTGCACCTGAGACTATATCTTTATATGATGAGAAGGATTGAGAGAATAACGCTCAATGTAGTAATGGATTTATCACATCAATTAATAGATCAATATTTCTCCTGGGGTTTCTTATATAATTTGATTCATGCATTGGTAACCTTGTTATGTTATCCTTATATTTTGTGACATTCTCATACTCCTTTTACCTCAAGATGGAAAATTTCCTTTCCATATCCACTCGATGTTCACAGGGAAAGTATTTTTCTATGAAAATATATTTAAACTCCCTCTATTGCATATTTGATATTTCGTATCCCCTTTTTAGTTTAGAATTAATGACCACTATTGATCTGCATATCCTAAGAGGTGATAAATGGAAATGATGAATTTTTCCCTTTTGTTACTCCCAGAGCATGAAATATTTTTCCCTACAGTACTTATCCATTGATCTGCTACTAATGGATTTGTAGTATCATTAAATTTTTGTTGTAATTTCCTCATGAAGCGGTCTAACATTGACCCTCCACATTGTAGATCAGGGTACTGTATATGGGTAATGTTATTATTCATAACCTGAGTGAGTTGTCCCAAAATGGTTATAAGCTACTCAACAGTTGTTGTATCAGTAGCTCCACTATAATAATATTGAATTGGAGGGAATCCCCAAAATTGATAACATGTGTTTATATGGTTTCCATTTCTTTGACTAGGCTCCATTTTTCAAAAATGGCATACACTCAATTAGTTTATGAATCACAATGCATAATTCCAAATTTGAAAATACTTATTATAAATTGAACAGTTTATAAATATAATTCCAAATCATAATAAAATTCATTGGGGAAGTATTTACCAATAAATCATTCATAATGGTTTATAAATAAAATGTGAATTATCCTAAGAGTATACCCTAGGAGTGTCAAACCAGGTGCGCAGTAAGTACTATATTTGTGTACCATTACACCTCATGTCAAGACCAAAATACCATATTGTTTTTTTCACTCCTAGGTACATCTGTTCTAGAACTATGTCAACATATAGTATCCATACAAGTATGTATTTCATGAAAACCCATATAATATCTACATTACCCAAATTTTTGGATGTTCTTCTATACTAAACCTCAAAAAATATCTGATGTTAATGTTCCCTAATCGGAGTTTTTCTAAATCAAGTATCCAAGATTTGTACTGAACTTCCTCTAGTATTAGCTATAATAAACCATCTTCAGTTACCCATAGTCAGTTAATTGTTACATTACATTATCATATTCTTAATACAACAAGTACTGAAATAAAAATAAGTTTATTATCCTTTTAAGAACTAGATACATACATAATTTTTACATTAAATTATGAAATAAAAAAACAACATTTTGTATCCTTGGAACACACTCATATCACTCAGTATATCCCTACAGGTCATTGATTATACACATCATTGAATCCTATGAAAAATAAAATATTATAAAGGGGTTAGCTCAAATGCTTGTTAAGGATAACAATATAATGGAATCATTCATAAATAAGCAAAAACATTTAAGACATTGTATATGACTAAAACACCAAACTTTTAATCATAAACATAAGCATAATATGGAAAATATAAATCAAATAATTCCATTTAATTATTCACATTGATATTTTACAAGTCTAATAATAACATGTAATATCAATATCCTATTTCATAATGATAGAATGCATAATTCCAGACAATATACCAACATAGTCAAGGACTCGTGCCAAGACTAAAATTAAAAAATATTGTCAAGGCCCTGTTCTAAGACACTAGTTTCCCTCGTTAGACCTACCGGTGCATTGAGGGGCTATAGTGGGCCCCGCCGATCGCTTACTATGTCCAATTCATTCCTTAGATGAAAAGGGAGAAACATAACATAAACATTTGTATTAAACTAACATGTGAAATGTGTATACATTAACCATAAATCATTAATGACAAAAAAATAGAACATCCATAGTCGTACATATAAGAAAACTATCAATAAACTATAGAATATTGTATCATAATAAATCTACTTCAATTAAAAAAAATCCAACTATAGATGTTGACACAAGATGAAATCAATCCAAAAAAACTATTTAAGAGAAATAACTATATATACTTTGAAATTATTTAAAAGTAATATAATTATAAAATAAAAAAATTATATTGAAAATATTCTTATAAGATTTTAAGGGAAGCATCTAAGTTTTTATAATGGTGGAAAATAACAGCACCCATCGAAAAAGTTAAACAACATTCTTTCCTTTATTTTTTAAAAATGTTATAAAGTACCTTGTTTGGAAAATGATGGAAATATTCATTTATAAAAAATTTATAAAAAGAAAGACATTTGTATAAATGAATATAACCTATAGTATAGGAAATATTTAAAATTCTATGAAATACATTTTTATGAAACACAAATGTGGAAGATAAATAATTCCTTGTAGATACTAACATATAAACAACCTCAAATAATAAAAAGATTGTAAAATTAACTATTAAATTGTACATTTCCTTAGTCGAGGGTAATTTAACATAATTTATAATGGATAAATTATTTTTATTTAATTATATAATAATCACATACATAAATATGATATCTTATATGATCCGCTAATTTTGATTTATTAATAATATTTCAGTAGTATCTTTGTATTGGGTGTTAACTAATTTTTTTTCCTTTAAATGTTTTGTTATGTAAGTAATGTTTGTTAAGGATAGGATATATTTTATTCATATATATATATTTTATATTAAGTTCTTAAAATTATTTTTCTAATAATCAAATGAAAATTATTATTTAATGGTTATGATGGGGAATGAAATCTCATCACGTCATGGAGCTGGTAAGCCGTACGTACACACGAGCATCAATATCATTATATTGATGGTGTAATAGTACATAAATGGATGATATATTATATACTCTCTATAATTAACATGTATTATTTATTATTTACATCAATTATACTCATTATTATACCCATCCAAATAATGAGGTGTTGAAGAACAAACTACAACATGACGTGGTGACTATAAGTTGTAGGTAAGCACGCATGGTAACTTTGGTATTCATTAGATGAATATAATAATGAATATGGTTGTACCATATTTACAATAACATCTCAGTATTCATATGTTTGTGGAGTTATATTATTATTATGGAATCCAAAAATAATGAGGAAGTGGAAGAAGAAAAGAACATTGAAAGAGTTTATAAAACAATTACCACTGCTTCAAGTGGTTCCTTTAAATTTGAACAAAATGGCTCCTTGAGTTGGATTTCTGATCAATTAATGCCTCTATAATGAATTGAGGGTAGTTTTTAGGATATTTGATCATGTTTTGGCTGAGACAAAAGGCTTTTAAGGTGTAAATTTAAGAGAAGTGGAAGTACCCATTTATTAAAGAGGTGAGGGGCACTTTAAGAAAAACATGAAATATAAATTTATTATAATATTATGTTAGGTATCTAGTATCTCCAAATTTATTTATTTCTAGGATAAGGTGAGTATGGGTAGAAATACCTTCAACCAATAGGTTTCAGACATTTACATCTCACCATATTAACCTTATCATTTTGATTTAACCATTCATTAAATAATTTATCTTTTACCATGTCTTCTTGTATTCTTACACAATATGGTTAATAAACATACTATAAAATGTCATGAGAACCATTAGTGGTTCATTAATGACATATGTAACATTATATAAGTAATTTTAATGAAACATTGATTTTTAGTACTATTATAAAATTTAATAATAAAATGTATTTGTTTTAAAAACTCATTCAGGTCAATTTTGAGAATATTTAATCTTTTGTTTTTGTGAAAGTTGTAATAATCTGATTCCATAGAATGAAATATATTGAATCAAACCTAAAATATCATATTCACCTAACAAATTTTTGGATGGTGTAAAATGTTTCAATTTACATTTATTTTATTATTTGTAATTTTAATTATTTTAATATTTCATTAATAAGGTAATTACTACATCATCATTGTGTCGTAAATAAATTTAATTATTTAATTTCTAAAATTATAAATATAATACCATGATGTAGGAAATATTTTTTGATTTATAATTTATATTTATATCTGTATTTATCTTATGTATTACCAGATATTAAAAATGGTTAAGTTATTTAAATTTGAATTTAACACTTTTAACTATTCATCAAATAAAATATAATAAATGTCATATTCTAAACCAATGAGTAGAAAAGTATCATTTTTTCCTAACGTTAAATTTGTTCAAACTAAACTTATAAAATATATGTGGGACATATGATTGGGTAATTATAATTTTTTTACCTTTAATTTCAATATTAACTATTAACTATGGTAAATAAAATTCAAAAGTTACTATTCACCAAAAATTATTTTCCTTATACTGATCAACATTATACCTAATGATGAAAACCATGTCTCTCAGATATTTGAAATTCAGTTCACAGAAGTAGTGAACTAACATTTTATGAAAATTTGGAAATGTGCCCAGATGGTGGAAAAAGATGTTAAATAGTCCAATAAAATTTTATACATCTGATATTATTATAAAAACACACTTATGAAACTCATTGGCCTCAAATAGGTATTATTTATCTTTTTTTACTATAAAATAAATTTATATAAAATTTATTATTATTTAAAAACAATTTCGGTTTTAAACAACAACATAATGTTTTCCACTATTCCTGAAAAATTGAATGTTTTCAGAAAAATACCAAAAAATCACCCTAAGCTATTTTTGATGTTCCGAATCCAAAAATAAAGTCCATTTGGAAAAATAAAATTTATAAAATTTCAAAAAATGGGTATTACTATTTATTACTAATTTTTAAATGTCTAGTTTGATTGGTCGTGATTTGGTAGAACTCGAAGATGCATACAATGTTAGTTATTTTATTATTCAAAGAGAAGTGTATCGTGGAAGATTGGGGTGTTACATCTATAATCATCTCCTTAAATACATATAAATTTGTATTGAATTCTCTGAGAGAGGGTTGTTTGAGATGTAAATCATTTAATCTATTTTTTATCTCACCTCATATCTTGTATCATCCAACCTTCTGACTCAATGATGTCACCAATTTTATAGTTTTTGGTTCCTAATAAACCTCATATATTATGCATGCATTTTTTTATACATACCCTAATGTAACTCTTTTATGATGATCAACCATATGTGCACGATAAATTTTTTTTAGGTTTTATATCTTAATATATAGATTTATGAAGCATAATGAACTTATTATGGTTCAAAGTTATCTTCTCTATTTATTGGAATCCATGGATTACAGTGCAACCATAATACCATGAAACTAGATTCTAAATGATAATCATTATTTACTCTAAACATTTTGAAACATCTATGATGTAAGATCAATCCCACATCGTATCTATCATCTTTTAACATTTCCTAAACATATTTATACTCTTAATAGATTGGTTATCCTCATATCTTACCCTTTATTATCATTCTATTTAATCCATATGCACTTGCTCTACCACATATATGGAGAAAAATATTCAAACATGTTTTAGAAAATCTTGAACCACTATACTAGAGCCACAATTGGATATGAACCATCGCTGATTACAAAACAATGATTAATCCGCAGTTATTAAAATCAACATCACTATAAAAAATAGTGTGTGCATAAACCCCATGATGAAATTACTAATTTGTAATAGCCATATGATATGACATGATGAAAAGGATAACCTATGGAATTGACATACTTTATAAAACAATGTGACTCAAGAATACACATATTCAAAATGGTAGTTCTATTAAATAATGGTAATTGTGAGGTTGCTGATAGTGAATCTGAGAGATATGATGGACATGAGACACTAAATAATTTAATAAATATAATTAATGCACCGCACCTAGAAATTTAGTTGTCCAATATCAAATTGCTTCTCAGGTTGGTTGTGCGCAAAATATGTTTTCATATAATATATATCTCAGAAAAAGCCCAACTATGTATATGTGTTCTCCATAAATCCTCTCGTGCCTCCCCAAACATTACATACTGAACACCATCATATTTCTATCTTGTCCCCTCATCTTAGTGATTATTGGAAAATCCATTGGACCTACCTTTTCTCTCAAAATTGTTTTTGAGGGAATATTTTTATCACTTATAAAATATAGAATTTAATAAAATTACACTAAAAACATTAATTTTTTTATTTTTGAAAATTTTCAGTTAAAACTCAATAATTAAATAAATTAATCGAAAAATAAATAAATGCATATAAAAATAATTTAAATTCAAAAATTTAAGAAATTAAATTTAATGATTTATTAACTAATATGACTACCAGAGATATATGTGGTGTCTCTCCATTCAAATATCATTACATTCCCCTTTTTAAGGGATTCTAGTGGCAGTTTACTATAATGGGATTTTTAATAATTTTCTAAATTTTGTTACTTATTTTGAAGAATAATATATCATTGTTTTTATTTTTATTTTTCATTGATATTTTTTCTCTACAAATCCTGTATAATTTTTTATTTTTTATAAGTGGATCATTTCATTGATTAAAAGTTTTAATATTTATATTATGAATTTTTGGATTTTTTTTATTTGTTAAAATATGTTGACTTATGTCTCAAGGAATTTTTATACTCACACTATCAAATACAGTGATATTGGGAAAAAAATTAATACTTTTGAATTACTCATCATTGATTAATTTTATATAAATACTTATAATATAATATTTTGGGAATAAATACTTCTTGAAATGCATATTTCATAAAAAAATTATGTAACACCCTTTGAAATGTAAAATTTAAAAATGAAAAATTTTACCACCCTTGTAAACAAGGTTCACCAGTCTTTCTAGATCCTAATTAATTAGAACTCCACAATTAATAACACATTTCCTAAAGTAGGGATCAAAATGGGTATCCTTATATATTGGTTCCTTATTACTGTGATATTTTGGAAAACAAACAATGGAAGAACAAGCATTGGCCTATTTGAACCATCAATAGTTTTATAATAGATCCCAGTGGTAATATAGTGTGGTGTTCTACAAATGAAACCAATGTATCATAAGATACCCTTAGATAACTAGGTATATATCCCATGGGTGGTTGTCTCATGAAAAATGTTTTCAAATCCAATACTATGATATAATTGTAGTGGCACCGCTTGAGTATTATGTTTGGGGTCCACAATGAGGTACCTTCTAGAAAGTTTCCTTAGTTGTCTATTAGGGTGGTGAAAGAAAATTGGAAGAACATGTATTGGTATATTGGGACAATCATTGGTTTGATCAGTGACCATAGAGGGTTATAGAGTGTAGTGTGGTTGGATGAAAACTAGGGCATTATAAGAGACTGGTGGGGTCAGGTAACCATGTTCATTACTTGTGGATGGTCAACTCTGGACAAATGGATTCAGAACCAATGTCCATCCATAAGTATAGAGTCACTTCCAAGGTTTTTATGTGTTAGTCCCACAACATGGGAATTTTTCATTAATACGTGAGAGTGTAACACCTATATAATTGTCGGAATTAAAAATAGTAAATATTATTATCCATTTCAACAATTCCACATTTCCCATCATGAGATTACATATTTAGAACTCCAAAGATAAGTATGGTATTCAAAGATTTGTGATCAAGATTAGTGACCTTATAGGATTTTTCCATGGTTTTATATGAATGAAAAAAAATAAAACATGAAAAACATGTGTTAGCCTCTAGGTAAAGTCATTAATCAAATAAAATACCCCAGTGGGTAATAGAATTTAGTGTTCTAGGAATGAAAAAAAGGTGTAATAAGAGATCTGTGGAGTCTAGTAACCAGTTTTAATGCATGTGGATAGTCTTTTCGTGTTAAAATTTTGAAACCCCCATGTCACAGTGTCGTTGTTTTTGTTTAATATTATATTATCATTGCCAGTTTTGAATTTATGTTGGTTAAGTGTGAAAAAGTATTGTGTTTGGAGAATTTTTAAAAGGAACATTGTCCTTCCATGTTGTTAGTACTAACTGTGTGATGTCATTTGGGTGGATATTTCATTTTGATAGATTCGTTATGCATTGATTTTGAATTCTTCTTCAAACAATATGGATCTTCCATAATTCATGTGGGAGATTAAGTGCATCTGAGGTGAGTCACACAAATTCATTAATATATGTGGAAACCTAGAAGTGATCATGTGGCAACTTTATCATAGGAAAATGAAATATTATTGTTGGTACAAGATTGTTCAACAATATATCCATACCATGTGGGTTTTATGTTTCTAGGTTGTGGGATACGCAGAGTGGGCCCATGGTTTGGAAAAACCTAAAACTAAACCATGTGGCATGCCTGTGTTCTTAAATATTATGAATCTCCCCATTTTCACTTCTCATCATTAATGGGTTTTGACCCCTGTTCCCTCCCAAATATGTCAACCAAAATTTTGGAGCTCAATGATGCGCTCCACTCTCCTTCACCTTTTATTCCAATATTTCCTTTGGGAATTTCCAAGAGGTTTTTAGGTATTTTTTCCACCATTTCTCTCTTATTACCTTCCCATCTCTTATCTCATTTTTTTAGGTTCCATCATGAATATAGATATTATGTGTTTGATTTTTGTGTTTTAAGTGCATATAATTTTGTTTTTGTCTATATAGGGTTATCAGATACGATTTTAATCACCATTTGTGTGGTCTCCTTTATAAGTGGATATTTATGAAGTGTTTTTCATTTTATTACACTTCATCAAATGAGTATTTTATATTTATTTGATTCATTTTGTAATTCAAATTGTTCATGTGCTTTATAAATAAATATTTGTACAATGTGTGAGTATATGTGGTATCATTGTGATGATTTAAATCCATTTCAGTGTTTTCTATGATTTGAATAACTATTTTTTTCATTTTAATTTCATGTCTTAGTGTTTGTAATTCAAATATTTGAAGGTGATAAGTTGTTTAGAAATGAATGAGTGGTTTTTGAAATGGTTTTAAATTAAATCATTTCATTTGGAACTTGTTTTCTTTTTTAACGAGTGTAAACTATTTTTTAAATAGATTTTGATTTAAAGTAAGTTGTTGGCCTCAATATTGTTTACAAAGGGGATAATTATGGTATTTCAAATGGGGATTTCAAATGTTTGTGTGATTTTACCATTGTGTAAATTTCAGGAAGTCTTGTTTTCAAATTGATTGAAGGAAACGGTGGTCCATTGGCCTAGTTTTTATTTTCAAAGAGGAATAATGTTATTTGAAATGGGTTTTTTTGAATGTTTTGAATGATTTGAGTGTTGAATATAATATTATAATAAATTACTAGTGTGTAATAATATTAAATGTGAAATTTATTGGTATTAAAAGCCTTGTTTCAGGGATAAAGTATTTTAAGGACGTTTGGTTATAAAATAGTGGTTTCGAAAGGCACCCCTTGATTTATCATTCTTCTATTTACCTCTATTGATTATTCTTGATTACTCTATGATATTTATTTTTCCCCCCTTGTGTGGGAATTTTATTTTTTAGGTCATGGAATATTTTTATATAACGGTATATTCATCATTGAGTGTCATGGGTGATGGTAGATATGGTAATGTCCTTAGTGTTTGACTTTGATTGTGTGTTCCTTTTCCTCACCTATTTAAAATGTCATGGGAGATAGAATCTATGTGGAAGATAAGATTAGTCCCTTTAGTTTTCCAACAAACTGATATATTATAATCCATCATTGTACAAAAAATAGTGGGGGTTTTCATTATAGTTATACTCGAGTCAATAATGTTGAAGAATTATGGATTACACTCCAGTGCATGCTGGTAGATTTTTCACAGGTTGGTATACCATTATAAGGTTGGGTTATTAAAAAGATTGGGATCCTAGGGTATAAACCATATCACATTCAATTTATTTGATAGTTATGGAATGAGGGGATTTTTATCTAGTTCAACTTTGTTTCATTTCCCCTACATTCATTTTCATGCAATCATTCCTTGTTTATATGTTGTTATTTTCATTATGATATTTGGTGCATCTTTGATGTGACTGACCCTTGAGTGTGTAGGGTCATTTCCTTTAGAAATTTTATTTCAAAAATTTTGGAAAATATATTTCAAATTTAAATACTTTTATGGTTGAATTAAAGTGTATTTCAAAATGGTTGTTTTGATTTTAAGGTGAATTCGACTAGAGAAATGTTTCTTTCTAATGATTTTTATTTATATATAATAAATGAGTTGTTTTTTAAAAATTTGAACGAGTTCATGGTTTTGAAATGGCCCATCCCGGTGATTTTTTTAAATATGATAGCAGTTTTGGAAAAAAGTGAAATGTCTTGAAAATTGAATAATGATATATATAGTTTTCCATGAGATATACCTGAAAATCCTACTTAATGGATTATATTAAATATAAATTTTATAAATTTTATTATAAAACATATTCCACAAATTTCTAGTGTATGATAACATATTGGCATTTTAAGCACATGTCTATTAATTTCGTGTCCCAGGTTATTAGTGGGACCTATCGTTCGGTCATCATGGACAACATGGGGTGAGTTTGGTGGTGGTGGGAAATGATATATGGCATGGAGATGGCTCAGGATTCGCTAAAGTTTGTTGGTATATGTTTTATAGTTTTTAAACATTGATCTATTATTCTTTTTTGTATTATTATATTTATGGATGTTTCAAACGAATGTGAAAATGGGTTGGATCATTGTAGTTTTTTGTGGACATTTTGGAATGTTTACTTAATTTGGTTCTTGATTTGTTGATTCCTCTATATTTTATCTCTACTTTGTGTGAAATCATTCCCAACGAAATTTATTTGGATATTAAGAAGTATTTTTAAAACCATGGTGGTTTTTAAATCGTTTTTGGCTATATGGAGAGCTGGGTCAGCTTCCATGTTTGGTGGAAACCCAGGCCAGTTCAACAGAAATTTATATTGGGGAATTTTAACTCTTGTATCCTTCTATATAGACTTGTCAAAGACATAATTGATCATCCATTTTTTTGAATCCTATATAGATATATTATCATATTTCTACTCTTATGATATGAGTGTATAATTGTATTAATGTTTTGCTCACTAGGATGTTGTAAAAAGTGGATAATATTAATTTTTTAAAAATATTTATTTTTCATAATTTATTTATTTAAATTTTTTTGACTTTTGATTTTATGTATGGATTATAAAATAATTATTATATTTATTTGGACATTAATGTTTTTGATAATTATATTAATGGATTTATCTTGTCTAATACCCTACCCACAAGGATACAACAATGAGGGAAGAGAGATTGAGACTGCTCGAGTTCTGCCTCCAGTAGGCCAAGGGTTAGTGACTACCAAAGAGGGTATAATAAACAGGAATATGGAGGAATTACCCTATAAGAGAAATATCTAGAAGAGAGATATAATAATTATAAACCATTAAACACTTTCGTAGACAAATATATAAAAAAATAAAAATGAAATCATGAAAATTTATGTAGTACTAAACAACTAAAGGGAAATCTACAAGTCCCAAAAAGGTTATGACGACAGTGACCCGAAATCCCAAAATGCTCTAACAAAACCATGATCTATTAATATAGAGACCAATCTCTATCATATATTGGCTGACCTACATAATTGATTATATATACATATGGTGATCAAAATAATATACTATATAGGATCCTTCTCAAAACATCTCCTGAAAAATATAATGGAATCATGCTAAATCATAGTGAACATAAGTCAAACTGACTCATCACCTAAACATGTATACTATGTTCCTAGTCTCACCATAGAAAAAGCTAACCATATATATCATACAATATAGAATATAATATAATAATGAAACAAAAAGGGCACCCAAATTTCACTCCACACTAGTTTGATTCTCTTCCCTAACATCGCATATCCTAATCCACCTCCTTCCAAAAGTATGACAGCATGAAGACACCTAGGAATGGTTCCAAAGAATTCACCTTAGGCATCACACCATCACATAATCTCATCAACATATCCACATACAGTAACCAAGTAGCTTATGGAATCCTCAACAAAATATAGGAAATGTATCATGCATTTGGTATTATACCACAATCCATTACAACCCAAAAACCATGTAGGCTACCACAAGTCATCACTGCCTAAAAATTCAATATATATAATAATCCTTTAGAAAATATATACATGAATTCATGTGTCTGAAATAACCACAATGTTTCACATCCCTCTATAAAGTTATATAGAAAAAACTAACTTCCATGCATACCATCACAGGTAATGAACGTGATAATTGAGCGGGGCCAAAGGGTGTAGTCATTCATCCATCCCCCACAAGGTATGTTGGGAAAACACCCTCCTAGAGACCACTGGCTGTAAATTTCTATAACTGACATGGGAGAGGTTGTGTATGTACCAAATGAATATACATGAGATATTATATCATGAAACCTTACTATAGGTATAACCTAATATTATATTCAACTTCCACTAATGAATATTAGACTTTAATCTTCTACTATAAAGAACAAATAACATATATGAAAACAATCATTTAAAATGTTAATTAGACTACTTATTTACTTTCTATCATTTTATTATTTTAATTAATTCATTATACATTAATTATATATTTTTTTATTCCACATTAAATTATATTGACCATTAATATAATTTACATTCCCTCCATGCATAATCTTAATCAAGCAATTGGTTTATCAGGATTAACATTTTTAGAATTTTTATTCCAACATTAACTAACACATGGGTTATGAATTATTTAGTCATTATTAGTATCATTCCATATCCAGATACTCCAAGGAAACTATCCTATGATGCCCCCAAGATGAAACATGAATCCAAGAACATACAATTGCATGAATGAGTGGTGAACGGGAGGTAGATAAAAAAACGAACACCAATAAAATACAATTAATCAAGAAGGTGTACCATCTATTATCATTGCATTGATAGGTAAGCCCTGGTTCATCCTATTCCACAAACTTTAGTGTCATCCACGACACCCACATGCATATATGAATACATCTCACAATCATAGTTGTTAATTTATTCTACATCATCAGATCCTCCCCGCCCACATATCCCATCAGCCATCCTAGGCTCATCCATCCTAGGCTCAGTCATCCTAGACTCATATCACATTCATTCCTACATATCCCTCATCTCAAGGATCTTAACATCTTATATATCACAAAAATAGTAGGGAAAAAATAAAAATGTGTAATAGTAAAATATTGTCTATAAAACAAGGTTACCAACCTTCAAATATAAATGAGATCTCGGGGATCCAACATAAGGCACCCAGTTATCTCATGTAAATGGGAAACATAGTCCATATATGTTATATTTATCAAACTAATGGTTCTTATTACATATTGAAATAAATGAATCATCATTCACATTTCATAACTACAGGAAACCTCTAACATAAATCTTTTATAGGATATCGAAAGATAAAAATGATCTTAGTAATAAAATGTTTTCAACGACTATGAGAGGAACCATTCTAAACTAACAAGACTTTTTATATATTATCAAGAATAATCATGCACCAAATTATATATCAATACCATTAATCACATGGAAGAGATAATTTAATTAAAAATTATGATTATCCTCAATTTTATCATCCTCAAATTACAATTGTCATCAAAGTACAATAATAATCATATTACAAAAAATTCACTTACTTTAATTCATAAAACATTTAATTATCAATTAATTTTTTATTTATTTTCTTTTCAAATTGACATCATGAACAACATACTGTCAAATAATTTCTATGATATAAACCTATATGTCAAATCATTTGGAATACTGGTATCATGGTACAAAGAAACAACATTGTCAACATGCGATAGAAACCACGTTATTTAATTCAGTTTCAATAATTTTTTGGTTACTTTCAATAAAATCCAATGGGATAAAGCATGATAAATCTTCAATTTCACATAAAACATATAGAGGAAATGAATCCAATACATTAAATGCATCAGTGTTCCTTATATAAGAAAAGACCAATGTTTCGGATCTCTAGTCACTTCTACAGTACGAACTGAAACCCTACAAGGATATTGTGGAACAAAAACACCAAAAACCAGCCCTATAAACCCATTAGAGTCATAGGATATGATATTCAATCACGTTTCAAGAATAAATAATAGAAAATGAGACCAAATGAGTATTTAATCATATGAATGAAATATATAATTCAACACATATCATTAATGATCAAAGAAGGAAGTGTAAGGATCAATCCCTACCAATGGAATACCAAAACTAAAAAGAGGGGGTTGTTGGATTGTTTAGAATTCGTGATAATATATAGGGTTTAGAGGAAACCGGAGGGCCCCTCCAACTCATAATTCATTCTATATATGGAATTTACATAGTGTGTAAATATTACACATCATGTAAATATTGGGTTTCAGATATCACAAAAAAATGAATAACCTCAAACCAGATAATCCTAAATTATTACTTGTCTTGAAGAACAACATGGACCATCCATAACAATCCATGAACATTTAATACAAGGCATAAAACACATGGACACCTTGTATTATAGAAACTTCATGTTTTTAGTAGATGAATCCCTCTAGATTCAGTCTATGTCTTATCCTAGATCAAAAATCCTCGAAAATTGGAAAAAGATCATTCTATACAGATCCAAACCCTTATATTAGATAACTCAAAAAATATTATCATCCTTTGTAATCCAAAACCATCCTTGATAGAAAAAAGGTTTCCTATGAATATCCACCGCATGAGATAACTCTTTAGTATATTCCCTTCTATAGAGCCCAACCACCTCACTCAGAGGAAAAATAATTAAAAAAACATAACATTAACAAACATCTTATAAATTCTCTCCTAGGGGAGATACCTCTAAAATGAGTGCCAAGAAAGAACTATAGATAAGAGGAAGTCATCTCGAAAACATGAGAATTACAAATCCACAAGGGGACATTTATAATTAAAAAATATAAACATAAAAAATATTGGGGTACTATGTATGAATCTATGACTAAAATTCCTAGATACTCTCCTCCATGCCACTATTTAATAACAAGGCATGAACCTGGTGAATACTAAACTTTTACAACACCTTCGTTGGGCGGCTCTGAATCATCATAGGCCACTCCAAAAAGTTTTCATGACTATCATCATTGATCTCTCCCTAATCGATGACATGAGAGTCATCATGATGATAATCACAGAGGTGTGACATGTCAAAGCAGCTTGTATCAAGATCAACATTGGGAGAAGATATATTTGATGGAAAATTAATCAAACATGATCCAAACCTGAAAAGACACAATAAACTAGGTAGAAATCTTAATCCCATGTTCAAAACGTTTCTCATTATGATGTTGTGTCACCATTCAGGACCCATGATTTCCAACATATAACTCTGGATGTCTCCTACTATGATGGGCTTCGAATTTCTTATGGTCCTATTCTACCTTCATCCTTTCATGTATATGTTTAACTATTTATGTTATATTTTGTTCCAGTAATGGAATGATAATTTCTACCTATCCAACCTTAGTCTAGCTTAATGTAGAATGGAATGGTAATCTATTCAATACATCAAATGAGACTATACTAATATTAGTGGAAAAACTATTTTTATAAGAAAACTCAACCAAGGGTGGGTTCCTCATCCAAAAACATCTAAAATCATGGATATACAATTTCAAAATGCCTTCAAGATAATCAATAGTCTTTTATGTCTTATCATTGGTCTATGGATGAAATGCAGTGTCAAATAATAACTGATATCCAAAAACATATTGAAGAACTATCCACACCAAAGTGGTGAAACGATGATCCCAATTAGAGATGATCATCCTCATGAATCCATAGAGTCTCACCACATCTTCCAGATACTTCCTCAATGAAACTTTTACCGAGCTCCACTCCATGATCATTTTAATGTGGGATGATTTAATCAAATGGTCTACTATCACACATATAACATAATATCATCCCCGTGATAGAGGTAAACTTGTATGAAAGTTAAATGAGATTTCCTCCACATCCACTAGGGAAAATCTAACAATTATAAAGAACATACTGGAATAATGTTCGTGAATTTCACCTTCAAGTAGACCAAACATCAAGATAAAAACACAACATCTTAATGCTAAATACAATGATTACCAAAAATAACCACTCAATGCTCAATTCATATTGATATTTCCATAATGTACCTATAATGGTGAACAATGAAATGCCTAGATAAACATATCACATATCACTGAAAGAGTGAAATGACTTCCCAAAAACAACACTCGATGTTGTCTATCCTCTTACAGACCATTAAGTTCATCACCAAAAACAATTGAGTCCCTCTAGACCTATAGATCTATATCTCTCATCTAGAACACCTCCATCTAATGCCCCAACTATTACTACACTATCGTCTATAAATGACAACCTCTCCCTCCAACGTCTACCATATAATGATTTATCACTATGATTTCATCCATCACACTATAGGAATCGCATGATTCACACAGATCCTTACTAAATGACTTCTTACTTAGAACATCAGTTAGAAAAATCCACTTTACTAGAATTAACAAAATCATGAAGTTATAGTCCAATAATAATTTCATCCACTGATGCTCACAAAAGTTCAAGTCACATAGGGAGAAGATATACCTCAAGCACTTATGATTAGTAAAAACTAGAAAATGATCAATGATGTGGGTAATGACACCCAAACATCAAAGAAAACATAACTTATACCAAATCATGATAAAGGTTGGCATTGATACACTCATGTGTACATAATTATCATTACCCATAATAAATAAATGATCTATACTACATTATAACCCAATAAAATCCAAGATGTAAAGCATTATAGATAATAAGAAACTGAACTTTTTATGTTGGAAAATAAAGGATTTGAGCATTGAATAACATCTACTTCAGGTACTAATAAGTTGTATGAAACAAGTCAATCCATATGAATGCTTGATCCTTCTAGTTCATGTCATATAGAGGATTCAAAAACTGAGATATATTTGATACAAATCACATTTAATATCCTTTAAGACCAAGGATACTCTGCTCCTCTACCACTATGATGGGGTCTTCTTAAGAAACAATTACCTCTCTCTTTGAAGGATCCTTAGCTAATCCCTACAAGGACACCACGTCCCACTTGAAACATAATTTATGAGGCCAAAAAACACACATAGACTACATCCTGAATAGAAACTCATGAATAAGAACTCCCAAAATGGCATGAAGATTCCCTTCCTGCTCCTACTCATATGCGCAGTACACAAGGATGTTGTCCATGAAAACCACCATGAACATATCTAGTAACTCTCTGAACACTACATTAATTAACCCCATGAATATATCTGGATAATTCATCACACCCAATAAAATCAATACAAAATCAAAATTCCCATGACGAAAATACAAATAAGTCTTCAAAATATCCTTATCCTTCATCAGTCTCTAATAATATCCCGAACATAAATTGATCATCAAGAACCAATATTCCCTTTTCATATGATCAAATAAATCATCAATATATGAAATAGGATTGGGGTTCTTCAAATTATATTAATTCATGTGATGAAAATCAATTTAATGTTGCAAACTAACACTATACATCTTTACAAACAAAACTAGTGCATCTCATGGTGACGCACTCTGCCGAACTAAACCTCTTTACAATAGACTATCAATCTATACCCATTATTCTCAATATTCTGAATGTACCAACCTATATGAATACATTGATAAATGATTCATGCAAGCTCGTATCTCAATCCCAAACTAAAATTCCCATATAGGTGTTAATTATACAACCTTATTTCTAAACACATCAGGGTACTCTTCCAAAATCCTAGGAAACACTAACTACTAAACCTACTATGAGCTCAGTATCAGCTCATCCATTAACGATGAAAAGAAAGGAATTTTCTTCTGACCCATCTGAGTGTCTCTCTATCCAAACAAGGATCACTGGTTGTCTATTGGAGTCATAAAAAACATCCTTCCTCCTAAATAAATATTTGACATACTCTACTAGAGGTTCTTCCCCAACACTACCTCATAGTCTATAAATACTTTATACAAGTAATCTCAACTTTCAACTGGTGTATTCAGTGCCAATGGAACTTGAATACTCTATTCCTCAAGTCCAAAATATTTGATGATTATTGTTAATGTAAAGGATTATATTTCTAATGAATCAAACAAATCATAAACCCATGTTGACAATAAGAAAAGTGTACCACTAATGATGCCTACCTAACATAATGCAGGATAAAATAATACATAAATCTAACCAAAAACTGCTCCACTACCTATATGACCCTACTGATGACCACCTCCATGGGTCCACCCTTCTCTAATAGGATGAGGATCATCTCATGGTTGTGCACATCCTATATCATATCCCCTCTCATGATCCCAGAATTGACCACCTACTACTTCTACCTTAGCTAATAATGTCTCAATGATGAAACCTCACGAGGAACAAAGATCACATAATAACTACTCAGAATGGTTAGGTACTCTCTCCATTGTTGGCCATAAAATTCACAAGAAAAACATGTTTATGATATTTTTGAATTTTTTAAAGAGTTTCTATCACTAGAGATATGATATTTTGAAGGTGGGGACCTACCATAGCTAACCCAAAACTCATCTATCCAAAAAATTGGGAACCTTTGACCATAGATTTTCTTCACGAGGAATCTTGAAAACGCCCCTCTCAAGAAAATATGGGTATGTATAGTTTCTTATAAATACCCTCTCCTATTGTAGCACCTCAAAATACAAATTCATTATAAACCGGGTGACGTATTAATAAATATTTGGATGTAAATCAACCTCAAAATGCATCACCCTAGCATCCCCATCTAGAAACAGCTCTAATTCATATGGAATAATGGACCTGAAATGGTTTTTAATCTCTCTCACACATGAACTCCCCTTTATAAATATAAGAAAAGAATTTCTACCAGCCACATTTAGTGTTTTATAAATAACCATTCATTAAAACTAGTATCTGAACCACTAGCATATCGTTCTTGACTCCTCACGATCCCCATGGAATAAGAACCAGCACATCCTCACCACTCCATGCACAATAATCAAAGCCAGCAATACCCAATTATCTTTTTCAACATAGAGAAAAATACTAGCTATCTCAAACTCAACCAACTAGTCCTATAAGACTGAATCTAAAATAGATGTCTCATACTTCTACACACTCTAGTTTGGAAACACTAATATTTTCCTCCTATATCTGTCATCGTCAATAACATCCCCTATGTTTAGATCTTCTGAAACATCCTTCTAATCATCTTCTATGTGATCCTTACTAGGATGATGACATAGATCCTTTCCTATAATGGAATGAACAAACTGTTAGGCTCATAAACCTAGAATATGGGGTATTTGACATTTTTTATTTATTATTTTTCTTAAGGTTTAGCCTATCTCAAGGTGTACCCATTACAAATATTAGAGTTAATAATAACAATTGAAGATAATTTCATAGGTCTCTACCCTAAAAACAATATCACATAATTTAGTAGGATTAGAAAACATAATGGTTCATGCATCATATCACAAGGGGTCCAAAATACCCATGTCTCTACTGATCTCCCATGTTTACATAGCTAACTAAATATAGCTGATATTGTTTCCCAACAAACCCATGAAACCTCACTTTCACCTGACTACATAATTTGTTCTATCAATCTTCTGAACCTTTTCAAAAACTCTTCCACAGCCCCCTATAAAATTGAAATGCCTATGTATATTTCTCAATTACAAGAGTGTGGTGAATTATAGGTTTAAAAAAATTATCCTAACAAAAATATATGTTTAATAAAGTTAAATAAGATCAATTCACAATCCCTATTTATTTCTTAATGATAAAAAGAACATGATTAGGATATGATAATATGCATCCCATAAAGAAACATAAACAGGTTTTATGAAAGAAATATTATACCTGAAATCGTATAGAATCTCATTTAGAGTTTGTACTAGAATAAGAATGTATAAGAAATATACAATTTCTATCTATAACTAAATGCAGTGTAATTTTAAAAACATTTAACAAGTAACAAGTAGTAAATAAATATTTTAACCAAAATAGAAGGGTACAAAACAACCCTGGATAAGGGTCCTTTGATTTATACTTTAAATAATATGTATCTTTCCCACACCGGGGTAATCCCTTGATAGGAAGATCTATATTTGTCTTATTATCCATGCATGCCCTCGATTATGAATGAAATCAGTAAGTTTGTCTTCCTATCCCTAGAATCCCTCTTTTTTTAATAAGTAAAATTTAATTCCAACTAGGAAGGTTGAACAAGATGTTCATAGAATAAACAAGTTGTCACATCATTCACACTAGGAAGATCGAGTAGATCTCTCTTAGTGTATCATCACGTCTACGATTCCCACACAAAAAATGTAACATAATCGTTGTAACAAAAACATTGTAACATTAACATTGTAATGTGACTGTTGTAAATGAATAAAAATGGATGGGTATATATAGGCATGAATTACAAAAGATGAATTCCACATCCAATGGTCATATTTCCTTGAACTTTTAGAGGGACATATACATGTGGCATTCAAGAAATGGTTACACTGTAATAAATTGGGCGACATTTATTTTTATAAAAATATATGAGAATCATTAAGATGCTTAAAAAACAATATCACATTTAGGATCTAATAAAATAAAACACTAAATTAAGGTAATATGATAACAATAACAAAATAATTTAATTGGATTCAAATGATAGTTTAATTTATAATCTAAAAATACTGACAATTGGATTCTAAAAAACTGATAATTGAATTCATATTTTTGTGAAAATAAATGTCTTCTATTTCAATGAATCAGAGTATTATTTCTGAGAGAATTAGAGTCTGATTTCTAAAAGAATCATAATATTATTTCTGATAGAATCAGAGTCTAATTTCTTCAATAATTGGAGTCATATTACAGATGATATGGGATTCAAAATTTTAAAGAAACCGGATTTTAAATTCAATAGAAATCAGAATCTCAATTCTATAGAAATCAGATTCTCATGAACTGTAAGGTTCCGAGTAAGATAAGGATCTACATTTTTTAAATAATTATAATATGGTTAGGTTATGTTATAAAAACATTTTTTAGGGAATTAGAAACCATATATAAATTCAAAACAATTCAACGAGAATGAAAAAATTCCTTAAGAAAGTATTTCTTTGAGAAAGATAATTTCCCTAAAGAAAATGTGATTGTGATTTCCAAAACATAATGTTACGAAAATTTCATAAGTAAACTTATTTACTCAAAAATACATCCCAATAATGACACCATAAGTAGGAGAGAGAGATTTTCACTACACATGTCCCACCATCAGTTGGCCCTGGTTTGGAGACAAACATTGATGGTATAATAAACATGTTTATGGGAGGCATTTCCCTCAAAGAGAAATGTGTAGATGAAAGAGATTAGATGGATAAACCAAAAAATATCTTCTCATATATATATAGATAGAGAGACAAATGTTCCAACAGGAATTATCATATAGTACGAAGAAATTAAAAGGAAAACCATATGTGTCCAAAATGGTAAGGATGAAAATGTCCATGAAGTGCAAACAACTCTTACAAAACCACTATCTAGTAAAATAAAACCTAATCTACAATATTCTCTATATAACCAAAAAACATTTTATATATACATAGGGTGATAATAACATTATATTCAATAGGATCCTACCTAGAACCACTAATTAAAAAAATAGTTAATTCTTGCAAAATCATAGTAAAAAAATAAATCGACACCTAAACAAATATTCTTTTTCCCAATATTACTATAGAAAACTCTTAGAAAATACAAAACAAAAAAGAGAATATAATATAATAATGAAACATAAATGGTATGACACTCCTGCTCCTATAATTGGTTTTCCACTCCTCCCCAACATCACACATCCTCATCCATCTCTGTCCAAAAGTAATTCATCCCAAAGGCACTATTAAGGCGCAACAACATGTACCTCATGCATCATGTCATCGCATCATCCCATTCACATATCCAAATATAGTAACCAATTATTTTATAAAATCCACCAAGTAATTAAAAACATATATCATATATCTTGTATTATACCCTAATCCATTACATCCCACACACTGAGTAAGGCACCACAAAGACATTGTAGTCTATACACATCATACCTATAATAATCCATTAGATTCTATATCAACAAATACATTTTTTTAAATAACCACAAGACATAAAATCCCTCTAAACACATATATTTGTTCAACTAGACATAATTCATACCATCACATGTAACTACTAAGAGAATAGAGTGAGAACTAAGGGGGTAGTCATCCATCCATCCTCCCATTATCATTTTGCAGAAAAGACCCTCCTAGAGTCCACTGGGTGTCCATTTCTCAAACAAAAATGGGTGGGTTAGTGTATGAAACCATATAATATACATGATAAAAATAGCTCATAACCACACTATGGGAATAAACTAGTCTTATAATCAACTTCAGGTGATGTCTCTTGAACTCTCAGATGCCACTACTAAAACTAGATATCCTATAATCAGACATTCATTTAAAGTGTTAAATTAAACTATTTAATTATTTTTTATAATTTCATTTCATTATTTAATTAATGATATATTATTTAACAATTATTATAATTCTCTATTATAATAAATTAGTTGAAAGAGTAATCTCCATTACCACCGGTCATAATAGAAATGGAGGATTTGGTTTATTAGGATTAACATATTTTATAATTTTCATTCCAACATCACCAACCCTATGGGATATGATTTATTTTTTGCATTATTAGAATCATTACATATTCATGTACTCTAGTTAATCTATCTTAAGATACCACCAAGAGGAAACATGAAACCAAGATCCCCAACTACCTCAAGTAGTAGAATAATTAAAATATATATATATATAACAAACTATAAATATAATGGACATTAAAAAATTCATTTGTGAGAATACAAGATCTCAACATTAAATCAATAGGTTTGCGTAGATTCAACCCATTCCATCAACTTCGGTGTCTTCCACGAAACCCACAAGAATATACTAATGTATATCACCATCACATGCATCAACTACTACAACATCATCCAGAAGTCCCCACCCATGTATCCCCTTATCCATCTGATGCTAAGCCTTCCAAGGATAATATCACATATAGGTCTCCCTACCCGATATCATAAGGATCATATCTAGATCACATAACAATACAACAAGAACTAGTCCAACATAAGTGATAGGTAAATCTAATCCCTAAAACAATGAATCTAGCCATCAGGAATAGATGAACTATCATGGATTCAACAGAAGGCACCCAACTTTCTCAAGTAATATGAATACATGGGCCCTATAAAATACCCTTCATAAAAAATAGATTAGTATTTCATCATAAACTATATAATTCATTATTAACATGTTCCAAATATGTGATACCTATGAACTCAATCTATCACAAGTTATCAAAATCTAAACATTTTTTATCATTAACCTAGATTCATCAAATGTGATAAGAACCATTTTCTATTAGAATTACTTTTTATTTATTATAAAAAAGAATAATAATGATCCATATTATTTAAACATTCTATTTATTCCATGAAATATCAAATTTAATGAAACATCATCACTAACATCAATTTGATCATCAATGAATTACAACAATCAAAAAATTATAGACATTACACTTGTTTTAATCCATAATAAAATTAATTATCAATTATTTTCATATTTCTGTTCATTACCAATTTCAATAAATAACTAAATGATAAAAAATAATAGCATAGATATCAAACTATGTTGAAAATTAAGAGGAAACCCACTATCACTGAATAATGTAACAGCATCGTCAACAGGTGGTCGCAACCAATTTCATTAATCAGGTTAAATAATTATTAGGTAAATTTAATTTCAATTGAAAGGGATAAATAATTGAATATTTATGATTTAAAAGAAAAATTAGAAAAAATTAATTCATTGCATCAATGGTGTCAACATTTTTTTCAAAATAACATGACAACCATATAGATATCTAGTCACTGAATCGTCAAGAACCACACTCATCCAAGGATGCCATATTATAACCGCACAAACAAAAAACTCATAAACCTCATTATAAACATGGGATAAGAAATTACATTGAATATAAACAAGCAACAAGAGGAAATTATATCAAAAGAAGAAGGAACCATATGAATCAGAGAGATAAGTCACCTCAAATCACCACATATCAAAGATAGAAGGGCAAGGATCAATCCCCATTTAAGGAATCCAAAAATGAAAAAGATTGTGTTTTTGGATGTGTTGGAATTAATGAGAATATATATGGTTTGAGTATATCCAATTCCTTTTTCTATTTATAATATTTAATGCATTTGAAATTTACATAATAATTTAATATTACCCATCGTTAAAATGTTGGGATTTTGATCTTATCAAAATATGTGTCTCTTGAAGCCACCAAATCCCAAATTATTAAATATCATGAATCAAATCATGCACCATATTTAATAAACTATGAATGTTGAATACATGATGGGTAACACATACATGTTGTGTATTCGACAATCATTAACTATTCAGTAGAAAAACCCATCCAGTATCACTCCAAGCCTTCTTCGAGCACTACAATCCATGAAAACATGCAAATGGTCAGACTACACTAATCAAGTTTCTAATATCTCTATTATAATGAATTTTACATATATGATGATTGAAGGAATTGAAGATCTATAATTTGGTTCGTATTTTTATTCAAATCATGGATATTTATATGATGGTATGTTATTATATGGAAGATAACAGATGCAAATATTTCCACTGAGTCATATTTTAATGGGATGTGACTCTCTATTTTATCTATGTGATTGCATTGTATGTTTAAATAAAAAAATATTGATCACTTATACGTTTATTATTCCTTTTTAATAATTTTAGGGAGTGAATTATTTGATATGTTTGAACATCAATGTCTATCTACCAATATATTGTTATGGATACTATTTGTATTTATGTGAAAGAATCTCTTTTTTGGTAAGTTGTTAAAATTATTTATCGTCATCATTTTTAACACTATACATTGTTTTCTAAAACCATATTTTGATAAATTATGGAAATGATATTTCATATTTATATAAATAACTCTATCATATTACTATTTTTTAGAAAAACGTGGAAAATATAATAAATATCTATGTTGGGAATCTATTACATGATTTATATATTTTGAATCTATTAAATGATATACAAAATTTTTAGAATATTTCTAATAGATTGAATATTATTTTTAAATTTAAGAATAAAAAAGGATTCATTAAATTTTATTTTGAGTTTTCTCTTTCAAAATCAGATGAGTTGAATATAGATTTTGTAGCTAATGTGAATCTATGAGATTAAAGAATATTTAGTGTCTTCAAGAACATTCAATATGATGTTATCTCCATATTTTATACGTCTTGTGGTAAAGTAATTTCAATACAAGTTGAGATGATGTATTTTTTAACATTTTTGGGATATAGATTAATTTAAAATGAGAGTTTGATGCAAACACTCTTGTTCATACCATAAAATATAATGGTATAGAATATTCGTAAATACTTATCATGTAATTGATATAGATGGTGTAATTTTTGTCCAATGTTGATAATATTAACACTCAATCCTATATATAGGCTCATGTTTTGGCTCAATCACTTCAATATATATATATATATTTATTTTTATTTATTTTTTTTATTTTTATCATATTCCTTTATAATGGGACAATATTTTTGGTTAGGATATTTTATAAACAATAATATTTTTTTTCTTTTGAATTTTATTTTTATGAGGTCATTAATTCTACTTTGGGAACTATGTTAAGCTCCCATCTGGTTATTATTATCATTTCATTGGTTTTTTCATAAACCAAATCTGGTAAAATAGAAACCTAAAAATTGAGTAAGGAAATGTAAATTCATGAATAGAACTCCCAATTTCCAATTTCTAGGGAAGGGCATCTCGGGATGAAGAACTACCTTGGATAAATATTTCATCCATAATAAACTGAACCAGAACAATAGTTATCTTATATGAAATTGACATGATATTATATTAAAAATTAGGATAGAAGAATTAGATGATCATTAGGAAAAAAAATTTAAAATAAAAATTTGTAACCCAAGTTACATAAATTAAAGGACACTCAAATCCATGGGTTATGTCAGTTTATATCCCACTATATCACCACCAAAATCCACATCCTACTGATACAAATATCTGCTTCCACCATGTGGTACCTTTCCTTTACCCATGCTGGGAAAAATAGTTTACAGACACTAGAAGGTAAATTTAGAGTGTGAAGAAACATTCTTATAATAATTCCACCATGTGTTTCATATTAAGTCTTCCTTTAAAAAATTATCCACATTTATAGAAATACAAGGCATGAAATATATGTTTTCGTAGTCTTCAATAAAAAAAAGCCAATCTATCCTTTATAATAATTTAAATAAAATTCCTAAATAACCGATTTTAAATTCATTTATAAACAATATTTTTATTAAATAATTTTCAAACTACTAATAAAAATGGAAACTCCATTGAAAAAACTCCTAGGGTGGTCTAGGTCTGAGATAGCTAGTATAGTAACCCTTCTCTTTATACACTTTAATTACTGATTTATTAAATTACATTACACTTAATGAAACCCATAATATCAATAATTATTGTGTATTAAGGAATTAGTTATGTTAAATAACTAAATAAAATAGGAAATACATCTTCTTGATTGAAAATATCCATAAATTTCTCCGAAAATTAAAATTTTATTAAACATGAATGGGATAGCCTATGGATATACAAAATAAAATTGGAGAAATATAATGCATAGTAAGGGAGATAATATGGAATAACATGAATAAATTAATATATGTTATACAATATTTATATCAATAGGACATAAAATGTGTAACAACCAAAAACATGAACAATAAATTATGAAATATCATGATAAAATAAAGAAAACATGGAAAATGCGGGGACAACTTCAAACAACAAATCATAAAAAAGGTCAAGGCTCACTATAGAGAAATAATAATTAGAAAATTATTGTAATGTAATCAGGTTCACTACATATACAAACATTATGTATCATAAGAATTATCATTACCAAATAAATTAAGAGTGAAATGTAATTCTGGGCTTACCCATCACATTCATTTTTTTCTAATTCATAGGTGTGCCTCACAGATCATAAAAAATTGATTCATTTATCATTCTATTTTATTCCATGATAACATAGTGAAGAGAAAATATATTTAGGTTCTAAATAAATAAGTATTAGTGAATAAAGATGAACACCCTAGACAGTAAATGGGTATGACTTTTCACTGCACAATTTTTTTTCATGGAAGTCATAGTTGAATTTCCATAGCATAACGAAATAACTTAAAAATTCATAAAACGGTTTGATTTGTGGTAATGGGGTATATCATCATTTTTAATGAAAATGGATAGTAATAGGAAAATCTAAATACATATCTCAATAATATCAATTGGATACATAGTCTAGAAGATAATTAGAAAACATGAATAAAGAGGAGAGTGAAAAGATTATTTACATTGATAGTGTGACAAAAATTGCTTGGGATGAACTTCTTGAGGGAATGGGGGAACCTTGAAAGGACTCAATAGAGTGGAGGAAATATTGAAAATTTTATCTAATAATATTGGGAGAATAAGAAAGGGAGATTATGTGTGTTTATATAGGAAAATATTGGGGATTTATATATCATTTCCGAAACCTTGGTTTTGGATCATATAAATCAAAATAATCAAAACCAACAACCTTCCACTAGTTTAAGAAAAACATTTCTCATAAAAGGGGGTAAATATAAATTTTTTAGTAATTAAAAGGGCCTAAATTAATAAAATAATATTGTTCTTGGTGTGTGTGTGAGAGTCCTACTTTTAAATAAATGATTATAAAACCTTAAAATATATTAATGGTTTTGTAGGATTCATAAATGATTTAAAAGAAATTTAAAATAAACAATAAATAAATTTTGTTTTAATTTAAAACATATATTTGGACTTTTATACCCATTATTTTATTATTATATAACATTCGGGTCATTATAATGTTAGAATACACACCATATATTTAAAAATTAATTAATTTTTACGCAAAAAATGAAAATCATGGAATATTATGAACAATTCACCATTGGAAAATTTCAATGTTTTTATTCCAAAAAAATAATATTAATTTTATAAAAAAAATTATATATATGTTTATTTTCACTTTTTAAATGTGATTCCTTATTTATTAAGAAATGAAGGATTTTTTTAATATAAAAAATTTAAACACCTCAAAAATATAAAGTTTACTATATAAAAATTATTTTTTTATTTATATTTAAAATTAAACATATAACAATTTTATTTTATAAAAATATTACTTATTTCAAGAATACATAATTGAAGAAAATAATTGTCCTAATTGAATTTAAATATTCCCTAAAAACAATTTATTCTATTTAATGAATATAAAAATTATTTATAATGTAAAAATAATAAAATGAAAATATATTAATTATTATATACAATATTCATGTCCATTTTATTTGTTTCTTAATACATATTCCGTTAATACACTAGAAAATTCACTATAAATAAGGTGTGTGATAGTGATACTTTCATAGTGTTGTTCAGCGTACATGGTCTGGGTTGTGATCTTGATGAACTTGAACTGCTCCCATAAATAGTTTATGTCATACTTATTTTTTGGGATCTCATCTTGGGGATTGTCAATGAAAAGTCCTAGTGATTCTATATCCCTCATAAACATCAAAAAAGGACATTATAAGGTCGAACCTTCTAGTTGACTCCATCAATTCCTTTGATTGTGTAAATTGGGATTTTTAAAACCATATATTTTTACTATTCATCTGATCATTACTCAATAGATATATTATCAATGTTAATGATTATTAACAGAATTATAAATTCGATAATTTAATAAATCCACAGATGTTAATGTGTTTTCTATGACCATAATAAAAAATAAAAAATTAAAATAAATTTTAAGTGGAATTTTATATATCATTGTTCTGGTTGGTACAATCTAACAACATCTTAAATATCATCATCAGAATGTTCATTTATAGAAATAAAAATATAATGGTTATTTTGTTTCATAATATCCTTTAGTCTCTACATTGATTCTTCAAACTGTTGGTTTCATTATGTCACATTGACTAGGTGCATTGTATTATTTGGTAGAACCTTCTCTCTACTATCTAAGATCATTAAAGGATGCTCCACATATGAGAGATCATTATCCAATGGCACCGCCTCTAGATTGAGTAAATTTGAGGTGTCTGGTAGGTACTTCCTTTGGAGAGATTCATTGAATACCTAATGTACTTTAAATAGATTAGGTGGGAGTTGTTGTCGATATTCCACTTCTCATGTGCGATTATGGATCTCAAAGGGACTGATGTATCTTGAAAAAATATTCCACTTATTAAAAATCACATTACTTTATTCCATGGATATATCTAGATGAATAACTTGTTTCCAACTTCACACTCATGTCATGTAACACCCCAAGATTTCATAGTGTGTTATTTCTTCAAAATAATTCAATAACTTTCACTACATGCAACACCAAGTTCAAGCACACCATGACTTACCAAACAAGCCGTTCAAAAGAGGTTATGAATAGTATTAGATAAATTTTAATGTTTATATAATCCTTATAATTTTAGAATCCATATTATGAGTTTCTTAGATATAATGCAAGAACAAATTCATTTTCAGTATTGCACTTTTATCAACTTTAATAGTGAACCCTTTTTAAATACTATATTTTAAACTTTTTGACTAAATTGGGACATCAAAAATTTAAAATGAAACATCCCAAACTTCTACGGTATGCTTCTCGTTGAATAATGTGATAGCGTGTGTTGTACGCAACACCGAGTTCTAACACACCATAACTAATCAAACTAGCCATTATGAATAGTAATACCAACTTTTTGAAATTATATATATATTATATTTGAAAATGGACTTCATTTTTGGATTCGGAATATCTAATTTAGCCTAAGGTGAAATTTTGGTACATTTCGGATAACTTTCATATTTTGATGAATAGTGAAAATTACTAAATTTTAATTAAAAACAACTTTTTTAATAAAAATAATTAATAGTGATAAATTATGAATTTGAGTGGTTTTAAAGTATATTTAGAATATATTTTTACCATTTAATATAATTTTGGTCATTGGACATAATTTTACAATTAAACCGAACATAAACAAGTGTCAATCTTTTGATAGTTATTATCTCTTAAAACACGCTTTTTGTTTTGACAGCGGGAATTAATTTTAAATTAATTTCTGCCACTTCGGTGTTTAGAATTTAGGAAAATGGATTCCATATTTGGAATCAGGATTTTCAAATTGTGTAAATAGGTAACTTTTATTTTTAGACATTTTGAATAATTACTGCGGTAAATATTTTATTTACCATGGTTAAGGGTAAATCCGGTAAATAAGGGTTAAAAAAATAATATTATAATAATAATAAATTACCCTAAAACGTGTCTTAACCCTATTGGTTGATACATGGTCGACCATGGGCATATTTGGGTCGATTTTGGGACCCCATGGATCCACTTGTAAGTGATAATGACACTTTATTTTAATTAAGTCAAAATGAATACAAAAATGACACAAGAATATATATTTTAGCAAAACAATTATTACATAGGGTTATATAAGTTGGATTTTAGATTATAAATATTCATTAGAAATATAAAGAGATTTCCTACATAATGATATTTTATTTATAATTTTTAGACATTAAATAATATATTTTATTTATGACACAATGCTGATGCAGTAATTACTATAATAGTGAAAAATTAAAATAATTGATATTATAAATACCCAAAAAAATATAATATGAAACTTTTAATGAATTAAACTAATTTTCTAGGATAATATGATATATTAGGATTGATTTAATTGACTTTGTTCGAAGTAATCAATCTGTTATGAGTTTCACAAAAATCAACTATTGAATAGTGTCAAAATTGACATAAAAGAATGCTTAAAACAAATATTATATTATTAATTGATATTAAATTCCTCAAAATCTAAGTTTCGGCCAAGAGACTTATATCATGATAGGTTCATCATTAATGGACCACTTGGGGGTCTCTTGGATGTATATAGTAAGTTTATTAACCATATTATATAAAAATACAAAGAGACATTGTAAAAGTGAAACTAATTAACTTAGTGTTAATACTTAAAGATAAGGTTAATATAAGTACCCAAACCTGTCTAAATTCTATTGGTTGAGTGGTTTTCGACCTATCCCCACCTTAACCTTTGAATAATCAACTTTTGAGCCTTTAGAAACCGAATATGAATTTATTATAAATTAATATTTCTAACTTTTCCAAAGGTGCCCCTCACCCCTCTTATAAAAAGGCACTCCTCCTTCTCATTTCTTCACACCTCTAAAGCCTTTTGGTTCAGCCAAACTCTGCCCAAATACTCTCCCAACATCCCTAACTACAACCTAGGGGCCTTAGTTTGATCGGAAAGCCAACCTAAGGAACCCTTTTGATCAAATCAAAAGAAAGAACCCGAAGAAGAGGTAATGATTTCACCACCCCTTTTCCAAGTTCATTTCTTCTTCCACTTCTTCTTCCTTTGTTGTTACCATTCTAAAATAATAACTCCAGTATCATTTATATACTGTGATGTTATTATAAATATGGTACAATCATATTCAGTATTTTATCCACCCTTTGAATAACATGTCACCATACGTGCGTACGTACGGCTTACCGTCTCCACGTCGTGGTGTAATTTTTATTCAATATAATATTATTTGGATGGGTCTTATAATGATGTGTAACTCATGTAAATAATAAATATAACATGTTAATGATTCTTTATATATGATATACCATCCATTTATATATTATTTTAATATCAAAAGAATGATATTGTCGCTCGTGCGTACGTACGGACTACCGTCTCCACGAACGCGATGAGATTCATTCTCCATCGTATCCATTCAAGTATAATTATCATTTGATGATTTAAAAATGATGTTTAAGGACTGGATATCATTCTGGATATAAATAAGATACAACAACCATGGCTTATGTAACAAAACATATAAAAGAAAATGAGTATGTTAACTCCCGAAACGACGATAATTCTAAGATATTATTAACAAATAAATGTTAAACGATCATATATGATATCATATTAATATATATGATTCTTGTATAATTTAATAACAAATATTTCACCATTATACAGGAGGTTAACCTACCCCAACCAAGGAAAAGTACATGGCAAGGGTTATTTCACAATCTCTTCATTATCCGAGGTTGTATTATACGTAATAATCTACTGGGATATCTTTATCATCCACATCCATGTTTCTTAAAAATGTATTTCAAAACATTTTTACTATTTACAAGAATATGGGTTAAAGTCATTTATACCCTTGTTTGACTTTTTATAAGAGGTTTATAAAGGAATCTTTCCGTCGTTTTCGAAAAAAGGTCCTTTTTAACCTTTTCGACAGAATTGAGGTAAGAATGTTTTTTTTAACTTATACGGCGGGTGCGGTTATTTTACGCCGTTATAAAATCTTCAAAGCTTACCTTACAAGCTTATAAGAATATTTTCAAAGAAAATGTTTTATTTTATATGAATCTTAAATGATTTCAAAATAAAAGGAGATATTTCTTTTAAAAGAATTTTGATTTCATCTTTGTCAACATCCTTTGATGGATTTTAAGATTATTTGATTTATTATGATACAAAACTTCTATATTGTATTGAAGGTTTTGTGATATGTTTGACTGTGGATGTGCTATTTTTATACCATTCATAGTTTATGGTGAAAGTATTGACATTTCGTATGCCAGTTTTAATACGAATGTTTATGTTATGTTTAAACCTTTTCATATGGGAATGCATTGGACTTAATAAGTGACGGGTGGAGCCCGCTATAGCTCCTCGATGCATCGGTAGGTCTCATGAGACAAACTAGTGTCTTGGAACAAGGCCTTGACAAAATCTTATTTGTAGTCTTGGCACGAGGCCTTGACTATGTGGTTATGATAGTCTGGCATTATGCATTCCAACATTATGAAAGTGGTTATTGATTTTTTCATTTGATTATTCGATTAGTAGAATATCCATGTGAATAAGTAAATGGCATTATTTCATTTTTACTTTTGCCATACTATGTTCAAGTTCAAGTTTAAAAGGCTTTTGTTTTAGTAATGCATTGCCTTAAATGTTTATTCTTATATATGAATGTTTCCGCTATATTGTTATCCTTACTGGGCATTTGAGCTCACCCCTTTTCTATGTTTTATTTTTCCCAGGATGTGAAGAAGTAAGTTATGAATGACCTGCAGGGATTTTATGAGGGGTTAATAGTGTGGATTGTGGAAACATAATGTTGTTGTATTAGTTTTTCATTTTATGATGTAATGTAAAACTTATGAATATATCTAGTGTTTCCAAGTCTACTAAACCAATCGGTATTTTGAGATTTTATCTTTCTTGTGATCATGCCAATGTTATGTAATAATGCACCGAGTCTGGGTAGCTGGGGTCGGGGCGTTACAGTTGGTATCAGAGGAAGTTTAGTACAAACCTTGGAAGCTAGATTTAGATAAACTCTGATTAGAGCACGTAGACCTAAGATGAACTTTGAGGATTAGTGTAGAAGAACTTCCTAGAATTTTGGTATTGTAGAGATTTTGTGAGTTTTCCGAGCAATACATCCCTGTCTGGATACGAGCAGGTAGAGGCGGCTCTGGCACAGATGTACCTAGGGGTAAAACCTGAAAACACCGCTTTGAGCTAGACTCGAACGGGAACCGGTGCACGACAACGGGCCTTGCTGCACTCTTGGTTACGACACTCCCGGGGGATATGCTTAGGATAATTCTCATTTTCTTTACAAACCATTATGAAGGGTTAATGAGTATATACATCCTCAAAGGAGACATTTTTATGATTATGGATTATATCCATAAATAGTTCAATTTATGTTAAGTGTTTTATAAGTATGGGATTATGTATTTTGATTCATAAACTGATCTAGTGTATGCCATTGTTTAGAAATGGTGCCCAGTAGAAGGAATGAGAACTCCAGAAATGCACATGATCCAAAGAGAAGGAAGGATCATATCTTTCATGGTCTTAAGATATAATTTATAAGAGAAATAGTCTCCCATGTATTATCATCATATGAAGAAATAATATCATGTGTTGATAAGATAAGTAAAGATTTTACTGAGTCCTATGGCTTTGAAGGGAAGCAAGAGAAGAAAAGGACAGAAGAGAGAAAGATAGATAAAGAGAAGAGGGAAAAGAAGAATTTTCCCATATGTGGTAAATGTGGAAAGAAACACCCTGGAACTTGCCTGAAAGGAATGGGAGTTTGTTATAAGTGTGGAGGAAAAGGGCACAATGTACATGACTGCAAGGGTAAGAAAATGGTTTCAAATGTACAATGCTTCATTTGCAAGGAGTTTGGACACTACGCGAACCTATGTCCCAGTCATCAGACTATGATGCAAATGATGCTATTGGATAATAATCAACTTATGATACTACCACAGATGAAGAAGAATGATTAGAGTTCTTATGTTGATTATGTCAATTGAGTGTTGTATCAACAATGTACTTGTTATAATAATTATGGAGTATACAAGGATTGTACTGCAGTACTATTTCATTAAGGACTTGAGATTGTGTGGAACAAAGAAAAGTGACTCAATAGCAGGATAATTTTTGGAAAATATATGGGTGAGAGAATGATAAACCATAATATAGTTCTGATACTGAGGTAGTAATTTTAGAATAATACATGATTGTTTTGGATAAATTATATTTGATATTCTTGACTACCTTGGAACTGATTAATGATTTGTATATTCCATCATTGTTGGGGTTTAAAACATTTTTGGATTGATGAAGTATATCCAGCATTCTATATGGAATAGGGGAGCATGAATGTAATCAATAAGGAATATGGTAATTCAAGATGTTTCAGTTTATTAAAAGAATACAAAATGAAGGTATTCATATGCTATTGTGGGGTAAAAAGGATCTATATTATGTTTACCTTCCTTATAAATGTTGGACTGTGAGTTTGGATAGAAGTATTTTGGATAGTTCTAGTTTGGATTATTTTGGATTACCATAAAAGGAAAACCCGGAGGTCGGGCGGCAACCCGTCGCGTCCGGCAAGGCTGCGAGACTTGAACCTGCAACTGAAGGGCGACAAGGGTGTATCACCTACCACTGGCCCACAAGATGTCCTGGATTAAATGATGTTGTTTTTTTTAAGATCTGGTAGATGAATTATAAATACATTTATTTTGGAACCCTGTACGAATAGTATAAATAAAAAAAAATTATTACAGTCTATTATCTTTTAGAGTGATAGATGAGTTTGTGGTAGAAACTTATTAATGGATAAAACTCTAATTATAAAGTAAGTATATCTCCTTATGATCTTAGCCAATCTCATAAATAAATTCCTCAACATTAATAAAATGAACTTAGAATAAAAATGTTTTCCTAGATGGTACCTTAAATCATCACTAATTTATGGCTTTGGGATTGTTGGCCTTTTCATAGCCATGTTCTCTACCACTCTCCATCAGATAATTGATGGTTAGATTTCTCTTCCATATCCATATTTTCCTACATGGAACCCTAGTATGTGTTATTTTCGGTAATCTTCATACTTTCGACTCTTTATTTTAAATAGAGGCCTCGTTAATTCATTTTTCGATGTGGGATTTCAACTAAGATATTATGAAACGTCAAAAATGTGTTATCCCAATACCCTATATTTTGATGAACCGATGGTACTTCAAATCATCATAGATTGATGAGTTTAAGGACCTCAATTATACACTTGTTTGTGATTGATGACCTCAATCACTACCTATAAATATTTACGTCTTTCCTCCAATTATATATCTCTAATTGCCACCAATGTTCTCCTAATCGAGATCATAATTTGGTGGTGACCCTTTCATTTCTCTTTTCCTCATATTAAGAATAAATTTTAGTAACCCAATTTCCGATGTGGATTTTCCCACAAATATATTATCTATTTTCAACCTTTTATTTTCGAAGAACAATTTCAAATTGCGAGGACGCAATTTATTGAAGGAGGGGAGAATGTAACACCCCAAGATTTCATAGTGTGTTATTTCTTCAAAATAATTCAATAACTTTCACTACATGCAACACCAAGTTCAAGCACACCATGACATACCAAACAAGCCGTTCAAAAGAGGTTATGAATAGTATTAGATAAATTTTAATGTTTATATAATCCTTATAATTTTAGAATCCATATTTTGAGTTTCTTAGATATAATGCAAGAATAAATTCATTTTCAGTATTGCACTTTTATCAACTTTAATAGTGAACCCTTTTTAAATACTATATTTTAAACTTTTTGACTAAATGGGGACATCAAAAATTTAAAATGAAACATCTCAAGCTTCTACGGTACGCTTCTCTTTGAATAATGTGATAGCGTGTGTTGTACGCAACACCGAGTTCTAACACACCATAACTAATCAAACTAGCCGTTATGAATAGTAATACCTACTTTTTGAAATTATATATATTTTATATTTGAAAATGGACTTCATTTTTGGATTCGGAATATCTAATTTAGCCTAAGGTGAAATTTTGGTACATTTCGGATAACTTTCATATTTTGATGAATAGTGAAAATTACTAAATTTTAATTAAAAACAACTTTTTTAATAAAAATAATTAATAGTGATAAATTATGAATTTGAGTGGTTTTAAAGTATATTTAGAATATAGTTTTACCATTTAATATAATTTTGGTCATTGGACATAATTTTACAATTAAACCGAACATAAACAAGTGTCAATCTTTTGATAGTTGTTATCTCTTAAAAACACGCTTTTTGTTTTGACAGCGGGAATTAATTTTAAATTAATTTCTTCCACTTCTGTGTTTAGAATTTAGGAAAATGGATTCCATATTTGGAATCAGGATGTTCAAATTGTGTAAATAGGTAACTTTTATTTTTAGACATTTTGAATAATTACTGCGGTAAATATTTTATTTACCATGGTTAAGGGTAAATCCGGTAAATAAGGGTTAAACAACTAATATTATAATAATACTAAATTACCCTAAAACGTGTCTTAACCCTATTGGTTGATACATGGTCGACCATGGGCATCTATGGGTCGATTTTGGGACCCCATGGATCCACTTTTAAGTGATAATGACACTTTATTTTAATTAAGTCAAAATGAATACAAAAATGACACAAGAATATATCTTTTAGAAAAACAATTATTAAATAGGGTTATATAAGTTGGATTTTAGATTATAAATATTAATTAGAAAGATAAAACGATTTCCTACATAATGATATTTTATTTATAATTTTTAGACATTAAATAATATATTTTATTTATGACACAATGATGATGCAGTAATTACTATAATAGTGAAAAATTAAAATAATTGATATTATAAATACCCAAAAAAAATATAATATGAAACTTTTAATGAATTAAACTAATTTTCTAGGATAATATGATATATTAAGATTGATTTAATTGACCTTTTTCGAAGTAATCAATCTGTTATGAGTTTCACAAAAATCAACTATTGAATAGTGTCAAAATTGACATAAAAGAATGCTTAAACAAAATATTATATTATTAATTGATATTAAATTCCTAAAAATCTACGGTTCGGCCAAGAGACTTATATCATGATAGGTTCATCATTAATGGACCACTTGGGGGTCTCTTGGATGTATATAGTAAGTTTATTAACCATATTATATAAAAATACAAAGAGACATTGTAAAAGTAAAACTAATTAACTTAGAGTTAATACTTAAAGATAAGGTTAATATAAGTACCCAAACCTGTCTAAATTCTATTGGTTGAGTGGTTTTCTACCTATCCCCACCTTAACCTTTGAATAATCAACTTTGGAGCCTTTAGAAACCGAATATGAATTTATTATAAATTAATATTTCTAACTTTTCCAAAGGTGCCCCTCACCCCTCTTATAAAAAGGCACTCCTCCTTCTCATTTCTTCACACCTCTAAAGCCTTTTGGTTCGGCCAAACTCTGCCCAAATACTCTCCCAACATCCCTCACTACAACCTAGGGGCCTTATTTTGATCAGAAAGCCAACCTAAGGAACCCTTTTGATCAAATCAAAAGGAAGAACCCGAAGAAGAGGTAATGATTTCACCACCCCTTTTCCAAGTTCATTTCTTCTTCCACTTCTTCTTCCTTTGTTGTTACCATTCTAAAATAATAACTCCAGTATCATTTATATACTGTGATTTTATTATAAATATGGTACAACCATATTCAGTATTTTATCCACCCTTTGAATAACATGTCACCATACGTGCGTACGTACGGCTTACCGTCTCCACGTCGTGGTGTAATTTTTATTCAATATAATATTATTTGGATGGGTATTATAATGATGTGTAACTCATGTAAATAATAAATATAACATGTTAATGATTCTTTATATATGATATACCATCCATTTATATATTATTTTAATATCAAAAGAATGATATTGTCGCTCGTGCGTACGTACGGACTACCGTCTCCACGAATGCGATGAGATTCATTCTCCATCGTATCCATTCAAGTATAATTATCATTTGATGATTTAAAAATGATGTTTAAGGACTGGATATCATTCTGGATATGAATAAGATACAACAACCATGGCTTATGTAACAAAACATATAAAATAAAATGAGTAAGTTAACTCCCGAAACGACGATAATTCTAAGATATTATTAACAAATCAATGTTAAAAGATCATATATGATATCATATTAATATATATGATTCTTGTATAATTTAATAACAAATATTTCAGCATTATACAGGAGGTTAACCTACCCCAACCAAGGAAAAGTACAAGGTAAGGGTTATTTCACAATCTCTTCATTATCTGAGGTTGTATTATACGTAATAATCTACTGGGATATCTTTATCATCCACATCCATGTTTCTTAAAAATGTATTTCAAAACATTTTTACTATTTACAAGAATATGGGTTAAAGTCATTTATACCCTTGTTTGACTTTTTATAAGTGGTTTATAAAGGAATCTTTCCGTCGTTTTCGAAACAAGGTCCTTTTTAACCTTTTCGACAGAATTGAGGTAAGAATGTTTTTTTTTAACTTATACGGCGGGTGCGGTTATTTTACGCCGTTATAAAATCTTCAAAGCTTCCCTTACAAGCTTATAAGAATATTTTCAAAGAAAATGTTTTATTTTATATGGATCTTAAATTATTTCAAAATAAAAGGAGATATTTCTTTTAAAAGAATTTTGATTTCATCTATGTCAACATCCTTTGATGGATTTTAATTTTATTTGATTTATTATTATACAAAACATCTATATTGTATTGAAGGTTTTGTGATATGTTTGACTGTGGATGTGCTATTTTTATACCATTCATAGTTTATGGTGAAAGTATTGACATTTCGTATGCCAGTTTTAATACGAATGTTTATGTTATGTTTAAACCTTTTCATATGGGAATGCATTGGACTTAATAAGTGACGGGTGGAGCACGCTATAGCTCCTCGATGCATCGGTAGGTCTCATGAGACAAACTAGTGTCTTGGAACAAGGCCTTGACAAAATCTTATTTGTAGTCTTGGCACGAGGCCTTGACTATGTGGTTATGATAGTCTGGAATTATGCATTCCAACATTATGAAAGTGGTTATTGATTTTTGGATGTGATTATTCGATTAGTAGAATATCCATGTGAATAAGTAAATGTCATTATTTCATTTTTACTTTTGCCATACTATGTTGAAGTTCAAGTTTAAAAGGATTTTGTTTTAGTAATGCATTTCCTTAAATGTTTATTCTTATTTATGAAAGTTTCCGCTATATTGTTATCCTTACTGGGCATTTGAGCTCACCCCTTTTCTATGTTTTATTTTTCCCAGGATGTGAAGAAGTAAGTTATGAATGACCTGCAGGGATTTTATGTGGGGTTAATAGTGTGGATTGTGGAAACATTATGTTGTTGTATTAGTTTTTCATTTTATGATGTAATGTAAAACTTATGAATATATCTAGTGTTTCCAAGGATACTAAACCAATCGGTCTTTCGAGATTTGATCTTTCTTGTGATCATGCCAATGTTATGTAATAATGCACCGACTCTGGGTAGCTGGGGTCGGGGCGTTACATGTCATCATCACAAATACTCAGTATAGGTCTTTTTTCGATTAAGAGCATCTGTTATGTGTTAGTGAATTGTCTTGAGATTTTCCACCATTTCCTTAACCATTTTTGAACCATGCATTTTTTTCTCTACCAATGTCATCCAAGGATGCATGTGTTCTCTAACTAATCCCATAAAAGGCGTCATAAGGATCCATTGGGATTCTTGAGTAGAAACTGTTATTGTATGAGAACTCAAACAGAGGAAGATGTTGATAACATCCTCTTTTTAAGGGTGGTAAGTCGTTATAACATTCAACTTAATATGTATAGTGTATTAAATACTCTTCCAGGGAATTTTATTAAATCTTGGTTCCCTTTCTGATAAAATCGATATTATGTTCTACGCATCCTCACCACCTTACTAATGTATATCCTTGTGATTTGATAGACGGATAAGTCCTATAAATTTGTAATGAATTGTTCAATACTTGTAAGATGATCCACTAAAACCCAAGTATAATTATTTCTACTTTATGTCTTCAGAAGGACATAAAAAAGTCCATGGTGATGTTTTATCATTTTCTTGAAAGCATTGGTAATGGTTGTGTCACCCCCATTTTTTTTTTCCTTTCCTACTTCACATGATAAAATACAAGTCATCTTGATTTATATTCCCTGATATCCTTCTTCATATTGTCCCTCTAATCTTGCTCCTTTAGATCTTGATAAATATTTGGGCCTCTAGATGGATGGATAAGGTCGATCTATTTTCATCTTCCAACATCTCCTCTTTTAATATAGGATTATTTAGTATACATAGTCTTTATAAGATTCCAACTACTCCTAATTCATTAACATATAACTCTGAGGATTTACCCTTTTTTATAGTTTATGATTTCTTATTAATTCATACATTATTTATTTTAGTATCCTTTATCCTCTCCATAATTGATGGTTCATAAATAATTTGGAAATTATTGATGATGTTCCATCATTTAGGATTCCCATGCATACCATTTTTTAAACTATTAATATTGGACACCTATCTATTATATTCAATGATAGAATTAACAAATCATCTCTACATAGATCATATTCCAATTCATTAACATTCCTTGGATGGTAATGGGTTTATTAGTCATAATATTTGGTCAACTCCAACCATATTATTTGGAGAATATTCATATCTTTTTGTGTGAATATATACCTGAGGATTTTATGATACGAATATATTTCAATCTTATCACTAAAGAGATAATTCTACCTTCCTCTTAACCCAAATATCTTTGCATCCAACTATATATCAGGCATTGGGTAGTTATATTCTTGAATATTCCACTTCCATAAACAATACACTATCACCTTTTCATTCTAATGTAACACATATCCCAAGAATTTCTTTAAAGTGTCTCAAAATACCAAAAATAGTTATCCATTTTTTTGGTAGTTTGAGTACAAGTGTGGTGATTATCCTCATTTTAAAATCATTGAATATTTATTTACATTAATCATTCCAAACTAACCTGAATCCCTTTCATGTTATCTGTCACAAACCGCCTTCACCAAAAGGAGGGAAGGGTCAGCAGATTTCCAAGCCCTTCCTTCTTTAAGTTGAAGGAGAGATAATGACCCCCAAAACCCGCCTTCAATAGGTCCTGAAGTGGAGACTAGAACCAAGGGTAAAGAAATTTCTCACAAATGGAAGGCATTACCCTTTTTATTTTATAGGATCAAGAGATAAGGAGAAGGAAACCCAAAAACACCAAGGCAGAAGAAAATTAAAGACAAAAGTAAACCATTCTCACATGCATGTTCCAAAAGTAAATGCCACTAGGTGAAAGAGGTGACTACAAGCTAAGTACCAAAAAGGAAAAGGAAACAACAACTGAAACTGCTCCAAAAGTTCCGAGCTAGTAAGATCCCACGTGATCATCGAAGTCCTCCTGGAAACCTGAAAGCAGTTTTATATACGTAGGGTGAGCATACAAGTACACTCAGTAGGGAAAACCAAAGACTCTCGTGCACAAGTGGGGGAACGTGATAAAGTCCCGTGAGAAAAGAGAAAACCAAACACCTATCAAGGTAAACTATCCACCCAGGCCTCACCAAGGCACACTCCCCAAATAACGCAAGTCAAGTAATATATATAATCAGAGCACATCGATGTTTGGGTACCCCACACCACTTTCCCACTGGTTATTTGAGATATCCTACTCATCTGACCAATCCCGCCATTCTCACCGCAATCCCACTGCCACACCCGCCCGCAAACACCTAGGCCACAACCACACACAGTCCCACTACCGAAATCCTGCCCGCACACACCTAGGCCTCAACCGCACGCAGTCCCACTGCTGAAATCCCACCCACACACACCTGAGTCACAACTGTCACACGTAACCATGCCTGCAAACAACTAGGCCAGAACAACCACCACCACGCCCGAAAACACCTGGGCCTCATCCCGAAGAAACTTGGGAAACCACCTGCCGCACACACCTGGCCAACCACCACACCACCCTGCCCGAAGGTTCATGGGCTAATAATGGACCTCAGGCCATCACAGCCTGCCCGAAGATACTTGGGCTATCCGGGAAAGGGAGCAGAAAATGAGCTAATAACCATCCACTAAGGATAGTGTTGGAAAAAACACCCTCCCCCATGAAATGGGGGTGTTCAGCACTAGGTGCTCAACTTGGGTGGGGCGCGAATAAGAAACACAAAACTACAAGTATAGATATAGGTAACAAGCACTCACCCAAGACTAGGTTTTTCTAACTGGCCTACGGAACACACCACCACTATATCCGAGTCACAAGTCAAGACTCTCGCCAAAAAAACCCATCATCCCATTCTCGTTTCATGTTCAGTAATAATGTTGGAGTTTAAGCACTACTGGGAAACTAGTAGGCATAGGCACAAGTCCAGAAAAAGTAAACTATCATGCAGCAACCAAAACATCCACACCTGGTTCTCAACAATAGAGTATTCCACCCTAATTTGTGATATGAACAAGTAACCACCCGGATTTAAAACTCACAACCCCTGAATCCATACCAACAGGAGATCCCATCCCCAAAAAAAGCCACACAACCACTGAGGGTATAAAAGAATAGGGGATCCCATCCCCTCCCACATCTACAGCAATCGGCCTGAAGGGAAAACATCCAACTACCACCACCAACACAAGCAGGGCCTTGCATGTATTTTCAAATTTAAACGACTTAACACACTCCATGATTCAAATTCCCATGTGTTCTAACCGAGAGTTATCATAGAAGGGTTGATCCTGGTGCTTCCAATTTATTCAGCCGAATATACAGGATTAACCAATTCACTTTTCACAGCAGAAGCTTACAACCACAAATCAGACTTTTAAAACATCAGCAGGGTTCATTAGTGCACAAACAACGACCACCAATGGCCTCAATTTTCAGAAGTTATAATCCCTCAAAACTCAATAGGATAGCCATAAAAGAAACAACATCAAAATATAAGACAACATCAATGATCACAACCCCCCTTTCTTTATAGAATTCATTCGTTATCTTTAATTAGGTCTGGTTTACCCAATTTTACAGAAACAAAAGCACTCCCACCCCGCATGATACACAAAAGAGAGAGGCGAAGGAGATATTCCCTACTTGTTTGATCGACGAGCGACGCTTAGGCCAGGCACGGAACTTTACGGATAACGATGTGCCCGATGCACCAGAAGCTGTTTGTGAGAAGCCACGATCTCGAAAAAGAGAAACCACGACTAACCCTTGGTTTATATGATCTGGGGACGGTTGGGGTGAAAACGTGAAACCGTGTATGGTGCGGGGGTTTTTGGGTTGACCACAAGGCTCCACTCGTCACAAAAGGGGGTCAGGTAGTTTAAGCTGACTCATGAATTGAATAATTATTTAATTAAAACTCTTATGCATGTTACGGGTCCTTAAAACAGGTTTAACAAGTCAGAATAGGGTTTAAAAACCCTATTTGCGCAAAGGATCGCTGCTGGGAACAACTTGACAAAGCCGGGTGACGCCGATCGGTCTCGCCGATCCGTCTCGCCGATCCGTCTCGCCAATCGGTCTCGCCGATCGGTCTCACCGAGACACCACTCTTTTAGGAACCATGTTTTGTCAAAGGGAAGAACCAAGAGAGTCTGGGTCATCACATAAGATACCTCTCAAACTATTCTCGTCCTCGAGAATTTAAACAACCCAGAAGGGGAGGGCGGGTCCGAACAAACACCCCAAAAGATACCTCTCAAGAGTGAACCTCATCGTTAACTAAGAACACTTCCTGCCACGTTCTTGGGTATTCTGTCATGACCCAAGCAACATACCATGCCAAACTGCCCGGGTATGTGGGTTGGGGAGTCTCCTCCCCCATGTCAAGATATTATTCGCTTTTGGCGGCACTTACTCGCCCACACGGGTTTAATCTCATCCATCTTAATTCGTCTTGATTAGGGGTCGGGTTCTCTCCTTCCCCAAAGCCGGGGCTTTCTGCAGACAAACAGAGGAAAGAAAACCATCACATTTCATATCCAAAAGACAAAACGTTCCACCACAATAGGTACAACAAGGAAAAAAACTCAAAACAACTCCGGGTTCTGGGTACGCATCTGTGCTTCCCTCTCCCTCGTACTCTCCTCAATCCCACCATGTCTCCCCAACACACGAACCAAGGGGATGGTTCGACCGTGAAGCACCTTTCCTTTGCGATCCTCGATACCATTCTGTCACGACCCGCCTTCACCAAAAGGAGGGAAGAGTCAGCATATTTCTAGGCCCTTCCTTCTTTATGTTGAAGGAGAGATAATGACCCCCAAAACCCGCCTTCAATAGGTCCCGGAGTGGCAACTAGCACCAAGGGTATAGAAATTTCTCACAAATTGAAGGCATTACCCTTTTTATTTTATAGGATCGATAAATAAGGAGAAGGAAACCCAACAACACCAAGGCAGAAGAAAAGTAAAGCCAAAAGTAAACCATTCCCACATGCATGATCCAAAAGTAAAAGCCACAAGGTGCAAGAGGTGACTACAAGGTTAGTACCAAAAAGGAAAAGGAAAAAACAACTGCAACCGCTCCAATGGTCCGAGCTAGTAAGGTCTCGCGTGATCCCCAAAGTCCTCCTGGAAACCTGAAAGCAGTTTTATATATGTAGGGTGAGCATACAAGTACACTCAGTAGGGAAAACCAAAGACTCTCATGCACAAGTGGGGGAACGTGCTAAAGTCCCGTGAGAAAAGAGTAAACCAAACACCTATCAAGGTAAACTATCCACCCTAGGACTTACCAAGGAACACTCCCCAAATAACGCAAGTCAAGTAATATATATAATCAGAGCACATCGATGTTTGGGTACCCCGCGCCACTTTTCCAATGGTTATTGAGACATCCTATGCATCAGACAAATCTCGTCACTCATACCGCATTCCCACTGCCACACCCTCCCGCACACACCTAGGACACAACCACACGCAGTCCCACTGCCGAAATACCTCCCGCACACACCTGGGCCTCAACCGCATGCAGTCCCACTACTAAAATCCCGCCCGCACACACCTGACCCACAACTGTCACACGTAACCATGCCTGCAAACACCTAAGTCATAAAAACCACCACCACGCCCGAAAACACCTGGGCCTCATCCCGAAGACACTTGGGAAACCACCTGCTGCACACACCTGGCCAACCACCACACGACCCCACCTGAAGGTTCTTGGGTTAATAATGGATCTCAAGCCATCACAGCCTACCCGACGATACTTGGGCTATCCGGGAAAGGGAGCAGAAAAAGTGATAATAACCAGCCACTAAGGATAGTGTTGGGAAAAACACCCTCCCCCATGAAATGGGGGTTTTCGGCACTAGGTTCTCAACTTGGGTGGGGAGCGAATAAGAAACACAAAACTACAAGTATAGATATAGGTAACAAGCACTCACCCAAGTCTAGGTTTTTCTAACCGGCCTACAGAACACAACACCACTATATCCGAGTCGCAAGTCACGAATCTCACCAAAAAAACCCATCATCCCATTCTCGTTTCATGTTCAGTAATAATGTTTGAGTTTAAGCACTACTGGGTAACTAGTAGGCATAGGCACAAGTCCAGAAAAAGTAAACTATCATGCAACAACCAAAACATCCACACCTGGTTCTCAACAACAGAGGATTCCACCCCAATTTGTGATATGAACAAGTAACCACCCGGATTTAAATCTCACAACCACCGAATCCATACCAACAGGATATCCCATTCCCAAAAAAAGTCACACAACCACCGAGGGTATAAATGAATAGGGGATCCCATCCTCTCCCACATCTCTAGCAATCGGCCTGAAGGGAAAACAACCAACTACCACCACCAACACAAGCAGGGCATTGAATGTATTTTCATATTTAAATGACTTAACACAATCCATGATTCAAATTCCCATGGGTTCTAACCGGGAGTTATCACAGAAGGGTTGATCCTGGTGCTTCCAATTTATTCAGCCAAATTTACGTGATTAACCAATTCACTTTTCACAGCAGAAGAATACAACCAAAAATAGGCCTTTTAAAGCATCAACAGGGTTCATTAGTGTACAAACAACGACCACCAATGGCCTCGATTTTCAGAAGGCATAATCCATCACAACTCAACAGGATGGCCATAAAAGAAACAACATCAAAATATAAGACTACATCAACGATCACAACCCCCCTTTCTTTATAGAATTCGTTCGTTATCTTTAATTAGGTCTGGTTTATCCAATTTTACAGAAACAAAATCACGCCCACCCCGCATGATACACAAAAGAGAGAGGAAAAGGAGAAATTCCCTACTTGTTTGATCGACGATCAACGCTTTGGCCGGGCGCGGAACATTACGGATAACGATGTGCCCGATGCACCAGAAGCTGTTTGTGAAAATCCACGATCCATGAAGAGAGAAACCACGGCTAACCCTCGGTTTATAAGAGCCGGGGACGGTTGGGGTGAAAACGTGAAACCGCATAAGTTGTGGGGGTTGTGGGTTTACCACGTGGCTCCACTCGTCACAAAAGGGGTTCGAGTTGTTTAATCCGACTCATGAATTGATTAAGTATTTAATTAAAACTCTTATGCATGTTATGGGTCTGTAAAAATAGGTTTAACAAGTCAGAATTGGGCTTTAAAACCCTATTTGCACAAAGGAGTGCTACTGGGAACAACATGACAAGGTCGGGTGACACCGATCGGTCTGGAAGATCGGTCTCACCGAGATGCCACTCCTTGGACCTTTGGTAGTCCCATGATGAAAAAGTAAACCAAACACCTATGAAGGTAAACTATCCACCCCAGGCCTCACCAAGGCACACTCCCCAAATAACGCAAGTTAAGTAATATATATAATAAGAGCACATCGATGTTTGGGTACCCCGCGCCACTTTCCCACTGGTTATTGAGACATCCTATGCATCGGACCAATCCCACCATTCTCACCGTAGTACCACTGCCACACCCGCCCGCACACACCTGGGCCACAACCACACGTAGTCCCACTGCCGAAGTCCCGCCCGCAGACACTTGGGCCTCAACCACATGAAGTCCCACTACTGAAATAACGCCCACACACACCTGAGCCACAATTGTCACACGTAACCATGCATGCAAACACCTAGGCCAGAACAACCACCACCACGCCCGAAAACACCTGGGCCTCATCCCGAAGACACTTGGGAAACCACCTGCCGCACACACATGGCCAACCACCACACCACCCCGCCTGAAGGTTCTTGGGATAATAATGGACCTCAGGCCATCCCAGCCTGCCCGAAGATACTTGGGCTATCTGGGAAAGGGAGCAGAAAAGGAGATAATAACCAGCCACTAAGGTTAGTGTTGGGAAAAAAACCCTCCCCCATGAAATGGGGGTGTTCGGAACTAGGTGCTCAACTTTGGTGGGGCACGAATAAGAAACACAAAACTACAAGTATAGATATAGGCAACAAGCACTCACCCAAGTCTAGGTTTTTCTAACCGGCCTAAGGAACACAACACCACTATATCCGAGTCACAAGTCACGACTCTCTCCAACAAAACCCATCATCCCATTATCGTTTCATCTTCAGTAATAATGTTTTAGTTTAAGCACTACTGGGCAACTAGTAGGCCTAGGCACAAGTCCAAAAAAAGTGAACAATCAAGCAAAAACCAAAACATCTACACCTGGTTCTCAACAATAGAGAATTCCACCCCAATTTGTGATATGAACAAGTAACCACCCGGATTTAAAACTCACAACCACCGAATCCATACCAATAGGAGATCCCATCCACAAAAAAAGTCACACAACCACCGATGGTATAAAAGAATAGGGGATCCCATCCCCTCCCACATCTCCAGCAATCGGCCCGAAGGGAAAACAACCAACTACCACGACCAACACAAGCAGGGCCTTGCATGTATTTTCAGATTTAAACGACTGAACACACTCCATGATTCAAATTCCCATGTGTTCTAACCGGGAGTTATCACAGAAGGGTTGATCCTGGTGCTTCCAATTTATTCAGCCGAATATACATGATTAACCAATTCACTTTTCACAGCAGAAGCTTAAAACCACAAACATGCCTTTTAAAACATCAGCAGGGTTCATTAGTGCACAAACAACGACCACCAACAACCTCGATTTTCAGAAGGCATAATCCAGCACAACTCAACAGGATGGCCATAAAAGAAACAACATAAAAATATAAGACAATATCAACGATCACAGCCCCCCCCCCTTTTTATAGAATTCGTTTGTTATCTTTAATTATGTCTGGTTTATCAAATTTTGCAGAAACAAAAGCACGCCCACCCCACATGATACACAAAAGAGAGAGGAAAAGGAGAAACTCTCTACTTGTTTGATCGACGATCGACGCTTAGGCCGAGCGAGGAACATTACGGATAACGATGCACCTGATGCACTAGAAGCTGCTTGTGGAAATCCACGATCCAAGAAAAGAGAAACAACGGCTCACCCACAGTTTATAAGATCCGGGGATGGTTGGGGTGAAAACGCGAAACTGCGTAAGGTGCGGGGGTTGTGGGTTGACCACGCGGCTACAGTCGTTACAAAAGGGGGTCGGGCAGTTTAATCCGACTCATGAATTGATTAAGTATTTAATTAAAACTCTTATGCACGTTACAGGTCCTTAAAACAGGTTTACCAAGTCAGAATAGGGTTTAAAAACCCTATTTGCGCAAAGGAGCGCTGCTGGGAACAACATGACAAGGTCGGGTGACACCGATCGGTCTCACCGATCGGCCTCACCGAGACGCCACTCCTTTAGGACCTGGATTTTGGCAAAGGGAAGAACTAAGAGTGTCTGGGTCATCACATTATCTTTATTATAGAGTCTTACAATCATCATAAATTTATAACAAATCAATTATAGTACCCACAAATCCAAGGAAATATGGATATCAATCATAGTTGTTGGACTTATCCATCATTAAATTACTTCTATATTTGGAGCATCTAGAGATATCACATTTCATATGAGGACTTCATTCAACAATAATTCAATTTTTCTACACTTTGAATACATCTTCTATTTTTTTATGTTCTTTAGAAAAGTGATATAATACTCTTCGTGCACCTATTTTCCTTTGGAGTATATTATAATATTGAGTATAAATACTACCAATAATATTCTTAGTAATATCTAAAGAATCTATTAATCAAGTCCCTGAATATTGGTGGGGAATTAGTGGGTCCACATGGAATTACTATGAACTCATAGTTCCCCTACCTTGTATGAAAATTAGTGTTGGTGATATACTACTTTTTCACTCTAAATTGATTGTATCCTAACCAGTGGTCTAATATGGATAATTAGTATTCTCTACATAGATAATATAACAAGTCATCAATCCATTGTAGATGATAATTTTTCTTTATCATGATAATTTTTATCTCATAATAATCAATGTAAAGGAACATTGACCAATCCCTATTAATGGATAGGATTGGTTAACACCATGGTGGATGAAATGGATGTATAAACACCTTATCCATATTCTATGGTATTTGTGTCTTCGGATCTCAAGTTGTAAAATATTCCTTCAATATGGAGTCTCAGATAATGGTAACACCATAATTATAAGCTCAATTGCAAATTCAACCTCTTTGATAATAAGAAGAATCAAAAATTCTGTAAGAAACAAATCATTATATTTCTACGCAATGGGTATGTCTTCTTGGATAATGTCTTCCTTAGAATAAATTATTTGAGAAATATGCGCATACTCATATAGAAACAATATCTACTGTGAAGATTTTGGTTCTAAAATATATTAATCCTCCTCCATAGTCTATAAAATCAGGGGAAGATTATAAATATAGAGTGTTACATATTTATCATAAAAACCTTTGTTGGCACTATACAGGGGAATCCGATCTATAAACATAATTCCCTAAAATTCCACTAAGGTGAGTATGAAAAGGATTCTTATGAATTATGTCCCAAAATTTTTGATATGGGAAGAGTTATATTCATGGGTGAAATAATTTCCCAATTTTCCCTTTTCATCAATATCTATAGCACCATGCTTTTTTGTGGGGTTTTAATATTTATACTAAACCTCATTGAAATAAAAAAATGTGCAGAATTAGAATCAAAAATAACTTTTCTATTATTCAATAAAGAACTATTGTATTTTTTCCCACTTTTTTTGGATCCACCTCAATGGTTGTGATGGAAAAAATGGTCCATTTTTTTAGATTTTGTTGGTTGCTTCAAAAAACACAAGGCATGGAGCATTGGTTTGGATGGTTCATAGGGTCTTTAAAATTTAATCAAAGAAAAATGTGATGAGGGTTGACAAAAGAATTCAGTTTTCAATAAAATTAGTGGGTTTGCCTTTTTGTTAATTTCTATCTAGGTTTCATTCCTTCCCACACCCAAATAATTTCTTCTATCCCCATAGGTTGATTACGGGGTGCCTCTTTCCCTACCTTTGACAAGTGGGATGCAAAAATTTCTTCCCACTATTAGATTTATCCATCAGATATCTAGAATTAAAATATACTTTATGATTCTTATTCCTTTGATACCCTTGAGATTATCCGATCATCATTTCTTCTTTTAGGGATCATCATAAAATATTCTCAAATATATCAATGTATCAGATCACCTTGTATTTTCATATACTTGGTTTCATCTCACAAAATAAGTGGTCAACCATGCACTTGGGGTTAATAATAATTTCATAGGTGTATCTCAAAAATCATGTGAATTATTCCCCATATGTCCTAATGTATTCATCATATTTTTTCATGATATTATGGAAATCCATTTACATTTTAAATTTGAGAGTGGTAGGAATATATTTATAAAAAAAGTATTTTCCATTATTCTATCCACCCATTTATATTGATCTCTTCCTTGGGCCCCAAATTCTAGATAAATTTACACCACTAATCAAATTATCCCTCTATATGATAAATAGATCATATAACTTTCTCTTGTTTGTAACATTATTAGATAGATAAGATCTTTCCAATGGATTTTATCCATTGTTCCTTGATTAAGGGATCAGTTTATACATTTAAAGTTAGTGGACTTTGTCTCATAAATCATTCAATTTCAACTTATTCATTCTTATGTGGATTTGGAATTTCGTCTTGATCTTGGTTTTGATTCAGAACAAGAGCTAACTGAGAGAGTATCAACTAAAATTACACAATTCCCACTCAGATCCTTTTGGGCATCTCATTGGGAAATTCATCACAATGACTATCACTTAGATTGTTTACCCAATTACTCTTATTTATGTCCATTATTTATAATAAATAGAAAATTAAGATTATTTGTTATTAAAATATTAAACGCATATAATGTATCCAATGTAATTAAAGAGATAAAATATAAATTAATTGTGTCTTCTTAACATATGATTTTTCTAGAATTGATACAATGTTATCCGTGATATATTTCAAAACATAGACACTAATGGGAATTTTTTATTCCCTTAACAATGGTTCTTAATGAGAGTACTAATTTACCAAAGCATATCCCCATGAAGTGTCATAATAAGAGTGTAGTTAGATCAATTTCCATGCGCTAGTTCTTGATCAAGAATATATCAACTTTTTTTTTTTTGGTTTTACCCCTATATAAATTTGGGAAAAATCAATATCCACTTATATTATCATGACATGGTTGTATTTTCTTGATAACCCACTTATGTTAGAAATAAAAAATTAGGCATAGTTTTTTAAATTTAGTTTTATTCCAAATTATTTTTCTAGAGTATTGTAATCCAAATCCCATAAATAACTAAACTTTTCCTTTTCTACAAAAAATATCAACCCTTTACTTTATTACACATTAATGCATGATTTATTACATAATATTAAACATAATATGACTCTTAATATAGATAATTATTGTGTATTTTAGAATTAGATACTTTATATAAAAACTCCAAATAGGAAATACTTAATCTTTCATGAAAACATCCTTAACATGTTTCTATTATTACAACGTACATAAAACTACATGGAATTACCAAGGGATATAAATAAGAAACGGGTGATCTATAATGAAAATTAATTGAACAAAGATGGTATAAAATGAAAATTTTAATATATGTTGGACAATAGAAATATCAAGGGGACAGAAAAGGGTTGAGAGTCATAAACATGGACAATGAGGCATGGTATAACAAGATAACATAAGAGAAACATGGGAAATGTGGAAACAACTTATAACACTATAACATAAACATAGAGCATGGCTAACTACTAGTACATAATGATGTAAAAATTCCCATAATAGAATAATTTTCACTCAATTTCCCAATATGATGAATCGTGGAAATAAACAATGCCTAATGAATTGGAGCACTATATAATTATAAGAGCACCTGTCACATTGATTTCAATATTGTGCTTTTCTGTGGAACATAGATCATAAAAATGGTATAATATATCATCTAATTTTATTTAAGTATCATGTAGTGTTCAATAAATACAATTATTCTATAAATAAGTATAAGTGCATAAAGGTAAACACCATTGAGAGGAAATGGGTTTGGGTATTCACTACACAATTGTTTGACATTGAAAATTATGGTTGATTTTCAGAATCATAATTGTGTAAAATAAAAATTAATTAATTGGGTTAATGAGAGTGAAAGGGGTATCAAATAAATTTTTCAGAAAATGGATTGTAATAAGGGAAGGGAGAAACATATCCCATAATTGGAATTGGAAATAGAATTCATATGATAATGATGAAAATTTAACAAATAGAAGATGGAAAAGTTCCCTTACCTTAAAATTGTGACCCCAAATATTTGGGATGAGCTTATTGAGAGCATAATATTAACTTGGGAGGACTCTAGAGAGGGTAGGGTAGAGTAACTATGTGTTCCGTGAATTTATAATGAAGGTAAATTAGAGGTTGGGAGGGTTTATATGGGAATAAAGTGGGGAATTCTTTAGCATTTTTTAAATATAGGTTTTGGACTATATATATTAAAATATTCATAATCATAATACATTCAATGGGGTTTTCCCATGTCTTCTACCAAAGGGGGGAGGTTTTCATTATTTTATAATTAAAAGAGCATAAAATAATAAAATATCACCCTTGTTTATGTGGAAGTGAGCCATCACATTAATGAAATTATTTTTAAACATTAAAATATATTAATAGGTTCATTGAAATCATAAATTATTTCTACAATTAATAAAAAACCAAAAATATCATTAATTTATTGGGAAAATATATATTTTGTCTTTTATACCCCTAATAGTATTTATTGCGTCACTTTTTGGTCGTTATGACCTCATAATAGACACAATATATTTAAACTATATTTAATTATTACCCAAAAATTAGACAATCCTTGAAAATTATTATACATTAACCATTGGATAATTTTAAAATTATGATTCCAAAAATAATATTCATTTTATAGAAAATTTATTCTAAATACTTTTATTTTTTGTTTCAGAATATGTGTTGACATTTATAGAGAAACACTAGTTTATTGACAATAATAGTTTCCAAACCCTTCCAAAATTATTATTGACTACATAAAAATTATACGATTAGTTATATTTAAAAAAAATTATCAAATAAATATATTTCATTAAAATATTATTTATTTCAAGAATCCTTTTATTTAGGAAAATAAATTCCATGATTGATTTTGATTGTCACCCAAAAATTCCATTTTTTTAATTGAATCAAAATCAATGTTTGTTATAGAGTTATAATAATAAAATAAAAATATATTTATTCTAATATAAAATATATATATATATATATTTATTTATTTATTTTATTAGGTCTATGATACATATAACTTTAATTCATGAGTTAACTCCATAAGAATATGGTGTGCAGGGATAAGACATCCATTGGGTTCTATGGTCTACATTTTGGGGATGTGACCTTCTTGAGCTTGAACTTCCTCCAAAAATGGTTTTTATCAGGATCATGTTTTCATATCTCATATTTTTCTTAGTCGTGGGAAAATCCAAATGTTTTTATCTCCCTCCATATATCTGATAAATGGGATTCATAGGGTATGATCCTACTTGTTGGGAAATCACTTACATTGTCTATTTCTATTAAATTTATTAAAACCATATACTTATAATAATCATAGGATCAGTACTAAAAAACTATATTATCAATGGTAACAATGATTAATAGTATTTTAAATTTTATATAAAATTAATTCCAAATAACTGCATGTGATTTTTATAACCATAATACATTATAAAAAATTAATTAAATTATAGGGGAGTTTTTTTATAAATGTTTAGGTTTTTTGTATCTATGATCCGAGTAACTCAATGATAAAATTGATAAGGGTTCAAAAAGAACTGAAACATAGGCTTAATTATATAATATTACCAAAATATGTTAACCCCTATCATAAAAATGTTTAGATAGAGTGGTTGAATAAATATATTTAAAGAATATAAATAGAATTATAGAAGGCAAGCCCTAATTTTTCCACCTTTTAGGTACCCAAGTTCCCATGTTCAAAATACCATACTTTTAGGAATTCAGTTTCAAAAAAGACCCATTCACGGAGGATCTTGATTTCATATCATAAATCATTCATATGGAATTTAACACAAAAATAATAAAATAACAAATAAATTAAACCAATACATGATTTGAAATCCATTTCCATCTTCAATAAAAAAAAATTGGATATCCATTTAATGAAGGAACACTAAATAATCAATTTTCATGAATTATAAATTAGTTCATTGAAAATATTTTGAAAACCAGTTTAAAATTGGAAATAAATAATGTTTTATAAACTAATAATTTTAATGAAACCACCCATCTTTTCAACCATGTATTTCCACAATAAAAAAACAACTACAACAGAAAGATTTATTTTAGGCAATATGATAGGACCATAAAAAAGGAAAGACATATCAAGAAACCATTATTCAATTTTCCTATGAACATATTAGATAAGGATGGCCTCTTACTAAGAAAAATCCCCGATTATATTAGGTGTCTTTATTCATTACTCACAATGGATCTAATAAAAACAATTATATCATGAAAAAATCATTATATTCAGCCATAACATCCATGATATATGGTTCCTTTCATGAAAAATATTGGATATATAAAATAGTGGATAATAGTAACAAATCGCAAAATTATACCTTAAATATCAAAAATTTTACACACAAAGATAAATGGGATTTTCTCTCTCGAGGATTTCGGTTCTCTAACTAGAACCACAGGATATGAGATCATATGTTTTAAGGATATGAGTGAGACCAATATGAGATGTTTCTGGTTCCAGAATTATTTTTTATTAATATTTATTTCAGGTCATAGATTTTGGTTGTATAGCTTAAAAAATTGTGTTCTCACTTCAGTCCAATGGAGAGAGTCATATGATTTTGTTTCATGGTTTGAGTAACCATGTCCCATCCATGTAAAATACTATTTTTTCGAAACACCCTAATCTACACAATTTCATGGGAATGTTGGAGGGTTTTTCCAAAACATTTTCTAACTATGAAAAATCCCATAATCTCTAAAAACTCTAATAGAAAACCCAGAATAGCATTAGAATGTTCCAAATATAAATATATATATAAATGGTAAACATTACCAAATGTTAAATTAGGGTGTGAAAATTGGAATAAATGATATGGAGGTTTTTATGGGATAGGGGAAATTGGGGTTATTCTACAGATATAGGACTCATATAGTTTTATGGATTTCCCTCATGACATAATATTGGAAATTAAAGTATTTTTGGATAGAGGAAACATCAACTCTTATGTTAGTAATAATGGTTACATGAAGATATATGAGGAAGAATTGGAAAATATAAGGTAATATATAAAATATGTGTTCAATTATGGTGGTTCCATAAGTGTCACCTCATTTTAAATGTTATTCCTAATTGGATAGTTAGGAATTAGTCTGCCTACCTATCCTAGACAAACTAGATCAAATTACAGAATGATCAATTATATGTTCAATTCAATTATCCTCCTGTATTTAAAGAAATTTAGATTATAACCTTTAAATATTGAACAATTTATATATTGGTTTCTTATATTTTGGTTTTATTGGATTGAAAAATTGTTTCAATGTGTAAATAATTTTTTCACATTATTTTACTATTTGATGATTTCAAGAGAAAATATTGGTGATTTATTTTTATCCTACTAAATTAATTTACTCACTATAATTATGAATGATATGATAAATTTTATCAATTTAGATTTAGAAATACCTAATTTCATAGCTATATTTATATAGTTTAGCTAAATAAGATATTTTTGCACCTAACGGTTCTTTATAATATTAAATTTCCCATTGGAAAAAATATATGATTGGAAAATAGAACTGAATTATATCATATTTATAATTATACTATTTTTCTTTTTTATGTTGAACTTTTCATTAATTAGATAAATGAAATATCTCTCTCTCTAGTGATGGTGATATTTTTCTAAAAAAAGTATCATAAATTTCATTATTTTGGGTTATTGTTTTAAACTACAGTATAATATAAGTAAAATTCTCTCATAAAATTTATATATTAATTTTATTTTCTAATATGATATGAATTGAATGAATTTAGTAGATATCAAAGAAAAAATGATTAAGGTAATGTTTTTCATAAAGTTAACGATAATAAAATTACTAAAAATGTTATTTTTGGTGATGAAAATGTGTATGTTCTCTAGGATGAGGGGTCAATGTAGACTGTTACTCAAAATGAGAAAATTAAATTCATTCAAATTCATTAATGAGGAATATAAAACAATATTTATGGTACCTATGTAAAATATTAGTATTCATGGGTTCTTTATAAAAATTAAATGTTTAACAGTGGAAATGTTTTGGAACAATGAACTCATGTTAAAGATTCCTATAATGTGAATAGGGGAATAGTTTGAATTGAAAGGACTCTGGTTGAAATAAATTCATATACAATGTAGGAGATAATTTTTAATAAGTATCCAATTTTTTAAATAAGAACATGTTATTAATCTATTTAGGGGTGGAGTATGTTTATGAGTGAGAAGGAATGGATTGAAATACAATCCTCTCAAGGGTAGGATCTATACATTAAATTTTCTCTAGTTTATGATGATTATGATAAATAATTAGAATATAATAAAATTTTATATATTTGTTAATATGTGACTGACAATCAAAAATGTATACTAAATTATGGAAATGATACTACCAATCCTAGTTCTTTAATTGACTATAAAATTACTATTATGGATGAGAAATTTTGATGTTCAAATAATAAAAAAAATACCTACAAAAAATGATTAAATATTATATATTATTTACATCATAAAATAATAATTCCCAATAGTTCCAGTAGTTTTTTTCATCTCACACCAGTTGAATAATAATAATGAGCTATCCAATGTATGATTTTCTTGGGTGAATAGAATGTAGATGAGTGGAATGGTGATTCCAAAATAAATTATTGCAATTTATTATTTTATGGATTCATATACATTTATAGGTTGATTTTTTAGGTGTTTATGTTTCTATGTATGTTTCCCAACCAAGGGGTGATGCATATAATTGTGAAGAAAATAGGATTAGTTAAGGGATGTGTTCCAATATATTTGATAATTTATTTTTTTGTTCTTTCTTTGTTCAAAATATTTCATGATTTGTATTTTTCATTGGGATTCCAATTTTAATCACCACTCTTTATTTATATTTTTTTATTAATTTTAAATAATTGGTAGGGGTATATTTTAAAAAGTTACTATTTCAACCATTTATATATTAATTATTATTATTATTATTATTATTATTATTTAAATGATCCCCCACCTAGGTGAAAACTCTTGGGGTTTTCATCATATGGTTGAGAGGAATAAATCCAAACCCTTGGTAATTTAAATTGGATTTCCAAATTTGGTAGTGTGAATTGGGTTTACAGTGAAGAAAATGATATTGTGTTTTGTAGATTACTTTTTGAAGAGTGGGATAAAGGATTTTATGAAATAGGTGTCATATAGATGTTTCTATATATTTTTTGAACATTTTGTGTCACATTGAAGACTTATTTTAATTGTATGTTTTATCTAATTTAAAGTTTTTCTTTATTTTGGGGTTTTTCGATTCATTTTTTGAGGAATGGGGAGTTTTCAGGATTCAGAACAAACCGTGAGCCTATTTCCAGATTTAAAACCCATATTTTTTTTCTATTATAAATCATTCATTATTCAATATTTTTCACCCACTCCACATTTTAAATAGCCTCCACTTACCTATTAACACCACCATATTTATTTGGACCCTTAAGGAAACTATAATCAGAGTGTATTGGGGTTTTATTTAAGGAATTGGGCTAACTTTGAGGCCCATTTCTAGTTTTAAAACAATTTTTTATTTAATAATTTATTCATTTTTTACAATTCTTTAGTGATGCCACTTCCCACTCAAAGACAAAATACCTAGGCGAGAACCCATCTTCTCTTCTCCCACTTTGGTTCTCATTTCCATTGCAGTTTAGGGAAATATTCTGAAGATTTCTCAAAACATTCAGATTTGATGTGGTCATTTGTTTCCCTCACAACTCCTTCATTTTTCACTCCTTTCACCCCATTCAAATTCCTACATGACCTTATCATCCATTTTGTAATCACATTCCCATTTTTGGTTGTTTATAAATTCAAATAATATTATATTGTGTGATATTTGTTCAATATCCCTCAAAAAGTGGGTTTCCTTCCTTCTTTCTCCCATTTTCTTTTGGTTTCATCCCTTATTTTTTATGTTCCTGCTGTCCAGAAAGAAGGGTTTCAATATAATGGTTTTATATTGTGTTTCGTGGTCTGAAATTCTAGTTTTAGTTCTATTTTAACTCTTTTTTGGTGCAGAGGTGGTGCATATGAACATTCTCACAATAATTTGAGGTTTTTGAAAATTTTTGTAGGTGATTCCAAGTGTATGAAATCCTTGTGACATATCATGTTGTGTTATAATATTTTCATGTTTATCTAATTATATTATTTGTGAATAAATTGGTTTTAGTGGACTTTTTAATTCAAATGTTGTTTAAGTTCAATATTTATGTGAATTTCTGGGTTTTTAATAGGAATCTTCTTTTGGTTCATTTGGTGTTGTCCTATAACTACTTAATTGATTTTATTGATATTTATTAGAGCATAAAATCATGTTTTGAGTGTTAAATTACATTGGTTATTTCTGTTGAATCTAGTTTTGGTGACATTTTTTATGTTAAAGATTTTTTGGTTCTATTTTGGTGTTAAATTGGGTGTTTTATATGGCTATTATATGTTATGCCTATTGGGGTTATTTCATAACTCATGTAATGGGTTTTTATAAATTACATGGGTGCTGAAAATTCTGTTTTGTTGAATGTTAGAATGCATATGGTTTTCAATGTGGGGTTTTAAAGGGATTTTTGTTTGCAAAACATTATAGGATTTTGTGTTGTTGTTTTATCAAAAATCAAAATGTTTTGTTGTCTGTTTTAAGTGGTTTAAACTGTTTAAAGATAATTTATTGTTTTTATGTGACCAGTAGTTGTGTTTTTATATAAAAAGGTATGAATGTAGCTTAAATAAATTGTTTAAGCACAAAGTGGGAAGCCTCGGTACGTAGGAGGGTGGATTTGTACAAGTACGCTAGTGATCTGGAAGGGTTTTCCCCCTATTTCACAAAGAATTTCGGATGAAGATAACTTTAAATAAATAATGTGGATGATGTTTAGGGAATAATAGGTTATGGTTATGTTCCCTACTAGTGGCTCGTTCATGGTAAAGGATTTTTACACGGATATTTTACACCATGGTACAAGGTACATAGGGCCCAAGACTATATAGTGCCTCAGGGTGTTCTTGGTTTTGGTTCTCAATGTATTTGTGTTATTAACCCTTGTAATATGGTGTGTTTGGATTCACATTACAGTAGAAAACTTACCTTATTTAAATGTGTAAACATTAGGAATGTTTTATTTTTAAAATTATTTACATTTGAATGTTTCATTTCATTGATTTTATCGTAACTTTACCTTACATACAAAAATTGCTTGATTTTCACCATGTATTGTATACTATTTGGAATACATGTTTGGTATCCTATTGGTAATATTCGCAAACCCAAATTACACACCTTGGGTGTAAGTAGACTTGATTAGTAACAACATTGGTAAAGCAATAGCCGTGGGTGATGGTCGTTCGTGTTGTTAGTCCCCTCCTATGGTGTGGTGTTGTGGTTAAGGCATAGGGTTGATGACCCCTTGCCATGTGGAGTCTTTATTAATGATTTTATAATGTTTCTATTTATTTGTGGACCTATTTTAAGTTATTTAGAACCATGTAACCGGACATAGATTATTTTGAGGCTTGGATGGCATGAAAATTTCAGATTCATATTATTGATCGTTTTTTATGTTTAATGCTTTCATACTTTGGTAAATTGTTCCCAAACCAAAATTATTGATACTCAGGAACTTATTCCAACAAGTGGGGATAGGTTAATACATTAGAGCCTTTTCATGATCAAGATTTAGTGCCACTATTAGTGGAAACCACATTCAGTTCATGACACGTAGAATGATAGATTCCTTAGTGAAAAACTATGTATTCATATAGACTAGTTGGAAATAGTTTGGGGAAATCTAGATATTTTATTTACTTGGATATAAGGATATATATTTGTTTTTCACATATAGATTATGAAGAATGATTTATAAATTTTCTATGAGGCATCAATGAAAATTTATGTTTACTAAAATTTTGTGGGTGTCTATTTCTACATGGGTAGGATAGAAAAAATAATGTATATGCATTGATTGATTATTAGTAGTTTTATGAATTTGTATTACCATTTTAATAGGATGTTATATATTCAATACTATAAATTTATCTTTCTTTCAAATAATAAATCTATATTCATCAATACTAAAAATGTGTTGATATTTCCTGTGTTGATAAAAATTTTAAGGCTTTATCAATGTTAACAATATCACATATAAAATAACCTTTATGTAGTATTTATTTATATATATAATTTTGGAATTAAAGCCACTTTTTATTATGAAATAAAAACTGATTTATTTCTGGGTAGATGGATACCCATTACATATCCCATAGGAAAAAGGCCAGATGGCTCATGAACAAGGCCAAAAGGCACAGTCCAGTGTCATGTCTGCATCATCTTGTCTTCCATATGTATACATCCATGCCTATGTCATAAATCCCCCAAAGGGATTTCTCAGATTTGAAACATAGTCATTTAGATGCAGGATAATTGGGTTTACCACCTATGAACTACCCCAACTATTATAAAATCTCATTTTAATGGTGTTAAAACTAGTTCTAAAAACATCCATTTATCAATGCTATCCTAATTACTGATAAAAGTTACCATCTATATTTGTGTGTATCTATATGAACAACCCATTTCTATATCCAAATAAATAAATTTAATAATAAATTTTTTAGAAAATATTTATAATAAATTAGAATAAAAATAAATTTACATTAAAAATATTATACCAACACAAAATCAATTTAACACAAAGTGGATTGGGTTTCATTCTATTCCACTATCCAGGTTAACCCATTTCTAATTGATCATGACTGCACTACTAGTTTTTAAAATCAGTACCCCATCCTGAAAAAAATATGTGAGTATATATAATTAAAATAATATTTTTTTATTAATATAATAGGTAAATAAATAAATCATAAATATATTTTTAATTTAGTATGAAGACAATATCTATTTATTTTAATGTTTTTTTATGTGAAAAATATTTTGAAATAAAATTTCACTTTTAAACTGAATAAATTCAACTTCATTGAAATTGACCACACTATGTATCAGATTGAAAAGTTGTTAATTTTTACACAATTAAAATAAATTATTATTCCATCACATAAATTATTATCAAAATATTAGTTCGGTTTCTATGATTTGAGTATGTGGAAAGTGTTCTGAAATAAAATTTCACATTTAAACTGAGTGCATGAATTTTAAGCTATATCATCCATCACCATGTTTCAGATTGATATTTTCCTAATCCGTACCTATAAAAAATTTATTATAATTATTTTTCCTAAAATATCAAACCATCTGAGTTTGTTGGATCATTTTTTCTATGTGATTATGATTTTCAGCTGAAATTCAAATTTTAAACTGAAAACAAGAGATTTCATTAACACCAGACACACTCTATTTCTAACTAATTTGAGGTTAATCACTAAAATTTGAAAAATAATTATAGATATATTCATAATGTATCAATGAAATTTGATAGTGTTTTTATATTATATGTAATGTCTTCTGAACAAAAATGATGGTTTTAAACTAAATATTTGAACTTTTTTCCCATTATCCACACTATGTGTCAAACAAATATGATGATAATTCCTAAACATTACAAATGGTCCATATATATATTTTATAACAAATCAATAATGTCTGATCACATTTTCTTATTTTTGAGTTTGCGTTGTGTTTTTTGAACAAAAAAGTCAATTTAAAATGAAAAAATAAACATTCTATCATAATAACCACAGCATGTGTTTGAATAATGTGGGGGTAAATTCATAAACACCACAAATTAATTATATATTTATATTCTAAATTATCAAGAATTGATGAGTTTATTTTCACAGTTTTGACTATGTGATGTGTCTTTTGACATAAATGTCATTTTTAAAGGAATGCATGCATTGTCAGTCATATCAGAAAAGTTATTTGTCAAATTTATGTGTTCCTTATTCATACATATCATAAATTAATTAACAAATATTATTAAAATTATCGACATAATTTAGAGTTTATTCTATGCTGCAACTATGGGATTAATGTTTATAACTGAAATTTGACTTTTAATTGAAATCATGCACATCCAATTATAACAACTGCAACATTTATCCGACTGATATAAAAATTATACATAAAAAAAATTATTGATATTTTTCCTAAATTATCAAGACAAATCAATATTTTATTCATGGTTTGGAGTATGTGACATGTGTATTCAAATAAAAAGTAAATTTTGAACTGAATACATGAATATTCATTTTTATTAGACAAACCATTTGTTAGATTAATGTATGGTCAATTCCTATATTTATAAAAATAAATTATATATCTTTTTTCTAAATTATAAATATAATATAGTTATCTTTTATATTATTTTTGTGTGTGAAATTGGTTCTCAACTAAAACGTAAGATTTCAATAAAAATACACAATTTTAGTCATAAAAGCCACACTATGTGTCAAATTTATATACAGTTAATTAATATTATAAAATTACAAAACAATAATGGACCTTAAATATTATGAAAATTAAATTATGTTTTGTTGGTTTTTATTATGTGATGTTTTTTTACTAAATTTTCATTTTTAATGGAAAACACACACATTCAGTCATACCGACCACACTGTTTTTCTAATTTATATGAATATAAAACCTAAAAATAAAAAAATTAATAGTAGATAATTTTCATCAAGTGTTATGGAAATCACATTATGTTTACTTGGTTTTGAGTATGTGACACAAGTTTATAACAAAAATGTCCCTTCAAAATGAAAATATCAACATTTATTCATACCAGCCACATCATATGTAAAATATATGTAAGGTTAATTTTTACACATCAAAAATAATATATCAATTTTTTCATAATTAAATAATGAATTATAAATATTTTTTATTATTTATGAATATGTTATGTGAAATTTGAACTAAAATTTCACTTTCAAACTGAAAACATTCACTTTCGGTCATACCGTCGTGAGATATGTTAAATTCATATGACATTAATTAATACATGTAATAAATGAATTAAATTTTATAACTAAATAATCAATATAATAAGAGTTTGTTTCCTCCATTTCGATTATGTGGAATATATTCTAAACTAAACTGTCACTTTTAAATTAAATTACATAATTTAAGTCATATCAGTCACACCGTTTGTCATATTGATGGGAGGTTAATTCCAATATATAATAAATAAATTATCAATATTTTCCCTTAAATATAATGACAATAAGATCACCTTTTACATATTTTTAGTATATAGTGTGTTTTATGAACTAACATGTTACTTTTAAAATAAAAACACACACATTCAAGCTCGTCATCCACTCTATGTCTTGAATTGAATATTATGGGAGAAATCAGAATTAATATATTAAAAATTAAAAAAATGAAACTAAATATAGAAAATATAACATTTTTGAATAATGTGGGCTCTCAATCTCCCTTGTGTAATATCACAGAACAATACATTAATAAAAAACACCATATATATTCTATTTTATCCCTACTATGATTGAAACATTTCAATTATGAAATATTTCTATTTAATTATAACATAAAATGATAATAAAATTAAATAAATATGTTTTAGAAAAACCAAATATTAATGATCTCTATGAAATAAAATAATACATATGATATAGTAAATAACTTATCTTTTATGTTAATATACACTCTATCACTATGAAATTTTACCACTCATTACTCATTTGAATATGTTGGTTGTCAAATGTAATTTTAGTACTATAAAAATATATATAAATAAACCTTTAAATATTTTAAATTAAACAGTTATTATATTTAAAAATACCACTTTGGTGATGTTATTTTTGTGTTAGAATTTGATATATTTTATATATTTTCCTCTTTTAGAGACACAATATAAGCTTTAGGAAATGTATGAAATCAATTTTCATATATATTTTGATAGTGAATATTTTTCTATATACCCTAACACTTATCATATTATCTAAATGTATAGGTTTCTTTTATTCAATTATCATCCACACTTATAGTTTTTCTATAGATAAACATCTATGTATAATTAAAAATTTACTAATAAACATATTGTGAATCATATAGTGTAATTTTTTGTTGTACATTTTTGAATTCAGTGTAATAAAAAATTCATAAGGGACATATTGTGTGGTCAATTGGTTGGATATAAATTCATTAGGTCAAAAAAAATATTTGGAGTATTAAGATTGATCAAAATGTGTGTCATGAGATTCATAGAAATTAAAAAATAATTATATAATAGAATAAAATAATAATATATTTTATATGATGAGAGTACCCCAACATTTTATGTCATGAACCGAGAAAGGTTCCATCTAACCTGATGCTCGAACCGATACAAGACATGGACTGAAGGTCATTGCTGATCCCCATGGGAAGGTAACAAGTATTAGAGATAAAAATAATCTATATAGAAATGATTTTTCTTGAAAAAAAGATCATATTAACAAAATAGACCAAGATGTGCAACTTACAATTAAACCTCAATAAATATAAAAAACTGATCCAGATTCAATAACTATTAAACAAAACAAAACTGAATAACAAAATAAAATCCAACCAGAAAACATAATCTCCATGTTTCCTCTTAGTCTCCACCAAATAAAATACTAATACTATGATATGGAAAACAGAACCAGAGCTTAAACATTCAAAATAAATTGGGTTTAGAGACCCCATGTGACAGATGTATGGTGTGATCCTAAAAAACTCAGTTGGTAATCCACACAAGTTCCATGCATTTATTTTAATGAAATAGTCTGAAAATAGTAGTTTAAAATACATACAAAAACCAACATATAAATTATTTGAAACAACCCAACCAAAAATTTTAAAAATTAACCTTTTAAAACTACACACTCCGCTTTCCTTTTCAAAAATGGTTTCACACTCTGTAACCCATTTTATAACTTAAATACTGAAAGTGGAAACCATCTTAGATAAGAAATAGTGTTGTGGAAAATAAACATAGAAAACATATCATAATCTTGTTCAATACTTAAAAAACTATGGGGTAAATCCATGAACATACGCAGTTTTGACTAACCTATCGACATATGGCTTAACTCCATAGTCAATAACCAACTGATGGGTCTAAATGAGCCATCTAGTTGGATGTCCCAACAGGCTTCTCAGAAAATCCTGGGCATACCAACCTGTCTAATTTGGGGTTGAAAAGAAACCATTAATCAACCATCTAGATGATAACCAAGAATATCATTATAATATTACGTGGTGAAGGGGAAGGTCCCCACATTTTTAGTTCAACAAAAAACTACTACCACCATTATTTATTGACCTAAACACTGACACCACTTATGTGATTTCCCTTGATTTGAGTAATCCTCTATAGAGGATCATATATCATAACAATTCATTCACATGTTCCAAATAGGCCATCACATCATTTGAGTTTCCAAAACCACATTCCCAATTATTTTTAAATACCAACTAGGCCTCAGTATACCAATTTTATTAACCCATTTTCCAAAATATTCCACATGCCCATTAGGCCCAAACATCATTTGAGTTCGAAAAAAATCACAAACATCACAAGGTTCCAGTCGATAATTCACATTGCCTCACATAAAAAACAATTTTCAATGTCATCAAAATGTTCCAATTGTTATATTATCCTTTAACATAAAAATAAACATACAAATCAATTTTCATACATTCCCCATAGTCAATATAAAACACCACTTTTACCTGAAAATTTCAAAACATTCCTTTAAATTTCAAATCAAAATCTGTTAAGAAGATAAATTAGAATCATGAAATAACATGGAAATCACAAAATTGGCATTTTTTACCACATAGTTACCATGTATTCCTCAATGTTCAAAAGTTTCCTATATTCCAATACATCACAAAACCATATCTCAAAATTACAAATGAAAAGGCATTCAAAAACACATTTGAATCCACACATACACTCACATGAAGAAAAAACACACTACATATAAATCATGTTACCATTTTAGATAAAAATATAGAGATATGGAAGGATAGGCCATTGGAAAACCATGGTTCATGGAAGAACCCATTTACATCAATGTGATAAATGAGACTCAAGTAACCATTATGAAAACAGATATTTTCCAAAGAATCAAACATATAATTTATCAATCCATAAACATATAGATATTTTTTTAAGAAAACCCAAACCAACATTCAATAAAAATATTCAAGTCCCTTTCGTTACACATATCACACCTTTTACACAATCCATTGAATACATTTACAAATAAAAAAATTGGAATAGTTAGTACCAGATCATTTCCATTTTGAAACCCTTCTTCCCCACAAGCCCATCTTAAATGACTTTGAATAGATATTTTCAAACAGAATCACTTTTGTTTTCTAAAACACAACACTCCCCACATAAGTATCGCAATATATAAGTTAGAAATTCACACATACAATATCCAATTTAGAATCCATCAATATTACTGAAAATAAAAAAGGGAAAACACCACCCAAAGAATTCAATTTCACATTCAAATATCAAATTACATTTCATCATAAACCTTGTTTTTATTTAAATATAGTCATAATTAAAAACCCATTTGGAGCCCATATTCCACCATGAAAATACAAAAATATTTTTTGATAACAAACCAATGGTGAGAATATAACATTTTTAAACTATTCATGGAAAGCTCAAACATCAGTGGAATTTCACAGAATGAAAATATAGGGAAACATATACCTCAACGATGTGAAAATGTGGTGAAACATTATAATGGGGAAGAATACACTAGAGGAGATAATTATCACACCATAACATCAATGAATACAAACCAAACATCAACCCTATCCCTTGGGGTTCATAAAATGAAGATTCTCCACGAAGAGAAACCTAGAACTGAAGAGAGAAGTTAGAGGATAGGTGGAAATCAACCAAAAAACAAATAAACTTATATATGAACTTTTAATAAGAGTCAATGGTGGAAATAGAGAAAGATAGTAGAAGATTGGAGGCCCCCAGGGTGTACCTAAATCAGATACGGGAGAAAAAACCATAATTTTGGATAAATCATTAGAGGGGGAAAGGGTAATTTTATACATTTAATGACCTATGCAACTCACATGGTTTGGCTATTTTTTCCCAAACCGAGTGCCCCTCATTATCCAAGAGGAACATATCGAATGGTTTTCCCACATGTTTTTCCAAACCATGGGCCAACAATGTGGTCACCACTCCCTAAAATGAACACGTTCTACTTGGTTTCATATTATAGGTTGCACGATTTCCCATAAATATGTGTCAACCATATAAAAATTGTTGTCAATCCTGTAATCTCTATTTTTAAAAGAAAAAATCATCTGAAAACCGGAAAAACTCAAAAAAGAAAATTGAATACTCATACCGAACCTAAACTAAAGGATCTAAAAACTATATAACTATAAAATAAAATAATTTCTAAGATCATAGTGTGAAAATTAATGCCACCATAGAATGATTTTTCCCCTATAAAGTCACTCATCCACACTAAGGGGAATTTTCGATCCCAACACCCTAGCAATGATAAACTGAACCATGAAACCAGGGGTGACCTTTCACTCTAAGAGTCACACTCAGGAAACTCCAAAATAAACATCATTATAAAGAACATGGAAAAATATTATTGAACCCCACCCCTCCCCCCTAAAATAACCCAACAATCACCATGGTATGAATTTATATTGGCCTGATTCAAGAAATCACAACACAAACTACCCCAAAATTCTCCCCATTAGAAAAGCCATGCCACCATCAGAAAAAGTAAGTATCAAAAACACCACCATGTGCCAACAAATAGTGAAATCCTCCTCGATAACCAAAAAACCCTCCAACACCAAGGGAATTCACATGGAAGATATCCAAACCAAATAGTGAACCAAAACCATAGTTCCTCATTTCCATCAAAAATGAGGAATATTCCAACCAATCATAACTGAAAATCATAACATGTCTCAAATGGATGAGAACACACTAAATAGAACTAGTAATTAAATTTAAGCACTTATAAAAATGAAAAATCATTATAATTCTAAAAATAATGAACCATAAATATTATTAAAACCAAGGGTAACTCACAAAATTTGAAAATACCATTATAGATAAACATCAACTATCTCTACTCCAGTACTAGGGAAAAAACCAGGCCAAGATTCCCCACACCCACAGAGATTATTTATTGTACGAAAAACATCACTATAAAGATGAGGGTTAGAGTCCTAATTTCTTAAATAATCTTCTTCCCCATATCCATGATTTGAAATCCTCTTATTTAATATTCTTCCTTTTGAAATGGATCTTACAAAACATATCCAAATGACCCAGACGTCATCATTGATGAAACGACGTCAAAGGTTTATGAGTAAACATATTTTAATTCCCATACCAACCACACTATAAACACATAAGATATTTATTTGGAAAGCTATAATCAAAAACCAATGAAAGAGGCCTTTTGCGAATAAGTTCTTCTAGCACACACCTCTCACTAGTTGGGGAACCGTCATGAATGTTGAGAAGGACTAGTTCATCAACCAAAACTGAATATACCCAAAAATAAAATTCATCCCAAAACCCCTCAACCATTATCTTTTTGAAATAAAGATACAAAGAGGATACATCTCACTACATGTTATTTAGATGGAGACCCTAAATTAAAAAGAGTATCTTCATGTAGATCTGTCGATGATCGATATGGAGAAAAAGAAACCACCCACTTGAAGTGGTCCACATAGGCCATCTTCTTTTGCTGGCCTTGCTAAATACTCAGGAACCCTTATAATTTTTTTCTATTCACCTCTCATGTGAAAAAAAATCTTAATAATGTGGTCTCGAACACCTCCCATGTCATCCCAAATTGTAACATTGTCCTAATTATCACCTTCCATTGATCAGAGTATAGAGAATGAAATGAACATAAAACAACATGGTTCTTAACAATTTATATATTTCAAAATTATTTGAAGACACTCTCATCCTCCTCATTCCATTCCATAGCCTCTAATATAACATTATTGCCAATGAAAATAGGCAACATCTTGGAAGAACTCGACTACGCCACTCCACTAGGATTCTGGGAAAGGCTATAAACCAGATGAGACTATCTAGAACCGTTGGAGACCATACATAACGACATACTCCAAGAAAAATAAAAACACATAACTAGATCCAAAATCAATCAAACCATAATCAAGAGACCATCTCAGGCCAAAGAAATCATATCTTCAAAAAACAAAAATCATTTAAATTTCAAAACACCTCCTTCCAAGGCCACTTTCAAAATGCCAAAATCATTCTACCATTAAAAAAACATCAAATTCCAATTTTATAACAAAATCATTTTGAAATTTTATTTTTCCCTTTCTAAAACTACTTCTTTAAAAAATAATTTCTCTTTTGAAAGACCCTTTTCAAAAAAACCATTTTCCCCTTTAAAATCCATCCACACCATTCAAAAACGAACCAAATCACAACATGAAAAAAAGGCACAACTCATACCAAAAAATACAAAACAATACAAACAACTCACATCAAAAACATAAGATGAGGAATAAGTTTCCATGCATAACCCAGTAACATGGTTAGTGGGACATGCCCAAAGTAAGAATCAATAACTATTAGGAAATTAAACTATGTATCTAGACTCCACAAGGGTCAAAACTCTATGTTAGAAAATAAACTAATATCGGCTCACCTCCATTTTCAATCCTCATCCACATAAACGAAAACAAACAAAACACTCAATTCTTAGACTACCCATAGAAACCTGAGGGTATGTTAGAACAAGGGTTCATGATATTATTCTCATACCTAAATCTCGAGTTCTCATAATCCTAATATCTTATCTTACTAACACCCCAAATAACAAGAAACTCCTTTGATTCCATTTTTTCATGAACTAAGTTGGGGTTCCTTCCAACCCAACACCTAAACTGACCTAAGAAAATCAAGTAGGGGTGTCTTGATCCCCATTGGATGGAAACAAGTTACGATCATCAAAATAATCTATATAGATATGATTTTTTCCAGAAAAAAACTAGATCAGATAAATAAAGTAGATTATGTATCACTACTAACATATTAAAATCAATAGATATAAAAATCTAATCCACATAGAATAACTATTAAAAAAACCTCAATACAAAAGTAAAATATAATTATAGAACATGATCTCTATATGAATTATTGGTCACTACCAACCAAAAGACCCAAATTTTTCTATGGAAAACTAAACGAGAATCCTGAACCTACAAAATAGCTCGGGTCTACTGAAACTGAGTGGAACAGGTAGGGTGTGCACTTAAACCACTTGGTAGGTAATCACCACAATTTCCATGACATTCCTTTCCTAAAATAGTTCACAAACACTAGCATAAAATATATGTATAAAAATGGAACTTAATCATCTGATACAACCCACCACATCATTCTAAAAATTCCCATTTAAAACCACACATGCCTCTTTCCTTTTCAAAATTTTTATCACATTCCAAAACCCATTTTATAAGCCCAATACTAAAAGAGAGAACAAACCCCAGTAAAAAATATTCTTCTGAAAATATATGGAACAATAAATGTGATGATGATAAAGGATATAAAACAAGTAATCCAAATATAAATACAACTAGGAGAAAATAATAGAATATTCATATAGAAATTTTTGACACTTACTAAACATCACTAGAATAAATACATATATGTAATCAGTTCAGAATGACCTTCTAGCATATGGTGCAGCTGTATAGTAAATACCCATTTTTTCCGCTCTAAACTAGCCAATATATTGGAAAGCCCAACCTTTTTTCATAGAATCTAAATGGGGTACCAACCCATCAAATTTTGGTTTGAAACAAAAGAGACTCTCTACCCTCTAGATGATTCCAAGGATTCTTGTGATAATATTACTTTGTTGGTGGTAAGGTACTCACATGAATGGTAAGAAAAAATGCACTAAAACCATTCCTTCCTAACCTAAATAGTGAAACCAACTATGTGATTCCCCTCCCTTTGGGGAATCCCCTCTAGAGGTTATCATCTCAAAAAAAGGAATTGAAAACTTTCAATCAGTCTGTCGCATGATTTGATTTTCAAAACCACCTTTTCCAATAATTTTTAAATACTAATCAGGCCTCACACTACCCAAGTTCTATTCCCATTTTCCAAATTATGAAACATGCCCACCAGGATAATATATCACATACATCCTACACCAATTTCTAAAACATTGTGAGGTGCCAAGTGGTCATTTACATCACCTTACATAAAAAACTTCTTTATAATGATAACACAAATTCTCATACAACCATTAAAATATCCAATATAAATACACTTAAAAATCCATTTCCACACCATTTCCAAACATCATATAAAACACCACATTCTTGTCCACAATTCCAAATATGCCTTTACATTTCGTATCAAACCCCATTATCAAGCTAAGGTGAAAACACCCAACAACATAGTAAGTCCCAAATGGGACTTTTTCACCACATAGTTTCCACATATTACATAAATTTTCATATATACCATTATTGAAATACATCACCAAACCATATCTCAAAATTCCAAAAAGACCATGATTTTGAAAAAATTGAAACCACCAATAATTTCACCTGAAACACTAACATGCCATTTAGAAATCAAATAACCATTTTAGAAAAAATGAAAGAGATTGGAGGATAAAACGTTGGAAGACCAGGGTTTAATGATGAATCTATTTTCATCGATGTTCAAGAATAGGACTGAAGAAACCATTAAGAAAAATCAAATTTCCAAAAGAATCCACCACAACAATTGCAACCCCAATACCATTTGTATAATTATTTAGGAAAACCCAAACCAATATTAAATGACGCACATCATGTCTCTTTTATAACACATTTCACACCTTTTAAAAAATCCATTTAACACATTTATAAACTAAATGAAAGAGTCTTAGTCGAAACAAGATCAATTGATTTTATAAAACAAATTCCACATAGGTTCATTTCAAATATATTTAAAAATCATTTTTAATGAGAAACTCTTTTTTTAAAAGAATACAACACGTCGTACAGAAGAATAAAAACAAAGGAGTCCCAAATTCTAATTAACAATATCGAATTCCAAATCTATATTTATTACCAAACATAACCAAGAGAAACCACCACCCAAATACCCAATTTGAAAATAAAAGATCGAATGAAATTTCATCAAACACCTTATTTACCTTTAAATATAGGAAAAATTAAAGAAAAAATTGGAATTTACACTATGAAAATACAAAAAAAATATGCTATCATATCACAATAAATGTTATTAGGTTTTGAAAACGTTCAATTAAATGTCAAGAATAAAAGGAATATTCTAGAAACGTAATGGATAGGAACACCTACCTACATAGCATGTGTATATGATGAGACTTTAAAAAGACGTGGATACACCCCAAGAAACAATCAATACACCCTAAAATCAAATAATATGATCCACACATCAACCCTAACCCTTAAGATTCCTCCAACAAGGATACCCCAATTAGAGAAACCAATAACTCAAGATAGATTGGAGATGAGAGGAAGAAATAAACAAAAAAACCCAATGAAATATAACTAGGATCCTTCAAGATCATTCAATTGTTGGAGGATGTAAAGGGACGAGAATCTTGGAGAAACCCATGGCACACCTAGGTTGCATGGGGGAGGAAAGTCTTGAATTATGAATAAAAAAGAGGCGGTGAATAGGGGGAATTTAACACTATTAATGAGTTGGGAAACTCACATGGTTTGGCTGAAAAGTTTTCCAAATTGTGGACAAACCATGATCCCCTCAATGTCCCATATGAACATATCTCATGGTTATCCCACATGGGTTTCAAAACTCTGCACCAACTATCCAGGAACCATTGTTCAAAATGAACATTTTCTATATAGTTTCTTGGGTGAGGGAAATTGATTTCCCCAAACCGTGTGCTCACCATGGGCCACCTACTGTCCAACCCAAAATCCCTATTTTTTCTCCAAAGACTCACTCAAAGACTTCCATGACCCTAAAATTTTAATCTTGGATCACAACCCAAACCACTACCACAAGATCTAATTCTATATAAATTATAAAATAAAATAAATTCAAATATTAGGGTGTGGAATTTTAGTTTTTCTGAATCTCCTATAATTAGTAATTTTATTTCAATTTTTTTGGATATCTTCTATGATATTTTAAACTAAAATATTTACCACTATTAGAAATATGACCTATACCAACGGTTTTGGGAAAACCTTTGGTATAGGTCACTAATTTGGACATATAAAATGGTTGGGCCAAAACCGTTGGTATTGGTCACTTTTTTGAACCTATACCAATGATTTTGGACAAACAGTTGGTATAGGGGGGATCTATACCAACGGTTTGGCCGAACCATTAGCATAGGTCCATTATAGAGACCCTATACCAAGGGTTTGTCCAAACCATCAGTATAGGGGGACCTATACCGATGGTTTGCCCAAACCATTGGCATAGGGGGGACCTATACCAACAGTTTGTCTTAAACCATTCGTATAGGTCCCAAAATCAATAAAACCTATACCAACGGTTCTCAAAACCATTGGTAGAAGTACATGAATTTTTAATGGATTCTTTTTACCGAAAACATTAAAAAAATAAAAATTTAAAATAATTAAGATAATAAAAATATATATTTATGAAAATATGCTCACAATAGTCAAGATAGATTAGTGGTTAGGTCATTGAATAATAAATTGAAGGTACTGGGATCAAAACCCATCAAATTATTTTTTTTGAAATACGTATACCAACGGTTTTATGAAACCGTTGGAATAGGTTTTTCATATTTCTTATACCAATGGTTTTCAAAACCATTGGTATAGATCTATACTTATGGATTACTTTGCCACGGTTCTCCAAACCGTTGGTATAGGCTATACCAACAGTTTAGAGGCGTATACCAACAGTTTTAAACCATTGGTATAGGGTATTTTTCTAGTAATGTATTCAAATAATTTTTCTGTGTATAAGAGATATAAAGGAAAAAATCAACAATATTTTCCCATGGTCATTCCTTTATATTTTTTGTTATATAAATACCTGTACAAAATATGATCCACATTATATAGTAATAAACTTGTTAAATAAATTATTTAAAAATTTTATTATGAAAATGTACTCTATGTTTATATTCAGACCATGTACCCAAACCATTTATGATAAATAATTTAATTAACATTTGTAGGACCAATCACATTTGTAATGGACTATTCATACATTTATTCATTATATTCAATGTAGGATATAGTTTCATATTGTAACATTAAAATTCAGGAACAAGTATGTTTTAAAATGATATCCTATAATTAGTGGGGTATACATACTCTCAGAAGGTCATTTGGATCTATTAGATGACCATTTATATTATCTGGACATAACATTCATTTTCACCTTCTATTTCATTTATTTTAATAAAATTTATAACTTCATAAATATATTCATTGATTATAAATTATGTTTTAAATAAAATAAATTTTGTAATTCAAAATTAATTTTCATCGTGTATAATTATATGAATTAATTTCTATATTATGAATGATTTAAAAGAATTTCCAACCTTCTATACATAAAAATCATAAAGTGGAATATGTATCTGGACACTCAGATCACGATCTATGGTAATCCCTACTCTCACATATTTTTTGAAGTTATTTATTATGTAAAATATCTCTTTTAAATTTTATATTATACCACCTCCAATTTTGTAATAATTAGGTGTGGTTATATATAAATAAAGAATAATTTAAACCCATATAATTTAGTACAATAATGGTATATGTATTTTTTTATATAATATTTAACAAAAATAATTATGAAAATATAAAATGCATTTCGTATGGTAGGCCTTTGAGGGGAATGGATATCCAAAAAGATGGATAGTGCCTCCTCATGATGTTTTTTCTGACCTATATATTCTTGTCGTCAACCCTTTGGAATAAATAGGTTTATCACATTAGAATACCAATAATCTTTTTCTATTATAAAATATATATAATCCTAAATTTTTTGATTTTTTTATTTATATACCCCTATTTTGTTAATTTCTCTAATTATTCTTTGGGTTAAAATAAGAAATATAAACCTATTAAACAACCATACTATTACATGTGATTCAAATCCACTAATGTTTTTTTTCATTAGGTACATTAGATAATGATTATTTTATTTGAACTAGATAAACAATATAGGAAAACTCGAATCCATTTTTATGAAATAATATTTCAATGTAGAATGTATTTCTCTTGTGTCAAACAAAAATATAATTTCCATACATTCTATTTTTTCATCTATAATGTAAAAACCCTAACTCTAGTAACCAATATTTAGTGTTTACATTATTATATTGGTAAAGGATACAACATATTACAAACCAAAGGATCATGTTTTTTTGCATTCATGGGAGATGAGATACCTAAATGATTTACATATTACAATGGAATCATAAATCAAATATTTTAAGCATATTGAAAACATTCTTATTGATTTTAATATATCCATGATATCTTTTTAATAACCCTTCTTGATAAAATGGGGAAGTGAAAATAAATAAAATAGTGTGCACATATTCATAGTCAGGGGTTGTATTCTACATAATATATCATGGATACATAAGGTATAAATTATACAGAAAATTGTATAATCAAAATATATATTAAAAATACAATAAATTCGGTATAAAATACATTTATAAAAAAAACAATATAGAAAACAATTATAGATATCATAATGATGGAATACACAACATCGAACAACATAATACTCAATCGAAGACCACCTGAACAGAGCATCAAATTCTCATACTAATACATAATTATCTAGTAATTAAGGCCTCATTCTCAATCAAATTACATACTATCAATTCATCATTAAAATCAATATTTCATTAATTCAAGTCCTCATTCCAAGACATCAAAAATATATTGGCACAAATACCATAGGATAACCATTTTAGTTTGTCTCATGATCCTACCAAGATAATAAAATGGATATAACATACTCCACCCACTAATTTCACATATATAAATAATTCCCCATATATTTAAGGAATATTTAAATTTATCAATAATATATACAAAATCAAAAAATAAAAAAATTAATTCAACTATACATAAAATAAATTCTTCTCCAATTAATTAAATACACTTAATAGGGAGAATATTTCAATTCACACCATATATAATATTGATTGTATGTATTAATAAACATTTATGTTATGTTACATTTATCCATAGTATAAAATAACATGGTCATAAATGAGAAAATTAATTCCAAATAAATAATAGAGTGTGATAGAGAACTTAAAATAATCATTTTTAATTAATATGATGTATAAAACATAAATTAGTACGTGATAAATGGTGACCATCAACTAATTATAAAATAAGTTTATGTATTAAAGAAATTTCCTTTTGAAAACTAAAGAGGAAAATTGAAGTGAAACTTTTAAATGAATTTTTTAAATTATTTTTTAACCTGATAATTGAACCAATGTTAAAAGTCACATGAAAAACACTTTTCTTGTGGTTTCAAAATGATATTTTAGAACACTATTTATAAAAATATTATAATAATTTAATCTTCAATGTAAACTATTCTTATTTAATAAATCGGGGAGTGGAATATACAAATATATAAAAGTAAAGTGATATCTATTTTTAAATATTTTAATAACATACTATTGTTTTATTTTCGTGTAAAATAACAATTTTATAGAATAAAAAAATATTCTTTCCTAAATTCTATATAATGATAGAAATTAATCTTAATATCACATCAAGATCCTGACTGCTAAGAAAATTTTCCAATAAGTGAATGTTAAAAAACAGTCATTTTTTTATTTTATAAGGATATTCAAAAGAGACCTCTTTGAAAAAATAATTATTCATGTTTATCCTTTTTAAAGAGTTTAACTTACTTTTAAAATTTCCATAAAAGATATTTGATAATTCATATGGATATGGATTTGATATACCATTAACTTAAAAAGAAGATATTTGGTCACTATTTTATATTTTGTTTATATCAAAGGTTTTGATAACCAAAACAATGAAAAATGTAAAAAGCACATAAAGGACCTATAAGAAAAATATTTGGAAGATAATATATGTGTCTTAAGATGTAAATATAATATAATCCCCCCTATGTAAATTTATTCTTAAATAATCTTGAATGAAAATTATATCAAAAAATAAAATATTGAATTAGATTACCACATGGTCAGATGTGTTCCAACTTCCAATTAAACACATTTATATTAATTATTAATATATTTAATATCCATATATATATATATCAATATTTCAATATATAATTTATTTATATCTTATCTATAATCATTTACTCATAATTCATTATTAGTAGCAATTATTTAGGTGTTAACTTTTTTATTCCTCATTCATGGTTTGACTAAGTAGTTTGGGTCCTAGAAACATGGTCAAGGTTTCTTCAGCTACATAACTTTAATCAGGAAATATATATAATATATATTTTAAATACACTTTTATAACAAGGTATATATAAGATATATATGAAAAATGAAATTCATCAATACGGAAGTCTGTAATCTTCACCTATGCATGAGTGATGTATCCATATTTCAATAGATGTAATGAATAAAGGTAGAAAATGGTTTCTATTTATCGAACTATAGTTAATATATAAATATAATATTTATTCCATAAATGAATATAGATTTAACAAAACATTTGAGATGGAAATTTAAAATAAAATTATCTCTTTATAAGGGTTGTAATATGCGCGTATGAATAAGAGATATTTTTATTTCCCATTAGATAGAAGGAGTTATAAAATGGTTTCACCATAAACATAATGAAATTTCATTATATTATCAATACTGATTGGATTATATAATTACATCTATAAAATATATAGATTATTAGGAAGAAGATATAAACTTGAAAGAACTTGGTTATGATCTTTACCTCTTCCTTTGATATCCTCCCATGGATTTTATCTTTAGCCTACATAGTTTCATCTTATGGTGGGACTAGGACTTCTAGTACATGGGGATGAGAATTGGGAAGTGATTTTGTGATATTTGATGATATAATGTGACCAATGATTGTTAATAAGTGATGGATTGAGGTTGTACTTTTATATGTATAAAATATTGTCACTCTTATAAATACTTATATCTAAAATATTAATAATCATTTCCATGTGAACATCGCAGAAAATAATATCGATTCTTGATATAAGGAGATTTAACATCAAAATTAATTTATAAAATAAATTTTAGACAATTTTTTTTTGCTATTTTAGTCATTATCTATTAGATCAACACCATTGTTAACACTATTATCTAATAATGTGGTGACAAACATTTACCACGTTTAATATTCATTAAGACCAAATATAAAATCTGTCTTGTTGGATAACTGTAATATGATGATTCAAAATTTGGAATACAGGATTCAATATTAAATTTATATAGGTGGTAAAATTTAATTTAAATATATTTATTTAGAACACAATAAAAATAAGTATTTATAAAATTGTTGTTTTAAGCATTTTTAAAAAAATATATATCTATAGTCAAACACCTGGGAACCACACTCAAATATCTTGTTCTCATATAAACAAAATTTTCATACATTCTTTCATACCATTAATAATATCTAATATATAACCATCCTTAAATAAAAAATCCAAATATTTATTTCATCTCTTATAATTAGAATGATCTTTTAATATTTAAAAATTGTGAAAATCATAAACTGATAAATACCATGTTTATTGTATCAAATGGATGATTTATCCAGTATAAATAATGATACATGATTCATGAAATATATTCAATTATTAAAAAAAAATTATTTCATATGTTTTCCCTTCTACATATGCCACACGTACTACTTTTCTCTATAACCAAGATAAATTGAAACATAAGACAGTTTGAACTCAAACACTCAGTAATGGAAACAAATAATTAAAAAAGTATAGTCATAAAAATGGAATAAATATTATGGCATCAATAGGTAGACAACATGAATTCGTAGTCAACCTTAAACTAGGATCATGATATGTAGATGAAAATAATTGAAAACATTGATATCAAAAAAATTCACCTCACATCAATAGAATGTATAATTTTGTACATAAAAATCATATTACCAAGGAATTATTCCAATAAATGATACTTTCTATAAAGACCATAGAAAAAACATATTTCTATAAATTCCATAATAAAATAAATTATCCAATTATGGGAAAATGATTACACCAAAACTTGACATGTTTAATCTCATGGGACCAAACGATTTTTCAAGGGGAAAGATATTGTTGGCCCCGACTTGTAAATTTTTTAAGTATAATGAATTCATTGTGAGAGAAAATGAATAAATTTACACAATCATAATTTCCAAAATTACTTGATTTTGAAATAAAACCATACTAAACAAGAATACTTTACACTATATTAATAAAATTTTTAACCTGATCATATCCAATCTGGAGGAAGAAGGTATGTGGTTAATCAATACATAGTAAACAAGGAAATAGTCATTCTAGTTGGACTTAAAAATTAATTAATTTCAATTATTTTCCCTATGTTTATATGATATCACACATTAAAGGAGAACATATTTCAATATAAGTTACATTAAACATCACATTCAAACCATGTAAAATAATTACTATACTGCTATGTCAATACTAGAGTTACATGATCATAATACACCCATAGAAACAAATTATATTGTTTATAAATAACATATCCTCATAACTGAGAAAAAAAATTAAAAAGTATTAATGTGTTTGGAATGTATATCCATATAATACAATGATGGAATACTGCATAATATAATTATGGGTTAGAATGAAACCAACTTATATGAAATAATTTCAAAAAATGATCTTAAATCAAAGATTGAATATTGTTATTCAAAAACTCCACAATACTGGCAAAAATTTAAATCACCAACCACTTAAATTAGGGTCTTTATATGGCTATTAAATCCATTGAAATAAATTTATTATGAAGATAAATATATCCATTTGAAGTAATACATCATATACAGGAAAAATAGTGCAGAAAATATATTATGTCTTAATGATTCATAATTACACCAACAAAACCCCTAAAACATGAGTAACACTCATTGATCATAGACCATTTAGATATAAAACCACAAATTTTTATTTATATCCCATTAAATAAAATTCATTCGTGATACAATATCTCAAATTGGAATTATACACACCTCAAAATGGAAAATAGTTGTATAAATACAACACATATCTCAATTAAGTGAAACAGAGAGAGAAACCCTTACCTCGTATTCCAAACGTACAAAAAAATAAATTAAACTCATATATAATAAAAATAACATTATTAAAAAATTATCATAGAACCATAATCATATCTATTTACATTCATAGTCTTCATAAGTTGTCATCTTCTATATGAATTCCTCTGATTTTTCACATTGGGTGTTTAGAGTTTTGATAATTTTACAAGTTTCATAATAGTGGTGATTATATCCATTATTAATTAAAATTTAATTATCTTTATATCATTAAAATAACTATTAGGTATTATTTATAATTGTTTAAAAATTTTAAATTTCTTTTCAAAGGTTTCAAAATCTTGTTTATTGAATGTGAAATCGATACAAGGCATATTTCAGTGATTCTTAATGATCAAAGTGTATTTTTTAGTTAATGATTTAAATATTGATATAAAACTTCTATAAAGAACAAATAATGATTTTTTGATTTCTGTCACATTATAATATTATCTATGATCCCATATTCATTCATGAAAAAAATTCACAGTATTGTTCAATTATGTGGATAAACTGACCCAAACATAAACACACTCCAATATAATTTATGATTGTAATATATCATTGTTTATATATCCTTATAAAATAAGAATAATGATATTATTTAATATTTTATAGTGGTATATATCATAATTTTATGGATTAATAATAAAAATTAATTGATATAATAATATTACATGTTTTGAATTAAAGATCAACCTCATTGGAAGCGTATTTAGAACGATTAAATTTGAAATTGTCATTTTTTATTATATCATTAATAAGTCATATAATGATTCATTCCATAACATTAATTATTTTATAAAAATAATATTTAACCTTTAATATAATACTTATATCCGTCCTTGTAAGGCTGTTAAGGTAAAAAAACATGTTCGGTCGTGCTGGTTGTAGTTCGCACAATGCTTTGACAACAGTTTTGTTTTTCATAATGGATGGAATATATGAAAAAATCTAATAAAATTAATATAGTTGTATTATATAATATAAATTATATTCATATTATTATATTTTAAAAAAAATTAATATTAAGGAGGAAATTTATGAAGAAAACTATGTTGTTGATAATACTCATGTCAGGGACTTGAATTGTTTTTTAATGTATCCTACAATTTGAAGGGGTTTGGCTATATATGACTGACTAGTGGATTATATTAGTTGTATAGGGATATATTAATAGTAAAATGGAATATTTTATATGGTGAATTAAAATTTAATGTTTTTCTGGAAGTTGTGATTTTTGTACCTTGTTATTAGTGATGAGGATGAAATTTTTAACAGCACCCTATCATACTCAATAATTCCATGACACTATAGTAAGATAGATGGATCAAAAAAAAATAGTTGTAGGGGACACATGTATTAGTCAATAAAAATATCAACCATTCAAATTTGTCCTAGTTTTGTAAACATTATAAGAATTTAATGTACGTTACACAAAAATTCCAGCTTTTATTTTTAGCTATTAAATTAATTTCTAACCATAATAAATAATTTAAATGAAAAAGTTTAAAATTCCCCTTATTATATAATTTTATACTTATATTTTGAAATTATAAAATAATTTTATCAAACAAAATTTCCAATTGTGTGAATATTTATTTTTATAATAATTTCACTTAATATGTAAAATCAGTTCACTGATAAATAACTATATAATTATTTAAATTTATATATAAGAAAAAATTATCTTTTATAATAATTTCAATGAAATATATTGATAAATAATAAAAATTAATTGGTATTTTTATTTAAATTAAAGAAAAGTATTTATCTCTATTGAAAAATATATAATTCAATGGAAAGACGAAAAACATTTTTTATATTCAAGTAAAATATTAATTAGTTATAAAAATTATTTTCATAAATTTTTTTGTTAAAATAATATGAAAAAATGAATAATTTTATTCTATATATTCATATGTGATTTATTAAAAGTTTTTATAGTTTTTTAGTTCATTATTATATAATGATAAAATAATATAAATTAAAAGTTTCCTGAAAACATTTTTTCAACAAATAACCATCCTTTTAAAAAAATTATATAATAAGTGTATTTTGATATGATAAATTAAAAAATAATGTTTGTTTTATTTTATTTTAAATTATAAATTTTGTAACATTAGTTTTTGAGTAAAATTATTAAATATACCTGTGAATCTATTTTAATTGGAAAATCATTATTTTCAAATTTTAAATATTATTATTTTTTACCTAATAACTTTTACCAACTAAATAATATTTAACCAATTATTAATATAAAAAATACTTAATAATTAATCATGTGTTCCTTGAAATGGATATTTTTATTGCATAAAAGACAATATTTTAAAAAATTAAATTTATAGACAATAAATGATCTCATTAGTCAATTTTAGTCAACTAATTTATTTTCATTCATATTAAAAGTCGAATTTATATTATATAAATATATAATTCATATATTTTTTTCTTCAATTCATTCCAACAAATTCAAATACTATGTTATTAACAATTATACTTAAATATTTATATTTTTTATAAATATTTTATGGTTTCTTCTATGTTTGGTGCTTCATGTGAAATAATATATCAGACACATTTAATTGTTTAAATTTTTTGTCTTGTTATAATTTTTGGCTTTTACGTTCTTCCTTTATTAAAAAAATTATGTCCAATCAATCTGACTCATAACATGATAGTAATTTCTATAGGGAACTCATAATTAACCCTTCACCACTAGTTGATTAGAGGTTTATTTATGATGTTGGATGAGATTTATCAATATTAAAAAATAAATTATTAAAGATTTATTAAGGGAGATAACCCATTCATAATTTCCTAATCAATTATACGGAGGGTTGATGATTAAGTCCCATTGGTAATAACTTCCCAAAAACCCTGAATATGATTTATATGATAATCAAGCCCATATGAGTGTTAATTTATATCTCAATATCCAATAGTCATTCAAAATTATCATGAAATAAAATATTAGAATATCTATAGTGAGAACTCAACATCTTATTTATTAGTAGTAGTTTCGTATGTTTTTCATTATTTTAATTGTTGTTTGGGACAATCTCCCTTGTTGCCTCTTTGATTATGACATTGAGACGTATAATTCCCAACTCACTTGTAATTGATGTAACGGGTTATTATAGCTTATAACTTTATTTTATACTTGTGAGTTTTCCAACCTTCATCTCCATACATATATAATTTACACCCATTTTTTCACACATTTTTGATAAATAGGAAAAAATTATTCATTGTTCCTTCATCAGCATCATAAATTGATCTTTTATGAGACTACAAATTTCTATTCCTTGGTTTGTTTCTGACTTTGACTATGTTCATATTGTTAATAATATTTCATGATAGCTGGTTTGGAATAATCATAATTTTTATCACCCGGGATCCCATTCCATTATATTTTTTGTTATTTTTGTTTCTTCACATTCCATTGCATCCATTATTAACATGGTTCATTTGGGAATTTGTAACACCCCAAGCTTCTACGGTACGCTTCTATTTGAATAATGCGATAGCGTGTGTTGTACGCAACATCGAGTTCTAACACACCACAACCAATCAAACAAGCCGTTATGAATAGTAATACCTAATTTTTGAAATTATATATATTTTATATTTCAAAATGAACTTCTTTTTTGGATTCAGAATATCGAAATAATCCTAAGTTTAATTTTTCTGAGAACGTTGAATTTTTATGAATAGTTAAAAATACTTAAAAACAAATTTTTTAATCAAAATAATTTATAGTGATAAATTATATTATTGAGTGGTTTAAAAGTATAATTAGAATATATTTTTACAATTTTATCCAATGGTGTTCATTATAATTAATTTCACTTTGAAATTGGACATAAACAATTATCAATCTTTTGATAGTTATTGTCTCTTAAAAACACCTTTTTTGTTTTAACAACGGGAATTAATTTTAAATTAATTTCTTCCACTTCTGTGTTTTGAATTTTGAAAAATGGATTCCATATTTGGAATCAGGATGTTGAAATTTTGTAAATAGGTAACTTTAATTTTTAGACATTTTGAATAATTACTACGGTAAATATTTTATTTACCATGGTTAAGGGTAAGTCCGGTAAATAAGGGTTAAAACATATTATTATAATAATACAAAATTACCATAAAACGTGTCCTAAACTTATTGGTTGATACATGTTCGACCATAGGCATCTTTGGGTCGATTTTGGGACCCCATGGTGCCACTTGTAGGAGATAGGGACACTTAATTTTAATTATGTTAAAATGAATACAAAAATGACACAAGCATATATCTTTTAGAAAAACAATTTTTACATAAGGTTATATATGTTAGAGTTTATATTATAAACATTCATTAGAAAGATAAAACGATTTTCTACATAATGATATTTTATTTATAATTTTTATACATTAAATAATTTAATTTATTTTTGACACAATGATGATGCATTAATTACTATAATAGTGAAAAATCAAAATAATTGATATTATAAATACCCAAATAAATTTAATATGAAACTTTTCATGAATTAAGATAATTTTCTAGGATAATATGATATATTAGGATTTATTAAATTGACTTTGTTCTAAGTAATCAATATGTTATGAGTTTCACAAAAATCAACTATTGAATAGTGTCAAAATTGACAAAAAATATTTTTTAAAACAAATATTATATTATTAATTGCTATTAAATTCCCAAAAATATAAGGCTCGGCCAAGAGACTTATATCATGATAGGTGTCTCATTAATGGACCACTTGGGGGTCTCTTGGATGTATATAGTAAGTTTATGAACCATATTATATAAAAATACAAAGAGACATTGTAAAAGTGAAACTAATTAACTTAGAGTTAACACTTAAAGATAAGGTTAATATAAGTACCCAAACCTGTATAAATTCTATTGGATGAGTTTTTTTCAACACCTCCCCACCTTAAAATTTAAATAATCAACTTTGGACCCATTAGAAACCGAATATGAATTTATTATAAACTAATATTTCTAGCTTTTCAAATGGTGCCCCTCACCCATCTTATAAAAGGGAACTCCTCCTTCTCATTTCCTCACACCTTCAAAGCATTTTGGATCGGCCAAACTCTGCCCAAATACTCTCCCAACATCCCTAACTACAACCTAGAGGCATTATTTTGATCAGAAAGACAACCTAAGGATCCCTTTTCATCAAATCAAAAGGAAGAACCCGAAGAAGAGGTAATGATTTCACCACCCTTTTTGAAGTTCCTTTATTCTTCCACTTCTTATTCCTTTGTTGTTAACATTAGAAAATAATAACTCCAGTATCATATATATAATGTGATTTTATTATAAATATGGTACAACCATATTCATAATTCTATCCACCCTTTGAATAACATGTCACCATACGTGCGTACATACGGCTTACCGTCTCCACGTCGTGGTGTAATTGTTATTCAATATATTATTATTTGGATGCGTATAATAATGATGTTCAACTGATGTAAATAATAAATATAACATGTTAATGATTCTATATATATGATATACCATCCATTTATATATTATTTTAATATCAAAACAATGATATTGTCGCTCATGCGTACGTACGGACTACCGTCTCCACGAACACGATAAGATTCATTCTCCATCGTATCCATTCAAGTATAATTATCATTTCATGATTTAAAAATGATGTTTAAGGACTTGATATCATTCTGGATATTAATAATATACAACCTATCCCTTAAAAACATGGCTTACATAACAAAACATATAAAAGAAAACGAGTAAGTTAACACCCGAAACAACGATAATACTAAGATATTATTAACAAAGCAAAGTTAAAAGATCATATATGATATCATATTAATATATATGATTCTTGTATAATTTAATAACAATTATTTCAGTATTATAGAGGAGGTTAACCTACCCCATCCAAGTAAAAGTACAAGGTAAGGGTTATTTCACAATCTCTTCATTATCCGAGGTTGTTTATACATAATAATCTATTGGGATCTCTTTATCATCCACATCCATGTTTCTTAAAAATGTATTTCAAAACATTTTTACTATTTACTATAATATGAGTTAAAGTCATTTATACCCTTTTTGACTTTTATAAGTGGTTTATTAAGGAATCTTTCCATCATTTTCAAAACAAGGCCATTTTTAACCTTTTCGATAGAATTAAGGTAAGAATGTTTTTTAACTTATACGGCGGGTTCGGCTATTTTCCGCCATTATAAAATCATCAAAGCTTCCCTTATAAGATTATAAGAATATTTTCAAAGAAAACGTTTTATTTTATATGGATCCTAAATAATTTCAAAATAAAAATAGATATTTCTCTAAAAAGGAGTTTTGATTTCATCTATGTCAACATCCTTTGTTAGATTTTACGCTTATGTGAAGTTGATTTATGTTGTATTGAAGGTTTTTTGATATGTTTGACTGTGGATGTGATATTTTTATACCATTCATGGTTTATGGTGAAAGTATTGACATTTCATATGCTAGTTTTAATACGAATGTTTATTTTATGTTTAAACATTTTCATATGAGAATGCATTGGACTTAATATTTGACGGGTAGAGCCCGCTATAGCTCCTCGATGCATCGGTAGGTCTAATGAGACAAACTAGTGTCTTCGCACAAGTCCTTGGCAAAATCTTATTTGTAGTCTTGTCATGAGGCCTTGGCTATGTGGTTATGATAGTCTGACATTATGCATTCCAACATTATGAAAGTGGTTATTGATATTTCATGTGATTATTCGATTAGTAGAATATCAATGTGAATAAGTAAATGGCATTATTTCATTTTACTTTTTCCATACTATGTTTAATTTCATGTTTAAAAGGATTTTGTTTTATTAATGCATTCCATTAAATTTTTATGCTTATTTTTGAAAGTTCCGCTATATTGTTATCCTTACTGGGCATTTGAGCTCACCCCTTTTCTATGTTTTATTTTTCCCAAGATGTGAAGAAGTAAGTTATGAATGACCTGCAGGGATTTCATTTGGGGATATGAGTGTGGAATATGGATACTATGTTGTTGTAGTATTATTTTACTTTATGATGTAATGTAAAACTTTATGAATATATCTAGTGTTTCCAAGGCTACTAAACCAATCGGTCTTTTGAGATTTGATCTTTCTTTTGATCATGCCAATGTTATGTAATAATGAACCGACTCTGGGTAACTAGGTTCAGGGCGTTACAGTTGGTATCAGAGTAAGTTTAGTACAAACCTTGGAAGCTCGATTTAGATAAACTCTTATTAGAGCATGTAGACCTAAGATGAACATTGAGGATTAGTATAGAAGAACTTCCTAGAATTTTGGTATTGAAGAGATTTTGTGAGTTTTCCGAGCAATACATCTCTGTCTGGATATGAGCAGGTAGAGGCGGCTCTGGCACAGATGTACCTAAGGGTAAAACCCAAAAACACCACTTTGAGCTAGACTCGAACGGGAACTGGTGCACGACAATGGGCCTTGCTACACTCTTGGTTACGACACTCCTGGGGGATATGCTTAGGATAACTCTCATTTTCTTTACAAATCATTATGAAGGGTTTATGAGTATATACTTACTCAAAGAAAACATTCTTATGATTATGGATTATATCCACATATAGTTCAATTTATGTTAAGTGTTTTATAAGTATGGGATTATGTATTTTGATCATAAACTGATCTAGTTTATTCCATTGTATAGAAATGGCGCCTAGTGGAAGAAATGGAAACTGTATCAATTCACACACTCCATTTAGGGATTTCCCTCCTGCTCAAGATAATTATAGTGGAGCTGGTGATGCAACTGGTACCGATCAGCTAATCACCATACTGGGACAACTCACTCAGGTTATGAATAATAACCTTACCCGTATGGAGCACCCTGATCCACAGTGTGGAGGATCAATGTTAGATCGCTTTATTAGGCAAAAAACACCAACGTTCAATGGGAGTACAAATCCCTTAGTAGCTGAGCAATGGATATTTTCTCAAGAGAAAATATTTCAGGCTTTGGTGAGTAGTGAAAGAGAAAAAGTTATCATGGCAGTTTACCGCCGCCCTGGAGATGCTGATCAATGGTGGTCATTGATTAAAAACACGAAGGAAGATGATGAAGTATCAAATATGGAATGGAGGGAGTTCAAAGATCTATTTTTAGAAAAATACTTTCCTCGTGACCATCGAGCAGATATGGAAAGGCAATTTCTGAGTCTGAGACAAAAGGAGGATGAAAATGTCGCAAAGTATGAGGCTAAGTTTACAAGGATAGAAAGGTATGATGGAGATTATATACGTAACCCAAGAAGTAAGTTTGATCGTTTCCTTGATGGGTTAAAACCATTTCTTCGTCGAGCATTAGTCTCACAATCCTTTTCGTCATACGAAGACATTGTCTCATGTGCTATCAAGACCGAAAAATAATTCTCTAAGTCTTATGACATTAAAGAAAATCAAGAGAAGAAGAGGCATGCTGATCAATCTGGTAATGGAAATAAGGGGATGAAAGTAATGGTTGAATATCCATCCTATGGTAAATGTGGGAAGAAACACCCCGGTACTTGCTTGAAGGGAATGGGCGTCTGTTACAAATGTGGTGAAAAAGGCCACCATGCTCGTGATTACAAAGGGAAGAAGGAAGCTACCAATGTTCAGTGCTAAAACTGCAGGGAGATGGGGCATTATGCAAATGAATGTCCTAAGCGTTAAGAGAACTTACCTCAGAAAATTCCAAGGGATCAAGTCCAGGCTTATGCTATCACTACTGCTGAGGTAGAATCTCCGAAAGATGTGGTGGCAGGTAATTTAATGGTTTCCTCAAGTTTAGAAAATGCATTATTTGATTCTGGATCATCGCATTGTTTCATATCTTCCCAGTTTGCTAAGAAAATTAGATATTTCAAATTTGATTTAACAAGGGAGTTGTCTGTTAAAACTCCTAAGGGAAGTATCATTGCAACAAAGTTTTGTGAATCAGTCCCCATTAGAGCACATAAATGTTCTTTATCTACTGATCTCATCGTCATACCTATGATTGAGTTTGATATAATCCTCGGTATGTACTGGCTTTCAAACTATGATGCGAAGATTTATTGTAAGAAGAATGAGGTTACGATTCTTGATGACAATGATAAGGAACACCTTATCTTTAGACCAGAATCGTCACCACCTAATTCTTATTTAGATCCACCCCTAGTAGCTCAACTAAATTCAATTATTGGGGAGGAAGAGAATGAAAGGACTGTGGGTGAGGAAAGGAATGTTCAAATAGAGGATGTACCTGTTGTGAAAGAATTTGTAGATGTATTTCCCAAAGATTTACCTGGACATCCTATAGAATGAGAAGTTGAGTTTTCCATTGATTTAATTCCTAGATCAAGGCCTATATCAAAGACCCCTTATAGAATGGCCACTGTAAAATTATTCGAACTAAAGAAACAACTAGAGAAATTGAGTAATAAAGGATTTATTGGCCCTAGTGTTTCCCCATGGGGAGCCCCTGTTCTTTTTGTTAAAAAGAATGACGGATGTACGAGGTTATGTATCGACTACAGGGAGATAAATGCTATAATAATAAATAACAAGTATCCCCTACCACTCATTGATGATTTATTTGACCAACTGCATGGAGCTCAATAATTTTCAAAGATTAACCTTCGATATGGATACCATCAGTTGTGTGTGAAGAAGGAAGACATTCCAAAGACAGCATTTCGAACCAGGTATGGGCATTACGAGTTTACTGTAATGCCTTTTGGATTGACTAATGCACCCTCTGTATTCGTGGATCTGATGAATAGAGTTTTCAAAGAGTATCTTGATGAATTTGTGGTGGTATTTATTGATGATATCTTGGTTTACTCCAAAATCTACTATGATCATGAAAATCACTTGCTCATTATCCTGAAGACTGTGAGAATACATGAATTATATGGGATGTTTAGCAATTGTGAATTCAGGATTCAAGAGATTTCTTTTCTTGGCCATATTTTCTCTAAAGATGGAATCTCTGTTTATCCTTCTAAGACCAAGGCAATCCAAGAATGGCCAGCACCTACGAGTATAATTGAGGTATGTAGTTTTATTGGTTTAGCAGGTTATTATTGACGATTCGTCCAGAATTTTGCCCAATTGGCTAGCCCATTAATGAAGCTCACACGTAAAGGGGTTAAATTTGTTTGGACAAAAGTGTGTGAAGAATTTTTCGAAGAATTGAAGAAAATATTATTCAATGCTCTTTTATTGACTCTACCATCAGGGAATGATGGGTTCATTATTTATAGTGATGCATCGAAGAAAGGACTTGGTTGTGTCTTTATGCAGAATGATAGAGTTATTGCCTATCCATCACGACAGTTGAAAATTCATGAACAAAACTATCCTACTCATGATCTCGAGTTAGATGTTATGATCCTTGCTTTGAATATATGGAGGAACTACCTCTATGGTGAAAAATGTGAGATTTATACTGATCAAAAGAGATTGAAGTATATTTTCTCACAAAAAGAACTCAACATGAGGCAAAGGAGATGGCTTGAATTACTCAAGGATTATGATTGCACGATACACTACCACCCGGGGACAGCAAACAAGGTGGAAGATGCTTTGAGTAGAAAAGACCATGGAGTTTTGAACAATATGAGAATTGAAAGGGATCCAATTTTCATTGATCTAGTGAAGATAGACTTGGAAATAACCAGGGAAGGTGAAACATCAATGCTTTTTCAAATGGTTTCCAAACCAACTTTACTAGAAAGGATTAAGAGTTCTCAGAACGATGATGAAGAATTTCAAAAGATGATTAAAGCTGTGAATGATGGGAGATTGAGAGACTTTTTTAATGAAGATGGAATTTTGAAATTTGGGAAGAGAATTTGTGTTCCCGATATACCTGATCTAAAAAGGGAATTGCTGGATGATGCTCATAGTTCCAATTTCTCTATACACCCTGGGAGCACCAAAATGTATAGAGATTTGAAGGAACATTTTTAGTGGGACAATATAAAGAGGGAGATTTCTGATTTTGTGTCAAGATGTATGGTTTGTGAGCTAGTGAAAGCTGGAAGGCAACAACTAGGAGGAGTCATGCAACCTTTTCCCATACCAGAGTGGAAATGGGAAAATATTACGATGAACATTGTCAGGGGGCTACCAAATACTCCTATAAAGAACGATGAAATATGGGTTATTGTTGATCGTCTTACCAAGTCAGCACATTTTCTTGATATAAGAGAAGATCTACCCCTGGAACATCTAGCAAGATTATATATTAATGAAGTTGTGAGACTTCATGGTGTACCCCTATCGATTGTTTCTGATCGTGATCCCCATTTTAATTCAATATTTTGGAAAAGTCTTCAGAAATACCTGGATACTAAACTTTATTTGAGCACTGCTTACCACCCTCAGACAGACAGAATGGACTATTCAAACCTTAGAAGACATGTTGAGATCTTTCTCACTTGACTTTCAGGGTATGTGGGATCAATATTTACCTCTGGTAGAATTTTCCTATAACAATCGCTTCCATTAGAGTATTCAGATGGAACCATATGAAGCGTTATATTTAAATAGATGTCGTACACCAACCTGTTGGGATGACGTTGGTGAAAGAAAACTTGTAGGCCCAGAACTGGTGGAGGAAACGATGGAAAAGGTGAAGGTAATCCAAAATCACATCAAAGCAGCTCAAAGTAGGTAGAAGAGCTATGCCGATAATCGAAGAAAGGATTTGGAATTTCAAGTCGGTGATCATGTTTTCCTGAAGGTATCTCCATGGAAGGGAGTCATACGTTTTGGTAAGAAAGGTAAATTGAGTCCCAGGTACATCGTACCTTTCGAAATTCTAGAACAAATTGGGGTTGTAGCTTACCGATTGGAAATGCCGCCAAGTCTCTCCAAAGTTCACGATGTGTTCCACGTATCTCTATTGAGGAAATACATGCCTGACCCAACCCATATACTCACCTATGATTAATTATAACTAGAACCCGATCTGTCTTATTGCAAAGATCCCATCAGGATTCTTGATACGAGAGAACAAGTACTGAGAAACCGGACGACACGTCTGGTAAAAGTTTTGTGGAGAAACCATAAAATGGAAGAGGCAATGTGCGAACCCGAGGAACATATGATGAAGAACCACCTGAGTATTTTCATTTGATAAGTATTATAGAAATTTTGAGGATAAAATTATTTGAAGTAGGGGAGAATGTAACACCCCAAGCTTCTACGGTACGCTTCTCTTTGAATAATGTGATAGCGTGTGTTGTACGCAACATCGAGTTCTAACACACCACAACCAATCAAACTAGCCGTTATGAATAGTAATACCTAATTTTTGAAATTATATATATTTTATATTTCAAAATGAACTTCATTTATGGATTCAAAATAACGAAATTATCCTAAGTTTAATTTTTCTGAGAAAGTCCAATTTTTATGAATAGTGAAAAATACTTAAAGACAACTTTTTTAATAAAAATAATATATAGTGATAAATTATATTATTGAGTGGTTTTAAATTATAATTAGAATATATTTTTACAATTTTATCCAATGTTGTTCATTATGATTAATTTCACTTTGAAATTAGACATAAACAATTATCAATCTTTTGATAGTTATTGTCTTTTAAAAACACGCATTTTGTTTTAACAACGGAAATTAATTTTAAAATAACTTATGCCACTTCTATGTTTTGAATTTTAAAAAATGGATTCCATATTTGGAATTAGGATGTTCAAATGTTGTAAATAGGTAACTTTTATTTTTAGACATTTTTAATAATTACTGCGGTAATATTTCATTTACCATGGTTAAGGGTAAATCCGGTAAATAAGGGTTAAAACATATTATTATAATAATACAAAATTACTCTAAAACGGGTCCTAACCTTATTGGTTGAAAAATGTTCGACCATAGGCATCTCTGGGTCGATTTTGGGACCCCATGGTGCCACTTGTAGGTGATAGGGACTCTTAATTTTAATTAAGATAAAATGAATACAAAAATGACACAAGCATATATCTTTTAGAAAAACAATTTTTACATAAGGTTATATATGTTAGATTTTAGATTATAAATATTAATTAGAAAGATAAAAATATTTCATACATAATGATATTTTATTTATAAATTTTAGACATTATATAATTTAATTCATTTATGACACAATGATGATGCATTAATTCTATAATAGTGAAAAATCAACATAATTGATATTATAAATACCCAAATAAATATAATATGAAACTTTTCATGAATTAAACTTATTTTCTAGGATAATATGAAATATTAGGATTGATTCAATTTAATTTGTTCTAAGTAATCAATCTGTTATGAGTTTCACAAAAATCAACTATTGAATAGTGTAAAAATTGACAAAAAAGAGTTTTTAAAACAAATATTATATTATTAATTGGTATTAAATTCCTAAAAATATAAGGCTCTGCCAAAAGACTTATATCATGATATTTGTCTCATTAATGGACCACTTGGGGGTCTCTTGGATGTATATAGTATGTTTATTAACCATATTATATAAAAATACAGAGACACATTGTAAAAGTGAAACTAATTAACTTAGAGTTAATACTTAATGATACGGTTAATATAAGTACCCAAACCTGTCTAAATTCTATTGTTTGAGTTTTTTTTCGACCCCTCCCCATCTTAAAATTTAAATAATCAACTTTTTAACCATTAGAAACTGAATATGAATTCATTATAAACTAATATTTCTAGCTTTTCCAAAGGTGCCCCTCACCCCTCTTATAAAAGGGCAGTCCTCCTTCTCATTTCCTCACAACTTCAAAGCCTTTTGGTTCGGCAAAACTCGGCCCAAATACTCTCCCAACTTCCCTCACTACAACCTAGAGTCCATAGTTTGATCATAAAGCCAACCTAAGGAGCCCTTTTGATCAAATCAAAATAAAGAACCCGAAGAAGAGGTAATGATTTCACCACCATTTTTCAAGTTCCTTTATTCTTCCACTTCTTCTTCCTTTGTTGTTACCATTCTAAAATAGTAACTCCAGTATCATATATATACTGTGATGTTATTATAAATATGGTACCACCATATTCAGTATTCTATCCACCCTTTGAATAACATGTCACCATACGTGCGTACGTACGGCTTACCGTCTCCACGTAGTGGTATAATTGTTATTCAATATATTATTATTTGGATGGGTATAATAATGATGTTCAACTCATGTAAATAATAAATATAATATGTTAATGATTCTGTATATATGATATAACATCCATTTATTTATTATTTTAATATCAAAATAATGATATTGTCGCTCGTGCGTACGTACAGACTACCGTCTCCACGAACACGATAACATTCATTCTCCATCGTATCCATTCAAGTATAATTATCATTTGATGATTTAAAAATGATGTTTAAGGACTTGATATCATTCTGGATATTAATTATATACAACCTATCCATTACAAACATGGCTTACGTAACAAAACATATAAAAGAAAACGAGTAAGTTAACACCCGAAACAACAATAATACTAAGATATTATTAACAAAGCAATGTTAAAAGATCATATATGATATCCTATTAATATATATGATTCTTGTATAATTTAATAACAATTATTTCACTATTATACAAGAGGTTAACCTACCACAACCAAGGAAAAGTACAAGGTAAGGTTTATTTCACAATCTCTTCATTATCTGAGGTTGTTTATACGTAATAATCTACTGGGATCTCTTTATCATCCACATCCATGTTTGTTAAAAATGTATTTCAAAACATTTTTACTATTTACTAGAATATGAGTTAATGTCATTTATACCCTTTTTGACTTTTATAAGTGGTTTATTAAGGAATATTTCCGTTGTTTTCAAAACAAGGCCCTTTTTAACCTTTTCGACAGAATTAAGGTAAGAATGTTTTTTTAACTTATACGGCGGGTGCGGCTATATTCTGCCGTTATAAAATCTTCAAAGCTTCCCTTACAAGATTATAAGAATATTTTCAAATAAAATATTTTATTTTATATGGATCCTAAATAATTTCAAAATAAAAAATAGGTATTTCTCTAAAAAGGAGTTTTGATTTCATCTATGTCAACATCCTTTGTTGGATTTTACGCATATGTGAAGTTGATTTATGTTGTATTGAAGGTTCTGTGATATGTTTGACTGTGGATGTGCTATTTTTATACCATTCATGGTTTATGGTGAAAGTATTGACATTTCGTATGCTAGTTTTAATACGAATGTTTATGTTATATTTAAACCTTTTCATATGGGAATGCATTGGACTTAATATATGACGGGCGGAGCCCGCTATAGCTCCTCGATGCATTGGTAGGTCTCATGAGACAAACTAGTGTCTTGGAACAAGGCCTTGGCAAAATATTATTTTTAGTCTTGGCACGAGGCCTTGGCTATGTGGTTGTGATAGTCTGGCATTATGCATTCCAACATTATGAAAGTGGTTATTGATATTGCATGTGATTATTCAATTAGTAGAATATCCATGTGATTAAGTAAATGGCAATATTTCATTTTACTTTTTCCATAATATGTTGATGTTCAAGTTTAAAAGGCTTTTGTTTTAGTAATGCATTGCCTTAAATGTTTATGCTTATTTTTGAAAGTTTGGCTATATTGTTATCCTTACTGGGCATTTGAGCTCACCCCTTTTCTATGTTTTATTTTTGCCAGGATGTGAAGAAGTAAGTTATGAATGACCTGCAGGGATTTTATGTGGGGATATGAGTGTGGAATAAGGAGACTATATTGTTGTAGTAGTTTTTCACTTTATGATGTAATGTAAAACTTTATGAATATATCTAGTGTTTCCAAGGCTACTAAACCAATTGGTCTTTTGAGATTTGATCTTTCTTGTGATCATGCCAATGTTATGTAATAATGCACCAACTCTGGATAACTAGGGTCAGGGCGTTATAGAATTGATGATCATTATAAGTGAATTATAAGAAATAAACATAGTAAAATTTAACCTAAAGATGTATCACTTTATAACACAACCTTGTTAGCCTATAGTCCTTAAAACTCAACTTGTTTAAAATTCAGTTCAACCAATATCTCTCTTAGTTTATCATATATTATTCATGGTTCATGTTAGATTACATTTTTCATGGGTATATCATAATTTTTATCTAAATTTTTAAAATAGTTATACCAAATTACTAGGAACTTTATTAAAATTTTATAAAACTAATAATCATTGAAATATATCACCTCAAATTCAAATTTATACTTCACCAAAATAAACATTAATTATTACTATAATCATATAACCAATAATGTATATACCCTGATCTTATAAACTAAATACCATACTATTAGAAAAACCGATCTGAATTTATTGGACAATAAACCACAATGATATTATAATTTCTAGCATAAATTAACAATATATTTAACAACCAACAGTATTAACCACTAGTCATAATATATCATAATCCCAAAAATGAGATGTAATTCTCTAAAAAAAATCATGATTCAACTATCAATTCCAAGGTTTAAAATTACCATCTTGTATACTGATTCAAAATAAAACACCCCTTTATTATCTCAAAATCATTTTTATGTTAAAAATAATATTTATCTATCCCTTAATCATGTGTTCCACAATAATTATCAGCAAAATAATTACATTCATAAAATAAATTATCAATATTAATAATGGAATTATCATATGTTTCAAACATTGAAATCCAAAGAAATAATGAATTTTTTTTTGTTGTTTTACATAATCCTTTAGAATAATTTGAATAAAAAAATGTCATCAATAAAATATAACTTGATAATGATGACAGAAAAAATTATCAATAATATATTTTTATTAAGATATTATCCACTCAAGCTAAGGTAAGACCAGAACACTATCATTCTCTAGCATAGTATAAATATACTATATTTCCCAACCATTAAATTGTGGTCTCTTATTTGGTAATACAAGATAGGGGTTTCTTGACACATTCCATTCTCATCTTCATATCCATGATAATGTTTTATCCAAATAATAAAATCATAATTTTTATAATAATATTAAATCTATAAAAATGAAAAAAAATATATGAATATTTCTTTACCTATGAAACCTCTTTTAGCATATGATACTTCTTGATCAACCATTATCTCCCTTGATAAATCATCGCTAATCCATGGATATATTTCAAATATATTATATATTAAAATTATTAATCAGTATTCGTAAATAATTCATAAGGGTTAATAAATAGATTGTGATTAGGCAAAGAATATCCCACGGTAGTATCTCTACGTATGTGTATTCTTTGAAAAACTCATCATGATTCAGTGTGATGATTGAGTTAATGATTATCCCACAATTTTCAGTGTAATTAACAATAGGTGAAACTGTGCCACATCTATATCAACTATGCAATATCCAAAGAGTTATGAATTTCATATAAAAAATACATAATCTAGACATTACTAAGATGTCAAATTGTTATCCAATACTTAATCTTTTTCTTATGGTCTAACTGAAGTTTAACTATTCTAAAATATCTTGGTTTTAATTTTTGTGTCATAAAACCAATGGTGGTTAGGTATTCTATATAGATACCTTTATTTTTTGAATGGATGAAGGTTAACGTGAATGGGGTGGTGTTGGTTTCACTAGGACCCTCGGGTTTTTGTGGTATCTTTAGCAACTATTATGGACTTGTTAAAAAATTGTTATATAATTTTTTGGGGAATGGGAATGGAATTATATCTAAATTTTGAAATATCATCATGGATGTTAGGTATGTTATCCACCATGGTTAGAGAGTAATTTTTACAGAATCTGATTCAAGTTTGGCTATGTAAATTCCTTGGGTTCGATCTAAAAACAGCCCCTGGAAGATATTTCTATTATGTATTTGTTGCCTTTGGCTTGTGCATCATATATGAATTCAAGATACCCATGTATATATATAAGCAAATAATGTTTATAATTCTATTTCTATGAGTGAAATTGTATAGGCAAGGTATAGATAGTTATTTTTTGTTCTTGATTTCTATTATATTCTGCTTGAATTGGATGCACATGGCAATTTATACACCCATATTTTGTAAAACCCATTGTAATGATTTTATCCTTACTTTTTTTTAATAAATTTACATAGGAGCAGTCTATACTACCTCCCAAAACCTTCTTTTTATCAAATAAAAGTTTTAAAAATATATATATATAATAAGACATAATTTTTTGAAAAATTATACATTGCCATAGATTATGTAAATATTTGAAACAAGTACATATTTTATTAACTGGAAATTATTTTGAAATTAATATATATTGAACTACTATATAAATAATATATATATATATATATATGTCAGTATGTAATTATGAGTACTTTAATGTTGATTGATAAAATTTGAATAATGATCCTATATTAAAAATCATATTGATTTTAAAAAATCATTATAAATAATTTTTAATTTTTAATTTTTTTAATAAATATAGTTTTTAATTTTAAAATTAATATATAAAATATGTGAATATAAGTTTAGTTAAAATTAATTTTTGAATTAATAAAAACGTAGTGTATATAAAAAAATTGTCATACCTTTATACGGGAACCTATCCCACTCAACCATGAATTTTTGGGTTCCATGGTAGACCAGGAATGGGGGCCCAGCCGATAGTCCTGTGAGGGGGTGGGGGTAGTATAATACCCAGTATACATATGTCATAATTTGGGCATATTGTTCCTAGATATTTTGATGGGGTTATAAAGGTTGAGTTGTTCCCATATGTACGAGTGCAGTGTTTTAGGTGACGACCTCAACTCCATCTCTAACATTCTGTGGCATGAGATTGTGTATGGTTGCATGAGATTGATTATTAATCAAAACCATGATAATTTGAATATCGATGGGGGATTTGGATCATAGGGGTATGGTTCACCCACCCAAAAAACACCATATTCTATCATAAACATCCTACCAATTTAATGTCAGACGTCTGATCCTCCCATATCATTATCTTCCTCAATACGCTAAGTTGTAGCCATTTTCAACATCACCTACATTGTTTTTAGCCACCATCTTCATCTTCATCATCTTATCTTTCTCAACTTTAAGAATGAAACCACTCATGTGTGTTACCTATATAAAATACCCCAAAAGTTCCCTACCTCTTTTTTCAATTTTATAGGAAGAAACATTCATAGCCTTCATCCTTCCTACCATAGTTTATCTGACTATATCAAACAATAATGGTGAATTTTTATCCTAGGGAAGCTTATAATGGAAAAAATGAACCTATATATATATACAATAAAATTTATTTCCATTTAAAAAAATTCATAATATATATATATCTATAATTATTAAAATAGTTTCACTACCATACTCATTTAGAGATGGAACTCCATAAATCCTCAAGATTGTAAAATATAGGTACACTATTATATTATAAACTATTTCCCCATTCAAATATCCTTCTTATTCCTCAAGATTTGAACACATGAAATGATATATATATATAATCTCACACTCCATCTTCTACTATTAAAAATCATTTATTGAAACTCATGTTATATACAGCTAATTCCATGCCTTGTAAATAAAGTGATTCCCTACCAATTCTCATTCTATTATCAACTACATGTAAAGGGAAATTATATTATCAAATTAATATATAATATATATTTTTATGTGTTTATTATTATTAAGGGTAATTATAAAATTAAAATCAATTATTATTTTTAACCAACACTTTTGTAATGTTATGATATTATGTAATGGGAATTAAAATATTTCAAATAGATATAATTTTTTTCTTTAAAAAGAATTATCTTATTCAAGGTTAATGTACATTTAAAACTATAATAAATTTTAAGTAAGGGGATTATATTTTTTACCAAAGTATATATTATTAGATTTTAAAAATTACCATTATAGGTAAGGAAGTGATTTTAAATCAATTCTATTTTTCATAGATATAATTTATTTTTTGAAAAATTAATTTTTATGCAAGGATTATATATTTTAAAAATTATATTTTGAAATGAAAATAGTGTTTTTAAATTAATAATCCTAATCTTATTTTTTAAAAAACTTATGTAAGGGAATTATTTTGGTAAGAAAATTATATTTTCTACAAAACAATATGTATCTTCTATTATTTTATTTAATGGAATAGTATTTTATATTAAATGTTATTTTATATAAATGATTTATATTTTAGAAATATTATTTTCTGAATATAAAATCATATTTCTAATCACCTAACTATAATATTAAGTAATTCCTTACATGAAGTAGATTTATTTTCTTTATTAAAATGAGAAATTAAAATGAAAATATTTACCATTTTTAGTTCTTCTATTATCATAAAATTTTATAAAAGTTCAAATGGATTTTATAAATATCATTTAGTGTGTGAAATTTTTTATAAAATAATAGTTTTAATCATGATTGTATATGTGTCCATGTTCTATTATGACATTGGTATTCCATAATTTTGTTATGAAGTGCATTTGGATATTTTTATTTCAATATTTATATATATAATGTATGTATTAATTATTTAGTATGTATTTATCTAAACATTTGTTTTTGTAAAATTATATTTTGTTTAAAAAATATGTCATAAAAATTATTTTTTCCTTAATTTTTTTTGTTTTTAAAAGGGTTTTTGAGTAGAGATAAAATTATAAAAGGAACACTATCAAACAATTTATAAAACATCGTACTTGGTTATCAAATGTGATTATGGGGAATAAAGATTAAAATAATGACCTCAATAAGACATTTTCCAAAAAGTGATATAGAAAATTCTACATTGATTTCTTTAGGTCTTATATTTATCATTCCATTCCATAAAAAATTATTATACTCAAAAGGATGGTTTTTAAGAAATTAAATAGTAACAGAAGTTTGTTCATATGTGATTATGTTTTGAAATGAAATAATGTTTTCAAATTGATATATATTCTCAAATATTTTTGGAAAATCATTTTCTTTTTTTATATCTTTTGAATTCCATAGTTGTATATTTTTGAAAAGATTATTATATATAATTTTTTTATTAAAGGAAAAAAATTTCTTATTAATTTTTTCAATGTGATTTGTATTTTCAATGCATTTGGAGAATAATTCTCTATTATTATATATTTGTATAATTCAATAAATATATTTTTAGAAAGTATTTTTCATATGTTTCATATAAGATATAAAATAAATAAAATTGAAATTGTTTTTATTTTTTTTTTATAAAAAGGATTTTCACCCGTTTTAAATCCCCTTATTGGGAAATTTTATGATAAACCTTCATTTAAAAAAATCAGAGTCTCAATAGAAGTTTTAAAGGAGTCTTAATTTGGTAAGAATATATCATGATGGACATAAAATAAATGTTTATATATAATTAATATAAATATATGATATGTTGTAATTGTTTTTCCTATTCTCCTAAGGCCTTGATCCTAAAATATCCTCATTTTATAAATGACTATAATTTATTTAGTAACTTTATATCTATATATATTTTATAGAACCATATTTGTGAGTGGGGGCATTGATTTATCAATCATGATATCATAGAAATTATATAGATAACTTTGGAGATATAGAAATTTTCATTTGAGGATGATTTAAGAGTTAGATGTTAAATTTTAAAGATCATGTTAATTAAGTGACTCTTAAGAGTGTGTAATTCTATAGATTCTTATTTTTGAAATTCTGAAAATAGAAATTCAGTGTTTTCATAAGTACATTTAATGAATTTCAAGGGGAAACATCATTTTTTGGAGGGTAGTATTTAACATCCTAATAATTATACTATATAGTATTAAATGAAAATGTAAAATTATAATTTTTAATCATAAAATGATTGTTATTATATAATTTACATAATTTAATTAAAAAATATTTTAAAATTAATATAGACATTGATTATATAAATATTTTAATAAATTATATTTAGTTGTTAATATATCTTTAAATTGAAATTAATATATATTGTTCACCCACATTAATTTTAAATTTAAAATTATATATACAGTTAACTAATTTTGAGGACACTAAATAATAATGTTAATATTTGATAATGAATCTATATTAAAATATCAAATTTTTCATATAATATCATTAAAAAGTGTTAAAGTAATAATTAAATTATAAATATAATTATAAAATTAATAAATCAAATAATTACATATATTTTTATCTAATATTAAATTTAGTTGTAACAAAAACATAGTGTATAAAAAAAATTGGGAAACCTTTACAAGCCAATATGGCATACCCAACCATGAATTTTTGTTATCAAAGATCAACCACTCATGGGAGGTGGCCTAAAAGGAATAAAAGGGGATGGGGTGGTGCGAGAACCCATATAGGTAGGTAATAGTTTGTGTATAATACCCATGGAGATGCACAAGGGTTCTGGCGGGTTGGCTTGTCCTTATATGTGTGTGTGAAATGATTCGGGTGCTGACCCTAGTGAAATCTAAAACATTCAGTGGCATGAGGTTATTTATTAAGTGCACCTAGGATGAGTCAAATATTGATGTAGGATGAGGATCACAAAGGAACTGTTCACCAACCCTTAAAAATATTGTTATATAACGTTATTTTGATAGATTTAATGTCCTCCCTTGGATCATAGTTGATCATAATCTTCCATAACATGCTATACAAAATCCATCACTATCACCATCATCATAATTGTTAGCCACTATAGACATCGTTTTTCTCTAAGCCTTCTACTTCTAAAGAAAAACATCTCCCGTGGGTGTGTACTACACACTGTGCACCTCAAATTCCTTACCAACATTATGGATTTTCCATGATGACAAATACATATCCTTTATTCTACCCACCATAGGTTATCTTCCAACATAAAATACTAATGAATATTTTTATTCATAAGGAATCTTGGAAAGGGAAAACTAACCTAAAAACATATATATTTACAAACGATGTTATTTTAAATTATACCACTTTAGCAGTAATATGTATATATATATATATATTTATAATGAAAAAAATAGTGGCACTTCCATACACATCTTCAGAAATAATTCCATAAAGCCTCATCCTTGTATAATATTGGTACGGTGTTTTATTTTAAACTGTTGTCCCCTTAAAAAATCCATATTATTCCTAAATATTTATCCACATGAGCTACTGTGTATATATACCACCAAACCCCCTATTCCTCCATTATAAATACTTTTCCAAAACACTTATCCCATAAAGAAAGTTAAATGCCGTGCATGTAAGATAATATTTTCAAAATAATATTCAATTATCAATTCCAAGTAAGAGGATATTTTATTGTTAAATTATAATATTATTTATTTTTAAATCTTTTAATATTGAATGGTTAAATAATTTCATTTAATGCAATTATTTAGTTTAAAACCCACTTTTTTAAATATTAAATTTTATGTAAGGGTAATACAAAATTTTCATAGCTATATCATTTTCATTAATAACTATTATCTTATAATAGGTTATTCTATTCTGAGAACCCTTTTATACTTCATGCGAGGGGAGAAATTTTTTAATCAAATTATATGTTATTATATTTTAAAATTTACTATTTTATGTAAGGAATTAATTTTCATGTAATTTTATTTTTCAAAGATATAAATTATTTTATGAAACCAATTATTTGAAAGAGAAATATATTATTAAACATAAATTCTGAGTGGTAATTTTTTATAAAAATATTATGAAATGCATATTTTTATAAAAAAACTAAATATAAAGGAATTATTTTTATAAGGCAAGTAATTTTTTCATTAAACATCAATAAATGTTCAAAATATTTTATGTGATGAAATAGTAATTTAAAATTACTATTATTTTATATAAAGGATTTATATATTAAAAATATTATTTTATAAATGGTAGAAGATATTTCTAAACACCTAATTATCATATTAGGTAAGGCCTTTCAAAAAATAAATATATTTTATTTATTCCAAGGTGAATGTAAAATGAAAAATTCTATCATTTTAAGTTCTTATAGATATGAAAATTTATTTAAAAGATCAAATGGATTTATAATTCCCATTATAAGAATTACATAACTTTTTAAACATAAGGATATAAATCATGATTGTAAATGTGTCCATATTCTATTATGAAATCAACATTAAATAATTTTTTTATGAAGTGAATCTACATCTATTTATTTTCATATATATATAATGTAAATATTAATTGTTAAGTATGCATTTACCCAAACTTATGGTGTTTTTATAAAAACCATCATTTTTTAGAAGTTATGAGTTGCAAATTTAATTTTTATTTAAATATATATATATATATATATATATAATTTCAGTTGAATTTAAATGAGAAAAGAATCCCAATAAAAAATCATTATAACACTCAGCAATAGTTTATCAAACATGGTTGTGAGGAATGTTGAGTGAAATCATGGCCTCATGAGAAATTTTTCCAAAACATTATACAACAAGTGACCACATGGATTTATTATGTGTCTCCAAATATAGTTTCTTTATATAAAATGTTTTTATTTTTAAATGGAAGGTTTTTTAAACTAATGATATATACAAATATTTACAAATGAAATTATGTTATGAAATGAATTGATTTTTTCAAATTGATATAAATTTTCAATGGATTATAAAAAGTATTTCATATGGTTATATATATTGAAAATATATATTTTATATTTTTATAAAAATATTTATTTAATCAAATTTTCTAATATAAAGGGAAAATATTTTTTTAATTATTTTTTCATTGTTGTGTGTATTTTCAATAAAATTTTATAATAATTTTCTAGGGTAATATATTTTGAATAAACGAGAATTATATGTTTTGAAAATATTTATCAAATTTTTTATTCTTTATATGAAATAAAACGTTTCTCAATGATTTTTTAAATAGTATTTTTAAAAATGATGTTCCCTTGTTTTTAAATCCTATTATGGGGAAACTTTATGCTCAACCAAATTTTTAAAATCCATTTAACATACTCATTAAAAGATTAAATGTAGAATAAATATTTTAAGGAGCTATAATGAGTCCAGTTAAATACATTTTTGTAGATAATTGGTATTGAACTATAATATTTTGTAATGGTTTTTAATTTTACTCCATAACCTATACAAAATAATATTATCATTTTTGTAAATGGGATTTTAGTTTTTAGTAATATTTTATGAAATAAATATAAATCACATTTATCAGGATATCTGGGAGTGTTGGTTATGGGATATTACATTAATACCATATCATTATATAATAAACTTTTCAAAAAGGGTTAACTATACTTTTGAAAATGTATTCTATTTTAACATATCAACCCCTAAATTATTCTCAAAAAACATCCCAATATTAAAAGTTATCCATGTTCTTCCATTGATACCAACTATGAAGCCCCAAACCCTCACTCCAGTATTTGGTGATCATAGATAGATACTTTACATATACACTTTCGAACCAACTATAAAATCCTTGATATATCCATTATTTAATAAAAAATAAAAATATTTTTTGCATATCATACATTCTAATGGATTTTTACAGGTTTGGAGCTTCCTGGAATCATAAACTGATAAAACCAATTTTCATTATATCGAACTTAAAATATTACCATTATATGTAAAAATACATAATTCATGAAAATTATTTAATGATTCCTGAAAATTATTTATTAATTAGTAAAATTCAAAACATGTAACTTGTAAATTTTCTTACTATAGACTATTTTAATGAAAACGTTATAAGTGTTGAGCTCAATCTCTCTATAAGGGAATTATATAACTGAAACGACAAGGGAATATGTATGGCTTAAATATTATGTAAGGACAAGGAAGAACAACATGAAGTTATAATCACAATTAAATAGAGAACATGAAATGACCATGATATTAAATAAATGCATGGATATCTTTAATATTTATATCAAAATAATGTAAAGATTAATATTATACATTAAAAACCTGTTATCATGTCTTTATGACAAGAAACATTACTCATCATCATGACAGAAGTAATGAAACCCATCTATTAAGGACTTTTACAAGGACATTAACCTTTTATTTAAAAGTGAATACATCTAAACCCAATATATTTTATATCTTGAGACATTTTGATGCATTTAGGGGATATATAATGGTAGGCCCCACCCATCACTAATTTATGTCTAGTACATTAATCATAAGAGAAATGAATAAAAAATACATAATCAACCATGTATACCGTCATACATATCTAAATAAACCTAATTTTGAATTCTAATACATTAACTCGCTAAAATTAAATTGATAACCTTATCATAGCCCATCTAAAAAAAGAAGGTGGATGGTTAAATAATACATAATCAACTTGAAAATAATCATTTTTACTAGAATAAAAAGATATGTTATGATAATAATATTCTAAGTTCCAATAGAATATAATACATTCTAGTTGAAAATATTCCAATATGAGTTATGTAAATTTTATGTTCACAACATAGAGAAACATTATAATACAGATAATTCAATAATTCAATAACATGATCAGAATCTATCTACAGAAAGAAAGTGGATTGTCTTAAAAACATGTACCTAAAAGTGAGAAATATTTGGTAAAAGGATTATGTGGGAGGAATTTATACCACTAGAATGAAAATTGTACAAAACTACCTAATATAATCCAAGGGTATAATGTACGCACCTTATATTAAAAATTTTAAATAATTCTTATAACGCAATGAATAGAAATTGAGTTACCAAATATCCTCAACACTAGAGAAACAAATTAATCGCTATAAAATTTATTAAGGGAACATTATTTGGATATTAAATCACCTGAAATAAAAATATTGTAATAAAGATATATATTTTGGTATTTAATACACCATTTAATAGAAATATGGTGAACAAAAATTATTATCAAATAATCAGAATTAAGCCCAAAAAATGTTGATGAATTCAGTGAATCTTTATTATTAGAAACCCTTATGAGTTAAAACATAAAATTAATAATTATCTAAAATTAAAGAAATAGTTAATGACATAATATCTAAAAAATGTAGTATACACATGTGAAAAATAAAAATAGTTGTCCAAATACAATACTTGTCTCAATACAATGTAATTTAAGTTAAAACTCATACCTCTTGGTCCTGAAATCCATGAACGCACCATAACCTCATATATAATAAGAATAGTTTTCTTAATCACTAAATTTATAACACAAAAAATATAAATTTTCATTCATACTCTTCATAAATATTCATTCTCTGTATAAATTCTTAAAATTTTTCACATTGGGTGTTTATAAATTTGAGTTCTTGTACTACTTTTATTATAGGAGTGTCCATATTAATAGTTATAGAATCTTTAATAATTAATATATAATTAATCATACTATTAAGTATTTATTTTTAAATATTAATAATTTTTCTATTTCCTTTCATGAGTGTTTTAAAAATTTTCTTGGAAGATAAAATTTATTCAAGGCATGTTATTGTTGATTCATGACAGTCAGAGTCCGTTTTCATAATAAATGAATAAAATATAGATATGAAATATCCATAAATAAATAAAAATAATTTTTACATAATTAAATAATATTATTCAACTAATTAGTTTACCATTTTTATTCATGAAATATATTCATGGTATTGTTCAATAAGGTGGTTAAATATACCCAAACATCAACATATCTATTTTTAATAAATGATTATGAGGTGGTTATATCGTGATATCATTATACCAGAAGCATAATGATCATATTTCCTAAATATTAGTGTGTTATATCTGAATTTTAATTATTTAGATATGAAATTTTGGATTTTAGAAAATTACATTATTTGAATAAATTATTATCCTCTTAGTACACATATTTTATATGACTAAATTAACAATGATCATTTTTTGATAATATAATTAGTTTGTTTTATAATTTTTCATAAAAGAGACTTTGTTATATCATAAATTTTAAATATATTATTTAATATGATCCTTATAAACAGTATTTTAAGGAAGGGAAGGAAAATGAAACATATTATGTCATGGAGGCGGTAGTCTGCACCACACTTGAATCACATTTTTGTTTTTTATTTCTGGATGGGGTATGAGAATAAATAAAGATTAAGAATTTAATATATTGTTTGGTTACATTATATAAATTATTATAATATCAATTTATTAGTCTGGATATAGAAATATAAATGATTATAATTAGTATAAAAATTAAGTATGTGATAATTATCAGGTTGAGGACTTTAATTTCCTTGAAAGTCTCTTAGAAATTGAATGTGTTAGGATAACAATGAATGACAAGAGGATTATTTTAATGGTATAGGGTTTAATTGATAGTAAAAAGGAAAGGTTAAAAGTAATAATTTTATGTTAATATGTCTCTTAAATTAGTAAAGATGTTACCTTTTTATTAAAAAAAGGAAGGGTACTTTTGGGAGTAACCCATACTTTTTCAATAATGTCATGACACTATTCTAAGTCAAATTGTTCATAAAAGTAAAATTTTATAAGGAAAAAATTTATTATTCTAGAAAAATATCAACCATTAAATTTTAGTAATGTTTTATAAATTTTTAAGACTTAAATTATGTTTAACACAATTCACCCCTTTTAGTTTTACCTAGGTAATTAATTGAAATCCTTGGTAAGTAATTTTAATGAAAATGATTAATATTGAACTTTTTTATAATTTTATAATTATGAATTAAAATTTTAATTCTTTTATCAAATAAAACCTTCGAATGTGTGAAAGTTTAAATTAAAAATAATTACAAGTAATTTAATGAAATATGATTTCTGAGAAATAATATTTTTAATCATAAGATTTATTATTTAGAAAAAATTATTTTCAATAATAATTTAAATTTATTAAATTTATTTTTTAAAAAAATTGTAAAAGTATTTAAAATAAATTAGAAATAGAATCTACCATGAAAAATAATTTATTTAATGAAAATATATAAAATTGTTTATTAATTAGTTATAAAAAAGCTTTCCCTATATTTGTTTCTAGGTAAAAAGTATATAGTAAGATGAATAATTTTCTTCTAGAAATTATTATTTTATTCATTACATGGGATTATAAATTTATTTGTCACTTTTATATAATTATAACTTAAAAAATTTTAAATTTTGATAAAATGTATCTTTTTCTGCTAAAAACTGGTCTTTAAAAAATAAATAAAAACACAAAATTTCAAAATAATTCAATTTTATATGAAGATTTCAAATATAAATTCCATTTTTTTTCAAAATTCTGAAATTTATAAATAATGATTTTAAATAAACTCAGAAAAACAGAACTGAAAAACTATTTTAATTAGAAAATGATTGTTTCAAATATTAACATGTATAATTATTATTTAATATAATTTAATAACTACATTATTTTTATCCAATTATTAATATCAAACATAATTTATCAATGTCTATTAGTCCAACAAAATATACATCGTTATTAATTTTTTTTTAAAAAAACACATATTTAAACAATCAGGGATCTTATTTTTCATTTTAGGTAAACTAAATTATTTTCATCCATATTAAAAGTAGAATTTATTTTATATAAATATATAACCTATAAAGTGGATTCTACTATTCATTCTCAGTAATTGAATGATTATTTTTTAATGGTAATACTTACATATTTTTGTTTTCTCTAAATTTATCAAAGTTTCGTTTACGTTTTTGGTTTCACGTTGAGGAGTTTATTGGACACACTAAATTATTTAAAATTATTCATACATTATAATTTTAATGAGTTACATAGATTTTATTTCCATGAAATGTTTTATTTTATGAATAAACTATGGGTTCTTATATGACCTTTTAACTACTTAATTACATAAAAGGATAAAAATAATTCTTTTATAAATCATGACTTCAATTTTAACATGTAAAAAATGACTTTGTAAATTCAAAATAATATTTTTGAATACTTTATTTTAGACCTAGAAAATATATTTTTTGAATTAATTTTTTTAAAAAAAATATTTTTATTCTTATATCATGATTATGTCTTAAATGTAATTAAATTTGTAAAAATGATACTTTTTACTATTCACATAAAAGAGAAACAGTTTCAAAAAAAATTATAAAGTATTCCTTGAGATAATTTTCCCCTAAATAAATCAAAATTAATGATTATTTCATCAGAATAATATCCTAAAACATATTGATTAATCTATTCAATGAATGTATTAAATATAAATAAATGTATATTTTAGAGAAAATGACATTTTTAAACATCATGTTTTCTTAATCTTATTTTATGTTTATATTTTATTGGGTTTAACTTTATTCGTTCATATATAGAAGAAGGTTAAAACTGATAAATTTATTAAATTATAGAACACTACAAACTATTTAATTGAAAATTACCACTTTTATCATTGAATTTTCTTCATTAAATTTCATTAATTATTAATTTTCAAACCATTATAATTCACCAATCAAAATAAATAATTTTACAATGTATAGATCATAAATTATTATTGTATTCCTGTTAAATAAAATATTGTTATTATTGTAATTGAAATATGATGATACTCGATTTATTTTGGTGATTCATTTGTTACAAGTTAGTCAACATCATATTTATTTGAATAAAAATATGTACTAAAATCAAGGGTATCTATTATCCCCCTTAAATAAATTGTTCTCTCATAATTTTGTTTTTTCTTATGATATTAATTGTATTTTTACATAGTAATAATATTATAAGAATAATTGTTTTTTAAAATAATATCATACTTTACTTTATGAGAATTATAATATTTCATAATTAAATTTTTTTAATACTATTAATATACCATTATATAATAGATCTTATGGAATGGGTTTTGAGAGGCATACCATGATAACTAAGATATATTTAACTCAAAATATAAGATAAATTTATATTCCTCATTTTGGAGATTTTGGAAATATTTTTCCACGTTGATAGAGAATATGAGAAAATATCATTGATTTATTTCTATACCAAAAGTGTAATTTAATATTTGGTTTTTATATATAATGTTCTTATATTTTCCTCATATAACATTCTAAATAAGGAATCACTTTTATGAATTTTTAATTCTTAAAGTACAAAAATAAAAATTTAATGTATTATACGATTTGTAATTGAAGGATAGTGTAATTCTCTATTCTTTAGCCTCACACTAATAAAATGGTGCATGTGAATAAAAATGATGTCAAAATAAATGATAACCTTCAAATAATTTATTGTAAATATATCTAATAAATTAAAATAAATTATTTTAAAATTTCTCTTCAAATTTATTAATCCTAAAAATTAATTTTCCCCCTAATATTACCATTATGATACAATCTATCATATATTTATTAAACTTTTTTAATTATACAGTAGTTGTTCATCATAATAAATTTTTTATGATATTTTCAAATTGTAACTATATTACCATTAGATGTAAAATTGAAAATTCATTCCTTATATTTTCAAGGGACGATTAAGTATCTATACAAAATATAAATGAGTTCATTGATCTGGAATCAAATTAATCATGATTTTAAAATCAATGTACATGTTATAAGAACATAATGAACATAAAAATCAGTTATATTAATTAAATATCATTGCCTTGATTTCTAAAACTCTTATAAGTTATATTACATATAATATTAGGGATTTTGTTTTAATATTTCCCCATATAATTGTATTTGGAACACTACATCATGGGGAATTCTTTATTTCCCTTATATTCATGAGTTGTATGTCCTTTATCTCTATAGTTGTAATTAACTCGTATTCCCTTTAAGAAAGTAGCATGGTGTTTCATTACTCAACTATCACATATTATATGTTTCAAAATTCAAGTAACCTACTTTTCCAAATGTATTTCTTCCATGGTTCTCTTCAATCCAATTATTCTCTTTATTTCCTTTAAAATATATAATATATGGAGAATTATATATTAATCTTGATAGAACATGAGGTTATATAACCATATTATCAAATAATTTGAGTTATTTTTAACCATTGTAATATTGGCTTAATCACATCAAAAAAATGTTCAATCATACAACCTATATTACATAAAAAGTTATTTTTGTGCATTTCTAGTCTAAAATATCATCAAACTTAGTAACACTTTCCTATACCTTATGTCTTAAATTAATGATGATACTATCCATATTATCTCATTTCTATTGGGGAAAATATTTCTCAATGAATATCGACTTAAAAGTTTTCCATTAAATACTATAAATCTCATCATCCTACTCTGTATTTTCATTCAGTAACCACAATTGATCAGCATCTCCCATTAAACAACACACTTCCAGAATACCGTTTTCGCTAACTTTACTTCTCGAAAACAAAAAATATTATCAATTGACTTGATCCACTGTTCATCTATTAATGTATTATTAGTTTCGTTAACGTATGGAGGTTTCTTCTAAAAGAAGTATTGCAATAATGTTTAATCATACTATAAAGCATTAGTTTTACTCTATGGGAACAGTTAATGGTCATAAATAATTCAAATACACTAATTTAGTCCTAATTCACTATACTCCAACCTTAGACATGTTCACTAACACATGATGGAAATCCTTGTATTCTTTATAGTTTTTTTTATGATTTTCATTCTTTCAGAGGGAAGCTATCTCAAAATAATAGAACACACTTAATTAGCTCAAATAATTTTTAATATCAATCAACGTTATGAAAATAATTAATGTTTTCTTCGATATTCTATGGTTTTATCATAATTATACTACTAGCTATGTTCTTATAAGTTCTAGATCCCATGATTCCAACTAAACATTATCATTACCAATAAGAACAACCCCAACTCCAATAACCCAAAGTTGTTGTTTACATTATTACATTGGTATAAGATATAAGAGATCTAATACTAAAGGATAAAATGGTTTAAATGTATTTGGAGACTAGATGTATACTTTATTTCCATATTACATTGGAAACACAAATCATAGAATGTAAACCTATTTTAAATATTGTTATTAATTTTAATATATCACGTACATATTCTTAAGATCACTAAATGATACCTTAGGTAATGAAATAAAATAAAATAGATATATTAGATTCCTAGAAAGGGGTTGTGTACAATGGATGTTATCATGGTTACATAAGTCTACAAAAAAATGAATAGTTGATAAACATAATATGTATTCCATAACATGAGCATAAAATATATTCTTGGATAAAAATATCACAAGTAAAATAATTGTTGATTTTGTTTTGATGGAATTCATAATTTCCGAATTATTAATCCTTGATCCAAGACATCAACATCTTACTATGATGGCCTAATGATAAGTTATTACAATCTTACCATCATGGATTCATTCCATTTCATACAAAATACCATCAAGGAATTATTTAAATATATCTAATACACCATTTAGACCTCATTTCAAATCACCATAATTATATATTCATACATACAATAGGTTTTATATTCTATTTTCCCTCAAAATAACTATCTGATACATCAAAGGGATATAACAGAACCCACCTGCAACATACATATGTCTAATTAATTCCTCATTTATTAGTTTAATTATACACTTAATCCTCAGTATTCTTTAATAATTAATAAATAACCATATTTAATCGATTATATAAAATGTAAATATTTCCTCATTCAAATGGAATACCATTATTAGTGATACTACATCAATTCATAGCATATATAATAATGATTATATGGTTATGTGAACATTGAAATTGTGCTAAATATATCTATGAAATAAAATAACATAGACATGAAGAAGAAAAATAATGTAAAGGAATGATGGAATGTGATAGAGAACTGAGAATGAATCCATATGCATAAAATGTGGTACATACCATAAATCCATAAGGCATGAAAATATACCATCAATCCATCATAAAATTAGGATTTATATTAAATGAATTTCCATTGGGAAATTATAGATGCAAATGTAAGTGAAAAATTTAAAATAAATTTGATAAACATTTATAAATTAGTTATAAAAATATAGTTAAAATATACTTCTAAAACACTTTCATTATGTGTGGAATAAAAAATTTTAAACATCAATTTCTAAAATAGTTAAAATTAATATAATATTTAATATAAACTATGATTATGTTTTGCAATTTTTTGTGGTAAATAAAAATATATATAAGTTAAATGGAATATATTTTAAAAAATATTTAAAAAAATAATACAATTTGAATTATATATGAAATGAAAAATTTATAGATTAATGTGGAAAAAAATATTTTATAAACTTTTAAAACATTTAATTTAATATTTATTTCAAATAATGGTCATGATGAATGGATAATATTGTCAAGCAGTAAACATTAAAAATGAATTCTTTTTCTTAATTTTGTAAGAATAGTGAAAGGTGACCCATATTGAAATATATTAATTTTTTTAATTTTTAAACATTCCAAAAATGTAAAAATGACATTTAAAATAAATATAATATTATTATATTAGATATAAAATCATAATTAAAATATTATGAATTATATGGATTTTGAATGGAAATATTTTTGACCAAAAAGAAGAACTATTGTGATATTTTCTTATAAAATATTAGTTTTTAGTTTTGACTTACAAAAAGTGGTAAACGGTAATGAATACTTCCAAATAACATAAATAAGAATAAATAAAAAAATCACTAATAGTTAAAAAAACCAATAATTACACCAATTCAAATATAAACATAAGCATTCTTATTTAAAATTTTGATTGTAAAATAAAATAATACATTGGAATCCATTTTGATTAGATGAATTCAAACATCCTATATAGAAAATTTATATTTATTACTAATCTATATCATATCAATATTTATTTAAATATTTCTAGATATAAATTAAATATAAATTCTTTTCCCTAATTACTCATAATTCATTGGGATACTCAATTATTTATGTTTATTCTGTTTTCATGAATGTTTTGATTCATCAGTTCCAGTCCGTTCCCATTGGTCATAGTTTCACCACGTTTTTTTTCAATTTCATATATATCATATTTATACATTAAATAAACTATTATAACCATCTATGTAAGTTAAAAATTAAAACTAAATTCTTTCATACATGTAGGTGGTAGTCTGCACACATGCATGGGTGACGTTTTAATTTTTCAATGGATGAAAATAAAGGAATATAAATAATTATTGATAATTAATGAACCTTAATTATTTCCAACATATATTATTTATATATTAAATAAATTCATAAAACCATTTATGAGAGGTTTTATTGAAAAATAATATGCATCGCTTTATTAAACCGTTAGTCGCACGTACACACAGCCGATGCTTTTATTTTCCATTAAATGAAAATTGTATATAAAATTGTATGAAGATCAACATATTAACATTTTATTATATTTAAATTTATTATATTATAAAGTTATTATGGTTATATTATATCTTGAAGATGTAGAAAATGAATCTTTAATGAACTCGGTTAATACAATTACTTCTTCATTTGATATCCTCAATTTGTATACATATTAATCTCATATTGATTAATATTATGGTGATAATGGGGCCTCTGGTGTGTGGGGTTGAAATTTGGGAAGTTATTTATGATGATAAGGGTTAATCTAATGTTCTAATAGTTTAGTTATAAGTTATTGGGTTTTACTATCCTTTTCTAAGTGACGATAGTTACACACATATAAATACATATAACGTTATAATAAAATAAATCAATTTTTAATGGAAATTTGAAAATCATAAGACTATATGACAATATAAGGTGAAGAAAAAAATTAATCAACGTTATTAAATAACATAGATATGATTATGGAAAATATAGAACAGATATTAAAATATTCATTTTATAGAGGTAGTAAAAATTAATTTGAAAATTATTATGTAAAATGTAACATAAAATAGTGTTTAGAAAAATAACTTTTTAAGAAGAAAATTGGTTTTACACCAAAATAATATACTGAATTTATTTTTATGAAAATTATTGATTTATGAATAATAAATAGAGGTTTATTTGACCTTAAAAACAATCCAAAACATAATATAACCTTTTTATTTCATAATTAAATAAAATATTCAAAAATAGATCTTTCATTAGAATGGAACATTATTTAGGTTCAAAATTGTCAAAAAAGGGTTCCTAAATTAAACATAATATTCATAGAATAAATTAGATCGCTCATTTAATACATTTAGGGTTAGTAAAAAAAATCCTAAATAGTAATTTCATTATTATATCATTATAATTTATTAAAGGTAATAATATTTATAAAACATTACTTTCCATTTTTCACCTAAAAATGACCCATTTCATTCAAAACCCCAAAATATCACCCTAAGATAATATTTAACATTTTATTTGAATGTTAAACATTATTTAGTGAAAATAAATTTAAAAATATCTACTACTAAATTTTAAATAAAAATTATAAACATAATATTTTATAGAAATATAACCATTTTAAACATCAAGAGTTATTAATCTTATTTCATATCAATTTATAATTATCTTAGTATTAATTTATTAGTTCGTAATATAATAATTTTAAAAGCGATTGATTTATTAAAATACAAAACATTTTAAAATGGTTATTTGAAAAATAAAACTTTTAACATTTAATTATTGTAATCATATAACATTAATTTTTTTAATCATTAAATTTCATCAATAAAATAAAATAAAATAATGAATATATGATAGTTGATTACTATATTTTAATATACTAACGGTTTATTCTTGTTCAAATGTTATTATGATACAACATTTTTTAGTTTAATATTTAAAGTGTTATAAGATTTTCAATGAAGTATTTATTTAAATGAAATTACTTATTAACATCTTGGGGTGTTGTGTTTATCGCTTTCTATTTTGTTTATCCTCCTTTAGTAACACATGATGTGGTATAGAAATATCATGATATTTTAAATCATTAATCTATATATAAAGAAAAGAACATAATTTTTTTGTTATTTTGTATCACATAAAAGATTTACATTCTATTTAAATTAAATATGATTTTTTATTCAAGTGGAGTGTACCCCATCCTTACATAGAGGTAAGGGTATGGGGTTTTAAGACATGTTATTTTTTTTATTCATTTATTTGATAATTATTAAATTATCAATTATTAATTAATGTGATTAATACATGTAATGTAAAATAAAATATTACCAATTACAATATTCTTGAAATTATTCCTTCTCTCAATTACTAAAAATCAAAATGATTTTGTTGCCATAAAATATCTTCTTGAATAATTAGTTGGTTGGGAATTAATTTCCCCTCAATGTACTTAAAATTAATTTTCATTGGAAGTGTCAATAATTCTCTATAAGCTTTTCTAGTGACCTATGATTTTAATATCATCTTAAATTCAACTAGTATATATATACAATTAAAGTAATAATGAAGATTAATTAACATTTATTTATTTTATTTATCATTAAACTAGAGAAAATATTTTATAATGTTACCCTAATATCTAACCAAATTATTTCCTTCAGTGAATACACAACATTATTCCATTTTTCTATATCAGTCAACACATGCATTCTAGTATTGACCTTATGATATGTAATGGAAATATACATTTTGGTGTCAATAGGTCATCCGTGTTCATTCAATCCAACCAAAAATATTAGATCTTTTTTACTATATTTGAAAAAAATTTCTAACAGTATCATGATATACTGCTCCTATGTATTTTCAAAAAATTTCTCTTCATAGTCAATCATTTTCTCAATTTAAGTATTTCTGATATATTATTACTCACTATTACTAGAATAAGTAGGAGGAGAATCCATTATCTATATAAGTAGTCAAATATTTTATTTAGATATACTAAATATAGTAGAGAGAAAAAAATATTATTAAAGAAAAAAGTGTATATAAATAAAATAATCAAATAATTTTGTGTAGTTAATTAAAATATTTATAATCTTTTAATGGATTTAGATCATCTATAAAGTTTCTATATACCCGCATCATGGTTTCCTCTGATATAAAATACACACACTGTGAAATAATCACATATTCCTATTGAAATGGACACCCTTAGTAGAATTTTTATTTGAAACTACTATTCTTTTAGTCCAAAACATATCAATTGAACAATTTTTTTTGAAGAACCAGGTGAATAAAATACATGAAATACCTATTATTCCATTATAAATGGTTCATCATTTTACCCTTTCTTAATGAAATTCACATTCACAAATCCAATGACATTTATTTTTAAAACACTTATGTTATCCAACCATGTGTATTGAAAAAGTGGAATATAGAATATTATATAATCCAAATCCAATATTTTTTTATGATTCCAATGTATGACATATTGAAATAGATTATACATCTTCTTAAGTACCATACACATGCATTTATTTTTCCTCAACTATAACTCCACTATTTTCAATAATACTACATCCATTTATGAACTTTTATAAAACATATAATTATTACATACAAAACCATTTCATGATTGTATATGTACACTTAGTCCTATAGCTTTGCATAATTGTTGTCCTTAAATTGAATAAATATTTTCAGATATCTTCTTAAAATATTTTCTTCAATCCATCCTATATGTTTTTTATCATGATTTCTGATATCTATATTTCATCCCTTTATGTATTAAAACACCTAAATCTTACATTGAAAGTTTCCACATATGATAGAACCTCTATAATATTATGAAAAATATATAGGTGAGTATATTAACTCTAGGTAATATTAATTTCAAAAATATATCTTCTGGAAATTTCTTTACCCATTAGACTCCTATTGTGGTCTGATTTTTAAAGACCAATGTTATCCACATCAAGTAGGTAATTGGTAAAAAATTATATGGTTTCAGAAAAAAAACTATCACTCTAGAATTTAGAATTCATGATTACTTATATTTCTCAAATACACTTCCTAAATAATCATATACCCTTCAATAGAGTCACATCCATCTATAATTTATATCACCACATAGTCAATTATTTTTAACGAACTAGACCATTATATAAAAGAATGATAGTTATAAATTAATCTTCAATTAACATAATATGAAATCAATTTCTTTTTCCATAATAAGAAACATTTATATTTCTATAATATTAAAACATATATCTTTGAAAAATAATTCATTCCTAGGTAATGTGTATCAAACATTTTTAGGTATAATTTAACATAAATCAGCAAGCATTAAATCATTATCAAAACATGAAAGTCCTCTGATTTTAATTCTTTTAACATTAAATTAGTCATCTACATGATATTCTTGTTATTTAGTGAATAACCCTCTAGAATCTTTACACCATTAAGGATGTATGAAAATTAAAATATTTATTTCCCAAAATTAGTGTAATCCATTTGAAGAAGAAAATTCCATCTATGAAACTTCTTATACGTGAAATATTCTTTTGTACCTATATTAGTCATATCCAACATAGAATTAATTCCACTTATGATTTGTCCTGTGTATTTACTAAATCTGTAAGGACACTATCACAAACATGTTTTCTATGTAACTGATATTATGATAATTTACGATGTATAAACAATTAAAATATAATAATTCAAAAAAAATAATCTCAAATTCTTCTTCACTAGTTGAAGGGATTGTTTTGTAATTTCATAAAAAATATCATCGACAGATATTTTACAATATTCGTATTTATGAAATTAGGGTAAAACATTACAATAAATTATAATAATTATCTTCATGAATTGTTTAAACATAACATATTTTTTACCTTATCCTCGTATATGTTACCATAATATTTCATTCGTGTAATATCTTGACAAATTTCCCTACATTGGAAATACATTTTTTCACCCCAAAAAATATGGATCTCAAAAGGAACTATTTTGTTATAGGAGCATCATAAAACATAATAGTTGAATCATATGTAAATTTTGGATCATTGGTTGACAGTTCCATGTAAACATTAATATCAATTCTAGTCTATTTTGGTCCAAATATAAGATGATATAAGAAAATATAGATTTCAATTATTCATACCCATGGTAAAATGATATAATTTAAAAATGATACATGCCATCTACTATTACTCCAACCATATAAACCTGAAGTCCCTAGGAGGAGTTACACCACTAAGAATGTGGGGTTAAATCAGTGGGGATTGTTACAATTTTTTCATTATTTTGAATAAAACATGTTTTGATAAGTTATGATATGATTTCATATTAAAAGAACTCAACCTCACCCGAATGAAAAAAATAAATATCATATGAAAAAAAATTACAGGATTTGGTCTTATAATGAACCTACTCCTTGTTGATATTTATTAGAATCCCCAATCATAGATTCTTTACTATAATCTCAATCATTTAAAACATACATTCCTTCACTAGAATAGAGTTCCAATGTGGTTTCAAGAGTCCGACAAGAACAATAGTATCACACTACCTTTTCAAAAAAATGATTACACAAAAACACAATAATGACCAATTATAAATGTTGAAAGCTTTAACAACAACTAATTAGGAAATTTATTTTATTCAATTAAGATAGATAAAATATCATATTTTAACATTCTAAAAAACTACACAGAACAAATTCTTCCTCAAAATTCTACTTCTTGACGTCTCAATAATTTTCTAAAAATATGATATTCAAACTTATATTTACATGCTTTATATAATTATGTTATAACATACATGTCATTTTGTAAAATCTCTATAGAAAAATATTCGTTAACTAATTTGTACACAAAGATTCACTACTACATAGTAACGTGAAATAATTATGTTACTTTTTCACCATGATCTCATCCTATGAGTGAAAATATTTTATCTGAAAATTTTCACCATTGATATTCAGAACCACTACTCACATTTCCAATTTTATCCTCCTTTTATCTGTCATGTTACCCAGAATTTTATAGCCATCAGTTTTGTAGTTAGTTAAATAGTTATCAAAATGAAAATTATATGATCATGGAATGAATTTATAAATTTTTTAATGGGTCCCTACATGTAATTTTAATACTTCTCCACATGACCACATACTTCTTGGACTCTAAATAAAATTGTATGCTCTATGCATGTTGTAACTCTCAATCACACAATCTCAAATCAATACATAATTGTTGTTCACAAACCATCCCCTCTTCATAATGACTCATCATCTACAATGGAGAATTAAATAATACATAAAACTCACATTTTCTACATACTCTCTCCATTCATGGCTTGTATTAATACCCAGAAATTACAAACAAAGTATTGTTTGAAAAGGATATCCACATCAAAGCACCGAATACAAAAACAATCTTTACCACACAAAATTCCTATTTGAAACTCAAAACCCGCAATAGTATTTTATCATCTAGCTAATTATCTTTGTAAAACAATATGAATATCAACGAATTCCTCACATCATCTCTGAAAACTATATTATGTTTTCTATAAACACAAAATAATATATTCCCAAACTGTCAAATACATCACCTCTTCTGTAAACCATTCAATATTATACACAGTCACTCAACTTCTCAAAGAATAGATTCATTCATATTGAATTAAATAGCTTCTAAAAAGCATTTAAATACATTTAAAATTCGAATACATAGACATTTTTGTGACTTCCTAAAATTTTATTTGGATAATCCCATTAAGAGTATCATATTTCGGCTCATTCTAGACTGATTTTTCCATGAAGAGATCGTCAGTTGGAGGAAGAATAAGATCTCCCATAAATATTGGAAATATCTAATTTAAACAAAGTGATCACATCAAAAAATGGTTTTTAATGAAGTATTTCTAATCAAAACTTGATCATTACTCACAAACCATCATACCACATCAAACTTAACACTCATTGGGATAACGGTTTAACAATCAGGTCACACTATTGAGTGACCTGAAATCCTGAACCTCATGTTGTGATGTCACCCAACATGTTGGTTTATCCTCTGCATTGTTTCACTATAGGCATATAGCCAAACCCATTCACACCTCTGGGTCTATGCTCTATGAACCCTAATCATGGGTCTTCTGCAAAGGGTCTTATAAACAACCCATGTTTCCAACATTCTAGATTGAGGTGTCCTCTTTTTGCCATGGTTGACCTCTCGGTCCCACACATTACTTGGTTGAGTTTGATGTGGACATATAGTGGGTCAACCCTTAATTTTTATATAAGGTTGTAATAAAAATATACTTTATAAATACTATGTATAATGTTTAATTACACTTTTAATCCATATAAACTCATTACCAAAATCCAAGATCTCAACATCAAAATATGCAATATGATAAATAATTTACATGGAAAATATCCAAATCATCAAATCGTCTAACAAGAAATATCTTCTTTGACTTCACTTTTAGTATCCAAAATTCAAATGTCCTAGCACATGTATTTAATCATTAAATATCCTCAAAACAGTCTTTAGAGTCCAAATACCAAGAAGGAATGTCAAATAGTGAAATTTAATTCCATATACATAATAATTGTACACGAGTGAAATCAAATGATATTAGAGGAATCCATAAAAATTATTCAACAATAACCACTTCATCCATAAAAATTATCCCAAAATCACCAATTTACACATATTCATCAATAACATATTGAAACATGGTGACAAAAAATACAACACTAAGGATTAAAAATATCTCCTTTTGAATTTTTATGATTGTATTCCTTCACTTGTATAATTTCAAATAAAATTTGATATGTGTGTATTATATTTTGTCCCCCTAAATGGAAATCAAATGAAAAGGTATGAATAGTCTTCTTGACTCATCTGTCTTCTCAAAAACCACTTATATTGCTATCTTGAATGAATGAATGATATCAAATAATACATTGAAAATATCTTTTAGTTAAGCCCCTCTATATCTACATAGGTGTACCTGGTGTAGAAGAATAGAAATATATAACCTAGTGTATCTTAGTAATCATTCAAATATCTAAGAATTTGAAATCAAACACATAAAGTCCCAATGAAAATACATGTTCTTTCACAGACATTATCAAACATAAACGAGAGTTCAGGTGCACTAGAATAATTTTCCATTTTCTAAGAAATTCATCAATCAACCAATAATATTAAATGAATTTAAATTATAATTAGATAACAGTGTGATTATCTAACTCAAATGTCATAAACCCCCCCCCCCCCTCAAGATATGAATCCACTATTATCATCAATTAAATTCATTGAAATCTAGGATGCACAACACTTATCCTTAAATTCCCTCATTTGTTAGGAAAATACACATAAAAAATATGGAATAAGGAGGTACGTCTTGATAATAATCATGTGAGAGGTGAAGGATGAACCTAAACATTCATCCTGAACTCAACAAACCTATCTTTTAGCATTTATTTAGTGAAGATATCTATAACATGATCTTTAGTAGAACTATATTATATCTTGATATCTCTATATGTCACATTTTCATTGATAAAATGACACTTGAAATAAATATTGTTGGATCCTGAATTTTGTACTAGATTTTTAGAAGATGCAATAGTTCTTGGATTATCAATTGATATTTCCAATGTTCTTTCTGTATCAGTTTTCAAATCATCCAATTGTACATGAATCAATGTCATTTATATACATTTATGTGTATATGAAACAAATTCTACATTAGTTGTGATTCGGGATACTAAATTTAACTTCATGATATACCAACTGACCAAAAATTCTCCCAAAAAGAAGGTTCTGCATGAAGTTGATCTACTCTCTATATTATCACTGAACTAATCAGCATTTCTAAAGGCCAATAGATTCAAATATGAACTATGTATTTTTAGAAACCCATAATTATGAGTTACATTCACATATATCATAATTATTTTAGTATCCAATAAGTCAGACTCTATTGGATCACATTGAAATTTTGAATATAGAGTTATTGTATATGTTATTTATAGTCTTGATATTGTGGGATGAAGCATACATATAATAATTCGTCTAAATTCTTTCTCCTTAAACTTTTTTCGAACCTCGTCCTTTCTTAATTATATTACAGCTAAAATAGAAATATGGGAAAAAATACTATATTTTTTGGGTTATTTTAATAGACCACATTCAAACGGAAAATTGTGTCGTTGATGGGGTTATTTGAAGTAGGTGTCATATTATATCACAACTAGTCTTTATTTGTGAAAGAGTTTCTTAGATCAGCATGAATGGTTTTGGCGCTCTTATGGACAATCATGCAAGAGGATATATGTCGACTGGAATTTGTGACAGAATGTTTATCTATCAAATAATGTATTGGTGAAAGGCATGTTGTGATGGGATTAATTCTATCAAAAATAGATTTTCCTAAAAAATAATTTTATTAAATCACAAAAACCATTTTTTCTCCTCCCACTTTCTCCATACTTATTCCCCTATAACTATATGCCACTCTGATCATAACACCAATGATCAAATATACCCTAAAAACTCCCATTTCTCTAGATTTTTTTTTTGATTTATGCTTGGAACTCCCATGAATGGAACCTTCTTCTATCCTCCATTATATTTGAGTATTTTCATGGAATATTTTAAATATTGGTTCTGATGAAACGTAGGTCAATAAATTTACCTAATTTATGTAATTTATTTAATAATTATGGATAATATATATTTTTTATTCCTTATTTTGGTGTCCATTGGTTCTGTATGAGTTCATTTAATTAAATTTGAGCTATTTTGATCAATTTTTTATCTGTAGATTTAATATATTTTTTATTTTTAGGATTACTGGAAGTATATTATTTTATATTTTTATTTGAAATATGATGATTGTGGATTTTATATATAGTGATGTATGATACTGATAATGTTTATATAAAAATGTTTGGTTTGTCAATTTTATAACATGGTTATATTGATATAGTTTTTTTATGAGTTATGATAATTCATGGATTTTGATTTTGATTTTATAGAATTTTTTATAATATGATTTCTTGTAAATTATTTAAACCATGTAAAAAAAATTTCTATTGTTTAGAGGTATAAATACATATATTTATGTGTGTGTGTCAATATATTAACTTGTTAACATACATATATAAACATATTAAAAATATCAGGTAATGTTTTTGATATATATATGTGTGTGTGGGTGGGTGGGTGGGTGGGTGTGCTTGTGTGTGTATGTTTGTGTGTGTGTGTGCATGTGTATGTGTGTATATTGATTTTATATGTTAATTTGTTTAAAATAATGTGTCAAAATAATTTTTTTAAATAGATATTATTAATAATGTTTAACATATATTTATAACTTATGAAATAAAATGAAATGTGTGTTTTTTAAAAATCCAGGGAAAATTATTTTAATGAATTTTTTTTAACAAAAAATTATATATAAAAATATTATTTAGAAAAATTGTAAAAAAATATCATTAACAAGAAAATAATTATAATTTCAAATATATAAATTTTTTTAAAAAATATAAGTAATAATTAGTGAAAGTTAGTAATAATTAATATTAATGTGTTGTGCTCAGTAATACCTTATGGTTCTTAGTAATAATTAGTGCTACTCAGTAATAATTAGTAAAAAATAGTTTAAATTAAATAAAATTAATACATATTAATAAAAAATAGTATAAATTAAAAAACTTGCTTACATTATTATAAATTTTTAAACATTTATAAAAAATTATTTTAAATTATGAAAAATTTGTAGAGATTAGTAGAAATTATCATGATATTTTCATAATGTACTATATATTATCAAAAATTATAGAAATATTTGTGAATTCATCTAATTTAAAATAAACTGTAATAAATTAATAAAAAATAGTATATATGAGTGAAAATTAAAAAAAATTATTATAAGTTTTTATAAATTTTGAAAAATTAATAAAATATTATAAATTGAAAAAATTTACAATCAATTGATATAAAATAGTATAAATTACATTAAATTATTATTAATTAAATGAAATTGATTTTATAAAAAACTGAACATAAGAAATTTGTATATGTTAATAACCATATTTTAAATTTTTATAATTTGTTATAAATTACTATGAAATAATATAAATTATAATTGATTACTAGAAAAGTGAAAATGAAAGAGGTCACCAATTCTTATGTCATGAGAAATGACACATTTAGACAAGATTACAACAAAATGATCATTTCTCATGACCTCAAGATTGTAAATTCTATTATTTAAACTTTTATATTAATTTATGATATATTTTCTACATTATATTAAATTATACTATTTTTTATTAATTTATAAAAAATTTGATTCACTCTAATTAATGGTGAATTTTAAAAAATGTATTTTAAATTTTAAAAAAGATAAATTAATAAAAAATACATTAATAAGATCAAATAAAAAATATTTTAATCACCATATTACATGTTTTTAGTTTTTATATAATTATCATACTCAATATTTAAAATTCTTCTGTATAATAATGGACCTAGGAAATTGGAAATATTTTTTACTCAGAGATCACTATTTGATAATTCATTAAAAGAATCCAAATTATTCTTAAATAAATCCTATTTACATTGAGATTTTTGAAGTCCATATACCATTGGAAATGTAAAATTCATATTTCTCTTTCAAAATGAACAATTATTTTCCTATTTATAATGTGTTGTCTCATAAAATATAAAATATTGGACAATGTTGTTGTTCACCTTTTGTAGTTTTGTTTTTTGAGTTAATATTTAATTTTGTATCAACATAGTGAATGAAATTGAAATTGAAATATAAATATTTAGTCACATAACCATCAAAATTTATAAATTTATTATATTATCATAATGATATATCTTTCCAAATGAAAACTGAAATTGAAAATTCAAATTTAGAATTAAAAAATTCATGATTTTAAAATTCCGTGAAATATATAAAAGAAGCTTTATATCCCATATGTAGGATATGATAATTTTAAGATGTTACAAAATTTTTGGCTATTAAATCCTATTTTTGAATGCCAGATTATTTTTTTATCAATTAATTTTTTTTAAAATCGTTATTCCTGAAATGGAATAAATTACCTACAAATTACTATGAGGGGAAAACTCTATGGGGAAAATATGTCACTTGGATGGAAAGATTTGATGATGAAGCACAGATTCAGGTGATGCAGTATGTTTTTGAGAAGGGAAGAGTGGTTGGTATAAGTTCTTGACTAACACCTGGCAGTTTTTTTGTACTATTTAATGGTCAATATCCAACATGAGGTCAGTTCAGGGAGAGTCTTCATCATCAGTCTCATTGTTTGAGGTGAAGTTGTGATATCAAAGTGATGTTATATAGTTCATGTGTATGGACAATTAATAGATCAATTGATAGTAGTAATAGTAGGAGGAGGAGAAGTAATGATGGCAGGAGTAGCAGAACGAGTACATGTGATGGCTAATTTTAGGTTTTGGAATTGAGTTATGACCCCCTCTTATTCCAAATGATGCCCCCATAGTGATGGATACATTATGTAAATTTTTATAATGATAAAATTTAAATAAAATTATTTTATATAATATTTTTATTATTAAATATGTATATAATCTTATTTGTAACAATTTTAAAAAAAATATATATTCTGATTTTCTATTCATTTTTTTCAATTTTTTATTTTTAAAACATATTGTATGTGGTTTCAGAGATCAAGACGAGATGATATAAAATATTTTGAGGGAGAGAGGAGGACAAGGAAGAGAGTGGAATTTTTTTAGAGATATTTGGATATGTTGGAGTGTATGTGACGACATGTGCATATTGTTGGTATGGAGTTTCTACTCCCTTATCATTCGAGGGATCCTCCTTCCCCTGACTTTAGTTGATGATTTGTGAAGATTTATGACTATTCTATAAATTGGGATGAAAAACATATCATGTTTGATGTATTATTTTTATGTTTGTTTTAATTTTTTTTATTAATAAAGTTTTTATATTTTAAATTTTTTTGAATTATTTTTAATTTTTTTATATTTTAAAATATTTTTAATTTTCATAATATCTTTTATGATTTTTAATTTTTTTTAATTATTTTTATTTTTTTATATTTTTATTAACATTAAATTTTCTTTAGATTTTTTATTTTTCTAAATATATATATATATATATATATTTAATTGTATGTAATTTCTAAATATGTTTAATTATTTTCAATTATCTCTATTTTTTAAAATTATATAATAATTTCCGAGAGATAAATTGTTTATCTCAAATACTATCAATCAAAAAGGACCATCCCTATTGATATTTTTTTGAACAAAATAAAAATTAAAGGTGAAATTAAATTTACCCATCATAATAATTTTTTATTTGTGAGAGTCTGTTAAAAATACCTTCATTTGTGATGCCATTTTTTACAGCAACACATTTGTGACAGTCTCTCGTCACAAATGTCCTTTTCTGATGGACGCCCATCCCAAATATGTCATTGAAAATAACATCATATCTAGTAGTGTGGCTCTTAAAACATATTTTTTATTTTCCATTTCAAACTTTTCCATTAATTCCATGGAATTATTTTCTTGTGATAAAAATATAGAATTTGGTATCTTCTCTATTTGAAATCCCAAGAAAATATGAAATCTGACCAAGCTTGGACATCTAAAAATTTCTATTCATTTGTTATCAAACTATTCACAAACACCTTCCATATCAAAAATAAATATTATGTCATCCAAATATATAATTACTATGACAATAATTTTGGAAATTAATCTCACATAAAGTTACTTTATTCTATACCTTTTAAAAAATAGTATCCTTTGGATAACCATCTATTTTAAAATATTAGTCTTTTGGGCTGGTTTAAAATCATACAAATCAATCCTCAATATTCATACCATACATCCATCATAGACTAATAAAATATTAGTGGGTTTTTAAATATTTAATTATTCATCAAGATCAACATTTAAAAGGTAGATTTTACATCCATTTGATAATCATTATAATGAGTATATCTTGATACTACCAAGAACATTATAATAATTTCCAGTCTTTCCATTGGTGAAAAATATTCTCCAAGTCAAATTCCTTCTATTTTAGAAAATACTTTTCACACTATCCTAAATTTTATTCTTAATATTTCACCTTTATCATTTAGTTTACTTTCATAAACCCACCAGGAACCGGTATCTTTTTTATTTTTGGGTCTTGGTACAAGATTATAAGTAGAATTATTCTCAATATAATCAAGATCCTCATTCATAGTTTGTTTCAATTCCTCATACCCAATTGCTTCATCCATTGTATGAGGATCAATTTGAAAAATAATTTTAGTTAGATCTTTAATTCTCAATCCTTTTCTTATTTCCACATGATAGTATTTATTTCCAATGATATTTTTAGTGACAACAATTTTATATAATTCACTGTACTATTGTCTCTTATTTTCATCAACTTTATCTTCATTACTGGTGTGTTCAAAATCAATATCAGTAATGTTTGTCTCGTTCTCAGCAGCTTTATGATTATTTAGTTCCATTTTCATTATATTTTAATCAAATTCATCTGAATCTACATCAATTGTGTATCTGATTTGATATTGATTGAAAAAAATTGACATCCTTACAGTCAACTAGATAGATCATCCAATTGATTAAACATTTATAACCTCAATCATCTATATGAATTCCATGATGATTCATTATTATTATTTTTCATTAAATATTCATACTTTGATGTTCTGGATTTTTATAATTCAAGGGATCGCAAAAACTATGATATTTTTAAAAGATAGGTTTTTATCATACAACATTTCATATGCATTCTTTTTTGTTTTTTGGTCTCAGTAGATATCAATTATATATGATTATGGCAGTACATATATCTTCTTTCCATAAATTCATTGAGATAATGTGTTCATCTAATATAGTGCTTCCCATCTCAACCTTGCTTGTTTACATTCCTTCATCTACCCCATTTCTTTGTGGAGTATATATTCTATTGTAATGATTCATGATTCAATGTTTATAATGATAAATTTTAAAATAATCATAATAAAACATCTTACCATTATCTAATATCATCATGTCTATATAGAGATCCATCTGTTTCTAAGCTCACCTTCTAATTTTTTTGAATATTTTCATTTCCTCTGACTTATGAGTAATAAAAATGAAATTAGTTGTCTTTGTAAAATCATCAATAAATTTATTAAAATATAGATCACATAAAGCATAATTTAGTCTAATTGGTCCACAAAAGTTCGTATTTATATGTTCAATGGGTCTAAAAAATTGTAAATCCACCCCTTTTATTAAACATTAGACCAATACCTTTTTTTGATAGGGTTTAATGATTTCTTCCCATTCTTTCCTTATCCTAGGAATATCTCTCACAATATAATGTTTCAAGATTTTACATATACTCCATTGATATCGATAAAAAATAATTATATTCCAGATGATAGTTTCATCCTTGGAACACAAATAACATCAATTTATAGAATCACTAATTTGAAATTGATTTCCATTGGTTCATTTTCATTGAGTTATAAATCTTACATCCTTTGTTATTTTGATGAAACATGAATAATTTTTGAGAAACACCTAATGCCTATCATCACAAATTTGTATGACACTAAAAAAATTTGTTTCAACCATTCAAGGAATAAAAAATTATTGGACATGATATTTTAGGCTCCAATCCTTGATATTCCAACTCCAAAAATTTTCATTGAAAAATAATTTCCAAATATCATTTCTCCTCATTCACGATTCTAAATAAGGCTCTAAATTTTTGTGTCATCCTTCATGTGTAATGAATATCCACTATAATTATTCCATGACTTAGATTTTTTACTATTATTCAAATAAACTTCCAAAAAACATGAATTTTCATCACTCATTTTTAATAAATTATTATCTTTCATAATATTGGATGTTTATAAGGAGAATACCCATGAATATTTCTATACTATGGAATTGTTTTTCACATCTACCACAAATTTCATCTAAACTCCCAAACAAAATTTGTTGACAGATACTATTAGTTTTTGTTAAATGATTATTATTTTGATAATTGTATCTTCCTTTTCATAAGATAGATCCCCCATATATCATGTTTCATTAGTAGTAGGGACATATTATACCAAAACGAATATAATTTATGCCCAAAAACTAGACAACACTTGTAGTTTCATCTTAATCTGATCATTCTAGTTGATAATTTCTATATATTTCTATATACTTTGATTGTGTCTATTCTGGGGAAAAATATTCTAGAATAATTTATCTCCTCCTTTGAGTTTGAATATGTATTCCCACTAGTCTTCAGGCTCTGTTTTTTTCCGTAATTTATATTTGGACATTATTTTTTATACCATATTTATTTTGATATTTATAGAGTGTTAAATTAAACAACCTTTTAAACCCCGCTTTTCACCAGTTTTTTATGATTCTTCCTTGACATCAATAGCCTTGCAGAAATCTTCTCTAACATTTTTCATTCTATTTTTTCATTACTAAATAGAGATTGGGTCTTTTAATGATTATTTTCATTGGGAGAATGTTTTTTTGATAAGTTATTTTAAAATATTTTTCATTTAATCCACTTTTAGTTTATGACATTTTATTTTATTAATGTAAATAATCAATTTTTTCACATTCTTCCTTTCCATCAGTTTCCTTTTATATTTCGTTCAATAATTATAAATTCCCATTCTTGTTCTTTATTTCACATAAAAATCTTATAATTCATTTTTGAACTTTCTCTTTATCTCTGTTCATTCACTTTCGTTATCTTCACTTCCTGAAGACTCAAACCCCTTTTCAACATGTTCAATGAAGTTAGTTTCATCTTTTGATTGGATTCTTCTGGGGGAGCTATATTCATCTTCACTTTCCACTATACTCCTTATTTTAATTTTATATAATTTAATCATGATTCTATGAAATTTCGTTATGCCTTTTGAGATGTTTCCACATTTATTTATCTTTCATTTTTTATCATCTATCTGAGATTCCATAGACTACATTTTAGAAACATTTATAAAACAAATTCCAGCGTCATTACAGTTGTAGCACATTAGTGGTAATTTACTTTATCCTATATAAATTTACTTATTGAACCATTTTTATGCACAAGAAATTATCCTATTAAAATATCTATATTCATTTTCAACATCGGATTCACTTGATTTTAACATTTTATCATCATCAATTTTAAGAATTCATATTTTTTCAAACTCAATTTCATCATTTTTCTTATTCATGAATATTGGGATCTTTTACTTTACATTTGTAATACGTATTCTATGTAATTCATTCATAGTAATATCATCACTATCATCCAAATATGATACTTTAGGATCAAACATATCATTGAAGTTTCTCATAACTTTTTTTATAATAGTTGAATCAACCAGCATTTCCCCAAAACCCCTAATATTACAGACAATTTCCCTGAATATTTTGATATAAACATCAATATTTTCTTCTTAATACATATTGATATCATTGATTATTCTTCTATAAAATTTCAATTTTACCTTCTTGACATTCCTGTTTCTATTAAAACTTATTTTCAATTTATCCCAAACTTCTTTGGAATGTTTGAGTCCCATTAACATGGTGTAATATTTATTGGAAGGGAACATCATAATGGTATTTTTCCATTTTCCATCGACTTAAATTATTTTATTATCTATAAATGTCATAATAAATTAATCAGAAATAGTGGTGAATCCAATAGTAACTACATCATTAACTATAGGATCATGATATAAAAGATATGCAATCATCATATTTTTCTAACTATGGTAGTTCTTCCCATCAAAATTAGGAACACCCATACAATTAACAAAATATATATTATCCAACTCCAATTATTATTTGATCCTAATATATGAAACCTAGCTCTTGGATTAGAAATGAAGTTCTCAAGAGGAGTTTCACTACTATGAAGTGGGGGTTGAATATGTTTTTATTTTTACAGTTTTTTCTTTCATTTCAAATAAACCACTATTGACCTATTTTTATCTGACCATCTTTAAAATAATTTAACTCACATAAATGAAGTAAAAATTAATGACATTTGAAAAAAATTACTAGGTTCAATATTATTATAATACTACCCCTTACTGTGATTAGTTAGACTCCTCAATCACATATTCTCAACTATAATTACAAGAAGTTACAACATGCATTTATTCACTAGAATAGAGTCATACTATTATTCCAAAAGTCCCAATGGGAAAATAGTTCCAAACTACATTGTTATAAAAATTACACAACAATAGAAGAAAGACCTCTAATGAATGTTCACTACTTTTACAATAATAAATTATGATCTCCCTTTTTATCTGTCAAGATAAATAAAATAGAATATGCTTATATTCTGAAGAACTCCACTAAACAGGATCTTCCTAAAAATTATGCCTCTTTACTTATCAATTATATTTTGATCATATAGTATACCAAATTATATTAATGTGCATTAAATAATTATGGAATAGAATATATTTCATTTGACAAACTATCTATACAAAAATATATTTCTTCTCTGATTGATGTATAATCTCATATAAAATTCTTATTACTAACAAAAAATAATATTATTTTTTCATGAGAATAATCTCAATCTGTGAGTGAAAATATATTTCATCGTAATATTCCCTCTATTTAACTTATGTTCCACAAATACCTTTACTTATTTTATTCAAATTTTATCTATGAGGAAATGATTCATTATATAGTCATTAGTAAAATAGTTAAATAACCAGTTATTTCCTGAAAATTATGTGATCATGAAAATTAGTTTTATATTTATTTATTTTTCATTGCAAAAAATTATACACAGCTCTGTATGGCCTCATTCTTCCTGGAAACAGACACAAATATGATTTTCTCTGCCAAATGTATCTCTAAAAAACAGAAAATATAATAAATTCATATATGTTTTTTAGAAACCATATCATATACAAAGTAACTCATTATACTCAATGTGTATTTAAAAAATACTCAGAAAACAGGTTGTGTGCATACTATAACCATGCATGTAATTGTTGAATGACTACAAATTCTAGACACATATATGTGTGCGATGAACATCACCTACAAAGAAGCTCATATGTAAATGAGCTTCCCCATGAAGTATCAGAATTTATAAATTATATCCCACAATGGAATTTATTCCACAAACCACATATCTATATATCACTCTGTGAACTATATAGTAATCCATATATTGTCTCTACAAACACTAATATTTTTACTATAAAATCTAAAAAATAATTTCACTATCCACAAATGAATTCACCTATTCTATAAAACATTCATGATCGTACATGATGGATCGTCATCAAAAATTGGTAGTTCATCATTGAAACATAAAACAACCTTCAGAAATAATTAAAATTGTTTTTATAATTATGTATATTTAGTTTTTTTGAACCCGAGAAATGTGAATTGGTATATCCCACAAGGCACTCAGTCTTTTGGGTACCCTATCTTCAAACCCTCATTTGTGAGGGGTTTTCCCAAAAAGCGATAAATCATGGGATGAAGAATAATATATCCCAAAAATATCAGATATCACTCATTTAAACTGAGCGATGATATCAAATGGTGGTAATATTTTACATATTTTTATTAGTCATGTGAACAATACCCAAAGAAAAGTAACAAAAATAGAACATAACAGTCCTAATGGCCACCATATAATAATCACGCTACCCCTTTTAGAAGATATATTCCCCTAACTTCATGTCATTATACCACCACACATTGTGGCATTGTATCTACTATGTTCATCTAGGGTCTTCTAGACCAACCCATGAAGGCCTATGGGAGCATGATCTATAAGGCCAATACTCGCGCTTGCTCCAATGGGGATTATACAATTCTTATATCAAATGCTTTCGATCTTGAACAAGCCTATCTTGGGCATCATTGACCTATAATTCATACACATGCCTTGGCTAATGTTGTCTTTGTAAGCTAGTGGAGTCGACGCCTATTTTTATATGAGGATTCAATAAAAATATACTTAGTAAAAACTAAGTACCACGTATAATTCAACATTTAATAAATATAAACCAATCATAATATTCCAAGATCCCATATTCAAATTATGAAATAATATAAATTATATAAATTAAAATCATCAAATTATCACATCATTATGCCAATAAATATTTTAATGGACTTTACTTGAGTATCCAATGCACATACTTCTTAGAACAAGTCATTGATAATTAAATACCATTACAACGATCATCAATGTCTAAATATTTAGAATAAATCTCCAAGTATATCATAAAATTACACATAAAGAATAATTTTCCAAGTGTGACATCTAATTATATTAGATGAATCCATAACAATTCTCCCAGATCACCACATCATCCATAACAGTTCTCTAAGAATCACCACTTCATTCATACTCATCAAAAACATATTGAAACACTTTGAAAAGAATGCAACAATAAGCTTCAGAAACATCAAAGGGATTCATCCCACCTGTAGATTTCTTAAGACATAGGATTCTCGTCTCATTTCCAAAATTAGGATACATGTGATCAATTTTCTTCTACAAAAAAGAGTCAGCTAAACCATGATGTTTCCCATTATGAATTCCTAAATAATTATTCAACATAAATTATTTTTTAGTTTTATTATTTTTTATAGTTTCTTAAAAATGCATAATCATTGAAAATATCATAAATCTTTTTAGGGAAAGAATTCATATTTCATGCATCAAGTCACACTACACAAATATAATGTTTTTATTATTTAATAGACTATGTGATATAATATATAGTTATTTGGATAAGCATGTTTTCATTAAAATAATATAGCAACGGAACATAATATTTTTTTGTATCACTTGTCCAAAATAGAATATCATTATCATCCAAGAACATATCATTATAGAGATCAAGTAGTTCTATAAATATTTTGTCTCTCTATATATAAAGAGAATTCAAATTATATAACTTCCTTGTGATTAAATATATTATTTATTTAGAGCAACCAGTTAAAAAGTTCAAGTAGTTATAACTTTTTTTATTCTTAAATGGCTTTGGATAATCATGAATCTCAATGTCACAACCCGTCCCACGGGGCCCGTATCATGACTACCTCAATCCAACCTTCCATAGGCCAGGGGCTGGAGACTACTACCAAAGACACAAATCCCTAAACTGGGAAGGAATTTCCTTAACAACAATAATAAAAAAACAGTGTATGCAACAGAAAGTAATACACTGAGTAAAACTGTATACAAAAGATGGTGCTGAATGTAAAAGGGGCCGGAAATACAAGACCAACAGTAATGTACAATACAACAGACAAGGTAGTACAACTGAAGAAAATAAGTAAAGCAGCTATTGGGTCGTCCTCTTGAATTCCCACTTGAAGGGTGGGTCGAGATGGCCTCCTCAGCACCCCAAGTCTGTTAACCCGCAAGGTATAAGTCTTGCCAAATGGTCCACCTTCGAGTACGATCCAGTTCTGCTACTCCTTGTGCCAATCAGTGTTGTATGTCATCTGCAACCAACACAACGAGGTGCGGTCATTGCCCGTGTAGGGGTGAGTATAAAGATACTCAGTAGGGACCCTGAGACCCTCAAGGTCTCACAAAATCCAACAATAATAACCACAAAGTACAGATCCAACAGATAATAATTACTTAGGTATATGACCATAAATATATCTATGTTATTTAATAACCCATCTCAATCATGAGGAAAACAATAAATTCAATGACTCATCTCAAATCAGGATTTCATTGAAGAAAATAAGTACATATTATTAGTTGTGAAGCGAGATCATCTTATTCTATCAAGAGGCACTGCTTCTAACCATACGGAGTCTGACCTATAGTAAATCAATAGGTACTAACCCCCTCAATGACCCACATAGGATCTGACCCACACAAGATTGGTATGCACTGACCCACACAATATCATTGAGCACTGACCCACACAAGATCTGACCCCCAAAGGATCAGTATGCGTTGACCCACACAGGATTGCTGAGCACTGACCCACATAAGATATGACCCACACAGGATTGGTATTCTCTAACCCACACAGGATCGCTGACCACTGGCCTCCATATGATCTGTCTCCAACATCCACCTCACTAACAGCCACTGGATTCTTCACACCTGGTGTGCTCATGTTCCGTAGAATTTTCCCTCAAGTTATCAGTCATACCTTGACCGTCGCTAAAATATACAAAGGAGTGACCCAAAGGACCACCATGTCCTAAGGGTTCCAATGCGATGGATGGTTCTTCAATCAGATGCCCGATCTGTGAGTTATTGGAATTTTCATTTCAGGGGCCCGGTTGGTTTTTAGGTTCAAACCAACCCAACCATACTCCAACTATGTCCAAACCTCAAGTCAGGTATTCCAAAATAACCCACTCACTCCAATCCTTTCATCATAGTAGGCGTTTCATCAATCGATCACACGTATCCCACGATAAGGGAGAAAAGGTGTAAACAAGACCACACGAGTCCGGGTCCGGTCCGACCTCATTGGACCGACCCGGTCCGGACCGGGCACAGACTCGATCCATGGGTCTGACGCGATCCGAGAGGGATGCCCGAATTGAGTGGTCGGCCCAGTCCGAGTGGGAGGCCCGACCCTATGGGGCGACCCGGCCCGAAGGCGGCCCGATGACCCAGTTGGCCTGGAAGACTGGTCGTCCCGGCAGCCCGAGTCAGCCTGGCAACTCGGTGGCCCGGTGGGGGTCAGCATAAGCCACGTCGAGGGGGTAGCGCGTAGCCCCTAGCTCCCGAATGGCTCTGGATTTTAGGTCGTGCTCCAACAGGCACCAGGTGGCGCTGGTCCAGCACACGCATGACCCGACGTTGTCCCACTCCTCCTGGATGGCCGAGCAGCCAGCCACTCTGGCTCCACGGTGGCCAACCCGAACAGCTACCACATCAGCTCCACTGCGGAGTGACAACGGTGCGGTTCTACTGCCCTCCGCACGGCGCGACGGCGTCACACCCCCACCACTGCGGCCTAACGTAGTTGTGGCCTTCAGCTCCTTAGTGTGGCTTGAGGGCGTCGTTCCTCTTCCATCCTCTGTAACCCTCTTGGACACGGTTTAACTCCGGTGCGGTGCGATGGCACCGCGCCCCTGTGGCACTACCGCGGCTTGGTTTTCTGCACATTGCGACGACGCCGCACCTCTCTTGTGGCCCAGTGGCCCTTGTGCCACTAGCTTCTTCTGCGGTCCGCTCCGCTGTCAACAAATAAGAATGACCAAAGGGGGAGGGTCGGGCCTTGTTCGTGTGGTCTGATCCCTCCTCTTCATGGGAATAACATTTGGAATTTTATAATCCAGAAATTTGAACGACAAAGAACGAAGGATAAAACACATATATATAATAACTCAAATCCCACTACCTCGTATGACGATGATCGTTGACAATGGAAGGAAAGAGAAAATCGTTCTGTTGACATCAGAATGAAGGAAGATTTCGAGGACGGCGTCATCGGCCTTCTTCAAATAAGACGCTCCCTCCATTGTCACGGTTGAAGAAGGAAGAAGGTGAAAGATGATCGTCTTTGTTCATTGGAGAGATATTTCTCCACCATTCTCTATCCTCTCCTTAATTCACCCAACAAAAATTACTCCAACCCCACAATAATAAAATATCACATCTTATTATAATGTTGGCATAATGAATTCAAAATTGGAAAATTTACTATGGGTGGTCCCAAATAATTAATTCTTGTTTGTATGTAAAAATTAATTAAGTGGAGTTCAAAATGATTCATGGGTGGTGGCTCTGTATATGGAGAGTTCAAGAGTTTCATCCATGGGTGGTCCCCACCATTCAATCTTGAATTTGGGGTTTTACGGGGGTTAAAGATCATGTGGGACCCACCTATTTTATTTAATGAGATGTTTAAAATTAGAGTGGGCCCTGAAAATAATATCCTCTCAAGGGAGGTTATGGGTGGGTCGGCCCCACCACTAACCTCTCCTTGGAGGTTTTAACTACCAAGAAATAAAAATAAGATAACTATTATTTTTATTTAGCTTAATTTAATGCCCCCAAAATCTAACCTCCACTCTCGTTAGAACGCAACTGCAGTGAAGGTCTCACTAAGAAATCATCGATGTTGTGAGTTCAATGGTGCCCTCGGATTTCAATTCTGAGCACCAGTTCAAAATTTGTAAAACACCTCTCACACGTTTACTGAACGTACCTAAAAAAAAGTTTAGAAAACTATTAACAGTCACCCACAACCCGCGCTAGTTGAGGTTAGGCTCTGCCTAGGTGAATCAAACCCCAACGAACCCAACAGTAGCATTTTAGTTTCAATCCTACTTACCATTTAAAAGTTATGAATATTATAATAAAATAATTGTCACTTAATTATTTTATTTGCGGCCAAAAACTAACTTTATCTGGTGGCCGTTTCTGACCCATGTTGGTATATGCTTAAATAAATCCTACCCTCACGAGTTCAACAGTGGTCTCATATTTTTCATCTGATTTACCATTTGTGATTTATAAGGATTTGAAAATAAAATAACTTTATTTAATTATTTTATTTACACTTATTACATTTTTGAGTTTTCTCACATGAGGCATTTGCCGATTAAACTTAGGTCTCGCCTAGGGTAAACCCACCATCCTGAGTACAATGGTAGCCTCTGATTTCGGATCTGAGTAACCATTTAATATTTATTCCTCTTTTTCAGTAAAAATATTTATATGCGTTAATTTAAGCATAACAAAGCTTCAACGGATCATTCCTGGAACTCCGGTCATTAGAATCGCCCGCCGTCAGATTTCGTGGACTCATAAAATTCCAATAAATTTAAGGAAAAAACATTCCAAGGAATATCCAGGTCTTTACACTCAACATCAATTTCCACTGGAATTTTCTCAACAAAATCCCTATCATAATTTATAGTTTTAGTTATATAAAATTATTAATAAACTATACAATCATCCTTGTAACTTGCTAAATTTAGTCGTTCCCCATGTTTATTCTATAATTTATAACTTTGATCTATTTATTGAAAAAACATGCTTTATTCCAATGCATTTAGTATAATTTATATTGAATAATAAGAATGTAAACTAAGAAAATTGATTTGAGAATTTTCAATTCCACACTATGTTGAAAACATAATGAAATCTTTACTCCCATTCTCATTCTCTTATGACATATGATTGGAATCCATTAATTTTTAATTTTTTATATATCCTATTCATATATTAAAATTCATATTTAACATAAATATATACGTAGAATGTTTCCATATAATATATGGTATTTATATTCCTAAAATATATAATGTATAACATAAACAAATATTCAAATAAATTATTATAAATATGTACAGAAAGTATATAAATAGTTAATATAATCCCTCTATTTTATAATACATTGAAAAATATACATATATATGAAAATTGGTATACATAAATATAATATATATATATATATACAGAGATATATATATAATAACTATTAATATGAGAATGTATAATTATAAATGAGTTTGAATATATAAATAAGTATACATATATGAAGTTATAAAAAAAATACATTTAAATTTAATGAACATACTTTCTATTATGTATATATTTTTCTACTTATATATAAATATATTAATATATATATATATATATATATTTAACGAGTTTTTATGTTGGAAAATTATATAAATTATAACTTCTGGAAATATAGTTATAAATTATAATATGTACATATACAATGTATACTGATTAATTGATATAAATAATATGGTTTATATACATACATATAAAATGTATTTAAAATAATTGATATAAATCCTAAGTTTTATAAAAAATTGGAATATATATATATAATAAAAAATTATATAAATATAAGATTATATAATCTATATACATATATATGTAAAAAAGTTAAATTCTTGTTTGTAAATATATATATATATATATATATATATATATAGTTTATACCCTTTTACAGAAGGAACCACAACAGATTTTTTTGTCTTCCAAATGAGCATCGTCCAATTCAAAAAGGAAGGAACACCTGAATATGGGTATTCTTTCCAGAAAAAAGAAATAGAAGAATAATTTTTCCAAGAATCATGGATCATATAATCCCCCAAGGAACAAGTGATCATATGACCATCATAAGGTATTGCTAAGGATCTATACGTAGAGCATATCCTACAAAAGATCTCGTGATGCCTTTGAAAAATACATTATGCTCTGTAGGAGGCACCCTGGACAATCATTTGTCACATAAATGTTGTGAGGTGATCACCCTGAGGTCACACGACATATAACCTAGTGAACACCGGAAACCCCATTTGTAACTCCTTCAAAATTATAATAAAAATATCCAAAATGTGGGATCCTCTTTCGGTCATAAAACATGAGAGATGCATCTTCAATGGGGAGAAATATTGTCCTTGACAAACATTCAAGAAAAACCATGATATCCCAAAAACTTTAATATAAATAAAGGGAAAAAAGGAGAGGCAGGAGGCTCTTATCATCATACACATTATGTGATTCACCCCTGGTGCTCCATAGGATACCGTAAGATCATGTTTACATATTATCCTCATCTCATAAAATTACATTGACATGTCACCTTTATTATGTGAAGGGCCTCATGTATGACAAACAAATGGTGTCCTCCCACATTAGCGCCATGTAAAAAAGTAGATGTAATTTCCCATTAAATGCATGCACATATCCATATGAACTTTTATTAGTTATTTGACTCATCATCAAGTGGAAGAGATATTATCATAAAAAAACTCATACCACCTCAAGAGATCCAAAACCATTGAAAAATAAACAATGGAAATATAAATGGGATGAGGTAGGAGAATCATTGTGTTATAAAACTCACACGACATGCCTATGCTATCTACAACATAGTCTCGCAATCCCCATTGATATGCTAGTATAATTTCATGAAGGCGCCCTAACAAGCCATCCTTTCCCAATGGAAAATGGCCTAGATGAGTCACATAAGATCATGTGAATACCTTTGGATGGGCACCATAATATCATGAATGCACTTTGACATGTTGGATTAATTTTATGGGTGGACCACGGTATGTGCATATGATTCGACAATATTCCATTAATTTGAAATATCCCAAAATAAATGAGGCATTGATGGGATGTACTTTTGGTCACTGAAATATGTGATATTCCCCTAAATTGATCCACTGTATGACTTTGAAAATACATGTGACACCAAGGTCATCCACCAACTCCATATCTGTCATTCAAAAAACAGAACAACTGGGGTGTTGAGGCCCATAGATCCCCCACCATTATAAAAAAATCACCTTTGGGCTCTTGGAGGATATTATAATTTTTCTTGGAACCTGGAACCATCATCCGAGTAGATTTCTCAAAATGAATGATCTGGTAATTGGGTTGTCTTTTATTGGGTAACATCTAGCGAACATCTGGCGAAATCATGCAGTATTCATATACACTTAGTGTGATCACCCATAGATCTCATGAACAAATTTTAGTCATACAATCGATGAATATCCCATATATCATCGATATCATAAGTGATATAAAACAATCCAACACTGAAAAAATCTAAGGCACTCTCAAATAATATGTTGGAACAAATACAATCAAATTGGAGACATATATGAAAGGAGTATACATTGATCCTCATAAAAGTCACATGAAAAACCCAAAAAATGTAACCACACCAAAAAATGTCTCCCAGATCTCACGGTTCCCTATGGTATACTATTTGTGTCATGTTATGTCTTATAGACATGTAAAATAAAGTTATATGGCCCCCCATGGGAATGCCACCCATGTATCGTGAAGTCTTCTGGTATTTCCATCCATCCCACATGTTGTACTTTAAAAAAGTATCATGAATGATATGGGGGATCCAGTACATGTAAGGCGTGTCTTGAAGTAGCACCCAATCATGTCAACTAGATGTCATGATATTCTCTTGGTACACCGACTAGGTATCGCGATGTCCTCTAAACATATAAACGTAGTTATGAATCACTCTCTGAGATATGTCACACTGGCTTTCACGACTCCCACCATGAATGTCATACCACTCTCACAATGAAACTAGGGAAAGTTAGTTGGATAATGTGAAGGCCTCTAGAATGTTGAGTTGGGACAATGTGATGGCTTCTATGATCAGTCAACCAGGACTCTTGATGAACTCCAGACAATTAAGCCTTGATCATGTGGCATCCCTTATACATGTCATCACGATTATAGGATGTACCCAAGACATGTCAACTGGATCAGGTGATTATCCTTAGACATGTCTCAAAGACATCCTATGACATACCAGGTAGTTAATTAATGAATGATAATGAAAAACCAAATCATGTTTGGTATGATATCATTCCATGGTGAGAAGGTCATTCTAGGACATTACAACTGTGTTTTCCCTCAGTGCATAAGCCCCGATTATAATGGAAACCTCAGGGTGTAATCCCTAATCAAAGGAACTATGATAAAAAAAATTCAGTAACCTTGATTGGAATGACTACTTTTTAAAGCTCGAACACCATATTAAAATATCAAAAGGGTTGTCCCAGTACATAATCACCGCAACCAAAAGAAAGGATATTGATCATTTTCCACCCCTTGTTTATCAAACCATCATAGATCGCTTGGGATTTGGGAGAAGAAATGACCATAATCAATAACGTTATAGTCCTAGACACATACAAGGTAAACATTAGTGTGCAATACTTGAACAGTGACATAATATGATATATCCGGTATATAAGGGAAAATTCAGTGTGTAATCCCAACCAACAAAACTATGATGAATCCAATTCTAGTAATATTCAAAATGTATAGGATTCCTTCCTATGTCCTAATCCTAAAATAAATTGAGCATCCACCCTAGTGACTATATTTCCATGTCTCAGAAATTTCATCAATTTTGACACAATAATTCCCATGGGATGGTCATATTTCATCATCCATCAGTGAACATATAAACCAATTGAACTGTGATGAATCTAATTCCTACAATAACTAGGATACATAGGATGCCAACCTAAGTCCTAAGACCAAATTCTAGTTGGATCTAACTTCAATATAATTCCCTCCATGTCTATTCCATTTAATCAATCATGACCCACCAATTCCTAGGGGATTCTCATCTTTCCTCATCCCTCAATGGACATAGAAGCGAACTAAACTATGATGAATCTGATTACTTCTATATCCATTATATGTAAGACACATTCTTATACCCTGATCTCTATGGTTTCTCTGAGTACATATGTCCCACATACATATACAATGTGTTAGATCACTTTTTATCCCATGTTTATCACACTGATCAAAGATCATGTGGGCTTATAGAATCGTAATGAAAGCATCATTTGCATCTTGAATCTCCACCATACAACGCAATCACAACAGGTATACCCCGGTGAGTGGTAAGATATAAACCTCTCACATATGTAGAGATCTACCTTGGGGTGAGTTCCAATGTCATGACTGAACTACAATAACTCGGATTCCATCCATATCTAGGATACATATGATTTCTCCTCATGACTCAACCTCAATTAACTGGCGCCTAAGTGCCCACACATATATCATTTTCACATGAAATTAAACTGCACCGGTTTAACGAACTACAAGGGTAATGATTCATGTGAAAAATAGGCAACATAGTATGCCTTATAATGGATCTATCCCCTCAATAAAATTTTAACTACATACCTCTATAATGGAAAATTATAAAGTGACTAGTTATGTGGCTTCAACATAGAAGCAGCTATTCATTACCTAGAAATTGATGAAGAACCTCATATATATAAAAATAGATTTACTATTTAGTTCCCCTTATTATTTTAATAAATGATACTAAACCTATAATGGATTTTTAAGGGTAACTTGTAATGTATCATGATTATGAAGATAATCTTGAACATATATTAAATCTATGAGAGAGTCCTAAAGTATGCAAAAATTGCATCCAAAAGTGTGTGATGAGCCCAACCTCACATCCTTTTGACCAATGACAGTCCCTAAAAATCATTGTTATGAAACCACAATTGAAATATTTCTTTTGTTTTATAGGTCTTTATCAAGTTAGGATTCAGGGAATTATTGGGTATTTCTATTAAGAACAAAAACAATGACATCACATTAATGATTTTTCATGAAATGAAGACCACACAATCAACCATCAAGACAACATGAACCAACCTCAATGAGTGTTCATGGTCATATATTTCTTGTTCAAGAAAAAAATGGTAAACTCCACAAGAATATAAAAAATAATAAAATCACTTAGTAATTATCTATAAGACCAGGTTTTTCACACCATATGAGAATAATAGTTAACCCAATGTGAATATCTAAAATAAAAAAATATCATGTAATCATGTGTCAAGTCACTTTTATCTATATAACATACACAAAAAAATCTGATAAGCCTAGCATAAATCATACTATTGCTCCTCAAAAATCTGGGTTCACATGAAATATGTTTATCCTTGTGTTGACAAGTCCATGTGATTATAATGGTTGAATAATGATGAAATGTAAAAAAATTAATTGGGCATATCTTATTGAGCACACCATGCCTATGATATTTAACTAATTAGTGACCTTTCTCCTTATTTTATGCATGACTATAGTTACTATTAACATCAATAGCATATTGATCATTGATAAATTCATCATCCAACCACTGTTCCAAGGAGTCATATGTGGGTTCATCCCCCATGGGTAGAAAAATGATATCACCTTTAAGATAGCTTCAACATCATGTGGTGAACACAATGGTGTGGAAGTACCATCCACAAAGTAAAATCCTAACCATCAAGACTACTCTCGAGGTTCTAAAAGAACTACAGCTGACATGTCTTTATCATCTAGGGCATGTAGAAGCTAAGCCAATGGCCCTTTTCCCACATCCAAATCCTTTGGTAGCATCTCCCAAGATTGAAACAATCACCACCTTCAATATCTAATGATCGAGTACCATGGAGTCAAATATGGAACCCGTCTGGCTCAAGAGCCACTGAGTAGGATCCTTATCAGCTGTTGTCCCGAGCACTATCTTGATAGTACACATTAGTCACCTAATGAGGATACCACACTAACACACTACCACCTCTAATTTCCATGCATGGGTATCAAGGCAGACACATTGGGAAAATGAGATGTTTGATATCCAAGAGTGGGATCATATCCCCACTCCTGGTTATGATTTATATAGTAATTTTGTGATAGTATCCAAGGATTAAGATTATATCTCTACTCACTTAGAGTTATTCTATAGGAATATTCCATAGCAGGCATTGGGGAGGTGGGTATCCCTACACCCATGCAAGAAGTCCATCAAAATATTTTGGTGGTAAAAGTTGGATAGAATTGGCCTTATAACCTCTCTTCAATTAAAGACATCTGCTAGTACAAAATGTAGATAGAAAATGTTCAAGATTATATACCTGTACAAAAATGTAATAAAATTAAAGTACATATTATATATACCTAAAAAACTCTGATGGGATATTCCGTAACTAGTATGGATTTAGGGACTGTTTTATATTCATATCTATATAGATAGGATATCTCAACACTATTAACATTACGAATAATAGGCTACGTTTGATAAATCACACATTATTTCTCTTGTACAGGAGGATTATCTGCATTTTTTTAAAGGATATGGCTTTATATAAGGCACATATTCCCATGGCAATCGGGGATCACGATTTGAGAAGGTCATAATATTATAGTTAGGGTAACATGTCTATCAAAAAAATTGGAGTCGTATTCCAAAGGATCAGAATCAGGCTCATATCCCCATTCTGGAGAGGGATCGCCAAGTCAGAGGGACCCATTTGTTGCAACATGCTTATATTCAAGTCAAAGAATTCCATCAATATACTCTAAAGGCCCAAGAGTAGACATATATAACCGTTTAGGTAGGGTATATCCAAGTGAGATTGGAACATGCCACGGGACATGATGAAAAACATGTCAGTGTCTAACACCCCAAGATTCCTCGGTATGTTTCCTTTCATGCAATGGCGTGCATTGTACGCAACATCAAGATTTTAACACACCATAACCAATCAAACTAGCCGTTATGATTAGTAATACCTACATTTTGAAATTTTATAAATTCTATCTCTCAAAATGGACTTCATTTTTGGATTCGGAATATCGAAATTAGCCTAGGGTGAAATTTTTGTACTTTTCGGATAACATTAATATTTTGATGAATAGTGAAAATTACTAAATTTTAATTAAAAACAACTTTTTTAATCAAAATAATTAATAGTGATAAATTATGAATTTTAGTGGTTTTAAAGTATATTTAGAATATATTTTTACCATGTAATACAATGTGGGTCATTGAGAATAATTTCACATTTAAACCAGACATAAACAAGTGACAATCTTTTGATAGTTATTATCTCTAAAAAAACACGCTTTTTGTTTTCACAACGGGAATTAATTTTAAATAATTTTCTGCCACTTCTGTGTTTTAAATTTGGAAAAATGGATTCCATATTTTGAATAAGGATGTTCAAATTGTGTAAATAGGTAACTTTTATTTTTAAACATTTTGGATAATTATTTCGGTAAATATTTTATTTATCATGGTTAAAGGGTAAATCTGGTAAACAAGGGTTAAACAAATAATATTATAATAATACTAAATTACCCTAAAACGTGTCTTAACCCTATTGGTTGATACATGGTCGACCATGGGCATCTTTGGGTCGATTTTGGGACCCCATGGTTCCACTTGTAAGTGATAATGACACTTTATTTTAATTAAGTTAAAATAAATACAAAAATGATACAAGCATATATCTTTTAAAAAAACAATTGTTACATAGGGTAATATATGTTGGATTTTAGATTATAAATATTCATTAGAAATATAAAACGATTTCATACATAATGATATTTTATTAAAAAAAATTAGACATTAAATAATTTAATTTATTTATGACACAATGATGATGAATTAATTACTTTAATAGTGAAAAATTAAAATAATTGATATTATAAATACCCAAATAAATATAATATGAAACTTTTAATGAATTAAAAGAATTTTATAGAATAATATGATATATTAGGGTTGATTTAATTGACTTTTTTCGAAGTAATCAATCTGTTATGAGTTTCACAAAAATCAACTATTGAATAGTGTCAAAATTGACATAAAAGAGTACTTAAAACAAATATTATATTATTAAATGATATTAAATTCCTAAAAATATAAGGTTCGGCCAAGAGACTTATATCTTGATAGTTTCATCATTAATGGACCACTTGGGGGTCGCTTGGATGTATATATTATGTTTATTAACCATATAATATAAAAATACAAAGAGACATTGTAAAAGTGAAACTAATTAACTAAGAGTTAATACTTAAAGATAAGGTTAATATAATGACCCAAACCTGTCTAAATTCTATTAGTTGAGTTGTTTTCGACCCACCCCCACCTTAACATTTAAATAATAATCTTTGGAGCCATTATAAACCGAATATGAATTTATTATAAATTAATATTTCTAGCTTTTCCAAAGGTGCCCCTCACCCCTCTTATAAAAGGGCACTCCTCCTTCTCATTTCTTCACACCTTCAAAGCTCTTTGGTTCGGCCAACCCCTGCCCAAATACTATCTCAACTTCCCTCACTACAACATAGAGGCCTTAGTTTGATCATAAAGCCATCCTAAGGAGCCCTTTTGATCAAATCAATAGAAAGAACCCGAAGAAGAGGTAATGTTTTCACCACCCCTTTTCAAGTTCCTTTCTTCTTCCACTTCCTCTTTCTTTGTTATTACCATTATAAAATAATAACTCCAGTATCATATATATACTGTGATGTTATTATAAATATGGTACAACCATATTCAGTATTCAATCCATCCTTTGAATTACATGTCACCATACGTGCGTACGTACGGCTTACCGTCTCCACGTCGTGGTGTAATTGTTATTCAATATATTATTATTTGGATGGGTATAATAATGATGTGTAACTCATGTAAATAATAAATATAACATGATAATGATTCTTTATATATTATATAACATCCAATTATGTATTATTTTAATATCAAAAGAATGATATTGTCGCTCGTGCGTATGTACGGACTACCGTCTCCACGAACGCGATGAGATTCATTCTCCATCATATCCATTCAAGTATAATTATAATTTTATGATTTAAAAATAGTATCTAAGGACTTGATATCATTCTGGATATGAATAATATACATCCCATTAATAATTAATATGGCTCACATAACAAAGAATATAAAGTAAAATGAACCCGTTAACACCCGAAATGACGATAATTCTAAGATATTATTAACAAATCAATGTGAAAAGATCATATATGATATCATATTTAAGTAAATTATTATTTTATAATTCAATAACAATTATTTCACCATTATACAGGAGGTAAACCTACCTTCGACCAAGGAAAAAGTACAAAGTAAGGGATTTTCTTATCTCACTTTCAATTCCGTGAGATCTCCAATGTTCGCCACTAAATTATTTAAAGTGGTGTATTGTGTACTACCATTTGATATATATTATCATGATTCTATTTATATTAATTTTATTCTGTAAATAATTTGGTGGTTATTAACTTTTTTCCATACGACTCAGTTGATTAACGTGGTAAGGGGTTTCTTATCTCACTTTTAATTTCGTGAGATTTCCATTGATCACCACTTAATTATTGCATGTGGTATATGTGTACTTCCCATGATTGTATTCATTGTGTAATATAATTTAATAAATGGGTATTCACATCATCATGGTATGATAATTCTTTCATGGTTGTGTGTTTCATAAGTTACAAAATCGATAAGGGAATTTGAAATTTCCATTTCCATTTATTCGGCTTTACGCAAACTCCATTGATTATTTTACTCCAAGATTATGTGTGGAATCACTATTCATTTGATTATGTCATAATTTCCACTCCCCTTTCTATGGATATACTTTTTATACACATAATCACTCCATTGATAATTCTCAAGTCATTGATATGAATTTGATAAGAGTAATTTTAACTCATTCACTATTTGTTGAGTTAAACATCCAATTCTTTGGTGTTGTTTTTACAAGAATATGTGTGAATATCCTTTGATTGTTTTACACTGAATATCCAATAATATTTAGTGTATTTATATTTGTCACACATAATTATGTCGTTGGTTTATCCTTAACCTAAGGATACATCATTTATGAGAGATTTCATCTCAATTTACATTCCATTGAGACTTCTTTGTTGATATACACCAAATCACTTTTATGTGGTGTATATAATATACTTTGATATAGTATATCATGAATCCCTTTATTCTTATGATATTACAATGTTTTGATTACCTCAATTATTTTTATTCAAGTTTCTCTTTTGGTTATAATCTCTAACTAAAATACTATTTTTAAATGTTTTAAAGACTTATTCATCTAAATCTTTCTCATTAATGTCCATGTTTTAAAAATGGTTTTAAGGATTTATTTATATGGACATTAAATTTTAGAAATTAAAACTCCTTTTAAAAAGTTTCAAAGTGGTATGGGACACTTTGATTCAAAAATCTAAATTTAAATGGATTCTTGACAAATAGTGTGACTTTTAAATGTTTTCAAGAAAAGGGGGATATTTCTCTCAAATAGTTTTGATGATTATTTTCATCTATGGAAACATCCTTCATTATTCTTGATTGAGGTTAATGTGATACAATACAATCTTCCATATTGTATCGAATGAGTTATGTTTGACTGTGGATGTGCTGTTTTTATACCATTCATGGCTTGTGGTAAAAGTATTGACATTTCGTATGCTAGTTTTAATACGAATGTTTATGTTATGTTTAAACATGTTCATATGAGGAATGAATTGGACTTAATAAGTGATGGGTGGAGCCCTCTATAGCTCCTCGATGAATCGGTAGGTCTCATTAGACAAACTAGTGTCTTGGCACAAGGCCTTGGCAAAATCTTATTTGTAGTCTTGGCACGAGGCCTTGGCTATGTGGTTATGATAGTCTGGCATTATGCATTCGATCATTATGAAAGTGGTTATTGATAATGCATGGTATTGTTCGACTAGTAGAATATCCATTAGAGTATGTAAATGTCATTATTTTATTTTATCTTTGCCATTTTATGCAGAAGTTCAAGTTTAAAAGGCTTTTGTTTTAGTTATAAACTGCCTTAAGTGTTTATGCTTATTTATAAAAGATTCTGCTATAATGTTATCCTTACTGAGCATCTGAGCTCACCCCTTTCAATGTTTTATTTTTCCCAGGATTATGAATATGTAATTTATGAATGACCTGTAGGGATATTATGAGGGGATATGAAGACAAGATGTTTTTTTATGATGTAATGTAAAAATTTATGGATGTATCTAGTTATTCCAAGGCTACTAAACTAATCGGTCTTTCGAGACTTGATATTTCTCGTGATCATTCCAATGTTATGTAATAATGCACTAACTCTAGGTAACTAGGGTCGGGGCGTTACAGTTGGTATCACAGGAATTTTAGTACAAACCTTGGAAGCTAGATTTAGATAAACTCTGATTAGAGCACGTAGACCTAAGATGAACTTTGAGGATTAGTATAAAATAACTTCCTAGAATTTTGGTATTGTATAGATTTTGTGAGTTTTCCAAGAAATACATCCCTGTCTGGATACAAGCAGGTAGAGGCGGATCTGGAACAGATGTACCTAGGGGTAAAACCCGAAAGCACCGCTTTGAGCTAGACTCGAACGGAAACTGGTGCACGACAATGGGCATTGCTGCACTATTGGTTACGACACTCCTGGTGGATATGCTTAGGATAATTTACATTTTATTTACAAACCGATTTAAGTAATATATATATATATAAGATGAGATTAAATGACCTTGGTTAGTCCTACTATGCTTCAAATTGAGAATGTGGTGACATTTTAATCTCTAAATGATTTTACGACTACTGTTTCTCACACAATACTTTCTGGTTTTAGTCAATGGCTGGATTCCAAGGAAGTCATAGTGACTTTGAGAATGATGTACAAGGTGGGAACGGTGGTGGCAATGAGTAACAAAATGGAATGTTGATAGGCGTAAAAGATATCATCTTTATGCCAAATCAGTTTTCCAAAAATATGATCAAAAACATATATATTAACCAACTCCCAGACTCAATAAGGAATAGAAAGGTGATAAATGATAAGAGCTCCAGCAATGGAGACCATGGAGAAAAGAACCCTCAATTTTCATCATGCAGGAAATGTGGAAGGCGACACCCAGGAAAGTGTCTCAATGGGACAACGAAATGTTTTACGTGCGGGAAGGAAGGACATAAAGTGAAGAATTGTCGATGAAAAATGAAGAGTACTATGGAAGAAGATAAAAATGGTCCCAAGAGTCCATTTATAGTCATTTTCCGTAAATGTAGGGGACCTGGCCATTACCCAAGTGAATGTCCTATTCTATAGGATATTTTCATGGTCAAAGAAGATGCTATGTGGAAATAAATGGTTGGATAAAAATTTAAAAAGTATTAGCACTCCTTGTTGATGGGTTTAATATGGAATAATTTTCTCTTGTATTTGTAACCCCTCAGTTCTCCATGTGAGAATGATATTTGAGGAAGAATTGTCTCTTCTCTTGTAGATATAGGTATAAATAACCATTTGGTTTTATATGATCATTGGGGTTTGAGAAAATTATAAGTTATTATAATTTGGGATGAAAATGCAATGTATGATATAAAATTTGTGGTTAAATTATGTTATTTTGAGGAATTTATCTCATTTTGGTAATATTATAAAATATAGTTTTTTAAAAAGGACAACACATAGACCGTGTGACAACCCATCGCGTCGGACAAAGCTGTGGGAATCGAACCCACAACCAAAGTGTGATTGGGATTTATCGCCTACCACTGGACTACGTGAAGTCCCTGGTTAGTGTGACTATTTGTTTAGTTAAATGATTTTATTGATCAATAATAAGTTGATTTGGGTTCTTATGTCTTATCAAATGAATACCATTGGTATAGGAAAATGATTTGGTGATTAAGTGATAAATGTTATTTTGGAAGATGTTCGCTTTGTTGGGAACACTATATGCCCAAGGAAAATAGAATACAATGGGGATTCATTTGTAGAGTAACGGTAGATTTTTATCTACGTTTTTATTGTGGATTTATAGTGATTTGGGTTATTTTTGGAAATGATTAACCTATAACAGAGAATATGTGATGATGTTAATTACTTTTAAGTATGTGACTTTAAGAGTATTTGATGTCATTTGGAGATACAATTTAACATGGGAGACTACATAATCAAATTCTTCTATGTTTTGGGTTTCAATATTAGTTTGGATTATATTGAAATATTTTAAGGACAATTGATTAGTGAATGGTATTTATTTCACTTTGGGGTATTTTTGGTTTAATTTTAGAAATTAAGAGTAGTGCATATTTATCTCAAGGAATATCCTTTTGGGGGATCATTAGATCATTCACTAACCAATTTGGTTTTGATTAATCTTAAAAGACAATGTAAATATATAGTTTATCCTGCATGGATGATGTGATTCTATAGAAGTTTATTCTAGCTCTCCAGTGTGACAAAGTCTTCTTGAATACTCATCGTTTAAAAAAAATTGAGTTAGTGGTGGAAATTTATTAAAGAATGAAACTCTACTTAAAATGTAAGTATATCTCTTAATGTTCTTAGTCAATATCATAAATGAATTCCTCATCCTTATGTAATGTAAATTAAAACAAAAAAAATTTGTCCGTTTACTTTCCTACTAGGAGACTAATAGTCGTTTGTACCAACATAAGTTTGTGGTTTTCTTATGGTTAACTTTCCCCTGATCATGATTTCTATCCTTCTCCATTAGAACTTGACACTTAGTTTATCATCCATATCCATGTTTTCCTACATGGAATCCGAGTATGGGTTATCTTGGATGACCCTTATACCTCTCTTTCTTTCTTTTAAATTGATAGTTTTATTGACTCTTTTTCTGATGTGGGACTTTCCATTATATTCCCAAGAAAAATTTTAAAAATTGAGAGGATTCAATTTATTGAAAGAGGGGAGAATGTAACACCCCAAGATTCCTCGGTATGTTTCCTTTCATGCAATGGCGTGCATTGTACGCAACTTCAAGATTTTAACACACCATAACCAATCAAACTAGCCGTTATGAATAGTAATACCTACTTTTTAAAATTTTATAAATTATATCTCTCAAAATGGAAATCATTTTTAGATTCAGAATATCGAAATTAGCCTATGGTGAAATTTTGGTACTTTTCAGATAACATTCATATTTTGATGAATAGTGAAAATTACTAAATTTTAATTAAAAACAACTTTTTTAATCAAAATAATTAATAGTGATAAATTATGAATTTGAGTGGTTTTAAAGTATATTTAGAATATATTTTTACCATGTAATACAATGTGGGTCATTGAACATAATTTCACATTTAAACCAGACATAAACAAGTGACAATCTTTTGATAGTTATTATCTCTAAAAAACATGCTTTTTGTTTTCACAATGGGAATTAATTTTAAATTAATTTCTGCCACTTCTGTGCTTTGAATTTGGAAAAATGGATTCCATATATGGAATCAGGATGTTCAAATTGTGTAAATAGGTAACTTTTATTTTTAAACATTTTGGATAATTACTTCGGTAAATATTTTATTTACCGTGGTTAAAGGGTAAATCTGGTAAACAAGGGTTAAAAAATTAATATTATAATGATACTAAATTACCCTAAAACGTGTCTTAACCCTATTGGTTGATACATGGTCGACCATGGGCATCTTTGGGTCGATTTTGGGACCCAAATAAATACAAAAATGATACAAGCAAATATCTTTTAACAAAACAATTGTTACATAGGGTTATATATGTTGGATTTTAGATTATAAATATTCATTAGAAAGATAAAAGGATTTTCTACATAATTATATTATATTTATAATTTTTAGACATTAAATAATTTAATTTATTTATGACACAATTATGATGAATTAATTACTTTAATAGTGAAAAATTAAAATAATTGATATTATAAACACCCAAATAAATATAATATGAAACTTTAAATGAATTAAAATAATTTTCTAGAATAATATGATAAATTAGAATTTATTAAATTGACTTTGTTAGAATTAATAAATCTTTTATGAGTTTCAAAAAAATCAACTATTAAATAGTGTCAAAATTGACATAAAAGAGTTCTTAAAACAAATATTATATTATTAATTAATATTAAATTCCTAAAAATCTACGGTTCGGCCAAGAGACTTATATCATGATTGGTTCATCATTAATGGACCACTTGGGGGTCTCTTGGATGTATATAGTATGTTTATTAACCATATAATATAAAAATACAAAGAGACATTGTAAAAGTGAAACTAATTAACTAAGAGTTAATACGTAAAGATAAGGTTGATATAATGACCCAAACCTGTCTAAATTCTATTGGTTGAGTTTTTTTCGACCCACCCCCACCTTAAAATTTAAATAATAAACTTTGGAGCCATTATAAACCGAATATGAATTTATTATAAATTAATATTTCTAGCTTTTCCAAAGGTGCCCCTCACCCCTCTTATAAAAGTGCACTCCTCCTTCTCATTTCTTTACACCTTCAATGCTCTTTGGTTCGGCCAACCCCTGCCCAAATACTATCTGAACTTCCCTCACTACAACCTAGAGGCCTTAGTTTGATCAGAAAGCCAACCTAAGGATCCCTTTTGATCAAATCAATAGGAAGAACCTGAAGAAGAGGTAATGTTTTCACCACCCCTTTTCAAGTTCCTTTCTTGTTCCACTTCCTCTTTCTTTGTTATTACCATTATAAAATAATAACTCCAGTATCATATATATAATGTGATGTTATTATAAATATGGTACAACCATATTCAGTATTCTATCCATCCTTTGAATAACATGTCACTATACGTGCGTACGTACGGCTTACCGTCTCCACGTCGTGGTGTAATTGTTATTCAATATATTATTATTTGGATGGGTATAATAATGATGTGAAACTCATGTAAATAATAAATATAACATGATAATTATTCTTTATATATGATATAACATCCAATTATATATTATTTTAATATCAAAAGAATGATATTGTCGCTCGTGCGTATGTACGGACTACCGTCTCCACGAACGCGATGAGATTCATTCTCCATCATATCCATTCAAGTATAATTATAATTTGATGATTTAAAAATAGTATCTAAGGACTTGATATCATTCTGGATATGAATAATATACATCCCATTAATAACTAATATGGCTCACATAACAAATAATATAAAGTAAAATGAACCCGTTAACACCCGAAATGACGATAATTCTAAGATATTATTAACAAATCAATGTTAAAAGATAATATATGATATCATGTTTAAGTAAATGATTATTTTATAATTCAATAACAATTATTTCACCATTATACAGGAGTTAAACCTACCGTCGACCAAGGAAAAAGTACAAAGTAATGGATTTTCTTATCTCACTTTCAATTCCGTGAGATTTCCATTATTCGCCACTAAATTATTTAAAGTGGTGTATTGTGTACTGACATTTGATATATATTATCATGATTCTCTTTATATTCATGTTATTCTGTAAATCATTTGGTGGTAATTAACTTTTGGCTATACGACTCAGTTGATTAACTTGGTAAGGGGTTTCTTATCTCACTTTTAATTTCCTGAGATTTCCATTGATCACCACTTAATTATTGCATGTGGTGTATGTGTACTGCCCATGATTGTATTCATTGTGTAATATACATTAATTTATGCGTATTTACATCATCTTGGTATGATACTTCTTTCATGGGTGTGTGTTTCACAAGTTACCAAATCGATATGGGAATTTGAAATTTCAATATCCATTTATTCGGCTTTACGCAAACTCCATTGATTATTTTACTCCAAGATTATGTGTGGAATCACTATTCATTTTATTATGTCATAATTTCCACTCCCCTTTATGTGGATATAATTTTTATACACATAATAACTCCATTGATAATTCTAAATTCATTGATATGAATTTGATAAGATTAATTTTAACTCATTCACCATTTGTTGAGTTAAACATCCAATTCGTTGGTGTTGTTTTTACAAGAATATGTGTGAATATCCTTTGATTGTTTTACACTGAATATCCAATCATATTTAGTGTATTTATATTTGTCACACATAATTATGTCGTTGGTTTATCCTTAACCTAAGGATACGGCCTTTATGAGAGATTTCATCTCAATTTACATTCCATTGAGACTTCTTTGTTGATATACACCAAATCACTTTTATGTGGTGTATATAATATACTTTGACATAGTATATCCTGAATCCCTTTATTCTCATGATATTACAAAGTTTTTATTACCTCAATTGTTTTTATTCAAGTGTCTCTTTTGGTTAGAATCTCTAACTAAAATACTATTTTTAAATGTTTTAAAGACTTATTCATCTAAATCTTTCTCATTAATGTCCATGTTTTAAAAATGGTTTTAAGTATTAATTTATATGGACATTAAAGTTTAGAAATTAAAACACATTTTAAAATGTTTCAAAGTGGTATGGGACACTTTGATTGAAAAATCTACTTTTAAATGGCTTCTTGACAAATAGTGTGACTTTTAAATGTTTTCAAGAAAAGGGGGATATTTCTCTCAAATAGTTTTGATGATTATTTTCATCTATGTCAACATCCTTCATTATTTTTGATTGTGGTTAATGTGATACAATACAATCTTCCATATTGTATCTAATGAGTTATGTTTGACTATGGATGTGCTGATTTTATACCATTCATGGTTTGTGGTAAAAGTATTGACATTTCGTATGCTATTTTTAATACGAATGTTTATGTTATGTTTAAACATGTTCATATGAGGAATGCATTGGACTTAATAAGTGACGGGTGGAGCCCGCTATAGCTCCTCGATGCATCGGTAGGTATCATGAGACAAACTAGTGTCTTGGCACAAGGCCTTGGAAAAATCTTATTTGTAGTCTTGGCACTAGGCCTTGGCTACGTGGTTATGATAGTCTGGAATAATGCATTCCATCATTATGAAAGTGGTTATTGTTAATGAATGGGATTGTTCGACTAGTATAATATCCATGTCAGTAAGTAAATGGCATTATTTTATTATATCTTTGCCATTTTATGTTGAATTTCAAGTTTAAAAGGCTTTTGTTTTAGTTATAAACTGCCTTAAGTTTTTATGCTTATTTATGAAAGCTCCTGCTATAATGTTATCCTTATTGAGCATCTGAGCTCACCCCTTTCAATGTTTTATTTTTCCCAGGATTATGAAGAATTAGTTTATGAATGACCTGCAGGGATAGTATGAGGGGATATGAAGACAAGATTTTTTTTTATAATGTAACGTAAAAATTTATGGATGTATCTAGTTATTCTATGGCTACTAAACTAATCGGTCCTTCGAGACTTGATCTTTCTCGTGATCATTCCAATGTTATGTAATAATACACTGACTCTAGGTAACTAGGGTCGGGTCGTTACACAAGGAATATTCTAGGAACATTCCACCAGACTACGGAATTCAAGTTCATAATCCTACTTCAACTGATGAAGAACTACACCAACATCATTCAGAGTTAATATAGGAAGAGGCTCATATCCATTATCCCATTCTAGAGGACATCCAGAATATGCTTGTGGGAAATGAATATTTTGAACATGCACATATTTCTAATCAAATATGGGATCACTATGTGAGATAAGAACCTATCATAGTAAAGGCTCAAATCCCTAACCAAAAATATCAGAGGAATATTTAAAATCATCGTGATTAGTCCCATATAGTCATATTGATTATGGATCTCCATGATATAATTGAACATGCATCCGAATAGTCTTGCATTCCTATAAATAGTGAGATATCTCATTGTTATATTATAGAAGCTTCTCAGCAGAATTCTCAAACTTCTGCAACACCTTACGGTTATAAATAAGCTATAAAAACCAATATACAATAGGCTCATATCCCTACACAATTCCTAAAGGTAGGTTGGAATATTATGGCCATGATGAAGATCGAGACCCATATTCCTAATCTTCTCAATTCTAGTGTCCCTAAGGCCATTTGAGACACATTATCAACACCCCAAAGACCTTTAAAATCATCAAACAAAATCATAAGATGATCATTACTATGATATTCCTCCTCATGGTATTGTGGAGATGGATTGAAGGGAATATACACAAGATATCCAACATCGTTAACCTCCACATGGTGATATCTCCATTATAAAAAGAAACCAACCCATTTCATAGATACCTTATTATATAGAGATTTCCAAAAATCAAACACCTTTGTATAAGGGGGTCAACAAAATATCATTTTCAAATTTATATAGTTCCTTATCAACATTCACTAGCACTCCACTCCAGTCTGTAGATGACCCTCAAAAGCATCTTCAATTGTATGAACGGATGGAGGCATATAAGTTAGATGAATAGGAGGTTAATATTGACATATGGAGAGCGTTTTCTAGAAACAACCTCCCCATAATGTTCTGGACCAAATATAATTATGACAAAGAGGTTAGAGATGATATATAAAAGGAGTGTGTATCTTATCTATGCCAAAATATTAGGGCTCAAAAATAGTGACTGACTACTAGACACCTCCCTTATCCAGGATATGAGGATCATCTTCAAACCATCAAGATACACTATTTTCAAGTACACCTAGTGGCTATCTCCATATCATGGGATCCAAAACTAGAAAATAACATCACCAATCTACAACAAACAATCCTCCATTTCATCATAACCATTTGTATGGTGATATATGAATCCATGTCATGCATCCATATGGGAGGATAAGGAGAGTATGGAGCGTTAATCTTTTCCAATCCCATTGAATAACACAATCCCTCGTATATTTCATCATGTAATGTCATAGCCTCTAGTGAAATCAAGGGACATAGTAACTCTCAAGCTAGTAGGTCACTAAAAAAATTACCCCACTTCAACAGTGCCTATAATCACGAATATAGAGGTAGGATAGCCAAAAACACATTAAACTAGGCTCTGAAAAGCAAAAAAATCATCACAGGCATGGAAAATGAAGTGGTGATCAACTAGAAGACTTGACGTAAAGAATGGTTCCAATCATGGGCTTCTATTACACATAGATCCCATGCGATTATAGCTGCAACACATTAAATGGGTCGCAATAGCAGTTACAGCATCAAACATCTTGAAGAGAACATAACTCATCGGCTTATGGAAATATCAACCACTGGATCATCCTCTCATATCATCAATTCCCATGAGAATTAAATAAATATACACAGTAGGTAAAAAAACTACTTCCTTTAGGTATATATTCATTTACATCTCAATCACCATCACAAGGTTCATCGTCCCCTAAGAGGGTGCTGGGGAAAAAGGTTATTTGATATCAACCCTAACCTGATGGGGTTGGGGAACATATATCTACATGTCAATCCCATGATACCTCAAGTCCTTAAATAGAATCTTTGGATCCTCAAAAAGAAGACTAGTCAATGACTATTACGGACCTAGATAACCCCCATCTCATAGGACTGGAGACACATTCTTCATTATCATCCCTACTAAAATAATCGGTCTTCTCTGGGATGGAATGAAAAAATCAATGATCAAAATCCCATACATTCCTCCTTCTACAAGAAAAACATCTGTTATTTGAGGGTCATTTGACAATCATAACCAAAAAATCCTTCAAGGTCTCTATTCATAGTCCAATTAGAGAGCAAGAAGGTGATCAGATCCCACCAAGGAGGAAAGAAAAAACAAATCGGTATGGAAAAGGATTTGAAGAATTCACCTGATGAAGGTAGTAAAAACCCATCGAATTATATCGACAGTAATGGGGAAACAACCATTACCCGATATGCATTTATAAATTTCATTACTGTAAACAAATAGATATGGTGGATCAATATGAATATGAATAGGTACACAACATGGAAAACATACTCTGATGCGAGGGTTATATGGATTCACCAACTAAGACTTCACGCACTCAAAACTTGAGAAGGATTGAAAATATGCAACCTCAAATTAACTAGTTTCCACCTCTCTCATTAATCACTAAAATTAAAAAATGGAAAGGTATGGATACATCCAATCACCAGAAAAAATAGTCGAGCTTCCTACCATTTAGGAACAGTTGTCACAATATGAGAGTGAGAAACAACCTCTCACGAAACTCAATGTGGAGCTACTTAGGTTTAATATTCATGATGGGTATTATCTTAAAGATGAGATGAATATTCACACTCTCATTGTTGATCCTCTATTAAATGATGTATCTGAGCATCATACTTGCTCGAGATCTAGGAATATAATATATTTAAATGTGTTAGTAAATTATTATCATTTATTCACTTAAATATATAGACAACATCTGCATCCCCATGGAAATAATTTATTCTTATGAATGATTGAAGATTATTGGGACCTAAAAGTGGCTCCACCTGGTCAACCACCACATATTCCTTATAGATGGGATTCATATTAGACAACAATTAACCCAAAGCTTCTTTAACATAATCGAGTCCCTCTATACTCAAATGTAATACATGGAAGGGTGATGTAAACATATGTATCCTAAGGGGAATCCATATCATGAATTTTTGGATGACAGTTTTCTTCCACCCCATTTGAAAATAATACATTCTCTACCTTTGACGGTGCAGAAGACCATGAAAAACATCTCACACACTTTTTATCATGATGAGGGACAATGATGGGACCTAGAGATGAACATGATGCAACAAAGCATAGATGTTTCATAATGAATATGATAGGGCCAACCATTTTTATGTACATCAGTTTTCATACATGATCCATTGAATGATGGGAAGAGCTTCTTAATCAGTTCATTATTCAGTTCAGCACTACGCTGATGAAAACAACAAATGCCAACTAGAAAAATTTAAAACAACATGAAAATGAGGGGGTGTACATCTTCATATCTATAGGGAACTGTTTATCTTATTCACATATCATCCCTCTCTCATAAGATAATCTATTGGAAATCTGTGATGAAAATATCTTGGATGATTTTTAAACAATAGTGATACTAAGGAAGTATCCAGGTGAGTTCCATGAGTTTGCCGAATTGGAACAATGTCATAGGGAAACCATTGAATAAACACAATGCCAAATGTGACTCATGTCCTCAGCATAGTGTAAAGGAATAAAAAAAGAAGAAGATATAGGTTTCAATCTCAAGACAATAGTAGTACCCATCAAAGAACCTAAGAATGTCTCATAGCACCCAACACCTCCTGTTGAGTGCATTCAACCATTAAATCACCCTCTACTGTATGCGAAGAGAAATAAAGGCCACCCAATATTTGAATAGTGGATGAAAAAAAAAAGATTACTCAATCTCAAAGGAACTGGTTCTCAGTTATTTCTTGGTATCAACTTGTAATATCAGGATCACAATATTATAGCCTAGGACACCTGATGAGGTCAACCTCACTGACTATCTCGACTACTTCCCTTCCATAGATGGTTGGTTCATAATTTCTAAGACTGCTTCATCATCAAATGCATCCTTTTGGGAATGGAAATTTTTGGATAGGTGGTGTTTGATAACTCATCAGAGCAGGTGGATTGTATAATTTTACCCCTGTCAGACGAACCATCTGATATGAAAAAGGTTTCAACTATGCATGGGAAAAATTTCAATGACTAATTGATTTCAATGAAAGTTGACCAATACCATTCTAACTTGAGAGCACAAATGGGTATCACGACAACATTTCCACCACCTAAGTAGGTAACATAAGAAATGTATCTTAAAGGGAGTTACGACCACTAAATGCAGGAAGAAACAAAAGTGGATGAGTTGTATTATACTCCAAAGTGAGCTTTGACTGTTGATGACTTCATACCTACCACATCTGAAGAATTGGAACCACCACCACCAAATGAAAACCTCATCATACAAGAATATAATTATTGGTTATTTTAATGTGATACACACCCTCTGTGATGATGAATATGCCCCATAATAGGATTTTTCATGCACATAACTTGGGAATATGAGGCCATATGTGCATGAACTAAGGATAAAGGGGACATTGTGATTATGGATAGACCAAATATTTCAGTCACATACCCACAATGAACATATATAACTCTAATACACCTTGTAATGAACTCCATCATTCCCAAAAGTGTCATGGAGGTGTCTCATAACCCTCTATTGGTCATCCACACCCAATTGTCTTACGTGACCACCTAGCGGCGGTTTGATTATCATATCATCCAATGAAACATGGGAGGACGGTGCGACTCACACCATTGATAGAGGATTACCCCCCAACCTCTACAAAAGTACTAGGACTATAAACCTTTAATTCCATGGACCATGAACAACATTTCTAAGAGAAACCCTACCTCTGGAAGGGCCACCCACTAGAAAAAAAAGTAAGACATTATAAAATAGTTGGGGCATTCTCCTTCTAAGCTCTCCATCAGGGATATTCTTCATATTTCAAAATAAATCAAGGATGAACACAATTAATCCCTTTATATTCCATAGGAATTAAAGGAATATGTTGTTTTAGTTAAATTATATAGAATAGAGACCATATTAGTGGGATTACATGTCTACATATCCTTCATAGATCACGATTATGAATATGTTTTTCATGGACAGATCATAACACTATATGATTTGGTTACACTCAATAGTGCATGCATCATAAGGGAAATGATTGATAATGGTTCCTAGATCTATCTCATCCCAATTAAAACCTTATGTTGTTTGGAATATAGAGAATTGGACCTATTTCTTATAAATCTTACCATTCAATGGTATGATAATAATGAGAAGAGATCTATTGGGAAGATCAAACTAAATGAACCATTTGGGGAACTCACATATAAAATTGAGTATATGGTTATATAGTAATGAACAATATACAATGCCTTGCTCAGAAGGCCCTGGATACATAGTCACATGGACTTAAATTCAACATTTCATCAGTGCATGAATGATCCCCTGGACAGAATGTTCTAAATACTACATGGTTGTAGTACCCAGTTTGAGACTTGTAGGGCCACGTATGCTAAAATATGATTCAATAAATTGATGTAATGAACCAATAAAGGATGATGATATACATGTTCCATCCCCAAATGGTTTGGGCACCACCCCTACAAATCCCTGGAGTATTCTCAATAGTGGCTATGTGCTCTCCATAAATTTGGTTGAGGTGACAGAATAGGTCCCATAGTTCCAAGCCTTTTTTTCCCAGAAACAGTGTAGAAGGTTATTAGATCTGGAATATCTCTAGATTGAAATAGATAATAGGGGATGATAATGTGTCTTATCGTGACCTCTCTCACTCAAATGGAAATATAGATTCCCCTAGACTTCTTCCTCTATCTAAGAATCTCCCCAAAATACTCAGAGGTGGAAGAAGAATACAATGACATCGTGAATTACCCACGTACATTCGAGGAAAGAATATCCACCACTATTGATGAGATCATGTGGGTAAATTTATCAATAGAAGAAGTCATGTGACCTAAACTGATCAGTGCTTCCATTCCAATCTAGTAGAAAGTGTTTTATATTGAATTTTAAAAGAAACACTAATATTTATTCAATTTTAACTATACATATATTCCCATACAGAATCTATATATTCCTTCACACCATCTTGGCCTACCCAAAGAGAATTGAGGCTTTAATTTGTCTTCCAGGAGGATGAACTCATCTCATTAATCCAATGTAGAGGCATAAGTTGAAATATTTATCAAATACATCTTTTTATAAGAAGTAAAATACCAAAGATGGATTACTAACATCATAATAATTAATAAAAATAATGGGAAAATTAGGTTTTGCATCAATTTTTAGACCTTAATTGGAAATTTAAAAAGGATGACTTCCCATTTTCGATCACTGAACTCTTCATCAATGTGACAAGAAGATTAAAAGGACTTTCATTCATGGATGGGTATTCTAGGTAAAAACAAATAAAGATGGCCCAACATGATGATGGAGAAACATAATTTATAGTTCCTAATAAGATCTTATTCTATAAATTCATTCCCCTTAGGTTAAATAATTATGTTGATACTTGTCAATATTCCGTGAACCATATATTTAAATCGTTCATGGTATGAATACAAAAATGTAATGTTGATGAAGTGGTAGTCAAATCCTGATAGAATTTTGATCACCTCATGTACCATTATATAGTCTTTGAAATGATACATCAATACATTCTAAAGATAAATCCGTTGAATTGTGCCTTCATGGTAACATAAATGAAGTTTCATAGCTTTGTGGCACACCACTGCAACATCTATGTCGACCCAAAGAGGACTAGTGCTATTATAATAATGTAACCCCCAATAAATCATAGATATTTTAGGGGGATCCATGGTCCGCCCACCAATATTCAGTGATTCCTAGAAAAACTATCCAGAAAATCTCTCTCCAACACCAAGCTAATTAATAAGGGAGTCATTGATTAATGGTATGATGACTAATAGAAAGCCTTCAAAATTATTAATAAATATTTACTGCACTTACTGGTCCCGATGCCTCCATTAGAACGAATAACAGTTATCATATATTTGGAAGCTATGTAATTCCCACTGTGATCCCTCATTCCATAGCAACATGATGCAGGGAGTGTGAATATTCTATATTACCTCAGCTAAACAATGCTAGTTACTGAGACTCAATACTCTGATATTGAGAAGAACATACATTTGGTCATCACAACAGTGAAAAATAAGAGGTATTACATGTAGATAAATGAATTAAATCTAGTCACTCATATTGATCCACTCATGTAAATCCTTTTCCATCCTATGTTGACTGGTCTTAATGCCTGATAGTGGTCATTATTCAACAATACAACATTCATTTTGTATCATAGAAATAGGTGAAAGGGGAATCCCTAGCTGGTTTCCTCCCATCACATCCTTCCCAAGAAAATACACTAGGAGACACCGAGAAACCATATGACGAGGTATTTTGTTCCCTTTACACTCCCTAGACATTGAAGATTTATTTTGATGCTGTATTAAGATGTTCTATTTAAATAAGTATGCAAAAATTATGATTCAATCGGTGTGTCTTAGAGATTATATTTTTATCTACAGACAATGAAAGTTTGACTTACAATTTATCACTCTCTCAAGGCTACAAAAATAGTTAGGTACAGTACCAATACCTAATCTTTTTTAAGTATCTATCCTTACAAGTATAGTTTACCTACCCTAAAATCATAGGGGACTTGGAATTACTGTTAATGAAAATTAACTACTCATATTCCATTAAAAAGGAAAAATATCTAACCTCGCTGGATATGTGCTGGGGATGATGGATGATTTCCATTTTGACCTCATATTGCGTCATGTTCCCCCATTCATAGAATTCATGTTTCAGTGAATTGGAAAACGTGGCCATATTCTAGGACACCCCTAATCGTGATGAAGGAATTTTATATATCATGCACTAGATAATGGTCTCATCAATAACCATATCTAATATGGATGAAATTAATCTGGCCAACACCTCCTAGAGTATGATGATTTAATATCCACCCCTGGATTGATGGATCCTATAATTAGTTATATAAAAAATGGGGCTCTCGGAATAGATCGAGCTGGAAGATAATAGATTCTACGTCGTCCAAAAAACTTTACCTAGTATAGTAATCCAAATGACCAGAGGGCCCTCTAAATTAATGTATTTTATGGAATACTCCTTGGGTGCATAGAATAAAGATAGATTCATGTCATTATGTAAGAAGTACATGCAGGCTCCTAGAACTCTCATCATTATTGTATGAGGCTCTCCCACCCAATAAGGATGATCAATTATTACTAGAAAATCATGGTAAAAAACAGTGTAGAAGTAACCAAGAAATTTTATGAATTCCATTTCCAAGAAAATTTCATCCATAAACCCCTATAATTTCTACATGTAGATAAACATTCAGGGCCATTTTCTATTTTGATAATTAATGTTTTGGGACCATATCCCCTAGCAACATACATGAATTTCAAATACATATTTCTTTTTACTGACTTATTTTTCAAATGTGCTCAAGTAATACCCCTCAATAAATTCGGGAGGAATAATATCATCATCTTTTTTATTTACCATATCATCACTAAGTTCATATTACCTCTCACAATATTTAAGGAAAATAGAACCAAATTCTAATATACTGAGTTGAAGAATGTAAATATGGATTACAACATTGAGTTATACCACTCATCTCACTATCAGGAACAAGAAAATGGATAGATATTTACCTTCCATAAGACTATATTGAATATAATCAATCTTATAATGAATAAGGATAAGTATTCATGGATTGATGAGCTCCTCCATTATTTATGGGATTAACATACAACCAAAAGCGCTACTACACAAGCAACGCCATACTCATTGGTGTACGGGACCGAGGCTGTGATACCAAATGATGTGTAGTTGTCTTCACTCTGAATATCAATTTTGTAATATCTATTAGATGATGACAAATCAAAAAAGAAGCTTGATAAATTGGAGTGGATCAATGGGAATAGGTTTTGTACATTTCCTAAACTTGAAGTCTATCAGAATAGGATCACATAACCATTTGATATGAAACTTTTCCTCAGTTAAATCCTTCATGGAGAAATGTTTTTTGATCCCAAAACCCCAATGATCACATGAAAGAAACCTCTAAAAATGGAACCCAAATAATAAGTGACATAAATCATAAATAAGGTATATCATAATGGATCTTACTCATTTTATACACTGGATGGTAAAAAATAATATCCCTCACCAATGTAAGATTTCTCATGAAATACTTTTCATAGTTATCATCAAGAAAAACTCATCCTAGTTACATGAATATAAAATGTATGATAACATGCTAGTTTTAGGATTTTAAAATAAACTATTTCATTCTAGTTACATGTCGTTAAACTGTATCAGATCATCTTGGTATCAAGATGATAAATTACACCGTACCTCATGTCCTAGATGCAAGATGTTAAACTGTGCAACCTCTCACTTCTTAGTAATGAAACATTAAAATACAAAACTCGCTCTGTCCTTACCATATGATTTTATACTTTATATATTATACCCTCTCCACATTAGATTAAATAGCACAAGAAGCACCATCTCAACAACGACTCACCACACACAAGCTTGATCAATTCAGAGAAGGATGAAATGACCCCGCCCTTGTGTGAGAGTTATCTCCACATAGGTAATCACTTCATCCAAAAACTATGTGTGGTTTGATTCCTTACATAACTGGACATGTAGTGATGCCCAAAACTCGAGGCTTGGTCATAGAAACAATATTCATATTCTCTCACTTCAGGTGATCATTGTCTTTATCGCATGACACTAAACTGCATGGAGAATTTCCTCACTGCATTACATTAAACTGATTGGATCTTTTAGTGGTTAATATTCCTTTATGACGAGTTATCCACATACTTATTGTACGATGTAAAACTACATGACATATTTCCTTAACAAATGATGTAAAACTACACAGATCCATGGTGTTACTTTGCCTTCATGTCGGGTAATCCTTATCCTTACCACAAGATGTTAAACTACACGACTAATGTACACTCTGCAGAAAATTGAAACTACACTTTTCTCTAGAACTATGTATGTATTTATTCTCTTTTTCCATGATATACATAGGGTTACATAAATCTTATATCATTTCCATCCACTACATGATGATATATTCCCCTTTCATATATTTAATTCCATTTTCTTAGAGAGAGGAATATTTTTCAATCCTTGATTCCCACATAGAGAATACTTCATGGGGGCATAGTAATTTTATTAAGGGTTTAACCACATAAACAAGGACTAAAATCTCATGGAAGGATTAGCATGGTCTTGAATGAAATTCTTTAAAATTCATAAGATGATTCATCATCATATGATATTAAACTGCATGATTAATGTCCTTTGCACAACATAAATCTTCCCATCCTTGTGGACCTCATCTAAAAGGACCAAAAAAATTTGTGTTGGTCTCCAACCGCACCTTCATTCATGAAATAAATTCCCCTTTATTCCTAGCATCATAAGATACATTGTGAATCCCAAATCATCAATCATGGCTCCAATCACCACAAATATAAAAATTCCCCTCATTGTTTATTGTTTAGACTTTTGCAGGATGTTACTTATTTAAGAATATTGTGTGGTTTGATTCCTATCATTATGGGACACATAAGGATTCCTAGATTTCTATCCATGGTCCAACAACCATACCATTTCTTCATGAAAGAAAAACATTTTCTCGGCATGATGATAAACTTCATTGAAAATATCTTTACCTTGTGATGTTAAATTTCATAGAGAAAAATATATCCCTACTACAAGATGTTAAACAATGTAAACCATCATCCATTTTTAATCCCTTAGAAAAGGACCAAAAGTGTATTTATTAGGTCATTCATATTAAAGGGTTCTCCTACCATCTTCTAAAAACATCAATCCATAAATCAAACTTCATGTTTTGAGTAATTTGGATTTACAAAACCTTCTACTTCCCTTGGAAATGAAACCAGACTTCAAGTGACTATTTGTTTGATTGTGAATGTATTCCTATGGATCATGCATATATTTATATGTTTGTTAACCAAATGTTTCCCTATGAAAAACGTGATTTACGACCCTTCAAATCCATTATGTCACTATGGAAGAATTCAACACTTTAATTTAATCTAAACTATTTGTATTATTGTACCATATCATTACTCATGTCCTGATAACCTTGATCAATTATTTATAATATTTCCAGATCCCTCTTAGAAAAATTATGGGGTACTATTGAACCTGGGTGTCCTATATAGGATCTTGTGTATTATTCCCCATATTAGGTCCATTGGAATCATGACTTTAAACAACTGGAACTTAGGTAAAAGCGATAAAACCTTAATCACTAGCCTCTAATGGTCCAAATAACAAGACCTTAAACTATTGGAAAAATACATGCAATGATTTTCCGGTTGAAACCCTAAAAAATTGATGATAAAAATGTTGAGTCTTTTCTCTCCAATGTCCTTATCTATATATTTTTGGAATTTTTTTAGCCCAAATAAATAAGGAAAAAAATATCATCGGTCAAACATTATATCCCTATTAAAATCCATGCTTCGGTTGGTGGACCCCCTAGTTGAATAAAAAGATAAATCAATTATTTTACGCATATATTCATTGCGAGGATATGTTCTCTAAGTGGTAAAAACATTTATCATGATCAAAATATTTCAAGACATTACACTTTCCTCAAACCATAAGTTAAGATTTTAGTTACTTGGATCACAATAATCTTCCATGTCCCTTGGAAATGGATACTCAGCTTCCAGGAACCCTTTTAGTGAATATGCATGTATGACAATGGATCCCTCATATGAATATATGGTCGTAAACTAAATGAATGACTCTATAACAGGTATATTTGATCCTTGTGAGCCATAACATCACTATAGAAAAAATGGTATATTATTGTGTTTCAGGTCATTCCAGTTATGATGGTCCCTTATCAGCCTCCTAACCTAAGCATTTAGGACCATGGTTTACATTCTCAATACCAAATTATCTATGCATATTTGACATCATTGTTTTTACATAACCGTGTTTTATACCCTTTCTCAAGGTAGGAATGAATCACTTCATCGCAAACCAGTAATGGCCCGCACATTGTGATTCAAAACTACATGGCATAGGAATTGAGCTGCATGATCATGAGTTGAACTGCCCTAGGTTACAAAAACCCTTCATGGACAGCTTTCTTCTGATACCCAACCTTATCATATGGACATTTTTATCTTCAAATGTCTTTCATGATCCTCAAAAAAGGAATATATATCCTATTTTTTGACCATTATACTGACACATAAGGTCTTTGACCCACAAACTAAAGGAATATACTTCTTTCATAAAAGGATCTATAATCCTTGTGAGCCTTGAAAACACTAAATCATAACCTATCACTTTAAAGTGTTATGATTCATCCCCAAAATATCATCCCCATCCCATATTCATAGAGTCAATCTTTTGGGTTTTGACTTACATCACCTATATTCCAACAATCCAGACAAACCTAATGTTCCTAGTATTTATCAGTTAACTGATATCACCCCCATAAATATTCAACAACACTATGAAAAGAGTGGCACAAATCTATTTGACAATTATACTAATTCATGAGGGATTTCACATACTGACCAAAGGCATCTCCTCCTTGTAGGAAAGGAGTTTCATTCCTCATGAGCCACAATAAAAATCCTAAAAGAAATCTGCGCCCTAGATTGTTTTGGGTCATTCTTGGCATGTCAACACCACATTCCATGATCATCAATCATTGTCTGAGCTAAAAACCTAAAATAAATAGATAAAAGGTTTGAGATAAAATACCCTAAACTAAAGTGATGTAAGGTCTAACCAAAAAGATCATATAGTAATTTGATAAATGTTTTTATAAAAAATATCATAAACTAATGTGATAGAAAATCTGACATAAAATACCCTAAAATAATGAAATTGAAGGCCCTGGATAAATTACTCTAAACAAATGTGATATTAGGTACAAGATAAAAGACTGTTAACTAAAGAGACAGATCTTCCAAGATAAAATACACTAATCTAAAGTGATTGATGGACCGAGCTAAAGGACCCCAAACTAATGTGATGGAAGGTCTGTGCTAATAGAACCTAAACTAATGTGATAGAAGGTCCAAGATAAAGGACCCTAAACTAAAACACTGTAATGATTTGGTCTAAAAGAATGTAAAATCTTTTAATTCCCCTCCCCCACCATATAGACCTAGAAGAAATAATTTAGTTCTTTCCAATCATAACGGCTTCTGATAAAGGGATTAGTCACTCTCCATATGGGACATGTATCTTTCCCAAATTATACTTTTATAAACCATGTGATCTTGAGATAGCTAGAACAAATATATCATTAAACAAACCCACAAAGCTAGAAATCAAGGGAAATTCATGAAGAATAATGTATTATGATATTAATATTTAGATCTAGACATTCATGATTTCTTGGTATAATTAAATGTAAGGGTGCTTTTTTTAGTTCATATAATATCACACCAATTAAAATTCAGGAACATCATGAATGAAAATATAATAAAACTGGAAAACAACATATTCATTCATTGATAATGTGAAATGGGAGGAATCTCTACATTTTGAAGTCTCTCAATGAATATAATAAAGAAGTGTATACCAATGGTTGAACTACAATAAAATTTGACTGGTTGAGCTAACCATGTTAAAAATAATCTGGTGAGAATAGTCAATTGAATGGTAAAGTGACAATCAACTAGCCTCCTCTGATTATTTCCTAGGATGAAGAGTCTTGACTACTATATTTAGAACCTCAACTCAGTTTTGACTAGTTTCTAATGAGGATGGTGACATTGAAATTTTATACCTTGAGTGAGCTATGATTTTCTTATATGTTTATATATTCATATTCTAAGAATCCATATGTGCGTGCATCTAAGATATCTGCTCGTCACACTAACTCAAGGCCTATGATGTCTCCTTTATCTTCATATCAAGGAGATCCTTTTCAATAAAATCACACAAGTCTATATCATTGGTGGCCCGAACTTTTTCATTTAGTAAAAATTGATTCATCATTTCATAATCTTGTTTTTGATCAAAAAAACATAACCACATGTCATGAAACTCCTAATGAATGTGTTCCCCTTGTTAATGATTTTTTACAAATAATTATTGGTAACCAAGGATTGAATTTTCTGCTAGATAATCCTATATTCTGATTGATCTTCTATGACTGACGGAATGGGATAAATAATGTAGGAATATCTGGTTTTGTGGAAAATAAATAAGAAAAGAGGATCTATATATAATACCTTTGACAGAGTATTCACCCATCACCTTTGTTGTAGGGATCATTTACTCAATATATTCTCTACTACTATTATGATAGTCATCACCAAGATGAGGGAGCTTCCACGATGTCTTGTTCAAGACTTCAATCAACTCCATTGTATCTATGGAAATATTTGTCGGTGAAGAAAATGGATTGTCAAGATGATGAACCAAACAAAAGAGCATTCCACATGGATATATTGTACCCAATCCTAGGCATAATTATGAGTAAAAAAGTTGATATCATCACTAGATAGAAGAATGATCTCATCATCATTGTCATCACATGCCAACATCATTCAAAATTGGTGGATGATCCCATGATGTCTCTCTCCTTGTACACCAGTTGTGGGGATATGGGAGACTCTTTTGGTGCAGCCAATCTGATGAAAAAAACAATAAGATTTATATTTATCACATACGATCATATCATCTATCCTATCCATAAAAAAAACATCCCTTTGGGAAATCATATGTGACCTTTCATCGAGTTAGAAAATTCCTTTTTCAATGATCGTCCCAGTCAATGAATGTTAAGGGATGAAATCAAATCTATCAGATCAACTTCATGCATCTGTAACCTCATCAAAAAATCTATGACATGGAAACAAAACTAGATATATTTAGAAATATAGTACTACATAATGCATTCAGGATCCAAGTAGAATTATAATTTTCACAGTAATGTAAATGCTTTCATATCCATCTAAATAAAAACTAGAAGTGTCTACTGATCATGTAGAGGATGATACCCTATTGAATATAAACCAACAGTTGATAAATATGTTCAATTTTAATCACATCCAGATTATTACGATGTCCCTCATCTAGATGTACCTCCATCACCATCAGGATGGCATGGTTTCCTATACATGAATCTCTAGTTGGGAAAATCCATCCATTACAAAACATAGCCATATCGCCTTCTTGTCTAAGGCTCAAGTATATCTCTATAATCATTCAATATCCCCATTAATTATGATCCCAAACTTCAAAAATAGATTAATATGATCCATAACTACCATAAACATACTGGGAAGTGAACTAATGGGGGTAGATTTCAGTTTTTCTAACCCTTTTGAATTAGAGTAAAATGGTGATCGAATCCTTGAAAGTGATATGTGATTTCAAAGTTATCTCTTTCCTTAGATTCCTATTTACAATGATTATAATGTCCCTTTCAATGATTTAGGTCTGAAAAGTGTCATCCAAAACATCTTCGTATGGTAGGAACTCGTCATACACCTCTCGAAAAAGGGGTTTTTTCTTAGTTGGTAGATGTGGATAGGATTATTCACACCATTCCTTGGGATGTATGAAATGGGATGGTTTGAGGGAACCAACGACTGAACAATTATCGGGGAAGATCATGCTATATATAGACAATAAATTGGGAAATCCATTATTCATCATAAATATGGACCCTATATGTTTTTTCAATAAAATCTAAAAAACATTTCCTAACCATGAATGGCCACACCAATTTTCTTGAGAAATTACCACCAGGATGGAGATCCCATTTCAAAACACTTAATATTTCTGAATTATTTAAAGAATATATGAATATAAATATATATATCTGAATGATATGCTAATTATAGAAATAAAATCCATTTAAACCCAATGTATATTTTTTCACCATATAAGAAAATCCCTAGGATCGATCTGTGACCAATCAACCACCCTTTTAATTTTCATCTAAAAACAGTCTAGATAAGCTAATATACAACATGATGGAAGACTGAATTCTAAATGATTAATGGTACCATTGTTCAGTAATCCAAACCCATATATATAAAGTGGGTGTAGTTGAGGATAATACTAGTGCTCAAATGAGAGGATCCTCTTTGATACATCGTTATTGGAATCCACATGATATATGGGTTCAACATTATGGAATCTATAAATCATTTATCTTTGATTTACCAAATAATAGGGTCTTTGATGTGATCCAAAAACTATCTGCACCAATGTAGGTCACATATAATAGAGAGTTAAAATAAAATCCTGTCAATAGAAAGATATAACATCCTAGTTGGAACATGTATAGTTAATGGATCGTTAATGGCATTAAAGAATTTCTTAAAGGGCTTGAAAATCACATGAATCCCGAATATCGTAGGGTTTACACACCCGAAAGGCATTTTAAACCATAAGACTACTTAGAAGACACATAATCATGTGACCTATACATGGTCACACGAGTTTCATGATAGTCAAGGGATCATTCGATCATGCCAGAAGATCCTAAAAACCCCTCAAAATGATCAAGAATCCCCACATCCAAAGTTCAAACAATTACCAAAGAGAATTTTGTAAGTTGATTAGAGAAAGATCATTAGAAAGAAAACTCTTGTAGAGGATTTCTCACGATCCTATCTTATGGAACAGTCATGAGATAAGTACCTGAAATATAAGTATGACATTAAATCTCTAGATAGATGAGTAGATAATGAATGAACCACTCTCCACTCCCCTATATATAGGTCATACCACTGAATAAAAAATCACCTGGAACACCAAGCATCCCCTAAAAAACAAATTGGTCACATCTATGAAGACTTTGGTGGGAAATAATTTCCCAAAAACTAATCCCTTTTCGTTGTGGACATCCCTCCTAAAGGGTGGTGGATTTGTTTACACCCACCAAATGTGCATCCAAATAGTCACAAAGGAAGAAATACCTTAATATTTCTATTATTTTCCCAAAAACATATGAGGAAGAAGGATTCCATGATTGGTGGACTGCATAATCTTCTACGGACATACGGTCATGTGACCATAATATGATCAATTTAATGATCCATATGCAGAATATATCCTATGGAAGATATGTCTAATTCCTTTCGATAAAATCATTATTCTCTATTGAAGGCAGCTAAGACAATTAGTGGCCACACGATGACTTCCAACCGAGCAACCCCAAGCCACGATTCTTGTAAACCCAAATATTCCTGAAACCCATTCAAATGTCCTTTGAAAATTGTAAAATTCTAAGAAAAGTGTGGGGATCCTCAAATGGTCCTAAAAATAATGAGATAAATCACCAATGGGGAGAATTATTTTCATTTAAAAACATTCAATATAACTCATGTCATCATTAGAAATTGTAAAATAAACAATGTTAATAAAAGGGGAGGTGGAGGGAGCCTCATGATATCGTAAACATCATGTGACTCACCCCTAGATATCTTCATGACACCACAAGACCCTCATAACATGTATTCCTCATCTCAAGAAAACCCACCGTCATTTCCACTTCATCACATGAAGGGTCTCATGTATTCCCAAGAAACCTCGTGCTCCACCTTTATCTCCATGAGGAAAATTTGATAGAATTGTCCATAAAATGCTCACAAATCTCCAGATGAACTTTTATTATTTATTCAACATATCATCAAGAGGTAGAGTTTTTTCCTTATGCAACACTCTTCAACCTTATGAGATCTAAATCCAATATAAATTAAAAAGTAGAAATATCAAGGGTAGGAGGAGGGAGCCTTTCGTGGTCATAAAAAAACCCAACATGCCTAGGTTGTATATAGAGTATTATCATAATCCCCCTCGATAAGCCATCTAGATTTAAAAAGGTCCCCCAAACAATCCATCCTTGTATTGTAGAGAATTCCTAGAAAATTATCCTAATATCAAGTGAATCCACTTTAATGGGCACCATGATTTGTAAAATGCACGCGGATAAGTCAGCATGAAAATATGAAAGACCCTCATCAAGACTACATAATTCAAAAAGACTCCATTAATTGAAAACAATACAATAAAGGTGGTGTTAAAAGGATTTTCTTAGGGTCAATGAGAGACATGAAATACCTTTAAATTGATCCATGTTAGGACCTCGTGATGAAGAATGATGCTGAGACACTCCACTGAATAAAACCTAAATTTGTGTTATACGATCATCCAAAAGGGGGGAAAATGGGGTGATGAGGCCTATAAATCCCCCAAACCAGCTTGATAAATGCACCTCTTGACCCTCAAATGTGAATATAATTTATATTGGATCCTCAGACCAACATCATTGTAGATATATCATAGTGTATTATCTCATGATTGGTAAATTATTCACTAATGTATGATTTGATGAAAAGCTGGAGGAATCACGTGACATTCATAATAACTTAGTGTGATCACCCATAGATCACACAATGGTCTTCTGGACAGACATGTAAAGAAAATAATTCATATATTCTAGATCATGGATTATTTAAAATAATATAAAACTGAAAAAATATAAGGCATGTGAAAATAAAAGTTTGTAACAATGACTACAAATATTGGTGACATATGAAGAAGACATATGTGTTGATCCATGAGTGCTTCGTGTGAACCACACAAGACACATGATAGCACTAGGACATGTCTCCCATATCTCATGGATGCCTTAATTACATAAATTAGGTTATGAAAAGACTATTGGACATGTCATAGAAATTCGTATACCCCCCAGCATGTGACCCAAGTCTCATGAAGTCCATTGGGCTCTCCACAGAAACCTCATAGTGTCCTTCAAACATGTCACTCAACTAATATGGTGGGTCTAGTACATGAATGTTGCGTGCCACAGTATCTCTTGGGAATGTAAACTGGATATTACGACATCCTATAGACATACAAACTAGGTCTTGAGATTTCTTCTAGATATTTCAACCTACACATTAATCCCCCTTTATGACATGAAAAATTGACGTTCACGACAACCTCCGTGAATTTCTGGAAGATTTCATGCTGAAACCACAAAAGAATATCAATATCATTTTATTCTCTTTGAATAGATTATCTGGGATCATGTGATGGCTCAAAGATCAATGATTTGAGTCTTGTGATGTCCTATGGAAAATTCATCTTTGATCACATGAATTCCCTTAGACATGTAATCCATATTATGCGATATCCCCTAGACAGGTCAACTATATCATGTGATTATCCTTGAACATTTCAAGTAGAAATCCTTTAACATACAATACATAAATAAATGAATTTAAAAAATTAAAAAAAAACATATCAGGTGGTCAATCACAGTAGGTAAAAATGGTCATCCTAGGACTTAAAAACCTTATTTTTCCTTAGTGTATATGCTTTGTTTATATTGGAAATCATATTCTCTAATCTCAAATACAAGGAAATATGGTGACTATGATTCCTTCTATAAATAGGAAATTTTTTATACCTTACTAAGGCATGATCACCATATTAAAACATCACAAGGGTTATCCTAGTATATCATTCCCACACACATAAGCAATGAGACCCATCATTTTCCATCCCTTATATTTAGCATCAAGAATTGCTCACATTGTATTAGGGAGATGAAATGATCATAATAATTTGAATTATAAGAATCTAAAAAGAATAGGTAAGTTTTATTGTTTAAGGCTAGACTAGTTGAAGAATGTGATTTGTCCCACATATATGGGAAGCCTTAGTGTCTAAGCCCCATCCAACTGAACTACAATGAATATGATTCCTACTATAACTAGGATATATTATATTCTTTCATAAGGATCAACCCCAAATTAAAATGGAATATAACCTAATGTATGTTCCTCCATGACTCTAACATTTCATCCATTGATACCCAATAATTATCATAGGGTGATCTTATTTCCTCATATATCAATGCACTAATAAACCAACCGAAAAACGATTAATCTGATTCCTTATATAAGTAGGATACATAAGATGCCTTCCTAATTTCCAAGCCTCAATTCATATTGGAATCCACCCCAATGAAATTCTCCCATGTCTCTGACATTTCAACCATCGAGACCCAACCATTTTTATATATTTATCATCATTACTCATCTATTAATAGATTGTGATGCTGATAGAACTATGATGGATCTAAGTCCATCAATAACTAGGGTACAATGGATGCCTTCTAATGGCCCAGTCTATAAGGGTCATCCTAGTACATAAGCCCCACATCCAACTTCAATGAGGCTAATCACTTTCTATCTCTTATTTATCACATTGATCATAGCTCATATGGGATTAGGCAATCAAAATAAATGCATCATAGGAATCATTAATCTCCACCACCCAAGGAAATACCATCATATAATCCTCGATGAGTGGAATGATATAAAACACTCATATATGGGGACATATATATTGGGTACATTCCAAATGGAATGATTGAACTATGATAACTCTAATTCCTACCACAACTCAGATACGTAGGATGTCTCTCTGAGAGTTGAGCTCAAATATTTAGCACCTCTGTGCCCACACATATTTCCTTTCCACGTGATGTTAAACTAGGAGGGTTTAAAAGCAATTTATTTTTCATTACAACAATAAAATAGACACGTATGATAACTCATAATGGATCAATCCTCTCATTTAAATATTAACATATTCTATGATGGATGAAAATTCTGATGTACCAGGATATGAGGATTCAGCATATAAGAAGATATTCATTAATAGGCAATGGATGAAGAACCTCATATGTATACAAATGGATTCACTGATAATATCCCCTTCTTATTTTCATAAAAGAGACATAACTTATACTCATTTTATTAGGGTAACATGTCCCATATCAGGATCAAGAAGAGATTATTTAATATATCATAAATCTATATAGAGTCCAAAAGTATACAACAATTCCCACAAAAAAAGTGTGACAAGCCCAAACATGAATCCTCTCGACAAATTAGAGTCCCTTAGAATCAAAGCTTCTAAACCCCTAATAGAATGACTGCCTTTGGAATGAAGTTCTATTACCACACACGGATGTGGGAACTATTGGGATTTTCCATTAAAAATGACTACAATGACCTGAAATTAATGATTTCTCACAATATTAGACCCTCACAATCAACCATAAAGGCAATCTGAACCCTCTCCAATGTGGGTTCTCGATCATCTCCTCCCTTTTAAAATATCTACATGTATATGTGTGACAAAAATGATTAAAATGGGAACCAAAATCATTTTATTTCGGAAAAATAAAAAATATAAACATAAGAGAAACATATTCCATAATTTTTTCACAAATATAAAAAAAAGTCTTGATGTGATAAATGAACTCAATACATTCAAAAAAATATATAAAGGAAGATGTTTTTTCTTAATAATCTCATGGTAAATGATTTAAAATTGAGTTATTAACCATGAAAAATTGAGAAAATCTCTTTCATGATTGGTTTGAAAATCATCAAAATTATGTTAAAAATAACTAGATTTGATTTTGAGTGTTTATCCATCCAACATAATCTACAAAGGAAGCATCAATTTTTTGGTTCCCTGAAATTTTGAACTTCCTGGAAGAGAAATACAGCTGTTAGTGATTAAAAAAAGAAAATGGTTTATCAGTGCAAACCAAAAAAGTACTGCTTAAAGTAACATTTAATATTTCTAAAATAACAAACACTAATAAAGTAACCTTTTCTATGATAAATATAGTACAGTTATAAGTGTGGCTTTATCCACGCTAAAATAGTGTCAATAAAAATAACTTAATAAGTGTTATAAGGTTATGTTCTTATAAATATAGATTTCATCTATATTAATTTAGCACTGATAAATTCAAGTATTAATCACCACTATTTTTAGTGGGGAAAATATTCCATTTATCAACACAAAATAAATCCAAACCAAAATTATATATTAATTATACAAATATTTAATAATAATTATTCTATATTTAAATAATCATATTAATTAAAAATTATATAAAAGTAAGAAATATTATTAATATTATTATTTATTAATTAAATTAAAGTTATATCAGTTAAATTTTTAGAAATATAACTAATTCATTAAATGAATAAATATTTTAGGATAAAACACATTTATTATTCTATTGAAAAATATTAATAATATTCTTAAAAAAAATAATAAATTCAATAGTATTTAGTATTAAAATATAAATTTTAAATTGACTATCAAGTATATTTTTTTAAAAAAAATTCATTAGATTTTATATATAAATCTAAATTGTTTATATAAATTAAGATATATAATTGATGTTTATTATGAATAATATTAAAAATCATGATCATATAGGTGTGTATGTGTGTGTATATTTATAAAAATTGAATTAATTACATTTTAATTTCATTAATTATTTCTATTATAATTAATAAAATAATATGGATGATGTTATTAATAATATTTATGAAATAGGAATACAAAAAATATCTCAATTTTAATTAATTGAAATTTTAATTTCATTGTACTATCATATATTGTTATTATATTCAAATTACACACACACATTAAAAATATATATTTTCCTATGTCTATGTATGTATATTGATATGTATGTATGTATTATACACAAAAATGGTGGTGTTTGATTGTCTACATGTATGTGTGTGAAACCAAGAAGATAAGAGAAATTGAATAAACAAAAGCATGTGTGTGTGTGTGTGTAAATGTCATAAGATTTTTTGGATTTTTTAAATGTAATGAATAAGTAATAATATTTTGTATAAATATATAAATAATAATAAAAAATGTTCTGGGTGATTGGATAAATTGATCCATTCCCAATAAATAAATGAAAAAATAGATGCCAGTATAGAAGGAATTATGCATTGTGTGTATAAACATCCCCAACAATATTTGAATGATAGAAAGACATGAATATTTCTTTTAAATGATAAGACTTGTTAGAGTAATTGTAATCAACTGCCTTCTTAGAAATATTATGAAAAACAATATTAACCACCCTATAAATGTGATAGATATGAACTTAAATACCTCTTCTTAATCCAAGTAAATATAACACACTAAATACAAATTCCATAAATCATTTCATGATATTTACATGAATATATTGGTAACTGAAATTGAGTCACTCTAAATCCAATGTTCATTATAGTTGAATTTCTATTCATATTTAATAACATAGATAATAGCCCAAATAATTTACACAATGGAAATGTGTAAAATAATAAACCATGAAATGGTACCCATGAAGAAACCCCTCTAAGAATTGAAAATACCTATAGAACCAATAAGGTCAAGCACTCCCTTATCGACATAATGAAAATTAACCTTAATGAAAATTTAAGGTAGATAGATCCCTGAGATATTCTTATACTGGATTCATATGTTAATAAGAAACACCAAGAAATATATAGGTAATCATATCATCAATAAAATTATTCGTCACATCTATTTGGTTTTTTAACACCATTTTTTATATCCTTACAATTTCATTCATATACATCCTGAAAATTCGTTTTGTGTCCATTAATGTGAAGAGTGTTTATTTCCTTCCATATATACAAAATCTAGTCCACATAGACAAGTTATAGTGTTTTTTATTTTGTGACAAATTTTGAGGTCTTTAAGGAAACCCATAAATATGTATAGGTTTTAACCTATAAAGACCCAACCTTAAACATTATATAATATTGAATTAAATGAATAATTCACATTGAGGTTCTTTTCTGGTTTAGAGTTTTAGTGAATTAGGACATAAATATTACATCTCAAAATATTTCAAAGTAAAAACTTATACACAGTTTCCATTTTTTTCATAAAATAAAAACTCTTGAAAAAAAGAGTCATGTCTAGTTCCAGGTTTTGGACAGCATGACTTTTCCTTGATCCCATCCTTGACCCTATTCATTTTTAAGTCCTGTGAAAACATTTCAAAACATGGGATTAGCATAAAAAGATCAGTAAGGGTTATAATACAATGAAAGAAAACATTTTTTCATTAATTCATACAAAACATAAACACTTTTACTTACCTCATGAAAATATAAAATTTATTAATAACACATAGAAATCATAAATCATAAAGGTAACTTGTGGAATCCATATCATACCTACATTGTAGCTAGCATAGATACATAGAGAGTTACTTTTGATGTTACATAAATGACTTATTTTAATGTTAAATTACATTTAATTTCCATTCATTCTTTGTTTTGAGGGATTCCCAAGCATTTATGGAGGAATGGGGGAGTTTTATGAATTGGGCCAAACTGTGAGCCCAATTCCAAATTTAAAAATAAATTTTGATTCCTTTATAACTCCTTAATTTTTCATCATTTTTCATCCATTATAATTCATAATTGTCATCCCCTGACCTATTAACACCACCATATTAATTTGGACCATTTATAAATCCATAATCATGGTGGATATGGGTTTTCATGTAAGGGATTGGGCCTGCCCGAAATCCCATTTTCAACATTCAAAATAAATTGTATTTATTTAATATATCCTACACTATTTCCATTTTTTCAGTGCTTCCAACTCTCACTCGAGCCCACTTACCTAAGGCACGACCCTATTCCCTCCTCCAACAATTTGGATCTCGATAAGAACACGAAACTGGTCGAAACTTCACTAGATTTCAGAAATCGTCGAGATTTGGAGAGGTAAATTGATCCTTTAATAACATATTCTATTCTTACTCTTTTTCCCCAATTCCAGTTCCTAAAAGATCACCTAATCTTTTTTCTGACCTACCTTGATTGATTGGATGTTTTCGTATTCAGATACTAGTGGATTTTGGATCGTTTTCTTCAAGATTATTTTGGGTATGTGTGTCTCTCTTCAATTCCTTCCTTCTCTTTTGGGTTTCCTCAAACTTTCATAAATTTATAGAGCGTCCATAAGTCAGAGTTCATACCTATGGTTTTCTTTGGGGTATTTTTGGTGAAATATTGTGGTTTAGGGTTTGTTTTCACATCCTTCTGGTGTAGCAGAGTTGCGGTTGAGGTTTCGCACCAAGATTCAAGTGTTTTGACTCAAATGGTATATGGTTACATTTGTAAACAATTATTAATGAGTTAGCTTGATGTATTTAACAATTTTTCATATTCCTCATATTTTGGGTGTAGTGTGAAAACTGTTTATGATTGATTTGGTTATGTGTTAAATTTTATAGTCGCTTTTTAACATGAAATTGGGTGTTTTCATGTGTATCTCATGGGGTTTTATTTGGGTATGGTTTATAACTTATGAAATTGGTTTATTAAATCTTGGTTTGCCTGCCAATTATGTTTTTGTAATTTACTAGTTTCATGTGGTCCTAAAAAGAAGGTTTTTGAATAGTTTTGATGTGTAAAACATTATTATACTTCTTGAGGTCATTTTTGGAAAATGTGTGTTTTCATTTGTATCTTTTGTGGTATAATTCAAGGTTATTTTATAACACTTTAATGTGTTTTTATAAATTTATGTAGGGCTTCCAATTAATTTTTTGATATAAATTGGTATGGTTTTGGTCTTAAATGGGTGTTTTGAAATGGGTTTTGTGTGCAAGACATAGTTACACCCCTTGAGTTGTTTTATGAAAATTGTGAATGTTTTGTTTGGTTAAAAAAAGTGGATAAAGGGTGTATATGTACTTGGGGTGGGGGGGTGGGTGTTCACCTAATATGGGTTTTTTAAAGGTATGGTGGTTATTTACGATTTCAAATATTTTTTAGAATGTTTTATAAAGTGCTGAAATGTTTTATAAAATGGAATAAGAGCTACAAAACATGGTTGTGGGCTATTTTGTGTGAGTGTGTTGTTAAAATTGAATTTTGGTGATGAAAGTGGTATTATATGTTATTTGAGTGGGCTGTTATGTGAGTTAGAAAATCTTGGAATTGTTTATAAAATTTTTTTATAGGATTTCTGGAAGTGTCAACGTAATGTGAAGAGTGTTGTGGGCTATTTTTGTATGAGTCAGATTTCAAAATCAATTTGAATTAAAATTGTACATTTGTGACTTGTGTGGTATATATGTGGGATTTATGGTGAATTTTTTATATTGAAATAATATATTCAAGTGAAAAGAATATATCTTCACTTGTTTAACTTGTTTTAGAACAAAGGGAAAACCCGGGTATCTAGGTGGGTGGACGTGTACTAGTATGCTAGTGAATCCGTGGGGTTTGGCCTCAGTTTAACATAGAATGATTGACACTTACAACTCTAACTAAACAATGATAATGATTATTGGGGACCAATAGGTTATGGGTATTTTCCCTACTAGTGTCTCTTGCATGAGAACAGATATTTGTGATGGTTACTCTCACCAAGATACGAGGTACCTGGGACCCATAGCTAGCTAGTGCCTATGGGTTATTTCTCATTGCTTGTGCTCACTGGATATTTTTTTCTTACCATCAGCATACGGTATGAGAGGCGGAAAAATTCAGTAGCTATGGTATTTATTTTAAATGTTTTTATTCATTAAATTATCCCACCTGAAAAATATTTTTATTTACTGTTTCATCTTTTATAAATTTTAACTAGCATCTCATGTTTTTGAAAACATGCATGATTTTCATCACTAAATGTTTATCACATGGGATCTATTAGTGGTGGTATCCTATTGGGCTTTGGCTCACACCCTAATTACACCCTTGGGTGTATGTAGACTTGGTTATTTTTGTTGTCGCAGGATGAGTACAGTTTTTAGTTCTAGTGGTTCAGGTTTCTGGCAGGTCCTTGGTGGTGAAGTCTTGTAAGGATGGCTTAAGGGCGGTGCCCCTTTCCATGAGAGTTCTTGGGCTGTCCTTATTTGTTTTTTACCTTTTTAATGGTCTTTAAACATAGTTTTAACTTATGTAATTTAGTTTTGAAATTTTTTAAAATATGGTTTTAGTTGAAAAATCCAGATTTGTTTTAATGAGTTTCTTTGTTGTTTATTGATTATAAAATCGGGTAAATCGTTCCCAATTATCATTATATGATACCCGGGAACTTTTGCTAGCCCGTTGTGATCGGGGACGCCCATTGGGCCTTGTCACGGGCTGGGTTTGGTGTCGTTTTTGGCGACGACCAGATTCGGTTCGTGACAAAATGGTATCAGAGGAGGTTCAGGTTAAATCTATGAGTCATGTTATTTGGGGAAGAGTCAGGATTGTCTGGAGTTAGGTTTTTTGGGATATGGAATTCCTATTATGGGTAGTGTGTCTGATCACCACACCTCATAATGGGATTCAAGTTTCTAGGAGAATTCCAGATTTATCTAAGTCCTATGGTTTTCTTGGTTCGATGATGAATATGGGAAATGAAAAGAGAGTTGGGTTAATGGTACTAGTGAGCTCACAGGGCCTGGAAAGCCATGTGAAGCCAAGGATATTCCCTAGAAAACTCTCTGTGATAGTGAATTTATTAGAGTATGGATGCCTACCATATGCCCAAATCACCAACTGAAACTAGTTTCCTCTCACATTGTTTTGTTCTTAGGTTTTTAAATATTGGCACTTTGGTTTTAAGAAGTGTAAAGTTTTTGTGAAATGATTTTCAAATAAAGAGGGAATGGTTTGATTTATGAAATGGTGTAACTGAATTTTGAGAATTGATTTGAAATAGAAAATGGTGTGCTAAAACCTCTTTTGAAAGCAAGAACTATATTGAAGTTGTTTTTGAGAAGTTCTTCCAATAAAGTTTTCTAAACAATCAAAGGGTGTTTTAATGGGATGAGATGTTTTGAAATTTATATTAATATATTGAAAGTGAGTTATTTTCTAAATGTTAGTGTCTTTATGAAATGTTTTTTATGATGTGATTTGGGATTTTGATCTCGTGGTTAGCGGTTTTTAGAAAAAGGATGTGTTGGTTGACCATTTTGGTTTTAAAAAGTGGAAAGATTTTTTGTTATAACCTTTGGTATTTTTATGAGAAACCACATGCATGGGTTTATATGGGAATAATTATGGTTGATGACATGACAGGATGTGTAACGGGATGGATATGAGGAGGGTTCCCGGTGTGGCACAGAAACATGCATGTGTAAGGCCCATGGGGTACCATTTGTGGATGCACTAACCGCTGAACCATTTTTTTTCAAAGAAAGGTTTTTAAATAGAAACATGATTTCTTGATGAATTTTTTGAGATGGTTTTTATTATGTGTTTTTGGAAAATGTTGATGTTGTGGGATGTTTTGAGTCCATGAACCCTCCTGTTCGAACTGTGTTTTCAGTTTGTGTTTGGTCAGTAAGGTGGGTAGAAGGACCGGTTAGTAGTCTCCTCTGAGATATGTTTCGAGACACCTTTATGGTGGATCCCTTCATGTGTTTGGATCTATTTTGTGGCACTTTTTGACCAATGGACCAGCATGGTTGGTTCTTTAGGTTCTCTTGTTGGATAAGGTATTCCCCCATTAATGGTTAATGCATAACTAAAGTGTAACCCAGATTGTTTTTCCATTCGAAAATCCTCTAGTTGATCAATATAAGGAATTTTTTTCTCATTATATGTAGATTGAGTCTACATTCATTCGTTTCTTTGATTTATAGATCCTCTTGTAACGGGACACTGCTCGTGGAAGGTTGAAAGAGACCTTAGTTTCTTAAGTTTCTTGATTCGTTGTAGGTGGATGTGGTCTAGGGTTGTTAGTGTGGATGATTGTCTCGATGGTGTATAAGAGGGAATTTGGGTTCTTCAAAGTTTATATGAATCATGAGTTCATGTTAAACCACCGGTGTGGGAAATATTGTCACGATAGGATATTTTAGCCACTTTCTAGAATTGTGTGTTGTTTGGGGATGTCGTATAAGGTTTCTCTCCATGCATTGTTTATATCAGTCGCAATGGTCATGTTCGGTGATGCCTTATGATGTCATGTGCTCGATTGACTGTATAGGTGAAAGTGGTGAAATCCTACGAGAGTCCCTGTTATGTTGGGTGAATGTATCCCTTGTAAAAACATCAAACTATTCCATTTTAGAGGAAGGTGAGTTTAGGTGTTCTTTACTTATATTGTTTCTCAGCCGAACAAACAAGGATTGTTGTGTGTGTGTTTTCTAAGCCCTTGTTTCATTGAAACATCGGGTTAGGGTAATGTGATTTTGGAATGTGTTATGTCATGGAAAACATATCAGGGAGTACGGTGTAGTTTTTAGTTGCATCGAAAGAATAATTATTGTCCAAGGGGTTTCCTAATCCCAACTGTGAGGCCGAAGATGCTACAATCATTTGAGCTCCAGCCATAGGTCTCGGAGAGAAGCTAGCTCGTAGTTAGGGGAAATCCCAAGGTCATTTGAACCCTTGTACAATGTCCTATCCGCATCATTAAAGATAGGATGATTTTAAACCTCTGTTTTCATTATCGTTTCTCTTTTTATCCCGTTCGGTGGTAATAGGTTGAGGGCCTTGTACCCATGACTTCACGTAATGTCATTCCCTCCCACTTTGGTTTCCATGGAGTCATTAGATAATGGTTGGAAATTTGGATATAAATACTGAGGACACAGTTTGTGCATGATTAGTAGTGACCGTGTTCCAGGAATCCATCCAGAAAGAATGATTTTCACAGCTAGTGCACAGTTTCCAAAATCATACAGACTAACCCTATGCCCTTCACAAATCTTTATAAAAAATTGGGTCTGTCTGTTTCGACCCATGATGTTCAGTTAATATGGTTAGTTCTTATGGTGGGGATACCCACTATGATTCTCATATACATTCCTTCATAAAAATTGAATGGAATTATACCCTTTGTACTATGGATTCCGATCAGGCCTCCCCTGTTAGTGTCATGATTATGTCTCAGAAAAATATAGGTTGCCTCTTTTGGCAGGGAGCCTATTTGTGTCCACCCCATACTAAAAACGTAGATTTATCCATGGTCTTGGCTTGGATATAGGTAGTCTAATTCGTAACTATCTAGCTACCAACATATTCCATGATTAAATGTTGGGATTGGAGAGTGCCCAATGGTTTAGTTAATGGTAAGTGTAACCTTGTTCGATGTTGTTGTTCGTTTGGGTGAATTGCTTGAGTCTTGTTTGGATAGTGTTTGAGGAGTTTCCTTTTGGGATAAAGTATTAATGTGATTGATCATTTCCGGAAAGTGGTGTATGTTTTGGTTGTGAGAGTAATCCTTAATTGATCACTAGAGGAGTTTTGGACTTTGGGGGTGAAACCTGGAAAAGGAGTACCTCTTGGTTTCTCAGTTGGGTTTGGTTGTTTCTTTGGCCATGATTTGACTTTCCGGTGTGTAATGTTTTCATGGTGGGTAGAATTTTCACATACATGACATATTATAAAGTTAAATTCCATTTTATTTCCATTCATGCTATTTTTTGAGGGTTTCCCAAGCATTTGTGGAGGAATGGGGGAGTTTTTATGAATTGGGCCAAACCGTGAGTCCAATTCCAGATTTAAAAATAAATTTTGATTCATTTATTACTCCTTCATTTTCAAAATTTTTCGTCCATTAAAATTCCTAATTGTCATAACCTGACCGATTAACACCACCATATTAATTTGGACTATTTAGAAATCCATAATCATGGTGGAAATGGGTTTTTATGTAAGGAATTGGGCCTGCCATAAAGCCCATTTTCTACATTAAAAATAAATTTTAATTCTTTAATATATCCTTCACTATTTACGTTTTTTCTGTTATTCCAACACTCACCCTTGACCACTTACCTAAGGCGCGACCCATTCCCTCCTACCACAATTTGGAGCTCTATAGAATCACGAAACAGGTAGAAAGTTCACTAGATTGCAGAAATCGTCCACATATGGAGAGGTAAATTGATCCTTTAATAACTTCTTCTATTTTTACTCTTTCCCCCATTCTAGTTCCTAAAAGATATCCTAATCATTTTTAGAACCTCCCATGAATGGTTGCATGTTTTAAAACTCAGAATCTGGTGGATTTTGGGTCATTTTCATCAAGATTATTTTGGGTATGTGTTTCTCTCTTGAATTCCTTCCATCTCTTTAGGGTTTCCTCCCACTTCATAAATTTATAGAGTGTCCAAAAATTAGGGTTCTTACCTTGGGTTTGATTTGGGGTATTTTTGGTGAAATATTATGGTTTAGGGTTTGTTTTCACATCCTTTTGGTGCGGCAGAGGTGCGGTTGAGGTTTTTCACCAAGATTCAAGGGTTTTGACTCAAAATGTTGGTGGTTCCATGTGTAAACAATTATTGATGAGTTATCTTGCTGTATTTAACCATTAATCATATTCCTCATATGATGGGTGTGGTGTGAAAACTGTTTATGATTGATTTGGTTATGTGTTAAATTTTATAGACTCTTTTTAACATAAAATTGGGTGTTTTCATGTGTAACTCATGGGATTTTATTTGGGTGTGGTTTATAACGTATGAAATTGGTTTATTAAATCTTGTCTGGCCTGCCAATTCTGGTTTTGTAATTTACTAGTGTCATGTGGTCCTAAAAAGAAGGTTTTTGAATAGGTATGATGTGTAAAACATTGATATACTTCTTGAGGTCATTTTAGGAAAATGTGTATTTTCATTTGTATATTTTGAGGTATAATTCAAGGTTATTTTATAACACTTGAATGTGTTTTTATAAATGTATCTAGGGCTTCAAATTCTATTTTTTATTGTAATTGGTATGGTTTTGGTCTTTAATTGGTGTTTTGAAATGGGTTTTTTGTGCAAGACATAATTACACCCCTTGAGTTGTTTTATGAAAATTGTGAATGTTTTTTTTTCATTAAACAAAGTGGATAAAGGGTGTATATGTACTGTTTGGGGGGGTGTTCACATAATATGGGTTTTTCAAAGGTTTGGTGGTTATTTATGATCTCAAATATATTTTTTAGAATGTTTTATAAAGTGCTAAAATGTTTTCAAAATGGAAAGAGAGCTGCAAAACATGGTTGTGGGCTGTTTTGTGGGAGTGTGTTGTGAAAATTGCATTTTGTTGATGCAAGTGGTATTATATGTTATTTGAGTGGGATGTTATGTGATTTATAATGTTGTGGAATGGTTTATAAAAATTGTTTAAAGGATTTGTCAAAGTGTCAATGTAATTTGAAGAGTGTTGTGGGCTATTTTTGTATGAGTTGGATTTCAAAATCAATCTGAATGAAAAGTGTAATTTTTTGAATTTTGTGGTATAAATGTGGGATGTTTGGTGACTTTTTGATACTGAAATGATATTTTCATGTGAAAAATATATATATTGACTTGTTGAACTTGTTTGAGCACAAAGGGAAAACCCGGGTATCTAGGTGGGTGGACGTGTACTAGTATGTTAGTGAATCTGTGGGGTTTGGCCTCAGTTTCACTTAGCAATATTGACGCTTACAACTATAACTAAACTATGATGATGATTATTGGCGTCCACTAGGTTATGGGTATGTTCCCTTCTAGTGGCTCGTGCACGAGAACAGATATTTGTGATGGTTACTCTAACCGAGATACGAGGTACCTGGGACCCACAGCTAGCTAGTGCCTAGGGGTTATTTCACATTTCTTGTGCTCACTTGATATTTTTTTCTTACCATTGGCATACGGTATGAGAGGATGGAAAATTAATTATCTATGGTATTTATTTCAAATGTTATTATTATTTAAATTAGCCAACCTGAAAACTGTTTTTATTTAATGTTGAATCTTTTAAATATTTTAACTAGCATCTCATGTTTTTGAAAACTTGCAGGCTTTTAGTCATTAAATGTTTGTCACATGGCATATATTAGTGGTGGTATCCTATTTGGATTTGGCTCACACCCTACATACACCCTTGGGTGTAAGTAGACTTTGTAATTTTTTTTGTCGCAGGTTTGGTACATGTTTTAGTTCTAGTGGTTCGGGTTTCTGCCAGGTCCTTAGTGGTGAAGTCTTGTGGAGATGGCTTATGGGCGGTGCCCCTTTCCATGAGGGTTCTTGGGCTATCCTTATTTGTTTTTTACCTTTGTAATGGTATTTAAACACAGTTTTAACTTATGTAATTCAGTTCTGAAATTTTTTAAAATATGGTTTTAGTTGAAAAATATAGATTTGTTTTATTGAGTTTGTTTGATGTTTAATGTTTATAAAATCAGGTAAATCATTCCCAATTAACATTATATGATACCCTGGAACTTGTACCAGCCCATGGAGATTGGGAACGCCCTTCGGGGCCTGTCACGGGCAGGGTTTGGTGCTGGTTTTGGCGGTGACCAGATTCGGTTTGTGACATTGGAATACCCATTACAGTATATTCCCTAAATCTCTTAGGAGAAGCATTCACGTTTACCTCCATCACATTACCCAATGCATTGGAGTGCTATCTCGGGATCACCCACCCTAGGTTTATCATGGAACCACCTGTATATGTAAATGATACCCAAGAACCATAACATTATCATAACACTTAACATATTCATAAAGGAAAGATAACATTTCCACATTGTAATAAAAAAATACCACTTCCAGATATTGAAATAATAAATCCATTCTCAAAATCATTTTCAACACCAAAATATGTAAAAAGAGTATATGGTATTTATTTTTCCAATTAAAAACATTCTATGTTGTTAAGGAAGCCAAAGATCAAATAATACTCACGGTGGCAGAAAGGTCATTGTCACTGCTAACGTAAAATAACATTCTTTTTTGTCCTTCAGTAAAACACTTCTTATAAAAATATTCCCTTTGAATAAAATGAAAATTCAAATGGGTTTATACACCATATAAAATAAAGTCGTCTGTAAAACTAAAAATGACTCAATGAAAGGAGATTGATATGAAGTCCCTTACCTCGTGTCCTACATGACTCGGTTATTCTTTAATCTCTTGAATAAAAAACTAAAGTTAATTTCTACATTCTTAAGAACATTATTGAAATTTATTATTCCTTTTATATCAATTAATACATTATTATAAATATTATGTAATCATATATGTTAATAACGACCATTTTGTCGATATTTGGTACAATGATAAAAAACGAACACCTTATATTTACAAGTTGTCCATGTAGTCAATAGTCCATTATATCCAGAATGATATTCATGATTTAGATATCATATATATAATTTATATCTAGTATATACATGTATTTATAATAGTACATAATATTTGGAGGAACAAATGAAATGCACCGTTCATGGAGACGGTAAGTTGTACGTACGCATGAACGCTACTTTCATTTATATTTTTTATTTTAATGGAATTAAAAAATAATGATACATAGGTATATTATAATTACAATATAATTTCATATATAATATCATTAACTCTATCCTTTATACATCCAAAATAAGGCATTAACGAGTCATATCACTTTTAGGGGGTGGTAGTCCGCACTTCCTCAAATTAGATTATCATACTTACCCACTATAGAAACCATAAAGGAATGCTATAAATGGAAAACAAATAAGCATAAAGAAAACATAAACATAATATATATCATATATAAATACAATGGTATCATAATATCCACCATGAGAGGCAGTAGGAGATAATTGAACCATCATCGTTCCGTGAGGCGTTAGTTTTTCATCCACAAAAACATTATGTTTTTAATCCATTAGATGGAGGTGTGTGTCAGTGTAGTTCGAATACATCTTATAAAAACATTATAGTATATTGAGGATACTAGTTTTGTTACAAAATAAAGGAATAAAAAGAGTTTAGGGGTTGGAGAAGTAAAATAAAACAAAAGAATTTATGAGAAATTGTTACCTTTAATTTGGAAAACATTTTTTGGTTTAAACCAAAAGGAATTATTTAAGTTCCTTCTTCCTATGTTATGGTTTCTAGGGGGAGGAGAGGGATGTAGGGAGCTTAATTTGGGCAGATTTTGGACTAGCCAAATGGCTTGAGAGGTGTGAGGAATTAGATAGAAGTTGTATTTTTTTATAAGGGGGAGGAGGGGCTCTTAAGGAAAGTGTGAAAACATTATTTTATTATAAACATATATTCGGTTTAAAAAGGACCAAAATTAATTAAAGATGAAGATAAAAAGACTAATGGTCGAAATAAAATCATCCAATCATAATTTTAAATGTTTTGGAAAATATTTTCATCATTATAATCTTATTTATTTAAATCATTTATTAATGAGGTAAATACTGCATCATTATTGTGTCATTAATAATTTCATTTATTCGATTTCTAAAAAATATAAAACAAATATTATCATGTAGGAAATATTTTAATCTTTCCAATGAATATTTATAGAATAAAATATGACTTATAAAACAACATATAAAAATTAATTACTAAAATATTGTTTTAAATTTCAATTTTGTCTTTACATTAAATTAATTAATCTAAAATGTAATTATCTTTCATAAGTGGATTCATGGGGTCCCAAAATCGACCCAAGGTTTAACATGGTCAGACATTACTCATCCAATAAGGATAGAATAAGTGTTATGGTAATTTGAAATTATTATAATATTCATTTTACCATGAATTACATTATTTACCTTTAACCGCATTAAATAAAAGTCAAAAGTTACTATTCACAAAAAATATTTTCATCTTATTGAACCACATTTTACTACATAATAACATCAATGTATGTCGTATTTTCGAAATTCAATTCATAGGAGTGGTAAAATTTCATTTAAATGAAAAATTCAGTTTTTTAACTACTACTAAGTGGTTTCACTATTCATTAGAAATTGATGTTTTTCAGAAAAATACCAACAATTCAGCCTAAGCTATATTTGATATTACGAATTCAAATTTTTTTATTTTTATAAATTCAAAACATAAAAGTGTAATTAATTAATTTTACAATTAATTCCCATTGTTAAAACAAATAACGTGTTTTTAAGAAACAAAAACCATCAAAAGATTGACACTGTTTATGTCCAATTTCAAAGTGAAATTAATTCCAATGAACAAATTTGGATTAAATGGTAATAATATATTCTAATTACACTTTAAACTAATTAAAAAGAGAATATAACCATATGAATAAATCTAACTAAAACATACTTTTGAATTAAAATACAATATTTTCACTATTCAATAAAAAATGTTCTTTATCAGAAAAATTCAAAAAAATTACACAAAGTAAATTTTGATATGCCCATTCGAAATAAGGATTTTATTTGGTCATAGAGAATGTTTTAAGTTAACCAAAAGTAGATATAAATATGGTTCTCCATTAAAAGGTGATAAATCGTCCTTTTAATGTAAATTATGCTTAAAATTAAATTCATTCACATTTTAAGCCTTTAACTTTTTATTGGATAATGTAAATACTTTTAACAACCAGGTATAATAATATTGTAGTTAGTTTTTATCATTTCCTCCAATACAACGACTATGAGTTAACTACCATTTAAAATAATAATATTATATTATTAGTGTGTAGCGTATGATTTCAAAGATCCTCGTTGTTGCGTATCGGGTACGCAATAGAACATAACAACCCTTTTAAAGAAAAATTAATATTTACTTCACATATATTAATAAATATGAAAATGTATTATTTGTCATCTACCTGGGATGTTACATCCTTCCCCCCTTTTAGAAATTGCATCCTCACGATTTTTATTCATTTATCCAAATAAGTGGGGGTATTTATCCCACATAACATTTTTAGATTCCCATATTTCCTCTTCAATCGTGTGATTTTTTCCACAAAACATTTACCTGGTGAATTAACTTATTCCACAACACTTGCTCTCTAGGGTCACGAATCTGGACTGGTTGTTCTTCATAAGAGAGATTATCTTCCAACTGAACTACCTCTGGGCTCAAAACATGAGATGGATCTGGTATATACTTTCTCAAAATCGAAACATGAAAAACATTGTGTATGTGGGATAAACATGGAGGTAAAGCAACTATGTACTCAACTGATCCAACTTTTTCCAGAATTTCATTAGGTCCAATGAACCTCATACTCAAATTTCCCTTCTTACTAAAACGCATCACACTTTTCCATGAAGAAACATTGAGAAATAAATGATCACCTACCTCAAAAGAAATATCCTTCCTCCAGTTATCTGCATAACTGTTTTGTCTACTTTGAGCTATTCTCATGTGCTTCTTAATCAACTAATCATTCTCTTCCATCTCTTCTACCAATTTTGGTCCCATCAGCTTCCATTCACCTAATTTGTCCATAAATGATGGAGTTCGACAATGCTTTCCATATTATGCCTCAAATGGAGCCATTTATATACTAGAATGAAAACTGTTATTATATAAAAATTCAACCAAAAAAAGATGTTAGTCCCAACATACTTAATAATCCAGTGAACAAGCACGTAGCATATCCTCCAAGGTATGAAGTGTTTATTCTGAATGCCCATCTGATTGATGAAGAAAAGCTGTATAAAATTTAATTCAGTACCCAGTGACTTCTGATGGCCTTTTCAAAAGGTAGAAGTAAACCTGGGATCACGATCAGACACAATGGATATGTGAAATCCATCCAACCTGACTATCTCATTAACATACAATCGAGAAAGTTGATCTAGAGACAATGTATCCCGAATAGGAAGGAAATGAGCATATTTATTCAATCGATCAATAATAACTCATATTACATTATTTCCTTAGATGTCTTCGGTAATCCCAGAACAAAGTCCATTAATATATTTTTCCATTTCCACTCTGGAACCGGTAAAGGCTGAAGCATCCCTTTAGGTAACTGCATCTCTGCTTTAACATGCTAACAAGTCAAACACATCACAGAAAAATCACCAATATGTCTTTTCATTCCATCTCACTAGTAATACTTCCGATGATCTCTATACATCGTAGTACTTCCAGGATGAACTGAAAAAGGGGAACTATGAGCTTTACATAACAACTCATTCTTAAACTATGAATCACAAAGAACACATAATCTCTTCCCAAACCTTAAAACACAATCATTATCAATGTTAAAATAAGGTAACTTTCCCTTCTGAACCAACACTGCCTTTTTCTGCAACTCACTGTCTTCTTTTAGCGCTAGATTTATTCTTTCTGATAGAGATTCTTTTATTGACACCTGAAAGAAAATAGAAGAATATCATGCACTGAAAACTTCTATAACAAATTTCAACAACTCAAAAACCAATGGATCTCATTCCAAATGTAGTATGGCTAATGAAGCATTAATTTTTCGACTCAAAGCATCAACCACTTTATTTTCTTTTCCTGGATGGTAATGGATCATGCAATCATAATCCTTGAATAATTTCATCCATCTCCTCTATCTCATGTTCAATTATTTTTTAGTGAATATATACTTTATACTTTTGTGATCAGTATATATTTCACATTTTACTCTATATAAGTGATTCCTCCAAATTTTTAAATCAAAAACAACAGAAGCTTATTCCAAATCATGTGTAGGATAATTTAACTCATGTGGTTTCAACTGATGTGAAGTATAAGCAACTACCTGATCATTCTGCATTAGGACACAACAATGACCTTTCAATGAAGCATCAATTTAGATAAAAAACTCACCATTTCTTGATGGTATTCCAAAAACTAGAACGTTCACCAATCTCCTTTTAAATTCTTGAAAACAATCATCACATTCTTTTGTTCAGATGAACTTAACACCTTTTCGAGTTAACATAGTCATTGGACTAGATAACTGTGAAAACTTTTCAACAAACCTCTGGTAATAACCATCCATACCAAGAAAACTATGAATCTCGGTTATATTTTTGGGTCTTGTGCATTCTTCAACAACATTTGTTTTAGCTGGATCAACAGTTATGCCATTTTTTAAAACAATTTAACCAAGGAAAGAAATTTGTTTTAACCAGAACTAACACTTTCGGAATTTCCCAAACAGATTCTTTTCATTTAAGGATTTCAAGGAAACCCTTAAATGAATTTCATGTTCCTCATTACATTTGGAATAAACCAAAATATAATCAATGAAAACAACCACAAAATTATCCAAGAACTCATAGAAAATTCTACTCATAAGATCCATGAATACAGCAGGTGAATTAGATAGAAAAAAGGAATAACTACAAATTCATAATGGTGATATCTAGTAAGAAACACGGTCTTCAGAATGTTTTCTTCCTTTACATTCAACTGATGGTACCCCGACCTCAAATCAATCTTTGAAAAATACTGAGCTACATTGAGCTGATCAAAAAAATCATCAATATGAGGAAAAGGATACTTATTATTTATAGTGATGATATTCAATGCTCTGTAATCAATGAAAAGTCTCATTGAACCATCATTATTTTTAGAAAACAAGACAGGAGAACCCCATGGTGATTTGTTAGGTCCAATGAGACCATTATCTAATAACTCATGCAATTGCTTCATTAACTCTAAATGTTCAATTTGAGCCTTTCGATAAGGGTGTTTTGAAATTGGCATAACATTATGAACTAAGTCAACAGAAAATTCATCTTCTTGATCAAGTATAATACTATCCAACTCATCAGGAAAAACATCAAGGTAATAATTTAACACTAGAACATCATTAACTTGAATAGTTCCATTATTTTCAACAATATGTGCAAGGTAACATTCATTTCCATGTTTACTAGTTTCTCGGCTCCCTGGTATGTTATCAAAAGCAAGGGTTCATTTTTATATACTAACTGAAAATCATTCTGAAAAGAAACCTCTTTAGCTCAACAGTAAATATTGTCTTGATAAAGAGAAATCCAATCCATACCAAAAATAAAATCAAACTCTACTAGAGGCAAAAGAGTAAGGTTTACAAGTAGATTCTTTCTGCACACAAGGACGTGGATGTTCTTATGTTTTATTTTTGTCTCAACACTTCATCCATGTGTTTTTACCATAAGTTCTATATTCATATCTTGAGATGGAACTCCCAATTTACTAGAAAAATTCTTAGAAATGAAAGAGTGTGTCGACCCTGAATCAAACAACACATAAGAATAATCTGAACAAACAAATAGTGTACTTAATACAACTTCATTTGATGGCCCAACATCATCTCAAGTAGTTACAAAATATTTCACCACTTGTTTCTGCTTGTATTCTGGTTTCTTTCATTTGGTTGAGTTCTTTGTTGGACACTCATTTTCATAATGACCCATTTCATTTCACTTAAAACATTTTACTAACTATAAATCAGATTTTTTCTTACCACTACCCTGATCTTTTTCAGTGCAATTACAAGCTTTATGTCCGATATTACCACATCGGTAGCACTTACCAGAATCTAAAAGACATTCCCCTGCATGCTTTTTACCATAATTTCCACAAACTATAAACTTAAGTTTCTTACCATCAGACTATTTTGAAGAGTTCTTCTCTTTCGCCTCCCACCTCGACCTCTTATCCTGTTGTTTGTCAAAGAACACTTGATCATAAGCAAACTCCATCTCCACATTCTCAGCACAACGAACATGTTTTTCATTACTTTTGAACATACGAGAAGCTAAATCCCTTTGATACATTGGAATTAATCCTAAGTAAAATGGTTGATTTTACTTTCAAGCTCTTGTATCAAATTTGGAGCATACCTTTCCAGTCGAGTTAATTTTTCTTCATAATCATATACTGAGTCATCCTCCTACATTCATTCCAGGAATTGATTTTCCGTCCTAAGAAGAAGCAATATAGAAATATATTTCTCAAGAAACATACCTTTGAATTCATCCCAATCGAGAGCATTAATCTCATCAATGTCCCTGATATTTTTCAATATTGACCACCACTGATCAACTTCACCTTCAAAACAGTAAACAACAAGACTAAAATTTTGATGTTTTGAAAAATTCATGACATCAAAAATCTTCTCGAGTGCTCTAATCCACCTTTCAGCTAGAAAAGGGTTAGATGATCCTCTGAATGATGGGGTATGTTGCCTCATAAAATGCTCCACTACTGACATGTTCCTTTGTGGTTGATCTGGCTGATCTCGTACATGGATACCACCACCATTTATAGCCTGAGTCAATTGTTCCATCACTACAACAAACATTTTAGTTCCGATTCCGACCATCTAAGGTTGCTGATTTGGAAGTTTGTCTTGATCTTGATGTTGTCCTAACATAGCTGCCATGTTTCGTCTGTTGAAAACCATTCTGAACACAAAAATATCTTACATGAAGAAACATGGTAATCTGGAAATGCTATATGATTCCAATATTAACATAAATTACCTTATGGATAGTAATTTAACAATACCCTAACTCCTAAATTTATCTAAACTGACCTCTGATACTAACTATAAAGACCTGACCTTAAACATTACATAATATTGATTTAAATGAAAAATTCACATTGAGGATCTTTTCATGTTTATATTTTTGAAGAATTGGGACATAACTATTACATCTCAAAAGATTACAAAGTAGACACTTCTACACAGTTTCTATTTTTTTCATAAAATAAAAAATCTTGAAAAAAAAGAGTCATGTCTAGTTCTAGGTTTTAGACAACATGAGTTTTCCTTGATCCCATCCTGGAACCTATTCATATTTAAGTCTTGTGAAAACATTTCAAAACATGGGATGAGCATAAAAAGCTCAGTAAGGGTTATAAAACAATGAAATAAAACATTTTTTCATTAATACATACAAAACATTAATTCTTTTACTTACCTCATGAAAACAAAAGATTTATGAATAACACATAGAAATCATATTTCATAAAGGTAACTTGTGGCATCCATATCATACTTACATTGTAGCTATCACAGCTACATAGGGAGTTACTTTGGAATACCCATCACAGTATATTCCCTAAATCCCTTAGGAGAAACATTCAGGTTTACCTGTGTCACATTACCCAATGCATTGAAGAGCTATCTTGGGCACACCTTCCCTAGGATTACCATGGAACCACCTGTATACGTAAATAAATCCCAAGAACCATAACATGATCATAACACATAACATAAGCATAAATGAAAAATAACATTTCCACATTGCAACAATAAAATATCATGTCAAGATATTGAAATAATAAATACACTATCAAAATAATTTTCAATACCAAAATACATAAAAACAGTATATGGTATTTATTTTTCCTTTTAAAAACATTCCTACTTGTTAAGTAAACCAAAGATCAAATAATTCCCGCGACGATGGAAAGGTCGTTGTCACCGCTTACATAAAAAAATTCCTTTTTTTCGTTTAATAAAAAGATTCATATGAAAAGATTCCCTTTGAATAAAAAGAAATTTCAAAGGGATACACCGTATAAAATAAAGTCGTGTATAAAACTAAAAATGCATCAATGAAAGGAGATTGAGAAGAAGTCCCTTACCTCGTGTCCGACTTCACTCGATCGTTATTTAATCTCCTGAATAATAAACTAAATATAATTTATACTTTATTAAGAACCTTTTTCAAGTTTATTATTACATTTATATAAATTAATACCATGTTATTAATATTATGTAACCATTTAAGTTAATAGCATCCATTTTGTTGATATTTGGTACTTGAGTCAAAAATTAACACCTTATATTTACTATTTGTCCATGTGGTCAATAGTCCATTATATCCAGAATGATATTTATGATTTAGACATCATATATATCATTTATATCAAGTATATACATGTATTATAATAGTATATAACATTTGGAGGTAAAAAATGAACTGCACCGTTCATGGAGACCGTAAGTCGTACGTACGCATGAACACTACATTCATTTCTATCTCTTATTTTAATGTATTTAAAACATAATTATACACAGTTATATTATAATTACAGTATACTATCATATATAATATCATTAACACTATCCTTTATACATCTCACATAAGGCATTAACGAGTCATTTCACTTTGAGGGGGCGATAGTCCACACTTCCTCAAATTAGATTATCGTATTTACCCACTATGGAAACCATAAAGGCATTCTATAAATGGAAAATAAATAGTCATAAAGAAAACATAAACATAATATATATCATATATAAAAACAATGCCATCATAATGGCCACCATGGGAGGTGGTAGGAGATAATCAAACAATCATTATTTCATGAGGCGTTAGTTTTCCATCCACAGAAACATTGTGTTCTTCATCCATTAGATGAAGGTGTCTGTAAGTGTAGTTAAAATAATTCTTATAAAAACATCCTAGTATATTTAGGATCAGGTTTTTGTTACTAAATAAAGGAATAAAAAGAGTTTAGGAGTTGGATTTTTAAAATAAAACAAAATAATTTACGAGAAACTGTTACCTTTAATTTTGGTAACTTCCTTTGGTTTGAACCAAAAGAACTTTTTTTAAGTGACATCTACCTAAGTTAAGGCTTATTGGTGGAGTACAAGGATTTAGGGAGCTTAATTGGGTATATTTTGAAATAGACAAATGGCTTGAGAGGTGTGAGTAATTGGTTACAAGTGGTCTCTTTTTATAAGTGGGAGGAGGGGCTCTTAAGGAAAGCGTGAAAACATTATTTTATTTTAAACATATATTCGGTTTCAAATGATCCAAAAATCATTAAAGATGAAGATAATATGACTCATGGTCGAAATAAAATAATACAATCAGAATTCGACATGTTTTGGATAATATTTTAATCATTATAATCTTATTTATTTAAATCATTTATTAATGAGGTAAATACTTAATCATTATTGTGTCATGAATAATTTAATTTATTCAAAGTCTATAAATTATAAAAAAATACTATAATATAGGAAATAAATTTATAGTTCCAATAAATATTTATAGTCGAACACATGACTATATAACACCACATAAAAATTAATTACAAAAATATTTTGGTTAATGTCAATTTTGACTTTACATTAAATTAATTAATCTAAATTTTCATTATCTTTCATAGGTGGCTACATAGGCTCCCAAAATAGACCCTAAAGATTCCCATGGTCGGCCATTACTCATAAAATAACATTATAACAAGTGTTATGGTAATTTTTAATTACTATAATATTCATTTTACCTTGAATTACCCTATTTACCTTTAACCATGGTAAATAAAAGTCAAAAGTTACTATTCACCAAAAAATTATTTTCATATTATTAAACAAAATTTTACTACATAATAACATCCATGTATGTCTGATTTTAAAAATTCAATTCATATAAGTGGTAAAAATTTATTTAAATGAAGAAGTCAATTTTTTAACTAATACTAAGTGGTTTCACTATTCATCAGAAATTGAAGCTTTTCAGAAAAATACCAAAAATTAAGCCTAAAAAATATTGATATTATGAATTCAAAAATGATTTTTAGTTTTCCAAATTCAAAAAATAAAAGTGAAATTAATGAATTTTAAAATTAATTCTTGTTGTTAAAACAAATAGCATGTTTTATGAAATAATTACTATCAAATGATTGACACTTGTTTATGTCCAATTTCAAAGTGAAATTAATTACAATGATGAACATTGGAATAAATGGTAAAAATATATTCTAATTAAAATTTAAAACAAATTAAAAAAATAATATAACCATATAAATAAATCATATTAAAACATAGTTTTGAATTAAAAAAAAATATTTTCTCTATTTATTAAAAAATGATCTTTATCGGAAAAATTCCAAGAAAAAATTCACAAACTAAATTTTGATATTCCAATTCTAAAGAAGGATTTTATTTTGTCATATATAATGTTTTAAAGTAACCAAAACTATATTTATAGAGGGTTCTCCACTAAACGGCGATAAATCAACCTTTTAATGTATGTTATGCTAAAAATTAGATTCATTTACAATTTAAGCCTCTAATTTTTTATTGGATAATGTAAATACATTTAACAATCATGTATAATCATATTGTAGTTATTTTTATTCTGTCCTTCCAATACAATGGATATTAGTTTACTAACATTTAAAATAATAATACTATATTACTAGTGTGCAACGTATGATTTCAAAGAAACCTGTTGTTGCGTATCAGGTATGCTACTGAACATAGCATCCATTTTAAAGTAAAATTAATATTTAATTCAAAAATATTAATAAATATGAAAATATATTATACTTTATTTACATGGGATGTTACAGAACCCATCTAACATTGAAATAATACACAATTAATATAGATACCCAAATCTGTTTAACAAACTCATATTGAAAAAATGTGGCCATAGTTATCAAAGACCCTCTCATAGAACGTTATGAGTAATGTGACATATAAACTTGCAATGATGAGGTTATAGTAAATTGGAAATATGTTTTTCTATACATTCCAAATAACTAATAGTTTGTTATGTAGAAGAAATTTATCTTTTTAACTCTTAGCAACAAGGGATTTGGTCCATGGTTTCTCTAAAGGTGAAATTTTAAAATGTATTAATAATTTTCATAAAATTATTAATAATTATTTAATATGAACCAATTTAATAATACAAAAATAAATGTGTTAATAAATGTTTTAATACTACAATAAATGTATTATTAATATTATAATAATTTCATTATTACTATACATTTATTAATAGACTAATAATTTACATATATTATTGTTTATTGACATAACTCATTATATTTATGATTGTGAAATGTTCATCTTCAAACAAGTTCCATTATTGAGGATAGTTTGGTGAGAAGTTGGGGAAACCTTACAAGTAGTATTTAGCTTGAATATTTCTATATCTGATATTTTATATCCTTTAGGTGATTTTTCATGTTTATTTGATGTGTTTTTGAATATTTTGAGATAATTTGGGATGAGATGAATCAATTTTGAAACTTATGGGTTTTGAATAATTTGATAGTCCTGAACTCTATGGGACTTCATAAGGTTAATTTAACGTTATCAGGTTCTTTATGAATTATTACAAGGTTAATTTTATAGATATTGGGGAATTTTCAATTATTATATCATGAAATATAATGTTGATCCTAAACATAACATGTTATTCGATGATATGGAATTTTGAGATAATGGAAAAATGAATGAAATCTAGAAGATTCATTTCTCGATCTTCATAATAGTTTCTCAGAGTTCATAAATATTTTTTTGTCTTAATAACATTCAATGGGACATCATAAGGTCCCAAAGGGAGTACTTATGGTTTATTCCATACATTATAATGATTACTGGGATATCTTAATGATCCAACTTTATAAGGATAATTTCATAGATAAAGAGAACATAGTAAGGTTACAAATGAACATTATAAGATTGATACATATAATTAGTAGTGTTTCTTGGTCACATTATGTTTTCTATATAATCCTTTAAACTTTTTTGATGATTATGTATTGTTGTAAAATATTACAATGATCATGAAATTACAATTAATCATGGATTCATGTTCTTATCTAGGTAGAATTTATGAAGGGATATTATATTCTAGGAAAATGGATTTAAAACCATTATTATTATAATTTTATATAAAAATAAAGGTTTCCACACACCTCAAGGTGAGGGGTTGCACCACAAGGTTCAGTGCATGAGAACATGAATGATATAGAGGATAAAATTGACGATCAGGGATTTTATGGATGATTAAAAGGGAGAAGATCATGATATAACGAAATATCATACGGAACAAAATTTCGGGACATGAAGAGACGTAAAATAAATATTCCTAAGTATTTAAGAGAAATTATTTATGATTTATTTGATCTTTAATTGAGAGATGAAAAAGGATGAGTGTGGTTCCTTTTGAAATTCAGTCCACTTGTGATGCAATGAATTTGAAATAGGAAATGAGAAAAAAGAGATAAGATAAACATAAATAGAAAACTTTTCTTGGTTATCAATATTTGTTGAACAAGGCTATTTTTTGGGGAAAAGGAAAATTATAAATTTTATTCAATCTATGTGAGGGATAAAATATAACATAGCGATCAAGTTTTAATGAAATGTTTTTATTTTGTTAGTTTAAGGTTGTATCTATTTTAATCCAATCATTGTTATAGGTTTAAAGTAATAAACCTTAATTTATCTACTTCTTCTTAATAAAAGGAGAGGGCTTTGTCTGTGAAATAAGAACCAAAACACATTGATGAAGTATTCATAATTTCATATGTAGAAACCTATTAACATATTTTTTGATCATTTATTTATATTATCACTTTCAATTTTGAGAGAATTTTAAGAATAAGCATTATATGTGAGTGGATTTAAAAATGAAAGACAATATACACTTATTCCCCCACCCACCCACCCCCACTCATTTTATATCACCCTTTATGTGATATTAATAACTATTATCATAGAAATATAACTCTATATTTTTTCTAATTTTTATTTTTCACATATTTACATCACATCGTTTATATCAATAACATTCCAAGATGTTATATTGTTTGCATTCATATTTGGAAATAGATAATAGTTCTTGTAGAACCATAATATTTCATAATATATTTCCCATTAATAAATATATGTGTTTGATAGTATTCAAATATAATGACCCAAAACATATAAGAGTAATTATTATACATTAGATAGTGTTTAAGATAAACAAAATTGTTGAAACATATTTATTATTCACTTAAGAAATAGTATTGACCCTAATTAACTATTTTGAAAAATATTTATATGAACATTTTTTATTTTATTCAAAATTTTATTAAAATTGTTATCCTTATGATTTTTTTATAATATATTGAATTAATTAACTTGATATAAAGTGTATACAAATGAAAATTATAGCAGTTTAATGTTATAAGATACGTTTTTTTGGAAAAAACAATTTGTATGTGAACAATGTATTTTTATCATAAAAAATTAAATTAATAACTATATATTCATGAATATAAGGAAATATTAAGATTATATATTCAATAAAATATTTTACCGTTAACCTATTGGTTTTTACAGGGAAATGAATTCGATGAAATTCAATGATTTTCTTAAAAAACATTTTCTAAAAACAATTTTTTTAGAATATTGTGAACTTATAAAAAATTTATTTTCACCTGTTATATAAATAGAATTTTATAATGTTATATAAATATCATTAATAAAAACATAAAAATAATAAAATGATGTAACTTTAATTTTTGTTCATAACGAACAATAAATATGGTGATAATATTTTACAATAGATAAGGTTTAAAAGTATTTGGAATTTTGTTGAACTAAAATATACAGTTTAAAATTTGACTAATAAATTTCTAAATTTTATTTTTTGATGAATTTTAAACCAAAAATTATCGTATCATTCATTTTGGGTTTCCTTGGTGCTACATTCATTTCAAAACGAATTTATTAAATTTTATTTTCTTAAATATTTACATGTTTTCCTCCCACCTCACTGATAAAAGTGGACATTCCTTATTCTATTATCTTAAAAAACAATCCTTTTATCTGAAAAAATATCTTTCCAAATACCCTCAGAAAATAATTATCCATTACATTGACTTTTTTATTTCCAAAATCCCCATCCAAGAACCCTTATGTCTGTTTTTAATAGAATATACATGAAGAAGAAGAATATAATCATGTAAAAAAATTTATATTTTATTCATTCTTAAACCTCATAAAAATGATATATAAAATTACTAACATTATGGAATAATTAAATTTACTAAACTAATTTGTTTTTATGATAATTTTATATCCATTTTATATTTACTTCCCATTCCTTGGTAAATGATAACATCGCTAATTCGTACATGTGCACTGCCTTCTCTATGAAGAGATGTGATTATTTTTTCATTTCTAATTAAAATCGACAGTCATGAGGAAATGTTTACTAAATAAATATGATATTTATTATATTATTAGGTTTATTTGAAGTTTAGTTATTATTTTCTTTTCTTTCATTACGTCTATTGAAAAGTGGAAACGTCACCCATGCGTTTTTATAGACTATCATCTCAATAAAGACATGTAATTCATTTTCATCTCCATCTTATGTGGATGGTTATAAATATATTTATAATAAATAAATATTATAATTATTACATGATTAATATTATTTATATGATTAAACCATGACCATGGTTCATGTACCGGAACTATCAATTCGAATCACGTATGGAAAATGTATTCGTTTTTACTTGAATATTCGTTTTGAGAAACAATTGTTAATAAAAACGTAATTGAAAATTATAAGAGGATGATATATATAAATTTACAAATCAATATATTTATTTAATATATTTATAATAAATCCATATTTAGTAAATTGGAGGTTTTAACACCTATTAATAATTTTGGGACTTGAGATAAGGGTTTATAATGCAATCTCATTTTTAAAAGTGATTCTTTATGTTTAAAGAACATTTGGTGGAATTATATGCTCTTTATATATTAAAACCCATGTATTTTTTCTAATATAGTTATTAATAGGGTTTTAATATTTTTTTCATTCTCGGCTCATTTGTATATAAAATGATCCTAAAATTATTTTTATGAAAAGCTAACGGTATTTACTTTTTGGGGAAAGATCTTCTTCTCCCTTATCTATGTTATTTAACAAAAATCAAATATGATCTTTTCTATCAATAAATTTTTATTTTAATTCACATAAACCAAAACTTGAATTTATTTTAAATGTTTTAAGGAGTAAAACTAATATTTCTTCTTAATAGGTTATTTATAATCGTTTATTGAGAGTTTATAATGAATTTTTTTTAATATTTTCTACATGAATATATTTTCCTCCCACCATGAAAATTATTTTCAGTTATGATTTAATAACATTTTTTATTGTTTACGTAAACTATATTCATTTTATTGATATTATAATAATTTTTATTTAATATTTTATCAAAATAAATTTATATTGTTTTAATTGTTTCAAATAATGTTTTGAATGTTCCTTCAACGGTGTTTTTTTCAATATTTAAATGTACATTGATGTATTTTATGCTTCAATAAAGGATATTATTTTATTATATTAACCAATTTTTGAATTACATAAAATGATTATGTTCTTAGGATGATTTCATAATACCCATTTTAGTAATACATGTTAATTAAGATATAATGAGAAAATAATGGTTATTTTGATTCCATCCACTTCTTTCACTTTATTGATTATAATTATGTGATAATGACATGTTTACCAAACACATATTTCTAACCTATGTTATTATATGATACTATAATTAATGTTATTATGATATTATGGAACACATAATTATTTTTTTTATTATGTGATGTATGGACCGGATATTATATAGTCTTCCAATGAATTTGGAAATGATTGATATCTCAAGGGATAATATGGACCAGAATAGAGAGTGCAACTAGTTAACTAAGGGACTCTATCTACTATGATAGTATTTTAAGAGGGCTTTGATTAAGTAAATAATGGAATGATGAGTTAACCCAATCCATTATGGGAAATTTTATACTATGATTTTATTGAATACGATCTTTGTCTAATGAAATTATTTTTTATGTTTATGCCTATGCAAAAAAATATATCTTATGCTTATGACATGTTCTCATGGCTCAATATTTATTCTTGATGATTTCTCACTCTTATGAAATATTTATTTTTTATGAAAAATTATTATATTATGATTCTTGATTAAAATTATTTTACTTATTGGTTATGACCTTTTTAAGTTATAATAATTTTATTATACCTATATTCTTATCTTATGATGACCAATGATCATTAATATATATATCTTATTTTTACCATTCCTTGGCATCTTATCTTGGCCTTTTATATGTTTCCATTCTATAGTTTATGAATAATGGTTTTAAATATGATATTGTATAATGTTGGTATTATATGGGAAAAATATTGTGGAAGATGTTGAAGATTGTTCAGGAAATAAGTTTGTTATTAATCTATATCAAAATACGCTAAATGTTTACAGTTATGTTCTGTGTATTATTTTGTGGTGTATTGAATATTCATATAAATTGTTGTAATATTAATGTATTTAAGGCTTGGGTTACCTATGTTGGAATCATATAAAGGTTGTGTAATTTTTATCGAAAATGATATGTATAATATTTAGATATAAATTAAGAAACCCAATGAAGAACATAAATTTATATTGGGTGAACCTATAATTTTCATCGGTCAACAAAAATAATTAAAAATTTTGGAAATCTCATAAATAATTATCATGATTTATCATGTTTATTATTATAATTCAATTCCTACAATATTTTTTGTTGATTTATTTAGGGGTTAAAAAAATGTGGAATCACATGGATAATAAATTGGATTACAAATTAAACGATAATCATAACTTGAAAAAAATAGGAGCTATGATGTAAAAAGATGAAGGTATTCTCATCCAAATCTCTCACACAATGAATGATATCATGAATAATTACAATTATACAAATGAGAAAAGGAGGGACCAATGAACCATTGAGACTTTTATGAGGAAACATATGTCTTCTTCATCTGGTATATTTGATCCAAATGGGATTGAGTGATGGATTGTAACAACAAAAATATATTTTCCATTATCCTATTCTATCATCTTGAAATTGGTTTCAGGAAGGTTTATTATTTTTAATTTGAAGAAGATTAATGTTGGTATCATTATAAAATAATAACGAAACTATGTGAAAATAAATCCTTGCAATGGTACTGTTTTAAGATGGTATTTTAAAGCAAGAAATTTCCCTAAAATATTTATATTAAAAAGGAAAGGGAATACATTAATCATAAGTAGAATGATGGTCAATATATTGGAGCCTATGGAGGGATTTACATGACTTATGATGTATAATTTTGGTTTTATCATTTTCCCTGATAAAAATTTGATTATATTTAAATAGATTAAAAATGAGTCTATTAAAGGGATTTTATATAATGTAATTTAATAGATATAGATAAATTAATAAATGTGTTCTCAAGGTAGAAATTGTGATCATAGATTCCCATCACTCTCACGGTTCTAAAAATAAGATAAACATATAATTTTAATTAAATGGTAATGATAAACCAATGGTGTAAAATAATAATATTCTTTTATTACATAAGATTAGAAGGAAACAAATTGGAAATTTTTTTAATGGGTATAGTAAATGTTTTACGTGTGGAAAATAATACCATCAAGAAAAATATTTTCATGTTTATGTGAAGAAGTCTTAAAGTAAAATAATTACGGAGGAAGATTAATTGAATTCACCACTCACAATCTAATGATATAATATTAATATATTTGGACATTATTCAAATGAGTAAACAAATAAAATAGATAATGATAAACATTAGATTCAATAACCTATTATGCCATGTGGTATGGGAAAAGAGCATGTGATCAAAATAGAAAAATTAGATCATCAAAATAAAGTAGATAGAGGTACTCTTGTTATCTAATTTATCAAAATAAAAGACTTATTAGATTACTATTATATTAGATATTTTCTATTTGATGAATTTGGTAAGTGAATAAAATCACCACCTCAATGATTTTTCCTTAAATTATCTATTAAAACTATTAATGGTAAAATGATTTTATATTAAGTTTATATTTCCTCTCTGATATATGTTTGGGGGAATATTCTTCTTAAAAATATTTTGATTCTCCCTCTAGTAGAATTTAATGGGATTTTGGTCATGTATTAGAATTATTTATATAGATATTATATCAATTTTTGTGTAATTGAAGTCACATTTCATATTTTGAATGAACCTATGATTTTCCCTCTGTGTTACGATGAATATAAACATTAAATGGAAATAACTTCGATTTTATGGGTCTTAAAATCTATTCCTTATGGATATTTATCAAATATATTAATGGAGAAACTCAACTTTGAGGATATTTCTATTGTTCTGGAATATACCAATTTATTATTGAAGACATTCCAAGTCCCCCCCCCAGAATCATGATGTTGTGTTTACAATAAAACATATTGTCAATACAACAACTATTTAGTAGAATATATATATAATTTCCATTATTGGTTTGAGGAAAGTGAATAAGGAAATCTTGGAAAATATTTATAATGGATTTAAACTCCCTTGTGTATCACCATGTTGTTCCCCTATTGTTTTTTTTGGAATAATTATTTGACATTTAGTATTTTCATTGACTTTCAAGAATATAAAAAAATCACTATTAAGAATAAGTATCTTCTAATTAATTATGATGATTAATTTTATCAATTAAAAAAGATAAATACATTTCCATGAATGATCATCAGTTTAGATATCATCATCTATTATTTGAGAATGATGTTATACATAATAAATCCATCCATATAAGGTATAGTCATTATACATTTATAGCGATTGTATTTGGACTTAACAATGGCCACATTATTATCATGTATTAAATGAATATATTCTTTATAAATTACCTTGATCATTTTACGGTACTCTTTATTAAAGTTAATTTTATATATTCTTGGAGAAATGAAGAGCATTAAGACCAATTGATGATTTTATGTATTTTATTAAGAATGATATTTTTTTTCTAAATTTTTCATGTGTAAATTTTTTATTTTAAAAGGTTCATTATTATGATATATAATTACAAGAGAGGGTATATCAGTGCATTCATAAAAAGGGATTTTATTGAGAAATGAACCAGTCCAAGCATATTGAGTGATATATGTAGTTTTCTAGGTATTTCGATGTATCATTAATATTAGGTGATATATTTCTCATGAATATCTTATCCAATAACCATGTTGACATGTAAGGGATAAAATTACCTATGGATAAGTGAATGTGTGAAAATGTCAAGGAGATGAAAAGAAGGTGGATCAGTACACATTTTCCCACACAACCCTATAGTGGGGAATATTTTATGATATATAGTCAAGTATTGAAGAAGGGATTTGGACGTTTCCTCATGCAGAATGATATGGGGATAGTTTATGCCTCATACCAATTAAACATTCAGTAGAAAAATTATGCAACCCATGATTTCGAGTTGGCAGAAAATATGGAAGAATTATATTTATTATTAAAGGAATGAAATATATAAATTCTGATCATAAAATATTGACGTATATATTAACATAAAAAGAGTTTAAGATATTATATATGATAATATTGGACTTGATGAAAGATTATGACCGATCAATACATTACCACCGAATTAAAGAAAATAGTATGGTTTATTCCCTTAATCAGAAGTATCATGATAGTTTTTCCTTTTTGAGGATTTATGGAGACCCAATATTTTTGAATTTATGGAAGATATAAATTTAAATACAGAGGAAATGGGAGATATTATATCCTTATTAGATAAATTTTCTACCATCAATCCATGTGAAAATTAATTAAGAATAAAAATAAGTTGAATAAGTACATAATTAGGTGAGTAATATTCCTGATTTCAACCATGATAGTGATGGAATAATTAGGATTTGGAACCGAGTAAATTTTCGATCAATTTCATATTTGAAAAGTATATTTTCAATGAATCTCATAGTTTATCATTATCTATTTAACCTACATGCAAGAATATTTATATACATATGAAAGAGCATTTATAGAGAGACGACATGAAAATGGATATTTCAATTTATATATAACATTAATTTATAATCAATCATGAAAAAGTTATGTGATATAATTCTAAGATGATGCTATAACAATTATCCATAAAATAGTATAAATGAGAAAACATCACCATATATTACATTTTCGGAATCCCAAATACATTTAATGTCTATTAGGTTGTTTTGGTTTCTTTGTTATCATTTTGAAGTTAGTATGTTTCAATACTATCAGATAATATTTCCCTTTTGAATTTATTTCAATGATAAACATAATGGAAGTTGTATGGTTTCATGGGGTAGAATATTTGTTATATCGTATTGGGATATGAGATTTACCTCAATGTTTTACAGAATTCTTCAGCATGAAATAAATGATGGATTATTCTTTATCCCTGTATATCATCCTTAAATATATGGTAAATTTGAGATTATCATTCAAAATAAAGAAGATATATTGATTGATTTTTCTATGGATTTAAATGGTAGTTGGGATAAAAAAATCATCGGGTCTGGTTTTCTTAATATAATAGATTTTACTTGAGAAATTATAGGGATACCTATGAATACCTCTATATATGATGTGTATAACTCCAATGTGAAATGATGATGTTGGAGAAAGAAAAGATTGAGATCTAAGAAAGCTGAGGAAATGGATGAGAAGCTTACAGCCATTTAGTAGCACATCAACATAGATCAAAGCCTACAGATGAGTTGTGATGAAAATCATCATTAAGATCTATAGTTAAATGTTATTGACAAGTTATTCTTATGAATATCTTCTTGGTATAAAGACATGATATTATGAAATAATGTAAATTTGAGGCCTAGATATATTGGTATCGTTGAGATTCTTTACTGCATTAGGATAATAGCTTACCCTTAGACAATTCCACCAAACATATCCAAAGGAAATTTTGTTTTCCATGAGTATCTATTGAGAAATAAAAAACATGATCAATCACATGCACTAAAATCATGGGTTTTACCATTGTAGCATGATATTTTTTCTATGTAATAACTATTGGAGATTCATTATCGAATAGGCAATTTGTAACAAATCATGACCACTCACCTAGTTAATGTCATATGGGGAAACCATGAATTAAAGGAAGTAAATTTAGAACATGGGAATGTGATAAGGTATTTGTTTCCTTATTTATTTTAGTAAGAGTAACATAATATCTATTGTGAAATTATTTTAAGGGGGTATAATTTAACAACCTAATATTTTCAAATATATTTTTCTTTATTAGAAAATATTTTTATTACATGGGAGGAACATATCCCTAATTTTTTATTAATAATTAATATATATTATAATTTGGAGAAAATTATATGTTATTTAAATGAAAAATTGTTTTTAAAAATAATTTCTAATTACCTCAGGTAAAATTAATCATTCTAAAGAATAAATTTAAAATATTTTTTTTTCGGAATTTATTTTTTCATATAAGTTTTATTTAGAAAATAAAAAATATTATTAATATTTGATTAAATTATTTTTAAACATTTATAAAATTAATTAATAGTTTAAAACTAGATATAAATTAAAATTAAAGCATTTGAAGGTAAAAATATTTTTTTTTCTCAGAAAACTTATTTTATGCATGTAATTCATTTTATCATAAAATATTAAATTATATACTATAGATTAATAATTTTAATGAATTATTAATATATTATATTGGTTATAAAAGTGTATATAATGGTTATAAAAGTGTATATAATGAACAAATATGATAATTATTAACTGATTAGAGTTTTTTAGAATAATAAACCATGACCTATAATCAAGGAATGGTACCATTAAACTGAAACATGTATGAAAAATAGACCATTTTTCTCCAGAATGTTTAGCTATGTCGAATATTATGAGTAAAAGGGTAATTGAAAATTATAATGGAATGATATATAGTATGTTATATATGAATTTTTTTTATAATATATTTATAATAAATATATATTTTTTATATAGGATTTCTCAATCTGCATGATGAAATCGAATACATAAGTTAAGTGTTTATGTTGAAATCTCATTTAAAATCAGGATTGTAAATTCTTGAATATAATTAGTTGAATTATATAAAATTTATCTATTAAAACCAATATATTATACTCTTATATTTTTTTTATAGTTTTTTATGTTTTCCATTCTTTATCCCCTAATTGCTAGTTAAAATTATTGAGTAAATATTTTTAATAAAATATAAACTTATTTCTTCTTTGGATAATAAATTTTTTCTTCAATGTCCATATTCATTAAAAATGTTTTCAATAATATTATTTCCTTTGATATAATTATTATTTAATTTTATTTTCATCCAAATTTAACTTTCTCCTATTTTTGTGACAAATTATTTTCTAGTGATTTCTACGAAGGTTGTTTACTTCTTTTTATAAAAAGTGAGAATGGAATATTTGTTTTACTGTTTATCAAATGGATGAAATTTTCATCCACTATGACTAATAATTACTTTGAATAATTCATTAGATGTTTCAATGGTTATTTTCAATGAAAATAATTTTTTCAATATTCTAGGAATATTTTTAATAAATTTATTAAAAGAAATTGATATTGTTATCAAGTTTTAAAATAATGGTTTGTATGCTATTTCAGATATATTTTTCACCTATGTCGATATCCATTATTTTTTTTATTTCAATGGATATATGATCATACGTTCCCACACAATTTTCCTGATTAATTTTGAGTATTATTCTAACACCCCAAGATTTCACGGTATGTTTCCTTTTGAATAATGCAATAGCTTGCGTTGTATGCAATTTTGAGATTCTAACACACCACAACCAATCAAAGTAGCTGTTATGAATAGTAATACCCACTTTTTGAAATTATATAAATTTTATCTCTCAAAATGGACTTCAATTTTGGATTCAGAATATCGAAATTAGCCTAGGGTAAAATTTTGGTACTTCTCGGATAACTTTCATATTATGATAAAGAGTGAACATTTCTAAATTTTAATTAAAAACAACTTTTTTAATCAAAATATTTAATAGTGATAAATTATGAATTTGTGTGGTTTTAAATTATATTTAGAATATATTTTTACCATTTAATAAAATTTTAGTCATTTGACATAATTTCATATTTAAACCGGACATAAAAAACTGTCAATCTTTTGATAGTTATTATCTCCTAAAAACATGCATTTTGTTTTAACAACGTGAATTAATTTTAAATTAATTTCTGCCACTTCTGTGTTTTGAATTTAGAAAAATGGATTCCATATTCAGAATCAGGAGGTCCAAATTGTGAAATAGGTAACTTTTATTTTTATACATTTTGAATAATTACTTCGATAAATATTTTATTTACCATGGTTAAAAGGTAAATCCCGTAAATAAGGGTAAAAAAATAATATTATAATAGTACTAAATTACCCTAAAACATGTCATAAACCAATTGGTTGTTACCTGTCCAACCATGTGCATCTTTGGGTCTATTGTGGGACCCCATGGATACAGTTTTAAGTGATAATGACACTTTATATTAATTAAATAAAAATAAATTCAAAAATGAAAAAATCATATATCTTTTAGAAAATCAATTTTTACATAGGTTTATATATGTTTTATGTTCAACTATAAATATTCATTAGAAATATAAAAATATTTCCTAAATAATGGTATTCTATTTATAATTTTTATACATTTATTAATTAATTTTATTTATGACACAATAATGATGCAGTATTTTCCTTATTAATGAAAGAATCAAATAATTGTTATTATAAATGTTAAAATTAATATAATTTGAATGTTTTGATGACATACATGAATTTTATTTCTGAATATGACATCATAGGATTTCTTAAATTAATTTTTTTTAGAAATTAATAATGTTTTTAAGATTTTAACAAATATCAATTATTTAATAGTGTCAAAATTGACATAAAAGAGTTTTTAAAACAAATATTATATTTTTAATTGATATTAAATTCCTAAAAATCTAATGTTCGACCAAGAGAAATTTATCATGATATTTGTATCATTAATGGACCACATGGGGGTCGCTTGAATGTATATAGTATTTTTATTAACTATATAATATAAAAATACAAAGTGACAGGGTAAATGTTAAACCAATTAACTAAGAGTTAAAATTAAATGATAAGATTAATATAGTGACCCAAACCTATCTAAAACCTATTGGTTGAGTGGTTATCGACATATACCAACCTTAACCTTTAAATAATCTACTTTGGATCCATTATAAACTGAATATGAATTTATTATAAAATAATATTTCTATCTTTTCCAAAGGTTCCTGTCACCACTCTTATAAAAGGGCACTCCCCCTTCTCTCAAATTCATACCATCAAAGCCTTTTGGTCCAGCCAAACTCAGACCAAATAACCTCTCAACAGTCCTCCCTTAATTTGAGAAGCATTCCATTAGTCAGAAATCCAACATAAGAAGCCCTTTTGATCAAATCAAAAAGAATAACCCGAAGAAGAGGTAATGTTTTCACCACCATCTTTCAAATTCCTTTCTTCTTACACTTCTTCTTTCTTTGTTATTTTCCATTATAAAATAATAACTCTATAATCTTATATATACTGTGATGTTATTATAAATATAGTACAACCTTATTCAGTATTCTATCCATCCTTTGAATGACATGTCACCATACGTGCGTACGTACGACATACCGTCTCCACGTCGTGGTGTAATTATTATTCAATAACTTATTATTTGGATTGGTATAATAATGATGTGTAATTTATGTAAATAATAAATATAAAATGATAATGATTCTGTATATATGATATACCATCCAATTATATATTATTTTAATATCAAATGGTTGATATTGTCGCTCGTGCGTACGTACGGATTACTGTCTCCCTGAACGCGATAAGAATCATTCCCCATCGTATCCATTCAAGACTAAATTTAATTTTATGATTAAAAATATAGTTTAGATACATGATATAATTCTGGATATGAATAATATACACCCCATCTATAACAAATATGGTTCACATAACAACAAATATAAAGGAAAATGAATCCGTTAACACCCGAAACGATGATAATACTATGATATTATTAACAAATCAATGTTAAAATATCATATATGATATAATATCAATGTATATAATTCTTGTATAATTCAATGAAAATTATTTAACCATTATAAAGTAGGTTAACCTACCCTAGACCAAGGAAAAACTACAAATTAAGGGGTTTCTTATCTCACTTTTAATTCCGTGAGATTTCCATTGTTCACAACTTATTTATTACATGTACTGTGTGCACTACACATGATTGTATTAATTGTGTAATATGAATTAATTTATGGGTATTTACATCATCATTTTATTATCATTCTATCATGGGTGTATGTTTCGTAAGTTACCAAATCGATAAGGGAATTTGAAATTTCAATTTCCACTCATTTGGCATTACGTATACTTCATTGATTATTTTACTCCAAGATTATGTGTGGAATAACTATTCATGTTATTATGTCATAATTTCCACTCCCCTTTCTATGGATATAATTTTGATACACATAATCACTAAATTGATAAATTCTCAAGTCATCGGTATGAACTTGATAAGAGTATTTTTTTACTCAATCTTGATTTGTTGAGTTAAACATCTAATCCATTGGTGTTGTTTTAACAAGAATATGTGTCAATGTCCTTTGATTGTTTTACACTGAATATCCAATCATATTGAGTGTATTAATATTGTTCACACATAATTATTTCGACGATTTATCCTTAACCTAAGGATACGGCCTTTATGAGAGATTTCATCTCAATTTACATTCCATTAAGACTCCTTTGTTGTTATACACCAAATCACTTTTATATGGTGTATATAATGTACTTTGACATAGTATATCATGAATCCATTTATTATCAAGATATTACAAGGTTTTTATTTTCTCAATTATTTTTATTCAAGTTTCTTTCTTCTGGTTAGGAACTCTAAATAAAATATCATTTTTTAATGTTTTAAGGATTTATTATTCTAAATCTTTCAAATTAATGTCCATGTTTTAAAAATGTTTTAAGGATTTATTTATATGGACACTAATGTCTACCAATCAAAATTCATTATAAAAGTTTCAATGTGGTATGGGACACACTGATTAAAAAATCTATTTTAAATGGCTTCTTGACAAATAGTGTGACTATTAGATGTTTTCAACAAAAAGGAGGATATTTCTCTCAATAGTTTAATGATTATTTTAATCTATCTCAAGATCATTCATTATTCTTGATTGAGGTTAATCTGATATAATAAAATATTCCATATTGCATAGAATGACTAATGTTTGACTGTGGATTTGCTATTTTTATACCATTCATGGTTTGTGGTTAAAGTATTGGCATTTCGTATGCTAGTTTTAATACAGATGTTTATGTTATGTTTCAAAAATATCATATGAGGAATGCATTGGGCTTAGTATGTGACGGGTGGAGCCTGCTACAGCTCCTTGATGAATTGGTAGGTCTCATGAGACAAACTATTGTCTTGGCACGAGGCCGTGACAAAATCTTATTTGTAGTCTTGGCACGAGGCCTTGGCTACGTGGTTATAAAAATCTGGCATTATGCATTCCGTCATTATGAAAGTTGTTATTGATATTTTCATGTGATTATTCGACTAGTAGAATATCAAATTGAATAAGTAAATGGAATTATTTCATTTTATCCTTTCCATATGATGCTGAAGTTCATGTTTAAAATACTTTTGTTTTAGTTATACATTGCCTTAAATTTTTTTTATTTGTGAAAGTTTCTGCAATATTTTTATCCTTACTGAGTGTCTGAGCTCACCCCTTTCAGTGTTTTATTTTTCCCAGAATTTGAAAAAGTATTTTATGAATGACCTACAGGGATAGTATGAGGGGATATATAGACAATATATTGTTGTAGTTTTTCTCTTATTTATTTAATGTAAACATTATGAATATATCTAGTGTTTCCAAGGCTACTAAACTAATCGGTCTTTCGAGACTTGATCTTTTTTTATCATGCCAATGTTATGTAATATTGCACTGACTCTGGGTAACTGGGTTTGGGGGGTTACAATGATGTTATTATGATGATTTCATGAAACCCTTTTCTTTCCCATGGGATAATTATACTATAAAGAGATAATGGAAACTATTATGGTATTATCTACTTTATGTAAATTGATTTTTATTACATGATGTTGAGATTATTACAAAATCCTTTTATTTTCCATAGGTTACATTTTTATGATATGGGGAATTCTATTATGATCTAATGATATATATATATATATATATATATATATGGAATTCACTATGTGATGGGTGGACCCAGAATTATATATACCTTCAATTAATTTTGTAAATATTTGAATCTCATGAGATAATACATACTGTAATGTAGAGTGAAACCAATTTATTAAGGGAATTATTACATAATGATAGTCATGGTAGTGGTCCTTGGCTAAGGAAATGATGGAATGTAAAGTAAAGTAAATCCACTATGGGTCTCTTTATACTCTGACAGTTTGGGAAGTGATAACTGACTAAAAATTTATTATCTATAATTATATTTTTTGAAAAAAATAATTTCATGTTCTTATTATATTTTCTCATGTATAATTTTTGATTATTGATGAATTCACACAATTATGATTATATATTTTGTTATTAAAAACCATATTCAAGAAATCATGATTAATGATGAATAATTATTTTTTAATGACCATTATAAGATATGGGTATGTTCCTATACTGTCATTTGTATCTTACTCTCATTATTATCATTGATTGATATCAAATAAATTTACCCTTAATGAGCACTTGATCTCACCCTTTCTTAGATTTCGTTTTTCCCTTTCCCTGAAGAATTATTTTAAATATAGTATTTCTATGAATTTTATTATAACCTAAGAAATTTTTGGGTGATATTAATGACCATTCCCAAAATAAGTTGATTTTGTATCTATCTTAAAATACACCAAATGTTTTCAATTATGGGAAGTTTATTGAGAGGATATGTATTGAATATTAATCTAAAATGATATCATATTTATTTTTCTAATTCTTGGGTCACCTATATACACTAAATTTTCCCATTGTTACATGATGAGCCTAATTCAGTCCAACATGGATTCACTATACTAAATAAGACCACGTCATAGAAACTAATACACAGGAAAAATATTTAATGTAATGGGATGACTAAGAATGTGATATTTTCCTCTTTATCATAAAATGATATGAAATATGATATAGACTATATTACTAAAAATGAAATTTCAAATATGATTCATGGAAACTGTGGATGAAACAAACAGGTGATGTTTAAAAAAATTTATATCGGTATATAGTTATTTGAGGACACTATAATTCTAGAAGATGAAACCGATAAATAAATTTTTTATTGAGTTAACCTAGTTAAAAATATAATTCAAGAGTTTCTAGAAATTCTTTTATATTATATTATAGGGATGAATATTATGATAATCCTTATAGATAAGTTTTATTCTAATATCTTACCTCTTAAAAATAAAGATATTTTTTACACCATTGATAAACATCACATCACTATCATTAATTATGAGATATAAATATGAGATTCACTCAAAATCAAGAAAAATAAAAATAAAAAAATTTGTTGCATGAAAATTAAAATTTTAAAGATGCATTAAAATAGAGGATACTCAAGGAAATAAGATGGTATGTTTGTCTATATTGAGAATGCCTCACTATTTTCAAGAATAATCACATGAGTAATAGGTAAAAATAAAGTAAATATTCCATTTAGAATACTTAACTCTCAAAATGTTGGTCACTTATATACCTATTATACATTCAAAATCTTAGGTAAAAGTGATTAGGAATAGGTAGTTAGGAATGTTTCAAAAAAGAAAAACTAGTTTAAGAGAAATTAGAAAAAAGGAAAAAATCACTAAAAATGATAAGGACATTATATTAGTTGAGATATGTGTTTCAAATCGTGAATAAAGTTTCAATAATTAGAAATATTCTAGATAAATTTCTCAAGGAGTTCTCATGGCATAAAAATAGAAAATGTTGAACCATTACAAGATAAATCACCAATTAATGACGAGGATAGTATAATAGAAGGATAAACAAACAATGAATATACAATGTACATAAAAATTAAAAAAATGAAGGATATTCTAATAATTAGATTAGAAAATTGAAATTTCCAAAAAAAATATAAAAAACATAATCAAATTTAGTAATATTGATTAAAAACGAAAATTATAGATTTGAATCTTGATATTGCAAGGAAAGGAAAAAGTAATTGATGATAATATTTCCACTATTCTTATTAAGGATAATAAAGTTGATAAAATAATGAAAAAATACAAAATATTTAAAAACATCGTGGGAAATAAATTGTAACTGTAATAAATGAATTAGAGTAAAACTTGACTTCCCCAAACAACAAAATTTTAAATATTTTATTTTTTAGGAAACTAGATATATTAAAGAAAAAAAATTTGGGTTCACCAATAAAATAAAAACATGATTTCATAATAGTTTACTAAAATCTAGAAAACTATTTTTACCAAAAAAATGAAAAATCAAAATCTACACATATTTGGAAGGATATGTATACAGTAATCTATCCCAATCCAATACGAGGATTGAAATATGTAGTTAAATAAAATATCATTATGTGAAAACCACAATTGAGAACTTAAAAAAAACTATACATAAATCTAATATGAAGAAACATGTCTTTCAATGTAGAAGGTTTCAAGACAATTTTTTATTATGTGGTATATTTTGACATGATATCTATAATTACTTTTACAAAATATCATTACTCGGTCATAGAAGAGAACATGAATTAGGGGGGTAACAAAAAATGGTTAGAGTCTTCACGAAAAACCCCATAGAAACAATTAGAATAAAAAATAGATATAAGATGCTATAATAATTACACGAAATATGTGATCAATATTGGAAAACAAAGAAGAAGTTCCTCTATTTCCTAATATCCCATATTAATGACTTTTAAAAATCAATTAATTTTCATAAATGAAACTCTGAAAGGAAAAATAATTTTTTTTTGAGAATCCATTCAATTCTATAATGATTTAGAAGCTTTGGATTATGGATAACGGTTTTTCTTCTCACATGGAATGGGATATGAAATCATGAAAATATAGAAAATTTAAAATTATGGTATTTCACTATCCTAAATTATAGATCTCTAAATATTAAAGTAATTTTAAAATAAAATATTTGAAGAAAAAGGATTATTTATAATAATGTACTATTTATATAAGGGATAAGCCATAATTTATTAAATATATCATAGATTTTTTATAATGTAAATGAATTTATTTTTAGAAAAAATGGTTCCTTATTCAATACATTTAGTGATTGGGAAATTACAAAAAATGGACTGATAACTACAAGTATAATATTTCAAGTTGATGACTCGAGAATAGATTCCTACATATATTTTCTTTAGGAAAAATGTAATATCCTTTCTTTATTCATGTATGTACCTCTTTGTGTTTTTCATTTTATCCTTAGTGTTCATGTATTTCTCAGAGATGGAGTCATTGTTGGATAAAATGTAATAAAGTTATTAGAGGATTTTATTTTGAATAAACATAGTCTTGTATTGTGTGTTATCTTGAGAAAACCAGAGTTGACCAATGTGAGGAGTCATTCGGGAATTATTTTTGAATTAATTGATTCTAGTTATAAATGGATCAAGTATTAAATGTTTCTATTGGTATGTTGAAAAACAATAAAGGTTATTAAAGTTTTTATAAGAAAAATAGGCAAAAAAAATTCTACATAATATATTCACGTCATTTAACTGTAATACGTGTATTACAATTGTTTCCAGGAACATGTCATGAAAGGTTATAGTTTCTTAACTGATTCAAGACATGAAGAGAGTACATGTCTTGAAAATAAATTATATTTCATGTGATTTGCTATTGTAATAAATAATAATCCTAGGAAACTGGTTTTTTAGCGTATCCCTTTAAAAATAATTACATGTCATTTTACTATATTAAACACTATGTTATTATTTGACATTTTATTTTAATGTGTGTCGTGTAGTCCAATTTTATTTCTAAATCACAAAATGTTTTCTCCTATCAACCCTAAGGAACCATCAATTCATCTATAGAGTGCCTCCCTTAATCCTGAACAACAAATTTGTGAAATAGATACTCAGGTAATTGTTTCTTCCTTGGTTCCTTATTATGGTTCCTCATTCGCATTCCATCATGGATAAATCACTTGACTGGGTGCATTTTTTGTTTTGATCATGATCAGTTTTGATCATGGAACATTCTACAATCATTAGACTTTATTACTCATAATCATTTTTTAATGGAATCATTATTTGATCATCGGCTAAATGTAGGGGTCTAAACTGTAACCATATGGAATGATAGTTTTCAAGTGTGGGAAATAATATAATTGGTATAATATATCATGCATTGATTAAATTTAATGAAGGAATTAAATTATTACTTGTTGTCCCTTTGAATCTAATTGGGTTTTTATCTAATTTATGGATTTTATTTGGGTGACAAAACCATTGAATATAAATGAGTTTTTAATAGATTAAGGTGTTTTAGCATGACATGGATAGTGGGTGATTACTTGATATATATTCACATTGATTTTTCTTGTTTATTAAGATAAATAGCATGTTATTAGTTATAACTAGTTGATATATGAAATGTGTGATTGAATTATAAATTTTAATATTCATAATTAACCATTTCATCATATGATGTCATATTGGCATATCCATATCTCTATGACTTGTGTTGTGATCAAATATTTATATTGTTATGTAGGGTGTTGGCCCAATCATACTTAATGAATTGATTATATAACGGGTTATTCCCATTGATATAGGAAAAAATGATTATATAGTGTTCTATGCCTAGTAGTGCATCTTGAAATTCTTATATAGAGGGTTATGTTGAGTTGACATTGTGAATGCTTATATAGCGATCTGGGCTCGGTGATACATTTCGAAATTATTATCTAGCGGGCCTCGTCGTGAATAAATGCTGAGATGATTACATAGAGGTTTTGAACCAAATGTGATATATTTATACCTTGGTTATAAAGTCTTGTTGGGCATATTCCTATGAAATTCATAGATATTCTCTAACATGAATCCAAATATGATATATGTTGTATTAATTTATTTTTTTATTTAATTAATACATAACTTTTTCGAATTACTGCATACCCTAATTATTTAACTAGGTATGCTAAAACATGGTGGTGTGTACCTACTGGGTTACACTCACACCCTATTCAGGTCATTGTTTGGTACCTAAGGAGATTATATGGATGTAGGTTTGGACAAGGGAAAAGGAACTTGTTATTGGCAGTATTGTTTCAATATGGGATAGAGTTTAGAGATGGAACTGACATGGTGTTTGGGATAGGGGATGTTTAATTATTTTTCTAAGTCTTCTGTTTTTCTATTTTTTATTACTTCTAGCATGACATTTAGTAACATTTCTCCATGTAATTACATTTTCCTTTATTATTTATTGAATTATTTTATTTTCTTGGATTAATGGTATTCCACTATATCATATTATTTATATTATTTCCCTACAATGATATTTTTATTATTATTACTATTATTGGATTGTTCCATTACATTGTAACTTTGTATCTAGGGGAAGAGTCTCCCCAATATTCTTTGCACACCCTCTCTTCTAGTCAACTACCTCTAGCATATGCAGTTTCATGGTGGAGGTCTCATGACCAACCCATTTTGGACACCTGATAGAGTTTAATATTGGGTGAAATTATAATGTTGTATCAGAGGTACATGTTTCTTTTCAATTTATTTACTATTTGGGAAAGCTATAAAAGATACTAGTATGTGTCAGTACTTGTTAATGAGATTTTTTAGTGGAGTATTTATCCCATGTTCAAGGGAAATATGAGTGCCTGGGAATGAATTGTTTTTTTTACTGTGTTCTTGTCACAATTGATGTTATTTCTCCCTATGTGATTCAAATGGTGTCTGAATTTATGGGTGTATGATGTTATTTGTTCTTGATATTTATTCTCATGTCCTAGTATGAAGTGAGATGATTATTCTTGCAATATAATAAGAACATTTTCATATACATTGACATGCATTTTTCATAAATGGGCTATATTTATTTCTCATCTGATATATACTTTCCTACTGAACTCTAATGTGAGATATATGATATAATTATGAACTAAAATAAATGAAAACTTATTTCATGAAAAATCACATGTAATCCATGTATATAGAGACAAGGTGTTAGTGTTTCTCATTTTTCATCACTCATTCATTTGAACTTGTTTTTATATCTATTATTCTATGGATTTTGTTAATCATGTAGATAAAATGTATCATCATCGTCATCGTGATGAGTTTCAAGATAGTCAGAATTATCACATTCTTTAAATAGATAAATCATAACTTCCTATCAATACTAAGGATCAAATAGATGTTTATCTTTAGGAAAAATTAATGAGGGTTATGAGATCCATGGAAAGATAAAATTTTCATATAGTTACTTCAATATTTAAGCTGTTGAGATTGTTTTTGTTGCAGTATCCACCTACGATCACTGGGGAGGAAACCCCCTAGTAAGTTGAGTTATGGAATAGGTTAGTTGAAGAAAATAATTAAGCACCTAGAGACACCCATAGATTGGATGTTGATTCTTACTTTAGATATACTTTATGGATAATCCAAGCATTGGTGGGACATTCTAGAACATGTAGGGTATCAAGATTTGTTATCCAGGAATGAAATTAAAATTAACTTCCTACTGTATTTATATCTGTGTATGTTAACAGATGAGAATTATTTTTATTTTATTCACCTAAGATAAGAGTGTATGTAGTTCTAGACAATGCTAAATTTTCCACTGACCTTCAATTATTTTCACCATATTTGTTAAATGATAATATCTCGATGGTGAGAAGTATATTGGGTTGTCTTCACTATGAGATCAGTTTATAGGAGAATATGATCTGTCTGAGCAATGTTTTCGACATGATGAATTATGAACTCATCATGGGATGTAATTTGATAGAGACCCTGACATGTGGTTGGGCTATTACAGTAAGGAACATTGTTAACACTTCATATAGTTGAAAGAAGTGTCATTATGATTGTTTTTTCCGGGTAGCAATGGTCATAACTATCTATATAGTGGGAATCCAACTCAAGAACATGCTCCATTGTAGTTCTATTTGTGTGACTATATGGTAACAATATCCTCAATGTACATACCCCCCATTGTAATTTCATGCATGTCCAAGATTCCCCACCTAAATATGTTTTGAAGTTGGATACAATTGGAAAGCAATTGAAGGGGAACAAGACATGAACTAGAGTCTGGAAAGGACTCAGCAACACCTCAATAAGAAGAGATCTGAAGATAAAAATGCTTTTTTGAATGATACAGGTCATGTGGTACCCTAGTAAGTTAATGGAAGTACCACCCTGGGGTTATAACTTAGGGGAGTCAGGAATGATCCCAGGGAAAAAGGGCTAGTCATCTCTATGTTATATAGATTGCTCTAACTATTAATGATGTACAACCATTTACTATTATAGTTATAATTTTTGTATCATCTACACCTTCCTGTGTTTTTTATGATATAGGAGAGTAAAAATCCATTTTGTCTTCTCTTTTTTTAAATAGTTTGGGATTGGACATAAGAACATTTGAATATTTTTTTACGATCGACACACTATTGTGAGTGCATTTAAGGAATATAAAAAATTGGAAAGCATGTTCTCTATATATTGGGGGTTAGAATTTTCTTTTAGAATAGTTAGTACTGAAATTTATAGGTTTCCATTTGATCCTTAGTGTGGATTTGTTGGTTATACACCAGAATCATGTCAACTAGTATAGGTGAAGGGTTACTTTTTTATCTAGGGGGACGCAGTTATTCTCACCCGGGTGAGTGGGTTCTTCTGGCTATTCCTTTAGGACCAATTTTGTGAAAATAGAATTTTCATAGAGCTCAGATAGTTGGTAATCCTATAGATGATGGTGCAATTAAGAAATATTATTTTCATTTGGTGGTATAATGTTTTGAGGATGTCTTTTTTGATTAATTCTATGGTTTACCACATGAATTAGAGATCAAGATCAAGATTGATTTGGTGCTAGGAGAAGAGTCGGTTTCTATCTGGACTTATAGAATGGAACCAGTAAATATTCATGAGTTTAAATTTCAATTATATGATATATAAATTAATTATTTTCATATATCCTATTTCACCTCCTTAGGATTTTACAGTTCTTTTCTCCATGAAGGAAAATGGGACTTCGCGCTTGTGTGCGGATTATCAGAGAATAAACCAAATGATGGTTAATCTCTTGAATCCTATTACATGCATTAATGATCTTTATGATCTATTGAGAGGTTCTAATATCTTTTTCAATATCAACTTTTTAATAGGATTCCATCAGTTGAGGGTGAGACCCTTATACAAACCTCATTCTTCTTTGAGGAGCATGTATGTCTTGTATAAGTTTGTAGTGATGTTGTTTTGTTTTATAAATGCACCGCCAAAATTCATGTCCTTCATAAATTAGTTATCTCATCCTTATTTAGATTATTTTTTGGTGTTTTTTCTAATGAAAATATAGTGTACTACTATTTTTCAGATGATCTTATCAATCGTCTTGACATGGTCTTTAGTATATTAATAGAGTATCACCTATCTGTCAAGCATACCATAGGCAGTGTGTGGTTTGAAAATGTCTACTTCTTTGTCCATGACACATTAGAATATAGAGTATTATCAGAACAATTAATGTTTAAACCATGGTATCTTTGTAATAACACAATAATTTCTTCATGATTCAGTTATTTTTGGTTTTAAAAGGTTATTATCAGTTCTATACAATTGAATTCTCCCATTTGGAAGCATCGATGTGAGGGTTGAATAGGATGGGATTGGATTTGGTTTTGTTATACGCTTGAAATATATATTTTCTTGATCTCAAAGGAAGGATAACCTCAACACCTATAATAACATTACCTATTCTAGATAAACTATATATCATGCACTGCGATTCATCCAGAGTTGGATTGGGAGAAGCTCTGATGCAGGGAGATCGAGTGGTTGTTATAGCTCTAGACAGTTGAGATTGCATAAATGGAATTACCCTACTCATGATTTATAGTTATCAGTAGTGTTACATGCTAGATGAATATGGATACATTATCTCATGGGTGATAGGTTTGTGGTTTACATATACTATAAGAGCCTCGGGTAAATCTTTTCTTGGTGAGACCAGAACCTTTGGAAGAGAAGGTGGGTTGAGTATGTATAGTGTTTCGACATTAAGTAGGAATATACACCAAGGAATGGAAACCTCATTTCTGATTCATTATGATGATATAGGTGGGAATAGGTAGTATCTAATTCCTTTTATTAGTGGTAGGTGATGTCCCGCTTTGCAGACAAGCATCTTGATGTTCACAAGTCATAGGGATGAGTAGCTCTAACTTTTTCATATGTCACACCCATGATTTTAGACAAAATTAATAATGAGAATTTATCAAATCTACAAGGATTGGTTATATAATATAGCTTATATTGTGGTGAAAAACCATTTGGATAGAACCGTGGAAGTGGAAATTCTAATCTTTTCGGTGTAGAGATATGGATTCATATAGGCTTGTGCAAAGATCTGATAAGAGAGATTAATTCTTAATGATGGGTGGTATATCATAGATTAAAAAATATGTCTTGTGATCTTCATTAAAATTTCTAGTGTTAAGAAATAAAGAGGTATATATTAGGATTTATGTTGATATTTCTTCTTATCAGCAAATGAAAACTGAGAATCAGAGGCAAGCTGGGATTTTTCACCCATTTCCCATTCTTGAATAGGAATGGAATGATATCACTATAAATTTTATGACATAGTCACCTATGAAAACCAATATGAATTATTTTTATGGGTGATTTAGGACCAATTGATGATGGTAGAAAACTTTTTCCAATCAAGGAGACCTTCAAAATTGATGATCTAGGAAGCCTTTAAATGTAAGAGGTAGTTCGACTACACAATGTTATGAGGAGTATCATTTTATAAAGTGATACTCATTTATGAAGACATTTTTTCTAGTGTCTTCATAAGGTTCTGAGAGCATATGTTCTTTTTAGTACAGCCTATCATCCTAAGACTAATAGCCAGTTTTACAGGACTATTTAGTTTGCATAGGATGTGTTACGAGCATGTGTTCTTTATTATTGTGGTCCGTGAGAGAATCATTTGACTCTTCTAGATATTTATATAGTAACATCATCCAAGCATCAATCTATATGGAAACATTTCAGGAAATTTAGGTAAATCATTTCATTCTCCTTTTGGTTGGTTAGAGCTAGGTGAGTTAGTCAATGTTGCTATTAATCTCATGTCGGAGACATCTGAGCATTTTTAGTTCACCAGAAATTGGTTGCTGACAAGGCATTGTAGGTAAAAATTATATATTTTCCATCAAATATGTCCATTTTTTTGATGTTAGTAATCATCTTTTCTTTTTGGTATCTTCAATCATAGGGAAACACTATATCCTGAAATAGATGAAGCTAGTGCACAGTTTGTTTTTGGGCTATTCATGAAAGAGGATAGGGTTAGTCCAGTGGAATTCCATTTATCCCTATGATAGTGTTACAATTAAATTAATTATTTGTTCTATTTTTCATATCTTCAAAGATACTATCTGGACACTTCTCATGTGATAGAATAATCAGAAGTCGAGCTTACTTTTGATGTGTCCTTTTTGAAGCATCTAATAGAATTTGTAGAATATAATGAGAAGTATCTTCATGTTAAGACAATACAATTTGTTCCAGTGTAGTGGTATCATGTTAAAATTTAAGAGGATACCTAGGAGGGAGACTCTCATATGAAAACACAATTCCCATACCTGTTCACTGATACCCCGCAATGATTCTTGGAGCAGCTCGGGGATGAACTATTTTATAGTGGGGAGGGTGTAATATCACGTCATCTATTAGGTATACCCATCTTGGAGTTTTTCATTTGAGACGTAATGTAAATGTATTGTTTTAATACATAAAGAATTTTTTAGTTAAAATTACTTAATTTTTTCATAGTTATGTTATTTGAATATACATATCCTTCGGTTTCATGGAAGCATGAGAAAACCAAGGATGATCAACAGAGGGAGCCATTCGGGATTTCTCTTTGAATTAATGGATTTTTGGAAAAAAATGAGTTTAGTTTTACCCGTGGTTCTTTGTATGTTGTGTAGAATTAAATTGTAATTGATTTTTATAAGTAAACTGGGTGGAAAACTATATTCATAACATTTACAAATCGAGTAACTATAATAAAATACATGAAATTGTTACAAGGAAGATATCATGAACAGTTGAAGGTCATAAACTGATTCAGGAACGGAAGAGAGTGCATGCCATGTAATTTCATTACACTCTATGTAATGATCAACCAGTGTAAATAATAATCTAAGGAGATGTGTTTTTCGGAAAATCCCTCTAAAAATAATTACACAACACATAAATAATTTACAAATAATTTAATTCCCTAACAAATAATTTCAATGTCTATCGTGCATTTGAATTTTATTTATAATTCAAATTTCTATATTTCTCCTCTAAACCCTAGGGGATCATCCATGAATTTTATGAGTGGATCAATTAATTATAAACTACCTTTTTTGCAATAGATCTTTGGGTAAGTTGTTCTTCCTTCCTTCCCACAATAATTTCTTAATTCTATGACCATAGTGGTGGAATATCTTGAGTGTGTACATTATTTGTTTTGATCAAGATCAATCATGATCTTAGAACCATGATTGATCATGTCCACGTTCTTTATCATGGCAGTTTTCCAATGGATGATTTGTTTTATTATACCCTAAAGGTAGAGGTTCTAAACATTCACCCTATCTGTTGTTAATTTTCAAGTATTTAAAATAGTGAAATTTCACTAACATATCGTATTACAATAAATAGAAAGGAATAATTTTATTATTTCTTGGTGTCCCTTTGGATCGAATTTTTTAAACTAGCTTGTGGATTCTATTTGCATGAGTGAACCCTTTAATATATATGAATTGTTTAATGTAATAAAGTGTGTTTAGCATGACATGAATTGTGGGTGATCACATTATATAGATTTAGCTCGCCTTGGATTGTTTATTGAGATAACTGACATGTTATAGGTTATGAATAATTGATATATGAAATGTATAATTCAATGATGAATAGTGTTTTATGTAATTAACCATTAGGTCATATAATTAAATATTGTGATATCAATATTTCTATTATTTGTTTTGTGATAAATTGTTGCAGTGATTATATAGGTTGTTGGTCCGTTGATTCATTCTCAAATGATTATATTTTGGGATATGACCAGCGATACGTCTTGAAATGATTATATAGTAGGTTATGCACTATGAAACATGCCAAAATACTTATATTGCAAGATATTCCCAATTTTCATGTTGAAATGATTATATTATGGGTTATTCCTAGTGACACATGATGAAATTCTTATGTAGAGGTATTATCCTGGTTTCAATGTTGGAATACTTATATAATAGGTTCGACACAAATGTTTGCAATTTATACCTTTTATAGAAGGTTGTCGTTTTCTTGGTCATCAGGCATGCTCAGAGGTATTACATCAAGGAGATGTTGTAGGGTGATGGGGTATTAATTTAACTATTTAATTAAATAGTACACTGGTTTATTTTATTATTTCCTACACTCATTATCAAACTAGATATTCATAGGCATTGTTTTTTCAAACTACTAGGTTTTAATCAAATACTATTTGGGCCACCATTCTGTACTAGAGTAGATTATGTGGATGTAGGTTTAGACAAGGGTAATGAACATTCTAGTTGATTGATTTCTTGTTGGATGGGTTGGAGTATTGATATGGTACTGACATGGTGTTCGGGAACACGAAATGTTGAGTCTTATTTTTGTGACTTATATTATTTTATTTTTTATTACTTCTAACATGAAATTTCGTTAAATTATATCAAATAATTACAATATTGATTTATTATTTATTGGATTATTCGGTTGCATTTGGTTGTTATTATTTAGTTATGTTGTATTGTTTCTGTTGTTCCTGCACTATGATATTTATATTATTATTGTTGGTATTGGTTTGTTCTGTTGTTTTGTAACTATGTATCCAAGAATTATTCCCCCCTCCCCAGTATTCTTACCACACCACCACCACTAGTTTTTAGTCTTTGGCGTATGGGAATGAATGTTTGAGGTCTTGTTACTAGCTAATTTCTTCCATGTGAGAGAGTGTTGTATTTGGGACGTTACAAAAAAACATTGGTCATTGAAGTTTCACCCAAATTTCAAAAAATAATATAAAAATAATAAAAAAATAAGGGGTTGTGATAAAAATCTCTAAATAATTTAAGACATTATTACGGTTTAATATGAATGTCATAAGGGGAAAACATTAACAATAGTAACAAATCAGGTGATATTCACACATCCAAACCTTTTGAGTTTTCCCATTCAGGCGTTTATTGTCCTATGAAAAATAATAAAATAATTTGTTCTAAATTAATTATTACATTGATTTATGGAAATGAAATAATTACATATATCATATTCATGTTATAAAATTACCAAAATATAAATATATTTAAAAACAAGAAAAAAAATATTATCTTCAAAACTGAAAAGTATATCTGTGATGTTTTTGAGATAAGATGATGTAACAATGTATTTCAAAATTAAGTTCAATAAGTATATAGATAAACGTCCAATTTGACATGACTTTAGATATCCATTCATTTGATGACACAATATAGTTCTTAAAAAGAAACATAAAGCTTGATTGATAAATCATGAACCATGATAGTTGATTATGAAACCCAAAGATACCTCTAGTTAAAGTTCATAACCACTATAAGAATTATTCAAACTAATTTTTTTAATAGAAAAACATAGATATGTCCCCCTAAGAGATGTATTTCAAAAAGAGTAAAATTTTTAAATACTTTAGTGTGTTTCTATGTCCCTAATTAATCAAGAAGGAATATAGATGTAGTGAAAATTTTAATAAAAATTAATAACATTGAAAATTTCTTGGATACACACCAAATGATATTTTATATAGATTTTATAAAAATTAAAATGAGGGGATTATTTTCTATGATGATGATTTTTTATTTGAATATGTATAATAAATCATGAACACAATCATGATAGATGATAATGACAATTTTATTTCTTCTAAATTAGACTTAAAACCAAAAAAAACACCCAAACTTTGGTTGAATATGTGGATTCTTCCAATACTAGTGATGTTGTTGAGAATATTAAGATCAATAAAAAGAGTTCAAAAATAAGTATATTAATATTGAAAATGTATTTAGAGATCAAAATAAATGTCTTAGGATAGAAAGAAGGATCAGGGACACAGTTCACATTAGTTATTCATCAAAGACTGAACATTAAATAATTAAAGGAGAATTTGAGACTAAATAATTGATCCAAACTATGAATAAAGAAATGGGTAAAATAAAAATGAATAAGTAATATCAACTAGTTCTCAGTCTTATAGATAATATATTATTGGTAAAAATAGGTATTTAGAAATAACTTGGATGAGAAAGGTGATGAGGATGGGAACTGGTCTAGGCATGTATTCAAGGGGTATTCACAAATTAAAGGAGTTTACATTGATGAAAAAATTACTATCATTGTTAAAATTGAAATAATAATAATTCTATTTGATTTTAAATAATATATTTTCTATAAATATTTCCAATTAAATGATAAATCATTTTTTATGAATAGAGATCCTATTAAAGAAGTGTACAATGAACAACCCGAATGAATTTTTTGGATTTAGAGGGGTGAAATGTGCATAAACTAAAGAAGAAAATTTATAGTTTGAAGAAAGATCCAAGTTCATGGAAGATAATGTTGTATATATATATATAATAAGACGGTAATTTACTATAGGTAAAGTTAATAATAATTTATATATAAAAATGACTAGCACTATATCAATATTTTATATTGTCTTTCTTGAGGACATTATTCTCTCTACCAATGATTAAAGGTTGTGTGAGTAATTCCCAATAGAGATGAAAAAGAAAATTGAAATATTATTTCTTAGGGAGGTAATGTTTTTCATACATTTCCAAAATACCTAAAATTTTTATTATATTTTTATCTCTTATGGAAATTATGAAAAGGAATTTTCGAATGGTTTTGGTGTGTAGTAATTTGGAGGAGTGACCACACCTATTCAGATGGTCATAAGACAAAGAATGTATAGTGAAGGATGAACTATTAAAGAGAGAGAGTTCATAATAACTATTGGTAGCCTTGTTTATTTGATAGCATCTCGAATATATATTTTTATGTTATTACTCATTATTATAGAAATCAAACTAATACTAAAAAAATCATTTATTCTAGAATAAAATTTTTTACAAAATTATTTCAAACACACCCAATGATGTAATAATGTAAAAATGGATGGTGAGATGGATCAGAAAGTGGTTATAAATGATGACTACTTGGTTCCTTTAGATGAACTAAGTTCTATCACAACCCCCTCCCTCCAATGATATGACAATGAGGGGAGATAGATAATAACCCCATACTCAGGCATTCATTAGGCCCTGGTTCGGTGACTATCACTAGGGGAATAAAAATATCAACAAATGCGAGGCATTACCCGATATAAAAAGGTAGGACCATGAGATATGATGAGTAATACCGAAAAAAACTAAGACATAATGTAAAAAGAAACAAAAACCATCCAACATGAATGTATAAATAATTCTGAAAAAAAAAATGTCTTTAGTGTAAACACCCATAAAAGGCTAATGTAGTGACACAACATCTATCCAAAGGGTTGAGTTATTAATTTACATTGTGGTCTATGTAATCCCAATAGAAACATGAAAATTGATTTATATATGTAGGGTTAGAATAAAATAATATTATGTACGAAAAAATTCTCCCATTCACGTATAAAATATGTATACTAATTAAATTTTTAGAAAACCATAGAACCAACAACGCATGAACAATTCCATTATCTACCCCATACATCACAAAGGCACACTCACCAAATAACACAAACCAAGTTAAATAATATAAAAAGAAGGATATCGATAAAGGGTACCCCACACCACTTTCACATTGGTATTCCCCTCTCACACTGCAATTTCCTTTTTCTTGGCGATCTCAACTCTTTAGTATACCACATCACCCCACAAGCATGGTCACCTCACATCTCACCCACAGAAAACTGGCATACCACCCCTCAAGTATGATAGCCTCACATCTCACCCACAGACATCTGAGCTATCTCATCACAACCACTTCTACTATAATAGTACTAGGGTCTCATGATCATAGAGTACATCAACTCCATTCCCTCGTCACATTATGAATGACTCCCAATACAATCTTCCTAACAGGCATGGTCATGTCAAATCACAACTAAAAACACATGGTTCATCACAACTATCCTGAAAAAACCTAGGCTTTCACAATATCCATATAATGAACTGAATATCCTCCTTCCATCAAAACATGTGAAAACCCTACCTCGACTTGAAGAGAGAGTGGGAAACCAAGAGTACCCAACCATCCTTCCTCCTCATTGATGTTCAAGAAAAATCCCTCTCGCGTGACTATGCAGGTGTCGACACATAGTACATGATATGGGTGGGGTGTATATAGAAATCATAAGTAATATAATATAATATATATAGATATACCCACATAAAAGCATGTCTTATAGAATCACAAAAAAACACTAATCAACTCAATGCATTATCACTATTGTTTCCACCTCTAAATTCAGAAGACCACCCATCAAGCCAAAAGCCCCATTTCAATTTACCATCCAATTTTCATTATTCAAGACATTCATTTTAATATTTATAAAAAACTATGTTTTACTATGTGACCACCATTTAATTATTCATCATCCATTTCTAACCCATTAACCAAACCAACCCATACCATTTCAATCATTATTAATGAAATTACTATTATTATTATTATTATTCCATCACTTCATGGTAATCGTGTAGAGGAACCCAGCACCTCACAACCCCAAAAGAACATCAAAACAAACCAACTCATCACCCCCTAAAACAAGACCAACAAACCACTTCACCACCACAAAATAACGTCCACCAAACCACCGTACTACTCTAAAATATTGTCCAGAAAACCGCCATTCCACCCCAAAAGCATGAGAAACAATCCCCCTCATTGCCCCCAAAGAACAACCAATAAACCATTATCTATACGTGCCCCAACCACACAAAAAACCTACATTACCTCCAAAAAATCATGATCATACATCACAACACATCAACAATAATTTTACAGATTTAGAAATAGGATTTTTCTATATTCTGATTTAATTTAGCGGTATCATAACCCAAATCATAATCTGGTGGAAACCATTTTATTATCCAAATATATGAGGATATCCACATTATATTTTAGTGTCGTGTCACAATAATCACTACAAATGGAGTCAAAATACATATAATCTAATCAAAATAAGGCCCTCAATGACCAAAATTTACTCTGGAGAATCAAACTCTTACAATCCTAATATCTCAATCATATCAATGTTCAAAAAGCATGGGAAACATTCCCTATTTACCCTTTAAATTTAATTTTAATCATTTATTTATAAGTAATTAATCAAGTAAAACCATAAAATAAATATAATTAACGAAAACCCCTCCTAAATGATACAAAATAAAAATAATTAATGGATTCCCTAACAAAAAAAATCTTTCTAACATTCTATAAACTACATAGAAAAGAAGAACTATCTAGAAACCATAACCGCACCATGAGAAACTATGGATCAATGTACAATGAACCCAAATACCATAAAAACTAATATCAAACCCACAAAACAACCCAAGTCACACTAATGTAGTGAAACCTCTAATAAGAATGGAATTAAACTGACGATAAAAGATAATAACTCACCAAAAATCAGAGACTCGAAGTCAAGAATCAAATCTTGTTGTAAGAAATCACATTCACCTAAAGAGGGAGCCTCTGGATTTCCTAGAACAAGATAGAGGAGCACCATATATGTGGTTTAAAAAATAATCTGATGAACTTCAAGATTTAAAGTTAGGCAGCATATGATATTTACATGTTGTTTAATATTTATAAGACATGTCAATTTCGGGCATTATGTTCTGTAGAAAAATTTGTCGCCTCAAATTAATTTGAATCCCAATTTATTTCACATCGTGAACCGACCTCACATAATTTTTGACTTACTTTTAATCATCATGAGCACTTTACACAGTGTGTATTTCTTCTTCTTCTAGCATTTAGAATCCAAAGTTATCTAGATCCGCTCTAGGCCTCCTCTAAGCTCATCAAACACCCAATACAAGAAAATTGATGGACCAGGTAGGCATGAATTGTTACATCTAATACCTCCCAAATGATTATTTCCGTCAAAAATCAAAAAACAATACCTGAAGGCAAGGATTCTGAACAACCCCCCCCCCCCCCATGAGATACCTCTCAAGGATCTTATTATACATAGAATGATACATCAAACCAAACATGGAAAACCAAATGGCCACCAAACAACTCGTTCAACCTCATCACCACACATCCAAAAATTGCATCCTCTTACACAACCACACCACCACACAACTACTATAGAGCAGTATAAACCTCCATGCCTCTCAAACCAAAAACCGCTATAACCGATGACCTGAACCATATTGAACACATAAATAAGGAATTATATTCTCCATGTCAGGATAATATCCACTATGTGTGGAACATACTCACTCACACGAGATTAATCACATTGCAGTTAATGCATCTCAATTATGAATCAGGTCCCCCTTCTCATATTTCTACAAATTATTCGAAATCAGCCCACACACAACACATAAATAGAAAATAAAAAATCTCATAAAAAAGATCCAACATCACATCACAAGAAAAGTAGGAAAAATAAAAACTCAAAACATCTTTGGGTATTAAAAATGTATATACATATCTCACTCCTAATAAATATCCTCCAAGACACCATTCTTCCACACAAAATGAACGAAAGGAATGGTTCTTCAACACAATGTATTTTCCAAACGATCTTAGATATCTATTAGATGCTGCAAGAATGTTGGGTCATCCACGATATCCAATAATCCCTATCCAAGGACATCAGAATAGTTGTGAGGATATTAGTGAAGTTGAGATAAATGGATGTCATCATGGATCCTCTCTATATATGTTAAATGTGCCAACTGATACGCTACCTCTCCAACTCACATCAAAACCACAAAGGGCCCTACCTAAGAAGGAAATGCCACCTCAAATTTTGTAAAAACACAACTTATTCGAGACCCCGATCATGGGTTTCATAGTTATTATCAGGGGGATGTATCTTCCCCGATAGATAAAAGATCATTACTATTTTCTACATTAACACATGTCCCAATTCTTGTTGGAAGGCATCCCAAAAAACCTCAAACATCCCCCTACTCTAGAAACTAAAGAACTATAGTAGTAAAAATTTTCCCAATCATGTAACCAAAATCTTCTTGTAACTAATCAATCCACCCAAAAGAATAGTATTACCTACTCAATTTGGTCAATAGGATATCAAGTTGAGAAAAAATGGGCAAAAACATCTCATAATTGTCTTCAAGACTAAGTAAATCGTGATCCACATAAATTTTTTCTGGTACTACCAACGAAATAGCTACCTCGACATTTGAAGGGTCCCCAACCACACCTTACTAATAATACATTCCTGAGAAAATGAACCTCTTGTTTCTAAAATATGCACTTGGAGAAATTTACATTGAGCTGATGGTGTTAAAGAACATCAAACAAAGTTATGAGATAATCAAAATGATCCTCCATTGACATCAAGTATACCAAGATAACATTGATGAATATGATGAAAAACTAGTCTAGGAACTCAAAGAACATAGAGTTCATAAACCCTTAAAACAAATATTATGTGACCTCATCACCCACATACACCGCTGACACACCTCAAAAAATCTATTATGGTCTTTAAATTTCATAGTCAACCCCAGGAGCATGGAAATACTCTCAATGTCTAGTCCCATAACATGGGCAAGAGAAGGTTCCAAAAAAGAGAGAAAATATCATGAATCCAACAAGGAGAAAACAAGGGTATTGAAAAACTAATCGTCCCTCTGATGATAGGTGGCCCCTCTCGCATTGTTCCCACCACTTCGTACCACTGACCACACCCAGATTATCTTCCTCTCTACTAACGAAAACCTCCAGGAACATGCTTGGGTTGAGTAACCAAAACCCAAGGAACATGATGTGGTTGAATTCAACCCAATAAATCCACCATCAGTAGAGAATATACATGTAGCTGCTTCTATTGGAACAGTCTCACTAGAAACTATTGTTGAGGTAGCACTGATCATGTCCACCTCCACCAAACTATGCTCAGGGAACCCCTAGGCACTAGTTGTGGTGACATCTATAAACCCCACAACCAAAACAAACTAAAAAATACCCTATTAAAATCATGTAAATCACATACCCCAAAATGGTGGAATGGAATCTGGTGAGTTCGACTCTCCACTTGTTAAAACCATTAAATCCATGGTGCCATATACCTTCCACTGGAAACTTTTTTCATTGAGGTACTATGGTGGTTCTCCCATCATGGTAAACATCCTCATGAGTTCATCTTATTTATCACCTCTTCCTTCTTATAAACCACCAGATAAGTTTTCCATGTTAAATTAGTAACTACATAATGTAGAGATGGACTGAGTGACTTATAAAGACATCTCACATGGGAATCCTCAGTTGGAAAAAAATCTCAGGTGAAATGTAGAATGTTCTTGAACTTGATTCCCAACTCCCAAACCATAACACTCCCCTGCTAAAGAGACCAAATATTTTTCACCTCCACCACCTTTATGGTCGATGAAAGGAACTCTACTCGGAACACCTTCTGTATATAGACTCATGAAACCTATTACTCCTTTGTCTCTCCTAGATACAAAATCTACGACTAATGTACAACTCCCCTATTCATAATTACTTCCAAAGGGAACTAATATCTCATCAGTGTCTACATCAAACTAAAATTGATATCAAGCTCTTACAGGTATCTCTTTTTCTCCACATCTAAAATGCTTCCCACGTACATCCCCAAATCGTACTGTTGGAAAGCACACAATGCCATCTTCCAAGACTCATCCCCCTCTTACAGATCAACCCTACAATGATCAGAGGGTTCATTCAACTATACCTAAACTACCAATGCCACACTTTGATGAAAAAAGACACTATAGAAGAATAAAAAACATGAATATCATAATCCCATTAGTATGGAATTTTTTTTTGAAATAAATTTCTTTCACTTAATCGATTTTAACATTCCCTAAAAAACAAATTAAAATATGAACAAAATACATCATGATGTATATACCTACCCAATGGATATACCATAGAAATAGTACCACCTCACATGGTCATTAAATAAGATCAGTGTTCGTATACTGGATCACCGGGGGTGGGGATAAAATCTTGTGTTCTAGCTAGTCTCTATAGGATATGTCTTGAAAAAAGGCCAAATGACTCTATTCCCAGACCAACCAATGAAATCCTCATGCTTCCTAACTCCAAAATCCACACTATTACTCAAACGTAAACTTTTAAAAAACTTTATTGTGACCTCCACCCTCCAAAGATACCACATTGAGGAGAGAGAGATAATGACCACCAAGTCATACCTCTAATAGGCCCCATGTTGGCAACAAGAACTGAGGGTATAAAATTATCTTGAAATGGGAGGCATGAACCTCAATAGTAAAAGTATGATCATAATATAAGATGAATCAAACAAATAGAACAGCAATAAATAATATAAAATGAAACAAAAACGATCCCTAATCCTTGTATTAATAAAACTAATACAAATATTAGTATCCCAAGTAATTTCCCAAAAGGAAAGCTAATTTAGTGACACATCATCTATGAAAATATTTGATCTAGTAACATGCAGCACGTTCCACATAATACTCCTGGAAACCTGAAAACATTTTCTATACATATGATGAGAATAAAAGTATACTCATTAGATAAACCAAAGTCTCCCATGCACATGTGAAAGAATCATACTAATGAACTAATGATACAATAGTAGAACAAAAAACACCTAAACAAGACAACTATCCACCCAAAACCCCATCAAGACATGGTCACCAAATAATGCACATCGAGTAATATTATATTATAAGAATCAAATCAATAATGGGTACCCACACCACATTCCAACTGGTATTACATTCTCACACCCTAACATCTTCAATCCCAAATCTCGCATACATTCTATATACCAAACTGCCCCATAATCATATGCACATCACATCTCACCCATATACACCTAGACCACCGCCCCACAAGCAGGGTCACATCACATCTCGCCCCTAGAAATCTGGTCAATTGTATCATAACCATTTCCAACACCACAGTAGTAGGGTATTGTGACATGTATGACATCAACCTCATTCCCTCTTCCTACATTTAACAACCCCACCAGAATTCTCCCCATAATGACGGTCATATCACATCTCACCTGAAAACACTAGGTCCATCACATCTCATTCAAAAGCACCTTATCTATCAAAACCACTATTTAATTAAATAACATACCTTTAGCCATCCCAACATGTGAAATACCTTTCAATAATAAAAGAGTGAGTGGGAAATATCTTGTATCCAACCATCTATCCTCCACATTGGATGTCAGGAATTACACCCTTTGTGTGACTATGTGTAGGTCGAAACATAATGCTTGATGGGAATAGGGTCCATATATAAATAAAAATAAATATACAATTATATATATATATTAACTCACAAGACCATATTATTGGTTCAAAACCAAACTCTAATCAACTCACAACATTATCACTTTCACTTCCACATCTAAATGCAAAACACCACAAAACAATACACAAGCCTCATTTTATATTTCTAACAAATTTAAATGATCTAGACAATTATTTTCATTATTTATCAACAACCACATTTTACCATGCATCCACCATTTAATTATTTTTCAACCATTTCCATCCCATTAACCAAAACAACCCATACCATTTCAGTCATTGTTGACCAATGTATTATAATTATATTTATTATTATTATTCTATAACTGCTGAGGAATATAGAAAGAAACCACCACCTTCCTATCCTAATAGCATGGGAAAAAAACACCTCTACACACCAATAGATTGTACAACGAAAAACGTCATAGTCCCAAAAGCATGGAAAAAAACTACATTTCCACCCACAAAAGAACATTCGGAAAACCACATTGCTAGCCCAAAATCATTAACAACAAACCATCAGTCACACATTCCCCAACCACAAAAAAATCACACATAACTACCCCAAAAGCAAGACCACACATCACAACATTTCAAAAAACATATTATATATTTACCAATGGGATTTAATCACATGGCAATTAAAAATAGTGGTTCTATTACACAATCCATAATACTAAATAAGAAATTTTATTAACTAAATATAAGTGGATTTCTGATTTCCATTTTTTAGTGGTATCAAAACAACCACAACAAAAGTATCAGTCAAAATGCATATCATCCTTTGAAAAAATATCTCAAATGCCATAATTCTTAATTGGTAATCATGCATATACAATCACAATATCACAGCCATATAAAATCCATAAAGAATGTGAAAATTCCTTTTTATCCATTCAATTTCATTTTAAATGGTTATTTATAATTGATTAATCTATCACTATCATAACCCATAGGTAAACAAAATTGAACCCTTCCTGCAAGATAAACAATAAATTGAAATGGTGGATTTCATACCTAAAAGAAGAATTCCAACTCACTATATACCATAGGGCGAACAATAACTACCCAAAAACTATAATCACACCACGAGAAAAATTGGAAAAACCAATAATTCACCCAAATACAATCAAAATAAATCCCAAAAACATAACCCAAACCAAACCACCCACCATAGTGAAACCATAAAGAATAAAAAATGGAAATTAATGAGAAAATATGTGAACTCAACACGAATCAATTACAGGAATTTTCGAATAAAATATCATCGAAAATAATACCAACCTCATGAAGAGGGAGCCTCTAGATCTCGTGTAATTATTTTTACACCTGATTTATTACACATTGTAAACTAGCATAAAAGAGGTTTTGATTCACCTTTACAGATTTTGGGCTCTTTAAATGGTGTGTATTCTCTAAACTTCTAGATTTTAACATCCAAAATCCTCTAAGTATACTCTAGGCCACCTCTAAGAATCTCCAACACCAAAAAAATGAAAAGTAATAGACTAGGTCGGTACAACCCATTAAAAATTCAATATCTAGTGGAGCATTATTCAATGTTAAAAATTTTGTTGGACATAATTGAAAGAATTCATGAGTTACATTGAGTTATACATTATCTGAATATGTATTTAGAAAGTAAGAACATACTCATTATATGGATAAATAAATAGATTAAGGATATGAATTTCAAGGTTACATATCTTATTATCATTCAGTGTGATAATAAAATGTCTATAAACATGGAAAGGAATCGATAACAGTATTCCAGATCTAAACACACTGATATTAAATACCATTTTAAAATGGAAAAGGTTGAAGAAGGAATATTGAAGCATGGATTTGTTCCACATAAGGAATATATAATTGATATTATAAATAAGACACAAACAATTGGGTCATTAAAAACAAGAAGCTATAAATGGGGGTGAACCCAAGTACTCAAGGCTGAGGTGTGTAATTGTTTAAGTTTCTTCCTCTCTTAAGTATTTTTAAATCAGTATAAAACGAGATGATGTGGGAAATAAAATGTTATAACCATTCTATTTATTGATGAACTATTTTAATTTCCTTTTTAAGTGAATTTATAAAAGTATTTGTGAAATATATTTTATATGAAATTCTAATTATGTTTTTTGAAATTGGAATTTACCAAATCTGTTACATAAGGTTTCCACGTGTGTCTATGTTGATCAATATTTTATTTTATACTGATCTATATCATGTGGAATTGTATTTTATTAATCTGTAGAACTTTTATTAGAATTGATGAATTTAAAATATTCAAATTGTTTTCTATGTTTTTATTATCAATAAACGGGATAATATCTGGATGGTATAGAAACAAAGTCCAAAGTGGGAAATTGTTGAACCCACTTGAAGAAGATGTTTTATTTTATTAATAGTAGTTTAAGAATAATGATTAGTTTTATGATATTAATGTGAAAGATAATTAATGATGTTGTGTTTGAATATTGTAGTCTATAACAGGATTCATTATTGTTTAAAACATGGTTAGATGTTAGAGAAACTAGATAATGATCATAAAGATTTAATAATATTTTGTGTTATATATTATATCCTCTGGGTGATATTGTTATTGATTTTATGTTTTTATAGATATCCCAATAATATTTTGGAAGTGTTGAATTGATTCTATAATTTTTGAGTGTCAAAATTCTGAAAAAATCTTGATCTCTGTGGGGATTTTTATCTTTCATTTCACATTATAAGGATTATTGATAAATCTTTTAAATATTATTCTATAATAAATGTGTTATTTTTAAGGTTCATTTCAATTAATTTTAAATTTGATCGTGAATATATTGAGGAGGATATTGTTAATGAATTTTTAGATAATAGAAAATCAATGAACATTAAGAGGTTAATTTCATAATATTTTAAGGTTTTATTATAGTTTGTGAGTTTTTTTCATCATGTAACATTCTATGGGAATATCGTAAGGATCCATAGGAACCACATATGGTTGATTCTACAAATTTTAAACTTTACTAGAACTAATTAAGGTTCCAAATTCGTAAGATTTATTTTAGAGATAAATATATCATCATACTATTCTAGAATAAGTTCATACAGTTGATAGCTAGACTTCATAATGATGAAAAAATTATTTTAATGATTATATACTATTATAAATACTTTGGAAAATTGGATTGGAAATTATATCATATTATGTTGTATTCCTCAAAACATTTCCAACCATCGTCGACTTTAATTCATGGTTTTAATATTAATCCATGCTTCTCGCAGATATTTATAAATAATTTTTTAAGAGAGATTTGGAACTATGAAGAGGGATTATGCACCATGAATATTTTGTTTTAAATAAAAATGGTTTTCCCAGATTCTATAAAGTGACAAGTTGAATCATGTGGTTACGTTAATGTGTTCATGTATGCTATTATTGTAAAAATTTATGATCATGGATTTTGTAGAAATTTAAAAGGGAAAATATAGTGATATTTATTATTATCTTTTTGAACTACATTTTGATTCATGAGGATAAATAAAATAAAGAATAAAAAGTCCCAATGTGAAATTATTGATTATTTATTAGATTTTTAATTAAGTGGAAAAAATATATTGAGAGACCACCTTTTCTTCAAATACTTTCCACTTGAGATGTAGTTAAAATAAGAAATTGGAATAATGTGATTCATTAAAAATAACGGGAAAACATTATTTGTATTGAGAGTAGCTAAGTGGGGTTATTTTTTGATGAAGAAGAGAAATATAAATATTTCATCAGTATATTTGAAGTCTCAAATATACATTACTGACCATTTATTAGATGGAATTTTTTTATATTGGTAAAATATTGTAACAGAATGAATCGATCCCATATAATATGTTTATGTCCATACAATTTATTTTCCGAAAATATTAATAATAATAGGAGAGATGTGTGGGGGTGGATAAAAAGACAACTCACCAGGGTCATATTCATCATTTTAGGTAGAAATAGTCATTAAAAAAAGGTGTTGTGTTCATTTATTTTATGCATCATTATGAGTGTTGAGTAAGTAGTGTTAAATATGAACTAGTGTAGAGGGGATTTTTTAGTTAAAAAAATATAAATTGATTCCCCCCAATCCTCATTATATATATATCTCTTCATGTTATATTCTCAGGTACATAATTATAAGTCTTTACTAGTACCAAAAGTCACTAAATAAGGGGAATTTATTAGTTCTATAATTTAATGAAAAATGGATTCCTTTATAAATACAAATAAAGGCACAAACAAAGGATATACTATATAAAATTTTTATTAGTGATAATAAAGGATTATTTTTATTAGGATTTTTTTACACTGACAAAGACATCCCTTTATCAGTGAATTTTTTATCATTAATAATTTTCAACACATTATTTATATAAATACATAACGGTGAAATTCAATAATAATATTTCAAAAATATTAGGGTTGCATCTAGGTTATGTATCATATATTGTGGGAGGTAATGCCCTTGAAAAATTAAGACCCACTGTGTGGTGTTTTATTTGGTTATATTTCATCAATTCTTACTAGTAATTATTGTTTTATATTATTTTTATTCTTATTGTTAATTATGTTATTATTTTAATATTAATGGTCATTTAATCTACATGATAGTTTTTGATTTATATTTTTATTATGTATAAGATATTTTATATTCTCACCTTCATAACTCCAATTTTTATATTTTTTCAATTTTTTATTAAGATAAAGTATGTCTTATTAGGATTACTCATGGTCATTATTATGAAAATATATTGGGTATGATCTTGACTAATACACATTGGGTAGGGTTCAGAATCAAAAATTTGGACCTATGAAATCCCCCCCTCCCAATAATATTGGGGGAGATGGCATTTCCACCCACATGTGATGGAGGAGGTAGTGAGAGTGTGGGGACTAATTGGACACATTAGTCATGGTGACACATTAACTATAAGAGATGTGGTGAGAAACATGTCTGTTGAATCGTTCTCCATGGGGGAGGGGTATGAGGCTTGTAGGAGTGTAGGTGATATAGGGATGGGGGCATGAAATAATACTAAGAACATATGAAAATTAAAAAATTTCTTTATACCTTAGGGCATTCATGTAATATACCTCAAGGACTTTTGCTCCACCGCAATTTAGGTCCTCATGTCATCTAGAAAAACATGGCCCTCATAGATGAATTATATTCTTTTTAGAGAGGTATGAGGTCTGACCCAAGAGTGTAACTAAAATGTGTTATTTATTTAGTTTTTTATTTAATAAATGAAATAAAAATTATTACTATAATTATTATTTCTATTTCCATTATTATTATGGTTATTGAGTTAAAATTGGAGAAACACGCCACTCTTCTTGATTGGTTCATCAGGAAAATATGGCCATGAGAGAACCATTCCTACTCTATCTTATTATAATTAAGAATCTATCATAAAATGCCTATATGTTCAGATTATGGTAATTATTATTTTTCTTATCCCTATTATTATTCAACACATACTTCATCAATTTTTACAGTTATACTTTTCTTCACACTTAACAATATAGATTTAGGGGACTTCCAAGGCACATTGAAACCCCTGATATTGATGAAACTTATTTCTATAAGTGAATAGATGGCCTAAATTTGAATCTAACTCAAAAAGGTAGAGGGTTTTTAATTTAATGATTATGTAGTAATTATTTATAAAAATTATAATTATTTAAAACCCATGGATGAATAATAGAAATTAGGAAATATGTTGTTCATTATTATAATGGTTTTTATGAATGATCTTATGTCTATGGGACTTGAGGATTAATTTTAAAATTAATAAATCTTATAAATGGATCTTATTTTTCTCTATTTAGGTTATGAAATATACAATCTCAATTGTATTAAATTAAATAATAGCTTTTATATGATTAAATACATTTATTTTGGGGTTCATATTGGTTTATCAAATAATAAATGTGTGAATCAAATTTATGTAATGCCATATATTATGATTTATTTTGTATGAAAAGATATTATTAAAATAAAATTTATTTATTTATTTATTTCTTCACTTAAAACCATGGAATAAAATAATTAGTGAATTGTTTTTCTGATTTATTATTTTTATCTAGAATGACCAGGGGTTTGGAGACTAAACTGGGTTTTTGTAACAACACTTACTCTATTTAGTTTTATTTGATAATTTAATAATGAATTGGTCATCATTACACCCATTTCAGTGAAATTAATTATTTTTAACCACATATAAAATGAATAGTTTCTATATTTTAATCCATTGAGTGATAAGTTAGTTATAATTTTTCAATTTTATTTTTCCTTAAGGATCATAACCATTGATATTTCCCAACATCTAAACTATCAACAGTGGTGCACTCCTATATAACGTCTATCTAGGACTCTTAATATAATATGATTTTGAGGGGTCCCATTAATTTTAATTTTTTTTCAATTCAATTTTATAAAGTGATTATTTTAATTATATTTATTTACATTGGTAAATTAAAATATGTGTATCATTTCTCTTTTTATATAAGCTGAGAACATACCATGAAAATTCATTTAGTATAAATTTATTCATTTATCCCCTTGTTTTTTAATGATTATTTTATCATCATACATTCTCATTCAATTGTATTGAATTTGGTAAGCTATATAGGGAGAGAATATACATTTATATCTATTTTTAGGACATTTTAACATGTATGTTTCTTTTTTTATGAATTTATAATGAATCATTTGAGTAATATAACTAAATCACATTGAGTGTGTTATGCTTACCACCATCATATAATCCATAGTTTATAAGATGTTTTTTTAACTTGAGTTTAAATTATATTAATGGATATCACTCACAGTATATGGTAATGGTTGGTTGCAACCATCAATAAGAGTTTGGAGAGATTTTAATGTGATGTCCTTACATGGGATATAATAATTAATTATGCTTTGTTATATACTTTAATTTTCATGTCATGTTTATACCTGATCCAAACTTATAATTATTATATTTACACAGGTGAATTAGTCATGGGCGTTATGAATTTTATTTAAACTTTTAATTTTATTTCATTTTCATAATTATAATTATATTTAATAATATTTAGAGGGAAATTGTTCTTCTATTTGTTTTACCATCACCATAATTCTTAGCCTTTGGTGATTCCTAGAATCTATTTGAGGTTAGTTGTGATACATTTATGTTTTATGTAATTTGTGTCATGTTTTTACAATTCTTTAAGTCTCATCGCATCATGAAACCATCATCCAACTAAGAAAATACATTTTCCAAATGTAAAACTTTTCAATGAAAACTCTATTAAAGAAATTTTTTTTACAACTATAAAAAATTAAAATTTTATTAATTTCCATAAAAAATATTCTTCTTACCATAATTCATGGAACCCAAGTAAATTTTTATTTTACATCAATAATATCAATTTTTTTCATACAATTTATATAAAATTCTTCCCATATTCCTAAAAAATTTATAATTCTTATCACATTTGTTTCTGAAAAATCATTGTAATCCCATAAATTTTTTTCTATGTGATGTTTTAGAAAGATAACATTATTGATTTGCATCAATTTTCTCATCATATTCATTTAGGGTCATATTCCCAATTTTTTTGAAGAATTTTTTTATATAACACATCTCAATTTTCATAAATAGATTTTTATTTAATGTTCATGGAAACCCTTACATTTTATTCTAATACAAATACGTCAAGTGTGATGTGATAAGAAAAAAGTGATCAATAAAATAATTAAAATGGTAATTTATTTAAAATAACACAATTATTTGGATATATAATGTATGCATTTTTATTACCATGCACATATTTTTTACTAGATAAATTTTTTGAGTATAATCATCATAAAAGACATATTAATTCAAATTGAACTATAAATATACTATGTAGATGGTAAAAACCATTGTAATATAAAATATGTATCTTACTAGATAAAAATAAAAATTTATAGAACTTTACTCTATACATAATTCATAAATATATTACACATTTATCTACATCAAAAATTATATCATGTAACACCACCAAATTATAATATAGGACCATTGTTTTTGACAACGTAAGTGACATTCAATAGTAGCTTAGAAGAAAATATAATCCCTTGACACATTAAGATATATTATTTATAAAAAAATAAATATCATTAATAGAATTTGATACATGAAATAACTAAATTTATCATGGATTATACACAACAGTAATTCTATCTAGCATTACATGAAACACCCAGTTCAAAAAAATGTGACCCATTATTGAAATATTATTATTTAATGTGATAGTTACCACCGAGTAATTAAAATGGAGGTTATGGATAGTATTATATAAATAATTCTTAAATACATTTCACACATGTTCATTTTTATTAGTTTATTAAACATTAAATAAGAATCATTTTAATGGAAAATAAATGTTTTCCGAAAAAAATGTATTATTATAAAATACAAATTAGTGATGCTTTGGAAAAATTATTTAAATTAGTTTTTAAAACCATTATAAAATTTCATTGAAAAATTCAATTTCATTATTCATATCCCAATAAAAAAATTCTTTGGGTGAAATTTTATTAATTTTATTAAAAGCTTCATTTTTTTATTAATAGTGAAGCATTACTAACTTTTCATTGAAAAGTGAATTTTCATTTAAATTATATATAAGGATAAATTATATTTTGAAATAGTTTTAATGAAACATGAATTAAATTATATATAAATTAGTAAAATTTAGGTTATTTTAGTTATTTAAAAATTTAATTGTGATATAAAAACTCTTTATACTCTTGAACATTTTCTAATTGAAAATTTATTTTCTCATCATGTCTGTGTGATTAATTTTAAATTATATTTTAAAAAATATGTGGTTTGATCATGAAAAAATTGATTCTATATTTTAAATCATAATAAATTTAATTTATAATGATTTGAAATAAAAAATTTTCCGAAATGAATCATGAAAATTGTAAAAAACTTGATTATTGTGGTTTATGTAAAAATGAATTTATCATGGGGTTAAAGCAAAGGGATATGTTAGAAAATGACCTAAAAATATCAAAAAATTATTTTATGGCCATATTTCAATAATATTGTTCCAAAGTTAGAATATATATCCCTTTTAATGATTATTTCATTTAAATTTATTTTTCATTATGGATTATTTTGGTGAATTTCAATGAAATTTCAAAGACGGTTCTCTTTCCCCACTTATAAAAGGGAACTACCTCAAATAATTTCTTCAGACCTCCCAAACCCATTGGCTCGACCATACATTACCAATTCACTCCCCAAAATCATTATTAATATTCTATATATTTTTATCCTCCAAGAAGACAATCCATAGGGTCCTTAACATGATATCTAAAGGTTGATTAACTTAGAGAAAGAGTTTTAAAAATTATTAATCGAAAGGATGTGTGAGGAAATTCATTTCTGAAATAAAATATGGTTTATTAGGTTAATGTTCTACTTTGTTGATTTTTTCACTCTAAGTTATGGGTATAATGCGTTTTTATTACATTTTATTGTTTTTAAACTTGCTTTATGTGGATTTATAGATGAAACAGATAATTTAATCACTGATTAATTCTCACTTCAACGTATTGAACAATGTAAAGGTTTATTTCACAAACTCTGTCTAATCGAGATTGTTTATTCTTTAATTTCATTTAAATGAAATTAATTTCCAATTTTATAACAAATTTGTTCCATTCCTAATACTATTTTTAATCATGGTACTTTCAACTAATAGTATCATACTCCACTCTTTCCTACTTAAATTAATTGAGAAACTATTTTTAAGAAAATATAACTTCATTTATCTCCTTGAATATAAATATTTTTTTCAAAATAATTTATTTTTTAATTTGATTTCAAAAATGATTTTAACCATTTATAATTGACTTATTAAATGAATATATACCCATTTGTACTATAAAAAAATCAACAGAAAATTATGTCATTTTAAAAACAATGATCATATGGATTTTACTGAATATGTAAAATAAATCTTCTAATTGTTTTCCAAAGAAGGATCCTTCAAAAAAAAATTATCGTGAAAAAATGAAGTTATTTCAACTTATACAAGTTTTATATAATTACCCTCCATCGTGATTTTAATTTCTATGATTCTTACTTTGAATATATATATATTTATTTTAAATTAAAATGATTTAATTATAAATTCCACTTTTTTTATTTTTTTCAAAAATATTTTCAATGTAAAAAAGTGTAATTTTTATAATAAATATTATAGTAATATATATAAATATTTTCATCTATTTCAACATCCAATATTGAATTTTATGTAGAGGAGGTACTCTAATTACACCAATAATTATACTTTTTTGGACTGTTTAGGCTCATTTTGACTATAGAAAGTGTTGATATTCAATATTACCAGTTATTCCAATATGGAATGTTCTTATATTGTTAAAAAATTCTTATTTAGTAGTATTATTCACTATTACGGGAATTAATTGGATATAGTAAGTGATGGATGGGGCCCACTATAGCCCCTCAATAAATAGGTAGGCCTTATGAGACAAACTGGATATGGTTTTCGATGAGGCCTTATACATTTATATATATATATATATATCATTGCATGAGGACTCAAAAATATTAGATATCTTTTCACAAATCCTTTTCTTGTATTTGATATATTATCATGAAGCCTTGATGTTATTTTTTAGATGCCCATCATTATTTATTCTATTTTTATGAAATATGTTATTGATATTCTATGTGATTATTCGATCAGTAAAAATATCCATGGTCAATTTTAATTATTATGTGAATATTTATTTGAAATTATATTATAATATTTTATTATTTCTATATTATTCCCATGTTACTAATTAAATGGAGTGTGTGGCATTTTTTTCCATGAAATATTTTTTATTCCATATTTATACATATATTTTTCCATACACTTACTCTTAATGAGAATCTAATCCAACTCCTTTCTTGTGTCTTTTTCCTTGGGATAACAGGATGTATTTTATGATTGATATGCTTGGATATTCTAAGTGGAATAGTGTAGTTATCAAGAAAATAATAAGTTGTATTATATAATTTAAAATTTAAATGTGATTCAAGTATATATCTAGTTTACAAAGAGTACTGAACTATTTGGTCCATTTGGATGTGATTCATTATACCTTATTCCAATTAAAAAATATGGAATTTTATCCATGCTTCGAGGGTTGGGGTTGATACAGTTGTTATTTGATGAAGTTTAATATAAGAGTTCAGAAATATATTTGGAATACCATATGTAATTTAAATTAACATTATGATAGAGTTTGATTATAAGTGGATAAGAACATAATAATGTTTTGTTAAGGTATATATTTTTTGGGTTTTCCTAGAAATATATCCCTATATTCATACTACATGTAGACATAGTTCTCGCATAGAGGTTCCTGGGAGTAATAACTCTAAAACGGTTGCACTGGTCTTGACCTGATCATCACTTGGTGCATGAAAACGTGCCTTACTGTGCACTTGGTTTGATATTACATGGGTAAATTCTTAGTATAATTTAAATTTAATTTTAAATCAATTATTAGGAATTTGAAAATAAGGATATCCCCAGAGAAATCATTTTTATGATTATGATAATAGCTCTCCCTATTTTTTTTCTAAAATATGATAGGTGTTTCACTATTTTATTGATTTTACAATATGTTTCATAATGTAATGATATATTCTAGTGCATTCCATTGATTAAAAATGACTCCAATAAGAAATAATGTGAACCACACCAATGCTAGTAATCCAAAGAGTAAGAATGGATTTTCATTGATAGGTTTAATCCAATATTTATAATGGAACTAGTCTCCTAAAAATTCTCACCATATGATGACATAGAATCATGTAATAACTAGTTTGATAAAACAAATTATCTATGTATTATGTACTTATATGGAATTATGATAATTAGAGTATGTATAGGTTAAAAGAGGATAAACAGAAGATGGGAAAGAAGGATTTTCTAACATGTGATAATTGTGGAAAGATATTCCTTGGTATATTCTTAAAATGAATGAGATTTTAATAATATTGTGGAGTGAAAGGCCATTTTTATAATTATTTCAAGGGTAAGAAAAAAATTATTGATGTACCATGCTTCAACTTTAATGATATGGGGAACTACAAAAATGAATGTCTCAATAGCCAAAATAATATACCTTTAGAGAATCTAATGGATAATGGTTAAGATTATACTATTACCATGGATGATGATAATAACCAATATACTTCTATTTCTATTAAATAATAATATATTTTGATTATTTTATAGGAAATATCTTGGTTATACTGATTATGAGTTATATAGGTATTTCATTGTAGTAATTTTTCATTAAGGTTTTTAAATTTTTTGTTGAATGGTATCGATGTCAAAGAAAAATGATTCAATGGGAAGTTTCACTTGATGAATAACACATGATTGAGGACCCTTTGTATATTATTAATGTTGAGATAATGATGTTATGATGAAGATATAATTTATATGGATGGACTAAATTGGATAGTACTGAAAACCTTAAAACATATTAATGATTTTTTGACAATGTGGTATATGGTTAATGGAGTTTACAACTTTTTCGTATTTATGGAATGTATCAAATAATATGTGTTTTACTTAATAAATAATGATGTATTAATTTTTTTAACACGATTTTATAGTAATTTCTGTTATTACCATTTTTGAGTTAAATATAATGAATTTATTCTCACATTTGGTATGTGGCAATTGAGATCTACTTTATATTGTATGGATTAATTATCAGTTCATTTTGTAAATTCATTGCCCTTCATTCTAATGTTTTGTATCTTAATCTTTTATAAGGGTCTTAAGGATAACCATTTATGAAATGGTTTCAATTAAACTATTGATGTGGTTTTGATGATTAATATATTAATTCACCATGTGGATATTTATACATATTCGTAAACCTGTGTTAAACATGCTTTTTTTTTGTAAAATTCATAGAGATAGATGAAAATTATTTTCACTCTTTTATAAATATTATGATCTATTAAAAGTGAAGTTCAATTAATCAAGACTAAAAAATTTCATTTTTGGATAATCATTTCTTGGATTAAGGGATTAATTAGAGGTTTATCAAAAGAACATTAAAAGGATGAAATTATGATTATGAAATAGAAACACATCAAGTAATTATATTTCCTTATATTATTAGAATGTAAAATAATTCATCATCTTTAGGAAAAACGATCTTGAAAAAATGTTATCCCATTACATTAATATCTAATAAATCAGTGGTCTTTTAAGTCATCATAGGTTTATGGTTTTGAGGCCCTTAAATTTAAATTGATCATTTAATTTCTTGTAATAAATGTTCTCAATCGCATTCTTTAATTATTTATTCCTTTCCTCCATGACAATATCATCACATTTAAAAAAATTATATTATGTAAAAACATAGTAATGTTTTAATCCATATGATCTTTATACTCTCTTTCCTCTATTACTAAGAGGATAATTTATTAAAACTTTTTATTATATGACTTTTCAAAAAAATAATTTTCAAATTTCAAACCCTTCTTTACCAAGATAATAACAAAATTAAGAGGATGAAATTTATTTACAATGGGAAGAATGTAATACACTGAAATTATATAATAATAACATTATATTTGATAGAATATTTGACACAAACACTAGAATTAGAAGAAAATATGATACCCTAAAACATTATGAAATATTTATTTTTAACTAAATTCAATCTCTTAAACACAATTATTTTCATGCATGAACTTAGTTTATCTTTCGTTACATGCAACTAAATGTTTTTATTACAATACATGCAACATTGAGTTTAAACGAAATGTGAAAATTTTTAGAATACTATTATTTAATGTGATGGTCATCAAAAACCCATTATAATGGATGGTATATAGTATTAAATAAATATTGGAAATATATAATTTTTACATTTTCATTTATTATTTATTGATTACTAATAAAATGAGATTAAATTAAAATAAAAAGATATGTTTTCTAAAAACTATATCTTTCTAAATGATGGATTAGATATGCTCTGTGAACATTATTTAAACTATGTTTTACTAATTTTATAAAAAAAATTGGGAAAAATAAAATATCGTTTTTATAAATGAATATAAAAATTAGATTTGCGTGGATTCTTGAGATTTTATGGACAAGTTTCATTTTTAGATTAATAGTGAAAATCTAAACAATTACAATTGAAAAGATATTTTTTGTATTAATTTTTGATAAGTTTAAATTATTTTTTTTAGTTAGTTTCAGAGATAAATTATTTCAATTATTTATCATATAATTAATTTAGGAAATTTATTAATTTCCATATTTATTTTTTGTATAAAAACATTTTTTAATATTGAGCATTTTATCATCGAGAACATGCTCTCGTGTCCCATATTAGGGATTAATTATAAATTAAAAACTTTCATATATGTGAATTAAATATGGAAAAAAATAAATTTTATATTATTAATAATAAAAAAATTTAATTTATAATGAGGTCAAACTAATTTTTTTTAAAAACATTGATAGTGGAAATAGTATAAAAATAATTATTGAAGTTAAGGTAAAAATGGATTTATTGTTTGTTTCAAATAAAATGATAGGGATTTAAATGACCTACCAACATGTCATAATATTATTTTATTCCCATATTTCTAACAAATCCTTCACATTCTCTAATATATGGCATTATTTATTTAATTTTTGATGAACAGATTTAACATTTTGGATTATTTTTTAAAATTTTCATGTAATTTCCATGGTAGTTCCCTTTTCCCACATATAAAAGGGAACTCCGTCCCCTTAATTCGTCACACCTCAAAAACCCTTTGGATCATAAAACCCTACCCAAGTCTTTCACTAAAATCCTTATTTACATTCCAAAGCTTCTTGTCTTCCCAAAAATCCACCCATGGGGTCCTTAAGAGGAGATGCTATGGTGGTTTCTCTTAGAGAAAGAGGTTAACTAATGTTCAACCAAAATATTCTGTAAGGTAATGGATTTCAAAACTTTATTTCTATTAAATAGGTTAAAATTATACATCGTTGATTATTTAATTCAAAAATTATGTGTATAATAAATTTTTATTACCATATGTTGAATATCTAATTTTTATGTGGATTTATAGTTTAAATACATAATTGATTCATTTATTGTTTATCACTTCATTGTTAGGATCATTATAAATGTTTATTTCATAATGTCATTCTAATCAAGATTTATTATTCTTAAATTTTACGTTGAATGAAATTATATTAACATTTCTTAAAAAACCATTTAATTTTCTTCTCCTATAGTAATTAATGACATATTCAATTAATAATACCATTTTTCAACACATTGGTACTTAAATTAATTGAAAAAAATGTTTTTAAGATAATTTGACTTCATTTCTCTCTTCATTCCGAAATAAATTTTATTTCAAGACATTATTTTCTAAAATTGATTCCAAAAAAGATTTATCCTTTTCAAAACAACTTATTAATGTAATTTTAACCCATTTTTACATTATTTAAAAATCATAGAAATAATAAGTTGTTTTCAAAATAATTTATGTTTTCATTTTACCAAATATGTGAATGGAATCTACCTATCATTTTATGATAATGGAACGTTTATAAATTTTTACATTGAAAAAGGAAGTTTATTTTAAATTGTAGAGAATGTACAAAATTACCCCCTTTACAATGATAATTTCATTGAATATTCTTTTACATTTTTACATAGTTATTTTCAAGGAAAACAATATCTTTATTATGTGCATGGTTTTTTGAATTTTAAAATAATGTGAAAATTAAAAATGGATATTTTCTATAATAAATATTATAGTAATATTATTATATTTTGTCTGTTATATAAAAATGTTTTGTTCGATATTATATTGAGGAGGTAATATAAGGATACAATTCATTATATTTTGATGTAAGGTTTATGATTAGTTTTACATGGTAATGTATTGAAATTCTTTATGAATAGTTCTTCTAATAAAGACAATTATTGGTTTTATTAAGGTATGTTCATTTAGTTGTATTATTTATTCATATTAATGATTAATTTGAATTAGTAAGTGATTTTATGGGACCTCTATATCCCCTTGATGTATCAGAATGTATGATAAGACAAAATATATATGGTTTTGTTTGAGGCATTAACCATTTAGATATATGTCTTGGCCTGAGGTATCAATAGTATTAGACGTCTTAAAACAAAACCTATGCAGTTTTAGATATCTCGTATTGAGGCATTGATGATATGTATTAGATTTAAATTGTCATAACCCCCTCCCCACATGGTATTCCCCTCCGAGTCTGGAAGTGCGAGAAGGGAGATAGTGACCCCCAAGTCCCACCTCCAGTAGGCCCCGAGTTGACGACTAGCACCAATGGTATGGTAAACACACAAATGGGAGGCATTACCCACTAAGAGAACACATTTTAATGATAGTGATAAGATTGACACTAACCAACTCTAACTCAAACTAAAAGATAAATGAAATTCGATGTACACATATGTAATGTCAAGAAAAACTACAACAACTAAAAGGGGAAACTCCACGTACCCAAAAGAAAGTAAAAACAACAGCAACCACAAATCCCAAATAGCTCCTGCAACCCCAAGTTAGTAGAAACCATTCTGATCACTATCATGCACCAAGTGACAAAAAAACAGTTTATATATACATAGGGTGACTATAACAGTATCCTCAGTAGGATCCTCCTTGAAGACTCTCGTGCAAAAGTAAAGAAAGCATGCTAAACCAAAGTGAACATCAAGTGAAACTAACTCATCACCTAAAAAGGCATACCATTTTCACAACATCACCATGGATACTCTCAAAATGTAATGTGTAAAATAGAATATAATAAAGTATATCAAGGTTACCCCATTACTACTTGCCCATAGGTTTGCCTCTTTTCCCCAACGTCGCATGTCCTAAGTATCTCTCTCAAAAAGGCTTGCTCGCAAACACCTGGAAAGCACCACAACATGCAACTCATGTAATATATCCACCATGTCTATGAACCAAAGTACCCATATAGTTTCTAGAAGCCACCACAGCTTGCATAACGTTTATCATACGTCAGGAATTAAACCTCAAGTTGTGATAGCCCATATAATGAATAAGGATCCTCAAGACATCATGACCAATAGATGTCACACCTATAGTAATCCATAGGAAACCATATCCTGAATAAATGTCTGTGAATAACCATAGACATTACAGCACTCTACACACATATACGGGAAAAAATAACAGTTGTTCATACCAGCACAAGTAACTACCAAGAGAACAGAGCGGGGCCAAAGGGGGTAGTCATCCATCCATCCTCCAACCAAAATATTGGGGAAAACTCACCCCAGGGCTGAGAATCTCGGGGGTGTTAGTTACCCTAACTAACAGGGTGGAGTATCATTTTGATAGAGAATAAAGTATAGAATATACTATATCTCACAACCACACTATGGGCATAACCTAGTTTTAGACTCAACTGCAGCTAACATCTCTCCAACTCTCAGCTACCACTTCTAAGACTAGGTATCCTATAAGAACACAACCATTTCAAAAAAATATTTAATTACATAATTACCTTTTTTCAAGTTCACCTTATGTTAATTATTACTTTAAAAGTTAATTATCCATTAACAATTCCACATTATATTTCATTAGAATCACTCCCAAAGTACATTTTCCCTTTAAATTGTAACCTCAGCATTGTGTCCCAGCAATCCCCAACCCCACGGGTTAACATCATTTATACAATTATTTATTTACATCATTACATTCCAAAATTCCCAAGAATTCTATAAAATGATTCTACACTACTAAACTCAAGGGGGATCAACACAATGACTGGATGAACTACCCTTCAAGCCTTTTCTTCCTCTAGCATGATCGTAGGCCCATCCTTATTTGAGATGCTAAACATGAAAATCTTATGGCACACCAAACACGCCATCTCCCATTTTGGAAGAAGGGTAAGCAGGATCGGCTGACTTGAACAGTGGGGAATGTAAACTAGATAGAAAACCAAAAAGAATCAGTAAGAATACAAACATTCACATATAACCCATTTAATCATCCCTATTGTCCTACCCGACACCCACATGCATAAATTGATGCATCTCTTTATTCTAGGAGTTAGCTTTGGCGACAAATAGTATGCCTTCATGCCCCCACATATCACAACAGCCATCCAGGCTCACATCAGAACACAAGTGGTAGGGAAAAAACATTATATCAATTGGTCTCCTGGCCCTTAACCAAAAAAAGGGTAACTCAGAACCCTAAAAGGAACTACCTTTTATCAAATAACCAGTTCTTTAATCCATCTTGAATTTAACGATTTATTATTTATAGGTTCCAAATTCGGGAAACCTAACCAGAAATCTATCACAAATAATTAAACATGATTATTACACTGATCTGTTGACCATCAAATTACAATAAGAAAAATTAGATGTATTTACATGCCACTTTATCATTATCCAAACAATTATCAATTAATTATGTTTTTACATTCTTGACCAATTTTTATCAAAAATGAAAAGATAAACAAAAAATTCATAGATATCACACTATCTAGATAAATAAGAGGCAACAACATATGATCGATATCAATTTTTTTATTTGGATCAAATATTTACTATGTCGATTCCATTGTGATAAAGTGAGAATAAACATGATAAGAATATAGTTTCATATAAAAGAAAAGAGAAGAAATGAATCCCCTACCTCAAATGGTTATTGACATTCTTTATAAGAGAACGAGGCACATAACATGTTATGATCTCCTCCTCCCGTGACAACAATTTTAAACCGGGGACGCAGAGACACCACCACACCGATCGACACCCAATAAAATTATATTAAGAACCTGGAGATACCATTACATAGAAGGGAAATTAGAAATATAAGGAGATGAACCCAAAAAAATAATGATAGATCATACCTTATATCAAATATTGATCGATATTTCTTGGTTGCATCAAAACAGAGAGGAACCAATCCAAGGAGGAAAGTTTAATCTCACAACTCCAACTGGAGGGAATGGAATGTTATAGTGTCTCTAACTTGATAACAAGGAGGAATTACTAGGGATGATGATATCTCACCTTTTATATAAGATTTAATGGAGCACCGATTTCAGTTATGATGGTTTTTCCATTAAAATAGGATCCCATTAAACTAGGCGGTTTGACCATGTAAATGAATCCTAATATTTTGGGAAAATTAATAGAGTTACAGCCTTTGAATCGACCATAGAGTTCTTAATACTCGGTTTTAAATGCATTTTACTTCAAAGGAACCATCAAAGGGGTGAAACTGTAGGAAGTTGGAAACACTGTTCATTAACACCAAATTTGGAAAAGGAAAGAGGTAACTATGGGAAGCTCACCGTTCCAAAAACACTATTCATGAACTCAAAATTTGTCAATAGAAAGAGGTCACTATTGGAACCTCACCATTCTAGAAACACTATTAACGAACTTAATATTTGGGAAAGGAAGGAGTTCACCGTTGGAACCTCACATTTCTAGAATCATTGTTAACAATCTCAAAATTTTCCGAAGGAAATAGTTCACCGTTGGAACCTCACCATTCTGGAAACACTATTCATGAACTCAAATTTTGGAAAAGGAAAGTGGTCGTCATTGGAATATCATTATTCTGGAAACACTATTCATGAACTCAAATTTTGGTAAAGGAGAGAGGCCACCATTGGAGCCTCACCGTTATGGAAACACTATTGATGAACTAAAAATTTGGAAAAGGAAAGAGGTCTCCATTGGAACCTCACCATTCTGGGAACACTATTCAAGAACTCAAAATTTGGAAAAGAAAAGAGGTCATAGTGTCACAATTCACATAACTGGAAATTTGGAAAAACTATTAGGGATAAGTCACCTTGACCTTCCAGAACACCTCAGACACCAGATTTTTGCAATGGAATGGGCCAAAGAGGTCCATGCCCTTACATCAGATACCTCTCAAAACATTCTCATCCTCTAGAATTCAAAACAAACCAAAAAGGTAACAAAAAATATGTCTGAACAACAACCCATTGAGATACCTCTCGAAATATAGAAACCCATAAGAAGACACCAAATAAATCCTTCTTATAAACACAAAAGGTCTATAACAACAAAGGGGACATCGTTACATGAAAAGAGTTAAACATCAAACAACTCTGGGTACAGAGCACATATAAGTGACTCAGGTTCCCATAAACTCTCCCCCATTCCACCATGTCACCACAAGACACGAACCAAGGGGATAGAAAACCCATGTAACACCTTCTCTTTAAAGTCTTGGATCTCCATAGGTTTCTCCTCAAAGGTCGCATCATCATCATCATTGATCTCTTCTCAATCGAAGATGTGAGAGTCATCATGAAGATAACGATGGAGCTGTGATACGTTGAACACATCATGTATCCGGCTCATCTTCGGGGGAACAACTAGTCGATATGCCACTACTCTAACACTAGATAACACATCGAAAGGCCCAACAACCCGGGGAGAAAGCATACTACCATGACCAATCTTTTGCTGCCCACAATGGGGAGTCACTTTCGGAAACATGTGATCCCCAACATAAATCTCTAAGGGTTTCTTCCATTGATCTTCATATGATTTATAATGATCCTGCACAATCTTCATCCTCTCATGAATCATATAAAACATCTCTATTGTATTCTACACTAGTTACGGTTGAATAATTGTTGACTCTCTGACCCCAGTCTAGCACAATGGAGAATGAAAAGGCCAGCAATATAATGTTTCAAACAGCACCATACCGATGGTGTAGTAAAAACTATTATTGTAAGCGAACTCCACCAAGGGTAAGTGTAGAGACCCGAATCCTGACGTACATGGAAATTACATTACTTTTGCGGAATACTTAGTACATAACAAAAACACACACACAAGGATCGTAATAGTTTAGTGTCTTTGGAAACTCGGAACGTAATCTTCTAATCGTGGTGAAAGATCTTCAATATCTCCCATAAAGATCTTCCCCTTTTTTTAACCTAAAACCTTTCTTTATATCCTGGGGAAAAGAAAACATAAAAGGGTGAGCTCAAATGCTCAGTAAGGGTAAAGAAAAGAGAAATCAATCACATCATATTCATAAGAACATAACTTTTGGAAATTTTAACCCGCAAAAGAGAGCATAATTTCATAACATGGAATAAATCATAGTAGTGAAATGAAATCCCAATAATCATAACTTAAAACATGAAACTTTTTGGCATACACACATAATCATAGAGAATCATTTCTTGTTAGTCAAGACTCATTGCCAAGACTATCTTAGTGGACAAAGTCCCTTTCTGAATCGAGTAACCCTCGTTTCAGTCCTGTTTCACTGAACCGGTATAACCTACCATTTCAGCCATGTCTATCTCATGAGATATAAAATCTTTACACAATGAATTGGAGGGAGATATAGGTCCCACCCATCTTATAATGAATCCTTTCTTATATGTGCCACATAATCATAAAACATACATCATCGCATAACACATGTAACAAAAATGGGATTCTTGAAACATCATGACATCATAAATCAATTCATATAAGATAAAGGAATTCATAAACATAATTTTATCACAACATAGTCAAATCAATGTAAAAATATGGATAGAAATAGAACCCTTTATTATCTTAGATGGAAAATAATTTTGATAAAACACTTGAATTGAATTCTTGAGGAAAATATCCTTTCTTCTTCAAAATCAATTTCTTTTCACAAAACATCATGCAATTTTAAAAGAAAGAGATTTTATTGAAAATAGTCATGAAATCTTTTAGATGAAGCTTCATGAAAATAAGGCTTTATAAAACAGTAGAAATCCGTTCGTGCCATATAAGTTTAAAAAAACATTCTTCGTACTTTTGTCGGAAAAGTCAAAAAGTACCTCGTATGACAAAAGATTCCTTTCATAGATATTACTAAAAATTCACCGAAGGGTAAAAATGGATTTAAAAAATTGTAGGTGGATGGAAATAATATTACATATTGATGTAACATGGATGTGGATGATAAAATACACCCCAGTAAATACTTATGAATAAACAATCTCGGATAAAAATGAGATTGTGATATTTCCCTTACCTTAGGTCTGATTTGCTTTGTTCGTGTCCGAAGCTCCTGTATAATGGTTTAAATAATGTTATTGACTTATTCCATAATCATACATATTGATATGATATCATATATGGTCATATTATTAGCTTCTTGTTAGTAATATTTCATTGTTACTTGTTACTCGGGTCTTTATAACTTTTTGTTCTTATGCGTGTTTTGTCGAATAAATTCTTATTCTTATCTTTAGGTTATAGATAATTCATTTAAATAATGGTATTAGTGTATTATATACCATATTCATTCATTCAATTAATTTATATAATCATTATGAAATGAAGATCATGTAGAACGAGTCGCATCACATCGTGGAGACGGTATTCCGTACGTACGCACGAGTGATGATATCGTTCCTATGATCGTGGAATTGTATTGGAGTATATATATATATTATTTCAGTATCAATATTACTTCATAATAATCATATATAGTTACTCATTACACCATTATACCCATCCTTGTAAGGTGATGGTGGAAAATAGATTACACCACGGCGTGGAGACGGTATTCCGTACGTACGCACGCGCGGTGATTTCATTTTTCCGTAGGATGGATAGAAGGTGAATTAGGGTTGTTTAATATTTATAATAACATATCAGTATGTAAGTAATACTGATGTTATTACTTTATCATGAAACAACTAAATAAGAAGAAGTTGAAGAAGAAAGAAATTGAAAAGATCGGTAATGGATATTACCTCTTCTTTGGAACGCCTCTTTGAATCCTCCACTTAAGGAACTAAGATTGGTCTTTGGAGAAGACCAGGACCTCTAGGATTATTCTAGGGAAGTGGAGAGGAGAAAATGGCAGGGGTTGTCCGAGCTTGAGTGCTCAAATTGGTGTGAGGAGGAGGGGGAGGAGGTGTCCTTTTATAAGGGAGGAGAGGGGCACATTAGGAATATCTCAAAATATTATTTTATATTAAAGTCAAAATCGGTTTATAATGGCTACAAAGGGTCTTATTTCGAAGCTAAGGTGGGGATGGGTCTAAATCCTATCAACCAATAAGATTTAGACAAGTTTAGGGTATTATTTTAACCTTATCAATTAGATTTAACTCTAAGTTAATTAATTTACCTTTTACCATGACTTTTTGTTTTCTTTCACTATATGGTTAATAAACTTACTATAACATGCCAAACGAACCCCAAATTGTTTATTATTAATATATATATCCTTATCTAAGTCATTTGGCCGAACCTTAGATTTTTAGGAATAAAATAACAATTAATAATATAATATTTGATTTAAAAACTATTTTGTGTCAATTTTGACACTATTTGATATATGATTTTTGTGAAAGTCATAACAGAATTATATGTTCGAACCAAGTTGATTAAATCAACACTAATATATCATAGTAACCTAGAAAATTAGTGGAATTCATAAAAAGTCTTAAATTACATTTATTTTGGAATTTATATTATCAATTATGTCAATATTTCATTAATAATATAATTACTGCATCATCTTTGTGTCATAAATAAATTAAATTATTTGATGTCTAAAAATTACAAATAAAATACCATCATGTAGGAAATCGTTTTAGCTTTCTAATGAATATTTACAATCGAATATATCTTATGTATAACCCCATATTATAAATGATTTATTTATTAAACTTTGATTTTAACTATTTTAACCCTTCTTTAAATAAATTAATAATAAATGTCCTAATCTAATCCAAGTGGACCTAAATGGTCATATTTTATTCCTAAGTTTGTTTTTGGTCGAATTACACTTGTCCAATAGAATTAGGACATGTGTTAGGGTAATATTAATATCATATTTACCCTTAGTTACCCAATTTACTATTAACCGCGCTAAAAAAAGTAAAAAGTTACTATTCACCAAAAAATTATTTTCATCTCATTGAACCACATTTTAGTCCTTGATATTAACCGTGTCTCTCGGATTTTCGAAATTCCATTCACAGAAGCGGTAAAATTAAGTTTTATGCAAAATTCAGTTTTTTAACCTACCACTTAGTGGTTTCACTATTCATCAAAAATTGAAAGTTTTCAGAAAAATACCAAAATTTCACCCTAGGCTAATTTCGATATTCTGAGTCCAAAAATGAAGTCCATTTTGAAAAATAAAATTTATAAAATTTCAAAAAGTGATTATTACTATTCATAACGGCCAGTTTTAATAGCATATCATTGTTTAGTGAAACTCGGTATTGCGTATTACACACGCTATCGAGGAAGGTCGCGATTGCGTGTAATGCAAGGCAAGTCAAGGATGCGTATTGTGCAAGCTCCTTTTGGTGTAGCGTACAACACAAGACATTAATAAAATTAAAAAGAATAGTTTTCATAAAATCTCGGGCTGTTACAGTAAGTGCCTCATCCATAAACCTCCAAAATCCAGGACACTAGAGCATAACATGTCTTCAAGATTCTGGGTGGTCTGCTATGTCTATCCATCCATCTGAGGAGTAAAATCAGTGTTAAGGAATTGCTGAGAAACTAAATCATGTTGGAGACCTCTCCACACCCGAGAGGTAAAACCAGGAGCTCAATCCAAAATGATCTTCCTTGGGACCCCATGAAGTCTCACCGCCTCTTCCAAATACTACCTAGACAAAACGTCCAATGATCTTGACTCCTTCATTTCTATAAAGTGGTTCAATTTTTTAAATGATCCACTACCGCCCAAATAGTGTCATGTCCTCCCGGAGCTTGAGGTAAACCAGTTACAAAGTCCATTGAGATGTCCTCCCACTTCCACTAAGGAATATCTAATGGGTAAAAAAGAACACCATGAAAACGATGTTTGACAATCACTTTCTGCAAGACCAAACATCGTGATAAAAACTCTAAAACAACACGCTTCAGCCTAGGCCACCAAAATTGTCTCCTCAAGGCTAGGTACATCATTGTCACGCCAATATGCATCGCTAAATGAAAAATGTGTAACTCTCTGAGAACCATCTCACACATCATCAATGTAACAATTATCCGTATGTGGTACAACACTCGGTGTTGTTCATCCTTTGACAAACCATTAGGGGCCTCGCCACAAACAACTTGGTCTATCTAGACCTCCACCTCTAGATCCCCAAATTTGAACTCTTCTTATGCTGCACCAAAGATGAATGCACCTTAATTTGGAAAAGATAGACTCTTCCCCCAACTTCTCCCATATTGAGATGTACTGCTATCAGTTCTTTTATTACACTCCATGAGTTACCAGATTCATGCATTGCATAACTACGTGACTTCTGACTCAGCGCATTATCTACAATATTCTCCATTCCAGGCGTATAAGTTATTTTGAAGTTGTATTCAAACAAGAAATATATCCACTAATGAAGACATCAGTTTAAGTCACACTGGAATAAAACAAACTTCAATACCTTATGATCGGTGAAAACCACAAAGTTCATTCCATTTACATAGTGTCTCCACAACATCAGAGAAAACACCAAAGCTACCAACTCAAAATCATGGGTGGAATAGTTACATTCATGGGGACGCAAATACCAAACCTCTAAGAAATAGCTAATCTTTGCGGCATCAAGACACAACCTAACCCCAAATGTGAAGCATCGTAGAAAACATCAAACTAAACTCCCTCAGTTGGAAAAAAAGTGTAGAGACCCGAAGCTTATCGTACATGGACATTACATTACATTTGCGGAATACTTAGTACATAACAAAAACACACACACAAGGATCGTAATAGTTTAGTGTCTTTGGAAACTCGGAATAAAATCTTCTAATTGTGGTGGAAGATCTTCAACATCTCCCATAAAGATCTTCCTTTTTATACCTAAAACCTTTCTTTATATCTTGGGGAAAAGAAAACATAAAAGGGTGAGCTCAAATGCTCAGTAAGGGTAAACAAAGGAAATATCAATCACATAATTTTCATAAGAACATAACATTTTTTGGAAATCTTAACCTGCAAAAGAGAGCATAATTTCATAACATGGGATAAATCATAGTAGTGAAATGAAATCATAACTTAAATCATTACTCATTGTGGCATACACACATAATCATAGAGAATCATTTCTTGTTAGTCAAAACTCATTGCCAAGACTATCTTAGTGGACAAAGTCCCTTTCTGAATCGAGTAATCCTCGTTTCAGTCCTGTTTCACTGAACCGGTATAACCTACCATTCCAGCCATGTCTATCTCATGAGATATGAAATCTTTACCCAATGCATTGGAGGGAGATATAGGTCCCACCCATCTCATAATGATACCATTCTTATGTGTGCCACAAAATCATAAACCATACATCATAGCATAACCCATGTAATAAAAATGGGATTCTTAGACAACATGACATCATAAAACCATTCATATAAGATAAAGGAATTCATAAACATAATTCCATCACAACATAGTCAAATCAATGTAAAAATATGTATAGAAACAGAACCCTTTATTATCTTAGATGGAAAATAATTTTGATAAAACACTTGAAATGAATTCTTGAGGAAAATATCCTTTCTTCTTCAAAATCAATTCCTTTTCACAAAACATCATGCAATTTTAAAAGAAAAAGATTTTATTGAAAATAGTCATGAAATATTTTGGAGTAAGGTTCATGAAAATAAGGCTTTATAAAACTGTAAAAATCCGTTCGTGCCGTATAAGTTAAAAAAACATTCTTCTCGTACTTTTGTCGGAAAAGTCAAAAAGTACCTCGTATAAAAAACGACAAAAGATTCCTTTCATATCTTTTAATAAAAACTCACCGAAGGGTAAATTTGGATTTAAAAATTTATAGGTGGATGGAAATAACATTACATATTGTGGAAACATGGATTTGGATGATAAAATACACCCCAGTAACTTTCAAAGTATAAACAATCTCGGATAAAAATGAGATTGTGATATTTCCCTTACCTTAGGTCCGACTTGCTTTGTAAGGGTCCGAACCTCCTGTATAATGATTTAAATCATGTTATTGACTTATTACAGAATCATATTCATTGTTATGATATCATATGTGGTTCACTTATGACATTATATTACCCGTTCTTTTGTAAATTCCATGTTAAAGAAGCGTTTTGGGTAAAATCGTTTCATTTATCGTAGGTGTTTTGACTTGTTGTTCTTGACATAATTATTACTTATATCATGATTTAATTACTTCCAGAATATAAAATATGATTTATATATCATATATATTCAGTATATATATATATATAATAGATAGATAAATAAAATGAAAAACACCGTTCATGGAGACGGTAGTCCGTACGTACGCATGAACGCTGTTTTACTTTCCTTATTGTCTTGAAATGGAAGTAAGTAGATGGAATACATATATATTTATAAATAAATACAGTAGCTTTAAAATGTCATATATTTCATTATTATTTCTTATATATACTTTATAATCATTCTTAAATGGTTAACATGGAGAATGAATCTCATCGCGTCGTGGAGACGGTAGTCCGTACGTACGCACGAGCGATGATATCATTTCTATAAATATTGAATTGGAGTGGATTATACAATATATCAGAATCAATATGATGTTTTAATAACTATGTATATTAATTCTTTACACCATTATACCCATCCATGTAAGGTGGTGGTGGAAAATAGATTACACCACGGCGTAGAGACGGTATTCCGTACGTACGCACGCGCGGTGATTTCTTTTTCCGTAGGATGGATAGATGGTGAAATAGGGTTGTTTGATACTTATAATAACATATCAGTATATTAGTGATACTTATGTTATTACTTCATAATGAAACAACCTAAGAAGAAGAAGTGGAAGAAGAAATAAAGATGAAAGAATTGGTAACGGTAATTACCTCTTCTTTGAAGTGCCTCTTTGAGACCTCTTCTTAGGGCACTAGAATTGGTCTTTGAGGAAGACCAGAACCTCTAGGATGTTGCTAGGGAAGTGGAGAAGGGATTTTGGCAGGGGTTGGCCGAGCTTGAGTGCTCAAATTGGTGTGAGGAGGAGGGGGAGGAGGTGTCCTTTTATAGGGGAGGAGAGGGGCACCTTAGGAATATCTCAAAATATTATTTTATATTAAAGTCAAAATCGGTTTATAATGGTTCCAAAGGGTCTTATTTCGAAGCTAAAGTGGGTATGGGTCGAAATACTATCAACCAATAGAATTTAGACAAGTTTAGGATATTATTTTAACCTTATCAATTAGATTTAACTCTAAGTTAAATAATTTAACTTTTACCATGTCTTTTTGTTTTCTTTCACAATATGGTTAATACACTTACTATAACATGCCAAAAGAACCCCAAATTGTTTATTATTAATATATATATCTTTATCTAAGTCATTTGGCCGAACCTTAGATTTTTAGGAATAACATAACAATTAATAATATAATATTTGATTTAAAAACTATTTTGTGTCAATTTTGACACTATTTGATATATGATTTTTTTGAAAGTCATAACAGAATTATATGTTCGAACCAAGTTGATTACATCATCACTAATATATCATAGTAACCTAGAAAATTAGTGGAATTCATAAAAAGTCTTAAATTACATTTATTTTGGTATTTATATTATCAATTATGTCAATATTTCATTAATAAGATAATTACTGCATCATCTTTGTGTCATAAATAAATTATAGTATTTGATGTCTAAAAATTACAAATAAAATACCATCATGTAGGAAATCTTTTTAGATTTCTAATGAATATTTATAGTCTAATTTATCTTATGTATAACCCCATATTAAAAATTATTTACTTATTAAACTTTGATTTTAACTATTTTAACCCTTCTTTAAATAAATTAATAATAAATGTCCTAATCTAATCCAAGTGGGCCTAAATGGTCATATTTTATTCCTAAGTTTGTTTTTGGTCGAATTACACTTGTCCAATAGAATTAGGACATGTGTTAGGGTAATATTAATATCATATTTACCCTTAGTTACCCTATTTACTATTAACCGCGGTAAAAAAAAGTAAAAAGTTACTATTCACCAAAAATTATTTTCATCTCATTGAACCACATTTTAGTCCTTGATATTAACCGTGTCTCTCGGATTTTCGAAATTCCATTCACAGAAGCGGTAAAATTAAGTTTTATGCAAAATTCAGTTTTTAACCTACCACTTAGTGGTTTCACTATTCATCAAAAATTGATGTTTTTCAGAACAATGCCAAAATTTCATCCCAAGCTATATTTCATATTCCGAATTCAAAAATGAAGTCTATTTTACCAAATTCATAACATAAAAGTTGCATTAATTAATTTTATAATTAAATCCCGCTGTTAAAACAAATAGCGTGTTTTTAAGAAACAATATCTATCAAAAGATTGACACTTGTTTATGTCTAGTTTAAATGTGAAATTACGTCCAATGACCAACATTGTATTAAATTGTAAAAATATATTCTAAATATACTTTAAAACCACTCAAATTAATGATTTATCACTATTAATTATTTCGATTAAAAAAGTTGTTTTTCATTATAATTTAGTAATTTTCAATATTCATCAGAATATGAAAGTTATCCGAAAAGTACCAAAATTTCACCTTAGGCTAAATTCGATACTCCGAATCCAAAAATAAAGTTCATTTTGAAAAATAAGATTTACTGGATTTCAAAAAGTGGTTATTACTATTCATAACGGCTAGTTTTAATAATATTTTTATAGCATATCGTTGTTTAGTGAAACTCGGTATTGCGTACTACACACGCTATCGAGGAAGGTCGCGATTGCGTGTAATGCAAGACAAGTCAAGGATGTGTGTTGTGCAAGCTCCTTTTGGTGTAGCGTATAACACAAGACATTAATAAAATTAAAAAGAATATTTTTTTTATAAAATCTTGGGCTGTTACATTCTACCCCCCTTAAAATGAATTTCGCCCTCGAAATTCTTCGAGGTTATAAATGGTTTACTATTTGAAAGTTTCTTTAATAGAAACCCACATAGTAAAATGGAATACCAAAACATGGCTTTAAAAACTAAAGTATGAAATGTAACGATTACCCAAATAAACTAATCACTGGGTTTCCACATAGGTGAAAATATGGATATGGAAGAGAAATATAAGCATCATGTTCTGATGGAGAGTGGTAGAGAACATGGCTATGGAAAAGCCAGTAATCACAAATCCATAGATTTGTGATGATATAAGGTACCATCTGATTCATTAGATATAAGAGAACTAGGACAACATTTTTGGTTTTCAAGATCATTTCCCTAAAGTTAAAGAATTTGAATTAGAATAAATACTTACTTTATTTTGGTACAATCTCACTGTTGTTCGTGCCTTTAACAATTTCCACTTCATCTCTTAAATAAATGAAGTTGAATTTGTTATTCGTGAAGTGTTAGCAGATCATGTGATAGAATGACGGGTCATTCCATCTGTTTCAAACAAAAGGTTAGCAAAATTATATACATAAGTCGATCTATAGTGAGATTAATCACATATGGACTTATACTTCATATATCATACTGCTTAATATAATAAAACTAGTTTCTACTAAACAGGGACTTCCTGTAGGCTAGTGGTAGGCGATAAAGGCCAGTCGCACTTCGGTTGTGGGTTCGATTCCTACAGCCTTGTCCGAAGCGATGGGCTGTCGCCCATCCTGTAGGTTGTCCCTTTTTCTAAAACTACGTTACTATAACATCCCATCAATAATATCGAAAATCTTCTATCCTTAAACAATACTAACTTATGTCCAACATAATCCAGTCTAATCTTTAGGCTTATACATAATACTGCAGTCCACTCTCATAATATAGTGACATCGATTACCAGAGATTTAATACTGTCGTTGATCCCCACATATCATAAGATATGTCTTGTTGTTCACATTCCAAACATTCAAAGTCCTTAATCGTGTATTCTCTTGAATACCTTAGTGAAAACATGAGTGCAGTTAAAAGTTAACACTTTCCACATACCAAAATCCTCAAAATTCTATATACTCAAACCATGATATCACTTAGTCCTTATATCAATCATGAGCTCATGAATACTGTTAAACAATTAATTTTCTCATTTTCCCTTCATTATGCGCATAATATCTCAATCACTTTGAATACCACATTAGACCAATACATAAATATTCCAATACTCCATGATAAAACATTATTTTGGAATCCCATTACATAAACACTTAATCATTCCACCACATCATTGTCCTATTCAACATCGCCAATAGTGATCGCATGTGACTTCCCTTTGTCCTTTTCCTTAAGTGGTTGCTCATGTTGATCATCACTAACCCTTGGATTAGGGCAATTATTAGCATAATGCCCCATTTCTTTGCACTTGAAGCATTGAAGTGTTGGTAGTGCGTTCTCTGCAGTGTTTGCTTTATTCACATCATTAGAAAACCTTTTTCCATTACTTCTACACTCAGCTGCTCGATGACCTTCTTTTCCACACTTAAAACATTTTCTAGTCCCTTTAAGACAATCTCCACCATGCTTCTTTCCACACTTTGTGCATAAGGAAACATTCATCTTCTTTTCACCATTATTCTGGGATTTCTCCTTGAACTCCATCTTTCGTTTCTTGTCAAAAACATGAGATGGATATGTAACACCAACTTCCATTTCTACCTTGATAGCACAACGCACAATTTCTTCATAGCTACTGAAGTCTCTTATAGCTAATACCCTTCGAAGACTTGGTTTTAAGCCACTGAAAAATCGATCAACTTTACTTTCAGGTTGGATGATAATTCCAGAAGCATACCTTGCAAGTCTTGTAAAATTTGCTTCATAGGTACCAACAGATTCATCATCCCTTTGCTTCAGTTCAAGAAACTCTTTCTCCATCTTTGTTCGAAGAATACGAGGGAAGTACTTACTGAAAAACAAGTTCTTGAACTCGTCCCATTCCATGGACTCAATTTCATCTCTTGGCCTCGTATTCTTGATAAGATTCCACCATTGATCAGCTTCACCTTCCAAATGATATACTGCTAAGATGACTTTATCATGTTCAGAACATTGAAGAACTGAAAATATCTTTTCAGTAGTACTAATCCATTGTTCAGCAACTAATGGATCAGTAGACCCACTGAAAGAAGGTGGACGTTGCCTCATGAAGGACTCAATAGAATATGGTTCCCTTCTCTGCTCATTTGGAAGTCCAGAATGATTCATAGCTTGTGTAAGTATAGCAATAAGATTTTGCACTCCATCTCCCATAACATTTGTTTGTTCAGGAGGGCAATCATTGCATTGTCCATTGCATTGATCAACACGGTTCCTTCGGGTTCCAGCCATCGTCTAAAACCCATAAAGAATAGTGTGAGAGGCAAAAATCATGCTAGGGAAAACAACATAATAAAGGAGGAGTACCTTCAATATCCAACATCATAGGTTTAATTCTATGATCGTTAGCGTAATTCTATTACTATAACCTATACGTATACTTAACCTTAGAGACATCCCTAGACATACCTTAGAAATATCTCTAGGGATCTCACTAACGTTTTCGCATCCTAGTTTCCAAAGGTTGACTAAACCTTTCCTCTGATACCAACTGTAGAGACCCGAAGCTTATCGTACATGGACATTACATTACATTTTCGGAATACTTAGTACATAACAAAAACACACACACAAGGATCGTAAAAGTTTAGTGTCTTTGGAAACTCGGAATAAAATCTTCTAATTGTGGTGGAAGATCTTCAACATATCCCATAAAGATATTCCTTTTTATACCTAAAACCTTTCTTTATATCCTGGGGAAAAGAAAACATAAAAGGGTGAGCTCAAATGCTCAGTAAGGGTAAACAAAGGAAATATCAATCACATAATTTTCATAAGAACATAACATTTTTTGGAAATCTTAACCTGCAAAAGAGAGCATAATTTCATAACATGGGATAAATCATAGTAGTGAAATAAAATCATAACTTAAATCATTACTCATTGTGGCATACACACATAATCATAGAGAATCATTTCTTGTTAGTCAAGACTCATTGCCAAGACTATCTTAGTGGACAAAGTCCCTTTCTGAATCGAGTAATCCTCGTTTCAGTCCTGTTTCACTGAACCGGTATAACCTACCATTCCAGCCATGTCTATCTCATGAGATATGAAATCTTTACCCAATGCATTGGAGGGAGATATAGGTCCCACCCATCTCATAATGATACCATTCTTATGTGTGCCACAAAATCATAAACCATACATCATAGCATAACCCATGTAATAAAAATGGGATTCTTAAACAACATGACATCATAAAACCATTCATATAAGATAAAGGAATTCATAAACATAATTCCATCACAACATAGTCAAATCAATGTAAAAATATGTATAGAAACAGAACCCTTTATTATCTTATATGGAAAATAATTTTGATAAAACACTTGAAATGAATTCTTGAGGAAAATATCCTTTCTTCTTCAAAATCAATTCCTTTTCACAAAACATCATGCAATTTTAAAAGAAAAAGATTTTATTGAAAATAGTCATGAAATATTTTGGAGTAAGGTTCATGAAAATAAGGCTTTATAAAACTGTAAAAATCCGTTCGTGCCGTATAAGTTAAAAAAACATTCTTCTCATACTTTTGTCGGAAAAGTCAAAAAGTACCTCGTATAAAAAACGACAAAAGATTCCTTTCATATCTTTTAATAAAAACTCACCGAAGGGTAAATTTGGATTTAAAAAATTATAGGTGGATGGAAATAACATTACATATTGTGGAAACATGGATTTGGATGATAAAATACACCCCGGTAACTTTCAAAGTATAAACAATCTCGGATAAAAATGAGATTGTGATATTTCCCTTACCTTAGGTCCGACTTGCTTTGTAATGGTCCGAACCTCCTTTATAATGATTTAAATCATGTTATTGACTTATTACAGAATCATATTCATTGTTATGATATCATATATGGTTCACTTATGACATTATATTACCCGTTCTTTTGTAAATTCCATGTTAAAGAAGCGTTTTGGGTAAAATCGTTTCATTTATCGTAGGTGTTTTGACTTGTTGTTCTTGACATCATTATTACTTATATCATGATTTACTTACTTCCAGAATATAAAATATGATTTATATATCATATATATTCAGTATATATATATATATAATAGATAGATAAATAAAATGAAAAACACCGTTCATGGAGACGGTAGTCCGTACGTACGCATGAACGCTGTTTTACTTTCCTTATTGTCTTGAAATGGAAGTAAGTAGATGGCATACATATATATTTATACATAAATACAGTAGCTTTAAAATGTCATATATTTCATTATTATTTCTTATATATACTTTATAATCATTCTTAAATGGTTAACATGGAGAATGAATCTCATCGCGTCGTGGAGACGGTAGTCCGTACGTACGCACGAGCGATGATATCATTTCTATAAATATTGAATTGAATTGGAGTGGATTATACTATATATCAGAATCAATATGATGTTGTAATAACTATGTATAGTTATTCTTTACACCATTATACCCATCCATGTAAGGTGGTGGTGGAAAATAGATTACACCACGGCGTAGAGACGGTATTCCGTACGTACGCACGCGCGGTGATTTCTTTTTCCGTAGGATGGATAGATGGTGAAATAGGGTTGTTTCATACTTATAATAACATATCAGTATATGAGTGATACTGATGTTATTACTTCATAATGAAAAACCTAAGAAGAAGAAGTGGAAGAAGAAATAAAGATGAAAGAATTGGTAACGGTAATTACCTCTTCTTTGAAGTGCCTCTTTGAGACCTCTTCTTAGGGCACTAGAATTGGTCTTTGAGGAAGACCAGAACCTCTAGGATGTTTCTAGGGAAGTGGAGAAGGGATTTTGGCAGGGGTTGGCCGAGCTTGAGTGCTCAAATTGGTGTGAGGAGGAGGGGGAGGAGGTGTCCTTTTATAGGGGAGGAGAGGGGCACCTTAGAAATATCTCAAAATATTATTTTATATTAAAGTCAAAATCGTTTTATAATGGTTCCAAAGGGTCTTATTTCGAAGCTAAAGTGGGGATGGGTCGAAATCCTATCAACCAATAGAATTTAGACAAGTTTAGGATATTATTTTAACCTTATCAATTAGATTTAACGCTAAGTTAAATAATTTAACTTTTACCATGTCTTTTTGTTTTCTTTCACAATATGGTTAATACACTTACTATAACATGCCAAACGAACCCCAAATTGTTTATTATTAATATATATATCCTTATCTAAGTCATTTGGCCGAACCATAGATTTTTAGGAATAAAATAACAATTAATAATATAATATTTGATTTAAAAACTATTTTGTGTCAATTTTGACACTATTTGATATATGATTTTTGTGAAAGTCATAACAGAATTATATGTTCGAACCAAGTTGATTAAATCATCACTAATATATCATAGTTACCTAGAAAATTAGTGGAATTCATAAAAAGTCTTAAATTACATTTATTTGGGTATTTATATTATCAATTATGTCAATATTTCATTAATAAGATAATTACTGCATCATCTTTGTGTCATAAATAAATTATATTATTTGATGTCTAAAAATTACAAATAAAATACCATCATGTAGGACATCTTTTTAGATTTCTAATGAATATTTATAGTCTAATTTATCTTATGTATAACCCCATATTAAAAATGATTTACTTATTAAACTTTGATTTTAACTATTTTAACCCTTCTTTAAATAAATTAATAATAAATGTCCTAATCTAATCCAAGTGGGCCTAAATGGTCATATTTTATTCCTAAGTTTGTTTTTGGTCGAATTACACTTGTCCAATAGAATTAGGACATGTGTTAGGGTAATATTAATATCATATTTACCCTTAGTTACCCTATTTACTATTAACCGCGGTAAAAAAAAGTAAAAAGTTACTATTCACCAAAAATTATTTTCATCTCATTGAACCACATTTTAGTCCTTGATATTAACCGTGTCTCTCGGATTTTCGAAATTCCATTCACAGAAGCGGTAAAATTAAGTTTTATGCAAAATTCAGTTTTTAACCTACCACTTAGTGGTTTCACTATTCATCAAAAATTGATGTTTTTCAGAACAATGCCAAAATTTCATCCCAAGCTATATTTCATATTCCGAATTCAAAAATGAAGTCTATTTTACCAAATTCATAACATAAAAGTTGCATTAATTAATTTTATAATTAAATCCCGCTGTTAAAACAAATAGCGTGTTTTTAAGAAACAATATCTATCAAAAGATTGACACTTGTTTATGTCTAGTTTAAATGTGAAATTACGTCCAATGACCAACATTGTATTAAATTGTAAAAATATATTCTAAATATACTTTAAAACCACTCAAATTAATGATTTATCACTATTAATTATTTCGATTAAAAAAGTTGTTTTTAATTATAATTTAGTAATTTTCACTATTCATCAGAATATGAATGTTATCCGAAAAGTACCAAAATTTCACCTTAGGCTAAATTCGATACTCCGAATCCAAAAATAAAGTTCATTTTGAAAAATAAGATTTACTGGATTTCAAAAAGTGGTTATTACTATTCATAATGGCTAGTTTTAATAATATTTTTATAGCATATCGTTGTTTAGTGAAACTCGGTATTGCGTACTACACACGCTATCGAGGAAGGTCGCGATTGCGTGTAATGCAAGACAAGTCAAGGATGTGTGTTGTGCAAGCTCATTTTGGTGTAGCGTACAACACAAGACATTAATAAAATTAAAAAGAATATTTTTTTTATAAAATCTTGGGCTGTTACAAAAAGAACTAGAGAACTTACTAATATCTCCTTTAGATACTCAGAAGCTATCGAACACTGATCAGTCCATATGAACGCTGGTTCCTTCCTAGTCCAATCGGTCAGAGGAGTCACAACATGAGATAAATCAGCTATGAACCTCCTGTAGTAGCCTTCGAGACCAAGGAAACTTTACACCTCTGACAATTTCTTGGGGGATTCCCAAGACACAACTGCCTCTATCTTCAAGGGATCCATAGATAATCCATGTTAGGATACACCAGGCCCCATGAAACATATTTCTCGAGCCCAAAAATCACATTTTTACAACTTCCCAAATAGCTGATGTGGATGAAGAAATCCCAAAATAGCGTGTATATTCTTTGCAAGCTCCTCCTCAGATGTGGAGTACAGAAGGATGTCATCAATCAAAACCCCAGGAACATGTATATGAACTCATGTAACATGGTGTTCATCAATCCCATTACCCTAGAGGAAGAATTTGTCAGGCCGAATGACATTACAATGAACTCATAATGCCCATGACAACAACAGAAAGCAGTCTTCGGGATATCTTCATCCTTCACACACATTTGATGACATCCTGACAGCAAGTCAATATTTGAGAACCATCTTTCACCATTCAGTTGATCGAATAAATCATCAATACATGGAAGAGGATAGTGATTATTCACTATCACTTTCTTTATGTGACGATAGTCCACTTACAACTGCAAACTGCCATAATCCTTCTTCACAAACAAAACTGGTTCACCCCAAGGTGACACACTCAGCTGAAAAAAACCGCACTATAACAAATCATCAGGCTGTATATATATATCTCATAACTCAGAAGGGGATATCCTATGAGGAGACATAGAGATAGGAGATTCCATTGGTTGTAGCTCGATACCAAAATTGATCTCTCATCAAGGGGGTAATGCTACAACCTCTTCTGGAATGACACCAGTGTACTCTTTTATGACCCTAGGATACGCAAACTGTTGAACCTCTGAAGAACTAAGAATCATCTCCACCATCATCGACGATAAAGATGAAACAGGCCCTAGACCCATCTGAGGGACTCACTCTCCAATAAACACCACTGGCTCTCCATCCACATTGAAGAACACATCCTTATTCCTAAATTAATCCATGATAGCCTACACCAAATAAAACCAATCCATACTGAGGATGAAATCATATGGTTGTATTTGTAAACATATGAAATCTCCCCAAGAGTGGTGCTTCCAAAGAACTGGCTCACAGTCCTTACATATATCAAACAAGTCTGCTTGACCTCCAACTATCGTAGTCAATGCCAAGGGCACTAGATGCCTCTCTAACTCTTGTCCCAAATCATGGAAAAGGATAGGTGCTATGATGGAGTGTGTCTCTCTAGAATCAAACAAGGCATACACCAAGGTTTAATATAATAAATGTGTACCTAGAACAATGTCTGGATCGCCAGGTGGTGACAATGACAAATCATGAAGCTGACCAGAACCTTATACATGACCTCTAGGATGTTAATGAAGACTGCCACCACGTTTTTCCATATCTCTAAGGAATGGGAGTGTCACATTTTTGTCATCTTTATACCCCTTTTACACTCTGCCAATCTAAAGCATATGCAACCTACTGCTACTGCTTTGGCTGGAACTAACTCAATAGAGGAATCTGGAGCAGAAAACATGGAGCAAGACGACTTCTCCGAATGGTTGGGCACTATTACTACTGATGTCCTCAACCAACCTAAGAAAAACCAGTGTCTGATCCATTGGCATAGTACATATAGTCATTACCTCTAGAGAAACACGATGTGGAGGGCTGGGACCCACCCTCGACTGAACAGATACTCTTCTTCCATGAAAACCGGGAACCCCAGACCATATCTCTTCTTCATGAATAATCATGATGACTCCCCTCTTGTGATGATCCGGTTCTGGACAAATTCCTCTTGAAAACCTCTTCCCTTTAAAACACCTCTAGATATGTCTTTAGCATAAATTTGGTGACCTACTGCTGGATCTATGGATGCAACACCTCCTATAAATGCCTCTCCCTAGCCTCCTCATCTGGAAAGAGGTCAAAGTAATATCTTAAAAGTTTCCTAAAACAGATTCCAAGAACTCGCACACTGGAGATCCCATGTCGAAGGGTAAGAAGCTCCTGGAGACTAAACTCCTTCATGGTCGAGGAAACAAACTCGACTCTATACATTTATTAGAACTCCTCCCATGAGATGGCTGACACCTCGCGATCCTCGACGAATAAGAACCACCACTTCCTCATTGTTCCTCGAAGCATCGTCACAACCAAAGAAACATAGTTCTCCTTCCGATCATATATTGAACTGAAGCCTATCTCGGCCTCCTCAAACCAGTCTTCCATGACTGCATCTGGAATGGAGCCCTCATACATCTGCAAACTCTGGTAGTGGAACGTTCATAGTATCCTCCTCCAAGTGTCATTATCCTCAACCTCTATCCTATAGCGATCTACTGGCACATCCTCTTGGACATCTTCTATGCGATCCTGGTGAGGATGTCAACCTAGAGCCATACCTGTAAAATAAATAATAGTTAGTGTTCCTAAACCTGGAATATGGAAGACTCAACATCAATAAATTAATTATTTGTTTTCTTTTAGTCATTTTAAATTAACTTATCCCAAGGTCTACCCATTCAAACACATGCACAAAGAAGAATGATGCATGATCCTTTCCTATGCCTCTACCCTAAAACTAGTATCACCTCATTTAGTAGCCAATGTAAACATGAAGGTCCGTACATCAGATCATTAGGGGCCCCATACACTAGTGTATCATCTGATCTACAGTGTTTTGATCACTTTTTAAACATGGCTGACACTATTTCCCCATAAACTCATGCAACCTACACCTGTTCTCAACTCCAAACTCCATCCTATCCCTCAACCAGACCTTTAATACCACACTATCACTACCCCCTCCCCACAAGGTGTACCCCTCCTAGGCCGGTAATGTTATAAGGGATATAATGACCCTTGTGTCCCGCCATTAGTAGGCCCTGGGTTGGCGACTAGAACCAAGGGTATAGTAAACACACAGATGGGAGGCATTACACTCTAGGTGAACACATGTTAAAGAGAGAAATAAGAAAAACACCAACCAACTCCAACTTAGACTAAAATATAAAAGAAATACCAAGTAAAAATATGTAATATCATGAAAAACTAAAAACAACTAAAATGGTAAAACTGCAAGTACAAAAAATAAATTAAACAAAACAGAAACCACGATGCCCAAACAACTGTTATGGCCTCAAGCTTGTAGAAACTAGCCTGATCTCCATCCCGCTCAAAGTGACATGAAAAATAATTTTTATATACATAGGGTGATTATAACAGTATACTCAGTAGGATCCCCCCTAATAACTCTCGTGAAAAAGTAAAGAATCTGTGCTAAAGCACTTTGAACAACAAGTGAAACTAACTTGTCACCTAAAAATGCATACCATGTTCCCAGCCTCACCATGGATACCCACACCAAGAAATACATACTATAATATATAATAAATAATATCAAGGGTACCCTGCTACTACATCCCCACTGGGATGCTGCATTGGTCCCATGTCACACATCTTATGAATCTCTCTCTAAAACGTCATTCCCGCATACACCTAGGCGAAGCACCAAAACATGTATCTCATGCAACTGAACCACCATGTCCTCGTAAGAAAAGTAACCATGTAGTTTATAGGATCCAACACAAATCTAATAACATGAATCATATGTCAAGTATTAAACCTCATACCATTATAGTCCATACACCATGTAAGGATCCTCAAGCCATCACATCCTATACACATTACACCTATAGTAGTCTATAGGAAACTATATCCAGAATACATGTGTGTGAATAATCACAATCTATTATAACCCTCTACACTCATATATGAGTAAAATTAACTGTTGTGCCTACCAACACATGTATCTACCATGAGATGAGAGAGGGTCCAAAGGGGGTAGTCATCCATCCATCCTTTCACCCTACTATGGGGGAAAACACACCCCATGTATCAGAATCCCTAGGGTGTCAGTTCCCCATGCTAGTAGGGTGGAGTAGCGTATAGATTAAGAAAAATGTTCAGAATATACTATAGCTTACAACTATACTATGGCCAAAACCTAGTCTTAAACTCAACTACAGCTAACTCTTCTCAGACTCTTGGATTCCACTTCTGAGACTAGCAATCCTATAAGCACGCAACCATTTAAAGAGTTTTATTACTTTTCTACATTCCCTTTTTATCAGGTTCATTTTAGATTAATTAATTATTTAAACATTAATTAACCATTAACAATTCATCATTTCATTAGAATCACACCAAAAGTTTATTGTCCCTTTAAATTGTTACATCAGCATTGATTCAATGCAAGATCCAACCCCATGGGTTAACATCATTTATTTAATTTCTTATTTATAGCATTACTTTCTCATGATATCAGGCATTCTAGAAAAACATTCTATGCTACTAAACACAAGGGGGATTAACACGGTGAGTAGATGAAATACTCATCGATCCATTTCTACCTCTAGCAATAGCGTAGACCCGTCCTCCCTTGAGAATATAAGCATGGAAATACCATGGAAAAGCACGCGCGTATTCACCCCTTTCAGAGGATGTGTAAGCAAGAACACTTGCCCTGATCAGTGGGAAGAGTAAAGAAGATAAACAACCAATAAGAATTAGTAAGAATCCAAAAATTCACATCCAACACATTTCATCATCCCTAGTGCACTCCCTAACACCTGTATGCATAAACTGATGCATATTGCAACTCTAGGCATCAACTTCTTCTAGATCCAGTAAGCCTCTATTCCCCCAAATATCACAACATCCATCCAGGCTAACATCACTACACAAGCAGCAGGAAAACAAACAACATATCAATTGGGATCTTGGCCCTTAAACAAGAAAGAGGTAACTCAAAATCCTACATGGAATTATCTATTATCAAACAACCAATTCTTTAATCCATCTTGGATTAACTAATTTATTATTCATAGGTTCCAAATTCATAAATCCTAACTAGTAAACTATCATAAATAATTAAACATGCTTACTGCACAAATTTGATTAACATCAAATTAAAACAAAAAGAATGATATTATTTTACATGGCTCTTTATCTTAAGCCAAACAATTATCGATTATTTTTGGGTTTATGTTCTTAACCAATTTACATCATGAATGAAAATCTAAACAAATCAAGCATAGATTTCACACTATCTAGAAAAAAGAGAGGCAATAAGATACGATCAATATCAACTTATTTATCTGATTCAAATATTTATTATGATTATTCTGTTTTGATTCAGTGGGATAAAAGATGCTAAATATATAGTTTCATGTATAATAAATGAGAAGAAATGAATTATGTATCTCAAATGGTTCTTGACATTCTTTATATGAGAATGAGTGACAAAACAGGTTATGATCTCCTCCCCCCATGAAAACTGTATTCAACCGAGGATGTAGAGACACCACCACATAGGTCAAAACCCATGAAATGTCTATTAGGGACATGGATATACCATTACATAAATTTAAAATGAGAAATAGATAGAGATAAAACCAAAATAATGAAGATAGATCATACCTTATATCGATGATTGATCGATATAGCTTGGTTGCATCAAAACAGAGTTGAACCAATCCAAGGAAGAATGTTTGATCGCACAACTTCTATGGGAAATAATGGAATGTTCAAGTGTCTCACACCCGAGAACAAAGAGGATGAACTAAGGAGGTTGATATCTCACCGTTTTTAGAAGATTTAATAGAGCACCTGTTTAAGATACACTGGATTTTCCATCAAAAGAGGATCGTATTAAACCACATGGTCTGACCAAGTAAAAGAACTCTGATCCTTATGATAAATTAACATATGAGTTATTGCCTTTGAATCAGCCTTATATTCTATAATATGAGGCTTTAAATTCATTTTACATCAATAGAAATGTCAAAGGGGGGAAACTATAGAAATATGGAAACATTGTTCATTAACCCAACATTTGGAAAAGGAAAGAGGTCACTGTTGGAACCTCACTGTTCATGAAACACTGCTCATGAACTAAAAATTTGGAAAAGGAAAGAGGTCACCATTAGAACCTCACCATTCTGTAAACACTATTCATGAACTCAAAATATAGAAAAGGAAATAGGTCACCATTGGAACCTCACCATTCTGGAAAACACTATTCATGAACACAAATTTTGGAAAAGAAAAGAGGTCACCATTGGAACCTCCCCATTCTGGAAAGACTATTCATGAACTCAAATTTTGTCAAAGAAAAAAGGTCACCATTACAACCTCACTATTATTGAACCATTTTTTATGAGCGCAAAATTTGGTAAATGGGAGAGGTCACCATTGGAACCTCACTATTCTGGAAACAATGTTGATGAACATGAAATTTGTAAAAGGAAAGATGTCATCATGGGAACTTCACCATTATACAAACATTATTCATGAACTCAAAATTAGGCAAAGGAAAGAGGTCACCGTTGGAACCTCACCATTCTGGAAACACTATTCACGAACTCAAAATTTTCCAAAGGAAAGCGGTCACTGTTGCACAGTTCACAGAACTGGAAATTTGGAAATGTGTATGGGATAAGTCACCTTGACCTCCCAGAACACCCCATACATTAGATTTTGACAAAGGAATGGAGTAGAGAGGTCCAGTCCATTACATAAATAATTATTAATTCCATCATTGTGAATTCAGTTATTGATATTCCATGTGATATTTTTATTAGTTAAAATATCTATGGTCAAGTTACATGCTTGTGTGATTATTTATTTTTCATTATTTAATTATCATATATATTTTCTATATTATTTTCCTTTTCATTATTAAATGGACTTTTTTTATTTACCAATTTATATTCATTATGGATAATTTATTCATAAATTCCGCTATATGTCTACCCTTGTTGGGCATCTGAGCTCACTAATTTATAATGTTTTATTTTCCTCATGATACCATGATTTATATTCTGATTGATATATAGTGACATTCTAAGTGAAATAATGGTTTTTTCAGGAAAATACTTTTTTTAATCAATGTTTTCAAAAGTATGTATGTTTCAATTATGTATCTTGTTTACAAAAAACAACTAAACCATTCATTCCTTCAAGATGTGATTCCTTGAATATTTTTAAAATATAATAAATCAGACATTGGATTCAAGCTTCATTATTTAGGGTAATTACAAATACTATAAAAAATCATGTTCCAATGTTATCCTAAATAAAGGAGATATTAGAGTTCAATTTATCTAGTGTAAAAAAGAGTACACTTTTGAATAGAAGTCTATTAGACACACTTCTTCTAAACACATATTACATATTATATTCTACCAGACAAAAGATAATTTCCATGGTTTGAATGATACAATATAACCTACATTTGGTATTGGGTTATGTTTTTGGGAATAATTTACTAAAAATACTATTATAGATTACATATACTATATAAAAAATATCTATGTTTGTAAACATAAATTAAAGGATGGTTTTAGGCCTAATATATATTATTTTTGGGGTTGGATTAGTTTGAGAATATGTTGATTACCTCAATATACAGAAATATATATATTTCATATATAGGAATGAAAATAAAATATGATATTAAAATAAATTTATTTGTTTTAATCAGAATATTTTATTAGTTTTTTAGTTATAAAAATTAAGATATTTTTTCATAGTTTTGAGTCAAATAGATATCTTAATTTTATCACCATCCTAATTCATTTAAATGAATATTTTTTCATTATTTAAAAAAATATAAAATTTTCAAATGATGGATTAATTAAAAAAATTGGGCCAATTAATTTTAAAATTATAAAATTTATAAGCATATCGTGACATATTTATATAAGTTAATAGAGAAAAAATTGATTATATATTGTTTGAATTATAAATTTATTTGATTATGTGACACTATATAATAATTATTCTAAAATTTTGATTAAATAATTTAATAATAAAGTGGTAGAAGTATAATTTCATTTTTCTTGGGATAATCATTAAAATCTAGTCATTATATATCAAATTTTCGATGTAATTGAATACTTTTTGGATTTTATTTATATAATGATACTTTTTACTTTTCTTATTGTCCTTACAATATATAATTATATATTTTTCTATAAACACACTAATTATACATTGTAAATCCCAAATAATTTTAAAAAAATATATCATTTTTTCAATATCATACGGGACACACAACACCGAGCTTAAAAACCCCATGAAATATTTTTCTTTAAATTTGTACTTTTTGGTAGCTATTAGAATACACAACCTAGAGTATATATGAATTACAACATAATAAACCATAATTACAATGATTTAAAATTAGTGGGTATGAATAGTATTTATTAAATTATAATAATAATATGGTTTAATTGTGTAAGAAATTCATTGGTTATCTATTAATTATAAAAAATGAATCATTTAAAATAAAAAGATATGTTTTCTGAGAAATATTATTCTTTTAAAAGATGGATTAGTCTTTCTTTTCTCAAAAATTTTTGAATTATATTTAAAATTTTTTCAAAATATATTTTATAAATTAACAAAAAATATTAATTAACCACTTAAAAATTATCTTATGGTGAATTTTTAGGATTTTTCTGAAATGTTTCATTTTTAGATTAATAGGAAAAAATACAAATTTTTATTTAAAACATCATTCTCATTTAAAAAATTCATAATGTTTAGTTATATTTTATGTTAGATTTAAATTAAAATTAGTTATATTATTTTAAAATATAAATAATTTTTTTAATTCTATTTATTATTGATTTTTTGTATTAAAACCTTTTATACATATGAAAAATTTCTCTTTGGAAACACACTTTTTTCATCGTGTCAACAAGTATAATTTTAAATTTAATTTATTCACATCATTCAATTAAATTTATAAAAACAGAATAAATATTTAGAATAATAATTATTTATATTATCTAAAAAATTTAACTTAATTTTTTTACCATAATCAATAGTGAAAATAATAAATTTTAATTACCGTGGTTAAGATAAAAATGGGTTTACCAGGGGAGTTCAACTAAGAAGATGAGGGTTAAAATGACCTACAAACATTTATATATATTATTGGCTTCCAATACTTCCACCCTCCCAATCCTAAATTAAAAACTACTGTTATTTGGAAGATTTTGAAAAGTGATTGACTTTACGATTTTTAAATCTTTTTTAAAGTTTCCAATGTAATTTTAAAGAGTGTTACTTTTCACTAATTCTAAAAGAGAACTCCCCCCTTTACATATTCACACCTCATAATCACCTTTTCTCTACAAAATCCTAAAAAAATAATTGCCCAAAATCATTTGAAAATTTATATATCCTCTTATCTTTCAAAAATTCCATCCTTATGGTTTATAAAATAAGATCCAATGGAAGAGTCTCTTAAAGAAAGTAAGTATCTTCAGAGAGACTGTTTATTTCCTTTTTTGTTATTCCACCTTCAGTTATGTATTAAAACGTAAAATATAATTAAAAAATTAAATCCCATATTGAAATATTTTTTTATGCTTATGTAATATTTTTTATCCATCTCCTCCTCCATAAAATGTTAAACAAAATAATTTATCAGGTGTACAATGGACTACCTCCTTGTGAACCGATGTAATTTGTTTTCTATCACCAATTTTGAAGGATGTATAGAATGATTTATTTAATGAATTTATATGATATTAATGATATTATTATAATTTTGGTAGTATAATATCATATATACCTTATTACTTTACATTTATTTTAATGTACCATAATGTGACTCACCTGTACAGTGAACATCCGCACCACGAAGTGATTTGATTCATTTTCCACTTACTCATTACATGGAAAGTAATAAGGATAATTTTTTAAATATATGTGATATATATGAGATTTTATTTATTATATTCTGTTAATATATCAAAAAATTCATTAAAATTTCCCTCATTAATATAGTGATATCTTCGGTCAGGCGTACGTACGACCTACTATCTCCACGAAGCGATGTGATTCGTTTTCCATGTACAATCATCAAGAATTATTCTAAAAATGTATAAATGATTAAATATGATTTTTATAACATTAATATAATTTTGTATATGATGTATTTTTATCCAATATGTTTGAACAGAAACATTCAGGAAAAAAACTCATGAGAAAACAAGCCAATTAATGATCAAAACAATTCAAATAATGAAATATGATTGAGAAACTGGAAGTAAAATGTTATAAAAGATTAATATATGATAGTATAAATAAGATTTTAGTTCTGGTACAAATAATTTTCATTCATAAACCCATTACAGATGATGTTAATTCATTTTTAACTAAAATGACGTGTGAGGTAAGTGATTTTGTCTCAATTTGCCTTCATTGAGTTATATTGTAATCATATGAACCTAATTTATTTTAAACGGTGTATATACTTCTACTTTTCAATTTAATATCATTAAAATATTGTAATAAATTTTATTTTATGTTTAAATTTTAATTAATTCACCCAAGGGTATCTAACATGAATATTACCATGTCCTAAATAATATCATTTTCAATTTCTTTTCATTGACTTATATTACTTATTATTTTTATTTGATATATTAATATTATATATGAAATTAAATTTCAATGAATTATGTTGTATTTATTCTTGTTTTTTGTGGATTTACATTTCACACAAATAATTGATTTTTTGAGTAATTATCACTCCAATGTCAACATCTTTATAAGGGTTTATTTTAAAATCGCATTTTAATCATTATTATTGATAATTAAATATCTATTGAAGGAAATTATTTCATCATATTATAATAAAAAACATTAATTTATAATTATAATGATATTTTGGAATTTTTTCATGTAATAGTACCATTTTTCAACTCTTTTGTACTTATATTTATTGAGATAATTATTTTAATAAAATTTGACTTCATTTCCCTCTTCGATTGAAATTAATTTTTATTCCAAAATAATTTTTTCTAAAAAAATAAAACTTTTTGTTTGAAATTATTTAAAAAATTGTTATAGACATGTTTATCCAGGTTTATATTGGTTACGAAAAAATCAAGGTATTCTTTATTTTATTTTCTAATCAATTAATGTTTCTATTTTAGTGAAAAAGGTAAAAGGGATATTTCTTATAATGTGTACAGAAGTAATAGAATTTTATAGCATAATAACCACTAAATATATTAATTATTCCATTAAATTCCTAATAGGTTACTTTGAAAGAAAATTATTTTAAAAATATTTTATGTTTTAAAAAGATTTTTAAAAGTTAAAAGGTCATTTTCTTCAATAAATGTTTAAGTGGTTTTTAAAGATTACACTATAACTGTGAATGTTTATTTTCAAAGAAAACTATTTCATAAAATATTTTTGGAAATTTTAGATTAAAATTTATTTTCAAATTTAAAAGGATATTTTCCTCATTAAGGTTTTTAAAGATCCTTTTATATTTTTTCTATTCATCAATATCCAAAACACTTTATTTTACTTATACTCTAAAAAGGATATATAGTATTGATATCATCCTTATTATTTATATAGATGTTTTAGGATTATTTTGACCAATGAATTTATTTACAATAACTTTCTTGATTAATTTTTTATTCATTAACATTTCCATAAAATACTCACATTATGTTGATCATTGGATATTAAATTTCTGATAAAAACCCATATTATTTATCATAGATATGTTTAGTTCATAATCCATGTATCATTTCTACAAATTATGTAGAGACCCTAAACCTGACGTACACAGACATTACATTACTTTTGCGGAATAATTAGTACATTACAAAAACATACACACAAGGAATGTAATAGTTTAGTGTCTTTGGAAACTTGGAATATAATCTTCTAATCATGGTGAAAGATCTTCAAAATTTCCTAAATAGATCTTCCATTTTTTTTACCTAAAATCTTTCTTTATATCCTGGGGAAAAGAAAACCTAAAAGGGTGAGCTCGAATGCTCAGTAAGTGTAAACAAAAGAAATATCAAGCACAACATATTCATAAAAACATGACAATTTGGAAATCTTACCCTACAAAAGAGATCATAATTTCATAACATGGGATAAATTATGGTGGTGAAATGTAATCACAATAATCATAACATAAAACATGAAGCTTTGTGGCATATACACATAATCATAGAGAATAATTTCTTATTAGTCACGACTCATTGGCAAGACTATCACATTGGACAATTTCCATTTCTGAACCGAGTACACTCCTCGTTTCAGTCATGTTTCACTGAAACGGTTTAACCTGTTGTTCCAGCCATGTCTATCTTAGGAGATATAAAATCTTTACCCAATGTATTGTAGGGATATATAGGTCCCACCCATCTCATCATGATTCCATTCTTATGTGTGCCACAAAATCATAAATCATACATCATTGCATAACCCATGTAATAAAAATGGGGTTCTTAAAAATCATGACATCATAAAAAAATTCATATAAGATAAAGGATTTCATAAAAATAATTCCATCACAACATATTCAAATCACTGTAATAATAGGGATAGAAACAGAACCCTATATTATCTTAGATGGAAAATAATTTTGATAAAACACTTGAACTCCATTCTTGAGGAAAATATCCTTTATACTTGAAAAACATTTCCCATTCTTAACATGTCATACAATTTAAAACTAAAAGAAGTTGATTAAAAATAAACATTAAATCTTGTAAAGTAGGCTTCTTGGAAATAATGTTTTAAAAATCCATTCATGCCGTATAAGTTTAAAAAAACATTCTTCACGTAATTTTGTCAGAAATGTCAAAAATTACCTCGTACGAAAAACGACAAAAGATTCCTTTCATATCTTTTACTAAAAACTCAGTGAAGGGTAAAATTTGATTTAAAAAATTATAAGTGGATGGAAATAATATTAAATATTTAGTAAACATGTATTTGGATGATAAAATACACCCCAGTAAATACCAAAGTATAAACAATCTCTGATAAAAATGAGATTGTGATATTTTCCCTTACCATAGGTACGATTTGCTTCGTAAGTGTCCGAACATCCTGTATAATGATTTAAATAATGTCATTGACTTATTCCAGAATCATATTCATTGTTATGATATCATATATGGTTCACTTATGACTTTATATTACCCATTCTTCTATAAATTAATGTTAAAGTAACATTTTGGGTAAATTCGTTTCATTTGTCGTTCGTGTTTTAACTTGTAATTATTCATATGATTACATAGATCATGGTTACTTAAATCGAGAATTATTACATGATTTATATATAATATACATTCAGAATATACATATATATAATATATCGATAAATGGAAAGAAATACACCGTTCATGGAGACAGTAGGTCGTACGTACGCGTGAACGTTGTTTTCGTTTCCTTATTGAATTGAATGAAATTAAGTAGATGACATACATATATATACACATACATCCAGTATTATTATTATGTCATATATTTCATGATTATTTATTATATATACTTTCTAATCATTCATGAATGGTTAATCATTGAGAATGAATCTCATCGCTTCGTGGAGACGGTAGTCTGTACATACGCACGAGCGATGATATCATTACCATGATCGTGGAATTGTATTGAAGTGTATGTATAATATTTCAGAATCAATATAACTTTAGAATAATCATATATAGTCATTATTTACACCATTATACCCATCCATGTAAGTTGGTGGTGGAAAATAGATTACACCACGGCGTGGAGACGATATTCCGTACGTACGCACACGCGGTGATTTCGTTTTCCGTAGGGTGGATAGATGGTGAAATAGGGTTGTTTCATAATTATAATAACATATCAGTATATTAGTGATACTTATTTTATAACTTCATAATGAAACAACTAAAGAAGAATAAGTGGAAGAAGAAATGAAGTTGAAAGAATTGGCAACAGACATTAACTCTTCTTTAAAGCGCCTCTTTGACACCTCCTTTTAAGGCACTCAAATTGGTCTTCGAAGAATACCAGGACCTCTATGATGTTTCTAGGGAATTGTAGAGAAGCAATTGGAAGTGGTTTTCCGAGCATGAAGGCTCAAAGTGGTGTGAGGAAGAGAGGGAGGAGGTTCCCTTTTATAAGGGAAGAGAGGGGCACCTTTGGAAAAACTAAAAATATTATTTTATTATAAAGCCATAATAGTTTTTAAATTGCTCTAAATTGATTTATTTAAAAGATAAGATGGGGATGGGTCTAAATCCTCTCATCCAATAGAATTTGGACAAGTTTAGTTTACTATTTTAACCTTATCATATAGATTTAACTTTAAGTTTGATAATTTTACTTTTACCATGTCTTTTTGTGTTCTTACACTATAAGTTTAATAAAACTACTATAAGAAGCCAGAAGAACCCCAAGTTGTTTATTATTAATATATATATGCTTATATAAGTCATTTTTCTTAACCTTATATTTTTAGAAATAAAATAACAATTAATAATATAATATTTGTTTTAAAAACTATTTTATGTCAATTTTGACACTATTTAGTAATTGATTTTTGTGAAAATCACAACAGAATGAATAGTTCAAAAAAAGTTAATTAAATCAATAATAACATGTCATATAAACCAATTAAATTAGTGTAATTCATAAAATGTCTCAAATTACATTCATTTGGGTATTTATAACATCAATTATGTCAATATTTCATTAATAAGATAATTACTGCATCATCTTTGTGTCATAAATAAATTAAATTATTTAATGTCTAAAAATAAAAAACAAAATACCATTATGTAGGAAATATTTTTATCTTCCTAATGAATATTTATAGTCGAATTTATCTTATGTATTACCCTATATTAAAAATTCTTTACTTATTTAACATTTATTTTAAATATTTTAACCCTTCTTTAAATAAATTAATAATAAATGTCCTAATCTAATATAAGTGGGCCTAAATGGTCATATTTTATTCCTAAGGTTGTTTTTTGACGAATTACACTTATCCAATAGAATTTGGTCATGTGTTAGGGTAATTATAATATCATTTTTACCCTTAATTACCCTATTTACTTTTAACCGTGGTAAATAAAAGCAAAAAGTTACTATTCACCAAAAATTATTTTCATCTCATTGAACCACATTTTACATACTTACATCAACCATCTGTCTCGGATTTTTGAAATTCCACTCACAGAAGTAGTAAAATTATGTTTTAAGTAAATTTGCAAATTCTCCTAGGAGGTGGGAAAAAGAGGGTGAAAAGTTCAATGAAATTTTTATATATCTAAAATTTTTATAAAATTACTCCAATAAATTACATTGAACATATATAGGTATTATGTATTAATTTTTACATAAAATAAATTTAAATAAAATAAATAATTATTTAAATAGAATGTCAGTTTTTAAATAGTAACCTAGTTTTTTCACTATTCATCAAAAATTGAATGTTTTCAGAAAAATACCAAAATTTCTCCCTAGGATAATTTCGATATTCCGAATCCAAAAATGAAGTCCATTTGAAAAAATAAAATGTATAAAATTTAAAAAATTGGTTATTAATATTGATAACGGCTAGTTTTAATAATATTTTTATAGCTTATCATTGTTTAGTGAAACTCGGTATTGCGTACGATGCAAGCTATCGAGAAAGGTCATGATTTCGTGTAATGGAAGCCAAGATAAGGTTCAGTGTTGTGAAAGACTCTTTTGTTGTTTTGTTATAATAGAATCTGACCATTTTTCATTTATACATTGAGTATATATCTATATATACTCAATGTTGAGTAGAATGACTATTATCAAACGCACATGAAATTGTGTGTAACACAATCTAAGAATAGTTTTGCGTATACCGCAATCTAATACGGTGTTGCGTATAGCACACGATAATCTTGTTGTAGCATAATACACATTATATTAAAAATAATTCCTATCATAAAATATCGGGATGTTACATTCTACCCCCCTTAAAATGAATTTCTCCCTCGAAATTCGTCGGGGTTATACATGGTTTTCTACTTCAATGTTTCTTTAATTGAAACCCACATCGTAAAATGAAATACTAAAACAAAACTTTAAAAACTAAAGTATGAAATGTAACGGTTACCCAAGTTAACTAATCACTGGGTTTCCACATAGGAGAACATAGGTGAAAATATGGATATGGAAGAGAAATCTCACCGTCATGTTCTGATGGAGAGTGGTAGAGAACATAGATATGAAAAAGAAAACAATCACAAAGCCGTAAATTTGTGATGATCTAGGGTACCATCTGATTAATCGGATATAAGATCATTAGGACAACATTTTTGGTTTTCAATATCATTTCCCTAAAGTTTAGAAATTTGAATTAGAAGAAATACTTAGTTGATTTTGGTATAATCCCACTATTGGTCGTGCTTTGAACAATTTCCACTTCATCTCTTAAAGAAATTATGTTGAATTTGTTAATCGTGAAGTGTTAATAGATCATGTGATATAATTATGGTTTATTCCATTAGTTTCAAACAAAAGTTTAGAAAAAGTTATCAAATATACATAAGTTCATTTATGGTGAGGTTAATCGTATACGATTCCAAAAATGAACTTATACTTCATATATCAAACCGTGTTATAAAATAAAACTAGTTTCTACTAACTATGGACTTCCTGTAGGTCAGCGGTAGGCGATAAAGGCCAGTTGCATTTTAGTTGTGGGTTTGATTCCCATAGCCTTGTCTGACGCGATGGGTTGTCGCCTGTCCTGCAGGTTTTCCTTTTTCTAAATCTATATTACTATAACATCCCATCAATAATATCGAAAAAGGTTCAATCCTTAAACAATAATAACTTATGTCCAACATATTCCATTTCAATCTTTAGGCTTATCTAAAATACTTCGGTCCATGATCATGGTATAAAGAAAATGATTACTTGAAATGTCACATAACAATCACGTGAATGCCATCATTTATCCCCCATATAACATAAGATATATCTTTTTGGTCAAGTTACAAACATCTGAATACATTAATCATGTATTCTCTTGAAGAATGAATACTCATTGAACCTGTGTGAAAACATGAATGCAGTTAAAAGTTAACACTTTCCACAAACCAAAATCCTCAAAATTCTTTATACTCAAACCATGATATCACTTAGTCCTTATATCAATCATTAACTCATGAATATAATCAAACATCTCATTATCTTCTTATCCCTTCATTATGCGCATATCAACTGCTTACCAAAAATATCTCAATCACTTTCCATGGTTACCGGTACCATTAAATTATTAAAAAACACAATAGACCAATACATAAATATTCCAATATTCCACGATACTTTATAAAACATTATTTTGGAATCCCATTACATAAACACTTAATAATTCCACCACATTGATGTCATATTCAACATCACCAATAGTGATCGCATGTGACTTCCCTTTTCCCTTTGCCTTAAGTGGTTGCTCGTGTCGATCATCATTAACCCTTGGATTAGGTCATTTATTAGCATAATGCCCCATTTCATTTCACTTGAATCATTGAAGTGTTGTTGGTGCGTTCTCTACAGTCTTTTCTTTATTCACACCATTAGCAACCCTTTTTCCATTACTTCGACACTCAGCTGCTCGATGACCTTCTTTTCCACACTTAAAACATTTTCTAGTCTCTTTAAGACAATCTCCACCATGCTTCCTTCCACACTTTGAGCATAAGGAAACATTCATCTTCTTTTCACCATTATTCGGAGATTTCTCCTTGAACTCCATCTTTCGTTTCTTGTCAAAACCATGAGATGGATATGTAACACAAACTTCCATTACCACCTTGATAGCACAACGCACAATTTATTCATAGCTACTGAATTATCTTAGAGCAAATGCCCTTCGAAGATTTGGTTTTATGCCACTGAAGAATCGATCAATTTTATATTCAGGTTGGATGATAAAGCTAGATGCATACCTTGCAAGACTTTTAAAATTCACTTCGTATATACCAACAGATTCATCAACCTTTTTCTTTTGTTCAAGAAACTCCTTCTCCATATTTGTTTGAATAATATGAGGGATGTACTTATTGAAAAATAAGTTCTTGAACTCGTCCCATTCCATGGACTCAATTTCATCTCTTGGCCCCATATTCTTGATAAGATTCCACCACTGATCAACTTCACCTTCCAAACGATATACTGCTAAGATGAATTTATCATGTTCAGAACATTGAAGAACTGAAAATATCTTTTCAATGGTACTAATCCATAGTTCAGCAACAAGTGGATCGGAAGACCCACTGGAAGAAGGTGGGTGTTGCCTCATGAAGGCCTCAATAGAATATTGTTCCCTTCTCTGCTCATTTGGAAGTATATAATGATTCATAGCTTGTGTAAGTATAGAAATAATATTTTTCACTCCATCTCCCATAACATTGGCTTATTTAGGAGGAAAATCATTGCATTGTCCATTACATTGATCAACACGATTCCTGCGGGTTCTAGCCATCATTTAAAACCCAAAAAGAATAGTGTGAGAGTAAAAAATCATGCTAGGGAAAACAACATAATAAAGGGGGAGTACCATCAATATCTAACAACTTAGGTTAAATTCTAATATTTTTACCGTAGTTCTAGGACTATATCCTATACGTATACTTATCCTTAGGGACATCCCTAGACATACCGTAGAAATATCTCTTGGGATCTCACTAACGTTTTCGCATCATAGTTTCCAAAGGTTGGCTAAACCTTTCCTTTGATACCAACTGTAGAGACCCTAAGCTTGATGTACATGGAAATTACATTACTTTTGTAGAATACTTAGTACATTACAAAAACATACAAATAAGGACTGTAATAGTTTACTGTCTTTGGAAACTCGAAATATAATCTTCTAATCGTGGTGAAAGATCTTCAACATTTCCCATAGAGATCATCCATTTTTTAACCTAAAACCTTTCTTTATATCCTGGGGAAAAGAAAACATAAAAGGGTGAGCTCAAATTCTCAGTAAGGTTAAACAAAAGAAATATCAATCACATCATATTCATAAGAACATAACAATTTGGAAATCTTACCCTGCAAAAGAGATCATAATTTCATATCATGGAATAAATCACGGTAGAGAAATGTAATCACAATAATCATAACTTAAAACATGATGCTTTGTATCATACACACATAATCATAGAGAATCATTTCTTATTAGTCAAGACTCATTTCAAAAAGACTATCTTAGTGGACAAAATCCATTTCTGAACCGAGTTCACTCCTCGTTTCAGTCTAGTTTCACTGAACCGTTTTAACCTGCCATTCTAGCCATTTTTATCTCATGAGATATAAAATCTTTACCCAATGCATTGGAGGGAGATATATGTCCCACCCATCTAATAATGATACCATTATTATGTGTGCCACAAAATCATAAATCATACATCATTGCATAAACCATGTAATAAAAATGGGATTCTTAAACATCATGACATCATAAAACACTTCATATAAGATAAAGGAATTCATAAAAATAATTCCATCACAACATAATCAAATCAATGTAATAATATGGATATAAAAATAACCCTATATTATCTTATATGGAAAATAATTTTGATAAAATACTTGAACTCCATTCTTAAGGAAAATATCCTTTCTACTTCAAAAACATTTTCCTTTCTTAACAAGTCATACAATTTAAAAATAAAATAATTTGATTAAAAATAAACATGAAAACTTGTAAGTAATAATTCTTCTAAATAATTTTTTAAAAATCCATTCATGTCTTATAAGTTTAAAAAAAATTCTTCTCGTACTTTTGTTGGAAAAGTCAAAAACTACCTTGTACGAAAAACGACAAAAGATTCCATTCATATCTTTTACTAAAAACACACCGAAGGGTAAAATTGGATTTAAAAAATTATAGGTGGATGGAAATAATATTAAATATTGAAGAAACATGGATGTAGATGATAAAATACACCCCAGTAAATACCAAAGTATAAACAATCTTGGATAAAAATGAGATTGTGATATTTTCCCTTACCTTAGGTCTGATTTGCTTCGTAAGTGTCTGAACCTCATGTATAATGATTTAAATAATTTCACTGACTTATTCCTGAATCATATTCGTTGTTATGATATCATATATGGTTCACTTATGTCTTTATATTACCCATTCTTTTGTAAATTAATGTTAAAGTAACGTTTTGGGTAAAATCGTTTCATTTGTCGTTAGTGTTTTAACTTGTAATTATTTATATGATTAATTAGTTCATGGTTACTTAAATCCAGAATGTAAAACATGATTTATATATAATATATATTCAGAATATACATATATATAATATATCGATAAATGGAAATAAATACACAATTCATGGAGATGGTAGGTTGTACGTACGCATGAACGCTTTTTTCGTTTCCTTATTGAATTGCATGAAATTAATTAGATGACATACATATATATACAAATAAATCCAGTATTATAATTATGTAATATGTTTCATTATTACTTATTATATATACTTTATAATCATTCATGAATGGTTAATCATTGAGAATGAATCTCATCGCGTCGTGGTGACGGTAGTCCGTACGTACGCACGAGCGATGATATCATTACCATAATCATGGAATTGTATTGAAGTGTATGTATAATATTTCAGAATCAATATCACTTTACAATAATCATATATAGTCATTATTTACACCATTATACCCATCCAAGTAAGGTGGTGGTGGAAAATAGATTACACCACGGCGTGGAGACGGTATTCCGTACGTACGCACACGCGGTGATTTCTTTTTCCGTAGGGTGGATAGATGGTGAAATAGGGTTGTTTCATACATATAATAACAAATCAGTATATTATTGATACTTATGTTATTAATTCATAATGAAACAACTAAAGAATAATAATTTGAAGAAGAAATAATGTTGAACGAATTGGTAACGGACATTACCTCTTCTTTGAAGCGCCTCTTTGAGACCTCCTTTTAGGGCACTAAAATTGGTCTTTGAAGAAGACCAGGACCACTAGGATGTTTCTAGGGAAGTGGAGAGAATAAATTGGCAGGTTTTGGAAGATCATGAAGGCTCAAAGTGGTGTCAGGAAGAGATGGAGGAGGTGCCCTTTTATAAGGGAGGAGAGGGGAACCATCAGAAAAACTAAAAATATTATTTTATTATAAATCCATATTCGATTATAAATAGCTCAAAATTGATTTATTTAGAATCTAAGGTGTGTATGGGTCGTAATACTTTCATCCAATTGAATTTGGACAAGTTTTGTTTACTATTTTATCCTTATAATTTAGATTTAACCTTAAGTTAGATAATTTTACTTTTACCGTGTCTTTTTGTGTTCTTACACTATAAGGTTAATAAACTTACTATAAGAATCCAAACGAACCCCAAGTTGTTTATTATTAATATATATAACCTTATCTAAGTAATTTGGCTGAACCATAGATTTTAGGAATAAAATAACAGTTAATAATATAATATTTATTTTAAAAACTATTTTATGTCGATTTTGACACTATTTAGTAATTGATTTTTGTAAAAATCATAACAAAATTATTAGTTCGAAAAAAGTAAATTAAATAAATAATAACATGTTATATTAACCTATAAAATTAGTGTAATTCATAAGAAGTCTCAAATTACATTTATTTGGGTATTTATAACATCAATTATGTCAATATTTCATTAATAAGATAATTAATGCAACATCTTTGTGTCATAAATAAATTAAATTATTTAATGTCTAAAAATTACTAATAAATTACCATTATGTATGAAATACTTTGATCGTTCTAATGAATATTTATAGTCAAATTTATCTTATGTATAACCCTATATTCTTAATGATTTACTTATTAAACATTGATTATAACTATTTTAACCGTTCTTTAAATAAATTAATAATAAATGTCCTAATCTAATCCAAGTGGGCCTAAATGGTCATATTTTATTCCTAAGGTTGTTTTTGGTCGAATTACACTTATCCAATAGAATTAGGACAGTGTTAGGGTGATAATAATATAATTTTTACCCTTAATTACCCTATTTACTTTTAACCGTGGTAAATAAAAGAAAAAAGCTACTATTCACCAAAAATAATTTTCATCTCATTGAACCACATTTTACTTAGTGAAATCAACTGTGTCTCTAAGATTTATGAAATTCCCCTCACAGAAGCGGAAAAATTATGTTTTATGTAAATTTTCAAATTCTCTTAGGAGGTGGGTAAAAGACAGTTAAAAGTTCAATGAAATTTTTATATATCTAAAATTGTTATAAAATTACTCCAATGAATTAAATTGAACTTATATAGGTATTATGTATCAATTTTGACCTAAAATAAATTTAAATAATATAAAAAATTATTTAAATAGAAAGTCAGTTTTTAAATAGTAACCCAGTGTTTTCACTATTCATCAAAAATTGAAAGTTTTCTGAAAAATACCAAAATTTCTGCCTAGGCTAATTTCGATATTTCGAATCCAAAAATGAAGTCCGTTTTCAAAAATAAAATTTATAAAATTTCAAAAAGTGGTTATTACTATTGATAACGGCTAGTTATAATTATATTTTTATAGCATATCATTGTTTAGTGAAACTCGGTGTTGCATTCGATGCAAGCTATCGAGGAAGGTCACAATTGCGTGTAATGAAAGACAAGATAAGGTTGCGTGTTCTGGAAGAATCCTTTGTTGTTTCGTTATAATATAATCCAACCATTTTTCATTTATACATTGAATATATATACATATACTCAATGTTGAGTAGACTGACTATTATCAAACGAACATGAAATTATGTGTAACACAATCTAAGAATATTGTTTTGTATACTGCAAGCTAATACGGTGTTGTATATAGCACACGATAGTCTTGTTGTAGCATAAAACATATGGCATTAAAAAGAATACTTATCATAAAATATCGGGTTTTTACAAATTATATTCCATATTAAAATTTAGTTGTTTATTTGGGGATATTTTATAAAATTTATATTCTATACTTAATATGGATATTTGATGATAACGCATGTTTCTCTTGTATTAAATCATATTTTTGATATGTGATGAATTTTTAGTTCATATAATGGTGGGTGGGTACCGGAATTATATATCCCCAAAATGCATCTGTTTCATTGAGAATTGAATCATCAATTGTGAAACAAATGGGTTTCTTCATTTTTTTTAAAATATCTAGTGAAAGTTCTTGATAGTAGAGATATCATATTCCAGAGGTCATGATGTCACCTAATTAAGAATTTTCTTCATTAATAATTCTGTTATTATTAATCAGGAGTTTTTTGTAAGGATATTATCTCTGGATGAATTTCATTATCATCTTATTGATTAAATATCATGTCTTTTCAATTATTTACATTCTAATATTTCTTATTCCTTAAATTTTTATGCAAGTTATTTTTGTAATGATATTATGTCAAGATTAATTTAATTCTCACTCTATTTATTTGATGATATGTTTTTTCAATTATTTTCCTTTCTATATTGATTATTTATTATCTTACGATGATATCCATGTTATATAGATGGAATGTGTGATTAATTTTTTGCCATTATATTTTCATTATATATATTTATTATTGATAATTTCTATTTTATTTAACATTTTTTGAGAATTTTATATCACCCATATATTTTTTTTCCTATGAATCTATGAACTATAATGTGATTATAATGAAGGAATATGATAGAGGGAATAATGTTATTCTAAAAAATAATTTTTGTATTTTTTTTTCAAATGTAATATGGGAAACATTTATCTATATAGTTTACCAGTGCAACTAAAATATTCAATTTTCTCGAGTTTTGATTCCTTGTATCATATAATATGGTAATAGATAATACATAGGCTCAATTTTAATGTGGTTTGGGTCATTACAAACATAGTACGGGTTCATAAACTAGGAAATGTATTATTATTTTAAAATTTGGGGGCAAACACATTATCTTTATAACACTAGTGTTATTTAGAAGGTAGTTTTTGTGAATATTATTTACTGAAATGAAATTTTTCATATAACTCTTCAAAATGATATTTTCATTTTTTCAGAGGACATAGTGGTGTTTTAAGAGCATCTATCCTATATAGAAAACCTTGTATCCTTTCATTTACAACTTCAATTTAATTTTTTGTATACATAAACTAAAAGTGTGATGATATATCCATTATTAGAAAATAAAATATATTAAATCAATATTTTATAATATTATAAGGACCAATACACCACCCTCTTGATCTATAAGTTTTTAACTGGAACCATAAATAAATAATCCTTTATTTATTCAACTAAATAAATTATTTACAACAGATATGTAAAATTTATTCTTATATTATAATTAATAATTTATATTTTTATGGATACTAATCTATCATCCCGTATATTTTCCCCATTAACATTTACTCACATTTTTTACTTTTCAAGAATGATGTGAAAAAATATTTTTATAAATTTGAATTCCTTCTTATAATTTATCATTGGATTTTTCTCCATGTGTGTCATTAAGAAGTTTGAAGAAATATTCATTATGAGAATCATACATCAAATCATAATTAATATATTTTTTTAATAATATTCAAATATATTCACATTACTTATTTTAAATATTCTTAGAATCCTTTTATTGAATTATTTTTAAGAATTAATCTTAATGAAGTATCCAAGAAATATGCCATCTTTTTATATATTTTTGTAACCTCCATATTTTTTAAATACTTGTTTAATTATTATTATTGTTTTTATTATCAGTCATTAAAGATGAAATATTATATAATTTTTTTTGTAAAATGTGATGAATAGTTAATACTTATATATTCATCTCATCCCAGATCACCATATATATAAGAATTAGGATATATTGAAGTACTTCTATGATGGATATAAATTCATTGCCTTTGAGGGTTCATTGATTATTTTCCAGGTAAGGTTTCATCATTGGAGACACTTGGGCTTTAACTTTCTAGTCCCCCTACCCTTTCAAAACCTAGACATCCTTAAAATCATAATTTATTCCTTATTTAAATTTTTATATAGTGAAAAAGATTCCCTTAAAATGGAAAATACCATGGTTTCTCATATTTGTGTTTAACTGGACCTAGCCTCCCTTATTCCTTAAAAATCTTTATTCATGTATGAAATAATATATTCTTTAATAGATGTATCTACTACTAAAATATTTTTGGATTTTTCTTTTTATGTAACTTATAAGGTCACTCAGAATCCCTTTTTAAAAGAAAAATTTTTATCCACCCTTCCAAGGGAACAATTCTAGTTTCATCCTTTAGTTCATATTTAAGGTATTCTTATCTTATTCCTACCAATTTAGTACCTCTACATGGAACTAATGAGATGTTCAATATCAAATCAAATGGAATCTGGTTCCAGAAATATTGGTCATATCTAGATGATATCTCTACTCAAAAATCCCTAGGTCTATTATCGGATCACAATATAGAGGTGAGTCTCTCAATGGGGGGATTGAGATCCTCTTTTATAGAAATTTATCCATAACCAATGATACCTAGGAATAATATGGGTGGTCCTCTTGATGTTACCATAGATTCCCTCTTATTTATAATCAATATGATCATCAAATATCACTTTATATATGGAATGATTGAATCAAAAAGTGGTTTCCATTTTTCATTTAACTGAATAGATCAGGATGGTGTCAATGATATGGTTCATGTATCTTGGTAGTCTTCTTTCTACGGTCATGTTTTGGGGGAACTACAAAAAAATATCGTACATGTAAAAAGTAGAATTATTGTTTAGAATAATAGACTACCAATCCCTAACATCATCTCAAATATCCATCAAGTTAAACTAATGAAATTGGTAATAGATTATATGATCCAAGGGATGATGATATTTTCCTTCTCTTGTATATCAAGATTCTAAAAATGGATGAATTGTATGTCATTGAAAAAGATATTATGGATATATACGTAATAAAAAATTTAAAAGAAGGATATAATAATGTGAAATAATTCTTTCATGCATTACTGAAACTAAATTTGATGGGAATATTAACACGTAGCTTAAAGATGGATATCACACCAATGATGATAATATAGTAGGTCCTCTTGTAGTGTCTTACCTCTCTGGTTTACTCTAATGACCTCTCTTTTCATTGGGTGGTGGGAAATCTAGTGTTTTTGTGGATGGATATCCTTTTAAAAACATCTCGTGTTATAGTTAATTTCCATCATAGTGATCTTCCCAAATCTATTCCATAATAAGATGAGATTGTTGATACTTTTAAGAGCCTCAACCTAGATAGTGCTATAGGACTAGATGGCTTCCCAGGGACCATGTACCTGGATTTTTGGGTCATTATCAAGATGGATATTATTAAAGTAATTAAATATCACTTTAATTGAGAAATGTTTCCTAGATTTTCAACTAGTTCCACCATTTTAGTATCCCTAAGGTGATTCAACCCAATGTTTTCCCTAATTTCTTCCAATTTGAATGTTTAATTTCTCATACGAGGCACTTGTACCTATTTTTAACAATATTCTTTCTCATCACTTGAATGTTCTTATATCAAATAAATTTCACGGTTTTCCATAATATAGGAACATACCGGGGTAATTGGTCTTGGCCATGAGATGAAGCTTAATATTTCTAAGAGTGTTTTTAGATCCAATATTGATATCAAAATTGAATATAAAAGATAATACAATAAACTATAATTATTCTTCATTCTCAATTCATAGGAGAGTATGGGTTACATGAACGGTTTTTTAACCAATTATTATATTTCTTCTCTTCACTTAGGTTCACTATCTCTCTCATGGGTAATAAATATGGTTTCTTCAAATCAGTAAGGGGAATCTGAAGGGTATCCTCTCTTCTTCCATATGATCCTTTTCATTATTATTCACGATTTTAATTGAAAAAAAATTGAATAAGGTAATTGTTGAAAATATGATTCAACCATTCAAAGGATTGTATTGTTTATATGGAATCTCAAATATTTTCTTTATTGATGATATACTCTTCATCACTAATGGAAATTATACTTTTATCAGAAAATACATGTTGATCATTAATTATTAATAAAATAGGATTAAATAATGAAATAATATTTCTTAAATAAATGTTTATATCTCTAAAATGTTTATGACTATGAGAGACAAGCTTATTAAACCTAGATTTAGAATATTAAGAATGGGCATTCCCTTATATTTTCTAGGATCTCTCTTATCTAATTAAGGGATTTTTATCCATTACTTTTTTGGTATTTTTAGAAAAAACTCAAGTATATTTCCCAACTTGAAGATATTATTCCTCTCTTTTGGAGGAAGGATCACCGTAGTAAAAAGAGTTCTTCTTAAATCCTCTATAAATTCTCTCTTTCTGTAGAAATACAAATATTATAATTATAAACATTTAAATCATTATCAAAAAATTTATTTGGTACTTACAAAAAAGAAGGTCAAAATCAATGGGCCAGTTGTTCCTGAAATTCCAATTCTATTCATGAATGTGGTATTGGATTAAATATCCTTGAATAATACATGATTTTTTAGCAAGAAAAGATTTTTTGAAATCCAATAATCAGGAAATATATTTGGTCCATTTTCATTTGGAATAAGTATGGTAGCTCCCCCTATAGCTGGTCTGATAGTTTATTTGGTTCCCATATATGGTTAATACGATGTGATAATACTCAACTAATTCTTGACCATTATTCAAGGATTATAGTTATAGTAGACATTTCCTTATAGATGGAACATTGGGTGGATTCCCAAACCTTATATCTATGTTTTCTTGTCCCCGGTATCAACTTTAAATAAGATAATTTAAAATATTAATTTTGTATTTGTTGTTCATAATGATGATCAAAATGTTTTACATCACATCATTCAAAAGGAACATTATTTGGACTGATAGATATTCATTAGTCATCCCTCAGGTCCATTCAACTACAAAGGTTATCAAATACTGGTTCATTCTCATCAAAACATTGATTTCCTAAGTTTAATTCGCTGGTAAATATTTATTCCATATAGAATAAACATTCTTCTTTGAATGATTCATAATCAATCTATTTTAATAATCATTTACATCCAAAATATAAGAGTCCAGTTGACCTCCATGTTCAATTGTTGTATGAACATTAACATAGAATCTATATAATACCTTTTTACTAAAATAGAGTGTTAAATTAACATCATTTCATCTCTTCAGGTCCTCTTAGTGACTAAATATAATTATAGTTATTTCTATTAATTATTTCATGAATGCTTCAAATTTTATATTTCTATGATTATTTTTCTATAAGAATGATTCAATCTCATAGTTTTTTGGTGTTATGTGTTTTGGGAATCCCACACTATAGTATGTCACCAAGGGATAAAACATAATACTACATACATTAATGTAGAAATTATCCAAGTCATATCTTCTCTCATATCACTATGTTATGATTCAACCTTTCACTTGTTATTAAAGACCCATGTTTTATGCCAACCCACTTTGGTCACAATCAATAATATGTAGAGGATGGGTGCTTGGAAGAGAAATATGGCACAAAGTATTGGTATCAAATATAATATGGATGACCCATTCAGAGAAGGTACCATAAAATATTGTGTTATTATGATGGAAAATAGTAGATTAGTAGTTTTATATTTGTTATATTTCTTCAGGGAGGGAAACAAAATTCATGTTAAATCCCACAAAATTATAAATGGTATCACTCTCTATAGAAAAAATTAACTTAGTATCTCATTTATAAAATCTTTCAATATCAGGGTGATAAATAAAATTTTTGTGTAAATCCTCTAGTACCTATACTATTTATTATTCTATTAGAAACATAAAATTAATTCTCTTTCCAGATGTGGAGATAGATCACACTAGGAAAAAGGGAATTATGGAAGCTGATATTTTAGCATCTAACAGAGATATGTAAAATTGGTTGATGGTTTATTTGGGTTGTAGTTCACATACTTTGGTTTCATCCTAACCCAGATCACTGGATTTGATTTAAAATTTAACATAAACTCATCTATGCCTCCGAGTAAGATAGTTTCTTGTGACTATAATCAAGGGTCTAAGGTAGGACCATGATGATACTATACCCTCCATCAAAGAGAACACTGATATTAAATAACCAAATATAAAAAAATTATAGAATCAAAGTTAGTAGAAAACCAAAAATATGTGTATTGTATGAGTGAATTTGAAAAAAAGTAATAAATAGTTATAACTAGACATAGACATTTTTTCTTGTTGGACTAATCACATACATGATAGAACAAATAAAAGTGCAAGAGGTTTTCTCCCACATTAAACCACATCTCACCCTAGTCCCTTGACTCATAGGAGGGTATAATAATATATGATCAACTCAAGAATAAAATACAACTATTATTGTAAGAATTAATGGATCATTTGGTTCCCAATACTCATTTCCACTCAAGGAGGGTGTGAGAATAACTCAAAAGAACACCACAAATGCATTCCAGTACCCAACTGAAAATATGCAATGTATGTGCATGTGAAAATCACAGAATAATGTGAATATAAAATAAATAATTTTCAACGAATAACATATTATCCTTATAAAATATATCCCATAATAACCTTGTGTCAATCAGTCATGCACTTACCATATGACCATGAACCCCATACATACCTTCTTGGGTTGTATGAAAATTTTATAGAGATGACGTATGTGATAAGAAATGAAGGCTTTCCACAAGGCCAATGAGTATGTTACTCAGTATCTGAGGTTCATCATGTCTTTGTAGGTCCACACAACCAACTATTAAGATGAAACTGGTATCCACTAGGGATTATTTTCTAAACTGTTGCTCGATAGCCTCATGTAATCGAGCATTAGTTGGGAAACATTGAATAATAGTGACATGAACCCTATAACTAAAACACATTGAGTTTCATAACATTCCTCATAATTGTTATGGCATCCAGTTCTTTATTATCCAAAATTCTACTGTGATACTTCCCTATATAAGGGCCCATAAATATCACCACTACATGAAATATGCATTCCCCCTCATAGTGATTAAATACCATAATGGTCCACCTATCCCGAATATTAGAAACATCTCCAATGTCATGGTAACACACATAGAAAGGTGTGAAATATAATTCAAATCATTTAATATCATCATGAGAATATAAAATCACTACGCAACTACATATGATCAACATCTACAATGAAAATAAGATAATATATAAACACTCTTGGAATCAAGAATCATAAAGTGGTTATAAGGGAAACACAAACACCCACATTCTAACCCACTCAATAATGGAAGATAATCTAAACCAACACATGTATCACTCTATAGAAACTATAACATAAAAATAAAAACATCATAGAATGTCATCATAATTCATATTAGCTACACTTGTTATCAAGTAAAACATTTTCTATCATTATATTAAGAAATACTCGTGGAATAATCAATATAAATTATCACATTTGGCTTAAAACACCGCACACATGTGATTTAAGCATCAAATATGTTCTCGTGGGCATTAGGTCTCATGTTGCACAACACCACTCAAGGTGTCCATGCAGTCAAAGTAACTTCTAACTCGTCCTTCCATGGCCATTAGAAGATGATATCATGCTAGTACACAATGTTCCATTGAGGCCATTGGAATTTTCTCAAATTGAATTAGTGATAGATAGTTTAATTAATTTTGTATTACAGTTTATTTATTAATTATGTATTATCATTTATTTAAAAAAATAAATTAAATTTAACAATCACTTTCCAAAAGTTGTGAACCTCATATTAATGGGTAATAAACATGTATAATTCCAAATAGAAGAGTACATAGGACAACCTACCCTAAATGGAGAAAATTACATGTCAAGAAAATCCCAAAAAACCTATACGATTCACCCAAATCTATTCATCCTCCACTACACACCATATGATCTATCTCATTCTAAATAATCAAAAATTTAAATAATTATAACTAAATTATTTTTATTATAAATTATAAGGAACATGATAATAAAAAAAATATAGGCATATATACTGAAGTACATTACATAAAATGTCACTTGGTCAGAGATATGGCCAACTATCTATGTAATGTTCTTTACATTCGTGTGAAATCATTCAAGGAAATAACTATATCATGTGAAAATAAGACAAAAACAAATTTAATATATATAAAATTAAAATTATAAATTATTTCAACCTAAGACATACCATTTCTAAAATGTACATCTATATAATGTGTCATCAATATGAAACATATTCTTTCTATATCGATCAACATCCTCACCATCCATAAACAAATTAGTTATGATCTAGTGTAATTTCCATTAAATTTATCTATTAAGAGTAAACCCACAATTAATAATAATTTTAATGTCAATGACACATAAAGGTATATCTTGTGATAAAATATATCAGGAGGAATACATAATATTATACAGTAATTTTATTAGTAAAGAAATGATAAGTAAGAATCTTCCTGAGGAAAAAACACTTCACTCCCAACACGTTTCGCATATGGGATTCAGGGGAATGGAATATGAAGTGTCTAGACTCATTTTCCCCAAAATAAAACGTTAATAAAACTACCATATAGAAATTCAAGATGTGAAAACATGTTTCACATTATGTTAATTCATGGTGAAACATTAATCGGGGGTTCCCATAATGTTTTTCAACATGAATGATAGTGTCAGACCCTAAATCTTTCCTACAATTGGAAATTATTGAAGTAACCCCTCTAGATTCACCATAAATCACTCTTGGATAATGAAACGCCTCCCTCTATTTTTAAAAACATCGTTTATTGATTTTCTAACCCTTTTATAACATACATGATCTCTAGATATCAATAAAACCAACCAGAAAAAGAAAAAAAATTTCTTCCATAATTCCAACTCATAAAAACATGAGCTAATATAATATAATCACCCTCACAATTGTATTACTCAATATGTTATGGTAGAACATGAAGTGAGTCACATTATTTTCCATTATCGTCTTATAGAAGGATTTCCCCATGTTATATCACTAAATTCCAAGTGCTTCCATAAGGTAGTTATCACTCTCAAACACACATCACACCATTGCTGCTCAACTCCATGGATGACTAGTAGATGCCAAGAAAAAATATCACTATTCTCAACATTGATACCATGATATTATGTTTGACAAACATGATATACCATTTTTCCTCTAATCATTCATCTTGTATCATAAGAGCGATCCCCACCCAAGGAATCTCCATACAGAACAAAATTTCTTAAATCCAATGACATGCTAATTGTGATTCAATTTCATCATGTTCAATTAATGAAAAAACTGGTTGGAATTTGATACCCATGTATCATACAAGATTTAATACCAGGAAATGAGTCTCTATGAACCTAATAAACCTAGGAAAGATGAACTTTTTTCAATGTCCCCAACCAATTTTAAGCACCGTAGAAATACCAGATATGATGAGCTCGATGTGGTTCTAACCCACTGAATTAAAGGTTATGTTGGGAAACTAGTCAATAAAACTCTATTTGTAACTCCCTGACCCCAGTTACCTAGAGTAAGTGCATTATTACATAACATTGGCATGATCACTAAAGATCAAGTCCCTAAGGACCGATTAGTTTAGTATCCTTGGAATCACTAGATACATTTAGCAGTCTTACATTACATCATAAAATGAAAACTACAACAACATAGTCTCCATATTCCACACTCATCTCCCCTCATACTATCCCTATATGTCATTCATAAATTACTTCTTCACATCCTGGGAAAAATAAAACATAGAAATGGGTGATCTCAGATGCCCAGTAAGGATAACAATATAGCTAAAACATTCATAAATAAGCATAAACATTTAAGCCAATTTATAACTAAAACAAAATCCTTTTAAATGTGAAATTCACAAGAGTATGGAAAAGAAAAAATCAAATAATTTCATTTACATATTCACATGGATATTCTACTAATCGAATAATCACATGCAATATCGATAACCACTTTCATATTGATGGAATGCATAATTCCAGACTATCAAAACCACATAGGGATGGCCTTATGCCAAGACTACAAATATGATTTTATCAAGGCCTTGTTCCAAGATACTAGTTTTTCTCAGGAGATCTACTAATACATAGAGGAGCTATAGCAGGCTCCACCCGTCACTTCCTATGTCCAATGGATTCTTCATATGAAAAGGTTTAAACATAAGATAAACATTCATTTTAAAACAATCATATTAAATGTCGATACATTATCCATAAAAAATGAATGGTGTAAAAATAAAAAATCCACAGTCAAACATATCACAAAAACCTCAATAAAATATGGAAGTTTTCTATCATAATAAATAAGCTTCAAATAAGCTTAAAATCCATCAAAGGATGTTGACATAGTTGAAAATGTTTTGTAAAACTCTTTGAGGGAAATATCTCTTTTTCATGAAAACATTTAAAAGATACATAATTTATAAAAGAAGACATTTAAATAAATTTTTTAATCAAAGTTTCCCATACAACTTTGATGCTTTTGAAAGGAACTAACATTTTTAAAACATTCATGTCTATATAAATAAATCCTTAAAAACCATTGTGAAAACATGGACATTAATGAGAATGATTTAGAAGAATAATTATTTAAAACATTTAAAATAATGTTTTAGTAAAAATTCCCTTAAAATTAATCCCTTTGAAAACTCTTTTATGAAACATGGACATGGATAATAAATATGACCCAGTATATACTTAAGTAAAAACAACCTTGGATAATAAAGAGATTGTGAAATTAACCCTTACTAATTTGGTAACTTACGAAACATACACCCCATGAAAGAGGTATCATAAAATGAATATTTAAATACACATAAATCAAATTTTATTACACCAAAATAAAATCATGGTCAGTACATACACCACACAAAAGGTAATAGTGGTAATATGGCATGAATCTCACGGGAATAAGGAGTGAGATGAAAACCCCTTACCCTATACATTTCCTTAGTTGAGGGTAGGTTCACATCCTATATAATAGTAAAATAAATATTATTAAATTATAAAAGAATCATATATATTTATAAATATTATGTCATATATGTTCTTTTAATATTTTTTTGTTAATAATATTTTAGTATTACCATCGTTTTGGGTGTTAACTGATTCGTTTTCCTTGATATGCTTTGTTACGTAATCCTTGTTTGTTATGGATAGGTTGTATATTATTCATATAAATAATGATATAAAGTCCTTAAAAATTAATTATAATCATCAAATGAGAATTATTCATTAATGGATATGATGGGGAAATGAATCTCATCACGTTTGTGGAGACGGTAATCCGTACGTACGCACGAACGCTACTTCCATTTCATTTTTCATTTTAATAGGAATCAAAAAAAATGATACATAGGTATATTATTATTATAGTATAATATAATATCTTATATATGTTAAATAATTTCATTAACACCATCCTTTATACGTTCCATGTATGGTATGAACGAGTCATGTCACTTTGAGGGGGCGGTAGTCCGCACTTCCTCAAATGAAATTATCATATATATATATATATACAACATGAAATGAACAATGGTATGATATAAAATATATTTATAGAAGATTATATATATTTAATAAATATCATTAATATCATATTTAATTATAGTTCCATCATACTGGCCACCATGAGAGGTGGTAGGAGATAATTGAACAATCATCGTTTTGTGAGACGTTTGGTTTCCATCCACAGAAAAATTATGTTCTTCACCAATTATATGGAGGTGTGAGTAAGTGTAGTTCTAATACATACCATAACAATATCCAAGTATTATTACTGTGTTTCTTACAAAATAAATGAATAAGAATAGTTTATGGTTTGGAGAAGTAAAATAAAAGAAAAGAAGCTAAGAAAATTGTTACATTTAATTTGGGTAAATCCCTTTGGTTTAAACCAAAAAGGACTCTTTAAGTGCCTTATGAATATTTTAAGGCTTATAGGAGGATTATAGGGATGTAGGAAGATTAATTTTTAAGAGTTTGGACGAGCCAAAAGGCTTGAGAGGTGTGGGGAATTGGTTAGAAGTGGTGTCTTTTTATAAGGGGAGGGGGGGCTCTTTAGGAAAAACTTAATGTATTATTTTATAATAAAATAATATTCTGTTTCTAATGGCTCCAAAGTGGATTATTCAAAATATAAGGTGGGTATTGGTCGAAAAAAACATAACTAAGAGGTTTTATACAGGTTTGTGTCACATTATTTACCTTATATTTTTGTTTTAACTCTTAGTTAATTAGTCTAACAGTTACCATGTCACTTTGTATTGTTAAATTATATCGTAAATAGACATACTATATACTTCTAAGAGACACCCAAGTGTTCCATTAATTATAAACCTATCATTATATAATTCCATTGGCTGATCCTTAGATTTTTAGGAATATAATATGAATTAATAATATAATATTTGTTTTAAAAACTCTTTTATGTAAATTTTGACACTATTTAATAATTGTGTTTGTTAAAGTCATAAAAACTTTATTAATTCGAAAAAAATTCATTTAGGAAATAATATCATGTAATATTAACAAATAAAGTTCATTTATGTCATCAAAAATCTCAAATTATATTTATTTTTACATTTATAATACCAATTGTTTGATTCTAGCATTAATGAGGACAATACTACATCATTATTGTATAATATATAAATTAAATTATTCAATGTCTAAAAATTATAAATAAAATACTATTATGTTAGAAATTTTTTTATCTTTCTCGGTGATATTTATAGTCGAAAATCCAACATATATAACCCTATGTAAAATTGTTTTCTAAAAGATATATGCTTTTGTCATTTTTGTATTTACTTTAACTTAATTAATATAATGTGTCATTATCACTTACAAGTGGCTCCATGGGGTCCCAAAATCAACAACAATATGCCCATGGTCGGAACTATATCAACCAATAGAGTTATGACACGTTTTAGGGTAATTTAGTTTTATTATAATATTATTTGTTTACCTTTATTTACGGGATTTAACATTTAACCATTGTAAATAAAATATTTACTGAAGTAATTATTCAAAATGTCAAAATATAAATGTTACCTATTTACAAAATTTTGACCTACTAATTCTAAATATGGAATCCGTTTTTCTAAATTCAAAACAAATAATTGGAAGAAATTAATTTAAAATTAATTCCTGTTGTCGAAACAAAAAACGTGTTTTTAACAAATACTAACTATCAAAAGATTGACACTTTCTTATGTCTAGTTTAAATATGAAATTATGTCCAATGAAAAAAAATTGAATTAAAAGGAAAAATTATAATCTAATTATACTTTAAAATCACTCAAATTCATAATATATCAATATTAATTATTTTCATTAAAAAAGTTTTTTTTAATTAAAATTTAGTAATTTTCACTATTCATCAAAATATGAAAGTTATCAGAAAAGCACCAAAGTTTCACCCTAAGATAATTTCGATATTCTGAATCCAAAAATGAATTCTATTTTACCAAATTCAAAACATAAAAGATTCTTTTATTAATTTAAAATTAATTCCCGCAATTAAAACCAAGAGGCGTATTTTTAAGAAATAATAACTATCAAAAGTTTGACACTTGATTATGTTCAATTTAAAAGTGAAATTACATAAAATGACCATCATTTCATTAAATGGTAAAAATATAAACTATTTATACTTCCATACAATTAAAATTTATAACTTATCAATGTAAATTATTTTGATTAAAAATGTTGTTTTCATTTAAAATGTAGTATTTTCACTATTCAACAAAATATGAATGTTATTAGAAAAACACCAAAACATTATTGAAACTAAATTCTAATATCCCGATTCAAAATAAGAAGTTCATTTTGTCAAATTGAATATATTAAAGTTTCAAATATTGGGTTTTAAAAGGCTTCACCATTAAAAGGCGGTAAAATGGCATTTTTTGGAAAATAATTATTTTATCTAAAAAATTTTATTTGTTCTTACATTAAGTATAAGAATATCATAATATGGATTCTAAAATTTTAAGGATTATATAAAGTTCAATATTCAGTTAACACTCTTTATAACGACTTTTGAATGGCTTTTTTGTAAGTCCTGGTGTGCTAGAACTCAGTGTTGCGTGTAGTGAATGTTATTGAATTACTTTGAAGAAATAACTTACTATGAAATCTTGAGGTGTTACATTCTTCCCTCCTTCAATAAATTGCATCCTCACAATTTCAAATTATTTTTTGAAAACACATGATTTAAAATAGAAAATACCTTTGGGAAAACCCACATCGGAAATTAGGTTAAAAAAATTTAGTCCTAATAAGAAGAAAATGGAAATGAAAGGGTCACCGCCAAATAATGATCTCGATTAAGAGAACATTGGTGTAAATTAGAGACATATAATTTGGGGAAAACGAAAATATTTATAGTTAGTGATTGAGGTCGTCAATCACAAAAAAGTGTAAAATTAAGGGCCTTAAATTCATCAATATATGATGATTTAAAATACCATCGGTCCAACAAAACATATGGTATTAAGATAACAAATTTTTTATTTTAAGATCCCTTCACTAAAGTATAATAATTAATTTCATAATTGATTAAGAGAAGAAGAGAAAAATATATACTTGACAAGTAGAGTCCCGTCCTTTAACTATGTTCTACCACAAAATCATCTTTCACTCTAAAAGATAATAGAACTTAAAAATAATATTCTATTTATCCTATTCATATAGGGTTCAAAAAAATGAATTTATAATTTATCTACGATAACCATTAAAAACAACATTATTAAATCTAGGACATTGTGTGGGTCAGTGGTAGGTGATACACCCTTTTCCCCCTTCGGTTGTGGGTACATGTCTCGCGGCCTTATCGGACGCGACTAGTTGTCCCCTTACCTCTAGGTTATCCTTTTTATGGAAATCCAAAAATAATCTCAAACTAGAATTATCCAAAATACCTCTTTCCAAACTCACAGTCCAAAATTTATAAGGTAGGAAAACATAATGAAGATCCTTTTTTCATGTAATAGCATGTGAACACCTTCATAATGTATTCTTTTAAAACACTACAACATCCTGAAATACTATAAAACCTTATTGATTACATTCATGATCCCTTATTAAATATAGAATACTGGATATACTCCTTCTATCCAAAAAAGTTGTAAACACCAACAATGATGGAATATAAAAATCATTAATCAGTTGCAAGGTAGTCAAGAATATCCAATATAATTTATTTAAACCAATCTTGTATTATTCCAAAATCACAACCTTGGTATCAGAACCGTATTATGGTTTATATTTCTCTCAAACATATATTTTACAAAAATTTAACCTTCTATTGAGTCACATTTCATTGTTCCACACAATCTCAAGTCCTTAATTAAATATTACTACATTACAATCCTTATATACTCCATAATTATTATAACTAGTACATTGTTGATAGAACACTCAAATGGAATAATTCTCTAATAACAACATATGAACTCTAATCATTCCTCCTCATCTGTGGTAGTATCATAACATGATTATTATCCAATAGAATCATTTGGGGCATACTCTGATGATTTGGAAATTGGTTCGCGTAGTGTCCCAACTCCTTTCAGATAAAGCATTGTACATTTGAAACCTTTTTCGTACCCTTGCAGTTACGTACATGGTTTCTTTTTTCTCTACACTTATAACAAACTCTCATTCCTTTCAGGAAAGTTTCAGGGTGTTTCTTTCCACAGTTATCACATATGGTAAAATTATTCTTTTCCATATTCCCTTTATCCACATTTCTCTCTTCTATCCTTTTTTTCTATTACATCCCTTCAAAGCCATAGGACTCAGGTAATTATTTACTTATCTTATTAACACATGATACTATTTTCTCATATGTTGAGAACACATGGGAGACTATTTCCAATCTATGTGTTGGATTAATACCGTGAAATATATGATCCTTCTTACTCTTTTGAACATAAGTATTTTTGGAGTTCACATTCCTTCTACTAGGAGACATTTCAATACAATAGCATAAACTAGTTCAGTTTTTGAATTGCAATAAATAATTCCAAACTTGTCAAATACCTAAAGTAAATGGAACAGTTTTTTGATATAATCCAATATCATTAAAATGTTTTCTTTTAGTTAGTATATAATCATAATCCCTTCATAATATTTTGTCAAGAAAATGAGAATTATCCTAATTATATCCCCCGGGAGTGTTGTAACCAAGAGTGCAGCAAGGCCCATTGCAGTGCACCAGTTCCCGTTGGAGTGTAGCTCAAATCGATGTTTTCGGGTTTTACCCATAGGTACATCTGTCCTAGAACTTCCTCTACATGCTCGTATCTAGAAAGGGATGAATTGCTCGTAAAACTCAAAAAATCTTTACAATACCAAAATTCTAAGAAGTTCTTCTATACTAATCCTCATTATCTATCGTAGGTCTATGTGCTCTAATCAGAGTTCATCTAAATCTAGTTTCCAAGATTTGTACTAAACTTCCTATGATACCAACTATAATGCCCCAACCCCAGTTACCCAGAGTCAGTGCATTATTACATAACATTGGCATGATCACAAAATATCAAGTCCCGAAGGACCTATTAGTTTAGTAGCCTTGAAATCACTAGATAAATTCATCAGTCTATTATTACATCAGAAAATGAAAACTACAACGACATAGTCTCCATATTCCACACACATATCCCCTCATACTATCCCTGTAGGTCATTCATAAATTACTTCTTCACATCCTGGGAAAAATAAAACATATAAAGAGGTGATCTCAGATTCCCAGTAAGGATAACAATTTAGCGAAAACTTTCATAAATAAGCATAAACATTTAAGGCAATGTATAAATAAAATAGAAGCCTTTTAAACTTGAACTTCAGAATATTATGGCAAAGATAAAATGAAATAATTTCATTTACTTATTTACATGGATATTCTTCTAATAGAATAATCACATGCAATATCAATAACTACTTTCATAATGATGGAATGCATAATTCCAGACTATCGTAACCACATAGTCAAGGCCTTGTTCCAAGAATACAAATAAGATTTTGTCAAGGCCTTCTTCCAAGACACTAGTTTGTGTCATGGGACCTACCAATGCATCGAGGAGCTATAGCGGGATCGACCCGTCACTTACTAAGTCCAATGCATTCCACCTATGAAAAGGCATAAACATAACATAAAAATTTGTATTAAAACTATCATACGAAATGTCGATACTTTATCCATAAACCATGGATGATGTAAAAATAACACATCCATATTCAAACATATCACAAAAACCTCAATAAAATATGGAATTTTTTATCATAAAAAATCAACTTAAAATAATCTTAAAATCCATCAAAGGATGCTGACATAGATGAAAATTCCTTGTAAAACTCTTTGAGAGAAATGTATCCTTTTCATGAAAATATTTAAAAGTTACACAATTTATAAAGGAATACATTTAAAGACATTTTTAATCAATGTGTCCCATACCACTTTGAATCTTTTGAAAGGAATTAACATTTTTGAAACATTCATGTCTATATAAATAAATCCTTAATAACCATTTTGAAACCATGGAAATTAATGAGAATGATTTAGAAGAATAAATATTTAAAACATTTAAAATGATGTTTTAGAAAAACGTACCTTAAAAATATTCCCTTTGAAAACTCTTTTATGAAACATGGTCATCGGTAATAAATTTTTCCCAGTAGATACTTATATAAAAACAACCTCGGATAATAAAGAGATTGTGAAATTAACCCTTACCAATTTAGTATCTTAAGAAACATACACCACATGAAGGAGGTATCATACAATGAATATGAAAATACACATAAATTAAAGTGTATTAGACAAATAATATAATAATAATAGTAAATACACCACACAAAAGGTAATAGTAGCAATATGGCGTGAATCTCACAGGAATAAGGAGTGACATGAAAACCCCTTACCTTGTACTTTTCCTTAGTAGAGGGTAGGTTAACCTCCTGTATAATATTTAAATAATTTTTATTATGTTATAGAAGAATCATATATATAAATATGATATAATATATGATCTTTTAATATTTTTTTGTTAATAATATTTTAGTATTATCATCGTTTCAGGTGTTAACTAATTCGTTTTCCTTTATATGCTTTGTTACGTAAGCTGTGTTTGTTAAGGATAGGTTGTATCTTATTCATATCTATAATGATATAAATTACTTAAAAATTACTCTTAATCATAAAATGAGAATTAGTCTTGAATTGATATGATGGGGAAATGAATCTCATCGCGTTCGTGGAGTCAGTAATTCGTACGTACACACGAACGCTACTTCCATTTCCTTTTTCATTTTAAAAGGAGTAAAAACCAAATGAAACATAGGTATATTATTATTACAGTATAATATAATTTCGTTTATATGTTACTTATGTTAATTAACGCCATTATTTATATCTTTCATGTATGGTATGAACGATTCATATCACACTGAGGGGGCAGTAGTTCGCACTTCCTCAAATGAAATTATCGTAAATATATACAACATGAAACAAATAATGGTATGATACAAAATGGAATTATAGAAGCTTATATTGAAAATAAATATCATTAATTTCATATTTAATTATAGTTCCATCATAATGGACACCATGAGAGGTGGTAGGAGATAATTGAATAATCATCGTTTCATGAGGCGTTTGGTTTCCTTCCACAGAAAAATTTTGTTATTCATAAATTAGATGGAGGTTTGTCTTACTGTAGTTCTAATACTTCTAATAAAAATATCCTACTATATTTAGGATACTTGTTTTGTTACAAAAGAAATGAATAATAAGAGTTTAGGGGTTGGAGATGTTAAATAAAAGAAAAGAAGCTAAGGAGAATCATTACCTTTAATTTGGGTAACTCCCTTTGGTTTGAACCAAAAAATGACTCTTGAAGTGCCTTATGCCTAAGGTAAGGCTTCTAGGAGGAGGAGAGAGATATAGGGAGCTTAATCGGGCAGATTATGGATGAGCCAAAAGGCATGAGAGGTGTATGGAATTGGATAGAAGTGGTGTCCTTTTATAAGGGGGAGGAGGGTCTCTTTAAAAAAAACTTAAAGTATTAATTTATAATAAAATCATATTCAGTTCGTAATGGCTCAAAAGTGAATTATTAAAATTATAAGGTGTTTATAGGACGAAAACAACTTAAAAAACGGTTTTATACTGTTTTGGGTCACTTTATTAACCTTATATTTTTTTTTAACTCTTCGTAATTTAGTTTGACACTTACCATGTCACTTTGTATTTTTATTTTATATAGTAAATAAACCTGCTATATACATCCAAGAGACCCCCAAGTGGTCCATTAAGTGTAAAAATATTATTATATAAGTCCTTTGTCTGAACCTTATATTTTTTAGGAATAGAATACAAATTAATAATATAATATTTGTTTTAAAAACTCTTTTATGTCATTTTTGACACAATTTAATAATTGATTTTTGTTAAAGTATTAACAACTTTATTAATTCGAACCAAATTCATTTTAGTAATAATATATTGTCATTATAACCAATACAATTCATGTATGTCTTCAAAACTCTCCAATTATATTTATGTTAAAATTTATAATACCAATTATTTGATTCTTGCATTAATAAAGAAAATACTGCATTTTTATTGTGTCATTAATAAATTTAATTATTAAATTTCTAAAAATTATAAATAAAATACCATTATGTAGGAAATATTTTTATCTTTATATGGAATATTTATAGTATAAAATCCAACATATATAACCCTATGTAAAAAGTGTTTTTCTTAAAGATATATGATAATGTCATTTTTTTCTTTTACTTTAACTTAATTAATATAAAGTGACATTATCACTTACAAGTGGCTCCCTGGGGTCCACAAATCGACCCAAATCTTATCATGGTCGGACGTGTATCAAAAAATAGGGGTAGGACACGTTTTAATGTAATTTAGTATTATTATAATATTATTTGTTTACCCATATTTATTGGATTTAACCTTTAACAATGGTAAATAAAATATTTACTAAAGTAATTATTCAAAGTGCCTAAAACTAAAATTTACCTATTTACAATATTTGGAACTTATGATTATAAATATGGAATCAATTTTTCTAAATTAAAATCACATAAGTGATATAAATTAATTTAAAAATAATTCCCGTTGTCGAAACAAAAAGCGTGTTTTTAACAAATAATAACCATCAAAAGATTGACACTTTCGTATGTCCAATTTATATATAAAATTATGTACAATGAAAAAAATTGGATTAAATGGTAAAATTATAAACTAAATATACTTTATAATCACTCAAATGAATAATATATCACTATTAATTATTTTTATTAAAAAAGTTGTTTTTAATTAAAATTTAGAAATTTTCACTATTCATCAAAATATGAATGTTATCAAAAAAGTACCAAAATATCACACTAAGATAATTTCAATATTACGAATAAAAAAATGATGTCTAATTTACCAAATTTTAAAAATAAATTTTCCATTTATGAATTTAAAATTAATTCCCGCTATTAAAACCAAAAGGCGTATTTTTAAGAAATAATAACTATCAAAAGATTGACACTTGATTATGTCCAATTTCAAAGTGAAATTACTTACAATGACCATCATTGTATTAAATAGTAATAATATAATATATTTATGCTTACATACCATTAAGATTTATAATTTATCAATATAAATTATTTTTATTAAAAAATTTGTTCTCAGTTAAAATATAGTATTTTTCACTATTCGCCCAAATATGAAAGTTATCAAAACAACACCAAAACATTATTGAAACTAAATTATTATTTCCTGATTCTAAATAAGATGTTTATTTTTTCAAATTGAGTATATAAGAATTTCAAATATTGGATTTAAAAAGGCTTCGCCATTAAAAGTTGGTAAAAATGCATTTTTTTGAAAATACTTATTTTATCTGAAAAAAATTTATTTGTTATTACATTATGTCTAAGAAACTCATCATATGGATTCTAAAATTATAATGATTATATAAAGTTCAAAATTCATTTAATGCTATTAATAACCTCTTTTGAATGTCTTGTTTGGTAAGTCATTGTGTGCTAGAACCCGGTGTTGTGTGTAGTCAATGTTTTTGAATTACTTTTAAGAAATAGCGTACTATAAAATTTTGGGGTGTTACACTAATTGTTTTCATTAAAAAGTAATAATATAAAAAAACTGACACCCCACAAATACATTGATCATGATACATCAATCCTAAAATTACATGTTAAATTTGTACGACAACCAAACCAAAGTATGAACTAACTCCGAATGATTTTATATCCTGGCTGTTTCACCAACCACTTACACTATCTTAAAGGATATCAATTTTGTATCAATTCACCAATGATTTGACTCCCTCATGTATCACATTTATCCCTTACCAAGTCAAATACAACGTATGGTCTCCATTCAATGGTAACACTGAATACAATAGCAATATTCAACATGGATCCATACAATATTTAGTCCAATACACATCAGTCTTCTGGGTTCATCACGTCCATTCAATATTTAGCCTCGCACAGAAAATGACCCTTACCACAATATATTTCATTTTCACATATTAATGGTCAATGATCCCTAGAATTAGAGTATCCTTATCTATAACCCTAAAATTAATACATCAATCATCACCACCCCTAACTAATTTATCACTAATTTTTATGACTAAGAATTACTAAAAATTAATCGAATAGCTATGAAAAAAACCACACACAACACAAAAATTGATTTCCCAAAATGTTTTCCACTATATTCAATGAACCATTCATAATGTCTGTTACTTCATTTATTATCTTAGGTGTATCTTACATCCTCATTCCAGATGGGTGTTATTCCCTTATGAATTATTCTATTTTAAACAATAATATCATTATTAATAATAAATTAGGTTGACTTTATCTCAAACAAATATCAATTCTCATTCATGTAATCTTCCACAAAGACAACCCTATATTAATTAACCATAGGTATAATAGAGCCTATGATCCTCGCACAAAATGTAAAAGTTGTAAACAAAAAGGTTGACTGTGACCCGAATTTTTCACTGGACTATCATCACTAGTTTCATTGGGTTCACCCACAAAATCAAAACCATTATCATCATCCAGCTCACCACAAAGATTATAACGATTCAACCAACATTACCCAACCCTTCCATGAATTATAAGCCATTAATGTTCACCTATATATTCATGAAAACAACACTCATTATTCTAATAGATTTTTTACACCATGATTTTTGGTTCTCTATTCTAGACTCACAAGCCATCTCAACTATCCACGCATAATAAGGTTACAAGTTACCTAAATCAAGAACTCATATTTCTCTTCTTAAAATAAGGAAACTCATTTATACATTGTCTCATCACAAACAACCCAACACATTGGGGTCAGCTCAAGACATTTTGTGCCCACAATGCTCTTGAAACCCAAACATGAAACTTCAGTAATAGAACTCAATGTTATCCACACCCCCAAGTTGTAATATGCCATACAACACATTCCCTTAGGCCTTAGAATGTATAATCACATGTATATGGAATTTATTCCAATGAATATTTCCCTTAATCAATGGAATTGACTATCCCATTAGAAATAATATCCCTACTATGATTACTATAAATAATCATGAGGTATACCTTATTAGAAACCAGAGATGCATCATGTCCACCAGGTCTCTCACAAACCTGCTAATGATGTCAACAACTGTTGCCTCTCACAAAAATCACATCAAGGAATATATCTAAAGAAATGAAACTATGGATTTAATCTTCGAAAAACCATATTGAGAGCTACAGTTGTTTCATTTTTTTAACAACATACCACTATGTTTTATATTGATGACTCTATATAGAATATAGGTGGATGATTAATTCACCAGAACTATCCATTTGCTACTCGCACAAAGTTATTACTAAGTAAATTTACACTCAGTAATATCATAAATATTTCGCTGCACAATGTATGAATAGTGGGACTACATCACCATCACCGTCATTTCCTCCATCACCATCTATTCCTAGGTCCACCACAATGTAGTCTCACATGAATTGCTAAAAAATATAAATTCATAGGGCCCAAGACACCAACACTCAAAAATAATATATATCTTGAAAAATCTACATGAAAAATATGATACTTTGACACCTATTGGCAACATGATCAAGATTAAAATCCATAAAAATAACAAACTAAAAATACATATGTGTCACATTATCTGAAATCATGTGATAACAATGCATACAAACAAAATCAATCCCTTTCCCCAGTAACCTAGTGTTACCATGGAAATTGTTTTCATGATGCATTAGTTAATGTTTCATATTAATCATTAAAATTTTCCTAGGACACATACCTAACAACTCCCCAAAATATGATAAACTAGAGAGAACGTCATATGATTCCATTTTGTAACATACCAACCTGAATCATTTGGCCTGAGACAAAATTCCACCTGACCTCAGGTGTGCATCCCCATATTCTAGAGGTATTCAACTAGAATTGAGTCTCTCAGGATAAAAAATGTTTATATTGTACCCTCCATCAGATTGAAAATCAAAGAAAATTAATAAAACATATAAAGAGTATACAATCAAAGTAAGTGTAAAACAAAAAACATATGAACTATATGAGTGAATGTGAAAAAACAGAGTCAATGGTCATAACTGAATATAAACACGATCACCCACCAGGATGATCATATACAAGATAAAATGAAAAAAAATGAATGGGTTCTACTCCCACTCCAAAAAACATCCCATATCGGTATCCAGACTCATAAAGAGCTATACCACTAGATGATGAACACATCAATCAACCCAACCTATACCTGTAATAAATGAGTGGTACAGGGGTACCCAACTACCATGGACTCCCAATCAATGAGTACATAAAACATATTAGGACAAAAACAGCATAGACCAGTATCCAACTGCAAATATGAAGTGCGCAATCATTTGATAACATAAATTGAAATTAAACATGTAATAAATAACTTTATAACAATAAAAGGAAAAAAAATCTGTCAATTGTCTATGTTCTTACCAAGCCTCTGTGAACCCAGGACATACCTTATTTAGATATATACTAAAAGGATATTCATAAAATATTCCAAAGTAATCAATCGTATAATTAATGATGGTAGAAATGCTACTCAATGTCCTTAAGGCATTGATTGTTAGTCAGGCCACAAGGCCAATGGGTGACATGTACTAAACATCCCCAATTCATTGAGTTATGGTTTATTACACGATATCCTTTAAGAATATAGAAATTATTTGGATATAATTACAACTAGTGGTATATACTTGATATCCACAAGGCATCGAGTTTTGGCATGTTTCTTAGAATCCTCAAGGAATCGTGTGCTATCCAACCCACAAGGGAACTATGATCCTTCCATGTGATAGGGTCCACCATTATCATCGTTGCATGAAAGCTGCAATCCTCCCTCAAATGGATAACATACTGTGATGTTCCACCTATCATTATTACCAGCCACACCTCCAAAGTATTGGTAACACACATAGTATAGAAAATAAAATAAGGAAAATCATGGAATTCCATTATGAGAATATAGTATCATCACATGTCAACATGTGATGAACATTAATAATTAAAATGATATATAATATAAATAATAATGAAATGAATCATGATAAACTAGTTATAGAATCTATACACGCACCCACATGTAATCACACTCAAGCATGGATGTATAAGTTATTATAAAACATGTATCTCTATAAGAAATATAGAATATAAATATAAATAAATGGTGGAACATCTCTATATTTCAGAGTATCATCACATGTGATTTAAGATAACATTATCTATTAATCTTCTAAAGAATACTCATGGAATAGTCATTATACATTGTCTTATAGGGCTACACATACAAAACACGAGTGATCTTGGCATATAACATGGTATCATGACCTCTATGTCGGATGTATCACAACAACACACCTCAATGTGTACAGATTATCTAAGGAACTCAAAATTGATCAAACCACATACATCTATGGTTGGTATTATAATAGTGGAAAAGTTTCTTCCAGGGCTGTTTTTACTTTTTATAATTACATTAGGCATAGTTACCTAAATTAATTAATACTTAAGCCTAATTAATTATGTAAGAATCATTATTTATTCCTATGAAAAATTGAATTTAATGGTCTCTGTCAAAAAGTGCAAAACCTCATATATCATTCTAATAAACATGCATAATACCCATGGGTAAAGTACATAGGACCCCCTACCTCAAATAGAAACAAATAAGAGATAATAAAATACCAACAACATTAATGAAAAGAGGAAATCCATTCATCCCTTATCGGTCACTATAGGTTCTATCTCACTCCAAATCATTTAAAATTGATAAATTATAACTAAATTATAAGTAATTAATTAATTACAATGAAACTCGTATAATATAGAAATTCATATTTTTTGAAGGATTTTTTGGTAAATTTCACTCTGTTGAAGAAATTAAAAACAATCCATTGAAGGTATATAACAATCTTCCAAATTTTTTCAGGTAAAATTTCCTATTGAATTTTAACACGACCTAAAATAACTCAATATAATTAAATTTTAAAATTAGGAAGATATCAACTAGGTATATATTATTTTTCATTCAACATATACCATGATGTCCCACATTTTGGACACTTTGACAGAACATTGTATTCCTTCTTATATAACACATAATCATTGCGGGATATATATGTCTTCTTATAACCCAATCCCATCAACCATGATAATTGTTTTCATTATTGATTTAATTTGGATGATTGTTTCCTTTAAACATAATGACTTTCAATAATTTTTGAAATTCAAGAAAACTATATTCACTCCATCCATTCTAGGGCTTAATGTTTAAAAATATTATCATTATTGATAAAATAGTAACTTTTTTACAACTTAGATATAGTGGTTTTTCAACATCACCTAATAAGAAATCAATCATCTATGTTTTCTCAATTCCATTGACATTGATATGTTGAATAATTTATTTAATTTGATCTATGTTATAACCATGAAAATATCTGTCATCAATAGATGTTTAGTATTTTCCAATTTAGCCATTCCAAGTCAAAAGACTATAACACGAATTAAAATAAAAAAAATTAATTGATCATTCAATTATATTATTTGCAACATTATTTTATTTAAATATTTCTTACATGGAAATAGAATCATTTTGTGGTATGGAACATTTCATTTAGAAAACTCCAAATAAAACTATCATCCCCTAGCTCAAGTTCATCATATAGTCATAATGAAATATTACAACTATGATTTATTATCACCTATAATGAATTTTTGTTGTTGAATATTTTAACATTATTTTGAAATATAGATTTAAATTTGAATTTAAAAATTTAATAAATAAATAAATTCTTAAAATAAGAAATAACAATAATGATATAATAAATTAAAAATTAATATAAATAATATATAATGTATTATTTTAAAATAAAACAACATTTATATTTTATTTATCTCGCTATTATTTATTCATATAAAACAACATAACATTTCATTAAACAAATAATGATATAATATTTTACAAGAAAATTCAATATAAAAAATATTCCAAAAAACAAATAAATAATAAATTAGTAACATACTCATCCACATGGAACACAAAATTTGAAAAACATAAAATTACCAATTATATCAACAACATAAAAATTACATTAATACCCCCAAAACAATTATAACGATATAACATATAGATAAAAAACCATAATAAATATTTTAACGACCTAAGGAAAATTCGTAATTTAAAATACAAAAACATTAAACAAAACTTACTCGAGGGGTAGTGGATGAAAACAAGTTTTAGAGGATATAAAAGTAAAGATTGGTATGAAAACCCATATCTTTAATAAAAATTAATTAATGTTTTATTACAAAAAGGTAAACATTATAGAATGCTGTAATACCATGAAGCCTAGTGTCTTTTGAGAAATAGGTACATACCATAAAAAATTACAATATGAATACATATGAATTACAGAAAACTTTTCTAACATGCTGAAAAAAATCCTTCATTCTTCTAAATATTCACAGGATAACCTGAGGAAATACATAAGAACGAGGTGACATAAAAATAATAGAAAGAAAATATACAACTAATAGTGTAAGTTAATGTAGTACATGTGATCCATGGGAAATATCAAGATAATACTATAGGGGTGAGAATCATAATTTTGAACTGTTTGGCTTGATATAAGATGATAATATAAAGGCAACATAAGAATGTGGATACTTTATAAAGCATGAACCCATAAACATGAGTACAGGGTAACCACTAAGTATTCGAAACATAATAATCTTAGGATAACATCCAATGATATAAACATGTAATATCATAAGATTAAAAAATTTCCTAATGCATTGGAGGGATATATAATTTTGTGCCCACTCATCACATTCTGATCCTGTACATTCGTAAGTGTTCCACATAGATAATTAAACATAAGGATGTATTTAATCACTTTTAATCACATATTAATGGAATATGAGATATATACATTTATGTCTAAAATAAATTATATATAGGTAGATATTATTTAGTACACTATATTGGAAATTGGGATGGGTATTCACTATATAATTTTTTAGCATAAAGAATCATAGGATAATTTTCGATGTATAATGGCGGTACATAAAGATTCATAAAATAGATTTATGAGACTGAAAGTGGAATATAATCACATGGGAATCAAAAGGATTGTAATATGTGTTTTTAATAACATAACACAAAAAATTAATTGTAAATTAAATTGTATATTATAATGAAGGTCCTTGAATAAATAGTAGAAGGAGAGCACCCCTTACCTTGATAGAGGACTTCTAAAGGTCTGAGAGGTGATTAATTAGAGCATGGTGGATCTTAGAGAGGACACTTGAGAGGGTTTGGGAGAGTAATTTCTTGATAGAAGGTTTTTGATTTTATATGAATGATATTTTAGGTGGGTTTATATAGAAAAAGAGTATACATTTCTTTATCAATTTTCAAACATTGGTTTTGGGATCTATATGATAATGCAATAAAAATCATCAACATTACCATTGTTTCTACCCATGGATTCTTATAAATTGATTTTTTTTCATTGTTTTATATGTTTAAGAACCTATATCATTAAAATATTCCCCTTTTGGTGTGGATGTGAGTCGTGGTTATAAATACTTGATTTTAAGACCTTAAAATATATTAGAGGTTTTGGAGGATTCATTAAGGGTTTATGAAATTAATCAAAAAATTACAGAAGAAGATTGTTTTTATGGGAAAATATTTATTTGTTCTTGGTTACATTTTATGTAATTTATTATATTACCATTTTTCATTGTGATTCCATATTATATACTATATATTTATACCATGTTTAAGTTTAACCCAAAAATGTGACTTTTACACAAAATTCTGAAAAAAATATCATTGGTTAATTCTAACAAGATTTTTTCAAAAATAAAATATATTTTATCAAAATAATTATTTAAATATTATAATTTACACTTTTAAAGAATAATATATGTTTATTTAAATATAAAAAAATTTTGGAAACAACTTCTTTCTGAACATTTTAACAATTAAATTTGACTTTATAAAAATGTATTTTCATTTATATTTAATAATTATTATTTAATAATTATAATTTATTAAAATAAAATTAATTCATAAAACTCATAAAATTATCTAAATGTGTATCCTAATTGAAAATATTTCCCAAAAATATGATTTCTGTTTCATCATATCAAAATATAATTATAATCAAACAAATTAATTATTTGTCTAAAAGGTAATATTAAATAAGGATAAATATAATAATTGTTTAATTAAAAATGTATATATTCATACTATTGTGGTCTAGATATGTATCCTTTTATTACACAAGTGAATTCTCTAAGGGTAAGGTGTGAGATGATATGATTTTCTTAGGGTGGTTTGGCATAAATGGTCTTGGTCATGATCTCAATGAGCATGAAATTCTCATGTTAATAGTTTCATTCATTCATTAGATACTAAATCTTAGATTGGTATTAATCAAGGAAAAATCATACAGATGTTATCTCCTTCCAAATATCTAATGAATGGGATTCATTGGGTATGATCCTACTAGTCTAAGACACAGCTTCCTTTTCCTATGTCAATTGGACTTTACTATAACACTTGATTTATAATAATCATAATATCATTATATAACAAAAATTATATCAATTTTTTAATGCTTAATGGAATTATAATTCACTAGTATATTACTTATTAAAATTTAAAACTAACAAATTAGTGCTTCTATTTTCTATATCTACATTAAGTAATAATTAATTTTTTTATTCAATAAATTAATTTAATTTATAATAGTTTTTTTATTACATTATTTTCTCAATTTGAAATTTCACCTATAAAATTTTCATTTGTACAATAAAACATATAAGTGTAATTTTGTTTCATCACCTCTTCTAGATCCCAAGTCACTTCTTTAAAAATGTAGTTCCACCATAGAATGTTGATAAGTTGAGTTTTCTTGTTTTTTAGAACCCTGTACTTGTAATTTATGATCTTCACCTGCTACACCTTGTATGAAATATCAATCTCCAGTGGAACCACTTATGGATTCAGTACAAGTGATGGGTTCGGTATATAAATCTCAGAGAGGTATACATGGAATACATCATATACATGAGATATTCTTGGTGGGAGTTCTATTCAAAATTCCAGAACTCCAATGGAATCAATTACGTCAAATGGGATAATGTATCTTGTAATAAGCTTTTGTTTCTCTCCAAATATAATGACGTTCTTCCATGGAGACATATGAAGGATCACTTTATCTATGACCTCAAACTCTGGATCACATCAATGATTGTCTATAAATATTTTATGACTACCTTTTTCATATTCTATATGATGATGATTGGTATGAACATTCTATAACATTTCATGGATAATACTAGGTCCAATAAGCTTCATCTCATGAAGATCATCCCATCATGTTAGTGTCTAACACCTATTCCCATAAATATCCTCAAATAGTTCCTTTTAGAAAATAAAATTGATACTATTTATATATGATAACTCCACTAGGGGAATGTGTTGATCAAAATATCCTTGTAAATATATTGAACATGTCTATAGAGTATCCTCTTGATTTAGAAGGGTTTTTTTCATACTAATAATTCATCTAAAGGAGATAATAAGTGTTGATGATAGTTTCAATATCCATCTCTTTCTGAATTGTTCTCAAAAAACTATAATTAAACCACATATCTCCATCATATATAATATATACTAGAACTCCGAGAATTATTACCACTTTCTTTGGGTATATATTGGTGATTTTTTTAATATAGAAATCATCCATGATAGTAATGAAATGAACTAACATGGAAAGGTGATCAAAAACCACCCAGATGGAATTATTTCATTTATGTGTCCTGGGGAGTGATATGATGAAATACATGGTTATGTTTTCCAATTTCCATATTTTTATTGAAAATGATTACATCCTACCCATAGTAATTTTTTTGTTTTGTCTTGACCAGTTGGTATACCGATAATTTCGATAGAGACTCTGAAATCTCCCTCTTCATGTAACCCTAACTATATTTTTTTAAAATTATGTACATGTTATTACATCCCCCATGAATATAGAAGGATTAGATTTTTCCATCATCTAGAATTTCACATAGTATCTATACTTTATATAGGACACATATCCTTGTTCTAAACCTTATAAATCCATCTTCAGCAATGTTAAACTCTGGAACATTCTCTACCATCTTCTATAGCATCTCATCACCCCAAACGGTATTCATAATCCCTTAAGGAATGGATGTTTGGGATGTTATTTGAGATATTTCATATGAATATAATATTATTATTCACCATGTAGATCATTTTCATGTACTAGGAGATTTTATCCCTCTTATTCCTTATCATGGATAGAGTTGTGGTGTTCTTTCTATTCAGATCATCTCCCACATTGTTTGATTTCTTAGGATGGTAATAGGTTAAACAATAATAATCCTTGGTCATCTCTAACAACCTTTGTAAATTAAATTTATGATCCTTTTTTATGAATATATATGCTTTATTCTTTTATGATTTATATGTAGGTCACACCATTATATGTAGAAGTAATTTTATCATATCCTCAATGAAAATATCATTGCATCCAATTCAAATTCATGAGTTGGGTAGTTATTTTCAAGCATCTTTAATTAGTGTGATTCATAGTGTATATACACAAACTTCCAAATTGTTGATATTAAATTTTTATATGAATATTTATTTCATTACATAAACACATGACTAATGGTCAAATGGTGTTGTCAATTTGGATATTATGTACACAGTCTTCTTATTTAGTTAAATATATTCAATGTTTACAACAAAAATCATCCCATTTGGTAATATTCATATAGATACCATACTTAAATCATTTCTACATAACCTAGGAAATGGATACATAAGAAACGGTGTTCTCATATTCTTAATAATGTTACACAAGGGATATATTAATATAACATGAGCATATGGGTATGAGAACATGATAATAAAATTTCAAAACCATACCATGCATATCATAGAACATACACGTGAGTCATAGAAAAAATATTCACAGGTTGTAAGACATGAATCATAATGTTATCAAATAACATGATCTATGAGAACATAAAATTGGTATAAGACATATATTTTTAAAATAAACATATTCATCGAAAATAATTTCCTTAATATTTAAGGCTCATTTCCCAATATATAATAGTAGAATGGGTTAACTCTGCAAACCATCGATGTTTTTGTGGTTCACTCCCAAGGATATAATATTTTATAGTGTCCTTTAATAAATTTCGTTCACTCTCCATTATATTCTTGTTTATCTCATTATATATTAACATTTACTCAATGCATTAGAGAGAGATATAGGTCCCACATTTATTTTGTTATAACATAACAAAATTACTTGTTATAAAGTAACAACTATCCTTATTTATAACTTAACCACAATCACATAATAAAAAATATGCATAAGCGTTCCACAATATCATAAATCATTCATCATATCAGAACCCATGAAAGTAAAATGTAATCAAACATAATTCATCATATAAAAACCCATGAAAAGAATTAGGTTTCCTAAAACATTTCACTATATTATAACCCATAGAAAAAAACCAGTTTCATAAATGTCTCTTCATAATAAAAATAAACCATCCCTAATAATAATAATAATGGTATCATTGGATCCTATCCCAAGTAAATCGTAAGTGACATCAAAGAATTTCATACTAGATGTAAAAATATTTTGAATGATCACTTGGATCTTTTTTATGAATATTTTCTTTCTCCAAATTGAAAAATACTTTTTAAAACATCAAACATTTTAAAAATACATTTCTTTGAAAATAACATTATTATAATATAATGTACTATTAATATAATTAAAAATATTTCGTAAAATAATCTTTTAGTTGAAGGAACCATTTAAGACATAAATCATTTTTTTAAATATTTTATTTTAAAATAACTATTGAAACATATAATGTAAGTACCAAGAATCATTTATGAAATTTCTTGAAGAAAATAATATATTTTTCTTTGAAAAAACATTTTTAAAACCAAAAACATTTCAAAATAACATAATTTAAACATAACAATGTAAACATATAATGTAATCATTAAAAAAAGTGAGCGGTCATGTTGGAGGGAAATACCATTAATGTTTTCACATTAAAACAAATATTTATTCCAAATTTTTGGTAAAATACAAAAAAGACATTTTTTAGAAAATGACATGAATATTCCATTAAAAATATTGCGTAAAAATTGAAACTTGGGTAAAATATTTTTAATAAATATTTTGATAATGTTAAAATATTTTGTTAACCTTTTCTAGAAAACATGGATATGGAATAAAAATGGTTTTCAACCAAAGAGATAAGTAAAGATGATTTTTCCTAAAAACAATAATTGGGTATCATTAATGAATTAAGTGACTAAAATTAAATTATAACATATATTCAATTGATATAACCAAAGGATACGAAATTAAATGAGTGTCCTTTTATATAAAATAATATTTCATCATTGGAAGAAAAATCATAAACAATCACAATAAATGATGAGATTATAACATAAACACCATACCACATTGGTAACATATAATCATAAGCACCAAAAAATAGCATTATATTAAACTTAATATATATGAGAATATAAAAATAAAGATATTACCTAAGAAAGGGGCTGTATATACACGTCGTAAAAGAATATAGGTTCATAACATAACATATGGCCCATAGAAGTAAAATTGAGATAGAATAAGTACCTCATTGGTAAATATTGAATAGTATACACCATGAAATAGGGAAACTCAAATTTATATTTAAATAAAAAAATTAAAGGGATATGATAAAAAATACATTCATGGGTAGTATATACACTATATAAATGAAACATGTAGTGATTATGACATGTTTCTCATAGAAAATAAAAGTTAGATGGAAATCCATTACCATAAGTCTCAAATTAATTCATATAAATTATAACATACTATTTTATAAATATATGTTTATTATAGATATATTATATAACCATGCATATATAACAAATAATTTTATGACCTGGTCGACTATTTACCCAATAACTAAACTGGTCGCCACATGACCCCAAGCATGCCTCCCCAAATGCCGGAGACTGCTGACTATATGATAGGATCTAATGATGGTATGATGGGGATACTATACCCTTAATATTAGAGTCACCCAATAGTGTATTATTTAGTAAAAAACAAACATTAGTGGAATCTTTAATAATAAATGAAAAGGTAGCAGAACATAATGACATTAAATAAATGAAATAGGTCAATGCAAAACATAAAAAACTGTACATGCATTAATAGATAATGACACATGGTATAAGAAATAAAAATATAATAGGTAGTAAAATGAAATTAATAATGATATAAATAAATTTTTGATGATGGTATCGATGATATTCATGAGTACTCGCTCAGTCATGTGCTCTTAAGTCACACATATAATAATAGTAGCACAAACCAGAGAACATGGTTCTTCAACCATTGAGGTATTATTGGGTACATAAGGAAATAGTGTCCTAGAAAGGGTGTGAGATACACCTAGTTGGATGCCACCAATAGAGTCTAATGAATAATCCATTTTGTGATCATAAATTACAAAATTGTGAAGTAAAAATGGAAAAAACCGGAAAAAAATAAACAAATAATAATAACAAGCCAGCTAAAGTTAATTTAGGACGCCTGGCCGACCTTACCTCTTTCTTCCTATGCCGATATATTTTTGACTGAGATGAACCTTTGTAGATATGGTATAATGTAATAATGAGTTATCATAATTTAATAGTGATAATGGACTGAGATTAGACATGTGATTTTTGTCGGTGAATGTGGCCTATAGTTAAATTAATTTTCATTTTCATTTAACCAAAATAGGAATCTATTGTATCAAACTAAGGGATTCTTCATCCCATCACAGGAAAACCATATAATAGAACTCAATTATCACACCATGAATATAAAAATTATCCCAAGAAGAAGGATTTCATCCATGTAATCCATCAATATAAACCTAAGTATCAATTTCCATGTAATGTAAAACATGAATCCTCTAAGATCATTTTTAGTATCTAACAATGGGGTATGAGTCTCACTTATGGCATGGTGTAACAAAAATTACACCAATATCATCCACATGATCTCCCCTAGGAACCAATATCAATTATATGGAGGAAAGTAACATGCATGGTGAGCCCACCTATGATAAATCAGGAATCTCTCCCGGCATATTAATCCTGATCAACCTGTGATCCCTTCCTTATAATTTGATAAAATGGAATCCAAAAATTTCTATTGGAATGATCAATAAATTCATTCCATTAAAAGTTAATCAATAATTCATCCATGTATATATCCATTCCTTATAATAAACAAGGTTCAAATATAAGGTCTACATATATGAGTACACCACATCATAACTCATGATTGCTAAAGGAAAGGACCAATCTTATTGATCATTTCAATTATAAAATAATTAGTCCATGCACTATGTTTTCCACAAATCTAAACATTTAACCATTAAAAATATAATTTTTTTCTTAGAAGATAGTCCACCCTAATGAAGGGTTTTATTATAAATCATGATATTATCTTTAAATAGTTCATTTGATTCAACTTCATGCATTTAATTCGATAAAACTATCAAAAACACCCAAATGTTAAATTCGAACATAATATGACTATTTAATTCAACACATTTTAATTCATACGCCGAAAAACTATTATAATTGTAAACAATACATAATATTTTATTATGAACAAATAAAAAAATCACATGAATGGGAGGTTAAGGTTAAGTCCATAACATCCAACTGCATAAATGGAAGTCCATATTTATTTACATAGTGGTATGACAATTTAATTTAATGAAAATTGATAATTTAGGGGGAAAAGTTAAGAATACAGGCACACAGAACATAAAAAAATTTCAATAATCAAAGAATCAATGATGGATATGATATAGAACACATACATCATTTTTATGAATACCCAGATGTCTAATATCATGGATTGACTCTATGTTATTTGTGAGTAATTGAATAAATATTAAAAAAACCTAAGAATAAGGTGAATTAGGTCGCACAAAAATAGCATAGACTAGGATAAGATGAATTATGAAATGAGGGAGGGGATGTGGACATACTAATGGATATCCAACTCCCTAGATGGAACTTGAATCTGAGTCTGGATGGGGGAGATTCCACCATACCATGAGGAGTAAGGGAGGAGCTCTATGAGGGAGGTGTTACAAAAAAGGTGATATGAGAAATAAAAGAGAAATAAAGAGATAATGATGAAGGGGAAAACCAGAAATTCTTCCATTTAATTAGATTCATGGTTCGGTCGTAAAGTTTTCCAAACTACTCACTAACTCTGCATGATCCACATCCTATGAAAGGGGGTCACATGGTTCATACACATGGTTTTGGTGAACCATGTGAAAAGAATTCATTTTTTCTCTATATAGGACCTACAGTAAGCCACATGGTCAAGAGAATCCTCTTACAAGATTAGAAAAATATAGTTGGGGCCACTAGCTCAAGTAGTTTAGTTGCACGATTCTTGATGAAGGGTTTTATGGGTTCATATAAAATGTGATCCTAGTGATCCTTCTCTAGGTTTGATATTTTGGGTATGGAGCTACAAAAAAATTATGGGACACCTGAGAAACCTCTTAATCCATTAACTATGTCTAGAATGAACAAATTTAAGAGTTAGAACTCTCATAATTTCATTTCAATGTATTTTTTGTAATTCATCCCTTACAAAAAATTATAACATTCATATTCTCTTGTAATTTCATCCAGTCAAAAAATACGGGACACTAAAAGATCCAAACCTTTGATCTTCTCATCCTAGAGAAGCCATGGGAAAATACTTGAAGTAAAACAAACCCTAAATAATTTATGAATTTTTGTTTCAATGGGCTCGTTACATTTCCAAATTCCCAACACACCACTGAGAATCACTTGAGAATTTGGTTTAGGAGTAATAAAAACTCGATCCAATAATCATTTTCTAAACTAGAACATTGAGACGACATTTAACCAAGCCCCATAAAACCCAAGATAAAATAATTATGTAGTTTCTTTCACCACCATTTTCTAGAAATGTATGTAGAAAGTAGTGTCACAAGAACTACCAACGTAACATTCCCTTAGTTCTTTAATGGTGGACATGGAAAAATTCTCATCCTAAAAGATCAGTAGACTGTCAATTTTCATTAGAGAACTATTAAAGATGAAATTTTAGGAAAAGTATCGGCCAATAGTCACTGAACTTGGACCAGGCCAACAATGTTCCATTAAGTGGTTCCTCACCAACAACATATGACAAGATAAAGGAAAATTAGTCAAACCTTAGTTGGTTTACTACTCTCAAAACACAAATATTAGAAAACTAGTGTACTCCAAAACAATTTCCAATGCCTTTTGGATAAAGGCACCTCAATATTTCTCTGAAACACTCACTATATCCTGTAACTAGCTTTTATTGACATCTCTATCCAAAACACCCACTTTATGCTATCGTTCCCCAATAGGAACATGGGTTCATGTCGGATCTATCTATATAGTATCACCACCATTTTAAAACATCCATTTATGTCCTGATTAAGGCCTAGGGTAACATCAGAATCAGAAATTGGAGTATAAGGATCTTAGTAAGGAAACCATATTTTGTTATTACAAGTGATATGTCAGCACACAACCTAAACATCCACTCATAAAGTATATGGACTGGTCCCAAAGCAGCATAATCCTAGAGATCAGGTAAAAAGGTCCCACTACTATCTTTGGGTTTAACTAATACTTTCCTATATTGGAACCCATGTATCACTCATGGATATCCATGACTTGATATGAACCATGCTTCTGATGTGAAACTATGGTTAATTTCACCCCCAATACTAACGACATTTAAAATTTTATTGCATAATATAAGAAATTACCTCCCAATATACCCAAAATATGTCAAGTTAAATGAAAAGATCATTTTTAATTATGAGTAAACTAATAGGATTTAAATGATCTAAAAAAGTATATAAGAAACTCCTATTACTCTGAGTCAATGTACTTAGTATGGTTCATGGCCAACTATAGGCCAACCCTAGAAATGAAGAGAAGTAAAAACATCATTGGAGTGTTTGTTTTAAAGAAATATTTTCTTCACAATCCAATGCATCTCAATTATATAATCATAATCCCTCTATAACCCAAGTTATTCCAAGACCACTCAAGAACATATGTTGTTTCCCATCCCCAACCAATATTGTCTTCAACTATTTTGAAAGCATCCAACTACAATATATTCATGCTTTCATTTAATCACTAATTTTAAACGAATGATCTCCATCTATAGGGAATTTTATGAAAGACTGAACATTTTCAAATGCCCTTTTCATAGTTTTGTTCCCTATACTTGGATAAAATTTAATGACACTTCTGATGATATGCTCTCCACCTTAATAGTGTTCAAAGTTTTATTTACTAAGACAGGGAACTCATCCCACCGCACAAGCACCATCAACTAGTAACTACTATTTCTAGATATAGTGAAAGCACATTAGAACTCATTATTCTGAAAATATATAAAACTAAACCTATAATAGATCTTTGTTTTATTGACATTTATATGTAAAAATTACGATGCTTCTGGTTTTCATCCCCATGTGCCATAACATTAGCCATAAAATCCAAAACAATCAACCAACATGTCAAACACCTGATTGTCTTTTATGACATCATCCCAAACATTGGAAAAAATCTGAATATTCTTTTTACCAAGGACTATCTACATGAATATGACATGTGAATGTTGGGTGAAAACTCAAGGATTTAACAATCACCACCAAACTCAAATGGTTTTATGTACCTGTTTAACAACTCAACAGTTGTAGTGCCTGTTGACACATAATACCCTGAGGTTTCATTATAATAATGGCACATTATTATTACTATAAATGGGATTATAAACCTTAAAACTTCAAGTATCTGATTTTTATGTAAAATTACTAGCTCAAACTCACAAAAAACCATATGTCTATAAAATATAATGAGGGATTCCTGAGCCACCCATCACTAAAATGAAACAAGAGAAGGGTTTCACAACCTATTAGGTAAGTGAAAATGCCCTAGTCATGTCTATCCTTACAAATCTATGAATTAAATGATGTTTATTACTAAAATGAGGATAAGAACATTTATTGAACACCCCTAAAGATAAAATGTTTTTTAAGGTTTAATAGTCTTACAAAGTACAAACAACACCCAAACGATGCCTCTCACTACAAACTACTCATACGCATCTAGCAATGGATTTTAAAGATATTAGGGTGACAGATTTAATTGATAGACCCTTAATTAATCGTAATCATTTTCCCAAATTAAGTTCATGTGTAGAAAGAGTTATTATTCCTAGGGGTCCATTATTATGGTTCAAGCTTCCAAAAAAGGGGCCTACAGGTAAAACACTCATTCTCGTTCTATGGAAACTATAAAAAAAATTGAAACTACCCTTACTCATGTTTTTAAAAAAATGAAACCACTTTAGGTTTCTTTTGATGTCGTTATATCAATTTATATTTACTTATTTAGAGATTTCAATGTCCGAATTAAAAACCTACTCGTCATAAAAAAAAATCTGGCACTTTATATTTCTAAAGTCATAAAGAAAAAATATGACTAGTATATTGAAATTAATATAAAAATAAAATAATTAAAAGGATATAATAAAAATAATTAGTTCATTTAATTCAAAAACTCTCAATTTTGAACAACATTAATATATTAATAAGCATTCACAAATTTCTTAGTAAAAGAAAATGTTGATTGCAATTTATATGGGAAAAGTATTTTTGTCTGAAATTTGAATTTTAATTAATTGTTGTCCTATAAAATTAAATTTCAGGACAAAATAATAAGTTATTTTATTAATTAAAATAGAACTACTCAAGTAATATTTCACCATACACTTATGTGTAACACTGTAAAAATGTTTTTGGACAACATAAATGACCATCATCAAATAGCATAAATATAACTCCATATGGTTAGGTAAAATATAATATCAAAGAAAATATGACCTAATATGGCCCCATTGATCTATTTTAAGTTCAACTGATTGAAACCCAAATATTTTAGATATTAATATTTAAGACACCATTAACTGTTCATTTTATAAGCAACATGCCCCAATAGACCTACTTGGTGAAATAAAATTTAACATAAACTCAGATACGCCTCCTAGTACGATAGTTTCTTGTGACTATAATCAAGGGTCTAAGGTGGGACCATGATGATACTATACCCTCCGTCAACGAGAACACTGATATTAAATAACCAAAGATAAAAACATTATACAATCAATGTTAGTAGAAAACAGAAAATATATGTATTGTATGAGTGAATTTGAAAAAAAGTAATAATTAGTTATAACTAGACATAGACATTATTTGTTGTTGGACTAATCACATAAAAGATAGAACAAATAAAAGTGCAAGAGGTTTTCTCCCACATTAAACCGCATCTCACCCTAGTCACTTGACTCATAAGAGGCTATAATAATATATGATCAACTCAAGAATAAAATCAAACTATTCTTGTAAGAATTAATGGATCGTTTGGTTCCCAATACTCATTTCCACTCAAGGATGGTGTGAGTGTAACTCAAAAGGACACCACAAATTCATTCCAGTACCCACCTGAAAATATGCAGTGTATGTGCATGTGAAAATCACAGAATAATGTGAATATAAAATAAATAATTTTGAAAGAATAACATATTATCCCTAATAAAATATATCCCATAATAATATTGTGTCAATCAGTCATGCACTTTCTAAATGACCATGAACCCCATAAATACCTTCTTGGGTTGTATAAAAAATTTATAGAGATGATGTATGTGATAAGAAATGAAGGCTTTCCACAAGGACAATGAGTACGTTACTCAGTATCTGAAGTTCATCAAGTATTTGTTGGTCCACACAACCAACTATTAAGATGAACCTGTTATCCACTAGGGATTATTTCCTAAAATGTTGCTCGATATCCTCATTGAATTGAGCATAGTTGGGAAACATTGAAAAATAGTGACATGAACTCTATCACTAAAACACATTGATTTTCATAACATTACTCATAATTGTTATGGAATCCAGTTCGTTATTATCCAAAATTCTACTATGATACTTCCCTATATAAGGGCCCATAAATATCATCACTGCATGACATACGCATTCCCCCTCATAGTGATTGAATACCATAATGGTCCACCTATCCCAAATAATATACACATCTCCAAAATCACGGTAACACATATAGAAAGGTATGAAATATAATTCAAATCATTTAATATCATCATGAGAATATAAAATCACTACGTAACTACATGTGATCAACATCTACAATGAAAATAAGACAATATATAAATACACTTTTAATCAAAAATCATAAAGTGGTTATAAGGGAAACACAAACACCCACATTATATCCCACTCAAAAATAGATGTTAAGCTACACCAACACATGTATCACTCTATAGAAACTGTAACATAAAAATAAAAACATCGTGGAATGTCATCATAATTCATAGTAGCTACACTTGTTATCAAGTAAAACATTTTCTACCATGATATTAAGAAATAATCGTTGAATAATCAATATAAATTGTCACATATTTCTAAAAACACCGCACACATGTGATCTAGGCATCAAATATGGTGTCGTGGGCATTAGGTCTAATGTTGCACAACACCACTCAAGGTTTCCATGCAGTCAAAGTAACTTATAACTCGTCCTTCCTTGGCCATTAGAAGATCATATCACGATAGTACACAATGTTCCATCGAGGCCATTGGAATTTTCTCAAATTGAATTAGTGATAGATAGTTTAATTAATTTTGTATTATAGTTCATTTATTAATTAGGTATTATAATTTATTTAAAAAAATAAATTAAATTTAACGATCACTTTCCAAAAGTGGTGAACCTCATATTAATGGGTAATAAACATGTATAATTCCAAATAGAAGAGTATATAGGACAACCTACCCCAAATGGAGACAATTACATGCCAAGAAAATACCAACAAACCTATATGATTCACCCAAATCTATTCATCCTCCACTACACACCATAGGATCTATCTCATTCTAAATAATTAAATAATTAAATAATTATAACTAAATTATTTTTAATTATAAATTATAAGGAATGTGATAATAAAAAAAATATTGGCATATATACTGAAGTACATTACATAAAATTTCACTTGGTCATAGATATGGCCAACTATCTATGTAATGTTCTTTACATTCTTGTGAAATCTTTGAAGGAAATAACTATATCATGTGAAAATACGAGAAAAATAAATTTAATATAAATAAAATTTAAATTTTAAATTATTTCAACCTAAGACATACCATCTCTGAAATGTACATCAATATAATGTGTCATCAATATGAAACATATTCTTTCTATATCTATCAACATCCTCACCATCCATAAACAAATTAGTTATGATCTAGAGTAATTTCCATTAAATTTATCTATTTGGAGTAAACCCACAATTAATAATAATTTTAATGTCAAAGACACATAAAGGTATATCATGTGATAAAATATACCAGGAGTAATACATAATATTATACGGTAATTTTATTAGTGAAGAAATGAGAAATAATTATCTTCCTGAGGAAAAAACACTTCACTCCCAACACGTTTCACATATGGGATTCTGGGGAATGGAATATGAAGTGTCTAAACTCATTTTCCCCAAATTAAAACGTCAATAATACTACCATATAGAAATTCAGGATGTGAAAACATGTTTCACATTATTTTAATTCATGGTGAAACATTAATAGGGGTTACCATAATGTTTTTCAACTTGAATGATAGTGTCAGACCCTAAATCTTTCCTACAATAGGAAATTATTGAAGTAACCCCTCTAGATTCACCTTATATCACTATTGGATAATGAAACACCTCCATCTATTTTTAAAAACATTGTTTATTGATTTTCTAACCCTTTTATTACATACATGATCTCTAGATATCAAAAAAACCAACCAAATAAAGAAAAAAAATCCTCCATAATTCCAACTCATAAAAACATGAGCTAATATAATATCATCACCCTAACAATTTTATTACTCAATATGTTATGGTAGAACATGAACTGAGTCATATTATTTTCCATTATCGTCTTATAGAACGATTTCCCCATGTTATATCACTAAATTCCAAGTGCTTCCATAAGGTTATTCTCACTCTCAAACCCACATCACACCATTGCTGCTCAACTCCATGGATGACCAGTAGATTCTAAGAAAAAATATCATTGTCCTCAACATTGATACCATGATATTATGTTTGACAAACATGATATACAATTTTTTCCTCTAATCATTCATCTTATATCATAAGAGTGATCCCCACCAAATGAATCTCCATACAGAACAAAATTTCTTAAATCCAATGACACACTAATTGTGGTTCAATTTCATCATGCTCGATTAATGAAAAAACTAGTTAGAATTTGATACCAATGTATCATTAAAGATTTAAAACCATGAAATTAGTCTCTACAAACCTAATAAACCTAGGAAAGATGAACTTTTTTCAATGTCCCCAACCAATTTTAAGCACCTTAGAAATACCAGATATGATGAGCTCGATGTGGTTCCAACCCAGTGAATTAATGGTTATGTTGGGAAACTAGTCAATAAAACTCTATTTGTAATGCCCTGACCCCAGTTACCTAGAGCCAGTGCATTATTACACAAAATTGGCATGATCACTAAAGATCAAGTCCCTAAGGACCGATTAGTTTAGTAGCCTTGGAATCACTAGATACATTTAGCAATATTACATTACGTCATAAAATAAAAACTATAACAACATAGTCTCCATAGTCCATACTCATCTCCCCTCATACTATCCCTACATGTAATTCATAAATTACTTCTTCACATCCTGGGAAAAATAAAACATAGAAATGGGTGATCTCAGATGCCGAGTAAGGATAAAAATATAGCTAAAACTTTCATAAATAAGCATAAACATTTAAGGCAATTTATAACTAAAACAAAGGCCTTTTAAATGTAAAATTCAGAAGAATATGGAAAAGATAAAATCAAATAATTTCATTTTCTTATTCACATGGATATTCTACTAATAGAATAATCACATGAAATATCAATAACCACTTTCATATTGATGGAATACATAATGCCAGGCTATCATAACCACATAGTAAAGGCCTTGAGCCCAGACTACAAATATGATTTTATCAAGGCCTAGTTCCAAGACACTAGTTTTTCTCATGAGACCTACCGATACATCGAGGAGCTATAGCAGGATACACCGGTCACTTACTAAGTCCAATGGATTCCTTATATGAAAAGGTTTAAACATAACATAAAAATTCTTTTTAAAACTATCATATGAAATGTCGATACATTATCCATAAAACATGAATGGTGTAAAAATAAAACATCCACAGTCAAACATATCACAAAACACTAAATAAAATATGGATGTTTTCTAACATAATAAATAAAATTCAAATTAGCTTAAAATCTATCAAAGGATATTGACATAGATGAAAATGTTTTGTAAAACTCTTTGAGAGAAATATTTCTTTTTTCATGAAAACATTTAAAAGATACAAAATTTAGAAAATAATACATTTGAATACATTTTTTAATCAATGTTTCCCATACCAATTTGAATCTTTTTAAAGGAACTAACATTTTTAAAACATTCATGTCCATATAAATAAATCCTTAAAATCCATTTTAAAAACATGGACATTATTGAGAATTATTTAGAAGAATAATTATTTAAAACATTAAAAATGATGTTTTAGTAAAAATTCCCTTATAAATAATCCCTTTGAAAACTATTTTATGAAACATGGACATGGATAATAAATATGACTCAGTAGATACTTAAGTAAAAACAACCTTGGATAATAAAGAGATTGTGAAATTAACCCTTAATAATTTGCTAACTTATGAAACATAAACCCCATGAAAGAGGTATCATAAAATGACTATTTAAATACACATAAATTAAATTTTATTACACCAAAATACAATTATGGGAAGTATATACACCACACAAAAGGTAATAGTGGCAATATGGCTTGAATCTCATAGGAATAAGGAGTGAGATTAAAACCCCTTACCCTATACTTTTCCTTAGTTGAGGGTAGGTTAACCTCCTATAAAATAGTAAAATAAATATTATTAAATTATAAAAGAATAATATATATAAATATTATGTAATTTATGTTCTTTTAATATTGTTTTGTTAATATTATTTTAGTATTACCGTCGTTTCGGGTGTTAACTGATTCGTTTTTCTTGATATGCTTTGTTACGTAAGCCATGTTTGTTATGGATAGGTTGTATCTTATTCATATAAATAATGATATAAAGTCCTTAAACATTAATTTTAATCATCAAATGAGTATTAGTCATGAATGGATATGATGGTGAAATGAATCTCATCACGTTTGTGGAAACGGTAATCCGTACATACGCACGAACGCTACTTCCATTTCATTTTTCATTTTAAAAGGAATAAAAACAAAATGATATATAGGTATATTATTATTCCAGTATAATATAATATCTTATATATGTTACTTAAGTTCATTGACACCATCCTTTATATGTTCCATGTATGGTATGAATGAGTCATATCACTTTTAGGGGGCGGTAGTCCGCACTTCCTCAAATGAAATTATCATATATATATATATATAACATGAAATGAATAATGGTGTGATATAAAATAGAATTATAGAAGCTTATATATATTTAATAAATATCATTAATATCATATTTAATTATAATTCCATCATACTGGCCACCATGAGAGATGGTAGGAGATAATTGAACAATCATCATTTCGTGAGGCGTTTGGTTGCCATCCACAGAAACATTATGTTATTGACCCATTAGATGGGGGTGTGTGTTAGTTTAGTTCTAATAATTCTCATAACAATATCCTAGTATTATTAGGATAATTTTTTTGTTACAAAAGAAAATAATAAAAAGATTTTATGGGATGGAGAAGTAAAATAAAATAAAAGAAGCTAAGAGAAATTGTTACCTTTAATTTGGGTAACTCCCTTTGGTTTAAACCAAAAAGGACTCTTGAATTGCCTTATGAATATTTTAGGGCTTATAAGAGGATGAGATTGATGTAGGGAGCTTAATTTTTAAGAGTTTGGACGATCCAAAAGGCTTTAGAGGTGTGTGGAATTGGATAGAAGTGGTGTCTTTTTATAAGGGGAGGAGGGGCTCTTTAGGAAAAACTTAATGTATTGATTTATAATAAAAAATTATTCTGTTTATAATGGCTCCAAAGTGGATTATTCAAATTATAAGGTGGGGATAGGTCGAAAACAACTTAACTAATATGTTTTATACAGGTTTGTGAAGCTTTATTAACCTTATAGTTTTGTTTTAACTCTTAGTTAATTAGTTTGACAGTTACCATGTCACTTTGTATTTTTAAATTATATAGTAAATAGACTTACTATATACATCTAAGAGACACCCAAGTGGTCCATTAATGATAAAACTATCATTATATAAGTCCTTTGGCCGAACCTTTGATTTTCAGGAATAGAATATGAATTAATAATATAATATTTGTTTTAAAAACTCTTTTATGTCAATTTTGACACTATTTAATAATTGTTTTTGTTAAAGTCATAAAAACATTATTAATTCGAAATAAATTCATTTAAGAAATAAAATCATGTCATATTAACAAATAAAATTCATTTAGGTCATCAAAAATCTCAAATTATATTTATTTATACATTTATAATACCAATTGTTTGATTCTGGCATTAATAAGGAAAATACTACCTCATTATTGTATAATATATAAATTAAATTATTCAATGTCTAAAAATTATAAATAAAATACTATTATGTTGGAAATCGTTTTAGCTTTCTAGGTGATATTTATAGTCTAAAATCCAACATATATAAACCTATGTAACATTGTTTTCTTAAAAGATATATGCTATTGTCATTTTTGCATTTACTTTAACTTAATTAATATAAAGTGTCATTATCACTTACAAGTGGCTCCATGGGGTCCCAAAATCATCACAAATGTTCCGATGGTCGGAACTATATCAACCAATAGAGTTATGACACGTTTTAGTTTAATTTAGTTTTATTATAATATTATTTGTTTACCTTTATTTACGGGATTTACTATTTAACCATTGTAAATAAAATATTTACTGAAGTAATTATTCAAAATGTCAAAAGATAAATGTTACCTATTTAAAAAAATTTGACCTCCTGATTCTAAATATGGAATCATTTTTTCTAAATTAAAAACAAATAATTGGAAGAAATTAATTTAAAATTAATTCCCGTTGTCGAAACCGAAAACGTTTTTTTAACAAATAATAACTATCAAAAGATTGACACTTTCTTATGTCTAGTTTAAATATGAAATTATGCCCAATGACAAAAATTGAATTAAATGGAAAATTTATAATCTAATTATACTTTAAAATCACTCAAATTCATAATATATCACTATTAATAATTTCTATTAAAAATGTTGTTTTTAATTAAAATTTAGTAATTTTCACTATTCATCAAAATATGAAAGTTATCAGAAAAGTACCAAAATTTCACCCTAAGCTAATTTTGATATTCTGAATCCAAAAATGAAGTCTATTTTAAAAAATTCAAAATATAAAAGTTTCAATTATTAATTTAAAATTAATTCCCGCTATTAAAACCAAAAGGCTTATTTTTAAGAAATAATAACTATCAGAAGTTTGACATTTGATTATGTTCAATTTCAAAGTGAAATTACATAAAATGACCATAATTTTATTAAATTGTAAAAATAAAACCTATTTATACTTTCATACCATTAAAATGTAAAACTGAACAATATAAATTATTTTGATTAAAAAAGTTGTTTTCAATTAAAATGTAGTATTTTCACTATTCAACCAAATATGAAAGTTATTAGAAAAACACCAAATCATTATTGAAACTAAATTATAATGTCCCGAATCTAAATAAGAAGTTCATTTTGTCAAATTGTATATATAAAAGTTTCAAATTTATGATTTTAAAAGGCTTCACCATTAAAAGGCGGTAAAATTTCATTTTTTGAAAAATACTTCTTATATCTAAAAAATGGATTTGTTCTTACATTATGTCTAAGAATATCAGAATATGGATTCTAAAATTTTAAGTATTATATAAAGTTCAATATTCAGTTAACACTATTCATAACCGCTTTTGAATGGCTTGTTTTGAAATTCCTGGTGTGCTAGAACTCGGTGTTGCGTGTAGTGAAAGTTATTGAATTACTTTGAAGAAATAACGTACCATGAAATCTGGGGGTGTTATATTCTTCCCTACTTCAATAAATTGCGTCCTCATAATTTCGAATTATTTTTTGAAATTAAAAGGTTGATAATAGAAAATACCTTTGGGAAAACCCACATCGGAAATTAGGTTAATAAAATTTAGTCTTAATAAGAGAAAATGGAAATGAAAGGGTCACCACCAAATTATGATATTGATTAGGAGAACATTGGTGGAAATTAGAGACATATAATTTGGGGAAACATAAATATTAATAGTTAGTGATTGAGGTCACCAATCACAAACAAGTGTAAAATTAAGGGGCTTAAATTCATCAATATATGATGATTTAAAATACCATCAGTTCAACAAAACATGTGGTATTAGGATAACACATTTTTTGTTTTAAGATCCCTTCACTAAAGTATTTGAATTAATTTCATCATTGAATAAGAGAATAAGAGAAAAATATATACTTGACAAGTAGAGTACCATCCATTAACTAAGTTCTACCACAAAATCATCTTTCACTCTAAAAAATAATAGAACTTAAAAATAATAATCTATTTATCCTATTGATATAGGGTTCAAAAAAATGAATTTATAATTTATCTAGTAGAACCATTAAAAGACCACATTATTCAATCTAGGACATTATGTGGGACAGTGGTATGTGATACTCCTATTTCGCCCTTCGGTTGTGGGTTCAACTCTCACGGCCTTGTCGGACGCGACGAGTTGTCCCCCGACCTCCGGGTTATCCTTTTTATGGAAATCCAAAAATAATCTCAAACTAGAATTATCTGAAATACTTCTTTCCAAACTCACAGTCCAAAATTTATAAGGTAGGAAAACACAATGAATATCCTTTTTTCCACGTAATAGCATGTGAACACCTTCATAATGTATTCTTTTAAAACACTGCAACATCCTGAAATACCATAAAACCTTATTGATTACATTCATGATCCCTTATTACTTATAGAATACTGGATATACCCCTTCTATCCAAAAAAGATGTAAACACCAACAATGATGGAATATACAATTCATTAATCAGTTTTAAGGTAGTCAAGAATATCCAATATAATTTATTTAAATCAATCATGTATTATTCCAAAATCACAACCTTGGTATCAAAACCATATTATGGTTTATATTTCTCTCAACCATATAGTTTCCAACAATTTAACCTTCTATTGAGTCACATTTCATTGTTCCACACAATATCAAGTCCTTAAGGAAATAGTACTATAGTACAATCCTTATATTCTCCATAATTATTATAACTAGTACATTGTTGATACAACACTCAAATGAAATAATTCTCTAATAACAACATAAGAACTCTAATCATTACTCCTCATCTGTGGTAGTATCATAACATGATTATTATCCAATAGATTCATTTGGGGCAGACTCTGATGATTTGGACATTGGTTCGCGTAGTGACCCAACTCCTTTCAGATAAAGAATTGTACATTTGAAACCTTTTTCTTGCCCTTGCAGTTATGTACATGGTTTTCTTTTTTCTATACACTTATAAAAAACCCCCATTCCTTTCAGGAAAGTTTCAGGGTGTTTCTTTCCACAGTTATCACATATGGTAAAATTCTTCTTTTCCCTCTTCCCTTTATCCATATTTCTCTCTTCCATCCTTTTTTTCTATTACTTCCCTTCAAAGCCATAGGACTCAAAGAATTATTTAATTATCTTATTAACACATGATACTATTTTTTCATATGTAGAGAATACATGGGAGACTATTTCCTTTCTAAGTGTTGGATTAATGCCGTGAAAGATATGATCCTTCTTACTCTTATGAACATAAGTATTTGTGGAGTTCACATTACTTCTATTGGGCTCCATTTCAATACAATATCATAAACTAGTTCAGTTTTTGAATTGCAATAAATAATTCCAAACTTGTCAAATACCAAACGTAAATGGAACAGTTTTTGGATATAATCCAAAATCTTTAAAATGTTTTCTTTTAGTAAGTATATAATCATAAGCCCTGCATAATGGTTTGTAATGAAAATGAGAAGTATCCTAATCGTATCCCCCGGGAGTTTCGTAACCAAGAGTGTAGCAAGACCCATTGTTGTGCACCAGTTCTTGTTTGAGTGTAGCTCAAATCGGTGTTTTCAAGTTTTACCAATAGGTACATCTTTCCTAGAATCGCCTCTACCTTCTTGCATCCAGACAAGGATGAATTGCTTGTAAAACTCATAAAATCTTTACAATACCAAATTTATAAGAAGTTCTTATATACTAATCCTTAATGTCCATCACAGGTCTATGCGCTCTAATCAGAGTTCATCTTAATCTTTTTTCCAAGATTTGTACTAAACTTCCTCTGATACAAACTGTAATGCCCCAACCCCAGTTACCCAGAGTCAGTGCATTATTACATAACATTGGCATGATCACAAAATATCAAGTCCCGAAGGACCTATTAGTTTAGTAGCCTTGGAATCACTAGAAAAATTCATCAGTCTTATATTACATCAGAAAATGAAAACTACAACAACATAGTCTCCATATTCCACACACATATCCCCTCAAACTATCCCTGTAGGTCATTCATAAATTACTTCTTCACATCCTGGGAAAAATAAAACATAAAAAGAGGTGATCTCAGATTCCTAGTAAGGATAACAATATAGAAGAAAATTTCATAAATAAGCATAAAATTTTAAGGCAATGTATAAATAAAACAAAAGCCTTTTAAACTTTAACTTCAGCATAATATGTAAAAGATAAAATGAAATAATGTCATTTACTTATTCACTTGGATATTCTACTAATAGAATAATCACATGCAATATCAATAACTACTTTCATAATGATGGAATGCATAATGCCAGACTATCATAACCACATAGTCAAGGCCTTGTGCCAAGAATACAAATAAGATTTTGTCAAGGCCTTGTTCCAAGACACTAGTTTGTCTCATGGGACCTACCGATGCATTGAGGAGCTATAGTGGGATCTACCCGTCACTTACTAAGTCCAATGCATTCCACATATGAAAAGGTATAAACATAACATAAACATTTGTATTAAAACTATCATACGAAATGTCGATACTTTATCCATAAACCATGAATGATGTAAAAATAACACATCCATATTCAAAAATATCACAAAACCCTCAATAAAATATGGAAGTTTTGTATCATAATAAATCAACTTAAAATAATCTAAAAATCCATCAAAGGATGTTGACATAGATGAAAATGCCTTGTAAAACTCTTTGAGAGAAATGTATCTTTTTCATGAAAATATTTAAAAGTTACACAATTTATAAAGGAATACATTTAAATACATTTTTGAATCAATGTTTCACATACCACTTTGAATCTTTTTAAAGGAATTAACATTTTTAAAACATTCATGTCTATATAAATAAATCCTTAATAACCATTTTGAAAACATGGAAATTAATGAGAATGATTTTGAAGAATAAATATTTAAAAAATTTAAAATGATGTTTTTGTAAAAAGTCCCTTAAAAATAGTCCCTTTGAGAACTATTTTATGAAACATGGACATGGGTAATAAATATGTCCCAGTAGATACTTTTGTAAAATCAACCTCGGATAATAAAGAGATTATGAAATTAACCCTTACCAATTTAGTATCTTAAGAGACATACACCACATGAAGGAGGTATCATACAATGAATATGTAAATACACATAAATTAAAGTGTATTACACAATGAATACAATAATGATAGTAAATACACCACACAAAAGGTAATAGTAGCAATATGGCGTGAATCTCACAGGAATAAGGAGTGACATGAAAACCCCTTACTCGGTACTTTTCCTCAGTATAGGGTAGGTTAACCTCCTGTATAATAGTTAAATAATTTTTATTATGTTATAGAAGAATAATATATATAAATATGATATCAAATATGATCTTTTAATATTGTTTTGTAAATAATATTTTAGTATTATCGTCGTTTCGGGTGTTAACTAATTTGTTTTCATTTATATGCTTTGTTACGTAAGCTGTGTTTGTTAAGGATAGGTTGTATCTTATTCATATCTATAATGATATAAATTCCTTAAAAATTACTCTTAATCATAAAATGAGAATTAGTGTTGAATGGATGTGATGGGGAAATGAATCTCATCGCGTTTGTGGAGACAGTAATTCGTACGTACTCACGAATGCTACTTCCATTTCATGTTTCATTTTAAAAGGAGTAAAAACCAAATGAAACATAGGTATATTATTATTCCAGTATAATATAATTTCGTATATATGTTGCTTATGTCCATTAACGCCATTATTTATACGTTTCATGTATGGTATGAACGAGTCATATCACTTTGAGGGGGCGGTAGTCTGCACTTCCTCAAATGAAATTATCGTTAATATATACAACATGAAACAAATAATGGTATGATATAAAATGGAAATAAAGAAGCTTATATTGAAAATAAATATCATTAATGTCATATTTAATTACAGTTCCATCATAATGGACACCATGAGAGGTGGTAGGTGATAATTGAATAATCATCGTTTCGTGAGGCGTTTGGTTTCCATCCACAGAAACATTTTTTTATTCATCCATTAGATGAATGTTTGTGTTAGTGTAGTTATAATAATTATAATAAAAAGGTCCTAGTATATTTAGGATACTGGTTTTGTTACAAAAGAAAATAATAATAAGAGTTTAGGGGTTGGAGAATTTAAATAAAAGAAAATAAGCCAAGAGAAATTGTTACCTTCAATTTCGGTAACTCCCATTGGTTTGAACCAAAAAGGACTCTCGAAGTACCTTATGCCTAAGGTAATGTTTCTAAGAGAAGGATAGAGATGTAGGGAGCTTAATCAGGCAGAGTATGGATTAGCCAAAAGGATTGAGAGGTTTATGGAATTGGATAGAAGTGGTGTCCTTTTATAAGGGGGAGGAGGGGCTCTTTAGGAAAAACTTAATGTATTGTTTTATAATAAAATCATATTCGGTTTGTAATGGCTCCAAATTGAATTATTCAAATTCTAAGGTGGTTATAGAAAACAACTTAAATAATTAGTTTTAGGCAGTTTTGGGTCAATTTATTAACCTTATATATTTGTTTTAACTCTTAGTAATTTAGTTTGACACATACCATGTCACTTTGTATTTTTATATTATATAGTAAATAAACATACTATATACTTTCAAGTAACCTCCAAGTGGTCCATTAATGTTAAAAATATCATTATATGAGTCCTTTTTTTGAACCATAGATTTTTTAGGAATAGAATAATAATTAATAATATATTATTTGTTTTAAAAACTCTTTTATGTCATTTTTGACACAATTTAATAATTGATTTTTGTTAAAGTATTAAAAACATTATTAATTCGAAAAAAATTCTTTTAAGAAATCCTATAATGTCAGGTTAACCAATAAAATTCATGTATGTCTTCAAAACTCTCAAATTATATTTATGTTAACATTTATAATACCAATTATTTGATTCTTGCATTAATAAAGAAAATACTGCATATTTATTGTGTCATAAATAAATTTAATTTTTAAATGTCTAAATATTATAAATAAAACACCATTATGTAGGAAATATTTTTATATTTCTATGGATTATTTATATTATAAAATCCAACATATATAACCCTATGTAAAAATTGTTTTTCTAACAGATATATGATAATGTCATTTTTGCTTTTACTTTAACATAATTAATATAAATTGACATTATCACTTACAAGTGGCTCCCTGGGGTCCCAAAATCGACCCAAATATTATCATGGTCGAACTTGTATCAAAAAATAGGGTTAGGACACGTTTTAGGGTAATTTAGTATTATTGTAATATTATTTGTTTACCCTTATTTATCGGATTTACCCTTTAACCATGGTAAATAAAATATTTCTAAAGTAATTATTCAAAATGTCTAAAAATAAAAGTTACCTATTTACACTATTTGGACCTTATGATTATAAATATGGAATCAATTTTTCTAAATTCAAATCACATAAGTGACAGAAGTTAATTTAAAAATAATTCCCATTGTCGAAACCAAAAGCGTGTTTTTAACAAATAATAATTATCAAAAAATTGACACTTTCTTATGTCCAATTTATATATGAAATTATGTCCAATGAAAAAAATTGGATTAAATGGTAAAATTATAATCTAGTTATACTTTAAAATCACTCAAATAAATAATATATCACTATTAATTATTTTTATTAAAAAATGTTTTTTTTAAATTAAAATTTTGAAATTTTCACTATTCATCAAAATATGAAAGTTATCAAAAAAGTACCAAAATATCACCCTAAGATAATTTCGATATTACGAATAAAAAAATGATGTCTATTTTACCAAATTAAAAAAAATAAAAGTTTCATTTATTAATTTAAAATTAACTCCCGCTATTAAAACCAAAAGGCGTATTTTTAAGAAATAATAACTATCAAAAGATTGACACTTGATTATGTCCAATTTCAAAGTGAAATTACTTAAAATGACCATCATTGGATTAAATGGTAAAAATATAATCTATTTATACTTCCATACCATTAAATTTTATAATTTAACAATATAAATTATTTTAATTAAAAAATTTGTTTTAAGTTAAAATATAGTATTTTTCACTATTCACCCAAATATGAAAGTTATCAAAAAAACACCAAAACATTATTGAAACTAAATTATTATGTCATGATTCTAAATAAGATGTTTATTTTTTAAAATTGAGGATCTAAGAGTTTCAAATATTGTATTTAAAAAGGCTTCGCCGTTAAAAGTTGGTAAAATTTCATTTTTTTGAAAATACTTATTATATGTGAAAAAAATTTATTTGTTATTACATTATGTCTAGAAACTCATAATATGGATTCTAAAATTATAAGTATTATATAAAGTTCAAAATTCAGTTAATGTTATTCATAACCTCTTTTGAATGGCTTGTTTGGTAAGTCATTGTGTGCTAGAACCTGGTGTTGTGTGTAGTCAAAGTTATTGAATTACTTTGAAAAAATAATGTACTATAAAATTTTGGGGTGTTACACTAATTGACTTCATTCAAAGGAAATAATATAAAAAACTGACACCCCACAACTACATTGATCATGATACCTCAATCCTAAAAGTACATGTTAAATTTTTACGACAACCAAACCAAAGTATGAACAAACTCTGAATGATTTTATTTCCTGGTTGTTTCACCAACCACTTACACTATCCTAAAGGATATCTATTTTTCATCAATTCACCAATGATCTGACTCCCTAATGGATCACATTGATCCTATACCAACTCAAAATCCAACGTATGGTCTCCATTCAATGGTAACTCGGAATAAAATAGGAATATTCAACATGGATCTATACAATATTTAGTCCAACACACATCAGTCTTCTAGGTTCATCACATCCATTCAATATTTAGCATCTCACAGAAAATGACCCTTAACACAATAAATTTCATTTTCATGCATTAATGGTCATTGATCCCTAGAATTAGAGTTTCCTTATCTATAAACCTAAAATGAATACATCAATCATCACCACCACTAACTAATTTATCAGTAAATTTGATGACTAAGAATTATTAATAATTAATCTAATAGCTAAGAAACAAACCACACACAACACAAAAATTGATTTCTCAAAATGTAGTCCAATATATTCAATGAACCATTCATAATTTGTGTTACTTCATTTATTATCCTAGGTGTATCTTACATCCTCATTCCATGTGGGTGTCATTCTCTTTTGAATTATTCTATTTTAAACCATAATATCATTATTAATAATAAATTAGGTTGACTTAATCTCTAAAAAATATCAATTATCGTTGATGTAATATTCCACAAAGACAACCCTATATTAATTAACCATATGTATAATAGAGCCTATGATCCTCACACAAAATGTAGCAGTTGTAAACAAAAAGGTTGATTGTGACCTGAATTTCTCACTGGACTATCATCACTTGTTTCATCAGGTTCATCCGCAAAATCAAAACCATTATCATCATCCAACTCACTCCAATGATTATAACGATTCAACCAACATTACATAACCCTTCCATGAATTATCATTCATTAATGTTCACCTATAAATTCATGAAAACAACACTCATTATTCTAATTGAGTTTTTACATCATGATTTTTGGTTCTCTATTCTAGACTCACAATCCATCCCAACTATCCACGCATAATAAGGTTCCAAGTTACCTAAATCAAGAACTCATGGTTCTATACATAAAATAAGGAAACTCATTTCTACATGGTTTCATCACAAACAACCCAACTCATTGGGGCCAGCTCAAAACATTTTGTGTCCAAAATTCTCTTGAAACCCAAACATAAAACTTCAGTAATAGAACTCAAGGTTCTCCACACCCCCAAGTTGTAATATGCCTTACAACACATTCCCTTAGGCCATAGAATTTATAATCACATGTATATGGAATTTATTCCAATGAATATTTCCCTTAATCAATGGAAATGACTATACCATTAGAAATAATATCCCTACTATGATTACTATAAATAATCAAGAGGTATGCCTTATTAGAAACCAGAGCAGCATCATGTCCACCAGGTCTCTCACAAACCTGGTAATGATGTCAAAAAGTGTTGCCTCTCACGAAAATCTCATCAAGGAATATATCCAATGAAATGAAACTATGGATTTAATCTTAGAAAACCCATATTGAGAGCTATAGTTGTTTCATTTTTTTAACAACATACCACTATGTTGTATATTGATGACTCTATATAGAATATAGGTGGATGATTAATTCACCAGAACTATCCATTTGCTACTCGCACAAGGTTCTTACAAAGTAAATTTACACTCAGTAATATCATAAATATTTCACTACACAATATATGAATAGTTATACTACATCACCATCACTGTCATTTCCTCCATCACCATCTATTCCTAGGTCCACCGCAATGTAGTCTCACATGAATTGCTAAAAAAATATACATTCATAGGGCCCAACACACCAACACACAAAAATAATATATATCTTGAAAAATCTACATGACAAATATGATACTTTTGACACCTATTAGCAACATGATCAAGATTAAAATCCATAAAAATAACAAAATAAATACATAGGTGTCACATTATCTGAAATCATGTGATAACAATGCATACAAACAAAATCAACACCTTTCCCCAGTAACCTAGTGTTACCATGGAAATGGTTTTCATGATGAATTGGTTAATTTTTCATATTAATCATTAATATTTTCCTAGGACACATACCTAACAACTCCCCAAAATGTGATGAACAAGAGAGAACGTCATATGATTCTATTTTGTAACATACCAACCTGAATCATTGGGCCTTAGACAAAATGCCACCTGACCTCAGGTGTGAATCCCTATATTCTATTCAACTAGAATTGAGTCTCTCAGGATAATAAATGTTTATATTTTATCGTATATCAGATTGAAAAACAATGAAAAATAATAAAACATATAAAGAGTATACAATCAATGTAAGTGTAAAACAAAATACATATGAACTATATGAACGAATGTGAAGAAACATAATCAATGGTCATAGCTGAATATAAACACGATCACCCACCAGGATGATCATATACATGATAAAATGAAAAAAATGAATGGGTTCTACTCCCACTCCAATAAACATGCCATATCGGTATCCGGACTCATAAAGAGCTATACCACTAGATGATGAACACATCAATCAACCCAACCTATACCTGTAATAAATGAGTGCTACATGGGTACCCAACTACCTTAGACTCCCAATCAATGAGTACATAAAACATATTATGACAAAAACAGCATAGACCAGTATCCAACTGCTAATATGAAGTGTGCATTCATTTGATAACATCAATTGAAATTAAACATGTAATAAATAACTTTATAACAATAAAAGGAATAAAAATGTGTCAATTGTCTATGTTCTTACCAAGCCTCTGTGAACCCTGGACATACCGTATTCAGATATATACTAAAATGATATTCATAAAAGATTCCAAAGTAATCAATCTTATAATTAATGATGGTAGAAATGCTACTCAATGTCCTTAAGGCATTGATTGTTAGTCAGCCCATAAGGCTAATGGGTGACATGTACTCAACATCCACAATTCATTGAGTTCTGGTTTATTACACAATATCCTTTAAGAATATTTAAATTATTTGGATACAATTACAACTAGTGGTATGTACTTGATATCCACAAGGCATCAATTTTTGTCATGTTTCTCAGAATCCTCAAAGAATCAAGTTCTATCCAACCCACAAGGGAACTATGAACCTTCCATGTGATAGGGTCCACCATTATCATAGTTTCATGAAAGATGCATTCCTCCCTCAAATGGATAACATATTTTGATGTTCCAACTATCATGATTACTAGCCACACCTCCAAAGGATTGGTAGCACGCATAGTATAGAAAATAAAACAAGGAAAATCATGGAATTCCATTATGAGAATATAGTATCATCACATGTCAACATGTGATCAACATTAATAATTAAAATAATATATAATAGAAATAATAATAAAATGAATAATGATAAACTAGTTATAGAATCTATACACACACCCACATGTAATCACACTCAAGAATGGATGTATAAGTTATTATAAAACAAGTATCTCTATAAGAAATATAGACTATAAATATAAAGGGCGAAACATCTCTATATTTCATAGTATCATCACATGTGATTTAAGATAACTTTATCTATTAGTCTTCTAAAGAATACTCATGGAATAATCATTATACATGGTCTTATAGGGCGACACATACCAAAAACATGTGATCTTGGCATATAACATGGTATCATGACCTCTAGATCAGATGTATCACAACAACACACCTCAATGTGTACAGATATTCAAAGGAACTCAAAATTGATCAAACCACATACATCTATGGTTGGTATTATAATAGTGGAAAAGTTTCTTCCAGTTTTGTTTTCACTTTTTCTAATTACATTAGGCATAGTTACCTAAATTAATTAATATTGAAGCCTAATTAATTAAGTAAGAATCATTATTTATTCCTATTAAAATATGAATTTAATGGCCTTAGTCAAAAAGTGAAAAACCTCATATATCATTCTTATAAACATGCATAATACCCATGGTTAATGTACATAGGACTCCCTACCTCAAATAAAAACATATAAAAGATAATAAAATACCAACAAAATTTATGAGAAGACCAAATACATTCATCCCTTATCAGTCACTATAGGTTCTATCTCATGCCAAATAATTTAAAATTAATAAATTATAACTAAATTATAATTAATTAATTAATTACAATGAAACTAGTATAAAAGAGAAATTTATATTTTCCGATGGATTTTTTGGAAAATTTTACACTATCAAAGCAATTAAAAACAATCCATTGAAGGTATATAACAATCTTCCAACTTTTTTAAGGTAAAATTTCCTATTGAATTTTAACATGACCTAAAATAACTTAATATAATTAAATTTTAAAATTAGGAAGATATCAACTAGGTATATATGATTTTTCTTTCAACGTATACCATGATGCCCCACATTTTGGACACTTTGACAGACCATCATATTCCTTCTTATAGAACACATAATCATTGTAGGATATATATGTATTCTTATGACCCAATCCCATCAACCATGATAATTTTTTTCATTATTGATTTAATTTGGATGATTGTTTCCTTTAAACATTATGAATTTCAATAATTTTTTAAATTCAAGAAAACTATAATCACTCCGTCCATTCTAGGGCTTCGTGTTTAAATATATTATCATTATGGATAAAATAGTAAATTTTTTACAACTTAGATATAGTGGTTTTTCAACATAACCTAATAAGAAATCAACCATTTATGTTTTCTCAATTCCATTGACATTGATATGTTGACTAATTTATTTAATTTGATCTAAGTTTTTACCATGAAAATATCTATCATCAATAGAAGTTTAGTATTTTCCAATTTCCCTTTTCTATGCCAAAAGACTCTAACTTGAATTAAAATAAAAAAAATTAATTGATCATTCAATTCTATTATTTGCAACATTATTATATTTAAATATTTCTTACATGGAAATAGAATCAGTTTGTGGTTTGGAAGATTTCATTTATAAATTTCCAAATAAAACTATCATTCCCTAGCTCAGATTCATCATATAGTCATCATGAAATATTACAACTATGAATTATTTTCACCTATAATGAATTTTTTTTATTGAATATTTTAACATTATTTTGAAATATAGATTTAATATTGAATTTAAAAATTAAATATGAAAATAAATTTTTAAATTAAGAAATAACTACAATGATATAATAAATTAAAAAATAATATAAATAATAAATAATGTATTATTTTAAAATCAAACAAAATTTATATTTTATTTATCTAACAATTATTTATTCATATAGTACAACATAACATTTCATTAAACAAATAATGATAGAATATTTTACAAGAAAATTAAATATACAAAATATTCCAAAAACATATAAATAATAAATTAGAAACATACTCATCCACGTGGAACACAAAATTTGAAAAACATAAAATTACCAATTATATCAACAACATAAAAATTCCATTAATACCCCCTAAACAATTAAAACCATATAACATATAGATAAAAAATCATAATAAATATTTTAACGACCTAATGAAAATTTAGTAATTTAAAATACAAAAACATTAAACAAAACTAACTCAAGGGGTAGTGGATGAAAACAAGTTTTAGAGGAGATAAATGTAAAATTGGTGTGAAAACCCATATCTTTAATAAAAATTAATAAATGTTTTGTTACAATATGGTAAAAATTATACAATTTCATAATACCATGAAGCCTAGTGTCTTTTGTGAAATAGGTACATACCATAAAAATTTACAATATAAATACATAAGAATTACAGAAAAATTTTCTAGCAGGCTGAACAAAATCCTTCATTCTTATAAATATTCACTGGATAACCTAAGGAAATGAATAAGGAAGGGCTGAGATATAAATAATAGAAAGAAAATAGAAAAATAATAGCATAAGTTAAAGTGGTACATGTGATCCATGGGTAATATCAAGATAATACTATAGGGGTGAGAATCATAATTTTGAACTGTTTGGCTTGATATAAGATGATAATATAAAGGCAACATAAGAATGTGGATACTATATAAAGCATGAAACCATAAACATGAGTACAAGGTAACCACTAAGAAATAGAAACATAATAATCTTTGGATAACATCCCATGATATATACATGTAATATCATAAGATTAAAAAATTACCTAATGCAATGGAGGGATATATAATTATGTCCCCACTCATCACATTCTGATCATGTACATTCGTAAGTGTTCCACATAGATAATTAAACATAAGGATGTATTTAATCACTTTTAATCACATAGTAATGGACTATGAGATATATACATTTATGTCTAAAATAAGTTATGTATAGGTACATCTTGTTTAGTACACTAGATTGGAAATTGGGATGGGTATTCATATATAATTTTTTAGCATAAAGAATCATATGATAATTTTGGAAGTATAATGGTTGTACATAAAGATTCTTAAAATATATTTATGAGACTGAAAGTGGAATATAATCGCATGGGAATCAAAAGGATTGTAATATGTGTTTTTAATAACATAACACAAAAAATTAATTGTAAATTAAATTGTATAGTATAATGAAGGTACTTGAAAAAATAGTAGAAGGAGAGCAACCCTTACCTTGATAGGGGACTTATAAAGGCTTGAGAGGTGATTATTAAGAGCATGGGGGGTCTTAGAGAGGACACTTGAGAGGGTTTGGGAGAGTAATTTCTTGATAGAAGGTTTTTTATTGTATATGAATGAGATTTTTGGTGGGCTAATATAGAAAAAGAGTGTACATTTCTTTATCAATTTTCAAACATTGGTTTTGGGATCTATTTGATAATGCAATAAAAATCATCAACATTAGCATTGTTTCTGCCCATGGTTTCTTATAAATTTAATTTTTTTCATTGTTTTATATATTTAAGAACCTATATCATTAAAATATTCTCCTTTTGGTGTGGAAGTGATTCATGTTTGCAAATACTTGATATTATGACCTTAAAATATATTATAGGTTTTGGAGGATTCATTAAGGGTTTGTGAAATTAACCAAACAATTACAGAAGAATATTGTTTTTATGGGAAAATATTTATTTGTTCTTGGATACCTTTTATGTAATTTATTATATTACCATTTTTCATTGTGATTCCATATTATATACTATATATTTATACCATGTTTAATTTTAACCCAAAAATGTGACTTTCACACAAAATTATGAAAACAATATCATTGATTAATTCTAACAAGATTATTCCAAAAATAAAATATATTATATCAAAATAATTATTTAAATATGATAATTTACACTTTTGAATAATAATATACGTTTATTTAAATATAATAGTTTTTTGGAAACAACTTCTTTCTGAACCTTTTAACAATTAAATTTGACTTTATAAAAATGTGTTGTCATTTATATATAATAAATATTATTTAATAATTATAATTTATTAAAATAAAATTAATTCATAAAATTCATAAAATTATCTAAATGTGTGTCCTAATTGAAAATATTTCCCAAAAATATGATTTGTGTTTCATCATATCAAAATATAATTTTAATCAAACAAATTAATTATTTTTCTAAAAGGTAATATTAAACAGGGATAAATATAATAATTTTTTAATTAAAAATGTATATATTCATTCTATTGTGTTCTAGATATGTATCCTTTTATTACACAAGTGAATTCCCTAAGGGTAAGGTGTGAGATGATATGATTTTCTTAGGGTGGTTTGGCATAAATGGTCTTGGTCATGATCTCAATGAGCATGAAATTATCATGTTAATAGTATAATTCATTCATTAGATACTGAATCTTAGATTGGTATTAATCAAGGAAAAATCATAAAAATGTTATCTCCTTCCAAATATCTAATAAATGGGACTCATTGGGTATGATCCTACTAGTCTAAGACACAGCTTCCTTTTCCTATGTCAATTGGACATTACAATAACACTTTATTTATAATAATTATAATATCATTATATAACAAAAATTATATCAATTTTTTAATGCTTAATGGAATTATAAATTCACTAGTATATTACTTATTAAAATTTGAAATAAAAAAAATAGTGCTTCTATTTTCTATATCAACATTACTTAATAGTTAATTTTTTTATTCAATAAATTAATTTAATTTATAATAGTTTTTTTTACATTATTTTCTCATTTTAGAATTTCACTTATAAAATTTTCATTTGTACAATAAAAAATATAAGTGTAATTTTGTTTCATCACCTCTTCTAGATCCCAAGTCACTTCTTCAAAAATGTAGTTCTACCATAGAATGTTGATAAGTTGAGTTGTCTTGTTTTGTAGAACCCAGTACTTGTAATTTATGATCTTCACCTGCTACACCTTGTATGAAATATCTATCTCCAGTGGAACCACTTAGGGATTTAGTACAAGTGATGGGTTCGGTATATAAACCTCTGAGAGGTATACATGGAATACATAATATACATGAGATATTCTAGTTGGAAGTTCTATTCAAAATTCCACAACTCCAATGGAATCAATTACGTCAAATGGGATAATGTATCTTGTAATAAGATTTTTTCTCTCTCCAAATATAATGACGTTCTTCCATGGAGACATATGAAGGATCACTTTATCTATGACCTCAAACTCTAGATCACATCAATGATTGTCTATAAATATTTTATGACTACCTTTTTCAGATTTCATATAATGATGATTGGTATGAACATTCTCTGTCATTTAAGGGATAATATTAGGTCCAATAAGCTTCTTCTCATGAAGATCATCCTAGCATGTTAGTGTCTGACAGCTATTCCCATAGATATCCTCAAAATGTTCCTTTTAGAAAATAAAATTGAAACTATTTATATATGATAACTCCACTAGGGGAATGTGTTGATCAAAATATCCTTGTAAATATATTGAACATGTCTATTGAATATCATCTAGATTTAGAAGGGTTTTATTCATACTAATAATCCATCTAAAGGTGATAATATGTGTTGATGATCGTTTCAATATCCAACTCTTTCTGAATTGTTCTCCAAAAAGTAAAATTAAACCACATATCTCCATCATATATAATATATACTGGAACTCCAAGAATTATTACAACATTCCTTGTGTATATATTGGTGATTTTTTTAATATAGAAATCATCATTAATAGTAATGAAATGAACTAACATGGAAAGGTGATCAAAAACCACCCAGATGGAATTATTTCATTTATGTGTCATGGGGAGTGCTATGATGAAATACAGGTTATGTTATCCAATTTCCATATTTTTATTGAAATTTTTTTCATCATACACATAGTAATTTTTTTTGTTTTGTCTTGACCTGTTGGTAAACTGATAATTTCGATAGAGACTCTGAAATCTCCCTCTTCATGTTACCCTACCTATATTTTTTTTAAATTATGTACATATTATTACATCCCCCATGAATATAGAAGGATTAGATTTTTCCATCATCTAGAATTTCACACATTATCTATACTTTATATAGGACACATATCCTTGTTCTAAACATTATAAATCCATCTTCAGCAAAGTTAAACTCTGGAACATTCTCTACCTTCTTCTATAGCATCTCATCACCCCTAATGGTATTCATAATCCCTTAAGGAATGGATGTTTGGGATGTTATTTGAGAAATGTCAGATGAATATACTATTATTATTCAGCATGTCCATCATTTTCATATACAAGGAGATTTTATCCCTCGTATTCTTTATCATGGATAGAGTTGTGGTGTTCTTTCTACTCAGATCATCTCCCACTTTGTTTGATTTCTTAGGATGGTAATAGGTTGAACAATAATAATCCTTGGTCATCTCTAACAACCTTTATAAATTAAATATATGATCCTTTTGAATGAATATATACTCCTTATTCTTTTATGATTTATATGTATGTCACACCATTATATGTAGAAGTAATTTCATCATATCCTCAATGAAAATATCATTACATCCAATTAAAATTCATGAGTTGGGTAGTTATTTTCATGCATCTTTAATTAGTGTGATTCATAGTGTAGATACACAAACTTTCCAATTGTTGATATTAAATTTATTATATGAATATTTATTTCATTAGATAAACACATGACTAATGGTCAAAATGGTGTTGTCAATTTGGATATTATGTACACAGTCTTCTTATTTAGTTAAATATATTCAATGTTTACAACAAAATTCATCCCATTTGGTAATATTCATATAGATACCATACTTAAATCATTTCTACATAACCTAGTAAATGGATACATAAGAAAGGGTGTTCTCATATTCTTAATAATGTTACACAAGGGATATATTAATATAACATGAGCATATGGGTATGAGAACATGATAATAAAATTTCAAAACCATACCATGCATATCATAGATCATACACGTGAGTCATAGAAAAAATATTCACATGTTGTATCACATGAATCATACTATGATCAAATAACATGATCTATGAGAACATAACATTGGTATAAGACATATATTTTTAAAATACACATAATAATTGAAAATAATTTCCTTAATATTTAAGGCTCATTTCCAAATATATCATAGTAGAATGGGTTTACTCTGCAAACCATCTATGTTTTTGTGGTTCACTCCCAAGGATATAATTTTTTATAGTGTCCTTTACTAAATTTCGTTCACACTCCATTATAGTCATCTTTATCTCATTATATATCAACATTTACTCAATGCATTAGAGAGAGATATAGGTCCCACGTTTATTTTGTTATATCATAACAACATTACTTGTTATAAAGTAACAACCATCCTTATTTATAGCATAACCACAATCACATAATAAAAAATATGCATAAGAGTTTCACAATATCATAAATCATTCATCATATCAGAACCCATGAAATGAAAATGTAATCAAACATAATTCATCATATAAAAACCCATGAAAAGAATTAGGTTTCCTAAAACATTTCATTATATCATAACCCATAGAAAAGAAACCATTTTCCTAAATGTATCTTCATCATAAAAATAAATCATCCCTAAAAATAATAAGAATGGTATTATTGGATCCTATCCCCAGTAAATAATAAGTGACATCAAATAATTTCATACTAGATGTAAAAAAATTTGAATGATCACTTGGATATTTTTTATGAATATTTTCATTCTCCAAATTGAGAAATACTTTTTAAAACATAAAACATTTTAAAAATACATTTCTTTGAAAATAACATTATAATCATATAATGTACTATTAAAATCATTAAAAATATTGTGTAAAATAATCTTTTAGTTGAAGGAACTATTTAAGACATAAATTTTTTTTTAAAAATATTTTATTTTAAAATAACCATTGAAACATATAATGTAAGCACCAAGAATCATTTATGAAATTTCTGGATGAAAATAATATATTTTAATTTCAAAAAACATTTTTAAAACCTAAAACATTTTCAAAATAACATAATTTAAACATAACATTGTGAACATATAATGGAATCATTAAAAAAGTGAGCGTTCATGTTGGAGGGAAATACCATTAATGTTTTACAGATTAAAACATATATTTATTCCAAATTTTTTGTAAAATACAAAAAGATATTTTTTGGAAACTGACAGAATATTCCATTAAAAATATTGTGTAAAAATTAAAACTTGGGTAAAATATTTTTAATAAATATTATGATAATGTTAAAATATTTTGTTAAACTTTTATAGAAAACATGGATATGGAATAAAAATTGTTTTCAACCAAAGAGATAAGTAAAGATGATTTTTATTAAAAACAATAATTCGGTATCATTAATGAATTAGGTGACTAAAATTAAATGATAACATATATTCAATTGATATAACCAAAGGATACGAAATTAAATGAGTTTCTTAATATATATAATATTATTTCATCATTGGAAGAATAATCATAAACAATCACGATAAATGATGAGATTATAACATAAACACCATACCACTTTGATAACATATAATCATAAGCACCAAAAAATAGCATTATATTAAACGTAAAATATATGAGAATAAAAAAATAAAGATATTACATGTGAAAGGGGATGTATATACACATCGTAAAAGAATATAGGTTCACAACATAACATATAAACCATAGATGGAAAATTGAGATAGAATACATACCTCATTTGTAAATTTTGAATACTATACACCATGAAATAGGGATACTCAAATTTATATTTAAATATAAATAAATTTAAAGGGATATGATAAAAGAATACATTATTGGGTAGTATATACACCACATAAATGAAATATGTAGTGATTATGACATGTTTCTCATAGAAAATAAAAGTTAGATGGAAATCCATTACCATAAGTCTCAAGTTTATTCATATACGTTATAACATAATATTTTATAAATATATGTTTATTATAGATATATTATATAACCATGCATATATAACATATAATTTTATGACCTGGTTGACTATTAATCGAATAACTAAACTGGTCTCCACATGACCCCAAGCATGCCTCCCCAAATGCCGGAGGCTGCTGACTATATGATAGGGTCTAATGATTGTATGATGGGGATACTATACCCTTAATTTTATAGTCACCCAATAGTGTAATATTTAATAAAAAACAAAAATTAGTGGAATCTTTAATAATAAATGACAAGGCAGCAGAACATAAAGACATTAAATAAATAAAAGAGGTCAATGCCAAACATAAAAAACTGTACATGCATTAATAGATAATGACACATGGTATAAGAAATAAAAATATAATAGGTAGTAAAATGAAATTAATAATGGTAGAAATAAATTGTTGATGATGGTATCAATGATATTCATGATTACTCGCTCAGTCATGTGCTCTTAACTCACACATATAATCATAGCAGCACAATCCAATGAACATGGTTCTTCAACCATTGAGGTATTATTGGGTACACAGGGAAATAGTGGCCTAAAAAGGGTGTGAGATACACTTAGTTGGATTCCACCAATGGAGTATAATGAATAATCCATTTTGTGATCATAAATTACAAAATTGTGAAGTAAAAATGAAAAAAATAGGAAATGAATAAACAAATAAAAATAACAAGCTAGCTGAAGTTAATTAAGGACACCAGGCCGACCTTACCTCCTTCTTCCTGTGCCGATATATTTTTGACTGAGATGAACCTTTGTAGATATTGTATAATGTAATAATGAGTAATCATAATTGAATAGTGATAATGGACTGAGCTCAGACATGTGATTTTTGTCGGTGAATGCGGCCTATAGTTTAATTAATTTTCATTTTCATTTAACCAAAATAGGAATCTATTGTATAAAAATAATGAAATCTTCATCCCATCAAAGGAAAACCATATAATGGAACTCAATTATCGCACCATGAATATAAAAATAATCCCAAGAAGAAGGATTTCATCCACATAATCCATAAATATAAACCTAAGTATCACTTTCCGTGTAATGTAAAACATGAATCCTCTAAGCCCGTTTGTAGTATCTCACAATGGGTTATGAGTCTCACTTATGGCATTGTTTAACAAACATTACACCAATATCATCCACATGATCTCCCCTAGGAACCAATATCACTTATATGGAGGAAAGTAACAAGCATGGTGATCCCACCTATGATAAATCTAGAATCTCTCCCAGCATATTAATCTTGATCAACCTGTGATCCCTTCCTTATAATTTAATAAGATGGAATCCAAAAATTTATATAGGAATGATCAATAAATTCATTCCATTAAAAGTTAATCAATAATTCATCCATGTATATTTCTATTCCTTATAATAAACAAGGTTCAAATATAAGGTCTACATATATGAGTATGCCACATCAAAACTCATGATTGCTAAAGGAAATGACCAATCTTATTGATCATTTCAATTATAAAATAATTAGTCCATGAACTATTTTTTCCACAAATCTATACATTTAACCATTAAAAATATAATTTTTTTCTTAGAAGATAGTCCACCCTAATAAAGAGTATTATTATAAATCGTGATATTATCTTTAAATAGTTCATTTTATTTAACTTCATGCATTTAATTTGATAAAACTATCAAAATCACCCAAAAGTTAAATTCAAAAATATAATAAGACTATTTAATTCAATACATTTTAATTCATACACCCAAATATTGTTTTACTTGTAAACAATACATAATATTTTATTATGAACAAATAAAAAAATCACATGAATGGGAGGTTAAGGTTAAGTCTATAACATCCAACTGCATAAATGGAAGTCCATATTTAGGTACATAGTGGTATGACCATTTAATTTAAGGAAAATTGATAATTTGGAGGGGAATGTTAAGAATTCAGGCACATAGAACAGAAAAAATTTTCTATAATCAAAGAAACAATGATGGATATGTTATAGAACACATACATCATTCTTATGAATACCCAGATGTCTAATATCATGGTTTGACTTTATGTTATTCTTTAGTAATTGAATAAATATTAAAACAACCTAAGAATAAGGTGAATTAGGTTGCACAAAAATAGCAGACCAGGATAAGATGAATTATGAAATGAGGGAGGGGGAAGTGGACATACTAATGGATATCCAACTCCCTAGATAGAAGTCGAATTGGAGTCTGTATGGGGGAGATTCCACCATACCATGATGAGTAACGGAGGAGCTCTATGAGGGTGGTGTTACACATAGGTGATATGAGAAATAAAAGAGAAATATAGAGATAAAGATGGAGGGGAAACCAGAAATTCTTCCATTTAATTAGATTCATGGTTCGTCCGTACAATTTTCCAAACTATTCACTAACTCTGCATGATCCACATCCTATGAAAGGAGGTCACATGGTTCATACACATGGTTTCGGTGAACCATGAGAATGGAATTATTATTTTTTCTGTTTTGGACCTACAGAAAGCCACATGGTCAAGAGAATCCTCTTATAAAAATAGAAAAATATGGGCGGGTCCACTAGCTCAGGTAGTTTTGTTGCACAATTCTTGATCAAGGGTTTTAGGGGTTCATATAAACTATGATCCTAGTGAGCCTTCTCCAGGTTTGATATTTTGGGTATGGAGCTACAAAAAAATGATGGGACACCTCAGAAACCTCTTACTCCATTAACTATGTCTAGAATGAACAAATTTAAGAGTTAGAACTCTCATAATTTAATTTCAATGTCTTAATTGTAAATCATCCCTTACACAAAATTATAATATTCATATTATCTTTTAATTTCATCCAGTCAAAAAATATTGGACACTACAAGATCCAAAAAATTGAACTTCTCATCCTAGAGAAGCTATGGGAAAATATTGGATGTAAAACAAACCCTAAATAATTCATGAATTTTTGTTTCAATGGGCTCGTTACATTTCCAAATTCCCAACACACCTCTGAGAATCACTTGAGAATTTGGTTCAGGAGCTATAAAAACTCGATCCAATAATCATTTTCTAAAATAGAACATTGAGACGACATTTAACCAAGCCCCATAAAACCCAAGATGTAATTATTATGTAGTTTCTTTCGCCACCATTTTCTAAAAATGTATGTAAAAAATAGTGTCACAGTATTCCACCAATTGAACTACCAATGTAACATTCCCTTAGTTCTTTAATGGTTGACATGGAAAAATTCTCATCCAAAAAGATCAGTAGACTGTCAATTTTCATTAGAGAACTATTAAAGATGAAATTTCAGGAAAAGTATCGGCCAATACTCATTAAACTTGGACCAGGACAACAATGTTCCATAAAGTGGTTCCTCACCAACAAAATATGATAAGATAAAGGAAAAACAGTCAAACCTTAGTTGGTCGACTACTCTCAAAACACTAATATTATAAAACTAAAGTACTCCAAAACAATTCCCGATGCCTTTTGGATAAAGGCACCTCAATATTTCTCTAAAACACTCACTATATCTTGTAACTAGATTTTATTGACATATCTATCCAAAACAACCACTTTATGTTATCGTTCCCCAAAAGGAACATGGGTTAATGTCTGATCTATCTATATAGTATCACCACCATTTTAAAACATCCATTTAAGTCCTGATTAAGGCCTAGGGTAACTTCAGAATCAGAAATTGGTGTATAAGGATCTTAGTAAGGAAAACCATATTTGGTTCTTACAAGTGAGATGTTAGCACACAACCTAAACATCCACTCATAAAGTATATGGACTAGTCCCAAAGCAGCATAATCCTAGAGATCAGGTAAAAAGGTCCAGCTACTATCTTTAGGTTTGACTAATACTTTCCTATATTATAACCCATGTGTCACTCATGGCTATCCATGACTTGATAAGAACCATTTTTCTGATGTGAAACTATGGTTAATTTCACCCCCAATACTAATGATATTTAAAATTTTATTGCATAATATAAGAAATTCCCTCTCAATGTACCCAACAGATGTCAAGTTAAATGAAATGATCATTTTTAATTAAGAGTAAACTAATAGGATTTAAATGATCTAAAAAAGTATCTAAGAAACTCCTATTACTCTGAGTAAAAGTACTCAGTATAGTTCATGGCCAACCATAAAGCAACCCCAGAAATGAAGAGAAATAAAAATATCATTGGGTTGTTTATTTTAAAGAAATATCTTCTTCCCAATCCAATGCATCTCCATTATATAATCATAATCCCTCTATAACCCATGTTTTTCCATGACCACTCAAGAAAATATGTTGTTTCCCATCCCCAACCAATAGTGTCTTCAACGATTTTAAAATTATCCAACTACAATATATTCATGCTTTCATTCAATCACTAACCTAAAATGAATGATCTCCATCTATAGGGAATTATATAAAATACTGACCATTTTCAAATTCCCTTTTCATAGTTGTGTTCCCTATACTTGGAGAAAATTTTATAACACTTCTCATGATATGATCTCCACCTTAATAGTGTTCAACTTTTTCTTTACTAAGACAGGGATCTCATCCCACCGCACAAGCACCACCATCCAGTAACTACAGGTTCTAGATATAGTGAAAACACATTAGAAGGCATTATTCTGAAAATATATAAAACTAAAACCATAATAGATCTTTGTTTTATTGACATTTATATGTAAAAATTACGATGCATCTGGTTTTCATCCCCATGTGACATAACATTTTCCATAAAATCCAAAACAATCAACCAACATGTCAAACACATGATTGTCTTTTATGACATCATCCCAAACATTGTGAAAAATCAAAATATTCTTTTTACCAAGGACTCTCTACATGTATATGACCTGTGAATGTTGGGTGGAAACTCAAGGATTTAAAAATCACCACCAAACTCAAATGGTTTTATGTAACTGTTTAACAAATCGACGGTTGTAGTGTGTGTTGACATATAATACCCTGAGGTTTCATTAGAATAATGGCAGATTCTTATTACTATACATGGGATTATCAACCTTAAAAATTTAAGTATCTGATTTTTATGTAAAATTACTAGCTCAAACTCACACAAAACCATATGTCTATAAAATATAATGAGGGCTTCCTAAGCCATCCATCACTAAAATGAAACAAGAGAAGGGTTTCACAACCTATTAGGTAACTGAAAATGCCCTATTCATGTTTATCCTTCCAAATCTAAGAATTAAATGATGTTTATTCCTAAAAAGAGGATAAAAACATTTATTTAACACCCCTACAGATAAAATGTTTTTTATGGTTTAATAGTCCAATGAAGGAGAAACAACACCAAAATGACGCCTCTCACTAGAAACTACTCATACACAACTAGCAATGGATTTTAATGATATTAGGTTGATAGTTATAATTGATAGAACCTTAATTAATCATAATAATTTTCCCAAATTATGTTCTTGTGTAGAAAAAGTTTTTATTCCTAGGGTTCCATTATTATGGTTCGAGCTTCAAAAAAAGGGGCCTACTGGTAAAACTCCCATTCTCGTTCTATGGAAACTATCAAAAAAATTGAAACTACACTTACTCAAGGTTTTAAACAAATGAAACCACATTAGGTTTCATTTGATGTCGTTATGTCAATTTAAATTTAATTATTTAGACATTTCAATGTCCGAATTAAAAAACTACTCATCATGAATAAAAAAAATCTGGCACATTATATTTCTAAATTCATAAAGAAAAAATATGACTGGTATATTGAAATAAAAATAAAAAATAAATAATTAAAAGGATATAATAAAAATAATTATGTCATTTAATTCAAAAACTCTCCATTTTGAATAACATTAATATATTAATAAGTATTCATAAATTTATTAGTAAAAGAAAATGTTGATTGCAATTTATTTGGGAAAACTATTTTGTCTGAAATTTGAATTTTAATTAATTGATGTCCTATATAATTACATTTCAGGACAAAATAATAAGTTATTTTATTAATTAAAATAGAACTACTCAAGTAATATTTCACCATACACTTATGTGTAACACTGTAAAAATGTTTTTGGACAACATAAATGACCATCATCAAATAGCATAAATATAACTCCATATGGTTGTGTAAAATAGAATATCAAAGAAAATATGACCAAATATGGCCCCATTGATCTATTTTAACTTCAAATGATTGAAACCCAAACATTTTAGATATTAATATTTAAGACACCATTAACGGTTTATTTCATAAGCAACATGCCCCAACAGACCTACATGGGTCTCGTTGTACATTTATAAATTTAGTCTCATGAGTCATTAAGCCCAAGAAACAAAGGTTCTGACTTCTATAATGGTAAAAAATTTACTTAAAGATCAAAATATTTTATATTCTTCAAAAATAAATAAATATTTAGGGATCATAAAATATATTTCAGTTATATGGGTTACTATTTAAAAATTTATAAAGTGCTCATACACTTTACAAATTTAGGAAGGCTCCAATTTAACCACAACCAATTTCACTAGGATAAGAAGAAAAATTTGATAGATTTTTCAATTATATATTATTCATTGAGTATATAAAGTTCCTCAATAGTTTTTCAATTATGTGGTTCACCAATGAAAAATTTATAAAGAGCCATACACCTTAAAAATTTCAAATTCAAACCCATGTAATTACAACCAATAATGGTTCTTCCAAACAAAAAAATGGCCCATGGCTCAAACATCTCGTGATTTGCTAGTAAGTTGTATCCATAAATCTGTGAGGGAGAACATTGTTTAGGTTGATTCTTCCACTTTAATAACAAATTTTGTAGTAAAATTTTAACTATTTATGTTTAATATAGAAATAAATATAGTAATCTTGAAATATAATTAAAAACATTCTAATTAATCGCCCACACTTGGTATATAGGAAAAGAATGATAAATATTTCATAAAATAATACTGTAATGGAAAATGTACTCAAGAAAACAAATATCTCATTTTATAAACAAGATGTCTAATGAAATACCTAAAGAGGTATAAAACTAATCATGTTACTAAAATATATAACAAATAAAAGGTAGGATAATGAAACACAAGGCACAATATTAATTTCAAATAATATAATAATTTAATCTACATGGCATGGAATATGCATAGAAATGTGAATGCATATGTGTCTATAGTTAATCAATTAATTCCATTCATTACCACATCGGGATAAGGTAAAAATTAAATATATTTTGTAAATCAATAATCAGTAAAAAAATACTCCAATCACTCAAGGTAAAATCATAATCAACTATTATAATGAATAGTAAGAATAAAAATCTCATAAACTTCAACTAGTAATTTTCCCTATATGTGGGTTGATCACGCCCAAGAACATTTATTTACCAAGAGCCCACACATTTATAATCTCTTATATATTAGCCCAAAATAGTAAGACAATGGAATACAAATATGATATCTCTTTGTAACATCCAGACTCGGCTGAATATTATACCAACAGGTGGATAGGTAACCACATGAACTCAAGTGTGCCTTTCTAAATTCCAAATGATGCTAACTAGAAGTATGTTTCTAATGATAGAATAGTGTAGAGACTATATATTTAATATCAGAGTCATGGATTCGGATACTAATAACAAAAAATTGACATTTGTGGAAGATATAACAATAAATGATAAGGTGAAGGAATATAATAATATTAAATGAATAAAATAATTCAACGCCAAATATAAAATTTTTTGCATGCATGACCATATAATTACACAGAGGACAAGAAGGAAAAATACAAATGATAGTATAATTGAATAAAATGAATAAAAAATGGGAAAAAATCCCTCCGGGAAGTCTCCAAGATCTTCTTGAGTACCTACTTAGTCCGGTGCTCTTAACTCCCAGTTGTAATCATAATAGAAAAATCCAGAAAACCTTTTCCTACAACTAATGCGGCCTATTCAGGTATCCAATTGCAATAAAATCCCAATTAGGGTGTGAGATATACTCAGTAGGCTACCACCAATGTTGTCTAAAGAAAAATCTATTTTTTGATCATTAATTACAATAATGTGAAGGTAAAATTTAAATTTCATGAAAATAATAAATAAATAAACATTACAAGTCGACTCAAGTTCTTCATGGACACCTGTCTGACAGTACCAGCTTCATCCTATGATGGGATATTTCTAATTGTGGTGAACTAGTGTAGATAGGATATAATGTAATAATGAGGTATCATAATTCTATCTCAATAATGAAAATAAACCCATCATGTGATGTGTCTTGGTGAATATTTCCTTTAGTTTAATTAATTATCATTTCTTTTACAACAATCTACTGTATCCAACTAGAAGAATCATTGGCCATTCAAGGTGAACCTTATAAATAAACCAAAGAATCACACCAGGATCATAACAATTATCCCAAGATGAATACTTTCAACCATAGTACCTGAAAATGGAAACAAAAGTATCACTCTCAGTATAAAGTAAATCTTGCCATCTTTGAGCCCATACCAAGTATCTCACAAAGGGGCCTGAGTCTCAATTGTGACTTGGTGTAACTATATTTCCAAAGAGCTTATCCATAGGTTCTACCATGGGAACAATTTTTTCTCATATGGAGGTAAGTAACTTTCATGGTGAGCTCGTCCAAGATATAGCATTTATTACTCCAGATGAATAAATCCCCATCAACCCAGGATCCCATCCTTGAAATTCCATAAATATAAATCTGAGTATTTCATGATATGTAAACAATACACTCATTCCATTCAAATTTAATCACTAATGATTCAAATTATATAACAGTTAATTATTATAAAAAAGGTGAAAAAGAGGAGGGTTGTGTATATTTATGCCATTTCATAATTCATTAATGATAAATGGGAGGTCCAAACCCATTGATCATTCCAATTAAAAAACAATAAGTTTATGCACTAAGTGTTCCAATGTTACAAATAATGAACCATCAATCATATCATTTTTGTATTAGAAGATAGAATACATCCTTGTGTAGTTGTGTTAAAAATATTAATATTGTCATTAAACATGTAATTTGATTCAACTACATGGATCCCATTCAATGAAACAATTAAATATACCACAAATTTAAATTTAAACATTAGTTTACCTTTTAATCCATCACATATTAATTCATTCACACCATGTTTGGTCCAGTTGTAATGAATACATAATTGTTTAATATGATAAAATTAGAAAACTTGTCCAAAGGGGAGGTTCGGGTAGAGGGTATAACCTAAAACCACATAGAAAGGATTTTAAATCACATTATAAGGCAGGACCAAAATTTTATTGAAATAAATTGAAAATGTAAAGGTAACACCAAAAATGTCAGGCATGTGGCATAATAGCATTATTCTATAATCAATAAAACATTGAGAGATAAGCTATAGAGAACCTACCTCATTCTTAGTACAACCCATCCATCTAATATCGAGGATTTATTATTTATGATTTGGGAGAAATAAAATAAATGGTAAATGACCTAAAAATAGGGTTATTTAGGATGTACTAAAATAGAATATTAGTGGATTAGATAAATGATGAAAAGAGGAAGTATGATTCATAGAATTACTAAGGTCTTTCCAATGCACTCAGCGGAACTCGAATCAAAACCATATGAGGGAGATTCCTCTGTACCTAGAAGAGGAACGGAGGATATCCATGAGGGAGATGATGTGTGTGGGTGAGAGTAGAAATAAAAAATGTATAAATAAATAATGAGTCAGGGATAAAACAAGAAATTAAACCCTTCAATGAGGGTCATGGTTTGGAAGAACGGTTGGCCAAACTGTGCTCTAACCATTCATGAGACACTACCCATGAAGAGATGTTGTGTGGTTTATGTGCGCAATTTGGGAAAATATACATAAATTATGTGGTTTTCCTTTGTTTGAGACCTGTAGCTAGATGCACAGCCATATAGATAATCCAATATGGTTATGAAAAACCATGCAAGACATTGAGCTCGACCAGATTTTCCACACGGTTCTGGTTGAAGGGTCACACGATTTCAAAAAAATTGTGGGACCCTTTAAACATTCTCCAGATTTTAGATTTCGGGTATGTTTCTCTCAAAATTAAAAGTCACACCAGATACACCTCTCCGGCTTTTCACCATGTCTAAAAACGACAATTTAATGTTTTCCAACATGTAGAATTTAAAACCAAAGCCTTATTTTTTAGGTGTCCCATTCACCCAATGATAACATTCAAATTCCCAAAGAATTTCATCTATTACAAAAACAATAGATGCTATATTTCATACCATACGTTATATTCTTATGACCTTTTATTACATGTTTATTTAAATTTTCATTTTAAAGTTGTGTGTGGGTAATTACTACTTTGTTTTTCATGTATCTTTTGACATTGAATTTCTAGTCCTCTTACTGTTATCATGGTTCCATCATCTCAAGAATTTTTACTATGACATAAATATCATATGTATTTAGTTTATATGTAATTATTGTAATCCATTAAAATTAGAGATGGAAAATTAAATACATTATTCAAGTAGATAGCATGTCGTACATACCCATGAATGTTGTTTCCATTTTCATGAAGGATTGAAATAAAGAACGGTAACTAGTAATTTAAAATTAAAAAATAATTTTTATATCATATAACTCACATATATTAAATAAACCAATAATTATTACCTTACATTTAAATTTTAAAAGAATCATATTGTTTTGCGAGGTAGTAGTCCACTGTACACACGCGCAACATTATCTTGTTCACATAGAATGGAGAGTAAGAAATTATATGTGATATAATATTTAAAAAGGTATAATAATATCATATACATCATAACTAAACATTTAATAAATCATTATATCTATCAATGGGAGGTTGTAATGGAAATATAAATGACATCAGCTTGTGAATTGGTAGTCCTCTGTACACACAAATGATGATTTGGTATCCCATTTGATAGAAGAGTAAAATGATTTATATTATTCCATTAACATAATAAGAAATAAAATATATAAAATATACATTGTTTATTATATCAACATTACTTAATAATAATTTAAATGGTTGGTGGAAGAAATAATATAAAATTCTTGGTGATTGGTGTTACCTCTTCTTTGAAAAACTTATTTTTATTTTTACTAAACAGAATAATTGGTTGGATTTATGACCAAAACAAGGCTTCTCTATTGTTTATAAGAAAGTAACTAAAGAATTTATTTAGTAATTTTATGATCCCAATGGTTTTGGATGTGTGAACAAGATTGGAGAGAGGGTGTCTTTTTATAAATGAGGAGTGTGGCACACATTTAGTTTTTGAAAAGAAAAACGTCTTTCACTATTTTTTACATCAAAAAACGATAAAAATGGAACGTTATATGACCATGTAGACTATAAGGATTATATATGATCATAAATTTTTTTTTGGGGAAATTTTAGATCAATTTACCCCTTATTATTTTAGTTTAACCCTATAGTAAACACATTTTCCCCTTAACCGTGTTAATAAGTTTTTTTCATTTTTTATTCATAATGGTAAAAAATTAATTTTATATTATTAAAAAATAAAAAATACGAGGATTAAAAATATGTAATCCATTTTTCCAAATTCCATTAATATAATTGGAAAAATATAATTGAAAATTAGAACCACCGATGTGAAAAAAAAGGTCTTCCAAATAGAAAATAATCAAAATTTTAAAATGTTTTGATATATAAATTCCTTATGTAATTAATTAAAGTGACCTAAATTATATTAAAAGATATATAAACTAAATAATTATAATTTTAAATCCATGTTCAAATAATTTTTATATCTATTAATACATTAAAAGTAAACAAAATTCTAAATAACAATCATTATTTTTTTAAGATTCATCAAAAAATTAATCTTTCCAAAAAATAATCCACATGAAAATAAAATATAATTATGATAGGGTTATTTAATAAATATATTTTATTTTTTTAATTTTGTTTTATAAAACTGGGAAAAATCAATTTTAAAAATTTATGCACCAAATTTGACAAACTGTTTTTTATAAGAAGACATTTTTTAAGCATAGAATTGTTTTTTATCTAAAAAACATATAATTAATGATAATAATTTTATTGAATACATATAATTTTTAAATTTCATTAAAATCATCAAAAAAAGTGATTTTTTTAATTTATTGAGGTAAAGCGTATTCTTGCGCATAGAAATTATTAGTCAAAAAATCATTTCCATTGTTTTCAAATACATTTTATTTTTTTTCTAATTAATTGGTCACCAAATAATTCATTATATATACATGTTTAGACCACATATTGTCCTAATTTATTTAATCATATTTATAAATTCCATTTCAATTGCTAGGTGATAACTATGATATTAAATAATAACTTTTTAATAGTATGTCACATTTCATTTAAACGTGGTGTTGCATATAACAAAGGATACACATAATGGTGTATGTAAAACAAGCTAAAATTCTCATCTGTAGTAATGAATGAAAATATAGTGTTATATGTAAGATAAAATATTGAATAAATTAAATTTATTTGAAAATAAATTTTTCACAATATCTCGTGGTGTTAAATTGTACCCCAACCCCCCCCCCCCCCACTAATAAATTGAATACTCGAAATTTGAAAATATTATTGGTAATCAAGTGTTTAAAATTTGAAAATACCTTTATGGGAAAACTACTTCTCAAATAGGCTTAATAAAAATGTCTATTTAAAATAGAGAATTTTTTGTGTGAAACTCACCTATAATAATCCATAATACGATTCCAAATAAGAGAACATGAGAGTGAAGTTAAGAATTATACATGGTAGAAAAGTGTAATGTCCAAATAATAATGAATAGAGACAAATATCAAGTATCACAAGAAAGTAAATGATCATGTGAAAATCAAAAACCACATAAACATAATCTAAAAAGATCTAAAAGGGTCAATTATATCATCAGATTGAATGGTAATAGGAAAACATTTAATTTCAAGATAATTTTCTTAAATTTTTGGAATTTTCATGAAAATGTTCAATTAATTGATTTCCTTCCATTTCATAAGCACAATTTCATAATTTGGTTATTCTTAATTAAATTTTGATATCATATATTACTTTAATAAATGAAGATAAATTTCTTATTCCAGAAGTACTATTGGATCATGAGATCCATAAAAGAATTAGAAGTCTTTCCTTCTATCTCTAGTTATCATCAAAACAAAAATAGTTAGCACTGGTTATCCAATATAAAAAAATTATCCCATTTTAATGTAGTAAATTAATCTCTAAAACCACATCAAAATATTAAATTAAACCATTCTATAAATGGTTTACCATATTACCCTTAAAATTTCCAAAATTTATAAATAATGTTAAAAAAAATTATAAAAACAACAACTTAACATTAATCCCCCAAATATTATAATGTATATCGTAATTATCCCCTAACCAATTTTTTAATACATTTGTGATATATTTTCATAACACATGGAAATAAATATATTTACATGAAAATGGGGGTTTAAAACCCATTGGGAGTAGGTACTATAGCAGTAATGTAGTGTATTGTATAAGTGGTGGTACTATAGCAACGGCGCACACTGTAGCGACAGTAGGTCACTATAGCAACAGTAGAGTACTGTAGTAGTAGCGGGTACTGTGCAGAATTGTAGTAGCATGGTAATGTAGCACTACTATTCACAGAATGGGCCTTAGGCCAAAAAATGGGCCTACTGGCCATATAATGGGCTATATGCCCACTGGGCCTTCAGGATATGTAATGGGTCTCCCTTTATCCAGTTAAAGAGGTCTTTTCATTGCTTTAATAATAAATTGGGCTTCATCCACAACTATTATGAAAAAAACCTTAAAAAACATATCTACTTCATCATTCCTTTAATAAAACCACACTTTATTAAATATATTCCATAAATCCATTAATGATGTAATTTTCATTAATGATAACATTAAACACTTCAACCATAAATAAAATATCATTTATAAGGTCATCAATAATATCAAATTTACTTTATTTATATTCATCATCTATTTATCCCAACATCATTATCTTTATATTTGGATCGTATTAATGATTATCTTCATTTAATCATGTGTTTTCTATAAAATATCATCATACAATTAAATCACTTTTCTGGTTCAATAGTACCATTGATCATTTACTTATAGATCCTTAATTAAAAAAATTTATAGGATAATAAATATATATTTAAAAATTCAAATAAGATAATTCATGAATTAAAATACAAAAACTCTTTAATCATCACACTTCATTATTAAACCATTAACTATGATTCTTCATCATACCCCTTAATAACTCAATGATAAAAAATAAAAATATAAACCATGTATTAACCTTCATAAAACAAAATTTAATCCTGATTATTACATTTAAAATTAAAAATACTATTAGAATAGGTTATACCTTATATATATCATTTTTAGTCTGTTCATCATTAGTTTTATAACCACTACTCATACAACGTTGCTGATTTTATTCATGATCAATCCCCCTAGGGAATTGATTTTTCTAATGCATATATTTTACACATTTAAAAAAATAAAATGCCGATGATTCCATAGGGAAACCATTATTTTCATATATTTAAATAACCAAATGTTTCATTTTTCCTTGTAAATTACATTCTTTGTGTCCATATTTTCAAAAATCAAAAATTTTTCTCATCCCTCTGAGACATTAACTTCGGTCTCTCTTCCCACATTCATAGAATATAGTAAATATGACTTTCCTCCTAGTCTTTTAAACCCTACCTCTCAACACACTCTATCCTACTATTCTTTGGTGTGTCTAAGATTTGTTTAATATAGCAGTTATTAATCATATATCATGATAAATGATTAGGCATAATCACAATATAATTCACTCTAGTAATCAACCCATTTGTTTTTCCATCAACATGTTCTCTATCACAATCAATTTCAACCAAGTTCCTTCTTGTTCCCGCAATTTACTTTAACCAAAAAACATATTGTGAATAACAATTATCATATTGGAAGACCATATAATTATGAAAAATCATTTATAGGTTATCTTAATAAAGACACATTCATTTTTAATCTATAACACCTTACCATTATTCTATGTCATCTATTGTCACCCTATATTTGAATCATTCAAGATGGTTTGTAAATTAATTATGAATATCCAAAGCATATACCCTATGAGTTTCAGTCATGGTGTATAGCAATGCCCATTTTAATGAACCAATAAAAAATCATGTCTAACTCAATGCACCCATTTCATAGTTATTAACCCTAGGTACCTCTATTCTAGAACTGCATTAACTTGTAGTATCTAGAAATGGATGTAAGCTCTTGGGAACCACTCACACTATCATTTACCATAATTCCAAGTCATTTTCATATTCTTTTACTAGTAATTACATAACCTTAGGGATCCTACTACATTTTTATCATCATAGTTTCCAAAGGATAACGAAACATGTCCTATGATACCAACTATATAGTCATATAATTCTCATATATATATGTTACATCTTTTATATGGACATTCATTATGCTACACAAACAAATTTCTGATGATCGAAATGGTTAATTCTTTTGGAGATTATATACAAAATATTCTTATTTAGTTAAATATATTTAATTTTCCCAAAACATTTCTCCTTATTTAGTGATATTTATAGATATACCCAACATAAATCATATCTTAATAACCAAGGGAAAGTAATCATAAGAAATTTTGAGATCAGATTACCAGTAAGGAAATATACGAAATATATTAATATTAAATGAGAATATCGATATGATAACATGAGAATAAAATTTTAAAACAATACCATTAATATCATATACCATAAAGATAAGTCATGGAAAAATATTAAAAGTTTATAACACATGAATCATAATTGGATCAAATTACATTATCCATTTTAGAATAACATTGGCATATGTCATAGATTTCTGGCATACATAAAAAAAAAATCATTTTTAAGCAGTAATGAATTGTCTCATAAACTATTATAGTGGATTGGATTTACTCCCCAATCCACCATAGAAATCAAGGTTCACTCACAAGGCTATCATTGTGGGTAAAGTCCTTTATTTAACTAGCCTTTCTCCAAATTCAAGTTATATTTATCTCAGATAATATCAATATTTACACAATAGATTGGGGGAGATATTAGTCCCACCTAGCTGTGGTTATAAGAAACAAATTTCCATGGATATAATGTAACAAACAACATTTTTTATAATGTAACCACCATCACAAAATGAAAATCATATATAAGTGTGACATAAGATAATAAATCATTCATCATATAATAAACTATGAAAATAAGGGGGTTTAATAGAACATTTATCATATCAAATCCCATGAAAATAAATGGTATTAATAAATGATTAATCATATCAGAAACCTTGAAAATAAATTTGTTTCATATAACATTTCATTGATGCATTACCTGGGGAAAACAACCGATTTTCATATTCAAATCTTCATCATAAACATAAACCATATAGGTAAAGAATATGGATGTTTTCCTTGGATAATATCCCCTATGAATTATTAGTATCATTAAAGGAAGATATCATAGATAGAAAATTATTTTTTAAAGATCACATATAATTTCATCATTGAAAAAAACATTTTAAAAAATAAATAAAAACCATCAAAATTTTCTTAGAATATTACCATAGAAACATATAAAGGATTATCTATGAATAATTTAAAACATGTTTTGAGTAGAATAACATTCTCACATGGAAAAAAACGTTTTAAATTATAAATTATTTTCAAAATATTTTCCTTTTAAAATAACTTTTGATACTTATAAATGATGTTTTATACTTTTTAAAACATTTCATCCGGAAAAAAACGTTTCAATTTTAAAAAAACTTTTCAAAATATAAATTTTATTAAAATAATTTAATTTAAAAATATTTTTTGAAAATTATATTTTAATAATTAAAAATTTATTGTAATGATTGTGAAATGTATTGTCTATGATGTTCACATTAAAACAAAGGTTTTTTTCACATTTTCTATAAAATCTAAACATGCATTTGTTGGAAAAGGACATGATGATTACATTTAAAATATTCCTTGAAAAATTAAAATATGGGTAAAAATTTCGTTAAAAAATACTTTGGATAATTTTAAAATATTTTTGAATTCGTTTATAGGAATCATGGATATGAGAGGAAATGGTTTTTCAACCAAAGAGATAAATAAAGATGATTTTTCAAAAACAAGTCTCTTGGTTCCTTTAATCCTTTAAAAGAGAAAAATTAAGGGATACAATTTATTATCAATAGAATCAATAGGAGAATAAAATAAAATATTTAATTCATAAATATATCATAATATTTCATCATTATAATCCATTTTAATAAATAATCCTAATAGAAAATGATATTAAAACACTAACTACTTTAGGAAAATAGATTCATTATACCCAGGAAATAATTAAATTAAATGAAACATACAGAATCATGGGAATAAATAAATTCATTATATTAAAATAAAAATTAATTATATGTACACATTATAAAAAATATACGTGTATAACTGAACTTATGTTTCAAAGAATGAAAATTGAGAAAAAAAAACTCCCAATGCTTTGGTAAATTTTGAACCGTATACCATGAGAAAGAGATAACTCAAATTGATTTGTAAATCCACATAAATGTATTGATAAACATCATAAAATACATTCATGTAGATTATATACAACATATAAATGAAACATGTGGTGAATATGAAATGTGCGCCACATAAAATAAAAGTGAGATGTAAATATCTTACCTTATGTCTCGACATCCACAGTAAAAAATTTAAACTCTTTAATAATAAATAAAATTTTATTATATATAAAATATTGAACCAAAAATACATAGATATATATATATTAACAATTATTTTTTATATATGGAATTTTATTACCCATTTCTTAACAATTCCTTGTTAAAGTCCCGTTTTTGATAATAACTTCTATATTTTTCATGTATGTCACGATTTGGTATTTTAGGACATATTAATTTGATCAGGGTTAACTAATATTTATATATTGAACCATTAAATTATTATAATATATATTCATTATTTATTTATTTATTTTAATGGACAAAAATTAGTGATAGAAAATGAAAAACATTGATTATGGAGATGGTAGGTTGTGTGTATCCATGAACACTGATTAATGTTTCTTGATGAATATAAAAAATAAAGTAAAATACTATATTACCATTAAATAATAATTTTTATTTCAAATATATTATATAAATTTTCCAAAATAATCCTTATTACCTTCAATGAAAATCATGAACGAATCACATCGCTTCTCGAGGGAGTAGTCTTCCATACACCTAAGCAACGTTATTGTATTCCCATGAAATGGAAAGTAAGAAGGTATATGTGATATGAAAATTTAAAAATTATTATATAATTATAAATATAATATAAAAAAATAATCCCTCATTATATCCAACCATTATAGAAGGTAATGTAAAAATGAATAGCATCGTTTCGCGAGGCTGAAGTCCACCGTAAACACGAATGGTGGTTTTGTATCCCATTCGATTGAATATAAGAATGATTTAAGAAATAGAATTTACATAAGAAACTATATGTATATGTAATATACTTATTTTATTATATAATCATAGTTTAATAATAATTTAAGGAGATGGAGGAAGAAATAAATTAAATTCTTGGTTATAGGTGTTTCCTCTATTTCAGACAACATCTTTTTGTTCCCACTAAAAGGATTATTATGTTTGATTTATGACCAGAATAAGAGTTATATGATATGGTAAGTTACATAGGAAATATATTTGTTCAGTTATAGGAAAATAAAATGGATTTTGGATGTTTGGATTGGGGAGGAGTGGGGTGGCCATATATAATTGAGGTGAGTGTCACACATATAGTTTTTGAAAACAACAAGATAGGCCCAAATTTTTTCACATTCCACATGGATAAAATTGATATGTTATCAATAAATAGAGGTCATAAGTTCATAATATTTCCAAAAAAAATTTGTTTTCCGAATGTTTCTATGTCATTTTCCTCTTATTGTTTTAATTTAACCCTTAGTAAACCCTTTTTCAACTTAACTGTGTTAAATAATTTATACTGTTGTTAGTATTCATAATACTAAAAAATTAATTTTAACTAATTATAAAAATAAACTTATTCTGATTATAAATCTCGAATCCATATTTCTAAATTCCATTAACTTAATTGAAAAAATTAATTTAAAATTAAACTCATCGACTCGATGAAAATGATGTTTTCCGAAGATAAGATAATCGAAAGATTATAAACAATTATATCAAAATTAATTTTGAAATTTATTAAAATGGACAAAATTGGATAAATATATATATAATAGAACTAATATTACTTTAAAACCGATATGAAAATAATTTTTATGTTATTATATTATTTTCATGTGAAGACAATTCTTAATAAAAATTAGTATTTTTCCTTATTTATTAAAAAAAATTCATAAAATTCTCAATAATTAACATAAAGATAATTTTTAAATTATGACTTCAGAGATGAATATTATTTTTTTCAAATATTTTCTCTATGTTCATAATTTAATTTAGAAAATAATTTTTCAAAACCCGACAAAACTGGATTTTAGAAATAAAGAGGCTTTAAAGAATAAAATTTATTTTGTTATTATATCATGTATAGAAATCACATAAAATGAATGATAAATTCTTTTATTAAATATATAATAAATAATTACATTAAAATAATTCAAAAAGGTTATTTTTTTATATTTATTTAGGTAAATCAGGTTTGTGATCATTAAAATTGTTTTTCCAAATAATATTTCATTTGTTTTCAAATGGTTATTATTTTCATTTCTAATTAAATGATCACCAATAATTTATTATATATACATTTCTAAACCATTATTTTTAATAATTTAGATAACCCTATTAATACCATTCATTCCAATGGCTCGGTGAAATCTATCATATTAAATAATAATATTTTAATAGTGTGTCACATTTTGTTTAAAATCGATGTTGTGTATAACACAATCTATGCTAAGTGTTGCATGTAAAAAAGTTAAATTTAGTGTTTTTTATTACACAAGATTAAATAAGTTTTGATTGTAACTTAAAATATCAAAAATATTAAATTATTTAAAATATATATATTTCACAAAATCTTAGGGTGTTACACATAGGCTATCACATTTTTGTATTTCATGAGTGACTGACACAAAGCCTTTTTGGATGCAATAATGTAGATAAAAAATAATTCCTCACTAGGTGGAAGTGTGAGAATTGGTGTAGTTTTTAAAAATTTCTTTGTCTCTTTATATATTTACTTGCATTTATCATTCCATATAAACTTGACTCCCTACTTATAAATCCCAGTTAGTGGGCCTAACAATCATGAGAAGTTTCTCATAAATCAATGATTATACCCATCCAATCTGAGGAATCATAAAAATTCTATCACAGATATTTATATTTTCTATCCTTAAATTTTTTTATATTTTACAGTATCTATTAACATCCCTTTGTTCATCATAACATTCCCCTATAAGGTTAGTTTCTCCATCCAAAAAAAATTAATATACATCACAAATAAATTTTCTATTCATATAGTCTTCAATAAAGAATTAAAATTATCCTCATGGACCTCCTTGATTTTGGAGTGAATGAATATATCATCTGTAAATAATACCTAAAATTTTCAAGGTAATCCCTAAATATTATATTCATAAAGTACATGAAGATAGTTAGATCAGTAGTGGGTCCAAATGGAATCACAATCAACTCATAGTTCATATACATTGTTTGAAAATATGTCATGAGGATATCTAACTTCTACACCTTTACTTGATAATATCTAGATAGAATATCCACCTTAGAGAAGTATAGGTATCCTTATAGCTAATAAAACAAGTCTCCAATTTGTGGATGAGTATACTTGTTTTTTATGATCTTATTAATCTAGTGACTCAATTTAGAGGAACATTCGCCCATCCGTATTCTAAATGAAGAGGATAGGTACACCCCATGTGGAATAACATAGGAATATAAACCTCTTATCTAGATTCTAATGACGTTTATTCTTCAACTCCTTATGTTCAATAGTGTTTATTCTATATAGATTCTTTTATATTTTCAAATATCTGGTTACGAACTGGATTGAAAACACAAAATCATGACTAACGGGAATTCCATAAAATTTATCAGTAATCACATCAATGAATTCATATATAGTAGGAATTTCATAAAAGATGTTATTTTATTTAGTCTCAATAATTTTCTCTCTGCACACTTTCTTTTCATGAAATAACATACATGATTGAGATATTTGTTCCAAAGAAGATTAATATTTCTCCTTGAACCTTATATAATTTTAGGGTTATTCAGAATATGGAGGGTTGTTTTCGTCTCTTAGAAATTAATTTATCGATATATAAGAAAATAAAATACATGCCCAAAATTGCATCAATTTCATCTAAATTGTGTATCGAAACACTTTCTACGAAATTCTTCCTGAAAATTTAGATAGAGGATGAGTTTTGTTCAAGGGATGCAACATTTGACCCATTCTCCATATTCCTTGATAACTCAACCACTACTATTTAATGTGGTGTTTTAATTTTTCTACTAATCATGCATGATATGAAATAATTCATATAACAATAAAAAAAATTCACTATTCTTAAATAAATAACATTTGTACATGTCACCACTTCATTATAAGGAACCACCTTAGAAGTTGTGATTTCATAAGCTCACCCTTTCTTTCTCGGCCTTAGATATAGTTGTCATCTATTTTCATCGATAACCCTTGTATTAGGGAATTTATTCCCATAGTTTCCTTATTCCGTGGAAAATTGGATGAGGGTTTACCGAATTATTCCTTCCCTCCATCACATTTGTTGGGTTTCCCCATGGGTTATCACTGTCCTTGTACCCATCCTCTTTAAAGGAGAAGTATTTACTTTCCCCCTTCAAGAAATTTTTGGGATTCTTATATCAACACTTATGACAAGTTTCGTGATCTAATTTCATATCCCCATGTGATTTTCCCTTTCCATCTCTTAAATTAAAATCCATTCTCCACTCATTTTATCTTTCCAAAGAGACTGTTGAGATTGACTAATCACTATTTTAATTTTGAGGTCACACCGGAAAATTTATTCATAGTTTTTTATGTGCCAAATGGATAATGTTTTTTATAAATTCATATTTATCCCACCAAATAAGTTTTTAATATTAATTTAAGGGGACATTGAAACATCTTAGGTGTATCATGAAAGTATTATAATATATTCCTTTTAGTTCCTGATATATTAGTCATCCTTTTTCTTGAGGCTATGAAATTCCATCTCTATTTTTAGTTGAAGAGTGTATGTAAAATATTTATTGAAACTTTTTTCTAGATTTCCTTGAACTCCACCACTTCAATATCATACTCATGATTTTTAATTATGACCAACATCCATCATTGATCATTTTGTTTCTCTATATGTTTACAATCTAGAATTAACTTCACTATCTCATTAAATTGAAGGATGTAGAAAATATTTTCAATGGATTTAATCCACTACACTATGATTAAAGTATTATAAGATTCACTAAATGTTAGATGAATTTTTCTTATAAAGGTCTCAGTTAAAACATTCTATTTTTTGTGTGTTTATTTTTTTCTAAGGAAACTAGGATTCAGTTGAGAACTTTAGTTAATTGAGAAATTACTAACATTATTTTCATGAATCCTATTATAATTAGGTTTTGTATCCATTACATTGGCCATAAAATTTTTTTCTAAATAAATTTATTATATTTCCATGAAAATAAAATTGAAACTTTTATGAACGGTTATTTTTATGCTACTAAACATGTTAGTAAGAGTAGGATACTCATGTGTGGTTGAATTATATTCCAAAAAAAATTTCTATTAATTTTTTTTGAAAACAATCCTCCAAATTTATAACATAACATGCCAGTTAATTAAAGTATTGAATTTATAATACTCTAATTGTTCAACTAATTTCTCAAAATATTGATTATTTCCTAGTTTTAACAATATGAGATAATGATACAACTTTTTAAACTCATCTAATAATCCAAAATAGTTATAAACAATACCCAAGACTAACTATAAATGTGAAATTCAGTTTTCTGAAATACAGGAAAAAATAGACACATCTAAATTTGAAAATATAACAAATATAAAAAAAGAGTCCCAGTCTCAGGACTAGATGTATTCCACACTATTTAGTGATCACCCGCCACTATGAAGTAAATATAGATATAGGTTTTTATCCACATCATTGATCGGGGATGATATAACAGTTTACGACTATCCATGTCACCTAAACTCTACCAAAATTCTTCATGGGAACAAAATACAACCAGGTCACATATGACCTCTGCCAAAGTTATAGATGGGATAAAAAAGTGTAAATATATAGTTGTGTGAGGATATCTAGTATCATCTAGTTCACTGCAAGACGCAGTGTGTGTTTTACAAAAAGATGCACACACTTCTTGAAAATTTAATAAAAAGGATCACGATAGAGAAACAGATATTAGATCGTTTTTTAGAAGGATCTATTTTTTATGCAGTTACACTCTGGACTCATTGATTTATCAATGTTGAAGAGAGAGTCCTCTTATAGAATAAGACACTAAAACAGAGTTTTGTGGAGCACTTTGTTCTGTCTTCTATGAAGATGAGATGTTCTTCTCTTAAGGTTCAACTGAATGCTACATAGATATTGGAAATTTGGTGGAATGTAGTTCTCTGGATCAAATAAAGCACGAATGATGTGTTCTTCATATGTTCTTCTTTTCTATATATAGCTCATGTGGGTATGCTACTATTTTTATTCATATCCTTGTATATCTTCCAACAAGATAGATTTACCATTTTATATTCTACATCCTGACAATGTTCATGTTTGAGGTAGGTTATTTACCTTGTACTTATGTAATACTCAATAAAAATATCTACCTAAATCATTATATTAATCAGTCTCATTAAAACACTACAAATATGACTGATGTAAATAGTATTCAATAAAAGGAAATTTAAACAGTCTATCGGTGACACCTTTGTCATTGAAGAATGATTCGGTGAATCATTTCATCGGGGACTTCTTATATTGGTATTGGTGTCACATTCTATTGGGGTATCCTTCTATAGATATTCTTTGCATCAATGAGTCCTTGTGTCGGTTGCACCATGTGTCAGTAGCACCATGCGTTGGTAGCACCATGTGTTAGTAGAACCATGGGTCGGTAGGACAATCCTTCTACTAGTGAGACAATTTAAATTTATTTGACTTGTTTGAACTATCATTGAGACATCCTATCTATCAGTATCAGTGAGTCCTTTCTATTGTTGGAATTACTGAGTCGGACTTATTCTGTCAGGATTAGTGACTAAATTTTCTTGGGTGTCAGCTTCTCATACATAGAAAATATATTTGTTTTCACTGTCTTACAACATAAATATTATCAGAACGTGTTAAACTTATATGTGATCATATATAATAATAATTACACATATTTGAACATAAATAAACCTGATTTAAATTATTAGACATGATTTATAACATTTGATATGATTTTTGATTATTAAAATCGTAGAGGGTGGCCAAAAATATTTTATGGAACAACAATATCCCCCTTTTCGATGATAAAAATTCATGGAATTATAAAGTACAATCATTCGAAGTATAATATAATAATTCTATATATCATCTCCCATTGCTGATGAATTATCTCAATCAATATATTAGTTTCATAGGTAAAATAAATATTAAAGGTATCAAAGGAAAAAAATGTATCAAAGACTAATACATTTTCTTCTCAACTGTAGTCAGAGGTAATGAAAATAAAATACATAAGAGTGGTATCAAAGGTAAAATAAATATGGATAATGCCAAAATATTCTCCCTCTTAGAGGATAATCAAAAAGTTCAAGGGTATTAAAGGATAAAATCAATAATGAAATGGAATCAAAGTAATAATCAAGAGAGAATCAGGTATCAAAGTTATTACATGTATCAGAAAATAATAGATACAACACAAATAGTTAAAATACATCATCACATAATTCCATTAAACAATGAAGGAAAAGGTAACATAATAGTCCTTGAAAGAATAAAAAATATGTACAATCATCCATATTAGAGATTTATCTGCACTACTTCTTAGGATCAAGAGGTTATTTTCTTTTCTCATACGGGTGAATATAAGGTTCAAAAGTTGGTGGCTTAACAACTGCAGGGTCTGAAGAAATATTTATAGGAGTTAGGATTACTTTTTCTAGAATATTCGGGGGGAATGATAGGCTTGTGTTGAGACAAAATACGAGGATGAGACTATACTTTGATAACTGGAAGAATTTGGCACGGTTCCTGAGAAATAGACATGGATTTTTGATTGGGAGGCAGGTATGTGGATGGAGAGGAATCTGAGGGTCTAAGAGGTGAAGCATCTAGAACCATAAAGGTTAACTTTTAACATGGATGTATGGCTTTAACATTTTGATGAAATCATTAATTATTTTACCACAATATTTCTTGGTATTTTTAAAATATTCCTTGTTCTCTTTAAACATTCCAAGAATAAGTGTGAACTCATTCAGTTTCTTGACTTGTTCTTTGAATTCTCTTGTCACTAGAAGTAATGTCAAATTATTTGTCAAATACATAAAGTGATAGGTCAACTGGTACTTGGTATAAATTATTGAGAAATATGAATTAATACTTTTTATAAGATCTTCTTAAGTAGAAGATTCTTCATTGATGTAAAATCTAACCATATAATGCACACTATCAGTGTTCTTCTCAATTTTAGAAAGAATTTATAAATCATAGGCACTAAATAAGGCTTAAATATCTTCCGTAACAACATTTATAACTACCTCAATGTCCAAGGCTGGAGATGTCTAACTAGAGGTAGAATGAAAAGTAGGATCTGAGGTGTGTTTCAAAAGAGCTTTATGTATAGTTTCCAAATATATTTTATACTCATAGGTCGGTTGATTTATTGCAATGACAAGCCCACTCATTCATTTTCTTATATTGGTGGTGTTTTCAGCAATTTTTTTAGTCACTGTGATTACGTTTGGTTGAATATCAGTGATAAACTTCTCTGAACCTTAATGTTCCTTAGCATCATTCACACTATCTATGTGAATTGGAATTGGAGCAGCTTGCACAGAATTATTCATCTCTTCTATTGAATATTTGAGAGACATTAATTCATTATTCAGCATAGTGTTTTCTATTCTAGAGTGTTTAATCTAACAGACCATCTGATATTGAACTGATACTCTCATAGCTGAATAGATTTCATCCTTTAAATTCTCAAAATAATATCTTGTGACATAGTCACTAGGATCTAAAACAACTGGATTAGGTACTTAGAAAGATGCCACTATAACAGGTGTCTCAACAAGAATATGATCTTCAATCAGTGGTCTATGTGGAACTCTTACACTTTCCTCAGAATCAGATTTAGAATAACCTATGTCGAGGAAAACATACCTCGGAAGCCTTTCCCATTTAGATATCATTTAAGGTTCTAAAAGAGTGAGTTTGTTAACTTTCACTCATCCAAATTGAGGCCCCTCCTCAACTTAAGAACTTCTATCTTGAATCTCCACCTCAATTTATTCTCTCCTCGCTTGTGGATAACCCTTAATATGAAGTCACATTCTTTCATACACTGAATGAGTTGTAGGGATCACTTGATCTTCCACTTCTCTTTGAGTTTCAACTACTCTTCTTTCTTCAACAGCAACTACAGAAGGTTCGAAAGAAAATTTCTGTACCAAATCATCAACCACCTCTCTATCTCCACCATGATCATATTCATGATGGTCACTATAACTTTCATCACCTTTAATACTTCCTTCATCATATTCATTATTTCCAAAAGAATTCTATTCACTTCTACTTCCATTATCATTCTCATCATCTCCTCTTTCACTGCCAGAACCAGAACCTCTTTCACTGCTACTATTACAATCGTCACTTCTAGATTATTCTTCTTCTCTATTATCTTCTTCATTTACATCTGATTTTTCCTCAAAGCCATTGTATCAACTAATATACTCAATAAATCTATACACTTCAACATCCTCATCACCATTATCACAAATATTGGGTTCATCAAAAGGGAAAATAAAAGGGAGGACTAAAAGGTCGGTATGAAATACCGTTTTGAGCTTCAGTTGTGTCAGGATAACCTCTATCATCAATAATTAACCCTTGATCTCTAACTCATGTGGAAGGCTCTTCTTCCTTGTCTGATGAGTAAAAACATTTATCATCTGGTCCAACTCCTAGATCAACAATATTCCTTATCCAAACAAGGTGTTCCACTTGGTTGAGGTTCTCATATATTTTCTTCACATCCCCAAATTATACTTTCTTCTATGCGTTCCATTTTATTTTCATACTTTTATAGATTTCATTCCTTAGACAGATCCCACTACCCTCAGAAACAATCTCATCAGCATCACTAACACATATTTTCTCATTCAACAAGGATTAGATCATCCTATTGTAAAAAAAAATTGTCTTATAAGAAAGATAAATTGTCACACTGATATGAACCATGATATATCTACATCGGTTTACCTTAATTCTTTTTTTTCAGTGGGTATGACAAATATATATCTTGTTATTTTAATAAAGAAAATTCTACTTTCTTAGGATAGATTTGGCGTGGAATGAATTAGAATAGAATTCTTCACTCTCTATCAAATTTGGCAGCCATTGGCCTCCTATGTTTGTTATTGTCAATATGTTTCTTGAGAGATGTCTCATAACAGAGAAAGTCACTCTCATATAGAGAACGTCCTTGATAGTCATCAAACACACCCACTTGGGGTACCTTAAGAAATTAATACCACTATCTATATGAAAAAGAGACCCTCTTTCCTTTAACATTTAACTTGATCCTATAAAATTTTCTTCCTTCTAGAAGAAACTTCACATTAATTTAAAAATCACGACCTAAATTTTGGTAGAATGGTCCTTTTTTGTCTGAAAAACATTTAATCCATCCTTGATCCAATAGAACCTTCAACATGGATGATTTTATTTCTAATAACCACTCATCCAACACTTTCTTTTATATTTTAACCACGGAGCTTTAAAGTGAAGGATTCACTATCCCAAAAGACTCCCCTTTATGTTTCATATCAATATGATACTTGAATCCTGAACCACCTTCCAGAATGCATTTCACATTCACTATTCATACTGTTTGGTTGAAGTTATAGAGGTGAAAGTTTGAAGGACAGAATAGTGAAGCATCTGGAGAGTATAAGTGTTCAAGCAAGAGGGTAAGTAGTTGAGTGGATCAACTTAATTTATATCATTTATTTAATTCAAGATTTCAAAATCATAAACTGGGATCCAAAAAATAATTAAGTAGTTCCATTTTGTTATATTCTGAAAATGGATAAAAAAAGTGTGCTATCGGTATCAGCATGACTGATTTTTCACAACACCAACAGTGTCAGAATGATAAGTAATCAGTGTTGGCATAACAACTGTGTTGGGATGACATAATGGAAGTATGAAAAAGTTATTGATATCGACATGAAATTGCCAACTTCTTACTATCAGTGTCAGAATGACACTATCTATTTTAATTTTCCAGTGTTTTTATGAAAACATCACTTAATATTATCAAAGGAATAACAATATAATATCCTATAGATTGATCATTATTAACTCATTTCTGATGTAGTTCAGTCTTTCAGGGTTGAATGGATTAGTGAAAATGTCAGCAAGCATATCTTCTGTGCCAATGAAGTCTAATGTTATATCACCTTTTTGATAATATTCCCTCAAAAATTGATGTCTTACATTAATTTATGTTGTCCTAGAATTTGAAACATGATTATTAGAAATATTAATAGCAATTGTGTTATAACAATTTATAGGTACATGTCTTAATTGGTATAGATAGTCTATTAATGAGTGTTTTACCCATAAAATTTGTGCAAATAAACTTCCAATAGCTATGTATTCTAATTCAGCATTAGATAATGAAACAAAATAGGTTTTCATATTACACCAAGAAACTAGAGACTTTCCCCAAAAGTGACATGTACTAGAGGTGCTATTTCTATCTAACTTACAACCACCAAATTTAGCATCTGAATAACTCATGAAATCAAAAGGTTTTCCTCTATGGTATAATAGTCATAAATGTGTTTTATATTTGGGGTATTTAAAAATAATTTTGATAGTATTTAAATGATATTATTTCTGGGATTTCTTGAAAACATGGTCACATGCACATGCTAGACAGAATATTTGGCCTACTAGAAGTTATGTAGAGTAAACTACCAATCATTCCTCTATAATTAGTTTGATTAATATATTTACCATATTCAAAAAGGTCTAACTTACAAGTGGTACTCATAGAATTTTCACTAATCATAGTTATTTTAAATACAAATCATTTTAAAATATCCTTAGTATATTTACTTTGATTCAAAAGAATACCTTCTTTATTTTGAAATATATGAAATCCAAAAAATAATTTGAGTTCCTCCATTAAACTCATCTAAAATTTACATTACATAATTTCTGAAAATTCAACACGTAAAAATTTTTAGAGGATCCAAAAATAATATCATCAAATTATAATTTTACTACAAAATCATATTTGGAAATTCATTTTATAAAAAGCATAGGATCATCATTAACGTTTGTAAATCATTTAGAAATAACAAAAGTGTTGATATTATCATAACATGAACATTGAGATTTCATTAAACCATATAAATATTTAGTTAATTTAAAAACATGTTTTGGAAAATGGGGATTTTTAATGCCAGGGGTTTTCCAATGAAAATGACCTCAATTATATAATCATTTAAAATTTTACTCTTAACATCCATTTTATAATGTTTTAAATATAGATGTGTTTCATTAGTAAGAAGGATTATAATGGCCTCATGTCTAGGTACCAGTGAAAATTTATCCGAATATTCAATCCCTTCTTCTTGACTATAACCTTGTGCAACCAATAGATATTTGTTTCAAACCATATTACCAGAATCATCAACTTTATTCCTAAACACCCATTTAGTTTCTATAGTCATGGTTTCTTTGGTCCAATATATATTATTCTTAACTTTTTTTATTTCAAACTGATTTATCTCTTATTTTATAGCCATCACCAAATATTATTCATTGATAGCATCATTAATGTTTTTAGGTTCAAGTTTTGACAAAAAAGCTTAGTGTTCAACCTGATTACTAAGAGAATATCTTGTTTGAGTTCCTTTATCTAAATCTCCCACTATAACATCTAAAGGATGTTTTTATGAGTTATAATAGATCTAGAAAAAGAAGGGCAAGTCACTTCAGGTTTGTATCTTTGTTTAGGTTAATCATTACTAGAGTCTAGATAATTTCTAGAACTATAAGTTTTAATAGATTCTTTAATAGGATGGTCAGAAGATTTAGTATTGATGTCTAAATTTGAAATATCATCCTTAATATTTCCTAGAGAGTTCTTTGACTCATGTGGATCTATGTCATCAAACCTGACTTATATAGGTTCTTCCACACCTTTGGTTCTATTAATTAAGACTCTATATGATTTACTAGAAATTGATTAACCTATGATAATTCCTTCATTACACTTGGAAAAAAATTTGACTAGATTATCTTAGTGTTATGAATAAAAACTTTTCAACCAAAAACATTGAATTATTTAACCTTGGTTTTTCTATTTTTCCGCAACACCTATAGATATCTATTAAGGATAGGTCTAATCAAGACTCTATTGATTATATAGTATATTGTATTGTCAGCTTCTACCATAAATTATATTGGAAGGTCATAATCAGTAAGCATGGATCTACCAACATCTCGCAGGTTTCTATTTCTTCTTTCTACAACTCCATTTTTTAGGGTGTCATACGAGTGGAGAAGTCATTACTATATTTATTATTGAAGAAAAATGATTCAAAATCATGGTTATCAAACTCATTTCCATAGTCAAATATTTGGGTATTATTTCTAGGACCACTAATATTTTCTACAGTCCTATCATACTTGGTGAAATAAGACAAGTCTTCACTTTTGTGAGCCAAGAAGAAGGTCCAAGTATATCTAGAGTATCCATATACAAGGATATATTCATTGTTATTACCAAATCTACATGAAACTCTAGAATTTATAAACAGATCCATGTGAACAAACATGAGATGTTGAGAAGATGAAATATCATTCAATGGTTTGAATGATATTTTGTGTTGTTTACATTGTTGACAAAGGTTACATACATTTTCATTTTAGAACTCATGTTTATGTAAATCCAGGGCTAATACATTCCTAGGAATCTTTCTATGTTCAGGTATATTGTATTACCCTAATCTCAAATGAAAATTTCAATATTATCTATGTAAAGAATTTAAACATAAAAATTTTAGAGAAATAAATGAATCTAATTTAACAGAATAAACATTATCATTTTTAAGAGCATTAAATACTAACTCATTTTTATAATTAAAATAATTTGAATCATACTCAAATTTAACAGTAAAACCATCATCACATAACTAATATATACTAAGTAGGTTGTATTTTAATGCATCAATAAAAAGTACTTTATAAATTAAAACTATGATAGAGTTACCAATATGGACAAGACCAATCATTTTTCCTTTTTCATTATCACCAATGGTGACTTTCCCACAATTAATATTTATTAATTTCTTGAGGCATGAATAGTCTCATATAATGTGTCTTGAAAAACCACTGTCCAAGTACCATACAATTTTTTTGGATCTCTTCGAATAGTTTTCCTAAAATACTTATTAGATAACAGTTAATTTTGGTACCCAGATTTGTTTGGATCAAATAACATTAGTAATAAGATCTTTGGAATAGATACTTTGTTCATGGGTTTCCTATAAGTAGTATGTAAACTATTTGAAAAATGGACATTATTTGGGAGAGAAAAACATGAAACAATATAAGATGTTTCATGGTGGGGATTTTTAGAAAATTATATAGATTTCGAAATAAAAATAGATTTTCCAGATTTAGGTACCAAATTGGTTTTCAAAAAATTTATTTTACCAGGTTTATAGCCAATACCACTAGTTTATTTTGGTAAAAAATTTCTACCAAGACATTGAACTATGATATATTTACCATTGGTAAAAATTTATAAATCCATTTCAATTTCTCATTTGAAAATTTAATAGCATTGATTTCCTTAAAAAGTTGAGGATTTTTTTCTTTTTTTATAGCATGTTAAAATTTATTATTAGCATTAAAAGAAAGTTGTTTCTTCAAGGATTTATATTTATATTTTAATTCATAACAAGATTCCTCTAGAATTTTTAAATATTTAATCATTTCCACATTTTTTATATTTCCATAATCACACTCCTCTCCAAAATAATAATCATTATGTCCATTAGTGTTTAGTGATACATTATATGTGTTTTTCATAAAATTCATATTTGGCTTATTATCCTTTTTATCATGAGAGGATTATGAGTCACTTGAGTTTTACTCATAAGCACTCCATGTTTCCTTCATTTCCTTCTCGTATTCACAATATACATCCTCATACTTCTTTTTATACTTTAGTTTGGGACAGTCAGCCTTCACATGTCCCTCTCATTTTCACTTACGGTTTCCATCATTGATATAGAAACATGAATTATTGGGGTAAAACCAATAAAAAACATTATATTGGATGGAAATCATTATACTTCCATTATAGATTTATTATTAAAATATATGAACACAATCCATATCAATCTGAGTTTTAGTTTCACCAGGATGATAGAAAAAACATTTTTTTTAAAATCTGAAACAAGAAGTAAATATTCAAAACTACCGAAAATAACCTATAATTTCAATTAAATCATATAAAATAGTTGAATAATTTTTGAAATTTAAAATAATTAGACAAGTGTATTTTATATTATTTGTCCTTAAAATGAATGAATTAGTATGTTTTAATGATATAAAAGTATTTAAAAACATATTTCACTGTGTCAAAACCATGAAAATGACTTCATAATTGAGTGAAATCATAATAAAATGGATATATATGTATTTATGAAGTTAAGGTACAAAATCCACTTAAATACATGTTTTAATTTTTCTGAGATTACCAAAAACAAATTTTTAGAGTTTTAAAATTTTAATGCATGTTTGTAATGGAAAAAATAATATATAAAATCATTATTTTGGGTTGAAATCATGGTAAAACAAACATTGATTTATTTTTTATGTTTAAGAGTAGATGATATCTCAAAACAGTATTCAGTGCACTGAAAAGGACTCAATATTTAGTTTTCAAAATATGAGGGTCTTTAAAAATGTTCATTATTCAGTGAATATTTTTTTGAATGGAATGAAATAATAGTAAAATTATTTTAAATTATGTTTTTAAATTTAGTAACTAACTCCACACAAAATATGAGTTATGGTTTTCTTTGGATGTAAAAAACACATTTTTAGTTTTTTAAAACACAAAAAACATGTGTTTAATTTTCAAAACCATAAAATAATACTATAGGTTTATTTGAAATCACAGGAAAACTATTATTTTATTATTTTTTATGCATACAAGTTGGTGAAATGTCAATTTGATATGTGGTGTACTATAAATTAAAAAATAAGTTGATTTTAATGATATGTAAGTATTCAAACATGTGAATCAAGAGTACAAACAATGTAAATAGCCTCAGGATGGTGTGAAATTACAAGACAATGAATTTGGATTTTTTTTAAAATATAATAATTGATATCACATAAATCTAAGTTGCAACTTCTTGTAATGATATAAATTTAACTTTTAATTTTATAAAACAATAAAACATGTATGTGACAAACAACCCCATACAAAAAAGATCATAAAATAAAGAGAAATCATGAGAAAACAATTATTGAAGTATTTATGATGTGTATGAGTAAATGGAATGTAAAACTGAGGTGTGGAATGCTCGTAATGACCCAATTAGTAGTGTTTAAAGATATAGAAGTCATTCAAACATGTTAAAAGGGTTGAAACCCATGTAAAATACCTCATATATCCATGAAATAATAGGAAAAAACTTTAGAATGATTCTTGAAATATAATAACTAATTCCACATAAATCAGAGTAGTAGTTTATTTTCTGTGTATATAAATGATTTTTTTGTGTTTCAAAACTCTAAAACATGCATGTTGTCATAAAATCCATATAATACCACATTTATTTGAATTAAATAATAGAGAAAAATTAATTTAATCATTTTTTAATGTGTATGAGTATAGGCACATCAATCTGATGTGTATTGAGCTTCCAATGTCAAAATATGTGGTTTTTTAGGATTTCAAAGTATTTAAAAAAATTAATTATTTGGTATTAATGAAGAAAATAACATCAAATTATAGGAAAATCATAGTAAAACAACGATGTATTTATTTTATAAATTTAGTAACTGGTTCCACATCAAAAATAGTAGTGGTTTTATCATAATGTTTGTAAATTCATTATTACAACTTTATAGCACTAAAACATACATGAAATAGTCAAAACCATTGAAAACATACTTTTATTGGTATTAAATCATAGTAAAATTTTCATTGAGTTATTTTTTATGTATATGAGCATACATAACGTCAATATAACATGTAGTTCCCTTATAATGACTCAATAGTAAGGTTTAAAAAATATCACAGTCATTAAAAAATGCATTAGGAATTTAAAACTAAAAAAACAACCTCAAATTGGAGTGAAATAATATAAAAATGACGATATATTTATTTTTTAAATTTTAGAACTAATTCTATGTCAACATGAGTCTTGGTTATCCTAGGGAGATATAAAACACATTTTTAAAGTTTTAAAAAACAAAACCATGCATGTAATGGAAAAACCCAAAGAAAATTACATTGCGATAATGTGAAGTTATGGATAGAATATAATTGAATTATTTGTGATGTTTAGGAGTATAATTAACAACCAAAAGTATTTGGTTTTACTCAAAATGTTTCATGACCTATCCCCCGGGGCACATGCCATGACTAACCCCAAGCCCACCTTCTATAGGCCAGGGGTTGGCGAAAAGTACCAAAGGCGTATTTCCTAAATCTAGGAAGGAATTACCTTTATAACCTGAGAACACATGAAACCAAGCACACTTCAATATACAGACTCATGTCAACTGTATTGTAAATAGAGTGATGAAAGTAAAAAGGGGCTAGAATACAAGCCCAATAGTAATAGTACAAGTATAACTGAAATACATTACAACTAATGAAAACTAAAGTTAGCTATTGGGCCATCCTTCAGGTTCCTACCTAAAGGGTAGGTTGAGATCGCCTCCTTAGAACTCCACATCCTCTTTTCTCTTCCTTGTACCAATGCGTCATATGGTCAACCTCCGGGCATCGTCCAGTCCTAGTACTCTCAGCCTCAGTTAGCATTATTTGTCGTCTACATCCAACACAACAATGTGCGTGCATAACCCATGTAGGGTGAGTATAAAGATACTCTATAGGGAACCCAAGACCCTCAAGGTCTCACAAAATCCACCAAGGATAAACCAAAAAGTGTGAAAAAAATAGATAACCCTACTTAGTTATATGTCAACACATATACATAAGTTATCAAGTAATCCATCTCAATTATAAAGGAACATAGGGGTTCTGACTCATCTCACACAAGGTATATCATTAGGTACAGTAGTAGAGATGAATATATTAACAACTAAATAATATTACTCAGTTAAGAGTCTCTTCTGCTAACCTATACTGAATCTTTAGGAGATTACCCACACAGGATCGCTGGAGCTGACCCACACTGGATCGCTAGGAGCTAACCCACACAGGATCGTTGGAGCTGACCCACATAGGATTGCTTAGAGATGACCCACACAGGATCACAAGGAGATGACCCACATAGGATTGCTGGAGCTGACCCACACATGAACACTGGGAGTTTACCCACACAAGATCATTAAGAGCTGACCCACACAGGATCGTTATGAGCTGACCCGCACAGGATAGCTAGGAGAACTCTTCTCATCCCAGCCAGCTACTGAGTTTCCGCACTAGGCTTGCTCACCTCTAGGAGAGTCTGTTCCCCAATCCACTTGCCGATTCTCCAACTATCATGATGTCCCACAAAAAATTATCTCAAAGGTTCTCTAGTTCATAAGGGTATCAACGCAACAGATAGTGCGTCAATCGGACGCCTGGTATGTGTGTTATTTGCCTTTTTGTTCAGGGGGCCCGGTTGGATTCATACTTGATCCATCCTAATTGTACCCCATCATAATCCAAAACTCTAGTGGGTTATACTCAGAGGGAACATCTCACCCAAGGGTTTCCAGCGCCACCGAAGGATTGTCAAACGGACGTTCGGTGCCAATGTTATGGCCAAAATAGCGTAAATGAGTCATAGTGGTTCTGAGTTCCATCCGACCTGGTCTGCGCCGACCCATTCTAGGTCATCCCGACCCGCTAGGCGGCCCGTCCCATTGGGTTCAGCCTGGCCTACTGGGTGGCCCAGCCCATTGGATTCATCCCGGCCCGCATGGTGGCCCGACCTATTGGGTTCGTCCCGGCCAGCTGGGTCCGACCCGGCCTGCTGGGTCTAGCCCGGCCTGTGGTGGGATGGCCGACCTATGGTGGGCATCCTAGCCCATGGTGGGAGGTCAGGCAGGTAGTGTGGTGCCACAGCGGGCCGCAGGGGGTGCCACGAGGGCGGCTCAACCTGGGGGTGCTGCGAGGGCGGCTCGACCTGGGGGTGCCGCGAGGGCCGCTCAACCAAGGGGTGTCGTGAGGGCGGCTCGGCCGAGGGGTGCCACGAGGGCGGCTTGGCCCGAGGGTGCTGTGAGGGTGGCTCTACTATGGGGTACCGCAAAGGCACGGGGTGGCTCAGGCTGGCCCCGGATGGATCGGCCGGGGCGGTATGGCCGGAAGGGCGGTCGTGGCTTGGGTAGCGTCTCGTCCCGGATGGTGGGGGGGGGGGGGGGGGGCTCGGCCCAGATGGAAGCGGCGGATTGGCCTAGTTTGTGGTGCCAGCTCGGCCTGGTCGGCGGCGACAGTTTGGCCAGGACGGCGGCAGCGGCTCGGCCCAGATGGCGGTGGCGGTTCAGGAGGCGGCGAGGCTGCGGGGCGGCCAGGTCGCGACGACTGTGGCTGTTGCGTCGTCTCCTTCATCGCGGCCGGCAGTGGTGTCCACCAATGTTCTCATGCCGCATGTGTTGGTAATCATTCCTCCATCACGATCAACATTTAATCACAATGTTTTGGGAAAGTATGAGCCATGTTTTTTTGGAATTAACTCTCCATGTTAGTGCTGTAGAAAACGGCTATAAATCCATCTTCTGTTTCATAGAATTATCATGAACAGAAAAGAATAATATTTCTAAACAACCACACTACAACTTCCAGCAAGAAAAAAACCACACACAAATAAACCCCTACCTTTGATTGGTCGTTGACGTTGGCGTGAGAAGAAGATGAATCTGTTGACATTTTCCTCATCTAGTGCACACCTGTAATCTCGGGTTCATGTGTTGGTTCTTCATTGTCGAATATGTTCCTTGTTGGAGGGTGTCCTGAGGAATAATTCCAAGTCAGTGTCCTTCGTTGGGGTGTGTCTTAAGGAAGATGTCAAATTCGGCATTCTTCGTTGGAGGGATAATTCTTGGTTGGAGGATGGAATTCTCCACTATTCTCTAAAGAGCTCTCTCCTTCTCCTTTTTCTCACCAAAAGAAAAAGGTGCCAATATAATTTAACTTAAGAATAAATTATGTTGGCACACACACACACATGTTGGCATGATTAATGTATAGTGTTGTCACAATTAATGTGGATGAAGCTCAAGAGGATCCTCCACATTAAAGGGGAGTTTGAGGGGTTTCTCCCTCATTAAGAGTGAAGTTCAAGTGGTTTAAGCCTCGGGTGGTCCCCACAACCATAACCTCTCACGGGAGGATAATACAGGTGGTCCCCACCTATGAAACTTCCACACGGGAGTTTCAGAATAATATAAAATAAAATGTTACACACATTCTTTTATTTTATTCTCTTCATAAAAAATCCAAAAATTAACACTCACCCTCGACCAACTGTCATCAAGGAGAATCTCATCTTAAGATAATACTGGCACTGCGAGTTCAATGGTTCCCTCAGATTTCTATTCCGAGCACCAGTTTAAAAGTTACAAAACCCTACCTCCACGTTTACTGAACGTACCTGAAAAAAAGTTTAGAAATTAATTCAGGGCACACTGGACCTTAGAATCACAAACCATCTATTTTCGTAGACTCATAAAATTTCCATATAAAAAAATAACATGGATATTCTAGGTCTTTACAAAATGACTCAATAATATGTTTATATAGTTATAAAATTCATTAAAACATTAATCAGAGGGTCAAAATCCACAAAACAACCTCAAATTTCAATGATGTCAGAGGATATGACTATAGAATAATTTTTGAAATGTAATTACTAAAACCATATCAATATCTTTAACAATTACTTACTAATCCATTTTAAGAACATTGCACATCAGTTACTTATACCGTTAGAAACACATCTATTTAAATTTTTGATAGTCAAATAGTATCTTAAATGGTTAATTTTTATCTTCAAATGTATTTCAAGTGTGTTTTGAGGATTAATTTCCAAGATAATTTTATATCATTATTTTATCTATGATATATAGTTTACTATATCATTTGTTTTTTGTGGAAATTATACTTTTTTGATTAAAAATTCACTAATGTCATATGAATAATTATGAATATATTTTGTGCATATTTTATTTTATGTTTCATTTCTTATGTTTTATATTTTTTATTATAGTTTATATATATCATCTATATAATTAACTTTGAGTTCTCTTATCTTTGACACTTTTCATAACACATTCATGATGATTTATAGTTTCTTTTTTAAATTGCAATACATTATGATGCATATTAATGTAACTATTATTTATTTAAATTAGTTTTTCTGATTCTATATTGTTTTTGTTTTGGATGATATACTAAATATTTGATTGATTTAATATATGATAAACCTACCTATAGGGGTATTCAAATGCAGTGGAGGTGGAGAGATATATGTGATAGGTTAAGGGTGGATTTTGGACATGTTCTATATGTATGATCACTAAGATTATGACTTATGGTAATCTAATTATATAGTGGAGTTGAAAATATGGTTTTTTATGTTAATATGGGTTATCTATATTATTATATATATATATTATTGTAATCATTAGATATTTATTTTCATTGATTGTTATATTTATTTTTTAAAAAATATATATTTTTTTTATATATTTTATTTTTTTCCAAAAAATTCGTCAATTTCAATAAACTACATCTAAAAATATTTTTATGGTCTTTTCAAATTAATATTTTTTATTTTTTTTTGGGATATGAAATAGTGTAGATAAACTAAAACTATATTATTAAGTGGCGATTAATTTATTTTTTCCCAATTTATTAAATAAAAAATTTATAATAAGACCATCACTAAATGAATGGAAAATCACTCTTAAATATATAAAAACAAAAAATCTATAAATTGATGCTATATAAATTAAAAGAGAAACTATTTTATTTATAATAACCACTATTTTTTGCTTCAGCTGCCGGCCCTTTGTCTGCTACTCCAAGATGAAGTCCAAGGAAGGACTACTCTTTTCTTCATAGGCTGATGCGGACTAGATCATCAACAAAGCAGAACAATGAGGTGTCTTTGGCTTTTACATAGGGGAGCGTGGTCAAGAAGGCTTACCCAGATCATTCGGTTCTTGATCAGCTTAGGATTCGGGTTCAAAGTGGTAGTTTTTTTAGGCATCCAGAATGGGAATTGGCTACTGGTGAAGAAAAATCATGCTTGGGATGCAGAGATGAATCTGGTTATTATGACGTGTAAGTATTTTTGGATTGTTTTGTTTGTGCTTTTTTGGTTGTAGGTTGGGGTACCGGGAACCCATAAACCATCTTCTTAAAAAGGAAAAAAATGATTTGCAGTGTTATAGTTTAGGCCACTGTTAATTGGTTTTTTCTAGCTTAAACCACTGCTAACAGGGAAAAAATTAACTATACATTGGTTCTGTTATAGTGATAATGGAGTGACATCATGTTTGGAGTATTTTTCTCATTATAATTAAAAACATTATCACAACATCCATTTTATATGACACCATTAATTAGATGTTGTAATTCAATGATGGTGTTATATGAAAACAATTACACTACCTATTTGTGGTATTCAACTTCATCATTACCCAATCCCCTTTATCATTTAAGAATACATTATCTTACTCTAACATAGTTGATAGATTAGTGGCTTTCTACCCCATGTTTACTATAATGTGGGGTGTTGGATACATGCAATGAGCGACAACCTATATCCATCAACACCAATACCATTATCTATAACCTCTTTCCACCTTTACCCATTGTTTTTTCACCTAAAATATTTATCAAGTTATTAGTTTTCTAATTTTAATTATATAAATTTTATTATGAGTATAAATGATATGGATCAAAACTCTTTCCAGCAAATCCTGAATCACAAAACATTCCAATGGTTAATTTATTATTAATATATCAATAAGTATTAAAAAAAATTAAAAAAATATTCATACCTCACTGAGAATAATTTTAATGTGTATTAATGGAACCAAACCACATTATTTGACTTATACTATTGATTTTTCCCACTATTTATTATTCTTCTACTTTACTCTCCTAGAATTAGTAGACATAGATGATGGAGGATGACCCATTTTTTCAATACCACATCATTTGGTGGGATTATTTCGGTAAACCCATTAAAATGTATTCACATTTGTGATTAATTTTTACCTTCTATTAGGTTGTTCAATTTTCTTTCCAAATATGGCACAACATAACTATATAATATTTAAAAAATATATCTCTTAGTGAAGGGGTTGAATTTCATCCTTTTTTAAATTATATATCAAAAAACGTTATTTGATTATAACTTATATTGTTTCTGATTTATTAATCATTATTTTTTAAATGTGTAGTTTGACATTTATAAAATACAATATTCTTTCTGAATACATTATTCTTATACTTGATGGATAGTTATGTTATTCAATAGGTTCAATCTAAGTGCATGTTTACAGATCCTAGAAAAACGATTATATAATTTTAACATTGAACTTGCCTTATGATTAGATTTATGTGATTTCCTCTTCATAAAAATAAAAAAAATTAATTATTTTTCTTTGGTATTAATTTTTATAATTTTATTTCATTTATAGAATGTGTAAATTTTTAGAGTCCACTGAATTTTTTTAATCCAATACTTTATTATTTTTAATGTTTTAGGATTTTATTTTCAAAAAGGATTGCAATGATTTTATTCATGATAAATATTTTATTTATTAATTAAAAGTCAATATTTTGTTTTATTTTAATTATTTCAGTGAATATAGGTATAATTTTATTTTTCAAAGAGTGAATATTAATTTCATTTACAATTAAAACAATTCTTAGAATATTATGTTGAATAATTTAATTTATTATTAATTATACTACGAGGGAACTTATTTGTTTTGAAAATATATTTTTAAAAATCTAATTAATGTTATAGATAAGTGTTTGATTTATTTTTCAAATTGATTTTCTTTGGAAAATATAGGGGGGATAAACAATTTAATTTTTTTTAAATAATGGTGGATGAATATTATATTCGTTTTACTGGTACAAAATTGGAAAACAATGAATACATCATGACGTATATAATGTGGGAAATTCTGATTATTAAAGATTTATATAGAATTATAAAATATGGACCCCACATATATAGTAATATGAATCTTTTAATTAACAAGTTATCATAGATAAATAGGTGAACACTATAGATAGAAATCTTATGATCATAATGTTAAATGTCACTCGCCATGATTTTACATCAAAAAACAATGTAATTAGAACTAATTGGATATATGGAACTAATCTCTATTAATGTAAACATGGGGAAACTCTAATTTTTTTTTAAAATCATTTTGAGGCCTAAAATAAATCATACAGTTTTTGTAAATTTTTCATTATCGTATCACTTATCATGAAATTTTTATAATTGAAAACTCGTAATCATTATACAAAAAATACATTTTTTATATTACTTTAGATTTTCAATAATTCTATTCTAATAGTGTTTATCTTTACAAATCTTTCTAAAGTGCTCACAAGTTAACAAAAAAACATGGTTTTATATATGATGTATTGGAATCTTGTCCAAAAAAGTCATTTTTTTATGAATTTTAATGCTCATTTAAAAACTTTTGTTCAAGGGAGGAGGATTATGGATTAAAAAACTCATTAGGATCATCAAAAAAGATCACTAAAATGTGGAAACCACATTATTGTGAAATAAATATGATTTTTTAATTGAAAAAAATATTTAAGTAAATATATTTATGTGGTATTTGATAACAAAAGAAATTTTAAAATTAGTGTGATAGATTGTGGATAATAATGGGTCCACCCATTCGATGGATAACATGACATGTGGGGACTTTGATTGGTGTTTCCCATAGTTCTCCCATGAGTTCTTTTGTGATATCCAAGCCCAAATACTAGTCCCTATACCATGTTTCCTACTAAACATGACCACGATACAACAATACTCTAACTAATTTTTGGGTATTATCCAAAATAGTATTATCACTATGATCCAAAATACATACTACATTATCCTCAATGGATACATCAACATCAATATTGAAATCATCTTCATCAATCTAATGAGATGGGTTAGGGGGATAATGTGGAAGTTGTGTCACATGATAAAAATATTGTAAGTAACAATTCCAATATGGTGATCTAATCGATATTCCCTTAGACTGATCCCCTCAATAATCAGAAATAGCCCCACATATTAGTGTGCTAACATTCCCTACTCCCAAATCCAATGGTCACCCAATCTTGGTGACACCACATAGAACACATGGTCACCCACTTTATATTACAGTGGATAAGGAATTAAATCAAAATTTCAATTCTATCTTCTCTAGGTTATATCTATACACTTCCAAATAAAATGAATCTACTCTGATTTCTCCTACATGATACTCAATCCCAACAACTATGATTCCTTTAATTAGATCTAATATATATGAGATCTACATTTCCTACCATATAGAAAGTCATATGGTTCCATATTAATAGTCACATAATAATGATTTCTTATAAGAAAACTCAATGGGAACTAAGTGTTTCATCCAAGATCCACTAATTTCTAAGGGCCATACCCTCGCCCTTTCCTCTAATAACTAGAATCATGCTCTGATTTCCTATCAAATTGTGGGTGAAAATCCATACTCAAATGAACCTAAGTAACAAGTTCCCCCTACAACCCTTTATAGAAGTATGAAGTAAAATAATGTACACATTATTATAATATACTCCGAGGTACCCCATGAAAATTTACAATCTCCCAGGAATTAAAGTTACGTAACTTGTTATGGGTGAATGATTCTTGTATGAGCAAGAAATGTGCTAACATAATCAAATGATCCAAAATCAACAAAACAAAATTCGTTCTTTTGAAGCATCCATGGTATTCCTACCTCATATCCTTGGTAACATCATCCCACATAAATTTGGAAATATAAAAAGGCTATAGAATTCTTTAGGTCTATTGATGCTCAGCCTCCACCTACTAATAGGAATACAATCACGTTACAAAACCTAAAATTTAATTTTTTTATTCCTAGGCACCAATATTGTTTTCAAATATCATGGTACATCTTGGTTAAACCAAGGAGCACCACCTAAATTCATGTATGAATCCTGTGAATCTTCTCTTCCCTCATGCAAGTAATGGAAAATGGCCATGAATGGGGAAAATATCATCCTCATCAATAGTATATTAAAAATGTGGATCTCCACTTTCAAAAATATTTCTCAAAGATAGACATTATGGATCATCATACTACCTCTTATAATCATAATTTAAAAGATATTAATCAACATACAAGGATGTGAGTGTCATCAACTCATTCTCCCCCAGAAGACCTATATCCATCTCAATAAAGAAGGCCATCACCATTAACTCGTAAGTAAACTCATGAATTTCTTGATTCTTTTTCTTTGGACTCAATGAATCTACCACACTATTTACATTACCTGGTGTATAAGCTATACCAAATTCAAAAGACTATATTTACTCAACCCATATCAACCTCCAAATGTTTAAATCATATTCGTAAAATATTTACTTAAATCTCTTATGATTACTATAAATGATAAAATTCTCACCCATAAGATAATGTCTCCAGCATTTCAAGAAATAAAACCCTAGATCATACTCCTGATCATGTGTAGGATAGTTCTATTCATGTGGTCACAACTATCCTAATATATTCAACACAACTATATCTCCATGAGTTATCATTTCCCAATTACACTCCCTTATGTGACACAAAACAAGTTATACTCCTTACCTGGATCGGGTAAGATCAATATCAGTGAAGTGGTCAAATTATTCATCTAACCATAGAAAGAATTGTATCATTTTTTATACCATTGAAAACATATATCCTTCTCATTAAATACTAGAAGAGGCACATATGAGTTAAAAAAGTCCTTGATAAACCTTCTATAGTTTCCCACTAAGCCCAAAAAGATTCTGATATCAAAAAATATTCTTGGTTTGTTTCCATGATTCAATTACTTGAACTTTCTTGAGGTCTAGTAAAACACCTTCATAAACTATTATGGGACCCAATAAATGTAACATTTCTATCAAGAAATTATACTTTTATTTCTTGTTGTATATATTATTCTCTATTAGTGTAATGAATATAATGTGAAGATTTTATTCTTGATTGTCATCAGTCTAGGAGTATAGAAATATTTTTTCCATAATAACAACTACAAACAAATCATGGTATGAGTGAAAATTTTGTTTCATCAAATCCATAATTATAGATGGATCATTCTCTAATGTGAATGATGTTACAACAAACTCATACAAACCATACCTTCTTCTGAAAGAAGTCTATGGTATATCAAAAGGTCTCACCCCCTACTGATGAAACCTAGACCTCAAATTAATCTTTGAGAAAATACTGGAACCCCATAGTTGGTCAAATATATCAATAATAAATTAATTTATAAATCATTTTTTAATCATCCTTCGGTTTATCTTTCTACAATCTACACCTGAGCACAAAGTCTCATCAAACTTCATGGAAAATTAAACTGGAGTTCCCCAAGGTGACATACCTGGAAGGAAAAACACATCATTCTCAAACTCATCTAGACATATTTTATGTACATTATGTTCTTATTGTTCCTTTCTATAAGGTGGAAAAAAACTAGATCGACTCAATTCATCTATTAAATTATGAACTCAACCATTGGCTCAGGTGGCAGGCCTTCGAATTCCTCGGGAAGCACATATTTAAACTGATCCACTACTATAGAGAAAACATCTTTCCCAACTACCATATCATCTAGAAAAAGACTCACAACATATTTTGTGATCTCACCAATTCATAGAATAACTATCCATGTACGGTCTCCCTGGATATTATATTCTCCATAGAAACAGGACATATCCTTAGGAGACATGAAGCTCATTCTCCTACAATAACATTAAATATGTGTTGGATATGTAATAAACTACCACATTCAGAGTATCGGTTCAAACCCATTCATCTCAATCATATACAAGTCTTAGTGGAGATGGTACCCACCAACCTAGAGGGAAAACTCCATAAATTAACTAATTCCCACCAATTGTACCTCCAATGGCATGTTTATAAACATAACCCCAAACATATACATTACTACCAGATCATAACCATGTACCATCCTAATAGATATAAAATAGTTGGAAGACCATATATCAAATAAATCACTCAAAATCATAGAATCTTTAATAATCTTACCCTAAACACATAAACTCTTCATCTTTTATTTTCTATAGTGGATTGGGGTAAATCTTATCATGGAAATTATTCTATGGCATTCATTCCAACTAATCATCTAGAGCATGATTATCCCACCAATGCACAGATGGACCTTATAACACACAAGAATCTAACTAGATCCTCTTTTTAGGAGGATTCTCTAAATTGTCCAAATTAATATGGATAGACTTTTTCCAAAACTCAACTTCCTGAGCTCCACTCTCTCTAACAGATATCATAGGGTTCTACAACCAAAACTCTCTCGTTAGTTCAAACATACTTGAAACGACTCTCCACAACCCACCCTAGGTCTCTCTCCATAAACTGTATAAAACAATAAATGTTCTCCCAAAAATTCTCTTCCTATTATTACATAGAACCAGTGGGTTTTCTTTTTTTACTACTAGAGGTTCAATATCAGTTATTTTCTCCTATTTCTCCACTAAAAAATGTCTTTATATTGGAGTCTCTCTAAAATACCAAATGCACATATCAAAACACATTACATATAATTAAATAGTATATGAAATATGTTGATCAATACTATCCATAAACAAACCAATACATACAAATTATCCTAGTGAATATAATTCAATATCTATTACTACAATCATCCATACCTATCGTGGTCCACAGATAACTTATGGTAAAATGAAAATACACAAACATAAGTCTTTCATTTGACACCATTTTAGCCATTTCACATTTAGAAAACATAAACCTTTCTCATTTAGGAATAATTTAAACCATTTCAATTTAGTACTTGATAGTTAAAATAGTTACAACTCTTCATTAATCACCATTTTCTTAGAATGACAAGAAAACTAGAAAAACATTTTTATTTCCCACAACCCACCGTGACCTTTTTTTAACGATTTAATATTATGGTTCATGTCATAAATAACCATAATACATAAATTTATTGATTTATATAAATACCTTGTTCCATGTTAGGCCATCAAAAAATCCAATGAAACTATAAAATCACACAACAAGTGTACCACCCATGTGAAATAAAATCCAACTAAAACATCAACCATTACAAACAAAAACCTCTCCCTAGGAAATTTTTTTCCCATTCATGGGTTTGCTACTCCCATGAGTGAGATCATTAACTTGTCCCTACACATCGTAATATGATGTATACCTTTCCAAAATAGTAACGCATCAAAATATAAAATGATTATGATAACACTTTTTAACATCGCGGTGTGGGTGATGCTAAATCAATTCCCTGAGCTGGTGCAGCACACAACCACAAGTGTGCCTCCCTACATGCCAGAGGATACATATTAGAAGCGAAGATCTAATAGAACACATGAGCAGACTATACCCTCTATACTAGAGTATACTAATAGTGTAAATCAATATAACCAATAACCATGTAATAATGATCATCAACCATGAATCATATGATCAACTTAATTAATTAGCTTAATTCCAATTGAAAAACAAATAAACATGACATGTCATAGTAGTTTCATGTTATAAAAGGGAAACTAAAATAAGAAACTAGACAAACCCCCCAAAATGGGTCTTGTCATCATGTAAGTTCCCCTAGTTCGTGCTTTATAGAAAATACCATATCATCCAGCCAATATAGGTCATTTTCCCTTTACCTGACAAGCAACCATGAAGTTGTCTCAGGTACCTAGGGGTGTCCTGAGCATAGTGTGAGTAAAACTCTGTAGGCCTCCACCAATGATTCCTAAAGTAGTATTCAGTATAATATAAGCATATTTAGGTATATAATAAACATTAGACTAATAGTAGATAATCCATGATTTATTATTTGAATGTTTTTAAATTATCTAAATTTTCTCTCAATTCTATGTGATACTCATACCCATCAAACATTCCTCATCCCATGTCAATAATCTAAATGAAATTTGATAAGTGTCACATTTCAGCATAAAAGGAGATTTAGTCCACATATGTAAACTGATATTTGGAATTCCATTTTTGACCATCCCCAACCATGATATGGAAATCCATGTTCGTACCCTTAGAGTGAGGATCATCCCACCTTCCTTTGAAACAATAATGCACCAGGGTTCCTAGATCATTAATCTTGCTTACCCAAGGGATATGATCATAAATCTACCATCCCAACCAACCATTAGTCATATTTTTGTAGGACAACACCAGTGACCTCTTAACACACAATAACAAATGTGAACCTCTTCATTTTTAACATTTCTAGAGTTCATTATATTCAATATGTTCAAAAAATCCATAATTATCCTATTTAATCATTCCATAAACATTAAAACCATTTTCACCCCTATTAATACATTTAACCACAGGGGAATGCCTCCTTAACCATTTATCACATTTACCCATTTACAACCCATAACTCATGTGAATTATTCATATTAATCTAAACAACCCTTTATTCCCCGATAACATGATAAACAAAAAAACTATTGGTTTAATATCAAAAAACATTCAATTCATCAATTGAAAACTCAATTACAATGCTCATGGTAATGGAACACCCCATGGATAGACATAGTCACGATTCTCATTTCATCAAGAGATCCAATAGTGTCTGTTAATGGTCTGACGCATCATTTCGACAGTAAATTTGTAATTTCCGAATAATAAATCATATGCACTTCAAAAATACCAAAAATAAATACCAGAAAAATGTAAATATATATCACGACTATGGAATATAACATATACCACACCTACTACAAGTTCATAGAAAAGTACTCATCTGAAAAAATCCCTTATTTCAATCCAAAATGACGATAAATTCAAAATATAAGACTTATTTATAAGGTAATGGTTTTGGTATTACTAAATATATGACACATATCACAATTAATATCCTAAAAAATAGAAGAAACCATAGTGGTCGACTCACCTGGAGCTTCTATTTTCAAAAAAATTACTTTAAATGACCAAATATTGATAGAGAAACACCCATGGGAAGCTTGGGAGAAATTGGTTCAGACCCATAGCTATTAGATATGGGAATGTGGGGAAAATTGGGTAACAATACATAAATAATGAGAGTAAAAAAATAGAAAATTAATATCTTTTAATAAAGTTCACAGTTTTGATACGTGATTTGCCAAAATATGTGCCCACCATTCGATGCTCTCTTTCCATGATGGGGTCTAGCAGCATGGTTTCACTGGGCCTCTAACACATTTTGACAAATTTTGTTGTGGTGATGTGTCTACCACTATATAAATAGATAGGACACATGATATCCTGGTCCATTTATCACTGTTTTAACTAATCATGCACTAAAAATGCCCTATTAACTAGATGGACTATGTTCCCCTCTTTCATGTCCCAACCCCCCTGAGACACCACTATGACCCCTCATACACCTAGAATGTATTTCAGTATCCATTTAAAATGGAATTTAAAAAACATTAAACATTAAGTACCTTATATTATGGTAAAAATCCTAAATTTATAAAGTTGATTTCTTGTTGGTTTTAACACTTCTAGGTCTATGTTGTTTGAAAAACTATGTATATGAATTGTGGGGACGGTTCCAAATAATATGTCTCTTTAATAATATATGAAACACACATTTTTTATGTTATATACTCTTATTGATAGGTGAAGAGGCCCAAGTAATAAGATTTAAGTGTATTTACAACCATTTATTATTGAATTGAATAACTTATAATTCATTGGATTGGTAAATTTTAATGAAAAATATAATAATATATTTAATATTCAGGTTACCTTGATTTGTAAATTTAGGAATTTATAGTTTATAAAACAAATTATTCAGTATTAAGTGGTAATTTTTATTACCATTATTCATTATGAGTAATAAATTAAAAGATCTAAAACATTATAAAAACACATAAACTAGTATTATATATAAACATAATCCAAATTATATGTCCCAAAAAGATAATGTTTCATTTAAGGTTATAGGAAAATATTTTTCAACACCAAAATCATGGAAAGGTGTTGGGTTTCTAGATTAAATCACTAATGATAAAATTCATTAAATTTTATTTAAATAAAATCATATTTTCATACAATGTTCCTCATTTGATTTCCAAACTATTTCCATAAATGTCACATGAAACCAACACCTAAGAGGGCACTAATTATAAAAATGATTATATTTATTTTTCATTATTCAAAACATGAATTGGATTTCCAATAATGTCTAAAAGGGTCTAATATCAATTTCATTATATTTCAATGTTCCTTGATATATTTTTTACTAGATCAGATGAGCATTACTTGAAACTAAACCATGTTTTATGCATTAGTTGATAAAAATATTCCTTATAAACATTTTAAATATTATTTTATTATTTTATTTATAAAAATCATCAAATGTACCTTTAATCTATGTCATATAAATGAAATTTTCCTTAGATAATTTTAATGTTATAAGATTGAATTATATATGAAACCAATATTTTAGGGGTCATAAATTTTTAAAAAGAATCATATATCAATTTATTTTTGATAATGACATGAGGTAAATGTTTCAAACTACCACAATAACTCTTATACCAAATAAATTGACATAGATTTTTTTGTAACCCATAAGATCGAATGACACAATAAATTGACACTGGAGTAGTTATAAATTAAAAATAATATCAATTTTCTTGTTTAATATGTGTACAAAATGTCAAAATGTGATCAAACAGACTCTAATATTAGACAAATTATATCTTAATATCACTTGGTTAATTTTTTATCTATCATTATAAGTGACAGCTGAACCTAATTCTGAGGTCTTGTGTTGTTTAATAGAAAGTAGTTTCATTATATAACTTTAAAGTAAAACTATATACATTAATTTTAAAAATTCATCAAATTTTCCAAGAATGAAATCATTTTTTTAGAAAATTTTCCTTGTTTTATTTTTGACATTTAAGATCAAATAATAAATAAAACTGATATGTTATAGGTTTAAAATTTCAAACAATTCTATAGGGATTCACCATGGTCCAATTACTCAACTAATTTAAAAAACTAATAAAATAAACATCGATATCTAAAAAATGGTATCAAGAAATAACTTATTGAATTTCATTACATGATGGTATGAGTGGTGTATGAAACAAATGCCTAACTCATGAAATATTCATCACATCCTCTGTAACTAGCATTTAATTTTTGGAAAACATTCCTTGGGATAATTCTTACTAATAGGATCAAACATTCCCAAATAATTACACCTGAGGGGTTAAAATTTTAAAATATATATCATTAATTATTTGTTTATAACATACACAAAATATATAACACTATCCAAACTAACTAAAATATCATTTCACATTATGTACAACGTCATGGGTGGATTTTTAAATATTTAGGATGATTTTGAATGAAACTTATACTTAAATTGCGTGTTGTAAAAGAAAAAAATGATTCCCTATATATTTTGTAACTAAATTTGTCTAATTTGACCATTATAAATTTTCAAACATTATTTTAATAAAATATAATTTTTTCAAAAATCTTCATTAAGTCATTTTATAGATGTAGGTGTGAATGATGCATTACACTAACACATGCGTAGGTGTAAATTTTTAAAAAAAATTGAGTTGTTATTGTTCAGAATATGAACCAAATATCTAAAGCTATCCAAATAAAACCATTATCTAACAAATTAAAACTCAATGATAATTGGTGAATTTTTGAGTTGATGAGAAAAGAAGTTTTTTAAACTAAGGATGAATCGCTTGTTATTTTTGAAACTGATATTTCACGGTATAACTTGAAATAAAACTATAGTCTTTTACATAAAAATATGTCAGTCATGGTCTACATCTTATATATTTTTGGGATTCCTTGCTTAATAAATTTTTGTGCTATAAGATCATACAAAGCCTAAATTTTATAAATAATGTTTTAAAATTATAAAAAATTATATATCGTTTTCTTATCGTATATATATATATATATATTATTAAATTACTATATTAAGTTATATAATTTTTAATATTTGTAATTTTTTAAATATTATATAAGAATTTAATGATAATTATTTAATATTTAATATTTATAATTTAGTTTCCAATCATGTAGTATATGTTTAATTTCTAGGGTTTGAAAGTGATAGTTACTTCCAGTATCTAATTTTCACATTGTCATATAGGGTATGCAAGTTATATTTTATTTTATGTTGAAAATTATAATATATTTTTGAATTTTTATAGTTTTTCAAGGGGTGTTGAATAAAATTTCATATGTAGTATGTGAAGAGGACATTTTTTCATGTTTTTTAATATAATTTTATTATATAATAACATTATTAATTTTTTTTATTAATTTACATTCTAATTTAATCTTTATTCTTTACTAATTTATCACATACATTTTTCTTCACCTTTCAAATGATATTTTATTTTTCACAAATATTATAATTTTAGATTTCCTTTACAATAAATTAATTTTAATTTGGGGTAGCATATTGTATTATCTAATATGTTTTTTCCATTTCCATTGAAAATTTCATAAAATAAAAAAATGATTATGAACACCGTAAGAAGTGACTGAATCCTTAGAAAACGATTGGAAACAACAAAAAATATATAGTGGTCCAACTCATCGTGACCTCCAAAAATTAGTCTTAAAGTGGTTACTCGTGATGAAAAAGGGTTTTATTGACAACTTGTAGAAATCAAAATTTTATTTTCATCTAATAGTGGGGGAGTAAGAGGAATCATTCATAATGTGTTTTCAACGTGAAACATGACTAAATATTATTTCTAAACAATTTTCATGAATAAGATAATTTGAATAGTCAAACAGTACACTTCATCTAGGATAAATTATAAGAAATACAATTTGACTAACATTTTATGACATCCCTGAAGAATATCTACAATGACTTAAATATAAGCTATAACACCAATTTGTTTGATTCCCAATTATCATTTAGTTTATTTTTATGTATTTTTTATTTATTTTGACCATATAGTTAAGACATACTTCGATATAAATGGTTTTTAACACTTTCTCTCTATGGTGTTGCATATTCTAATTGAATTTGTTATAGAATTAATCATGAAAATTATTATTGAATATTATTAAACCTTTTTAAGAAGATATTGAAGATTTTTTTAATCAATTAATTTTTTATTTAATGGTATATAAATATTTCTGTATATGATTCAAAGAAATTACTATTTTTTAGGGAAATATAATTAAACCTTCTAGTTATATGTAAATTAATATTTAATTGAGATATTTTGGGAAATATTATAACTTATAAATTGAATCTAATATAATGATATTGAGAAATATTTCCAATGGTTTAAATGTAAACAAGAATATTTTATTTTCCTATTAAATTAAAAAAAATTAGTAGGTTTCAAATGATATTAAATAAATAAAATTTATTATATTACTCACATTATATATAAAACACTAAGAAAATATTTATTATATAATTTTGAGACATCTCTCATAAGTGATGTGTTTGTGTGTATGTGTGTATATTTGTATATGTTTGTGTGTGTGTGATTCCATATGATATTAAAATAAAGATATGTATATCATTTATTGTGTAATGGGAATATAAAATATTAAAGAGAATGGTATTATTTCCAGAAGAATAAAGTATGAATAGAGTATATTCCTTTAATGAAATCATATAGCTAGATTTAATATAATAATCTCATGGTATGAGGTTTTGAGAGGTTAATTAAATGTAAGATTAAGATCCCTACAAATTTTAAATAAATTTTCAACTATAATAGAAGAAAAAGATAAGGAATTGGGATTATTATCTTAAAAGGATCATATATTTATATATTTATGCTAATAAGTTTGATATTTGATCATTTTATACTTCTCTAGAACCAACCTTCCCATAAGATCTCCATTTAGTGCCTTTTAAATATTATTAAGCATATTAGTAGCATACCTCATCCCTTATTTTATATTGTAAAATTATTTTATAATAAGAAAATTCATATGACGCATTTGATTTTTTTAGAGGCTTTGTAATAGGTCAAATATGTCACCTTTCCTATTATATGTTCCTTATGATATTAGTAAATATGTTTAAATTAGAAAATATCAACTGTATCAAGGATTAACTACCACAATAAGAGTAAAATTTTAAAGTAATTTTTTCTTCTATGGTTGATTTAAATTTTAATGTATTCTTGAAGCTAAGTATAATTTAAACAGAGATAAAATATTATCATAACAGGTGATGGAGAATAAGTTTATCTAAAGCTTATAAAAAGTGTAAAAAATAAATCATACCCACCCTAATTATTGTAAATCATATGTTATAACATATATTTAAATTAGACTTTAGGGTTCTTTGTGAATTTTTTATTACTGAGGTACACTTTAATTTTTATTTAATATAAATTTCACCATAGTTAAATTTTTGAATATGATACAAAATATATTAATATTTTTCTAAAATCAGATATCTTTCCCTAGTTAATATATACACATTTTATCTAATCACAAAGTTTCATTAATCTAATTTCTATATTTAATATTAAAGTAAGTAGTGTTTTTATTTTTACTAAAATCATAAATTCTATATACTTCTTAAAATTTATTTTTGAAATTATATTCAAATATTTATCTTCACAATTGATTATTTCCCATCTAAGTTGATATAATAATATAAATATAAAATGAATATTATTTTTAATAAAATTATCTATAATATTTGAATTAATATTTACAAAACATTAATTTAGGAAATATAAAATATGAGGTTCTCAAATCAGTAAATTTATATTTGAATAATTTATAATTTATAAAAAATCTTTTATATTGTTACTAAAAAAATCAATTAAAATGGAAGGGGCTAATTTTGAAAACAAAAAAATCATGATATTAAAATGTGAAAACATATTTTGGTAAAATCCACAAGAATAATTAGTAACAAAAAATACATTAATAGTCTAATTTTAAGATTTTGAAATAATAATATGAAATGGAAACAATTACACTACATAGTTTTATATGTAAAGTGGATAAAAAGGTATTCTAAAAACAAAAATGAAAATTCTCGATGAGTTTCAAAATGGATAAATTCTTGTTAAATATTAATTATATTCAATGGTTTTTTATACTTCATGAATGTGTAATATTTTTAATGGACTACCTTGTAAGAAAAAAAGTGATTTGGGTGACAACCATAAATAAATTTAACGATTCAATATACATCATTAACAAATGTAAGAAGATGAAGAACAATGTTATGTGATAATAATTAAAAAAAATTATGTGAATGTTACACATAAACTGTGGACAAAATTATAATTTGAAATTTTTTATTGGTTCTTAAATATAAGGTACAAGATTCCTCAAATAAAGAATTCCAAAAAGATATGACAAATCAAAATAGGATAGAAATTAAATGGAATATTTCCCTTATTCATATGATGTTAAAATTGTGATATATTGAAAATAAATTCTCAAAGACGATATCATTACATATTAATAAAATTATATATAAGAATAAGGTGTATTGATGTATATAAAAGTGGTTAATATTAAACATTTCTTGCAAAAAAAATAAATTTCAATCATCAAATTAATAAACTGAAATTAAAAATTAAATATATCTAAAAAAATTTGTTTATCTAAATTTATGGTTGAGGATAAATAATTGAGACAAATTATTTAAACTGAGTCAAATTTATATACTTTTAGAAATATAAAATTATGACTCAAAATATTAAGGTCAAGGTGAAACATATTATAGATCTAAAATAAACATGGACAAATGTTAAAGATGTTATGATGAAAATTTAAAAAATTATCAAATCAGCAAATGTTTTTATTAGATATTGAAACTTGTAATATAGCAAAATTTAATTTCAAAGTGAAAATATTGTTTCTTAATAAATAATTATTTAGTAATTTCAAGGAAATATTTTTTATTATAAATAGTAGGTGAATATGAAATGGGTTGGTAAAAAACATAAAGAAAATATTAAACTAAAAGTGAGTCTAGAATATTTTATTGTTTCACTAAATAAATAATTAAAATAATATCGTTGATAGTTTTTGGTTGAGAAAATATCTAAACCATTATAAAATTAGATTCTTATGTGAAATTAAAATACATAAGAAAATATATTTATAGAAAAACAAATATAAACATAAAAAGAAATTGTTAACTTATCAAAGATATTAGAAGAATGATTAATGATTCAATGAGAACATAGAATGGGAAAATATAGACTTGGTTTTATGAAAAAAAATAAAAGAAAGTTATATTAAAATAATTTATCCACTGAAGGTTCTATATTGAATGCTGAAATCATGGAAAATGTTAAAAGGGGTGTATTTACTGGATATGGTAAATTTTAGAGAAGTATATTTTGGGTAATATGCCACTTATGTGGGAAAATGGAATCACCATTGATTGCTGCTAGAGTATTATGGGTTTTTTTAAATATTTGGAAGTTGGAGGTATGATAATACAATATATCCATAAAATAAATAATGGAAAGTGGAATAATCATTTTGAAAAATGATATATTTATTATTACCATGGGAATATAGTAAGACACATTAAGGATACCACTTATTGATAAAAAGATTGGAAAAAAATTATTTTAGATGCACATGATTTATGACCAGGAATTGACAACATATCAATAAATACATAATTCACTCTATTAAAATAATAAAACCTATTTTATTAAGAATGAGATGAAGAATAAAAAATGAAAAAATTTATAATAATAATTTTAAGAACATTAATGATTCTTGAAAAAAAAACATTGAGGCAACAAATAATGAATTATTCTTAAGTGACATAATCTAGAGAATGTTCATTATAGAGTCGTGTAATAATTCAAACATCATTTAATATAATATGTTGAGCTACAAAACTCAACCATCACTATCAATCATAGAGTTCTAATAAGGAATCAGATATAAATATGCACTAAATCAAGACCATGATATGGATGTATTAACCATGTCATGTTTTTTAATAACGTAATCCAAATTTTATTGATTATTACTATATCATAGTCATATGTAGGGAAATACATTCTTTAAAAAATAATTAATACTTAATATTGTTTTTATCCACAAAAATATATCTTAATCAGATTTCACATAATTAGATAATATTTAAGGGAGTTTAATGGAATATTTATGTGTTATTAATTTAATTATTTGTTTTCATAATGTTATAAAAAAATTGATAATAAAAAAACAAGGGTTACCTACCACATCACTTGGTTTAGATCGCCAAAGGGCTCGAATCATGTACAAAATCAATATAGGATAACGATAAGTAGACCCAGGTGACATGGATGGTTAAACAAGGTTGGTCTGTAAAAAATTGTATTCAATACTTCTGGTTATTTGTTGAGTAATATTATCATAGGGATAACAAATTCAATTCCTGGGAGTTATGTCATGAGTACGATCATGATTAAAATTTTTCAGGATTAGACTTGAGTTACCATGGGTGGTCGGGATATGATTCCTAAATTCGAGCCCCATATTAGATTATTTTCATATATTTTGGTCATAATTTAAGGCATTATCATTTAGATTTAAATTATATAGGATTTTCTATTATTTTTCTCTTTATGGTGGAAATGTAAAGAGAACTGTAGGTTCACGATTATAGTTCTACGTCTAGAAAACCATGAAAAATCCATGATCATTTTTTTGGAAACCATGTAGTGACTATATAATGGTTATTTCATGGTACTAAAAACTATTCATACAAACCATGAAATATAATAAATCCATATAACTCAATTTATGTGACCCCTTTTTATCTTCACATTATATTTTATGTGAATATCATTTATTTGATATGAATTCAAGGCAGTTTATAGTTTTTAAATTTTATTTCTATTAGTATGTTTGTAATTTTACTTGATTTATTTTATAAAGTGTAATATCCATGTGAAAATGAAAATTTAAGAGATGTTTCAGCCTTTATAAAATGGTTTCATATAATATATAAAAAATGAGAATGTGTTATAAAAAGTTATTACAGAAGGGATGAAAATTTTGTGATGGAGTTTAGAAAATTTTATTTAAATGAGTGTGGGTTTAATAAAAATTTTCTATATGATTAATTAACATAATTTATTAAAACTTATAAAATATTTTATAAGTTTTATATGAAAATATTTCAATCTAAGAATAAGATATATAATAATAAATGTGAAATTTTAGTTTTTAACTTATTTCAAATGGAAATGATTTTAGTTTTAAAACTAATGTAAAAGTTTGTAAACACAACAATGGGGGTGGAAATTAAAATGGTGTTTAAAATTTTGGTAAAATCCTAAAATGGATATTTTTTAGTTATCAAAATAAGGTAAAAAAATTTCAAACTAATGATAATCTCATAATGTGATATATATATATATATATACTTGTTACATTACTGTATGTTAAATATTTTTGGTTTTATATATTGGTTTATATTTGGTAAAAGTGTTTTCAATTTGGAAAAAAACCATTAGGATATGCTTTATTTTGTTTTTTTCTTCCTCCCAAAAAGATATACATGAAAATTGAAAATTTTATTTTAATGATTGTTTCTTAGAGTAATCCATCACAAGGCCCATTTATGGTCTCTCTGGTAAATAGATCTTTCCACACTCTGAATATAGTGGTAGAGATGAGGCCTACAATACTCATGGAAAAAGTAAAATACCTCTTAAATAATCATAATTTTATCTTCATATGTGATTGTGTTCTACTCAAGGCAACGAAGTTTCTAGAGAAAATTGGGGGAATATTCGATTAATTAAAAAAACTCTTGTGGAATTAAATGTAAAATACATTATATGAATATATATTAGACTGAATCACGGATAGTAGGATACCACTATTATACCTATGATAAAATTATTTATGATGATTTCCATCCAGTGGTAAAATCCTAAATATGGGAAAGTTGAGAAATAAATAAAATGAATGAGTCTCCAGTAGGGAGATCAAATGGTTGTAAAGTATACTAAAATACATTTTATGGATATAAAATGTTCTGGTTCACTATTCTATTATATGATATATTTTATAAAAAGTACTTATTTGATCATCTTGAGGTAATAAATAATCTTTATATGGATGAAATAGTTTTGTTTATAAATTATTTTTAAATTTATTAAATACTTTTAGGGGAAAAAAGAGGCACGAGGGGAGAATTGGGACACCCAAATATTACTATTATGTATTATTATGTTTAATTATTTATTATATTAAAATTACTAAATTTTTTATTTAGTATATTGAAAATTTTGAGGCTTTTTCATATTTCATGGATGGCCCGTAGTTATGAACATATGTACAAGATAACCATTAATTCTGTAAATTTCTTATTCAGAATCCAGGGCATGGTTAGATCATGGTTTAATGAACCGTACAACCTATCTATCAGGGTGTAACAATTTTTTAAAAAATATAGACACAAATTTTGCACCTGGGATGGAAAACCATAAAACCAAACCATGTGAGTTGACTATATTTTGATATTTTATTTTATTTTCAATAATTTATGTTTGGAACTCCCTTTCCTCATTTAATTTCATTTGGCCATCCTAAGAGAGAACTATGCCATTTCTTTTTATTTTTATCCTTATCTATATTGTTATTCACTATGATTTCCAAAGTAAACATCTCATGTGGATATTATATTTCCTCATTATATCTTTTCCATATCCTTTTTACCCTCTTCTCATTTATTATTAGTTTTTCGAGGAGGACATTGTGGTCAAACTGTAGCCCAAGATTTGTCTAAAACTTGATATTCTTCGTGATATTTAATTTGAAATCATCTTGTTCACCTCCTCTTGTCTTCACTAAAGTATTTATGACAATTTTTTGACATCTAGGTAGGTGTTTTGTGAAATTACTTTTGAATGTAATTTTATGTGATGCTTGAGTTTTTTAAGACCATTTTATATTGAAATATCACCTCTATGTATAATCGTTTCTGAAATTTTGATTGTTTTTTTGGTTTCCCTATAATTTTTATATATTTTGAAGTGGGTTATCAAGGGTTATTATCTCATTATTTCTCAAGTTATTGTTCATGCACACTAGTTTTTTAGGAAAATATTTATAATGATTTTCATTAAGAAACTGTTAAATAAGGTGCTGTTTTGAGTCTTATTTTGTTTGTATAAAAGTGGATTCATGTTTTTCAAAAACTTTATTCCTATTAATGGGTTTTTACTATGTGTTTATTATTTTTATGAATTAATATAATGGTTTTCTGATTTTATGAATATTAGGATATGGTTTGATTAAATATATCTTATTATATTAGTTAATTTATGAGTTTAATTATTAAAATCTTCTTAAAGAATAATTTTTAGTTTAGTTTCCTATATTCTTTTTTCAAACCCTTTTGTAGTTTATTAAAAATGAATTTCATGATATGTGATGCCACCTTGGTGTTGAACCCTAGTGTGTTATGATTTATCTAATATTAAATAATATATGATTTGAATTTATGGTCTCTTGAGATATGTAAAAATATGAATGGTATGTTTCCATTAAATGGTGATTGGGTGTGAGATGAGGAATTTAATTTTGTATCATTTATGTGTATTTTGATATTATTTGTGATATGTTTCCTCACATAGATTTCATAATTTCATGGGAACCATTGGAATCATGTTGATAGGTCAAATGATAGTTTTTATTCTTATTATGATTCACCCTAACTAGTAGCATGTATTAAATTTTTCACTCTAACTATGAGGAGTATATCTTGTTGATGATAGTTGAGAGAAATTTTTGGGCTATTATGATGAATTCATTAGTATGTTGATAAATGGCTCAAACCCAAAAACTGAAACCATTTCATTAAAATTTTTATTATTTAAAATGTGTTTGGTTTTCATCTCATTTTAAAAATACTAATTTCATTTTCATGGGAAGTCCTTGTATGGGGATACTATTCTGGTTTCTCTATAATACTCTATTTTTAATTAATTGAATTCATGGGTAAAATCAATCCCATGGTATAATTTTTATACCATAATAACTTTTCAACATATCTTGGTAATATGATATGATCTTGGGTCCTTATGAAAAGATAACCAAGTTATGTTGTAGATTAACCTAGTTTTTTCATTTCATTTTATAATAGGTGTTGGACTCCTCATGTATTAATCATTTTTTAATGATCCCAAATCTTATTCATCCTAATTAACTCTTATAAATTATATCTGATAATGTGTATTTATGTTTAATGTTATCTCATGCTTTAAGACGTAAGATGCAAGATCTTAATTTCTCTATAATCAGTTTACATACATTGTACTATCTTTAATTTACTCTCAAAATACCTTCTTGGAAAAATGCTTAAGTATAATCCTTTCTATTATCATCATTAATTAAGTCTGAACACAGTTTCTTTGAAAAAGTCTTAGACATCGTGAGTCTAACGCTGGCTATGTATTTCTAGCACTGTGAAGTAAGACATCGTGATGCCAGTCACTATAAAGCCATCCACTGTGAAGTCAGACACCATGAAGCAAGACACCGTGAAACAAGACATCGTGAAGCAACACACCGTGAACAAGACACTGTGAACAAGACACTGTGACCATGAGAAACCGTGAACAAGACACCCTGACACTCAGACACTGTGATCAATCTAGACACTTTGTGAAGGAGAACCCATTTTCATGACACACTGTAACACCGTTTCATAAACTATTTTGTCATCTTTAAATTTAATTTCTAATGGTTATATTTGATGAATTTAATGAACTAACATAATTAAGGATTCATTGAAGACATATCATCAGATAGTACGTGGTTTGAGGTGCAGAACACATGCATCCTAAATGCTCCCACACGTGAATTCCAAGTCAAAATCAATGGTTTACCAAGAATCAACGTGCATAATACCAAAAAAATCAAGGTTGTGAGAATAATAATGAAGAAGATACATGGATAAAGATTGAAAAAGAAAGGCACACTACATGCAACTCGATACAGCTGAACACACGAAGCATATTTGAATCCTAAAGAACATCTTCGCTCTGTTGAACATCATGATGAATATAAAATGAATTTCAACACTCTATTTTCCACACAACTTCTGGAGAAGGACTCAAAGCTTCCATTGATTCAATCCAATGGAGTCCAGAGCTGCATTAACATCACACAAGAGCATTATAAACTCATCCCCATATTATTGCTCTACTATGATCTTTTTTATTACATTATGAGCATTGTGTCATTTTTCTTATTTGGAAAAGCACTGGCTGCTAATCTGAACTGGAGGATACTGAAATCGTCACACCAAACTCTTTATACCTTTGTGTATCCCACGTAGAACTATGGTAGATGTTTGAGGTCTTGGACAGCCTGTGTACTATTGTTGCTGCTTTCGCACGTAGAACTATGGTAGATGTCTGAGGACCTAGATAGTCTAAGTACTATTCTAAACCCTGATCTAGGGTGTCGATAAAATTTATATATAAACTCGTGGAGAGGAATAAGTCTCAGCTTGAGACGGAACCTCTTGGTTAAATCTGTTGTGCATCTAACTTCAGTTTTTCTATATTCTGCTGCTAATTACATTGAAATTAAAAACTATATTAAAGTAACTATTATAGTTGAGCTAACAAGTGTTTGTCATTATTGTGAACCAATACGTTAGTTTCAAATGCTAACTTAATCATCAGATTATGTTAAATGAGAAATAATCGATCTTTGAGAAACTAACTGAACACTTACAATCTTTATAAATTCACTACAGTTTAGTATATTTTATTAATTAGGGTATTTCAATATAAATACTTTAAACATGAATTTTTTAATAGGAACTCAATTCAACCCCCCCCCCCCCCCTCTTGATTATCCACTCCGACCAACATTTGGAATCAAAGGGTATTAAATGTTTTTCAAAACACTCAGTTTGTGAAAAGTTTTCAACTGTGATTTTAGTTGTATCTTAAGTATCTCAAAATTTCTGTTAATTAAAAAAAATTATATCTTTATATATATTTTTAAAACATATGAATTATGGATAACAGATTAGAAGGTGTAGCTACCAATAGGCCACCCTTCTTTAATGGTGTCAATTATTCCCAATGGAAATTCAAAATGAAAATCCATTTAGAAAGTATGTGATTTGACATTTGGACTTCCATAGAGACTCAGTATAAGGTTCCAAAAACTATTAGAACTACATGGGATGAACCTATGAAAGATGCTTAGAATAATAATTTTAAAGCAATGAATGACTTGTATTGTGCATTAAGAGGTGAATAATTTAATCGAATATCTTCTTGTAAGACTGCTTATGAAATATGGGATACTCTGGCTATTTCCCAAGAGGGAACAACCAATGTTAAGGAAATGAGACTAAATACATACAATATTATGTATGATAATTTTAAAATGAAATTTGATGAATCTATTTCTGATATGTATCTCAGGTTTAATGAGATAGTCAATATAATGATCTAACTAGGAAAATTTGTTTAAACAAAGAGAAAATCATGAGGATACTAAAATTCCTACTATACATATGGAGACAAACCTATGTCTCTATATGTGAATCGTGTGACATTGGAAATCTACATGTCAAGGAGATGATTGGAAAATTGATGATGTATGTAGAAGAGATGAAGTTAAATAAAGAGGAAGATGATGAACCTAAGAAAAAGTCAGTGGCATTTAAGTATACTTCCTCAACGACCAAGGACAAGAACAATGTTCACAAACCTATTGAAATCTTAAATAGAGAAAATTTAGACATATATATTGATGAATAGATTTCTCGTATAGCCAGGAGATTCAAGAAATTATTTAGAAATAAGAAATTTTTTAGAAAATAAAATTATAAGGGTAAGTATGACCAACAAGGTATTCGGAAGAGAGATTCGAAGAAAGCTGATAAAAATGATGAGATATCTTGTTATGAATGTAAAATTAATGTACATGTTAAGGATGGTTATCCAAAATTAATGTTTAAGAAGAAATATTATTAAAAGTACAAAAAAATATAAGAAAGCTACAATGGCAACATGGAGTGATTCAGAAAACAGCTCAAGTGGATCTGAAGCTTCTGATTGTGAAGAAAGTAATCTTGCCAACATGTGTTTCATGACTAAAAAATGTGAGGTACTTGTTTCCCCTATGCTGAATGATTACTATTCTGGGAATGAAAGTGATTCAGATAATTGTGATAATATTTCTAAAGCTGAATTATTTGAATACTGTAATATGTTAGAAGATACATGTAATGAGCTAAAGGATAAGTACAAATCATTAAATAGATACTATGACTTGACTAGTACTATGAAAAAGTATATTATTATAGAAAGGGAAAATAATGATCAACTATGAAAGTAGAATACTAAAAAAATGTCTAATGATGAACTTAGAAAAGAAATAAATAAGTTCACAAATGGAAACAATACTATAACAAAATTACTTGGAAAAAAATTTACACCAAAGTATAATACTGGTTTAGGATACCAGCCTGGAAAGAGACAGACTGTTAATAATAAACTTATTCCAAAATCTGGACAGTATTCTACTAGTTCAAGTTCTAGCAACACTTATGCACTATCTAGCTACTCAAATTCTTAAATACCAAACATAGTTTACATATCAAAATAAATTGAATCTATTAATTATATGAAACCCATTAAACAAATATGGGTACCTAAAGTTTTACTTTCTAACCTTACTGGACCCAAGAAAATCTGGGTACCAAAATTATCTTCTATCTAAATCTATTTTGTATGAATCTTGCTTGAAAAGTTCCTATAATAAGATATGTTACTTGGACAGTGGATATTCGAGCCATATGATAGGAGGCAACTCATTGTTCAAGAGATCAATCAAAATTGATGGAGGACATGTCACCTTTGGGGATAACTCAAAAGGAAAAATCATCAGTTTATGAAATATTAGTAACCCTGATTCAATTTTAAATTCTAAAGTACTATTTGTTTATTGATTAAAATACAACCATCTATGTATTTCTCAATTGTGTGATGATTTTTTCAATGTAAATTTTGTAAATGATTCATGTAATGTTTTTAATTCTAATTTTTTTTTAGTATTTACTACATTAAGAAATGAAAATTTTTATGATTTAGACTTGAATTCTTTAGTTAAATAAAATGTTACTTGTTTAAATGATTTTAATAAAGAATCTGGGCTATGGAACAGAAGACTAGGACACTATAATGTGCACTCACTTAGAAAACTCACTAGTAAAGGTTTAGTAAGAGACTTACCTAGACTAGAATTCCCACTTAAAAAAGTATGTAATCCTTCTCAAAAGGGAAAACAACACAAAGTTTCTTTCAAATAAAATAGAATAGTTTCTACTTCTTAACTTCTCTAGTTGGTTCACATGGATTTGTTTGGACCACCAAGAGATTCAATTCTAAATTTGAAACACTATGTTTATGTTCTTGTGGATGATTTTTATAGGTACACTTGGATATACTTCCTTGCTCAGAAAAGTGAAGCTTGTTCTTATTTTATCAAATATTCCATGTCTGTAGAAAACCTTAGTGGACATAGGATCAAGACCTTAACAATTGATCATGGTCGTGAGTTTCAAAATCAAGAGTATAAATCTTATTTCTCACACAATGGCTATAGTAACAACTTCTCTCCTCCTAGAGTACCTCAATAGAATGGTGTAGTAGAATGAAGAAATAGGACTCTTCAAGGGATTTCTAGGAAAATGTTCAATGAATAGGATTTACCAATTTACTTTTGGGCTAAAGTTATTAATATAGCTTGTTATATTATCAATAGAGTCTTGATTAGACCAATTCTCAAAAGGACCCCTTATGAGATATGGAATAATAGGAAGACTAAGGTTAATTACTTTAGAGTTTTTGGTTGCATATTTTTTATCCTCAATACTAAAGATAATCTTGATAATTTTTCATCCAAAAGCGATGAAGGAGTATTTATTGGTTATTCTATATCTAGCAATGCTTATAGAGAATTCAATAAGAGAACCAAATGTGTGAAAGAATCTGTACACATAAAATTATATGAAACTGATCCATATGAACCTAAAACCCCTCTTGAAAATCTTGTAGAAGATATGTCCATTCTAATACTTAATGACAAAAATAGTGAACCTATTGTTAAGAAAACCATTTCTGAAACTTTTCTAGAAGTTATTTCTGTAGAACCCAAACCTATAAATGAAACATAAATTTCTATCCCTACCTTCTCTAGATCAATTAGGACCCTTAAAAATCATCCATTATATGTTGTAGTAGGGGATTTAGGTAGTGGGACACAAACATGAGCTTCTCTAAGAAACCAGGTTGAACATCAAGCTTTTCTTTCACAGATTGAACCTAAAAATATCAATTATGAAATCAATGATGAATTTTTGGGTGATGAATATGCAAGAAGAAATTAGTTAATTTGAAAGAAACAATTTTTGTAAATTAGTATAAAAACCTAAGAACATGTTTATCATAGGCACTAAATGGGTTTTTAGTAATAAAGTTGTTGAAGCTGGTAACATAGTTAGAAACATGGATAGACTAGTTACACAATTCAATAGTCAAAAAGAAGGAATTGACTATGTGGATACCTTTCACCAGTAGCCAAACTTGAATCCATTAGAATCATGCATGCCTATGCTGCACATTTGAATTTCAAACTATATCAATTGGATGTTAAGAGTGAATTCATAAATGTGTATATAGTTGCAGATGTTTTTTTGTACAACCCCTTGGATTTACAAACCCCCAATTTTAAAATCACATTTTTAAACTATCAATAGCCTTATATGGTTTGAAGCAATATCCACGAGCTTGGTATGACAGATTGAGTTGTTTTCTTATTTCTAAATGTTTTAAAAAAGGAATAGATGATCCCAACCTTTTTATGAAACAAATTTCTAATGATGTTTTAGTTGTTCAAATCTATGTAGATGACATTATTTTCGGATCTTCAAAGAATTCTTTATGTGTTGATTTTTCTAAAATGATGCAAAAATAATTTTAAATGAGTTTAATGGGAGAACTCAAATATTTTTTTGGATTTCAGGTTTTTCATAATGAAAATGATATTATTTTAAATCAAAGTAAATATACAAAGGATCTTTTAAGAAGTTTGGGATTGGATAGATCTAAAATTAGTGAAAATCCAATTATTACCACTTTTATGTTCGATCATGATAAAGATGGAAAATCTGTCGATCAAATAACTTCAAGAGGAATGATTGGAATTTTACATTACTTATCTTCTAGTTATCCTAAAATTATGATTAGTGTGTGTATATGTGGTCGCTTTTAAGAAAACCTTGAGGAATCTCATTTAAATACTGCAAAGATAATTTTCAAATACCTCAAACATACACACAATTTGGGACTGTTTTATCTTAATGGAAAATTATTTGAATTAGTTAGTTATTCTGATGCTGACTTCGGTGGATGTAAGTAGTATAGAAAAAGAACCTCAGGAATATGTCACCTTTTAGGAAAGTCACTAGTGTCATGGTGTGGTAAGAAACAAAATTCTGTTTCATTATCTACTGCCGAATCTAAATATATAGTTGCTGGTAGCTATTGTGCACAAATTTTGTGGATGAGAAAAAAAATTACTAGACTATGGATATCAATTAAAAAATTTACCAATAAATTGTGAAAAAACAAGTGTTGTTAACATCTCAAAAAATCCTGTTTCACATTCTAGGACAAATCATATGGATGTAAGACATCAATTTTTGAGAGATCATTATCAAAATGGTGACATCACTTTGGAATTCATTGGTACCAAATATCGATTTGATGATATATTCAGTAAACCATTAAATTTTGCGAGAATAGCCTTCATCATACATGAACTAGGCCTGATAAATCTCAAATAGATACCTTACTTGTTACTGTTTCTGGTCTTATTGTTTGATATCATACTATGTTATACTTTACTGTTTTATGATTATGGTTTCTCAGTTACTATCTCTCATGTTTACTGTCTCACTGTAATGTTTTATGTTTAAGGTCTCACCATTTGTATTTTGTACTTATGGTATGACGCTTACTGTCTCACCGTAATGCACACAGAGAAGTTCTTCATGGTCTCACCATGAAGCTCGTTTATTATCTCACTGTAATGACCATACAAGGTCTCACCGTAAAAATTATTTATATTTCTTGGTAAAAAACCGTATCGCGGTAATTATTATTTCCCCTCCTTATTTTTCCCGTGTTTTTATTTTTGCAATGTTTAGTATTCCTAAATGATAAAAGAAAGTAAGTATCACTCAATTCTTCACACAAGGTTTCTTCTACCCACTCTTTTTGAACCCTTCTTTATCCCTGGAACCCTTCTCTTGCTCGAACCTTCAGTGAATGCCAAGAATGAAACGTCTGTCATCATCGACACTTGAGATGCATAGCTCGAAGAAGAAGAATATTTCATCAAATTTGACACCCGAAGGACCTTTAAATCTGAATCTAGTAAACCGTGTTGTTGTACCTGAGAAAGAGATTTTACCCAAATGTCTTTTGTCTAGTAATTTTCTAGTATTGAAAGTGTTATAACAACAAGGCTGGATAGAATGGTTCTCGAAGGAGGATAGACCCATCTATCCAAGGTTATTGTCTACGTTTTACCAGTACGTATAGTTCTCAATTTATTCTGGTGAGAGTTATGTTGTAAGAAGTTAGTTCAATTGCCATAGGTGCTCATTCTCTTCGAGGTTATGGGATGCATGCCTTAGGATACCTCATGAAGGCATCTATGAGGATTATCAAAGAGGACCTCCACCTTCAACCAATTTCTTTGATTTAGAAGATGCCTTGACAACCTTAACTAGAAATGGAACCTAGAGAAGATCTATTTCTACTGAATTAGATGGAGAAAAAATGATTCTATTCAAGTCTGTACAGAATTTTCTTAGTGCATGAAAAGGTGATTTTTCCGTTTTAAAATATCAAGATGTGTTTTTGATTAACCTTATGAAAAATGGGCTTATGATTAACTTGTGAATGTATATCATACACCACATGTCTAAGTTGATCAATGTCACATCCAATTCAAGTTCTATGTTCTACTCTCTGCTAATCTCAGCCAAGCTTCATGCCAAGGGTATGGTTGGACCCAATGAGGAAGTAATTATAGACTGTATGTACTATCTTTCAAAAGCTATTATTAAAATAATGAATATAAATTAGATTCCTTGAAAAATGGAATGGGTGGAAGACAATGATAGAGTTTTTGAAAAATTAAATCTTGTGGATTATCCCTCAATATTTAAAGACATTTCTAATCCTGGTTTGGAACCAGATGAGATTTTTGAGTATCCTGAAGAAGAGGAAGAAGAGGTTGAAGTTCCATATAGAGAAGCTGTTATTATTGGGGAATATAGGACAACTATTCCTCATGTTATTCTTGAAGAAATAGTACCTACTCCTAAAGAATATGTTAATTTGGAAACTCAACTGAAAGCTGTAACAGAATCAGTTTCCAAAAAATCTGAAAAGCATTCCATGGAAGAGCCTACAGTGGAAGAGCTACCTATTTTGTAAGAGGTCAATCCTGAGGAACTCCCTATGGAACAATCTATTCTAGAAATTATCCCTTCAGCTGATGAAAGGATGGAGATGGACTTTCAAAATGATATATAAGAAATGAGGGAGGAACTTAGGTCTACGTCTGTGGAATTAGACCAAGATCCTAAGCCTCTTGGTCCTAAGAAGGAGGCCCCAGTTGATGGGGAGAAAACCACAAATCTTGAGTCTATTGAAGCCTCACATTCAACTGAGTCGAGTCCTATAGAAACTTAGTACCAATTTCCTAGTTTTTATGATGTGAATTATTCTTAACAGGTTACAGTAACCGAACTTTATATTTCCTCCCAATTTTAGTTAAAATCAGTCTCCAATTTTTCACCTAAGAAAGAACCTGAGCCTATACCAGTCCCTACTCATGAACCCTTATCTGAATATCCATCCTTTTTCAGTAAGTATGATTTGAAGGAATTCGTTTCAACTATTTTATCCGGAGTTGATAAACTCATGAATACCCAACACTGTCCAGTGAAAAATTTAAGTGAGACAGATGCCTTACTGTTACTTGAGAATCTTATCTGGAAAATACAACCGAAGATATTCATTGAGACTCATAATGTAAGAGTTGAAAATAAGATTCTCAGTAATGAAGTAAAGACCCTGAAATGTACGTTTCAAGACATTTAGGGAGAGCTGCATTTGATATCTTCCCAAATTCCACAAGTCGGGGTTTCTCAGATTCAACCTTATCAAGCATCCTAAGATGAAAAGCTCGCTGAAAGAAATAAACATTTTGTGATGGAGATGAAAGAGATTTTTTCCAATCTTAATAAACTAACTGATGAGTATATAGGGTGTCTTCAAAAGCTGTTGAATCAACTAAAATCCCTCACCAGAACTGTCAAATCATCTAATAAATACTCAAAACCCTCCTTTGACACTGATATTCTCAAAACTATAGTCAAAGAAGAGATTTAGAATGTACTCAGTGGCTTCAATATGGCGTCTTTATATGATGTGTTCAAGAACAGTGATAGATTTCTTGACCTAGTACAAATCCACTCCAAAATTACTCATGATGTCATTAAGAGATTTCCAAGAAAGTGGATTTCTACTTCAACAGAATCTTCTAAAAGACTGATATGAAAAACCATTTCAAGTACCTTGTAGAAAATCTGCAGATTCACACTGTGACTCAAAATTTCCGGAACCAAGTTTAGAAGCTCACAGAGTTTACTCGATTGTTGGAAAAGTTTATAGAGAACAAGGAAATTTTTGAGAAATCCATGGAGTATGTTGGAGATATCATTATAGATTTCATCAAACTCGTGAGGCCATATATTCATGTCTAGAGTACATCCATTGTTGTTCCAACAGCTACACCTCTCAGACCTCATCTTCCTACCTTCACCTCTTCTCTAGCCTCAACCACCATGTCTGTCAAACAAGAACTCAGTCAGATCGGGCCTGTGATTCTCGATCAAAAACTTTCTAGAACTTCTACTGCTCCTATCATGGCTCCCTCAGTCTTTGAAGGCCTTCCTTTACCCTCTCTATCAACCACCTCTCTTCCTTCTTCAACCTCAACCTCTGCCCCATTAGATTCCTCTTCTGTTGTTGGTAAAGGAAAAGAGAAGGCTGGCCCATGAAGAAGAATAGTGATTACTCTTTTTGATAAGGATGTTATTGTTCTTGTATTACATCTTTGTTATACTATCACTTCTTTACTCTTAATGGAATGTGAACTTTTTTAACCTCTATTATTTAACCTTTTTGATAATCCCAACAGGGGGAGAAGTATGTTAGCCACTTATCTCTATAGTTTCATTTAACTCTATAGTTGAATCTAATATACAAATTAACTGTACATGATTTTTAATCATCAAAAAGGGGGAGATTGTTGGACTCTCCAACTATTAATCATGTTTTAATGATCCCAAATATTATTCAACCTAGTTAAATCTTATAAATTATATCCAATAATGTGTATTTATGTTTAATTTTCTCTCATGCTTTAAGATGATCCACGAAAGATCTTAATTTATCTATAATCAGTTTAATTACTTTATACTATATTTAATTTACTCTCAAAATGTATTCATTGAAAAAATTCTTAAGTCTAATCCTTTCTATTATCATCATTATTTATTTCTAAACATAGTTTCTTTGAAAAAGTCTAAGAAACCATGAGTCTTCCAAAGGCTATCTATTTCTGGCATCCTGAAGCAAGACAACGTGAAGCCAGACACCGTGATTCTAGATACCATGAATCCAGACACTATGAAGTCAGACACCGTGAAGCAAGACATCACGAAACAGACACCATGAAACAAGACACCTTGAATCAAGACACCATGAACATGACACGATGACACTCAGACACCGTGATAAATCTAGACACCATGTGATGGAGACACCATTTTCATGACTCACTGTGACACCATTTCTTAAACTATTTTTTTGTCATTAAATTTAATTTCTAATAGTCATATTTGATGACTTTAAGGCACTGACATAATTAATGTTTCATTATAGAAATATCATTGGATAGTACGAGGTATGAGGTGCAGAACACATGCATCATGCAAGCTCCAACACATGAATTCGAACTTAAAAAATAAGGTTGAACAAGAATCCACATGCACAATACAGAAAATGAAAAGCAAGGTTGTGAGAATAAGAAGGAAAAAGTTACTTGGTGATAGTTTTAAAAAGAATGGAACAATGCATGAAACTCGACATTGTTGAACACACGAAGCATATTTGAATCCTAAAGAACATCTTTGCTCTATTTAACCTCATGAAGAACACAAGTTGAATTACGACACTCTGTTTTCCACACAACATCAAGAGATGGACTCAAATCTCCATCTGATTCAATCCAATGGAGTCAAGAGCTAAACTAACATCACAAAAGAGCATTCTAAACACATCCCCATATTATTTCTCTGCCGTGGTAATTTTTATTACATTATGATCAATGTGTGCTTCTATATATTTGGACACACGCTGACTCATAAGATGAAACAAAGGATACAAAAATCCTCCCACCAAACTCTTTATACCTTTTTGTATCTCACGTAGAACAGTGGATGAGGTCTAAGGACATGGATAGCCTATGTGTTGTTGTTGATACTTTCCCAAGTAGAACTGTGGTAGTGGTCTCAGGACCTGAACAGTCTAAGTACTATTATAAACCCTGATCTAGGGTGTGGATCAAATTTATATACAAACTGGTGAAGAGGACTAAGTCTCATCTTGTGACTAAATAGCTTGGTTAAATCTGTTGTTCATCTTACTTCAGTTTGTCAATATTCTGCTGCTAATTACTTTGAAATTCAAAACTGTTTTAAATTAACTCTGATAGTTGAACTATCAAGTGTTTGTAATTATTGTGAACCAGTATGTTAGTTTCAAAAGCCAACTTAATCTTTAGATTAAGTTAACTGAGAAATAATCAATCCTTGAGAAAATAACCGAATAATTATAATCATTTCAAATTCACTACAGTTTAACTTGTTTTATTAATTGGTGGATTCAAATATAAATCTTTTAGAAAATACTTTTTTGAATAGGAACTCAATTCACCCCCCCCCTCCCCTCGTGAATATCCACTCCAACCAACAACATGGTTGTATAGATGAAATATTATTACATTTTGAATCTTGAAACATTATAAGAAAAGTTAATTTTCGGATACTAAAAATAATCATCTAAGAACCCTATAAAATAATATTGAAATCCTTAGGTTTTCTTATAGAAAATTGAGTTATGAAAACTAATTGAACTCATATATCTCAATCATTATTTCACAATTATCTATGGTCCAAGATGATAATGAGGAAGAGATAATTATACCCAAGAATTATGAAATTCATATAATAGGAGGATTATATTTGATGTAAAGAGTATATTGATTTCTTTTTAGAGATTGATATAACTCTCATGTAGAAGATCAAGCATGGACTTGCTTCATGAAAAAGATGTATTTTCTTCATTTATGTTTTATTTGACTAAGATTAATTGTTGGATTGTATAGATAGAATTAGGTGCAGTGTTTTATTTCTATTGTGTTTAGACATGGATAAACCCAAATAAAATCTTAAAATGGTATCATATCCTATTTTTTATCATTTTTACTGTTGTTTGAATTAATTATGAATCTATATAATTGAGTTTTTTCAAATACATGAAATATTATACATAACAACAGTTGTGGTTTAATAAAATTCATCAATCCATGCACTGATTTGTTAAAAAAACATTTTATTCAAAAATTTAAAAAAACAACATGGTATTAGAAAAATAAATTCATGGAATGAGTTTAAAAAATCAAATGAACATAAAAATGTAATAATTTGATATTATGGATTTATCTAATAATAGTATCAATTTATTTTGGAGTGATATTTCCATATGAAATATGTGGTGTAGATTATCAAAACAACCCCATGGTTTTAAAATTATACTTTTTAAAGGTTCAAACTAAAATAGTTTCATGAAAGGAAATTGAAATGGATTTATATGAAATTTAACATTTAAAGAACCATATCATGGTTTATAGAAAAACATGGCATGGTTTTATGATTTACAAATACAGTTGATTTTTTAAAATATCCTCAAAAACCATCAATATTGTTTGACCTATAGGCCTGTGTTGAATCCGATATTGACTTTAGACTACAACAAAATTGTTTAGTTTGATGGTATTATGTTTAATACCAGGCATTTATTTGTTTTATTTATTTAAAAAGTATTTATAAATTATAAATCATGACAAATATATAAAATTTTATATTCTTTTATGAAATTTTAATAAATTTAAATTTGAATTATTCGTATTAAAAGGCCATACTTGGGAATATATTTAAACCATAGTAAATTTTTTTATTGGATTGTATCATGGTTTAAATTATACATATATGATATTAAAGATATGTAAAAAAATTATATAAAATATGAAATTTTTTAATTTAATATAATGTTTATATATTTCTAGAAATATTATATATTTTAAATATGAATTTTTTCATATTGAATTCCATGTAATATAATAATATGAAAGAGATTAAGAAGATTTAATTTAGAATCTCAAAGTTTCATATGAAGTATGGATCCAATGAATTTCATTTTAAACTTTTCCTTTTATACTTATGGATTGATCAAATCAATTATAAAAAGTTTTGATAGCATGTGGGGATCATTCAGATCCCAGATCTATAGGTTTTGGAGAAACTGATGAGTCGCGTAGTTTGATCACGGTTACTACTAAATGTATGGCTCATCATTGAGAGATAGTAAGAAGAGCTTCATAGTTAGACTATCCAGGTATAGGAGGTCACATGGTCATGAATTGACTGGTAGAGAAATTTAATAGGGTACTTGCACAATCTTATGAATGTTTAACAAATCATTCACCTATATACAATGGTAGAACCACCTATGCAGTGACAACACACAATTGGTTCAGGTTTTGGATGAACATTGAGCCAAACTATACAACTTATAAAAAATGGTAAAATTATTGAAATTCCCTACACTATTTTTATCTACTCTCCTCCTCTTTTCTTCCTCTCACAAATAGATGAAATCCACACTCCTTTAGAGCTCCATATCACCTCCTATGATATGTAATAACATCATTTTTAATTCCCCAATTCAAGAACCATTTGTTATATTGGATCGATATCAGTAATATTAATAATTCCCTTTATTACATTCCTTCGTTTATCTTACCTATGGGATGGTAAATCCCAAAGATCCTTTTTTCTCTATTTTCTGTATATTCAACGTTTTATTTTATTTCTCCTTAATTTTTTAAAATTAAAATCTCATATCAGATGTGGAGTCTACTACCATTAAAAGGTAGGTGGTATTATGTTTTTTTTAAAGATTACTCATATATATTGTTCCATTTTACCACATGGTGAATATTGTGAGTGTTGTATTTTTAAATAATTTTTTTCTCAAATTAATTCATGAGACTATGTTATATGACTTGTAACCACATAATGATGTTATGATTATCAATTAGAGAAACCACATAGAGGTTTTAATTTAAAATTAAATTAAGTGGACCTGATTTTTAGTGATTTAATCCACCCTTGAGGTGTGTTCTTTACACAAGGTAATTGGAAGATTGAATTTGATTAGATAAGGTGACTTATTATGTTGAATGGAATAAATTAAGATCTGTAGGTCCTCCTAATCCTATGATATGAAAATGAGCTACCTTTAGGGTGAGTTATAGTTATTATTAAAAAATAAAATGGAAACTTGAGATAAAATGTGATGTTAAATGGTACAGTTAGATTTAGATCCCATAACCATTCATTATTCTAGGTTATGGGTGAAATATGTATTCCAAATCAGAAATACATGGATTGAATCATAGATATTATTGAATTAAAATTAATTATTTATGGATTTACATCATGTTGTGAGTGATACATGGGATCTTATATGAATCCTAGTGATGGGCACTAATGGAGGGTTGATTACATTATTCTATGAGTGACTCTTGGATTCTTAGTATGGGATATAATGGATAATCTCATAAGAAAGTTCATTATTTATTAACATGATAGGAACTTGGGCTCCTTATATGGAATGAAATGGACACACTTGGAGGTAAATTACTTTATACCATACCTAGAGCAATACATGGGTTTCCATGAGGAATTTCATGGATGTGCTTATAAGGTTATCGGGTTCATCGTACGACTAAATAAATACCTAGGTTTCTCATTAGTAATGTTGTTGGTAGGCTTAGGTCTCCAATTAAATACATGATTAATTAATCTAAGTCAGATTTCTGCAAAGTCAGATAACATACATGGAATTGATCAATGTCTTAAATACTGGATCGCATTGTTATAATTCTTTATCATGAGAAATGACATGGTCTGTGTTCATAACATATACTAAATATTATCAATGGGGGATTATTAGGCTGTTCTCCAGGAATCAAGTTCCATTTGTAAATTACAAATGATTTTTTTTAAACATTCATTGATAATCTATCTTAGGAATAAGTATGTGGTATTCAACATGTGTCCTGTTTAGAACCCAACTGGACATGTGATTCATGTATTTTTATTCATAGTATATATTATTACCTAAACACTGATTCATTATATGTTCACAAACTGGATGGAATTAGACACCATTAGTGGTGGCTCACTAAAAATATCGCACACCCTATTCTGATCATTGATTGGTACCTGGACAAAGTTCATGGATGAAGTTAGGGGTAAGGGAAAGAATAATGTTATATGTTCTTGATTTATCTTTGCTAGAATATAATATATAAGAAAAGGACTGATATTATTCTCATGATTCTATTAGATAAATATTTTGATATTTTTTTGTTATTTAAAAAACATAGTGTATTTTTTGATTCTCTATTTCCCATGTATTATCATTTGTATATCATAGCATGATCATCATATTTTATATGGATATGGGTCTGTTTGGTTTTCATTATATTTACCAGGGATTAGTTATTTTCTCTTATCTAGATATTTTTTTTCACTACTGGTTATATATTATGCTTCCATTATTCATTATTATTATATTAATGTTGTGACACACTCCGAATGTGATGGTATATTCCTCCAACCGTGCACTTACAAACCCTATATGATATTCGATAGCCTATGGAATATGGCTAAATGCACTAAAGTATATATGACCATTGGTTTGACTACATTTATTGAGTGAGCTAAACCAGAATGTCATAAAGTGGTATCAGATAACTCTTTTCCTTTCATCTTCTTATATGGGTTCGTAGATAGAAGACTAGGAATATGATGGAATTTGGAATGGAGCATGTTCTTATAAGTAACTAGCTCACATACTGGAATATTTCAAATTACCTGAGAAGGGAATTGATATTATGGATTATGCCTATAATATTTATATTTATTTCACCATTTGGTGACACATATGATATATGGTGAGAAATATTTTGGATAAGGATTCATTTTTACCCGTGGCCCAATTCAACAAGGAGGTATTGGAATTATGCATCATTATAGGAACTTAGAGATACACTTGTCATGAATATTCCATTCCATGTAGATTTTATTTCTTGACTACCTAATTTTTTGACAGGTTTATCGATATACCGTGTTGATGTATAGATTCATCATACTTACTTATAAACCATTATTTTTTTTATTATTAAGATATTTAGTGGTATTATTTCTTAATGATTACAATCCTTTTTGTAGATATGATATGAGGTTGGTTATTAATGTTTCTACATCAACCTAAATGGTGTTTTCTCGTACAGATCTATTTTTTAACCTTAATTAACCAGTTATGACATAGTGAGTAGTAGTGGACCATTGGCCACATGGGCTAAAATATATATGGTTGTGGTTAAATGGGTACCAATAATAATTTATACAATTTATGGGCTTTATAAATTGGGAAGGGAAACCCATATAATCAAACCATAATATATAAACTTGTTGCATTCTGATGCCAAATGTAAAATCCTTTTTGCAGTTACATGATGTGCCAATTGCAGCTTATAGAGTGTAGTACATTATAACATGGGAATGGTGACTCATCTAAATTGACCATTATATACATAAATGAATAAGAATATTTAAATCTTAAAAATTTAATGAAAATTTTGTCATTAAATAGAGATTCCAATTGAAAATTAATGGTTTTTCCTTTATAACGTTCAATTGACACTCATTATACTATAATTCCTAGATATGGGACATAGAACATGGCCTTGGTTGGACTGTGGTAGTTGGAAGTATGAAGTGTCTCAAGTGATCCATTTTGGTTATATATGTCTCCCAGACCTTGATTTATAAACATACATAGGAGTGTGACTATTTTATAAAAGGTGTATACCAATCATATTCTATTAATGTGATATATTTGGTTATCAATTCATTTATAAGTTATATTCCTAGAATTCTTAGAGATATGCCGCTATGATGACCTCAAGTCGTTTTCCAATAGGGTGGCGATGACTTTTCTCCATAGGTGGTGGTCAGTGATCTACTAATATTACCAATTTGGGTTCTACTTGTGAAACCTTTTGTTATACCTGATCTTTGAGATGATTCCTATATTCATGAAGGATTTTTACATCTCATGAAGACTATAAAGGTATCCCATGAACTACCCCAACTATGGTGGAGTTGTTGTGGGAATTTTAGTAGCAGAATCCACCATCATTTTCAAGGTATGGAAGTACAATGGATATGGAGTCATAGATGGAGGCTACAATATCGATATTTTGAGCATATTGAGACACCTCATGAGAGGAGGATAAATCTATATATGTATATGCTAAAATATTCTGTAATGGAATAGTGGTATGTTATTACCTAGTCTGGTCTTCATCAAGATATGGTGTGGAGAGATTTCTATGAAACCTTATATGGTTATTTATATCTCAATGAATTGAGGGATGACAGATTCATAGAGTCTATGAACATATATCTGGGCACATTATATGTTAGGTACAGCTCTATATATTTTATATATATATGAGTCTTCTCCCCGAACCTTTTATGTCATGATTTATCTAGATAATGGTGATTCAAGGATGGTCCTAGGTATGAAATCTAATCAAAGGTAAATGTATTATGGTTGAATTTTGTGTCTAGTATCGTGAATAAAATACTCATTATTAAGATTAACCTAAGAAATTTTGTGGGTTATAACCAAGTACATTTTCCCCAGAGACCCAAAAATGATTTGACTAGTGGCAGGATGCGTCATTTTGAGTCTTCTCATGGGATCATTAACAGTTTTTTTATGAACTCAGGTATTAATGTGGGATGCCATCATTGAATTTTGATAGAACATATGAAGTCCGTGTGTATAGAAGATTAATTTGAGTCTTCAATATGGTTCATTTTAATCCATTTGGTATAGATTTACCTCTAGTGTCTAGTGATGGAGGTTCTGCACTGAATCCACATATAAGATCAGGTTCGGTAGCCCCACTTCAGGTTGTGAGCTAACATGCTACAGGCTGATTTGGATGAGGAGTTGGTCATGCCAAGGGATCTATACATCTAATTTGTAGTTCCAGAAAATAGGTCATTCCAATGGTAGTATAGATGTATCTCAAGGCCATGGATCAGTCCAGATATTTGTGGTGAAGGTTATCCATCAGGATCATGGTGTATGTATATCATTAATTAGAGGTACAATCTTATTATCTTCTATTATATTTTTTTTCTTTATTTTGTATAGGTGGTTCCCACTCCTTCATAATTATTTCTTTTTTGGGGAACCTTGGGATCAATATTCAATATTTTGTGGTGTGATGACAATCAATACCCCAATTGGAGCTTGATGAGAAAATCTATACGAGTTCAAGGAATACCCAGTTGAGGAGGTAAGTTATCATTTCTAATGGGACTTTTTTATCATTGATATGATAGGATTTAATATGATTCTTGGTATAGACTATTTTTTAATTTATCATGCATCTATGGATTTTATGACTATAGGGTATTGTTTACATAACTATTGAGTGGTAGTTATATTCACAAGGGTGAATGGGATGTCTTGGAGAGTCGAGCTCAACCTGAGCATCATGGGAAGGGTAGAGGGAAATCCCATATTGCTATCCTTTTTATGGATGATCAGGGAATGTGCTAGGATGATTTATATCCTATATTAGATCATTTGAGGGATGTATTCCTTAAATAATTTTATGGACTACCTCTTAAGATATAGGTACATATTAATATAGATCGGGTACGATGATTAGCATTGGAACTAATTCTTCATAGGGGATGGATACTACTGAGTTTCATGAGCTTAAGAGGTATCTAGAGGACTTGGAAGCTAAGTTTTTTATATGAACATGTACTTCCTTATAGAATTCATCTATCCTTTTCTCAAGAAAAAAGGTATTTACCATAAAACATTGCATGGATTGTCATTGGTTGAAACATACAACAGTAAAATACTAATATCCAATTCCATATCTAGATTACCTATTTGACCAACTCCAAGGATTGAGGGCTTTATCTATGATTGATTTGAGTTTTAACTGCTATTAGGTTAATATTAGACCATAGAATATACCACTTATGATAGTCCATAGAACATATGGATTATATGAGTATTTTGTCACATCATTTTTAATTGTGAATGTTCTAGTATTATTCTTGGATTTGATGAATTGAGATTTCTACACATACCTATATTAGTTTTTGAAAATAATCATGGAAAAGTTCTCGTTGTACTCAAAAAGCCGAAGGAAAACATGTCAAACATCCTGATATCATTTTGAGAGAACTTAGAGAGAACAAGTTATCTGATAAGCACACCAAATGACACTTTTTGATCAATAAGTTTCACTTCCTCAGTAACATTATATTAGAGTCAATAGTATTAGTTGACACATAGAATGAGAGAGTTGTTATTTTATGGGATCATCCCCCAAAAATATTTGATATATGTTCTTTCGTAGGGTTGAATTGATATTATCCGTGAATTATATAGGATGTATAACATATTCTAGAACCACTCAAGTTCTTGAATAATAATGGTGTTAGTTTAAAATGGTCTAAAGTGGGAGAGGTAGCATTTTAGGAGCTAAAATAGAGATTTTATTTATCACCAGTCCTAATTTTAGTTGATCCTCGAAGATGCTACATGGTTTATTTTGATTCATAAGTAATTAGAATAAGATCTATTCTGATATATGGAGACCGATTGATGGCATAAAAATCTCCTCATATGTGGTCTCATGACCATAATTACTAGAATCATGATCTTGAGATAGAATCTATGGTTCATGCCTTGCACTGTTGGATGAACTACATAATGGGGGTGATATTTTTGGTGTACACATACCATGAGAGCCTCATGTGTATATTTATATAGAGTGAATTGAATATTAGAATGTAAATATCAGTTGAATACCTAAATTCATTTCCCTTTGATCTTGATTATACACCTGGTAAAAGAAATTCTATTTTTGATTCTTTGATCCAAAAGACTCAAACATAGGTGTTGTTTTAGGAAAATAGCAATTTTTAGTTGATGGAAATATATTATAAGATATATTTGGAGGTTCAAAACCATCATGGATTGTAAGTACATACATTATTATTAGTGAACTCTTTCTTTTAGATAGAGTGGATATGGGGCAGTTTTCTAATCTGAAGGGGTTGGTCCTCTGAGAGAGCGTTTCAGGTGAGGACCCATTAACTAGTTGGATTGCTTATGTGGATTAGGTCGTGTACATTCACAGATGCATATGGGTTCCATTTTACATGCACAGGGAGTTGATATGAAAATATCATGCCTCTAATTGTGTTGTACATCCATGAATTATGAATATGTACCGTTACTTATGCCACTGGTATTGGTTTCCTAGTATGAAAAGGGAGATGGCTAGTTTTGGTACACCGTTTTCCAACTATCAATAGGTGAAGGAATAAAAATACAGACTTGTAGGGTTTATACAGTAATTTCCCATTCCTAAGTTGAAATGGGATGAAATCACAAAGGTTTTTATGTTGAGTTTACATAGGTCACCACAAATATATGACATATTCTGTGTAATTATAGATAGATTTACTATGGTTTCTCCTTCTTACAAATCCAATGGGTTTTTTCAGTGGATGGTCTAGGAAGGATCTATGTTAAAGACATCATAAACCTTCATAGAGTTCCATGTAAAATCATAACAAACAAAGATGATTGATTTACATAGAATTTTTGAAAGGGGATGCAGATGGAATTGGGTCTATAGGTACTACTATATACAACCTATTAACCAAAGAATGAAGGTCTTTCTAAGCATAAAATACCAGTATTAGAGGACATTCTCCTAGAATGCATCTAATATTTTGGGCATTGTGTGGAGAAATTATTACCTCTCATTGAGTTCACATAAAATAATATCTTCGAAGTAACTATACATATGAATTATCATAAGGCATTATATATTAGGTCATTATATTCACCCGTTTCTAGTCAGATGTATGAGAGGTAGTGCTACTTCAACATCGACACATTCATGATACTTCAAACAAAGTAATCCTTATCAAGAAGTATGTGGATATAGATAAATATATGAAAAGGTGTTATTTGGATCACCATTGAAGACTATTAGACCTAGAGTTTGGGATTTAGGTGTTATTTCATGTGTCAGATTTAGAGACAAGGGATGTTATCACCTCATTTTATTGGGCCTTTTCATATTTTGGAGAGATTCAGTTTGGTAGACTATTAGTTGAAGTTACCTTAGAGGTACCAAAACATGAATGATGTCTTACATGTTTCCCATATTAATAATTATCACCCAGAACCTTATCATATTCCTTATCCTAATGAGATTGAGTTAATGGTAGATTAATCTATTAATCATAATCCTCTATATATCATTGATCTGGGAATGAAGGATATATAAGGAAGGTTACTTCCTATAGTACATGTTTTATTACATCATGACCATGTATAAGATGATACTTTGGAGAAATAGGAAAATTTATGTGATCAATGGAAATATTTATTCTTAGATTATACGTATCATCCTCGGAAGGGTAACATAGATATGTGATCTTTTAAGGAGGGGAGATTGTAAGATTATGACTTTGCATATGAGTTATGTATCCTTTGAAATTAATTTTAAACCCATAAATTTTTAATTTTGTATGGTAATAAGAGATTAAATGAAGTTTAAATAGAATCTAGGGATAATTCAGAGACATGATCTATGGGTCTTGGAGAAAAGAGATGAGGTGCACAATTGGTTCATGGTTAGAATTAATTGTGCGGCTCGATTGTGTGACCCATTAAGCGAAGGGGAAAGGTTAGTTTAACCATGAAAAATAGGTAGAATAACCATGTGATGATATATATATATATAAGAGGATTACAACATGGGTTTTTAATTATTTGACAGACCATGTGTCTAGCCACACAGGTATTTCCACTTGGGTAGTGAACTCGTATGGTTGGAGTATGTCTGTCCTAATTGTGCAGACAAACCATATACCTCATAAAATTAATGAAATTACTAAAATTCACCCCTCTCCTTTTAACTATTCTCACTCTCTTCTCTACATCCCACGCATAACTGAATCCCCCTCTTTCATAGAGCTCCACCTCTCCTCCTAGGATTTGAGATAACTTCATTGTTTTCCCTCCGATTCAATAACAGTTTTCACCATAGTTTTTTACTATAATCTATATAATCCATTTTATTCCTTACATAATTTATCTTGTTGTATGGGATGATGAATCCATGGGATACATTTTTTCCTATTTTTGGTCCATTAAATATTTTATTCTATTTCTCTGGACATATTCCATATCCGAATTTGTTATCATATGGGTATTCTATTACCATTGTATGGTAGGTGGTCTCATGTTTATCCCTAAAATTCAAGTGATATATATTTTCCCACTGTGGAATTTGATATACCTTATGAGTAAAAACTATTTAAATGATGTTTTCTCAAATTAATTCATGATACTATGTTATATGACCCATAACCATTGAACTAGGTTTGGGCGGTTAAATTTGATTAAATTAAGTTTGATATTAAATTTAATGGAATTAATTAATACCTTTTATCCCTTCTAACACTACTCTATGAAATTAAATTATATTCTTATGTGCGTTAGAGTTATTCATTAGAAATGAAATGGACAATTGAATTAAAAGATGGTGTTAAATTTTTTGATTACACTAAGATACCATGACCATTCGTTATGATATGTTGTGAAGAAGCATGAATTATGACTCAAACCGCCATGGATAGACTCATTAGGCTTATTATATTAAAATAAATTATTAATATATTTAAATCACACTGTGAGTAATACATGGGTTCTTATATGAATATCATGGATTGGAACACTTATAAATCGGGTTATGTTATGCAATGAGTGACACATGGCTTCCTAATATGGAATACCAAAGATATGATCATAGGCTAATTCATTGTTTTATATATTAAGGCACACTTAGGTTCCTTACATGGTACTCCAATGATATGCTTAGGGAAATAACTTTATACCATTTATAGAGCACAACCAGCATTTCTATGAGTAATTCCATGGATGGTTTTGTAGGGTGATGGGTTAATATTACACTAGGAGTGGTACCTAGGTTACTCTTGTGAAATAGAATGATCAGGCTCTACTTTCCTATTAATAGCATGATTAATTAATCTAAGTGACATATCTACCATGTTAAATAACATAATTGGATTTTTCTAGTCCCTTCAATGCATAATATTCTTATTATAATATTTTTATCAGGTGAAATGACATTATACATATTCATATCTTATACTAAATAAGATAAATGGGGGAAACCTTGGCTATGAGCTAGGTCCTAAGCTTCTTTTTAGATTTAATAATTGTCAATGATAATCATTCGGTGACATTCTAGATTAGGCCAAAAGAGTGTTTATTGGATAGGTTTCCTATTCTATACCTGATCCAACATGTGATTTATGTATTTTTATTCATAACTTATATTATTACCCACAAACTACTTCCTTATATGTTCATGGAGCAGATGGCATTATACATCATTAATGGTGTACTTCTGATTATATCTCACACCATATGTGGCCTACCGATTAGTACCCAGATAAACTTCATGGATGTACATAGGGATAAGGGGGTAGGAATATTTTGGATGCTTGCTTTATATTTACTAGGATGGATTACAAGATAATATTACTGAGCTTCTTCTTTTAATGCTATAGGATATAGATTTTGAAATTTTTTTCATTTTTGTATAGCATGTTTTATATGCCTACTGCTATGTTTCCCTTGTATACCCTTTTTTATATAATAAATTGATAATCATTATATATATATATATATATTGTTTATGTTATTTCACATGGATCTATTATCTACACTTACCTGGATGATTGTTTATACTACTGGTTATTTATTTTGATTCTCCTTTTCATTGTAATTATTTTACTTTTATTCCATGCTCCTAACATGAGGGTATATTCTCTCCACCATACTCTTACTGAACCTCACTACTAATTGTTAGCCTCTAGAATATGTGATTATTTTCTGGAGGCCATGTGACCAGCTGTTCAGCTACACTTATGAGTGAGATGGGTCAGGACATCAAAAAGTGAATTCTTTATGTTTATTTATTTATGGAGTTTTTATAAAGATTTTATAATTATAGATTGTCTATAATTATTTATTTATGAAATGATAATTAATGTTTATCTCATTCTTAAATTTTTAAAATGTTCCTTCATTTATTTTTTACCCATCCTTATTTAATTAAATAATAAAAAGTGTTATATTATGAATGAATATATACTATTGTATAAGTTGGTAAACTTATTATTTTTAATTCAATACCATGTATATAATGAGTTACATGGTAGGTGAAAAATAATATTTAGATACATTATACCAATATAATTTCATTCTATAAGTTATAACCTCAATAATAATGGTTTATTGAGATTTATGTATATTTGGTGCTTGGATTGTATTAGAACTATGGTCACATTGGAGTATTTGTTAGTTGTTAGTGGTAATTTTGGATGTACATATCAATGGATTATTTGTATAACACTATACAGAAAAGTGGGTTCTTGGCCCCTATAACTCTATAGGCTATCATAAATATATTCTGGTTTTATATGATTCTAAACCATTTCCTGAAAGGGTTTCATAAACTATATATATGTGATACATTTGGATATTTATTGATGTTATTAGATTTTATTTTTCTGAGACTATCGCAAATCATGAATATATAAAGTATTATACATTAATATGATTGTAATATAATTTATAGGATATAAAACTAAATAATTTGAAGCATTCATAGTTAAATGGAATGCCTTATATAATATGGTGTGATGTTAAAACTACCTTATAAACCATAGTGTTATATTACTTCTAAATTGATAAATTTTTTGCACTCCAATCATTCAAATGAGTACGTTATTTCCAAACTTGGGTCCTCATTAAATAGATTATATAAAAAGTGTAGAATTTGTATGACCTAATGAGATTACTTTTTTATATCTATCGTGATATTATACTCGAACTTAGTTTAGAAACCCTAAAAGGTAGTATATTAAGGGAATAGATTTTAGATTATCCATATGTTGGTTTTGGGAATTAAGTTGTCAACTGAACTATATAAGATTCATATATGATATTATTGACCTAATGGTCTATTAAATTGAAATGTAATTGGAGAACGACTTAAGCTAAACCAAATAATAGTGAAATATGGATCTTATTCTAATAATAAATATTATTTATATTATTGGAGTAATCATTTTAGTTGGAGTGTATTTTATAAAAGTTATAATTAAATGCTTGTAAAACATGAAACTCATATGATAAAAATTATTATTGTAGATAAAAATTGATTAGACGTAAAACATTACTTTAAGATAAATTTTTTAAAATGATACTCTTGATGGATGGATCATATCAGATTGGTATATAAACAACATTTAAAATCAAATAAAAAAAGTAATTTAAGGGAGGGAAAAATCATTCTAATCAACTGACTAGGGGATTTGGTTAATAATAGGATATAGTATTATTCAAGAGTGATAAAAAGTATATGGAGAAGTATTTTCTATCATTATTGTACCATGGATCCAAATTTTTAATAAAAACATGAGTACATAGATGTTTTAATGTTTATAGATAACAAAAAATGTCTCTATAGAGAACAATCATTGTGTGAGAGATACATGGTTTGGAAGTCACCTTTTAGATACAAATTTACCAAAGCAACATTCATCTATGGTCATATATTTAATATGAATGGATATATAACTAACATTAATAGGCTTATGTATTGTTTAATGATATATATGGTTATATAATTCATTCTATAATCTTTTACTGAAATTTTTCAATTATTTATTGTGAACATCAATGTTAATGTGTTCAACATAATTTACCTAATATCTATAATATTTTAAGGATATATTAGTTGTCCATGAGACCTTCAGGATCTACCATTCTGGTGATAATATAGAGTGAAATGACCCATCCCACTGAGGACCACCCAGGATAGAAATACTCTTAGTGTGATAGCTCGATCCTACCTTCAATAGGCAATAGACTGGTGACTAGGAACAATAATAAATGTCACAAAATTTGGTAAGCCTTTTCCTATATCATCCTACAATAGACACATATCTTTAATTCATGAAATAACCAAAAACACCGATATAAATATATATATATATAATATAAGTCCCTAGCCTTAAACATTACTTAATCTTGAGATATTTCAAGAATACACCTTGTGGATCTTTTCAGGTTTAGTGTTTTAGAGAATTATATCATAAATCATGAATTACATTCCACATTTAAACAACGTGGTTACATAAAAGATTGTATTCATTTTTCCCCATCAATGGAAACATATTTAAACTAAAACATGGATTATTTCTTGACACATCTGTGACACTATCATCATAACATGTACCTTTTCCTTGACCTGTGAAAAACATTTCAAAAACATCGGATGAGTATAAAAAGCTCAGTAAAGGATATAAATGTACGAAAAAAAACATCATTCCATGTATGAAATCATACTTTACTCATAAAACATAAGCATTTTAACACTCCTCATCAAATCGTGAATAAATCATAGAAATCATAAGGCATAAAGGTAACTTGAGGAGTTCATAACATTCTTATGTAGGGAGTAACCGTCTTGGTTACATTTGGAATACCTATCACAGTATATTCCCTAAATATCTTTGGAGAAACCTCAACATTAAAAGGCTTCGCATTACCCAATGCACTGGAGAGCTATATCAGGCTCACCCACCCTTAGTTTTTCATGGAACCACCCGTCTTCATAATAATTCCCAAGAACCATAACATAATCGTATCACATAAAATATGCATAAAGGAAACATAACATTTCCACTTTTCAATCACAAGATATCAATACTACACATTGATATAAAAGAATTACGAAACCCATTTTCAATACCAAAATAAAGTAAAAGTGAAACATTGTATTTATTTTTCTTTTAAAAAAGGTATGGCTTGTAGAGGAAGCGGAAACTCAAATAATGGTCACGGCGGCGGAAAAGTTGTTGTCGCCGCATAAGTATGACAAAAACATTCCCTTTTGTTGTTTAGTAAAATGCTTCATATAAAAAAAGATTCTTTTTGGATAAACATAAAAGTCAAAGGGGTTTATACCCTGTAAAAAATAAGGATTTGTATAAAACAAAATATGCCTCAATGAAAGGAGATTGAGATGAAGTCCCATACCTCGGGTCTGACTTGTCTCGATCATTCTTTAATGTCCTGAATAATAAACATGAGTTAATTTTTACTTTATTAATAACATTTTTCAAGTTCATTATTCTTTTTATATCACTTATTTCCATGTTATAAATATTATGTAATCATTTATGTTAATAATGTTTGTTTTGTCAATATTTGTTCCTTAAGTCGAAAGTGGACTTCTTACAATTACATGTTGTTCGTGTGGTCAAAGGTTCATTATATCCAGAATGATATTAATGACTTGGATATCTTATATATCATATATATCCATCATGTACATGTATTAATAATATTACATAATCATTTAGAGGTAATAAATGAAATGCACCGTTAATGGAGACGGTAAGTCGTACGTACGCATGAACGCTACTTTCATTTCTATGTCATATTAAGGGAATTAAAACTAAATTAGAGATATGTATATTTTAATTCCAGAATTATAATCATCATTTAGATGTAACATACATCATATATATCCATTATATATATGTACTCATAATAGTACATTACATTTGGGTATAAGAAATGAAATGCACCGTTCATGGAGACGGTAAGCCGTACATACGCATGAACCCTACTTCCATTTATATTTCTTATTTAATGGAATTAAAACATAATCATACATAATAGTATTATAATTCCAGTATGGTATCATATATAATATCATTAAATCTATCCTTTATACGTAACACATATGGTATTAACGAATCAAATCACTTTGAGGGGGCGGTAGTCCGCACTTCATAAAATGAAAATATCGCGTTTAACCATAATGTAAACCATAAAGGTATGCCATAAATGAAAAATACATAAGCTTAAGTAAAACATAAACATATTATATATCTTATATAAATATAGTGACATCTTGATGGCCACCTTTGAGGGTGTTAAAAGAATATTGAACAATCATCGTTTCGTGAGGCAAAAATTCACCATCCACAGAAATAGTATGTTCTTTAACCATTAAATGTGGGTGTGTATAAGTGTAGCTTGAGTACTTATTATAAAAACATCCTAGTATATTGAAGATACTGGAGTTGTTACAAAATAAATGAATAAAAAGAGTTTATGGGGTTGGAGAAGAAAAATAAAATAAAAGAACACAAGTGAAGACATTACCTTAAAATCGGGTATCTCTCATTGATTTGAGCTCAAAGGCTTCCTTGGGAAGACTTATTCCCAATGTGAGGATTCTAGGAGTAAGAGAGGTATGTGTAGAGACAAAATGAGTAGGTTTTTTCCGACCCAAAGGCTTTAGAGGTGTGGGTAAGGTGGTAGAGGTGGGGGCCTTTTATAAGAGGAGAGGAGGGTCACTTTTGGAATGTTATAAAAGGTTACTTTATTATAAAATTCTTTTCGGATTTAAAAGGTCCCAAAATTATATATTTAGAGGATAAGGTGATAATATTTCTAAATCCACCCATACAATAGATTTTTTACATGTGATGGTCTTATATTTTACATTATCTTTTCATTTTATCTAAATCGTTAAATAATGAGGTAATCGCTGCATCATCATGGTGTCAAAAATAATTTAATTTATTTAATGTCTAAAAATTATAAAGAAATATCATGATGTAGGAAATCTTTTTATATTTCTAATGAATATTTATATTAAAATATATGACTTGTATAACCCCATTTAAAAACTGTTTTAGTAAAACAACTCATGTTTGTGACATTTTTATTTTAACTTTAAATAAAAAGATATTAATGCCATTTTCCTTCCAAAGTGGCTCCATGGGGTCCCCAAGCTGACTCATGGATATTCTTGGTCGGAAATGACACATCCAATAAATGTAGGACATGTTTCTAGGTCATTTCATATTATTAAAACATTATTTTTACCTTAAACTACACTAATTACCTCTAATCACAATTAATAAACATATAAGTTACTATTCACCAACAAATTATTTTAATCCCATTTAACCACATTTTACTTCCTAATGACAACCATGTATGTCTGATTTTTAAAATTCAAAACACAAAGGTGGTAAAATTTCATTTATACGAAAAATCAGTTTTTTAAGTACCACTTAGTGGTTTCACTATTCATCAAAAATTGATGTTTTCTAGAAAAATACCAAAACTTCACCCTAAGCTATATTTTTGTTCCAAATTAAAAAATGATTTATATTTTATAAAATTAAAATAATATAAGTTACATTAATTAATTTAATAATTAATTCCTGATGTCATGACAAATAGCGTGTTTTTATGGAATAATATATATCAAAAGATTGACACTAGTTTAAGTCCAATTTCAAAGTAAAATTAATTCCAAAGACCACTATTGGATTAAATTGTAAAAATATATTCTAATTTCACTTTAAAACCAATTAAAAATATAATCTAATCATATAAATAAATTTTATTAAAAAGAGGTTTTGAATTAAAATACAACATTTTTCACAATTCATTAAAAAATAATCTTTATCGGAAAAATACCAAATATTTATCCAAAGAAAATTTCAATGTCCCAATCATAAATAATAAGTTTATTTCAACAAATATAGCTTATAAAATTTTCCAAATTTTGATTTAAAAATGGCTTTCCATCAAAAGGCAGTAAAACGATCTTTTAAAAATATTAGTGTATTCCATGCTTAAGATTAGATTTATTCTCATTTCACACCTCTAAACACTATCTAATTAATAACTAGACATAGATAACTATATCTATTATTCATTTATTAATTGGGATGTTACATCCTTCCCCCATTTGGAAAATTGTGTCCCCACAATTTATTTACTTATCGAATAAGTTGAGGTATTTATCCCTCATAGAGTTTTCAGATTCCCACGCTGCCTCTTCAACCATATGGTTTTTCCACAAAACCTTTACCTGGTGAATTACCTTATTTTGCAACACTTGCTCCCTTCGGTCAAGAATCTAGACTGGTTTTTCCTCATAAGATAGATTCTCTTACAACTGAACTACCTCTGGACTCAAAACATGAGATGGATCTGGCATATACTTTCTCAAAATCGAAACATGAAAAACATTGTTTACCTGAGATAAACTCAAAGGTAAAGCCGCTTGATAAGCAACTAATCCAACTTTATCCAGAATTTCATATGGTCCAATGAACCTTGGACTTAGCTTTCCTTTTTTACCAAATCGCCTCACACTTTTCTATGGTGAGACTTTGAGAAAAAAATGATCGCCTACCCCAAAAGAAAGATCCTTCTTCCTGTTGTCTGCATAACTCTTCTGCCTTCTCTGAGCTCTTCTCATGTGTTTCTGTATCAGCTGAACTTTTTCTTCCAAATATTCTACCAATTATGGTCCCATCAGCTTCCTTTCACCCACATCATCCCAAAAAGCTGGAGTTCAACACTGCTTCCCATATAATGCCTCAAATGGTTCCATCTGTATACAGAAATGAAAACTGTTATTATATGAAAATTTAACCAAAGAAAGATGCTGGTCCCAACTTCCCTAATAATCCATCAAAAAAGCACGTAGCATATCTTCCAAAGTCTGAATTTTTCGTTCTGACTGACCATCTGATTGAGGATGAAAAGCTATACTAAAATTTAATTCAGTACCCAATGACTTCTGAAGGCCTTTCCAAAAGTTACAAGTAAACCTGGGATCACGATCAGATACAATGGACAGGGGAACTCCATGAAACCTAACTATCTCTTTAAGGTACAACTGAGAAAGTTGATCTAGAAATAACATATCTATAATAGGAAGGAAATGAGAAGATTTAGTTAATCGATCAACAATAACCCAGATTGCATTATTACCTCGATATGTCCTTGGTAATCCCACAATGAAGTCCATGGATATATTCTCCCATTTCCACTCTGGCACTAGTAGAGGCTGAAGCATCCCTTTCAGTAACTACCACTCTGCTTTAACCTGTTGACATGTCAAACACTTCGCAGTAAAATCAACAATATCCATTTTCATTTCATCCCACCAGTAATACTCCCGAAGATCTCTATACATCTTAGTATTGCCTGGATGAACTGAAAATGGAGAACTATAAGCTTCACATAACAACTCTCTCTTCAACTGTGAATCACAAGGCACACACAATATCTTCCCAAATCTCAAAACAAAATCATTATCAATGTTGAATTCAGAATACTTACCCTTCTGAACCAGCTCTACCTTTTTCTGCAACTCGCTATCTTGCTTCTGTGCTTTCTTAATTCTGTCTGACAGAGAAAATTTCAGTGATACCTAAAACAAAATAGAAGGACATCCTGCACCGACAACCTCTATGAAAAATTTCATCAAATCCTTAATCAAAGGATCATGTTCCAAATGCAATATTATTAATAAAGCATTACATTTTCGACTCAAAGCATCATCCACTTTTTTTTCTTTTCCCAGATGGTAATGAATTGTATAATCATAATCCTTGATTGATTCTAGCCATATTTTCTGTCTCATGTTCAATTCTTTCTGAGCGAATATATACTTTAAACTTTTATGATTGGTATATATTTTACACTTTACTCCATACAAATGATGCCTCCAAAATTTTAAAGTGAAAACAACAATAGCTAATTCCAAATCATATGTAGTGTAATTTACCTCATGAGTTTTCAACTATCGTGAATCATAAGCAATTACCTGATCATTCTGCATTAGGATGCAACCAAGTCCTTTTAATGAAGCATCACTGAAGATAAAAAACTCACCATTCCTGGAAGTTAGTTCCAAAACTGGAGCATTCACAAATCTTCTTTTCAGTTCCTGAAAACAGTCATCACATTCTTTTGTCCAGATAAACATAACACCCTTCCAAGTTAGCTTAGTCATTGGACTAGATAACTGTGAAAAATTTATAACAAACCTTCGGTAATAGCCTGAAAAACCAAGAAAGCTACGGATATCAGTTACATTTGTGGGTCTTGGCCATTATTCAACAACTCTTGTTTTTACAGGATCAACATTTATCCCATCATTAGAAACAATATGACCAAGGAAAGAAATTGGTTGCATCCAGAACACACACTTGCTGAATTTCCCATACAATTCCTTTTCTTTTAAGGTTTACAAAATAACCCTTAAATAACATTCATTATCCTCTTTACTTTTAGAAAACACCAAAATATCATCAATAAAAACAACCAACATTTTTCACCTGAGTCAACTGAACCATCACTGCAAAAAACTGTTTAGTTCTGATTCTGACCATCTCAGGATACTGATTTGAAAGGTCATTTCCCTCAGTATGCCTTCTCAGAAAAGCTGTTCTCTTTCCTCTATGGAAAACCATTCTTAACACATAAATATCTTAGGTGAAGAAACATGATAATATTTAAATTCTATATAATTTCAATCATACCATCAATTAATTTATAATTTAACAATTTTCAAACTCCTAAAGTTGTCTAAACAGACCTCTGATACCAACTATAAGGCCCCAGCCTTAAGCATTACATAATCTTGAGATATTTCAAGAATACACCTTGAGGATCTTTTCAGGTTTAGAGTTTTATATAATTAGATCATAAAACATTAATTACAATCCACATTTATTCAAAGTGGTTACATAAAAGATAGTATTCGTTTTTCCCCATCAACAAGAACATATTTAAAATAAAACATGGATTCTTTCTTGACACTTCCTTGATACTATCATCATAACATGTTCCTTTCCCTTGACCTTTGAAAAACATTTCAAAAACATGGGATGAGCATAAAAAGCTCAGTAAGGGATATAAAAGTACGAAAAGAAAACATTAGTCCATGTATGAAATAATACTTTACTCATAAAACATAATCATTTTAACATACCTAATCAAATCATAAATAAATCCTAGAAATCATAAGGCATAAAGGTAACTCGAGGCATTCATAACATTCTTATGTAGGGAGTAACCCTCTTGGTTACTTTTGGAATACCCATCACAGTATATTCCCTAATTCTCTTCGGATAAACCTCAATGTTTAACCCCTTCGTGTTACCCAATGGATTGGAGAGCTATATCGGGCTCACCTGCCCTTACTTAATCATAGAACCACCCGTCTTCATAATAATTCCCAAGAACCATAACATAATCGTATCACATAAAACATGCATAAAGGAAACATAACATTTCCACTTTTGAATCACAAGATATTAATACAACAAATTGATATAAAAACATTATGAAAACAATTTTCAATACCAAAATAATGTAAAAGTAAAACATGGTATTTATTTTTATTTTAGAAAAAGGTATGTCTTGTAGAGGAAGCCGAAACTCAAATAATGGTCATGGCGGCGGAGAAGTTGTTGTCGCCGCATATGTACGACAAAAACATTCCCTTTTGTCGTTTAGAAAAACACTTCGTATAAAAAGTATTCCTTTAGGATAAATGTAAAATTCAAAGAGTTTTATAACCCTTATAAAATAAGGTTGTGTATGAAACAAAATATGTCTCAATGAAAGGAGATTGAGACGAAGTCCAATACCTAGGGTCCGACTTGACTCGATTGTTCTTTAATGTCTTGAATAATAAACTTGAGTTAATTTCTACATGCTTAAGAACATTTTTCAAGTTCATTATTACTTTTAAATCACTTATTTCCATGTTATAAACATTATGTAATCATTTATGTTAATAATGTTTGTTTTGTCGATATTTGGTCCTTAAGTCGAAACTGGACTTCTTACAATTATGTGTTGTTCGTGTCGTCAAAGGTTCATTATATCCAGAATGATATTCATGACTTGGATATCATATATATCATATATATCCCGCATATATGTGTATTTATAATATTACATATTCATTTAGAGGTAATAAATGAAATGCACTGTTCATGGAGACGGTAAGCCGTACGTACACATGAACGCTACTTTCATTTCTATGTCATATTAATGGAATTAAAACTAAATGAGAGATATGTATATTTTAATTCCAGAATTATATTCATCATTTATATGTAACATACATCATATATATCCATTATATATATGTACTTATAATAGTATATTACATTTGGTGATAAGAAAAGAAATTCCCCGTTCGTGGAGACGGTAAGCCGTACGTACGCATGAACGCTACGTCCATTTCTATTTATTATTTAATGGAATTAAAACATAAGGATACATAATAGTATTATAATTCCAGTATGGTACCATATATAATATCATTAAATCTATCCTTTATACGTAACACATATGGTATTAACGAATCAAATCACTTTGAGGGGGTGGTAGTCCACACTTCCTAAAATGAAGATATCACATTTAACCATAATGGAAACCATAAAGGTATGCCATAAATGAAAAATACAGAAGCATAAGTAAAACATAAACATATTATATATCATATATAAATATATTGACATCTTAATGGCCACCTTTGAGGGTGTTAAAAGAATATTGAACAATAATCGTTTCGTGAGGCAGAAATTCCCCATCCACAGAAACAGTATGTTCTTTAACCATTAGATGTAGGTGTGTGTATGTGTAGCTCGAATACATCTTATAACAACATCCTCGTAAATTCAAGATACTGGAGTTGTTACAAAATAAATGAATAAAAAGAGTTTAGGGTGTTGGAGAAGCAAAATAAAACAAAATAACACAAGTGAAGAAATTACCATAAAATCGAGTATCTCTCTTTGATTTAAAATCAATGGCTTCCTTGGGAATACTTCTGCCCAAAGTGAGGCTTCCAGTAGTAATATAGGGATGTGTAGAGACAAAATGAGAAGGGGGTGGCCGAGCCAAGGTCTTGAGAGGTGTGGGTAAGGTGGTAGAGGTGGGGGCCTTTTATAAGAGGAGAGGAGGGGAAATCTTGGAAAGTTATAAAAGGTTACTTTATTATAAACTTCTTTTCAGATTTAAAAGGTCCCAAAATTATATATTTCAAGGATAAGATGATAAGAGTTCGAAATTAACCCATCCAATAGGTTTTTGACATGTGTGGATCTTAGATGTTACATTATCTTTTCATTTTATTTAAATCGTTAAATAATGAGGTAATCGCTGCATCATCATGGTGTCATATATAATTTAATTTATTTAAGGTCTAAAAATTATAAAAAAATATCATGATGTAGGAAATCTTTATAGATTTCTAATTAATATTTATAGTAAAATATATGACTTGTATAACCCCATTTAAAAATTGTTTTAGAATAACAACTCATGTTTGTGACATTTTTATTTTAACTTTAAATAAAAAGTTATTAATGTCATTTTCTTACCAAAGTGGCTCCATGGGGTCCCCAAGTTTACCCATGGATTTTCATGGTCAGACATGACACATCAAATAAGGGTAGTACATGTGTCTAGGTCATTTCATATTATTAAAACATTATTTTTACCTTAAACTACACTAATTATCTCTAATCGCGATTAATAAACATAAAAGTTACTATTCACCAAAAAATTATTTTAATCCCATTGAACAACATTTTACTTCCTAATGGAAACTACGTATATTGGATTTTTGAAATTCAAAACACAATGGTGGTAAAATTTTATTTAAACAAAAATCAGTTTTTTAAGTACCACTTAGTGGTTTCACTGTTCATCAAAAATTTATGTTTTCTAGAAAAATACCAAAACATCACCCTAAGCTATATTTGATATTACGAATTAAAAAATTATGTCTATTTTAAAAAATTAAAATCATATAAGTTACATTAATTAATTTAATAATTAATTCCCGATGTCATGACAAATATCGTGTTTTTATGAAACAATATATATCAAAAGATTGATACTAGTTTAAGCCCAATTTCAAAGTGAAATTAATTACAACGAACACTATTGGATTAAATGGTAAAAATATATTCTAATTTCACTTTAAAACCAATTAAAAAGATAATCTAATAATATAAATAAATTATATTAAAAAGATGTTTTTGAATTAAAATATATTCTAATTTCACTTTCACATTTTTCACTATATAAATAAGTTTATTTTGACAAATATATCTTATAAAATTGTCAGAAGTTTTATTTAAAAATGGTTTTCCATCAAAAGGCAGTAAAATAATATTTTAATAATTTTAGAGTATTACATGCTTAAGATTAGATTTATTCTCATTTTAAGCCTCTAAAAACTATCTAATTCATAAATATACATAGATAACTATATATATTAGTCTTTTCTTACTTGGGATGTTACATATAAACAACTGAATTGTATATAATAAATTCATGACAAATAAAATACATTTTCAATACCATAAAGGTATATAATAAAGTAATTATACATCCCACTATTGTAGGTTTATATAAAATCCATTCATGTGATTTGTGTTGAATAAATGAATAAGATGCATGTATTATTAAGATATAACACACTTAAACTTCATCTAATAAGATGTTTCATCCATTATGAATAAAAAGTATAGATCATTTATGTTATTAAATAATTATTCATTGATCATTTCCATGAATTAATGCTCTACTGTGTGTAACTCTATGGTTTCATGCGATGGAACCCAAATCATTTTAATATAGAAAATGTTCTTCATGAAATTTATAAAATCAACGATGGATATATAAAAATATATGATCTTTTCCAATTGGTGGTTATATAATTTTCTTTCACTGATGATACATTCTTCATCCTCAAACACCATTTTTCATATAGTGGAGGCACTATAACCCTTTCATTATTTGGGAATTCTCCCAAAATATTAATAGATATCTATTTAACTATCTACTACCGGGATTTAGAAGAATATGTTTTCAACTTAAATTAATCTTCATTAAAGAATATCCATTGATTTAAGATGATTTTCAGAGCTCATGTAACAACTAAATAACATGTATTTATGGTTCACTATTTTACAATAATATTTAAAATTTAATTCCTAAATATAGATCAGGGAATTTCTAGGTTTTACTCCAATTACAATGAATATTTTATTATCAAAATAAACCCCTCACTAGTGTCAGAGCCTGATTTTTACTGATTAAATAGATTTTTTTTCTAGTTTTCTAATTATAATGGAATATAATGAAACATTATGTGGAACGTTTTCCATTAAGTTTTTGGGTAAAAGTAATAACATATTATATTTATGTGCATGGGAATGTGAAAATTTCATCGTTTAATTACACATATATAGACTCCCTAAAATACATACACATAAAGGTAGATATAGAATACCTTTACACAAATACAGAATCTTTATTAGCTCATAAAAAGGTGATTTGATGTTTTCTTATACGTGATGGGCTCTTGTGAATGTTGTGAAAGACAAACCTTTATATTATAGGGTCTAAATAAAGGTAATTCATACCAATCCATAATGTGAGAGATTTCATGTAAGGGTGATCTGATAGTTACCTTTACATGAAGTGTTCACATAAAGTTAAATGTTCAGTCACCTTATGTATTATATTTTATGTAAGGGTTATGGAAATCTACCCTTATATGGATAGTATAAATATAGGTAATTGTTGGGTATCCTTTTTCAATATGGGTATTCTTTATAAGAGTAAACAAGAATGATTTAAAAACTATTTTTATGACAACTAAAAAAATATGCTTGATAAAATATTTATAAAACATAGTAAAATGTTTATTTTGGAATATATAAAATTTATAAAATAATTATAAAATAATTAATTATAACCTATTTATAATTAATTAATTAAATTTCAATAAAAATTACAGTAAAAAATATTAAATGTAAATATTTCTAATTCATTTTTCTATATTATATTTCTTAGCTAGTGACACAGAAATAAAAGATTTTATTTATATATGAAAATGATTACTTTTCAAAAAAATTATAAATTATATAAAAGGGGGAAAAATAAAAATGTGTTTATATTTATAATTTGTAAATGTTTAGGAATAATTATAATTTTTTGTTCCAATTAAAGTGGCCTTATTTGGATATTATTCAAACCTTACTAAAAAATATTTTATCTACGTTTTTTGAAAATAAAAAAAAATTATACGATATTTATATTATGCTAAATGTTAAAATAATATAAATTGAATTTTTGAATGTTTATAATTCATAAAATACCATATATTAATTCTATATAATAAAAAATGTAAAAGGTTTGAATTAAAATGAGTATAAAATGTTTATATTCATGACTATTGAATATCCACAATTCAAATATAATTTATAAAATATTTATAAATAGCATTTATTTATAAATTTTTGTAACATTTTTTCTCATTTTTAAATATTCTAATTGTTAATTTATTTAACATTTATTCCATTATTTATTCATGATTAGTAAATATATTATGAATTTTGAATACTGTGTTTGATTTATTTTAATTGTTTAACTCCTTCTAGGAGTTATAGCCTTTCATTATATGCTAGGAATTTACTCAAAAAAAATTCTTTTACCTTCACCTTGATTTTTCTTTTCAATTATTCAATTAAAAATAGCACTTAAATATAGTTTTTTCAAATTGTGTGTTAGAGATATCATGAATTGGATTCTCGCATGAGTAAATTCTCTATGGTTAGAGGGACTTGGGGTTCAACTTCCTATCATCCTTAAAGATTTTTCATTTTCTATAAAGGTGAATTGGGTTGGCTATCTGTCTCTATGCTCTTATACACGTGAATATTTTCAATCTGATATGACTCATTGACTTTATAAAAAAACTTCATATACTTTATAAATTTGATTCATTTGGATATTAATGAATATAATTTTATTTTTTTGGAATTCAACACAAACATGTGTGTTTTATAAATATTTGAACATTAATATGGTGTGAAAAAATTAATTTTTTGGTGGAAATTAAGATTCCAAAACTAAATCATTTTTAGAATTCATTAAAAAAATGAATAAAACATGAGAAAATAAATAGTTAGAAATATATAAAAGTTAGTAATTTAACATGTGTATGATGTATATTGACGTGGTGATATCATTAAAATCCCTTTAAACATTGATTGTGTGATTCATTCCAATGTGTTAATTTTTATGACCTCAATCATCCAATAAGATAGTTTTGTGTTATATTTAACTAGGTATAAATTATATTATTTAAGGAAAGAATATAATAATTGAAACCTGATTGTACTATTGGGTAGTTTTTTCTATAAATCTTGGTTCCCTAAGAATAATCAATAGTGAAATTTTTTTATTGTTTCCTTTGGGTAAAACTAGCTATAAATCTTGATGTTTAGGGTACCATAAGAATTGAGTTCTATGAATTCATATAATGCATTTACATAAAGGTTTATCAACTTAGGTATCCAAGAGTATAAACTATTGTTATTAGGATTTTTCCCTATCTAAATTACTTGGTTGTGAGAAGAATATAAAATCGGACTCCTTACATGGTGAATTATAGATCCTGAATCACAAAATTATCATGATATAAGGGGTCAGGATTTTTAATAGGATCACTTTCATTAAAATATCATGAATAAGAAACAACATGTTATAATCCCAACTTGTTTTTATTTTTTATAGATTATTACATACTAAATGACAATCAGTTTGATATCATTTATAGTTATGACCTATAAAATAGTTTAATATTGGTATATAGGGTTGGGAACTGTTCTCAAAGAGATACATTATATGAAACTGAATATTGTTTTTTTTATATTAATGCCACTAACTATGAATCATTGTTTTTAGATAATCAATGTAAATTACACATTTATGCTGACAAAAATTCTCAAATACATGAATAATTTGATGATGTGAGGTGTAGGCCTTGATGTTGATAATGGAGAAAATATATTTTTATTAAAAGTGGGGACTTGTGATCTATGTCTACCCAGTGGATTAGTCATATAATTTAAAAATAATTACTATATTCCCACCAGATATGGAAATTTTATTTCTGTATCTTTTTTTGATAATATAGGATTTTCAATCATTATTAAGAATAATATTTGTTCAATATATAAATATGAAATTTTTTGTGTTGTTTTAAATATAATTAATGGTTAATTTATTCTAGATAAACATAATCCTATTTTTAAAATTCTAAATTAGAAGGCCTGGGCCGATTCGAACCTCATACCTTTGGTATTATTTTATTAGAAATTTATACGAAACACATGTTTGAAGACTCCATAGATTAGGATTATTGGAATTATTTTATTATGAATCTTTTGATACATGAAAATATTTTTGTTTGGGAAAATGGACCAAGGAAACTTTTTGGAGAAAATTTGAAATGGAAATTGGAATATTGGATCCTACACATAGTGACCTATGTGGATTAATGAGTACTTGATAAAGTGGTAGTTTTATGTACTTATTTACTATTAATAATGACTTCAGTCAATACGGTCATGTATTTATGATGATACACAAGTATGAAACGTTTGAAAACGTATAAGAGTTTCATAATGAAGTGTTTAATCAACTAGGAAAAATTATTAAGATTCTATAATTATATTAGGGTTGTGAATACTTGATCTATGAATTTACTGATCATCCACGGAATTATAGAATTGTTCTATAACTCACTCCAATTAGAACACCAAAATTAAATGGTGTTTCTAGGATGTTGAATCAAACATTTATTATCATGATTTAGTCAATGTTGTGTTGATGAGACATTCTATTTCATTCCTCGTTTAGGATCTGGAAACTATTACATTTCTAAAAAGGCATTCTTCATATATATAATTACTGAAGACACCATAAGATATATGGGATGGGAAATGTACTAAAACTAATTTTTGAAGTATTTGAAGTAGTGAATAACTCTTATGATTATTGGATTCAGATAACCTTATCCTCAAATCAGATAGCTTTTTGATTGTTGGTTATCCAAAGAAATTGATGGTATATTATTTCTCTAATCCTACCAAACACAAAATGTTTATTGCACAAGAGACAATTTTCCTTGAAAATAATGATTTATGTTGAGGATTATGTGGTATTAAAGTTATACATTGAGAAGTTTAAGGCCAACTTACTAAAATTGTTCCTGAGATGGAAGTTTTAGTATTTTCACAAATAGATATAGGAGAAAAACTTACTCAAGATACAAAAATATCTCAATGGTCTTGTAGTATTTTTTGGGAACCTAAGAGATATGGATTTCTCATTGATAATGCTGATGAAGAAACACTTATATGATATGAACATAATATTAACCAAGAGTCTATTGGGAGTTCTGATTCAATAACATGGTTAAAGGTCATGGAATTTTAGATACACTCAACGTACACTAACTAAGTTTGGAACATAGTAGATGCACCTAAAAGGGTAAGATCCATGGGGTTTAAGTTGGTTTTCATTATAAAATTTTGTACTAATAGAATAGTGTCTACCTATAAATAATTCTTAGTGGAAAATAAATTCATGGTAACAAGTATTAGGACACATTTTCATATGTTGTGACGATAAAGTCCATTCAGATTTTTCGTTACATTGTATCCCATTATGATTATAAGATATTTCTAATAAATGTCAAAACCAATTTCCTTAGGGTAAATTTACATGAATAAATTTATATGATAAAACATAAAGGTTTTTAATATATAAATGTGACTCATATGATATTATAGTTTCAATGATCCATTTATGTATTGAAAAAAACATCCCAGGGTTAGAATATCAAATTTTTTGATGAAATAAACGATTTTATATTCATTAAGAACATGAATGATTCTTGTGTATAAAATATTGTTAGTGGGAGTACAATAGTATTTATAACATTCTATGTAGATGACATACTACTTATTGAAAATGGCATCTCAACAATTCATCCAATAAAGGTGTGGTTGGGTAAATGTTTCATAATTAATAACAAGGTGGAATCAATCATTATACAAAGAAAGAAGAACTATATTGAGATAACTAATAATATTCTTGGACTAGGTAAAAACACATATATTACTAATGTTCTAATGTTTTTTAACATGGAGAAATCACAAATGGGGTCTTGACTAGTGGATTATGGGATAAATATTAGAATAATTCATGATCCTTTTAAAGATTTAGAAATGATGGATATGATTCATTATATTCCCTATGTTGGATATATAATGTATGTAATTTTGTGTGATCTACCATAAGTCTCTTATTTTTTCATCATAAGGATTAGAGAAGAATGAAATCCATGTTTGAGTCACTATATTTTTTTAAAGAACATTATTATGTATTTGATGAGGACTCAGAATATATCCTTGTTCATTAGAGGATATGATAAACATTATATAAAGGGTTATATATATTCTAGTTTTCAAAATAACAAAGTTAAACTAAAATATCAATATTGAATTTTTTTACTAAATGGGGTAGCAATCAATTTAAAGTGTTCTGATAAAGATACCCTAATATAATTGGGAATATTGGTAGAATACCTCATTGTATCTAATTCTATGAAAGAAGTTATTTGGATAATGAAGTTCATTATTGAACTTCTAGTAGTTCATAACATTGAGATGGATCATTATGTATATTGTGAAAAAAATGGTCCTATTTCTTGAACTAAGGAACATCAGTCTCACCGAAGGGTCAAAAAAACCTTTAAAAATATCATTTTGTATAATTTATTGTTGATATGGGTGACATTAAGATAATTTTGGGGGATATAAAGAAGAACATAGAATTTTTAATGACAGAACCATTTCCAAAACAATAACAATAGTTTTATATAAAATCTCTAGGTGTAATACACATGAGATACAAGTTGTAATGGTTGTAAAATATATCTTGTTATTGAAATAATGTAAATCCATAATTATCAATCATTATTGTGTGATTCAATTTCTTTTACATGAAAGGTTGAATGATAATATCCCTTTAAAGTAAAACATTGAGTTATCCCATGTCAATGGTAAATGTGGAGTAATTTTGGTTATGATTATATATTAAGATTAGAATTTATATAATCTTGTACACATTAATAATATTTGAGTATGAGATAATAATAGTATATTCATGACATAATATATATAGACTTACTGGTTGAACTTTCCAAAAAAAGTATATCTCATGGAATGTTATAAAATCATGAATATATTTAGGTTTTTCTTATTATTATTAATCCGTCTAATCTAACCTTGGAGAGATACTTAGAATGAGAAACTTCATACTTTTATACTCTAATTTTGAAATTCAATCTCTAGAATTAGATTATACAGGGGTGGTTATGTTTTTTTCTGATAATTCTTTGTATTGAGAACAATAAATATGGGATATTTTTACTTTTATTATGAGTAAATATATTTTTCCCTTGATTGAATTAGATTATGGAAATTAATGTCCATGTTAAGTAGAGTTGCATAAGATTTTATCAACTACTTATATGAGATACATTATATTTTCCCATCCATAATATGAATTACAAGTGATTTATTCATTAATTTTCATAGTCTTTCTCTAAGAATCAATAAAAGATGATTTGGCTATACTAGATTGACATGTTCCACCACTAGTGGTTACTTTATTTCAGGGTAAAAGGGATTATATGTATATATATGATTCATATAATATAAATTGTGGTGGGAATGATAATATATTGATATAAACCAATATTCTCTAAATATAATAGATACAAGACTATTGAAATATTATGTTTTCTACATATATTTATGGATCACTTTCTAGGAAAAGAAGTCATCACAAATATCAGTAACAACCATTCCCTTCCATATATCATTATGGATCATTTGATGTTATCTTCATACAGTCCAAAATATCTCCACATCCATTAATACAATATTTTAATAATTTACCATCTGCATAATCAAAACAAATATGGGAAAAATACAATTAAGGTGAGAGTGTAAACATATTCAAGATGATTCCATGAAACCATAAAAGAAATACATGGAAAAAACAAAACTCAAAATTTTGACCAATAATGTGGCTAAGGGTTATAAAAATAAGGATTTGGGATTCACTATAACTACAAGTATCAAGGATTTTGTGTTTTATCGATCATCTATGAACCAATAATTGATTTTTGAATCTCATAAAAAACATGGGATTCATGAAGTACAAAAAAATCCACATTGTCTCAAGTCAATAGCCCAACTTAATGTAACATTATATTGGTATCCAAGGGTTTCCTAGGGAGTTAAAAGTATAAAAGTATCCAACCAGGTTACCCTTTATGTTATCCACATCACTATAAATACCTACAAAGGGGGTACCACTCTTGTTATAGCTTTTTAATCAGTTGGGGGATACATCACTATACTCTATTATTGAGTTGAAATTTTATAAATCCTATAGGGTAACCCACACCTTGAATAAGTATAGGTGTTTTCCATGGGTTCTATAACCCCTAAAATTATAAATAACCATCTATAAGTTGACCCACATAACCTCTATGGAACTGTAGTGTGGGATCCACACATTTCTTGAGAGTAAGTATCGGTTTCGAGGATAACTGATCCTAGTGGAGGTCCAACACATCATCTGAGATCTAAGATGGGTGTACTAAATCCATAATTAGAGGACCCATTCCCTATGTTTTTTGGGGGTAACAAACCCTATCTATGATAAGGGTGAAATACACCCTGATATAAACTTTCCACCATGGGTTTAAAACCTTGATAATACTCTAACATCCACACCTAAAACCATTCATCATCACTATAGAGATAAATCCATAAATTCATTATCATTGCTTAGATTAATACATAGATAATTAAAAAACCATTTCATTGAAATATATATTTAAAATTCATTGAATATATTATTCATTTTCTTGAAATAGATGCATAATGAATAAGTTCCAGAAAATGTCCACACAGGTGGAATATGGCTATGTGGTGGCCCCAAGGAATAACACATGGCATGATAGGGTGGGGGTGCAATTCCATAACATGTGGTTTATACTCCATATGGGGGAATCACAGGATCACATGTAACCCACACACGCCTCACCACTTAGGTCTAGTTAGTTAAACATAACTTGGGCTCCAGTTCTCACCTAACCATGAGGATGGTTGAGTAAGAACATGTTTCTCCACACATAGGGTTTCCCATGAGCCTCACACATTGTCCCAACCCATCTAGATTAGCCTTTATGCTACCCAACTCAGGGGTAGCCCACCCACTCTCATTAACACCAAATCCATCCATATCGAATATCAAGGTCCATCTGATCCTAATAGATCATATGGTTGAAGGAGAAACCCTATATACCTATATTTTTTCTTCTCATGACGTAATGATCTGAGTGGTCTTGGACTAATACAGTAACGGTCACCCATACAGCCAGCCCCTGCCTCACTATAGTTTTCCTCTAATGCTACCTTCTACCATCACCACCGAACACTATTATATTCATCCTTATTGTTGATTTTTAAGGGATCCCCATTCCTAACACCCCTGCATGAGGATGTGCATATATTTTGGGTCAACTGTGTCACTACCTATATCCATCATCAATTTACAAATTACTTCTGAAAAAAATCAACAATAATCATGCCAAATATAACTACATATGTGATTATGATCGCCCCAAAGTGAAACCAGTGGTCAATGTGTCAATCAGTGGAATTTGACTGATTAATGTGAGAATAAAACTATTTAGAAATAATGATATTTTTGTATACCAAAAATAGAAATATCCATACGAAATATAAAAAATGACATGGGGAAACAATAATTTTCATATATAATGGATGATAATTATTTCAAAACACCATGAGTAAACATTTTTGGGATGAGATTCTAGATTTATAAGATTGTAACTCACAAAAAATTCATAAATTGTGGTTGAAAAAATCCATAACAATTAAAATAGAAGGAAAAATTCTAGGATATGTTATTTTATTCAATTAATTAGTATGATGAAGATCGAATAGATCTAAAGGAAAAAATTTATACCTCAATGGGCAATCTATATATAATCAATTAATTATTGATTTAATGGTGTTGATTATCATTTTTATTCATTTTGATCATTAATGATGTCACTTATCTGGTATAATTCCCTTGATCTAGTGTCTTTTTCTCCATGATCTATCCTCTCATCCCACAAATCTTTATAGGGTTTACATAGATGAAAATGGGGGGGGACCAAGGGAGAAATTATAATATATATTTTTTAGGAGAAATAATTCACAAGATAAAAATTTGATCATTATAAAGAAGTAAATTTCATTAAATTTATCACCCACGACGATTAATCTTGGGAAATTGGGTGTACACCAAAATAAAACAACTCTTAATGTAAACCCTCAATTCCATACACAACCTTAGAATGGTTCTCATATTAGATGTTTTATTCATAATAAAATTAAAATAATTCACAAATATACACACACTTACAAAAAATAATATATTTTATATAATACATTATTAATGAGGCTCTAAGATGATCTAAACATCCCAATGGCTTAACAACCCATCTATAAAATAATTTTGGAAGTATTTTAATGGTTCAAATCAAAAAAAATAGATGATATTTCCCCCCCCCCCCCACATTTAAAATTTGTTCATCCTTTTAAACGTAAAAATTAGTGATCCACTGTACGGGATCATAGAAAACAACCTCATGATAAAAATCTCTCAACTTCATATTTATTATCATCATCTTATTGGTTCCAACATCTAAATTAAATTGAAGAAAAACCACCCAAGATAGGAACACACAGTAACACCATGAGATGTTGTTTAAAAATATTAGATAAATTTAATCTTTATGATATTTTGTGGGGAACACAACACCATGTTTAACTTCTGTTTATTGAAATAATTGTTTTAGCTTGAATTACATGAAATAATGAGTGTAGATTTCATTACACACAATATTAAATTAAAGCAAAATGTGACATATTATTAAAATATTATTACATAATATGATATTTTTTAGATATCCTTTGTAATTGTGGGTATGATTATGATTAACTAAAATATGAAAATATATATTTTAAATAGGTACATATAGTTTATTCTTTATTTATAAATTAATTATGAATTAACATAAAAAATTCAAAATAAAGGAAAACTATTTCTAAAAAAATATTTTTTTCACACAGATACATATTACCTCAATAAATTAAATAAATCTCTTTTGTTGAATGATTTTAACATAATTTATATGTTATATATTCAATAATATTTTAAAAATTAATTTTATTAATTATATTGTTAAGAGATAATAATGGAACTAATTTTATGATTAATAAATAATTTTGTTTAAAAAAACAGTTGTATCACCTTTTACACGCTTATTTTTAAAATTAATTTTTTTGGATTCTATAATAAAATTAAGAAATATATATATTTTTTAATTCATCATGTTAAAATTAACTTCATGTAAAATTTTTATAATTTTATGAAAATATAAATTTTTTTATAAATAGTGAAAAACATTGGTTTTTATTATGAATTTTCTTTTATTTTAATTTTTGTTAAGACCGGATTAATTCTGTTTTATTAGTAAATAATTTCAATTATATATCTATTAATCTGTTTGAGGTCATTGGAGTCAATTTCATATTGATTTTAAAAAAAACCTTTTATGCTTTGGAAGATTTTCTTTTTAGAAAACTACTTTTCCGTCGTGTATGAAGGATTATTTTTACCTTAAAATTTTTCACATATATGGATGGGATTTTGAAATATAGTTTCAATATATTTTACGAAATAAAAATTATATTATTTAATAAGTAAAAATTAATTTTTGACAACTATGAATAGTAAAAGCAGAAAAGATTAATTACCACGGCTAAGGTGAAAATGGGTTTACCAAGGGTTAAACTAAAAATATAGGGGTTTAAATTACCTATAAAATTGTAAAAAAAACGTATTTTATGGACATATTTTAACCTTATAACCTCTAGGGATCTATAATAAGACATTTTGGGGGCATTTGGAATGTGAAAAATCTGGGCACACCTTTTTCTTTTAAAATATTACATGTTTCTCGCCCACCACTCTTATAAAAGGCCTCCCCCTATCCTCTCCTCTTCACACATCAAAAACCATTTGTTTTGGATAGTAAATATCAAAATTTATTCCTCAATTCTCTCTAAATGACATAAAATTCTTATATTTTTTATAAATATATACTATGGATAATTTTGGTGAAAACTAAAAGAAAATGTCTGAAGAAGAGGTAACACCCATAACCTATCATTTTATTTCATTTCTTCCTAAATATCATTAAATTCATTTTAAACCATTATGATATAATAGAATTATTATTTTAAATATACTTATACGTTATTATGTTAAATTTATAGTATAATTCCTCCACATCCTCCATCAAATGGAATACAAAATTATCATTCATGTGTACGGCGGACTACCGCCCCGTGAACCGATGTCATTCATTTTTTCATTACCACCTCTCATGGATAGATATAAGAATGGATTAAATATTTTTATATTATATATATTATTATAATTTTATAATTTTTATATCAGATATACCTTTTTATTTTCTATTCAATGGGAATATGATAATGTCACTTGTGTGTACAGTGGACTACTGCCTCATAAAGCGATGTGATTCGTTCGCTCATTACATAAAAATAAATAAGGATGGGTTTAATGAAAATATGTGATATATGTGAGATAAAAAAGATTATTTAATAGTATTATATTATTTACCTTTATTTCTTTAAATCCATCTAGAATTTGGAAATAACTTTCGTCCATACATACACCCAACTGTCTCCGTGAACTGTTTATTTCATTTTCTATCAGTAATTATTAGGGATTACTTTAGATGCATATGTACTTAATATATATGATATTTTTGTAATTCTAATAATCTGTATATTCTTGAACCATGATAAAATAAAGAATATCAAAATAAATGAAATCAAGGTATACAAGAAAAACAAAGAAGTTATTAGCTGAAATGTAACTTTAACATGGAATTTTTAATAAATGGGTAATAAAAGTTCATTATAAAATCACATATGGTTTTTTATATATAAGAATTTTTATTAAATATATTTATAATAAATATATATATATTGTAGGATTTAATGTGTATGAAGGTAGTATATATTTAAGGTATGGGATTCTCATCTCATTTTATTTTCTGTGAGAGACTTACCATATTCACCATTTGATTCAATTTTGTGATGTACATACATACCATGAATTTATTTTTTATAATTATATAGATATTTATGGGTATTTAAATATCCATTTTAGTATCTCTATTTCAATGGATATATGGTTCAAAAGATACCATAGTTATTGTTTATTTAGGTCTCCATTTGTCTTCTTTGGGATATATGTAATTCTATACAACTAAATTCTTATAGGAGGTGTATATATATCCCAGTTAACATGAAATATCATGAATTTATTTATTCGCATTATATTATATGTTTTTTTAATTTAATCCTTTCATTGGTATTATGATTAAATGTTACTAATGTTGTAAGGGTTTTAGGTTACAATCTCATCATTTATCCGAATTATTTACGATTAGTTCTTCAATGATAAAATATTATTATCTATCTCTCAAGAAACTCATTTACTTTCCCCTACTATGATTATTTAAATATAATAAAGTTATACATTAACATTACACTCTTAACGTTTTAAAGATACATATATATTGTTTTTAATAAAAAAACATCATTATTCTCTCTTCAATAAAAATACCTTTTTCTTCTATATCTATGTTTTCTAAAAAAAATTAAAAAATTATTTAATATTTTCCAAAAAATATTATAGAACTTTTTTATGCATGTTTTACTTTTAAAATAAATTGAAATTAATGTTCATGTAATTTTCTATACAATTATCCATCAAATTTAACAAAAATATGTGAAATTAATCATTGTTTAAAAGTGTACATCATGAATTGTATTATTCACAATCATGACCACTCATTGTTTTAAATATTCCTATCTATGTTTCCAATGTTTTTCTAAAATAAAATGTTTTTTAAAAAATTTTAATGTTTTAAAAAAGTTCCACTCAAAGTGAAAAGTTTATTTTCCTCATGCAATATTTTAAATGAATCTTAAAGCATCCATTATGAATTTCCAAGGTAATTTTCATTGAAAAGGTTTTTTTAAAAAAAAAATTCTTAATTTTTTCATATTTAAAAAGTCATATTCCTCAAGAAATGTTTTAAATGACTCTAAAATATAATTTTATATGTTCTTAATGTTATTTTCAAAAAATATTATTTTGAAAATGTTTTATGTTTTAATATATATTTTCAATGTGGGAAGCCTATTTTTCTAAAAAATGTTCAAAGTGATTATTTAGATTCATTTTTTATATAATATCATATCCTTTTATGTTACTTATTCGTTAATGAGGAAGTGATCTAAGGATTCCATTCTTATTCATTTTTTGGTGGTATATGTTTATGATGAAAATATTTTAATGAAACTCATTTCTTTTCCACGGGTTATGTGATGATGAAATGGTTTATGGAATAAACTTCTTTTCATTATTTTTTATATGATTAATGATTTGTGAAGTCAGTTTATTTTAATGGGTTATAGTATGATAAATTATTTATGGAACCCATTTAATTACATGGTTTCTAATATGAGTAATGTTTTACTATCTTGTGACGCACTTATATATGGTTTTCATTATGTAACAATTGTTATTGTAACATCCAAGGTAAATAACGAATAATACATTTTCATATTTATTAATATTTTGGGATTAAATATTAATTTTACTATTAAGGGGATGATATGTTTGATAGAGTACCTGATATGCAACAACGAGTTCATTTGGGTTGTTATGTTGTACACAATGTTGAGTTATAATGAAAAATAATAATATAACATTATTATTTTAAATGGTAGTTGACACCTAGATGTTGTAATGGAGGGAATAAACAGAACTAACTAAAAAATTATTATACATGTTTTTTAAATGTTTTTATATTTAACCAATATATTTTAGTGTCTTAAAATAAGAAATAATCCAATTTTAAGCATAAATACTCTAATATTCTTTTAAGGGTTGATTTAACAACTTTTGAAGGCGAACAATTTTTAAATATAGTTTTTGTCACATTTATATGTTCTATTTGACAAAATAATATTCTTTTTTAGAATCGGGACAACAAAATATACGTTGGATGAAATTTTGGAATTTTTCTGATAAGGTTATTTTTTTAATGATTAGTGAAAAATACTGCATTTTAATTCAAAAATACCTTTTAATTGAATTTATTTTTATGGATATGTTATCTTTTTAATTGGTTTTAATGTTTAATTATATTATTTTTTTACCATTTAGTCCAATATTGGTCAGTTAATGTAATTTTACATTGAAATTGGACATAAATAAGTGTTAATTTTTTTATAGATTTTATTCCTTAAAAAACACTTTTTGTTTTGAAAGAGGGAATTAATTTTAAATTAGATTATGACACTTCTGTGTTTCGAATTTGGAAAAATGGATTCCAGGTTCTGAATAAGGTGGACCAAATTGTGGAAATAGGTAACATTTATTTTTAACTATTATGAATGTAACACCCCAAGATTTTATGAAAAATATTCTTTTTAATTTCATTAATGTCTTGTGTTGTACGCTACACCAAATGGAGCTTGCACAACATGTATCTTTGACTTGCCTTGCATTACATGTAATCACGACCTTCCTCGATAGCGTGTGTAGTACACAATAACGAGTTTCACTAAACAACAATATGCTATTAAAATATTATTAAAACTAGTCGTTATGAATAGTAATAACCACTTTTTCAAATTTTGTAAATTTTATTTTTCAAAATGGACTTCATTTTTGGATTCGGAATATCGAAATTAGTTTAGGGTGAAATTTTGGTACTTTTCGGATAACTTTCATTTTCTGATGAATAGTGAATATTAATAAATTTTAATTAAAAACAACCTTTTTAATCGAAATAATTAATAGTGAAAAATTATTAATTTGAGTGGTTAAAAAGTATATTTAGAATATATTTTTACAATTTAATACAATTTTGGCCATTGGATGTAATTTCACATTTAAACCAGACATAAACAAGTGTCAATTTTTTGATAGTTATTATCTCTTAAGAACACGCTATTTGTTTTGACGACGAAAATTAATTTTAAAATTAAGTAATGCAACTGATATGTTTTTAATTTGGTAAAATAGACATCATTTTTCTGTTCATAATATCAAATATAGTTTAGGCCTAATTGTTGGTATTTTTCTGGAAACTTTCATTATTTGATGAATAGTGAATCCACTTAGTGGCAGTTAAAAAAATGATTTTTTCATAAAACATAATTTTACCACATCTGTGAGTGGAATTTCAAAAATCCAAGAGACACGATTGATTTCAGTAAGTAAAATGTGGTTCAATGAGATGAACATAATTTTTTGTGAATAGTAACTTTTTAATTTTTTTACCACTGTTAAAAGTAAATAGGGTAATTACGGGTAAAAATGATATTATTATTACCCTAACACATGTCCTAATTCTATTGGATAAGTGTAATTCGGCCAAAAACAACCTTAGGAATAAAATATGACCATTTAGGCCCACTTGGATTAGATTAGGACATTTATTATTAATTTATTTAAAGAAGGGTTAAAATAGTTAAAATCAAAGTTTAATAAGTATATCATTTTTAATATAGGGTTATACGTAAGATAAATTAGACTATAAATATTCATTATAAATCTAAAAAGATTTCCTACATTATGATATTTTATTTGTAATTTTTAGAATTTAAATAAGTTAATTTATGACACAAAGATGATGAAGTAATTATATTATTAATGAAATATTGACATAATTGATGTTATAAATACCCAAATAAATGTAATTTGATACTTTTCATGAATTCCACTAATTCTCTAGGTTAATATTACATGTTAGTATTGATTTAATTAACTTTTTTCTAACTAATAATTCTATTATGATTTTCACAAAAATCAATAACTAAATAGTGTCAAAATTGACATAAAATATTTTTTAAAACAAATATTATATTATTAATTGTTATTTTATTCCTAAAAATATAATGTTGGGACAAATTACTTATAAAAGGTATTATATATTAATAATAAACAACTTGGGGTTTGTTTGGCTTCTTATAGTAAGTTTATTAACCTTATAGTGTAAGAACACAAAAAGACACGGTAAAAGTAAAATTATCTAACTTAATGTAAAATCTAAATGATAAGGTTAAAATAGGAAGCTAAACTTGTCTAAATTATATTGGATGAGTGGATTTCGACCCATCCTCACCTTAGATTCTAAATAAATCAATTTGGAGCTATTTAAAACCGTATTTGGCTTTATAATAAAATAATATTTTTAGTTATTCCAAAGGTGCCCCTCTCTTCCCTTATAAAAGGGCACCTCTTCCTTCTCTTCCTCACACCACTTTGAGCCTTCAATCTCGGACAACCCCTTCCAAGTTCTCTTCTCCACTTCCCTAGAAACATCCTAGATGTCCTGGTCTTCTTCAAATACCAATTTTAGTTCCCTAAGAGGAGGACTCAAAGAGGCGCTTCAAAGAAGAGGTAATGTCTGTTACCGATTCATTCAAATTTATTTCTTCTTCCACTTCTTCTTCTTAGGTTGTTTCATTATGAAGTAATAACATCAGTATCAATCATATACTGATATGTTATTATATGTACGAATCAACCCTATTTCACCATCTATCCATCCTACAGAAAACGAAATCACCGCGTGCGCGTACGTACAGAATACTGTCTCCACGCCGTTCTGTAATCTATTTTCCACCACCACCTTACTTGGATGGGTATAATGGTGTACATAATAACTATATATGATTATTGTAAAGTGATATTGATTCTGAAATAGTATACATACACTCCAATAAAATTCCATGATCATGAGAACGATATCATCGCTCGTGCGTACGTACGGACTATTGTCTCCACGACGTGAGGAGATTCATTCTCCACATTAACCATTCATGAATGATTATAAATAATAAGTAGTCCTGAAATATATGACATATTAATTATACTGGATTTATGTGTGTATATATTACCATTCAACTCAATAAGGAAACGAAAACAGAGTTCATGCGTACGTACGGCCTACCGTCTCCATGAACAGTGTATTTCTTTCCATTTACTGATCTACTATATATATGTATATTCTGAATATATATTATATATAAATAATGTTTTATATTCTATAATTAAGTAATCATGATCTAAGTAATCATATGAATAATTACAAGTCAAAACACGGACGAAAAATGAAACGATTTAACCCAAAACGCTCTTTAAAATGGAATTTACAAAAGAACGAGTAATATAAAGTCATAAGTGAACCGTATATGATATCATAACAATGAGTATGATTCTGGAATAAGTCAGTGACATATTTAAATAATTAGACAGGAGGTTCGGACACTTATGATGAAAATTTGACCTAGGGTGAGGGAAATATCACAATCTCATTTTTATCCAAGATTGTTTATACTTCGGTATTTACTGGGGTGTATTTTATCATCCACATCCATGTTTCCTCAATATGTAATATTATTTCCATCCACCTAAAAATTTTTAAATCCAATTTTACCCTTTGGTGAGTTTATAGTAAAAGATATGAAAGGAATCTTTTGTCGTTTTTCATACGAGGTACTTTTTGACTTTTCCAACAAAAGTACAAGAAGAATATTTTTTTAACTTATACGGCATGAATGGATTTTTAAAACAAAATTTCCAAGAATCTTCCTTTACAAGTTTTCATGTTTATTTTTAATAAACCTATTTTAGATTAATATTGTATGACATGTTAAGAAAGGAAAAATGTTTTTGAAGTAGAAAGGATATTTTCCTCAAGAATGGAGTTCAAGTGTTTTATCAAAATTATTTTCCATCTATGATAATAAAGGGTTCTGTTTCTATCCCTATTATTACATGGATTTGATTATGTTGTGATGGAAATATTATTATTAATTATTTTATCTTATATGAATTGTTTATGATGTCACGATGTTTAAAGATTCCCATTTTTATTACATGGGTTATGTTATGATGTATGGTTTATGATTTTATGGCACACATAAGAATGGTATCATTATGAGATGGGTGGGACCTATATCTCACTACAATGCATTGGGTAAAGATTTATATCTCATGAGATATACATGGCTGGAATGGAATGTTAAACTGGTTCAGTAGTACAGGACTGAAACAAAAAGTAAACTCGATTCAGAAAGGGACTTTTTCCACTAAGATCGTCTTGGCAGCAATGCCTTGGCTACTATGGAAATCATATCATGTGATTAATGTTTTCCACAATTACATGTTTTATTCCCATGATATTTTATCATTCAAAATGTTTCATTATGATCTATGCCTTACGTACTTCCATGTTTTGTGTCATTTCTCAAGCTTTTGATGTTTAAACATTATGTTCATGTTTTTAAGTTCAAATATATACGGTATGTTTTATTTTATCCATGCTTAACCTTACTGATCATTTGAGCTCACCCTTTTTATGTTTTCTTTTCCCCGGGATATAAAGAAAGATTTTAGGTAAGAAAAAAAAGGGAAGATCTTTATGGGAGATGTTGAAGATCTTTCACCACGATTAGAAGATTACATTCCAAGTTTCCAAAGACACTAAACTATTACGATCCTTGTGTGTCTGTTTTTGTTATGTATTATGTATTCCGCTAAAGTAATGTAATGTTCATGTACGTCAAGCTTTGGGTCTCTACAGTTGGTATCAGAGGAAAGGTTTAGTCAACCTTTGGAAAATAGGATGTGAAAATGTTAGTGAGATCCCTAGAGATATTTCAAAGGTATGTCTAGGGATGTCTCTAAGGACAAGTATACGTATAGGATACAGTCCTAGAACTATGGTATAGATCATAGAATTTATCCTAAGATGTTAGATATTGAGGATACTCCCCCTTTACTATATTGTTTTCCCTACCATGATTTTTTCCTCTCACACTATTCTTTTTGGGTTTTAGAAAATGGCTGGAAACAAGATGATTCATGATAATGGAGGATATGATGGAAAATGGAATGATATTCTTCATGAGCAACCAAATGAAATGGGATTTTGAAGTCCAAACATCGTTATTATTCCAAATCAGAAATCTCATAATATGATCAATAAAGTAAAATTTGGTAAGTTTCCTGACTCAGCTAATAAGAGAAAGATGGAGTTTCATGATGATCATAGAGGAAAGAAAGTTAAATTTCCCCTATGTAAATTATGTGGGAAGAGGCATCAAGGAGAATGTTTCAAAGGAACTAGAATATGCTTTGGGCGTGGAAAAGAAGGACACAAAGCCAATAAGTGCAGAGGAAAAGGTTCAGTTAACACCATGAACAAGGATAATGGTATTGCTACGACATCAACAATGATTAGATGTTTTAAATGTGGAATGTACGGTCATTATGCAAACCAATGCCCTAAGGGAAAGTCTCATGAAGATAATCAGTATGGTCGTATGGGTAGTATTTATGTTGATGATGATGAAGAGACTACAAATGATATGTGAGATGAAAGAATTGTTGAAGCTCGGTCAATAGTTTAAGAATGTAGTGGAATGATTACATGATTATCATGTGTAATGTTGTATAAGTAATCTCATGGTACTGTGGAATAAAGATACATCTAAGGATTGTTACACTGTTGTCTTTCCTTGAGTTTTGAAAGTGTATGATTAATGGTACCAGTATCCATGAAAGGTTATTCCGATATTTTTGGAATGTAGATGATATGTGCGTAATGAAGGGATAAGGAGGAAATTAAATTTTTGATAGTATTCATGAGCTCATGACTAATATAAGGAGAAGGTTATATCATGGTTTGAGTATATTGAATTGTTGGATTTTGGTATGTGGAAAGAGTTAACTTTTGACACCATTCATGTTTTCACTAAGGTTTAATGGGTATTCATTTTTCAAGACAATACATGATTATGGTATTCACATGATTGGAATGTGACCAACAAGATATATGGGGGATAAATGATGGTATTCACATGCTTAGTTGATGAAATTTCAAGTAATCGTTTTCATTATACAATGAGCTTGGACCAAAGTATTTTAGATAATCCTAAAGATTGGAATGGATTATGTTGGATATAAGTTAGTATTGTTTAAGGATAGAACTTTTTTTGATATTATTTTTGGGATGTTATAGTAATGTAGATTTAGAAAACGGACAACATGCAGGACGGGCGACAACCCATCGCGTCGGACAAGGCTGTGGGAATTGAACCCACAACCAATGTGAGACTAGCCTTTATTGCCTACCACTGGCCTACAGGAAGTCCCTGTTTAGTAGAAACTAGTTTTATTATATTAAGTAGTATGATATATGAAGTACAAGTTCATTTTTGGAACCATATATGATTAATCTCACTATAGATGGAATTATGTATTTTTTATAACTTTTATAACCTTTTGTTTGAGACAGATGGAATGACCCATCATTCTATCGCATGATCTGCTAACACATCATGGATAACAAATTCAACTTCATTTAATTAAGGGATGAAGTGGAAATTGTTTAATTAATGAAAAATAGTGATATTGTACCAAAATCATGTAAGTATTTCTTTTAATTCATCATCTTTAGGGAAATGATCTTGAAATCCAAAACTGTTGTCCTAGTTTCCTTATATCCGATGAATTATATGGTAACTTAGATCATCACAAATTTATGGATTTGTGATTGCTGGCTTTTCCATAGCCATGTTCTCTACCACTCTCCATCAGAACATGATGGTTAGATTTCTCTTCCATATACATATTTTCCTCTATGTGGAAACCCAGTGATTAGTTTATTTCGGTAACCGTTACGTTTCATTCTTTTGTTTTTAAAGATTGGTTTTTGTATTCCTTTTTACGATGTGGGTTTCTATTAAAGAAACTTTTGAGGAGTAAACCATTTATAACCCCGATGAATTTCGAGGGCGAAATTCATTTTAAGGGGGTAGAATGTAACACCCCGAGATTTTATGAAAAATATTCTTTTTAATTTCATTAATGTCATGTATTGTACGCTACACAAAAAGGAACTTGCACAACACGCATCCTTGAATTGCCTTGCATTACACGCAATTGCGACCTTCTTCGATAGCGTGTGTAGTACGCAATAACGAGTTTCACTAAACAACAATATGCTATTAAAATATTATTAAAACTAGCCGTTATGAATAGTAATAACCACTTTTTGAAATTTTTTAAATTTTATTTTTCAAAATGGACTTCATTTTTGGATTCGGAATATTGAAATTAGCTTAGGGTGAAATTTTGGTACTTTTCGGATAACTTTCATTTTCTGATGAATAGTGAAAATTACTAAATTTTAATTAAAAACAACCTTTTTAATCGAAATAATTAATAGTGATAAATTATTAATTTTAGTGGTTTTAAATTATATTTAGAATATATTTTTACAATTTAATACAATGTTGGTCATTGGATGTAATTTCACATTTAAACCAGACATAAACAAGTGTCAATCTTTTGATAGTTATTATCTCTTAAGAACACGCTATTTGTTTTGACGACAGGAATTAATTTTTAAATTAAGTATTGCAACTGATATGTTTTGAATTTGGTAAAATAAACATCGTTTTTCAGTTCATAATGTCAAATATAGCTTAGGCCTAATATTTGGTATTTTTCTATAACTTTCATTTTTTTGATGAATAGTGAAACCACTAAGTGGTAGTTAAAAAAATGAATTTTTCATAAAACATAATTTTACCACTTCTGTGAGTGGAATTTCAAAAATCCGAGAGACACGGTTAATGTTAGTAAGTAAAATGTGGTTCAATGAGATGAAAATAATTTTTTGTGAATAGTAACTTTTTACTTTTTTTACCACGGTTAAAAGTAAATAGGGTAATTAAGGGTAAAAATGATATTATTATTACCCTAAAACATGTCCTAATTCTATTGGATAAGTGTAATTCGGCCAAAAACAACCTTAGAAATAAAATATGACCACTTAGGCCCACTTGGATTAGATTAGGACATTTATTATTAATTTATTTAAAGTAGGGTTAAAATAGTTAAAATCAAAGTTTAATAAGTATATCATTTTTAATATAGGGTTATACATAAGATAAATTCGACTATAAATATTAATTAGAAAGCTAAAATGATTTCCTACATAATGATATTTTATTTGTAATTTTTAGACTTTAAATAAGTTAATTTATGACACAATGATGATGCAGTAATTATCTTATTAATGAAATATTGACATAATTGATGTTATAAATACCCAAATAAATGTAATTTTAGACTTTTTATGAATTACACAAATTTTCTAAGTTAATATGACATGTTAGTATTGATTTATTTAACTTTTTTTGAACTAATAATTCTGTTATGATTTTCACAAATATCAATTACTAAATAGTGTCAAAATTGACAAAAAATAGTTTTTAAAGAAAATATTATATTATTAATTGTTATTTTATTCCTAAAAATATAAGGTTCGGCCAAATGACTTAGATAAGGTTATATATATTAATAATAAACAACTTGGTGTTCGTTTGGCTTCTTATAGTAAATTTATTAACCTTATAGTGTAAGAACACAAAAAGACATGATAAATGTAAAATTATCTAACTAAATGTTAAATCTAAATGATAAGCTTAAAATAGGAACCTAAACTTGTCTAAATTCAATTGGATGAGAGTATTTCGACCCATACTCACCTTAGCTAAGAAATAAATCAATTTGGAGCTATTTAAAACCGAATTTGGATTGATAATAAAATAATATTTTTAGTTATTCTAAAGGTGCCCCTCTCCTCCCTTATAAAAGGGCACCTCCTCCCTCTCTTCCTCACAGCACTTTGAGCCTTCAAGCTCGGCCAACCCCTGCCAAGTTCACTTATAAACTTCCCTAGAAACATCCTAGAGGTCTTGGTCTTCTTCAAAGACCAATTTTAGCACCCTAAGAGGAGGACTCAAAGAGGCGCTTCAAAGAAGAGGTAATGTCTGTTACCGATTCTTTCAACTTTATTTCTTCTTCCACTTATTCTTTTTAGGTTGTTTCATTATGAAGTAATAACATCAGTATCACTCATATACTGATATGTTATTATAAGTATCAATCAACCCTATTTCACCATCTATCCATCCTACGGAAAAATAATCACCGCGCGTGCGTACGTACGGAATACCGTCTCCACGCCGTGGTGTAATCTATTTTCCACCACCACCTTACATGGATGGGTATAATGGTGTACATAATAACTTTATATGATTATTGTAAAGTGATATTTATTCTGAAATAATATACTTACACTCCAATACAATTCCTCGATCATGAGAACGATATCATCACTCGTGCGTACGTACGGACTACCGTCTCCACGACGCGATGGGATTCATTATCCACATTAACCATTCATGAATGATTATAAATAATAAGTAATCATGAAATATATGACATAATAATGATACTAGATTTATGTGTGTATATATTTCCATTCAACTCAATGAGGAAACAAAAATAGCGTTCATGCGTACGTACGGCCTACCGTCTCCATGAACGGTGTATTTCTTTCCATTTACTGATCTATTATATTTATGAATATTCTGAATATATATTATATATAAATAATTTTTTTTATTCTATAATTGAAGAATCATGATCTAAGTAATCATATGAATAATTACAATCCAAAACAAGGATGAAAAATGAAAATTTTTACCCAAAACGCTCTTTAACATGGAATTTACAAAAGAACGGTTAATATAATGTAATAAGTGAACCATATATGATATCATAAAACTGAGTATGATTCTGGAATAAGTCAATGACTCTATTTAAATCATTATACAGGAGGTTCGGACACTTACGAAGAAAATCGGACCTACGGTAAGGGAAATATCACAATCTCATTTTTATCCGAGATTGTTTATACTTCGGTATTTACCGGGGTGTATTTTATCATCCACATCCATGTTTCCTCAATATGTAATATTATTTCCATCCACATACAATTGTTTAAATCCAATTTTACCCTTCGGTGAGTTTTTAGTAAAATATATGAAAGAAATCTTTTGTCGTTTTTCGTACGAGGTACTTTTTGACTTTTCCGACAAAAGTACGAGAAGAATGTTTTTTTAACTTATACGGCATGAATGGATTTTTAAAACAAAATTTCCAAGAATCTTCCTTTACAAGTTCTCAAGTTTATTTTTAATCAACTTCTTTTAGATTAAAATTGTATGACATGTTAAGAAAGGAAAAATGTTTTTGAAGTAGAAAGGATATTTTCCTCAAGAATGGAGTTCAAGTGTTTTATCAAAATTATTTTCCATCTAAGATAATAAAGGGCTATGTTTCTATCCCTATTATTACATGGATTTGATTATGTTGTGATGGAAATATTTTTATGAATTTTTTTATCTTATATGAATTGTTTATGATGACACGATGTTTAAAGATTCCCATTTTTATTACATGGGTTATGTTATGATGTATGGTTTATGATTTTGTGGCACACATAAGAATGGTATCATTATGAGATAGGTGGGACATATATCTCCCTCCAATTAATTGGTTAAAGATTTATATCTCATTAGAGAGACATGGATGGAACGACAAGTTAAACCGGTTCAGTAATACAGAACTGAAACGAGGAGTGAACTCGAATCAGAAAGGGACTTTGTCCACTAAGATGGTCTTGGAAGAAATGCATTGGCTACTATAGATATCATATCATGTGCTTAATGGTTACCACAATTACATGTTTTATTCCCATGCTATTTTATCATTCTTAATGTTTCTTTATGATCTATGCCTTACGTACTTCGATGTTTTGTGTCATTTCTCAAGATTTTGATGTTCAAACATTATGTTCATGTTTTTTAGTTCAAATGTATATGGTATGTTTTATTTTATCCATTCTTACCCTTACTGAGCATTTGAGCTCACCCTTTTTATGTTTTATTTTCCCCAGGATATAAAGAAAGGTTTTAGGTTAGAAAAAAAAGGGAAGATCTTTATGGGAGGTGTTGAAGATCTTTCACCGCGATTAGATGATTACGTTCCAAGTTTCCAAAGACACTAAACTATTACAGTCCTTGTGTGTCAGTTTTTGTTATGTATTTAGTATTCCTCTAAAGTAATGTAATTTCCATGTATGTCATGCTTTGGGTCTCTACAGTTGGTATCAGAGGAAAGGTTTAGTCAACCATTGGAAACTAGGATGCGAAAACATTAGTGAGATCCCTAGAGATATTTCTAAGGTATGTCTAGGGATGTCCCTAAGGATAAGTATACGTATAGGATACAGTCCTAGAACTATGGTAACGATCATATAATTTAACCTAAGATGTTAGATATTGAGGATACTCCCCCTTTACTATGTTGTTTTCTCTATCATGATTTTATCCTCTCACACTATTCTTTTTGGGTTTTAGAAAATGTCTGGAAACAAGATGATTCACGATATTGGAGGATATGATGGACAATGGAAAGATATTCTCCATGAGAAACCAAATGAAATGGGATTTGGAAGTCCAAACATAATTATTATGCTAAATCATAAATCTCATAATATGATCAACAAAGTAAACTTTGGTACATTTCCTGACTCCGCTAACATGTGAAAGATGGAGTTTCATGATGATCATAGAGGAAAGAAAGTTCAATTTCCCCTATGTAAATCATGTGGGAAGATGCATCAAGGAGAATGTTTCAAAGGAACTGTAAGATGCTTTGGGTGTGGAAAAGAAGGACACAAAGCCATTAAGTGCAAAGGAAAAGGATCAGTTAACACCATGGACAAGGATAATGGTATTGCTATGACATCAATAATGATTAGATGTTTTAAATGTGGAATGTATGGGCATTATGCAAACCAACACCCTAAGAGAATGTCTCATGAAGAGAATCAGTATGGTCGTATGGGTAGTATTTATGTTGATGATGATGAAGAGACTACAAATGATATGTGAGATGAAAGAATTATTGAGGCTCGGTCAATGGTTTAAGAATGTAGTGTAATTATTACATTTTTATCATGTGTAATGTTGTATAAGTAATCTCATGGTACTATGGATAAAAGAGACATCTAAGGATTGTTACACTGTTGTCTTTCCTTGTGTTTTGAAAGTGTATGATTAATGGTACCAGTATACATGAAAGGTTATTCAGATATTTTTGGAATGTAGATGATATGCTCATAATGAAGGGATAAGGTGGAAATTAAATGTTTGATAGTATTAATGAGCTCATGACTGATATAAGGAGAAGGTTATATCAGGGTTTGAGTATATAGAATTTTTGGATTTTGGTATGTGGAAAGAGTTAACTTTTGACACCATTCATGTTTTCACTAAGGTTTAATGGGTATTCATTTTTCAAGAAAATACATGATTAAGGTATTCACATGATTGGAATGTGACCAACAAGATATATGGGGGATAAATGATGGTATTCACATGCTTAATTGATGACATTTCAAGTAATCGTTTTCTTTATACTATGAGCTTGGACCGAAGTATTTTAGATAAGCCTAAATATTGGAATTGATTATGTTGGACATAAGTTAGTATTGTTTAAGGATATAACTTTTCTTGATATTATTTATAGGATGTTATAGTAATGCAGTTTTAGAAAAAGGACAACCTGCAGGATGGGCAACAACCCATTGCGTCAGACAAGGCTGTAGGAATCGAACCCACAACCGAAGTGCGACTGGCCTTTATCACATACCACTGGCCTATAGGAAGTCCCTTTTTAGTATAAACAAGTTTTATTATATTAAGCAGTATGATATATGAAGTATAAGTCCATTTTAGGAACCATATATGATTAATCTCACCATAGATGGACTTATGTATTTTTGAACCTTTGGTTTGAGACAGATGGAATGACCCATCATTCTATCACATGATCTGCTGACACAACACGAATAACAAATTCAACTTCATTTCATTAAGGGATGAAGTGGAAATTTTTCAATTAACGAACAACAGTGAGATTGTACCAAAATCATGTATGTATTTCTTTTAATTCATCAACTTTAGGGTAATGATCTCGAAAACCAAAAATGTTGTCCTAGTGCCCTTATAACCGATGAATCAGATGGTACCTTAGATCATCACAAATCTATGGTTTTGTGATTGCTGGCTTTTCCATAGCCATTTCCTCTACCACTCTCCATCAGAACATGATGGTTATATTTCTCTTCCATATCCATATTTTCATCTATGTGGAAACCCAGTGATTAGTTTATTTAGGTAACCGTTATGTTTCATACTTTTGTTTTTAAATATTGGTTTTGGTATTCCTTTTTATGATGTGGGTTTCTATTAAAGAAACTTTCTAAGAGTAAACCATTTATAACCCTGACGAATTTTGAGGGGGAAATTTATTTTAAGGGGGGTAGAATGTAACACCCTGAGATTTTATGAAAAATATTATTTTTAATTCCATTAATGTCTTGTGTTGTACGCTATACCAAAAGGAGCTTGCACAAAACGCATCCTGGACTTGCCTTGCATTACATGAAATCGCGACCTTCCTCGATAGCGTGTGTAATACACAATAATGAGTTTCACTAAACAACAATATGCTATTAAAATATTATTAAAACTAGTCGTTATGAATAGTAATAACCACTTTTTGAAATTTTGTAAATTTAATTTTTCAAAATGGACTTCATTTTTGGATTCGAAATATCGAAATTAGCTTAGGGTGAAATTTTGGTACTTTTCAGATAACTTTCATTTTCTGATGAATAGTAAAAATTACTATATTTTAATTAAAAAAAACCTTTTTAATTGGAATAATTAATAGTGATAAATTATTAATTTGAGTGGTTTTAAAGTATATTTATAATATATTTTTACAATTTAATACAATGTTTGTCATTGGATGTAATTTCACATTTAAACCAGACATAAACAAGTGTCAATCTTTTGATAGTTATTATCTCTTAAGAACACGCTATTTGTTTTGACGACGAGAATTAATTTTTAAATTAAGTAATGCAACTGATATGTTTTGAATTTGGTAAAATAGACATCATTTTTCAGTTCATAATATCAAATATATGTTAGGCCTAATTTTTGGTATTTTTCTGGAAACTTTCATTTTTTGATGAATAGTGAAACCACTAAGTGGTAGTTAAAAAAAATGCATTTTTCATAAAACATAATTTTACCGCTTCTGTGAGTGGAATTTCATAAATCTGAGAGACACGTTTGATGTCAGTAAGTAAAATGTGGTTCAATGAGATGAAAATAATTTTTGGTGAATAGTAACTTTTTACTTTTTTTACCATAGTTAAATGTAAATAGGGTAATTAAGGGAAAAAATGATACAATTATTGCCCTAACACATGTCCTAATTCTATTGGATAAGTTTAATTCTGCCAAAAAAAACCTTAGGAATAAAATATGACCATTTAGGCCTGCATGGATTAGATTAGGACATTTATTATTAATTTATTTAAAGAAGGGTTAAAATAGTTAAAATCAAAGTTTCTTAAGTATATCATTTTTAATATAGGGTTATACATAAGCTAAATTCGACTATAAATATTCATTATAAAGATAAAATAATTTCCTACATAATGATATTTTATTTGTAATTTTTAGACTTTAAATAAGTTATTTTATGACACAAAGATGATGCAGTAATTATCTTATTAATGAAATATTGATATAACTGATGTTATAAATACCCAAATAAATGTAATTTGAGACTTTTTATGAATTCCACTAATTTTCTAGGTTAATATGACATGTTATTATTGATTTAATTATCTTTTTTCGAACTAATCATTCTGTTATGATTTTCACAAAAATCAATTACTAAATAGTGTCAAAATTGACAAAAAATAGTTTTTAAAGAAAATATTATATTATTAATTGTTATTTTATTCCTAAAAATATAAGGTTCGGCCAAATTACTTATATATGGTTATATATATTAATAATAAACAACTTGGTGTTCGTTTGGCATCTTATAGTAAGTTTATTAACCTTATAGTGTAAGAACACAAAAAGACATGGTAAAAGTAAAATTATCTAACTAAATGTTAAATCTAAATGATAAGGAAAAAATAGGAAGCTAAACTTTTCTAAATTCAATTGGATGAGAGTATTTCGACCCCTCCCCACCTTAGCTTCGAAATAAAAGAATTTGGAGCTATTTAAAACCGAATTTGGCTTGATAATAAAATAATATTTTTAGTTATTCCAAAGGTGCACCTCCCCTCCCTTATAAAAGGGCTCCTCCTCCCTCTCTTCCTCACACCACTTTGAGCCTTCATGCTCGGCCAAACCCTACCAAGTTAACCTATCCACATCCTTAGAAACTTCCTAGAGGTCTTGGTATTCTTCAAAGACCAATTTTAGCACCCTAAGAGGAGGACTCAAAGAGGCGCTTCAAAGAAGAGGTATTGTCTGTTACCGATTCTTTCAACTTTATTTCTTCTTCCACATCTTCTTCTTAGGTTGTTTCATTCTGAAGTAATAAAATCAGTATCACTCATATACTGATATGTTATTATAAGTATTAATCAACCCTATTTCACCATCTATCCATCCTACTGAAAAAAAATCACTGCGCGTGCGTACATACGGAATACCGTCTCCACGCCGTGGTGTAATCTATTTTCCACCACCACCTTACATTGATGGGTATAATGGTGTACGTAATAACTATATATGATTATTGTAAAGTGATATTGATTCTTAAATTGCATACATACACTTCAATACAATTCCTCGATCATGAGAACGATATCATCGCTCGTGCGTACATACGGACTACCGTCTCCACGACGCGATGAGATTCATTCTCCACATTAACCATTCATGAATGGTTATAAATAATAAGTAATCATGAAATATATGACATAATAATGATACTAGATTTATGTGTATATATATTTCTATTCAACTCAATAAGGAAACGAAAACATGATTCATGTGTACGTACGGCCTACCGTCTCAATGAACGGTGTATTTCTTTCCATTTACTGATCTATTATATTTATGTATATTCAGAATATATATTATATATAAATAATGTTTTATATTCTATAATTAAGTAATCATGATCTATGTAATCATATGAATAATTACAAGTCAAAACACGGACGACAAATGAAACGATTTTCCACAAAATGCTCTTTAACATGGAATTTACAAAAGAAAGGGTAATATAAATTCATAAGTGAACCATATATGATATCATAAAAATGAGTATGATTCTGGAATAAGTCAATGACACTATTTAAATCATTATATAGGAGGTTCGGACACTTACGAAGAAAATCGGACCTACGGTAAGGGAAATATCACAATCTCATTTTTATCCGAGTTTGTTTATACTTCGGTATTTACTGGGGTGTATTTTATCATCCACATCCATGTTTCCTCAATATGTAATATTATTTCCATACAACTAAAATTTTTTAAATCCAATTTTACCCTTCGGTGAGTTTTTAGTAAAAGATATGAAATGAATATTTTGTCGTTTTTCATACGAGGTACTTTTTGACTTTTCTGACAAAAGTACGAGAAGAATGTTTTTTTAACTTATACGGCATGAATGGATTTTTAAAACAAAATTTCCATGAATCTTCCTTTACAAGTTCTCAAGTATATTTTTAATCAACTTATTTTAGATTAAAATTGTATGACATGTTAAGAAAGGAAAAATGTTTTTGAAGTAGAAAGGATATTTTCCTCAAGAATGGAGTTCAAGTGTTTTATCAAAATTATTTTCCATCTAAGATAATAAAGGGTTATGTTTCTATCCCTATTATTACATTGATTTGATTATGTTGTGATGGAAATATTTTTATGAATTCTTTTATCTTATATGAATTGTTTATGATGTCACGATGTTTAAAGATTCCCATTTTTATTACATGGGTTATGCTATGATGTATGGGTTATGATTTTGTGGCACACATAAGAATGGTATCATTATGAGATGGGTGGGACCTATATCTCCCTCCAATGCATTGGTTAAATATTTATATCTCATAGGATAGACGTTGCTGGAACGACATGTTAAACCGGTTCATTAATACAGAATTGAAATGAGGAGTGAACTCGATTCAGAAAGGGACATTGTCCACTAAGATGGCTTGGCAGCCATGCCTTGGCTACTATAGAAATCATATCATGTGCTTAATGGTTTCCATAATTAAATGTTTTATTCCCATGCTAATTTATCATTCTTAATGTTTCTTTATGATCTATGCCTTACGTACTTCCATGTTTTGTGTCATTTCTCAAGATTTTGATGTTTAAACATTATCTTCATGTTTTTAAGTTCAAATGTATATGGTATGTTTTATTTTATCTGTGCTTACCCTTACTAAGAATTTGATCTCACCCTTTTTATGTTTTATTTTCCCTAGGATATAAAGAATGGTTTTAGGTAAGAAAAAAAAGGGATGATCTTTATGGGAGATGTTGAAGATCTTTCACTACGATTAGAAGATTACATTCCAAGTTTCCAAAGGCACTAAACTATTACGGTCCTTATGTGTCAGTTTTTGTTATGTATTAAGTATTCCTCTAAAGTAATGTAATTTCCATGTACGTCAAGCTTTGGGTCTCTACAGTTGGTATCAGAGGAAATGTTTAGTCAACCTTTGGAAACTAGGATGCAAAAACGTTAGTGAGATCCCTAGAGATATTTCTAAGGTATGTCTAAGGATGTCCCTAAGGATAAGTATACGTATAAGATACAGTCCTAGAACTACAGTAAAGATCATAGAATTTAACCTAAGATGTTAGATATTGAGGATACTCCACCTTTACTATGTTGTTTTCTCTAGCATGATTTTTGCCTCTTACACTATTCTTTTTGGGTTTTAGAAAATGGCTGGAAACAAGATGATTCACGATATTGGAGGATATGATGGACAATGGAATGATATTATTCATGAGAAACCAAATAAAATGGGATTTGGAAGTCCAAACATCATTATTATGCCTAATCAGCAATCTCATAATATGATCAATAATGTAAAATTTGGTAAGTTTCCTGACTTGGCTAATAAGAGAAAGATGGAGTTTCATGATGATCATAGAGGAAAGAAAGTTCAATTTCCCCTATGTAAATCATGTGGGAAGAGGCATAAAGGAAAATGTTTCAAAGGAACTAGAAGATGCTTTGGGTGTGGAAAAGAAGGACACAAATCCATTAAGTGCAAAGGGAAAGGTTCAGTTAACACCATGGACAAGGATAATGGTATTTCTACGACATCAACAATGATTAGATGTTTTAAATGTGGAATGTACGGGCTTTATGAAAACCAATTACCTAAGGGAAAGTCTCATGAAGAGAATCAGTATGGTCGTATGGGTAGTATTTATGTTGATGATGATGAAGAGACTATAAATGATATGTGAGATGAAGGAATTGTTGAAGCTCGGTCAATGGTTTAAGAATGTAGTGGAATGATTACATGTTTATCATGTGTAATGTTGTATAAGTAATCTCATTGTACTATGGAATAAAGAGACATCTAAGAATTGTTACACTGTTGTCTTTCCTTGAGTTTTGAAAGTTTATGATTAATGGTACCAGTATCCATGAAAGGTTATTCAGGTATTTTTGGAATGTAGATTATATGCGCATAATTAAGGGATAAGGAGGAAATTAAATGTTTGATAGTATTCATGAGCTAATGACTGATATAAGGAGAAGGTTATATCATGGTTTGAGTATATATAATTTTTGGATTTTGGTATGTGGAAAGAGTTAACTTTTGACACCATTCATGTTTTCACTAAGGTTTAATGGGTATTCATTTTTCAAGAGAATACATGATTAAGGTATTCACATGATTGGAATGTGACCAACAAGATATATGGGGGATAAATGATGGTATTCACATGCTTAATTGATGACATTTCAAGTAATCGTTTTCTTTATACTGTGATCTTGGACTGAAGTATTTTAGATAAGCCTAAATATTGGAATGGATTATGTTGGACATAAGTTAGTATTGTTTAAGGATATAACTTTTTTTTGATATTATTTATGGGATGTTATAGTAATGCAGTTTTAGAAAAAGGACAATCTGTAAGACTGGCGACAACCCATCGCGTCGGACAAGGCTGTGGGAATCGAACCCACAACTGAAGTGTGACTGGCCTTTATCGCCTACCACTGGCTTAAAGGAAGTCCCTATTTAGTAGAAATTAGTTTTATTATATTTAGCAGTATGATATATGAAGTATAAGTCTATTTCAGAAACCATATATGATTAATCTCACTATAGATGGACTTATGTATTTTTGAACCTTTTGTTTGAGACAGATGGAATGACCCATCATTTTATCACATGATCTGCTAACACATCACGAATAACAAATTCAACTTCATTTAATTAAGGGATGAAGTGGAAATTGTTCAATTAACGAACAACAGTGAGATTGTACCAAAATCATGTAAGTATTTCTTTTAATTCACCAACTTTAGGGAAATGATGTCGAAAACAAAAAATGTTGTCCTAGTTCCCTTATATTCGATGAATCATATGGTACCTTAGATCATCACAAATCTATGGATTTGTGATTGCTAGCTTTTCCATAGCCATTTTCTCTACCACTCTCCATCAGAACATGATGGTTATATTTCTCTTCCATATCCATATTTTCATCTATGTGGAAACCCAGTCATTAGTTTATTTGGGTACCTATTACGTTTCATACTTTTATTTTTAAAGATTGGTTTTGGTATTCCTTTTTACGATGTGGTTTCTATTAAAGAAACTTTCGAGGAGTAAACCATTTATAACCCCGACGAATTTCGAGGGCGAAATTAATTTTAAGGGGGGTAGAATGTAACACCCCAAGATTTTATGAAAAATATTCTTTTTAATTTCATTAATGTCTTGTGTTGTACGCTATACCAAAAGGAGCTTGCACAAAATTTATCCTCGACTTGCCTTGCATTACACACAATCACGACCTTCCTCGATAGCGTGTGTAGTACGCAATAACGAGTTTCACTAAACAACAATATGCTATTAAAATATTATTAAAACTAGCCATTATGAATAGTAATAACCACTTTTTGAAATTTTTTAAATTTTATTTTTCAAAATAGACTTCATTTTTGGATTCTAAATATCGAAATTAGCTTAGGGTAAAATTTTAATACTTTTCGGATAACTTTCATTTTCTGATTAATAGTGAAAATTACTAAATTTTATTTAAAAACAACCTTTTTAATCAAAATAATTAATAGTGATAAATTATTAATTTGAGTGGTTTTAAAGTATATTTAAAATATATTTTTACAATTTAATACAATTTTGGTCATTGGATGTAATTTCACATTTGAACCAGACATAAACAAGTGTTAATCTTTTGATAGTTATTATCTCTTAAGAACACGCTATTTGTTTTGATGATGGGAATTAATTTTTAAATTAAGTAAAGAACCTGATATGTTTTGAATTTGGTAAAATAGACATCATTTTTCAGTTCATAATATCAAATATATCTTTGGCCTAATTTTTGGTATTTTTCTGGAAACTTTCATTTTTTGATGAATAGTTAAACCACTAAAGGGTAGTTAAAAAAATGAATTTTTCATAAAACTTAATTTTACCTCTTCTGTGAGTGGAATTTCAAAAATCCGAGAGACATGGTTGATGTCAGTAAGTAAAATGTGGTTCAATGAGATGAAAATAATTTTTGGTGAATAGTAACTTTTTTCTTTTTTTACCACGGTTAAAAGTCAATAGGGTAATTAAGGGTAAAAATGATATTATTATTACCCTAACACATGTCATAATTCTATTGGATAAGTGTAATTCAGCCAAAAACAACCTTAGGAATAAAATATGACCATTTAGGCCCACATGGATTAGATTAGGACATTTATTATTAATTTATTTAAAGAAGGGTTAAAATAGTTAAAATCAAAGTTTAATAAGTATATCATTTTTAATATAGGGTTATACATAAGATAAATTCGACTATAAATATTCATTAGAAATCTAAAATAATTTCCTACACAATGGTATTTTATTTGTAATTTTTAGACTTTAAATAAGTTAATTTATGACACAAAGATGATGGAGTAATTATCTTATTAATGAAATATTGACATAATTGATGTTATAAATACACAAATAAATGTAATTTGAGACTTTTTATGAATTACACTAATTTTATAGGTTAATATGACATGTTAGTGTTGATTTAATTAACTTTTTTCTAACTAATCATTCTGTTAGGATTTTCACAAAAATCAATTACTAAATAGTGTCAAAATTGACATAAAATAGTTTTTAAAACAAATATTATATTATTAATTGTTATTTTGTTCCTAAAAATATAAGGTTCGGCCATATGACTTAGATAAGGTTATATATATAAATAATAAACATCTTGGGGTTCGTTTGGCTTCTTATAGAAAGATTATTAACCTTATAGAGTAAGAACACAAAAAGACACGGTAAAAGTAAAATTATCTAACTTAATGTTAAATCTAAATGATAAGGTTAAAATAGGAACCTAAACATGTCTAAATTCTATTGGATGAGAGGATTTCGACCCATACCCACCTTAGCTTCGAAATAAATCAATTTGGAGATATTTAAAACCGAATTTGGCTTTATAATAAAATAATATTTTTAGTTATTCCAAAGGTGCCCCTCTCCTCCCTTATAAAAGGGCACCTCCTCCCTCTCTTCCTCACACCACGTTGAGCCTTCAAGATCGGCCAAACCCTGCCAAGTTATCTTCTCCACTTCCCTATCAACATCCTATAGGTCCTGGGCTTCTTCAAAGACCAAGTTTAGTGCCCTAAGAGGAGGACTCAAAGAGCCTCTTCAAAGAAGAGGTAATGTCTGTTACCGATTCTTTCAACTTTATTTCTTCTTCCACATCTTCTTATTAGGTTGTTTCATTGTGAAGTAATAACATCAGTATCACTCATATACTGATATCTTATTATAAGTATGAATCAACCCTATTTCACCATCTATCCATCCTATGGAAAATGAAATCAGCGCGCGTGCATACGTATGGAATACCGTCTCCACGCCGTGGTGTAATCTATTTTCCACCTCCACCTTACTTGGATGGGTATAATGGTGTACATAATAACTATATATGATTATTGTAAAGTGATATTGATTATTAAATAGTATACATACACTCCAATACAATTCCTCGATCATGAGAATGATATCATCGCTCGTGCGTACGTACGGACTACCGTCTCCACGACGCGATGAGATTCATTCTCCACATTAACCATTCATGAATGATTATAAATAATAATTGATCATGAAATGTATGAAATAATAATGATACTGCATTTATGTGTATATATATTTCCATTCAACTCAATAAGGAAACGAAAACAGCGTTCATGCATATGTACGGCCTACCGTCTCCATGAACGGTGTATTTCATTCCATTTACTGATCTATTATATTTATGTATATTCTGAATATATATAATATATAAATAATGTTTTATATTCTAGAATTAATTAATCATGATCTAAGTAATCATATGAATAATTAAAAGTCAAAACACGGACGACAAATGAAACGATTTTACCCAAAACGCTCTTTAACATGGAATTTACAAAAGAACGGGTAATATAAAGTCATAAGTGAACCATATATGATATCATAACAATGATTATGATTTAGGAATAAGTAAATGACATTATTTAAATCATTATACATGATTTTTAGACACTTACGAAGAAAATCGGACCTACGGTAAGGGAAATTTCACAATCTCATTTTTATTCGAGATTGTTTATACTTCAGTATTTACTAGGTTGTATTTTATCATCCACATCCATGTTTCCTCAATATATAATATCATTTCCATCCACCTAAAATTGTTTAAATCAAATTTTACCCTTCAGTGAGTTTTTAGTAAAAGATATGAAAGGAATCTTTTGTTGTTTTTCGTACGAGGTACTTTTTGACTTTCCCGACAAAAGTACGAGAAAAATGTTTTTTTTCACTTATATGGCATTAATGGATTTTTAAAACAAAATTTTCAAGAATCTTACTTTACAAGTTTTCAAGTATATTTTTAATCAACTTCTTTTAGATTAAAATTGTATGAAATGTTACGAAAGGAAAAATGTTTTTGAAGTAGAAAGGATATTTTCCTCAAGAATGGAGTTCAAGTGTTTTATCAAAATTATTTTCCATCTAAGATAATAAAGGGTTCTGTTTCTATCCCTATTATTACATGGATTTGATTATGTTGTGATGGAAATATTTTTATGAATTCTTTTATCTTATATGAATTGTTTATGATGTCACGATGTTTAAAGATTCCCATTTTTATTACATGGGTTATGCTATGATATATGGTTTATGATTTTGTGGCACACATAAGAATGGTATCATTATGAGATGGGTGGGACCTATATCTCCCTCTAATGCATTGGGTAAATATTTATATCTCATGAGATAGACATGGCTGGAACGACAAGTTAAATCGGTTCAGTAATACATAACTAAAATGAGGAGTGAACTCGATTCAGAAAGGGACTTTGTCCACTAAGATGGTCTTGACAGCAATGCCTTGGCTACTATGGAAATAATATCATGTGCTTAATGGTTTCCACAATTAAATGTTTTATTCCCATGCTATTTTATCATTCTTAATGTTTATTTATGATCTATGCCTTATGTACTTCCATGTTTTGTGTCATTTCTCAAACTTTTGATGTTTAGACATTATGTTCATGTTTTTAAGTTAAAATGTATATGGTATGTTTTATTTTATCCATGCATACCCTTACTGAGAATTTGAGATCACCCTTTTTATTTTTTCTTTTCCCCAGGATATAATGAAAGGTTTTAGGTAAGAAAAAAAGGGAAGATCTTTATGGGAGATGTTGAAGATCTTTCCCCACGATTAGAAGATTACGTTCCAAGTTTCCAAAGACACTAAACTATTACGGTCCTTGTGTGTTAGTTTTTGTTATGAATTAAGTATTATTCTAAAGTAATGTAATGTCCATGTATGTCAAGCTTTGGGTCTCTACAGTTGGTATCAGAGGAAAGGTTTAGTCAACCTTTGGAAACTTGGATGCGAAAACGTTAGTGAGATCCCTAGAGATATTTCTAAGGTATGTCTAGGGATGTCCCTAAGGATAAGTATACGTATAGGATACAGTCCTAGAAATACGGTAACGATCATATAATTTAACCTAAGATGTTAGATATTTAGGATACTCCTCCTTTACAATGTTGTTTTCCCTAGCTTGATTTTGGCCTCTCACACTATTCTTTTTGGGTTTTAGAAAATGGCTGGAAACAAGATGATTCACGATAATGGAGGATATGATGGACAATGGAATGATATTCTTCATGAGCAACCAAATGAAATGGATTTGGAAGTCCAAACATCATTATTATGCTGAATCAGCAATCTCATAATATGATCAATAAAGTAAAATTTGGTAAGTTTCCTGACTCGGCTAAAAAGAAAAAGATGGAGTTTCATGATGATCATAGAGGAAATAAAGTTCAATTTCCCATATGTAAATCATGTGGGAAGAGGCATCAAGGAGAATGTTTCAAAGGAACTGTAAGATGATTTGGGTGTGGAAAACAAGGACACAAAGCCATTAAGTGCAAAGGAAAATGTTTAGTTAACACCATGGACAAGGATAATGGTATTGCTACGACATAAACGATGATTAGATGTTTTAAATGTGGAATGTACGGGCATTATGCAAACTAATTCCCTAAGGGAAAGTCACATGAAGAGAATTAGTATGGTCATATGGTTAGTATTTATGTTGATGATGATGAAGAGACTACAAATGATATGTGAGATGAAAGAATTGTTGATGCTCGGTCAATGGTTTAAGAATGCAGTGGAATTATTACATGTTTATCATGTGTAATGTTGTATAAGTATTCTCATAGTACTATGGAATAAAGAGACATCTAAGGATTGTTACACTGTTGACATTCCTTATGTTTTGAAAGTGTATGATTAATGGTACCAGTATCCATGAAAGGTTATTCAGATATTTTTGGAATGTTGATGATATGTCCATAATAAAGGGATAAGGAGGAAATTAAATGGTTGATAGTATTCATGAGCTCATGACTGATATAAAGAGAAAGTTATATCATGGTTTGAGTATATAGAATTTTTGTATTTTGGTATATGGAAAGAGTTAACTTTTGACACCATTCATGTTTTCACTAAGGTTTAATGGGTATTCATTTTTCAAGAGAATACATGATTAAGGTATTCACATGATTGGAATGTGACCAACAAGATATATGGGGGATAAATGATGGTATTCACATGCTTAGTTGATGACATTTCAAGTAATCGTTTTCTTTATACTATGAGCTTGGACTGAAGTATTTTAGATAATCCTAATGATTGAAATGGATTATGTTGGACATAAGTTAGTATTTTTTAAGGATAGAACTTTTTTTTGATATTATTTATGGGATGTTATAGTAATGTAGTTTTAGAAAAAGGACAACCTGCAGGATGGGTGACAACCCATCGCGTCGGACAAGGCTGTGGGAATCGAACCCACAACCGAAGTGCGACTGGCCTTTATCGCCTACCACTGGCCTACAGTAAGTCCCTGTTTAGTAGAAACTAGTTGTATTATATTAAGAAGTATGATATATGAAGTATAATTCCATTTTAGGAACCATATATGATTAATCTCACTATAGATGGACTTATGTATTTTTTATAACTTTTATAACCTTTTGTTTGAGATAGATGGAATGACCCATCATTCTATCACCTGATCTGCTAACACCTCACGAATAACAAATTCAACTTAATTTCATTAAGGGATGAAGTGTAAATTGTTCAATTAACAAACAATAGTGAGATTGTACCAAAATCATGTAAGTATTTCTTTTAATTCATCAACTTTAAGGAAATGATCTTGAAAACCAAAAATGTTGTCCTAGTGCCCTTATATCCGATGAATCATATGGTACCTTATATCATCACAAATATATGGATTTGTGATTGCTGGATATTCCATAACCATGTTCTCTACCACTCTCCATCAGAACATGATGGTTAGATTTCTCTTCCATATCCATATTTTCATCTATGTGGAAACCTAGTGATTAGTTTATTTGGGTAACCGTTACATTTCATACTTTTTTTCAATATTGGTTTTGGTATTCCATTTTATGATGTGGGTTTCTATTAAAGAAACTTTCAATGAGTAAACCATTTATAACCTCGAAAAATTTTGAGGGTGAAATTCATTTTAAGGGGGGTAGAATGTTACACCCGGAGATTTTATAAAAAATATTCTTTTTAATTTCACTAATTTCTTGTGTTGTACGCTACACCAAAAGGATCTTGCACAATACGCATCCTTTACTTGCCTTGCATTACACGTAATCACGACCTTCCTCGATAGCGTGTGTAGTACGCAATAACGAGTTTCACTAAACAACTATATGCTATTAAAATATTATTAAAACTAGTTGTTATGAATAGTAATGACCACTTTTTGAAATTTTGTAAATTTTATTTTTCAAAATAGACTTCATTTTTGGATTCGGAATATCAAAATTAGCTTAGGGAGAAATTTTGGTACTTTTCGGATAACTTTCATTTTCTGATGAATAGTGAAAATTAGTAAATTTTAATTAAAAACAGCCTTTTTAATCAAAATAATTAATAGTGATAAATTATTAATTTGAGTGGTTATAAAGTATATTTAGAATATATTTTTACAATTTAATACAATGTTGGTCATTGGATGTAATTTCACATTTAAACCAGAGATAAACAAGTGTCAATCTTTTGATAGTTATTATCTCTTAAAAACACGCTATTTGTTTTGACGACGGGAATTAATTTTTAAATTAATTAATGAAACTGATATGTTTTTAATTTGGTAAAATAAACATCATTTTTCAGTTCATAATATCAAATATTGCTTAGGCCTAATTTTTGGTATTTTTCTGGAAACTTTCATTTTTTGATTAATAGTGAAACCACTAAGTGGTAGTTAAAAAAAATTTCATAAAACATAATTTTACCACTTCTGTGAGTGGAATTTCAAAAATCCGAGAGACAGAGTTGATGTCCGTAAGTAAAATGTGGTTCAATGAGATGAAAATAATTTTTGGTGAATAGTAACTTTTTACTTTTTTTACCACGGTTAAAAGTAAATAGGGTAATTAAGGGTAAAAATGACATTATTTTAAACCTAACACATGTCCTAATTCTATTGGATAAGTGTAATTCATCCAAAAACAACCTTAGGAATACAATATGACCATTTAGGCCCACTTGGATTAGATAAGGACATTTATTATTAATTTATTTAAAGAAGGGTTAAAATAGTTAAAATCAAAGTTTAATAAGTATATCATTTTTAATATAGGGTTATACATAATATAATTTCGACTATAAATATTCATTAGAAAGCTAAAAAGATTTCCTACATAATGATATTTAATTTGTAATTTTTAGACTTTAAATAATTTAATTTATGACACAATGATAATGCAGTAATTATCTTATTAATAAAATATTGACATAATTGATGTTATAAATACCCAAATAAATGTAATTTGAGACTTTTTATGAATTCCAATAATTTTATAGGTTAATATTACATGTTATTATTGATTTAATTAACTTTTTTCAAACTAATCATTCTGTTATTATTTTCACAAAAATCAATTACTAAATATTGTCAAAATTGACATAAAATAGTTTTTAAAACAAATATTATATTATTAATTATTATTTTATTCCTAAAAATATAAGGTTCGTCCAAATGACTTATATAAGGTTATATATATTAATAATAAACAACTTGGGGTTCGTTTGGATTCTTATAGTAAGTTTATTCACCTTATAGTGTAAGAACACAAAAAGACACGGTAAAAGTAAAATTATCTATCTTGATTTTAAATCTAAATGATATGGTTAAAATAGGAACCTAAACTTGTCTAAATTATATTTTAATGAGAGGATTTAGACCCATCCCCACCTTAGCTTCGAAATATATCAATTTGGATCTATTTAAAACCGAATTTGGATTTATAATAAAATAATATTTTTAGTTATTCCAAAGGTTCCCCTCTCCCCCCTTATAAAAGGGCACCTCCTCCCTCTCTTCCTCACACCACTTTGAGCCTTCAAGCTCGGCCAACCCCTGCCAAGTTATCTTCTCCACTTCCCTAGAAACATCCTAGAGGTCCTGGTCTTCTTCAAAAACCAATTTTAGTGCCCTAAGAGGAGGACTCAAAGAAGCGCTTTGAAGAAGAGGTAATGTCCGTTAACGATTCTTTCAAATTTATTTATTCTTCCACTTCTTCATCTTAGGTTGTTTCATTATGAAGTAATAACATCAGTATCACTCATATAATGATATTTTATTATATGTATGAATCAACCCTATTTCACCATCTATCCATCCTATGGAAAATGAAATCATCGCGCGTGCATACGTACGGAATACCATCTCCACGCCATGGTGTAATCTATTTTCCACCACCACCTTACTTGGATGTGTATAATGGTTTACATAATAACTATATATGATTATTGTAAAGTGATATTTATTCTTAAATAGTATACATACACTCCAATACAATTCCACAATCATGAGAACGATATCATCGCTCGTACGTACGTACGGACTACCGTCTCCATGACGCGATGAAATTCATTATCCACAGTAACCATTCATGAATGATTATAAATAATAAGTAATCATGAAATATATGACATAATAATGATACTGGATTTATGTGTATATATATTTCCATTCAACTAAATAAGGAAACGAAAACAGCATTCATGCGTACGTACGACCTACCGTCTCCATTAACAGTGTATTTCTTTCCATTTACTGATCTATTATATATATGTATATTCTGAATATATATTATATATAAATAATGTTTTATATTCTGGAATTATTTAATCATGATCTATGTAGTCATATGAATAATTACAAGTCAAAACACGGATGACAAATGAAACGATTTTACCCAAAACGCTCTTTAACAAGGAATTTACAAAAGAACGGGTAATATAAAGTCATAAGTGAACCATATATGATATCATAACAATGATTATGATTCTTTAATAAGTCAATGACATTATTTAAATCATTATACAGGAGGTTCGGACACTTACGAAGAAAATCGGACCTAAGGTAAGGGAAATATCACAATCTCATTTTTATCGGAGACTGTTTATACTTCGGTATTTACTAGGGTGTATTTTATCATCCACATCCATGTTTCCTCAATATGTAATATTATTTCCATCCACCTACAATTGTTTAAATTCAATTTTACCCTTCGGTGAGTTTTTAGTAAAATATATTAAAGGAATATTTTGTCATTTTTCGTACGAGGTACTTTTTGACTTTTCTGACAAAAGTACGAGAAGAATGTTTTTTTAACCTATACGGCATGAATGGATTTTTAAAACAAAATTTACAAGAATATTCCTTTACATGTTTTCAAGTTTATTTTTAATCAAATTCTTTTAGATTAAAATTGAATGACATGTTAAGAAAGGAAAAATGTTTTTGAAGAAGAAAGGATATTTTCCTCAAGAATGGAGTTCAAGTGTTTTATCAAAATTATTTTCCATCTAAGATAATAAAGGGTTCTGTTTCTATCCCTATTGTTACATGGATTTGATTATGTTGTGATGGAAATATTTTTATGAATTCTTTTATCTTATATGAATTGTTTATGATGTCACGATGTTTAAAGATTCCCATTTTTGTTACATGGGTTATGCTATGATGTATGGTTTATGATTTTGTGGCACACATAAGAATGGTATCATTATGAGATGGGTGGGACCTATATCTCCCTCCAATGCATTGGGTAAAGATTTATATCTCATGAGATAGACATGGATGGAACAGTAAGTTAAACCGGTTCAGTAATACAGGACTGAAACGGGGAGTGAACTTGATTCAGAAAGGGACTTTGTCCACTAAGATGGTCATGGAAGTAATGCCTTGGCTACTATAGAAATCATATCATGAGCTTAATGGTTTCCACAATTACATGTTTTATTACCATGCTATTTTATCATTCTTATTGTTTCTTTATGATCTATTCATTATGTACTTCTATGTTTTGTTTCATTTCTCAAGCTTTTGATGTTTAAACATTATCTTCATGTTTTTAAGTTCAAATGTATATGGTATGTTTTATTTTATCCATGATTACCCTTACTGAGAATTTGAGATCACCCTTTTTATGTTTTCTTTTCCCCAGGATATAAGGAAAGGTTTTAGGTAAGAAAAAAAGGGAAGATCTTTATGGGAGATGTTGAAGATCATTCACCATGATTAGAAGATTATGTTCCATGTTTCCAAAGACACTAAACTATTACGGTCCTTGTGTGTCTATTTTTGTTATGTATTAAGTATTCCACTACAGTAATGTAATGTCCATGTACGTCAAGCTTTGGGTCTCTACAATTAATATTTACTTCAGTAAATATTTTATTTGTCATGGTTAAAGGGTAAATCTCGTAAATAAGGGTAAAAAATAATATTATAATAAAATTAAATTACCTTAACATGTGTCCTAATCCTATTGTATGATACATTTCATACCATGGTCATCCATGAGTCTATTTTGGGACCCCATGGATCATCATGGGAATGATAATGACACTCTATATAAATTAATTTAATGTACAGAAAAAAATGACATAATCATATATCTTTTTGTAAATCAATTGTTACATATAGTTATTTCAGTTATCTCTTTGACTATAAATATCGATTTTAAATGTAAAAATATTTATTACATCATGGTAGCTTTTTTAAATTTTTATACATCAAATAAATAAAATTATTTATGACACAACAATGTTGTAGTGTTTACCTCATTAATGAATGATGTAACTAAATAAGAATATAAAAACTAAAATAATATCCAAAACCTGTTCAATTTTTATTGGATGGTATTATTTCAAAAAATAATCATCTTATCTTTTACTTTATTTAGGTTTTTACCTTTAGAAACCGAAAATCATTATATAATAAAAAATATCTTCAAACATCCCAAAAGAGACCCTCCTCCACCTTATAAAAAGACATAACCACTAACCCATTAATAACACATATCAAGCCCCTTGGATTATCCAAAATATGACTAAATAATCTCCCTACATCCCACAATTCTTTATAGAGGCATTACCATAGGCATAAGGCTCTTTAAGAAATTTTTTCGGTTCAATCCAAGGGGAGATACCCGATTTAAAGGTAATGTCTTATCTTAAGTTCTTTTCTTTTATTTTACTTATCTAACCCCGTAAACACTATTTATTTATTTATTTTATAACAACACCCATATCCCCAATATAATAGGTTTTTTTAATGAGATTCATTCAAACTAAACCTACACACACCTCTATCTAATGGATAAATAAAATATTGTTTCTCTGGATAGCGGACTACTGCCTCACGAAACTATGATTGTTCAATATTCTCCTAACACCTTTTATGGTAGCCATTATGATGGAACTGTATTTATATATGATATTTATGATATTTAATTTATCTCTATGCTCTTGTAATTCTCTTTTATAAAATTCCTTTATGATTTTAATTTATATATATCTGATAATTTCACTTGAGGAAGTGCGGACTACCGCCCCCTCAAAATGATATGACTCGTTCATACCATACATGGAACGTATAAATGATAGTGTTAATTAAAACATGTAATATATATATAATATAATATTATACTGGAATAATAATATATCTATGTATAATTTTGTTTTCATTCCTTTTAAAATGAGTAAAATGAAATGGAAGTAGTGTTCATGCGTATGTACGACTTACCGTTTCAATGACCAGTGCACTTCATTTTCATATATCCAAATGATATGAACTATTAAAAATACATATATATTGGATATAAATGATATATATTATATATAAATCGTTAATATCATTCTGTAGATAATGTAATTTCAAACACATGAACAATTTATAACTGTAACATGTTCAGTTTTAACTCAAGTTCCGAACATCCGCAAAATGTCTGATATGAACTCAAATAATTTTCTTATTGTAATAGAATGGTAATAAAAAATATAAAAGTAATAATAAACATGAAAAAGGTTATTAGGAAATTATAAATTCAATTAAGTTTATTATTCAATAAATTAATGAATGAACGGGTCAAGTCGAACACGAGGTAAGGGACTTCGTCTCAATCTCCTTTTATTAAAGGATATTTTGATTTATACACGACATTCTTTTATATGGTGTATAAACCCCTTTAAATTTTCATTTCATTTAAAGAAAATATTTTTTCTACGTAGCGTTTTACTAAATGACAAAAGGAGTGTTTTTAACATTTGTAGTGACAGTGACCTATTCGCCACCATAATCATTATTTGTCTTCCTCTATAATACTTAATATTTTTTTAAATAAAAAAATGAAACTCCTTATTCTGTTTTTCTATGTTTTAGTATTGAAAATGGTTTTTGATATGGATTGATTATTTCAATATTTTGAAATTAATTCTTGTTATTGAAAATGAAATATTGTTAGTGAAATGTTTATACTTGAAATATTTTTTGTGTTATGATTTTATAATGATATATGGACATTTGATGGGTGGTTACGTGATAAACCATATGATGGGTGGTGTCATGATAAACGAGGATGAGTTGATTTTTTATAACCTCCAATGCATTGGGTATTGAATTCGGCCGTATGGCTATTCTATTTAGTGATATGTGTGTATGTCAACTGTGTGGTTATTTCATTTAAGTATGATTATGTCCCAAGTTACCTATATAAGTTATATGTGTTTTATATAGGTTTTAAGGTATTATTTTGGTTAAAAATGGGTAACATATGATCTCATATTCAGTGAAGAGTATTTACTACTTCATAAAGGTTTAAATTATTATTTATGATAAGGTATTCCTGGTTTACTTTTTGTTTTAAAAAAATAACAGTTTTCCTTCTTTGTGTATCCCTTACTATGATTTTTATCCTCAAACCATGTTTTTGAAATGTTTTTCACAAGACATAAAGTGGAATTAGTCCAAGGATGGGATTAAAGAAAATTAATTTTGTCTAAAACATGGAACGAGACATGACTCTTTTTTTTCAAAGAGTTTTTATTTTATGAAAAAAGTGGATACTATGTAGAAGTGTCTACATTTATTATTCAAGTTGTTATGTATATGATATGACCTAATTCTCTAAATATAAAAACTTTAAAGGATCCTCAAATGTGCATTTTTAAATTAATTCAATATTATGTAATGTTTAAGGTTGGGTCCTTATAGTCGGTATCAGATGTCAGTTTAGAAAACATTAAGAGTTAGAAAATTGTTAAATAAATTTATTGTAAGAATGAAATTATATATCATTTATAGATTTCCATGTTGCTTTGCCTAATATATTTCTGTGCTTAGAATGTTTTTCCACTGAGGATACAGGGCAACTATATAGGGAAGGAATACAGAGGAGAATAAACTTCCAAATCTCCAACCTGAGATGGTCAGAATCGGACCAGAATAGTTTTTTGAAATGATGGAACAGTTGAAATAGGCTATAAATGGTGGTGTTAACCATGCACGAGATCACTCAGATCAACCACAGAGGAACATGTCAGTAGTGGAGAATTTCATGATGCAACACCCTCCGTCATTCAGAGGATCATCTGACCCTATTCAAGTTAAAGGTTGGATCAATGCACTAGAAGATATTTTTGATTTCATGTGTTGTACAAAATATAAAATAGTTAGTATTATTGTTTATATTTTTAAAGGTGAATTGGATCAGTAGCGGTAGATGGTAAAAAATATCAGGGATAGTGAAGAGATTAATGCTCTTGATTGGGATGAATTCAACGGTATGTTTCTTGAGAATTATTTTTCTAAGGTAGTTTGAATTAGGATGGAAAAAAATTCATATAATTGAGGAAGGAGGACGACTCAGTGGCTACTTATGATGAAAATTTCACTTGACTGGAAACTTATTCTCCAAATTTCATCTAAGATATTTATAGTAAGATAAATGGATTTTACTTTGGACTAAAACTGTGATATCAAAGATCATTATCATCTCATGAATTTAAAATCTATGAGAAACTTTTCAGATGTTCTGAGAAGGTAGAAATGGTGGTTTCTGATGATCAGGTGTTCCAAGAGAGTAAACAAAAGAAGAGGTCCAGTTGGCAGGCAAAGGGATTGAATTCATCAAAGAATCCTATAGGTAAGAAAATTAATTATCCATATTGTGAAAAGTGTGGTAAAAAGCATCCAGGAGAATTTTTATCGAGGTCTAGAAAGTGCTTCTGGTGTGGTAATTTTGGTCATATTACTCGTAACTATAATGAAGATGGTCAATTCGGCAATGAAAATACAACATTAAGATGTTTTAAGTGAAATTGAATGGGTCATTATGAAAATGAGTGCCCGAAAAAACTAAACTGAGGGAAGGAATCCGGAAAACAAGAAGAAAATGGGTGGTGAAATCCTTTGAATCTACTTTTTCAGATGTTGGGCCATCGAATAAAATAGTATCAAGTACACTGTTTGTTTGTTTAGATTATGCCAATGTGTTGTTTGATTAAGGGTCTACACATTGTTTCATTTCTAAGATGTTTTCTAGTAAATTTGGAATTCAAACTCTGGATATGAATCCTAAACATATAGTAAATAAAACATAGAAGAAATTTTGAGACAAAAAGAATACAAAAGAACCTCCATATACATGGGTGGGGAAATAATCTACCTATAAACATTATTTTTTTTTACCTCTAGTTAACATTAATGTTATTTTGGGTATAGATTGGATTTCTGTTTATCATGCTAAGATTGAATTTAGATCTAAAGAGGACTCTTTTTAGAAATATTTTCATTTTTTGTAAAATAATGTACCCTTACATTTGATAGCTTATCAATAAGATAAGAAACTAGTAAAATATGGAAATGAATGTTACCTTGCACATATTTTTGAAAACAAAAGAACTATTTAGATTAATGATCAACCATTATTAAATTAGTACCTTGATGTTTATCTTGATGCATTTCCTGGTATTATTCTTGATTGAGAAGATGAATTTACTATTTACAATGTTCCTGGTGCTAATCCAGTTTCAAAAACCCCTTTTTGAATGGCTCAAATTGAACTTTTATAGGTAAAGAAGAAACTAAAAGAGTTATTAGATGAGGGTTTCAATCAACCTAGCACATCACCATGGGGTTCTAATGTCTTGTTTTTTGAAAAGATAGATGGTTCAATGAGACTTTTCATTGATTATAGATCATTTAATAACATCACTATTAAGAACAGGTATCATTTACCTCATATCGATGAATTGTTTGATCATCTCGTGGGAGCACAGTATTTTTTGAAGATTGAATTGAGGTCGGGGTACCATCATTTGAAAGTAAAAGACACATACATTCCTAAGACCATGTTTCATACTATATATAGCCATTACGAACTTTTATTTGTACTTTTGGGTTAACTAATACACCTACTATAATCATTGATCTTTTGAATAAAATTTTCTGTGAGTTCCTAGATAAGTTTTTGGTTGTGTTCATTGAGGATATATTGGTTTATTCTAAAAGTAAATAGGATCATGAAAGTCATTTAAGGTTTTATTGCAAACCTTAAAAAAATAAATTGTATGGTAAATTCAGAAAGTGTGAGTTTTGGTTACAACAAATTTCTTTCCTTGGTCACATTGTTTCAAAAAATGACATAACTATTGATCATACTAAAAAAATTTGTTGAATAATGCAAAAGACCTACCAATATCATAGAGATCCATAATTTTCTTGGTTTGGCAGGATATTACTGGAGGATTGTTGAGAATTTTTCACAATTATCTAGTCCAATGACTAAGTTAACTAGAAAAATTGTTAAGTATATTTTGGAAAAATAATGTGATGATAGTTTTCTAGAATTGGAAAGAAGATTGGTGAATGATCCAGTTTTGGAACTGCTATCTAGAGATGGTGAGTTTGTTATCTATAGTGATGCTTTGTTGAAAGGACTCGGTTGTGTCTTTATGTAGAAGGATCAAGTAATTTTTTATAATTCATATCAGTTGAAACCTCAAGAGTTAAATTACTATACATGTGATTTGGAATTATTTATTATTGTTTTTTCTTTAAAACATTAGAGGCATCATCTGTATTGAGTAAAATGTGAAATATATAGTGACCACAAAAGTTTGAAATATATATTCACTCAGAATGAATTGAAAATGAGATAGAGGAGAAGATAAAAATTAATCAAGGATTATGATTGCATAATTCATTACCATCATGGAATGAAAAATAAATTGGCTGAGGCTTTGAGTTGATAGAGTAATGGTATATTAACCATGTTATATTTGGAACAATATCAGTTGATTAATGATATGATGAACTTTGTCATAGAAGTGGCGGGTTCTAAAAATTCCTCTGTCTTGTTTTAGGTGTCAATGAAGTCATCTCTACTAGAGATAATTATGAAGGTATAGAAGAAAAATAGTGAGAAACGGAAAAAGGTAGAGTTTGTTCTGAAGGGTTAGTTTCCTAATTTTAACATTGCTAATGATTGTATTTTGAGATTTGGGAAGAGATTATGCATTCATTGTGATTCACAACTGAATAATGAGTTATTATGTGAAGATAATAGTTATCCATTTTCAGTTTATCCTCAGAGTACTATGATGTATAGAGATCTTAAGGATTATTACTAGTGGGATATAATGAAAAGAGATATTTTTGACTTGACTGTGAAGTGTATGAATTTTCAACAGGTTAAAGAAGAGCGACAGTTATCCAAAGGGATGTTTTAGCCTTTAAGGGTGCTAGAGTAGAAATGGGAAAATCTGTTCATGGATTTCATTGTGGGATTATCAAATAATCCTTGCGGTAAAATTTCAATCTAGGATGTTGTTGCTCAATTGACTAAATCTGCTCATTTCCATCATATTCAAGATACTCTATCTCAAGATCAACTTTCTTGGTTTTATGTTAAATAGATAGTCATGTTTCATGGAGTTCCCCTCTCCATTGTATTTGATCGTGATCACAGGTTTACTTATAACTTTTAGAAAGGCCTTCAGATGTTGTTGGGTACTAAATTAAATTTTACTATAGATTTTCATCCTCAATCAGATGGGTAGTTAGAATGAACAATACAAGCTTGAGAAGATATGTCGTGTGCTTTTTCAATGGATTTATGGGGATTTTGGTACCAACATCGTTCTTTGGTTGAAATTTCATATAATAATAGTTTTCATTCTATTATATAGATGTCTCCATTTGAGGCATTATATGGAAAGTGTTGTCAAACTCCATATTTTGGGATGTTGTAGGTGGAAGGAAGCTCATGGGAACTAAATTGGTAGAGGATACGGAAAAAAAAATCAATTGATTCAGAAGCACATGAGAACAGATCAGAGTAGGGAGAAAATTTATACAGATAATCGGAGGAAGGATCATTATTTTGAAGTAGGTGGTCATTTCATTCATAGATTTTCTCCATGGAAATGTGTGATGTGTTTTGGCAGGAAGGGAATGTTTATTCCAAGATTCATTGGACCCTATAAAATCCTGGATAAAGTTGGATTAGTTGAATATAGAGTGGCTTTACCTCCATTTTTATCCTAGTTAGACAATGTTTTTTAGCTTTCAATGTTGAGAAAGTATATTTCAGATACATCTAATGTTTTGATCCCAGAGGTAGTTCAGATGGAAGAGAATATTTCTTATATGGAACAAACAGTCCAAATTCATGACTGAAGAGAAAAAGTGTTGCGGAATAAGGTAATTTATTAGGTAAAAGGTTTTTGTAAAAAACATATGATTGAAGAGGAAACATGGGAATCTGAAAATGTTATGAGGGATAAATACCCCCCACTTAATTGATAAGTGAATAAAAATTTTGAGGATGCTATTTCCAAAAGGGGGAAGGATTAGATATCCCATATAAATAAAGAATAGTACATTTTCATATTTATTAATATTTTTGAATTAAATATTAATTTTACTTTAAAGGGGAAGCTATATTCGATTTCATACCTGATATGATACAATGGGTGTCTTTTAAATCTTACTTTGCACACAACATTGAGTAATACTGAAAAATAATAACATAATATTAATATTTTAAATGGCAGTTAATTACTAGTTGTTATAATGGATGTGATGAACTGAACTAACTACAATATGATTATATATGATTTTTAAATTATTTTACAATTATCCAATAAATTTTAGAGGCTTAAAATAATAAATAATCCAATTTTAAGCATAAATACTCTAATATACATTAAAGGGTCGATTTATTGCCTTTTGATGGAGAACTATTTTTAAATATAGTTTTTTTCAATTTTATAAATTATATTTGACAAAATAATATTCTTTTCTAGAATCAGGAAATAAAAATTTACTTTGGATGAAATTTTGTTATTTTTTTGATAATGTAAATTTTTTAATGAATAGTGAAAAATATTGTATTTCAAATTCAAAACTATATTTTACTCTAATTTATTTATATACATAGGTTATCTTTATAATTGGTTTTAAAGTGTAATTATATTATGTTTTTACCATTAAATACAATATTGGTCATTTTACATAATTTCACTTTAAAATTGAACATAAAAAATTGTCAATCTTTTGATAGTAATTATTCCTAAAAAACACACTTTTTGTTTTAATAGCGGAAATTAATTTTAAATTAATTTATTTTTAATTTTTGTTATTCTTTTTTAAAAATGGATTCCATATTTGGAATCAGGATTTCCAAATTGGGTAAATAAGTAACTTTTATTTTCATATATTATGAATATTACTTCAGTAAATATTTTATTTACCATGGTTAAAGGGTAAATCTAGTAAAGAAGGGTAAAAATTAATTTTATAATAATATTAAATTATCTTAACATATGTTATACTCCTATTGGATGTTACATTTCCGACCATGTGCATCCTTGGGTCGATTTCGGGATCCCACGGAGCCACTTGGGAGTGAAAATGACACTTTATATTAATTAATTAAAAGTAAAGACAAAAATGACTGAAACATATATCTTTTAGTAAAAAAATTGTTACATAGGGTTATATAAGTTATCTATTTGAAAATAAATGTTCATTTTAAAGATAAAAAATATATACTACATCATGTTAAGTTTTTTTATAATTTTTAGACATAGAATATATAAAAAAATTTATGACACAACAATTTTGATGTATTTACCTCATTAATGAATGATTTAAATAAATAAGATTATAAAAATTAAAACAATAATAAAAACCTATTAATGTCATATTGGATGATTTTATTTAAAATACGAATCATCTTATATTTGACTATAATGAGTTTTGTACCTTTATAATCCAAAAAACATTATATAATAAAATAATATTTCCAAACATTCCTAAAGAGCCCCTCCTACCCCTTATAACAAGCTATCACCTCTAACCCATTACTCCCACCACTAAATCCCCTTGTATCATCCAAAATCTACCTAAATAAGCTCCATAAATCCATCTCTTCCTCCTAAAATCCTTACCTTAGGCATATTACACATCATGAAATCTTTTGGGTTCAAACCAAAGGGAGTTACCATATTTAATGGTAACATCTTCTCTTAAGATCTTTTCTTTTTTATTTTACTTCTCCAAACCCCTAACTCTATTTATTCTTTTCTTTAATAAAAAAATAGTTCCTTAATTATACTAGGTTGTTGTAATGGAAATTATTTTAACTACACCTACACACACCTCCATCTAATTGGTAAAGAACATAGTGTTTCTATGGACGGTGAACTACTGCCTCACGAAACGATGATTGTTCAGTATTCTCCTACCACCGCTTATTGGATCCATTATGAAGTAACTGTAATTATAGATGATATATATGATATTTATTTTATCTATATTCTTCTGTATTTCTCTTTTATAACATACATTTATGCTTGTCATTTTGTATATATTTGATAATTCCATTTGATGAAGTGCAGGTTGTTTCCCCCTCAAATTGATATGTCTCTTTCATACAACATATGAAACGTATAAAGGATGCTTTTAATGAAGATATGTAACATGTATAAAATATTATATTATATAGGAAAAAATATGTCTATGTATCATTTTGTTTTCATTCCATTTAAAATTTTAAAAATCAAATCGAAGTGGTGTTCATGTGTTCATACGCCTTACTGTCTCCATGAATGGTGCACTTTATTTTCATATATAAAAATGATATGGATTATTATAAATACATATATACATGATATATATGATATATAAATAATTAATATCAATCCTGAGATAATGTAATTTCGACAACATGAATAATTTATAATTATAACAAGTTCAGTTTTAACTCAAGTTCTGAACATCGACTAACTTTCTGATATGAACTCAAAAAATTAAATAATTGTTATAGAAAGGTAATAAGTTATATAAAATAAATAATATACATTTAAATGTTTCTTAATAAATTATAAATTAACTTATTATTATTATTATTCAAAAATTTAAATAATGAACGGGTCAAGTCGGACACGATGTAAGGGACTTCATCTCAATCTCCTTTCATTGAGGCGTATTTTGATTTATTCACGACATTCCTTTATATGGTGTATAAACTCATTTGACTTTTCTTTTCATTCAATGGAAATATTTTTTCTATATATCATTTCACTAAACAAAAAAAGGAATATTTTTAACGTTTGTAGCGGTAATGACCTCTCTGCCACCATAATCGTTATTTGGCTTCCTCTATTGTCCTTAATGTTTTTCTAAAATAAAAAAAGGAAACCCCTTATTCTGTTTTTCGGTTTTTTGGTATTGAAAATGGTTTTTTAAATGGATTTATTATTTCAATATCTTGAAATTAATTCTTGTGATTGAAAATTAAATGTTCTTAGTGAAATGTTTATATTTTCAGTATTTTATGTGTTATGATTTTATTATGATACATGGACATTTTATGGGTGGTTATGTGATAAACCATACAATGGGTGGTGCCATGATAAACTAGGATGGGTGGTTACATTATAACCTCCAATGCATTGGTTATGGAATTCGGTAGTGTTGATAATCCATTTAGTGATATATGTGGATGTCAACCATGCAGTTATTCCATTTAAGTATGTTCATGTCCCACATTACCTATATATGAAATGTGTGTTTTCTACGGGTTTTATGGAAATATTTTGGATACAAATGGGTAATAAATGATATTTTATTCAGTAAATAGTATTTACTACTTCATAAATGTGAAAATTATTACTTATGATATGGTATTCATTGTTTTCTTGTTGTTTTGAAAAACTAACAGTTTTCCTTATTTGTGTATATCTTACTATGATTTTTATCCTCATACCATGTTTTTAAAATGTTTTTTAGAAGTCATAATGTGGAATTGGTTTAAGGATGGGATTAAAGAAATGTAATTCTTTCTAAACATGGAACAAAACATGACTCTTTTTTCAAAGAGTTTTTATTTTATGAAAAAATGGATAATGAGTAGATGTGTCTACATGTAATATTCATGTTTTCATGTATATGTTATAAACTAATTCTATAAAGCTCTAAACCTGAAATGATCCTCAATGTGAATTATTAACATAATTCAAAATTATGTAATTTTTAAGTCTGGGTCATTATAGTTATGTTATAACTAATAATGGTATTTATATTATAAAAAAGGATGGTGGTTATGTTATAACCAATGATGGGGGGCATATATCTCCCTCCAATGAATTGGTTAAAGATTGATATCTCAGGTGATAAAAATGACTAGAATAAGGAGTGAACCTAGTTCTTTAAGGGACACTATCCACTATGATAGTCTTGTGATTGAACCTTGACTGATATAATGGATTTGGGAGTAAACCCATTCCACTATTATAGTTTTCTTAATCAACCTTGGATACTCAAGACAAGATTTTGTTTTCATATATTTTTCCAAAAATCTATTAATTATGCTAATGTTATGTTTTCATGGATCAAGTTGTTTGATCCCATTATGATTCATCTCTTACGAACTTCTATGATTAATGCCATGACTCACATTTTATATATATTAAATGCATGATGTGGTTTTCAAATGTTATTCTCGTGTTCTCATACTCATATTCTCATGTTATATTGATACCTCCCTTGATTATCCTTAATTAGCATCTGAGCTCACCCTTTATATTTAATTTCCCTGTGTTATGAAGAAATATTTTAAGTTGGGTATGTCAATAAAGAGTACTAAATGGTAGGATATTTATTGGAAACATTAACGATATTTCACTTAATAATAATATTACGTACCTTGTCTCTAAATGTACTAAACTATTACGATACTCAGGTATGTTTTTGTGTAATTTAAGGAATATTCATCTAAAATATGTAATATCTATGTATTATTTGATTGGGTATCTATAATTGGTATCGTAGGATATGTTTTGTTAATCTTTATAAACTAGGTTTTGAAAAAATCTGCTCGATCCATAATGATATGTCAAAGGATGTGTCAATGTATATGAAAATTTCATGGAATTTTGGTGAAACGTATAGAGAGTGGTTTCCAAGAAATTACATTACTATCTGAATTCTACATGTGGATGTGGATCTGGAATAAAGGTACCTAGGGGTAATTACTTTGATAAGGGTGAATTTATCTTGACTTGATCACCAGTTAGTTCATGAAAACGAGCATTTTTTCACATACGGTTTGACACCAACAGGAGATATGACATGAAAATTCAAAACAAATTCTAACCATCATGATTGATTTAAATAAATGGAGACTATTAATTGCCTAGGATAAACCTAATATTTCATAGTCAAGAAAGGAATGTTTCAAGATTTAGATAACCTATATGTGATTTTTCATGATTATGTGGTTCCTAACAATGATTATTCCCCCACACACTATATTTTTTGGGTTTATTACTCTAGAATAAACTAGAATAAATTGGGTGGTTATTGAATTTTATAGACAATATGTTGATGAGAAACCAAGTGGGATTTTTAGGAGTGTTTTGTATATTTTGATTATGCATAATAATTTATCGTGATATATGATTAACAACTTTCATATTAACCAACTCTCAAACTCACAAAAGAATAGAAGGATATAGTTTGTTTAGAGATTTCTTGGTGGATATATAGAGATAAGATTATATATTTTATATGTTAATAATGTGAGAATCATCACCCAAATCAATGACTCATAGGTATGGGAATATTTTTTGAGTGTGGAAAATATGGACATAAAGAATTTAATTTATGAAGAAAAATGAAAAGTTTGGTTGATGAAATGGATGATAATAATGGTCTCCCAAAGGTATAATCAATGGTTGAATGTTTTAAATGTGGAAAATATGGTCATTATCAACATTGATTTCTTATGAGGAAAACTCATGAAGAAAATCTACAAGGGTGTATATATAATGGTTATACTATTAAGGATGAATTGACTATGAATGAAATATTAAATTTATTCCATGTTATATCAGTGTTTTATATTTTAAAAATAAGAAGAATGCTTAAATTTAGGATGATTAATGTTAAGACATGATTCATAATTTGTATTATATAAAGGAGGTAATAAGAAATGTAATGATGAATCCTAGTTGATGGTTTAAGAATTAATTGGGGTGACTGAATTTTATATGTATTGGAATTCAAGAATTTTGATATATGAATTCTAGAATATAAAATAATTATTCTATATAATTTTTTATTAAGGATTTAATGTAAAATTTTTGATGATAGTGATGACCTAAAAAAGTGGTTTAATGGAAAGGTGCTATTTAATATAAAACATGTGATTAAGAGGAGATAACCATTAAAATGTTCCCAATGTTTATATAATGATGTTGGGAATGATATGGTGGATATGAATAAAGTAAATTGGATAGAATTGTCGACTTTGGAATGGATTAAGTATTTTCTGAAAAATTGTTTTTTGTTATCATTGATAGAGTTTACAATATTATTTGATTTATAGAATATATTTAATACACTATTGTGTTATTCAATGAATGAGAAGGTATGTATGTTTTCACTATGGTTTTATGGTAATTCTACTCAATACCATGTTTCATAAGAATATATGACCAAGGTATTTACATATTTGGTATGTTAAAATTAATATATACCTTATGATATTTGGAGTATTAATGTTAAGATTATTTTTATAATTTTATTAATTTTATTTTTAAATTTTAAATTTTGGAATATTCATAAGGTTAAACATTTATGGAATGGTTTATGTTGATATTTTGATGAGTTTTTATTGAGTAATTTATTACTTCACCATATAATTATTTATTCATATTGGAAAACAAATTCTAACCATTTTTGTTTTGATAATAAATAGATATAGAAGGAATGAATTATTATTGTATTATGAATTTTATTATACACTAGTGCTTTAGGAATAAAAATATTTATATTTATTTATTAATGTATGATATGATGTGTAATTTTATTAAATCGCAACCAAAATATGAAATTGTGATTATGAAATGGAATAATTTCAAGTAAGTATAACTTCTGGTGAAAATTCCCCAACCTCATGAATATGATCATTAAATAAAATGTTATCATATTACCATTAATTATGATGATATCAAAAACATTTTTCACACCTAATTCTTTTGTTGTTTTGTGATATTTTATTTTCACATGATATTTCACATTATTATGATGAATGATCTCAATCAATCTCCAACATTATTTGTTTATTATTCATTTCTTCTCTTTCCAAATCATTGTATCCCACCTATGTTATCTAATTTGAAGACCTAGTATGTGTTATTTCAAAATAACCATTATAAATCCATTTATATCTTTTAAAATTGATGTTTTGTTAAACATTTTTATAATTTGGTTATCCTACAATGTGATTTTCAAATTTCAAACCATTTTTATTGAGAAAATTTTCAAATTATGAGGATGAAATTTATTTAAGGGGGTAGAATATAACACCATGATATTTTGTGAAATATTTTTTTAAAATAAATTTGATCTTTTATATATTTCTAATTAAATGAAACACTGAGTTTAACCTATGTTATAAACAACAATGATTTTAACTTGTGTTACATGTAATATTTATTGTAGCTTGTGTAACACGCAACACAATGTTGAAACAAAACATAACATACTATTAAAATATTCTTATTTAATATAATAATTGTCAACTATAAATTTTAATAGAACGTATAAATATGATTAACTAAATTTTTTAAATATATGATTTATATATATATATAATTAGTTCTTTAGTGACTAGTTTATTATAAATGAAAATAAAAACTATATGAAAACAGTAGAAAACTTTAAAAAAACAATTTTTTCCCAAATGGGTTTTACCATAATAAATTAGATAAATCATTTTTGGTAAATTATATTTATAAAATTTATATATATTATATATTCAATAGAAAAATTTCATTCATTATATATGTTATCTAGACAATATATAAGAATAAAACCAATTCTACACTTAAAAACTATATTTTTAAAAAACAATGTCGTGTCACCTTTTCATTTATTTTTAATATTAATTTTTTTTTGTTTTATAAATTTTTTATGGAAAAATAAAATTTATTTTTTTAATGACCATTTCAATATTTTCTTGGAGTTAATTTTTTATATTTTACTGAAAAGATAATTTTTTTTGATGAGTACTGTAAAATAGTGGTTTTTATTAAGTATTGTCATTTATTATAAAACATTTAAAAACATTAAAATAAATTTACTATGGTTTTAAAATAAAAATTAGTTCAAATATATATTTATTAATACAAATTAGTTTATTGATATCAAATTTATAGTGAATTTGGATATATATAAAAATTAAATTTTGAAGATTTCCTCTTTGAAAAACCGCTTTTCTATCTTTCTTGTGTGTTAAATTTAGAATTAAACTTTTACACTTCTGTGAGTGGAATATGAAAATTGGATTCAATATTTTTAATCATCATAATTTATATTTTATAATAAGTTCACCTTAATGTCTTACCATTATGAGTCGTAAAAGTTTTAAAAACTAATTATTATAGTAAAGGTAAAAATGAGTTTACCGAGGTTAAAATAAAAATATAATTTGAAAAATTACCTAAAAATGTCTAAATTCAATTTTTTTGGAAATATTTCTTACTTATAATCAACAAGGATCTATAATTTCCCATTTTTTAAACCTATGGCATGTGAAAAATGTGGTCATACCTTTTTCTTTTAAAAAAATTGTTATTGTGCCACTCACCTCACTTATAAAAGGCCACGCCATCTCCCCTCCACTTTACACTTCCAAAAATATTGGTTCTAAAAATTCCTACCCAAATATCATCCTTAATTCCATCCCCACATCCTATATTTCTTATTTTCTTAATATATCCAACCTGTGAAGCCTTTTGTGAAAAAAAATATGTTTTCTAAAGAAGTGGTAACACCCCTAACTGGTCATTAAATCATATTTATTATTCCACCTCCTCAAATTATTTTTAAACAATTTACATATAATATACTTATTATATTATATATTTTTTGATTTTATTACTTTAATGTAATAACCTAATTCCATCTATTCTTCAATCAGGTGGGATATTAAATCATCACTCGTGTGTACAGAGTAATGTTGCTTCACAAACCGATATAATCCATTGTTCAATTTATACCTCTTACAACTAGATATATTGATGTATGAAATCTTTATATATAATATTTATTATTTTATTAAACTTTTATAATTTTTATATCACATATAACTTCATATTTTCTATTATGTGGGAATACAATAAGGTTTCCCGTGTGTATAGTGGACAACCGCCTTGTGAGCAATGTGATTCATTCATGCTTTCTAGGAAAATTAATATGGAAGGGTTTAGTGAAAATATGTGATATATATGAAATAAAAGTGATTATTTAATGTTAATATGTTATTTAACTTTATTTTTTCATTTCTTTGTGAAAATGAAAACGTCGTTCAGGTGTATATATGGCCTACCATCTCCATAAACTGTGTATTTCAATTTCTATATCTAGTTTTTAGGGATTACTATTAAAACATATATGCTGAAAATATATGATATTAATTTAATTGGTATCTCTCTTGATATTATAAAATTATGATCAATGTAAGAGGGATAAAAATACTAAATCGAAACATACATGAAAAATAAAGCAGTTATTACCTTAAACATGACCTCAACAAGGAATTGTTAATAAATGGGTAATAAAATTTCATAAATAAATCATGTATGGTATAATATATATAATTATGGTTTTTTAATATATTTTTAATAAACATATATTTATTATACATGGGTTTTAAATGTGTATGAATTATGTTAGGAATTAATGTAATGAACTTCCATCCCAATTTAAATTTATATGAGACACACACCATATTTACCATGTGTTTCATTCATGTGGTTTATATACTACACATGAATGTATTTAATGATGTTTCTCCTAAAATTTATTGGGATTTAAATATCAATTTTAGGATCACTCTTTCATAATGTATATGGTAAAATATTTACCAATGTTATAAGGCATTTTTATCTCAATTTGTCTTTTTTCGGACATACGTTATATTATAAACATATATTATTTTATAAGGTGTTTATTCATCCAGTTTTATATTTAATATCATTAATTTATTTGTTCTCCTTGTATTACATATTTCATATAATTTTATTATTTCATATGGGTCAGGATTCAAAGTTACCAATGTGGTGAAGTTTTTACATTACAATATCATCGTTTATCAAGATTTTTAATGATTATGCTACCAATGATGAAATATTATTAACTGTATCTCAAGAAACTATAGTATTTTGTTCTACTTATTATAGTTATGGATAATATATTTCATTATTAATTTTTTCTCTCTTAATGGATGAAAGAGACCGATATATTTTTTTAAATAAAAATCATCTATATTTCTCTCTTTGGTGGAAAAATATTTTCCTTCTATATCCTTGTTTTCTAAAAATGTTTTAAAATATATTTTAAAATAATAAAAATTTCATTTTAATGAAACTTTTAACAATTTTTTATTTTTTAGGAAAAAAACTACAGGAATAAGCATGACGTTTTCTAAACTATGCCCATTTGAATTTTACAAAAAATGGGAAAAGGGTATTTATTTTAAAGTGTACTAAATGAATGGTATTTTCCATCATCAGAAAAAAAAAATATTTAAAATCTTACTATATAATTTTCCTATTTTATTTAAAAAAAAATTATTTTTTAAATATTTAATGTTTTAAAATGTTTTTTCCAAATTGAAAATGTTTTTTTCTTCCAAAAACATTTTAAATGATTCTATTACATTCCTTTATATTTTTAAAAGGTTATTTTCAATGAAAATTATTAAAAATATATATATATGTTTTAAATTGTATTTTTCAGTGTTAAAAGGTTATTTTGCTCAAAAAATGTTTTCAATTATTCTTAAATCTTCAATTATAAAATTCCAATGTTATTTTGAAAGAAAATGATATCAGAAAAATTGTGTTTTAATGTTTTTTCAATGTGGAAATGATTTTTTTCTACAAGTGTTCCAAGTGATCTTTCAAAATCATTACACATATAAGATTAAATAATTTCATGTTACTTATGATTTAATGATGATATAATCCATTGATACCATTCATATTCTTTCTCTAAATGGTTTATATTTATTATTTAGATATATTTATAAAACCCTACTCTTTTCCATAAGGTATGCTAGGATGAATTGTTTTAGGAAAACCATTTCTTTTCATGGGATCTGATATGATGAATGATTTATTAAGACCATTTCTTTTTATGTGTTCTAACAAGATAAATGTGTTATAAAGCCCATTTATTTTCATGGGTTACGATATGATGATTATTTTATAATCATATTTCACACATATGTATGGTTTTCAATATGTGATAGTGCTTAAGTTAAAACCAAGTATGGTGGTTATATTATATCCAAGGATGGTGGATACAATATAACCAAAAATGGGTTGGACCTATATATCCATTTAATTTATTGAGTAAAGCTAGATATATCATGAGATAAATTTGAATAGATTGGGGAGTGAACCCAATTCAATAAGGGAATTTTTCCAAAATGATATACATTGGATTGAACCTTGACTACTATGATCATTTGGGGAGTGAATCCATTAAACTATGATAGTTTTCGTAATGGTCCTTGACTACTAATAAAATGGTTTTCTATTCTTATTTATAGGCTGCAAATATGTGTCTTATCTCAATTTATGATCTCATAGATCATGTTCTTTGATCCCATTATATTAATGTCTTGTCAACTTCCACCATTTATTATATGACTCAATATTATAATCTATGATATGTTGGGTATATTTTTGAAATGATAATATCATGTTATCATGTCCATGTGCTCATGTTATACTGATATCTCTCATTTTTACCCTTACTAAAAATCTATCCCACCCATTCTAATGTTTCCATTACCTAGTTTATGAAGAATGATTTTAAGTAGGGTATTTTTTAAAAAATTACTAAATGGGAATATCATTTTAGGAAATAATAAATATCATTCACTAAATAAGATGATTTTGTACCTACTCTCCAAGGTCACTCAACCATTACGATACTTAAGAACATGTTTGTTTAATGTAATGAATATTGACCTAAAAGATGTAATATCTATGAATGATATGTTTAGTTCTCTACACATAGTCTCTCAATAACAATGATATAATCTTTATGTAATCTCAATGAAAAAACTTAATGGAAAAACACATATGCTCCATGAAAGAATCTTCAATCCTCAACACCACCAAACCTTTTATTATTGATGGATTCCCTACCACATAAGATGAATTAAACCCATAAAACACTTACATGAATCTCAAAATAGTTCATTTTCTAGATTAACTTTGGTGGGAGTGTTTCACTCCCACCATTAAATAGAATTAATATTGGTTATCACATGATTACTACCCATATGTACCACACTCAACCATTTATCACTTCATAAATATTTCACATATTACACTAAATATCATCAAGGGTTCTCACTCCTCAATACCAAAATTAATTTATCAAATATATCCTACCAAAAATTCATTGGAAGCAATTTCACTGGCATATGGAATAAATGAATAATGGTCCTTCTTCTAAAACCTCTTTATAATAATTCATTAGAATTCTCCATCCACAACCAAATCCCTAGAAAATTCACATCCACTACTAAGGAATACCGAATTTTTTTCGTCACCCTTTCACAAAATATAATGAATATATCCTCAATAATAATAACAAATACATAACATTTATCAACTTCACACCACTATCCATTGGGTGGCCCAATTCACACCATCCTATTGTGAATGGTCCTGACTACTCCGAAAGACCTACTTTGTCTACTCCAAACCCAATGACAACTTCTTCAAAGGAATTAGAAACGAAAAATCAAAAACTAGTGGGAAAACATCTAGATCCATATCATAATAGGAGTTTCCAAGTGATAAGTACACCAACCAAGATCTATTGAACATACCACGATCATTGATGTGCTCTACGAAGGTGGTATCCACTCATGGTCTCTATCATGATATAATAAGAATATCAATAGAAATAATTATCTACATAAGCAAGAGAGTAACATTCTCATCACCATCATGAAAAATAATTCATTTCCATATCCTAGGAATTACTGATCACATTTTTTTACTAAGTCCACATCCCCACCATGGGCCTCTCTTGCAAAAATGAAGAGTCTGGGGATACCATCATCAATCAAAGGTGAGATTTGTCTCCCTCTCTATGAAAGAATCAACTAAAATGAAGCTTGATTCTGATACACATCCTCCATCATTCATGTACAGAGTTATCGACTATAAATTTCAGAACAAATTCCACTATTGTACCACTATATGTTCATAATTCACCATGATTTAAACATTACATAGGCAAACAAATATTTCCAGAATCGGACATTCATGCTATAAGAGTTATCTACACATTTGATATTATAATGATAATAAAATGTAAAATCATGATATAACTAAAATTCTCCTCCTCAAACAAATATAAGGAATTTGTTTTTCTATATGATCCATGACTATAACAAGGGTCTTAATCATTCCACCAAACAGAACTTGAACATCTTATCCTAAAATAAATTTGATGTATATATTGGTCTACCATCAAGAGAAAAACATGAGTCTCCCCTCAAAATCATTTCTTAATAAATTCACATTCACAAAAAATTTATTTTAATAAATTTGAATAGTGCATAAATCCATTATTACCATGTGATTGGTAGCTGACTCTAACTCTTTAAGGGTTGACACCACTCACCATACCGAACTTGACATCATTTTCTCAATTTCGAATCACTATGTAATAATTTTATTGGTATCGAGTCCATACTAAGATAGGTAAAATATGATATCACCTCTTCCATGAAGGAATATCATGAAAGACATATTTTAACATTAAGTGTAAACAAACATTACCATGAGAGGTGATGTAAATATGGTCACCATCATTTTAAACTATTTCGTTGATATGGTTCTAACTACGGGTTCCATTGGATCTATAACTCCTAAACATAAGGTAATGGAATAATAACTCCCACCTACACCATCTAGTTTTAGGGACCCTAAATAGTTTACATGAATCATACACTAAATTACACACATTAACGCATGTCCATATCCATCCATTGTATGCATATTCTCAAAGTATTTATTTTTAACTCTCTATGGCTAATAGGTATAAACCATTGGTGGTAAAAATATGAGAGTATCATAGGACTTTACCAAGAAAAAATAGGTTATATTAATGCTAAATTATTTTATAAATATGTTTTAAGTTCAAAATATATTAGTATTACATATATTAATACAATTTAATTCATTATAATAACTTTCACTTTGAAAGTGAATATAAAATCTTGACAAATGTTTGAACTTTTTCGTAATTTAAAACCCTATTATTTCGTCCCATCTACAGGATTTGCAGTGATCTTAATTTTTCTTCTTCTATTATTAGAATTTCAAAAATATGATATACAACATTTTATTCAGTCTAGTTTTTAGAGTCTAGTAAGACTATGTTAATTTTTCACCAAAATTATTAGTAAATGTTATTAAAATTAATCACAATGGTTAAGGCCAAATTATGCTTAATTATGGACTAAACCATAAAATCAAGGGCCCAGATGACCTATAAAATTATTCAAAACCCATTATATGTTCATATTTCATCTGCAAACCTTACATTTAAGAGTTTTTTTTGTTATGGTATGACTTGTTTTGGTATGAACATGTGCACACCTTATTTGTTTCCAAAAATTCTATGTGAGTACTTTTCCTTTCCTATAAAAGTCCACCACCTCTACCCATTCATCACGCCTCTCAAACCATTTATAATCATACAATATATTCTCACATAGTCTCTAAAAAATCATCCATTTTACCTTGAACCCTCTCTTTTGGAACAAAACCACTCAAAAAATCTTTTTAGAACAAACCCAAAGGAGTTACCCGATTAAGAGGTAACATATTCTCTCAATACCCTTTCCATTATTTACATTTTACACTCCCTACGCACTCTATATTCCCTTATTGTGTGAAAACAATAGTACTCTCCCTATAAAAGGGTGTTTTATGAAAATGTTATAACCATCACTTACATACTCCTTCATCTAATGTATGTTGAACATTCTGTTTCTATTTTAGGAGAACTACTGCCTCAAAAAATGATGATTGTTACATTCTCCTTTACCACCAATCATGGTGTCCATTATGATGGTAACACTATTTATATATGTAATATATTATATTTATTATGTCTTTATTCGTTTTTATTCCTTTTGAAACACACTTCCTTTTATATTACAATTGCTGTTAATATGATAATCTCGTTTGAGGAACTGTGGACAACCACCCCCTCAAAGCAAGGTGACTCATTCACACACCAAATAGAATGTATTAATGATGGGTTTAATGAAATTATATGATATATAGGATATATTTATTACACTATAAAGATTATATATATATACACATCCATATATACATATTTTATCTACATGATTTCATTCAATATGATAATAAAAATGGAAAACAACGTTCATGCATACATAAGACTTACCACCTCCATGAATGGTGTATTCCATTGCGTACATAATTATGTTATAGATTATTATAATATAATTATACTGAATATAGTTGATATATATATAATGTTCTACATTTAATTTCCTAGAAATTCTATGTAATGTTTTTTTAAAATATATGGGATTATTTGGAGACCGAACGCTCAAACAACACCTAATTCAAAGGCCTAGTGACCCCGGAATATATTTTTGAACCTTTTTTAAGTTCATTTAAATAAATATTCTAGTGGGTTTTTCTAAATCTTAAATTGTTTCTTAGATCGAAAATCAGAGGGTACCATTGAAGTAAAAATGTCGGGATTCGCCAAAAAAAGACCTAACTTCGACCGGTGAGGGTCGACCGGAAAAGTTAATTTTCTATCTTTTCTGGAGAAAAATAAAAATAGCCTATAAAATTAATTTTTTTCCCATAACTATTGATTGGTGACACATCCATGTTGCAATTTGGAAATGAGGTAATGGATATTTTCATTAAATAAAGTCCTTTAATGGCTCTTAAATGTCCAGTGTAATGACTCGTTCATTGAAGCGTAACTAAAACAATGCGATGTGTTTTCTTTTAATGGGTTAAAAGGGTTGGAGAAATGGGACAAAAATTTCGGAACACTGCAAAATGAATAGATGGAAAGGAATCCTCTCTAAATAACATTAGGGAATCTCTAGCAACATCTACGCACCTCAAATAACGATACTAGGGAGCATCAAACATCGAAGGCTTCAAACGGATCAACACTAAAGACAAACCTTCTCTAAGTTGGGGTTTTTTTCTAGGTTTCCCCATTATTATTTCTAAAAAAAGGAATGTAGATCAACCCATAAGTAGTTTGATCTATGGGTCATTCATTTTTGCGAGAGGGTTCTGTCACTCAGGGATTTCAATCCTGATAATGTTTGATAACACTATAATATTCTTCCCCATTTGTTAAAACCTCTAACATGGAGGGTATGGGATGACATGAAACAGGGAAAAGCCCCTTATCTTTTGTGAATTCTTGTGAATTATTCAAGGATACACCTTCGAAACGGCGTTAATGAGGATTTGAGGCCTTGGTAAAGAAGGTGTCATTTCATGGAGGCCAGAGGCGACGACATCATGAGGAACAGACCACTGGAGAAGACACAGTGGTCCATGGAAGGAGTCACTGGTGCTCCATTCCTCTCAATGGCTGCAGTCATGGGTGGGTGGTGGCACGCCACGACTACACACTGAGAAGGGACATAGCTGGCTCGGTTCACAACGGTGTAGCCGAAGCCACCGACGCATGGACCGGAGGCTAGCGACAGGACACAGCCTTCCAAACACATCAGTGGGGTGGCTTGTGCCATGAAGGCCACGACATGATTTGGACCCATGGTAGGTTGCGGGTAATGCATAGAAATTTAGACCTCTAGAAGAACTGGTTGACTAGGGAAGGCTATTACACCTTGTGTCGTGGGGTGTGAAATAGACACGATATAGCCACGGGGTGTGCAATGGATGTGACATAGCTATGGGGTGTGCAACGGACACGTCAAATCCATAGGGCATGCAACAGACATGGCATAACTACATCTAGGATGCAGAATCTAGGTCGCTCTGATGTTGGATGGGATTTTTCTGGTGAGCCATTCCCAGGTAGGCTGGCTAGGCTATCATCGGATCAAGCCCAAGGGTCAGACACACAGCCCAGCGGGTCGGGCCGAGCCCATCCTCAATTTGTTGGTTTGGACCTGAGTCAGGTCAGTAGACCCTGGATCGGGTTGGGTTGGGAAGGACCAGACCCAGACTCCACCAGCCACTATTTTTCTAAAAAAATATATTTTAGATTTTTTCCTCCGGTTTTTGAGCAATTTGCATCATTTAAACCCTCGTGATGAGGCAGTAATTTTTGGCATACACTAAGGAGGTCTTCATGGGAGTTTAATTTCAACTAATGGCTTGAAGAGAGGTTTCCCCTTGAATCAAGCGTACTACAAATAGTATTCTTTTAGCTATCTAAGACCTAAAAACTACTGACAAGCGATCCTATTTGGATCATATACAAGTGACCCTATGTGGATAAGCTACGATGGCCTGGTGGGAAGCATTTTTGTCTGACCATGCAGATCCATAGTGGGGAGAGGCTCTCTATGACCTTGTAGAACACGTTACTCATTAGGTATGAGTACTACAACACAATGGCCAGGGTGGGAAGCATCTCTGGGGAACATGGAAGGCCCATAGTGGGGATCAACTTTTTGTGACCCATCATACCCATGGTACTCATCCAGGATGAGTACCACTGTAGTCCACATTTTTCATTGTTGTGGCTGAGGGTATTTCTTTCTATACTCTAGATTATAAAGGTTTGAGTTGTCTTTCTTCATGGTCATGCTTTATGGTTTGATTTTTTGATTTATTTGAGATCTTTCCTTTCTGGTTTTAGGTCCCTACTGAGTATTTTTTACTCACCCCTACATGGGATTCACCGGCACATGTTGTTTCTGGAATAGAAGACTAACACCCCGACAGGGGAATTGGTGGCCTAGGACCTATTGTGACCAATGAGATCTGGTAGGTGGGGTGTACTTAAATGTTTTCCAACAACTACACTACACTTACCCATCATGTGGGGTTTCAGTAAATAGATTTTCATAGATATTATATACTTTCCTATTTTTTAGTTTTCCTTTTGTGGGGATTGTAATCTGGCCCTTTTGACCTGCAGCTCATACCATTACTCGATAGTTGTTTATTGTCATTCATGTTAACCATTATAGTTTTTAGGACATGGTTTTGTTTGTGTGTGCGTACAGGTACTCATAAAAATTCCTCCCATTTGCAGGTTGATGCCTTCAACACTAGTCTCTAACACATGGCCTTCGAGAGGCAGGCTTGGGAGAGTCATGGCAAGGGCCCCATGGGATGGGTCCTGAATATGTGGTATCATAGGTGGTCTGTTCTACCTCAATATCTAAGAATTTTTAGTTTTGCTTTTGGGAAATAGTGTTAAATATCTCAAGTTCAGCTTTTAGATTCCAGGAGTCTACTATTGGTGGGACAACTGAAATATCCATACACCAGTACATTGAATTCATATTTTCGGATCTATACATAAAAAACCGGTTGCATGCATCATATATGAATTGAGTGTTTTCTCATGTTATTCAAGAATATAGTAAGTTCACCAGGTATAATGTATTAACCATGGTACATATTCATCTGATTCGGGATGCCTCTATGTAGACAACTATCTAGGATTCTAATGCGTGACCATGAGGATATCCCTCCTTGTGATGAGGTGTCGGTTCACATACTCAGCCTAGAGATGGCCCTGTTGGGTGGTGCACCATTGATACCGCCACCCATTGATCAGCAGTTATTGTCAGTGTTACCAATAGATGATGTGCTCATGCTCATATCCTTGCATGAGTTTAAGAGACAAAGACAGAGACCTCCTAGGTTTAAGGGAGAGACAGATCCTCAGGTCACCGAGTATTGGAAGGAGGTGGTGATGTAGTTCTTAAGATTAGTAAAGACATAGTTTTACAATATGGGAGTCTTAGCCATGATCCTACTTCCCATATCAGTTGGGAGGTGGTTGAGTTTTACCATTTAGATTCATAATGAGGTGAACCTAACCTGGACATACTTCGAGCAGATTTTTTAGGAGGAGTTATTACCTGGGACCTTGCACTCAGTGCACATAAAAGAGTTGTTTAACCTACATCATGGTAGAATGACTGTATTAGAGTACTCAGTGAGGTTCACTGATCATTCTCACTACTCTAAATAAATAGTGAGAGATCCATTCTTCAAGGCTTGAGCCTTTGTGACTGGACTATGCTAGGAGGTCATGGAATACATGGTGCCTCTCTAGATCCCTGCATAGGCTGTGTTATTTGAGTGATCCCTTCTTGTAGAGATCTTCCGGGCTGAGCGGGCACCGACAACTGGAGCCACCAGTAGACACCATGTGAAAAAGTTTTGAATGGTGAGTAGTAGACAATAGACACGGGGACCCAAGAAGGTCAGATCTTTTAGGGGATGACCCTAGGAATCAAGGTCGGTTGTGCAGGACTCCCAAAGCAAAGAGATCCAGCAGGAAGCCCGTTTGTTCTTCACGTGCAACGGGAAAGGACACATGGCTTGTGACTACCCAACCCGTCACATAGATGATTAGAAGGCAATCATGGGACCACCAAGGAAGAAGTAGAGGTTTGAGTGAGTTGGTCTATAGGGTGGTAGACGTAGTAGGGAAATGGCCAAGCAGTAGGCAGTGGGAAACAGTTCAAGGTAATATCTCCACCATATCCAAGTGGTCCACCATGGCTTTAGAGAGCAGGTGGACAGGGGCGAGCACAACTTCATGAAAAAAAGGCTCATGAAGAAAGTGTTCCGAAGATGATTAGTGGTATGATCTATGTATTCTCAACCTTTCCTGTAGTTATTATAGGCATAGGGTCCAGTCACTCTTTCCTTTCTAGGGACCTTGTTCGAGGAGTGAATATTCAAGAGGAATAATTGGATCTATCCTTACAATTAGAGGCTCCAATGGGAGGGGATTTGTCAATTACACATTGGGTCGACACTGTGAGATTACTCTTGGAGGCGATAGCTTCAGCATGGATCTTCTAGTAGCGGTGTCAATGCCTTACAACATCGTCTTGTGAATGTAATGGTTATCCACATTTCATGATTTGATCAATTGTATTAGGTGTAGAGTGTGGAGTGTTCACGTAGATGGGACCCGGTTTTCCTTCACCGGCGAGAACGGAAATCATAGAGTGTAGTAAGGACTTTATCATATGAGGGTTCAGCCAATCACTCATCAGTTGGCTGGCCTTCCTCTTATTGTAGTGGAAGAGAGGAGTCGGTGCTTCCTTGTAGTGGTGGATGTGTATGAATAAATCGTTCATGAGGATGTTTCGGGACTTCCTCTTCATAGGGAGGTAGACTTCTACATAGATCTGTAACCTGAGATGACACTAATATCCACCCTAGAATATTGGATGGCTCCCACAAAGCTAAAGAGTTGAGGGTGAAGGTAAAGGACATGCAGTAGAAGGGCTTCGTGAGGCCAGGAAATTCACCATGGGTAGCCCGAGATTTATTTTCCAAGAAGGTTAGTGGAATCATGATTCTATGTGTGGACTACGAGAGCCTAAACCAGGTTACTAAAAACAACACATATCCAATTACAAGAATTTATGGCCTCTTATACTAGTTGAAGGGATCAAGGTAGTTCTCAAAGATATAGAACAGATCAGGATATCACTAGCATTGGGTACGAGATGAGGATGTACCGAAGAAAACCTTCAGATTATGGTATAGACAATACATGGTCATAGTAATTCCCTTCGGTGTGACCAATACCACAGAAGTGTTCATGGGACTCTTAAATATGATCTTTTAGTCTCACCTCAATTGTTTCACGGTGGTCTTCATTAATGACATCTTGGTGTACTCAGCGATAAACGAGGAGCATGCTACACACCTACGGATAGTCCTAGATACACTCTGAGAGAACCATATTTTTTGTAAGATCTCCATGTTCTAGTTTTGGATTTCGGAGGTCCACTTTCTGAGACACGTCATCTCGGAGGCTGGAGTTTCAGTGGATCTAGGGAATATTGAAGCAGTGCTTTCTTAGGAGCCGTCCAGGAGAGTGACTGAGGTGTAGAGTTTATTGGGGTTGAATGGATACAACCGGAGGTTCGTGCCCAACATTTTGATATCATAATCACCCTTATCAGCTTTAACATAGAAGAGAAAACCCTTCGTGTGGATGTAGAAGTTCTATTATGGTTTCCAAGAGCTGAGGTGTAGACTGACGAGTGACCCCATCTTGAGACTACCAGAGGAGGGCATGGTATGTAGTTTTCTGTGATGCATCAGGGACCAGACTCTGTTGTGTCCTAATGAAGGATCGAGCATTGATCTCTTATAGTTCATGGATTTTGAGGAAGACTGATTATAACTACACGATCCATGACCTGGAGTAAGCAGTAGTAGTCTTTTCTCAAAAGATGTGCCAGAACTAAATGATGGGTGAAAGGTTTACCATCTACTCCCACCACTAGTGTCTCAGGTGTATCTTCTCCCTGAATTACCAGAACATGAGATATTAGCGATGGATGGAGTCCCTACAAAACTATTACTTTGGGATATTCTACACTCCTGGTATGGGGAATGTGGTGGTTGACGCACATAACAGTAGATCTAGTTTGTAGTAGTTGAGTGAGGTGATAGAGCAACTCATCGCAATGCAGAAATCCTTTATGGATAGTGTTGGAGAAACATACCATTAGCCGATGAATTAAAATCCCCCACACATATAGTGATTTTGGGAGGCACATCTAGTGTATGTTGACAGCGAGGCCTGAGGTGCTCAATTACCCTCAGAGAAGGCTCATGAAGGATTTTCGATAGGCGGGGAGCATTTCATCCTTTTTTAAAGGTGCACAGTAGTTCAAGTTGCTTTTTGAGAGGATATTTTGCGGGATTTACATACATCCTTCTAGAAGGTACATTCTATAGTGTAAAATATGTACCGCAATATCTGACATCAGTACTAGTGTCCAGGAATGAAGAAAGCGGTGGCCGAGTTCATTTCATGTTTCCTCACTTTTCATCAAGTCGAGTATGAGAATCAGGTTCCAGTATGATTGGAAAAACCACTTGAGGTGCCAAAGTGGAAGTGAGATGATATCTCAGTAGACATTGTGATAGGGTTACTACACACATCCAAGGTCCACGATTCTATGTGAGTTATTTTTGTCTGAATTTCTAAGTCGGCTCATGTTTTACCCATCTGGGAGAAAGTATCGGTAGAGGGCTTGGGACACCTCTACATCAAAGAGATAGTGCTGCTTCATGGGGTTCCTTCGACGATCATCTTATACCATGATGCTCGATTCACATCCCTCTTGTTTAAGGGATTAATAGAGGCCTTTGGGAATCATTTGCGCATGAGCACATATATTCATCCAGAGACTTGTGGTCAGATAGAGCAAAGCATAAAAACCATGGAGAACATTCTTCATGCTCGCATCCCTGATTTAGGTAAAAGTTGGGACAACCACCTTCCACTATTGGTGTTTTCATACAGAAACATCTATCACTCCACCATTATCTTGGCATAGTTCAACGCTTTGTATGGGTGGCCTTGTGGATCACCTCTATGCTGGATAGACAAGGGGAGTCAACACTAATGGGTCCAAAGTTGTTATGGACTACCACTAAAAAGGTGGAGATCATCCCGGAGAGATGATGAATATACAGAGAAGGAATAAATATTATGATGATAGGAGACAGATTCCATTATAATTTTAGGATGGATACCATGTGTCCTTTGGGCCTCACCAGGATGGGGAATATAGAGATTTGGTTGGGGGGCAAGTTATCTGTGTGGTCTATCAAACCTTTCAAGATTCTGAGCAGAGTTAGTGAGGTGGAATACTTCCTATCTCTTCCACCACAAGTGCACATGGTGCATTATGTTTTTCATGTGCCATAGTTGAGGATGTATGTGCATGATCCATCATGCATCATTGACGGAGGGGATTTGTACATTGATGATGAGGCATTGTTTGCAGAGTTCCCAGTGAGGATAGATGACCAACAAGAGAGGGTCCTTCATGGAAGTTCGATTCCTATTGTGTGTGTCTAGTGGTTGCATGGAAATCTCTAGGAAAAAACATTGGAGATGGAGGCTCAGATTCATGATTATTACCCCCAATTTATTTTTTACCCTGGTTTTGGCTTACAAGGACGTGAATCCCAAAAAGGGGGAGTAATGTAATCTCTTGAAAATTCAATGTAATTTTTTTCAAATTATATGGGATTATTTTGAGACCATAATATCAGAAAACACATGATTCTGAGGCCTGGTGAGCCCATAATAGATTTTTGAACTTTTTAAAAGTTTGTTTAAATAAACCTCCAAGTGGGTTTTTATAACTTTTAAACTGGTGCTTGGATTAAAATAATGATGGAACCATTGAACTCAGAATGATAGTATTTTCCTAAAAAAGACCTAACATCGACCGATGAGGGTCGATTTAAAAAGTTAGTCTTCGTTCTTTTCGGGAGAAAAATAAAAATAACTAAAACAATTTTTTTCCTTCACCATTGAGTGGTGACATGTCTACACTTCAATGTGGCGATGAGATGATGACGAGTCACATAAAATGAATCCCATTAATGGATCTTTAATGTAAAGTGTAACGAATCATTAAATGAATCATAAAAGATATGTTTTTCATAAATAGAACAGCATAACAACGCGACAATGCATCGTAATAGAAATGTTGTGACATATTTTTATTTTAATGAGTTAACAGGGTTAGAGAAACTGGATAAAAATATTGGGAGCCTCTTTCACAAATCGGTGGAGATGTATCCTTACCAATGAACTCTGGTGAATCACTAGAAACATCGACACACCTTGAAAAATGAGACCAGGGAGCGATGAATGTCGACAGCTTCAAAAGAATTGACACCAACACAATCCATCACCAGGAAGGTGATTGTTTTGTTCTGAGTTTCTCCATTTTTCATTCTAAAACAATGAATGTGGATCAACCCATGAATAGGTTGATCAATGGGATGTTAGTTCTTGTAGTAGGGTGGTGTTTCTTGGGGTTTTTCATCAAGATAAAGTTAGATAAAAATATAATATTCTTCCCAATGTTTTAAAACCTCTAACTGGAAGGGTGTGGGCCAACATGAACAGGCCTTGAGATCATCCACCTATGTTTGTTCTGTTCTTTTTTCATGGTTTCATCTTCAAAACGATGTCAAGGAATATTTAGGCCTTGGTAGAGAAGGTGGTATCCCATAGAGGCTGGGGCACCAAAGGCGCAAGGATCAGACCACCAGAGCGGACTCGAAGATCTACAGAAGGCCCAATTGGTCACCTCCAGGGATGACCATTGGTGATGGGCTAGGGCGGCGGCCATGGGTTGGTGGTGGTGTACCATAATGGCTCTCCATAGAGGGTTGTGGAAATCTCATGACCCAATAGTGCAGCAAGAACCACCATCACTCAGGCTGATGATGGGCGATAGGATGCGGCCATCCACCCGCGCCAGTGGGGCGACCCAAGACACGTGGATCGTGGAATGACCTGGACACGCAGTAAACCTCAGGGGGACCTGGACCTTCAGAAATCAATAGGTAGTGTGGAGAAACATGGTCTCTTACTTGGACATATTAATCAGGGAAGGCGATCCCACCTGGTGTCATATGTCATCCAATAGATGCATAATAATCATGCCCGAGCTAGAGAACTCAGCCCGCTCTAATGCCAGCTGAGCATGTGTTGTCAGGTTGGGCCTACAGTAGTCTGGACCCACTATCCCATGGTCTGATTCCACTGCCCAAAGGTCTAGACCTGTGGCCCAGATGGCCGAGTTGGGCCCATTGGTTCGGGTCGGTCCGCCTGAGTCGGACCCGAGCCAGACCCAAATGGCCCCCATTTTACTAAAACCCAAATATCTTTCAGACCGTGGATTTGATTGATGAGTTTTTTGAGGTTTTGGAACCTTTGCGATGATCCAGTTCTTTTGGAATAATATAATGTGGTTTTTATTGGGGTTTAATTGTGAATAATGTCTTCATCATCGTTTTCTACAGGAATCAATCATAATACGGGTAGAAATATTTTGGTTGACTGATACCTAATGACTTCTGACAAGCGACCGTATGTGGATTAGATACAAGAGACCCTATGTGGATCATCTATGATACCCCAGTGGGAATTATCTCTATGTGATCGAGCAAGAGCATGATGTTAAGTGTCTATGTGTGACTCGGTAGACCCACTATACTCAACAGGGATGAGTACCTCATTACGATGGCCATGGTGGGAAGCGGCTCTAAGTGACCCAGAAGTCCCATGATGGAGAGCGTCTTTGTGTGACCTATCACACCCACAGTACTCATCATGGGTGAGTACCCTAGTGTACCAAGGTATTTATTATTGAAACTGATGGTCTTTCATTCTATACACATAAATATACATGTGTGAGATATCTTTCTTTGTGGCCATTCTTCATGATTTTATTTTTGGATTAGTGTGTGGTCTTTCTTTTGTGGTTTGGGGTCCCTACTGTTTTTTTACTCACCCATGCATGGGCTTCACCCGTCCATGTAGTGTCTAGTGTAGATGACCAATTCTCAAATGGAGTACTTTGTGGCCTTCGACCTAGTGGTTCATATTGATATCAGGAAGGAGGGGAATACTTCTACATCTTCTAGAATCTACTCTACACTTATCCATCATAGGGGATTTCAGCAGATGACATTCCATAGAACTTATGTACTTTCATATTTTTTAGTTTTTCTTTTATTGGGTTTGTATTATGGCCCATATGACCTAAAAATATTCCCATTAATTATTTTCTATTTAGAGAAATTCATTTTCACCATTCTAGTTTTTTGGACATGGTTTTGTGTATGTATTTGTGTATTGGTACATAGGCAAGTACCTTTCATTTCCAAGTTGACGCATTCAGCACTAGTCGCCAACCCCTAGCATTTGGGAGGTAGGATTGGGTGATTAATAGCACGGGACATGGGGTATGGGTCATTACACTACATTCTGTAATCATGTTATAGTTATAAGGATCAATGATATAACAAATTAAGAAACATGTGATGAAAAAAGAGAATATTACCCAAAGTGATATTGTGACATAGGATCGTTAACAAACGGGTACTATAAAGTCATAATAAAAATATATATGGTAATATATATTTAAGAATATTATTTTGTAAAATATATATTATAAACAAGTATTTATTATACAGGTATATGGTATGATTACGGAGAGTTTCAAGACACAAGGTTAGAGGATTTTCATCTAACTTTTAATTTCTGTGAAATACAAGATATATTCTCCAGTATTTTATTTTGTGTGGTGTATGTACAACCCAGGATTGTGTCCTATGTATCCTATACTTAAATGTATGTGTATTAACATATCCATTTTAGTATTCTTCTTTCATGTGGTTGCATTTCAAATGGTAATAAATTTTTTAAAATGTTTTTTTCTCAGTTTTCCTTCTTTGATACTCATGTTTTTTTCACCTAAACACCTTTTCTAGGTGCATATACTTCTATTTTATTTTCCATATCATAAATATCAGTTTTTTCATGATATTAAATGCTTAATTTAATTTTATTTCTTTTCTTGGAGAGCATTATCCCAATACACCAAGGTATAAGAGTTTATTGGGACATTCTCATTAATTTTCAAGATTGATTATGTTTATGCATCCTTTGATGAAATATTATGATCCATCTCTCAATAATATTCATGAGTTTTATTCTCTTATATTATTTCATGATACACTCATTTATTAGTACCATTTCGTACTCTTTGGTACATATTCTAGTTAATAATGTGTTTTTAGGAAAGCCCGACTGTACCCTCTCTTCTTTAAATAATCAATGTTTTCTAATAAGAGTTTCCAAGAATATTATATCATTACACTATAATATCTAAAATAATTTTTACCCTTTTTCCTTTACCAATCTATTCAACACAATATTATTGTATCTTTCTAAAAACGGAACTTTTCTACCATTTTTACCATGAAAAAGGAAAGTTCTTTTGACCTCTTATGACATGTACAGATTTACCTGTTGTCAATTCATTGAATCTACCTTTTCATATTATAAATTATAATCATAATGAAAATTATATTAAAATATATTTTCTAATAAAAATATTTTCAAAAAATTTTCAAGTAGTATTTACAATTTTTAATTTTTTTCTCAAATAAATGGGTTTCAAAAAAGTTCTTTCTTCTTTAAAAGTTTTCAAATTTTTTCAAATAAATGGTTTTAAAAAAAATTAAAGTATTATATATATGTTTTCAATGTTTTTTTAAGGATAAATATTAAAAAAAATTGAATATTATTTTAAAAGTTTTCAGGGGAAAATGTTTTTAAAATTATTTCATAATTTTTCATGGTATTTTCTAGGAAAATAATTTTCAAATGGTTTTCTGTTTTAAAAAGAATTTTACAAAAAAGAAAATATATTTTCCTCAAGAAACGTTTTTAAATTATACATAAAAATTACTTTCCATCTAAGATGACATCTATTGATGTTACTCATTCCTTTTTGGGAAATTCTCTTAAGGTTTCATTAATATCTTTTCTATTAATGAGTTATGATTAATGTCATTTTATTTATGAACATCATTTCTCTTTCATGGTTTATATGATTTTGAAACCCAATTCTTTCATAATTTATGATTTAGATGAAATGATTATGAAATAGGTAATGTTTCCATAGGTTATGATATGTTTACATGTTTATGATACTCATTTCATTTCAGGGGTTATGATATTTTTTTGGCACATGTATGTATGATTGTAATATGAGACAAGTGGGACCTATATATTCATCCAATGCATTGAGTGAAGATTTATATCTCATGAGATATAAAGGGATAGAATGAGCGTTTACTTGGTTCAGTAATACCATGTTGGAAAGAGGGTTTACTTGGTTCGGTAATATAGTGTTGAAACGAGGATTACTCGGTTTAGTAATACTTGGCTAGAAGGAGGGTTACTCAGTTCTGTTATATAGTAATGGAATAAGGGTCACTAGTTTTCATAATGTACGGCTGGAATGAGTGTTACTCAGTTTAGTAATATAGGGATGGAACATGGGTCACTCAGTTCAGTAATACAGGGCTAGAAAGGGGGTTACTCAGTTTAGTAAAGACCTTTGTCCACTAATATGGTCTTGGGAGTGATTCCTTGGCTACTATGTAAATCATTATATGCTTATGTGTTTTCTATAATTCCGTATATTATTCCTATATTATGGTTTCATGGATCATTCTCATTATTTCATATGATTCATGTCTTATGAACATCCAATCTTTATTCTATGATCTATGTTATGATCTTTGATATGTTGGGTATGGTCTTCTATTTAGAGGATCACATTCTCATACCCTTATACCCATGTTTATACCTACACATCTCCCTTGTTAACCCTTGCAGAGAATTTGAGCTCACCCCTACTCATGTTTCCATTCTCAAGGTTATGAATAACGTTTTTAGGTATAAGTACTAAAGGTGGGGATCTTTATGAGAGATGTTGATGATATTTCACCAGGATATAAGATTTTGTTTCAAATTTTCCAAAGATACTAAACTATTACCATCCTCTAGAATGTATTTTTTTAAAGTACTGAGTTTTCATCTAAAATGAATTAATATCCATTTATGATAATCCTGGTTCACTATAGTTGGTATCAAATTAAAGTTTTTTCAAACTTTGGAAACTAGGTTGAGAAATCATTATTGATATCCCATGGTTTTCTTCTAAGGATATCTCCAAGAATGTCTCTAAGGATTAGTATAAGGTTGAGTTAGCATTTAGAAAAATGTCATGATATTTTGGTAAAAGATAGAGTGAGTAGTTTCAAAGAAATATATCCATGACTACATTCTACAAATGTAGGTTGCTCTATCACAGATGTACATAGGGGTAACAACTCTGAAAAGATGTTATGGGCTTGACTTTGGGTAATCTAGTTCATGAAAATGAGCCTTACTACATACCTAGTTTAACAATCCATGGGGATATGCTTTGGGAATTAAAAAACTCTTCATGAACCATCATGAAGGATTTCGATATAAGTTAGTTATGAATAACCTATGATAAACCCAAGGTGTCATATATTATGAAAGGTTTCACAATTTATACATACTATAAGTAATTCTTTTCATGACTATTTGGTTTTATACTATGATAAATAATGATCACAAAATTATTTTGGTTTTAGTAAATAGTGGGAATCAGAAGGAACTCGCTTACTTTTAAATGTGAAGCAATATTTTCTGATGAAAAGACACATGGGACAATCACTGGAGTGAGAAAATACACTATCATGCCTAACTAGTTTTCACAAAATATGATTAACAATGTTAACCTTAACCAACTCTCTGACTCATCAAAGAAGATAAAGGAGTTCGTTGAGTATTCATGTAAGGGAGACCATGGATGAAAGAATATTTGATTTCCTTTGTGTTAGGAATGTGGAAATAGAATCCTTAGTGGATGTCTTAGAGAAATAAGAAGTTTTTTTGAGTGTGGAAAATAAGGACAAAAATCAACTAACTAGAAGGGAAAAATGAAGAGTTTGGTTAATGAAATGGATGGGAATTTTGGTCTCCCTAAGTCCTAATCGAGGGATAAGGGATTTAAGCGTGTAATAAATTTCCATTATGAAACTCAATGTTACAAGAAGAATGTTATTGATAAGAATCAACTAGGTAGTGCAAGTAATGTTTACATTTCTGATGATGAAGAGACTACGGATGAAATGTGGAGAAAAAAATGTATTGTTTAATAGGATTAGGTAGCATTGTTAATGGATTAAGAATGAAGTAAATGAAGTATATATTTATTTGGATTTTAGAATTAAAAATGGTGAATTATGTAAGAATTGTTTAGTTTGTATTTTCTATAGATTTACATGAATATGTTAAATGGTCATGATGGAATAGGAAGGTTAACTTATAAAAGATAACATTTTGACTAAGAGATGGTAACTGTTAACATGTTCTTTATGATAAGATAATGTTTTATGGATAAAGATATGTGGGATATGAATAAGTAAATCAGATAGAACTGTTTACCTTGTAACTAAGTAAGGACCTATTTATAGGTGGTTTATCCTACCACTAATAATGTTTACAACATTTTTCGATTTAAGTAGTAAAACCAATATACTTTTCAATGGGGAAGTGTGCATGTTTTCCAAAAGGATTTATGGAAATTCAAGTTGTTTCCATGTTTCATGATAATATATGATGAGGTTATTCACATTCATGGAATGTGACAACAAAGAGATAATTTCGGTTATAAAAAGAATCAATGTTAATCTGATTTCATCAATCTACTTCTAATGTTTGGAATTATTATCTTTCTAAAGGGTTATATTGTTATCCATTCATGAAACTTTTAGGCTAATCTTTTGAGGAATTATTTGTTAATTGAGTTTGTGTTGAAATCCTTGGTTAAAATTATAATAAATTATTAACCTTACTTTGAAGGATGTCTATCCTATATATTATATTAGTGTGGTTTTAAAAAAATTACATCATGTATTTTGGGTGAAAACCAATCATGTCCGGAAAGGTCATGGGTCTTGAAGCCATGACCGAAGGAAAATAAGGATTTTATGCCTACCACTAGCATACATGATGTTCTAGTTAATGTGTATTCATTTGAAACAAATAAATATTAATGATGAACAATTAGTGTCACTTTTTACAGATTATTTCATATTGTTTTTTAAGAGAAATAGTTATACTTTTTATTATTTTAAGGGTCATAAGATCCATTAAAATCATATTTTTTGTGCTTTAAGCATCAAAATTAATTTGTAAACATTAATTCAATGAGGTAATGGTTTTATTCGAAAACTTTAAAATCATAACCCATGAATGATATTTTTTTATATAAATTATCATGAATTACTCAACGTTTTGAAAGTGATACTAAAATATGTTCCCATAATACATTAGATTTTTCCAAACCAATTGCTTCTAGAATAGTCAAAAATTTATGCATTTTAGGCCCTAAACATTCCTGTGATGTTTAATGTTTTTTTGATTGATGACCTGAATCACTCCATATAAATATATACACTTTTTTCCCATGTCTAATCTTCACTCCCAACCTATGTTCTCCAATGTGGAAACCCAGTTACATGTTATTTTGGGTAACTGTTATGGTTCCAAATTTCCATTTTTAAGGGAAATTTTTGTATCCAATTTTATTATATGGGACTCTAGGAATGAAACATTCAATTATTAAACTTTGATAAAAATGATGAATTTCGTGGGAGAAATTCATTTTATGGAAGAAGAATGTAACACCGTGAGATTTTGAGAATATTTTTTTTCAAATTAATTTAAATTTTCAATATTCATCATTTACATTGTCATTAGAAATATTTATTAATATATATATATAAAAACACAATGTCAAATAATCATTTCACATGCAATACTAACTTGACTTATGCTACATACAATACCAACTTGGCTTGCGCTAGAAGAAATACTAACTTGGTGAACGATGCTTGCAACACTGAGTTTCAACGAAACATCACTTTTTATTTTTTTTAATTATTATGATATGATTATTGTAACTTAGTATTTAAACCAAATAAAAAATATTTTTCAAATATTTTTGTTTTATATAAATAAAACAAATTGATAATGAAAGAATATACTTTTTGTAAAGTTCTTTTATGTTAAAAATATTGTTTTATTAAATGAATTACAATTAATAATAAAATAAATTTAAAAAACATTTATAAACTTAATTGGATAAAATAAAATTAATTTTCAAATTCATAATCTATAAATTATCCTAGGGTAAATTCTTTGGATTTTTCTTAGAAACTTCATTTTTGATGAATAGTGAAAAATACAGCTTTTAGGTAAAAATATGCATTTTTTCTAATTATTTATTAATGATAAATGATATAATAAATCTGTTTTAAGGTAAAATTAGATTAATATTACATATATTAATACAATTTAAATAATTAATATAAATTTCAATTTGAAACTAAATATAAAATCTTAACAAACATTATAACTTTTTCTTACTTTAAAACCTTGTTATTTCTTACCATCTGCATGATTGGCACTTATCTTGATTTTTTAAGTTCTATGATTGTAATTTAAAATATACAGAATAAAACATTATATTTAGTATAGTATTTATATTCAAATAATACCTTGTCAATTTTTGATGAAAATGATTGGGAAAAGTGATTAAAATTAATCACAGCGGTTAAGGACAAAATTATGCTTAATTAGACACTAAACCATACAATTAATACCCAAATGAACTATAAAATATTCCAACACCCATTTTATTTCCATATATCTTCCAAAAAAAATTCATTATTTTTTATGGTTGTTTTTAAGTCTTTTTTTATGTAATACCTTCTGTGCGCCTAATTTGTTTCAAAAAAATCGATGTGAGTCCTTTTCCTTCTCTATAAAACACCACAACCTCTATCCATTCCACAAAACACTTAATCCATTTAATTTCATCCCATATATTCCCACATATATCAAGAAAAATTCTCCATTATATCTTAAATCATCCCTTTGTGAATAACCCGTCTCAAGGAAGCCTTTTCGCACAATCCAAATTGAGTTACCTGATTAAGAGGTAACATCTTCTCTCAAGCTCCTTTCCTTTATTTTCCTTCTCCATCCCATAACTCTATTTATACCCTCATTTTGATATAACACCAGTATAATAAATATAATATGATGTATTTATGAAATGTTTCTAACCAACACTTATATACACCTTGATCTAATGGATGTTGACTGTATTTTTTCTTTGAACGGCAAACTACTACCTCATAAAACGATGATTGTTCATTTCTCCTTTACCACCAATCATGGTGGCCATTATGATGAACAATATATTTATATTTGTAATATATTATATTTGTTATTTATTTTATCTTCTTTATTACTTTTAAAACACACATCTTTTTACCTTCCATTTGGTGTTAATAAGATAATCTTGTTTGAGGAAGTGTGTTCTTCCGCCCCCTCAAAGCGAAGTGAATTATTCGCACACCACATAGAATGTATTACGAATGGTTTTAATGAACTAATATGAAAAATATATTTAAATTATATATTAATTCTTATTTATTAATATATATATATATATATATATTTCATTTGCATACTTTCTTTTAATGTGATAATAAAAATAGAAAACCTCATTCATGCATACGTACAGCTTACTATCTGCATGAACGATGTATTCCTTTACATAATCTATTATGATATTGAGTAAAAAAATATATTTATACTTAATATAACTTATTATTATATTATTATATATATTATTTAATCATTATATAAATATAAGGATCAAATATATAACAAATTAAGACACATGTGAAGAACAAAGTGAATATTACCCGATGTGAAACATTAGCATAGGATCGTTAACAAGAAGATAATATAAAGCCATAATAAAATAATATTTAGTAATATATATAATAATATTTTTATGTAAAATATGTATAATAAACTTATATTTATTTTATAGGATGTTTCTACTTGTACGGAGAGAGTTAAGACACGAGGTAAGGGGTCTTTCATATCACTTTTAATTTCTATGAAATACAAGCTATGTTCGCCACACTTTTTTTGTGTGGTTTATCTACTTCACAGTATTTTATTATATTTATACTATTCTTCAATTTATGTGTATTCATATATCCATTTTATCATCCTTCTTTTATGGTATTTATGTTTTAAAATTTACCAAATTGGGGAAAATGTTGTTTATCAATTTTCCTTCTTTGAGACTCAGGCTTTGTTATGCACCTAAACTCTATTCTGAGGTGCATATACTTACCTTTTAAATTCCTTATCATTAATATAAATATTTTCATGATATTATATAATTAATTTCATTTCATTTCCTAACATTTAGATTATGATCCCAAGATACCGAGTTATAATATTTCATTAGGACAATCTCATTTGTTTTCGAGATTGTTTATCTTTATGAACCCTTTCATGAAATATTGTGATCCATCTCTCTATAATATTCCAGAGTTTACTAATACATTGATATTTCATGATATAATCTTGTATCGGTGCCATTTTCTACTCTTTGGTACATATTTTAGTTAAAAATTTGTTTTTAGGAAAGCATTACTTTACCCTCTCTTCGGTCACAAATCTATGTTTTCTATAAACAGTTTCCAAGAATATTAAACTATTTCCATATAATATATAAAATACTTTTTTCCAATTTTTAATTTTAAAAATATCTTCAAGGTAATATTCATTTCACTTTCCTAAAAAGGAACTTTTATATACTTTTTAACATGTAAGAGGAATGTTCTTTTGACCTTGTATAACATGTACCAATTTACTCGTCATCATTTATTTGAATCCCTCTTTTCATTTTTGAAAGGATAATAATTTGGAATGTATATTTAAAATAATGTTTCAATAAAAATATTTTTAAAAATCTTTTAAATCTTATTTATTTGTTTTCAAAGAAATATTTTTCCAAAAAATCTAGCTTCTTTACAAGTTTTCAAAGTGTTTTCAAAGAAATGGCTTTCGAAACATTTTCAATATTTGCTTACCAGTTTTCATAGTGTTTTCAATGAAATGGTTTTCAAAAAGTCTTAAATATTTCAATATATGTTTTCAAATGGTTTTTTTAAGTAATATATTTTTTAAAATGTTTTTATTCTTGTTTTATAAGTTTTCATGGAAAATGATGTTAAAAATGATTTCATATGTTTTGAAGGTATTTATAAAAAAATTATTTCAAAATGTTTTATGTTTTAAAAATCATTATTCAAACAAAAAAGGATATTATCCTCAATAATTTTTTTAAAATTATTCTTCAAAATTATTTTCTATCTATGATCACGTATATTGATGTTACTCATTCATTTCTAGGAAATGATCTTAAGGTTCACTTCATATCCTTTCTATGAATGAGTTATGATTAATTTCAAGGTATTTATAAATAAAATTTATCATTCACGAGTTATATGATTTTGAAACCTTATTCTATAATGGGTTATTATTTTGATGTAATGATTATAAAACTGGTATTTTTTCCAAAGGATATGATATGTTTACATGTTTCTGATACCCATTTCAATTTCATGGGTTATGATATGTTTCGTGGAACATGTATGTATGGATTAATTATGAGACTGATGGGATCTATATCTCTCTCTAATGTATTGGTTAATGGTTTATATCTCATGAGATAGACAGGACTGGAATAAGGGTTTACTATGTTCGGTAATCCATGGCTAGAATGAGGGTTTACTCAGTTCAGTGATACGAGGCTGGAATGAGGCTTTCTTGGTTTAGTAACACATGGTTGGAATAAGGGTTACTCAATTCAGTAATATAGGGCTGAAATGAGGGCCACTCAGTTCATTAATATAGTTATGGGATAGGGTTACTCAGTTTAGTAATATAGGACTGGAATGAGGGTCCCTCGGTTCAGTAATACATGGCTGGATTGGGGGTTAACCAGTTCAGTAAAGGACTTTATCCACTAGGATGGTCTTAGCAGTGATGCCTTGGATATTACAGAAAACATTATTTGCTTATGTGTTTTCCACAATTCCATGTCGTATTCCAATATTATTCATTCATTTATTATGATCTTTATTTCATACGATTCATGTGTTATGAACTACCAATCTTTATGTCATGATCTATGTTATGATCTTTGATATGCAGGTTATGATCTTTTATTTCCAGGATCACATTCTCATACACTTATAATAATGTTTAGGCTTATATGTATCACATTCTAACCATACTGATCATTTAAGATCACCCCTTTTCATATTTACTTTCTCTAGGTTATTAAGAATGGTTTTAAGTAGAAGTACTAATGGTGGAGTTATTTATGATATATGTTGAAGACCATTCACTAGGATAGTAGATTTTGTTTCCAGATTTACAAAGACACTTAACTATTACGGTTCCCTGGCATGTATCTTTATAATGTACTGAATATTTATGTAAAATGATTTAATATCCAGGTATTTTAATCTTGTTTCACTATAAGTATCACCTAAGAAAATCATTCATCCTCTATCGACAAAAAACACCCAACATGTCGACATTATGGGTAGTCTCTCCTAACTCAGTGGGAACTTCCATCTACTCTATGATAAAATATGTACTAGACAAGAAGGGGAGATAAAATACCACAAATAATATGGAAATAATATTTCTCAACAAGATCTTTGAAACAACACCACAATTTTCATTAATAAGAAGTGAGAATACCAACTATAGGAATGGACTGATCATGACCCCACATCTACATAAAATATGAATATCATGAGTTGTAACCCTATATTTTAAATGATGAACAAATAATGCTTAAGTTATAAATGTATCATTATATATATAAATGATATAAATGATCATAATTACCCATTATATTATTAATGTACTAAATTTATTGTAAATTACTATTAGTGTCTTGGAGATCTAGGACAACTAGTAGTTTATCAATGTTCCAGATAAAGGATAAATTTTTCATCATACCTACATCAGCCTCTCTATTCAATAACCAAACCCTATACCCCTTTGACATCATTTCCCTAAAATCTAAAACCAATCCACATAAGACTACTGACACTAAACTCCATCTCTGAGACATGACCACTCTGATTCCACTCTAACATGACCCAACACACCAGGGGGGACTTTAGTAAGTAATTAATCTACCTCACTATCTTATATGGGTTTTAATGATCACAAAAAAAAATTGGTTTTATTACCATTTCAATTAAGTATGTTTTAGTATTTAGGTTTGAGCATGTATATAGGTTCCCAATAGAACATAATAATTAGTCATATTTGATGAGAAAGATGATGGGGGTCACTAATTATCATTCATCATTGGTTACTCTGTGGCATATCCCTATCCGACCAATGGAATTAAGCAGAAGCACTATAACAGCAACATGATCTTCAGTTACCCGATAGATCTCACCAGTCATCTAGTGAGATCTGGTCATAATAGCATATTTTTAAGTAGCTCATCGACTAATCTGTGGTATCTAGTATCTACCTAGTAGTTAATGTATTAATGAATAATCCTACAACATTCCAAACATTTAGTTGATGGTGTAGGTCAAATAAATAGTGGTGTTAAGTCAGCAAGTCAATTTGTGAATTTTTTAGAGGTCTTAAAAATATCCCTTAAACCCATTACACATCCATATCGACCCTTATACCTCTAGAGGCTATAAATAAAACCCATAGTATTCTTATGAAGAAACTAAAGTGATCATTTTAAAATTCCAGTGATATATAGTGTATGGAAACTATCTTTGGTTAAAATATTTATTCTTTCTGATATCTCTTTTTATTTCCATCTATTAATTAATTTTTCTTCATATTTATATCTTTGATTAAATCAATTATATCTTTTTTATCTTTCTAAATAATTGAGAAATTGTATTCAATGTTTTTGCACCTAACCAAATATCCATTTTCTCTATCTTTAGTTTCTTTGTAAATCACTAAATCTAAGGGATATCTCTCTTAGGGATCATAAAATACTTCTGAAACCAAGTGATCATTCTCTTAAGGTTTTAATAAAACCACTGAAAGAAATGTTATTGATCAAGGTTTCTTAACTACCATGAAATTCAAGGAGTTGGGTTTTTTTCTTGTTTCATGGATACTACTAATGTAAACGTCTATATATTCATAATTCCAAAATTCATTGATGTGGGAGACATAGGGGCTCATAATTGATCTATTTCTAAACATCCTTAACAAATTTCATATCTTATTTACATTTCACGTATATTATTTACTAATTTATTTTATTTAGTTATTCCATCAATCAATTATTAAATATCCTAAAATTAATATCTCATATTTTCAATATATTTTATATGTTATGCTAATTGACTCTAAATTAAAAAAAAATTATTTATATTGAGATTATGTTTATTATTTTATTTTATCACATAATTGAATAAATTGGACTATTCTTTAATTTCTATTAAATGAAATTCACCCATACTCTTTCTATTTACACCAACCAACAATTTGTATCATATAAAATATTTCATTTAATATTTTTGTTTTGATAAATTTTTTAAAATAGATCTTGTTATCAAAAAAAATTGGATTATGATTTTAAATAATTCTTTTTACCAGGCTGTCAAAAAAAATCTGGGCCTTGTTTTAATTTTTTAAAAAACACTTAATCAATTTAAATATATAATCTTTTGAAAATTTCATTGGCCTCCAACACCCAAGGATCTTTAGAATGAAACTAAGTGAGTCATACTCATTTCTATGAGGGATCAAACTAATGTTATTCAAAAATGAACATGTATACTTTTATAAGAAGTATTGTTAATTATATATTGATATTTTTTATGGTTTTTTACACACCCACTAATGAATTGTAATGAAAGTGGACTCCTGATGACATTTCCTCTATTGAACTCGATAATAAATCCTAGAAATCATGTTATTATGGTATAGATAGATATGAATCTAATTGTGTTTCTACCTACAAAACTACTCATTAAATGAGGATATTACTTTAATTTACTCATGAAGGTACATATAAAGTTAAATATAATAGACATTAAATATATAGAAAATATATTGAATGTTTTACAATGAATTCTAATTATTCAATTTCTATATGTTTTTCTCACTTAACTGACATTTCAATGGTGTAAAATACCTTTATAGTGTTATTTATATAAAAAATATTGGGAAGAAGATACTTTATATTTTTATAAGATATTAAGGACCAAAGTTAAATGAAATTAATGAATAAAATGACATTAAGAAAATATTGGTTGAATTAATCAATGGTTATCTCATTGCCTTTGAGATCACAATTAAGAGACAAATAAATAAAATAAAATAAAATAAAAAAAAGAAAAAAAAAAGAAAATTTATTTTAAACAATTTATTGATGATATTTTTATAAGTGAACTTGAGGTAGGGTTTCTTTCTAAGAATGTTAACAAACACATTATGAAGAATAAATATTTTCACCATGATAAAAAAAATGAAATTCAGTGGAAGGAAGTCTTGGTGAAATTTTAACATTAAACTAAAAAGGGACACTTCCATCCATATTCCCCAATCCTAAAAAGGGGAAAATATAGTGAATATATTAAATTTTCTTATTGGAGTGTATATTATGATTTTATCTCCTCATCCAACTCATTTATTGGAAGTTCAGAATATCTCATAGCTAAAACTGAGGTTTGTGATAAAGTTAATTATCCTACTTCTTAAAATTAAAACTCTTCCACCTTTTCCTTTTCTTAAATCCAATTATATTTTTATGATATTAAAATTTTATTAACATTAAAAATAAAATGATGATTTTATTTAAAATTAAATGATTAAAGAAATGTTGAGAAATCAAATATTAAAGATATCAAGAACTATAATTATAAATTTATGAAGGTGAAAAAAATTTAAATTAAAAACTTGGTTCTCAATAAAATTTAATAAATTGTTTTTCTTTTGGTGTTTCATATCATGGTACCACCTCAAATAATACTTCAAATTTTTCTAAAGGGTTCAAATAAGATATATTTTTCAATTTATTATGAAAAAAACAAGGAATATTAGTTATGAATGGTATTTTCAAAAAACATTTCTAGTAAGAATATTTAAATTCATATCCCTTATAATTATGTTTTAGTAATTATTATGGGAAATAATATTGTATGAATGTTTGGAATCCAAATTTTCTTTTAGCTTACATAAGAAGACCCAAATTTTGGGTACCCAAATATTTAGTCTCCTTTTTTTCATAAGAAAAGTGTATAAAGAGGGAAATACCAAGAAGCTACATGTTACATGGATGGAACGTTCTCATGAAATATGTGTGATGACTACTCTGAGTTCATTCATCTTGAAGATCATGATGGAGGCCACATGACTTTGGGTGTAGACTCAAGGAGTAAGATCATCAGAATAGATACTATTGATATTCAGAACATTTATATTATTAAGATGATATATATATTAAAATTTTAAAAAATAATATTATAATTATTATGAAAAGATGTTATAAATGTTTACGAATAACTTTTTAAAAAGAATTGTAAAGATTTTCTTTCTAAATGAATCTTTTATTTTCACCTTTTTTGTTTTTGAAATGTTTATTTTATTTATTTAAAATCTATTTCAATTTAATATTTTTAACATTTAAATGAAAAATGTAGCGAGTAGTGTTTTTTGAATAGTATATCAATTCATTCAAGTGAAAAAAACATTTTAAACTTATCTTCAATCATTATGTAAAATGTTTTCCCAAGTTTCACATCAAAAATTACACTGTTTGTGAACCTTTCCTAGGTCAATATTAGTTTTTCCCCCTTAAATAAATCCTAAATTTCTATATTGATCCACATGAAACACCAATAAATATATATATATATAGTTTTTTATTGTAACAAAATAATTGTAATGTTTAAAAAGTGGAAATTGAGTTATATATATATAAACTAAATATAGTTCACATTCAATATCAAAATAACAAGTGTAGCCGAATAACTAATAACTTATTTTTTCTAACATTTACATATTTTCCAGATTAATTTATTATTATAAGAATAAAATATTATCACTATTTTAATTATAATTTTATATGAAATTGGAAAAATAATGTATAATATTCCAAAACTTTCTTTCTTATAAAATAATAGTTTCCCGCTATATATTTTGTTATTAATTAAAGAATAAAAATTATAAATTTTAGGATGATAATTTGAAAATATTGAATTCATTTTTTATTTATCATGGAAAATTTATCTTTAGATTAATTTTTTAGTTTTTTTTAATTTTATTTCTATATTAATAGTGCTAATAGAAGTTTTTTCAAATAATATGCATTCTATGACATTATTACTAAATATATATTGATTGGAAATTTATAAAACCTTTTTCTGTGAAAATTTATGTATTATATGTGTGAATTTATAATTTCATAAAAAAAGATATATTTAATTTATAAGCCCATATTTTACATTTTATAAATTAAGATATATTTTTAATAAATTTGTTTTTAATACAATATACATTTTTTATTTTAAAGTAAATTATTAAAAAAATTAAAAACTGAATAAAAACAAAGTGGTTTTAAAATATAGAATAATTAGGTACAAATTATATAATAAGTACCATTCTATTTTTGTCCATAAATGATAAATTACTAAGGTGAAAACTAGTTATTGTTGTGAAAATAGAAATGAAAAAAATGAGTAACCTAAGAGGTAAAGGGACAAACATGTAAAATAATTTTTTTTAATTTAGTGTTTGATGTTTTTATTAAACTCATATATCCTCTTATATATTATTTATCAATTTTTTATCCATTTTTATTAATATTTTCTTTCCATTTTTGAATTGGTTTTTATTAAAAAAATCTCACCCTATTTCACTTATCAAGGTGTACTCGTCTCATCTATTCCTTATACACCAAATCCAAAAAAATTAGCCTAGACACTATCCAATGATATCCTAAACACTAATATACACCTTAAGTGTGTTTTTTTCTTCTTAAGAGGCCATTCCACAATTTTTTAATCCCCTTTACATAACAGTTAATCTAAGTAGTAATTTATAGATTTCTATCCTCTCCTCCCACTTTTCTAATTCTTTATGTGCTTTTCTTCTTTCTCATATTACATTACACAATATTAAAATATTAACATCTATATAATTATTACAATTCTATGTTATTATAATTAACTTCTAATCATTAACCACTTTTCCCTTCTCAATTAAGAGAAATAAAAATGTGAATTCCATGTGTGTGCAGAATACCACCTCAACGAATAAATAGTTCATCACTATTTTCATCTTAATAAAACATGATAAAAACTGCCATATAATAGAATTAAAAAATTATAAGAATTTACAAAAACGTATTATTGTACTTTTAATTGCCTGAAAAAATATTATATATTATGGAAAAGTAATATTGACAATAATTTTATAAACCTTGTTCAAAACAGTTAGTATTATTAACACCTGTTATCAAAATGAAATGTGAACAATCTAATATGTGAGGATAATTATTATAAATAATAAGTATAAATGTAAATTTATATGTATATGGTTATGAAATGGTTAATTAATATATTTATCCTTATTATATAAGAGTTTAAATCACTTCTGTTGAAATCGAGGGTAAATATAAGGGACTTGGTAACTCAGACTCCTTTCTTTTAGTTATACAATTTTTTGTTGAACTTAATTTTTTCATGAAATTCCTTTTTGAATAATGTTCTTGCTTTTATTTCTAGTGAAAAATATTTTTTAACCTAATCCATTTCCACAAATTTTTTTAATTTATATTTTTTTAAAATGTTATTCTTTTTGAAAAGTCACTTATAATTATGGCTTTTGCATCAATGAATAAAAAATATTTTCAAGAAATCATTTTTCACTATTTTGATTTCATTTTCATCTATATATTAAACTTTATATACCCCTAATGGAGTTATGTATCATGATTTAACCTATAGTTTTATTTTATTATTTTATTATTTGTGGTCAATAAGTTTTTATATCATAGGATTTACTTCATAATGTTAGTTTATACCACTATGATTTTTTAAGAAACCTATATTATTTCTATACGATATTTACAAAAAGTGGATGATTTTAATTTTTAGGACTTATGATAGCCATTTTAATTGAAAAAGTTCTCTATTATATGATAAGTGAATGATTTTAAAGTGGCACTCATAATAAATGGATCATTGCAATGGAAAAATTACTTTTTATTCCCAACTGATCAGAACATGGGATGTTTGTTTGAGTTTTTTACCATTTGGAAGGTGTGTAAAACTAATGGTGGAATCTTATTAATAATAAACCAAAGAAATAATAAGTAGAACAACATAAAGTTAAGAGTTTTATAAAATTTTCCTTATTAATTTTTTTCTTTTAACCCTTCACATATGATGGGGATTTAATTAATAGAGTTGAAAAAAGGGGATAAATCCATTAGAATATATGAATCCAACATCCTGAGTCTTGTAAGATATTACGTTGTTTTTATCATTAATCTATAATGTAAAAAAAAATATTAATTTTTTTAAAACAAGTGGAAAAATTATTTTTCTATAAGATACTTTTGAATATATGAATAAATTATTCAATGTTTGCTAAATATAGAGATAAAATATATTGTCTCTCAGAACTACAGAGAGGGAAAATTGAAGGTGTAATACTTGGGGAACCACAATGGTAATTAAAATGGGTGTAATAAATTTCAACCCCTATTTGATAAAATCATGTGAGGAAACAGCTAGGTAATTTCTTTAAAGGATCCGAGGAGTATTTTAAGTGTAGTAAAGTAGAATACTATACCAAAAAATGTCAAAGTAAGTAAAAAATGATGATTAAAAAAATATTGGAGGTAATGTTTTTTCTAATTATTTACCCATAATAAAATAATTTTAGTGAAAAGAGTTTGGAAACTATTTGAATCAGTTCTCCAATCCTACAAACAATGAAGAAAATATACCCCATAGTCCTCTAAAATAGAGGTAATAAAGAAGGGATTTTTTGATCACTACCACTGAGGTGGATCATAGAAATGAAGTGGTGTGAGGAACATTTAATTTTTTTTCAGGATATATATGTATCTTATTTGATTCCTGTTCATCAAATTATTCCATATCACCTAACGTTTCTAAGAATGTAGAATCACCATCTTAGTTGATGTATATCAAACTATATGTGAAACCAATTGGTGGAATAGTGATCACTTCTCTGACACATAAATATTCTATAATTTATATTTGTGTGAGGATACATCTTGTCGATCTAATTATTCCCTCATTTCATTAGTTTGGAATAGTTTTAGGTATGGGTTGGCTATCCCTATATAGAACACATATAAATTATTGGGATAAGGATATATCTTTTCATATTCTAGATCATTATATTCTAAATTATCAACATAAGAATGATATTACTTTGGAATAGAATTAAATAATATTTGTTCTGATCTCCATAAATTAGGGATTTCTAGCTTAAATGATTAGTGAGAAATTCAGTATTGATGACTTTCTCATTTTATGGTAATATAGAGATGTATTCCTGGATGAACTAATTAGTCATACCCTAGAGCATGAGGTTGATCTCTTGATTGAACTTACCCCAAGATCTATACCTATCTCATGGATTCCATATAAGATGGATTCCATGAAATTAGAATAACTAAAAAACCATCTAAAGGATAATTTCCACAAGCTTTTTATTCACACTAGCCCTTCAACATGGGGAGCACTTGTCCTCTTTGTTAAGAAGAAATATGAATCAATGTATCATTTCATTTAATATAGAGATCTTAACAATATCACAATTAATACTAAATATAAATTACCCCATATCAATTTACAACAAGATAAAATCAATGAACCATAGTACATCTCTTAAATTCATCTTAAATTTTGATATCATCAGTTAGAGGTCAAAAGGGAGGGTATTTCAAAAATAGTACTCAAAATGAGTTATGGAAACTATGTTTTTATAGTTATTCTCTTTTTATTGACTAAATACCTCAAATATCTTCATGGATTTAAGGAATAGAGTCTTTAGAGACTATATGGAAATTTTTTTGGTTATTATTATAGTTTATTTTATTATATACACAATGAGAAAGGAATAACATCAAGATTGTTTTTGGGTTGTTTCGATGACCTTATGAAAGGAGAATTTATATGTCAAATGTATAAAATGTGTATTTTAGAAATAAAAGGCTTCATTATTGGGTATTTTAATCACCTGCAAGGGAATAACTGTATATCCTTAAAAAATAAATTATTCAACTATGTCTTAGACCAACAATAGTGATCATGTTCTATAGTTTTCTCAGTTTATCTAGATAATATCTATAATTCTATAGAAATTTTTCATTATTATTGAATAATATAACCATGTTTACATGGAAGGTAGTGAATTTCCTTTGGATGTATGAATGTAAATAATGTTTTAAGAATCCTAGGAATTGATTGGTCACAAAAATTGTACTTACTTTTCCCTACATCATATAAGTGTTCTTCATATAAAGTAGAGCCTCAAAGAAGGTCCTGGGATGAGTACTTATGAAAAAATAAAAGATAATTACTTATAACTCATAATAATTAAAAATTGGTGACAAAATCATCCAAACACATGATTTTAAGAAAGTGGAAATGTTATTTGTATTAAAAAATTTGTGGAATTATCTCTATGGTGATATTTTTTATATTTATACTAATAATAATATTTTCAAATATATATTCACACAAAATGAGTTAAATATGATATAATGGATACAGTTTTAATTTATCAAATGATAAGACTTATCAATACATTAAAACCCTCATAATGAAAACAAGGTGGTTATGCATTATGTAGGAATGATCATGCTACCATATCTATGATGGTGGTTGGAAGATTCCCTGTATTCATAGACATTAAAAAGAGAAATCTTAAATCAATAAGGGATGGTGAGAAATACTATATTTTACATGTAACTACTCAACCATCCATTCATGTTAAGATAAAAAATTCCCAAAAATATGATATAGAACTACTAAAATGGTAGAAAATATTTCGATGTTACACATTGATAAAGATAGATTTATAAGGTTTCAATATCAGATATGTGTATGGTAAAAACTAGAACTAAATGTATATATTTTATATGATTCCCAGGCATTATAGTGAAAAAATTTAATTGATTTTACTCACTCAAAATAATTTTCTTCATGAGATCAATCAAATTCCAAAAAATTGAATGTTCCCTCCTCAATGGTTTCTTCCTCTCTCAGAGTGACCATGTCAATTGTGGATACCAACTTTGTTCCTTTTTCTGATTTGGTTTTTCTTTATCTTTGTCTTGTAGTACTTCCTCCCCCTTTGATGGCATCGCCCATTGTCTCGATCAAGGGAACCCTACAAATTTCTCTTTTGGTGGGTGGTCATTCGGTGGTGCAGAGTCCAACTCCAATTTGACAAAATGATAGAGGTGGGGATCTCATGGTGGAATCTTCTCCATAAAATGTGGAACCGAGAAAAGAAATTTTAATGATTTACATTATTTTTGACATTAGTAACTTCACTCTAGTGGGACCCTCACTCAAAGAGGTGCTTCTTCAACCTCTTCCCCCTTCTGAGGCCCTGGCATTGAGGTTCTCTAAAGTGTTGATGTAGGGACCCAGAATTAAATAGTATAGGAATCCAAATCCCTGAGCCTCCCTCTGAAGTCATTTAAGGAGGAATATTATCTCCATTGGTGGAAATGCGTCCAATCTCATTCTTCCAGAACATTGTGGCTTTGTGGGGTTTGTCGGCTCTAGTACTGGTTTCAGAGATGAATAAAATATAGTTTTTTATCCATTATTTGAGGGATGTATTTGAGATAGTGTGGTCTAGTGGTTTTTATGCAGTAGGAAGGGGGACAAGAACCTATTATATTGGCTGATGGAAGGACATCTTGGCTCTAACTCTCCTTAATTAGAGGTTTTGATAAATCTTCATAGCCTTCGTATCCTCATTTATAATATTGGGTTTCTTTATATTTTTTGAAATTACTTAGGGTATTTTCTTTTTTTGGATGATAATACTATCGGTATTTTGGATTCTTCACTGGTGTGTATTTTTGTGTAAATGGATCTTTTATATCCTCATACGTTGAAGATAATTCTCCATGTTGGAGAGTCTCTAGAATGGTGGAAAAGTATTGTTTTCGTCTCTCTAATGCTCTATTTTATGACCTTTCATCTTTAAGGACACTCTCCTTTAGTGTGTTGTATGATTTGTGTCTTTCCAAAGTATTGACACTAGGTCCCAGGTACCTCATCAAAGACAGGAAAAGCCTTCTATTCTCTTACAATCGAACTCATCCCATCTAATTCATAGTTTTTTGGAAGTGGCCCTAATCCCACTAGAATTTTTGTTCTTTATGCCCCTTACAATCAATATTTGGTTCCTTCTCAACTTTCATCATCGCCTCTAAATGATGTATCTAGTTTTATTCGATCCCATACTCGTCTTAAGTAGGTACTCCCTCCCTGGATGGATTGGACTCTGGTTCCTTCTTAGAAGCTTCACTTGTCATCTTGGAAAAGGAAATATGTGGAGTAACTTCAATATTATCCTCAAACAATACATCTTATTGGATCTAGTGCACACATGAACACACCACTGAAGACTTAAAACTACATTATCTTATTATTATATGTTTATAATGTGTTAGATATAGATGTTATTCCTTCTCCATATCCTCCCAGTGGTATTCATACAATATTAAAATCCAAACATTCGATTTACAAGAATTGTTTTCCTTCAAAATAAGTTGAGATTCCATGGTTGAAATCCAAATGATTAAATTTTTAACGATCTCTCTCCTAATATGGAATGCTTGTGGGATTGGTGCATGGGTTAATGCTAATTCCATTGCCTCTAAATTTATTAATAGTAACTCATCCATTGTTGCAGTGCTAGAACCAATGTGATCTTCTTCAAATATATTAATGTATTTAAAAATAATTTGGATTTTTTATAATCTGAATTTCAAAAACAATAAATCACTATATCTAGACTTTGTGGAATTCTAGTATCTCGGTTGATCTCATTGATTCTTCAAAATAGTTCATCACCACAAATATTATTGTAGGTACATGTATCATTCTCCCTAATTTTTTCTTTTATAAATGTGATGTATATGAGAGGTAGGATCTCTGAAGTGAGCTGGGTTCATTATCCCTGAGAGATATTTCATAGTTTATTGGACGAGGTTTTAACATGATTACCGATCTTATGGAGAAGAATGGAGGGGGGGATTTTTCTTGGATGGAAAGTCCTGATTTCTCCTCACTTATGTCCCATAGAGGCCTTCTTGATTTTGGATATGTTGGGGACCGATTCAGCTGGTGAAAACATTTATAGGATAAAATTCCATTTGGAGTCATCTTGACATGGGTTTAGCAAATTGTCATGTGAACTCCATCTTCCTTGATAAAAAGGGAACCCATCTTGTTTATTCATTCTCTAATCATTCTTACCTACTTGTTGATTTAACCACCAGACAAGGTCAAGGAGGCCATTTTCATTATTCTCAACATTGTACATCATTACCAAGATATCACTAATAAGTCCTAGTTTCCTAGAATAAACCTTCCAATTGAATCTTATGATAGGGGATTCATAATCATCTTAGTCACATTAAGAGGGTTATTCAATCCTGAGTTAATAGCTAACCCCCTAGTACATAGGACATAAAACAACTCTTTGATGAGATTGTTCACATGGAACTTTTTCTCAAGAATGAATGAGATGAAGCCTTTTTTGTGATATTTCTCAGAATAGGAACATGTTATCTGATATAGTTCTAATACACAATTAAATGGCATGTTATCAAGCCGGTATAAAATGTCTTAACGAAGGGAATCATAATACCACTACATTCATGCATGCATCAATGAAAAGTGGGGTATTATCATGCATAATATCTTAATGGATAAAAGAAAATTTTATAATGATCATGAGGTGGTTGGAGGAATTGAATTTTTTAACATTAAAACTCTTCTTTCAGGTCTCAACCCTCACATCCTTAATGGATATCTGATATTCTAGAAATTATTATTTGAGTTTATCCCCAAAGTTGTTTTCAATGAACATAATTTGAATATTTAACAATTATATGATGAATATGATATTTTTGAATAAAATTGGGTGCTTAATCCATAGAGTAATGCCTTCCCTAATGGATTATCAGGTTCATTCTTCATTATCTCTATGGATCTTATGAGGAACGACTTGGTGATAGAGATCTAATATTTATTTCAAGGTGGAATCCTTACATTGGTGGTTGTTGCTACTAATTTTTTATCTTACCCATGATTAAATATATATCCTCATTGAGTCATTAGATACCAATTAGTGTGTTCAATTTCTCATATGAGGTCATGTATAGTGTGATGAAAAAAAAAATTAGTTATATTTATTCATCATTGGATTTCTTCAGAGCAACATGGTTTCATTCAATGATGGTCGATCCAAGGTACTATCAACCTTTCCTAAAAGATAGTGTCTTACATCCACAAAATGTTATAGTATCTAACCTGATAATCAAACTCAATATGGAAAAAATGTATGGTAGGGTAGAGTGACCTTATATTATCAAAGTATTCAACTGCATTGGCTTCTCGTCTTTGTCCTCTGAAATCATGTTTAGTTTCTTAAGCTCATCTTTTCCTTCTATTTCCTTCCTAGGGATGAACTGTGGTTTCTTCAACTTCATTCACGGTTTAAGAGATAGTGACCCCATTTCTCTGAGATTATTTATTATTACCAAATACACCCTTAGTTGTTTCATTAATAAGAAGATCGTTGATGGGTAAATCATTTTATAGCAATGCAGAAATCACATTGGTGGCATATCACATTTAATAGTTTCTTATGACAATATTATTTTTTATAATGCTAAAAAACTAACTATTCAAGTAATTAATAAAGTTCGGAAGTGTGTGATAATTTTAGTGGAAAACATGTGAATCATGATAAAATTAATACTTTTACATCAAGATGGTACTCTGACATGCAGTATTCTTCTTTGGATAGCTTGATGGTATTTATAGAATATGTTTCCCCTTTAATACCTAGGGGATCCAATTTCCTATCACAACCTATACATTCATCATTTTGATGGAGTAGCTAACAAAATTATCGATTGGATCTTGAAAAGGATGAACAAGTACCTAACCTTTGGGGGGTATTTTTTTGGTGAATTAAATTCTTGTGTCCATACCCATTCATATTTTATCTTTTCTTAAGGTGACAAAGTGTTTGATCAAAATAGTTGATAATATATCAAATTCCTTCATCTAGTATGCACGATAAGAATGAAAAAACCATTTTTCATCATGGTATTGTATGGAAAAGACTATGGGATAAGGATGCATAAATATTAGGGGTTTCTCAAGATCACTTTATAGCATGCATGCAAAGCTACCATAGAAATTTATTAAAGGGAAAACATTATGGGATAAATTTGTGGATGAAAAGTATGAATGGAAACAAGGTGGTCTGAGAGGGTAGGTTCCATACCTATGGTTCTCAGTAAAACACTACATACATACATTATAGAACATATCGTAGTGGATAGTTGGTTGTGGATATTTTAGTTTTTGGAATCAGAACTGGATTAATGTCAACCATGGATTTCCAGGATTCCCTATACTAGAAATAATGATTAACCATAATGATGAGTAAAATAAGTGTTGATTAATAAGTTCTATTTAAAAAAAATACTAATCTAAATAAGACCATCGGGTGATGCTAAACAAAATTGAACTCGACGAATGGGGGGAGGTCCTCTGGTGAAAGGAGGTTCTCATAAAGCACAATTTTCTCTTGAGGTGTATTAGGAACCATGCATTACCCACCAATGAGAATGTGAATCACACGATCATTGTTCTTGTTTCCAAATGAACTTTTTGTATGTTCCATCGAGAGGAATCAGCTGATCATTTATTCATTGATATCAATAGGGAACAATCATTTTTGATATCATTAGGTGTATTTATTAGCATTTACTCTCAAAATAATTCAAGTGCTTCCTTCCTCTATTAAAGTTTTTAGGGATATCACAATTTTGGATTTGAAATTCAATCTAGAATATTAATCATTATGGTGGGATATTTGCTTTTATGGAAATAAAAGAATGAACCTCTCTATAAATGGTTTCAATCTACATGAAATTATTTAAACTATAGAATCAGGTACTAAATTCTTGATACAATACTTCTGAATAAGAACTATTGTGATGAGTCATCCCTCTGAATGTTTAAGACTTCGAACAATACTCAAAATGAAACTGAGCATATTTTATAGGGTCACTGGATCTGTTGGAGACCTCATTGTGGTTAGATAAAATTCAACATGGATGGGTCTGGTTTTATGGGTCTCATGCATAGAGGGGGCATCTTACGAGACCTGAATGGGTTAGTCTTCTTCGCATATGTTGCATGACTTGGTAATTGGAATTCTATTCATGTAGAGTCTCATGAAATTCACATGGGCCTACAAATCTAGAATAGAATGTAATTGGGATAACATCAATTGAAATGGACTCATCAACAATTAATAATGTTCTTCTTGGATGGGGAACCATTCCATAGTTGATTATTTATCTAATGTGGTGATGAAAGGCACTCATATCCCACCACATGGAGGCCCTTCATATGTGTCTTGAGGTGAATAAATTGAGTTATTTCCATAACACTTTTGTTTCTACTGCTACTCATGATGACAGGGTAATTTTTTAACATGATCTCCTTTCCTCCAGACAGTACGATTTTAGTTAGTGGGGATTCCCTCGGTCTCCACTACATTCATACTATTTGATTTCTCTATTCCTTTCATCTTAGATTTTATTTTATGGACCTTGCAGTTTTACTTTCATTTGGTGAATAAAATCATTGTTTTTTAAATCATAAATCATCAATATCTATTCATCTAGGAAGCATGAATATTTCTAGATATCTAAAGCAAAACTTTTGGTCAGATAAAATGAAGAGTGATATTGAAAAATACATATCCCCATTATTGGAATTCCATAATGTTAAGGAGAAATGATAAAAGTATATGGGTACTTTGAAACCATTACTGATACCAGCAAGGAAACTAGAAAACATCCACAAGGATTTATTTGAAAGAATCTCCAAAACATCTAAAGGTCATAATGTTGTTTGGGTTGTATTAGGTCTCAATATGAAGTGATAATATTTTATTTCCATAAAAAGAATATTTCTCTCTTTACTAAATCACAAATATATACATAAGAGAAGTGTTAAGGCTTCATGGAGTACCACCCTCTATTTTATCTTCTCCAGATGAGATGATAACAATGAGATTTTAGGGAAGTGTTTAGAAATAAATGTAGGAAAAGAAGAGTTTATATATTCTTATCTTCCCCATATGTATGTTAGTATAAAAGAACAATTTAAAATTTTGAGGATATGTTGAGATCATGTTCGATGGATTTTTAAAGATGTTGGGATCAACACCTCCCCTAGTAGAATTCTCATATAATAACATTTTCCATTATATCATACAAATCGCATTGTATGAGGATCTATATGGAAAGAGATGCATGAATCCAACTTGTTGTGATGAATTTAGGGAGTGGAAGTTGATAGCTCCTAACCTTTTCCAAGTAATAATGGAGGTTGTTCGAAACATTCGGTGACATATGAAAGTGAAAAAATGTTCACGGAAAATTTATAGAGATACTAATCAATGAGATCTAGAGTTTCAAGTTTGTGATAAGGTATTCCTTAAAATATTTCCAAGTAAATGGGTTTAATGATTTGGGAAGAAATAGAATCTCAAACCTAGATACATCAATCCCTTCAAGATCCTTAATTGTGTTGAGGTCCTAGATTATCACTCAACACTCCCTCAAGACCCCTCTCTTTTGTATAATCTATTCCATGTATAAATTTTTAGGGAGTACATACTAGATACATAATATGTAATGAACAAAAAGGATGAACAACTAGAACATTTACATTAAATGAATAACAATCTGTGTAAATCTTGGATCAAATATTTAGTTTTCTGATAAACACTATAGAAATTTAATGTAATTACAATGGGGTATTTGCGATGGACTCTCATCACAAAAATGTCATTTGTGATGATAGTCCGTCCCAAATACCTCTTCACTGATGGTGGAATCATAAATGTATTTATTTGCAATGATCCATCACAAATATTATTCATTTGTAATGGATATTTTGGTCATCACAAAATACTCCCATAAGGGTTTTTAAATAACCTTTTGCAACAGATGAATTCATCTATTGTAAATAAAATATTTCTCAACCAAAATAATAAGTAATTAAAAAAAATAATAAAAAATAATAAAAAATAATAAAATTTGATAAAAGAAAATTAAATATATATATATATATATTTAAAAAAATTAATAATAAATAAAATAAAATTAATTTAAAAAATAAATGTACAAAAAAATATTTAAAAAAATTAAATTATTGACATTAATTAACATATTAAATATATAGAAAAATAAAAAAAATATAAATTTCAGAATAATTTAAACACATAAAATTAATTAATATATATTAAAACATTAAAACATTTAATAAATTTACTAATACATGAAATAATTAATCAAATTAAACAAGATATAAAAGTAACACACCAGTTAAAAACTAACATGTCTACCATACCAAATTACAAAAAAAAAATCATAAAAGCTTCATAAGTCATCAACTATCATCTGGTAGAGGAGAATCAGTTGAAGGTCCAAGGGGAGGAAACGTCATACCAACACCATGCGCAAGTCTCTGTATATACTCCCTCATATCCTCATCTCTCAGATGCTACTGCTCATTCTCTTCCTCCCTCTACTTATGCATCTACTGTATCTTCTCATATATAGCTCTCAACCTCTCCTCATACTATGCAGTGGATAACGAAGTCAATTATGGCACACCATCAGCTCACTTTTTTCTCACTGATGTCATCTCAAAAGTACCATAATAACTAATAGGTATCATTCGAGAACCAATACCAACAAATCGACCTTTCTCAATACCCTGTGATGCCTCCTATATCCAAGCACCCTCATCGAAACCCATATCAATAGTGACATTTTGTTTGGTCTCAGCTTCACTATCATGTGAATGAGATGTTTCATCCTCAAATGTTTCCTTTAAATATAATGACTAATTATAATACCAATAAAATTAATATCCATGATATTTTTCAATAAAATCACCGACCACAATATGGCATTGTCTTTCACCTACAACTTCTCTTGTATGAGGATCAGTATACATCTTCTTATAAACCTCAAAATACATTATAGATGGGTCAGTAGTGGCTTTTATAATATAACAATCATCTTGTAGTTAAAATTAATATACAATAATAAATAGTACCACTTATAATATGTCGTCGATGTATGCCAAATGTATGACTCTCGGCCCTATGGGTGACCTCTTTCCTCCCTCGTGTATGATCCCGGTTCTTATTCTTGAGGTAAATGTTTCTTCTTTTACTTTTTCCATTACTGTTTTTTTAGAAAATAAGGGGAATGGGGAGGAAATCCCAAATTTATGGGTACACAATGTGTACATTTTCACATGCCATGTACTTTGGCCATGTGGGATGACAATACAGGGAATGTAGGATTGTCATCGATTCAGGGTGTAAAAACTAACTACACGCCATGTACATAGTAATACACGTCGTGTAGTCAGTCGGCAGACGAACAGTAAGGCGGTGGAGAGTTTCCACCAATGAACAGTTAAAAAGAAAGTATATGTCGTGTACTTTAGACTACACACTGTGTAGTAACTTTTTTTCATTAAAAATCGGTAGTAGCCTCCTCATTCGGAAGGCAAGGCGTAGAATGAAGTTGGAGGATTGTGAGAGACATTTGAGACTTATAGGAGCTCTCGATCATTGACCGAGACTCTGATCTCTATGCTTATGATCTCGTTTCGACTGCGTGGGTAAGGCCTTCCCTCTCCTTGAGTCTTTCCTTCCAATTCATTCTCGAAGGGAAGTCATTTGTGTTTTAATGGGTAAATTTTTAACTCAGATCAACGTCATTATCAGTTGTTTCAGGAGGCATCATTCACATATATCGATCAGAGGGGATCGAGGTAGGTGGTCTTGTGTTTATTTCCAACTATCGAGTTGTTTTTGTGTACCGTTGCCTTACACACCCATGTTAGGGGTGTTGTATGGTTGAGGCCTTGACTGTTATGATTCCTAGAGTGCATAGGTAATCTAATGAATATGTATAAACTGCTGTTTGGGATCGTTGCTTTGATCCAGGGCCACCCCGAGGGTTTGCTTCCCTTGTTTAGCCGTTTGGATAGGTTTCTCGTGGGTATGTCATAATGATATCATGTTTTGAGTTTTCCTGAGAGGAAACATATATAAATTTCTTGATTATGCGTTGGGATCGGCCCGGTTACCTGCTTTTATTCTGTTTAGCCTGACGGAAAGGTTCTACTTACCCAGAGGGAAAGGTTCTATTTCACCTGAGAGCAAGGTTCTAATTAGCCTGAGGGCACGGTTTTGATTCGCCTGAGGTAAATGTTTCTTATTCCTGAGGGTATGAGCTTCTATTCCTGAGGGAAATATCTCATATTCCTGAGGGAAATATTCCTATGCCTGAGGGAATGTACCTGAGTGTTTCATTTCTATTTTCCGAAGGGTAAGGATTTTAATGTCTGGGGACAATGGTCACATTGAAAGTTCATTATGGTGTGTACTTATTTTTTACCTACCAAGCTAAATCACAGGCTTAGAATTGATAAATTATTATTAAAATGTTAATGTAATTGATATGATAGTTACTTTTGAGTAATTTCATGTTTTCTTCATTTTATTACAATACACTAATGTTGCACATTTTCACTGACAGTTCATCACGGGCCATTGGTGGTTTCCTACTAGGATTTATTCCTCACACCCTGTTTGGGTCATTTCTTGGGCCTAAACTAATTAAATCATTGCATGTGTCGATAAGGGAAAGGGTCCCTATATAGGTATATGATTTTTGCAGAGGAGTAGGAGAGCATGGGACCGAGCTTAGGCTTGTGATGATGTTAAGTTCCTTTGCACTGTTTTTTTTTGTTTGGATGTATTTATACCTTGTGCTATATTGTTTTATTTTGTAGTGCATCCTGTTTTGGTTTCATTCCTAGAATTAAGGATATATTGAATCATCTTCATATATATGACTGTTGATTATCTTTTACTGTAGTTTCGTCTTCCATTTCAGATTTATATGGTTTACTGGTTCCACTTTTGGTATGTTTGTATTTTTTTCCACTGCACTACACTTTGAAAAATGAGGGAATAGTTTCCCCACTATCAGACCTAGGCCCTCTCTACTAGTCAGTATCCTTTGGAGTTTGGGGAAATGCACTTGAGGTCATGTGACCAATCGGGTTCAGGGCACCCATTGTGTGGCACCCAGATCTGGGATGTTACAAAGTGGTATCAGAGGAGTTTCTTTTCATTGACTTGTTGTTTGGAGCCTATAGTCAGGGATAAGAAGTAATTGGTATTTGGTAATAAGTTGTTCCTAGGAGTAGCTAACCCGTGTATATGGAAAATCCAATTTACCCTGTGTTGCAATTTTTCTGATTTGCACTTTTACAGTTGATTGATTTCACCATTGGGTGATGCACATGTGGTGTGTTGTTTATATTTTTATACATGGGTTCTATTTAGTTACAACCTGTTGAGATGAGGGTATTCCATCTCATGCATCACTTAGGAACATGTTAGAATAACATGTCATGCATAGTTTCTATGCCATGTAGGTGCATTTGAAATTTCATATTGTTGGGATAGATGTTGTGCGAGAAAATGCATGTTGTTGTGATAGGTACATTGACAGATACGCCTACTATTGATAGGGTATTGGTACATACTACGGTTGGGTATATGGATGATAAACTTTGGTTCCTGAAAAGTATGGGCTCTCTTGGACCGGAATTTAGCGGATCATGATCCAGCCTTCTGTTATGTTTTGCACTATAATGTGAAAGGTCAGGTGCTAAACTTTAGTTCGCGAGGAGTATGGGAACCCAAAGATCGGAATTTTCTATACTGATGCTTGAAATTATAGAAGATGGGGCTCCAGACTAGTTTCTAAGGTCTACTGTCTGGAAACCCAGAAAACACGACGTGTGGTTCTATAAACACACGCCATTTACTCTTTTGTTCAACAAGAAATGAAAAAAAAATTAGTACAGGCCGTTTACCCTATGTACACGTCGTGTAGTCTCTAACTATGTCATATGTTGTGTGGGTAGAAACACGTGATATGGATATTCTTGGGGAAACACAATGTGTACCAATTGTACATGCCTTGTCGGCTTGACCATGTGTCCACCGTGTGACTAAAAACACAAATAGATAAATCTTATCTTAAACACGCCATGTCAATGATAAACATGCCTTGGAGTTTAATCTAGGGATCCATCCATGTAACTAACAACACTAGTCAGTGTTACATCTTCTAGTACACGTTGTGTCCATCTGGAACACACCGTGTAATATGAGCCATGTATCCAGCCGTGTCACGAACAACACGGGCCAGTGATTCTCATCTAGTACACGTCGTGTACCTGCAGAACACGCCGTGTAGTCTTGACTGATGAGAGACCGTGTTGACTTGGATTTGTGGCTAGGAAGACAAGGTGATGTGCACGCCGTGTGATGGTGTAACACGCCATGTACCTTGGGTTGAGACACACCCAGGACGACATCAGAACACAACCATGTTAGGGTTTACAGGTACAAGTCGTGTAGGATTTATACAGGCTGGGTAGTCTCGTTCTATGGAGAGTCATGTGGGTTATCCATGATGAAGGACTTCAGTAGTAGAAGAAATTTCTAGTACATGCCATGCGTAGGGACAACAGGCTGTGTGTTTGGCGTGTTACACGACTAGTTCTGGAAGAAGTACACGCCCATGTGAAATACATAAGGGAACACACCGTGTAGTTATTATACATGATCTGTAGTCTTTCTTTGCAAACTTGAATGTTTTCTTTATCCTGATCCCTTCTTATGTTTCTAGTGCTTGGTCCTTGATGATCTTAATCTAAGGCATGTGTTTGACCTTGTAGAGTCATGCTGCAGAGAAGACCACGAGTTTTTATCCAAGAGAGAGACAATGATTATACTCTATATATGGTACGTCATGGGCTACCGATGGATCCTCCAGCAGTGTCAGATGTGGCGCCAGTCGTTATACCGGACGTAGGCATGGATGCATAGTTCATGGAATGCTTCATGCGGTTCATGCAGACCTTCCATGGAGCACCGCCGGCTGCCACATCATTGGAAAAGCTAAAACATAAATTCCATTAGCAGCATCCACCTACATTTTCAAAGGATGGTGGACCACAGTTTGTGGACTCGCGGTTGGGTTCCATGAAAACGATCTTCGAGCATCTGGAGATGCCTCCTGGGAGGAGGTTCAAGCATGCTACTTACGTGTTGCGTGATTCTGCCAAGAGATGGTTGGATGTTTCCACCCAGACTGAGCATCATCGACACATGGTGTTGGAATATTTTCAGTCATTCTACTATGAATTTATCTTCCCAAAGACACTAAGGGAAGATCGAGCTCAAGATTTCATGAATCTACAGCACGACACTATGTCAGTGATGGATTATTCATCCCACTTCACCAAGCTACATTGTTTTTCACCTGTTTTGGTGGGTGGTGAGACATTGAGGGCTAGACGCTTTGAGGATGGTCTATGATATGACATCCGAGCACTGGTGAATTCTTTTAGGTTTCCTATAGTGCATTCTATTGTGAACCAGGCATTAATTACATAGTGGAACCTACGAGAAGCTATTGGTGCAAACCAGGGTGGTTTGGCACTAGTCTCTGGTACTATTTCTACCAGCAAGAGGAAGAGGTAGATGTATTTCTCTCATGATTGTCGTACTAGATAGATGAATTCTGTATGTGGCCTGGTAATGTACAATCATTGTGGAAAAGATTGAAACAAGAGACCTCGGTGTCTACATGACTCAATGGAGTGTGGATCTTGCGGCAAGATGGGTCATCTGAAGCGTTTTTGTAGGTCGTTTCAACTAGTGACTAGTGAGAGGGGTTCTGTATAGAGTCCTTTTGTAGGAGTAGATCCAGAAGCTTCTTACCAATCGGGGAATTAGAATACGTCAGGATGTTCAGGCCGAGGTGATAGTTATGGTCGTGGTAGCATGACACCAAAATCTCAGAGATAGAAAGGTGGGTCATCTATGGGTAGCTAGGCTGTGTCACAGGGCTGCGGCACTGGGCGGACATATGCAGTGCAACAGACCCAACAGGAGCAGGATCCTGAACCTTCAACTGTCAGAGTTACTATTGTAGTTTCTTTTATTTTTACTTCTGTACTTTTCGATACTAGTGGTATGCATATCTTTATATTTGTTCCCGTTGTGAGTAGATTTGGTCTCTGTGTTTCTTCTTCTTATGATATCATGATGCTAGACACTCCGTTGGGAAATAGAATGCTAGGTGTGCATCAGTTCAAGGAGTTCCCCATAGAGGTTTGTGGATTTCACATTTTATGGGACTTCTATGTCTTAGAGATGATGAGAAATGACGACATTCTTTGGATGGACTAATTGATACCCTTTCTAGCCTTTGTAGATTTTTATTGTCGAAGGGTGAGTTTCACGTCACCAAAGGGTGGATAGTTTCTATACAAGGGTGACTGGGATGTCTAGGAGATCCAAGATAGACCCGAGCATTGTGGTATAGGTGGTGTGACAACACAGATTACGAGTTTTTATCTGAATGATTAGGGAACTTGTTAGAAGGATTTTCCTTCAGTGGTTAATCGTTTCAGGGATGTCTTCCCAAACAACTTTTCAGGTATACCTTCAGAGAAAGAAGTGGATTTATCTATTGAACTTTTTCCAGGAGTAGCATCGTTTTTCATTCCTCATTATAGGATGGCTACGCCAAAATTACATAATCTTAAGGGGTATTTAGAGGAGTTATAAGAAAATGGTCGCATCTGGCCCAGTAATACTCAATGAGGTTCGCCTATCCTATTTGTGAAGAAGGTGGACGGTACCCTCATACTCTGCGTGGATTATCAGAAACGGAACCAGTTAATGGTCAAGAACTGATATCCCTTACCAAGGATTGATGATCTATTCAATCAACATCGACGAGTACAAGTGTTCTTGAAGATTGACTTGAGATCCGGATATCATCAGTTGTGTTTTAAACCATCATACATACAACTTACATCATTTTGAAGTAGATATGGTCTATATGGGTACTTGGTCGTGCCGTTCGGACTCACAACTGTGCCAACAGTTTTCATGGCTATTATTAATCGTGTGTTCCATATATATATGGATTATTTTGTGGTGGTCTTTATTGACAATATCTTGGTGTAATCTCACACTCAACAAGACCATGCCAACCATCTTGAGATCGTGCTGAGTACACTGAGAGAGCATCAGTTATATGCTAATCTCTCCAAGTGACAATTTTGGATACACCAGAATAACTTTCTGGGTCTTATCATCTCAGAGGTAGGAGTTGCAGCAGACCTTGAGAAGTTGAGAGCAGTAATTTCCTGGGAGAATCCTAATAACGTGTTTGAAATATGGAGTTTCTTGGGGATTGAAACATACTATAGGTTCTTTATGAAAGGCTTATTCCTCTTAGCAGTGCTATAGATGGGTTTGACTAAGAAGAGTATGAAGTTCGTTTGGTCATAAGCTTGCGAGAAAGACTTTTAGGAGCTGAAGGGAAGGTTGACATCAGCACCAGTCCTGATACTTCCAGAGAAAAGGAAGTTCTATAATGTTTACTATGATGCATCATTTATTGGGCAAAGAGCATGGTTGATGCAGGGCGATTGAGTAGTTGCAGACGAGTCTCAGCAGTTGAGGCTGCATGAGAGGAATTACCCGATGCAAGATCTCGAGTTGGCTGCAGTTGTTCATGTGATACACTATTAGAGACATTATCACTTGGGAGAACATTTTGTGGTGTTTAAAGACCACAAAAGTCATAAATACATCTTTACCTAGTGTGAATTTAATTTTAGATAGTGAAGGTGGGTTGAATACCTTCAGTCCTTCGACTTTGAGCTTGCCTATACACCTAGTAAGGTTAACACAGTAGCCGATGCACTGGGCAGGAGGACTCAGATATAGGTAGTGCAAGAGGCCAATGGTGAGTGGAAACTTATGGCTTTGTTCTCTAAGATTCATTTTGTGGTGTACGATAGTCAGGGATGAGCCTATAATTAATCTTTAGTCATGACTTCTACCCTCCTGGATAGATTGAAGATAAGACATCTATGAGATTTAGAAAGCCTAGTTATATGGAAGTCGGTGGCATATGAGGACCATCCTATAGGTTGAATTCTAGGAGATGATGAGATATTATGTATCCATGGATGAGTGTAGTTTACAGGGATATACGTGATGATTTTATGCGGGAGTTTCATGCTTCATCTTGGGAAATGCACCCCAGAGTTACCAAAATATACTGTGACTTGAGACTTCAGTATTAGTGGATGAGTATGAAAAGATAGGTAGCTTTTTTTGTTACAAGATATTCCACTTATAAATAAGTGATGGTGTAGCATCAATGGACAACTGGACTGTTAAAATAGTTAACCATTCCAGAGTGGAAATAGGATGATGTCGCGATGGACTTCGTGATCGGGTTTCCGAGGTCACCTCAAGGCAATGATTTCGTATGGGTTGTTGTGGACATACATATGAAGTTAGCTCAAATTCTACCGATCAATGGGACCTTTAGTGTAGACAAGCTCAGAAATTTGTATATATGAGAGGTAATACGTCTTCATGAGGTCCCTCATTATATCTTTTCCAATAGTGAAGCCCATTTTAGGTCTTGTTTCTGGAAAAGTGTTCAGAGGTCACTTGGTATACAGGTGCTTCTGAGCATAGCTTACCACCCTCAGACCAATGGCCAGTCAGAGCGTACGATACAGGTTTTAGAAGACATGATGCGTGCATGAGTCCTGGACTTTGGGGGATCTTGGGAGAAGCACATACCCCCAGTCATGTTTTCCTACAATAATAGTTTTCAGGTAACTACTGAGATGGCACCTTAGGAGGATTTATATGGTAGGCCATCCCGATCACCTTTCTGCTGGTTGGAGGTAGGTAAGGCAGAATTACAAGGACCACATCTCATGCAGGAGACATCACATCTTGTCCAGTTGATACAGAATTGGATGGCTACTATACAGTCTCCTCAAGAATCTTATACTTATCGCTGTAGATGACCCTTGGAGTTTGTTAGGACCAATAGGTGCATATATACTCAGAACGGGGGGGGGGGTGAATCAGGGTATAGATATTCTTTTAAAAATTCATCCTGCCCCACTGGATCTTGACCCCTTTATTATAAGGTTTACTTTGATTGCACTTGTGTGTTTACTATGACAACTTTTTTTCTTCCTTATCTGATGATGATCCTTTAAATGCAATGCAGGGAAGTAAGCATGTAGACACAGATATTTTTACTTGGTTCTCCCTCACTAGGCTACATCCAAGGAGCATAAAATAGTGATGTGTTGTTGTACCAAATCCACTAAATCACACTGATATTTACAAGGATCGGGCTAGATCACTTCTATGCCCAGGCTCACTTCCTTTACAAGGTTTAGAGTTATCTCACTGCTTTCCTAAGGGTCACTCTTTGTTTCTCTCTCTCTAGCTCAATGCCGATTGAGAGGATCGCCTTCTTCCTCTTCCTTTTCTCACTGCTCTGGAAAGGATCCAATCATAGTTTATTGACATGAAAGTCTCTTCATTATCACTAATGAATACATACTCTTTTGTATGTGGATGCTCTGCTGAAGTCCAACTTTCACCCGTCGATGAATCTCACTTTGCACTGAAGGTATCTGGAAATCATACATCGTCCACGTAGACCTGAATCATTGTCCTGTTTCAACCATACCTGGTGCCCTTCTCTAAGCTAGTGCACAAGTATCTGTGCGCAAGTTATAACTGGCACACAAGTCCACCTCAACCACTTGCATGACACAATCTTCTACAACTCTAAACTTGAGTGACTCACACCCTTTTACACCCAAACCAATATTTCCGCGCAACCATCAACTATCGTGCTTCTTCAAAACATGGTGCGCAAGTGTCACCAAACCAAATGTGTGATGCCTTATTCTTTAAATCAAAACTTGGGTGACTTTCTTCCTTTCTCGCCCAAACCACCTTGGGCTCGAAACAAACAACTGGCACACAACTTCTACTTGTGTGACCCACCACCACTTGCACGACGACAACACCTGCGCAACGGGAGCTCTGATTTTTTCTATGTTCTGAACTCGTACAACATGAGGAGGGGTCTACCTCTATTTATAGGCATTTTGATACCTTGAGTGATGGCATGAATGTATCCCATTGGCGTGTAAGTTTTGGCGCGCAAGTCTTATGTCTCGCATGTCACTTGCGCGACCAACCTGAAAACATGGGCGCCCCTTATCCCTTAGCCGTATTTTGTTGCTCGGATCTTGAAAAACATTGGGCCTGGACGTTTCATCTCCTTCATGTCCAAGGCGCACAAGTCCCTTTCCAAAACCAATTTTCTTCATTTGTCGATTTTCAGGCCCAAAAATTTGGCAAACACTGGAAAAAGGTGCCCCCTTGTATCTTCTCTTTTTTGTACCACCTCCAAATCATCCATTCCTTTGTCAAAGTTCATGAATCAAACATTGATTGTTAACCATATCTCTTGAACTTAACATGCCACCATGAAATCCATTTTTTCAACAAATTTTTATCTCATGGTTTGCTTTGTCAACAATCACAATAGAGATGTCCACTTTTTCAACAAACACAATCACCTCAAAAATGCTTCAATGATGCCTTGAGGGATTTTTTCCCAACAATGTCCCCCTTTGGGTTTGTTGAAAACTCTTCCATAAATAGATACATCGTTAATTCTTTATCCACCATTCGACTATTTCGATTCAGATAGCGATCAAGGATTTACTCAACACATACTCTAAGCCCACATGAGCAATGCTCAGTGTGAGAAACAAGAGTAAATGAAAAGTTCATGAATGAATCACTTCTAATTTGACACCCACTGTAGACACCAAATAGACACCAATTTTTGGAAATATTCTTACCACATTCCAACACCACTCTTCTGCTTTTATCACGATCCTCAGCTATCTTGATATGTATTCTTTGATTGATCACTTCTTGCATCGTCAGATTTTAAAACTCTACCACTATATGCTCACAGCTTCAACACCCCCTATTTGGATACTCCATATATCAGCTTCTCCCCCTATCTTTCATGATTTCTAAAATAGCCTCATTGTCTCCCCCTTGAACAATCACTATTTTCTCCTCCTTTGTCAACAAACCCAAAGGTTACTACTTTGCAGTATGTAAGAGAGTATAGAACATATATCATCACATTAGGGAAAAACGCGTCATACCTTGGGGAGGGAGGGTTTCCACATCAACACTCTTTCAAGTGCGGGGAGTGGACTGAACTCCCAAAGCCAGTCGATGCCTCTCAAAAGAATCTTTGGGTAAATCCTTTGTTAGAATGTCTACAACCTGTAGCTCTGTAGGAACATACTCAAACTTCATGATTCCTTTCTCAACTTTCTCCTTGATAAAATGATACTTTATCTCAATGTGATTTGTCCTTGTGTGATGGACGAGATTTTTACATAGATTTATAGCACTTGAGTTATCGCACTAGATTCCAATCAGATACTTCACTTCAACTCACATATCTTCAAGCTGCTGCTTCATCCACAATAACTGTGTGCATGCTTGAGTGGCAGCAATATACTCAGATTCCACAGTGCTCAATGAAATTCAATATTTCTTCTTGCTTACCCAAGAAATACACAATTCACCAAGATAAAATTCTCTTTCTGACGTTGATTTTCTATCATCTGTTGATCCGGCCCAGTCTGCGTCAGTATATCCCAAAAACAATGTCTGAGATTTGTCATTATATATCAAGACGAAATCCACCGTGCCCTTGATATACCAACATATTCATTTCACTGCAAGCATGTGGCTTTCCTTGGGATTACTCTGATATTTCAGTGCTTGACAGTTGGAGAAAACAATTTCAGGCCTTATTACGGTCAATTATAGCAATCATCCAATAATTTTCTTGTATTCTGTGATATTAACTACCTTGCCGTCCTCATCTTTGGACAATTTCATCTTGGTGACTACTCGAGTCTTCATACTTTGAATACTTTCATTGCTGTAATAGAGATTGTAATCAACTCCCCCACGCTAGAAACCATACATCTTCAAGTACTGATCAAGCCTTGAGTATCATGCTCTTGGTGCTTGTTTCAGCCCATACAATGCCTTATTCAGTCTGTAAACCTTATTCTCATCCTCATGAATGAGAAAACCATCTAGCTGATAAATATACAGTACTTCTTCCAGAAAGCCATTCAGAAATGAAGATTTGATGTCCATATGGAACACTTTGAACTTTCTTTACACTTATATGGCAAAAAATAATCTGATTGTCTCCAGCCTTACAACCGGTGGAAATGTCTCATCAACATCAATACCCTCTATTTGGGATTATCCTTTGTACACTATTTGTGCATTATTTCGAAGAATTGTTCCATCTTCATTTTTCTTTTTGTGATAGACCCATTTAGTCCCGATGACGTTCTTATCTGCTGGCCTAGAAATAATCTCCCTTGTCTGATTCTTCTCAATCTGATCTAGCTCTATATTCATGGCCTGAATCCATTTTTTATCTTCAGCTGCATTAGCAAAGCATTTCTGCTCAACTTGACATAGAAAAGTTTCTTGCTACAGTTATTTAATTCTCCTTGTCTGAACTGAAGCTGACTAATCACCAATGATATTCTGCCTATCAATTTCAACTCGTCTCTTTGGCTTTTGTGGAGATAAGGATTTTGCTTCCTCTTACTCACCATCATTATCTTCTTCTGAATCAACTTCAGCCACATCTGCTCTCCCTGAGTCTCTTACTACTTACACAATTTTAACAGAAAACTTTTCACTATGTTATTATTCAATAACATCATTTATTTCCACTAATTTCTCATATTTTGGTTGAAGGACCCTTGATTTTATCTCACAACTTCGTGGTATCCTGAAAGCAGTTAGCTGATACCATATTATTAAAACAAAATAAATAATCTTCAAAAACCTGTTTGTTGTGGCATGTCCCCCAATCATTCTTCATGAACATAAACATTCATCCTTAACATCCCATTGAGACCTTTCATCTGATTAGGATATATAGTGCTCCCCCTGTGTTATGCAACTCTTCCATTTTTTAGGCCCACTACTTAGGCCCTTAACCATTTTCCCCTCCTGATTTGAGTCAATTAAAACTATGAATCATATCACTTCTCAACTTTTCATCTTTAGATTCCACTTCCCGTTGGATAGTATCTCCCTAAAACATGAAACAACTGAATCATAAATATAAAACATTTATATACATAGGGTGAGGGGTGTCTTTCGGACTCCTCAAGATGAGGATTGTGGTTGATCCCGATGGGTCAACCCTTTTATTCTATCTTGCAGAGCATCACACTCCTTCCAGGATTCTTCTAGCTGCCTAGGAAAATTCAACTGCTCTGGACATATGACTTAGCATTCATCACCTAAATTCTGATTCTTTTTCTGATATGATGATTCTACAGGATTAAAATTTCTCACCATTTGGGGTTTAAACCCACTAGTACACATTTCTGTCTTTAATGTTCCACCAAAATTCCATTTCCCTTGATCTCTTCTCTGTGTAGGAATATCTCTTCTTGTCATCATTCTGGGATCCTTCCTCTATTGTAGGGATATACCTCTTTTCTTTACATCTGGTTGTGACACAAAACATGCAAATTTTTCAATGCGTTATTTGTTTATTTTTCTTTTATCATATTTGTGATTCACCAAACTATTCTGCGTTGGTGGTTGGTCCTCCACTGAACGTACATTCTTCTTACTCATGACTGTAGTATTTCCTCCATTTTTCTTCCAGATTTGTTAATGTTCTATTTTAGAGGGTGGTTGTGAGTGTGACTGATACAACTTTTGTTCAGATTCATGTGTCTCCCCTGAGGCTCTAAGCATATTCTCCTACTTACCACTTTGTCTCCCATTGTAAGATTTCTCTTTATACATCACTGGATTCAAGAATCTCTTTCGAGGCTCTTTTCCTTTCTCGCATTCTTCTTGCTGCAATATCTTGCCAAATTCCCATGATTAGAACATATGAAACATCTTTTATTAAAGGCATACCTTATTTTCTTTGCTCTCAGCGAATATGTTGATGCAGCTTTAGTTCTTCCTCTAACATTGATCTCTAGAGCTTCCTGACACATATTCATGGTGTTTCCCATTCTTCCACAGTAATAGGATCTAATGAATGCTTTCCTCTGAGATTCTCTTCTCTATGATTTCTCATGATGCATCTTTTTATTCTTATATTTATCAAAGTTTCTATTATCACATCCTGGAATGTATTCTAGAGCCTCTGAACAAAAGCTTGATGTGTTGCCACGAGTCCCGTAGAAATAACACACGCCATCACTACTTCTTGTAACTATCTTCTTGGTCCTATTTCCAGCACCTACAGGATTTTCTCCACTTTTAGAACCATTCATGTCTCTCTTTCTATCACGAATCAGAGGTAATTCATCAAATCCAATACTAGTTTTTTTCTAAATTGTATGGTCTTTGAGCTGAGAGAATTTTTTCTTGGCTCTTTTCAGAAATATAAAATTTTCTTTTCATTTCATCATCACCTGTCAAACGATAATCAAATAGTAAGTGCAATGCATCATTAATTTTAGGATTTCCTCTAGCATTGGATTTATTCATGTCCTTCTTCACTTATTCAAGTTCTTCTTCCAACTTTTGAATCTTCATATCCCTTGATTCAAGTTGGACATTGAGTTCTCTTCTGAGATTCTTTCCACAACTCATCTCATCTTCCAGTTCTCGTGTGAGCATTTATACCATGTCACCTTGTTGCATTACTTTCAATTTTGTTTAGAAACAGATTTAGAGACAGATTCATTCTTTTGTTGTAGCCTTTGATTATTCTGAACTTCTTCAGACAACTATGTTGCTAGATCATCATTTCTATCTTTTAGATTCTAAACATCATCTAACATTTGATTCCCTTCATAATCATCAGCTTTTTGTTTTCCTTTCATTTTAGGCTTCTTTTTTAGTTATTCACCTTGGGAATCATTCATCTCCCTTAGGTCAGTATCCACATCAATAAGCCTTTTATTTATGCCTCTTACCTTGTTGACCACAATTTCCAATACTTGGATCCAGATATCTTTATTTTTAACTTCTTCAATAAATTTCTGATCCAATTTCTTTTTCATGTTGACAACATCTATTGATTTCCACCTTCTTAAAACTTATTCATCACCAGTTGTTTCATTATAACTTTGATGATCATGTAATTCAGACATTCCAACATCATGATTGAGTGAATGAATCTTTTACCTATCAGATTCATCCAGTCCTTCCTTCAATAAGTTGTTTTATTGTTTTTTTTGAATCAAACTTTTTCCATAAACACTTCCACACTGTGGGATATCACCTGACTTCTGATTCTTTATTGATGTTTTTTCATTTTCCATGGCACACCGAGATAAGAGAAGACTGATTCTTTAACCACATAGATCGACTACACCACGTCGGGGAAAACAAATATTATAAAAGAAACCTTCCCTCTGATACCAATTGTTAAAACCAATATAGGCCTATATACCCTGAGAGGGGGTGAATCAGGGTATGGATATTCTTTTTCCAAATTCTTCCTGCCCCACTGATCATGACCACTTTATTACAAGGGTAACTTTTCTTGGACTTGTCTGTTTATTATGACCTATTATTTTCTTCTTTATCTAATGATGATGCTTTAAATGAAATGAACGGACGTAAGCAGACAGACAGAGGGATTTTTATTTGGTTCTCCCTCACTGGGCTATGTCCAATAAGAATTAAATGGTGATGTGCCGCTGTACAAAATCCACTAAAGCACACTGTTGTTTACAAGGTTCATGCTAGATAACTTCTATTCCCAGGCTCACTTCTTTTACAGGGTTTAGGTTTAGCTCACTACATTCCCAAGGGTCACTCCATGTTTCTCTCTCTCTGGCTCAATGTCGGTGGAGAGGGTCACCTTCTTCTTCTTCCTTTTGTCATTGCTTCGGAGAGGATCCACTCACAGTTTATAGACCTCTTGGTCTCATCGTTGTCTCTAATGAATACATCCTCTGTAGTATGTGGATGCTCTTTTGAAGTCCAAATTTCACCGGTAGATGAATCTCACTTTGCACCGAAGGTATCGGGAAATATTCCAGCTTCAATGTAGCCCTGAATCACTGTCGTGCATCAACAATACATGGTGCCCTTCTCTAAGCCAGTGAACAAGTATCAGCATGCAAGTTATAACTGGAATGCAAGTCCACCTCAACCACTTATGCGACATAATCTTCTACAACTCTAAACTTGTGCGACTCACACCCTTTTACGCCCAAACCAATATTGGCGTGCAACCATCAACTATTGTGCTTCTTCAAAACATGGTGCAAAAGTGTCACCAAACCACTTGTACGATGCCTTCTTCTTCAACTCAAAACTTGGATGACTTCCTTCCTTTCTCGTCCAAACCACCTTGGGAGCGAAACAAAAAAATGGCATGCAACTTCTACTTTCACGACCCACCACCACTTGGGCGACCACCACACCTATGTGACAGGAGCAATGATTTTTTAAATTTCTAAACTTGTACAGAATGAGGACGGGTCGACCTCTATATATAGGCATTTGGACACCCTGTGTGATAGTGTGCAAATCTCCCCTTAGTGCGCAAGTTTCGGCACACAAGTCTTATTCCACGCAAGTCACTTGCGCGCCAAACCCTAAAACATGGGAGCCCCTTATCCCTTGGCCATATTTTGATGCTCTGATATTGAAAAACAGAGGGCGCACAATTTTTCTCTCCTTTAAGTCCACGGAGCACAAGTCACTTTTCTAAAACCACTTTTCTTCATTTATTGATTTTTAGGCCCAAAAATTTGGCAAACACTGGAAAACAGTGCCACCTAGTATCTTCTCTTTTTGTACCGCCTCCAGATCATCCATTCCTTTTTGAACATTCTTGAATAAAACATTGATAATTAACCACAACTCTTAAACTCGACATGACACCATGAAATCCCCTTTTCAACAAATGTTTATTTCATGTTTTTCTTTGTCAACAATCACCACACAGATGTCCACTTTGTCAACCAACACAATCACCTCAAAAATGATTCAATGATTCCTTGAATTATTTTTTCCCAACAATCCCCCCCTTTGTGTTTGTTGACAACTCTTCCATAAAAAGATAAATCATTAATTCTTCAGCCACCATACACCTATTGCGATTCAGATTGCGATAAAGGATTTACTCAACACATACTCTAAGCCCACATGAGCAATGATTGGTGTGAGAAACAAGAGTAAATGAATAGTTCATCAGTGAATCACTTCAACATTGAAACCCACTGTTGACACCAAACTGATACCAATTTTGGGAAATATTCTTACCACATTCCAACACCACTATTTTGCTTTTATCACAATCCTCAGCTATCATGATATCTATTCTTTGATCGATCACTTCTAGCATCTTCATATTTTAAAACACTCCCCCTATCTTCTCATAGCTTCAACTCCCCCAATCTGGTTACTCCATCTGTCAGCTTCTCCCCTATTTGTCATGATTTCCCAAATAGCCACACTGTCTCCCCTTGAACAATCACTATTTTCTCCCCCTTTGTCAACGAACCCTAAGGTCACTCATTTGTAGTCTATAACAGAGTAGAGAACATATATCAACACATTAGGGAAAAACATCATACCTCAGAGAGAGGGGGTTTCCAAATCCAGACTCTTTCATGTGTGGGGAGTCGATTGAACTCCTAGAGCCAGTCGATGCCTCTCAAAAACTACTTTTGGTAAGGCCTTTGTCAGAATGACTGTAACCTGTAGCTCTGTAGGCACATACTCCAACTTCACGATTCCTTACTCAACTTTCTCCTTGATAAAATGATAAATTATCCTAATGTGTTTTTTCCTTGAGTGATGGACGTGATTTTTTCTGAGATTTATAGCACTTGAATTATCGCACTTGATTCCTATCGTAGACTTTACTTCAACTCCAAAATCATCAAGCTGCTGCTTCATCCACAAAAACTATGTGCATTCTTGAGTGGCCACAATATACTCATCTTCTGTGGTGCTCAATGAAATGAAATATTGCTTCTTTCTTAGCTAAGAAATACACAATCCACCAAGATAAAATACACCTTCTGACATTGATTTTCAATTATCTGCTAATCTGGCCCAGTCTGCATCAGTATATATTAATAACTCTATCTGAGATTTGTCATTATATTCCATGCTTAAATCCACTATGCCCTTGATATACCAAAATATTCTTTTCACTGTAAACATGTGTCTTTCTTTGGGATTACTCTAATATTTCACTACTTGGTATGTGGAGAAAACAATTTCAGGCCTTTTGTGGTCAAGTACAGCAAATTTCCAATAATTTTCTTGTATTCTATAATATTAACTACTCTTCCATCCTCATATTTGGAAAATTTCATTCGGGTAGCTACCAGAGTCTTAATACCTTGATTACTATCATTGATGAAATATAGATTGTAATCAACTCCCCCACGCTTGAAACCAAGCTTCTTTAAGTACTGATCAAGCCTTGAGTACCATTCCCTTGGTGCTTGTTTCAGCCCATACAACGCCTTCTTCAGTCTGCAAACCTTGTTCTTATCCTCATGAATGAGAAAACCATCTGGCTGCTCAATATACACTACTTACAGAAACCCATTCTGAAATGCAGATTTGATGTCCATCTGGATCACTTTAAACTTTCTTTGCACTGCTATGGCTAAAAATAATCTGATTTTCTCCAGCCTTGCAACTGGTGAAAATGTCTCATAAATATCAATACCCTCTATTTGGGAGTATACTTTTCACATTATTCGTGCATTGTTTCAAACCATTGTGCCATTTTCATTCATCCTGTTGTGATAGTCCCATTTAGTCCGATGACATTCTTATCTACTGGTCTTGAAAAAATCTCCCACGTCTGATTCTTCTCAATTTGATCTAGCTCTTTATTCATGGCCTGAACCTATATTTTATCTTCAACTACATCAGCAAAGTATTTTGGCTCAACATGAGATAGAAAAGATGCATGTTGTAGTGATTTCATTCACTTTGTCTGAACTAGAGCTGACTAATCACCAATGATATTATTCTTGTCAATTTCAGCTCGACTCATTAGCTTTTGTGAAGATAAGGATTTTACTTCCTCAAACTCACCATCAGTATCTTCTTCTGAATCATATTCATCCATTTCTTCTCTCCCTGAGTCTCTTACCACTTCCTCACTTTTAACAGAAAACTTTTCACTGTGTCATCGTTAAATGACGTCATTTCTTTCGACTAATATCTCAGATTTTGGTTGGAGAACCCTTGATTTTATCTCGCAGCTTCTTGGTATCCTGAAAGCAGTCAGCTGATACCATATTATTAGAACAAAATAAATAATATTCAAAAACTTGTGTGTTGCTGCTTGTCCCCTAATCATTCTTTATGAACATAAACATCCATCCTTCATATCCCATTGAGATCTTTCATCTGATTAGGATATAGAGTGCTCCCCATGTGTTATGAAACTCTTCCATTTGTTAGGCCCACTACTAAGGCCCTTAACCATTTTTTTCCTCCCAATTTTAGTCAATCAAAACTCTGAATCATATCACTTCTCAACTTTTCATCTTTAGATGCCACTGCCCCTTGGATCGTATCTCCCTAAGACTTGAAACACTTGAATCATCAGTTGAAAACATTTATATAAATAGGGAGAGGGGTGTCTTCCAGACTCCTCAAGATGAGGATTGTGGTTGATCCTGATGGGTCAACCCTTTGATTATTTCTTGCAGAGCATCACACTCCTTCCTGGCTTCTTCTACATGTCTAGCTAACTTCAACTGCTCTGGCCATATGACTAAGCATTCATCACCTGCATGCTGAGTCTTTTTTTGATATGATGATTTTTCAAGCCTGGCCTTTCTCACCATCTGAGTTTCAAACCCACTAGTACACATTTCCATCTGTGATGTTCTACCAAAATTCCATTTCCCTTGATTTATTCATTGAGGAGGAATATCTCTTCTTGTCATCATTCCTGGATCCTTCCTCCATTATAGGGATCTTCCTCTTTTCTCCAATTCTTATTGTGGCACAAAACTAGAAAATTTTTCAATGAATTCTTAGTTTATTTTTCTTTTATAATATTTTTGAGTCCCCACACTATTTTGTGTTGGTTGTAGGTCCTCAACTGAATGTACATTCTTCTTACTCATGACTATAGAGTTTCCTCCCTTTTCATCTAGATTTGTTCATGTTCTTTCTTAGAGGGTGGTTGTGAGTGTGACTGATACAACTTTCATTCAGCTTCATGTGATTCCCCTAAGGCTCTAAGCCTATTCTCCAACATACTATTTTTTCTCCCAATTTTAGATTTCTATTTATAAATCACTGGATTCAGGAATCTCTTTCTAGGATCCTTTTCCTTTCTCACATTCTTCTTGCTGCAATATCTTTCCAAATGCCCATGATAAGAACATATGAAACATATTCCATTAAAGGCTTACCTTATTTTATCATCTCTCAAACGAGATGTTGATGTGTCTTGAGTTCTTCCTCTAACATTGATCTCCAGAGCTTCCTGACACATATTCACGGTGTGTCCCATTCTTCCACAGTAATAGCATCTAATGAATGCCTTCCTCTGGGAGACTCTTCTCTCTGATTTCTCATGACGCTTATTCTTATTCTTAGATTTATCAATGTTTCTATTGTCACAGCTGGAAATGTATTCGAGAGCCTCTATACAGAATCTTGATGTGTGGCCATGATTCTTGCAGAAATAGCACATGTCATCACTACTTCTTGTAACTATCCTCTTGGGAGTTTTTCCAGCACCTACAAGATTTTTTCTACTTTTAGAACTATTCACGTCTCTCTTCCTATCATGTATGAGAGGGAATTCATCAAATCCAATACAAGTTTTTCCCAAACTGTATGGTCTTTGAGCTAAGATAATTTGTTCTTAACTCTTTTTAGAAATATAAAATTTTATATTCATTTCATCGTCACCTATCGAAGGATAATCAAATAGTAAGTGCAATGCATCCTTTGTTTTAGGCTTTCCTCTAACATTGGATTTCTTCACTTCCTTCTTCACTGATTCATGTTCTTCTTCTAACTTTTAAATCTTTATATCGCTTGATTCAATTTTGGCATCGATTTCTCTTCTGTGATTCTTTCCACAACTCATCTCATCTTCCAGTTCTCGTGTGAGCTTTTCTACCATGTCTCCTTGATCCATTAATTTCAATTTTTCTTGAGAAACAGATTCAGAGACAGATTCATTCTCTTGTTGTAGCCTTTTATTTTTCTGAACTTCTTCAGACAACTGTGTTCCTAGATCATCATTTCTAGATTTTAGATTCCGAACTTCAGCTGATGTTTGATTCTTTTCATAATAATCATCTTTTTGTTTTCCTTCCATTTTAGCCATATTTTGTATTTATTCACCTTGAGAATAATTCTTACCACTTAGGTTAGTAGCCACATCAATAATCCTCTGATTTAATACTCTTAGCTTGTCGACCTCAATTTCCAACACTTGGATCTGAATATCTTTAGATTTAACTTCTAAATTCAATTTCTAATCCAATTTATTTGTCATGTTGACAACATCTATTGATGGACTCCTTATTAAAACATCTTCATCATCAGTTGTTTCAGAATAACTTTGATCATCTTGTACTTCACTCATTCAAACATCATGATTGAGTGAATTAATATTTTCCCTGTCAGATTCATGCAGGCCTTCCTTCAATATGTTGTTTGATTATTTTAGTTGAATAACTCTTTTTCTATAAACACTTACACACTAAGGGATATCACCTGACTTCTGATTATTATTTGATGTTTTTCCATTTTCCATGGCACACCGAGAAAAGAACATACTGATTCATTAACCACATAGATCGACTACACCAAGTCGGGGAAAACAAATCTGATAAAATCAACCTTTCTTCTGATACCAATTGTAAGGACCAATATGGGCCTATATACCCTAAGAGGGGGGGTGAATCAGGGTATGGATATTCTTTTTCAAACCAATTTCTGCCCCACTGGATCTTGACATCTTTATTACAAGGTTCACTTTGTTTTCACTTGTGTGTTTATTATGACCATTTATTTTCTTCATTATCTGATGACGATGTTATAAATGCAATGTAGGGAAGTAATCAGGCAGACACAGGGATTTTTACTTGGTCCTCCTTCACTGGGTTATATATAAGGAGAATAAAATGGTGATGTGTCACTATACCAAATCCACTAAAGCACACTGCTATTTACAAGGTTTATGCTAGATCACTTCTATGCCCAGGCTCACTGCCTTTACAAGGTTTAGGGTCAGCTCACTACTTTCCCAAGGGTCCCTTCCTATTTCTCTCTCTCTAGCTCAACCCCTGTGGAGAGGATAACCTTTTTCCTCTTCCTTTGATCACTACTCCAGAAAGGATCTACTCATAGTTTATAGACATGTAGATCTCTACATTATAACTAATGAATACATCCTCTGTTGTATGTGGATTCTCTTTTAAAGTCCCCCCTTCACCCGTAGATGAATCTCACTTTTCATCGAAGGTATCGGGCAATCTTCCAGCTTCCACGTAGCCCTGAATCACTGTCGTACATCAACCATACCTGGAGCGCTTATCTAATTCGGCACACAAGTATCATCACACAAGTTATAACTAGTGTGCATGTCCACCTCAACCACTTGCACGAAACAATCTTCTGCAACTCCAAACTTTTGCGACTCACACCCTTTTATACCCAAACAAATATTGGCGCACAACCATCATCTATCGTGCTTCTTCAAAACATGGTGCTCAATTGTCACCAAAACACTTGCGGGATGCCTTCTTCATCACCTAAAAACATTGGAGACTTCCTTCCATTCTCTACCAAATCACCATTGGCTTGAAACAAACAACCGACGTGCAACTTCTACATGCATGACCCACCACCACCTACGCGACCACCACACCATCACGAAGGGAGCTTTGATTTTTTCTAAGTTCTGAACTTGTACATAATGAGGAGTGGTCGACCTCTATTTATATGCATTTGGACACCCTACGTGATAGCGTGCAAGTCTCCCCTCGGCCCTCAAGTTTTGGTGCGCAAGTCTTATGTCGCGCAAGCCACTTGCGTGAACAACCCTAAAACGTGGGTTCCCCTTCTCCCTTGTCCATATTTTAATGCTCTGATCATGAAAGACATAGGGTGCACAAGTATCCTCTATTTCAAGAACACGGTGCGCAAGTCCCTTTTCCAAAACCACTTTTCTTCATTTATTAATTTTTAGGCCTAAAAATTTGGAAATCACTAGAAAACGACACCACCTTGTATCTGCTCTTTTTGCATCACCTCCAAATCATCCATTCCATTGTTGATGTTCTTGAATCAATCATTGATCATTAACCAGATCTCTTGAACTCGATATGACACCATGAAATCCCCTTTGTAAACAAATTTTTATGTCATGGTTTTCTTTGTCAATAATCACTACACAGATGTCCACTTTTTAAACAAACACAGACACCTCAAAAATGATTCAATGATGCCTTGAGGGATTTTTTTCCAACAGAGTTCATGATCAAGGATTAGGTTTTCTTGAGTGTTTCACCGAGGTTGGGACACAGGCGAATTAGGAGACAGGGTAAAATTTCACCGAGGTATGTAGGTTCATTTGAGATTTTGGAGGGAGTCAGGCCGGATTTCTATTGGTTGTAGTTCCCATAAAGATATCGGTCAAGGAACGATGTCTTCCATGTATCTCAGCTATGTTGTTATCATTCAGACCTTCATCACATTTTTCAGCCTAAGGAGGTTGAATTATAGGTGGATTCATCCTTTGAGGAGCATCAAAATCATATTGTTTATAGGAGCACGAAGGTTCTCCAAGGCTGGTCAGTTCCTATCGAACGAGTGATATGGTAGCACATATGAGTGCAAGACAAAACCTAGGAACCAGAGACCGATATACATGCTCAGTGGCCATGTTTTTTCTCAGATTTGTCTTCACCACCCTTGGAAGTGAAATTTGGGGATGAATTGCTTTATGGGGGTAGTTTGTAAGAACCTGGTTCTTATTCTTGAGGTACGAGTTTCTTCTTTTCCTTTTTTCCTTTAGTGTTTATGAGAAAATAAGGAAAATGGGGTGGGTCCCAAATTTATGGGTACATGTTGTGTACTATTTCACATTTCATTTACTTTCTCCATGTGGGATGACAATACAGGGCTTGTAGGTTTGTTGGCGATTCAGGGTGTAAAAACTAACTACACACGATGTACATAGTAATACACGTCGTGTATTCAGTCAGTAAGTGAACGGTAAGGTGGTGGAGAGTAGCCACTAGATGAATAGTAAAAAGGATAGTACACACTGTGTGCTTGGTAAAACACACTGTTTAGTCAGTCAGTAGATGAACAGTATGGCGATGGAGAGTTTCCACCAGTGAACAGTTAAAAAGAAAGTACACACCGTGTAATTAAGAGTACAAGACTTGTAGTTATATTTTATCATTAAAAACAGTAAATAGCCAGATCATTTGGTAGAGGAGGCATAGAATGAACTAGGATCACTATGAGAGATGGTCGAGACTTAGAGGTGCTCCTGATCGCTCACCGAGACTCTGATCTTTCCACCGATGATCTCGTTCGGACCGTGCAGGTAAGGCCTTCTCTCTCCATGAGTCTTTCCTTCCAATTCTTTCTCGAGGGAAAGTTATTTTAGTTTTAACGGGTAAATTTTTAAATCATATATATGTCATTATCAGTTGTTTAGTGAGGCCTCAATCATGTATATCGATCATAGGAGATTGAGGTAGGTGGTCTTGTGTTTATTTCCAACTATTATGTTGTTTTTAGGTATCGTTGTGTTACGTTTCCATGTTCGGGGTGTCGTACGGCTAAGGCCTTGACTGTTATGATGCCTAGATTTCATAGGTAATCTAATGAGTAAGTATGAACTAATGTTTGGGATTTTTTCCTTGATTTAGGGCCACCCCAAGGGTGCAGTTCCCTTGTTTAGCTGTTTGGCCAGGATACCCGTGGGTATGCCATAATGATAGCATGTTTTGATTTTTCTTGACAGGAAATATATATAAATTGCTTGATTATGCATTGGTATTTTACTGGTTACCTACTTTTCTTCTGTTTAGCCTGAGGGAAATATTTTATTTATCCTGAGGGAAATTTTCTGTTTTGCCTGAGGGCAAGGTTCTAATTAGCCTAAGGGCACAGTTCTGATTCGCTTGAGGGAAACGTTTCTTGTTCCTGAAGGAAATAGCTTCTATGTATGAGGGTAATATCTCATATGCCTGAGGGAAATATTCATATGCATAAAGTCAGTTACCTGAGGGTTTCGTTTATGTTTTCTTGAGGGTAAGTATTTGCATATCTGAGGACAATGGTTACTTTGAAAGTTTTCTTTGGTGATTTATTATTTGGTACTATCCATTCTAAAGCACATGTTTGGAATTGTTAAATGATTATTAAAATGTTAATGTGATTGATAGGATAGTTACTTTTATGTACTTCATAGTTTACTTCATTTTATTACTGCACACTACTATTGCATATTTTAAATGAAAGTTGGGCACGAGCCTTTGATAGTTCCCTACTGGGATTTATTTCTCACACCCTATTTGGGTCATGTCTTGGGCCCAAACAGATTATATTGTTGCATGTTTCAATAAGGGAAATGGTCCCTATACAGGTACATGATTGTAGCAAAGGAGTAGGAGATCATGGGAATGGGCTTAGGCTTGTGAGGTTGTTGAGTTCTTGTTGCACTATTTTGTTTTTTTTTTGGACTTGTACCTTGTGATGTATTGTTTCAGTTTTCAGTGTATCTTGTTTTGGATGATTTCCTAGAATTATGGATAAATTGCATCATCTTCATATATATGACTATCGATAATCTTTTACTGCAGTTTCATCTTCCATTTCAGCTTTATATGGTTTACTGCTTCCACTTTTGGTATGTTTGTATTTCTTCTGATGCGCTACTCTTTGACAAATGAGGGCATTATTTCCCCACTATCAGACCTAGGCCCACGCTGCTAGTCGGCCACCTCTGGCATTTGTGGAAATGAACTTGAGGTCATGTGACCAACTGGGTTCGGGGCACCCGTTGTGTGGCACCTGGATCCAGGACGTTACACACCGGCTCTAATGTCCAGTTGATGATCTCAACATAAAAGCCTTTTTTGGTTAGAAGGAGCACAACCCATCCTAAACCTGAGCTGATATCTTTTCAGGATTTTGGGAGATGCAAGAATGATCAAAAATTGTATCACATTCTTTATACATTTCAGACTTTCTGATGTCGTGTATAAACTGACGAAAGTTCTCATGTATACAATTATCTCATGCCTTTCGGATATGACATGTCTGTCTGTTATAAATCATAGAAAAGAAATTCCTTATGATAATTTAAAAAATATGTTAGTAATTAAATAAATTTTTTAAAATTATATATTATTTAATAACATTCAATCTAGTTGTCGAACATCTGGTCATGCACGGCGATTCGTACCAGGTACCATGACACCCATGGATCAAAAAAATTCTCAGAATCCCACCAGTATTACCAATAGATAAATGTTAAAAATTATTCATATGGAAAGAAATATATAATCACAAAATTATTTTCAAAATTATTATAATTAGTTAATATTCAATAGATATCTTTAACTGTTAAACATACCTCAATAAACAAGGATCAAAATCTGCATATGGTGGTCTCTCAAGAATAGGATCTGGAAAAAGTAATCAATCAAGACTGCACCCTCTCCTAGTAGGTGCACCAATATAAGGAATATGAGATAAAGCAGGCTCATAGTTAGGAAGTCTAGAATAAGTGAGAGAATGTAATAGATCTTTAGGATCATCTCTGGCCATCTAAAACATATATTCTCACCAATAAGAGATTGTTAAAACAATTAAGAAATAAAAAAACTAATAAATGTCAGAATAAAATAATGTTACCTATAAAAGATTGTTAATTAAAATATAAAATTTGAAAAACTAATAAATATTATAATATAACAATTATAAATAACTAAAGACCTGAATATAATCAATCATCATCTTCATCATCATTTTCAATGACATCAATGTCTTCATCCTCATTTTCAACATTTTGAACTTCCATATGACTTTTAGTTTCATCTTCCATTATTACTTCAACAACATTATTTGTATCATCCTTCCATAAAATGGGGTTTCATAATTAATATTTATATTCCATCAGGTAGGATATATATATTGGGATGTTTAATGAAAAAAATTCAATATGTTTGACATCCACATATCCATTTTCATTTTCAATATACTAATTGTAACGTGATTTCATTTTTATCACACTCCACCAGATCTTCAAATCTCTCAAAAAATCATAGTAATTTTCATAGTAAAATGTATGTGCATGATGGGAAAACATAAATGGTTCATTTGATGAATGAATACTGTTGTATTTAATGTCAAAGACTCCATGCCATGGATGAACTCACAACCCTAGATCAATATCAAACTAGTGACATTTATTCAGTGTAAACTAATTTGGTCCCAGATTACATAACCCAATTATTTATTCTAGTATACCATAAATGAAAACATCCATTTTATTATGATGGTATCCTTTAAAATAAAAAACTTAATTCATTTATTTCTTTGTGTCTCCATGTCTGTGTTTATGGAATCGAAATCCATTAACCACATACCCATTATAAGATTTTACCAATTTCGATATAGGGTTTTTGATCAGACATAATTTACTGTCAATTTTATTTTCATGTTGTGTTACCTGTAAAAAAGCATTATTAATAATACATATCATTGAAATTTTGATTTAATATTCCATAAAAATAAACTTATATTACCAGAATTTGAAACCAATAAGAAAAATTTTGATACCAATTTTCTTTAATAGAAGAAGATGTAATTTGTCTAAATTATTTTCTTATATGGTCATCATATTGTCTAAAAACATTAATGTAAATAAAGATATATTTTATAAATATTTAACAAAATAATTAAAAATTAGTACTTAATGCAAAAATAATTTCATTTCTCCACAATCGTGCAGAACATAAGTTTGAGCACTGTGTAGTTCTTCATCTATAATCCATCACTCACGATAAACATAAAAAAAACTCATGATGATTAAAAATTGACAACTTATGGTCTGTGACATCATCAACAGTTGTCTCATTGTGACCTATGTGATTATGTTTTGAAGGATATTTCGACTGAAGATAATAAGATCATAAATTTGAAATTTCTTCATGTAAGTATGCTTCTACAATCGACCATTCAATTGATTTTATTTATGTACTTCATTCCCTAATTTTTGCATAATATCTCAAAAAGATATATACACCATAAGTTTATTGCCCATCCATATTTATCTTCATATGGAAAATTAAATATTAAATGTTTCATGGAATCTAATAATGCTGGTGGGAATATTTTCCTTTAATATACATAAAATGAAAAAAACATCCTTTTTCAGTAAATTCATTGCATCAGAATCCGATGTTTCCAAACAAATATCTCAGAAAAAAGATGATATTTCAGTCAACATATCCCATATTGATGAATTCAACAGCCCTATAAGACTAATAGGTAGTAATAATTCAATTATGACATGATATTCATTACTTTTTAACTCGTTAATATGCATATTTCTGACACAACAAGACAAATTAGAAGCATAACCATTAGTTAACCTCAACTATTTAATCAATTTACCAAATAATAAATGGTATTCTTTACTAATTGAGTAATATAATTTTGGATTCATTACTTTTTGTGATCATTCATCTTTAAATAATTAATGTTCAGGACATATGCAAATCTACAAAATATCTTACCATGCCTATACATTATGATTGGTCATATTAGGTGTGTCCAACATGGTATAAAACATGTTATCAAAAAAATTCTTTTCAATATAAATTACATATAACATATGATAGACAAATAAATAATACCTATATTGAAGGTCCCAAAAAATACTCCACTTTATCCAATTATGACCTCTCCCAAAACCATTTATCTTTTTCTCATTTACAGTTGGTTCAAAAGTAAGATTAGATAATGCAGATATAATAGATTTTACCATATTACCTGAGAGAACTTTTGGAGGTGTGTATATTTCAATTTGAACTTTTTAAAAATTAAGTTGGTTTCTTAGAGACGAGTGATCAACAGGAAGAAATCTCCAACAAAAGTCAAAATAACTAACATTTCTCCCATTACCAAATATAAATGCTTTATTCTTAGCCATACAGTATGAACATGATTATTGACCATGTTTTCTCCATCCAGATATCATAAAATATGCTAGAAATTCACTGATCGTCCATATTAATGCAATCATCGATATAAAATTCTGATATATATATATATATCAAATATAGTTACACCATTGTTTCATAATGAAATTACCTCATCAATTTGTGGTTTTAAATAAAAATAAATGTTATTCATTTGATATACTGGAATTAAGAGCATCAAATATATATATATGGTTCATTCATCAATATCCAAGAAATCATGTTATAAGGAGTAATGAAAATAGGCCAATAATAATATTTATATTTGTAAGCACCAAATGGACAAAAATAATTAGTAGAAAGGCCCATCCGTATGTTACAAGGTTTTGAAGAAAAATAAGGATGCATCAAATAAAAATGATCCCATGAATCACCATCAAATGGATGATTTAATATTTTTATGAAGAAAATATTTGATTTATTCTATGTCATCAATCTAGATGTGTTGTTTGACATAATTGAACACTATAAACAAAATGTAATTGGAAAATATATCAACTGTTTCATGGGAACTCTAGAAATTCCTTTTGTTCCTAATCATACATCGATTCTCTACATGTTGGACAATTAAAAAATGATTCACAATCAACATAATATAAGATCCAGTCACTTGAACATGCATGGATCATCTGATAACATAGACCCAAATTTTAAATCATCATTTTACTTTCATAGAAACTTGTGGGTAATTTATTTCTGTCAGGAAACAATTACATAAACAAACATAAACTCTAATCGAATAAACTATTTGAGATTCAAAATTTTGATTTGATATCCATAAATTCGGTAACAACATCATGTTTTCTCATCTATCTTCTGAAATATTAGGCCTCCTCAATGGATTTCAAAAAATTGTAAAACTGAGAAGGATTTGATTAAGGATTTTGAATATCATTCTGAGTTGTTTTTGGGATATATGGACTAGTTACGTCATGTATTAAAATATGGAATGATGGATCTTGAACCAAAAAATTTTAATTTTATACCGAACACTTTTCACCATGTTGATACCAAAACAATATAATATTTCCAAAATCAATAATGCAATAGATGAATACAAACGTTGTCAAATGTTTTGAATGCCCTAAGATCACATTTCTAACCAAAATAAATTAATTTTTCCTTCAGAAAATAATTAGTAATTTGGTTATGAAAATTATATAAAGGCATCAACACATTCAACGAAAAGAGGATTCATACCAGATGCATTTGGGTTTTTTCGATTTTTTGAATAGGAATAATTATTGATGATTATTTTGAAAAGATTCAAATTATAATTATATTTTACAATATTGAAATATTCATTGAAATATGACCAGAGTGAGGCACTGGGTTAGCACTAGTCTACGAGTCCCATAGAGGCTCAGTGTAGATAAAACTAAAAATATTAAATATATTAAATAATAAATATTCTATTTTTTAAAAATAATAGAATATCTAAGAAAGGTTTCTAATATGATAAATTAGAGATCATAATTGGGTCTGGGATAGGGGGTTTACCCTAGATACGATATTAGTTTTGTAAGTGTCGGGTAGTTACATTGTAGATGAGGGTAATTCATTTAATATCTGAATTATAAATTATTATAAAAATTCAATAAATCATTCAAACTATGTATCATATGAAAAATTGGGGATCGTTATTGGGTCCGAGATATAGATTTTACCCTAAGCATGACATAACATTTGTTAGTGTCGTGTGTTTCGTTAGATTTCACTTGTGGGTAATTCATTTAATATTTTTATCATAATTTATTAAAAAAATTTAAAGTATCACCCAAACTATTTATTTAAGGAAAAATTAATTACCACTATTATGTCTATGATTTGGTTTTTACCCTAGGTGCGACATAACATTACATATCATTTAGTGTTTCATTATATCGCATGTGGGGGTATCATTTTTAATCTTTTAATAATATTATTTTTATAATTATTTATTTTTATATATAAATACATATTAAAATATTTAAAAAACTTATTAATATGGATTATATTAATTAATTAAACATTTATATGAAATGATTATTAATTAATTATTAATTACTATATATATCATGATTTATTATAAATTATGTAATTATTATTATTAATTATGTAATGATTATTATTAATTATGTAATGATTATTATTATAAACTATATAATGATTTTTATTAATTGTTATAAATTATTATCAAATATGTAATTATTATTATCTAATGATTATTATTCATTATTTAAATTTTTATAAATTATTTAATGATTGTATATATATATCAGAATTTTTTAAATTATTATTGTAATTTTAACAATGAAATTTTGTTATATAATGATTATTATTCTTAAAATTCCATAAATTATTTAAAATATTATAAATTATGTGATGATTATTACTAATTTATTTAAAATACTATTACAATTTTAATAATCAATGTATATATATCACAAATACTTAATTAATATAAATACATAAAATATAATATAACCCATTTTTATACAAATATAAAAATTTCAAATGTATATAAAAATATTTATATATATATATATATTTATTATGACCGTTTTTACTTATTGATAATTTTTATTATAAATAAATTTTATTACCTTTATTTTATAATTTATATAAATAATTTATAAATAAAATTGAGTTCATATTATTGAATTAATAATTAATTTGAATTTATAATTATTTATAATAAATAATTTTTACCCTAGATGCATTATAATAGTCGTGTGAGTCGAGTTTTTTAACAATATTTATACAAACTATTAATACTAATTATTTTCAATAATATAAAATTTTATGTGAATTATTATGAATTTCTAAATGTTGTTATATTTTATTATAATTTATTTACAAATTATTATTATTATATAATAATCATTATTCATTAAAATTTATTAATAATAAGGAATCATTAATTATTACATATTATATATTATTTTTTATTTTTACTATTTATTTAAGTAAACACTACATTTTTAATAAATAATATTTTTTATAAATTTATAATAATTCTTTTTATTTGTTATAATTTTTTTACAAACTATTGAAAAAAATTTCCTAATTATTATTAATTATGATTTTAATAAGTATTAAATATTTTAAATTGTCATTGTTTTTCATTAAAACAATTTTTTACATTTTTTGAAATAAAATTCTTATTAATAATGTTTTATTAAAATGGTTTCTTTAAATTAAATTTCTCATAATTATTAAAAACCAATAAATTATATTTATTTCAAATGTTATATATATATATATATTACATAATTTCCTAATCAAATATATTAACATAAAATTTATTATTACACACATTTGTGCCCAAAAAATTAACATAAAAACTATTCAGACATACAAATATTTAGATATAAAGACATATATGCATCTGCATAAAAAACTATTATTGTAAAAAAAATATTATTATAAACAAATATTATTGTAAAAAACTATTATGTGCATGTGAAAAAATTATTATAAAAAAAATATTATCCACGAGTGAAAATATTATAAACAAATTAATTAATTATTATAAAAAAATACTATTAATTCAGAAATATTATATGCCCAAAAATTATATTAAAAAAATTAATGAATGAAAAAACAATTATGTGCACACAAATTATTATAAACAAATTAATTAATTTTGTGCACGTGAAATATTATGTTATAATATAACAAATATTTACACATATATACATGTGAGTGAAAAAATGGAAATGGGACAAAAATGAAACGAATACCAAAACCAAAAAACAATAAGAAACAAATAATGGTTAAATTTATAATAAACATCCAACAGCCCTAAAAACACCAAAAAAATTAAAATAAATATATATATTGATGAAACCAGGATATTTGAAAACAAATATTTACATTCATCATATTTCAATAATTATCATTTTTTAAATAATAATATGAAATAATAAAGTTTCAGTAACCCTAAACACCAAAAAACAAATCTATTAAGATTAAAGATCAAGTACAAAATATTGTAAATAAAATTAAAAAAACACATACATAATGAAGACACTCAAATCTGAGATAATAAATTTAGATTAATGTTACATGTCAAATAATTCTTTAAAATATGGTAAAATTATAAACCTAGGTTTTCTTAATTTATCACATCTAACCAAAATATGCAAAAAAAACTAACGAAGAATATAAGCATAGTCCATAACTTGGATATCGGGGTAAAATCACCCCAAAATCAATGGAAATAGGGTTTTTTAGGGATAAATGACATAGGTCAACGCTAGGGTTTTGTAATGATTCAAAAGATGGAAGGAAGATAAAAGGAGGAATAATAAAGGAGGTGTTGTGCAATACTATATCTCAATACTTTTTGTGACAGAGTAATTGTGAAAGAATTAATGTCATAACAAAAAAATTTTTGGTCTAAATTATTTATTATTGGAATTGAATTCCATCATAAATACTATTGACTCGAAGGGAATAAATGAGGGTCTATGTAATCCATATACAATGCCCGTTATGAATTATTTTCACATTGGATGGTGGGAAACCTAGCCAAAACTAGTTGCAGCAAGTTTATAATTCTATCGCAAATGATAACTCTTTGTGATGAATTTTACCTTTGTCGCAAATAGGCCATTCCCATGGACTATTTTCAATGGGATATTTTTCCCTCGAAAATACATGAAATTCTTGTACTGAAACATTACCACCCATTTACTAAATATTTTATGGAGAAATCATAAGTTTTAAGAGGCTAAATTTAATACTAAGTATGTTATGACAGAGAATTTCCCTCAATTTTTTTCTTCCATGTAATAAAATTTCAAGGATGATATTATTTTGAGGGTGTAGAATATGATGACCTTAGATTTTCCACATTAAATATATATTACTTTGAATACCTTTCCACACAAGCTACACCCAAACTAAAAAAATATAGACCATTTTATAGTATCCATTGAATTGTATGGTTTCTTGAAATGAAACAAAATTATGAATATATATATATATATATTTATATATATATATTAGATCAACTAGTGCATTTAGGCAACTAATAAAATACATTTCAAAAATTTATTTCTTTTCAAGAATTTTATATTTTTCATATGACTAATGTATTAATATTTTTTCAAATATTATTTTATAGAAATTGGGAATAATAACAGACATTATCTTTTGATTTAGCATGGATAATTATCATAAGATGATTTTTTTGTTTTTCCTCAAAAAAGTTTTTTTTAGCTGAATAGTAACTTATACTATTTTTACAAACAATGTGAATTTTATGATATGATTACTATATAAGTATGAATTTTTAATTTCTAATACATTTTTATATGAAATAATATTTATTTTTTAATTGGCTTCATAATTTTAGAAATTTTTTATTAAATTTAAAAATTCATATTTGAAATTATAAAATTTAAGTTATATTTTTCATAAATTTCATTTTAATAAATTAAAATTTTAGTATTTTAAAAATAATTTGTATCTTTTAAAAAAATGAATAATACAAAATAGTTTCTAAATTTGGAATAATCAGTTCCAAATTATATAATAAGGACCATTTTATTTTTAGGTATAAAGGATAAATCACCTATGTAAAAACATGTAACCTTGGTGAAAACCAAATTTGTACAAATGAGAACACAAATAGATAATACAAAAAGAATGATAAAACACATTTTTTAATTGAGTATTTAAGGTGTTTCTGGATCTTATCACATCTCTTATCTATTATTTCTCAAAATTTTGATCCATTCTCCTTGAGATAAACTTTAAATTACAGAAAAATTTTGTTATTCACAAAAATGTCACTCTATTAGAAATGTTAAATTATTAAATGACACCATTTTCAAATTTTCATATACAAATTTTCATATTGTTAAATTTTGTGATTTTTCAGAAATGATTGATTTTCAGTAAATATTGAAAATTATTGTTTTTTCAAACACTGTCATTTATTTTCCTTAAATTGAGTACTTTAAAATACCAAATATATATTTTTCATTTGATATTAAATTTAAATAAAAATTATTTGATTTATAATAATATAATTTATTTCATTTGAATTGTCAATTTTCTTGATTTTTTAATAACATTAATTTTATGCCTAAAATCACTATTTTATATAAACTATTTTTAAGTACATAAAGTCTTCCAGTATTAATTAATTATAATAACCCCATTAAAGGGAAAAAATTAAATAAATTTATATTTTATAATTATATTTATATTAATTTAAATTTTTATATTGATTATCGCTAATCATAGAGTTAATATAACATCATTTATTACTTGAAAAATGCATTTTCTTGAAAACCCACTTTTCATCATATTTTTTCATTTATATTCTATATTAAATGATTTGAATAATGTAAATTTAATTTTTTATAATGGATTAAATATTTTTAATCATAAAAATTAATTTTATTTAAAAATAACAATAATATTTTTGTTCATAATGAATAGTAAAAATAGTAAAAAAATTAATTTTTGTGTTTATGGTTAAAACTTGGTTTTGTGAATTACATGTTCTTGTGATGAACATAGTTTTTCAAAAAACAATGTAATTTTATTTAAGAATATTTAATATATATAATTATTGGGTTAAAATTATATAATAATTATAATTTTTTTAGGATTAAAGGATAAATTACCCAGGTAAAAAGATTAGTTATCATGGTGAAAACTAAAATGGTAAGAGATAGTCACCTTATAGGTAATGCGATTAAAATATATAAAAAATTATTTTTTATATTTTAAGGTGTGTCTTGAAATTTTAACCCCTAAAATGCATCATCTATCAACTTTTGAGTCACTTTTCTAGATAGTGGCTTCCCATTATTGAATTGTTTTGGTTATTTACAAAAAAAAATGTCACTCATCGCTTTTAAAAGCACACCTCCTCTCCTCTCCTCACAAAAAATAAAAATAATTTTAGTTTCTTCATTCTATAAGAATATACCTTAGTTACTTCCATTAACATATCATATAGTCCTTTTATTAATTAGGAAACCCTCCTATTAAGGCATTTGATGAAAACCTAATGAGGTTGTCTACAAAAGAGGTATTGTTCCCAACCAGGAATTTTTTTTATTTCCTCTTCCATATCCTTCAAATCCTATTAAATAATGTTTATAATATATATTAAGTATATTCCTTATAATTAGTTATTATTCTGTTAATTTAATAAACTATATTCATCTCCTTTTTCACTATATGGGAAATGAAACCATCTTTCATGTTACATGGAAGTACCGCCTTGTGAAAAGATGTAATTCGTTTTCTATCATCACCTATCATGACTATTTATGATGATGGATTTAATTTATATATATAATATTAATTAAATATTTATCAATATAAAAAATTAATAAATCATATATTATATTACCTTTACATTCATAAAATTATGATAACGTCATTCGTGCACATGTGTTGATTACCTCCTCCAAGAAGTGATGTGATTCATTTTTCATTACCACATCACTTGGATGATATATATAAGTGTATTTATATAAATAATAAGTTATATATAATATAATTATAATTTTAAAATAATGAAATATTACTTAACTTTTTCCCTACATGATTTTTGAAAAATGGAAACAGCACTCATGCGTATGTACGGCCTACCCTCTCCATGATTGTAACATAGTTCATTTTTCATAACCATATTTCATGGTAGGTTTTAAAAGTAAAATCCAGAAATAAAATTTTTCATTATTCCATGATTATTAATGTTGATATGATGAATTAATATTCTCCTTGAACTTATTCAACTAACCAATGTGATTTTGGACATATGATTCAAATATTGTTAAAAAAACATGACATTAGCCTAAATGACTAAGTAACTAAATATAACATGATAATAAATAAAAAAAGGAATAATAATTTTGAAAAATTAAGTAATTAACATATATTTATTATTTTTTGAGGAAAATAATTCATTTTCCATGATAGGTAAAACAACCCTATCCTTTCACATATAACATTTCATGATTCTAAGAATAATTATACATTAGGGTACAGGCCAAGGATCATTAAGTCTAGTGTCTTTGAAGACTAGGTACATTATACATAAGAATGGGATTTAAAAAACATATTTACTTAATCATCATAAAGTGCTCCAAACTTCCTTTTATCACTTAAATATATAGAGGATAACATGGGGAAATGTAAAAAAAGGGTTGATCTAAAAATCCTATTAAGGGAATGAACATAAGAAAGAAGCTTAAGAACATGAGTTTGGAGGTATGACATAAATATACCAAAAGCATGGAACTTATGAAATCATAACATATAAACATGGGATCATATAAACATGGAATCATATAAATGTGTCAGAAACATAAAACATGCCTTTAGTATGATTCAAGGCTAACCACTAATCTCATTTCCCATAGTAGTACGGGTCAAGGCTAACTTCCAATCTCATTTCTCTTAGAAGCACAAGCCAAGGCTAACCGCCAAGACTGTTGTACGTAGCATCTCATGAGACATAACTTTACCCAATGCATTGGAGTTCTATCTGGGTGCACCCATACTTCTTTTCATAAACTTTTTTTCCACATAAATAATCATACATAATCAATATTACATAATCAAAGGGGATACCCATGGAAAGAATTGGGTACCACAATCCTGACATTAAGTATAACTGATGGGTGTATCCTGAGAGTGTACATGGAATAATGGAATTAGAAAATTACATGGAAATTCATAAGGTAAAATAGGAATATATCTGTTAAGTGATGTCAAATAGAAGTTACATCATGTAAGAAATGTATTTGATAAATTTTAGCATTAAAACATTTTCGTGCGGTTTTAAGGTAAATACTATAAAGATTTTAAAATAGTAAAGGTAAAAATATATTTTATAAAAACAGAAGTGAACCATATTGGTTTTTATATTAAAAACATTGATTTTATAATGAAACTGGTGGATTAAAATAGATGATAGAGATCACTTGAAATAGGGTAATAATTTAGAATGTTCTCTTAAAACAAGTTTTCTTATCAAGAAGTATTGAGGAGTGAATCACTTAAAAGTATGTATATCACTGAAAGATAATGTGGGATGGATCTTGAAACATGATTTTTGAGCATATAAAATCATTAATAAGTTTTTCATAAAAATAAAAGACATCTCTTTTTGGGTAAAAAGAATGATTGAGCGACTCAAAGGAATAAATGAGGTTCATGTATAATTTATTATGGATTATTGGCATGGTATCGGTTGTACCTAAAATGGATTTATGAGAGAGAAAATAGGTTACGCGTCACTTAGAAATCAAGAGGTAAGTATGGGGGAGGATCAAAATTATACCCCATCATTTGATATTACACATAAAAGGCATATCATGTAGGACACTCTTGACTAAAAGTGAAATTGGAAGGATAACTTACCTTAATATCTGCTTAATTTCGTCTCTTCTGCGCCTCCTGAATGATAAATTAATGTGTATTAAACATTGATATAAAATTAATTTATAGTATTTTTATAAAAATATTAATCAATTCTATTTTTTTTATTTTTTTTATTTTTTTTTCATAATTTTCATTCATGAAAAGGAAGCATTTTGACATCATATTTATCTTAAAAAATCCCATCATGCGACAATTTTCATTTTTATTAATTGTAATTTATAAATTAGTATAATTAGGTACAAAAGCCTATAATACATGTAATTTGATATTAATATATTGTATATAATTTATCATGTCCATACATGGTTGTGTGTATAAAAATTATCTTGTCAACGTCATCGTAGATGGTTAATCGACCTTAAGCAGGACGTTGTCGATATTGGAGGAAAGGGAAGTATGAAATTTATATGTTTCATTAATATGATAGTTATAGTAGGTTAAAATAATTAATATAATTTTAACTTAAAACATAATAAATATTTTAGCATATTTTTTTTAATGGGATACTATAAAATAAAAAAATGAATAAAATAGAGAACATTTAATATTGTCTTACTTTCTCTTCAGTGTAACTCCTCTTGCACGAATCTATAACTCCCTTGGGGATTGAGTTGGTGGACTCCATAACATCACTATGTTTTCTAAGAGTCTTTAGAGGGTGAATTTTGGTAGATATTAGTCTTATTAAGGGATGAGAGGAGTGGTTTCCAAAGGGTAGGGATAGGGGTTATTTATACATGAGAAGGGGGTGTTTTAGAATAAAATATTAAATAAAGTAATATATCAAATGTTAAAATTGTAATAGTAAATTTTTGACCACATAAATCATATATTAATATAATTTAATACATTTTATACTTTAAAATATATTTATAATTCTAATTTATTAATTTATTAAAAGAAATGTGAAAAGAAATAGAAATTGATTTTTAAGAAATCACTTTTTGACTTCAGGTTTTGGATAGTTCTTTTTACGATTGGAAATTGTGTTTATTGTATTTTAAGGAATACATTATGAAATTAAAAAAAACATGGCTGAATCTAATGTTCTATAATGTTTATTTCAACATTACCTCATGAATCATGCCATTTATGATATACCAGTTATGTGAAAAACTGTATTTTTACTATTCACCCAAAAATTAAAGTATTTCAGAAAAATCCCAAAAATTCACCCTAACTATTTTTTGACGTATATAATCCAAAAATGAATTCCATTTCTCAAAAATAGTTTTCCATATATCATTAATTTCATTTTTAATTAAAATCACAATTTACTTGAAAAATACGGTTTTTAAAATTAAAACTGAAATTATAATGATTTCAAAAATTACATAAGGTCTTATAAAATTATCACAAAACCCAAAGACGTATAATTGATAATTTATGAAAAACTTTATGTAAAATAAATTTTCTTATAAAATAATTAATTATAATTATTTATTTATGACTTAAAAAAATATCAATACTTTTACTATTGTCAAATTGCCACTTATAAGATTCCTAAATTTTATTTAATAATTCATGGGTAAGGTTATTATTATTTTCTATGATTTACTATTCATAAGTTTTTTATTATGATTCATAAGGGTATGTTATTATTCATAAGGGTGGGTTACTATTCACAAGAAATTATGTTTTCATATCACACTCCAAAAAACATTCAGATCGCAACTATGTAGGTCAGATTTCTGTAATTCAAAACATACAAGTGGAAAAATTATTTTTAATGGTAAAATAGTATTTAGTATCATGATATGTCATTGTGATTCATAATACTATATGTAATAATTATAATAAGGAAATTATATTGATAAAACATTGGGTCATTATATCCTTCCCCCCTTAAGAAATTTAGTCCTCAAAATTTTGTTTTACAAAAATAGGTGAGGGAACTTCTCCTTCATTGCCTCCTTCGGTTCCCATGTTTCTTCGTAAAACATACAGTTCCTCCATAACACTTTGAAAATGTGGGTTTTCATATTGCGTAGAACCTTATCTATCCAGTTAATAATCTTTATTGTCTGCTCCTCATAGAAGATATCATCTTTCAATTGTACCACCTTCGTGTTTAGTACTTCTGAGGGATCTGGTATGTACTTCCTCAAGATTGATAAGTGAAACACATCATAAAATTAATCCATATTCGATGGAAGTGCAAGAAAGTAGGCCATAGATTTTATGTAGTGAAGGATATCAAAGGGTCCAACGTACCTTGGTCTTATCTTCCCTTTCTTTCCAAAAGGTATTACTCTCAACCAAGGTGATATTCGAAGGAATTCTTTATCTCAAACATCGAACTCTATTTCCCTTTGACGGTTTTCATCATAGATCTTTTACTTAATTTGAGCCACTTCGATATGTGTAACACCCGAGACTTTTATAAGAAATATTTTGTTTTTATGTTATATAAATCATCAAAGGAATAATTAACTACACACATCACTTTCTTGGCTTTCTTTACACGAAATCGCAACCTTCCCCGATAGCTTGCGTCGTACGCAATACCGAGTTTCACTAAACAACGATATGCTATTAAAATATTATTAAAAATAGTCGTTATGAATACTAATAACCAATTTTTTAAATTTTTTAAATTTTATTTTTCAAAATGGACTTCATTTTTGGATTCGGAATATCGAAATTAGCCTAGGGTGAAATTTTGGTATTTTTCTGAAAACTTTCAATTTTTGATGAATAGTGAAACCACTAAGTGGTAGTTAAAAAAACTGAATTTTTCATAAAACATAATTTTACCGCTTTTGTGAGTGGAATTTCAAAAATCTGAGAGACATGGTTGATGTCAGTAAGTAAAATGTGGTTTAATGAGATGAAAATAATTTTTTGTGAATAGTAACTTTTTTCTTTTTTTTACCACGGTTAAAAGTAAATAGGGTAATTAAGGGTACAAATGATTCTATTATTACCCTAACACATGTCCTAATTCTATTGGATAAGTGTAATTCGACCAAAAACAACCTTAGGAATAAAATATGACCATTTATTCCCACTTGGATTAGATTAGGACATTTATTATTAATTTAATTAAAGAAGGGTTAAAATAGTTAAAATCAAAGTTTAATAAGTAAATAATTTTTAATATAGGTTTATACATAAGATGTATTAGACTATAAATATTCATTATAAAGCTAAAAATATTTCCTACATAATGGTATTTTATTTGTAATTTTTAGACATTAAATAATTTAATTTATTTATGACACAAAGATAATGCAGTAATTATCTTATTAATGAAATATTGACATAATTGATTTTATAAATACCCAAATAAATTTAATTTGAGACTTTTTATGAATTCAACTAATTTTCTAGGTTAATATGACATGTTAGAATGGATTTAATTAACTTTTTTCGAACTAATAATTCTGTTATTATTTTCACAAAAATCAATTACTAAATAGTGTCAAAATTGACATAAAATAGTTTTTTTAAAACTAATATTATATTATTAATTTTTAATTTCTTCCTAAAAATATAAAGTTCGGACAAATGACATAGATAAGTTTATATATATTAATAATAAACAACTTGGGGTTTTTTGGCTTGTTATAGTAAGTTTATTAACCTTATAGTGTAAGAATAAAAAAAAGACACGGTAAAAGTAAAATTATTTAACTTAATGTTAAATCTAAATGATAAGATTGAAATAGGAACCTAAACTTGTCTAAATTCTATTATATGAGAGGATTTAGACCTATCCCCACCTTAGCTTCGAAATAAATCAATTTGTAGCTATTTAAAACCGAATTTGGCTTTATAATAAAATAATATTTTTAGTTTTTCCAAAGGAGCCCCTCTACTGCCTTATAAAAGGGCACCTCCTCCCCGTCTTCCTCACACCACATTGAGCCTTAAATCTCGGCCAAACCCTGCCAATTTATTCTCTCCAAATACCTAGAGAAATCCTAGAGGTCCTAGTTTTCTTCAAAGACCAATTTTAGTGCCCTAAAAGGAGGTCTCAAAGAAGCGCTTTAAAGAAGAGGTAATGTCTGTTACTGATTCTTCCAACTTTATTTCTTCTTCCACTTATTCTTAATTAGTTGTTTCATTATGAATTAATAAAATCATTATCACTCATATAATGATATGTGATTATATGTATGAAACAACCCTATTTCGCCATCTATCCATCCTACGGAAAATGAAATCATTGCACGTGCGTACGTACGGAATACCGTCTCCACGCCGTGGTGTAATCTATTTTCCACCACCACCTTACATGGATGGGCATAATGGTGCAAATAAACAACTATATATGATTGTTGTAAAGTGGTATTGATTCTAAAATAGTATGCATACACTCTAATACAATTACACGATCATGGAAACGATATCATCGCTCGTGCGTACTTACAGAATACCATCTCCACGATGTGATGTGATTCGTTCTATATGATCTTCATTGCATAATGACTATATAAATGAATTGAATGAATAAATATGATATATAGTACACTAATAACATTATGGAAATTAGTTATCTATAACCTAAAGAGAACAATAAGAATTTATTCGATAAAACACGCATAAGAACAAAACGTAATAAACACCCGAATAACATGTAGCAATGAAATATTACTAATAAGAGGCTAAGAGTATGGACATATATGATATTATAACAAAGTGTATGATTCTGGAATAAGTCAATGACATTATTTAAATCATTATACAGGAGGTTCAGACACTTTTGAAGCAAATCCGACCTAAGGTAAGGGAAAATATCACAATCTCATTTTTATCCGAGATTGGTTATACTTTGGTATTTACTAGGGTGTATTTTATCATCCACATCCATGTTTCCTCAATATTTAATATTATTTCCATCCACCTACAATTGTTTAAATCCAATTTTACCCTTCGGTGGGTTTTAATAAATGATATGAAAGGAATCTTTTGTCGTTTTTCGTACGAGGTACTTTTTGACTTTTCCGAAAAAAGTATGAGAAGAATGTTTTTTTAACTTATACGGAATGAATGGATTTTTAAAACATTATTTCCAAGAATCTTACTTTACAAGTTTTCATGTTTATTTTTAATCAACTTATATTAGTTTAAAATTGTATGACATGTTAAGAAAGGAATAATGTTTTTGATGTGGAAAGGATATTTTCCTCAAGAATCGAGTTCAAGTGTTTTATCAAAATTATTTTCCATCTAAGATAATATAGGGTTATGTTTCTATCCCTATTATTATATTGATTTGATTATGTTGTGATGGAAATATTTTTATGAATTCCTTTATGTTATATGAATTGTTTTATGATGTCAAGATGTTTAAGATTCCCATTTTTATTACATGGGTTATGCTATGATGTATGGTTTATGATTTTGTGGAACACATAAGAATGGTATCATTATGAGATGGGTGGGACCTATATCTCCCTCCAATGCATTGGGTAAAGATTTTATATCTCATGAGATAGACATGGGTGGGACGGCAGGTTAAACCGGTTCAGTGAAACAGGAGTGAAACGTGGAGTGATCTTGGTTCAGAAATGGACTTTGTCCACTAAGATAGTCTTGGCAATGAGTCTTGACTAATAAGAAATGATTCTCTATGATTATGTGTGTATTCCACAAAGTTTCATGCTTTATGTTATGATTATTGGGATTACATTTCACTACTATGATTTATCCCATTTTATGAAATTATGATCTCTTTTGCAGGTTAAGATTTCCAAAAGTTATGTTCTTATGTATATGATGTGATTGATATTTCTTTTGTTTACCCTTTCTGAGCATTTGAGCTCACCTTTTTGTATTATTTATTTCCCCAGGATAGGAAGAAGGTTATTATGTGGGATATGCCAAAAGGGAGTCTATATATGATGAAATAAATGGGAGGAAATATAGATGCTTTACGAACCAGTTGTCTATGTTTCCCAGTTTTTAAACTCTATACCTATACGGTTCTTTGGTGGTTTTGTTATATGTTGTAATAAGTTTGCTTCAATTCTTAAGTAATAACAATGTACGTAAAGTATGGGTTTTTATAGTTGGTATCAGATGAAAGGTATAGTCAACCTTTGGAAACTAGGATGTGAAAGCCTTAGTAAGAACCCTAAGGATAAGTCTAAGCATAGAACACAATCTTAGTGTTTTAGAAATGGCCATGAATAACCTAGGATAAGACCTTAAGTGTGAAATTTCATTTTTATTATGTGGTTTTCCTATTATAATTTGTGCTTCTCACACTATTCTTCTTGGTTTTAGTCAATGGATAGAACCTGAAGGAACTGTGTTAATGCGGAATGCGACGGGAAATGCAATGATTATCCCCCTGAGCAACCAAAAGTGATGGGCGCTGGAATGAAAAATCCTGTAGCCATGCACACACAACTTTCTCAAGCTATGAATCATGCAGGACTTCCAAACGAGAAAAGGAAGGAGAAACATTCTTGTTGTATCCTTCATGAGACCGTCTCCACCTTCATTCAACAGGTCTACTGATCCATTAGTTGTTGAACAATGGATTAGTACTACTGAAAATATATTTTCAGTTCTTCAATGTTCTGAACATGTTAAAGTCATCTTAGCAGTGTATCGTTTGGAAGGTGATGCTGATCAATGGTGGAATCTTATTAAGAATATGAGGCAAAGGGATGAAATTGAGTCCATGGAATGGGACGAGTTAAAGAACTTATTTTTCAATAAGTACTTCCCTCGTATTCTCCGAAGAAAGATGGAGAAAGAGTTTCTTGAACTCAAGCAAAATAATGATGAATCTGTTGGTACCTATGATGAAAATTTTATAAGACTTCCAAGGTACGCTTCTGGTATTATTATCCAACCTGAGAGTAAGATCGATCGATTATTTAGGGGCTTAAAACCAAGTCTTCAAAGGGCGTTATCCATAAGGGACTTTAATAGCTATGAGGAAATCGTTCGATGTGCTCTCAGAGTCGATATGGAGATTGGAGTAACCCATCAGTCATATGGGTTTGAGAGGAAGAGGAAAATGGAATTCAAAGGAAAATCTAAAGAACACACTGAAAAGAAGATGATCTTTCCCTTATGCTCAAAGTGTGGAAAGAAACATGGAGGGAGTTGTCTTAAAGGGACAAGTAAATGTTTTAAATGTGGAATGTAAGGTCATAAGGCATTTTAATGCCACAATGATGGGAAGAAGATGTCTAATGATGCAAACAAAGGAAGGGATACACAGAATGAACCTACTACACTTCAATTTTTCAAGTGCAAGGAGATGGGTCATTATGCCAATCAATGCCCAAATCCAATGGTTGATGATGATGGTCGATGTCAAAAAACTCTTAAGGCTAAAGACAGAGGAAAGTCACATGCAATTTCTATCAGTGATGTGGATTACGATAATGATGTGGTGAAAGGTACACTTACCATCCACTCTAAAGTAGCAAATTTTTTATTTGATTCTGGATCCACCCACTCCTTTATTTCTGAAGAATTTTCTAAGGATATCACCATATTACCTCAATAATTTGATGTTGAGTTAGCTGTGACAACCCCTAATGGCACAACAGTCGCATCAAAAGTTTATAATTCTTCTCCGATTGAAGTTTGTATGAATGTTCTTCCTGCAAATCTTGTGATCCTTACTATAGTGGAATTTGATGTGATTCTTGGCATGGATTGTCTTTCTCTACATGGAGGTCATATCAATTGCCAAAGAAGGGAAGTCACATTTCATATTCCGGATCAATCTATGATCATCTATCGATACAAGGATGAAGATAACCTTCCAGTGGAAATTTCTTCCATCTTATGGGACTTGATTACACTAAATGAAAGTTATTTATCTCAAATGGTTGGTGAGAAACTCACGATTAAGAATATTCCCATTGTATGATAGTTTGATGATGTCTTTCCAGAGGAATTTTCGGGTCTTCCACCAAATCGTGAAGTAGAGTTTTCAATAGAACTCGTACCAGGTGCTTTGCATATTTCAAAGACACCTTATAGAATGGCTCCAATTGAGTTGCAGGAATTGAAGAAGAAACTCCATGAAAATCATGATAAGGGATTCATACGCCCTAGTGCATCACCTTGGGGAGCACCTGTTCTGTTTATTAAGAAGAAAGATGGATCAATGAGACTCTGCATTGATTATCGAGAACTTAAGAAGATCACTATCAAGAACAAATATCCTCTCCCACGCATTGATGACTTATTTGACCAACTACGCAGAGCTCAATACTTTTCCAAGATTGATCTTTGTTCAGGGTATCATCAATTAAGATTCAAAAGGGAGGATATACCAAAGACGGCTTTCCGTATGAGGTATGGACACTATGAATTTATAGTGATGTCATTTGGTCTTACTAATGCCCCTGCTATCTTCATGGATCTGAGAAATAGAGTCTTTAAAGATTATCTTGATCAGTTTGTGGTAGTCTTTATAGATGATATTCTTGTCTATTCAAAGAGCAAGGAATAACATGAAGATCACTTGAAAATTATATTGAAGACCCTGAGAAAGGAAAAGATTTATGCCAAATTTACCAAGTGTGAATTTTGGCTTCAAAAAGTTTCATTTTTGGGTCACATAATCTCAAAAGAGGGGATATCAGTGGATCCATAAAAAATAGAGGTTATCAAAAGATGGTCGAGACCAACAACAGTAACTGAGATCCGAAGTTTTCTGGGTTTGGCAGGATATTATCGAAGTTTTGTGAAATATTTTTCACGATTATCTAATCCACTCACCAAGTTGACTCAGAAAAGAGTTAAGTTTGTTTGGACGGAGGAATGTGAAGATAATTTCAAGGAGTTGAAAAGAAGGTTATCCAGTGCACCTGTGCTCACACTGCCTTGTAGTAAAGGAAGGTTTGTGATCTACAGTGATGCATCCAAGAAGGGATTGGGGTGTGTTCTTATGCAAAATGATATGGTGATAGCTTATGCCTCACGATAGTTGAAAATCCAAGAGAAAAATTACCCAACTCATGATTTGGAGTTAGCTGTAGTAATATTTTCATTAAAGATTTGGAGGCATTATCTTTATGGAGAAAGGTGTGACATTTATACTGATCATAAAATATTAAAGTATGTTTTCACACAAAAGAAGATGAATATGCGCCAAAGAAGATGGTTGGAGCTAATTAAAGATTATGACTGCTCAATCCATTACCACCCTGGGAAAGAAAACACGGTGGCAGATGCATTAAGTCGACAATACCATAACAGTTTATCCATGATGAGGATCACAAAAGATCCAATATTTATGGATTTAAAAAGGATGGATCTTGGAATTATAATGGAAGGTGAAAAATATTATCTTTCTCAAATGAATGTCCAACCATTTATACATGTGAAGATTAAAGAGGCAGAGAAAGAAGATGTCGATTTACAAAAGAAGGTGAGAAATGTTCCAGAATTCAACTTTGATTGTGATGGGATAATAATGTTCTGGAATCGGGTTTGTGTTCCTCCCATCCCTGAATTAAAGAAGCAGCTGCTAGATGAGGCTCATAGTTCTTCATTCTCTATTCATCCAGGAAGCACGAAGATGTATAGGGACCTGAAAGATTACTTCTGGTGGGATGGCATGAAAAGAGATGTTGCTGAATATGTCTCTTGATGCTTCATTTGACAGCAAGTTAAAGCTGAGAGACAAAAGTCTAAGGGGATGTTAAAACCATTACCCATACCCGAATGGAAATGGGAAAACATCACTATGGACTTTGTCACTGGACTTCCTAAAACTTCCAAAGGCAATAATGTTATCCGGGTCATAGTTGATCGTCTTACAAAGTCGGAACACTTCATCACTATTAGAGAGGATTTCTCTCTGGATAAGCTTTCCAGGATATATGTGAAGGAAGTGGTAAGATTGCATGGAGTACCACTTTCCATTATATATGATCGGGATCCAAGGTTTACCTCAATGTTCTGGCGAAGTCTTCAGCATACTCTGGATACAGAGCTGAGTTTCATCACTGCTTATCATCCTCAGACAGATGGTCAATCTGAGAGAACAATTCAAACTCTAGAAGATATATTGATAGCTTGCTCTATGGATTTCAAAGGTGGTTGGGATCAACACCTACCTTTGGTGGAATTTTCTTATAATAATAGCTTTCACTCCAGTATTTAGATGGCTCCTTATGAATCTCTCTCTGGAAAGAAATGCAGGACTCCAACTTGCTGGGATGAAGTTGGGGAAAGAAATCTATTAGGACCTGATCTCATTGATGAAATGGAAGAAAAGTTCAGATTTATTCAACAAAACATAAGAGCAGCTCATAGCCGACAGAAAAGTTATGCCGACAACCGAAGAAAAGACATTGAGTTTGAAGTGGGTGATAATTTTTTCTTACGAATATCTCCCTGGAAGAGGGTCATGAGATTTGGAAAGAAGGGGAAGTTGAGCCCTAGATATATTAGTCCTTTTGAAATACTGGATCGTGTTGGGAAGGTAGCTTACTGATTGGCAGTTCCACCAAATCTCTCTCAAGTTCGCGATGTCTTCCATGTATCTCTCCTGAGAAAGTACATACCTGATCCTTCACATGTACTCATCTCAGAAGTTGTACCGTTGGAGCAAGATCATTCTTTTGAAGAACAGCCGATAGAGATTCTGGATCGTAGTGAAAAAGTCCTACGAAACAAGACCACTCGATTGGTGAATGTTTTATGGAGGAACCACCAATTAGAATAAGCTACATGGGAGCTCGAGGATATGATGAGGGAGAGGTATCCTCATCTGTTTGTTACAAAGTGACGAATTTTGAGGGTGAAATTCATTTTATGGGGGGTAGAATGTAACACTGGATTATTTTATGAGACATATTTTGTTTTTATGTTATATAAATCATCAAAGGAATCATTCACTACACACATCACATTCTTGGCTTTCTTTACACGAAATCGCGACCTTCCTCGATAGCTTGCATCGTACGCAATACCGAGTTTCACTAAACAACGATATACTATTAAAATATTATTAAAACTAGTCATTATGAATAGTAAAAACCACTTTTTGAAATTTTATAAATTTTATTTATCAAAATGGACTTCATTTCTGGATTCGGAATATCGAAATTAGCCTAGGGTGAAATTTTGGTATTTTTCTGAAAACATTCAATTTTTGATGAATAGTGAAACTACTAAGTGGTACTTAAAAAACTGAATTTTTCATAAAACATAACTTTACTACTTCTGTGAATGGAATTTCCAAAATCAGAGAGACACGGTTGATGTAAGTAAGTAAAATATTGTTCAATGAGATGAAAATAATTTTTGGTGAATAGTAACTTTTTACTTTTTTACCACAATTCAAAGTAAATAGGGTAATTAAGGGTAAAAATGTTTCTATTATTACCCAAACGCGTGTCCTAATTCTATTGGATAAGTGTAATTCGACCAAAAACAACCTTAGGAATAATATATGACCATTTAGGCCCACTTTTATTAGATTAGGTCATTTATTATTAATTTATTTAAAGAAGGGATAAAATAGTTAAAATCAAAGTTTAATAAGTAAATCATTTTTAATATAAGTTTATACATTAGATAAATTAGACTATAAATATCCATTAGAAAGATAAAAAAATTTCATACATAATTTTATTTTATTTGTAATTTTTAGACATTAAATAATTTAATTTATTTATGACACAAAGATGATGCAGTAATTATCTTATTAATGAAATATTGACATAATTGATGTTATAAATACCCCAGTAAATGTAATTTGAGACTTTTTATGAATTCCAAAAAATTTCTAGGTTAATATGACATGTTAGTATTGATTTAATTTACTTTTTTCGAACTAATCATTCTATTATGATTTTCAAAAAAATCAATTACTAAATAGTGTCAAAATTGACATAAAATAGTTTTTTAAAACAAATATTATATTATTAATTGTTAATTTATTCCTAAAAATCTAAGGTTCGGAAAAATGACTTAGATAAGGTTATATATATTAATAATAAACAACATGGGGTTCGTTTGGCTTGTTATAATAAGTTTATTAACCTTATAGTGTAAGAACAAAAAAAAGACACGGTAAAAGTAAAATTATTTCACTTAATGTTAAATCTAAATGATAAGGTTAAAATAGGAACCAAAACTTGTATAAATTATATTTAATGAGAGTATTTAGACCCATCCCCACCTTAGCTTCTAAATAAATCAATTTGGGGCTATTTAAAACCGAATTTGTCTTTATAATAAAATAATATTTTTAGTTATTCCAAAGGAGCCCCTCTCCTCCCTTATAAAAGGGCACCTACTCCCCCTCTTCCTTACACCACATTGAGCATTCCAGATCGGCCAACCCCTACCAATTTCTTCTCTCCACTTCCCTACAGACATCGTAGAGGTCCTGGTCTTCTTCAATGACCAATTTTAGTGCCCTAAAAGGAGGTCTCAAAGAAGTGCTTTAAAGAAGAGGTAAGGTCTGTTACAGATTCTTCCAACTTTATTTCTTCTTCCACTTCGTCTTATTTAGTTGTTTCATTATGATGTAATAACATCAGTATCACTCATATACTGATATGTTATTATAATTATGAAACAACCCGATTTCACAATCTATTCATCCTATGGAAAACGAAATCCCCGCGCGTGCGTACGTACGGAATACCGTCTCCCTACCGTGGTGTAATCTATTTTCCACCACCACCTTACATGGATGGGTATAATGGTGAAAATAAACAACTATATATGATTATTTTAAATTGGTATTGATTCTTAAATAGAATTCATACACTCCAATACAATTACACGATCATCGTAATGATATCATCACTCGTGCGTACGTACGGAATACCGTCTCCACGATGTGATGTGATTTGTTCTACATGATCTTCATTGCATAATGATTATATAAATGAATTGAATGAATCAATATGTTATATAAGACACTAATACCATTCTATAAATGAGGTATCTATAACCTAAATAGAAGAATAAGAATTTATTCAATAAAACACGCTTAAGAACAAAAAGTAATGAACACCCGAATAAAATGTAGCAATGAAATATTACTAATAAGAGGCTAAGAGTATGGATATATATGATATTATAACAAAGATTATGATTCTATAATAATTCAATGACATTATTAAAATCATTATACAGGAGGTTCGGACACTTATGAATCAAATCTGACGTAAGGTAAGGGAAAATATCACAATCTCATTTTTATCCGAGATTGTTTATACTTTGGTATTTACTGGGGTGTATTTTATCATACACATCCATGTTTCCTCAATATGTAATATTATTTCCATCCACCTACAATTTTTTAAATCCAATTTTACCCTTCGGTGGGTTTTTAGTAAAAGATATGAAAAGAATCTTTTGTCATTTTTCGTACGAGGTGCTTTTTGACTTTTCTGACAAAAGTACAAGAAGAATGTTTTTTTAACTTATACGGAATGAATGGATTTTTAAAACATTATTTCCAAGAAGCTTACTTTAAAAGTTTTCAAGTTTATTTTTAATCAACTTTTTTTAGTTTAAAATTTTATGACATGTTAAGGAAGGAAAAATGTTTTTGATGTAGAAAGGATATTTTCCTCAAGAATGGAGTTCAAGTGTTTTATCAAAATTATTTTCCATCTAAGATAATATAGGGTTCTGTTTCTATCCCTATTATTATATTGATTTGATTATGTTGTGATGGAAATATTTTTATAAATTCCTTTATCTTATATGAATTGTTTTATGATGTCACGATGTTTAAGATTCCCATTTTTATTACACGGTTTATGCTATGATGTATGGTTTATGATTTTGTGGAACACATAAGAATGGTATCATTATGAGATGGGTGGGACCTATATCTCCCTCCAATGTATTGGGTAAATATTTTATATCTCATGAGATAGACGTGGCTGGAATGGCAGGTTAAACCGGTTCAGTGAAACAGGACTGAAACAAGGAGTGAACTCGGTTCAGAAATGGACTTTGTCCACTAAGATTGTCTTGGAAATGAGTCTTGACTAATAAGAAATGATTCTCTATGATTATGTGTGTATGCCACAAAGTTTCATGGTTTTTGTTATGATTATTGGGATTACATTTCACTACTATGATTTATCCCATGTTATGAAATTATGATCTCTTTTGCAGGTTAAGATTTCCAAAAGTTATGTTCTTATGTATATGATGTGATTGATATTTCTTTTGTTTACCCATACTGAGCATTTGAGCACACCCTTTTGTATGTTTTATTTCTACAGGTTAGGAAGAAAATTATTAAGTAGGATATGCCAAAAGGGAGTCTAGATATGATGAAATAAATGGGAGGCAAAGTAGATGCTTTATGAACCAGTTGTTTTTGTTTCCCAATTTCTAAAGACTCCATACCTATACGGTCCTTTCGTGGTTTTTTTATATGTTGTAATAAGTGTGCTTCAATTATGAAGTAATAACAATGTATGTAAATTATGGATTGTTATAGTTGGTATCAGAGGAACGGTATAGTCAACCTTTGGAAACTAGGATGTGAAAGCCTTAGTAAGAACCTTAAGGATAAGTATAAGCATAGAACACAATCTTAGTGCTTTAGAAATGGCCATGAATAACCTAGGATAAGACCTTATGTGCGAAATTTCATTCTTGATTATGTGGTTTTCCTATTATAATTAGTGTTGCTCACACTATTCTTCTTGGTTTTAGTCAATGGAGGGAACCCAAAGGAACCGTGTTAATGCGGAATGCGACGGGCAATGAAATGATTGTCCCCCTGAGCAACCAAACGTTATGGGAGATGGAATGAAAAATCTTGTAGCCATGCTCACACAACTTTCTCAAGCTAGGAATCATGTAGGACTTCCAAACGAGCAAAGGAAGGAGCAACATTCTGTTGAATCCTTCATGAGACAGCGTCCACCTTCATTCAGCGGGTCTACTGATCCATTAGTTGCTGAACAATGGATTAGTACTACTGAAAAGATATTTTCAGTTCTTCAATGTTCTGAACATGTTTAATTCATCTTATCAGTGTATTGTTTTAAGGTGATGCTGATCAATGGTAGAATATTATTAAGAATATGAGGCAAAGGGATGAAATTGAGTCCATGGAATGGGCCGAATTCAAGAACTTATTTTTCAATAAGTACTTCCCTCGTATTCTCTGAAAAAAGATGGAGAAAGAGTTTCTTGAACTGAAGAAAAAAGATGATGAATCTGTTGGTACCTATGAAGAAAATTTTACAAGACTTGCAAGGTACGCTTCTGGTATTATTATCCAACCTGAGAGTAAGATCGATCGATTCTTTAGTGTCTTAAAACCAAGTCTTCATAGGGCATTAGACATAAGGGACTTCAATAGCTACGAGGAAATCGTTCGATGTGCTCTCAAAGTCGAGATGGATATTGGGGTAACCCATCAGTCATATGGGTTTGATAGGAAGAGGAAAATGGAATTCAAAGGAAAATCAAAAGAACACACTGAAAAGAAGATGAGCTTTCCCTTATGCTCAAAGTGTGGAAATAAACATGGAGAGAGTTGTCTTAAAGGGACAAGTAAATGTTTCAAATGTGGAAAGAAAGGTCATAGGGCATTTGAATGCCACAATGATGGGAAGAATATGTCTAATGATGCAAACAAAGGAAGGGATACGCCGAATGGACCTACTACACTTCAATGTTTCAAGTGCAAGGAGATGGGGCATTATACCAATCAATGCCCAAATCCAAGGGTTGATGATGATGGTCGATGTCAACAAACTCTTAAGGCTAAAGACAGAGGAAAGTCACATGCAATTTCTATCAGCGAATTGGAGTACGATAACGATGTGGTGAATGGTACACTTACCATCCCCTCTAAAGTAGAAAATGTTTTATTTGATTATGGATCCACCCACTCCTTTATTTCTGAAGAATTTTCTAAGGATATCACCATATTACCTCAACAATTAGATGTTGAGTTAGCTGTGACAACCCCTAATGGCACCACAGTCGCATCAAAAGTTTATAATTCTTCTTCGATTGAAGTTTGTGTAAATGTGCTTCCTGCAAATCTTGTGATCCTTCCTATAGTGGAATTTGATGTGATTCTTGGCATGGATTAGCTTTCTCTACATGGATCTCATATCAATTGACAATGAAGGGAAGTCGCATTTCATATTCCGGATCAATCTATGATCGTCTATCGATGCAAGGACGAACATAACCTTCCAGTGGAAATTTCTTCCATCTTATGGGTCTTGATTCCACTAAAATAAGGTTATTTATCTCAAATGGTTGGTGATAAACTCACAATAAAGAATATGCCTATTGTACGAGAGTTTGATGATTTCTTTCCAGAGGAATTTCCAAGCCTTCCACCAAATCGTGAAGTAGAGTTTTCAATAGAACTCATACCAGGTGCTTTACCTATTTCAAAGACACCTTATAGAATGGCTCCAATTGAGTTGTAGGAATTGAAGAAGCAACTCCAAGAAAATCTTGATAAGGGATTCATACGCCCTAGTGTGTCACCTTGGGGAGCACCTGTTCTGTTTGTTAAGAAGAAAGATGGATCAATGAGACTCTGCATTGATTATCGAGAACTTAACAAGTTCACTATCAAGAACAAATATCCTCTCCCGCGCATTGATGACTTATTTGACCGACTACACGGAGCTCAATACTTTTCCAAGATTGATCTTCGTTCAGGGTATCATCAATTAAGATTCAAAAGGTAGGACATACCAAAGACGACTTTCCGTACGAGGTATGGACTCTATGAATTTATAGTGATGCCATTTGGTCTTACTAATGCCCCTACTATCTTCATGGATCTGATGAATAGAGTCTTTAGAGACTATCTTGATCAGTTTGTGGTAGTCTTTATAGATGATATTCTTGTCTATTCAAAGAGCAAGGAAGAACATGAAGATTAATTTAGAATTATATTGAAGACCCTGATAAAGGAAAAGAATTATGCCAAATTTACCAAGTGTGAATTTTGGCTTCAAAAATTTTCATTTTTGGGTCACATAATCTCAAAAGAGGGGATATCTATGGATCTAGAAAAAACAGAGGTTATCAAAAGATGGTCGAGACCAACAACCGTAACTGAGATCTGAAGTTTTCTTGGTTTGGCTGGGTATTATTGACGTTTTGTGAAAGATTTTTCACGATTATCTAATCCACTCCCCAAGTTGAATTAGAAAGGAGTTAAGTTTGTTTGGACGGAGGAATGTGAAGATAATTTCAAGGAGTTGAAAAGTAGGTTATCCAGTGCACCTGTTCTCACACTGACTTGTAGTGGAGAAAGGTTTGTGATCTACAGTGATGCATCCAAGAAGGGATTGGGGTGTGTTCTTATGAAAAATGATATGGTGATAGCTTATGCCTCATGACAGTTGAAAATCCTAGAGAAAAATTACCCAACTCACGATTTGGAGTTAGCTGCAGTAATATATGCATTAATGATTTGGAGGTATTATCTTTATGGAGAAAGGTGTGACATTTATACAGATCATAAAAGTTTAAAGTATATTTTCACACAAAAGGAGCTGAATATGCTCCAAAGAAGATGGTTGGAGATGATTAAGGATTATGACTGCTCAATCCATTACCACGCTGGGAAAGCAAACAAGGTGGAAGATGCATTAAGTCGACAATACCATGCCAGTTTATCCATGATGAGGATCACAAAAGATCTAATATTTATGGATTTACAAAGGATGGATCTTGGAATTATAATGGAAGGTGAAAAAACATATCTTTCTCAAATGAATGTTCAACCATCTATACATGTGAAGATTAAAGAGGCACAGAAAGAAGATGTCGAGTTAAAAAAGAAGGTGATAAATGTTCCTGAATTCAACCTTGATTATGATGGGATAATAAAGTTCAGGAATCGGGTTTGTGTTCCTCCCATCCCCGAATTAAAGAAGGAGCTGCTGGATAAGGCTCATAGTTATTCATTCTCTATTCATCCTGGAAGCACGAAGATGTATAGGGACCTAAAAGAGTACTTTTGGTGGGATGTCATGAAAAGAGATGTTGCTGAATATGTCTCTCGATGCTTGGATTGTCAGCAAGTTAATGCTGAGAGACAAAAGTATAAGGGGATGTTACAACCATCACCCATACCCGAATGGAAATAGGAAAACAACACTATGGACTTTGTCACCGGACTTCCTAAAACATCTAAGGCAATAATGCTATCTAGGTCATAGTTGATCGTCTTACAAAGTCTGAACACTTCATCACTATTAGAGAGGATTTCTCTTTGGATCTGCTTTCCAGTATATATGTGAAGGAAGTGGTAAGATTTCATGGAGTACCACTTTCTATTATATATGATCGGGATTCGAGGTTTACCTCAATGTTCTGGAAAAGTCTTCTGCATACTCTGGATACAGAGTTGAGTTTTAGCACTGCTTATCATCCTCAGACAGACGGTCAGTCTGAGAGAACAATTCAAACTCTAAAAGATATGTTGAGAGCTTGCTCTATGGATTTCAAAGGTGGTTGGGATCAACACCTAACTTTGGTGGAATTTTCTTATAATAAGAGCTTTCACTCCAGTATTTAGATGGCTCCTTATGAAGCTCTCTATGGAAAGAAATGAAGGACTCTAACTTGTTGGGATGAAGTTGGGGAAAGAAATCTATTAGGACCTGATCTCGTTGATAAAATGGCAGAAAAGGTTAGATCTATTCAACAACACATAAGAGCATCTCAGAGTCGAAAGAAAATTTATGCCGACAACCGAAGAAAAGACATAGAATTTGAAGTGGGTGATAACATTTTCTTACGAATATCTCCCTGGAAGAGGGTCATTAGATTTGGAAAGAAGGGGAAGTTGATCCCTAGATATATCGGTCCTTTGAAAATACTGGATCGTGTTGGGAAGGTAGCTTACCGATTGACGCTTCCACCAAATCTCTCTCAAGTTCACGATGTGTTCCATGTATCTCTACTGAGAAAGTACATACCTGATCCTTCACATGTACTCAGCTCAGAAGTTGTACCGCTGAAGCAAGATCTTTCTTTTGAAGAACAGCCGATAGAGATTCTGGATCGTACCGAAAAAGTCCTAAGAAACAAGACCACTCGATTGGTGAAAGTTTTATGGAGGAACCACCAATTAAAAGAAGCTACATGGGAGCTTGAGGATATGATGAGGGAGAGGAATCTTCATCTGTTTGTTAAAAAGTGACGAATTTTGAGGGAGAAATTCATTTTAAGGGGGGTAGAATGTAACACCCGATACTTTTATGAGAAATATTTTGTTTTTATGTTATATAAATCATCAAAGGAATCATTCACTACACACATCACTTTCTTGGCTTGCTTTACACGAAATCGTGACCTTCTTCGATAGCTTGCGTTGTACGCGATACCGAGTTTCACTAAACAACGATATGCTATTAAAATATTATTAAAACTAGTCGTTCTGAATAGTGATAACCACTTTTTGAAATTTTATAAATTTTATTTTTCAAAATGGACTTCATTTTTGGATTCGGAATATCGAAATTAGCCTAGGGTGAAATTTTGGTATTTTTCTGAAAACATTCAATTTTTGATGAATAGTGAAACCACTAAGTGGTAGTTAAAAAAACTGAATTTTTCATAAAACCTAATTTAACGGCTTCTGTGAGTGGAATTTCAAAAATCCGAGAGACACAGTTTATGTCATTAAGTAAAATGTTGTTCGATGAGATGAAAATAATTTTTGGTGAATAGTAACATTTTACTTTTTTTTTGCCACGGTTAAAAGTAAATAGGGTAATTAAGGGTAAAAATGATATTATTATTACCCTAACACATGTCCTAATTATATTTGATAAGTTTAATTCGACCAAAAACAACCTTAGGAATAAAATATTCCCATTTATGCCCACTTGGATTAGATTAGGACATTTATTATTAATTTATTTAAAGAAGGGTTAAAATAGTTAAAATCAAAGTTTAATAAGTAAATCATATTTAATATAGGTTTATACATATGATAAATTAGACTATAAATATTCATTATAAAGATAAAATTATTTCATACATAATGGTATTTTATTTTTAATTTTTTGACATTAAATAATTTAATTTATTTATGACACAAAGATGATGTAGTAATTATCTTATTAATGAAATATTGACATAGTTGATGTTATAAATACCCAAATAAATGTAATTTGAGACTTTTTATGAATTACAATAATTTTATAGGTTAATATGACATGTTAGTATTGATTTAATTTACTTTTTTTTAACTAATCATATTGTTATAATTTTCACAAAAATCAATTACTAAATAGTGTCAAAATTGACATAAAATAGTATTTTAAAACAAATATTATATTATTTATTGTTATTTTATTCATAAAAATATAAGGATCGGAAAAATGACTTAGATAAGGTTATATATATTAATAATAAACAACTTGGGGTTTTTTTGGCTTGTTATAGTAATTTTATTAGCCTTATAATGTAAGAACAAAAAAAAGACACTGTAAAAGTAAAATTATTTAACTTAATGTTAAATCTAAATCATAAGGTTAAAATAGGAACCTAAACCTGTCTAAATTCTATTGTATGAGAGGATTTCGACTCATCCCCACCTTAGCTTCGAAATAAATTAATTTTGAGCTAATTAAAACCGAATTTGGCTTTATAATAAAATAATATTTTTATTTTTTCCAAAGGAGCCCCTATCCTCCCTTATAAAAGGGCACCTCCTCCCCCTCTTCCTCACACAACTTTGAGCCTTCAAGCTCGGCCAACCCCTGCCAATTTCTTCTCTCCACTTCCCTAGAGACATCCTAGAGGTCCTGGTCATCTTCAAAGACCAATTTTAGTGCCCTAAAAGGAGGTCTCAAAGAAGTGATTTAAAGAAGAGGTAATGTCTGTTACAGATTCTTCCAACTTTATTTCTTCTTCCACTTATTATTATTTAGTTGTTTCATTATGAAGTAATAACTTCAGTATCAATCATATAATGATATTTTATTATAAGTATGAAACAACTGTATTTCACCATCTATCCATCCTATGGAAAACGAAATCACCGCGTGTGCGTACGTACGAAATACCGTCTCCACGCCGTGGTGTAATCTATTTTACACTGTCACCTTACATGGATGGGTATAATGGTGAAAATAAACAACTATATATGATTATTTTAAATTGGTATTGATTCTGTAATAGTATGCATACACTCTAATACAATTATACGATCATGGGAATGATATCATCGCTCGTGCATACGTACGGAATACCATCTCCACAATGTGATGTGATTCGTTCTACATGATCTTCATTGCATAATGATTATATAAATGAATTGAATTAATAAATATGATATATAGTACACTAATAACATTCTGTAAATGAGGTATCTATAACCTAAAGAGAATAATAAGAATTTATTCGATAAAACACGCATAAGAACAAAAAGTAATAAACACCCGAATAACATGTAGCAATGAAATATTACTAATAAGAGGCTAAGAGTATGGAAATATATGATATTATAACAAAGAGTATGATTCTGGAATAAGTCAATGACATTATTTAAATCATTATACAGGAGGTTCGGACACTTACGAAGGAAATCCGACCTAAGGTAAGGGAAAATATCACAATCTCATTTTTATCCGAGATTGTTTATACGTTGGTATTTACTGGGCTGTATTTTATCATCCACATCCATGTTTCTTCAATATGTAATATTATTTCCATCCAACTAAAATTTTTTAAATTCAATTTTACCCTTCGATGGGTTTTTAGTAAAAGATATGAAAGGAATCTTTTGTCGTTTTTCGTACGAGGTACTTTTTGACTTTTCCGAAAAAAAGTATGAGAAGAATGTTTTTTTAACTTATACGGAATGAATGTATTTTTAAAACATTATTTCCAAGAATCATACTTTACAAGTTTTCAAGTTTATTTTCAATCAACTTCTTTTAGTTTAAAATTCTATGACATGTTAAGAAAGGAAAAAAAACATTTGATGTAGAAAGGTTATTTTCCTCAAGAATGGAGTTCAAGTGTTTTATCAAAATTATTTTCCATCTAAGATAATATAGGGTTCTGTTTCTATACCTATTATTATATTGATTTGATTATGTTTTGATGGAAATATTTTTATAAATTCCTTTATCTTATATGAATTGTTTTATGATGTCACGATGTTTAAGATTCCCATTTTTATTACACGGGTTATGCTATGATGTATGGTTTATGATTTTGCGGAACACATAAGAATGGTATCATTATGAGATGGCTGGGACCTATATCTCCCTCCAATGCATTGGGTAAATATTTTATATCTCATGAGATATACATGGCTGGAACGGCATGTTAAACCGGTTTAGTGAAACAGGACTGATATGAGGAGTAAACTCGGTTCAGAAATGGACTTTGTCCACTAAGATAGTCTTGGCAATGAGTCTTGACTAATAAGAAATGATTCTCTATGATTATGTGTGTATGCCCCAAAGTTTCATGTTTTATGTAATGATTATTGGGATTACATTTCACTACTATGATTTATCCCATGTTATGAAATTATGATCTCTTTTATAGGTTAGGATTTCCAAAAGTTATGTTCTTTTGTATATGATGTGATTGATATTTCTTTTTGTTTACACTTACTGAGCATTTGAGCTCACCCTTTTGTATGTTTTATTTCCCTAGGTCAGGAAGAAGTTTATTAGGAAGGATATTCCAAAAGGGAGTCTAGATATGATGAAATAAATGGGAGGTAAAGTAGATTCTTTATGAACCAGTTGTTTATGTTTCCCAGTTTCTAAAGTCTCTATACCTATATGGTTCTTTCGTGGTTTTGTAATATGTTGTAATAAGTGTTCTTCAATTATAAAGTAATAAAAATGTATGTAAATTATTGGTTGTTATAATATGTTTCTGCATTACATGAACCTTCTCTATCATCTCTTGCACAAGATCAAGTCCAAGGAGCTTTCTTTATCCAACTTCATCACAACAAGTTGGAGTTCTACATGACTTTCCGTACAAATCTTCATATGGATCCATCGGAATACTCAACCAGAAGATATTGTTGTATGATAAATCATCAAATGGTATATATTGATCCCATCCACCTTCGAATTGTAAAGATCAGGCTCTTAGCATGTCTTCAAGAATATTAATAGCATTTCAGATTGGCCATCAGTTTGGGGGTGATAAGTTATGTTGAAATTTTATTCAGTACTCAAAGAAAATTGAAGACTCCTCTAGAATATAGATGTGATCATTAGATGATGATTAGAGACAATAAAGAGTGGAAAACCATGAAGTCTCACCACATCCTTCACATATATCTATGCAAGTTTATCAAGTGATAGATCTTCCCTAATAGAGATAAAATGAAATGTATTAGTGAGTCGGTCAACCACAACCCATATCGCATCATTTCCCTTAGATGTGTTTGGGAGACCCAAGGAAATGTTCATAATGACATTCTCTCATTTTCACATGGGTATATGAAATGGATTTATCATCCATTTAGACATTTATGAATCTTCCTTAACATGTTGATATACTAATCACCTTGATATATATTCCGCAATCTCCTTCTTCATGTTATCCCACTAGAAGTGTTCTCGTAGATCACAGTACATCTTGGTAATACTATTATTGATAGAGAACGTTGATCTTGGAGAATTATCTAATAGCTCCTTCTTTTTCCTGGGTAATGAAGGAACAAAAAGCCACATTTAAACATGAATCCCACCATCATCGTCGATATAGAACTCATGCAGCTTCCCTTACATTACTACATTCATCTTATTTTATAACTCCAGGTCATCTTGTTGTTCTTCCTTAATCTTCTCTTGGATAGATGGTTTCACAGTCATTTGGGAAAGGTAGGATGTATCCCCTACCCTGATGATTTCAAAATCTATCCTTCACATATCCAAGAAGATAGGTTCATTCCCATTCTATAACATGGATAAAGTTGAAGGTACTTTTTTCATAGAGAATTAGCTACCTTGTTCACCTTTCCAATATAAAATTGACCAGAGTATCATAATCCTTGATTATCTCTAACCATCTCCCTTGACACTTGTTGAGATCCATTTGTATGAATATATACTTTAAACTATTGTGGATGGTGTATATGTCACACATATCACCATAAAGGTTGTACCGCCATATTTTCATGGAAAAAAATCATGGCTGCTAGCTCTAGATCATGTGTTGGGTAGTTCTGCTTATCGATCATCAACTTTCGTGAGGCATAATCTATCACATTATCCTTTTCATGAGTATTTAACTCAATCCTTTCTTTGAAACCTTGATTTATATGACAAAATATTCTCTAATTTTTTGTAGTGTGAGCACAGTTTTCGTGATCAAACTTCTCTTTTGCTTCTTGAAGCTTCCCTAATATTCTTCCATCCATAAATACATTACCCCTTTCCTTGTCAAATAAGTTTTTAGGCTTGACAATAATGACATGTTTCTCACAAAATATTTATATTACTAGCTAATCCAAGAAAACTATGGATTTTTGTGACACTAGAGGGTCTGGGCCATTACTAAATCACCTTTGTTTTTGAAGGGTCCACATAAATTCCTTCACTTATGATTACATTCCCCAAGAAATTTAATTTCTTCATCCAAAATTCACACTTGTTGAAAATTTTGTACAACTTATCCTTTATCAAAGCCTTCATGATAAGTCTTAGATGTTCTTCATGTTCCGCCTTGATCTTAGAGTATATAAGAATATCATCAATAAACACTACAAAAATTGGTTGAGGTAATGTCTAAAGTCTATATTCATCAAATCTAGGAAGAATGAAGGGGGATTATTATGTCCTAAGGTAATCACCAAAAACTCATAGTTCCCATACCTTGTATGGAAGGAAGACTTTAGAATATCTTCTTTCTTCACCTTTAGCTAATGATATCCAGAATGAATATCCACCTCTGAGAAGTATTGATCTCCTATTAACTAATTGAAAATGTCTCCAATCCATTGAATATGTTACTTTTCAATTATAGTGATCTTGTTAAGTTCCTAATAATTTATACACAGCTGCATTGTTCCATCCTTCTTCATCATAAAGAGCATCGGTGCATCCCATGGTGATACACTAGGGAGTATGATAAATTGGTCAAAATTCCTTTGCAAATTATTCTTTAACTCCTATAGTTCTATAAGATATATCCTATAGGGGCACTTTGATATAGGAGTAGCTCTGGGTATGAGTTCAATTGATAACTCTACCTCATAATCCATGGGATTTCTGGGTAACTCTTTGGGAAATTCATAACTGTTTTCCCTCACAATGGGAATGTCTTCAAACATGATTCTCTTCTTTATCTCATTCATTTTAGCTATAAATTATTTCTCATAAGGTATTAATATCCACTCTTCAGGAAATGATTCCAAAAGAGATTCATCTTCCTCCATGCATTTGTAATGAATTGTAGGATGCTTTGGGATGTGAAGAGTGATCTCCCTTTCTCAACAGTTGATGTTGGATTTGTATAATGATATCCAATACATGCCCAAAATAGAATGAAACTCTAAAAAAGAATTTATTCAAAATATTTTCTAGGTGTTTTAGTCCACAACATTAACTATGGTGGAGTTATAAACCATGGATGCAAAAATTTCTCCATTCGATGTTCTCAGTGATAAATTTTCCTCCAAATTTTGAGATGGTGTTTGAATAGTTCTACTAAACTAGAATGATATGAAAAAATTCATAGAACCAGAATCAAATAGTATGTTTTCTACCATTTAATTAATAACTAGTGTACTTGTCGCCACATCATTGTACAGCTCTACCTCAGTAGTAGTGATAGGATAATCTCTCCCTTAATGCTTTTCAGGTTTTTATTTATTTCCTCCACCAACCCTGGGATTTGGGATGTTTTTAGAATAACAATTATGCACATTATAGTTGTAATGCTACACAATCAGTTGAGCATTGATCTGAACCTTCCTTTATTCCTCAACATTAGTGGGATTTTTCATATCCCTTCGACAATTCTTGGCTAGATGACCAATCTTCCACAATTGAGGAAATTCTTGGTTCAATTTAAATAGTTCCCAAGATGCTTCTTCCCACAAATTTTACAAGTGGGATATTCAGGATTCATTCCACTATGGTATTTGATTACTGAACTACACATGTTGTTCTCAATTTTCTTCTTCTTTTCACCAGGCCCACGAGACCACTTAGAGTCTCCCATCTCTATTTCAACAATGAGGAAACAACAGAAAACCTCATCATAACTGTAAAAGTCTTGAATTTCTAAAATTTTTCATAGCCTCAGTTTAGTCTGCTAAATAAGTGATCCTCCTTTCTTTCAGTTTTCATGAAACGTATATAGGAATACCTGTTAAGCCATGTAATGTTTTCTTCATATTCCCTGATGAAATCATATTCCTTTTGCTTGAGTAAAAGGAACTCTCTTTATATTTTGAGATGGAGGGTTTGAGGAAAATATTTATTAAAAAACATCCTCTTCAATTCATCTCAATCAATGGAATCAATTTCCTCCTAGGGATTCATATTCTTGATCAGTTTCCACCACTGACCAGCTTCCTCATCAAAAAGATAGACCTCCAGAACATTTTTTTTTATTCTCAGCACATGAGGATGGACAATATCATTTCGATAGAGTTAATCCACTGTTCCGCGAGGAGGGGATTAGAAGAGTCTCTAAATATGGGAGGCTTTTTCTGCATTAAATATTATATAGCAACTTTCTCTTTACTTGGAGAAGGAGGTAGTTCCACATGCTTCAAGTTATTATTCGTAACATTAGCCAGCTTAGTAAGTAATGTCATGAATTTTTGAGCACCCGTTCTCATCATATCATGGACATCATTAGGGAAATCTTTACATTTCCTATCACGTTGGTTATTATAACATGATATTCTATTTACCACTATTAACTAAGAAAAATAATAAACAATTTTATGGATTTCATACTTATCTATTGGGTATAAAAAAGGAAACTTTGAACTTAAGTGGATAAACATGTAAAGAATAATTATATCCTAACTTTTGATTCCTTATATTTAAATCTAGGTTATCCATGATCTATTTCTTAACTTATATTCTTATGGGATTTTTTCCCTTAATAATGGTATATAATAAGCTCAAGAATTCACTAAATCATATCCCATGGGAGTGTCATAACCAAGAGTGCATCAAGGCCCGTTGTCATGCACCAGTTCTCGTTCAAGTCTTTCTCAAAGTAGTGTTTCGGGTTTTACCCCTAGATACATATGTGCCAGATCTGCCTCTACCTACTCATATCCGAACAGGGGTGTATTTTCTTGACAAACTAATTAAAAAAATACTCACCAAAATTTATGGATTTTTTTTCATATACTTAGTCTCATCCTTAAGGTTCTCATTATGGTTATCTATTCATAATCTCCAAAAATAACTACACTACCCTATAATACCAGCTATAGTGACCAAAGAATTTTACATATAACAATACATGATTTTAAACATAATTATACATCAGAGTACAAGCCAAGGATCGTTAAGTATACTGTATTGGAAGACTAGGTTCATAATATATAACCCTGGGATTAAAAAACCTTCATTATTTAATCTTCATAAAGAGATTTTAACATACTTTAAGCCCTTACATATTCACAGGATAACATGGGGATAACATGAATAAAGGGATGTGCTAAAAATCCCAGTAAGTTAATGAAAATAAGAATGAAGATTATGCACATGAGTTAGGAGGAATGACATAAAGATACCCAAAGCATGGAACATATGAAATCATAACATATAAACATGGGATTATATGAACCTGGAATCATATAAATGTGGAAAAACATAAAACAAGCCTTTAGTATGGGTCAAGGATAACAACTAATCTCATTTTCCTTAGTATTACAGGGCAAGGCTAACCACCAATCCTATTTCCCATAGCATCACAAGCTAAGGCTACAAGACCATTGCACATAGCATCTCATGAGACTTAAATTTACCCAATGCATTGGAACACTATTTCGGTGCACCCATATTACTTTTAAAGAACATGTTTTCTACATAATGAATCATACATAATCAATCCTATATTAACAGAGGGGATTCCCATGGAAAGAATTTGATACCATAATCATGACATAATGCATAACCAATGGGTGTATCATGACGATTTCCAGGAAAAAAGGAATTATAAAAGTACATAGTCTATTATAATGTAATATAGGTATATATAATGGTAAGTTATTTCAAATATAAGTGACAACATGTAAGAAATGTATTCGAGAAATTTTTGCATTAAAACATTTCCTTGCGGTTTTATGGAAAATAATATAAAGCTTTTAAAAAAGTAAAGGGAATAATATTTTATATAAAACCATAATTGAACCAAGAAGGTTTTCATAATAAAAAAGACTGATTTTATAAAGAAATTATTGTATTTAAATAGAGGATATAGTATACTTGAAACTGGGTAAGAATTCGAGAAGTTCCCTTAAAATAAGTTTGCTTATCGGAAAGTATTGAGGAGTGATTCACTGAAAAGCATGTATATCCCCAAAAGATAATGAGGGATGGATATAGAAACATGAATTTGGAGCATTTAAGAAGAATTTATATGTTTTACATACAAAAAAAGATATCTAAATTTGGGTAAAAAGAATGATAGAGAAACTTGTAGGAATAATGAAGGTTCAGGTAGAATTTATTACAGATTATTAGCATGGTATTTGGTGTACCTAAAAGAGCTTTATGCGAGGGAAAATGGGTTTATCATCACTTATAAATAAAGTGGTACATATGTGGGATATGAAAAAATTATACCCCATCATTTGGGATTACACATAAAAAAGGAAAATCATAGAGGAAAATCTTGATTAAGAGAGAAATGGGGGGGGGATCCCTTACCATAATTTCGGCTTAATTTCATTTCTTATGTACCTCATGAATAATAAATATTTGTTTTTCAAAATAATGATATAAAAGATAATTTTTGTAATTTTATAAAAATATTTATCAATTATATTCATTGGATTTTATTTCATGATTTTCGTTGATGAAAATGAAGCGTTTTGATATCATATTTTACTTAAAAATTTCCCTTCTTACGACAATTTCTATTTTTATAAATTGTAATTTATAAATTAGTTTAGTTAGTTCCAGAAGAATATAATACATGTAATTTTATATTAATATATTTTATATAATTTATATTGTACATACATGAAGGTTTTTATAATAATTATCTTGGTAACATTTCCGTAGATGGTTAATCGACCTTTACCAGGACGTTGTCAATAGTGTGAGAAAGGGAAGTGTGACATTTATATTTTTCATTAATATGATAATTACAGTAGGTTAAAATCATTAATATAATGTTAAATTACTTCATAATAAATTTTTTATCATATGTTTTTGGAAGCGGTAGTGTAAAAGAAAAAAAGAATAAAGGAGAGAAGATTTAATAGTCTTACTTTCTCCTTGGTGTAGCTCCTCTTGTGTGAAACTATAACTCCCTTGGTGATTGGAGTTGGAGGGCTCCAAAACGTCCCTAAGTATTATAAGAGTCTTGATAGGTAGAACATGGGTAGATATTCATCTTAGTAAAGGATGAGAGTATTGGTTTCCAAAGGGGAGGAAGAGGGGTTATTTATACTTGAGGATGGGGTGTTTTTAGATTAAAATATTCAATAATTTAATGAAGCAATTTAGGATATATCGGTTATGTGAAAAATAATATTTTTACAATTAACCCAAAAATTAATGTATTTCCGAAAAATCCCAAAAATTCAACCTAACTACTTTTTTACATTTAGAATCGAAAAATTATTTCAATTTTTCAAAAATAATTTTCTAAAATTTATTAATTTAAATTTTAATTAAAATCATAATTTACTTGAAAAATAATGTTTTTAATAATAAAACTGACATTATAATGCTTTCAAAAATTACATAAGGTATTATAAAATTATCTTCACACCATAAAACAAAAAAAATTTAGTTTAAGAACACATTTGATGAAAATAAATTTTCTTATAATGTAATTAATAGTAATTAATTATTTATGTCTTACAAAAAATACTAATACTTTTACTACTGTCAAATTTCCACTTATAAGATTCCTAAATTTTATTTAATCATTCATGGGTAAGATTATTATTATTTTGGATGATTTACTACTCATAAGGGTAATATTATTATTCATAAGTGTAGGTTACTATTTATAAGGGTAGGTTATCATTGAGAAAAAAAATATAGTTTCTTTATCGGACTCAAAATAGCTTACTGATTGTAACTATGTATGTCAGATTTTTGAAATTCAAAACATATAAGGGGAAAATTTATGTTTAATGGTCACATAGTATTTAGTATCATGATATTTTATTGAGCTTCCTAATACTATAGGTCATAATAATAATAATTTAATTCCATTGATAAAAATTTGGGCCATTACAACTGCCTTGAGGTAAGAGATCCCCTCAAATCGCCTTTTTCTTTCAGTTATGGCCTTCCCCTCTCTAAACCACTTTTTAACTCTCATTATGGTTATAGATTTATTATAAATTATTTATATATATTTCTCTAATGTATATATATAGATTATTTTCCTTTCATTTGATGGAGCAATACATTCCTTACATTTATTTCTCAAATGACTGCATTATGAAATTTCCATAGATAATGATATGAGGATAGATAATACAACCCATTAATTTTTCGTGGGTAATTATTTTATTTATGACTTAATATTGATTTTATTTTTTTGTCATGCATAATAATGATCATGTTTTTATGGGTTCACCACCATATTACTCCAGTGCATTGGGTAAATCTTTTTTCTCATGAGACGTTATGTATGTGATTATGGAGTAAACCTATTCCATTATGGGACTTTTTTCATCATGTTATATTGTCTATTTACTTTGTCTTGACTCATTTTTATATCATGTTATATATTTATTCCACATTTCTTATGTTTTTATGATATTATGATTCCATGTTATTTTTGTTATTCTTTTATATGCTTACTCATGCGCCTTCTATTTTATTATATCTTGTTATACATATGACTAATACATTATGTTTCCTTATAATTCTTATTCTATAACTATGATTTTTAGCTCACGTATTTATTTTATGTATTCCACATGTTATCATATGTTGTTTTTTGGGATCAAATCTATAAAATAGGTCCTTATAGATAAAATAATAAGGATTCTATGTTTTAGTTTATTTTTGATGTATTATGAACCTAATATTCTAGAGAAACCTGGACTCATGATATTTAGGTTGTACTTATTGGTTATTTATGTTTAAAAAACATGTAATAATATGTGTAATAAGATTGGGCCAATATAGATGGTATCACAGAACGTTTTAGTTTTTTTTAGTGATTAGGACTTGGATAATTTAGTGATCTCCCTAGGGATAAGTCAATGTGTAAGAAAATTTCCAATAATTTTTGTGAAGGATTGAGTGAGTTGTTTATAAGAAATTACATCCCTATCAAGATAGCACAAGTTTATGTGGCTCTATTACAGTTGTACATATGGGTAATAAATCCTAAAATGGTCATGGGACATTGAATCAATTTTTACTTGGTGTATGATAAAGATTACATTATTCACTCCTAGTTTGTTACTCCCAAAGGTTATATTTTGTAAATTAAATACACTTTACAAAATATTATGAAGGGCCTGATAAAATCATTAGGATAGAAAACCTAATAGTAAATATTACCATGGATATCTTATATTGAAACCTAGATAATCATACGTTAAGATCTAATTATCGTTTATAAATTATTATTTCTAGGTTTATATGTTTACCTTTTGTGTGTGAATATATTCACATATTTGTTTATTATTTTTAGTTAATTGTGGGAAATAGGGGAAACCATTACAACCACCACAGTGATAGGAAATATGACGATTTAACTAATGATATTCCTAACCTTATGTGAGTGGGAGCTGAGAAATTCCTTGATGTACTCAATCAATTAGATAACATTTTAAATAATAACTTTAATAATGTGGAACACCCTTATCCTCTTAAGAAATAGAAAGTTTTACACAAGTATTTTATGTGATAGAGGCCTCTTACATTTAGTGGATCTTTTGATCCCTTCATCATGGAATAATATACTCTATTTAATATATATTATTTGTTATTTAATTCCTATACAAAAATAATGTTGTGGTGGTCGTTTATCAAATTGAGGGGGGAGTCAATCAGTGGTGGACACAGATCAAAAACACATATTCAAAAGAGGATATTGATTCTATGAATAGGAAGACTTGAAGGACATATTTTTCAATAAATATTTTCCAGGAAGTCATCATATTAAAATGAAGAAGGTGTTCTTTAGTTTGATGTAAAATTAAGATGATTCTATCAGGTAGTATAAAGACAACTTCAATTAGATTGAAGTGTATTCCTATAGGTTAGTCCTCAACACCAAAATGTAAAGTTGAATTATTCTTTAGTGGATTAAATCCAAGTCTGTGAAAATATTTTTTTATTCAAGAATTTTATAGTTATGAATATATTTTTTGGGATGCCCTAATGTTTGAGATAAATATTATAGAATCTTAGTGGTCTTGCAGGGATAGAGGTAAAAAGAGTAAAATGGGGTTTTCTTTAGAAGTATAAAGGGATAAATCACATAGAGGAATGAAAATACAACTTTCTAATTATCCAAACTATGGGAAGAACCATCCTGGAAACCATCTTATGGGAGCTAGATGATTTTTAAAATGTGGAAAATATGGGTATCAGGCTAATAAATATTAAAGGGAAATAATGAAACCAACTAGTGTGGAAGAAAGAAAATAAGGTTTGTATCAAAAATATTCATGTGGTGTAGTGTTTCAATTGAAACAAATATGGGAATTACTAAATCCAATTTCATAATCCAAAGGCTTTTAGAGACAATCAGTGAAAATATCCTCAAAGTCTTAGAGAATTATAAATAGAATATGATATCACTGGGACTGAGGTGGACTCTAATAACGAGGATGTGACTAGTACACGAGTTATGCATTCATGAATAGGAAAAATAATTTTGATTATGATTTTAATAATTCATTAATATCAATCAAGTTCAGTAGAACTATTAAAACACCATCTCAAAATATGGGGTTTGAGCTATCTATGACAAAATAAAATAGGGCAATGGTTTCATCCCAAATATAAAACTCCTCCACAATAAATTTTTTTGTACTAAATATTTTTGAAAATCTCATATTACTTCTTTTATTGGAGTTTTACTCTATATTGAGATTGAATTGGTTGTAATTATATAAATAAAACAACAACTACAATGATAGGGAGATCACTCTTCACGTCCAAATTCATCCTCTAGTTTTTTTAATTATAAATAAGATGATGAATCTTCCATGGAATATTATTTTCAAGCATTGATATTATTTCCATAGGATCAAGCATATCGATCCCAAATGATTTAGAAAAATGATAGAATCATTCTTGTAGACATACCCATTATGAAGGATTATACTGATGTATTTCCCGAAGAGTTGTCATTTCTTTATCTAGGATGAGAGGTAAAGTTATAAATCAAAATTATATATTGATATCTACCAATATCTAATAAAACATGATGAATGGAAACCGTTGAGTTTGAAAAAATAAAAAATAAGCTATAAGAAAATCTATAAAGGGGGTTTAGGCATCTTATTGCTCCACCATATAGTGTTCCAGTCCTATTTTTCAATGAGAAGAGTGGGAAATGTTCCTCTACATTGATTATCATCAACTAAAAAATCATGATTAAGAAAAATTATTTCCTACCATGGATAAAAAACATGTTCAATCAATTTTGTGGGGCCCATTTTTTCTCTAATTTTGACCTTCGGTAGGGATATCACTAATTAATGGTGATGAAAGAATATATTCCCAAAACTACCTTCAAAATAAGGTATGTACATAATGAGTTCATAGGGATGCAATTTAGACACACTAATTCTCCAACCATTATTATTTACTTAAGTAATATAGTCTTTAGGTATTTCCTTGAAAAATTTGTGTTATTATATATATTTTTTATTCTAATATACAATAAATGTGAAGAGTAGCATGAGGTGAATTTTAATATAGTTATAAATACAATGTGGAAAGATAATATATATGAAATGTAGAGTAAATGTGCGTTCAATATAAAGTAAGTATAATTATTAGGGAATATTATCACCAGAAAATATATATCTATATACCCTTATATGAAAATGGAAATTTAGGATTATCCTAGAGAAACATATGTAATGATGATTTGTAGTTTCTTTTGACTAGCTGGGTATTACTGAAGATTTGTATGAAACTTCTAATGATTTACAAACCAATTAAACAAGGTAACTCGGAAGGAAGAAATGTTTTCTAGACTTGTAAATGTTAAGATATATTTAATTAAATGAAAACGAGCCTTATCACATCACAAGTACTCATGTTTTCCTCAAGTTGGCATATATTTTTTGTTTACAGAGATGATTCAAAGAAGTGTTTGAGATTTTAAATAATGTATTACAGTAAAGTGATATCCTACACCTTAAGAAAGTGGAATTATAATGAACAAACCTATCCAACACATGATCTGGAGTTAGTAATGGTGAAATTTCAAATGGAAATCTAGTGACATCATCTCTATAGGGAAAATTTTGAATGATATATGGATAATAGGAGCCTAAAATATATATTCACTTCGAATGAAATAAATGTGAAGCAGTGAAGATAGTTTGAGTTGATTAAGGACTATGAATACTCTATCTATTACCATCCATGGAAATCAAACAAAGGGAAGTATTCTTTGATTATGAATGATCTTGTGACCTTATCATTTATAATAATAGGAATGATCCATTATTATTAGACTTGAAAAAGGATAGAGATGGAAATAGTAAAGGATATAGAATCATCATTAGTTTCTTAAAGAATTGCTCAACTATCCCTTTTAAATACATTAATGTGTTATCAATAAGATGATGTGAAAATTAAAAAAGTGTAAGCTTTATGAGTAAGGAAATATTGAGAGTTCAAAATTGATGAAGAATGAGTTGTATGATTTGGTTCGTGACTATAAATATCACAAAATCCTAAGATTGAGAAAGATCTGTTAAATGATGCACATAACTTGACCTTTTCTATCCACCTAAGGAGTATGAAGATGTATTGAGATATCTAAGAACACTATTAGTGGAAAGGTATACAGAAGGAGATCATGAAATGTTCATCATAGTGTCTAGTATGTCATAATGTGAATGGTTAAAGGAAAAAAATAAAAATGGTATAATGAAACCATTAACTAAACCTATATAGAAATGGAAAAACATCACCATATACTTTATCACTGGTATTCCAAAGATAAAAAGAGGAAATAATTCCATATGGGCTATCGTGGGTCTCCTTATAAAGACTGATCACTTAATTACAATTTGAAATTACTTATCACTTGATTGAATTGTAATGATATACATCATAGTGGTGGGGAGGCTTCATGAAAAACCACTATTTATTGTATCTGATTGAGATTCGTGATTTACATTCATGTTCTGGAAGAGGCCATTACATTGTCTAAATGCTAAGTTGATCCTCAGTACAACTTATCACCCCCAAACTAATGGAAAATATAATAAAACTATTTTGACACTAGAATACATGTCGAGAGCATGTTTAATCGAGTCATCATACAATAATAGCTTTAACTAAAGCATCCAAATGGGTTTTTATGAATCCCTTTATGGAAATAAATATAGAATGAAAAAATGTTTTGATGAAGTTAGTGACTATAATATTTTCATACCTAAAATGGTTAATGAAATAGTAGAAATAGATAAGACCATTCAATAACACGTCAGGATTGCTCAGTTTTGGCACAATAGATATACTGACAATTATTGATGAGACTTATATTTTGAGGTCAGGGATAAAGTTTTACTCCGCATATATCCATGAAATAAAGTGATGTGATTTTGAAAGAAGGCATACAGAATCCTTAGGTACATCATCCTTATTTTAATTCTCAATCCCATCAGAGTTTTGGCTTATTGACTGACACTCCCACTAACCATTTCACAAGTACTCGATGTATTCCATGTTTCCCTCTTGAGGAAATACATACTATATCACTCACTTGTAAAAAATTCATATGTGGTAAAACAAGAAAATTAACATTATTATAAGGATAATCTACAGAATATCTTGAAATTTAGAGATAAATTTCTATACAACAATTAAGATCGTTTGGTTAAATTTCTATGTTGGATCCAAAATACGAAAGGCCTCCATGAAATCAGAAGAAGCCATGAAGAAGAAGTAACCTCACCATATTTTACCTTAGTATTTATTTTCAAATTCAAAAGGGTAATTTAATTAAGGGGGGAATAATATAATATCTAGAAATTTTAATTAAAAAATAAAATTGTTTTCAATAGCTTATAGAAAATGAAAAATCGAGCCTAAACAAACCATAATTACTTAAATATGACTTTTATAAACAAGGCATTAAATTAGAGTTTAGGAATAATGAAAACTAATTTATGAAATATTTATAAATTTATTACTCAATAAACATTTATTAATAAATTCTTATTAAATAATAAAATGATTTTTTAAAAAAATTATTCTTTAAAAAAATTTCTTTAAAATGATTTTTATGGGTGTTCTAATAAAAATTATAATTTATTTCATAAACATTTTTAAAAGATAGATTTTTAAATTAACAAAAAAAATTAAATAAACATTTAAAAAATAAATTAAGGTGAATTTTTGGTATTTTTCTAAAATGATCGATTTTCTAGTGAATAGCCAAAATTACTAATTCTTCAAATACTGACATTTATTTTAAATAAATAAATTAGTTTAAAATTAAAAATATATTTTGGATATGGTATTAAATTTACATATTATAAATATTATTTATAATAACCTAATAAATTTCATTTGAATCATAGAATTTCATTATTTTATTGTAAATTTATTTTTATGCTTAAAAACATGATTTTCTTCAAATAGTTTTGAAGTTCATAAACTTTATCAATTTTAATTAATTAAAATAACCTCTAGAAATGAAATATATAAATTAAAAAATATTATATATATATATATATATTAATTTAAAACCATAAAATGATAACTTATATTCATCAAGTTAATATAAAATCACCTTTTTCTTGAAAATACATTTTCCAGAAAAATGTTTTTTGTCATCTTTTACCAGATTAATTTTCAATTAAATCCTAAAAAGTATGTGAATTTAATTTCATAAAATTCAATAAATATTTATAATCATAATAATTTATTTATTTAATAATTTTAACATAATATGTGTTCGTAATGAATTATAAAAACATTAAAAAATTAATTATTGTGGTTGAGAATAAAATAAAGATTTGCACATTACATAGTCTCATGCTAAAATTAATTTTCCACAAACATAGTAATTTTATTTGATAAATTTTTTAAAATATTTATATTCACTAGTTTCATATTATATAATAAGGCTCCTTTTAATTTTAGTCTTAAAGTATAAATTAGATAGGTAAAAAACTAGTTAACGTAGTGAAAACTAAAATGGTGAAAGTGTGTAACCAAAGAGAAAAGTGAATATAATGTTCAAAATATTTCTAATTTTTAACTTTTTTAGGTTTTTGTAGAACTTAATTTCCATACACTACAAAATTTATCAACTTTTTATACATTTTTCATGAGAGTAATATCCCATTATTGAGTAATTTTTGGTATTTAACAAAATTTCACTGCTTCCCACTTATAAAACAGAACCTCCTCTCCAATTCACAACATACATCAAAATAATTTTGGTTACAAAAATATATAACCAAATCCATTACTTAATTCCCTTATATATTCCTATAATCCATTTTATAATTTGAAAACCCTCCTTGGAGTGATTTTGGGGAAAACCTAAAGATGTTTTTTGAAGAAGAGGTATTGTTTTTGACCGATTTTTTTTATTTCTTCTTCTGTGTCCTTAAAATATATTTACATTATTCTAATAAAATATTATAATTTCCCCCATATATTTTTATTATTTTATGTTAATGGTATATCCTATATCCATCTTCTCTTATATCAAATGGGAAACAAAACAATCGTCCATGTGTAGAATGTATTACCGCCTCATGAACTGATGTAATTCATTTTACATCATTGCCTCTCATATATTTTTATGATGATTGATTTAATTAAAATATATGATATTAGTTAAAAAATATCCATTAATTAAAATTATTATATCATTTATTTTAATACATTTCCATTCATAAAAAATAATAATTTCATCAGTGCACATGTTTTGATTACAACCTCCATTAAGTATTGTGATTTGTTTTTCATTAAGGGAGAACATATATAGGATATATAAGTGTATTTAAAGAAATAATATTATATATATGAAATAATTATCTTCATTTAAAGGTAAAATAACACTTAAATTATTTTCATCATGATCATTGAAAAATTGAAATGATACTATTGCATATGTATGACCCGTTATCTCCAAGATTGTAACATAGTCCATTTTTCTTAACCATAGTTCATGGTTGGTTTTAAAAGATTAGTTTATATATAAAAATTTTAATTATGTCCTGATTATTATTTTATAGATGAATAATTAATAATATCCATGACCTTATTCAACTTACTAATGTGATTTTTCACATATAAGGAAAATATCATCAAAACATCCAACATGATCCTAAATTAGTATGTAATTGAATATAACAAGAAAATAATTAAATATAAAGAATAATAAAATTTAAAAGGGTTATTAATAAATTAAATAATCAAATTATTATTATTATTTATAAATATTTTGAATTCAAAAGATAGGTCAGTCTTGAGGTAAGGGATCTCTCTAAACGAACCTTTTCATCGAGTTCTAACCATTCTATCTCTAACTCACTGTCTCTCTCAAAAAATATGGAATTATTATAAATTATATATATATGTATATGTATATATATATCTAAAATATATAAATATATTATTATCTCTTCCTTTAATTGGGTTATACTATTTTCTTTTCTCAAATTCCTTCATCATGAAATTTCATTTGATTTTGATATAAGGCAATAATATAAAACCCGTTCTCTTTCCATATATAATTATTTTGTTTATGCCTTAATATTGATTTCATTTTTATGTAAAACATAATAATAAAAAATTTATCATGGTTTTGACCAAATATAACTCCAATTCATTGGGTAAATATTTTTCCTCACAAGATTTTATGTATGGGATTATGGGGTAATGATAATCCATTATGGGACTTTGTCTATCATATTATATTGTCTAGTAAATTCTACATGACTCATGTTTTGGTCATGTTATATATTGTTTCTACATTTAATAGGTTTCTATGATATTTTTTTACCATATTACTTATGTTATGCTTCCATATGATTACTCATTATCCTTAACTTTTATGATATCATGTTATACCATTGACTCGAAAGTTCTGTTTCCTTATCATTTGTATTCCATAGATGGATTTTTAGCTTACCCATTTATTTTATGTATTCTCAATATGATCAAATTTAGTTTTAGTAAATTAAATGGATTTAGGATATCATTTTAGGGAATAAAATAAGTATTTAAATTTTTAGTTTCCTTTTTATGTATTAGGAGCCTTGTCTTCCAAATATACTTGGCCTTATAATATTTTGGTTCTAAATATTGGTTATTTATTTTAAAAAAACATATAATAATATGTGTAAGTGGAATGGTTATCTATAAAAAACCCCATAATTTCAACCCAAACACTATTAAAAACTCATATCTAGCATAACTATGTATTGGGATTCTAAAAAGAGCATCCCTAAAATATTTTTCTCCTTTGTAGATGAGATAATTGAAGTAGTAAGGTATAGATTTCTAATGGATCCTACCTAGTTTATATTTCTTTATGTTATTTTATTCAACCTCAAATTCTTTTTCACTATATTAAAATAATAATTTCAGTATCATTATTATACTATTATGTGTTTATTGTGATGTTAAAAACATTTTCCATATTTCCTTTTTCCATTAAAAAAATATTGATTGTGTATGTGTGGACTACCACCTCTATGAATAAACATTTTTCGTTTTTCATGATCACAATAATTCATGGTTTTAGTTTATATTTTATGATTATATATGGTGTATATATATTTATAATTAATATATATCGTTAATATGGTTTTTTATGGGTTTCATAAAAATTAATGAATGTTATAAGGTAATCTATCGATATTTGGAAATAACCCAAAAATATATCATCGTTATTTTTATCTTCATAAAACATGACTTAAACTCCCATGTTATGGAATTAAAACATTATCAGTGCTTAAAAAATCAATTAATTTACATTTAATGTTATAAAAATTATGATCGTTTTGAGAAAAAGGAATATCTACACCACCTTTACAATCCTAGTTCAAAACAGTCATGATTCTTGACACCAAATATTAAAAGGAGATTGAAACAATCTACTTAATGAAGTGAATTTTTATTAATGAAGAGTATAAATGGAAATGTATATATCAATAATTTTCTTAAATGTGTAATTACAAAATTTATCTTTATTATACAAGATCCTAAATAACTAGGGTGGAAATCAAGGGTAAAGGTAAGGGACTTGGTAACTCAAACTCTTTTCACTGAGTTATCAAAATTTTTATTGGACTTCATTTTTATAAAACATTTCATTTTGAATGATTTTATCGCTTTTATTTATAGGGAAAGTGAGTTTTTAATCCAAATAATTTTTCATGAAATGATTGCTTTTTAGTTTTTAAAAAAAAATGCATTCTGAAAAGATACTTGTATTAATGGATTTTACATCAATCAATACAAAAAGTTTTCAAGAAATATATTTTCAAATTTTTTTTCATTTTAATATCTACCCCCAAATTAATATACTAACCTTTGAGTTATGTTTCATGTTTCACCCTATATTTTTCTTTTATAATGTGATTAGTTTTTTATCAAGTTTTAGGTATTAATTTACTTATTTCATGATGTCAAATTATCCCATTTGGATGTTTTAAGAAACATAATTTATTTCCATGGGTTTTTTTATAAAAATTGAATGGTAATTATTAGGAATAATTTTGAAATCCATTTTACATACATGGATTCTTTATGATGGTATAATTGAATTACTTTAAAGTGGTACTCATAAGTATGGATGATAATGGGTGGGTTTCCATATCTCCCACCAACACATTGGATAAAATTTCATATATCATAAGAAAAAAAATCAGGAGTATGTTTTAGTTTCTTGTAAAAGTTGTCACCAATGGTGTGGATCATAAATGAAGTGCTCCCTATATTAATTTATGTTCTATATTTGAAATACTTTCTGCATTATTATATTATTATATCATGTTTTAGATCATGAATGTGATTTTTACTTATGATAATGTTAGTTTCATGGCTATAGGATGTTATTAAATATGATATTATACTCTAGTGATTTATGGTTTTTGTTAAATGCTCTAAATCCTTATTATAGATATTATGTTTCCATATTGATCCTTAGGGATTTAACTTCTTATACTATGTACTTTTAATCTCACATAAGTTTTATGGTTATTAATCATGATAATAAGATATTTCCCTTATGCTCTTGGTTTTTATTATTCTTATAAACTCATACTTGTGGAAATTTTTATTCATACCTTATGTAGAATTTGATATCTACCCTTTATTAGTTTTTCCTTCCCTATGTTTTGAAGATGATTCTTACTAATGATATCTCTATAAGATGTCATATTAAGTGACCTTCAAGGTCTAATGGTCTCGAGTATTGTAAAATAAGGTGATTATGTATCCTGTCTTTAGATACACATAACTTATTGGTCCTTGGGATATTATTATTTATTAAATTTGACATATATATGATATAAAATATATAAAGTAAATTCTTGTTTAGCTTGGATTACTATAGTTTTTATTAGATAAAATGTTTAGATACATTTCTATATTTGAGAAGATATTTTGATAATTTAGTTTATATAACATTATTTGAATACCCTAGAGATAAATCTAAGTATATGATGATCACCGTAAATATTTTAAAATTCATTAGTTGTTTGTTTTATTATCAAATAAAACCTTGTCTTGATAGTGATAAATGGATGAAGCCTTATACGTAAATGTACCTAGAGGTAATAAACCCGAATATGTATTGTTGGGTATTAACTCAACCATTACCTAGTGCATGAAATTTGTTTTTAAAAGGTCGTGGTCGAAGCCTCATTTATTATTTAAAGAAAAGAAAAGACCTCTTCTAACTGAGTAGAGGGAGACCCATTACATAGCCCGAAGGTCCAGTGGGAATTTAGTCCATAACATGGCCCGTAGGCCCAAATTTTTGGCCCAAGGCCCATTCTATAAATGGTACTGCTACAGTAATCTACCTGCTATAGTATTGCACAGTCCGTCATTGCTACAGTACCATGCTGCCGCTATAGTGACATGTCGCCGCTACAGTGACGCTTCAGCTACATTACTTCCACTACTACAATGTGCTACAGTACCCTGTGCCAAATGGGTTTTGAACCCCCATTTTACTTGTAGGATTACAGGGTGCTTACCACTAAGCCAAACCCCAACTACACCTAGTGCATGAAATTGTGGTCTAACAACACACCTATCTTGAAACATCACATGGATATTTTTTGTATGATCTTAATCTTTACAAACCATTTTTATGGACTTATTTCATGGTTACTTCATGGTGTTATGTTATCAACTATGAGATAACCCAGCATTAATTTGAACCCAAAAATGGAATAGGGTAAACTATAATAACTATATACTATTATGATAGTTTTATAGAATGATATTTTTGAATGTTTAAATAATTTCATTCTATTTTTTTAATTATGATGATAATATTTTTTTACTCATGTTAACACCAATTTCGTTATTTTAAGAGTTTGGGCCATAAGGAATAGTGTTAACAATGGTTTAAAGAAACAATGTGATGGTTTACCAAATGAAAAACCCAATGAAAGTGGAGTTGGAGTACAATACATCATATTAATTCTTAATAAACTATCAAAAAATATAAATAAAAATGATATTTGTGTTGAGATCTTTATCCCACCAAGTAGAGAGTATCTTTCTATTGATTATTTCCTGAAGATAAATCCACTTTATTTCAAAGAGTCTTATAATCCACTTGTCACTGAGAAATAGATAAATGTGATGGTAAAGATATGTTCTATTATCTAGTGCTCAGAGAATGAAAATATTTGTCTATTTGTTTACTATTTTGAAGGTGAGGTTGAAGAATTGTGGACTCTTATTAACACTAAAATGAAGATATAATAAGTATTCTTAATGGAATAATAAAAGTTTAATAAATTATTCTTTAATAAGTATTTTCCTTAAAATATTTCTGTGAATATAAAGAGCTAATTTTAGAGTTGAAAAAATGGTTGAATCTATTGAAACATTTGAATAAATATTCTTGAGGTTTGAAATATGGAATTTGGTTTTATATCTTGTCCAGAAAGTAAAATGAATCATTTATTTAGTAGATTGAAACGTACTCTTTAAGAGGATTTTTACACAAGAGACTTTGGAATCTAGGAAGAAATTATTTGATGTGCACTAAAGAAGCAGATGGAATATGGGGTCTTCTAGTAGTATAGAGAGGGAAAAAATTATGTAGAATCCCATGGGAAACCCAATGGTATATAATAAGAGGGAATAAGTTTTAAAAACCATCTTAAAAACATTTGGGAGTAAGCACCTGGGTAATTTCCACAAATGATCATGGAAATTTTTTAAGTGTGTTAAAGTATTCCACAAGCCCACTACTATCAACGTATGTTTACGAGATTGATTATCATTGAAAAGTACATGAAGGTCCCATCTAATGATATAGCCAAAATGTAGTGATTTAAGTTTAATGTGTGTGGAGGATATGAAAATCAATTCCCAACTCTCATGCTAATGAATAAAATTATCCCTAATAGCCTCCCATATAGAGGGAATAAAAGAGGGAAATTATGATCACTACCTCTAAGGTACATCATGATAATGAAGTGATGAAAGTTAAACATACTCTTTATTATTGATCTTTAATCTCCTTATTAGATTTTGGTTCATCATATTCTTTTATATCACAAAAGTTTAGTAATAATGTGTAATCACCACTTAATGTGATGGACATTAAACAATATGTGAAAAAACCTAGTTTCATAATAATCGCATATATGATATATAGTATTCATTGATTGATATTTCTGGGAGGATATGTCTTATGGATGTAATTATTATCCCCCTAGTTGTGTTTGAAAAAGAATTCGGTATGGATTGGATACCCCTACATCAATCCCATATAAATTTTCCAAAGATGGAGATATCATTTCATATTCTAAATAATCCTATACCCGAACCAAATGGCCCGAATGCCTTCTTTGTTTTATTGATTTTAAATAACCTCCCTTTCAAGGGATGAGGGGGAACCCTTACAAGGCCTGTAGTCTTAAAGATTACCTAACCAATAGGTCATAGGAAATATACAGACTATTCCTGGAAATACTCCTCCCCGGCTTCTTCATTGTTATATCAGGTCTCTACCTTCGCATGGCTTGTTCGACTAGGATTCCCATGAAATCACAGGCTGGTCTTGATGGTAATGTCATACCCTCTCTTTTGGGAAAATCATCTTAGCTTCTGCAATGGTGAATGCACCTACTCTGAATCCCCATCTGCAGTGTTCTCCTTGTAGAGTCTATCTGATCATTAAGCACAATCTTAGGTGGCCGGAAGGACTTGAGGTGTCCTGAAGGCCTTGAGGTGGCCTGAAGGCCTTGAGGTGTCCCAAAATCCTTATTGTCTGGATGGCCTTGGGTGGCCCGAAGGCATTAAAGGACCCAAGGCCCAAACTGGTGGCCTTAATGCCCAAACAAATGAATAGTTCTATCTGCTACAGTACTGAATAGTGTCTACTATAGTATTTCTACAGCCCTACTACAGTACCATGGAAATATGTCTCCACCCAGTTTTGAACTCAGGTCTCTTGGATGCACGTGTCGATTCCACACCAACTGGGCTAAGGATCTTGTGCTAAATCATTCTATACTTAAGTAACAATATAAAGGTTATATCCACATAGAATAAAATTCTATAATATGGTTCTTGATACCCAAAAATGAAGGATTTATATCTCAATATATATGGGAATACATGATATTTATGGCATTCCCATTATATGGGAATATACTTTTGTACTCCAAGATTAACTACCTAGTTTTCCCCCAGAGTGTAGGTTAACCTCTTAGTTGAACATATACTTGGATCTATGCCAATCTCAAATATTCTATATATGATTTCTCATATGGAATTATTTTAATTAAATAAATATTCAAAGTAGAAATTAGAAAGAGTTTTTATCTTCCCCAGTACATCAAGTGGGGGAGAGCCAGTCCTCTTTGTTTAGAAGAAATATGGATAAATAAAAAATTACATTTACTATCATGATATTAATAAGATATAAATTAATAATAACTATCCTTTACACAATATCGATAATCTATTAGACCAACTCAAATAATATTAATAAATATTAAATATTGACCTTAAATCTCGATATCATTGGTTAATGTTCAAAAGAGAGGATATTTCAAAAACAGTATTCTGAAAGAGGTATGGACACTATGAGTTTTTATTGATTCAATTTGTATTGATTAATTCCTCCAAAATATTCATGGGATCTGAGGAATAGAGTCTTTAGAAACAACCTAGATTAGTTTTTTGTTATCTTTAGAGATGATATTATTAAATAATCAAAAACAAATAAAGGGCATGAAGATCATTTTAATATTTATTTGATAACCATAAGAAAGGGCGGTTTGTATGAAAATTTTATCAAATTTAAATTTTGGCTATTAAATTTTTTATTCTTGGTAGATTTGATCATCGAAAATGGAATCAATATAGATCCTTCAAAAACAAAATTTATTGAAAAATGGACCAAACCAACCATAGTAATCGAGATTCATAGTTCTCTTAGGTTAGATAGATCCTAGGAGTGATTTTTGAGATATTTCTCATGACTATCAAATCAACTAACAAAGTTAATAAAAAATAGAGTATGGTTTCATTGGATGGAGGAATTTGAAGGATATTTTACGGAACTGAAGAAGATATTGGTCACTACACCAACACTTATATTTCCCAATATTGGGGAAAGGTTTATAATATAATGTGGTGCCTAAAATATGGTATTTGATTAATCTACATAAAAAATGATAAGTTAATTTCTTATTCTATATGTAAATTAAAAAACATGATAAATAACACCTAATATATGATTTAGATCTATAGATGGGGGTCATTGCATTAAAAATTTTACAGTATAATATCTATAGAGAGAAGTGTGATATTTATTCCACCAAAATAGTTTGAAATATATATTCATGTTGAATGATTGAAATATATTCCAATGGATATGTTTGAAAGTGATCAAAGGCTATCAATACTCAATAAAATACCACCCTAGTAAGGCAAATAAGATGGTTGATTCTTTAAGAAGGACATATCATGATACATTATCTATGATAAAGGTTAAAAGATACCAAATATTAATAGATCCCAGAAGGATGAATCTTGAATTCATAAGGGAAGGTGATAAATCATATCCTTTCCAAGTGACTTCTCAACCATCCACTCCCATTAAGATAATATAATCACAAAAATTTGATATAGATCTACAAAAACTGTTAGGGAATATTTTGATGTTCAAATTCTATAAATATGGAGTTATAATGGGTGGAACCCAGATTTGTGTCCCCTGAAAACCATAATTGAAGTGGGGGAATTTGGATAATGTTCATACCTCATCCTTCTCTATTCAGATAGGTATCATAAAGGTTTAAAAAGATATAAATAAAAACTTATGGTTGTATAACATGAAAATAGAGATTATACAATACATATATTGATGCTTGGATTACCAGGAAGTTAATATTGAATGACATTATTATAAGGGTATACTGAAACTATTAGCCATACACATAAGTGAATTGGTGAGGATGAATGGTGGTCTACACTCTATAGTATATGATTGGGATATGAGGTTTACCTTGATATTCTTGATATTTCTTTAGAAATCATTGGAGACAATTTTGTTTCAACACTACTTATCATCCTTAGGAAGATGGTTAATCTAAAGGGACAATTAAAACTATAGATAATTTTTTGAGATATTATTTTATGTATTTAAAAGGAATTTGGGATCAATACATCCCTTAGGTAGAGTTATCATATAATAAAAAATTTTATTATATCATTTAGTTGGAATAAATTTTAATAGATACGTGACTCTTAAATATTGTGATAATGTTTGTGGGGGGAAGCTGATAGAACCTGGACTTGTCCAAGAAATGATGGTGGAGTTTCAAACCATTAAGTGACATATAAAAGTAAAGAAATTTTGGTATAAGAGCTATAAATATAATCATCAACCAAATATGTAGTTTCAAATTGGGGATAATTTATTCCTTTGAATGCCGATATGGATGCTAGTTATATGATTTGGGAAGAAAGGAAAGCTGATCTTGAGTTACATTAGTCCCTTTGAGATTTTTGATTAATTATTGGTAATATCCTATATCTTATAACTCCATTCACAACTATATTTAGTAAAAACTATCTTCCATGTATCACCTTTAATTAATTACATGTCGGATCCATCACATGTGTAGATCTTAGAGGTTGACAATAAGAACCTGACCTTTTCCGTAAGTAAAACCTATAGAAATATTTAATCAAAGATAAATGATTATGATAAACAAGCCCACGCATCTAGTTAAATTTCAATTATGAATTAATAATTTTTAAGAGGCTACATGGGAACATGAGGATGTGATGCGAGAAAATTTTCTTCACTGGTTTTGTTTCATGTAATAAAATTTTGAGGATGAAATTATTTTAAGGCAGTAGAAAGTGACAAACTATGTTTTTGAACCTCAAATAAATATTATGTTAAATAGATTTATCCACATGCTATACTGAAACCAAATAGATATAGACCATTGAAATGTATACATGGAATTAGAAATTATAAAAATGTTAATGGAATTATAAATTTATCTAAAAAATAAAATTTCACATTAAATATTGAATCAAATAATAGATCTAAGAAACTATTAAAATATATTTTACAAAATTTATTTATTTAAAATAACATTATATATTTTATATTAATAATTTATTAAAATTACATTACCTATTAATTTATATGTTATATGGAGAAGAATATATAATATATAAAAAGTCGTTTTCAATAAAAACCATTTTCACAATATTTTATGTTTTTAATTAGAAATTAAAAATTGTAGATAATAGTGTGTAATTTGAATAAAATTGCATCATTTTTTTATTTTTCATTGAAAAATTATCTTAGGAATAATTTGTTTCTAAAAAAATTGATTTTTAAGTGAATAGGGAAAATATTCTTTTTACAAATAACAAGACTTTTATTACTTTATTAGTATATATGTTTGAATTTTAATTTTATGAAAACTTTTTATAAAACCAAATATGTATTTTATAAATTTAATGATTATTTTTAATATTTTCGTTTTAATTTGTAAACCCATAATTGAAATTTTAAATTTAATTTTTATTTTATCAAAAAAATATTTTTAATACATTATATATTTTGTACTTTAAAATCAATTTTTATCACTTTTATGAATTTAATGAAAACTAAAAGCTTTTAAATTTGGAATAATTAGTTTCATATTATATAATAAGGATCATTTTTTTAGTTGTAAAGTAAAATCACCTAGTTAAAAACTAGATACTGTAATAAAACCCAAAAAGGTAAAAATGAGAAACATATGAGATGAAGGGGCGAACATGTTAAAATATTCAATTTAGAGGTTGAGGTTTGTATCAAATTTTTATATTCTTCTCTATATTATTTCTAAAAAATTTATCCACATTCCTTATGACTGGATTTTTGTTATAGAAAAAAATTGGGTACTTAAAAAATGTGACTCTTTTTTAGTTAAAAAAGGGACACTCATCTCCTCACATTATATCACACAGAAAACCAATAATTCCAGACAAAAATATACTCAAACAACTCATAAACACTCTTATACATCATTTCGACATTTTATTATTCTTAAAAAAATACCCCACAAAGGTTTACTCCCCTTTGAAATGGATATAATTCATGTAGTAAGGTATTGATTTCTAACTACTCCTCCCTCTTTTCTATTTCATTATATATATTTATTCTTAATCAAATACAATTTAAACATTGTAAAATAATATTATTATTATCATTATTATAATTTTTTTATTATAATTATTTTATAATTATTAACCAACTTCCCCTTTTATATTTTCAAAACTGAAAATGTGAATTGTGTGTTTGTGCGGACTACATCCTCCACAGATAAACATGTTTAATTATTTACTATCTTTACAATGAATGGTTTGACATATTATTTTATAAGCATATATGGTATATAAAATTAATATATATAATTAATATGTATATTTTTGTATTCCTCAAAAAATAGTGATTGTTATAAGATAATTCATCAATATCAGTAAAAAACCCAAAATAAATTCATCATCAGATTCGTCTTCCTAAAACATGACTAAAACACGCATTTAATTGAATTAAAATATTATGGGTCTTTGTAAAACATCAATTTATGTACCTTTAATGTCTTTTAAATGATGATATTTGGGACAAAGTAATATCAATGTCACTTTTATGAGCCTAGTTCAAAACATTGAGGACTATTAACAGCTGTTGTTGAAAAGAGATTATAACAATGTAATACTCCAAGAGAATTTCCCTTAATGAATAGTTTAAATGAGAATGTGTATAAATAAGTTTCTGAAATAGGTAATTAAGATATCAATATTTTTAATATATGGGGTTAAATAAATTTCATGGAAATAAAGGGTAATGGTAATTGACATGGTAAGTCAAACACATTTGCTTCAGTTATATAATTTTTTATTGAACTTTGATTTTAAAAGAAATTCAATTTTTAATTATTTAAAATATTTTATTTCTGAGGAAAAATACTTGTTGATCCAAATACATTTCTATGAAAGTATTTATTTTAAATTTTTTTAAATAAGAGAGTCTTTTTTTAAATATAATTGTAACTATGTATTTTATGTCGATGAATAAAAAATGTTATCAAGAATTTTATTTTCAAGAGTTTGTTTTAATTTTCATCAATATATTCAAAATTCTATACCAAAAATGGAGTTATGGTTCATTTTTTACCCTATATTTTTATTTTATTATGTGATAATTTTTTGAGATAAATTTCTTGGCATAAAAATATTTATTTAATGATTTTATTTTAGACCTTTTTTATGTTTTACGAAATCTATTTTATTTTCTTGGGTTATTTATGAAAAATAACTGATTTATATTTGGAATATTTATGAAAATCATTCAATTTTTATGGGTTATATATGATATGATAATTGTAAAACCCTTATATTTTAAAATAATTTTATCGTTGATATTATAAACAACATGAAACATCGTGATTAAATGAACAATGAAATATGATTATTTAAATATGAGCATTATAACCTAGAAGATAAATTGATGGGTATTAATAATATTAAATTATATATGAAATATATATAGATATAATACTAAGTATAAACTTATTTAAAAATTATTAATAAAGAAGAACTCAACTTTTAAAAAGGATGTTTTATTCTATAAATAATTGTGTTCTCTTTAAAAAAGATTTTCATTACATTTATGATTAAAAATTAAAATTAATTTTTAAAACTTATATAAATTTTATTCAATAAAATGAAAAAAAAATTAAATCAGTGTATAAAATTTAAATTAGTGTTAGTTTTTTTGATTTTTTTGAAATGTTTGATTTTTCAGTGAATACTGAAAATTACCGATTTTTTAAATAATGCCATTTTGTATTTAAATAAAGAATTATAAATGATAAAATGTGTTTTATATTTATTATTAAAATGGAATAGGAAATATTTTATTTATAATAATATAATTCAATCGTTTTTAATCATCAATTTTCATGATTTGGCATAATTTGTTGTATGCTTAAAATGTAGTTTTCTACAAATTGATTTTATATGCATAAAGTTTAACCATTTTAAATAATTTAAATTACCCATAATATGGAAATATTTAAATTAAATTCATATATTATATAGTAGTTTATATTATTTAAAATTCATAAAATAATTATTTCAAGTCATAGAGTTAATACAATATCAGTTATTGCTTATAGAACGTATTTCTTGAAAATAGATTTCCGATACATTCTGTGGGTTGTATTTTAAATTTAATCATTTCAATTATATTATTTTAATTTGATAAAATTGATTCCATATTTTTAATTATAATAATTAATATAATTTAATATCTAAAACTTAACTTTGGTTATATTAAATAGTATAAATAGTAAAAAACTTGTTATTGTGGTGAAAATCTAAAATGGTTAACCTGAGTAACCATAGTGTTAAGTGGAATAACATGCTTAAAAATGTATATTTTATAGGGGTGTAGGTTTTTATTTACCATATTACCCAATAAATAAATTATTGATCAATTTTTAGGCCCTTTCCTTCAGAGTGATTTTTCATTATCCAATAGTTTTGAGTTTTCAAAAAAATGACACTTCTCCTCACATTTAAATTGGAACCCTCTCCCCTAACATATTCACACCTATAATCCAATTTTGATAGATCATAATGTCATTAAATCTATACCAAACAATACTAGGAAACATTATATAGTTTTTTCTTCCCAAATACCAACCATAGTGTCCTTAAAAATAGATCCCAATGAGGTGCTTCTAAGAGAAGCTAATCATCTCCACTGGGATACTTTTTTAACTTCTTCCTTTTACACCATAATTTATGTATTAACAAATATAATATAATAAAACCCTTATTATATATATACTATGATTTTATTATGTTTATTTAATATTATCTAACCATCTCTTCTTCCTTCAACTGGGAAACGAGACCATCATTTCTGGGTACGACTGTCATGACCCATCCCCCGGGGCCCGTGTTGTGACTACCCCAATCCCACATTCCATAGGTTTGGGGATAGTGACTAGCACCAAAAGGCATATCCCCTAAAACCGGGAAGGCATTGCCTTTATATCCTATAAACACATACATCCAAGCACACAGCAAGAAACGAACACAAGTAAACTATATAACAAAGAGAGTGCTGAAAATAAGAGGGGCTGGAATACAATCCCAACAGTAAAGGTACAATTGCAACAGAAATAAAATGCAACTGAAGAATGTGAATGAAAAATACTTGGTCATCCTCCGAGTTTCCTAGCTGAATGGTAGGTACAGATCGCCTCCTCATCACTGCACATCCACATGTCTCCTCTATGTACCAACATGTCGTATGGTCCACCACCGGGCACCATCCAGTCCTAGTACCCTCGACCTTGATCAGCATTGTTGGTCATCTGCACTGAACACAACAAGGTGCGGGAATAGCCCATGTAGGGGTGAGTATAATGATACTCAGTATGGAACCCAAGACCCTCAAGGTCTCACGAAATCCACAAAGCATAAACCATAAAATCTTGAAATCAACTGACAACGCTACTTAGGTATATTCCCATAGATATACTTAAGTTATCAAGGATTCCCATCTCAATCATGAGGTAACACAGAGTCCAACTCAAAAGCACAAGCTCAACTGTTCCACAAAGTAAGGAGTTCCATGAAGGTAAGTACTGCACAGGTATGCCACACAGAAGAATACCACCAAAGTATTACCACAAAGGAAGGTACCACACATGTCCGAACTTAGATAACACTAGGTATATCTTAGGTATAGTAGTAAATATTATTAGATGTAACTACTAAATCATATTACTTTGTTAAGAGGAAGATCCATGAAGGATCCTAAATCATCATCAGACCCACAAAGGATCATAGTACATCGTCTGAATGACACAAGATCCTAGTACCTCATCAAACCCACTCAGGATCCTAGTACATCGTCAAACCCCCATAGTATCCTAGTACATTGTCATTACATCTTCATACCCACACAAGATCTCAGTACATTTTCATTACATCATCAGACCCACACAGGATCCTAGTACATCATCAGTATGTCATGAGACCAATACAAGATCCAAGTAATCATGAGTATGTCATCAGACCCACAAAGGATCCTAGTACATCATTAGTACATCATCAGACCCACACATGATCCTAGTACAACATCAGTATGTTGTCATACCCACACTGGATCCTAGTACATAGTCAGTACATCCTCACACGCACACAGGATCCTAGTACATCATTCGTACATATTTTGATCCACACATGATCCTAGTATATCTTCAGCACGTTGGCAGACCCACACATGATCCCAGTACATCATCATAGCCAGCTACAGGGTTCTCACACTAAGATCTCTTGTCTCCAGGAGGGTCCTCAAATCAAGCCACTGGTCAATACTCCAACTACCATGATGTCCCACAAAAAAGTATCCCAACGGACTACAACATAATAGTGGTCTCAACGTAATAGAGTTTGCGTCAATTGGATGCCCAGTCTATAAGTTAATAGCTTTTTAGTTCTGAGGGCCTGGTTTGACTCATGCTCGATCCAACACAACCATAACCCAAATTTATCCAAACCTCAAGTTTGGTATACCAAAAGGATCGTCTCGCTCCAAGGGTTATGGCGCCATGGACAGTTCTTCAAACGAACGTCTGGTGCCAAAGTTATGTCAACAGATCATAATGGGGTCGAAACTGGTCTAGGTCTAGTCCGACCCGGTTTGGGACGGCCTGACCCATGCAGGGTGGCCCGGCGGGGTGGGGTGTCCCGGCAGTGCGGTGGGGTGGTCGCGGTGTGGTTGGGCGGTCGTGGGGCAGCAGGGCGGACGCGGTGTGGCGGCCTGGCAGCGGGGTCGTGGTGCAGCGGGGCCACTATGTGGTGGGTCATCCATAGTGTGGCGGGGCAGCGGGGCAGCCTCAGGGTGGTGGTATCCACGGTTCTCTTCCGTCAGGCGGCGTTGTAGCACCATCTCCATCATTGTGGCCGGTGGTATGTCAATCGCTGTTTTCATTCCCCACTGTGTCTATTGTCCTCCTCCACCATCGTGAAGAACACAAAAAAACATCAAAGGATTTTGGATAGGTTTCCCCACGTTCTTTTGGCTCGCACCCTCCGTGTTAGGGTGATAGCAAGCGGATTTATAAAACTTGAATCATGAAGAACATCCAGAATGGGTAAGCGGAAAATTCAAACAAAAACCCTACCTCGAAGGTTTGTCGATGTCGGTGATGAGAGAAGGGCGGACATCGTTTCGTCATTGTCAAAGACGTCCCACATTGGAGGCGGCATATTCTTCTTTGAAGAAGTTCTTTGTTGGGACCTGTTCTTCATTGGAGAAGCTTAATCCTCCAAAAATCTCTACCCTTCTCCTTTTTCCACCAAAAAAATATGTGGTGCCAATATAATTTAACTTAAAACGATTAATTATGTTGGAAAAAATAAAATTCTAACACATTTAATTAATTGTTAGTCTATTCCAACAATTAAATGGGGAGTTGGAATAATTAATTTAGAAGAAACCTAGGGTCACCCCCTATTAAAGAGGGAGTTCAAGAGTACGGTGGTCCCCACCATTGAATTCAAATCATGGGTTTTAGTTCGGGTGGTCTGCACCTTCGTAACTCACGTAGAGAGGTTTCAAGAATAAAAATAAAATGTTAAGTAGTTTTATTATTATTTTCCCATGAAAAAGTGAAAAACTAACTTTCACCCTCGACCTACTGCGGTCAAGGTGAAGGTCTCCTTAAGTGAATACCAACGTTGTGAGTTCAACGGTGACCTAAATTTTCAATTCCAAGAACCGGTTTAAAAGTTAAATAAACCTGCTTGTACATTTTCTGAACGTACGTGAAAAAAAGTTCATAATTTCATTTTGGGCACACCGGGCCTTGCAATCACGCGCTGTCAATTTTTGCAGACTTGTAAAATTCCCATATAATTAAAAAATTCACATGGAAATTCCAGGTCCATACAATGACGGACTAGAACCTCACGAACCGATATAATTGGTTTTCCATCATCACCCACCACAGATAGTCATGGTGATGGATTTAATATTTATTTATGAAATTAATGAAATATTAATAATTATATAAAATTTATATATCATATACTTTCTTACATTACCATCTATCTAAAAATATTAATGTCGTTCTTGTTTATAACAAACTACCATCTTGTGAAATGATTTGATTCATTTTTTATTAAAAAAGATGGATGGTATATGTAAATTTAACTAAAAAATAATATGAAATTTATGATATTATTAGCATTATATAATGATAAAATAAAACTATAATTATTTTCATGATGATGGTTGAAAATGGAAACATTACACATGTGTATGTATAACATACTATCTCTATGGTCGTAATGTTATTCATTTTTCATAACTATGATTAAGGGTTTTTTAAGTTATAATTTATCTATAAAATGATAATTATTTCATTATTATTATTTTATAGATTATGGTATAGTTACCCATATGAAAATGGTGAGCACACTGATGGCATTTTGAAATTATAAACTGTGAGTCCTCAAAACACCTGATGTGTACATAACTGATTAAGTAATTAAATGAATCATTGAAAAAAATTAGTAAATGGTATATCTATGAGGGATAAAACCATTAAATTTTTAATGGGAAAAAATGATATAATTTTATTATGTATGAAATAAAATACATACACGACAATGTTCAGACTCAAGGTAAGGGTCTCATCTCAAAACATCATTTTTCCTAACATATGTTCTTCTAAGAACCTATTTTTTTAAAAGGTGTATATACTATAACTTTTACATAATATATCACGAATATATTATAATTCATGAAATTTTATGTTAAAATTCATCTATGTGATTCATGGTAGATACGATCTAAAGTTTACCAATGTAGTAATGGTTTATGTTTCAATCTCATTTTAATCGGGATTATTTATGCTTGACTTTATGTTGCGATAAATTATTTAATCATTGTATAATAGAACACTTTAGTTTTATTTTAATATATTCATTCAGGAAATGTTTTTTAATAGTTACTTTTTCTACTCTTCGGTACTTCAAACATTTTAGGAATTGTTTTTATGAAAAGATGGCTTTATTTCTCTTTTTGGCTGAAAATCCTTTTTCTTCCATATCTGTGATTTCTAAATATATTTTAAATATTATTTTTATCATTCCCCCAAATATTTACTAAATATATTTTTCCCATGTTTTAATTTTTACAAAATGATTTAAATGGAATATTCTATTCATTTTTATAAAGACAAACTTTTTTAAGCTATTTAAAATAGTGTAAAAGGAATATTTATTTTAACTCCCAGATGTATATAATTATCTACCTTCATGACCAATCAACTCTTTGAATCTCCCATTATTAGTATACACGGTTATTTTTAAATAAATTTTTTCTATAATATATTGTAAATTTTTACACTTTGAAGAAGTGATTTTAAAGTGGAAAGGATATTTTTCTCAAGAAATATTCAATATAATCTTTCATAGACATTTTCATCAGCGACACAAACCTTTGATGTTATTTATTTCATATAAATTATGTATATTATTTTCTAATGTATATAAATATCTTATTCTACCTTACTTTTATGGGGTAAAACATTACTTATTTTCAACTTTTAAATTACTTCATTATTAAATTTCTTTTGATTGTGATATATAATGAGATTGTACAATCCATTTCTTTCCATGGGTATTTTTTATGTTTATTCCTTATGATTGAATTAATTTTTTTTATCACAAATAAAAATAAAAATTTTATTATGGTTTCTCATGAATAGAATTCTAATTCATTTGGTAATGTTCTTAGTCTCCTGAGATGTCATGTATGGGATAAGGGAGTAAACCTAATCCATTATGGGACTTTTTCCACCATGTGATATTATCTCAGAAGTTAGCCTTGACTCATTTTCATTTCATGTTATATGTTTCTATCACATATCTTTTAATTCCATGATCATATTATATCACGATATATGTGTTATGCTCAAATGTGATTACCCTTGATCCTACTATTTTATAAAAGCATGTTATACCTTTGACTCGCACATTATGTTTCCATTTCATGTTTATTCCCTTACTTTTCTTTTCATCCCACCTATTTTTTCTATGTATTCCTTAGATTTTCCCTTCCAATTTTAGGTGATCGAAAGGATTTAGGATCTCATTACGAGGAATAATATAAAAATTTTTATTTTAGTCTCATATTGAGGTATGATGAACCTAATATTCCAAATACATTGGGCCTCACAGTATTTGGGTTGTAATTAACAAATTATTATGTTAAAAAAATATAGTAATAATATTTGTAAAAGGATCGAGTTAGTATAGTTAGTATTAGATAATTGTATAGTTATTTTTGGGTAATTGAATAGAATTATTTAGTGATAACACTAAAGATAAGTATAAGGAAAATACAAAGTATAAAAAAATAATAGAAATTTTGTGAATTTGACAGTGAGAGGTTTCCATGAATTTACATCAATTTATGGTCACTAAAAGTAAAGGTTCCTTAATATATAAGGACTTGAACATTTATTAATTAAAATCCCTTTGTGATTAAATTAAATTCACTATTCTGTAATGTGGTTACAGAAAATACATGTAATACTTTTTTTGTATTGTACCATTATATGTTATATCATATCAGTTTCAAAATACTGTTAAAATCATAACAATTGAAAATATACCCATTGAAAAGTCATCATATGATAAATATATATTCAGAGATACGATAAAGTCTTATTGATACAAATATAAGAATTGACAGCCTCGACTAGTAAGATCATAGACTATAAATCCATTTTATTAGAGATTCCATGGGAGATTGTGTTTTTTGGATTTCCCATGATCAAGACCAATCCAATATCTAACAACTATAGAACAATAAAACCCATTTATGGGGGATGATCAAGCTGATAGAGATCACAACCCAAACCTTGTAAACAAAACCACACCATGATAATATCACCATCATGCACCTTACACATAGTGTGTCTTATACTGTAATAAAGGGATATTTATTAATAACCTAATAGTATGATTTTTTTAAAAATGATTATATTTATTCATTATTGTTTTTACTTTATAAATGATTATGTAATTAGATTGGTAAAAATTAGATTTTAAACCAAAGAAACTCAAACTGTATTGTTGGGTAAAGTAAAATTTGAATTAATCCATTCCTTTTTGATGAATTCATGAAATTTTTAAACAAATTATATTTTGATTTAATATTATTATTAAATATTATATATTAAATATAGATGATAATATAATTTTATGAAGTGAAAATGTAATTTTTATATGGGTTAGAAACCTATTATTATAAAAAAGAAATAATTTTCAATAAATAACAATTATAAATATAAATGGGTAGTTAATAAAACATAGAGAATTATTTTGATAAAATTTATATTATTATAGTAATCTTCATGTTGAAATTATCCAAAAGTTAATTTTTCCAATTTTTTTGAGATAGTTTTATTTTAAAGTGAAAAGTAAATATTGTATGTATTAAGAAGTCATAATGACAAAAATTTTCTATAATATGTTCCATAAAACATATCCACTTCCTAATATATGTTTCCCCTATAAAATAATGTATTTTTTAGTTTATTTTACTTAATTTTATAAACCATTTATCAATCTTAAAATACAACATTATATTTAATATTTTTAAAATAAATTCATTGTAAACATGACTCACTACCACATCAATAAGGGTATTATTTTAATATGATTGGTTAATGGACTTATAAAATAATGAAAACCAGACCTTTTTTTATGTATCCATGGTAATTTTTTTGGTTTTATTAATTTATTGTATAAAATCCAAAACATAAGTTTGGAAAATATTGTAGAACTCTCCTCTCTTTTCTTATATAAATTTAATGATTATCTCATTCATCTTCACTCAAGACCATTAGAGTTTGAATATATTATTTTATTTTCTCTATATAATCCTCCCAAGGATCCCAAAATATCACAAGTAACTCCTCCCAATATTTTTTTAACATCCACTCAAGGTAAGGGATCTTCTCCTCCTATTTATTCGAGCATGTTTTTTATTTATTTCCTTTTGTATTTAAATTCATATTGATGTAATATGATCTTACACATCCCTATTAATTACCTTATTAATTATAAGTGATGATATACTTCTTTAACTCTTTCAAATCCCTTCCACAATACATTATATACCATCATTATTCCGTTGAAATTAACCAGGTATTTTCTATGCCAAACCGTTGAATTGTGAATACCACCACCATTTCCACTCAAGGGTATTCACCTAGAAATACGTGTCCTTATTTTATTCTGGATTTATATTTATGTATTATACACCCATTAACCATGGTATTAAATTTAATTAAATTCTATCCTATGTTGAATGATTTATGTGAAACACTTATGCATGTACAAGATATGAAATAGATGGGTGCGCTCAAAATTATATAGTTCTCTAATACGTTGGGTAATTTTTTAGTCTCATAAGACATAATTTATGTGATTAGGGAGTAAATATAATAAATTATGGGACATTTTCCTCCATGTTATTATTTCAAGTAAATTACCCTAGAACTATGTATATGATTTTAGGTTTAATTTTGTTTCCACATTCAGTTGTTGTCTTTATCAAATTTTTTTAACATGCCTCATTGTTCAAGATTAGGATTATCACCCCTTTTATGTCCCATTTAAATTAATATTGAGTAAAATTTAATTATTTCATCATGTTATTCTATATTTATTCCCTTTATATGCTTTATAGTTAACCCCCTTTCGTATGTATATCCCCAGGTTATCCCATGCAGTTTTAAAAGATATAGAATATTAAAAGAATGTTATCAATGTTTTAAATAATTTTTTTGTATATGAGTGTGAAGTTTATGTGATATATACCTAATTTCCCAAATATAGTAGGATTCTAAATATTTTTGGTTTTACTAAGTGTGTTTTTATGTAATAAATCATGAATTAAAGTATATTGAGGATTGGTTTGTCAATGTTCATATCATAGGAAAATCTAATTTTTTTGGATTAAAACTAGAAAACATTAGATAACTTATTTTGTATAATACTAAACATAAAAAGAAATATCTAAATTTTGGTAAAGTGTAGAGTAAGTAGTTTCTAAGAAAATACATCCCGGTCTATTTTCTATAAGTAGTTGTGGCTCTAGCAGTGATGTACCTAGGGGTAATATCTCCAAGAACACAGTATTGAGATAGAGTTTATTAAGAACTAGTGCATGAAAATATGACTTATTGTAAACCTATTTTGACCCTCCTAGGAGTTATTCATTGTTAAATTCACAACATCATTTTGAAACATTATTTAGGGAACAAAAAATAGTATAAGATTTTATATTTTCTAATTGATCATTCATAGATTAAATTGAAAACTTATAAATTAATATGTGATAGAATATATTCAATTTATAATTTATCCATTTAATGTTCAGTATCCATTATATTTTTTAATTATATAAAAAGTATAATCCCTAATTTTCCGTTTATTCTAGTCAATTGGTAGAGATACGGGGAATCGATTCAACAACCATTGTGATGGTCAATGTGATGAATTCCCAAATGATATACACATCATAATAGGATCAATAATCAAAAACATTATGACTATACATTCTCAATTAACTAATGTTTTGAACAAAAACTTGAATCTTAAGGAATACCAAAATTACACCAAGAAATAATACATTATAATTGAGGCATTTATGTGAAAAAGGCCTCCTAATTTTAGTTGATCTTTTTATCCCTTAACTATGAAACAATGGATCATTACCATTGGAAAGGCCTTTTATATCATTGCATACTCTAGAAAGAGAAGGTCGTGATGGTTTTTTATCATATAGAAGGTGTATCTATTCAATGGGGGATGTCAGTCAATAATACAAAGTCTAAGGAGTATATTTAAGATAAAGAGTTTAAGGGATTCAAGAAAACAATCAATCAATATTTTCCTCACACTCTCCAATGGAAAATGGAGAGGGACATTCTTAGCCTCAATAAAAATTATGATGAATCTATCAGGGCATACAAGGATAACATCAAAATAATTTCGTGATAGGCCTCCAACTTTTTCCCTAACCTTGAATGTAAATATTACTACTTCTTTGGTGGAATAAAGTTGAGTCTATGAAACGAATTAACTATTTAGGTCATTGACATTTATGAATAAATTTTTAGATGTTTCTTCAATGTTAAAATGGAGATTAGTGAATCTAAATGGTCTCACAAGGATAAAATTTGTAATGTAGAGTTTCATTTGGGTGTTTCAATGGAGAAATAAAATGGTGGGATTAAACTTAACCATGAAACTTTCAATTGTCTGGGAATAAGAACTCTAAAAATTTCCTTAAGTGGACAAGGAAATTAGTTAGGTGTGGGAAGGAAGGGAACCTAGCTAGAGATTTTCAAAGATATTAACCCACTAATTTGATGGAAGAAATGAATTATTTGGTTAATTCTCAGCCCATTTTCCAATGTTTAAATTATATTGAACAAATATTTTATGAGAGTTAATGAAATAAGCTAAGGGTTTTTTGTGACAACTTATGACAAAAACCCACAAGGTATAGAGGGAAAGGGAGAGATTATTCCATAAAAACAATGAATATTGATCTCTAAAACAAAGGGGTGGCATATATTTTAGTTATTAATTAAATAATAGTGATATTACCTTTTGATTATGGAATTACGTGTTATTTAATATATCATAGGTTGAGAGTGAATTAATTAAACACCACCACAAATATTAGAAGTAGTGCTATTGGTGAAAATGATAAATGGGAAAATTATTGCATCCAAAGTATATAACTTCTCCACTATCAAAATTTGTTGGATATTCTTTTTATTAAACCTTATGATACCCCATTTAGTATAATTTGATGCAGTTTTGGTTATGGATTGTCATTCATTATATAAATACAAAATAAATTGTTAAGAGAAGGAAATCACCCTCTGTGTCATGAAACAACCTTTGATTCTATACAATTGCAATGAAGAGGATAAATATTATTTACTACCCACATCTCAAGAAAGGGTATTATTTTATTTTGTACAAGTATATCTAGTACAAATTATTTAAAATAAATAAAATATCATCTTTAAAGTCATTCCCGTTGTGATAGAATACTCTAATGTGTTTGTCAAAAAAAGATTGGTCTTCCTCCTAGCCGAGGTATTGAATTTTAAAACAATCTTATTCCATGGTATTTTAAAATATCAATGAATCCTAGTCGAATGGTTTTTTTGTACTTGAAAATATAAAGAAACCACTATAGGAAAATTTTGATAAAGGTTTTATTCATCTAAGTGCTTCACAGTGGGGTGAACCAGTCCTCTTCATCAAGAATAAGGATGATTTAATGCATATATACATTGATTATCACGAACTAAAAAAAGATCATGATGAAGAAAAATTATTATATGCTGAATATCGATTACTTTTTTATTATCTACATGGAGCATATTATTTATCTAAGGTAGAACTTTGGTTATGATATTATCATGTAAAGGTGAAAGAGGATTTCCCCAAGACTATTTTCCATACAAGGTACGGGCACAATGAGTTCATAGTGATTCCATTTGGAATCATAAATTCTATAGAAATCTTCATGGATTTAATGAATTTAGTATTTAGTGGATACCATGAAAAATTATTGTTAATCTTTATTGATGATATTCTTATCGAATACAAAATAAATAAGGAACATAAGGAGTTTTTAATACTATATTGAGGACCTTGTGAAAATAAAAGATTTATGAAAAGCATAATAAATATAAGTTTTTGTTAGAGAATGTGACATTCATAGGGAATTTATTTTTCTGAAAGGGGATTTTTTTGTATTCTTCAAAAATGGAAATGATTGATGGGTATAATTAACCAACCTCTTTGATGGAAATCCATATTTTCCATGGATTAGATGGGTATTATCGTATATTTGGTAGAAACTTCTCATTATTTTCATTCCCCATAACTAAGATAACTATGAAAGGAGTCACTCTTTTCATGAATTTTGAATGGGGTGAAGGTTTCAATGAGATAAATAAGAGGCAAATCACAGTAATGTTACTCACATTACCCATCATGGGGAGAGTATTTTTTATCTATAGTGATTCGTCTAAAAAATAATTTGATTGTGTGCTCATTAGAAATGAAAAAGTGAGATCTTATGTCTCTTTCAAAATAAATATCAAAGAGAATAATTGCTCAAATCCATATCTATAATTGGATACAATGTTCTCCATGTTAAGTATTTGGAAACAGTATCTCTATTTGGAGAAGTTTGATATACATATATACATATATATCATAAAAGACTCAAGTATATATTCACACAAAAGAAACATAATATACACAAATATAGGTGTTTATAGATGATGAAGTATTACTATGTTGAATCCATTACCATCCTTGGAATGAAAACAATGTGGAAGATGAAATTGGTAGAAAGGATCCCATAACTCTATCCTTGATAAGGATTGTAAGGGATCCAGTATTCTTAGAAAAGAAAGGGATGAATATGGGAATAATAAAAATATCTTCATGCTTAATTTCTCGAAGAACTCCTCAAACATATACTATTGAGAGAATCAAGGAGGCTCAGAATGTCTATTAGTTTCTACACAAGAAGGTAGAAAATATTCTAGAGATCGAATTTGATAAAGATTGAGCTATAAGGTTTGGAACATGGATATGTATCCCATTAAAATTATAACTGAAGGGGGGACTTCTGGATGATGTGTATAGCACATCCTTCTATATTCATCTTGGAAGAGCTATGATATATAATGGTTTAAAGAAAAATTTCTGGTATGGTAACATGAGGATACAGAATGTGGAATTCATATCTCGGTTACTAATAATCCAAAAAGTCAATGATAAATGATATGAGTCTAATGGTATGATGCACCCATTTTCTATACTAGTACATTATTGGGAAAACATAATGATTGACTTTATCATATAATTCCCTCAAAAATCTCAATAAAATATTTCCATATGGTAGGTAGTTGGTCTTCTTACAAAGTTAGTTATTTTCATTATTATTAATGAATATTTCTTCCCTCATAAACTCACTAATAAATACCTAAGATAATTTTAAAGGCTTCATAGAGTTCCAATATATATTTTATCTAATTTTGATATGAGGTTTACATAAATATTTTTTAGATTACTTCAGCAAATAATTGAATACATAATTGAGATTCAACACCTCTTATAACCCTCATATGAATGGTTAGTATGAAAGGAATAGTAAATCACTATAGTATATTCTGAAATCATGTTCAATGGATTTATAAGGATTTTGGGATCAACACCTTCCCCTAGTTGAGTTTCCATATAAAAGTGATTTCCATTCTTTATTTCCAAAAGATTCTTTTGAGACTCTATATGGGAAGAGGTTTCAGACTCCAACATGATGAGATGATGATGGAAAGTGGAAGCTTATAAGACCTGATCTTAAATAATATATAATGGAAAAGGTTTAAACCATTCTAATCCAACTGAAATACACTTTATGTCGACATAAAATATATATAAACAATATTCAATGACAAATATAGTTTGAGTTCAGAAATAATGTGTTCCATAATATATCACCATTGAAAAATTCAAGAGGTCAGTAAAGAAGGGGAATCTTAGTCTAATATACATCATCTCAATTGATATTCTTGATCACATTAGAGTGATAGAATATTATCTAGCACTCCCACCTAGCCTATTTCATGTATATGCTGTGTTCCATGAATCCCTATTAAGGAAACACATACCAGACCCCTCACATATACTGAATCCAGAGGTGGTTTCATTGGAGAATGATCATTAATATGAGAATAAGTTGGGGAAGATCATATATCACAGATATAATGTTGTAATAAATAATCCAACTCATATGGTCAAAGTGTTATGGTGGAAAATAAAAATTTGAGGAAGCATCTTGTAAACCAGATGAGACAATGAAACAGAAGTACCCTCATCTATTTTAGTGTGTGAAATAAAAATTTATAGGGATAAATTTTTGAATAGGGAATAATGTAATGACCAAAACATTTTTAAATGAAATTCCCTTTGTCATTGAATTAAATAAACTATTATGTAATGTGTTTGATAACAATTATAAATTAATAGGACCAAACATGAATTGTATTTTTGTGTAATATTCAATTTCAATTAATACCTTTATTTTGATGAATTGGTTAAATTTTTTAAACAAAATATATTTTAATAAATATTTTTATTAAATATTTTTTATTAAATATAAATGAAAATTTAATTTTATGAAGTGAAATTATAATATTTATAAGTGTCTAAAACTATTATTGTCAAAAAATAGTATCTTTTAATAGATGAGTTTTTTAAATTTATAAGTGTAATTTATCATATTTAGAGAATTAGTTTAATAAAAATAAATATTATTTTTTGAATCATTGTGTCAAAATTACCCAATTAGGCATTTTTTATAATTTTATGAGAGTCAAATCTTTTGAGAATAATTAAATGTAGTATAAATATACGGTACATATTATGACATTATAATGACCCAATGTGATGTAATATGTCCCATAAAAGTTATCCACTACCAAATAAATGTTTTAGAATTAAAATAATGTGTTTTTAGGTTATTTGATTATTTTTAAAAACACTTTATGAATCCTCTAAAATCTATATTATATTATAAAGCTTTCAAATAAATTATTTGCAAACACGGCTCACTTCCACCTCAAAAAGTGTATTATTTGAATTTCCTAGGTTCATAGAATTATAAAATAATGAAAAAATAATAATAATTGGAAGAAAAAATGGGAAAAATCCTTTGTAAGAGTTTTTTTCATTACTTTATTTTATAGAGTCTAAAATCAATGTTTCGAAAATAATAAAGAACTCCGCTATTTTTCCTATATGAACCCACCCAATCTACCATTTCTCTTCAATCAAATCTTGGAGAATGGATATATTCTTCTATTTCTTGGATATAGTCCTCCCATTGGGCCACTTATATCTCAAGAAGCCCCCCCCCCCAAGTATTTGGAAACACCCTCTCAAGGAAAGGGATCGTCTTTTTCTCTACTTTATCCAAGCACTTTCTTTTTGTAATGCATTTTTTATTTCAATTTATATTGATGGGATATGATCTCACACATCCATATTAATTCCCTTGCTTTTTCAAAGTGATGATATACCCCTTTCACTCTCACTAATCCCTCCTATGATTAATTTTTTGTGTAGTTATGCTGCTGAAATTATCTTATGATTTTTCTATGGCAAACCTTTGTATTGTGAATACCATCACCATTTACACTCAATGGTATTCACCTAGACATACCTATAATTTTATTATTGGTTAATTCCACATATTTATTAAAAAATCATTAATCATGGGATTAAATGTGATGAAATATTATCATATTTGGAATGATCTATGTGGAACATTTATGCATGTACATTATATGAAAGCGACTGGTGCACCAATACATATATAGAACTCCAATGCATTGTGTAAATTTTTAGCCTCAATAGATGCCAGGTACAAGATTAGGGTGTAAATTTAATCCATTATATAACTTTTACCACCATGTTATGATTTCTTGGTGGTTATAAATGACCTATGTTTATGATGTAATATTTATTGTTGTTGTCGCATTCCCATGTTGCCTTTATACTATCATGTTGTATAATGATTCATTGTTTAATATTATAATTCTCACCCATTTTATGTCACATTGAAATTCTAATTAACTAACAAGTGATAATTTCATCATTTTATTATTATTTTTATTACCTTGTTGGGCTTTATAGCTCACCCCCTTTCTTTTCTATGTCCTCAGGTTATCCCGTTTAGTTTTAAAATCTATGGTATATTGGAATCATAATAATATATTTTCCAATAATATTATTGTATCCATATATAAATTTAATGTTCTATCTACCTACAATACCAAATATAGTAGCCTTATTAATCTTTTAGGGCTTACTAAGTGTGTTTCTATGTAATAAGTCATGAAATAAAGTTTAGTAATGATATGGGTTGTCAGGCTATAATAATTGTTCCATGTGGTAATAACCCTAAAAATGGTGTATTGGGATTGACTCGATCATCACCTAGTGTACAATTGGGTTCCTTTCTATACACCTAGTTTTAAACTTCTTGAGGATATGTTTTGGGAATTCACAAACTCATTATGAACCATAATAAAGGACTTGAATATATTATAATCATTACTGACCTAGGTTAAACATAAAGTGTCTTGGGTCGATAATTTTAATGTTTATCAAAGGTTTAAAGGATTACATATATCATTTATGTTTTAATTTATTAATTCTAAGATGATTAAGAGTATACTAGGATATATTTATTGTAATACAACCCTTGGGATTATAATGGGTTTTAGTAAAAAAAAATATTTTAAGAATAATTTCTTTATATTTTGTGGAAAAAAGATTAATTTTATTGGTAACCTTTTGGGGTTATCCTCTATTTGATATTAAGATAATAATAATCAATCAATATTACTTTATTTCGTGGGTAAAATAAGTTGAATATAAAACCTTATATATTACAGACTGATTTGATCATTATTGTTATTTTGAGGATATTATTCTTATTTTTTGTAGTATTATAGGAATTATATTGATATAGTTTTCGAAAAATGACAAAACACATATCTAGTAGAGACTCATCATATTTGTAGTTTCTATGGAGCATGAAACCACAACCAAAGAGTGATATGGGTTAAACACCTACCATTTTCCTACGTGATATACTAGTTAGTATTAAATTGTTTTTATAAAAATAATTTGATGAATAAATATTAGTTTTATTTTGAGAAACATATTTTTGGATCAAATATTTTTTATTTTTTTTATTTTGATGTTATTAATGATATTTTAGGAAATTTTTCATTAGGTTAAGGTATATGTAACTATTAGGTACAAAATTTGATTTAACAAGAAAGATTGGTTGGGAATAATACAATTAAATTTTTTATTTTTGTGATTATTTAGGATGTAAGGTTATTAATTTATGGAATGACTTAAGTTAAACTTTGGATTTGGAGATTAATATGAATGTTTTTAATGTTATTTTAACTGGGGGTATCTATTTTAGTTTTGGTTGATATTTAAAGATAAGATGAATATAATTTTATCCTTTTTTGGATTAGAAATCTATTAGTGGATTATTTTAGTGCTTCAGGAATAGAAAATTGATCTTCAATACTAACCATTTGGGTAAATATATGGGATTGTGGTAAAAATAATTAAAGGATGAAACAATATTTTTCAATTTATTATATTTCCTTATTTTATTATCCTAGATGGTAAAAAGATCCTATAAATTTAGGAAAAAGACCTTTAAATAAAAATGTTATTTATTTTTTATAAATTAATGATCTTTTCTCTCAAAGAAAAATATTTATAATGTTATATCATAAATGTATCTTCTTTCCAAATAAAATTTTTCACTTACCACCAATATTATCATTATTTAGAAACCAGGTTTTGGGTTATTTCATATAACTTTTTTAGTTCTCTTTCTATCTTTTTAATATGAAGTTTTATTAACCTTTTTTACGATGGGGGTCTTCAACAAAACTTTTTTATGTCAAACCCTTGATTACTAGGCACAAGACCAAATTTATAGGATGAAGTTTATTTTTAAGTGGTTTTAATGGGGCATCCCAAAACATTAAAATAACACTATGTTTGATATATTATACAACTTGAAACAGTGTGCTTAAACAAACCATTAAATATTATTATTTAAGTATGATATTTATAACCCAACCATTAAATTAAAGATTATTAATAGTATTAACTTAGTTTTTAAATATAGAAAAATTAAATAATTAATATTAATTTATTTATAAATTTATAAAAAATATTAAGGATATTTTATTCTACAATAAATGTGATTTATAAAAAATTATTTTTATCGATTTTTGTGTGAAAATATTATAATTAATTTACAGAACATTTAAAAATAATATTTTTAAAAAATTAAGATATTTTTTAAAATCAAATTTTCAAAATTAACAAACGGTGAATTTTTTTAATTTTTCTAAAATCTTTGATTTTTCTATGGATAGTGAAAATTATATGTTTTTCAAATACTATAATTTCTTTCATTAAATTAATTAATTTAAAATTAAAAATATATGTTTGATTTGGTATTAAAGTGAAATACGAAAATATATATATATATATAATAATCTAATATATTTATTTTTAATCATCAATTTTCTTGATTTGGCATAAGTGCATTTTTATGCTTAAAAAAACGGTTTTCTGCAAACTGTTTTTATGTGCATAAAGTTTATCCATATTCATTCATCCAAATTACCCCTAGTAAGGAAATATTTTTATGAAATTTATATATTATAAACATATTTATAAGAATTTATACTCATATAATAATTATTTATAGTCATATATTTAATATAATATCATCTACTGCTTAAAAATACTTTTTTTGAAAATTGGTCTTTCGACATGTTTTGCGGGTTTAATTATAAATTGAATTTTGAAATTTCATCGATTTGAATTTTAGGAAAACAATTCAATATTTTAGTAATTATAATTATTATTATTTAATAATATTAACTTAATTATTCTCATATTGAATAGTAAAAACAGTGAATAAACTAGTTACTGTGGTGGAAAACTAAAATTATAAAAGTGATTAACCTTACAGGAAAATGGAATAATATTATTATGAAATGTTTATTATTTAATTTTTTAGGATATTATTAATTATATCACCCATACACTCAATTATTTACCAATTATTTTAACACTTGTATTGGTGGTGACTTCCCAATATTGAGTGGTTTTGGGTATTTACAAAAATTCCACTCCTCCTCATTTATAATGGGGTACCACATCCCCTCTCTTATTCATTTTATAAAGATGTTTTTCTCTATAAAAACAACCAAAATATCTCCAATATATACGTATCCACATTATAGTGCTTTTGTACATCCCAAATGACTTACCTTAGGGTCATTAATAAGAGATCAAAATATGGTTTTTCTAAGGGAAGTTAATCGTCTTTACGAAGCTGCTTCTTTTTACATTTTTCTTTCACATTAAATTATTTATTAACATTTATAATATAATAAAACAAATATTTTTTATATTTGATGATTTTATTATATTTATGGAATAATATTTATCCATCTCCTCTTCCAAAAAAGGGAAATTAAACTATTATTTTTGTGTATGGAGGACTGCTGCCTCGCGAACTCATGTAAATTGTTTTCCATCATTACCTATCAGGGATACTCATGAAGATGTCTTAAATATTTATACATGATATTAATTAAATTTTAAACATTTTTTAAAATTAATATATCATATAATTGCATACCTTACCATTAATATAAGAAATCGTAATGGTGTTCATGTGTATAGAAGACTACCGCATTGTGGAACAATGTGATGCATTTTTTATTACCGCATCACATGGATGGTATATATAATCAAATTTAAATAAATAATATTATATTTATTATATTATTATAATTGTTTAAATATAACTGAACACTTACATTCTTTGCATCATGATCATTCAAAAATCGAAACGTTATGTATGCCAATGTATGGTTTACTGTCTCCATGATTGTAACGGGGTTCATTTATTCATAAACCTAATTCATGGTTATTTTTTAATGTATTGTTTATCAATGGAACTAATAATTATATCTTGGTTATTATTCTAGATATTATAGTAGAATTACACATTTTACCTATTCAATACACCGATGATGTTTTAAAATTATGAATTGGGTGTCCTAAAAACACATGACGTGCACAAAACATATAATGTAATTAAATTTTTCATTAAAATAAATGTAGTAAATAATTTAAGTATAAGGTATTAAAAATATAAAATGTTCTCAATAAAACAAAACAATATATATAATTTTATCATACATGAGATGAAATACATATATGACAATGTCTAGAATCAAGGTAAGGGTTTCCTATCAAAACATTCTTCTTTGAGAAACATGTTCTTTTATGAACCTAATTTATTTTAAATTTTTTATACACTTACCATTTTAAATATTATATCATGAATAATTCATAATTTATGATATTATATGTTTCAAATATTCAACATCATTAATGGTATTATGATCCAAAAGTTACAGAAGAGTTAAGGGTTTATGTTTCAATCTCATTTTAATAGGGATTTTTTATGCTTGAATTTCAATTGTATGAGATTATTTAAAAATACTATAATAAAAGTCTTTAATTTTATTATCCCCTAGACAATCATAAAATTTTCATTTAATATTACCATTTTCCTCACTTTGTAAATTAAACTTTTTAAGAAAATGTTTTTAAGAAAATATTAAATCATCCCCCCTAAAGTCAAAATTCAATTTCTCTTCTATATCCATGTTCACTAAAAATATTTTCCAAAAAAATAACCTTCCGTAAAATATTTATTAAATAATTTTTTTCTAATTTATTTATTTTTAAATTTTTTTTAAAGTAATCTTCTTGTCGTTTTTAAAATATGGATCTTTTTTAACCATTTTACGAATGTGTAAATGGAGTGTTTCTTTTGAATTATACCACATGTGTGGAATTATCCACCATCATAACCACTCAACTCTTTAAATATTACATTATAATTTTCCATTCTTATTTTTAAAGAAAAAAATTTCTACAATATTTTGGAAATATTGATATTATTGAGAAGTGATTTCAAATTGAAAAAGGTATTTTTCTCAAGAAATATTCCATGTAATTTTTAATGACATTATTTTTATTAGTGAAAAAAATTGATGTTATAGATTTCTTCTAAAATTTTTATATATGTAGATCACATATATACCAATATTATTCCCCCATAATTTTATGGGGTAATATATTCATTATTATAATCTATTAAATTCCTTCATTAAGAAATTTATTTTTATTATGATATTAGATAATATTATACAACCCATTTCATTCAATGGGTAATAAAAAACTTTTTGTCTTATTGTTGATCTCTTTTATATGGCACATTTATTCATAAATATGTTATGATGGGTGTTTTCAAATAGAATACCAATGAATTTGGGAATGTTTATATTCTCATGAGACATCATTTATGGGATTAGGGAGTAAATAAAATCCTTTTTGGTACTTTTTACACCATGTGATATTATCTAGGGAGTTATCCTTGACTCATTTCTATATTATTTAATATGTGTTGGCCACATATCATGTGACTATATAGTCTTATGATTCCAGGTTCATTACATTATAATCTTGTGTAATTAACCTTAACCATTTTCTTTTATGATATCATGTAATACCTTTGACTCACACGTTATGTTTCCTTATAATTATTATTCCCTTACTATGCTTTTTAGTTCACCCATTTTGTCTATATATTCCCTAAGCTTTACCATGATGTTATAGGAGCTCAAAAAGATTTAAGAGATCATTATAGAGAATAAAATAAAGAAATGTTATTTTAGTATCACTTTGATGTATTAATAACCTGTTATTTAAAACACACTTTGGCTCATGGAATTTGGGTTGTAATTAATATACTTTTATGTAAACAATTACGTAATAATATTTGTAAAAGGATTAGAGCTCTATATCTAACCAATTAATTTTATAAATTTATATATATATTTGGATAATTATTCAAGAGTGTGTTTTAGTTAATCTTAAGTATGTCCACAAATTGAATAGCCCAATAAAATATTTCTCCATGTACTAATGTATGTTCCATATTTAATATTTCCTCTTTATTATTATCTAATTATCTCATGGTATGGATAATGAATGTATTTTTCCCCTATGATAATTTTTGTCCCATGATTAAAGGATATTATTCATTAGGATCTTATTATCTCATGACTTAAGGTTTATGTTAAATTATTCTAACCTATGTTATAACTGTTAAGTTCCCTTATTTATCTTTTCTGGATTTAAGTTCTTATGCCATGTAAAGTGGATCTTACTTATGTTTTATCGTTATCGCTCATCATGATATGATATTTCTCTTATGCTCATGTTTTATTTATTCTTATTAACTAAACATTGAGGAACTTTTTACTCATCCCTTACTTAGAATTTAATATAACCCATTTCTTATGTTTTCATTACCTATATTAGGATGATGAGTCTTACTAATGATATTTCTAAAAGATGATATAGTATGGTGCCTTTGAATAGAATTGTTCTCAATTATTATAAAATAATATGATTATTCATCTTTTCCCCAAATATACTAAACTTATTAGTCCTTGGGATATTATTATTTATGAAATGTAATGTTTTAATCATATAAAATATCTATACAAAATGAATGTTTAGATCAAGTCTATATATTTCCAACTCGATAAGCAATAAAAAATAACTTTAATTCTAAAAAGAAATTATTGAACTCTAAATCCCATGGACTTATTCATATTAATCTTTTTTTACAAAAAAAAAATTCAATTAAAAGAGTAAAATCATAAACTTTTGTAATAATAAATGATTATATAATATTTACATGGGTTTATATATTTTCTCCAAAAAATTATTCTTATAAATATATTATTAAAATTTTCTAGTAGGTCTAAAATAAAAAAGTCTATATGATCATATCCATTCGGAGTGATCATACGATAGTGTTTGATAATAAATATTTTTATGAACTTTTTACTTTATAAAGTTGTAATCATTCCTTTTTTGCTCCAAGGACTCAACAACATACTGGGGATCTTATGATACATAATTGAAAGCTTAAAAATAGAGGAAACTATTTTAATAATTTTAACTCCCTAAAAAAATTTCTTCTGAGGTTCTTATTACCACTTTTTATAACATTAATCATGTTCCCATAAGTACCTTTCTTAAAAATACCCATGATGAACTTTGTAAAAATAAAATTCCTAAGTTGGTATTTTTTAAATTGTTTGGATAGAAATTATATATTCTAAACTCCAAACACAACCTAGTTTATTTTGACCTAAAATCATGTGAATGTATTTTTATTGGGTAATATAACATAATTAAATCATATTAATACTTTAATAAAATGACCAGTACCTTAGATGAATAAAGTTAAATCAAATTTTAGGAGAATTTTTCAAAACCACATCCCCAAATTGATGATGTTTTGGTTGACCTAGAAAATGTGTCCTTAAATAACCCATATACATATAATGAAATTAATATTGTGGAAGAAGAATTGTATAAAATTGTACTCAAGGGATGGGTAAAAGCTAAATATTATTCCTTATAAAATGTTATTAGTGATTTTAAAACTCGCACTCATACTAAAAGGTCATTTTTAAATTACGTTAAACATAATGCTTTTGTTTAAAATATAGAACCATGAAATACTAATCATTTTATTAATTGTGGATATTGGTTACATTAAAACTCAAGATATATTTGACCATTTCTCACAGAATAATCATATGAATCTCATTGAGAGTCTCAATTTCTATCCAAGTATTATTACTAAATGGGTATTCAGAAATAAATTTGATTATCAAGGTAAAAACAATCAAAAAAATATAGATTCATATACAATGTTTATAATCAGGAATAAGGAATTAATTGTGGTGATATATTTTCACACATATCTAATATTAAATCCATTATAATCTAACTATAATTCACCACCCATTTAAATTTTAATCTTTTTCAAATGGATGTCAAATTTTTTTTTTGAATTGATTTATTTTCAAAAATGTTTTTGTTGGAAACCCTCTCAGTTTTGAATATTCAATATTTATTAATCAATTATTTAATTTATCCAAAACTATTTATGGTTTAAATAAATCTGCATGGCATGGTATCAATGGTTAATGAAATTTATTTTTGAAAATTATTTAAAAATGGGAACACCTGTTTCAATTTTTTTAAAATTATTTTCAAATTAATTATTAATTTCATAATATTATGTCAATTATTTTATTTTTGGTTATACTAAATAATCACTATGTTATTAATTTTATAATTTAATGAGAAAATAATTTTAAATTAGTTTTAAGAGAGAACATAATTTTTTTCTTGGATTTCAAATTTCTCAAAATTAAGAATGATTTTTCCTACATAAAAAAAACAATAATAAAATATTAAAATGTTTTGTAATAGCTCAAGTAAATAAAATAAGTACACATATGAGTACATATTGTAAGATTATGTTTGACTAATCTAATAAACAGGTTAATAACAAGATTCATAGAGGTATGATTGGTAGCCATCTTTACTTTTGTGTAACTCGGTCATAGTTCATTTTTATTTAATAACATTGTGCTTATTTTCAAAAAAATCATAGTGATTATCATATAAAATATCTTAGTTTAATTTTTATTTATTTAAAATATTCTAAAAACATGATTTTTTATCCAAAACACATCTATTTTAAACAAATTAGTTTTTTCAAAATCGATTTTCAAGGATTCCAACCACATAATAAATGTTCAAGTGGGACTTGTCACTTAATTAGAACATACCATGCCTATAGAAGTAATGAGATGAAAATTTTTGTTTTCGTTGCTTTAGATAAATTGGAATATATATCCACTATGAGTTATTTCACCCAAAATATTTGGATAAAACATGCCCTCATGAATTATGGGATAAATTACAATTATTTACTTATTAATTTTGATATTACTAGTGCAATTATCACTTCTCGAAATATTATTCGACACTCACACAATAAGCACATGGACCTTAAATTCTAGTTTTTAAGAGATCACTTCTAGAAATTTGATATATTTTGTATGTTAATTAGAATCAATTTTCTAATGGTTGATATATTTACAAATATCCTTAAACTTGATCACTTTAACATTATTATGTTTGAGTTAGATATAGTTCACTTGTGATAGTTATTCATTAACTTTGGAAAGCTTAATGTTTTTCAAAAAAATTTGATATTGTAATCCCTTAAATGTTTCTTTTTGAAAATAATAATTTTTACAAACTTTATAAAAATTACTTTTAGTGAAATAAACTACGTGTAATTTTCCTAGAAAATTAATTCATGTTTGGATAGAAACAAGTGGATGGGGTGGTAGCATAAATACACCTATAGGTTATTACCTCTAAAAGATATATTTATATTTTTAATATAATCATTACTGTGGGCACAAGAAGTGGTCCTTTACAACACAATTGGTTTGACACTCCCATGAGATATTCTTTGGACATTTCCCATAACTATTACAACATATAGTGATGGATTGGAAACGTTTTCTTGATCATAATTTTTTTTCTTTTTATTTATCTTATCAATTTCATTTACTAATGTATTACTATATTTTTAATGAATAAATTGAGTGGGATATTATATAGTTAATATTTAAATGTCCCAAGAGGTGACACACTTTTTAAAAAAAATATAATCTAATAAAAATTATATTTTTTAGTTCAAAGCCTTTTTTATATCATGATATTATTTTAAAAAAACTTCAATGTTTTATCTCAATATTCAAGATCCTCAGTATATACTTTTAAAAGAAAAATCATAACTTTTATCTATACTTTAAATTTTTTGTTTGTTTATTTATTTATTTAAAATTAAAAAGCTTCTTAGTTTCTTAAAAAATATTTAAATATATCTTTATCTCACCTAAAAGAACATTAATGGTGAAAAATGTAATTTTTTTATTTATTATTTCTCTAACCCTATTTATATATTCTTTTTTATAATCCCAAAGGGATTTAAATTTTAGAGATATTTATGATATTGTTGTGATATTTAGAATTTTCATTATTATAATCTCTTTTAAATAAGGAGGACAAACAGTGAATATTTTTGAAAATGTTATTTATGGTTTTAATGTGTTATTTCGTATTTTAAATATCTTCTGAATAGAATTTTTTTGAACTTTTATTGTGTCCAACACTCTAAAAATACTTCCCTTGCGTATTGAAAGTGATTTTATCATCTCATATTAATTTAATTATAAAATATTGAAATCCCTTCTGAATTATTATTTAAAATAATCAAATTGTTAAAGATCATAAGAAATTGGAAGATTATTGTACCACACTCTCTTAGATAGGTTTTAATAATCATTAACACCTATAAGGAATCTAACCATTTCTATTAAATGTATATCAGTATTTATGTTTGGGCAAGAGGATTGGTAGACAATAAAAAAAATGAAGGCCTAAAATTGGATGAAGAATACAAATAGTGGATCACCAATAGTCTATCACCACTATCTATGTAACACCCCCAATATTTTATAGTATGTCTATTTTTAAATAAATTTAATCTCTTTGATAGATTACGATGCCTGCAACACCTAGCTTAAATGAATAATGGAATATTATTATGTGGTCATTATAACCAAGAAGAAAAAATGGTAGGAATGAATAGTATTAACCAGACTATTAAATATCTAATTTTATAACTCATTGTTAATGTATTAATTAATTCTTTGTTAATATGCACTAAATTTTTAGTGAAGCCATTTAATCTTCAAAAATACGTTTTCTTCAAAAACAAATATCATTACTTTTGTGAGAAGATATTATATTAAATTTATAAAACATCAATAAAATTTATTTTATAAGACTAATATGTTTTTTATATATTTATATTAAAATACTCTTATGGTGATTGTCTAGGAATTTTTAGAAAATATTGATTTCTAGCGAATAGTGAAGAATACCAATTTTTGTAAAACCATCATTTTCTTTATATTAACAAGTATATTTATGATTTGAATTTGATATGAAAGTAACTTTAGTAATATTTAGTTATTTATAATTTAATTTTAAGCAACATTATAACTTATTTCATAATAATTTCATTTTTTCCATAAAAATGCATTTTTTATGAAACTTTTATTTCATTATGTTTTTTAGGATTAATTTTAAATTACATTTTTAAACATATTTATTTTAAATATATAAAAAGGGATTAAATATTGGGATTAATTAGTTTGACATTCATTAAATATTTTCCATTAATTTATGGATAATATGAATTGAAACCCTTGAAATTTTTGTCACCACGATAAATGGTGAATTGGGTAATTTAGGATATAAATAAAATGATAAGGACTATAAAATGACCCAAACAAATACCTAAATATTATATAATGATTATATATATTCCATAACAATTAATGGGTTGGTTATATTACCATTTATAGTCATTTTAATAAGATTTTGATGTTTATAATATTTTATTTAATGGATAGTCAAAGATGTCACATTCATGATTTTGATAACTATAATGTTTTTAATATGGTGTAATCTAGAATGTTTCGTCTAATATAAATATTATTTTCAGATATAAATTATTTATCTACAAATTTTTAATTTATTTTTAATTTTTAGTTAATAAATAACTACCTTAAATAATTACACAATAATGACGAATTAATTAATGAATTAATTAAAAAATAAAATAAATGTTATTAAAAGATTAAAATAAATATAATTTGTGATAATTAATTACTTAAACCAATTTTATAGGTGAACATTGATTTATTATGGATATTTTTTAAAAAAAATTGAATATACTTTATTATATTGATATTATTAAAGTCAAAGTAATGAATAGTTTTTAAAATTGACTTTATGAATATTTTAGAGTAAATAATATTTTATTAATGATATAATTTTCTTAAATATAATTAATTAAGAGAATGGTTTGTGTTAATATTAAACATATCATATATGAAACATTTATCAGTTATTTTTCATTATATAAAAACTATATTAATCCTCAAGGAGTAAAAAACCATGTTGTCATGAAAGGAGTTATAGAGTTTAAATAAGGGTTATAACCAAAATAAAAGGCTATAAATTTTTACAAAACTTATTTAAATTTTATTGTAAATTTTTTTTGGACCCATAATCAAATTATATTATAAATTAATAATTTTTTAGCCATTTTTAATTCAAAATTAATTTATATTAATTTAATATTTTAAGAAATTCCTAAAGTTCACCTCACTTTAATTATAAAAGGGCACCCCTTGCTTCACTTATTTATACCACTTGGAGCCATATAAATCGACTTAACCCTGAAAATTTCTCTTATAAATAGAATTATCTATGTTCTAGAGGTTATTGTTATGTTAAAAGACTAACCCAACTGGCCCAATGAAGGGATATAAAGAATGTTTTATGAAGAAGAGTAAATCGTCTTTACTAACTCATTCAAATTTGTTTCTTCTTCTACATTCTCTTCGGGTGTTTTTTACATACTAAAGTAATAAATAAAGGATAATATATATAATTAGATGTTATTATTATTGTAATTAAAGTATATTCCACCTTGTATTTTTCCTATAAAAATTGAAAGCACCACAAATGTGTACGTCCGACTTACCTTCTCCACATAGTGGTGTAATTAATTTTTCATTACCACTTTTATTGGATGGAAATAATGGATATATATGATTAATATTAAATAATATTTATTATGGAAAAATTAATATATCATCCAATTCCTTACCCTTTCATCCATTTAGAAATGATATCATCGCTCATTCATACGTACGGCTTACCATCTCCACGAAGCAATCCAATACATTTTCTATATCCACCATTAAAGAATGATTATAAAAAATTATATTATGATTAAATATGATATCAATGGTCTTAATATAATTATTGATATGATGTTAACACATCCAATTCATAAGAATCAGGACTTACATGACAAAACATGCATAATAAAATGAATGAGTTACCATTTAAAACAAGGGTAATGATAAATTATTATTAATAAACAGGTGATTAGATGATACAAGAGTATAATATATGATATCAAAAATATTAATATAGTAATTTTATTTAATAATAATATGATTTATACTATTATATATGAGTTTTAATTGTTTTTAATTAAAATAAATCCTAAGGAAATTTATTTTTAGCTCAATTTTATTCCTATGGAACACATGATTTATTCACCAAATATTTCATATATGTAGTGTATATACTATACCTTTCACATCTTATATCATGAATTTATTTATTATCATGATATTAAAGTTTTTTAAAATGTTATAAATTTATGGGGATTGTGATTGATAAGACATTGAAGTTATAAGAGTTTATTTAACAATCTCATCATTTTTTAGAATTTATTTTTGTTTTTAATTTTTCATTATAGGATTATTTATATGTTAAAATTAATATATTTTATTATTATATGTTCATTAATTACCTTTTCATGTAATAGTAACATTTTTTCACTCTTTGGTACATAAAATGAATGTGAAAATTTTTTAAAAAAAATTTAACGTGATTTCTCTTTTTTTTTAAATCATTTTTCAAAATACCCATGTTTTATAAAATAATTTTGTAAATAATATATTAATCCTTATCAGTACAATTTATCAAATACATTTTTACACATTTTTAGTTTTTACAAAATGTTTCTAAAGGAATATTCATGTCATTTTTAGAATAATTAATTTTTTCATTTATCAAAAATATGAAATGAATATTTGTTTTAATGTGTATGGAATGAATAGAATTTTTTTCCCTCATGAAAAATAAAAATTTTAAAACATATTTCAATTTTATTTTAAAAAAAATATTTTCAATATATTTTTTAAACTTTTTTATTTAATGGTGATTTTCAAAATGAAAATGATATTTTACATAAAATGTTTTTAAGGATTCTTTTATAGTATTCATATTCATCAGTGACATAAACCCTTTAATGTATTTATGAACCACTAGGGATATTTTGTAATAATATCAACCATATTTCGTCATTAAATAGTTTATGATCAGTTTGATTGTTAATGTGTTATTTATAAATTGTTCACCATATTACTCTAGATGGTTTATGATTATGTTTATTTAACCTAGGTAAGTATTAGAATTTCATATGTCAGGTTTCAATATGAATCATTATATAGATTATGATTCCCACCATTCGTATAAGGAGTGTATTGTAAAATATAAGTAATGGGTGGGGACTTCTATATCCCCTATATGCATCCATAGGTCTCATGAGACAAACTAGTTTTGGTATTTGTTGAGGCCTTACCCGTTTAGGTATTGTGTCATGGATAAATCCTTTATGATATGCTTATGATCTACCACATTATTAATTCACTCATTATGAGACTAGATATTTATTTCAGTGAGATTATTTGATTATTAGAATATTCATGGTTATGTTTAATTTTAATTTGATTATTTATATGGAATCATTTGATTATCATTTATATTTTCCATATTATTCTCATGTTTTTTATTAAATATCATGTGTTTCAGTTGTATACCTTACTATATTTTTGATACAATATTTATTTATAACATCTACTATATTCTTACCCATACTAATAATTTGATATCCCCCTTTCTTATGATCCTTTTCCCCATGATATGAAGATGTTTTTTTTATTTTTATATAGGGATACACTATAGGGAATACTGTAATTCTAAAATTAATTATTTTTGTATTTTATGTTTTAATATGTAATGTGAATTTAAAATATGTATCTAGTTTTCCAGGACAAATAAACAAATCGGTAATTTGGGATGAGATTCCTTGTATATTATAACAATGTGATGATGTAACCACTGAATCTGGGCTACTATGGTTGGGTTCTTTATAGTTGTTATCCAAGGAAGTTTAGTAGAAACACTAGAAAATATATTTAGGAAAATCTAGATTAGAAAACATAACCCCATGATAGACATTGTGTAACACCCCAAGATTTCATAGTACATTAGCTCTTCAAAGTAATTCAATAACTTACACTACACACAACATCGAGTTCAAGCACACCAAGACTTACCAAACTAGCCATTCAAAAGCGGTTATGAATAGTATTAACAGAATTTTAAACTTCATATAACCATTATAATTTTAGAATCCATATTATGAGTTTCTTAGACATAATGTAAGGATAAATTCATTTTTTCAGATAAAAGAAGAATTTTTCAAAAAATGCTATTTTACCGCCTATTAATGGAGAACCCTTTTTAAATCCAATATTTGAAACTTTTATATATTCAATTTTAAAAAATAAACTTCCTATTTGGGATCAGGACACAAGAATTTAGTTTAAATAATTTTTTGGTGTTTTTCTAATAATTTCAAGTTTGGGTGAATATTGAAAAATAATATATTTTATCTGAAAACAACTTTTTTAATAAAAATAATATATTATGATCTATAATACATATTAATGGTTTAGATTTATAATTAGATTATATTTTTACCATTTAATCTAATGTTGGTCATGGGAGGTAATTTCACTTTGAAATTGGACATAAACAAACGTCAATCTTTTGGTAGTTATTATTTCATAAAAATACGCTTTTTGGTTTTAACATCCAGAATGAATTTTAAACTAATAAATTAAATTTCTATGCTTTTAATTTGGTAAAATAGTCTTCATTTTTGAATTTATAATATCAAAATTAGCTTAGGGTGATTTTTTGGTATGTTTCTGAAAACTTTTGACTTTTGATGAATAGTGAAAAATACTAAGTTATAGTTTAATACAGAATTTTTATTTAAATAATTATTTATTTTGATTAAATTTATTTTAGGTCAAAATAGATAAATAATACCTATATAAGTTCAATGTAATTCATTGGAGTCGGGTTATAATATTTGTAGATATATAAAAATTTTATGGAACTTGTCACCGTCTTTTACCCACCTCTTTGAAGAATTTACAAATTCACATTAAACATGATTTTACTACTTCTGTGAGTTGAATTTCGAAAATCCAAGAGACATGGTTAATATCAATGATTAAAATTTGGTTCAATAAGATAAAAATAATTTTTGGTGAATAGTAACTTTTTACTTTTATTTACCACGGTTAAAAGTAAATAGGGTAATTAAGGGTAAAAATGATATTATTATTACCCTAAAAAAAGTATTAATTCTGTTAGATATGTATAATTCGTCAAAAATAAACCTTAGTATTAAAATATGGACCTCTTTGGTCCACTTGGATTAGATTATGATATTTATTATTGTGTTATTTAAAGAAGAATTAAAAGAGTTAAAATCAAAGTGTAATAATTAAAACATTTTTAATAGAGGGATAAACAAATAATAAATTAGACTATAAATATTCATTACAAATATGAAAATATTTCATACATAATGGTATTTTATTTATATTTTTTATACATTAAAATTTATAATTTATTTATGACACAACGATGATGCAGTAATTACCTAATTATTGAAATATTAAAATAATTGATATTATAAATATCCAAATAAATGTAATTTGAGAATTTTTATGAATTAAACTAATTTTCTAGGTTAATATGACATATTAGGGTTTGTTAGATGAATTTTTTTCAAATTAATAATGATGGTATGGATTTATAAAAAACAAAATACCAAATAGTGTCAAAATTGACATAAAAGAGTTTTTAAAACAAATATTATATTATTAATCAATATTTTGTTCCTAAAAATATAAGGTTTTGGAAAAGAACTTAAAAAATGATATTTGTATCATAAATAAACCATTTGGGGTTCTCTTGTAAGTATATAGTATATTTATTAACAATATAATATAAAAAATATAAAGAGACATGGTAAATGTCAAACTATTTAACTAAGAGTTAAATCTAATAGATAAAGTTAATATAGTGACCCAAACCTGTCTAAAACCTATTGTTTGAGTGGTTTTCAACCCATACCCACATTATACTTTAAATAATCCGTTTTTGTGCCATTATAAACTGAAAATGATTTTATTATAAAATAATATTTCTAGGTTTTCCTAAGGTGCCCCTCACCCCTATTATAAAAGGGAACTCTCTCTTCTCTCTAATTCACACCTTCAAAGCCATTAGTATCGTCCAACCTCTACCCAAATACCCTCAAAATTGTCCTCCCTTTATCCTAGAGGCATTACTTTAGTCATAAATACAACCTAAGGAGCCCTTTTGATAATATGAAAATGAATAACCCGAAGAAGAGGTAAATATCTCACCACCTCTTTCAAGTTCCATTTTTCTTTCACTTCCTTTTTCATTGTTGTTTCTATTATAAAATAATAACTCCAGTATCTCCTATATATTTTAATGTTATTATAAAAATGGTACAACCAAATTCATTATTCTATCCATCCTTTGAATAAAATTTCACCATACATGTGTATGTATGACTTACTGTCGCCACGTCATGGTGTAATTGTTATTCAATACCTTATTATTTGGATGGGTATAATAATGATGTGTAATTGATGTAAATAATAAATATAAAATTTTAATGATTCTTCATATATGATATTCCATCCAATTATATATTATTTTAAAATCAAAAGAATGATATAGTCCCTTGTGTGAACGTAAGGATTACCGTCTCCACGAACGTGATGAGATTCATTCCCCATCGTATCCATTCAAGAATAAATTTCATTTGGTGATTAAAAATAATGTTTACAGACATGATATAATTCTGTATATTAATAATATACATCCCATCCATAACAAATATGACTCACATAACAAAGAATATAAAGGTAAATGAATCTATTAACACCTGAAATGACGATAATACTAAGATATTATTAACAAAGAAATGTTAAAAGATCATATATGATATCATATTAATGTATAGTATTATTGTATAATTTAATAAAAATTATTTCACCATTATAAAAGAGTTTAATCTACCCTTTTCCAAGGGAAAATTACAAAGTAAGGGGTTAATTATCTCACTTTTAATTCCGTGAGATTCCCATTGTTCACCACATATTTATTGCATGTGGTGTGTGTACTGCCCATGATTATATTAATTGTGTAATATAAATTAATTTATGGATATCTCCATCATCATTGAATGATCCTTCTTTCATGGATGTATGTTTTTTATGTTACCAAATAGATAAGGGAATTGGAAATTTTAATTTCCACTCATTCGGCTTTACGCATACTTCATTGATTATTTTAATCCAAGATTATGTGAGGAATCACTATTAATTTTCTTATTTCATAATTTCCACTCCAATTTCTATGGATATACTTTTGAAACACATAATCACTCCATTGATAAACCATCAAGTCATCGATAAGAACTTTATAAGAGTAATTTTAACTCAATCTCCATTCATTGAGTTAGACATCCAATTCATTAGTGTTGTTTTTATAAGAATATGTGTGAATGTACTCTAATTTATTTAAACTTAATATCCAATCATATTGAGTTTATTTATATTTGTCACATATAATTATCTCATTGATTTTTCCTTAACTTAAGTATACAGTCTTTATGAAGGATTTCATCTCAACTTACATTCCATTGAGTCTTATTTGTTGTCATGCGCCAAATTAGTTTTGTTTGGTGTATATACTGTACTTTGACATAGTATATCATGAATCCCTTTATTCTCATGATATTATAAAGCATTTATTACCTAAATTATTTGAATTCAAGTGTCTCTATTTTGGTTAGGATCTTTAACTAAAATATCATTTTAAATGTTTTAAAGATTTATTATTCTAAATATTTCTCAGTAACTTCCATGTTTTAAAAATGGTTTTATGGATTTATTTATATAAATATTAAAGTTTTAAAAATAAAATTACTTTTAAATGTTTCATCTTTTTATCGGACACTTTGATTAAAAATCTATATTTAAATAGCATCTTGACAAATAGTGTGACTTTTAATTGTCTTCAAGAAAAAGGGGGACATTTTACTCAAATGGTTTTGATGATTATTTTAATCTATGTCAACATCCTTCATTATTTTCGATTGAGGTTAATATGTTACAATAAAATATTATATATTGTATTGAATGAGTTATGTTTGACTGTGGATGTTCTATTTCTTTAAACCATTCATGGTTTGTGGATAAAGTATTGACCTTTCATATGCTAGTTTTAATATTAATTTTTATGTTATGTTTCAAACTTTTCATATGAGGAATGCATTGGACATAGTAAGTGACAGTTGGAGCCCGCTATATCTCTTTGAGGCATCGGTAGGTCCCATGAGACAAACTAGTGTCTTGGAACAAGGCCTTGAAAAAATCTTATTTGTAGTCTTGGCACAAGGCCTTGACTATGTGGTGATAAACGTCTAGCATTATGCATTCCATCATTATGAATGTGGCTATTGATTTTACATGTGATTATTAGACTAGTAAAATATCCATGTGAATAAGCAAATGTCCTTATTTGATTTTATCTTTTCCATATTATACTGAATTACATGTTTAAAAGGCTTTTGTTTTAGTCTTATACACTGTCTTAAATGTTTATGCTTATTTAGGAAAGTTTTCGCTAAACCGTTATCCTTACTGAGCATTTGAGCTCACCCCATTATATGTTTTATTTTTCCCACGATGAAAAGTCATATTTTAGGACTGACCTCTAGAGATAGTCTATGGGATCTCAATGTTGTCTATGGAAAAAATTTTGTTGTAGTTTTCCATTTTATGATTTAATGTAAACCATATGAATGTATCTAGTACATCCAAGGCTACTAAACTAATCGGTCTTTCGAGACTTGATCTTTTATGATCATGCCAATGATAGGTAATAATTCACCGACTCTAGGATTATAGGGGCTGGAGTAACAGTTGGCATCAGGGGAAGATTAATAAAAACCTTGAAAACTAGATTTAGATAAACTATGATTAGATCACATAGCCCTAAGATAGACTCTGAAGATTAGTATAGAGTAACTTTCTAAAATTTTGGTATTGTAGTGATTTTGTGAGTTTTCCAATCTATACATTCATGTATGGATACATGCAGGTAGAGGTGGCTCTGGCACAGATGTACCTAGGGGTAAAACCTAAAAAAACCCACTTTAAGCTAGACTCGAATTCGAACTGGTGGTAGAAGACGGGCCTTGCTGCACTCTTGGTTATGAGACTCCCAGGGGATATGCTTAGGAAATTTACATTTTCTTTACAAACATATTTGATGTATTTTAATATAATATGAGAATAAATGACCTTGGTTAATCCTAAGGTGTTTAAAATTGAAAATATGGTGTCATGAAATTCTCTAAATGATTTAATAAATATTGTTACTCACATAATGATTTCTAGTTGTAGTCAATGGCTTGATTCCCAGGAAGTCATAGTAACTTTGATAATGATGTACAAGGAGGGAATGGTGGTGGAAATGAGCAACAAAATATAATGTTGATAGGTGTAAAAGATATTGTGTTCATTCCAAATCATTTTTCCAAAAATATTACCAACAACATATATATTAACCAACATCTGGACTCAACAAAGAAGAGAAAGGTGATGAATGATAAGATCTCTAGTAGTGGAGACCATGGAGAAATGAATCCTAAATTTCCATAAGGAAGGAAATTTGGAAGGAGATACCCAGGAAAGTGTCTCAATGGAACAATGAAATGCTTTACGTGTGGGAAAGAAGGACATAAAGTAAAGAATTGCCGAGAAAAAAGAAGAGTACCATGGAAAAAATAAAAATGGTCCCAATAATCCATTTACAGTCATTTTCTGTTAATGTAGGGGACCTGGACATTATCCGAGTGAATTCCCTATTCTATAGGATATTTTCTTGGTCAAAGAAGAAGATATATGGAAATAAATGGTTGGAGAAATATTTTAAAGTATTAGTGCTCCTTGTTGATGGGGTTACTTTGGAATAATTTTCTCTTGTATTTGTAACCCTGCAGTTTGTCATGTGAAAATGATATTTGAGGATGAATTATCTTTTATCTTGTGGATATAGCTATAAACAACCATTTGGTTTTATATGATCAATGGGTTTGAGGAAATTACATGTTATTGTATTTTTGGATGAAAATTCAAGGCATGAGATAACATTTGTGGTTAAATTATGTAATGGTTATTTTGATAAATTTATCTAATTTTGGTAATGTTATAAAATATTGTTTTTGAAAAAAGGACAACACGCAGACTGTGTGACAACCCGTCACGTCAAACAAAGTTGTGGGAATCGAACCCACAACTAGAGTGCGATTGGGATTTATCGCCTACCACTGGACTACGTGAAGTCCCTGGTTAGTGGGAACAATTATTTTTAGTTAAATTATTTTATTGAACAACAATAAGTTGATTTGGGATCTTAGGTATTATCAAATGGATACACTTATTATAGGAAAATGATTTGGTTATTAAGTGATAAATGTAATTTTGGAAGACGTTCGCGTTGTTGGGAACACTATATACCCAAGGAAAATAGAATACTATGGGATTTCATTTGAGGAGTAATGGTAGATTTTTATCTATGTTTTTATTATGGATTTATAGTGATTTGGGTTATTTATGGAAATGATTAACCTATAATAAAGAATATGTGAATAGGTTAATTACTTTTAAGTATGTGACTATAAGAGTAGTTGGTGTCATTTGGAGATAATATTTAACGTGGAAGACTACTTAACCAAATTATTCTACGTTTTGGGTTTCTATATTAGTTTGGATTATATTTAAGGATTTTAAGGAAAATTGTTTATTGAATGGTATTTATTTAACTTTGGGGTATTTTGGGATTAATTTTATAAATTAAGATTAGTGTTTCTTTCTCTAAAGGAATATCCTTTTGGGGGATCATCAGATATTGTACTAACTATTTTCATTTTGATTAATCTCTAAAGACAATGTAAATTTATAGTTTATCCTTTGTGGATCATGTGATTCTCTATAATTTTATTCTAGCTCTTCTGGTGTGACCAAGTCTTCTTGAATAGTCATCATTTAAAAAAAATGAGTTAGTGGTATAAATTTATTAATGAATGAAACTCTACTTAAAAAGTTAGTATATCTCTTTAAATTCTTATTCAATATCATAAATAAATTCCTCATCTTTATGAAATGTAACGTAAACCAAAAAAATATGTTTATGTTTACTTTTCCTACTGGGAAACTAATGACCGTTTTTTCCATCATAAGTTTGTGGTTTTCTTGTTGTTACGTTTATCTTGATCATGTTTTCTATCTCTCTCCATAAGAACTTGACACTTAGTTTATCTTTCATATCCATGTTTTCCTAAATGGAATCCATGTATGTGTTATCTTGAGTGACCTTTGTACTTCTCTTTCCTTCTTTTGAAGTGATAGTTTTATTGACTCTTTTTCCTATGTGGGACTTTCCATTATATTCCCAAGCCCAATTTTAAAAATTACGAGGATGCAATTTATTGAAGTTGGGAAGAATGTAACACCACAATATTTCATAGTACGTTAGTTCTTCAAAGTAATTCAGTAACATACACTACATGCAACATCGAGTTCAAGCGCACCACGACTTACCAAACTAGTCGTTCAAAAGCAGTTATGAATAGTATTAACATAATTTTGAACTTTATATAACCCTTATAATTTTAGAATCCATATTCATAACGTAATGACACACTCATTTTTTCAGATAAATGAAGTATTTTTCAAAAAATGTAATTTTACCTCTTTTTAATGGCGTTCCCTTTTTAAATCCAATATTTGAAACTTTTATATATTCAATTTGAAAAAATAAACTTCTTCTTTGGGATCTGGACATAATAATTTAGTTTCAATTATTATTTGGCGTTTTTCTGATAACTTTCATATTTTGGGTGAATAGCGAAAAATAATATATTTTAAGTGAAAACAACTTTTTTAATCAAATTAATTTATAGTGTTAAAATATATATATGAATGGTTTGGATGTATATTTAGATTATATTTTTACCATTTAATCCAATGTTGGTCATTGGAAGTAATTTCACTTTAAAATTGGACATAAACAAATGTCAATCTTTTGGTAGTTATTATTTCATAACAATACGCTTTTTGGTTTTGACAACGAGAATTAATTTTAAACAAATACATTCAATTTCTATGTTTTTAATTTGGTAAATTAGACTTCATTTTTTAATTCATAATACCAAAATTAGCTTAGGGTTAATTTTTTGTATGTTTCTGAAAACATTTAATTGTTGATGAATAGTTAAAAACACTAAGTTATAGTTTAAACCCGAATTTTTATTTAAATAATTATTTATTTTATTTAAATTTATTTTAGGTAACAATAGATAAATAATAACTATATAAGTTCAATTTAATTCATTGGAGTTAGTTTATAATAATTTTAGACATATTAAAATTTTATTGAACTTCTCGCCGTCTTTTACCCACCTCCTTAGAGAATTTGCACATTCACATAAATCTTAATTTTACCACTTTTGTGAGTTGATTTTTGAAAATCCGAGAGAAATGGTTCATATCAAGGAGTAAAATGTGGTTCAATAAGATAATAATAGTTTTTGGTGAATATTATCTTTTTACTTTTATTTACCAAGGTTAAAAGTAAATAGGGAAATTAAGGGTAAAAACCATATTATTATTATCCTAACACATGTCTTAATTATATTGGATAAATATAATTCGACCAAAAAAACCTTAGGAATAAAATATGAACCTATTTGGTCCACATGGATTAGATTTGGACATTTATTATTATTTTATTTAAAGAAGAGTTAAAAGAGTTAAAATGAAAGTTTATTAAAAAACTTTTTTTTATATAGGTCTAACCATAATATAAATTCAACTATAAATATTCATTAGAAAGATAAAAATATTTCCCACATAATGGTATTTTATTAATATTTTTTATACATTAAAATATATAATTTATTTATGACACATTGAGGATGCAGTAATTTACTAATTAATGAAATATTTAAATAATAGATATTATAAGTATCCCAATAAATGTAATTTGAGACTGTTTATGAATTAAACTAATTTTCTAGGTTAATATGACATATTAGGGTTGGTTATATGAATGTTTTTGAAGTAATAATTCTGTTATAAATTTAGAAAAAACAAAATACCAAATAGTGTCAAAATTGACAAAAAAAAAGAGTTTTTAAAACAAATATTATATTATTAATTGATATTATATTCCTAAAAATCTATGGTTCTGCCAAAGGACTTATATAATTAAAGTTGTATAACTAATGAACCACCTGGGGTTATCTTAGAAGTATATATTAATTTTATTAACCATATAATATAAAAATATAAAGAGACATTGTAAATGTCAAACTATTTAACTAAGAGTTAAATCTAATAGATAAAGTTAATATAGTGACCTAAACCTGTCTAAAACCTATTTGTTGAGTGGTTTTCAACCCATACCAACATGATACTTTACATAATACATTTTGGATCCATTATAACCTGAAAATAATTTTATTATAAGATAATATTTCTAGATTTTCCTAAGGTTCCCTCACCCCTCTTATAAAAGGGCACTCCCCCTTCTCTCTAATTCACACCATCAATTCCATTTCGCTCTGACAACCTCTTCCAAAATACCCTCTCAACATTCCTACCATCATCCTAGATGCCTTACTTTTTTCCTAAAGCCAAATTAAGGATCCCTTTTGATCAAATCAAAAGGAAGAACCCGAAGAAGAGGTAAATATCTCACCACCTCTTTCAGGTTCCTTTCTTCTTCCACTTCCTTTTTCTCTGTTTTTTTCATTATAAAATAATAAATCCAGTATCTTCTATATACTATGATGTTATTATAAATATGTTACAACCACATTCATTATTATATCCATCCTTTTAATAACATGTCACCATGTGGGCATACATACAGCTTACCGTCTCCACATCATGGTGTAATTGTTATTCAAAACATTATTATTTGGATGGGTATAATAATGATGTTTAATTTATTTAAATAATAAATATAACATGATAATTATTCTTCATATCTGATAAACCATCCAATTATATTTTATTTTAATATCAAAATAATGAGATTGTCACCCGGGCGTACGTACGGATTACCGTCTCCAAGAACGCGATGAGATTCATTCCCCATCATATCCATTCAAGAATAAATTTCATTTCATGATTAAAAATAATATTTAGAGATGTGATATCATTATGGATATGAATATGATACATCCCATCCATAACAAATATGACTCACATAAAAATGAATATAAAGGAATTAAATTTGTTAACACCTGAAACGATGATAATACTAAGATATTATTAACAAAGCAATGTTAAAAGATCATATATGATATCATATTAATGTATATGATACTTGTATAATTTAAAAACTATTATTTAACCATTATACATGAGTTTAACCTACCCTTTACCAAGTAAAAATTATAAAGTAAGGGGTTTCTTATCTCGCTTTTAATTCTGTGAGATTTCTATTGTTCACCACTTATTTATTGCATGTGGTGTGTATACTGCCCATGATTGTATTCATTATGTAATATAATTTAATTTATAGATATTTACATCATCATTATATGATCCTTATTTAATGGTTGAATGTTTCATATGTTACCATATCGATAAGGGAATTTGAAATTTCAATTTCCACTCATTCGGCTTTACGTATACTCCGTTGATTATTTTAATCCAAGATTATGTGTGGAATCACTATTCATTTTCTTATATCATAATTTCTACTCCCCTTTTTCTGGATATACTTTTGATACACATAATCACTCCATTGATAAATCCTTAGTTCATCAATATGAACTTGATAAGAGTAATTTTAACTCAATCTCCATTCATTGAGTTAAAAATCCAAATCATTAGTGTTGTTTTTATAAGAATATGTGTGAATGTACTCTAATTTATTTACACTGAATATCCAATAATGTTGTGTGTATTTATATTTGTCACACATAATTATTTCATTGATTTATCCTTAACCTAAGGATACGGTCTTTATAAGGGATTTCATCTCAACTTACATTCCATTGAGTCTTCTTTGTTGTTATGCGCTAACTTAGTTTTGTTTGGTGTATATATTGTACTTTGACATAGTATATCATTAATCCCTTTATTCTCATGAAATTATAATATGTTTATTACCTCAATTTATTGAATTCATGTGTCTCTCTTTTGGTTAGGAACTCTAACTAAAATATGATTTTAAATGTTTTAAAGATTTATTATACTAAATATTTATCATTAATGTCCATGTTTTAAAAATGGTTTTAAGGATTTATTTATATGGACATTAATTTTTTAAAATTAAAATTCCCTTTTAGATGTTTCAAATTGGTATTGGACACTTTTATTCAAAAATCTATTTTTAAACAGCTTCTTGACAAATAGTGTGAATTTTAAATGTTTTCAAGAAAAAGGGGGATATTTCTCTCAAACAGTTTTGATGATTATTTTCATCTATTTCAACATCCTTCATTATTTTTGATTGAGGTTAATCAGTTACAGTACAATCTTACATATTGTATTGAATGAGTTATTTTTGACTGTAGATGGGCTATTTTTTATACCGTTCATGGTTTATGGATATAGTATTAATATTTTGTATGCTAATTTTAATATAAATGTTTATGTTATGTTTCAAACTTTTCATATGAGGAATGAATTGGACTTATTAAGTGGTGGATAGAGCCTGTTATAGCTCCTCGATGCCTCAGTAGGTCTCATGAGACAAACTAGTGACTTGGCACAATGCATTGACAAAATCTTATTTGTAGTCTTGGCACAAGGCCTTGACTATGTGGTTATGAAAGTTTGGAATTATACATTCCATCATTATGAAAGTGGCTATTGATATTAAATGTGATTATTAGACTAGTAGAATATCCATGTGAGTAAGTAAATGGAATTATTTGATTTTATCTTTTCCATATTATATTGAAGTTCAATTTTAAAAGGCTTTTGTTTTAGTCTTATACACTTCCTTAAATGTTTTTTCTTATTTATGAAAGTTTCCACTATAATTTTATCCTTACTAAGCATCTGAGCTCACCCCTTTCTATGTTTTATTTCTCCCCAGATGCAAACAAGTATATTATTACAGACCTCCAGGGATAGTCTATGGGATCTCAGTGTTGTCTATGGAAATAATTTTTTTGTAGTTTTCCATTTTATGATGTAATGTAAACATTATGAATGTATATACTACATCCAAGGCTACTAAACTAATTGGCCTTTCGAGACTTGATCTTTTATGATCATTCAAATGATATGTAATAATTCACCGACTCTGGGATTCTGGGGTCGGGGCGTTACACATTGAGGATAAGTATAGTATAACATCCTAGGTTTTTGGTATTATACATTATTTTTAATAATAATTTGATATGATCTAGTGTATACCCCTATTTAAAAATTTTACCTAGTAGAATTAATGGTAACTGTATCAACTCAATAATCCAAAGGATAATAATGATCATTTATTTGATTGTTTTAACCAATATTTTGAAGGGAAGTTGTATCCCAAACATTATCATTATATGAGGAAATATTATCATGTTCCAAAAATACTAAGAAATAATTCCCAAAGTATTATGGCTTTAATGGGAAGTAAGATAAGAATAGGATGACTGAGAAAAAGACTAATAAATTGAAATAGGGAAAGAAATATTTTCCCACATGAGATAATTATTTAGGGAAACACTTCGATATATGCTAAATAGGAAATGTATTTTTCTCTAAGTGTGGACAAAATTTCCACCATGGTAATTATTTCAACGGAAAGAAATAATTTTTTAATATAAAAATTTTCAACTATAATGATATGGGGAACTATTGAAACAAATTCCCCAAGAATCAAAGGAATATACCTCAAAAAAGCTAACTGATCATATTTAAGGTTATGGTATTACCAGAAAAGAAGAGAAATTATTATTGTTCATGTGTTTTCTTTCAATAATTATTTTGAAAAAATTATTTTTCAATGAAATTATGGTTATAATAATCATTAGATATATAAGGATTTTACTATATTCCTTCTTCTTTAAGGATTTGAGAGCAGATGTCAAATGATACCGATAACTAAAAAAAGTGATTCAATGGCAAGTTGATCTTCTGGAAAACATGTGATTATTGGAATATAACCCTTAATATATGCTTGATATTCATATAATGAAGACAAATAGATATATTTAAGATAGTATTGGGGATCAAGAATATGGTTAGTGATTTTATTTTTATGTTATCTTAGTTGGGTTTACTACATGTTTGGATTTAAGAAATATATTCAATAGCATGAGATTTTATTTTTAGAAGCATGATTTTTTTCATTGAGATTTTAAGTTGATCAAGATATTTATATATTTGGTATTTTAAAATAAAATTTTAATTATATTTTTTGGGGAAAGTTAGGTGTTATTTTTATTTTGAAAATTTAGTGTCCTTCTATATAATTTTTTGGGAAGATGTATTTTGGATAAGTCTTAAGGTTAAATAATTATATAATGGATTAAGTTAAACATTGGATATTATTGTTTTAGGTTAGAGTATGATTTTTTTTATTGGACACCATGTTCTATCCATTTTTCATTATGTAAATATTTAAAGTTAGAAGTACTGACTTGTAGATTTTTTTTATAAAAGTTGTTTAGCCATAAATATTTGTCCTGAATATCCATCTTCATATGTATGAAATGAAGTGGAAAAAGGTATAATCATATCAAAAGGATTTTATTATGATGTGGAATGAAATTATGTAATTCTATTTTCTAAAGTTCTATTTCTAGATAGTAAAGGAATATCTCAACTTTACGAATGTAGAGACCCATTATTCACGTTGTAATTATTTGAAATACTTCTACATATATTTTTAGAGTTAGGCACTTAGAAATTGTGTGATTTTGAGACAGGGTGTTCCAAGATAAATTTATAAAAAATGATATGTATATTCTATATTATGCACACATTGGAAATGGAATTACTCTTAAATAGAATTTCTGATTGGACATCTGAGAGAATGGTTGAGTCTAGAACGTGGAATTTACCCTAGGCGGGGTATAACATTCATCGGTGCAGGACTTATATGAAATATTACACCAAGGGGAAAATGGTAACTAAAATAATTAAATGAAATTATTTTACAACTAATGAAGAATTTAATAACATTTAAATGGGTACACGGATTAGAAATATGAGACTGTTGTTGAGTTCAAAAGGAGGTGTTTTTCTTAGGCCCAACATAAATTGAGAGGTTGTGCTAATTTAGGTTTTCCGTGCAAAGATGGGAATATATAAATAAAGTTATGTGTTTCAAATTAGGGTTAAAAAATAATATCTTTCTCTGTCTATGCCAAAGAATCCTATCTTTCTCTCTATATACTATTCTTCCATGTTATTCACTGAAACATGTAAAAAACTCCGCCAAATATGTGGTGGATCGAAGTCGGAGTGTCATAGACACATCACCAATGATGAACGGTCGTTACAAGGTAGGATTTAACTCATTTTGAGTTTTGATTCATGTTTTAATTGAATGTTTTCCCCAGCCTCCTGTTTTTTCTATTAAAACCTTGGATCATCGATGATTTCAAGAATAGGGTCATCGATCCATGCATAAAACAGTCTTTTTTATCAATTCTTCCCAGTATCGACCGATAACTTTTGGACACACTATGCTACTAGTGGTTCAATGATCAGAGGATGTTAAAGTGAAGAAACCATCACAAGGGTATGTGATATGCTGAGAGAATCACTATCGGGAAACTAGTTTGAGCATGGCGGTCCGTGGAACGGACTGTCCGAACACTGCTGCTGTGGTGGTTTCCATCGGTGGGCTACTGTGGTAGTGGTCTGTGGAGCAGTAGTAGCCCCATAGCCCAATAGAGTCATAAGGTAGTGGGCCACGTGACTCGGTCATGTGGGGACACACGGAGTGACCCCAGGTGATGACACCCACCACATTTCCTACGGTCGGTTGGCCGTGTTGATGCGGACGACATAGGGCTCTTGGTTTGTACCCACTGTCGATAGTGGGCCAGGTTGTTTCGATGAGCGAGTAGGTCATTCATGGGCAGGCCCAAACATATTAGGTCGGGCTGGGAGGGGTGGGCCAGATGAGTTAATCGGGTCAGACCCAGGTCAGTTGACGGTCAACTGCAATGGGAGTTTCCACGGCACAAGTGCAGTCAACTGCAGGCTAGACCGACCACGATGGTTGATAGCGAGTCCATCCACCAACCCCTAAGAGCCTCCTTTTTAGATTCAAATACCCATATCTTTTAAACATGGTGTCTGTTTGATGTGTCATCTATTGCTGCATAATCCTCTCCATGAGGCGTACCTTTTGAGATAATTTTGAGAATTTGAAGTTCAGGATCAGAATGCGGGCCGCACTTTGACCCATTCAGGTTTCTTATGGTGAAAAGAATATTTTTCAGTGGTTTTCCATTTTGGGAAAATAAATATCCTATCCTGTATGTTTTTTCCATGTAGAATGCGATGGTGACCTCAGTTTCAGTATTTGGGTTATAAATCAAGGTGTTCTGAACTTGATGCTCATCTAATGACTTTCAATGATGTCTGTGATGTCATTAATGGTTTTTTAATCATCAAAGAAGTATCGTCTTTCCCTTAAGTAGGTTTGGGTAGTAGAGTTCACTAATGAATCTTCTGAGCATACCCTCCAATAGGGCTAGCTAGTGGCATTCTCCATTCTCTCTTTTAGGCATACCCACTGGCGGGGCTGGGCAGTGGACTACATCATTCTTTCTTCATGACATACCATCTAGTGGGGATGGGCAGTAATGTTCGTCGTTTACTTTTTAGGTCTTACCCTCCATCATATCACCCTTCAATAGTATTGGCCAATGGTGTTCATCAATGAATTAGTGACGAGGAATGTCTTGGTGTAACCATGGACTCATAAGTAATATTTACACTTTCTCCAATGAGATGCATCCTGGTGATGCGACCTAAAACCATGTGGATGAGAAAGATCAATCTAATGTGGATAGTATCAAGGTTTTGTGTTTGAGTCCATTTTCCTTGTAGTTCAAGGCAAATGTTTGGAAATTGGGCATCGATGGGGGCTAGTTTAGGGACTATTGGAATCTCTTTACCTATGATGAACATTGAGATAGTGATCCCCTTAATCTCTCATTGGGGTTTCTTTGGTTCCATAATAAATATATATATATATATATATATACATCCTATTATAGTACCCACTCCTAGGGTATTGGTTAATATCCTTCCAAGAGAGGCAAAGACAAGTGGGGTATCCCATGTTATTTCCATGTCTATATTCTCGTGGTTGGATGAGCCTAATATCTTAATTTAGGTAGAGAGTATTAGATGAGAAGTCTAGAATCTCACTTTCTCTATATATTTACATTTGGATGATATTACTTCACTTCCTTGTTGGGTTGGGTGGAACTCATTTACTGTACCATGTTCTATATGTTGTACTTTTCCTCTTATATCTCTTACCACTCCCCATTATTTTCTTGGAATCCTACTAGGTTTGTTTATACTAACTCTTGAATGGTATTTTCCTACATGTGGCATGCCTTTTGCAGATGACGCACATGTTTGATTGAAAATCCATAGAAGTTTAGGGATATGGGATCTTGGACCACATGTGGTGGTCAAAGCTGGGTTTCAGGAGTAGAGCTTATTCAATAGATTTTCATTTAGTTTTCGTAACATGTTAGGAATTTTTTCAATTAGGCATGTATTTTTCCCATTTTTCACTTTCATCTTACTTTACTGTACCCATAATTTTAGTTTCCCATGCATGTATGGATTATTTTATAGTAGTGTTGCATCTTTTTCCCCTCTGTGCTTTTTCGTAGTTTTGGTTGTGTGTGTGTGTCTAGGTACTTAGGAAAAGGGCTCCCCAATTTGATGTTCCTTCGGTTCTAGTTTCCACCCCATGGCCTATGGAGGCAGACTTGGGGTAGTTGCGGCTTGAGCCCCGGTATGGGTCGGGTCATGAAAATGTGGTATCATAGGTGCTTCATTCCTTGGTACATTGTTCAGATGATCCCTAAAACAGAATTGGATGGTTTTAGATAAATAGTTTCAACGTTACTTGAGAGTTTCACTCATTCCAGGGAGTACAGTATTGGTTCGACGGACAAAGTAGCCATTCACCAGGACCCTGATTACCCACTAACTGACTCAACATGCTGAGACATTCTTGCAGGGAATATTGGTACATGGATCATATAGGATTGATTATTTAAATGTTCTGGTTGAGTCATCTCTCTTATATATATATATATATGATCATATTACCACAAAACCCCTTGAAAATTTTCAAAATGCCTCCACGAAGAAAGCCAACCTAGTTACCCACTCCAGATCTTGAAGATGACCTTGGGGGTGATGAGGCCTTATTTTAGGGGTCGTGATGTGCTCTCCTTACTCTAGGTTGACAAGTAGTGGTTACTCCACCTTTGGATAAGCAGTTAGTTCTAATATATTAGGCCAAGGATGTGCATAGGCTGAGCACTCTTGTTGAGTTCCAGATCCAAAGGCCGTAGAGGTTTTTTGGTGATCCGGATCCTGAGGTAGCGAAGGACTGGTTAGAGTCATTATTTCACCTCTTCGGGCTGGTGCTGACACCAAAAAACCAGAGGGTGGCTTTGGGATCTAGTCTCTTTCTCAGGCCACCTACGTGATGGTGGAGTTTAGTTACCCAGATGCACAATGAGATGACTCTCTCATGGGATGAGTTCCATCAGCTGTTTCATGAGGAGTACTTCCCCTCATGTCTCGGATTCATCTGGATTTATATTCTTTTGGGTCTTTGTAGGGATCCATGACAGTGGCTTCTTACACGACTATGTTTACGAACATTGCATGCTATTCCTTGGATATGATATGTGATTGTTACTTCCGAGAGTAGAAGATCAAGTTGGGTCTCCCTCGAGATATCCATGTGAGCACAGTGAAATTGTTCATCCATACATAAAAAGGGGTTCTTAAACCGGCACTCGTGACAGAGAGTTTCATATCATAGGAATTCCAATTTTTCTGTTTAAGCAGTGGTCACTTTAGAGCAGGGACATCCATGTCTATTGGTGGACGTCAGTTGGTAGAGCTGCAATGTAGTAGACCTTTCTAGGACCAGTCTTGGCCATGCGGTCGGACAGAAGTAAGGAATCGTAGAGCACTAGGCAAGGCAAGATTGGGATGATTCTATCAATGAGATGGGTGAGGTCACTTGGTACCTGACCCGATGATCTGATCTTTTTGGGCCGACAATAGATGGACCTCCGTGACAGAGGCAGCACTGTGACCAAGGTGCTCCTTGGTAGGAGGAGTTGGAAGAGGAGTAGGGGAAGGGGACCCATAGGTGGGGGGATGGCATTACAATTTCCCCCCACCACCACCACCAGATGTCTTACATCAGGATTAGGGAGCTAGCATCTGGGGTTTCGGACTACATTAGGCTATAGATTTTTGTGATCCTCCAGCACACAAGATGATCTGAGGTACGCTCGATGTTTATTATACTCTTACTTCATTATTAGTAGACACCAGATCCATTCAGACATTTACCTTCAAACTACTAGTATGGGGATTTTAGGTCACAGCAGATGCATTGGTCCAATATCATTGTCTCCAAGTTCTTATGGGAAGCACTTCTTCAATATCTTTTATCTACAGGTAGTGTGAGCTTTTGTTTCAAGGAGAAATGTCTACATGGGACCTACTGTTCATCACGATAGAACCTTATGACATCATCTTGGGAATGGTTTATATTTTCATGATTCGAGAATAGATTTACTATCACCGTAGGCTAGTCAAATGCTTGAACATGGATGGAATGGGGTTCACCTTCATTGGTGAATGAGGCCTTGTAGCAGGGTAGGCAAGTGTTGTGATAAAGTGGCCACATCCTTTTTTCATCAATTAGAGAGAATGGACCTTGGTGAATTGGAATCCTCCAGAACCTAGGTTCATTCATTTGTGGAGGATTACATGGACGTATTACCCAAAGATATCTTGGGCCTAATTTTGAGGCAATAGTTGGATTTTTGTATTGATTTTCAACAAGGGACCACTATGATATCTTCTGTGGATTATTGGATGGTGTCCACGAAGCTCCGAGAGAAATGTTTTCAGTTGGAGGAACTTCACAAGAAGGGTTTCATCCGACCTAGTGTGTCCCCCTGAGTTGCTTTGGTTCTATTCATGAAGAATGCATATGGGAGTTTTCATCTTTGTGTAGATTATCGTAGCACGAATTCGGCCATAATAAAGAACAAATACACCTTACAAAGGATAGAATAACTCTTCAACTAGTTACAAGGTGTGATATGGTTCTCCATGATTGATCAAAGATCTAGATACCACTAGCCATGGGTTCAGGAGGCTAATATTCTAAAGTTGTCATTTTGTTGTCGCTAAAAACATTTCGAGTTTTTAGTTACGCCCTTCGGTGAAATAAATTGCACCGTTGTTTTCTTGGCCTTGATAGACCAGGTGTTCCATCCATACTCGGAATAGTTTTTTGTTGTCTTTATAGAGTACATACTAGTTTACTCAGTGTCAGAGGAGGAGAAAGTATAGCATCTGAGGACGGTCCTCGATTTTCTTCAAGAGAACCATATTTATGGAAAACTCTCAAAGTGCTAGTTATGGATTCATGATCGTTACTTTTTGGGGATTTTCATATTTGAAGATGGTTTATCCATGGACCCTGTGAAGATCAAGGCAGTTATTTTTTGAGTTCCATCCAAGAATGCGTCATATGTGGGAAGATTTCTACATTTGGATGGGTACTACCATAGATTTTTGATAGACATCTCTAGGATTACAACTACTTTGACTGCTCTGACATAGAATGGTCAGTTGTTTACCTGGTATGAGTAGTGTTATAGGGCTTATGAGATGTTAAGATAGACACTTAAGAGTGCTCTAGATCTAATACTACCAATGGAGGGTGTTGAGTTTGTAGTGTAAAGAAATGCCTTAGGAGTTGGTCTCAGTTTAATTTTGATGTAATAATAGGAATTCATCTCGTACGGGTCGAAGCAGTTGATACCCCTTGTGTAGAACAATGTGACTCGTGACTTTTATCTCAAAGCAGTATTCTTCACCTTAAGGATGTGGAGGCACTACTTCCTAGGAGATAACTATAAGGTTTAATCATACAACTGGAGCCTCGAGTATTTCTTTACCCATAGATATCTGAATATGAGGTAACGATGCTAGTAGGAGTTCCTACAAGACTATTACTTCAAGATAATTTGTACCATAGGGAATGTAAAAATTGTAGAAGATACCCTCAGTAGGAATTATTAGTCTTGCCTAGTGCAAGAATCTTCCGAACAGTTGGATTCCCTGCAGTTGACCATCGAGGTGCATGAGGGTACCTCCTTCCTACTGTCGATGGTGCTAAATCCTTTTCTCCTTGAGCGGGTGAGAGATTCCAAGCTGTGAGATATCAAATAAGAGGTTCAATGTGAATATATATCTATAGGTGACTCACCTAATGGGAATTCAAAATGGGTGAATCATGAGATCTTTCTCTGTGGGAGAATAGTGATTCAAGTCGTAATGAGGGAGGAAGTGATGTTGGAGTTCTGTACTACACCCTTAGTTGTATATCCCAGTATGGGGAAGAAATATAGGGATCTTCAGTGGAATTTTTGGTGTTCCAACATGAGGCTAAGAATTGTTGATTTCTTAACGACATGAAATTTTGAATAAATCTTGTTTCCTAATTTTGTGTGTTATTTTATTTTTATACTCAATGAAACTGTTTCATTGGATAACATGAGTATAATTAAAATGAGACCATTGGGTTTTGATAGTTATATGATCATTGGTCAATATAACTGTTGGAAACTAAACATTTCCATTATTGTCTCTAAATGCAAGTGATCTTGGTTAATTAATATAGAAAGAAGATTCGATGGCCTCATCCAGTAGTCTCGGGCCAATCAAAGCCCATCTAACAGAACATGGGAAAGAGGTAGCCCCACTGGGCTTTGCTCTAGACCAAACCCAAGTTGAACTTCATCCTGTGAAGCTAGAATGGAATTGCCTTAGGGAGAAGTTCAAACTGATAGAAATTACTACTCGTGTGATGTTGGCCGAGCCTCCCTCGGATTCTCTCACCTTAGCACACCTTACACTTAGGTCCTATGTTGGTGTGATAAGGGGCTATGTTAGGAGACAGTAACTACCTTGTGTAATCCTTTTTTTTAAAATAAAAATTTTGATTTCTTCTTATAATGAAGTTTATGAATTTTCAAATATCCGGATAAATATAGTATGCATATTTTTGGTGAATTTTAGAGAAAGGATATTTTAAATAATATTTATATAAACTTTAAATAATTAAAAATTTGTATTGATTTTTAAAAAATGGTCTTCTACAATTATGTTCAGAACGAAATTTAGAGTCTAATAAGATCAACTTAATTTTTGATGAATAATGAATTATGAATAGTGATTTTATGCTTAGGATTGGTAGTGTGACCAAATGGATTAGTAATCTCACTTAAATAAAGTATTAATATAATCTAGGCACCTTGACTAAGTAATGTGATTCAATAAAATTGTTAAATAATGGTTTCATAAATTATTAGACAAGTATTAGTTTTTTCGGGTGAATAGTGTTTTTTAATTAAAAATTAAATTAAAAATATTTAGAAAAATATTTTTATAAAATGGGCTTTATTTTTGAATTCTGAACATCGATATTATGCTCCGGTAATTTTTGGGGAATTTTCTGAAAAAAATGAATTTTCGGTGAATAGTGTCTTTATTTAAAAATAAATTTAAAAAATTTTGAATTTTTTTTTGTAAAATGGAGTTCATTCATGAAATCAGAGCATCGATATTTGGTTAAGGTGAAATTTTGGGATTTTTCTGAGAAAGTTGACTTTTCGATGAATAGTGAAAATATAGTTTTTAAGTTACTGGTGTTTAATGACATCATTAAATGATGTGTTAAGTATGTAATCAATATGGTCGACTTATGAATAGTGGGATAAGGTATGAGGTGTCCCATGTGGACAATACCATGGGAAAATATGGTGGTAAATCCCATGGTTTTGCCAAAACCACAAATGAGGTGGCCCTTGGCCATTAATGCCTTGTCCCATCACTTTCCCTATAAATACCCACCCTTCCCTCCTTTAGTTTTCACTCCCAACTCTCCCCCAACGAAGAAATGGTCTCATTAACTCCCAAAGAGTCCTCCCAAGGTTCCGCCAAGCCCTCAATGTCCCAACCTTTGGGTTTTAAGAGTTACATTGCAGGTAAGGGATCCTACCTCTCTCTTTCTTTTCAAGTAATCTCTTATATGTCATTTCTTTTATGCTCCATGCTCTTATGTTGTAGGATGTTATTTTATATTCCTATAACATCCCTTTTCATTTTCATATGATGAGAGACCCCCTCTTACACTCATCAATTCATTTTAGGAAAGTTTAAATGACGTCGTTAGGCTGCCGAATTTTTAAGGGATTCGTTCACCCTTCTCATTTTTTCAAAGTTCTACTTTCATGTCAAGTCTTTCAAGTTCCTTTTTATTATGTTGGTGTAACGTCCCGGACCCGGCCAGCCACCCGAATAGTGCCAAACGGGTCGGGTGTCACTACCTTAGGCGCACCTCCCTGAACGCCAAAGGCTGCCGACCAGCAGTGAGGGTCTATTAGGTATAGTGGGGAGGTTATACCCTCTCAGAGGATCATAATAAGTGTACTGGTCCAAGTATAGATGCAGCGAAAAGAAAGACTCAGTAGACTTGATCCAGACCCTCAGAACGGAAGCATAATCAATATAGATAAACAGCAGAAGCAATAAATATAACAACAGCAGCGGAAATAAACACAACAGCATGCTGATAACATGTAACTACTACTGAACAGTAAAACATGCATCCAAAGAAGGTCATACACAACTGAATATAAAAATGGCACAAATGGTTAACCAGTAGTAGCTACAACAAGAATTCCGATACAGAAAAGTAAATAAAGCAAAGTAAACCCAGCTAGGCATGACCTCAACGTCCATACCATCTCCATGAAATAACTAACGCAACCCAGCTCTTGAAGTTGGCCTCTTTCCTACACATAAATCCATAAATTCTACATGTGTCCCGAAGGGCTCGTGCAGGGTGTGAGAAAAATCTCAGTAGGGTACCACCCAACGGTGCATACCAAATATATGTGTTTAATAAGTCAGTCATTTACAAGGAAAGAAGTAAACAGTACAGTGCACAAGTAAACGCAAACTCCACTGGTGCTCAACAGCCACCAAGGAGTGTCACCTGCTTCAGCCAACGCCGAAATCTTTGTCATGTAACCCAGCACCATGTGCCACCTGACAGCTCGCATCTCAAGTACTGACGTCCCAAAGGCATGCCCAAAATAGTAACCCAGCACCATGTGCCTCCTGACACCTCGTGTCTCAAGTACCGACGTCCCGAATGCACACCCAAAAATAGTAACCCGGCGCCACGTGCCTCCTGACACCTCGTGTCTCAAGTACCGACGTCCCGAAGGCACGCCCATCCCCTGAAGGCTCCTCACCTCCCACATGGGTTTCTATGGAAATCACCCCCAACCAGAAAACCTAACTGCAACTATGGGGGCCTATACCCACACGAGTGGTCAAAACCACCTCATTACGGAGTATCTCTGTGTGCAAACTACTCAAAGTCCCGGGTGAGCGGTAATCACCAAAATAGTTCCTAAGCCACCAACACGTCTGACACCTCGTGTCCCTGCGACCATGTTGCTCAAGTCCGATGGCCTCTCCATCTAAGTAACCCGGGCCATGGCCAAATTGACAGTCGTACTGCCTCAAGCCGACGTCCATGACGCCCAATCCAATCCAGGGGTCAAAACCACCCAAAGTAACCCAGGAAAAGCCCCAACCTATGATCAGCATCACTCAAACGTAACTGGGCCAAGCCCAACACAACCCAAAAGGTCCAGCAGATGCAATCCAACAATTACATATATATACATATTTAATCAGAAAACATAAACTGGCAAAACAAACTAAACAGTTGAATTGCACTCTACCAGGTGTTGTCCCATACCCGCACTGAGGTCTTAAATGCCTCCACAATTTATATAAAACATCAATAAATTAAACTAAAATTTTATAACATTAACATTTCAGTTAAAACCATTTTGGCGTCCCCTGGCCAAAATGCCCCGACGAGCAACAGCCCCTCACCCGGCCCTGCTCACGCAAACCGGTAACCGGGCATACCCAAAAGCATCCTAGAGGTCCCATAAGCATTACAGTATGAAAAGGCAGATAAAATGGGTCCTGCTCAAAATACCCGAAAACGCGCCGTAGGCTACATTACCCAAACAACCGCAAAAACACAAAATGAAGTATGCACCACCTACCTGAGACTCGCATGAAGCTACTCTTCCGGTAACACCCGCCAATTCGGTCTAAAACGCGATAAATCTACAAAAGATTCAAACCCTCTCAAATTCCTATAACTCTTTCTAGAATGAAAATCAAACAAAACATTCCAAATAGGAACTAAGGACTTACCGAGGGGGTTCCAACGCATCCAACCGGGATCGGATCAGAGTTCGGACGAAGAACCGGGAAGCAAATGAAGATATGGCCGACTGGGTTCGCTAAACCCGACCAAAATATTGAGGTTCTGCCTCAATACGAGGATACTGCCCATTTTAAGCAAAAAAAAAAGAAATTACATGGCATGTACTTTGGGACTACACGTCGTGTATGGTTCATTTAACTGTTCATAAGACAGAAAGGATCTGCAGACTTACTTTCTGAGCCTACCGACATGAGTACACAGCGTGTACCTAGGGATACACGATGTTTACTTGGTTCCTCTTCATTTACTCATTGTCGGACTCACACGCCATGTGTTTTCCTTATACACGGATAGACTACACGGCGTGTCCAAGGGGAACATGGTGTGTCCTCAATTCTACCCGGCCAACAGGCCTACACGCCTTGTATGGCCTCACACGGTCGGGGGTATACACGGCGTGTTCAAAACTACATGCTGTGTAGTAAGAAAATTCTACATGGTCACTGCATGGCATGTACTCGGCAAGCACATGGTCGGTCACTCGCCTACACATACACGGCGTGTACGAAAAGTACACGGCGTGTAGTCTATAAATTTCCAGAAACGTCCCAAATTTTCCGGACACCTCGGAAACCAGTAAAAAAATTAAACAGGGTAGGGATTTTGACCCATTCCAAAAACCTGTTTCTTACAAACTCCCCACCTTAACGTAGCTCATCCCGAAGCTACCAAACAAAACCCAGAGATGGCACCGTACATACCACCCTGATCAAAGTAACCCGGACGGCTCCCGTCTCAGAGGTCTCAACTAAATTCCTCAAATGGGATCCCCACCTTAGGAATCTCCTTACCTGGTCTCATTCCAACAAAACATAAAGCAAACAGGGTTTACTAACCTGTTTTCCGGAAGCAAAATCCTCCCGTGATGCATCGTCACCCCTGTACCTCATTGGTGCTCCTATGTCGTTTCTGACACCCAAAGTATCCTGTACCGCATCGGTGTCCGCCTCCACGAGGTCCTGGTGCCTAGCACCTCAAGTAACCCGCATCCACGATTCCCCGATTCCCACAACACCTCAAGTAACACGCATCCACAATGCCCTGATGCCCACGACTCCTCATGTAACTCGCATTCACGATGCCCATGACACCTCAAGTAACCCTCATCCACGATGCCCCGATGCCACGCATCTCATACATATATATATACATATATATCACGCACCCGAGATGGGGCCAACCCACTGACTAGCATCTAGTCAGTCCAGAAATATCTTGTGCACCTCATGCACTCAAAACAGACATACCTCTACAGGTCATGCCAAAAAGGAAAGATGGAGATCACAGTCACACCGCGGTGTACCTCTAACTGTCACCGGCTCACTGGCCTACTCAGCCTCTGGCAGCTCCATGGTGTCCACCTGCCCTGAAACACGGCTTCCTGACACCTAACCTCCCGATGATGCTCCAGTCACTGGCCACTGACCCCTCAGTTGGGTCCCACTATCCCTGTCACGACCTCCGCGCACATCTGAACCTCGAATACCCTCTCCGGGCACCGAACCTGAACCAACTACAGATGCTACAGTCTGTCATAGTCGTTGCCTGCCGGCTATCTGAGAAGGATGCCTGAAAAACCTCTCCAGATGCTCGTCCTATCCACATGCTCGGCACTCCTTCGGAGGCCTATCGCACTACGCTCGAACATCTATTGACTATCCACACTGGAAGAAAATCACTGAAGAACTCCCATGAGGTGGTCTAGCTGAATCCCTGGCCTGACTGCCCTACTGGAACTTATCTCGTCCTCGCTTCCTGCCTTCCGAGCCGTCACCCGAAGTTATCGTCCTGCCCATGCGAGATTTCTCCCTCTCATTTCCCTCGGCTATGATTGCCTGATTCACCGCCTCGGAGAAGGAACCCAGCCTGAAGATGTTCACTTGTACCCAAATGGCGTGTCGTAATCCATCCTCGAAGCACATCACCCTAGCTACATCATCGCTCACCATACCAGGGAAAAAATGAGACAACTCATTGAAAGTAGCTGCGTACTCCATGACGAACATATCTCCCTGCTGAAGGCTCAAGAACTCCCGAGCTCTCTCTTCCCTCAGTGTCTCCGGGTAGATGTTCTCAAAGAACCTATCCTCAAAATCCTTCCATGTCAGTCCCTCATGCTTACAATCCTATAACAACCCATAATTTACATACATTTTTATTACTTCAGAATTGAAGCACACTTATTACAACATATAACAAAACCAAGAAAGGACCGTATAGGTATAGAGTCTTTAGAAACTGGGAAACATAAACAACTGGTTCATAAAGAATCTACTTTGCCTCCCATTTATTTCATCATATTTAGACTCCCTTTTACCATATCCTACTTAATAACCCTCTTCCTGACCTGGGGAAATAAAACATACAAAAGGGTGAGCTCAAATGCTCAGTAAGGGTAAACAAAAGAAATATCAATCACATCATATACATAAGAACAAATCTTTTGGAAATCTTATCCTGCAAAAGAGATCATGATTTCATAACATGGGATAAATAATAGAAGTGAAATGTTATCCTAATAATCATAACTTAAAACATGAAACTTTGTTTCATACACACATAATCATAGATAATCATTTCTTATTATGAAAGACTCGTTGCCAAGACTATCATAGTGGACAAAGTCCATTTCTGAATTGAGTTCAATCCTCGTTTCAGTCCTGTTTCACTGAACCGGTTTAACCTACCGTTCCAGCCATGTCTATCTCATGAGATATAAAATCTTTACACAATGAATTGGAGGGAGATATAGGTCCCACCCATCTCATAATTATACCATTCTTATGTGTTCCACAAATTCATAATCCATACAGCATAGCATAACCCATGTAATAAAAATGGGAATCTTAAACATCGTGACATCATAAAACAATTCATATAAGATAAAGGAATTCATAAAAATATTTCCATCACAACATAATCAAATAAATATAATAATAGGGATATAAACAGAACCCTATATTATCTTAGATGGAAAATAATTTTGATAAAACACTTGAACTCCATTCTTGTGGAAAATATCCTTTCTACTTCAAAAACATTTTTCCTTTCTTAACATGTCATACAATTTTAAAATAAAAGAATTTGATTAAAAATAAACTTGAAAACTTGTAAAGTAAGCTTCTTGGAAATAATGTTTTAAAAATCCATTCATTCCGTATAAGTTAAAAAACATTCTTCTCATACTTTTGTCAGAAAAGTCAAAAAGTACCTCGTACGAAAAACAAAAAAAGATTCATTTCATATCTTTTACTAAAAACCCACCAAAGGGTAAAATTGGATTTAAAAAATTGTATGTGGATGGAAATAATATTACATATTGATGAAACATGGATGTGGATGATAAAATACACCCCATTAAATACCAAAGTATAAACAATCTCAGATAAAAATGAGATTGTGATATTTTCCCTTACCTTAGGTCGGATTTGCTTCATAAGTGTCCGAAACTCCTGTATAATGATTTAAATAATGTCATTGACTTATTATATAATCATATGATTTGTTATAATATCATATATTTCCATATTGTTACCCTCTTATTAGTAATATTTCATTGCTACATGTTATTCGGGTGTTTATTACCTTTTGTTCTGATGCGTGTTTTATCAAATAAATTCTTATTCTTCCCTTTAGGTTATAGATACCTCATTTCCAGAATGTTATTAGAGTACTATATATCATATTTATTCATTAAATTCATTTATATAATCATTATTCAATGAAGATCATGTAGAACGAATCACATCACATCGTGGAGACGGTATTCCGTACGTACGCACGAGCGATGATATCATTCCCATGATCATGTAATTGTATTGGAGTGTATTCATACTATTTCAGAATCAATACCACTTTACAATAATAATATATAGTTGTTTCTTTGCACCATTATACCAATCCATGTAAGGTGGTGGTGGAAAATAGATTACACCACGGCGTGGAGACGGTATTCTGTACGTACGCATGCGCGGTGATTTTGTTTTCCGTAGGATGGATAGATGGTGAAATAGGGTTGTTTCATAAATATAATAACATATCAGTATATTATTGATACTGATGTTATTACTTCATAATGAATCAACTAAAGAAGAAGAAGTGGAAGAAGAAATAAAGTTGGAAGAATCGGTAATGGACATTACCTCTTCTTTAAAGTGCTTCTTTAAGACCTCCTTTTAGGGCACTAAAATTGGACTTTGAAGAAGACTAGTACCTCTAGGATGTCTCTAGGAAAGTGGAGAGAAGAAATTGGCAGGGGTTGGCCGAGCTTGAAGGCTCAAAGTGGTGTGAGGAAGAGGGGGAGGGGGTGCCCTTTTATAAGGGAGGAGAGGGGCTCCTTTGGAAAAACTAAAAATATTATTTTATTATAAAGGAAAATTCGGTTTTAAATAGCTCAAAATTGATTTATTTCGCAGATAAGGTGGGGATGGGTTGAAATCCTCTCATCTAATATAATTTAGACATTTTTAGGTTCCTATTTTAACCTTATCATTTATATTTAACATTATGTTAAATAATTTTACTTTTATCGTGTATTTTTTGTGTTCTTACACTATAAGGTTAATAAACTTACTATAACCAGCCAAAAGAACCCCAAGTTGTTTATTATTAATATATATAACCTTATCTAAGTCATTTTGTCGAACATTATATTTTTAGGAATAAAATAACAATTAATAATATAATATTTGTTTTAAAAAAACTATTTTATGTCAATTTTGACAGTATTTAGTAATTGATTTTTGTGAAAATCATAACAGAATGATTATTTCAAAAAAAGTTAATTAAATAAATAATAATATGTCATATTAACCTAGAAAATTAGTGTAATTCATAAAAACTCTCAAATTACATTTATTTGGGTATTTATAACATCAATTATGTCAATATTTCATTAATAAGATAATTACTGCATCATCTCGGTGTCATAAATAAATTAACTTATTTAAAGTCTAAAAATTACAAATAAAATATCATTATGTAGGAAATATTTTTTAGCTTTCTAATGAATATTTATAGTCAAATTTATCTTATGTATAACCTTATATTAAAAACGATTTTCTTATCAAACATCGATTTTAACTATTTTAACCCTTCTTTAAATAAATTAATAATAAATATCCTAATCTAATCCAAGTGGACCTAAATGGTCATATTTTATTCCTAAAGGTTGTTTTTGTCTAATTACACTTATCTAATAGAATTAGGATATTATTTAGGGTAATAATAATATCATTTTTACCCTTAATTACCCTATTTACTTTTAACCGTGGTAAAAAAAGTAAAAATTTACTATTCACCAAAAATTATTTTCATATCATTGAACCACATTTTACTTACTGACATCAACCGTGTCTCTTGGATTTTTGAAATTCCACTCACAGAAGCGGTAAAATTATGTTTTATAAAAAATTCAGTTTTTTTAACTACCACTTAGTGGTTTCACTATTCATCAAAAATTGAATGTTTTCAAAAAAATACCAAAATTTCACCCTAGGCTAATTTCGATATTCCGAATCCAAAAATGAAGTCCATTTTGAAAAATAAAATTTATAAAATTTCAAAAAGTGGTTATTACTATTCATAACGGCTAGTTTTAATAATATTTTAATAGCATATCGTTGTTTAGTGAAACTCGGTATTGCGTAAAACGCAAGCTATCGAGGAAGGTCGTGATTTCGTGTAAATCAAGCAAAGAAAGTGATGTGTGTAGTGAATGATTCCTTTGATGATTTATATAACATAAAAACAAAATATTTCTCATAAAAGTCTCGGGTGTTACATTCTACCCCCCTTAAAATGAATTTCGCCCTCGAAATTCGTCACTTTGTAACAAATAGATGAGGATACCTCTCCCTCATCAAATCCTCAAGCTCCCATGTAGATTCTTCTAATTGGTGGTTCCACCATAAAACTTTCACCAATCGAGTGGTCTTGTTTTGTAGGACTTTTTCGCTACAATCCAGAATCTCTATCGGCTGTTCTTCATAAGAAAGATCTTGCTCCAGCGGTACAACTTCTCAGCTGAGTACATGTGAAGGGTCAGGTATGTACTTTCTCAGGAGAGATACATGGAACACATCGTGAACTTGAGAGAGATTCGGTGGAAGCGCCAATCGGTAAGCTACCTTCCCAACACGATCCAATATTTCCAAAGGACCGATATATCTAGGGCTCAACTTCCCCTTCTTTCCAAATCTCATGACCCTCTTCTAGGGAGATATTCGTAAGAACACTTTATCACCCACTTCAAACTCTAGGTCTTTTCTTCGGTTGTCGGAAAAACATTTCTGTCGACTCTGAGCTACTCTTATGTGTTGTTGAATAGATCTGACCTTTTCTTCCATTTCATCAACGAGATCACATCCTAATTGCTTTCTTTCCCCAACTTCATCCCAGAAAGTTGGAGTTCTGCATTTATTTCCATAGAGAGCTTCATAAGTATCCATCTTAATACTGGAGTGAAAGATATTATTATAATGAAATTCCACCAAAGGTAGGTGTTGATCCCAACCACCTTTAAAATCCATAGAGAAAGCTCTCAACATATCTTCTAGAGTTTGAATTGTTCTCTCAGACTGACCGTCTTTCTGAGGATGATAAGCAGTGCTGAAATGCAACTCTGTATCCAGAGTATGCTGAATAATTCGCCAGAACTTTGAGGTAAACCTCGGATCCTGATAAGATATAATTGAAAGTGGTACTCCATGCAATCTTACCACTTCCTTCACATATATCCTGACAAGTTGATCCAGAAATAAATCCTCTCTAATAGCGATGAAGTGTGTAGACTTTGTAAGATGATCAACTATGACCCAAATAGCATTATTTCCTTTGGATGCTTTAGGAAGTCCGGTGACAAATTCCATAGTGATGTTTTCCCATTTCCATTCGGGTATGGGTAATGGTTGTAACATCCCCTTAGACTTCTGTCTCTCAGCTTTAACTTGCTGACAAACCAAGCATCGAGAGACATAGTCAGCAACATCTCTTTTCATGCCATCCCACCAGAAGTACTCATTCAGGTCCCTATAAATATTCGTGCTTCCAGGATGAATAGAGAATGAAGAACTATGACCCTCATCCAGCAGCTCCTTCTTTAATTCGGGGATGGGAGGAACACAAACCCGATTCCTGAACTTTATTATCCCATCACAATCAAGGTGGAATTCTGGAACATTTCTCACCATCTTTTGTAACTCGACATCTTCATTCTGTGCCTCTTTAATCTTCACATGTATAGATGGTTGAAAATTCATTTGAGAAAGATAATATTTTTCCCCTTCCATTATAATTCAAAGATCCATCCTTTGTAAATCCATAAATATTGGATCTTTTGTGATCCTCATCTTGGATAAACTGGCATGGTCTTGTCGACTTAATGCATCTTCCACCTTGTTTGCTTTCCCAGGATGGTAATTGATTGAGCAGTCGTAATCCTTAATCAGCTCCAACCATCTTCTTTGGCGCATATTCAGCTCTTTTTTTGTGAAAATATTCTTTAAGCTTTCATGATCAGTATATATGTCACACCTTTCTCCATAAAGATAACACCTCCAAATCTTTAATGGAAATATTATTGTAGCTAACTCCAAATCATGAGTTGGGTAATTTTTCTCATGTATTTTCAACTGTCGTGAGGCATAAGCTGTCACCATTTCATTTTGCATAAGAACACACACCAATCCCTTCTTGGATGCATCGCTGTAGATTACAAACCTTTCTCTACTACAAGGCAGTGTGAGCACAGGTACACTGGATAACCTTCTTTTCAACTCCTTGAAATTCTCTTCACATTCCTCCGTCCAGACAAACTTAACTCCTTTCCGAGTCAACATGGTGAGTGGATTAGATAATCATGAAAAATCTTTCACAAAATGTCGATAATATCCAGCCAAACCAAGAAATCTTCGGATCTCAGTTACTGTTTTTGGTCTCGACCATCTTTCGATAACCTCTGTTTTTGCTGGATCCATAGATATCCCCTCTTTTGAGATTATGTGACCCAAAAATGAAACTTTTTGAATCCAAAAATCATACTTGGTAAATTTGGCATAAACCTTCTCTTTTCTCAGGGTCTTCAATATAATTCTCAAGTGATCTTCATGTTCTTACTTGCTCTTTGAATAGACAAGAATATCGTCTATAAAGACTACCACAAACTGATCAAGATAGTCTCTAAAGACTCTATTCATCAGATCCATGAAGATAATAGGGGCATTAGTAAGACCAAATGGCATCACTATAAATTCATAGTGTCCATACATCGTACGGAAAGCCCACTTTGGAATATCCTCCCTTTTGACTCTTAATTGATGATACCCTGAACGAAGATCAATCTTGGAAAAGTATTGAGCTCTGCGTAGTTGGTCAAATAAGTCATCAATGCGTGGGAGAGGATATATGTTCTTGATAGTGATCTTGTTAATTTCTCGATAATCAATGCAGAGTCTCATTGGTCCATCTTTCTTCTTAACAAACAGAACAAGTGCTCCCCAAGGTTAAGCACTAGGGCGTATGAATCACTTATCGAGATTTTCTTGGAGTTTCTTCTTCAATTCCTACAACTCAATTAGATCCATTCTATAAGGTGTCTTTGAAATAGGAAAAGCACCCGGTAAGAGTTCTACTGAAAACTCTACTTCACGATTTGGTGGAAGACCCGGAAATTCCTCTGGAAAGACATCATCAAACTCTCGTACAATGGGCATATTCTTAATCGTGAGTTTCTCACAAACCATTTGAGATAAATAACCTTCATTTAGTGTAATCAAGACCCATAAGATGGAAGAAATTTCCACTGGAAGGTTTTGTTCATCCTTGCATCGATAGAAGATAATAGATTGATCCGGAATATTTAATGTGACTTCCCTTCATTGGTAATTGATATGAGCTCCATGTAGAGAAAGCCAATCCATGCCAAGAATCACATCAAATTCCACTATAGGAAGGATCACAAGATTTGCAGGAAGCACTTTCCCACAAACATCAATCGGAGAAGAATTATAAACTTTTGATGTGACTGTTGTGCCATTAGGGGTTGTCACAGCTAACTCAACATCTAATTGTTGAGGTAATACGGTGATATCCTTAGAAAATTCATCAGAAAAAAAGGAGTGGGTGGATCCATAATCAAATAAAACATTTGCTACTTTAGAGTGGATGGTAAGTGTACCTTTCACCACATCATTATCGTACTCCACATCGCTGATACAAATTGCATATGACTTTCCTTTGTCTTTAGCCTTAAGAGTTTGTTGATGTCGACCATCATCATCAACCCTTGGATTTGGGCATTGATTGGCATAATGCCCCATCTCCTTGCACTTGAAACATTGAAGTTTAGTAGTTTTATTCTGTGTATCCCTTCCTTTGTTTGCATCATTAGACATATTATTCCCATCATTTCGGCATTCAAATGCCCTATGACCTTCCTTTCCACATTTGAAACATTTACTTGTCCCTTTAAGACAACTCCCTCCATGTTTCTTTCCACACTTTGAGCATAAGGGAAAGCTCATCTTCTTTTCAGTGTGCTCTTTAGATTTTCCTTTGAATTCTATTTTCCTCGTCTTGTCAAACCCATATGACTGATGGGTTACTCTAATCTCTATCTCGACTTTGAGAGCACATCGAACGATTTCCTCATAGCTATTGAAGTCTCTTATGTCTAACGCCCTTCGAAGACTTGGTTTTAAGAAACTAAATAATCGATCAATCTTTCTCTCAGGTTGGATAATAATTCCAGAAGCGTACCTTGCAAGTCTTGTAATATTTGCTTCATAGGTACCAACGGATTCATCATCCTTTTGCTTCAGTTCAAGAAACTCTTTCTCCATCTTTGTTCGGAGAATACAAGGGAAGTACTTATTGAAAAATAATCTCTTGAACTCGTCTCATTACATGGACTCAATTTCATCCCTTTGCCTCGTATTCTTAATAAGATTCCACCTTTGATCAGCATCACCATCCAAACGATACACTTCTAAGATGACATTATCATGTTCAGAACATTGAAGAACTGAAAATATCTTTTCAGTAGTACTAATCCACTATTCATCAACTAATTGATCAGTAGACCCACTGAATGAAGGTGGATGCTGAATCATGAAGGATTCAACAGAATGTTGCTCCTTCCTTTGCTCGTTTGGAAGTCCTGCATGATTCATAGCTTGAGAATGTTGTGTGAGCATGGCTACATGATTTTGCATTCCAGCTCCCATAACGTTTGGTTGCTCAGGGGGACAATCATTGCATTTCCCGTCGCATTTCGCATTAACACGGTTCCTTCGGGTTACATCCATTAACTAAAACCAAGAAGAATAGTGTGAGCAACACTAATTATAATAGGAAAACCACATAAACAAGAATAAAATTTCACACTTATGGTCTTATCCTAGGTTATTCAGGGCCATTTCTAAAACACTAAGATTTTGTTCTATGCTATACTTATCCTTAGGGTTCTTACTTAGGCTTTCACATCCTAGTTTGCAATGGTTGACTATACCTTTCCTCTGATACCAACTATAACAACCCATACTTTACATACATTATTATTACTTAAGAATTGAATCACACTTATTACAACATATAACAAAACCACGAAAGGACCGTATAGGTATAGAGTCTTTAGAAACTGGGAAACATAAACAACTGGTTCATAAAGCATCTACTTTGCCTCCCATTTATTTCATCATATCTAGACTCCCTTTTGGCATATCCTACTTAATAACCTTCTTCCTGACCTGGGGAATTAAAACATACAAAAGGGTGAGCTCAAATGCTCAGTAAGGGTAAACATAAGAAATATCAATCACTTCATTTACATAAGAACATAACTTTTGGAAATTTTAACCTGCAAAAGAGATCATAATTTCATAACATAGGATAAATCACAGTAGTGAAATGTAATCCCAATAATCATAACATAAAACATGAAACTTTGTGGAATACACACATAATCATATAGAATCATTTCTTATTAGTCAAGACTGATTTCCAAAACTATCTTAGTGGACAAAGTCCATTTTTGAACCGAGTTCGCTCCTCGTTTCAGTCCTGTTTCACTGAACCGGTTTAACCTGCCGTTCTAGCCATGTCTATCTCATGAGATATAAAATCTTTAACCAATTCATTGGAGGGATATATAGGTCCCACCCATCTCATAATGATACCATTCTTATGTGTGCCACAAAATCATAAACCATACATCATAGCATAACCCATGAAATAAAAATGGGAATCTTAAACATCGTGACATCATAAAACAATTCATATAAGATAAAGGAATTCATAAAAATATTTCCATCACAACATAATCAAATCAATATAATAATAGGGATAGAAACAGAACCCTATATTATCTTAGATGGAAAATAATTTTGATAAAACACTTGAACTCCATTCTTGAAGAAAATATCCTTTCTACTTCAAAATCATTTTTCCTTTCTTAACATGTCATACAATTTTAAACTAAAAGAAGTTGATTAAAAATAAACTTGAAAACTTGTAAAGTAATATTCTTTGAAATAATGTTTTAAAAATCCATTCATTCCGTATAAGTTAAAAAACATTCTTCTCGTACTTTTGTCGAAAAAGTCAAAAAGTACCTCGTACGAAAAACCACAAAAGATTCATTTCATATAATTTACTAAAAACCAACTAAAGGGTAAAATTGGATTTAAAAAATAGTAGGTGGATGGAAATAATATTACATATTGATGAAACATGGATGTGGATGATAAAATACACCCCAGTAAATACCAAAGTATAAACAATATCGGATAAAAATGAGATTGTGATATTTTCCCTTACCTTAGGTTGGATTTTCTTCGTAAGTATCCGAAACTCATGTATAATGATTTAAATAATGTCATTGACTTATTACAGAATCATACTCTTTGTTCTAATATCATATATTTCCATACTCTAAGCCTCTTATTAGTAATATTTCATTGCTACATGTTATTCGGGTGTTTATTACTTTTTGTTCTCATGCGTGTTTTATCGAATAAATTCTTATTATTATCTTTAGGTTATAGATACCTTATTTCCAGAATGTTATTAGTGTAATATATATCATATTTATTCATTCAATTCATTTATATAATCATTATTCAATGAAGATCATGTAGAACGAATCGCATCACATCGCGGAGACGGTATTCCGTACGTACGCACGAGCGATGATATCGTTCCCTTGATCGTGTAATTGTATTGGAGTGTAAGCATACAATTTCATAATCAATACCACTTTACTATAATCATATATAGTTGTTTATTTTCACCATTATACCCATCCATGTAGGGTGGTTGTGGAAAATAGATTACACCACGGCGTGGAGACGGTATTCCGTACGTACGCACGCGCGGTGATTTCATTTTCCGTAAGATGGATAGATGGTGAAATAGGGTTATTTCATACTTATAATAACATATCAGTATATGAGTGATACTGATTTTATTACTTAATAATGAAACAACTAAAGAAGAATAAGTGGAAGAAGAAATAAAGTTGGAAGAATCGGTAACGGACATTAACTCTTCTTTAAAGCGCTTCTTTGAGACCTCCTTTTTGGGCACTAAAATTTGTCTTTGAAAAAGACCAGTACCTCTAGGTTGTCTCTAGGGAAGTGGAGAGAAGAAATTGTTAGGGTTTGGCCGATCTTGAAGGCTCAAAGTGGTGTGAGGAAGAGGGGTAGGAGGTGCCCTTTTATATGGGAGGAGAGGGGCTCCTTTGGAAAAATTAAAATATTATTTTATTATAAAGCCAAATTCGGTTTTAAATAGCCCAAAATTGATTTATTTCGAATATAAGGTGGGTATGGGTCGAAATAATCTCATCCAATATAATTTAGACAAGTTTAGGTTCCTATTTTAAACTTATCATTTAGATTTAACATTAAGTTAAATAATTTTACTTTTACCGTGTCTTTTTTCTATTCTTACATTATAAGGTTAATAAACTTACTACAACAAAACAAATGAACCCCAAGTTGTTTATTATTAATATATATAACCTTATATAAGTCATTTGTCTGAACATTAGATTTTTAGGAATAATATAACAATGAATAATATAATATTTGTTTTAAAAAACTATTTTATGTCAATTTTGAAACTATTTAGTAATTGATTTTTATGAAAATCATAACAGAATGATTAGTTTGAAAAAAGTTAATTAAATCAATAATAACATGTCATATTAACCTATAAAATTAGTGTAATTCATAAAAAGTTTTAAATTACACTTATTTGGGTATTCATAACATCAATTATGTCATTATTTCATTAATAAGATAATTACGGCATCATCTTTGTGTCATAAATAAATTAACTTATTTTAAGTCTAAAAATTAAAAATAAAATATCATTATGTAGGAAATCGTCTTAGATATCTAATGAATATTTATATTCGAATTTATCTTATGTATAACCTTATATTAAAAATTATTTTCTTATTAAAAATTGATTTTAACTATTTTAACCCTTCTTTAAATAAATTAATAATAAATGTCCTAATATAATCCAGGTGGGCCTAAATGGACATATTTTATTCCTAATGTTGTTTTTGGTCGAATTACACATATCCAATAGAATTAGGACATGTTTTAGGGTAATAATAATATCATTTTTACCCTTAAATACCATATTTACTTTTAACCGTGGTAAAAAAAGTAAAAAGTTACTATTCACCAAAAATTATTTTCATCTCATTGAACCACATTTTACTTACTGACATCATCCTTGTCTCTCAAAGTTTTGAAATTCCACTCACAGAAGCGATAAAATTAAGTTTTATGAAAAATTCAGTTTTTTTAACTACCACTCAGTGGTTTCACTATTCATCAAAAATTGAATGTTTTCAAAAAAATACCAAAATTTCACCCTAGGCTAATTTCGATATTCCGAATCCAAAAATGAAGTCCATTTTGAAAATTAAAATTTATAAAGTTTCAAAAAGTGGTTATTACTATTCATAATGGCTAGTTTTAATAATATTTTAATAGCATTTCGTTGTTTAGTGAAACTCGGTATTGCGTACGACGCAAGCTATCGAGGAAGGTCGCGATTTCGTTTAATGAAAGCCAAGAAAGTGATGTGTGTAGTGAATGATTCCTTTTATGATTTATATAACATAAAAACAAAATATTTCTCATAATAGTCTCGGGTGTTACAGATCATGTACCTGTACATCCCACCAATGCTTCGCCGGTCCTCTCAGCATGTACGTCGCCAGCTTGACCCTCTGCCCTGGAGGCATCTTGAGCTGCTCAAAAATCATCTGCATACTCTCTATCCAGTTCTCAACTGCCTATGGACCACCCTCACCCTGAAACAGCGTCGGGTGCTGCGACTAAGAACTCTCGTGTCAGACATTCCATAGAAGGCTCTGTACCCTGTGCGCCTCTGTCAATCCCCTGAAAGACAAGTACCAGGCTAGCTCGGAGCTGCTCGTCGAGCCACGACCCAAATGATGCCAAACCCGGCTGCGGTCCTGCCTGCACTGGATCCTGAACTTGTTCCTATCCCTGAGCATGTACTTGTGGGTTGTGCTCAGCCTGTACCGAATTCTGACCCTGATCCTACGGCATTGTACCATCTCCTGTCTGACGCTCCATCGAGCCGTGAAGGAGTAACCCGCTGAATACCATAAACGTTCAGACATCCCATATATATATAAAAATATATTCTACGCAGATAAGGAAAGCGGTAAAAGGAAGTTCATAACAACTACCCTTACTCCCCCTCACCGAAACCCATGCCCCACGGCATCCCGACCTCATGGCCTCCTTACCCGCCCTCAACAGAGCCATGTATCAAAGTACCTCAGGCCATGCCCATCCCGACAACTCACGTTGCCTCAAACAGACGACCGAGTTACCCAATCCTGACAGTTACACTGCCTCAGTCATAGTACATGACTTCTCTCATAAGAGCCAGACCCAAATATCCTGCCACATGCAATTCTACAAAATATAAAGTGTGGCATACTCATTTGCGCAACTAGAAGTTATATCAGTAATTTCACCAATTCACATTTTAAAGCATATAAAGCATGGAATTTTATTTTTCCTTCACATGTCATTATCACTTCACAAGGAATACGTGAAATTATGAAATTGAAATACCCAAAAATGTGCATATCAAAAGCCAAGCAAGAAAGCCTCACCAAACAGGGCCAAGGTTCAATTCTCCCTTACCACACTGGGTCAAGGGTCACATATCAAAATCAAAAACATCACACATCAATTGAGCCACTGTGGTGGAAATCATATCAACTGTAATCTGAGCAAAACAAACAGCAGTTCCCACCCGTGGTAACTAGGTCCATCCCTCATACCTGGGGCTGCAGGCACCCAAGCACAAGCTAGAAACCCAGTCCCTGTAACAAACTATCTCCAGTCTACCATACCCCAAACAGTAAAACCAGAAAAAATAAACGATAAGCCTCAAACTCATTAGTATCCAGTAAAACACTGCTACTAAATCCCTGTCAAGAACTCCTCTTATAAAACATTGTAACGTCCCGAACCCGGCCAACCACCCGAACGGTGCCGAACGGGTCGGGTGTCACTACCTTAGGCACACCTCCCCGAACGCCAAAGGCTGCCGACTAGAAGCGTGGGTCTATAAGGTATATTGGGGAGGCTATACCCTCTCGGGGAATCATAATAAGGGTGCTATTCCAAGTATAATAGTAAAGATGCAGCGGAAAGAAAGACTCAGCAGACTCGAACCAGACCCACAGAGCGGAAGCATAATCAATATAGATATACATCGGAAGTAGTAAATATATCAACAACAGCAGAAATAAACACAATAGAATGCTGATAACATGTAACTACTACTAAACAGTAAAACATGCATCCAAAGCAGGTCATAAACAACTGAATATAAAAAGGGCGCCAATGGCTAACCAACAGTAGCTACAACAATCATGCCGATACAAAAAAGTAAATAAAGCAAAGTAAACCCAGCTAGGCATGACCTCATGGTCCATACCATCTCCATGAAATAAATAATGCATCCCACCTCCTGAAGCTGGCCTCTTTCCTACACATAAATTCATAAAGTCTACACGCGTCCCAAAGGGCCCGTGCAGGGTGTGAGAAAAATCTCATTAGGGTACCACCCAACGGTGCATACCAAATATATGTGTTTAAGCAGTCATGCATTTACAAGGAAAGCAGTAAATAGTACAGTGCACAAGTAAATGCAAACTCCACTAGTGCTCAACAGCCACCATGGAGCGTCACCTGCTTCGGCCAACGTCGAAATCTCTGTCTTGTAACCCGGCACCATGTGCCACCTGACAGCTCGTGTCTCAATTACCGACATCCCGAAGGCATGCCCAAAATAGTAACCTGGCACCACGTGCCTCTTGACACCTCATGTCTCAAGTATCGACGTCCCGAAGGCACACCCAAAAATAGTAACCCAGCGCCACATGCCTCCTGACACCTCGTGTCTCAAGTACCGACGTCCAGAAGGCACGCCCATCCCCTGAAGGCTCCTCACCTCCCACGTGGCTTTCTACGGTGAGCACCCCCAACCAAAAAACCTAACCGCAACTACGAGGGACTTTACCCACACGAGTGGTCAAAAACACCTCATCACGGAGTATCTCTATGTGCACGCTACTCAAAGTCTTGGGTGAGCGGTAATCACCAAAATAGTACCTAATCCACCAACACATCTGACAGCTCGTGTCCCTGCGACCATGTCACTCAATTCTGATGGCCTCTCCATCCAAGTAAACCAGGCCATGCCCAACTTGACAGTCGTATTGCCTCAAGCCGACGTCCATGACGCCCAATCCCGTGGTCAAAACCAACCAATGTAACCCGAGAAAAGCCCCAACCTGTGATCAGAATCACTCAAGCGTAACCGGGCCAAGCCCAACACAACCCAAAAGGTCCAGCAGATGCAATCCAGCAATTGCATATATATACATATTTAAACAGAAAACATAAACCAGCAAAAAAAACTAAACAGTTGAATTGCACTCTACCAGGTGATGTCCCATACCAGCACTCTGGTCTTAAATTCCTCCACAATTTATATAAAACATCAATAAATTAAACTAATAGTTTATAACATTAACATTTCAGTTAAAACCAATTTGGTGTCCTCCGGCCAAAATGCCCCGACGAGCAATGGCCCCTCACCCGGCCCAGCTCATGCAAACTAGTAATCGGGCATATCCAAAAGAATCCCAGAGGTCCCATAAGAATTAAAGTATGAAAAAACAGATAAAACATGTCTCACTCAAAATACCTGAAAACGTGATGTAGGCCGCGTTACCCAAACAACCACGAAAACACAAAATGAAGTATGCACCACCTACCTGAGACTGGCATGATGTTACTCCTCCGGTAACACCTGCCAATTCGGTCTAAAATGTGGTAAATTTACAAAAGATTCAAACCCGCTCAAACGCCTACAACTCTTTCTAGAACAAAAATCAAACAAAACTGACAAAGGGGAACCAAGGCCTTACCGAGGGGGTTCCAACGCATCCAACCAGGATTGGATCATAGTTCGGACAAAGAACCGGGAAGCGAATGAAGATCTGGCCGACTTGGTTTGCTATACCTGGGAAAAATATTGAGGTTCTGTATCAATATGAGGATACTGCACGTTTTAATCAAAAAAAGAAATAAAGTATAGGGCATGTACTTTGGGACTACATTCCGTGTATGGTTCATTTAACTATTCATAAGATGGAATGGTTCCGCCGACTTACGTTCCGAGCCTGCTGACATGAGTACACGGCGTGTACCTAGGGGTACGCGGCGTTTACTTGGTTCCTCTTCCTTTCCTCGTCGTCGGACTCACACACCATGTATTTTCCTTATACATGGCTAGACTACATGTCATGTCCAAGGGGAACATGTCGTGTCCTCAGTTCTACCCGGCCAACATTCCTACACGCCATGTATGGCCTCACACGGTCGGGGGTATACACGGCGTGTTTAAAACTACACGCTGTGTAGTAAGAAAATTCTACACGGCCACTGCACGACATGTACTCGGAGAACACACGGTAGGTCACTCTCCTACACATACATGGCGTGTATGAAAATTACACGGCGTGTAGTCTGTAAATTTCCAGAAACTTCCAAAATTTTCCGGACTCCTTGGAAACCAGTCAAAAATTTAAACAGGGTCGGGATTTTGACCTGTTCCCAAAACCCGGTTCTTACAGTTGGGGTATTATCTATATATCTATCATACTGATATTTTATGTTCATATGATGAGAGACCCTATTTTATCTCGTCAATTCATTTTTTTGAAGTTTAGGTGACGCCGTTAGGCTGCCGAATTTTTAAGGGATTCGTTCACCTTTCTCATTTTTCGAAGTTCTACTTTCATGTAAAGTCTTTCAAGTTCCTTTTTATTATGTTGGGGTATGATCTCTATATCTATCATACTGATATTTTATGTTCATATGATTAGAGACTCTATTTTATCTCATCAATTTTTATTTTTATGTTTAAGTGACGTTGTTAGGATGCCGAATTTTCATAAGAGAAATCTTATTTTTGTCTTCCTTTAATGTTCTTCATTTCATATGGTATTTCTTTCAAATTTCATTACCATGTTTTTAAATCCTTTATATTATATTACCCTACTGTTTTATGGATCATTTATGAGTGGTTGACCCATGTCCCCTCTCTTTTCAATGTTTTCTAAAACCTCATAACATAGCCGTTGTGATACAGAATTTCTGTCTCAAAATGACTCTATCTTATTCTCAAATTCATTTATTTTATTAAGTTATTACTCAACGATCTTTCTTCTAAATGGGTATCCACATATATACCAAAATGTTCTATTTTATATTCTGGGATTTACAGACATGAGACCCGCTTTCCCTTTCTGTGGTTTTAAAGTGACATAAAGATCATGTCCTTAAAGCAGTTTTTAAAATGTTAGGATTATGAAATGAAAACCATTTAATTTATGCTATATGGGTTGTTAATGAAATGATTGATGATGATATATGTGTCTCACATGATAATAAAGACAAATTAAGGGTGTTCCCTGATAGTTCTCCAATGCATTGGGTAATGACTTAATCTCTAGAGATGGCCATTTTTAACGACGCCTTGGTGAATAACCTTGGTAATTTTTAATGACACCTTGGGGATGGACCTTGGTGAAACAGAAATGATTGTCAATATTAAATGTTTTATCCACATATTAAAGTTATGAAATATGTTATTTTTATTATGATATTTCTCATGATTTCTTTCTCATTCCTTAAAGTTATTTTTCATGACATTGTTGATGTATCTCAAGTTCACATGTCAAATGTTTCCCCTTTTTTCCCTTACTGGGCCTTCTGCTCACCCTTTCTTTTGATGTATGTCCCTAGGTTATGAGATGTAGTAATGAACCTATTATAAACATAGGGAGAAGAATTTCAAGTGTTTAAGAAGAATGTTTTATTTTTTCATGTTTTATGCTCCTGGTTTCCAAGACACTAAACCTTAAAGATCCTCGGTTTTGTAAAATGTAATGAAAAGGTATGTTATAAAAAGGCGAGATGATATAGTTGGTATCAAAGGATGTTTTAGTTATTTTTGGAAATTAATATATTAAAACTTTAGGAAGAACCCTATAGAAAAGTTTGAATATAGTAAATCTTCCTGGTATTTTGGTGAGTATTGATTAAGGGGTTGCCAAGAAAATACATCCTTATCTGGATACGAGTAGGTAGAGGTGGCTCTGGCACAAATGTACATAGGGGTAAAACCCGAAAACACTGCTTTGAGCTAGACTCGAACGGGAACTGGTACACGATAACGGGTCTTTCTGCACTCTTGGTTACGACACTCCTGGGGGATATGCTTTGGTAAATTCATAAGCTTAGTATGAACCATTATTAAAGGAACAAAGAGAAAATAAAATAAAGATTCACTTAAGAATATATGATCATGGATAACCTAGATTGGAACCTAGGGGATCACAAGTTAGGGTATACTTTTATTCTAAAATTTTATCCTTCTATGATTTAAGTTTCCTTTTCATGATTATTGGCTAAGTATTTAAGCCCCCTAATTATACGTTCTTTTCTTAGTTAATGGAGGGAAATGGAAGAGCATGTCTCAACAACCAATGTGATAGGAAATGTGACAATTTCCCTATTAATGTGACAGAGATGATGAAAGATCAAGATGAACATACTGTGATTATGCCAAACCAGCTATCAAAAATCACAATTAATAATTAGTACCTAGTTGAATGTCCAAATTCATCAAGGAAGAAGAAGACAAAGTCTCAAGGATGTTCATATGATAAAGTTGATAAGGGAAAGAAGACCCAATTTATTTTTTGCAAAAAGTGTGGGACGAGGCACCAAGGAGAATGTCACAATGGAACCGGGAGATGTTTTAAGTGTGGGAAGATAGTGCATAAAGTATCCAATTGCTTTAAAAAATGGATAATGTGATGAATGGAGATAAGGTTCGATCTAATATACCTTATACATTTCGATGTCATAAATGTGGAGAGGTTAGACATTATCCAAGGAAATTATCTCTTGGAATAGATGAGAAACATGATGATCATCGACAATCTTCGACGATAAGGGAACAATGCAAGTCTTATGCTGAGAAGGATCATGATGACTGAAGTACATGTAACTTCTTTTCAATAATTATCTATGTCATGTTGTATTTTATTTTGTGATCTATGAGCATATCTTTTATGTTTTCTAAGAACATCGAGTCACTACCTAAGATGATTTTATATCATTAAGGAAAACATCTATTGTCATATACCACAAGATGATGTAGGGAAGTTGTTCTTCTTAAAAAAGGTGATTACGGGACTAAAAGATGATTATTATTTTGGAAGACATTCACTATTTTGGGAACCCTATTTGATCAAGGTAAATAGATTACTATGTTATTTTCTTTTAGGAGTAAAGGTTGACTTATATTTTGAAGAATCGATGAATTTAAGGTGGAATTATAGTAATTTAGGTTACTAATCGAAATGATTAACCTATCTTCAGGAAAATATGTTTAGGTTAGGTACTTTTGTTATAAGATATTAGGATTGGTTGATGTTGTTTGGATATGAACGATGAAGTTTATTTTGGAAGACTATGTTATCAAATACTTCTTGTATTTGGGTTTCAATCTTAGTTTGGTTTATTTTGAGGAATTTTAAGGATGGTTATTTAGGGAATGGTTTATGATGATCTTTAGGTAGTACCGTGGAATTTTGAAGATTTAAATGAATTTTCCATTCCTCTGGGATTATTTCTTTTTGAAGAGTCGTTTTATCTTACCCTTTCTATTTTTGGGATAATAGAATAAATAGATAGTTAATCTTTGGCAGATTATGTGATTCTCTAGAAGATGATTCTTGTTCTTTGATGAGATGTAGTATTTTGGAAAGCTCATCATTTGGAGAAAAGATTAGTTTGGGTAGAAACTTATTAAAAGATGAAAGTTTAATTTAAGGTAGGTGTATTTCCCTGTGTTTTATTCTATGTAGTAAATGAATTTCTCAAAACTATGAAAAGGAACGTAAACCAAAAATGTTGTTTGTTAACATTTTCTTTGGGAAATCAAATACTGTTTAACCCATCATATGTTTGTGATTTTCTTGTTGTTAACTTTATCCTAATCATGTTTTATATCACTCTCCCTTAGAACGCGACCCTTTTTTTTCTCCTCCATGTCCATGTTTTCCTACATGGAATCCTAGAATGGGTTAACATGGGTGACCTTTTTACTTCCCTTTCATTCATTTCAAGTAATAGTGTTACTGACTCTTTTTCCGATGTGGGACTTTCAATGAAATTACCAATCCCGATTTTAAAAATTGTGAGGACGCAATTTCATAATGTGGGAAGATTGTAACAACCCGAAATTTTGAATAAATATTGTTTCCTAATTTTGTGTGTTATTTTATTTTTATACTCAACGAAACTGTTTCATTTGGTAACATGAGTATAATTAAAATGAAACCGTTGGGTTTTGACTGTTATATGACCATTTGTCAATATGACCACTGAAAAACTAAACGTTTTGATTATTATCTCTAAATACAAGTGATCTTGGTTAATTATTATAGAAAGAAGATTTGATGGCCTCATCCAGTAGTCTCGGGCCAATCGAATCCCATCTAACAGAACTTGGGAAGGAGGTAGCACCACTAGCCTTTATGTTGGACCAAACCGAAGCTGAACTTCATCGTGTGAAGCTAGAATGGAATCTCCTTCGTGAGAAGTTCAAAATGATAGAAATTACTACTCGTGCGATGTTGGCTGAGCATCCCTCAGATTCTATCACCTTAGCACACCTTACACTTAGGTCCTATGCTGGTGTAATAAGGTTCTATATAAGGAGAACGTAACTTCCTTGTGTAATCCTTTTCTTTAAATAAAAATTTTGATTTCTTCTTATGGTGAAGTTTATGAATTTTCAAATGTCCGGATAGATATAGTATGCATATTTTTGGTGAATTTTAGAGAAAGGATATTTTAAAAAATATTTATGTGAACCTTAAATAATTAAAAATGGCTAATGATTTCAAAAAAATGGTCTTCTATAATAATGTTCAGCGAGAAATTTAGAGCCTAATAAGATCAATTTAATTTTGGATGAATAGTAAATTATGAATAGTGATTTTATGCTTAGGATTAGTTATGTGACCAAATGGATTAGTAATCTCACTTAAATAAAGTATTAATATAATCTAGGAACCTTGATTAAGTAATGTGATTCAATAAAATGGTTAAATAATGGTTTCATAAATTATAAGTCAAGTATTAGTTTTTTCGGGTGAATAGTGTTTTTTAATTAAAAATTAAATTAAAAATATTTAGAAAATTATTTTTATAAAATGGGCTTTATTTTTGAATTCAGAACATCGATATTATGCTAAGGTAATTTTTGGGGAATTTTCTGAAAAAAATGAATTTCCAATGAATAGTGTATTTATTTAAAAATTACATTAAAAATATTTAGAAAATTATTTTTTTTAAATGGAGTTCATATTTGAAATCAGAGCATCGATATTTGGTTAAGGTGAAATTTTGGGTTTTTTCTGGGAAAGTTGAATTTTTGATAAATAGTGAAAATACAGTTTTAATGTTACGGGTGTTCAATGACATCATTAAACGATGTGTTAAGTATATAATCAATATGGTCGACTTATGAATAGTAAGATAAGGTATGATTTGTCCCAAGTGGCCAACACCATAGGCAAATACCATGGGAAAACCCATGGTTTTGCCAAAACCACCAATGAGGTGTCCCTTGGCCATTAATGCCTTGTCCCCTCACATTCCCTATAAATACCCACCCATCCCTCATTTATTTTTCACTCCCATGTCTCCCCCAACGAAACTCTAGTATCATTAACTCTTAAGGAGTCCTCCAAAGGTGCCTCCAAGCCCTAAAGGTCCCAACCTTCGGGTTTTAAGAGTTACGTTTAAGGTAAGGGATCCTACCTCCCTCTTTCTTTTCAAGTAATCTCTTTCATGTCATTTCTTTTATGCTCCATGCTCTTATGTTGGAGGATTTTCTTTTATATTCCTCTAAATGTCCTTTTAATTTTCATATGATGATATACCAACTATTTCTCTCATCAATTCATTTTAATAATGTTTAAATGACGCCGTTAGGCTGCCGAATTTTTAAGGGATTCGTTCACCCTTCTCATTTTTTCAAAATTCTACTTTCATGTCAAGTCTTTCAAATTCCTTTTTATTATGTTGGGGTATGATCTCTATATCTATCATACTGATATTTTATGTTCATATTATGAGATACCCTATTTTATCTCATCAATTCATTTTTTTTAAGTTTAGGAGACGCCGTTAGGTTGCCAAATTTTTAAGGGATTCGTTCACCTTTCTCATTTTTCAAAGTTCTACTTTCATGTCAAGTATTTCAAGTTCCTTTTTATTATGGTGTGGTATGATCTCTATATCTATCATACTGATCTTTAATGTTCATATGATGAGAGACCCTATTTGATCTCGTCAATTTTTTTTTTTTGAAGTTTATGTGACGTCGTTAGGCTGCTGATTTTTCATAAGAGAAATCTTATTTTTGTCTTCCTTTCATGTTCTTAATTTAATATGGTATATCATTCAAATTTCATTACCATGTTCTTAAGTCCTTTATATTATGTTACCCAACTATTTTATGGATCATTTATGAGTGGCTGACCCATGTCCCCTCTCTTTTCAATGTTTTCTAAATCCCCGTAACATAGTCGTTATGCGGCAAGAATTTCCTTCTCAAAATGTCTCTCTCTTATTCTCAAATTTATTTATTTTATTAAGTGAATACTCAAAGATATTTATTATAAAGGGTTATTCACATATATACCAAACTTTTCTATTTTAAATTATGGGATTTACATACATGAGACCCTCTTTCCCTTTCCGTGAGATTAAAGTGACATAAAGATCATGTCTCTAAGCAGTTTTTAAAACGTTAGGATTATGAAATGAAACCCATTTATTTTATGCTATATGGGTTGTTTATGAAATTATTGATGATGATATATGTGTCTCACATGATAATAAAGAAAAATTAAGGGTTCTCCCTTATAGCGCTCCAATGCATTGGGTAAAGACTTAATCTCTAGAGATGACCATTTTTAACGACGCCTTGGGGAATAACCTTGGTAATTTTTAATGACACCTTGGGGATGGACCTTGGTGAAACTAAAATGATTGTCAACATTAAATGTTGTAGCCACATCTTCAAGTTATGAAATACATTATTTTTATTATGGTATGCCTCATTATTTCTTTCTCATGCCTTAAAATTCCTTTTCATGACATTGTTGATGTATCTCAAGTTCACATGTTAAATCTTTCCCCTTGTTTCCCTTACTGGGCCTTCTGCTCACCCTTTCTTTTCATGTATGTCCCCAGGTTATGAGACGCAGTAATGAACCTAGTATGAACATAAGGAGAATCCTTTCATGTGTTTAAGTATAATGTTTTATGTTTTATGTTTTAAGTTCCTAGTTTCCAAGACACTAAACCTTAACGATCCTCAGTTTTGTAAAATGTAATGAAAAGTTATGTTATAAAAAGGTGGGATGCTATAATTTCATCCTCCAATGACTTACCTATCAGTAGGTTAAGGCTGAGCATCATGTTCTATAAGGATTTCTACAACCACTCAACATCCCGGAGGGGAAGTGGGATGGAATATCCATGGAATTATTCATAGGGATTCCACACTTAGAGAAGGTCCATGAATTCATATGGGTGATAGTGGATCGACTCACCATGATGGTGCACCTCCTTGCAATTCCTGGATCAATGATCAGTGAAGATATTTTGGGATTATTGTACTTATAGAAGATCGTTCACCTTCACGGGGTACCCTCAATGATTGTATCTGACTGTGATGTGTGGTTTACATCATAGTTGTGAAGAGTCTTAAAGAGGAATTTGAGACACAGTTTTGGATGAGTATTTTTTTTACACCCAGATCGATGGGTAGATGGAGTGTACCATCCAGGTGTTGGAGGATATGTTGAGAGCCTACATTCTAGATATCTAATGGAGTTGGGAGGATCACCTACCTTTAGTAGAGTTTTCCTATAACAATGGATACAACTCTACCATAAGCATGGAACCATATGATCCCATATAAGGGAGAACCATCAGTTCACCTTTGTTCTAGACAGAGGTTGGAGAAATTTACCTCATGGTCCCAGAGTTAGTGCAAGAAATGACAGAGAAGGTGAAGTTCATCCATGAACATATGAAGACATCCCAAAGCAGATATAAATTGTATACATACCACTTTTATAGTCCCTTGTAGTTCGATCACAGAGACCAATCCTTATTGAGTATCTCCCCATGATTCTAAATGAGTAGGTTTGGACACTGAGGAAATTTATCCCCAAGGTTCATTGGGTTATTCGAGATCGTGCGGAGGGTTGTATAATTTTCCTACAACCTTGCCCTACCACTTCAATTTGAGTGGGTATAGGAGGTCTTCAACATGTAATATCTGAGGTTATAAGTGAATTATCCTACACACGTCATTGACTAGGGTGAGATGGACATTGATCATGGATCCACCTTTGTAGATCACTCAGTGGCGATCAAGGATCGATAGGTGAAAAAAATATGTAGATGGGTCATCCCCTTGTTTCATGTACTATGGAAGTAGGGAAACATGTAAGAGAGTTCATGGAAATTGGAGCGAAAAATTCAGGCTTAGTATCCTGGTATTTTTTACTAGTTTTTTCATTTCAGGGTTAAAAATATTGATGGACTGAAAGAGATCTGATTTTATCCTTGTAATACTTTGAAATATTTCTACACATTTTTTCAGATATAGGTGCTTAGAAGGCGTGAGATTCTGAGACCCGGTGTGTCTGGAATAAATTATAAATTAATATTAATTATATTCTATACAATGCACGAAACAAAAATGGGATGACTCATAAAAGGTAACTCAGATAAGAAATATTAATCCACATTTTAGTCCGGAATGTGTCATTTAACCTAGGTGCGGTATAACTTTTAGTGGCATGGGAATCATGTGAAAAACACCACCTAAGAGAAAATGGTAATTAAAATAATTAGAATTAATTATTTTTACCCCTAACACAGAATTTAATAAATTTTAAACGGGGACTCGGATTAGAAATTCGAGACCACCGTTGAGTTCAGAATTAGGTGTGTTTTCAAGCTATTCCATAAAATGAGAGGGTGCAATGGTTTTGATTTTCCATGCTGAGAAGGATGACTATAAATAGATTTAAGTGTTTCATATTAGGGTTAAACCCTAACTCTTTCTCTCTCTATGACAAAGCTCCCTCCCTCCCTCCCTCTCTATACTATTCTCTGATGTTCTTCGCTAGAACAAGGATCAAACTCCTCCCAATCATCGGAGGATTGAAGCAGGAGTGTGGTGGATGCATCACCAATTACGAATGACCGTTACGAGGTAGGATTTATCACATTTTGATTTATGATTCATGTTTTAATTGAATTATTTCCATAGCCTCATGTTTTCTATATTCTAACCTTAAATTATCAATGACTGCATGAACATGACCATTGATTCATGCTTAAAACCCTATTTTTTCATCCATTATTCGCGAGTATCTACCGACAACTTTTGGACATGTTATGCTACTAGTGGATCGACGATCAGAGGTCATTGCAGTGAAGCCACCATCACAAGGGTCCTTAATCCGCTAACTGAATGGAAATCAGGTGACCGTTTTGAGCCCAACGGTTTAAGAAATGGACTGTTGTGGCTATGTCGATAGGTCGGTCGGTGGTGAGCCACTACAGCGGTGGTCCGCAGAGCAACAGTGACACCATGGCTTGGAAGTGCTGAAAGGTGGAAGACCACATCACCAGGTTGGTAAGCCAGGTGGGGTTGTGCGACATGACCCTAGGCTGCGACACCCATTGCCTTTCCCATGGCTGGAGATCGGCTCACGGACAAGATCTGTTGTTGTCCATGGGTCGGGCCACTTAAGCGAGCGGGATAGGCTGCCATGGGCCATCCAAAAAAAATGGGCTATGTCGGGCTAACGGGTAAGGCATAGTCCGAGTGGTCTGGGCCGGATGAGTGGACCAGGTTGGACCAGGTAGGACTAGGGTCGGATCCCAGTTTGGATCTCGGGTCGGCCAACGGTTGACTGACCACGGTGGACTAACAGTCAACAAACCACAGTCTGTCGATGGTCAAAGGACCACAATCGAACGTAGTGGTAGACTGTCGTGGCAGCTACCAAGGCACAGGAAAAATTGGCTGGTCAACCATGGGCTAGACTAACCACGAAGGTTGACCATGGGTTTATCCACCGACCCCTCGGACACTCCTTTGTGGATTTAAACATTCATATCTTTTAAATTGGGAATATGTTTGATTCACTATCTATGGCATCATTTTCTGATCTTCAAGGTGGAACTTTCGAGATAATTTTGAGAATTTAATGTTTAGGGTCAGAATGTGGGAACCACTTTGTCCTGTTTGGGTGTCTTGCTGTGAAAAGCACATTTTTCACTAGTTTTCCATTTTGCGTAAAAAATTTCCTATCCTGCGTGTTTTTTCATGTAGTACACGATGGTGACCATAGTTTCAGAATTTGGGTTATGAATCGACTTGTTCCAAACTCGAAACTCATCAAGCATCTTTTGAAGGTGGTTTTGATGGAAGTAATGTTTTCAGAATCACGAGAGCAGTACCATCTTACCCTTATGTAGGTATGGGTAGTGTTGTTTACTGATGACTCTTCTAGGCTTACCCTCTAGTGGGGTTGGGCAGTGGCATTCTCCATTCTCTCTTTCCCGATAACCCTCCAACTGGGCTTTGCATTGGCATTCATTGTTCTTTCTTCAGGACTGAACCTTTATCAGGGCTAGGAAGTGAGGTTATTCATTTACATTGCAGGGATTCTCCTCCATCATATGACCCTTCAGTAGCACTATGATGTGGTATTCACTGATTAATCAGTGACGAGGCATGTTTTGGCGTAACCTTGGACTCGCAAGTAAGAGGGATGGTTTCTGTACTGAGATGTATCCTAGTGACATGACCTAAAACCATGAGGATGAGACATACCCATCCATTTTGGATACTATCAAGATGTGGTGTTTTATTCCCTTTGAATTTTAGTTCTAGGAAGACGTTTGGGATATTTGTCATCGATGGTGGCTACTTATGGGACTATTTGTGAATCTTTACTTGGCATAAGATTTGATATGGAGATGCCCTAACTCTCTCGTTTGTGTTTCTTTGGTTTGAGCATATATATTTAACATCCTATTGCAGTACCCACCCATTGGGATTTAGTTACACTTCTTCTAATTGAGGAGAAGACACATGAGGTATTCCATGTGTTTTCTTTATCTAGCGTCTCATGGTTGGATGAGCCTACTCTCTTAATTTAGGTAGTGATGATTTGATTATAATTCTACCTTCTCACTTTATCTTCCTACTTATGTTTGGATGATCTTAATTCAATTCCTTGTTGGGTTGATATGAACTCGTTTACTATATCATTCTCTATTTGTTGTACTCTTCTTCTTGTATCTCTTACTCCCCCCCCCCCCCCCACATCATTTCAGGGTGTCCTACTAGGTATGTTTACACTCACCCCTAAAAGGGATTTGTCTACACATATCATGCCTTATGCAGATGACACATTGGTTTGATTATGACTCTGGAAGAGTTCAGGAATACCAGAATGTGGACCATGTGCAGTGGTCAGAGCTAGGTTTCAGGAGAGGTGCTTCTTCGGTAGCTTTACTTTCAATTTTCTTATTAGGTTGTGACTTTATTTCAGTTAGTCGTGTATTTTTTCCTTTTCCCCTTTCAACTAATTTTAATATACCCAAAATTTTAGTGTTACATGCATGTGTGGTTTATTTTACAGTAGTTTTGTATCTCTTATTTCTTTCCTTTGCATTATGGTATAAGTTTGGATGTGTGTGTGTGTGTGTGTGTGTGTGAGTATAGGTACTTAGACAAAGTCATATGTGAGTTGTTCTGAGTTCAATGCTAGTCACCACCCCCGGGCCTATGGAGGAAGCCTTGGGGTAGTTACAGCTTGAGCCCTGGTACGGGTCATTCGTGACAAGGAAAGAGTTTTGGAATAAAAATATTATTCAATTTAGTTTTCTTTTTGATAAATCAAGGGTCTTTTATCAAATCCTATGATTTATGGTTTTGTGATGGTTAAGTTAACAATGACCATATTCTTTATCACTCTCCTCCATAACATGATAGTCTGATTTCACTTCCAAGTCCATATTTTCATTTCCTACTATTTTTCTCCTAATCTGAATCCTAGTTTTGTAGACACCTTCACATTTTGCATTCCCTCTTTTTAAGAGGGAGTTTTATTAACCCTTATTGTGATGTGGGTTTCTCATAAAGAAAATTTCAAATATCAACACTTGATTTTGAAAGTGAAATTTAAAATTTTGAGGAAAAACCTAATTTATGGATGAATGAGTGTAACACCCCAATATTTTATGGTATGTCTCTTTTTTATTAAATTTATTCTCTTCGATATCTTAAATTACTTGCAACACCTATCTTAAAAAACAAATGAAATATTTTTATGTGATCATTATAAACTAATAGATGAATTAGTGGGAATGAATATTATTAACCACATTATGAAATATTTAATTTTCCAAGTCATTTTTAACGTATTAATTAATGCTTTGTGAATCAGTAATTAACTTTTAGAAAAGTCATTTATTCTTCAAAAATGATTTTCTTCATTTTTATGAATAAATATTATAATAAATTTCTGTAACATCTATGAAATTTATTTTATAAGAATAATATCCTTTTTAAAATAATTATATTAAAATTTAATTATGTGAATTTATGGGAATTGTCTCAAAATATTGATTTTCTAGTGAATAGTGAAGAATATTGAATTTAATAAAACATTAATTTTATTTATATTAAAATGTATATTTATGATTTGAATTTGATATAAAATTAACTTAAGTACTATTTTTTATTTATACTTTAATTATAATCATCCTTATACCTTTTTTGGTATAAGTTCATCTTTTTGTCCTAAAAAAGCATTTTTTAAGATAATTGTTTTTCATTGCATTTTCGGAGATTAATTTTAAATTAAAAATTTTAACTTATGTATTTTTGAAATTGAAAAATTAATTCCATATTTTTATTCAGAAGTTTAAAATTTACTAAATAGTTCCCTTTTATTTTTTACCAATCTAATGAGTTTCTTTGGTAATTTTTTTTACCACAGTAAAGTGTAAATTGGGTAATTTATGATAAAAATTAAATGAAAAGGACAATAAAATAACCCTAAAACTAGACAAGGTTTTATTGGATGAGTGTTTGTTTCCATAATCATTTAATATTTATTTATAGAAACAATTATGGACATTTTAATTAGATTATGATGTTAATAATATTTTATTTAGTGAAATTTCAAAGATCTCAAATTCAAAATTTTAATAATTATAACATTTCCAATATGGTTTTATCAAAATATATATTTTATGATAAATATTATTTTTAAATATAAAACATTTATCTACATCATGGTAAATTAATTTTAATTTTTAGTGATGAAATAATTACCTTAAATAATTACATGGTAAATGATGACGTAATTAATCAACTGATGGAAAAATCAAATAAATGATATTAAAAATATTAAAATAAATGTAATATGAGATAATAAATGTAATAAAAAAAATTTATAAATTATGTTAAAATATTATTCATGTATTAAAATATTTTTTCAAATTTATCTTACTGTACTGATTTTATTAATGTCAAAGTAATAAATAGTTCTTAAAATTAACATTATAAGTATTTTATAGTAAATAACATTTTATTAAATGATATAAAATTCTTAAAAATATTATATTCATAAAATTATTTTAATAATACTTAAAATTTCATACAAGATCCATTAATTGGTATTTTTCATTTTGTAAATAATATATTAACCCTCAAATATTAAACATCCCTTTTGTAATGGTAAGAGTTAAAGAGGTTAAATAAGAGTTAAACCCAAAATATAGTGGTATAAATTTAGTCAAAACAAATATAAATTTTATTGTATGAGGGTATTTAGATCCATAAAAATGTTATATTTTCACTTAAAAAGTTGGGATCCATTTTTAATTGAAAACTAATTTAATTTAATTAAATATTTTAGGAAATTCCTAAAGTTCGCCTCACCTCAATTATAAAAGGGCACCCCTTACTTCACTTATTTACAAAACTTGGAGCCATATATGTGGAAATAATACAACCCATTTATCTTATAAAAACTATTATTCAATTTATAGAGGTTATTTTCCTTTCAGAATACCAACCCTAGTGTCCCTATGAAGTGATCTAAGGGAATTTTTTTGATGAATAGGTAATCGTCTTTACCGACTCTTTCAAAATAATTTTTTCTTATGATTCCTCTTAATGTGTTGTTTCCAAAATAAAATAATATATATAGTATAATATATATATATATATATATTATTATTATTATTATATTTTATTATTATTATTATATTTTATTATTATTATTATGGAACAACTAAATTATATTTTTTTCCTATCCTTTGAAAACCAAAATCACAACATGTGCGTACATACAACTTACTATCTCCATGTAGTAGTGTAATTCATTTTTAATCCCCACTTTACATATATGGAAATAATGGATATATATGATAATTATGAGATGATATTTATTCTATAAAAAATAATATATCATCCACTTACATACCATTTAAAACATTTATAAATTATATCATCGCTTGTGCCCATGTACAACTTACCATCTCCATAAAGCGATGTGATTCATTTTCTATGTCAACCATTCAAGAGTGATTATAAAAATATATATAATGAATAAATATGAAATCTATGACCTTCATATAACTATGTAAATTATTTAACTATGTATTTTGTATAATAATTGGTACATATAATAAAAACATGCAAAGGAAAATGAAGCAGTTGACAACTGAAGCAAGGGTAATAACAAAATATTATTAACAAATGGGTAATAAGATGATATAATAAGATCATATATGATATAATAAATAGAAATATAGTTATATTATAAATTAATAACATGATTTAAACCATTATAAGTGAGTTTAATTCATGTTAAATTAATGGAAATCCCAATGTAATCTATTTTCATCTAACTTTTATTTCTGTGGGACACATGCTTCATTCACCCATTATTTATTTTGTGTAGTGTATATACTTTCCCATTGTTATGTTTTATCATGAATTTATTTATTATTATCATATTAAAGTTTTGTGAAATGTTATTCATTTATGGGTCCTGTGATTGACAATATACCCAATTGGTAAGAATTTCTCTCCCAATCTAATCGTTATCCAAGATTGTATTTGTTTATGTTTACATTGGTGGGATTATTTATATGATAAACTAAATATATTTTATTCTTCCTAGTTAGTTCATCAACTTCTAAAGTAATAGTTCCATTTTTCCTTTCTTTTGAACTTAAAATGGTTTTTAATTCCTTTTAAATAAAATTTAACTTTATTTCTCTTCGTTATAATAACCTTTTTCATAAAAACCAATGATTTATAAAAAAAAATTTCAAATTTGTTTTATACCATTTAAAAATGATTTATAAAAAACACAACTACCCATTTTTACTTTTAATAATTTTTTTTAAGGGATCTTCATGTCATTTTAAAAATAATATTGGTTTGGATTTTACTAAAATTATGAATGAAATCATTATTTTAAAGTGTATGGCATGAACGAAATTTTCTGACATCAAGAACAATCAATATTTTAAAACTAATTTAAAAGTTATTTTCAAAGGAAATTACTATTAAAAATATTTTGTAAACTTTTTTTAAAGTTATTTTCAAAATGAAAAGGATATTTTACTCAAAATGTTTTTGAGGATCTTTTCATGGTATTTCTATTCATCAATGACATAAAACCATTAATTTAATTATGATCTGTATGGGATATATGGTATTTATATCATACATATTCTTTCATTTGATGGTTTATGACCAGTTTGATTTTGGATGTGCTATTTTAATATTTTTCACCATATTACTCTAGATGGTTTATGATTATTTTCATTTGACTGGGGTCATTATTAGAATTTCATATGTTAGTTTTCAATATGAATTTTTATGTTAATTATGTTTCACTAATTTCATATAATGAATGTATTAGACATATTAAGTGACGGTACGGCCCTGATATAGTCTCTTGATAAATCTATAGGTATCATGAAACAAAATAGTTTTGGTATTGGTTGATCAATTAACCTTTTATGTGTGGTGTCTTGGATGAAGCCTTCGAAGTATTTTTATGATGTCTCATATTATTCATTCCCTCATTATGAGATTGGTTTCTGATTTCTGTATGATTATTCTATTGTTATAATATCCATGGTTATGTTTCATTATCATGTGTTTATTTATATGGAATTATTTGATCGCCATTCATTCCTTCCACATTATGATCATGTAATTGATTAAATGTAATTTGTTTCATTTATTTACATTGTCATATTCTTTACACTTTTTTTCTTCATAGATTCTATTGTATGGTTACCCTTACGGAGAATTCGATGCCACCCCTTTTTTATGTTTCAGTTTTCTCATGGACAAAAGGATGTGTTTTTATTATTATGAAAGGATACACTAAATATAATAGTTTCATTCTAAAAGAAATAAGGTGTGTATTTTATGTTTTTAAATATAATGTGAATTTCAAGTGTATATCTATTTTAACAAGAATAATAAACTATACAGTACTTTGGGATGTGATTCCTTATACCATATAAAAATATAAAAAAAAGTAACCACCAAATCTAAGATACTGGGGTCTATGTCTTTACAAAAATCCTAGTGGGATATCAACAGATAGTATGTGGAATTTTTTATAGGCACTATAGGATCAACAAGCCCACCAACTACCTGGTGGATATCCCTAGCCATCCAGTGATATCTAAACAGAACACGAGATATACAGATTGATCAAAAACAAGATGATGGTACTCAAAAAATATCTATTGTTGTCTATAGTAAATAATAATCCTATATCCTTCTTAACATATAGTCAGTGGTATTGGGTGAATAGATTATGGTGCTGACTTAATAAGTCAAGGTTTTCATTTATAGAGATCTTCATCAATGGACTTGACCCCATTACACTCCCATATCAACCCTTGGGCTTATGAAATAAATAAATACAACCCATGTGAGTATTGGAAAGAAAATATAGTGATCATTCTTGAATGGTATCGATTTATAGATACTAAAAACAAATATTGGTTTCAAATTTTCTTCTTCTTGAGACTTCTTTGTATTTCCTTCCTCAAATTTTTTGATCTCTATATTTTTCTCTCTCATTTTCTCAATTACATATTCTCTGTATTTCTATATAATTTATAAATTTTACTCAAATTATTTTCACCTAAATAATCTCTCTTTAGGTTCATGGTTAACCACTACAACCAAGATAAATTTCTCTTCAGGTTATTTTGAAACTATTAAAACCAAGGGGTGTTCCCTTCAGGTTCTTAGAAAACTTATATAACAAAGGTTATTGTATATATGTATCACTTATTTGACTTTATTTTATTTTAAATATCATTCACCTTGACCCATATTTCTATTTTACCTTGAAGAATAATAGTAATATTAGTATTTCACCTCAATCTTTTTGTCAGTAATTCAGGTGATACTGATTAGATCCAAGTAGGAATGTCACACAATATGGGAGGAATTTTCTTATACCAACCTTTAAAAGACATATATCTCAAATTCATAAAATAACAAACACCAATACTATATGTGTACATATATATATGAACTATATACAATATATGAATGAGACATAAAATTAAAATGTAATCCCATGTAATAAAATAATGAAATAATTGTGTATAAAACAAGATTTTTAATCTAACATACTAAATACCACAAAAATATCCTCCTCATTTTAAGTAATTATTTATAGATCACAAGCTATAATTGTAACCACCACTATCTTGAACAACCATGCATCTTCAAGTGACACTAGGAATCTGCTACATTCAAGCCACACCAACTCCTCCTCTAACAAGACCGTCTTTGAATTGTGAATCATCTATATATATATAACATGTGTGGGAAAAAATTCCATGAAAGGGTGAGTATAAAAATACTTAGTAGTACACCCTAAACCCATAAAATAAATACAACAAACAAGTCAGCTCAGACTCTAAACTAAGAATGCATACAATGGTAAGATAAGAAATGATTCAGATATTTTATATTACTAGAATTATCAGTGATGTAAGTAGTCTCATTTATATCATATCATATCCTTGATGGTCTCATCTCATGAGAATCTATGGATGCTTGATGTACGAAAAATTATAGATAGATTTATTATAGTATCCCATTTGTATGTTTCATCATGAAGGTAACCAAGGGGTGCTTGAGGAGTCAAAAAACTCAAAGTACCTAATATACTCATCCTTTTAGTATTACACATCACTATAAATATCTATAAAGGAATAATTACTCCTTTTTTCGTTTTTATATTAGTCGAGGGAGAATTGGGCCTTATTTTCCACCATTACAAAGTTATCATTTTAGAAATCCTATAGGGGAACCTACACCTCAACCTTGTTTTTATGTCATATAAGGGAGTAATAACCCATATCCTCATAAACACATATATATAACCAAACCCACAAAACCTCTCTATAACAGTAGTAGGGGTACAATGACTCGTTTAAGAGTAGTATTGGTGGAGGGGTAACCAACCCTTTTGGAGGACTCGCACCTTGTTGGAGCTCTTAAATAGGGGGTTCCAATACCGTAGATAGATGAACAAAATCCTAATTATTATAGAGATTACCAACCCATATATTAGTTTGAGGGTACCCATGCCTTGACATAAACTTTTCAGCAGGAGGTTCCAATATAGAGAATGATCTAGTCTCTGTGAAAGAACCCTATCATCAAAACTATATATATAAATCATAAAACTATATATCTTTCCTCAAAATTATATATGGATGACTAAATAAACCATTCCATTATTATATATGTGATAAAATACACAGGATATACTATTTATTTTCCCCAAACTGACACATGATGAAGAAGTTTTGAAAAACACCCCACATAGGAAGAGGTGAGCCACATCGAATCCATCCAGAATTACACATGGTGTGATAGGGAGTGTAAGGGAATTAACAACTATGTGTTTAATTATCCATTCATGAATTGAATAGATGATAATGGATTATATGCACACCCCACTTCCCAAGTTGGGTCAGGTGAACCCGAACTATGCCTTATCCCCACCCTATCATGTGGTCGGGCTACCTGGAAGGCTGGGTTAGTACTTACAAACCCATAATTGGGGTACTCATGGGGCCAAATAATTAACCCAACCAAAGGTTGTGGGAAGCCTCACCTTTCTACAAATCCTCCCACCACATAATGGGAAGAGTGTCCTCAGATCCTGGTAGATCAAATGGTCAAGGGTAGAACCCTACCTTCATATGTTCCTTATTCTTATTCCATAGAGGCCCAAGTGGAAACTGCTAAAGATATCCATTTCCAAACTATGTATTTCTACATCCAACACCACTACCTTTTGGTACCACTCAGGACCTCACCTTGGCCCACACCTCTACGACACCACATGCATTTATCACTAATCTTCCTTGCCACCTCCTACTACCTCATCCTACTTCCTCCACTAATTTTCCAAAAAAAAATTCACCTAAAATAATCCATAGTAACATTATACATTTATACCATTATATTCATATTACCCCCAAATTCATACCATAATCCAAGGCAAGGGCCTGTGGCGATCAGTTATTGAACATTAGAGGAAAAGGATCATGAAACACTGCTTCAGGAAAATATCAACCAATCAAATATACATATACAATATGCACCATGAAAAACATGGGTATATAAGATCTTCCACAAGTTAAATGAAATTATAATTTAAGGATGAAATCATGGGGATTTTTTGTCCCAGGTAATTTCTAAATTTAAAATAAATTCTTCAAAATAAAAATCATAAGATATACGGGGGTCAACATATCCATAAAAATTAAAATTATAATAATAAATTGGGATAAGGTATTTCTATAATTTAAATAAATTAAATAATTAGTTATTATTATAAACGAAAAAATACCACATTTTTATGTAGAATCATCATCACTTTAATCTATTATAGAATCCATGTATCCAATCATTATCGTCGTGTAATTAAATCATTGATGTAGTCAATTCTCTAGTCTCATTCATGGGATTTGATGTTGATTCCACCAATATACAACCTTCCACCTATCTATTCCTAGGGATTATATCATTAACAATAGTTCATAATCCTATAGAGAAATTATAATCAGGAATTTATTGGGTAAATTAGATCAATTGATAAAAAAATTAATTTGAAGTTAATTAATTTCATTTAATCACACACTTGTGATGGTAAATCCTGATAACCTGAGTGGGAATCGAAATAACACCTCTCCTATGGTGAACCAACTTTTAAATAAATAATAACAACATCAATTTTACCATTTCAAGCTTTGTTCAGGAGAAAATGAGAATAATTCATCAACACATGTTCACAAACATACATAATCTCAAACTAAATTTTTTATTAATGGAAATGAAAACCCAAACAATTTTTAGAAGGTATAAAATAGTGTATCCTATAGAAATTGTCATGACCCGTCCTCAGGGCCCGTGCTGGGACTACCCCAAGCCCGCCTTCCATAGGCTAGGGGCTGGCGACTAGCACCAAACGAGTAAATCCCGATAAAAGGGAAGGCATTACCTTAATAGAAGGAAACAAACACCACAGAGTACGCACACTGAAGTAAACACTAACTAAACTGTAAAAAAAACATGCTGAAGTACAAGGGGCCAGAAATAAAAACCCAAAAGAAAGGTACAGCTACAAATGAAAGTAAATTTCTACTCAAAGGACAGCAGCTGAAAGGTGACAAGCTACTCCCGGATCGTCCTCCGGCTTCCTACCTGAAGGGTAGGTACATATCTCCTCCTCAGCACTCCACATCTATCTGTCTCCTCTGGGTACTGACTCGTCATGAAATCCACCTCTAGGCACCGACTCGTCGTGAGATCCTCCTCCGGGTACCGTCCAGCTCTACAAGCCTCAACCACGATCAGTGATGTCTGTCGTCTGCAACTAACACAACGTAGTGCGGGAAAGGCCCGTGCAGGGGTGAGAATATGATACTCAGTAGGTACACCGAGACCCTCGAAGGTCTCCCTAAATCCAAAAAATATAAACCACAAAGAAAAGATACAATCACGAAGTATCATCCAACACTACTTAGGTATATGCCCATACATATACCTAAGTCATCAAATCCAGTTCAACTCCAAATCACGAGCTCAAGTACAATCCAGTCCACTCAGGAAAAAAAACATAATCCACATAGGAAAGTACGACCCAATCCACACAGGAATGCATAATTCAATCCACACAGGATATCAAGTCAATCTCATCGAATATAATGATTTAAAGTCAAGACTCAGCTCACACAGGTATCCATTTACGAAGAGTGGTGGAGATGATTTGATGTAGCCTCTAAATCATCTCCTATGTCGAACCCACGTAGGATCCAAGTTTAGTAGTCGTCGCTGCCAAACCCACGGAGGATCCAAGTATAGTATTCATCGTTGTCGAACCCACGGAGGATCCCATTACGGTAGTCGAACCCACGGAGGATCCCAAGACAATAGTCGTCCTCGTCGAACCCACAGAGGATCACAACACAGTAGTCATCCTCGTGGAACCCATAGAGTATCCGAGTATGGTATTCTTCCTCGTCAAACCCATGGAGGATCCCAGTACAGTAGTCATCATCGTCGATCCCACGGAGGATCCTAGTACGGATGTCATCTACGTCGCAGTCGCAGCCAGCTCTAGGGTTCCCACACACAGCACGCTCGTTCCGGGAGGGTCCACTCCACGAGCCAAGGGGTCAATACATCAATGGTCACATATTCCAAATTTGATGTATAGCAATGTTCTGTCACATCAATAGGAACTCAACGCGACAGACGGCGCGTCAATCGGATGTCCGGTCTGAGAGTTATTGGCCTTTTCGTTCTAGGGGCCCAGTTGGTTTTTAAGTCAAAAACAACCCGACCATACTCCAACTACGTCTAAACCACAATTGTAGTATGTCAAAAGAACCATCCCACACAGAGGAATCCAACAAAGTCAAAGGCACGTCAATCGGACATCCAGAGCTCAAGTTATAAGCGTTTCTGCTCCGAGGGCCCGGTTGGTTTTGTGTTCGAACCAACCCAACCATACCCAAAGTTCTCTGAAACCTTGAGTATAATATACCGAAATGACCATCTCGATCCAAGTATTTCATCTCAACTGATGGTGCGTTAATCGGAGGTCTGTAGCCCAAGTTACAGGCCTTTGAACGAAGCTGTCCGATTTTAGGGGGTTTTGGGCCCGGACCGACCCGGCCCAAGACCCCTTGGGTTGGTCCAGACCGGGTCGACCTGACCCAGGTCCGGGTCCATCCCACTAGGGAATGTCCCGGCCCGGCAGGCACGGCCTCGAACAACCGGCGCGGCCCATCACGGAGCGGGCGCGGCCCGCGTGGCCAGCAGCTCGGTCGTTTCGGCCGAGCGGAAAATGGGGGGGGGGGCTGCCTCCCTTGTCTTGAAACAGCGGCCCCCCACGTGGAGGGGGGCCTTCATGTCTGACACCGGGGGTTATGACCCCTGGCCTCCTCCGAACAGCCGGCCTGGTTGGTCGGGCGGTGCCGCCACCGTGGGACCCAGGGGTCCTGCCCTTCCGAAGCATCGGTGGTCGGTGATTCCGGCCACCCTCCCCTGCACAGTCGCCGCCCTTGTCTGTCCTACGCGGCGCGACGGTGTCGCCCCCCCCCCCCCCCACCGCCGCGGCCCAACCTTGGTCACGGGTTCTTTGGCTTTGGAAAGGCGTGATGGCACCACACTTCTTCTTTGTGGCCCACTCCGGCCGCGGTTCCCCCATTCTCGCATGGTGCGACGGCACCGCGTTGCCTCCATTTCAATCCGCATCATGACACAACAACTAAGGGGAGGAGGGTCGGTCGTGTTTGTGCGGTCCAACCCCCTCCCGTTAATTCGATAACATGCGTCCAAGAAATAAGGAAGAGTTTCAATTGATAATTCTTGAACGATGAAAAACCCCTACCTTGATTCACGGAGATTGATCGCTTGATGAAGAAGGGGAGAGTCCCGCTGTTCCGTAGTCATTGCCACAGGATGACGGCATCACTTCATCAAGCGTCGAGAAGAATAGAGTCGAGGTAGGCACCGGCGTTCTTCGCGATCTTTAATGTAGAAGATAAAGATCTTCAAGCCTTTGTGAATTATCAGCCCAGACTCCACACAACAAAAACCAACCAAAAATAAAATAAGAGTTTTTCTTATTTTATTCACATATGTCAGCAATTTTAAAATTCAAAAACTCAGACTCAAGAATTAAATTAATTGAATAGCATTAAAACAACCGATTTAATTTGAGAGTTGACTTGCAATTTAAGAGGGAGATTGGATGAGTAACAAAAAATTAAGGGCGTTGCCAAAATTTAAGAGGGGGTTTAGGGAATTTGAATGGGTGGGGGATCGTGTGGGTCCCACCCCAACATCCTCACATGGAAGTTAAACTAAAAAGTAAAATAAAGTTGTAACACAACTTTATTCACTTAACCAGAAAATTAAACAAATATTCCCGAGCAAATGCAACTCTGGAAAAGGTCTTCTTAAGAAATTACTAGCACTGTGGTTTCAACAGTGCCGTCGGATTTCGATTCCGAGCACCGGATCAAAAGTTAGAAAAAAAAACCCGCTTGTTCGTTCACTGAACGTACCCAAGCTAAACTTCAGAAACTGATTCCGGGCACACCGGGCCTCGGAATCAGGTGCTGTCAGAAACTGCATACTCGTAAAATTCTAAAGAAAATTAAAACAAATTTCCATTTAAATTTATGGGTCTTTACAAAAATATCCAAGGAAAATAAAATTAAAATTGGGGGGAGAGATCCAATACTATTGAATATTTGGATAGCATTGTCTATATTTCCCTCGGAATCCAATAGATTTATTACTTTGTTATCCTCACACCTATTCTAACAAATCACTTAATCATTATCAATAGTCATATACTATTCCTATGAGAACTTAAAATAATATATTATTTGTAAGATATTTTTATTGAGGATCCTTGATTCTAGAAGATTCACAAAGGCTTTACTACCCAACTCAAAAATATTATTATAGTATTCAATATGGAAAATATTAGAAGTTCTGACAGTTAATCTAGAAAATTGGAAACTATATTAGGTGTTATGAAAAACTAGAAATGTTTCTATTATAGAAAAAAATATTAGAGATATAATTTACTAAAATACCTAAAAGGTTCTCAAAAAATAAATGGAGATTTCATGTTAATTATTAATTTTATAGAAACTATTTATTCTATTTTGAGGGGTATATAATAAGAAATATATATTTTACAATTTTTGTAGATATATAAGAGTTAAAAAATAAATAATAAATATTTTATGAAGAATAAATTTTTTATTCATGTATTAAAAAATGTTTCACTACATCAAGAAAGTGGATGAAATGTATTACATCAATTGCATGAATAATAAAGTATATTTATTATGTCTAATATTATTTCCCATATATAATAAGGGATCCATTGTAAACAAAGTGTTATTTTAAATAAAATTTAATGGTTTAGTTTAAAATATATATTTTATTATATATCTAATTCAATAACATTTTTTGAAAGAAAATTTTTATAAAAAAAATTAACCATGATATAATATTTTTCCTAATTTATTTATCAAAAAATGGATCAAATAATAGCCACCACTAAATAGTGTCATATTTTAAAGAAAAAAATATTATTTTTAGAATATTTATTTAAAACCATTTAATTCCACATGATATGTGGTTCTTATTATATTATTTATAAAATTATTTGGGTAAATAAAATTAATTTTACTTTCCAAAATAATAGAACTTTTAAAATGAAATATTTCAGAGAAAATATATTTTCTATGTGAATTTTCAGATTATATTTTCTCATGGAGAATTTTAAAGTTTAAAAATTAATTGATTATTCCATTTTAATTTAAATTAAATGTCAATTTATATCCTAAGATGGTTTAGAGTATCTCAGTAAAAAAAATATAATAATGTAAATATTTATGTTTAAATTTTTCCCACATAATATCATAAATTATTTTGAAAGAATTTTTTTAAAATACCTAGTTTTTTTTGAAGAGTTTTGAATACTGAATTTATAATAAAAAACTCTCATTTTATACCAATAATGTACTTAGGAGGATATGGACTCATTTAGGGGAGTCTAGGATCATTTGGTGCCTAGAGATCAAAATTTTAGAAAGATAGAGTGAGCCGTATAGTCACAACATGGTTATTGTTAACCTTGTGAATCAACTGTGTAGGTGCTACAATGAACCAAAGAGGGGTGTACGGTTAGTTCTAATATTTAAACTCTATCTACACATCTGTGAAGGGATCTCTAATGGGATGGAAGGGGCAACACTATTTTCCCAAACCATTTACTGAGGGACACTCCCTTAGTTCCACTTAACTAGTATATGTGCACTATTAGGTGTTCTTTTTAGAAAATCGTGCAACCAAACAGTTCAAACCTTTAAAAACTAAGTAAAATGATCATTTTCTATTTTTCCTTAAGAACTTAAAAACTCTATTCTACTTTTTTATTCTCTTGTATTTGGAAATGTGTGGGATTCCTTCTCCCCTCATCCATAGGCTTTGATCCTCCATCTCCATTCAATTTCTAATTTCATCATCATTGGTCACATTGGATGTGTATTGGTAATTTATTTATTCTAATTCACTCCTTTATTAGTTTATATTTCCATATTTAGTGCTATTTTTTGTGACCTAGTATGTACTATTTTCAACGAAATTTGTTTATTTTTCTGATTTCTCTTATTCTACTTCGAATCTGAAGATGATAATAGATGAGGGTTTTTCTACCAACATAAGGTAGGTGGTCCAGTACTTTTTCTATAATGATAATTTGATTTATAAAATTAGTCATCATACTCTATTCCATACATTCTTCTTATTTCCTTAAATTCATAATTTTCTTTTATAGAAATTTGTGTCCTTGTAAAAAATTCCCCACGTACTTTTGTTTATAGTCAAAGGTTCCCCACATCATCCAGTTGCACCCCTTAAGGTGTGCTTATTAAATTAACCTAATATTATTAAATGTTTCTATAGAAAACAACCATTTTTAGTTGTCTTGGATTTATTCCTAAATTAAACAACTACCTTGAATTAAATGGGAGTGAGTGGTATGACCACTTCACATGAATTTAATATGATTAGGGGGTCTTCCTCTTAGTTAAATGGTATGTTAAATGATTTTTAATTAATCCTTTTACTTGTATTAATGAATAAAAGATCATTAAAATTAAATATTATGCAAGCAATTAGTGTCACATATGCATGTGATACTCGGTCATGGCATCCCCATTTATATGTGATACTCAAGCCAGGAGTCCCCAAGAAAATGTGATGCTTGGGCATGGTGTCCCTAATGAAATTTGATACTCGGGCATGGCTTCCCCAATGAAATGTGACACTCAGGAGTGGAATTCCCAATTAAATGTGATATACAGGCATGGAATCCCTAATTAAACTTGATATACAGGCATGGTTTCCCTAATTAAATGTGATATACTAGCATGGAATCCCTAATTAAATGAGATAACTAGTCATGACATTCCATATTGTGATACACGATCATGAAGAACCATATGAATCATTAAAACCATCCATGGTGTCCCATATTATGATATATAGGAATGAAAACCCATAAGACTCATGTCTCCTGAGCATGGAATACCTATTCTTTTGGTGAGACTCTTATGACTATCCATGGATGCATTAGTCATGCCTTGAGTCCTGGATAATAGTAGTATATAAATATATATATACAAACATCACTATATATATAGAACATCTATATGTATACATATATATAGTCACTTGTTCAATGATCTCCTATATTAGGATAAAGTAGGTCATGTCAACCTAGTGTCCTTTAGGAACTAGAGATGACTCAATTAGAGTTTTTATTTCTACTTACATTGTTATGTATGAAAACTGAACATTTTATATTCACTATAAAGATTATACTACTCACTATTGGTGGTGGCCTAATAATTACATCTCATACCCTATTTAGGTCGTAGGTTGGTACCCAAAAATATCTTATTGATGTAGGTAGGTAAAAATGGAAGTGTCTAAGATCTTATGTTTAGCTTCTATACTAGTATGAAGTATGGGAGAAGTGGATTGATCTTATGATCATGTTGCTAGTGTAGATAGATCTTGGTATTTTTTATTTTTTATAGTATGTGTATAATTTTTTCCTCTCTAGTACATGTATGTGCCATTTTATATCACTTGGAATGATCATCATGTTTTGTTTCATATTGATTCATTTTCTTATTATTTATTAGTTCTGGGTAATTTAAGATTCCACAGTTCATTAATTATGTTCTCTCTTCTACTTACTCTTATTATATAATATTGTGCTACACTCTTATTATAAGGTTATAGTCCTTTAATTTTACCATTAAAGACCCTTAGTTACAATCAATAGCCTCTTGTGTATGGGGATGTGCTCTTGATGTCATGTGGAAACCCAGGTTTGGTTACTTATGAGTGAACTAGGCCTGGGACACTACAAAGTGGTATCATAGGCCTCTTATTCCTTTTGTTTTACTGTTTGGGTATTAGAAAAGATATGAGAAATGTGTTGGAATTTTGTAATGAGACTGTGTGTGGGATTAGCTAACCCGCATATAGGGGAAATCCAAATTACCTTGGTAGGGACATTTCTATTTAATTTGTGACTGTTAAAGTTATACTAATTTTACTATTGATTGACGCACATGTTTTGAGGCATCATTATTTTTGATATTATTATTATTATGGACTTCCATTTACTTTCACTAGTATAGAAGGGAGGTATCATCTCATCCATAATTATAGGAACATGATAATTCACATGTCATGCATTATTCCATGCAATATGGGTGTATCTTGTTACATGTATTGCCTATATTTCTTGTGATTGTTGTATGTTCCTTAGTCATTATATTTGAAAATGTGGTAATGTTTCTTGTAGGGATAGAATAATTTTATTAGTTAAACTTTCTACATTAGTCTAAATAGTGTTATCCCATATATCTTTTTGGGGAGAACCGAAATTAATCAATTAGTAAATTTATGATCCATGGACTACTAGTCATATAGGTTAAAACATTAGATGATATTTATTACATTAATAATAAATTAAATTTATGAATCATGCACTTCTATAAATTATGAATTTTAATTCATTTAATAAAATATTTTTTTATGATCTGTTATATCCCAATACAATATGTAAGGATTAAGTCACAATTACAATATTATTCAATTTCAATTTATAAAGAGTATGGGACTTAATAAATTGGGAGTGGTGAATTGTCTAACGGGACTATGATATATATACATACACCAAAATGAGTATGAACATAAAATTATTTAGACTCTTAAATTAAATTATTACCATTAAATGGAGATGAAAATTGTGATTCAAAGGGTGTTTTCTTCTATACCTTGAAATTGACGCTCCTTATACCATAACCACTTCTATGTGATGTGAGACCTTGACCCTAGACCAACCTTATTGGTGGGTAGTATGGAGTGTCACTTTTAATAATTATGGGGATCCTTATCACCTAGACCTAGATTTAGATTTTGGAATATGGGTTTTACTCTTTTATAAGAAGTCATATACCTTTGTTATTATGATATTTGTGATTATATTTTTATCCGGCCTTTTTTGAAGTTTGAATTTGGTAATTATAGAGTTATGACCCCATTAATTTCTTAATTCATGTTCCTATAAGGTCGTGATGATCTTTCTCTAGAGTTGGTAGTCCTTAATCCATAATAATTTCCTTTGGTATTTCCAATTGAGGAACCTCTCATTGTTCCTAATATGGGAAACGATTCATGGTTCTGAGTGAGCTTCTTATGGTATATGTAGTCTCTATAAGGGGATATGGTACCTTCCCCTACAATGGAAATTTTTACATGAGAATTTTAATAGTAGAATCCACCAACCTTCTTGGGGGGATTATGGCCCTCAGTCTTTTGATTCATGGATAGAGGCCATGATATAGATATTCAAGCATCTGAAGATGCGCATGAAGAAGAGGGTCAATCTTATGACCTATATGCTTTTTGATTCCTCCAAGCATTGGTGGGAAATTAATACCTAGGCCGGTATTCATTTGGGTATAGTATGGTAAGACTTCTAGAAACCCTTATATAATTAATTCATTCCACAAATGTTTAGATAGAACTATGCTATATAATTTATGACTTTTGAAATGGGTGATATGTATATATATGAAGTAATATTAGGCTCATTTCATAGATCTTCAGTGATTCACACAAATACTTATAGGTGACAAGTTGAAAATAGTGAGATGATTTGAGGATGAGATGTTATACACCATATAATCATTGGTGAAAGTATTTTGTTTGGCAGCATTTATGAGATTGTAAATCAGTCCCTCATTACCAAGTGGAACCTAAGGGAAGCTAAGAGGGTGGGTTAGGGTAGTTCCAATTTGAGATAGGGAAGTGGTTCTCCAAGAAGAAATATATTTCGTTTTGATTCTGCACATGGGGGTAGTATCAGCCATATGACAACTACTAATAGTTATGTAGTGTTCTACAAGTTTGGTAAGGCTAGGAATAAGAATCCCCTATATCCTAAAGACAGCGTTGATTTTAAAGGTTTTAGATTTTTTAATAATATTCATCAATTATGTAGGAACTTCAAATTTATCCATAGTGGGATAGGATATATGTCATCTTCAACTTTAGATTCAGTATCAATAGCACTCTCCAGGTAGGTAGGTTGATTACTACCAATCATTCAGGCTGAGGAGGTAGTTATGGCTAAGGTATACATGCTCCAAACAATAAGTGCCATCAAATCAAACATTAATAGGGTATCAAGGTTATATCCTAGGGATACATGTCTGGCCACATATATCTAGCATAGCTTACTCTCAAAGATCAAATAATAAGAAATTTGAATGTATAAGGTACTATTCAAGTAGTATCTACTTGAGTATCAGACATCTCTTCCAAAGTCACTTCACATTCATTGATATCTTTGATAATAATGGGAAGTATAGGAATAGAGATAGATTACTTTTGTGGCATGATAACTCTTGAAACACCGTTGGGGTTTCAATTAGAGAGTGTCTACAATTGAAAGGTCTACCCATTAAGATTGGTGGGTAGAAATTCTTATAGAAACTTTTTGTCCTCAAGATTATAGTTTTTTAGATTATACTCTTGATGGATTGGTTAGGACCCTATTATGCTCACATTTATTTCTATTTTCAAAGGGTGTCCTTCACATCAACAAAGGTTAGTACCCATATTCATAAGGCTGAATGGAATGCCTATTTGAGTCATTTTAGACCCGAGCATCATGGGTTGGGAAGAGTGAATGTTTAGAGGGATAGTATCTTTATGAGTGATTGATGAATGTGATGTTTGGAATTCTCTCCAATTAGGGATCATTTTAGAGAAATATTCTCTAACAAGTTTTTTGGGTTACCTCTAGTTTGAGAGGTGGTTTTAACCATTGATCTAGTGTCATGAGAAGCACCAATTTCCATTTCCCCTTATAGTATAACACCTACTATGCTTTAGAAACTTAGTAAGTAGTTAGAGGATTTGGAAGCTAAGGGTTTCATAGAAAACCAGACATCCCAATGAAGTTCATCTATGTTATTCTCTAAGAAGGATAGGATCCTCAGGATTGTTTTTATTATCTTTGGTTTAACTAGTTTATGACTAAGAACTTGTCTCCAAAATATTGTATAGACCTTATCTTTGACCATCTCCAATGAGTGATGGTTTTCTCCAAAATTGATTTACGGTTGGACGGTCATCAGATGTGTGTTTGTGAGAGAGAGAGAGACAGAGATACCATCATACATACCATGTAAAGAATTCTATATTAGATATGTCTTGGACGTGTATTGTTTCATGTAATTCAGTCTAACGAATGTACACACAGCCTTTATAGATCTAATGAATTGGGGTTTCCACCCATATCTAGATTCATTTGTGGTAGTCTTCATGGTCAACATCTTGGTGTATTCTCATACTCAAAACAACCATGTCCAATGCCTTGATATCATTATAAATACACTAAGAGAGAACCAATGGTATGATAATATCACTAAATTACACTTTCATATCAACAAGGAACACTTATTGGGTCTCATCATCACAAAGGATAGAGTTGATGTTGACCCAAATAAGGTGAGTGTTGTTATTTACTAGGAGACACCTAAGAATTTCTTTGAAACATGTTGTTTATTAGAGATGACTGACTGCTTAATGAATTTATTTCTAGACATATCATGCATAGAAGAATCTATCATGGGATTGAATAAGAATAGTGTGAAGTTATTTTGTTTTTAATTCTATGAGGCATCCTTTTAGGATATGAAAGGGTGACTAACTTCAGTGTCGGTCCTAATTATATATAATCCTAATAATAGTTATAATGTTTATTATTACGTTTCTTGAATTGGGCTATGAGAAGTTCTAATGTAGGGAGATTTAGTTTTAGTGTACGACTCCCACCATCTAAGACATCACTTCTAGAATTTTCGTATGAACTACCTTGAGCTGGCATCATTGGTTCATGCCATACATTATTTGAGGAATTATCTATTGGGGAGTGGTTCATCATTTACATCAATAAAAAAACACACATACATTTCCACACACTATTAATAGAATATTTGAATTATTAGTGGATTGAAATCCTTAATTTGTTCAACATTGATCTTTCTTATGCACCAAGAAAGGGAAATGCAACAGATAACTTGTTGATCTATAAGACTCAAACAAAGTCCATTCAGAAGACTAGTGCTGAGTGGAATTTGATGGCCCTATTTTTTGAGATGCACCTATAGGTTTAAAAATTTCATGGGAAGCTAGTTTTAACAACATTGGAAGTAACAAACTCTCTTATGGAATGAGTAAGTATGATACAGCGTTTAGACACTGAGGTCCTTTTCCTAAGGGAGAGTGTCTTAGGTGAGGAATCCCCACCTGGTTGGGATATCGATGAGGATTATATCCTACAATTTCATGGGAGTGTCTATGTTCCTGTAGAAAAATGGTTATAATTTATATGTAAATCTCATGACTCTTTTTGGGTAGTTCAACATGGGCTTACCATGATGTACAGAGATATACTTCTTCTGTATTGGTGGCCATGTATGAAGAGACAGATCATTGGTTTTATCACAATATGTTCCACCCATAAGTAGGTGAATTTGGATAACCAATATCCTACTTTAATTCTATAGCCTATATCCATTCCTTAGTGTAAATTGGATAACTTCACCATGGATTCCATAATATGACAACTGAGATCCCCTTGATACAGTGATGTGGTATGAGTGACCATCGATTGGTTGACCAACGCCACCCACATTTGTCTAGTCAAGTAGACATTTTCAATAGATGATATTAAGGGGATTAACATCTAAGATATGGTACACCGTTATAGTGTTCCCTATTTTATCATATCTTATAGAGAATTATTTTACATCTCAGATCTATAATGGGTTACAGAAAGTAATGGGTTTGTAAGTTCTTCTAAGTAAATCATACAACCCTGAGACTAAAAGTAATAGTAATCATATGATACAGGTTTTATAGAGTATGATTCATGTATAAATCCTTGATTTTGGAGGTTATTTGGAAAAACACCTACCACTCATTGAGCTACCCTACAATAATGACTTATTGAACCTATTCAGGTCAATCCCTATAAGACCGTACATAGTATGTCATTTATTTCACCCATGTACTGGCTAGAGGTAGGCGAGGCAATGCTATTAGGACCTCATCTCATTCAATATAATTCATAATAGGAATAGGTTATTTAAAATCATATTACTACAACCCAGTCTAGTCAAAAAAATTATACGGATCATCACCATTGGTCTTTGGATTTTGAGGTGCTACATTTGGAATTTCTGTGAGTTTCTCCTTGACTGTTTCATAAATAGATTTAGAGATAGGGAAATATATTTCCTTTTTATGTTAGGCTTTTCTATATCTTGAAGATAGTCAAGACGGTATCCTATCAGTTGGATTTACCTCAATATTACTGCAAAATTCATGAAATCTACAAGTATTGAAGATTCATCATTATTATTCTGACTCATCTCATTATTTTTATCATGAGGATATTGAGTTGGAGTTAGATTCATCCATTGAGAAGATTATTTCATGTGTCATTGATGGGATCATGAAGGTTATATGAGGTATGTTAGTTCCTCTGGTATTAGTGTTATGGAAACACAGTCATGTATCTGATGATACATAGGAGAGAGAGGATGATGTATATGCTCAGTGGCCAGAACTTTTATCAAATAAATTTTTACCACACTCGGAAGGGAAACTTACATGAAAGTTGTTCTATAGAGGAGAGGTTAAAAATTATGGCTTATTCTAAGAGGTGTGTATCCTTAATTTAGTATAAAAACCTCTAATTTTATTATAGTAATCTGTTTAATTAGATAATGGGTTGTTTGAGAGAGTCCATGGATCGTTTGGAGCTCAGAGCTCATAATTTTTTAAAGAAGGACTGACCTATATGGATACCACATGGTAAGTGGAAATCAGTGACTCAACCATATGGGTGTTTTAGTAAACTGCATAGGGGAACACAGTTAGTTCTAACCATGAAACTCAGGTCATATGGTTATGTAGGGCTCTCTATTGGGCTAAAAGCAGCCACACATTTTTCCCAAACTATACACTTAGGGTCACGCCCATAGTTCTACTTAACCTGTATAGGTGGGAGGTTAGGAGCATGGTTTAAGACACCATTTTTCTAAACCCTGAGGCCCTTTAAAAACTATGTAAAATGGAAACATTCCAATTTTTCATTAAAAACTAAAAAAAAAACATCTTATTATTTCTTCTTCTATAGTAGTTGGATACATGGGAGCTTCCTCCTCCCCTCTTCCTTAGGATTTGATCTTGCATCTCTGTCTAAGATCTGATTTCATCATCATCAGTTGTGTTTTATGAATATCATTAATGTCTTCTTTTGTATTCCTACATTTCATGGTTTATCTCTCCATATTCAAATTTATTTTGGTATAATTTAATATGAACTATTTTAATATATTTTTTATATTTTTTTATCTATTCCATTCTAATTCTAATCTGAAGTTGATAACGAATGTGGGTTTTTCTACCAACCTAAGGTTTGTGGTTCATTACTTTTTCCCTAAATTAAATTCAATTTATAATATTCATTGTCATGCCACATGACTTACTTTCCATGAATTTCCATAAAATTATACTTTTCCTTTATCTAAAATTTTTATCCATGTTGGAAATTCCCCATATACCCTTGTTTATAGAAGGAGGGCCCCCTTGTGACAAGTTCCACCCCTTGGGGTGTGCTTATGAAATTACACTTAAATTATTAAATTTTTATATGGTAAAACTAACTTCTAAGATATATTCGGTTGATTCCTAAATTAAATGACTATCATAAATTAAATAGAACTGAGTGGTACAACCACTTCACATGACATTCATGTAAATAAGGGATATTAACTATAGTAAAATGGAATGTTAAATGAGTTGTAATTCATCATTTATGTTTTATTAAAGCGTGTCTATAATTTAAAATTAAATATGATGCACAGTCAAGGCGTCCCATATGCATGTGATTCTCATGCATGGCATCCCCAATGAAATTTGATACCTGGGCATAGAGTCCTGAATGAAATGAGATACTTTGGAATGGTGTACATAATGATATTTTATACTCTGGAATGTATTCCTCAGGTAAATTTTATACTAATTCATGGAATCCCTAATTAAATGTGATATACTAGAATGGAATCCCAAATGAAACATGACATGTGGGCATAGAGATCCAAATTGACTGTAATATATGGAAATATAATCCCTAATAAAATGTGATAACCAAGAATGGAATCCCATATTGTGATTCATGGTTATGAAAACCCAAATGATACATGAAACCTAGGAATATAATTCCATATTGTGATACACAGGTATGAAGACCCATATTACCCTTGACACTAGAGTATGGCATCCCTGTACTTTTGGTGAGACTCTTACGAGACTATACATGGATGCCTAAGTCCTTCCTTTGGTCCTGGTTATTAGTAGTATCTACATATATTTTTATAAAATTCAATGTGTATAGAGTAAATATATATACATACATACATATACATATATTAAAATGTTTAAATATCTCCCAACTTAGGCCAAAGTAGGTAGTGTTAGCCTAGTGTCCTTTAGGAACTAGCGCCGACCCATTTAATATTTATATTTTTTCTGACATTGATATACATGCACACTAATCATTTTATATGCATTGGGTGAAATATTCTAAAAACTGTTGTTAGTGGACTATTGAGTCTGTGTCACAACCTATTCATGATTCCAATTAGTACCCAAAAAGATCTTATTGATGCATGTAGGGACAAAGGGAAGAATCCTTCTTGGATATTTGACTTCTGTAATATGACGGAGTATTGGAGTAGAGGACTAATATTATGTTCTTGATTATAGTGGAGATATTTTTAGTCTTTCATCTTTTTTTATAGCATGTTTATATTCAGGTCCCACTATATCCCATGTAGGGTCCCTTTTTTATATCACATGACATGATCGTCCTTTTTGTTTTATATTGATTCTATTTCTTCTTGTTTATTATGTATGGATTATTTATGATTATATAGTTAATTTATTATATAATTTCAGAATATTAATATAATTATATACTACTCCCCTACACTTTTCTCATGAATTTATAGTCTCCTCATCATTCCAACATAGACCATCACTACTAGTTAGAAGCTTCTGGTATACATAGAGGCACGTTGTAGGTCATGTGGCTAATAGGGTTTGATTACATACGAGTGAACCGAGTTTGGGACACTAAATTTTTTAATGATGATGTTGATTAACATAGAAGTTGTTTTAAGTATTTAAATCAATAAAACTATTAACATTATAACATTAGATGTTATTGATTAATGATGATAAAATATCAGGTTCAAAGAGTTGAACATAGGGATTATGAATTCTAATCTGACAATTATTTAAATAATTAGTATTCATATATTTTTAACTAATTAAATAATTTTAGTGGGAATATTTATTAGATGTAAAAATAAAATTTTGATTGTAATTATGTAAAAACGCAATGAGTTTAACAGAACCGTCAAAATGCTATGAATAAAATTACATTTTTATGGGTTATCGTATGGGATAGGATTACATTGTCAGCTTATGTATGATTTTTTTAGTATATTAAAAATAAATTAAATAATATATATAATTTATATTGTCATATAAAACATATCACCACTTTCTCATTATTTCATTTTGGTTAAATATATTATAAGATGTTATATGTTTATTAACCCCTAAAAATGTGACATTGAGTTATCCCTGATAAATGGCCCCCTATGGAGAAATATAGTTTGTGGTAACATGTTAAGATTAACATAGGCAGTGTTTCTTGTAGATATATAGAATTATCTCAATAGACAACAAAATATTTCATTGTGTAGGATGACCCACCATGCATACCAAAAGTGTGACACCTTGGACTCATACCCCCAGATCCTGTACCATAAACATGTACATTGCATACTCATTATGATACAAAGTGTAAAAGAATTGATATAACCATCCATATTTAAAAATATATATATTTTTTTCATATCTTACACCCCTATGATATTTTTAGGCTTATGATTTTATAGGATTAAAGAAAAATCTAAACAATTAAGGTCTGTGTTCTTTGTATCAAAAATATATATATATTCAAGTTTATAAGAAACTACCTGATCTAAAATGGGTATTTAAAATCTCCAACAATTATTTCACATGGTCTACCTTTCAAAACATGTCATGTGTACTAAATTTATTTATAACCTGGGGAATAGAAAAATAAGAAAGGGGTTTGCTAAAATGCTCAGTAAGGGAAATATATAGCTGAAGCTATCAAAAATCATAAGAAAAGAACACATAATAAGGTATGAGTAAATAATCTAAATAATTTCTTATTCACATGAAACTGAGATCAAGTTATATCTAATAAAAAATAAAAACATGAATATCTATAATAGTAATCTCATATTGATGGAATAAATATTTCTAGACATCAAAATCATGATTTCAAGGCCTTTTTCCAAGACAATATCCTATCATGGGAAGAGGTACACACCAAAACCAAACATGTTTTTTCTTAGGATACCATTCAACGAATTGAAGTGATATATAATTCTGAATCCCACCCATCACCTAATTTAGTCTAATGCATTCACTATTAGAGTCAATAAGAACATTCATACAATTCCCAAAGGAATAATTTTCTGAATTAAAATATGGTATTCCTTGTAAGGAATAATTTGGAATATTAATACATGATCAATATGTGTTAGTAGTCATTTATCATAAATAATTTTAATACTTTCCCAAATTTAAATAAAAGGATTAACATATTCATATCCTATCTAGAAAAGGAAGCTATATGGTCAAGTAATACATAATCAACTTTCCTATAAACATACATTTTGGAATAACAATATATGTCATGCCAATACTTTTTCTTATGTCAAGATAGTAACATTCTTTCTATGTGGACGTAATCTAATCTAAATTATCTAAAATTTTATGTTCACATTGTATAGATAAATGAGTATATTTCTATGTTAGTACTAGAAGAATAATATCATAAGAAACCCAGAGATAGAAGGTGGATAGATGAAAAATAATATACCCTTAGTGTAATAAAGGAAACCAAAAAAATTGGTATAAATAAAAAACATCCTCACAAAATAATTCTTGAACTATAACACATAATAATGGATTATAAAAAGTATATTTTGGTACAATTAGTTCATTACCTTTGAAGATAAATATATATATTATTTTATAAATAGTTAATCTATAGTAGGTTAAATACTTTTGAAAATGAAGAGGTAAATGGAAGTCAAAATATAAAATATATTTTAGAAAACAATATTAATGTTAACAAAATATAAAAAATTTTGGGTAACTACCAAAATTATTTTCCAAAAGTTGAAGTGAGAACTCTTTGGAAACCAATACTTTTAAAACTAATATTCAATAATAGGGATTTGAAAATATATAAGGTTTATCTTTGAATAATTTTTAGAGGAAGGCAAAACATATAAAGATTAAATGAAAAAACCCTTTTTAATATTACGAAGAATACATTTTTTTAGAAGTCATGTGGTAAAAAGAGTAATAAAACCTTATTTCTATTAAAAATTTATTTTTGGAAAGAAGATTATAAAATATTGTATAAAAAATATTAGGGTGGTAGAATATCATAACGGGAAAAAATTGAGATAAAACATAATAACTCAAAGAAGGAGGATTGAGTTACTAATATACCTTATGGGAAATATATCCCAAGAAGTGAGAAATATCATTCAAAGAGTTTAAGTGGTAGGAAATTATATCTCTAGAAAAAATGAGATAATTCCATATAATTAAATAAATAGTATAATTTACCCAACTTATATGAAATAAGTAAAATATAATAATCAAAACTTAATGAATGAAATTTGAGTTACCAAAAATCATTACAATCAGAAAAACAACAGAAACAAAAGGCACTTGAATAAGGGAATGTGGTTTAGCTAGTAAATACCATGAAAAAAATAGAATGATAAAAATATATTTATGGGTAGTGAATAATATTATATTTTGTGTCTTGGGAACAAATGCTTTTAATTTGATTACATGTATATTCTATGTATAGAATATTAATTTTACAGATTATTAAATATTGTTCATTATTTATGCATTGTTTTATTGTAATAATTTCATATAGTATTTTTCACATTTATAAGGTCATAGAATTTCCCTACTATGATGATAACCATTATGTTCTATGACAATATTATTGATATTGTTATGTGGTTAGATAATGTACTATTATGGGACACCTAGAATTTAGATCGTTAGGTGCGAGTGCTCATAGGAAGATGAGGATTATTCTCATGATTTTCATACATGGTAATGTCCAAGATGGTATATTATGATAACATAACTGCTAGTAAGCATTCTTCATGTTTTGGTTTCATAAAATATTATTATTTTCAAGAATGTGTAATAGTCCATAGAATTTAAGATTATCATTAATGTATGTCCTCACTCACACACTTAGATTTACTAACCAAAACCATCATGTAATGTGTTGGAAGGAAGTAGGGTACATTAGGTGAGTCACGATTGACATGAAATTAATGGATAATTTGAGGAAGGATTTTTCCCTTCCATGTTTATGGAAGCTGATATCTTGGCCCTTTTATTGGAATAGAATCATCATAGTAAATTCGTTGGACATGGTATAACTATTTGTTTATTTTAGATAGTCAAAGAAATATGTATCGAGTAAATATGTTTATGACATTATCATCCAACCTTCTTGATGATATATTAGGAAAAATGATTATATTATATAGTGATCATTTGTATGTGGTTGTTTATGTTACAACACTATGTTTTTTTTTGGGTTTTTTATCCCATTGCCAGGCTGTAATCTTCGACTTTAGTTTATCCCACCTAATGATAATGAGAAAGAATCCCAGTGGGTAACACACTAAGTGTTTTCATTTATCTAGATTAAATTATATTTTATTTTATCTAATGGATTAAATATTATTTTTAAGTCCAAGGAAAAATTTTATTCAAGTTATATTCATCAAATAAATTAAATAATTATTATTCATTAGAATATGAATAAATATATTTTTATTTATTTTATTAACTACTTAATAAATATTTAGTCACTAATATGTAAATAAAATATTGATTTGTGAATGAAATTTTTTTTCGGTTGTTCAATAAATTCTAGAGGATTTTTAACATATCAAGATCGTGTTTGGTGAAAAATATTAATTAACAAGCTGGTCAAACAATATCTGTAATTGTGAAAGTTGGCGCACACCACAAAATAACACAATTATAATTATAGTCATGGGGTTTACTAAAATTAATAAATGTTATTTATTGGTCAAAATTCAATTATATAATATTTTAACCTAAATCTTTACTCTATAAACAGATGATTATTTATATTGTCTATAGCATCAAAATATTGAAAATAAAAAATTATTTCACCCAATGAATTCGCTCTCAACTCCTTCTACCTCTCTCTCGATATTGAGTAGTGCATGAAAAATTTCTTCAAGATCAAATAATGAGTGATCAGTAACAATCAATGCAAGACATTTGACTTTTCATGCTTGCTCCTGGAGATCGATTAGTGCTTTTGGATATCATAGAAGATTGTGTAGATCATCACTAGAGGGATTCTATCTTTGTATCCTCAAAATGAAATGAATGTAATCTGAAGGGGTCTTTTTAGATGATCAAAATACACCAATGAATAATTTTATAAAGAATTTGTATTCATTTCTTTAATTATTAAATAAATTGATTATAAATTTAACGTGAAAGATCATCTCTCTTGGTTTAGAGAAATTATTATTAAAATAAATTTTAATATATCAACCACCCCTATACACTTCAGTTGTGCCTAGAACCAATAAGTGGTATTAGAGCAGTCATGTTTAAATTTATAAATATTAATTTTATTATTGATCGATGTTAAATTTTGCCTAGATTTTAATTTCATGTTATTATTTCTTTAAAAAAATTTGAATTAACTTGTTATAAGAATGTTAATCATGTTTGTTATGTGTTTCATTTTTTTAAATGTTTAGAAATAAATTGAGAATTACTAAAAATTCCATCAGGAAGTGCTAAATCTTTGGCTAGTAAAATGGAGTCACACTATGTGTAGCTGGAGCACACATTGTGTACCAATGCACATTTTACCTAGATTCACTAAGTAATTAATTACATGTGGTGCATTTATTTCACACCACATGTTGATCGGGCCTACTTGTCACACGGAAAGTGGATACATGGCTTGTAGATGGTCTATACACCCCATGTATTCTGACCAAGTTAACATGCCAAATCCACAGGCATGTGAATCAGATACATGGTGAATGAGGTACATGACATGTTTCTGGGCAACACACACCATGTAGTCTCCCATTAAATGAAAAAAATAAAAAAGACATTAAATTGAAAAGTTCATCATTGAAACCTTATTTTATAGATTGGAAATAAATGTTTGATTGAAAATTTTATAATGGTTTTAAATAATATTAAATACTCAATTTATTTATTATAATTAATATTTCGTTATTGGTTCTGTCAATAATTTTCAATGAATGAAATAATGTATGGGTATCTCTAATTAAGACCATATGATCATTAAGATAAAAGTAAATTAATTAATTAATTAACTAACTAACTAATGTAAGCACTTTCATCTTAAATAATTAATTACATATAAATAAATGAATATTATCTAGTTACTTTGGTGAAATTGTTTCATGTATGATCTTTCATGAGCTTGACCAAGACCTGTGTATGCGTTGGATGTTTTAATTTAATTTATCACACGATTTTTCAATTATTTATTATAAAATTAACAATTATGGCTTGTGTGTCATACCTCTCTCTAATACTATGTAGGAATTGAGTGTCCAATGATAGTTATGTCATATTATTTAAACCAATACTATGGTTTCTTTAACCTATGTGTGAGTCATAAATACAAGTAATTAATGGAGTATCCCAAGGCATGTGGAGGTGGTTCAAGAAATAATGATAATGATAAAAACTTAGGTGATATATAGGTGTATAGGTGGAATTCTATAACTCATGCCATGATCGAAAAAGGGAGTTATTTCCCCTAGTTCATAGGTTGATTAAATTTACACTCATTAAATCATCCATTAGATAAATCTCATGAACATGTTATTTAAATAATTATTTATTTATTTCTATGAAATTATTTATTTTATCGATACAAGGTTGTGGTCCTATAAATAAATGACTTAATGTAAAAATATGTAATTTAAATAATTTTATTTTATGTAAATGTTTTATCTATAATGGTTAATTAATTAAGTTACATCCACATAATAATAAAAATCCATGTAAATGAAAAAACCAGATAAGATATATGCATAATAAATTAAATTAATTAATTATGTGTAAATTTTTTATCCAACATGTTTCAATAGTTAAGTAACATCCAATTAATATTAATAAGCTATTTAAATGATTAAAAAATACAAAATTAATGCATAATAAATTAAAATCCATCAACCTACTATTAAGTCAAATTGATCCTTCCATTACTTGATTAGGATCAAAACACAATAGAACTAAGTGTTTGATCAACCCTATTTGGGAAACTTACTTCTATAATGGGAGCTTTTATGAAGGTTTTAAGTTGAGTTTACAATTTTACATCAAGAGGAGTAATTGTTTCTATAATTTTTATAGTTTAGAGGAAATTTTTAAGGAAATACAAGTTTGGATTTCAGGATTTGGTATCTACTCAACAGATCAAGGAGTTTCAAGCCTGTAGTTAGTAAAGACTTTCCTAGCTAAAATACCTTCTTGTACCTTCACCAACCCTTTTAGGGGTTATGAGAAGTTACATATGGATCCCTTTAAATACAATGTTAAATCAAGAAGACCTTCTATGTTAAATGTTGAGATATATTGTTACTTGAAAAAAATAATGTCAGATTTAATAAAATCAATTAATTTATTATTTCTCACATGATTTTTAATCAAGAAAAAGTATTGATAATATGCTATTTTTAATTTTAGAATAAAATTAAAATATCAACATCCACATTATCCTTATGAAAAATATTATATGAAGATAACATAGTAAATGGAATTTACTTCTAGGAAAGGTACACATGCCTTTAGGTTATTCTATGCCATGAATAGAAATCTTATATTCTATAATCCTCAATGCCTGATAATTCTGCTAAAGAGGTCAGTGATGAAGAGTTACTTATATATGAAAAATATTTAAGGGATAATCACGATGATAAATTTTTGATGATTTCATAAATGTCTAGTTAACTCATGAGGTCTCATGAAAAAATGGATGCATATATCATGCTTGAGAACCTACATGGTCATTTCCATGAGAGAGATAGACATGAATGTTTTAAGATTTCAAAGGAGATCATTTAGATAAATATTTGATAGAGTTCCCCAGATGGGCCTCATATATTCAAGATCATTGGATATATTGAACTCTTATAGGTTTTAGGGATTAAATTCCATGAAGAAAAGGGAACTGATATCATTTTGGAATCACTCCTTTAGATATTCTCTAGAATTAATGTGAATTTTAATATGAACAACATTGAGAAATATCTTCTGAATCTTCTCAATATTATTTTACAAGTAGATAAGTATACGATGCAAAAAAATACTTCCATACTTATGGTAAACAAATGTAAATTTCAAGATAAGATAATAAATCCAAAAATGTCTTCCCTACCATTAAAGAAAACAAAGATCAAGGGGAAATCAAGGGAACATTATCCTTTGTGATTTGCATATGGAAAAGAGGTTGTGACGTCCTAGACCCAGATTCCACTCAATGTCTCTCTATGCCCCATGGTCTATATGGCCTCAAGAACATATCCTCAGACTCCAAATTATTTTGAATAGAATCAAGGGCCTTGGGTGTGTCCACAGGGAGACTACGCCCTCATTACTAGAGTATCACAGTGGTACAATCAACATATAAATAGTTCAAGTAGTATAATAATGAATAAACAGTGGAAATAGATATAAATAGCCAAGAAATTGATATAAATACTCAAAATTAGAAAGATGTATCAAATATAGAAGGATGATAATGTATTTATTATATCTATAAACCATGAAAACATGGATACAATAAGCAGGTATTAGTACTGTATAAAACATTACAAAAAGGAAATAATCTATCCTAGAATCCTGAGCTTCAACCTGATCATCTTCTACCATGATCTATCTTAAGATATTCCATAATATCAAACATTCATAAGAGGATACTTCCCTTATCTACACATAAAATCATATAATCTTCTCGAGTGCCATAACCTGCCTAGATAGGGTGTTATATAATTATTAGTAGTCCACCATCAACAGAATATATAAATATACAGTATATGTGTATATCAGGGAAATATGTAGATATAATAATGTAAAGAAGTTATAACAACTATAAATCGGTCATCTCTGGTTCCTAAAATAAACTGAGATAAATATATTGGCTTTGACCCTTGTTGGGATAACTCTGAACATCTATCAAGATACGCAATGCCTATTATCAAATTTAAAATAGACCGCATGCCCGGTATCATAGTAGTAAAAGGGATATCATTCCTAGTATCAAAGAATTGGGATGCCATGCCCAATATCAAATAATATGGACACCATACTCACATATAATTATGCCATGCTTGGTATTACAATAGTAGGGGATATCATGCCCAGAATCACATGTTGGGATGTCATTCCCATAATCATATAACAAGAGATGTCATGGCTGTATAGTATAACATGGGAATCCATTCCCAAAACACATTTATATAAGGTGATTAAATTCGCATTAAGTAATAAGTTTTATGGTCTTCATTTCCATATATAATAACAAGGGTCGTGATGCCTATTTATCTTCATTAGAGAGGATCTCCATTCCACCCTATTATCATGTAGAAGAGTCACCATTCCCATTTATATTAAACAGTCATAAGGGTTTTTTACTCAATTATCATAGTTATAAATGGCTTTCATTTCCACATTTATAAGATATTTCAATCATTAAAGGCTTTAAGAAAATCCAATAGTTATTTTGTAACTCATTTACATTCCATATGAACAAGGGTGTATCCATCGTTTAGTTTATGAAAGTGATGTGGACTCACCACTCACTTCAATTCAATTCATTAAAATTGTAAAGGGCAGTAGTCATGCTATTCCACACCTTTCATTCCATATCAACATGGTATAATAATTTTAATTTAAGGTCAAACACTCTATATGGTTTTTTGGGAATATGATCTTAAAGACCAATTAATAAAATTGGATGGCACACCTAAAGGGATGGCTCACTCCCAAGTTGTCCATTTAAATAATAGGTTGGGTTCTAACAAGTCTTTAGGTTTCAAGTAAGGAAACCAATTTAAGGATATTAATTTTAGGAGAAACGAATGATGAGACTATCATACTATAAAACATCACATTTTAGAAACCAATGATAATTGAAGGGATAATAATTAAACCACCTACCTCAATCTCATAGAGGAGTAATTGTCCAATATCAGCTATTGATTTTGTCTAGATCAATATAAAATGGTAAAATTGAAAAAAAAACACTGAAAATACGGAATATGATCTTACACCTCGATAAATCCATTGAGAGAAACAAAAATAGAGAAAGGAATAAGAGGAATGAGGACCTTACTAGTGGGTATCTAATGAGTCCAAAAAAAGCATAATTAGACACCAGATTGGAGAGTTACCAAGAAACCTATATTTTGTTAGTGGAGATCTCAACTGGGAGGAGAAACCCATTACCCACTAGAATTGAGATAAAAGGAGAGTATGGTTTTAATTAAAATATATTTGAGGGAAAATGATAATTTATTCAAAAATATTTGGGTCCCACACTTTGGTTGTATGGTTAGAAAAATCACGTACCAACCATGTGCCTCCCACCGCTTATTGAGGGAACCCACATGGTTAGGCCACGTGGTTAGTGAAACTATACACCATCCATGTGAATCTCATATAAAAAAACATTTTATACATTCCACACTGGCATGAGGCCCCTAACGCACAGTTAGGGAAAACCATGTGATCTACTTCACCCCACTGTCCATCCCCACACTGTTTGGAGTAACCGTGTAAGATGGGTTGAATAGTTTATTCTAAAAATGTGGCCTAGTGTTTTTCTCTTTAGTTTGGGGTACCAAGATCTAAAAAATCCCCGGACACACCTATAACCATTATAACCTCAAATTTAATCCATATTAGCTTTATAATAAATAATTATAGTAAATTTAAAATTATATGTAACTCAAAAAATATCATGTTCCTATAGTCTTCCCCCATAAAGGAACTCATCCCCACGTTCACCTTGAAAGGGAGACAAAACATCATATGAGAGTAATTTCGACCAATGAACACAAATGTTGGCCTCCCACTCCCATGTCTCATAATTTCCCCGAACATGCTGTCATAATCATCATAATAAATGGAGAAACCGACTTCAGAGAGCCTTCGTTCTCTGATCAATGATGTGTATAGAATACTCCTCAAAATAAGAATCAACAAATATAACAAAATACTAAAGATAAAAAGTATGAGATGGTTCATCATGATATCAGTAAATTTTTAAAATGTTGAAGAATTCATGCATGGAATAATACCAATGAGGTAAAAGAAACTTATAGGCTACTGACCCGACACTCTCCAGAATCTCAAATGTCCCAAAAAAGAACAGTGATATCTTCCCATGTTTGTGTATCCCACTATTAACAACTATGGGTGATACCCATAAGAATACATTATCCCCAACCTTGAACTCTAAAGGCCATTAGTGGTCATTAGAATAATGTTTCTGCCTAGATTGTGTGGTAGATATCAGTATCCTCATAGGTTGAACCTACTCTAAAGTATTTTGAATGAGATGAAAACCTAGCACAACTTTCTCTTCTACCACTAACTATCACAGAGTATAATGACATGGACTACTGTATAGGCCCTCATAAGGATCCTTCTAAATTTTCACCTGATAACTGTTGTTATAGGCTAACTCAAATATAGGGATTTGATTCTCCAAATAACCACTAAAATAAAGGACACTTGATTTTAGCATGTCCTCTAACACCTTTATAGTATGTTCTGATTAACCCTCAGCTTAAGGCTATAAGGTTGTTATCATAAGCACCTGTGTACCCAGAGGCATCTACAACCCTTACCAGAACATTGATGTAAAGAGAGCATCCTGATTTGTAAGAATAGAATGTTGTACCCTGTATAGTTGGATAATCTCATAGAAATAAAATCTTTTTAGATATTCAACTAAGAATTTCACTTTGATAATAACGAATTGGGATGCTTTCCTCATTCGATCCATGACTACCCAAACCACATTTCTACCTCAAGGTGATCTCAGTAATACCACTATAAAATTCATAAAAACATCTTCCCATTTCCATTTTGGGAATGATAATGGTTGTAACAATCTAGTAGGTCCCTCATGCTCCACCTTCACCTACTGATAGGTGGAAAACCTAATGATAAAGTCTACAATCAGACTCTTCATCCCTGGCCACCAATGCTATCAGTGCATATCATTATCCATATTAGAGATACTTGGGTGAACTGATCACTGAGAATTATATGAATCTAGCATCATCTCCTCTCTAATATTTGTGGGAACCCATATATGAACAAGTATACATAATAATTCATCATCATTGAAAATTCAATACAAAGGTGATTCCTCACTAGTAACACTCTTTCAAAGGAACATACCCTCAAGGTCCAAAAACTGCATCATCTTTATATTTTACAAAAGTGAAGAGGTCATTGATAGTGACGCAAGTACAAACTATATATGATGGTACTAAACTTCTATATTCATCTCAAAAAATACATCCACAATTTTTCATTCACTATTAGCCAAATGAACTGCATGCATATGAGTCCTCCTACATAGAGAATCAGCAGTATCATTGCCTTTCCCATGTGTATATGCTAGCTCAGAGTCAAAGGATTTTATATTCTCAAACTATCTTCACTAACTATGATTTAGGTCTCTCTATGTAAAATTATAACTGATGAATCTTGTGGTCCTCAAGCACCAAAAAACACTCTCCTAGTAGTTAATTCTTCTAATAATGCAAGGAATATAAAACAGCTACTATTTAAATATCAGATGTCTGGTAAATTGTTTCACGAGGCCTCAACTTCCATGACCCATATATAAAGAATCTATCTTATTACATCAGAAATGTTCCTAGATTGATACCTAAGGTGTTATAATAGACTATATAGATTCTTCCAGGATCTAGAATAATTAGGATTGGAACTGAATTCAATATCCCTCTCAACACCTGAAAGGCTGCCTCAAATGATTCATACCATGTAAAATTCAAACCCATCTTAGTCAAGCTCGTAGTAGGTGCTTCTAATCATGATATGTTCTGTAAAAAACACATGTAGTATCTACATATCCCCAATAAACTATATATGTCAAATATATTCTTGGGTGACTCTCAGGTAACCATAGATCCTACTTTCTTTGGGTAAACTAAAATTCCTGCCTCTAAGATAAAGTAACCTTGTAAGTGAACCATGTCAATCTATAAATGACATTTACTAAGATCAAAATTCAATGGGTTCTCTCTCGGTTTATTCAAAATGAACTCAAGATTAGTTTCATGGTCACTTAGAGTATGAGAGTGCACCAATATTTCATCTACAAAAACAATAAAAAAGGATTGTAGATATGGATGGAAACCCCTATTCATCAAATCCATGAATATAGAAAGTGTATTCGTTGGTCCTAAAAACATAACAGGATACTCATATATGTCATACAAACCACAAAAAGTTGTATGTAGAATATCTGAAGGTATGACTCAAATAGGATGATATCCTAATCATAACTCGATCTTCGAGAATAACCTCACTTGTCTAATTTGGTCAAAAATATCATCATTATGAAGTTCAGTGTGTTGGTTTTTCACATTATGATGATTCAACTTCTAGTAATCAATTCAAAGGTTGAGGTTACTATCTATCTTCTTAAAAAAGGACTGGTAAACCCTATAGAGAAGTACTGGGTATATAAAACTGTTGGCCTCTAAATACTCAAACTAATTCTTGATCTCTTACAACTCAATAGTATTTATATTGTAAGGGGGAATGGATATTAATGCAACTTTAGGAACTAGCTCAACAGTAAACTCTACCTATTTCTTAGGAGGTAGTTTTGAAATGTCATTGGGGAAGAAATACCTGAATCAATCGACTATAGAAGGGAAATCAGTCTGATGTAGTCCCAGATCCTCACTTTAATGCCTAGAAAAATGATCAGTCACCGTACCTAGCCTAAGATGTTATAGTCCAGTGTTACAAACCTAAACATCCCACTCAATCTTGTGAATATAAGTGTCTCCCCATGGTGTTGCAAAAAAACCCTCCAGTAATAAAAAATCATGTAGGCATGATATGGAACCTACCAGTCCATCTTGATAATGACATCAAAGCTGGTCATCTCAAGGATGAATAGGTTCCATAAGAAATTATAGATTTATTTAGAGGATGGTCTTTTCATGGGCGTATTCTCTCTAATCTTTTACCCAAAGGCATATCAAGCTTCATAAGGCCACAAGAGTACTCATCATGAATTCTGTGACTCTCCACAGTAGGAAAAGATAAAAAAATTAATTTGATGCACCTTTATCAAATAAGAATGAAATCATAGTAGTGGATACTAAAAAAGAACCGTGAATAGTAGATGGCCTCTATTTCTGATCATATGGTATAGGTTGCACTTAGTAAATCTAGTAAGATCCCTGACCCTATGCTACAACATGACTACCCAGGGTGGGTCCACTTTTTTGGTTTTGTATATTTGAAATCTATTTACCATGGGAAATCCCTCCTCTTTTGAATTTATATCTAGTAGTAGTCCAACTACCTTTTTGGTGAGTATCTGCTGAACTTGCTTCAGAAGGTGCAGCTAGAACGAATCCACTCCCACTCATAATAGATTGAAAGGTCATGTAGAATCATTAAAAATTCCCCAATATTCTATAGCCTTGGAAATCAATGGGGTATCTAGGAAAATAGGTTCTCTTATTCTTAGGATTACCAATGGTGAAATATAACCTAACTGACAGTGGGTTTCAATTGGATTACTCTATTCATGTGCACAGTCTCGAAGTGTCGCATCCAACTACTAGTGTAACCATTACTCTACATGTGTTTTGAACCACCCTGGCTCACACCATATACATCCCTCAAGATCTTCTTGGTTGTGAGGGAATGGTTAACTATTTTAGATATAATAGTTAATCAAAAAACATTCACCTGAGAATGAATAGGATTCCTTGGACCATCCTCAAATAATCTCCCTTTCTTTGTATCATCAAAAGTATAGATTGGCGTGAAGCTCTAAAGTTGTATAACATAAGATGAATAGTTCATAATTATCAAAGAAACATAATGAAAATTAAGGAATTCCCTGTGATGATTATCCCTTAGGATCTTGGGAAATAAATAATCAAATAAGCATGATAGGAAATCCATCCAAGCCACTTCTCGATACTGACTGACCTAATTTAGAGTATCCAACTATTTTTTGGTGAATCCGATAAGCATATAAGTATTTGTTTGAACTCTACTATCATGAGGTGTCTCTAGATTCTTGAATATAAATATATATATATATATATATATAATTCTTGAACCATATGTATACATCCTATGGTCCACCATCCCTTGAAAACATGGGTTGAATTTGCTGTTGGAACTCCTGAATCAACTCTCCCAAACAAGGGGCAGCGCTATGAGCACCCTATAAGGTCTTAATAAGCCACAAATAATATCATCAAAACTAGGTATCATTTTCCATACGTGGAATATGAAGGTGTACCACATGAGTAACTGATGGAGGTATAAATCCCACCTTCAGGATAGGTTTTTCATCATCCTCATGGCGTAATACCAGAGGATGTCAAGGTGGAATTGGTCTACAATTTTCAAAACATAAGACTCAGATAGGATTTTATAATGGAACAAGAAACAGATATAAAAATACAACATGTTCAAATACTTTCTATGTAATATTTTCTCCCCACATCTAGATCAAAAAGTCAGTTCTAGATAATAGAAACATTTATATAGGGGCTACAGAGAATATGGATTACATGCCTAGTATCTTGTATATGGATTCCATTTACATTGTCACAAGAGTAGGGGACACCATGCCCAGTATCACATATAGGGATACAATTAAAATAATAATATATCAAGTTAAATCATGCATGTATAGTATAACTATGGTTTCCAAGCCCATATAACATTTATATAAAGGGATTCTATAACTTTTTAGTAATAATCAAGAGGTTCACTAGGCTACTATATAATAACAAGGGTCTGAATTCCCATTTAGCTTAATTAGAGAGGGTCACCATGTACATTTATTATTAAGTAGAAGGGTCATTATGCCCATTTATGTTAAAAATGAATAAGGGTATTTGTTCATAGTTATCATAAATATCAATGGTTTTCATGACCACATTAATAATCTATTTGAAGTATTCATGGCTTTTGGAAGATCCAGCAGTTAATTTAAAACTCATTCAAATTCAATATTAATGATAGTGTATACATCATTAATTTTTAGAAAGGTATGTGCACTCACTACTAACTTTAATTCAATTCATAGGAAACTAGTATTTATATCCCACTAATTTCATTCCATATCGACATGGTTTCAACGTTTTAATTTAATTCCAAGCACACTATTTGGTTTTTTGGGAAAAGGAGCTTAAAGTCAAATTAGGAATATTGGAGGGAACACCCAAAGGGATGGTTCACTCCTAGGATGTCTATATAAATTAGAGATTTGGTTCTAATAAGTATTTAGGTTCCATGAAAGGAAACCAATTTAAGTAAATTAAAATTTAGTGGCAATGCATGGGGAAACCAGCATGTGGCACAACAACACATATTATATACCAATTAGACTTGAATGGATAATCATAAAACCACCTTTCATGATCTCATACATGAGTAATAATTTATTATCGGTAGTTTATTCGCTCCAAATTGAGAGAAAATTCCAAAAGGGGCAAACACCTTGAAAATAGGGTATATGAGCATGCACCATGATAACTTCATCGAGAGAAAGACAAATAGATAAAGGAACAAGAGGAATTAAGATCTTGCCAGCAGCTATCCAATGAGACTATTAGAAGATGAATTAGACATTAGATTAGAGGGTTATTAAGAAGCCTATATTTCTATTAGAGGGGAGCTCAAATGGGTGGAGGAACCCAATTCCCATTAAAAATAAGAGCAAGGGGGAGGGTTTGAATTAAAATATATTTATATGAAAATAGTCATTTGGCCAAAAAAATCTGGGTCGTGTGGTTTGGTCAAATGGTTGGACAAACCATGCACCAAATATTCAGCTCCCACTTCTTAAGAAGGGAACCCACATGGTTTGGTTACACCATTAGGGAAACCATTTCCCAACCATGTGAATCACCTATTAAAAAATCTGCATACATTCTACATAGGTGTGTAGCCCCTGTAACTTTTTTAGGAATGTTTTTTTTCATACTTCATCCCATTTTCATCCTCTTTAGTTACTAGAGACCATGTTGGACAAGATTTATGATTTCTACTAACCATGAGGCATAGTGTTTTCCTTCACTGGTCAGGGTTCTGAGCACTGAACATGCCTCAAACACCCCTCATAACTTTTATAACCTAAAAGGGAATCCATATTAAGTTCCCAATAAATAATCATACCGAATTTGATAGGATATTTACCTTTAAAAAATATCATGTTCTTACAAAGGTCCAATAGAAGAAAAACTGCACCCAACCAAAACAAGCAAGGATAAGCTTTAGGTGCTTCAGTTATCAAGTTCAATTTATCTATTTCTAAAAGTTGGGAATTAGATACAACACATAAGGATTAAAATATAGGATCTATGTAGATTCACAAATATTTACTGAGTTTAGGTAGATCTGTGAGAATCCAATAGAGTTAAACTCACTATTATAGTTATCAGGGACTACCACCGCATGTTGCTAACAGAAATGATATTGGTTTTGAAAGTTTTTTATTATGTTTCATTTGTTAAAAAACATTATATTTGTATCTAGACAAGGTATGTATGGATTTGTTTTCAAATCTATAAATATATGTTTCTTCTTTTATAAAGATAATTTTGTTATGGTAATGAACATTTAAATAATCGAATTTCTGTGTTGGATTACATAAACCAAATAATTTCAATCGATAATGATGATAATTCAAATGACTCATGCCAAATCCAACTCTAGAGTCACTAACTAGGTCATTTAAATGAAAAAGTGATTAACTAAATTATATCAAGATGGAAATTTATATTCTTTTGAAATAATACCACATTTTATATGTCAAGGATGTTTACAATGGAAAATAACCAAATCCTCATTTATTGGTAAAGGTAAAAGGGATAAATATATTATTGAATTAGTTCAAACTGATGTGTTTGTACCATTTTATATTGAATAAAGGGATTTTTACTAATACCTAAAAATATTTACTAATTATTTTAGTAGATATGGATATTCTTACTTGATTATGTATGAGACATATTATTTTTATAAATTCATGGATTACAAGAATGAAGTTGATAACCATCTTGGTACAAAAATAAGAAACTCCAATCAGATCAGGGTGAAGAATATTTTAATCATGACTTAATTGATTACTTACACAAGTTTTGAATCTTATCCCAACTCACTCCTCCTTACACACCATAATGGAATGGTTTAAGTGAAAGGAGGAATGACACCATGTTGTATATGGTGAGATAAATGATGAGTCGTGAATGTATTATTTTAAAATTTTTGGGAAATGCATTACAAAAATAAGAACATATACAAAACAAAGTACCAACTAAATCGTTAAATGGTATCTATGTGAATTGGGAGGGTAAGAAAACCCATGTTATCAAATTTAGATGTGTAGGGAGGAGAATTATTTTTTTAGGCCTCTTCAGGTAACAAACTTGAACCCCATGGAACAAACTATACCTTTATAGGATACACTAAATAAATAATGAGATATTACCTATATGGACCCTCATAAATATGTTTATAGTGGAAAGACACACAAGTTTTTTGAGAGGGAAAACATCTCTAAATGAGATTGTGGGAGTGAGATATAATTTGAGGAATTTGAGGCTCATTGTACAAAAGAGTTTCTACACGAATAGATTCAAAAAATCCCCATCGAAGATGAAATTATTCTAGACACAAGTGTTGTGTAGTACTAAAACATAGGTTAGATAACCATAAAATTATGGTTTTCTAGTGAATGAAGATGGTGACTCATTATTAGTTGATAATAGTGATCATCTAGCCCATATGGAAGACGTAAGTGGAATAAATTTTCCCAAGTGTAAATAAGTGATGAATTATAAAAGGGATATAATATAACAAAACCAAGTATATATTTTAGTAGATCATCTGGTATATGTAAAGAACATTTGTTTAAAATGGTTATTTAAGAATAAATTGGACATGGAAGGACAAGTAAGTACATATAAGGCATGAATGGTTGAAAATGGATTTAGATATCGTCAATGAATTGACTACGATAGAACTCTTTCACCAGTTTCAATGTTGAATTCCATCAGAATTATACTTGATATTTTTATTTACCATAACTGTGATATTTGGAAAATGGATTTCAAAATATCCTTCCTTAATAGGAACCTTCAAGAAGATTTCTATATAACACAACCTAAATATTTTGGGACTCCAAAAGATTATAATAACATATTAAAATTATGAAAAATCATTTTATGGACTGAAGAAAGCATCTTGATCATTGAATGTTAATTTTGATGAACCCATAAAGGAATTTGGTTTCATAAATAATGAGTTTGATCATTTTTTCTAAAAACATTTTAGTGGGAGTGAAATAATTTTGTAATAATATATGTTTATGACATATTACTCATAAGAAATGAAATATCGGTCCTACAAACTTTTAAGAAATAGTTGAATAAATGCTTATCTGTGAAGGGCTTTGGTGAAGTAGCATATATTCTTCTGATCAAGATCCATATTTATATATACAAGGGACAAATAAACCTAATTCAAAGTACCTACAATTACATGATATTAAATATATTTAGTATAGACCAATCCAAGAGGAAATTTTTTCCATTGTCACATGTCATTCATATTTCCAGGAAAATGTGTCCTCAAACACATGAGGAATGAAACAGAATGGAAAAGCTTCCATAAACATTAGAAACTAGTTCATTCACATATTCCATGATATGTATTGGGCCATATGCTTATTATGCATTGACTGAGGTAGGAAGATATCAAGTTGATCCAAGTGACTTCCATTAGATTCAGTCAAGACTATATTTAAGCATATGAGGTGTTTAAAAGATATGTTGATAGTTTATGGAGGATATGAAGAAGTATCCATTAAAGGATATGTAAATTCTAGTTTAAAAATTGATCAATATTACATGATGTCACAAACGGGATACATATTTACAATGAATGTCAGTATTGTGAGTAGGATTAGCTCAATACAGGTTGTAATCCCAAATTCTACAGCAAAGTACAAGTATATTCTGAGGTAGATAAGGAAGTGTTATGGATGTGTAACTTAATCCAAGAGATTGAAAAGGTACCTATTAGTAAATATCATATCACACGCTATTTTGATAATACTTCAGTGGTGGATCTCGCAAAATAGTTAAGGTCACATCAACGGATAAAGCACATACTTAAAAAGTATCATCTCTTAAAGAATTTTTCTCAAATATGTGAGGTTTAAACCACTAGTATTTACATGGAATATAGAATGGTGGACCCATTTACTAAATCCTGTAATCAATAGAAACATTATTATCATGTGAGGTTTAGTGGAATGAAATTCGTAGGTTGTTGGATCTAGTCCAAGTGGGAGTCTTTTAGAGTTGGTTTCCTATGCCCAATTGGTTGTACTTTGATTACATGTATATTTTATGTATTAAATATTAATTTAATATATTATTACATATTTATCATTGTTTAAATTTGGCTTTAAGTTTTTAATTTCCTACATTATTCTTCATGTTGATAAGGTCATAACAGTTCTCCACTTTGATGATAGCCTTGAAGTGATATGAAAATATTCATAATATTGTTTTGTGGTTGGATAAATTACAATGATGTGACACATAGTATTTATTACATCAAGTGAGAGTGCTCAAAAGAATATGATTATTCCTTCCAAAAATTTCACACTTGGCAATCTACAAGATTTTATATTATGAGAACAAACCCACAAGTATGAGTTCTAGATGTTTTGGTGTTATCTGATATTCCTATCTAGGAATGTGTGTAACGTTCCTTATATATTAATATTATCATTATTGAATGTCATGACTCTCCAAATTAGATTTACTAACAAAAACAATCATGTCATATGTCAGCAGGGAGTAGGGTATGTTGGGTGCATCCAAGTTTACATTTCATTAATGGATATGTTGAGGAAGGATTTGCCTCTTCCATATTTATAGAAGCTAATATCTCAATCCTTTGATTGAAATAGAAGAATTAAATTAAATTCCATGGAAAATGTAACAATTTGTTTATTTTAGATAGTCAAAGAAAGGCATATTGAGTAAATAGGTTGATGACATCATTTTAAAACCTTCTTGATGATATATTGTGCCAAATGGATTATATTACCTAGTGATAATTCATAGGTGGTTGTCAATGTTTTGACACTATTCTTTCTCTTGGGAGCCTTGACCCAATTTTAGAGAGTAATCTTGGACTTTAGGTAATCCCTCTTCATACCAATGAGAAATAATACAAGAGTATCACAAACTAAGTGTTTCTATCGATCATGATTAAATTAAATTTGAGTTTAATTAATGGAATAAATATTATTCCCGTGTATTTAAAATAATTATCTTAATGGTTTATTGTTCGCATAAATTAAATAAATATTTATTCATCGGAAAGTGAATAAAAAATAATTATTTATTTTTATTGAATATTTCACCAGTATGTTAATTAAATGTTTATTTTTTAATAAAATTTTTATTTGGGTGTTTAATAAATTCAAGAGGAGTTGGAACAGACCAAGGTGGTGTCTGATGAAAAATATTAATTAACAAGATGGTTAAATAATATATATTATTGTAAAAGTTGGCACACCCCAATAAATAATAATATTATCATCATTATAATGATTCATGGGTATTATTAAAGCTGATACATTTTATTTAATGGAAAGTATGTAATTAAATAATATTTAAAGATAAATCCTAAGTCTATGAATATACAGTTATGTCTATTGTGTAGAGAGTCCATAAATATAGAAAAGAGAATTTTTGTGCACAATGAATTCTCTCTCAACTCCTTATCTCTTACTCTAAATAAAAATAAGCACAATAGATATTTATTTAACACCGAATATCTAATGATCAAGAATGAATAATAAAATACATTTGACTTGTTTCGCTGGCACCTGGAGATCGAGTGGTTTTGCTCAAACATCATAATAGCATATGTGGATCACCACTAGAGAAGTTCTATCATTGGATCCTCATATTGAAACAAAGTAAATCTGAAATTTTATTTTTGGATGATCAAAATTAACATATGAATAAATTTCATAGGACCAGGTATTTATTTCTTCAAATATTAAATAATTTAATTACAAATCTGATTTGAAATATCTTCACTCTTGCTTTCATACAATGATTATTAAAATAAATTTTAATATATATCCCACCAACGCATGATTCCATTATTCTCAAAACTAATAAATAAACCATACAAATAAAATATAATGTGAAAAATGTATTATGTCTCAAAGAAATATAATTGGGACTAATGAAACCCTTATGTATTATGAAAATTTTGAATCAAAACAGATTGAAAGAGATAATTAAACATAAAATACCATGATTAAAATATAATTCATGATATTATATCTCAAAAAGATAGTATATACACTAGATATATTAATTAAGGTACATAATACCTAACATGTATCAAAGAGAGGATTTTGAGGCGAAAAAACCCTTATCTCGGTCCTTTTTTATTCTTAACTTAAACCAAATGTCCGGAATAATTAAATTAAGTTTATTAAATATATACCCAATAAAATTATTCAAAAATATAACAACTTATACACCTCATTTATAATAATAATTATATATATATATATATATTATCTTATGTTTACCTATTTTCAACATTGGGTGTAAGTAATCCATATCCCTTAAACTAGTTTTAAAAAAGTCATATTTCTATCTATTATTTTTCTGATTTCCATCAAAATTAGATAATATAAGTTACATTAATATATGTTACAAGATATTTTAAAAAACTATAATTTCAATTCTTATTATTTTTTTATTACAAACCATGACAATGAAATCGATGATGATCATGTTTCAGTGAATCTTAATGAATTAATGGTGTTTTCTTAATTAATGAATTAAATTTTGTTATAAATTTACCAGAACAAAGACCAAAAAATATTTATATATTTACATTATATTATAACGGTAAATAATTTTTCATATTCATACATGAAATAAATGTATAGTATTATTCAATTAAGTTGTTAAACCACCCAGACATGAACTGGCCAAAATTAATGAATGATTACGGGACGGTTTAGTTGTAATATAATTACACCAAAAAAATAATGATCTTATTTAGTGTTTATTAATATGATATATTAAATTATCAAAAAATTATAAATATAAGATATTTTTTATAGAGTCATTACATGAAAAATCATTCATTTTCCTCTTAGTTTTCTCATTTTAAAAGATTGAATTAACAATAAACATTTATTAATAATAACATTAATAGGTTATCTAATTTTCCACACTAGAACCTTAATTATTTAATAAAAATAATATATCCTCATTAAATCATTATATTTTTCATTAATTATTGGTGGTGATGTGAACTGAATTTCATTGCTTATGATGGAAATGGTTTGCTTGTACGCACTAACGGTGATTTTTTTCCTAATAGATGTTATAGGTATATAGACATTGATAATACCATTAATATATTAACATTTCAGTATATAGTTGATACTTATTTAATTATTTTAGTATGTTTATAATAAATTGAAATGGAGATAATTAAGAAGAAAAGATAAGTAGCTGATAATACTCAAGTCAGTTACTAGAGTTTTCCTTGAAATTATTCTTAGAAATGAAGGCATTATGATCACTAATTCTAACCGGAATATTTTTAAAATTCATGAGGTTTTAATTAAGAGATAATTTAAATAATTTTTAGAGGGTATTTTAAGTATATTTGAGTCTTTATCTGGTGGATATGTTACCCTTTTATAAGTGAGGATAGAGGTATTTTTTGGGAGTAACCCTTACATTTTCAAATATATAATATTCCTATTCAAAGGTAAATATCCACAAAATGGAAAAAAGGTGGTTTATATAGTATTTTGAGGATGGAAATAACTTCATAAAATACTTTTTGAGGAATCTATGAGTGTTTTAATCTTTTTATATCTTTCATCTTTTATCCTAATTTACGTTTACCTTGGTCATTCATTTCTAACCTTTGTAATTAATTTTAATAGAAAAGATTAATATTAAAAACTTTACCTAATTTGAGTATTATTATTTAAAATAATAAAATTATTTTATCAAATAAAATTTATAAATTTGTGAAAAATAATATTAAAATAATCACACTTAACTGTGTAAGAATGGTATTTAGAAAAATTGTAATTCTTTAACATTAAATTTTCATATAAGATAAAATTATCTTGAATAATGATATAATTAAATATATTTATTTATTATAAAAGTAATAAATTTTTGTATTATTTCATTGAAAGTATAAATAAAATCTCCATTGAAAATAATTGATTCAATGAAATGAATGAAAATAATATTTTTATTAATTTAACATTTTAATTAGTTCTAAAAATGTTGTTCATGGGATTTATAAGTTCAAAGAATGTTTTAAAAATGAATATTTTTGTTCCTTAAATATTAATTTTATTTATTTAAAGGTTTCAAAAACTTCTAGGATATGCTTACATAATGGTAAATAAATAAAATTTATAATTTTCGTAAACATTGTATTTTTTTACTAAAAACCCCTTTTTAGAAAACAAAAACACAAATTTTCATATTAAGATAATATTTTTATTCCAAATAAAAAATTATTTACATAAATTTAAATTTAAATTATGAAATTTATATATTCAATTTGGAATAAAATATTAATATAAAATGAAAGTTGATTTATTGGAAAATTACATTTTCAAATATTAAATGTTCTTATTCTTATTATATATCCTTTATCACTTAAATTGGTGTCATCTAATTATTAATATCAAACATAATTTATCATAATTAAATATTTGTTTCTTGAAATAGAAATTCATATCGCATAAAGGCAATTTTTTAGAAAAATATTTTCTAGACAATAATTAATATTATTAGTCATTTTAGGAAAACTAATTTAATTTCATCCATATTAAATATAGAACTTATATTATTTATACATATATCACACAATGTAATTAATCTTATCCATTCCCATCAATTCAATGGATAGGTTTTAATGTTCATTCTTAAATATTTATATTTTGTGGAATTATATCACTGTTTTGTTTAAGTTTTATGTTGTGTGTGGAGAAATCTATAAAAAATATTTACTTATTTAAAAGTAATCACATATTAGGATATCTAGGTGTTATATATCACCCCCATAATTAAATCCATCCTCACAATTTTAATTATCACTCATTAAAGAAATTATGTGAGGATATTCTTAATATATTTATCTTTTGGGATATAGAATATATTATGAAATCAACCTTAATATCATAGGAAATATTAAGTTACTTATCTTACCCCAAAATATATTAATATTTTCAAAAATAATATAACCAAATATGTATATATATTAATCATATACTCTTCATAATGTACTTTTCCTAAAACCATTTTAATATATAATATATTAAACTGTAATGAATTTATATATTCCTCAAAAAATTAAATGTATCCTTAACCCTCAAATGGTACTAACCGCTAGTTCATTAGGTTATGTCTACTCAATATATACCATAATCCCAAAAATTAGATAAAAACACCAAAAATAGCTTGGATTTGTTTTTATATAATTCAACTATTAATTATAAGTCCAGCAACACTATTTGAATCATTTTTATCAAAATCAATCAAACATTTATTTCCTCAACATCAATCATATATTAATCTTAACTTTTATCTATACCTTAATCAAGAGTTATTAAATAGTTATCACCAAAAATATAAACTTATAATAAAATAATTTTTCATTGTTATTGATTACATTTAATATATGTTTTCATCCCCTTAAAAAACTACTTGAGAATAATCCAAAGATGTCTGACATAATCCTCATAACTTATAAGAAATATCATAACTTTCTTGATAAATATCACTCACTAACGAGAATAGATAATAGTTTCAAGATTTGATTTACCATAAAATATAAATCTCACAATATTATTTAGAACTAATAATCTCTCTTTTTTTCATCATAAAAATAATATACGAAATTTATCAATCATATATGTATTCTCCCTTATCTAGTTGTAAGATATACTAGTTTCTGGATACATACCTTTCTTATAATTATTTTCATGATCCTATTTCAACCAAATAATAAATCCAAAATTGTTATGATAACATCAATAATATGAATTTGAAATAAAAAATCAAATATCTCTTCCATTCTAAAACCATTTATTTAATATATGATTCTTTTAGATCAACCTATGACACTATTTTTTCAATCCTTTGTTATCCATTGTCATTTGTTATTAGGTTCTCTATGATATGTTTTTAACAACATTCACTGCTATAAATCTGACCTATAGCCATGGACCTATAGCCACAGTTCTATAGGTCTGTGGCTATATCTTATATACTTCCACGTTAATATCTTCATCCGTGGATATATTCAGCAGCCCCGTTTTTTTCCCCAAACCTATCGGGCTACTTCTCCCCCCCCCCCCCCCTCGTGATTCCTCCTCCTTGCACGCCCTCCTCCTCCCCGAAGCCTCCTCGTCGATTCCTCCTCCGCGTCGTGCCCTCCTCATCGCGCCTTCCTCGCCGCAGCCTCCTCGCCGCGCCCTCCTCCTCACCGTGCACTCATAGCTGACGCCTCCTCACCATGCCCTCCTCCCCGACGCCTCCTCGTCGACACCTCCTCCGCGTCGCTCCCTCCTTGTCGCACCCTCCTCGTCGCGCCCTCCTCGCATAGGTGTTTTAATGATGGGTTCTTCGATTCTTCTATTTGTCGCAGTGTTTACTTGATAATAATTCTTCGATTCTTCTATTTGATAGCCCCTCCAAGAATTTTTCCTATACTGGATATTACTCGGATGGCTGTAGCACTTCATCTATCTTCATTTCCATGAGTTCTAATTATTGTAGAAACCATTCCATCATCTACTTTATCGAATCCAATTTCATCTCCATTATAGGATGCACTGACCATGATCCACAAACACTACCAAATCTCTAAATTAAATCACCAATTTTGTTCTGTTTTGAACTTTAAATTTTATAAATTAATGTATAAGTTTACACTTATAGGAGATGAAATTTTGGAAATCAAAGGTATTTAGTCAACAATAAAAGAAGGTAAATTTTTTCCAATTATCTCAAATGAATAGAGCATCTACACCATGGGAGTAATAGTTTAAATTCTATGATTTTTCTACTTAAACTTGAAAATTCACTTCTTTTTTTTAGTTGAAATAAATGGTTGGAAGTTTCCTTTTAATAAATTTTGTATGCTGAAATCATCTTGTTAAATCTGTTGGTTGTTTCTTCCTTTTTTACTACCTTTGTGTATTGAAATTCTGGTGTGTATGATTATTTTAATGTTTTACTAAAAATCATTTTTGAACATCAAATGTTAACATGCATCTACTTTGAAACCCATGAATATGTGTTGAAGTTGTTAATATAGTAACTAGTGGGTATCATTCATGCATTTTGTGTGATTGTTTGAACTCTATGTTCTTCATTTCTTTTGTTTTTAATATATTAGTTATATGCTTTGTTTGTAATTAGATAAAAAAATTCATTATTGTTAAAAATTGATGCATATATCTAATTAATCATTTCTACCATAGGATGAGGTGGTTGGTGTTGGTTCTAATGCGGGCACATTGGCATGCAACTGACAAGCAAGGGGGAACATCCATTCTTTGTAATGGGCATCTATGTGAACTTCACTTCTCAGTTATTGGTTTTGATTAGAGTGATATTAACATATTCTTTTGTTCACATGTAGTTTTATAAACATAAAATAAAAATTTAATCATAGTTTTATGGTTTCAATTCTAAAATCTTTTTTTTGAGCTGAATTCTACGGTACTCAATTATTGTGCTTGATATGATTGTATCACCTTCTTTCTTCCATAAACCTTTTACAGTTTGATGAAGATAGGGTGCAATTGGTGATGAAATTTTTGAAGCTCTAATTTCTAATAGTAACTTTTCAAAACAAAACATTTTCCTCTCAAGTAAGCTTTGATTTGTGGTTCTTGAATCTAATATTTTTGTAGGATACATGTTTGTATTCAGGGACATAAACACAAATATATTTCTTATCAATTATTTATTCTCTACATAATTACTTCTGATTTATTTTGATCTTTTTTTCTTTATTTCTTGTAGGTAAAATATAGGCTTAGGGTGAAAAAGAAATATGCACCCAAAGTACTCTTAAGGCACCATTTTTTATGATGGTAACATGTTGGTAAGTTCATTTATTTTTGTTTACCATACTACATTATGTATGTTGAGAGGGGTCTTTGATTTGTGGTTCTTGCATCATATATTTTGGTCTTTTGTTATATTTGTTGAAAATAGTCATTTTATGTCTTGAAGTGCTTTTGATAATATCTTCGGGATGTATTGAAGTATGACAGGGGCTGGGTGGAGGGGGGCAGGGGGAAAGGTGGAGGGGTGCAGGGGGTAGGGTGGAGGGGGGGAGGGGGCAGGGGGAGGGGTATCCGAGGGGAGGGGTTGTCCGGCAGGGGGAGGGTTGTCCAGCAGGGGGAGGGCTGTCCTGCAGGGGGAGGGCAGTCCACCAGGGGGGAGGGATGTCCAGTACGGGGGAGGGCTGTTCAGTAGGGGGAGCGATGTCCCGCAGGGAGGAGGGGTATCCAGCAGGGGGGAGGGGTGTCCAGGCAGGGGGAGGGGCTGTCCAGTAGGGAGGGAGGGGTGTCCAGGCAGGGGGAGGGGCTGTCCAGCAGGGGGGAGGGGCTGTCCAGCAGGGGGGAGGGGTGTCTAGCAGGGGGGAGGGGTGTCCAGCAGGGGGGAGGGGTGTCCAGCCGGGGGGGTGTCCAGGCAGGGGGAGGGGTTGTCCAGTAGGGGGGAGGGGTGTCCAGGCAGGGGGAGGGGATGTCCAGCAGGGGGGTGGAGGGGTGTCCTACAGGGGGAATTAAATAGGACTTAGACTTGGTTCATGCTATGAATTCTTCCCTTATTTATGAAATTGTGGCAAGATCCCAAAACACTATTATATATTTAACAGGGGTGAGTGGTATGTGAAAATCATCATGAAGATTCTATATACAGATGAACAAAAAATATTCTTGAGGAAAATGTTGGCTTAAGGAGTATGTCAACTCCTTTCACCACGAAATGAAATATAAAACCCTCTCATTATCCTAACATTTGTAGTTTGAGAGATTTAGTATGGTTTTCTTCTATAGAATCAAGCCGAATTGGAACAGAAACATCCAATAGAGATCTTCCCACCCTGTAATTGATTGAGTCGATGAACTGGTGTACCCTACAAATGTTGGTCCCTATAATTTCTGTATAAAGATATTGGGTTACACTAATTATTTTTTAGGGGTCCCCATCATGGAATCACAACGGGACACAAAATGGGTCAAATTCTTCTTTGGGTCCCCTAAACCATTGAAAATTGGAAATGTAGTGTTTCCCAGATTTAGTGGGGAAAATTCAGATCACCCCCTTTAGGGTAAGGCTTGTTTTATAGTTGTACTAATTCCCACTATACCTCTATGTATTATAATCAATCCATTAGAGAATCAATAGTTTTTATGAGCCCTTGAGGAATGTCTAGCTGAGAAGGAGCATGAATAGGTGAAACAACAGGTAGTGTAAAATGTGGCAGCCCTATTAGTATATGTCATGTGTAACCTATAGGGTGGGGTCTGTAATGATGCTCCTAGACATGTTTTGGTTGCGTAAAAAATGTTGGGAACTCTCTATTTTCTATTTCTTGATTCATGTATGTTGGTTGTTGGTACCCCATATTGATAGGATGTTTCATATTAATTCTAGTTGCAGTAGAGAACCCTGTTTGATAAGGTTCTCAAGTTGGGGGTACGAGTTGAGGATCTTCTTATAGAATATATCCAGCAGGAACGCTACCACGGAGAAGTTATTCATTTATTCTTCTAAATTATTTCAAATCTTCTACCTATTGAGAAAAGCCTTCCTCATGGGTAAGGGGTTCAACCACTTTAGTATGTGGTTGCAGTGTATCCTTAATTTTACTCTTTTCCTTGGTGGATAATATCTAAGGAGGTAATCATGGAGTGGTTGAGTGAATTCCAAATTTCAGGGAAAGCATCTGAAGGTTGTAAGAATTGGATGGTGATCAGAATTGTGCTTTATTAGAGTGACACAAGAGATGGTTTTCCAATTTCCATGAAGATAGTGATTACCAAAGGCACGGTTAACCCTACAGGCCCTACTTCTATTTAGATTCCTCCTATACCAAGTGTATTTGGCACCAATCAGATTGGTTTCAATAAGTTTTAATTCCTCAATACAAGCTCTGAAATATCTCATTGTGGTAGCATTGGAAACATGTCCAATCTTGTCATCTTCATATAAAATAGCATTGGAATCTCCCATTATAACCGAGGGATCTAATATAACTCTTGAAATCTCATTCATGTGTTTCCAATGAGTTCTTCAACTGATGTAACAATAGAAAGCATAAACCATTTAACAAAAGGAGATATGACCCTCGTTAAGGAAGGTGCAAGTGATAATTTGGTTGTCCACTCAGAAAATGGAAGGATTAGTAACATTATGATGGAAAACCAAGAAAATTATATCAATACTAGTGATATCTTTCACAGAACATAGAAAAGAATTACCATTTTGGGAAAAAAAGAACCAGAAGTGATGTTATTAGATTTTAGCTCAGAGATGCCAATGAAATCAGGTTTCCATTTACTCACAAGAAGCATAAGGCAACATAATGTTCTAGGGTTGGCTAGCCCCTTGAAATTCTATAAGAGGATACACATCATTGTTTCTGAATGGAGGAAATTCCCCCTTTCTGTTATTTCTCAGTTTCACTTTTTTAATTGGAGCTTCTCAACTATCTCTTGTTGGAATGGTTGGTAGAATAAACATGCTTTATAGTGAGCTGGATCCCCAACCTAAAATAATCTTCCCTGGTTTGTAATCCTTTCATTATAGGGTATGAATCTTTTATACTGATGTTTATATGTTGAGAAGGTGTGTGCTCTGACAATTTCATAGAGGGAGCAGCCTGAGAAAATCCAGCTACAAGTCTGTCATCCATATCAACTATTTTTAATAATTCTGAGGTAATTAACTCCAAAAGAGGGATTCAGACATCAGATTTAATGAAAAAGGGAGAATATAATCTGATGCCTCTTGGAAAATTAAGCATTCTTTAGAAAAATCACTTAGTATTTCCGCACCATTAGAGTTACCAGTTTCAGCATGAACACATCCTTGGGATTCTTATTCCTCTACTAAGTCTTCCTAGGATTTACTAGTAGCAGAATTGTTATCCCAGGTGACCTCTTTTTAACCTTCTTTTTATTTTTTTCTAACATAGTGTTTGGTATTAATATTTTTCCCTTTCAGAGCATCATTCAACGAAGTATTAATAGAGGATGGCTTGCAGAATTTCTGTATAATTCTTCACTTATCAGGGGGACTAGGGGGGAGGGAGGGGTGTCTGGGGGGGGGGGGGGTCCATGGGGGGTGTCTAGGGGGGAGGGAGGGGTGTCCAGGGGGTTTTCTAAGGGGTGAGGGGTGTCCAGGGGGGTTGTCTAGGGGGGAGGGGGATGTGTAGGGGGTGCAAGGGGGGATGTGTGGGGGTGCAAGGGGGGATGTGCAGGGGTGCAAGGGAAGCTATACAGGGGGGTGGCAGGAGGGTAGGGGTGATCCTCACATTTGGAATCTCTCAAATAAAGAGTCGTTAAACTCTTTTATTTTCTTAATCTTCACTTCCAAATGAGCATCACTGACATTCATGGATAGTTTATGCAATTTCTCCAAAGCATGGATCACTTTTTTAACAACATTTTCAAACACTTTTCACATAAACTCTTTGCAATTCTTCATCATATTGAAAAAATCATTCATTGCAGGGGTGGGGGGTGTCCAAACATGCATTTTGTTTTCATTATTTTTTTTGTTCTATTGCATTCTGTTTTTTCATTCTATTTTTGATTAGTTATTATTTTTGTTTATTCTATTGCATTCTGTTTTTGTTATTTTGTTGTTTTTAAATTTCTGTTGTTCTGGAAACATGCATTCTATTTTTTTTCATGTGCATCAACAATCCCCATGACGAGATGTCAACACAATTCATCTTGTTGATGTATATAGGTGGGGAACGATATTTCTCTACCATTTCCCAACAAATAGAGGATTCCTTGAAAAGTACTAATCTCAAGTCCAGGGAAACTCCATCATCCCCAAGAAAAAATAGTGGGGGCAGGTGTGATTGCATTTCTGATAAAAAGTTATGGAATTTGAAACTGATGAATTATTCACTTGTAAAATCTTTTTGAGTTTTCAATGGAAATCTCTACCTTAGCTACTGGTAATGTTTGTGTTTTCCTAAAGGGTCTCAAGAAGGAAGTTATTATTGATTTAGTGGAACAGGGCCATGCATACAAGCTAAGAGTGGTACACATTGTTCATTTGATATATCAAATTTGGTTTTCCTGCACTTAGAATGTTATGTGTTATCTTGTGCCATTTTTAATCAGGGCTGCTACTAGCATCTATTCAGACTTACTTGTTTGGTTCTTTATATAGGAATCCATATCCCCGGGGAATGTATATCTTGAATATGGTATTTTATTCTCATGATTTTATTCTATGTAATTGAATCATTTCTAGACAGAATTTCATTTTTGTTGCTATGAGGTTGAGGTAGGGTCCCTCTCCTAGCCCATTTAATTCGAGAATGTTTTAAATTGCATTTAGTTGCCTTCTTAATTTTTCATGTTTATATTAAATTGCAATTCTTGAATAAGTGTTAGTTCAGATAATTGTTTCGTTTGATAAATAAGTCCTGGTTTTGTAATAAAACCCCTCCAACGGAGGTATGCTGTCTTCGAAAACTCACAGTGGTATACCTTGCTTAACATTATTGCATTGATGTTTTCCTTATAATTGATGTCATTGTTAGTCATAAAGCACACATCGTACTTGACCCTTTTTATATCCCTGTAGGGGGTTTCCCTCTTTTTATTAAAATAGTTGTTTGAACCAAGACAATTTGTAAGTGCCGTTAGACTTTTAAGATGGGTCCCATGTTGTGTGGCCATGTCACATGGCATGTGATATTTAAATCCAACCAAAAGCGGGTCCCACAGTACCAGTAATGTCAGATTACATGTTATGTAACCTGTGATTTTCCTGATCCCATGGGGTATTCCTCTAGGTATTCCTACACATTTCTAGATCTCCAAACCTCACCGAATTAGGTATATTAGGGGTCATCCAATCCTCTAGCCATCACAGATTAGCATTCATTTCATTAAATATTCTGAGAAAACATCCTCTCATGACATCCATATAATCCTATTTGAAACTAAGTTGAAGATGTTGCACCGCGGATGTCGCTTGACCAGGACAACATGTTGTGGTCACGCTGCGGTCACGCCGCGGTCACGCCGCGGTCACGCCGCGGTCACGCCGCGGTCATGCCGTGGTGACGCCGCGGTCACGCCGTGGTCACGCCGCGGTCACGCCGCGTTCACGCCGCGTTCACGCCGCGGTCACTCCATGATTTGGCCCTGCTCCAAGACGACACCCTGCGGCGGTTACTCCTCCAGGATGACACCCTCCGGCGATCACGCCGCGGTCACGCCGCGGTCCTGTCGCGGTCACGCCGCGGTCACACCGTGATTTGGCCCTGCTCCAGGACAACACCCAGCGGCGGTTACTCCTCCAGGACGACACCCTGCGGCGGTCACGCCGCGGTCACGCCGCAGTCACGCCGCGGTCACGCCGCTGTCACGCCGCGGTCACACCGTGATTTGGCCTTTCTCCAGGACGACACCCTGCGTCAGTTACTCCTCCAGGATGACACCCTACGGCGGTCACGTCGCGGTCACGCCGCGGTCACGCTACAGTCACGCCACAGTCACACCGCGGTCATGTCGCGGTCACGCCGCGGTCACACCGCGGTCACACCGCGGTCATGCCGCAGTCACGCCGCGGTCACGCCGTGATTTGGCCCTGCTCCAGGATGACACCCTACGGCGGTTACTCCTCTAGGATGACACCCTGCGACGGTCACGCCGCGGTCATGCCGCGGTCACGCCGTGGTCAGGCCGCAGTCACGCCGCGGTCACGCTGCGGTCACACCGCGGTCACGTCGCGTTCACACCGCGGTCACGCCGCGGTCACGCCGCGGTCACGCCGCGGTCACGCCGCGGTCACTCCGCGGTCATGTCGTGGTCACACCGTGATTTGGCCCTTCTCCAGGACGACACCCTGCGACGGTTACTCCTCCTTAGAGAAACATTGAATGGTTAGCTCTATAATTTTTCGTATTTCCTCATTCCTAAACTATATCTCCTCTCAGCGCTGCCTCTCATCCATCTTTCTACAAAACGTGCATAGCAGGTGGTACAAAGGCTCAATTCAACTGAAAACATTGGTTTGGAATTGTCTGGCATATTTTATTGAACATGTATCACATAATATTTGTTCGCTAATTCTTCTTTTTTCTCATACTCTTCACATGTTGTTCGAACCAGATCATCCTCATCCTCTGCACATGTCGTCTGAACTGGATCAGCCTATTGTGATGGAAATTCAATGTCTGCTTTTGGCTGTTTTAGATGAAATTCCTTCCATAATTCCCTCATCTCATGTAGCACTCATTGGAGGAGGATGATCACTGCCAAGTTGAGTTTTAAAGGCTGCACACAATCTATTTGATGCAATTCCAAAGAGTTTGTTCTATTCTGAGGGCCTATTTCATGCTAGAGTTCCCACATTTCCCCCACATGCTGGAAAAGGGAGGTCTGTTTGGGCCTATGCAAATAGGGATTGTTTGTTATGGACAATGATGCAACTGGAGACCTGGTTTGCTTGAAGAGTTTCCATGAAGGGTCTTCACTGTAGAGGAGACTAGCTCTGGTCTGTATTTGGTAGTTGCTTCCATGATGGTTCCCACAACCGTTTGACTGAATTTCACACCAAACCAAGCCCTGCTAGTGACTATTTTTCGATGCACTATAAAAATCCCATGGACAACCCACCAAAATCAAACCAGCTATTCTAGGGCCACTTCCACTCTCAATAAAAAATCCAAACTCAAGACCTAGTACAATTCCAAGCTCCCACTTCAATTTAGCCACTATGAACTCCTTCCCAGTCCCCCACCATTTTTCAATCTACCTAGGTAACCCATCCACAACTTGACCACCAATCAGGCCTACCCACCTCTCAACTTCTAAGCCACCAACCCCACATTTTTCACCAGGCATCCCACTTTAAAACCATTCTAAACCTCACCCAATTCTAATCAATTAAACTAGACCCCTTAACATTTGAAGCCCTCATCTAAATTCTTGTTCCAACTCACTTATTTTAGACCCAATCAGCCCTGCCACTTCAGAAAAACAACAGCAGCCTAATTAAAATCCAGTCCAACATAGTTTCCTTCATGCTTTCCCCAATGAGTCCACAGCCTCACCTCAACCAAAATATTAACCACCTAGACACCTGGATGCCACAAGAGGATAGAGAAGGTTTATAGATTTTTTTTAATATTTTATTCAATTGGAAGAGAATTTGTTGGATGCTGCCACTTGTAATGAGGTACTTAATTTCTTCTCCCTCTTTCATCCATTAAATATTAGACAAATCCTATGTAAAAAATAATTCTCCACCTCTGGGGAAGGAACTCTCAGCTACCGTTCTTCTGTTCTTCTTCCTGCTGATGAATAAAATTCCCCAAGTATATTGGGAAAATTTTATTCATTTTTCTTCATTTACCTCTTCTTACTTACTACTGATTTCAGCAGCCAGATTCGGTCATTTAGAAATAGCCCATGACATCCATCTGTTGTCTAGGGGGTCCATTGGGGGGGGGGGTCCAGTGGGGGTCGGTCTGTCCTGGGGTGTCTAGGGTCTGGGGGGCTGTCTTGGGGGGTCTGTCCATGGGGTGTCTAGGGGTCCAGTGGGGGGGTCTGTCCTGGGGTGTCCAGGGTCTGGGGGGGTCTGTCCTGGAGGGTCTGGGTTTGGGGGGTAGGTTCTGGGGGGTGTCCATGGTCTGGGGGGCTGTCCAGGTTCTAGGGGGGTCTTTCCTGGGGTGTCCAGGGTCTGGGGGGTAGGACTGGCAGGGGTGTCCAGGGTCTGGGGGGGTCTGTCCTGGGGTGGGGTCTGTCCTGGGGTGTCCAGGGTCAGGGGGCAGGGGGCAGGGGGCAGGGGCAGGGGTGTCCAGCAGGTGGAGGGGTGTCCAGCAGGGGGAGGGGCTGTCCAAGTTGGGGTAGGGGTGTCCAGCATGGGGGAGGGGTGTCCAGGGGGTGGTCCAGGGGTGTCCAGGGGTGGTGTTCCAGGGGGAGGGGTGTCCAGAAGTGGTGTCTATTGCTGGTATTATTTTTTGGACTTCAACAGATTATGCAAGGACTTGGCGAATGGTCCTTCAACAGATTATGCAAGGACTCGGCAAATGGTTCTTCCACTTCTTCCTCTTCTCCATCAAACTGTAACTCTCTCTCTCTCTGTACTTCTTTCTCTCAATATAGAAATTTACCATTGTACCTTCTTGTTTTTCTCCTCTCTCAATTTTATTCCTAACAAAATGTGTGTCCTCTGTTTCTATCAACCTTCATCACACCTTCTATACATCGTCAACTTGTATTCCTTCCACCTATTTCGCAAATAATATGTGCCAAGAAATGTATGTTCTATTTTTTTCTCAGTGGCTATAGCATGGTTATACCAACGGATGAAAATTCATCCGTGGCTATATGTGCGATTTGGCCAATATTCTCTCGGGCTCCTCCTACGGAACCCTCCCTGACTCACTCCCCTCCCCCGACGAACTCCCCTCCCTGGACGACCGCGCCTCCCCCCTCCCCGGACGACAGCGCCTCCCCCAACGCCGACGGACTCCCCTCCTCCATCGATGCACTCCCCTCCTCCCGACGACCTCTCCTCCCTGGACGACCGTGCCTCCCCCGACGGACTCCCCTCCTCCGGTCACCATTAATATATTTGAGGGATAACATGGATTCTCCCTTCATATCCATTTGGGGGAAATAAATATCATCTGATAAATGATGACTAGTAATGAGAGCCTAATAATTTGCCTCATCATCAGTGAAACCTTATAAAAATAGGAAAAAGTATGATTGGGCATCTTGTGTTGGTGTGATAAAGACAACCACCTGGCCTACTCAATTAAGATTGGAATTATTAAGCATTATTTCAGTCGATCTTTGAAAATCACCATCAAAATATGTTTTCTAATACTCTTTGACATGATCCACTAAGAGGGTAGCCTCATTTGGGAAATCAACATTCAGGGGTAGTTCTTCAGGGGTGGATGTGTGTCTAGTGGGGCTGTCCAGTTGGGGCATGGGGGCTGTCCAGTGGGGTGTAGGGGGTAGGGGGCAGGAGGCAGGGGTGTCCAGCGGGGGGAGGGGTGTCCAGCAGGGGTAGGGGCTGTCCAAGAAGGTGGGAGGGGTGTCCAGCAGGGGGGGAGGGCTGTCCAGGGGGTGTAGGGGGTGTCCAGTGGGGCTGTCCAGTTGGGGCATGGGAGCTGTCCAGTGGGGTGCAGGGGGGTATGGTGGACTAAGGGGGGGCATGGGGGTGCAGGGGGGTGTTCAAGGGGGCTGTCCAGGGGGTTGCAAGGGGGTGAAAGAGGGCTGTCCAGGAACCTAAGCCCATGCAAGTTATGAATGTCTCTATAGAGAAAATGCAGTGCTGCCCAGATATGGAAAATATCATAAAACATCCCACAGATACTTCACCGGCACCAGGTATAACTATTTCACCACCTATAGATAGTGAGCACAGTGCTATAAAATCTGGTAACTCTATTTCAAATCATAATTCCAATGTTTTGTTTAATGTAGTACTACATGAAATGCAAGCAGATTTTATCTGAGGATGAGCATGTGTGACCATGATTTCACCATGTAGTTTGTTTAGTTGATAAACAGTTTTTCTGGTAATGTTTTCCAATTTCAAATATGTTTTATTTTATTTAAATAAACATTTTATAGTTTATTCTGTTTTATTTCCCAGACTAATTATATGTATGTTTTCCTAGATTACTCATATATAGCTACTTCTGAATTTTGTTTCAAGTGTTTCCCAAGACCTACTAAGAACCTATAGTATGGGGTGGTCCTACTAAGAACCTATAGTATGGGGCCAGTGTCCAGCAGGGGTCCAGTGTCCAGTAGGGGTAAATATGCAGGGGGAGTCCAGGGTCCAGGGGGGAGTCTAGTGTCCAATAGGGGTAAATATGACTTGGGCATCCCAAGAACTAGTTTCCAGGGGGGAGTCCTGTGTCCAGCAGGGGTACAAGGGGGCTGGTAGGGGTGGGGGGGAGTATGGTTCCAGTGTCCAGTAGGGGTCCAGTGTCCAGCAGGGGTAAATATGCAGGGGGAGCCCAGTGTCTAGGGGGAGGGAGGGGGTGCTGTCCAGCGAGGGGGGGTGCTGTCCAGGCAGGGGGGGTGTCCAGCAGGGTGGAGGGGTTCTAAACATGGTCTGTAAATCTGATGTAGTTTAGTCTGTTCTTGTATTATCTCATGCTGCTAAACATGTCAGAATTGGTTAATTGGTACCTGTTAAACCTAAATCTAGCAGTGCTGAAGATGTTGCGGTTATCAGATCAGATAAACTTTGTTATCAGATCAGGGGAAGGGGGACTAGCAGGGGACTGACAGGGGACCTAGCAGGGGGCCTAGCAGGGGGCAGGGGGTAGGGGGACTAGCAGGGGCAAGGGGGATGGTAGGGGGCAGGGGGGCTGGCAGGAGGACTAGAAGGGGGGGACTGGCAGGGGGTGTCAGGGGGACTGGCAGGGAGTATGGGGCTGGCAGGGGGTGGAAGGGGGGACTAGCATGGGGCAGGGGGGAAAGGTAGGGGACAAGCAGGGGGTGGCAGGGGGGAGGGTTGTCCAGGCAGGGGGGGGAGGGGTGTCCAGGAAGGGGGAGGGGCTGTCCAGCAGGGGGGAGGGGTGTCCAGGCAGGGGGGAGGGGCTGTCCAGCAGGGGGGAGGGGCTGTCCAGCATGGGGGAAGGGCTGTCCAGTAGGGGGAGGGCTTTCCAACAGGGGGAGGGGTGTCCAGTAGGGGGGAGGGGTGGTCAGGCATGGGAGAGGGGTGTCCAGCAGGGGGGAGGGGTGTCCTGGCAGGGGGAGGGGGGGCTGGCAGGGGGACAAGCAGGGGGCAGGGGGCTGGCAGGGGGACAAGCAGGGGGGTGGCAGGGGGGACTATCAGGGGCAGGGGGGACTCGCAGGGGGGGACTTACAGGGGGTGGCAGGGGGTGGCAGGGGGTGTCCAGGGGGGTGTCCAGGGGGGTGTCCAGGGGATGTCGAGGGGGTGTCCAGGAGGTGTCAGGGGGGGGTATTTTTTTATGGATTTGAACACCCTATAGCAATGGTATAAACCGTGGCTATTGGTTTATTACCACGGTTATTAACCGTGGCTATAGACATAATGCCACGGTTTTAAACCGTGGCTATTAAGTCTGTCCGGCTTTTAGTGTAGCCATGGTTGAAACCATGGCTATAGTGTTAAAGCCACGGTTTGGAACCATGGCTATTGGTCTAGGCCTATAGCCACGCCAAACTTAGCCACAATTTGAGGAACTGTGGCTATTACCTATAGCCACGGTTTTAGGGCCTATAGCCACGGTTTAGAACCATGGTTATAGCCCGAATTTCCAGTAGTGATTATTAAATCATTAATAATGGTTCTTAAAGATAATTTGATTAAATAAATCATTTCTCTCAAGAAAATATTTTTATGTGTTTAGTTTAAGGCCCACTCAACATGAATCAGAGCGGATATTGAGTTAATGCACAACAGACCATTTTCGGGGTGATTACCCTATGTGCATCTATGCCACAAGAAAATCCACTTACTAGTATCCATTCATTGATTTATTTTATTGATAACCATAACAATGTCTATTTTACCCAAACATCATGATTTTATCTATTACATAGACTTATTCTATGGGTTTTTAGTAAAGTTATCTCATCCTAATCTAGAAATAAAATGTGTGTTATTTCTAAAACCTTAAATCATATACTATTGAAAAGGATTATATATAACTTTGAAATTGTTATCAACATTAACTTATCAGTCACTAAATTATCTTAAAAAATCATCCTAATATTCAATTTTATCTGAACATTTCCTTTTATAAAAAGTTTGGCACCCCATACCCAGACTCCTAGATTTGAATTCATAAAAATATACTTTACATAATTTTTTTTATACCAAGTGTAAAAGACTATATATAACCATCCTTAATTAGAAAACATAATAATTATTATTTCATATATTATATCCCATGGAAATATTCAGGTTTATATATTAATTGAATTATTTCAAAACATAAATTAATAAATCATTTGCTCTATGATTAAAAATAAACAAAAATATAATATATCTAAAACTACTTAATCCATAATGGGTCCTTAACATCTCCCACAATTATTTCACATGTATTATCCTTCTAAAAATTTTACATGTACCACATGTGTTCATGACCTGGGTAATGAAAACATAGTAAACGGTTGGTCTCAATTTCAATGTATAGGAAACATATAACTTAATATATCAAAAACATAAGCACAGTATACATAATATGGTAGAAATAAATAATCTGATTAATGTCATATTCAATTAAAACTAAGAGCATGTTATTTCAATGTTAACAAATACAAACATGGATATCAATAATATCAATCTCATAATAATGGAATACATACTTTTTTATATCAAAAACATGATTTCAAGGCCTTATACGATGACATTATCCTATTATGGGAAGTGTTATTCAATATAACCCAACCTTTTTTGTCTTGTGATAATTGTCAATTCATCGAGTGTCTATATAATTCAAGGTCCCAAACATCACCTAATTATGTCCAATTCATTCACCATAAGATTTTATAAGACCATTCATACCATTACCTATGGAAACCATGTCTGAATAGAAACATAGTTATTCATATAATGAAGAATACAAATTATCAATACATGATCAACCTATGTTATAAATCAATACTCATCAAGAACATCAATGCTTTTCACAATGTTAATAAATATGATAATTTGATACTAACCAATTCTGATGAAGAAGGTGGGTTGTCAAATAATACATAATCAACATGAAAATATATTTTTATGTTGTAATAATGATATAAGATATTCCAATACTTTTCCCATGTCAATAGAATAACATTATTTCTATGTGAACATCATCCAATGTGAATTGTGTAAAATGTGATGTTCACACAATATATAGAAATGGGTATTGAAAATTGAATACTGAAATAATATTTTAACACCCCGAGCTTCCACGATACGCTTCATATTCAATAATGCAATAGCTTGCATTGTACGCAACTTCGAGTTCTAAAACACCGCGACTAATCAAAGTAGCCGTTATGAATAGTAATAACCACTTTTTAAAATTATAGAAATTTTATATTTCAAAATGGACTTCATTTTTGTATTCGTAATATCGAAATTATCCTAAGTTGAATTTTTTGTAACTTTCTGAGAACTTCCGATTTTTTTATGAATAGTGAAAAATACTTAAAAACAACTTTTTTAATCAAAATAATTTATAGTGATAAATTATACTATTTAGTGGTTTTAAAGTATAATTAGAATATATTTTTACTATTTTATCCAATGGTGGTCATTAGAATTAATTTAACATTGAAAATGGACATAAACAATTGCCAATCTTTTGATATAAATTGTTTCTTAAAAACACGCTATTTGTTGTGACAACGGGAATTAATTATAAAATTAATTAATGAAACTTATATGTTTGGAATTTTCTAAAATAGAAATCATTTTTTAATTCGGAATATCAATTATAGCTTAAGGTGAAATTTTGGAATTGTTCTGAAAAACTTCAATTTTTGATGAATAGTGAAACCACTAAGTGGTAGTTAAATAACTGATTTTTCATTTAAATGAAATATTACCACTTCTGTGATTTGATTTTCAAAAATCCGACATACATGGTTGTCATTAAGAAGTAAAATGTGGTTCAATGAAATTAAAATAAATTTTTGGTGAATAGTAACTTTTAAGTTCTTAATCGCGATTAGAGGTAATTAGTGTAGTTTAAGGTACAAATAATGTTTTAATAATATGAGATGTGCATGACACTTTTCCTACTCCTATTGGATGAGTCATGGCCGACCAAGACAACCCATGGGTCAACTTGGGGATCCCATGGAGCCACTTTAGTTAGAAAATGACATTAATATATATTTATTTAATGTTAAAATTAAATTGACACAAACATGAGTTGTTTTACTAAAACAGTTTTTAAGTGGGGTTACACAAGTCCAAATTTTGATTATAAATATTCATTAGAAATCGAAAAAGATTTCCTACATCATAGTATTTTTTTATAATTTTAAGACATTAAATAAATTAAATTATTTATGACATCATTATGATGCGGCGATGACCTCATTATTTAACGATTTAAATAAAATGAGAAGATAATGCAAAATCCAAGGCTTACACTTGTCCAAAGCCTATTGGATGAATCTATTTTGAACCCTTATCACCTTATCCACAAATTATATAAGTGTGGGACCTTTAGAATCCGAAAATAATTGTATAATAATGTAACATTTCAATCTTTCCAAAAGAGCCCCTCCTCTCCACTTATAAAAGGCCCCCACCTCTCCCACCTCATTTACACTTTCAAGCCATTTGGCTCGGCCAACCTCTGCACGAATACTCTCCCAACTTCCCCCTATTACTCCTAGAAGCCTCACTTTGGGCAGAACTCTTCCCAAGGAAGCATTTGGCTCAAATCAAAAAGAGTTACCCGATTTTGAGGTAATGTCATCTCTAATGTTGTTTTGTTTTGTTTTTCTTCTCCAACCCCTTAAACTCTTTTTATTCATTTATTTTGTAACAACACCAGTATCCTAAATATACTAGGATATTTTTATAAGAAGTATTCTAGCTACACTTACACACACCTACATCTAATTGTTAAAGAACATACAGTTTCTGTGGATGGCGAATTTCTGCCTCACGAAACGATGATTGATCAACACTCATATAACACCTTCAAAGGTGGCCATTAAGATGTCACTATATTTATATATGATATATATATTATGTTTATGTTTTACTTATGCTTCTTTATTTCTCATTTATGGCATACTTTATGATTTCCATTATGGGTAAAACGCGATAATTTCATTTTAGGAAGTGCGGACTACCGCCCCCTCAAAGTGATTTGAACCGTTAATGCCATATGTGGGATGTATAAAGGATAGAGTAAATGGTATTATACACTATATTATACTGGAATTATATTATACACTTATATCATTATGATTTCGTTCCATTAAATATGAAATAGAAATGAAAGTAACGTTCATGCGTACGTACGGCTTACTGTCTCTATGAACGGTGCATTTCATTTCTTACCTCTAAATGTTACGTAATATTATAAATGAATGTATATACTGGATATATATGATATATATGACATCTAAATCATGAATATAATTCTGGAGATAATGGATATTCTACCACATAAACAACTTGTAATTATAAGAAATTTATTGTTGACTCAGGTAACAAAGATCGACAAAACGACCGTTATTAACTTAAATAATGGCATAATGTTCATAACATTGTAATAAGTGATATAAAAAAGGATAATGAAATTAAAAATGGTTCTTAATAAGGTATATATTAACTCTAGTTTATTATTCAGGAGGTTAATGAACGGTTGAGTCAAGTCAGACACGAGGTAAGGGAATTTCTTAACCCAATTTCCATTCTTTGGGTTAATCTCCTACTTTCAAATTATGTCATGATGTTATTATGTCATATCTTGTATTTGTACTTTATTTATGTTTACTTATAATGAATACACATAATATATCTATTTTATTTTAAAATTTATATTTGTAACGACTTCGTCTCAATCTCCTTTAATTGAGGCATATTTGGTTTTATACACAACATTCATTTATACGGTGTATAAACCCCTTTGACTTTTACGTTTATTCAAAAGGAATCTTTTTTTTATATGAAGCGTTTTACTAAACGACAAAAAGGGAATGTTTTTATTTCCGTACTTTTGCGGTGACAATGACTTCTCCGCCGCTGTGACCATTATTTGAGTTTCGGCTTCCTCTACAAGCCATCGTTTTTTAATGAAAAATAAATACAAAGTTTTAACTTTCTTTTATTTTGGTTTTGAAAATGGTCTTGAAAGCATTTTTATTATATCAATGTGTTGTATTGATATCTTGTGATTGAAATGTGGAAATGTTATGTTTCCTTTATACATGTTTTATGTGATATGATTATGTTATGGTTTATGATATGTTTAAACCTATTCATATGAGGAATGCATTGGACTTATTAAGTGACGGGTGGAGCCCGCTATAGCTCCTCGATGCATCGGTAGGTCTCATGAGACAACTAGACGTGGAATTGGCCGAGGCCCTTTCCCAATTTGATTTATGGTTTTGTCCGAGGCCTTAATCATTTTAGACGTCTTGGCCGAGGCCTTGACAAAGTGTTTCAGAATGTCTGGCATTATACATTCCCTCATTATGAAAGTGGTTATTGATATTTCACGTGATTATTCATCTAGTAGAATATCCATGTGAGTAAGTAATGGCATTATTTTATTTTACTTTTGCCATATTATGCTGAAGTTCAAGTTCAATAAGGCTTTTGTTTAGTTATACATTGCCTTAAATGCTTATGTTTTCTTATGAAAGTTTCCGCTATATTGTTATCCTTACGGAGCATTTGAACTCACCCCTTTCAATGTTTTATTTTTCCCAGGATGTGAAGAAGTTTATTATGACTGACTTGCAAGAATAGTCAGTGAGGATATGAGTGTGGACTAGGGAGACCATGTTATTGTAGTTTTCATTTTTATGATGTAATGTAATGTTTATGAATGTATATAGTGTTTCCAAGGCTACTAAACTAATCGTTCTTTCGAGACTTGATCTTTTGTGATCATGCCAATGTTATGAAGTAATGCACCGACTCTGGGTAGCTGGGGTCGGGGCGTTACAGTTGGTATCAGAGGCAGTTTAGTACTAACCTTGGAAGCTAGATTTTGATAAACTCTGATTAGAGCACATAGACCGAAGATAGACTTTGAGGATTAGTATATAAGAACTTCCTAGAATTTTGGTATTGTAGAGATGTTGTGTGTTTTCCGAGCAATACATCCCTGTCTGGATACGAGCAGGTAGAGGCGGCTCTGGCACAGATGTACCTAGGGGTAAAACCCGAAAACACCGCTTTGATCTAGACTCGAACGGGAACTGGTGCACGACAACGGGCCTTGCTGCACTCTTGGTTACGACACTCCCGGGAGATATGCTTAGGATAATTCTCATTTTCTTTACAAACCACTATGAAGGGTTATGAGTATATATTTTATCAAAGAAAACATTTCTTTTTATGATTATGGATTATATCCATAAATAGTTCAATTTATGTAAAGTGTTTTACAAATTTGGAATTATGTATTTTAATTCATAAACTAATCTAGTTTATTCCATTGTTTAGAAATGGTGCCTAGTGGAAGTAATGGAAACCGTATCAATGCACGCACTCCGTGTAGGGATTTCCCTCCTGCTCAAGATAATTATTGTGGAGCTGGAGATACAACTGGTGTTGATTAACTTATTACCAAATTGGGACAACTCACTCAGGTTATGAATAATAACCTTACTCGTATGGAGAACCCTGATCCGCAACGTGGAGGATCAATGTTAGACCGCTTCATGAGGCAACAACTGCAAACTTTTAATGGGGGTACAAATCCATTAGTAGTTGAGCAATGGATAAACTCCTTAGAAAAAATATTCCATGCCTTAGGGAGTAGTGAAAGGGAAAAGGTTATCATGGCAGTTTACCGCCTCACTGGAGATGCTGATCAATGGTGGTCATTGATTAAAAATACAAAGGAAGATGAAGAAGTATCAAGTATGGAATGGGGAGAGTTCAAAGATCTTTTCTTAGAAAAATACATTCCACATGACTATCGAGCAGATATGGAAAGGCAATTTCTGAGTCTGAGACAAAAGGAGGATGAGAATGTCACAAAGTATGAGGCCAACTTTACAAGGTTAGCGAGGTATGCTGCAGATTATATACGTAACCCGAGAAGTAAGATTGATCATTTCTTTGATGGGTTAAAACCATTTATCCGTCGAGCTTTAGTATCACAATCTTTCTCAACATACGAAGATATTATCTCGTGTGCAATCAAGACGGAAAAGGAATTTTCTAAGTCTCATGACTTTAAAGCAAAGCAAGAAAAGAAGAGAACGGTGGAACAAGAGACAGATAAAGGGAAAAAGGGAAAGAAGGATTTTTCATTATGTGATAATTGTGGAAAGAATCACCCTGGTACTTGCCTAAAAGGAATGGGAGTTTGTTATAAATGTGGAGAAAAGGGTCACCAGGCTCGTGATTGCAAGGGAAAGAAAGAGGCTATCAAAGTTGAATGCTACAATTGTAGAGAAATGGGTCATTATGCAAATGAATGTCCTAAGCGTCAGGGAAACTTACCTCAGAAAAGGCCAAGGGATCAAGGACAATCTTATGCTGTTACTACAGTTGATGCAGAATAATTAATGTATTGGTGCTTTTGGACTCATGGATTATATTCTGGCTATTATAATAATGTGATATATATATATAAGGATTGTACTGCAGTACTTGTTGTTTCAGTAAGGTTTTAATATGATTAAGGTAATCATATTTTTAGTATGTGACAATAAGAGAAACTTTACTTTGTTTTGGAAATCTGATAAATTGATTTTGGAATTAAGAGACCTTTTAGAGAAAGTATGGACAGAGGTATTTTGGATAACTATAAAGGTTGGAGTGGATTAAGTTGATCTTTGGATAAGTAATGTTTAAGGTTAAAAAATTTATGAAGATTATTTTTGGAATATTATGATACTATAGTTTTAGGAAAATGACAACCTGCAGGGTGGGGAATAACTCGTCGCGTCGGACAAAGCTGCAGGAATCGAACCCATAACCATAGTGCGACAAGCCTTTATTTTCTACCACTAGCCTACAGGAAGTCCCTGGTTATTACAAAATAATTTTACTAATCTAAATGGTATGTGTTAACATTTGGAACCTTATACAATTAGGATAAATAGAATATTTTTTAGTTCCGTTACCATTTGGAGTAAAAGTTGGGTTTGTGGTAAAAATTTATTAATGAATGAAAGTATACATAACAAGTATGTATATTACCTTACGTTCTTAGTAAATCTCCTAAATAAATTCCTCAACATTATAAAAGTTAACTTAAAACAAAAATGTCGTCGGTTAACGTTTCCAACTGGGGATTCAATGACCGTTTAACCAATCACAAGTTTGTGATTTTCTTGTGGTTAAACTTTCTCCTAATCCTGTTTTCTATAACTCTCCATCAGACCTTGATGGTTTTTTTCTCCTCCATATCCATATTTTCATAGAATCCTAGAATGGGCTATATCGGGTGACCTTTGTACTTATCTTGCTTTCTTTTAATGTTATATATTTATTAACCTTATTTCCGATGTGGGTTATCCTCAAAGGTATTTTCTCTTTTCAACCTTTTATTTTCAAAGAAAATTTTCAAATTGCGAGGGCGCAATTTATTGAAGGAGGGGAGAATGTAACACCCCGAGCTTCCACGATACGCTTCTCATTCAATAATGCAATAGCTTGCATTGTACGCAACTTCGAGTTCTAAAACACCGCGACTAATCAAAGTAGCCGTTATGAATAGTAATAACCACTTTTTAAAATTATAGAAATTTTATATTTCAAAATGGACTTCATTTTTGTATTCGTAATATCGTAATTATCCTATGTTGAATTTTTTTAACTTTCTGAGAACTTCCGATTTTTTTATGAATAGTGAAAAATACTTAAAAACAACTTTTTTAATCAAAATAATTTATAGTGATAAATTATACAATTTAGTGGTTTTAAAGTATAATTAGAATATATTTTTACCATGTTATCCAATGGTGGTCATTAGAATTAATTTAACATTGAAAATGGACATAAACAATTGCCAATCTTTTGATATAAATTGTTTCTTAAAAACACGCTATTTGTTGTGACAGCGGGAATTAATTATAAAATTAATTAATGCAACTTATATGTTTGGAATTTTTTAAAATAGACATCATTTTTGAATTCGGAAGATCAATTATAGCTTAGGGTGAAATTTTGGCTTTGTTCTGAAAAACTTCAATTTTTGATGAATAGTGAAACCACTAAGTGGTAGTTAAATAACTGATTTTTCATTTAAATGAAATATTACCACTTCTGTGATTTGATTTTCAAAAATCCGACATACATGGTTGTCATTAAGAAGTAAAATGTGGTTCAATGAGATTAAAATAAATTTTTGGTGAATAGTAACTTTTAAGTTCTTAATCGCGATTAGAGGTAATTAGTGTAGTTTAAGGTACAAATATTGTATTAATAATATGAGATGAGCATGAAACTTGTCCTACTCCTATTGGATGAGTCATGTCCGACCAAGACAACCCATGGGTCAACTTGGGGACCCCATGGAGCCACTTTAGTTGGAAAATGACATTAATATATATTTATTTAATGTTAAAATTAAATTGACACAAACATGAGTTGTTTTACTAAAACAGTTTTTAAAAGGGGTTACACAAGTCCAACTTTTGATTATAAATATTCATTAGAAATCTAAAAAGATTTCCTACATCATAGTAGTTTTTTTATAATTTTTAGACATTAAATAAATTAAATTATTTATGACATCATTATGATGCGGCGATGACCTCATTATTTAACGATTTAAATGAAATGAGAATATAATGCAAAATCCAAGGCTTACACTTGTCAAAAGCCTATTGGATGAAGATATTTCGAACCCTTATCACCTTATCCACTAATTATATAAGTTTGGGACTTTTAGAATCCTAAAATCATTGTATAATAATGTAACATTTCAATCTTTTCAAAAGAGCCCCTCCTCTCCACTTATAAAAGGCCCCCAACTCTCCCACCTCATTTACACTATCAAGCCATTTGGCTCGGCCAACCTCTGCCCACATACTCTCCCAACTTCCCCCTCTTACTCTTAGAAGCCTCAATTTTGGCAGAACTCTTCCCAAGGAAGCCTTTGGCTCAAATCAAAAAGAGTTACCCGATTTTGAGGTAATGTCTTCTCTAATGTTGTTTTGTTTTGTTTTTCTTCTCCAACCCCCTAAACTCTTTTTATTCATTTATTTTGTAACAAAAACAGTATCCTAAATATACTAGTATGTTGTTATAAGAAGGATTCGATCTACACTTACACACACCTACATATAATGGCTAATGAACATATGGTTTCTGAGGATGGCGAATTTCTGCCTCACGAAACGATGATTGATCAACACTCATATAACACCTTCAAAGGTGGCCATTAAGATGTCACTATATTTATATATGATATATATATTATGTTTATGTTTTACTTATGCTTCTGTATTTCTCATTTATGGCATAATTTATGATTTCCATTATGGGTAAAACGCGATAATTTCATTTTAGGAAGTGTGGACTACCGCCCCCTCAAAGTGATTTGAATCGTTAATGCCATATGTGGGATGTATAAAGGATGGAGTAAATGGTATTATACACTATATTATACTGGAATTATATTATACACTTATATCATTATGATTTCGTTCCATTAAATATGAAATAGAAATGAAAGTAGTGTTCATGCATACGTACGGCTTACCGTCTCCATGAACAGTGCATTTCATTTCTTACCTCTAAATGTTACGTAATATTATAAATGAATGTATATACTGGATATATATGATATAAAAAACATATAAATCATGAATATAATTCTGGAGATAATGGATATTCTACCACATAAACAACTTGTAATTATAAGAAATTTATTGTTGACTCAGGTAACAAAGATCGACAAAACGACCGTTATTAACTTAAATAATTACATAATGTTCATAACATTGTAATAAGTGATATAAAAAGGATAATGAAATTAAAAATGGTTATTAATAAGGTATATATTAACTCTAGTTTATTATTCATGAGGTTAAAGAACGGTTGAGTCAAGTCAGACACGAGGTAAGGGAATTTCTTAACCCAATTTCCATTCTTTGGGTTAATCTCCTACTTTCAAATTATTTCATGATGTTATTATGTCATATCTTGTATTTGTACTTTCTTTATGTGTACTTATAATGAATACACATAATATATCTATTTTATTTTAAAAATTATATTTTTAAGGACTTCGTCTCAATCTCCTTTCATTGAGGCGTATTTGGTTTTATACACAACATTCATTTATACGGTGTATAAACCCCTTTGACTTTTATGTTTATTCAAAAGGAATCTTTTTTTTATACGAATCGTTTTACTAAACGACAAAAAGGGAATGTTTTTATTTCCGTACTTTTGCGGTGACAACGACTTCTCCGCCGCCGTGACCATTATTTGAGTTTCGGCTTCCTCTACAAGCCATCGTTTTTTAATGAAAAATAAATACAAACTTTTAACTTTCTTTTATTTTGGTTTTGAAAATGGTTTTGAAAGAATTTTTATTATATCAATGTGTTGTATTGATATCTTGTGATTGAAATCTGGAAATGTTATGTTTCCTTTATACATGTTTTATGTGATACGATTATGTTATGGTTTATGATATGTTTAAACCTATTCATATGAGGAATGCATTGGACTTAATAAGTGACGGGTGGAGCCCGCTATAGCTCCTCGATGCATCGGTAGGTCTCATGATACAACTAGACGTGGAATTGGCCAAGTCCCTTTTCCAATTTGATTTATGGTTTTGGCTGAGGCCTTAATCATTTTAGACGTCTTGGTCGAGGCCTTGAAAAAGTGTTTCAGAATGTCTGGCATTATACATTCCATCATTATGAAAGTGGTTATTGATATTTCACGTGATTATTCATCTAGTAGAATATCCATGTGAGTAAGTAATGGAAATATTTAATTTTACTTTTGCCATATTATGCTTAAGTTCAAGTTCAATAAGGCTTTTGTTTTAGTTATACATTCCCTTAAATGCTTATGTTTTCTTATGAAAGTTTCCGCTATATTGTTATCCTTACGGAGCATTTGAGCTCACCCCTTTCAATGTTTTATTTTTCCCAAGATGTGAAGAAGTGTATTATGACTGACTTGCAAGAATAGTCAGTGAGGATATGAGTGTGGACTAGGGAGACCACGTTATTGTAGATTTCATTTTTATGATGTAATGTAATGTTTATGAATGTATCTAGTGTTTCCAAGGCTACTAAACTAATCGTTCTTTCGAGACTTGATCTTTTGTGATCATGCCAATGTTATGAAGTAATGCACCGACTCTGGGTAGCTGGGGTCGGGGCGTTACAGTTAGTATCAGAGGCAGTTTAGTACTAACCTTGGAATCTAGATTTAGATAAACTCTGATTAGAGCACATAGCCCGAAGATAGACTTTGAGGATTAGTATAGAAGAACTTCCTAGAATTTTGGTATTGTAGAGATGTTGTGAGTTTTCCGAGCAATACATCCCTGTCTGGATACGAGCAGGTAGAGGCGGCTCTGGCACAGATGTACCTAGGGGTAAAACCCGAAAACACCGCTTTGAGCTAGACTCGAACAGGAATCGGTGCACGACAACGGGCCTTGCTGCACTCTTGGTTACGACACTCTCGGGGGATATGCTTAGGATAATTCTCATTTTCTTTACAAACCACTATGAAGGGTTATGAGTATATACTTTATCAAAGAAAACATTTCTTTTTATGATTATGGATTATATCCATAAATAGTTCAATTTATGTAAAGTGTTTTACAAATATAGAATTATGTATTTTAATTCATAAACTAATCTAGTTTATGACTTTGTTTAGAAATGGCGCCTAGTGGAAGGAATGGAAACTGTATCAATGCACGCACTCCGTGTAGGAATTTCCCTCCTGCTCAAGATAATTATTGTGGAGTTGGAGATACAACTGGTGCTGATCAACTTATTACCAAATTGGGACAACTCACTCAGGTTATGAATAATAACCTTACTCGTATGGAGCACCCTGATCCGCAACGTGGAGGATCAATGTTAGACCGCTTCATGAGGCAACAACCGCCAAATTTTAATGGGGGTACAAATCCATTAGTAGTTGAGAAATGGATAAACTCCTTAGAAAAAATATTCCATGCCTTGGGGAGTAGTGAAAGGGAAAAGGTTATCATGGCAGTTTACCGCCTCACTGGAGATGCTGATCAATGGTGGTCATTGATTCAAAATAAAAAGTAAGATGAAGAAGTATCAAGTATGGAATGGAGAGAGTTCAAAGATATTTTCTTAGAAAAATACTTTCCACATGACCATTGAGCAGATATGGAAAGGCAATTTCTGAGTCTGAGACAAAAGGAGGATGAGAACGTCACAAAGTATGAGGCCAACTTTACAAGGTTAGCAAGGTATGCTGCAGATTATATACGTAACCCGAGAAGTAAGATTGATCATTTCTTTGATGGGTTAAAACCATTTCTCCGTCGAGCTTTAGTATCACAATCTTTCTCAACATACGAAGATATTGTCTCGTGTGAAATCAAGACAGAAAAGGAATTTTCTAAGTCTCATGACTTTAAAGAAAAGCAAGAAAAGAAGAGAACGGTGGAACAAGGGACGGATAAAGGGAAAAAGGCAAAGAAGGATTTTCCATTATGTGATAATTGTGGGAAGAATCACCCTGGTACTTTCCTAAAAGGAATGGGAGTTTGTTATAAATGCAGAGAAAAGGGTCACCAGGCTCGTGATTGCAAGGGAAAGAAAGGGGCTATCAAAGTTGAATGCTACAATTGTATAGAAATGGGTCATTATGCAAATGAATGTCCTAAGCGTCAGGTAAACTTACCTCAGAAAAGGCCATGGGATCAAGGACAATCTTATGCTGTTACTACAGTTGATGCAGAATAATTAATGTATTGGTTCTTTTGGACTCATGGATTATATTCTGGTTATTATAATAATGTGATATATATATAAGGATTGTACTGCAGTACTTGTTGTTTCAGTAAGGTTTTAATATGATTAAGTTAATCATATTTTTAGTATGTGACAATAAGAGAAACTTTACTTTGTTTGGGGAATCTGATAAATTGATTTTGGAATTAAGAGACCTTTTAGAGAAAGTCTGGACAGAGGTATTTTGGATAACTATAAAGGTTGGAGTGGATTAAGCTGATCTTTGGATAAGTAATGTTTAAGGTTAAAAAATTTATGAAGATTATTTTTGGAATATTATGATACTATAGTTTTAGGAAAAGGACAACCTGCAGGGTGGGGAATAACCCGTCGCGTCGGACAAAGCTGCAGGAATCGAACCCACAACCATAGTGCGACAAGCCTTTATTTCCTACCACTAGCCTACAAGAAGTCCCTGGTTATTACAAAATAATTTTACTAATCTAAATGGTATGTGTTAACATTTGGAACCTTATACAATTAGGATAAATAGAATATTTTTGAGTTCCACTACCATTTGGAGTAAAAGTTGGGTTTGTGGAAAAAATTTATTAACGAATGAAAGTATACATAACAAGTATGTATATTCCCTTACGTTCTTAGTAAATCTCCTAAATAATTCCTCAACATTATAAAAAGTAACTTAAAACAAAAATGTTGTCGGTTAACTTTTCCAACTGGGGTTTCAATGCCCGTTTAACCAATCACAAGTTTGTGATTTTCTTGTGGTTAAACTTTCTCCTAATCCTGTTTTCTATAACTCTCCATCAGACCTTGATGGTTTGTTTCTCCTCCATATCCATATTTTCATAGAATCCTAGAATGGGCTATATCGGGTGACCTTTGTACTTATCTTGCTTTCTTTTAATGTTATATATTTATTTACCTTATTTCCAATGTGGGTTATCCTCAAAGGTATTTTCTCTTTTCAACCTTTTATTTTCAAGGAAAAATTTCAAATTGCGAGGACGCAATTTATTGAAGGATGAGAGAATGTAACACCCCGAGCTTCCACAATACGCTTCTCATTCAATAATGTAATAGCTTGCATTGAATGCAACTTCGAGTTCTAAAACACCGCGACTAATCAAAGTAGCCATTATGAATAGTAATAACCACTTTTTAAAATTATAGAAATTTTATATTTCAAAATGGACTTCATTTTTGTATTCGTAATATCAAAATTATCCTAAGTTGAATTTTTTGTAACTTTCTGAGAACTTCCGATTTTTTTATGAATAGTGAAAAATACTTAAAACAACCTTTTTAATCAAAATAATTTATAGTGATAAATTATACTATTTAGTGGTTTTAAAGTATAATTAGAATATATTTTTACCATTTTATCCAATGGTGTTCATTAGAATTAATTTAACATTGAAAATGGACATAAACAATTGCCAATCTTTTGATATAAATTGTTTCTTAAAAACACGCTATTTGTTGTGACAGTGGGAATTAATTATAAAATTAATTAATGAAACTTATATGTTTGGAATTTTGTAAAATAGACATCATTTTTGAATTCGGAGTATCAATTATAGATTAGGGTGAAAGTTTGGCTTTGTTCTGAAAAACTTCAATTTTTGATGAATAGTGAAACCACTAAGTGGTAGTTAAATAACTGATTTTTCATTTAAATGAAATATTACCACTTCTATGATTTTATTTTCAAAAATCTGACATACATGGTTTTCATTAAGAAGTAAAATGTGGTTCAATGAGATTAAAATAAATTTTTGGTGAATAGTAACTTTTAAGTTCTTAATCGCGATTAGAGGTAATTAGTGTAGTTTAAGGTACAAATAATGTTTTAATAATATGAGATGAGAATGAAACTTGTCCTACTCCTATTGGATGAGTCATGGACTACCAAGAAAACCCACGGGTCAACTTGGGGACCCCATGGAGCCACTTTAGTTGGAAAATGACATTAATATATATTTATTTAATGTTAAAATTAAATTGACACAAACATGAGTTGTTTTACTAAAACAGTTTTTAAATGGGTTTACACAAGTCCAACTTTTGATTATAAATATTCATTAGAAAGCTAAAAATATTTCCTACATCATAGTATTTTTTTATAATTTTTAGACATTAAATAAATTAAATTATTTATGACATCATTATGATGCGGCGATGACCTCATTATTTAATGATTTAAATAAAATGAGGAGATAATGAAAAATACAAGGCTTACACTTCTCCAAAGCCTATTGGATGAATATATTTAGAACCCTTATCACCTTATCCACGAAGTATATAAGTGTGGGACCTTTAGAATCCGAAAATCATTGTATAATAATGTAACATTTCAATCTTTCCAAAAGAGCCCCTCCTCTCCACTTATAAAAGGCCCCCACCTCTCCCACCTCATTTACACTTTCAAGCCATTTGGCTCAGCCAAACTCTGCCCAAATACTCTCCCAACTTCCCCCTCTTACTCCTAGAAGGCTCACTTTGGGCAGAACTCTTCCCAAGGAAGCCTTTGGCTCAAATCAAAAAGAGTTACCCGATTTTGAGGTAATGTCTTCTCTAATGTTGTTTTGTTTTGTTTTTCTTCTCCAACCCCCTAAACTCTTTTTATTCATTTCTTTTGTAACAACACCAGTATCCTCAACATAATAGGATGTTTTTATAAGAAGTATTCGAGCTACACTTACACACACCTACATCTAATGGTTAAAGAACATACGGTTTCTGTGGATGGCGAATTTCTTCCTCACGAAACGATGATTGATCAACACTCATATAACACCTTCAAAGGTGGCCATTAAGATGTAACTATATTTATATATGATATATATATTATGTTTATGTTTTACTTATGCTTCTGTATTTCTCATTTATGGCATACTTTATGTTTTCCATTATGGGTAAAACGCGATAATTTCATTTTAGGAAGTGCGGACTACCACCCCCTCAAAGTGATTTGAATCGTTAATGCCATATGTGGGATGTATAAAGGATGGAGTAAATGGTATTATACACTATATTATACTGGAATTATATTATACACTTATATCATTATGATTTCGTTCCATTAAATATGAAATAGAAATTAAAGTATCGTTCATGCGTACGTACGACTTACCGTCTCCATGAACGGTGCATTTCATTTCTTACCTCTAAATGTTACGTAATATTATAAATGAATGTATATACTGGATATATATGATATATATGACATCTAAATCATGAATATAATTCTGGAGATAATGGATATTCTACCACATAAACAACTTGTAATTATAAGAAATTTATTGTTGACTCAGGTAACAAAGATCGACAAAACGACCGTTATTAACTTAAATAATTACATAATGTTCATAACATTGTAATAAGTGATATAAAAAGGATAATGAAATTAAAAATGGTTCTTAATAAGGTATATATTAACTCTAGTTTATTATTCAGGAGGTTAACGAACGGTTGAGTCAAGTCAGACACAAGGTAAGGGAATTTCTTAACCCAATTTCCATTCTTTGAGTTAATCTCCTACATTCAAATTATGTCATGATGTTATTATGTCATATATTGTATTTGTACTTTCTTTATGTGTAATTATAATGAATACACATAATATATCTATTTTATTTTAAAAATTATATTTGTAAGGACTTCGTCTCAATCTCCTTTCATTGAGGCATATTTGGTTTTATACACAACATTCATTTATACGGTGTATAAACCCCTTTGACTTTTACATTTATTCAAAAGGAATCTTTTTTTTATATGAATCGTTTTAATAAATGACAAAAAGGGAATGTTTTTATTTCCATACTTTTGCGGCGACAACGACTTCTCCGCCACCGTGACCATTATTTGAGTTTCGGCTTCCTCTACAAGCCATCGTTTTTTAATGAAAAATAAATACAAAGTTTTAACTTTCTTTTATTTTGGTTTTGAAAATGGTTTTGAAAGTGTTTTTATTATATCAATGTGTTGTATTGATATCTTGTGGTTGAAATGTGGAAATTTTATGTTTCCTTTATACATGTTTTATGTGATACGATTATGTTATGGTTTATGATATGTTTAAACCTATTCATATGAGGAATGCATTTGACTTAATAAGTGACGGGTGGAGCCCGCTATAGCTCCTCGATGCATCGGTAGGTCTCATGAGACAACTAGACGTGGAATTGGCCGAGGCCCTTTCCCAATTTGATTTATGGTTTTGGCCGAGGCCTTAATCATTTTAGACGTCTTGGCCGAGGCCTTGACAAAGTGTTTCAGAATGTCTGGCATTATAAATTCCCTCATTATGAAAGTGGTTATTGATATTTCACATGATTATTCGTCTAGTAGAATATCCATGTGAGTAAGTAATGGCATTATTTTATTTTACTTTTTCCATATTATGCTGAAGTTCAAGCTCAATAAGGCTTTTTTTTAGTTATACATTTCCTTAAATGCTTATGTTTTCTTATGAATGTTTCCGCTATATTTTTATCCTTACGGAGCATTTGAGCTCACCCCTTTCAATGTTTTATTTTTCCCAGGATGTGAAGAAGTGTATTATGACTGACTTGCATGAATAGTCAGTGAGGATATGAGTGTGGACTAGGGAGACCATGTTATTGTAGTTTTCATTTTTATGATGTAATGTAATGTTTATGAATGTATCTAGTGTTTCCAAGGCTACTAAACTAATCGGTCTTTCGAGACATGATCTTTTGTGATCATGCCAATGTTATGGAGTAATGCACCGACACTGGGTAGCTGGGGTCGGGGCGTTACAAATATTATCATAACCCATTCATAAAAAGAAGGTGCATGGTTATTAAAGAACAAATCCTTAGTGTAATAATGTAAACCTATAAATATGTTTTTATATATTAAAAATATACTAATATATGAATACTTGACTAAAACCACCCAAGAAATGATTAGAAATCGGATTACCTATTAATGTGAGATAATCACCACAAAATATAAATTTTTATTAGACTATAAATAGTTAAACACAAACTTCTTATGGTAAATACATTCTAAAATTAAAATATATATGGAATTGAAAAAATAATTGAGTTTTTAGAAAAAAAGAAATTAACATTAATGTAAAAGAGGATGTTATGTGTAATTTTAAAAACTATTTTTCAAAATGTGAAGTGAAAAATCATTGAAACCCATTACATTTAAAAAAAATATTCAATAACAGGGCCATTAAAATGCATAATTTTTATCTTTTATAAATATATAGAGGAATAATAAATAAATTAAATTGAAATAAAAAACCATTTCAAATACTTTTAAAAGTACCTTTTTGAGAAATCACATTGTAAAAAAATTAATAAAACATTCTTTGAATTAAAAATTAATTTTCAAAAATTGGATTATAAAATAAAATATAATAAAATATTTGGTAGGGATAACATAATCATGGAATAATAATGTTCAATATACAACTTTATAACTGAAATAAAGAGATTTGAGTTACCAATATCCATTATGAGCAACATATCCCAAGAGGTGAGAAATATTTTTCAAAGGGATTAATTTTTAGTAATTTATATATATATATAACAATAATAGAATACCAGATAACAAAATAAATTTCGATAATGTACCCAAATTATATGAAATAAGTTCCACAGAAGGTTCATAACTCAATTAATGATAGTTGAGTTACCAAAAATATTTAAAACTGGGGAAACAACTAAATAAAAATCCACCAGAATAAAGGAACATGATGTATCCAGTAAATAAAATTAAATAAAAATATTATGATAAAAAATAAATCAATGGTAAATTAATTAACCATACATTGAAAACATGGTGCAAAAAAATATATTATGTCTCAAAAAATTAGAATTAAGACTAAGGAAACCATTATGTATTTTGAAACTTTTGAATAAAAAACACTTGAAAGATATGGATTATAATTGAAAATAAAATACCATGAATAAAATAGAAATGATTATATGATATATTAAATAGTCATTATATGCACTATATAAATGAATTATGGTGCATAATATTAAACATGTTTCAAATAGAGGAATTTGAGACAAACAAACAATACCTTGATCCTAATATGTTTTTTACTTACACAAAATGTTCTAAATAATTAAATTATATTCATTAAATACCTACCCAATAACCGTATTCATTATTTTAATCATTTTAAAAACATTTATAATCTTTTTATACATTTATTAGAAGGATTTTACCTATTTTTAACATCAGGTGTATGTAATCCTTATCGCTTTAAAATAGTTTCATAAAAGTCATATTAGCATCTTCTATTTTTCCAAATCAAATAACTATTACGTAATAAAATTTACATATATATATTTTTCAATATATTCAATATCTATATAATTTCATTTCATATAATTTTTTATTACAAACCATGAAGATAAAATCAATGATGACCATGGTTCGGTAATTCTTAATGAACAAAATTTTTTTTCTTAATTAATGATTTAAATGTTTATATAACCATAAAAGAATAAAAAAATATTTTTATAATATTTTTATAATATTATAAAATTAAATAGTCTCTCATATTTATCCATGAAAAAAATTTACTGTACTCTTCATGTTGGTGGTTAAACTAACCCAAACTTATACCTACCTTGATTAATGGACGATTCTTAGATGGTTTTGTTGTAATAACATAATAATAGAAAAATAATGAAATTGTTTTGTTTTTATTATTATGATATACTAGAATTAGAAATAATTATAAATTAAAGATAATATATATAATTTTTTACTTTGAAAAAGTATATCATTTTTCACTTAATTTGCTTATTTTAAATGATTGAATCAATGATAATCGTTTTTTTATCATAGCAATACTAGGTTCTCCAATTTTTCATAGAATAATCTTAATGATTTTATAAAAGTAATATATCCTCATTATAAAAATCTATGAACCATAAATTATGGGTGGTTATTGAAAATGAATTATGTTTCTCATGGTGGTAGTAGTTTTCAAATACACATGAAAGATGATTTTTTTCTTCTTAATGGATGGGATGGATGAATAAGAAATTATAATACCATTAATATAATAAAATTAAAGTATATAAATGATACTAATTTCATAATATGTTTATTTATAGAATAAATTATAATTAATTTAATTAATAATAAAAACTAGGCATTTGGAAATTTTCACACCAGGTACATGATGTTTCCTAGGAATTAACCTCAAAATGAAGGTTTCATGATAAATAATAGTGACCAGATGATTTTTAACATCATAGAGGTTTATTAAAGTGAAAAATTGGAATAACTTGAATAGGTAATTTTAATTATAGGTGAGTATTGAAGTGGTGGATATGTTTCCATTATATAAGAGATAAGAAGGGTAGTTTTGCGAGTAACTCTTAAATTTTTAATAATGTAAGGTTATTATTTAAGGTAAAATGGTTACAATATAGAGAAAATAGGTGTAGATATTAATTGTGGGTAAAAAATTACCTAAACCAATTTTTTTGGTATCTTCAAGTGTCTTTAGGTTTTTTTAACTCCAATCTTTTACCTTAATTTACTTTTACCTTGGTAATTAATTTCTAAACATAGTAATTAATTTTAATGAAAAATATTATGGTAGAACATTTCACTTAATTTGATACTTATTATTTCAAATTTGAAAATAATTTTATAAAATATTATTTCATAATGTGTGAAAAAGATAATTTTAAACTAAATAAACTTAATTATGTGATAAAGTATTTATTAAAATGACTTTTTTAAACATTAAATTTACATTAAAGGTAAAATTATCTTGGATGTTTATTTAATGTAATAAATTTTTTCATTATAAAAAAATATTTAATATTAGTATTTACATTCATGATAAAATTTAATCTCCCTTGAAAATACATGATTCAAAGGAAAGATCTAAAACAATTTATTATTAAAGTAACATTTTAATTTGTTCTAAAAATGTTGGACATGGGATTTAAAAGTTCAAATAATAGTTTAAAATTCATATTTTTATTCAATAAAAACATATTTTACTTCATAAAATGTTTTTTATCTTCTATGATAAGTATACATGATAATAAAATCATGAAAATTGTAACTTTCTCAAACTCTGTATTTCTCGACTAAAAATTATCCTTCTGAAAAAAGAACCCAAAATTTCATACCAAAATCATATTTATATTCTAGATCCAAATATGATTTCAATATTTTAAAACTAAACTTATAATATTTATAAATTCAATTTTTGAATAAAATAATAAAATATATTGAAAACTCATTTTTATTGTAAAATGACGTTTTCAAATATTAACTATTATTATTATCTTTTAATATCAATTATCAACAAAATTGGAGTTAAAAAACTATTAATAAAAATGTTAATTTATCATTATCAACTACATGTTTCATGAAATATAAATGAATATCATATAAAAGGAAATTTTTTAGAAATATACATTTCTAAACAATAAATGATGTTATTAGTAATTTTTAGAAAACTAATTGAATTTAATTTATATTAAAAAAGAATTTATTTTATATATTAATGTATTTAATAATTTTTTTACTCATGTTCATTTCCACTAATTCATTGGATAGGTTGTAATGTTCATACTTAAATATTTATATCTTATCTTAATAAATCAAGATTTTTTTATGTTTAGTGTTACATGTAGAGAAAGATATCAGACCCATTGATTTATTTAAAGGTATTCATATATTAAGATATTGGGGTGTTACATTCTCCCCTATTAAATAAATCTCTTACTTGAAATTTTTATTATTACTCATTGAAGAAATTAGGTGAGGGTATTCTTAACAAATTAATCCTTGGATATATAACCTCTATTATAACATTTACATTACTCTCTTAGGAAAGATTAAGTAACTAATTATTCCTAAAACAACATTAATATTTTATACAATCATACACCCAAGTATTTTTATACCCTAACCATGTATTATAAATAACATACCTTTTACAAAACCATTTTAATCCTTATGAAATTTAACCATAGTTGAGTAATATATTTCTCCAAAAAATAATTGTACCTTTATTCCTCAAATAGAACTAACCAATATTTTATAAGGTTTCATGCTAGTTGATATATATCATAATCTCAAAAAAAATATAAAAAACACAAAAAATATCATCTATTAATTTTTATTTAAATGTATAATCAATTCTATGTCTATCAGAGATATCTAACCCACTCCTCCCAAAATCAATCAACCCATTATTAGCTCAAAATCAACCATATTTTAATCCTAATAAATATCTATAAATCAATAATTTTTTCTTAAATAGTTATACCTAAACATATGACCTTGTCCTTATATCACTTTTTAAGGTCATTGATTCTATTTAATATATTTTTAAATACCTTTATAGAAAACTACTAAAGAACAATACTTTTATATCTCACATAATCCTCAAAACGTTTTAGGAAATAGAATAATTTCATTGATAAATATAACTCACTAATGATAACAAATAATAGTTTAAAGACTTAATTTCCATTAAAATAAAAATCTCACTACCATAGTAAAGACTAGGAAACTCACATGTTTCCCTCATAACAAGAATATAATTAAATATTTAACCATTTATGTATGCTCCCTTTTTTGAGTTATAGGACATATTGGTTTATGGATACATAACTTTCTATGATTTATTTGTATGATTTTGTTTCAACAAAATAATAACACCAAAATTATTATGAAAAAATAAAAAATACAAATTAACACTCTAAATATTTCTTCCCTTCTAAAACATTTTTTTAACATATGATGCTTTCGGATCAACATATGACTCTCTTGGTTAAATCCTTGGTTATCCAGAGTCATATTTATATTTGGTTATCTGACCTAATTAGCTAACATCATTATTAAATCCTTCATAATGGTTTTTAAAGAATATGTTATTAACTGAATCATTTCCCAAGGAGTGTCTATCATGGTGAACAGTCTTAGTCCCACTCATTGTACAACCGAAGGAATATTAATTCAAGTATTATATAAACTTTTTTGAGGTGATTACCCCAATTTTCTTTTGTTCGACAGTCAATTCCACATGATAATATCCAGATAGGTTTGTATTTGAGGAATAACCCCACAATTTCTATTTTATGAAAACATCATGATGTTATCAAATATAGACTTATTCTTATGTTTTTCACTAAATTCCACTCATCCTTATCCCTAAATAAAATTTTCATTATGGTCAAATAATTAAATCATATAATATTGTAAATTTTCATTTATACCTTTTAAATTTAGAAATAAAAATTAACTTATCAATCATTAAATTATCATAAAATAACTTGATCTTAAAATTTATCCAAACATTTCCATTGATGCCAATTATGTGTCCCTGAACTTCCACACTCAGATACAGCTTCATCAACATATACTTTACATACTCATTTTTATACCATGTGAAAAAATCATGGATATGACTATACTTAATTACAAAATAAAAATTGATTATTTCATCTCTAACATCACAATTATCATTAAAGGTTAAGAGCTTTAGAGAATTAGGTAAAAACATAAACATATAAATATCATCTACTTTTCATCAAATAGTCATTTTTTCAATATATATTAAACAACATAATACATAATGGGTATTAAATATCTCCCATAATTCATTCAAGCAATCTATACTTCTAAACATGTCACATGTACTACATTACATCATAACCTAGGTAATGTAATAAAAATAAATTGGTGATATCAAAGGCTCAGTAAGGGAAATATATAACTCAAGTTGTAAAAAAACATAATCATGGTATACATAATATATAAATAAAAAATAATCAGAATAATTTCATATTAAACTAAAAATAAGAGCATACTATATATGTGATAATAAATGAAAATATACATATAAAAAATATTGACCACATAATAAAGGAATACATGATTTTGGACAAAAAAACATTTTTTATAGCCTGACACCAAGTCATTTTCCAATCATGTGAAAATCCATAGACTAATACCCAATGGATTTTTTCTCATGATACCTATTGATACATTGAGTTCTATATAATTCTAGGCCCCACCCATTACCTAATTAAGTAAAATTAATTCAATATATGATTCAAAAAGTCCTTTCATACCATTCCCTAATTAACCCTTATCAGAATAAAAACATAGATATTTGTATAATGTAGAATATGGAATATCAAAACATGATCAACCAGTTTTGGTAGTCAATATCATCAATAATGTCTATACTTTTACCAATGTCAATAAAAGAGATAACATGAATATAGCCCATCCAATATAATAAGGTTAATAATCATAGAATACATATACCATTTTATAATAAATTTTTATATTGAAATAACAATATACTATAAGCCAATACATGTCCCCATATCGATATAATAACAGTCTTTGAAGGTGAACATCATCCAATATAAATTATGTAAAAGATGGTACTCACATCTTATAATGAAATGGGTATATATATAATTCAATACTATAATAATTTGATCACAATACATCTATATAAATAATTTTGATGTATGAAAATGAAAATATCCTTAATGTAATAAATGAAACCTATGAGTATGTTGACATAGATTAAAACAATCCTGTTAAAATAATTCTTGAATGCTACTACCAAATAAGCGATCGAGAATTGGATTGTTTGGTACCATGAGTTAATTATCCAAAAATATAAATATATATTAAAGTATAACTAGTGAAACATAAACCCTATTAGGGTAAATATTTTTGAAAATGAAAAGGGAAATAAAAGTGAAAGCTTAAAATATTTTTTAGAGAATATTTTTTATATTAACATAAAAGAGGATTTTAAGGGTCCCTTCCAAATAAGTTTTTCAAATGATGAAGTAAAAAATACTTGAAAACCAATAATTTTAAAATTAATATTATATAATAGGTATTTGAAAATTTATAAGGTTTATCTTTGAAAAATATGTAGAGGAAGAAAAAACAAATGAAAGTAAAATGAAAATACCTTTTAATGTTTTGAGAAAAACCTTTGTTCAAAACACACATTATAAAAATGGTAATAAAAACTTATTTTAATAAGAAAATTATTTTAACAAAGTGTATTATAGAATACCCTATAAAAAATATTAGGGGATTATAACTTAATTAGGTAAAAAAAATGTTCAATATTAAACCTTTTATATCAAATAAGTAGATTTGAGTTAAAAATATCCCTTACAACCAACATATCCCAAGAACTAAAAAGTATTGGTTAAATAGTTTATGTGGTCAGATTTTATATCTCTTGTAAAAATTAAAGAATACCAGATAAAATAATAAAATAAAATACTTTTCCCAAATTATCTGAAATAATTTCAAAAGAGTGATCGTAACTCAATGAATAAATGTTGAGTTACAAAAACAATTTACTATTTGGGACCAACTAAATCAATCACCACTTGAATAGGGGAATTTGATTTATATATTAAGTCTTGTGAACCAAAAATAGTCTGATAAAAATATATCCATGTTTCTTGAAGACACCATACAGAGAAAACATGGTTCTTAAAATGTATTATGTCTCTGAGAATCAGAATTGAAACCAAAAAAACCCTTGAGGATTTAGAAATTTTTGAATCATAACCCATTGAATGAGAGGGATTGAAATTTAAATTAAAATAACATGATTAAAATATAATTTATGATATGATAACACAAAAAGTTATTATATACACCAAATAAACTAATTAAGACTCATAAAACCAAACATGTCTTAAATAGAGGAATTTTAGATGAAAATCCCTTAACCTGGTTCTCATTCATTCTAAAATTGCACCAAATTTCCTGAATAATTAAAGTGATTTCATAAAATACAAACCCAATAAAATTATTCTTAATTAAAACCATTTATACTTCTCATTTGTAATCATTAAATATAAATATGAGCTCGTACTTACCTATTTTCAACACTGGGTGTAAGTAATCCTTATCACTTTGAACATGTTTTGTAGAAGTCGTATCTATATCTATTATTTTTCAAAATTTCATTACTATTAGATAATATAAGGTAATTTAATTGATGTTTGAATATATTTTAAAAATATATAATTTCATTTATTTTCATTTATTATTATGAACCATTATGATTAAATTGATGATGATCATGTTTTGATGATTCTAAATGAACAAAAGGTATTTTCATAATTATTGAGTTATATGTTGATATAAACTTTCTAGGGAAAAAATATTTAAATATTTTTATCATATTATATTAATAAATAATTTATCATATTCATCCATTTAATAAATTTATATTATTATTCATCTAGGTGGTTAAACTATCCCAAACATGAACCCACCATGATTAATAGATTGTTATGAGACTATATGGTTATAATATAATTATACCAAAAATATAATGAAATTATTTAATGTTTAATAGTTTGAGACATCATAATTTCAAAAAATTATATAGATAATATAATTTATATAAATTCATTACTTTGAAAAAATATTTCATTTTCCTCTGAGTTTTCTCATTTTAAATAATTGAATTAATGATAATCATTTATTGATAATATCATTAATAGGTTCTCCAATTTGATAATATAGAACATTAATGATTTCATAAACATAAAATTTCCAAATTATACTATTCTAGTAACCATAAATTATGGGTGGTGATTAAAAATGAATTTTATTGCTTGTGGTAGAGACAGACTCCACATACACATAAATGACGATTTTGTGCATATTAATGGATGGTATAGGTGAATACACAGTGATAATACCCTTAATATAATAACATTATATCATATAAGTGATAATAATATCATTATATTAGTAGGGATATAATAAATAAGAATGAATTTAATTAAAAATAAAATCTAATTAGTTGATAATACTCACACTAGGTACTTGAATTTTCCTTTAAAAATTCCTTGGAAATGAAGGTCTTATGCTAACTAGTGGTGATTATAATATTTTTTAAGTGGAATATGTTAAAATAAGGAAGATTATTTGAATATATTTAATAGGTAATTAAAATTATAGGTGAGGCTTTAAGTGGTGTAGATGTTACCATTTTATATGTGAGGAGAAGGGAAGTTGTGGGAGTAGCCCTTACATTTGAAATAATGTCACATTACTCATTAAGGTTCAATGGATAAAAAATTGAAAAAATAGGTGGGGATAGTGATTTAAGTCAAAACACACCTCAAAAAATCCTTTTTTATATACCTTTGAGTGTTCTAGGGCTTCTTGTTTTAACTTTTATCTTTTATCCTAAATTACTTTTTCCTTACTAATTAATTTATAACCTTTGTAACTCATTTTAATGAAAAGGATTAATATTTAAAAATTTACCTAATTTCATAATTCTCATTTTAAAATTTAAAATAATTATATCCAATAAAATTTTAAAAGGTTTGAAAAGTTAATTTTAATATAAATACACTTCGATAAATAATAGTTTCTTTAGAAAAATTATGTTTTTATACATTAAATTTAAATATAATATAAAATTATTTTGGATATTGATTTACTGAAATTTATTTATTTATTATGAATCATTTATATGGTTTTATGATTTCAAGGCAATACAACACCAAATAACCCTTGAAAACCCTTCTTTCAAGAAAATATTAAAAACAATTTCTTTTATTAAAGTAAAATTTTAATTAACTCTAAAAATATCATAAATAGGATCTATAAGTTCAAATAAAATTTTAAAATGTATAAATTTATGTCACGACCCGACCTCGGGGCCCGTGCCGTACTACCCCAAGCCCGCCTTCCATAGGCCAGGGGCTGGCGACTAGCACCAAGGCATAAAATCCCAGTAAACAGGGAAGGCATTGCCTTTATAAGTAACAACCACACAGAGTCAGCAAGCGGAAAGTAAAGTGCAGAAAAGTAAAGGGGCCGGAAATACAAGCCCAACTGTAAAGTACAACTGAAAAGTAAAGTACAACAACTGAAGAAAAGACGGCGGCCTCGTGTCGTCCACTGGCAATCCCACCTGAAGGGTGGGTACAGATAGCCTCCAGGCTCCTCGGGTCCCACGTCCGCTCCGAGCACGTCCCGCCCAGTGGTCCACCTCCAGCTACCGTCCTGCTCCACGCCCCAACCGTGATCAGCGCTGTCCGTCGTCTGCAACCAACACAACAAGGTGCGGGCATAGCCCGTGCAGGGGTGAGTACAAGCTACTCAGTAAGGACCCCGAGACCCCCGAAGGTCTCCCGAAATCCACAAAGGATATAGCACAAAAGAAAGATGCAATCACGAAGTAACATCTGACTCGACTTAGGTATATGCCCATACATATACCTAAGTCCCCATTTCTAGCTCTGCTCACGAGCTCAAGAACAACTCAATCCACAAAGGAAAGCAAGACTCAAATCCACAAGGAGAGTAAACAGTAAATCCACATAGGATAGTTCAACACAATCCACAAAGGAGAGTAACATAAGATTCAGCTCAACCATGTATACTTTTTCAGATGACGTCAAAGACGATCACTGATCCGTCTAAGTCGTCGGACCCACGAAGGATCGATAGGTACTAACCCCCGCAGAAGACCCACACAGGATCGGGCTCACACAGAACCTGTAGGCAGTGGCTCACACAGAACCGGTAGTAAGGACCCACATAGGATCGGGCTCACACAGAACCTGTAGCACTGATCCACGTAGGATCGCTGAGTGCAGTAGTCGACGCAGTCCACTGAGGATCTCTGCACAGTCGTCGCCGCAGTCCACGAAGGATCTCTGCTCTGTCGTCGTCGCAGTCCACTGAGGATCTCTGCTCTGCCGTCGTCGTAGTCCACGGAGGATCTCTGCTCTGCCGTTGTCGCAGTCCACGGAGGATCTCTGCTCTGTCGTCGAAGTCACAGCCAGCGCTAGGGTTCCCGCACATAGCGAGCTCGTTTAGGAGGGTCCGCTCCACAAGCCGAGAGGCTGATACATCAACTGACACGTAGTCCGAAGTTGATGTATCCAAAAGTTCCGTATCGACAACAGGATCTCAACGCGACAGACGGCGCGTCAATCGGACGCCCGGTCTGAGAGTTATTGGCATTTTCGTCCCAGGGGCCCGGTTGGTTTTTAGGGCAAAACCGACCCGACCGTACTCCGCCTGTATCCGATCCTCGGGCGGAGTATGCCAAAAGTTCCGTCTCATTTAGAGGAAACTACCACAGCTGACGGTACGTCGTTCGGACGTCCGTAGCTCAAGTTATGAGCGTTTCCGCTCCGAGGGCCTGGTTGGTTTCGTGTACGAACCAACCCGGCCGAACCCAAAGTCTTCCGAAACCTTGAGTATAATATACCGAAACGACCGTCTCGATCCAAGGATCGCGTAGCCGCTGACGGTTTGTCAATCGGAGGTCCCAGGCCCAAGATATGGGCAAAAGACCGAAGAGGGCCCGAAACGGGGGTTCTGGGCCCGGGGCGACCCGGCCCGAACCCCCCCTGGGTCGGCCGAACCGGGTCGGCCCGACCCGGCCCGACCTGGCTAGGCCGGGTCCGGTCCGGCCTGGGCGCGGCCCGACCGACCGGACCGGCCAGCTCGGCCTCGGCCGGGCGGCCGAGTGAGCCGCCGTGGGTCAAACCCGCGGCTTTGGAGAAACGCGGCCCGCGCGGGCCGCGTGCTGGAAGGCCGGACCGCGGACGCGGTCCGGCGGTTCGCCGCCACCGCGGCTCGGCCGCGGCGGACTCCTCCGGCGGCGCGCCGGGCGCCGCCGCGCCGGCGACCCGCGCCGCCGCCGCCTTCCGCGGGCCGCCGGAGTTGCTCCGGTGGCCCGTTTTGCCTCCCGTCTGCGCCGATGCTCCTCCCGGGGGCCGATCTTCACTGCGGGAACAACAGATCGCCCCTGCCGCGCGGTTCGTCGTCGTCCGTCATATCCGCACAACAAAAGAGATCGGCGGAGGGTTGCCGGGTCTTGTTCGTTAGACCCGCACCCTCCGCGTTAGTCATAATCAACGGGAGGAAAGGCTACAACAATTTTTAATCAAAGATAAAAATTGTTCACTCCTTTTCTTTTAAACGGCATTTCAATTTTTAATTAATTGAAATTATTCATGCCGGTTCTTTATTTAAAAGAAATAAGAACACGGGAATGAATCATCAAGGAAAATAAACCCCTACCTTGTCGTCGTCGTCGGACGAGAGGTCGTCGCGGAATCGCTCGTCGCGGAAGAAGGGGGGATCGTTGCGTCGTCGCGGTATCCGGCGTCGCGTCGCCAAACTCCGGATCAAGAACAAACGGATTTAATTAATTAAATCCGTTGCCATGAAATTAAAAAAAAGGAGAATTAACGATCCGGTTCTTACCTTAGTTGCCGAACGAGGATCGGCTGCGGAAGAAGAGGCGTCGCCGAAGAACGTCGCGGGTAAAGCTCGTCGACGTCGCAGATCTAGGTGTGCGTCGTCGAATTCCGGTCGCCGGCGTTCTTCGCGTTCTTCGCGTTCTTCGCGTTCTTCGCGGAGAGGGTGGAGGCTCAGAGGAATTGCACAACGATAGCAATCCTCCAAAATAGACAAGTTTTTCTATTTTATTATTTTGCCAACAAACGTAAAAACGCATAAGTAACGACCCATTTAATTCGTTGAATTAATTCAACGAATGAAACAGCCCATTTAATTCACGAAATAAACCGCCCAATTAAATGGTCTGTTAAGAATTAAAGAAAACGCGTCGGTTGACTTTTTAGTTACTTTGACGGGTTTTCGCGGGTGCGTTACTTAGCGAAAGAAACGGCGGGGCTCGTGCGGGCCCCACCTCACAAATATCCTACCAAGGGGGTAGGATATTTCTGGATAGCATCCTATCCAGTTCAACTCAGTTCAAGCCGCCCTTAAGTGGCTTCAAGTGGCTTCCAAGCAGCTTAAGTGAAATAAAATAAAGTTGTCGCACAAACTTTATTTTATTTCTGACTTAAAGCCGCAAAATTTAAAAACCACGTCTGAGCAAACACAACTCCGGAAGAGGCGTTTCTAAGAAAATACCGGCGCTGCAATTTCATCGGTGCCCTCAGAATTCGATTCCGGGCACCGGTTCAAAAGATAGAAAAACCCGCTCGTCCGTTCACTGAACGTACCCGAGCCAATCTTCGGAAATTGATTCCGGGCACACCGGGCCTCGGAATCAGGTGCCGTCTAAAGCTGCGCTATTGTAAAATTCCAAAGAAAATTAAGAAAAAAAATTTCCTTGAAATTTGCGGGTCTTTACATTACTCCCACCTCAGGGCTTTACGTCCCCGTAAAGATACATCAAAAAGTAGGGGAACAAATGGGGGTACTGAGCACGCATCTGAGCCTCCCGCTCCCAAGTGCTCTCCTGGAGGTTCTCGTGCTGCCATCTGACGTGCACAAGAGGAATCGACCGCCCACGTAGGACCCGCTCCTGTCGATCCTCGATCTCCACTGGGACCTCCGCAAAAGTCGCCCCATCGTCCACGTCCAGCTCCCCAAAGTCGATAACGTGCGTCGGGTCGTGCACGTATCTCCTCAGCTGAGACACGTGAAAGACGTCGTGCACCCGGTGCAACTGAGGTGGTAGAGCTAGGCGATAAGCCACCTCTCCTATCCTGCTGAGGACCTGGAAAGGCCCGATGAAGCGTGGAGACAACTTGCCGCCTCGGCCAAATCTCCGTAAACCACGTCGAGGTGAGACACGCAAAAAGATGTGGTCGCCGTCCTCGAACTCTAGTGGCCTCCGCCTCCTGTCAGCATATGACTTCTGCCGGCTCTGAGCTGTCCTCATCCTCTCCTGGATGATCTGGACCTTCTCTGTCGTGGCTCGGACCATCTCTGGTCCCACGAGTGCTGACTCCCCAGGGTCTGTCCAGCACAATGGTGATCTGTAGGGTCTGCCGTACAACGCCTCGTATGGTGCCATCCCGATGGTGGAGTGGTAGCTGTTGTTGTACGCGAACTCTACCAAGGGTAGGTGGTCCTCCCAGCTGCGACCAAAGTCGAGAACACATGCACGGAACATGTCCTCGAGTGTCTGTATGGTCCTCTCCATCTGACCATCCGTCTGAGGGTGGAAGGCTGTGCTCAGATGGAGCCGCGTCCCGAACGCCTCCTGCAACCCCTTCCAAAGCCGGGAAGTGAAACGAGCATCTCGATCGGAGACGATAGACGATGGCACACCGTGAAGCCGTACGATCTCCTGGACGTAAAGACGTCCCAAGCTCTCCACTGAGCCCTGCTCTCTGATGGGTAAGAAGTGTGCCGACTTGGTGAGTCGGTCGACAATCACCCAAATGGAGTCGTGACCTCTGGAAGTGCGTGGAAGTCCAGTCACGAAGTCCATAGATATGTCGTCCCACTTCCACTCCGGGACCTCCAAGGGCTGTACCAAGCCTGCTGGTACCTGATGCTCTGCCTTCACCTGCTGGCAGGTGAGGCATCGTGAAACGAACTCTGCCACAGCTTTCTTCATGCCCGGCCACCAGTGCTGTCGTCTGAGATCCTGGTACATCTTCGCCACTCCGGGATGTACCGCCAAGGGAGAAGTGTGAAACTCTCTCAGAACCTCCTCTCGTAAAGCGACTGGTACGAAGGTACGTCCTCTAAAAAGGATGTCGTGCTCTGCTCCAAGGGAGAAACCATCAGGCGCCTGACCTGAGGATATCAGTGCACGCCGGGTCTCACAGTCAGCGTCCCTACGCTGAGCCTCTCTGACCCGCTGTAGAAGTGGAGGAGAGACTGTGAGAGACTGAAGAAAGGCTGCTCCGTCTCTATCCACGAAGGATATCCGTAAGAAGGCTAGCTGCTCCGTCGCCTCCTCAAGGAGCTGAATGCCCGTCCTCCTGCTGAGGGCATCGGCTGCCACGTTCCCCTTCCCAGGAGTATAGACTATCTCAAAGTCATAGTCCTGGAGGAACTCAAGCCATCTCCGCTGTCTCAGGTTCAGGTCCTTCTGAGAGAAGATATACCTGAGACTCTGGTGGTCAGAAAAGACTGTGAAGCGCTCGCCCATCAGGTAGTGCCGCCAAGTCTTCAGAGTGAAGACCACTGCTGCCAACTCCAGGTCATGAGTGGCGTAGTTCTGCTCATGCGGCCTCAACTGACGTGATCCGTAGGCGATCACGGCCCGCTCCTGCATCAGGACGCACCCGAGTCCAGTCCCTGAAGAATCGCAGTAAACTACGTATCCAACTCCCTCCTCAGGCAACCTCAAGATAGGTGCGCTGGTCAATCTCTGTCTCAGCTCCTGGAAGCTCTGCTGACATCTGTCTGACCACACGAAGGGTTTCCCCTTCTTCGTCAAAGCTGAGAGTGGTGCCGCAACTCTGGAGAAGTCTGGCACGAATCTCCGATAGTATCCCTCTAGGCCCAAGAAGCTCCGCACCTCTGTCACGCTCCTGGGTGGCTCCCAAGCTAGCACTGCCTCGATCTTCGCGGGATCCACTGCAACTCCCGCCTCAGAAATGACGTGCCCCAAGAAATGGACCTCACGTAACCAGAACTGGCATTTTGAGAGCTTTCCATAAAGCTGGTGCTCTCGGAGTGTGTCTAGCACAACTCGCAGGTGGTAGGCATGCTCCTCCTCAGTCGTCGAGTATACCAAAATGTCGTCAATGAAGACCACGACAAATCGGTCGAGGTATGGCTGGAAGATCCTGTTCATGAGGCTCATGAACACTGCTGGAGCATTGGTTACGCCGAACGGCATAACCAAGAACTCATAATGGCCATACCGACACCTGAAGGCCGTCTTCTGCACGTCCTCGTCTCGAACTCTGAGCTGATGATAGCCTGACCGGAGGTCTATCTTCGAGAACCACCGCGCTCCCTTGAGCTGATCGAAGAGGTCATAAATCCGTGGCAGCGGATACTTGTTCCTCACTGTCACCTAGTTCAGGCGACGATAGTCGACACATAGTCGCAAGCTCCTGTCCGCCTTCTTGGCGAACAAAATCGGGGAAGCCCAGGGTGAAACACTGGGTCGGATAAACCCCTTGCTCTGCAAGTCCTCCAACTGTACCCGCAGCTCCCGAAGCTCGGCGGGGGCCATCCGATATGCTGGAGTAGATATCGGGGCTGTCCCGGGGTACAAGTCGATGTAAAAGTCTACCTCTCTACGAGGAGGTAGCCCTGGAATGTCGTCGGGAAAGACGTCCACGTACTGGTCCACCACTGTAGGAAAAGCTGGACTCCGCACGTCCACTGCTCCTAGGATGAGGCTAGCCAACTGATGAGAGATGGGCTGCACTCTCCTCCGCGGAAGTCCATCCTGTGCTGCAAAGGTTCCCTTCTCGCCGGTGAAGGTAAACCTGCTCCCGTCGGTGCGAACACATCGCACCTTGCGCCTAAAACAGTCGATCTGGGCATGAACCGTGGATAGCCAATCCATGCCCAAGATGACGTCGTAAGGCCTCGACGCCGCTACAAGGAGATCCCAGCCGAAGCTCTCGCCTCCGAGAGTAAGCTCACACTGCCGGCACCAGTGCGTAATCGTCGAGTCTGCTCCCGTAGGAGTCTCTAGCAGTAAGGATCGAGCCAACGGCTCAGTCGGAATCTCCGAGCTCCGAACAAGGGCAGAGGCTATGAAAGAGTGACTCGCTCCTGTGTCTATAAGTACTGCAGCAAGGGTGGAATAGACACAGATCGTACCTCGAATCATCTCTGGCATGTCGGGGTCGTAGGCCTCCACTGCCTGGAGCTGGGCCTGTCTCTGCTCGCCAGCTCCCTGTGGTCGAGGTGGCCCTCCTGGTGGTGGTGGGGGTAGAGCCTGGAAGCGTCGCCCACCACCCGCTGCTCGGCCAGCTCCCCTGCCTCGTCCGCCTCCTCCCTGCGGACCGCCACGGTCGACCCTCTGCCTCTGCCTGGGTGGCCCCTCCACCGTCTGATGCTCCTCTGGTCGGCGAGTCGGGCAATCACGAGCCATGTGACCCTGCCCGCCGCAGGAGTAGCACAGCCTGCCTCTCGGAAGGCTGGCACTCCGCTGTGTGCCCTGCACTGCTGAGCCGGTGTCCTGAGGCCGTCTGCGTGGGGGTCTGGTCTGCCTGGACCCGAGAGTCATCCGTCGGCTACCTGCTGCCGAAGACTCAGCTACCTGCCGCCCTGCTCTAGGTCTCGCCGCTGAAGAAGGCTCTGCCAGGAAGCTCTCGATCAGGAGGGCTCGCTCCAACACTCCCGCCTGGGTCGGAATGCTGAGGGAGACCAGCGACGCCCGAATCTCCTGTCGCAAGCCCTGCTCGAAGGTCCGGGCCCGGAAGAATGGGTCACGTACCATGTCGGTCGAGTAGCGAGATAGGTCAGTGAACCTCGCCGCATACTGAGCGACCGTCATGCTGCCCTGGCGCAGCTGGAGAAGCTCCTGGATGCGCACCGCTCGGAGGGTGGCCGGGACGAACTCAGAGCGGAAGAGGCTCTCGAAGTCCGTCCAGAGCAAGGATGCCTCATCGTGAACCTGGAGCATCAGGCTCCACCATCGTCCTGCCGCCACCTGCAGGAGGCTCGCTGCGAGAATCACCATGAGATCCGCTGGTGTCCTCACTAGCCTAAAGGTCCGTACCACCGCCTCTAGCCAGTCCTCGGCGGCCTGGGGGTCCGCCTCACCGCGAAACCTGGGCGGTCGCTGGCTCTGGAACTCATGCAGTGCCCTGAGGCGACGTGCATCGTCAACGTCTGGTACTGGCAGCATCGGTGGCTCGGCGGGTAAAGCTACCGCCGGTGCCACTGCTGGAAAAGGGCCCTGCACTGAGGCCTCGTCGCTCGGTGGGCTGCCGTCGCGCCCTACACTCGGAACCCTAGCTGGCTGTCGTCGCGGGGCCATCCTGAAAAGGAGAACAAGAGCACCACAGTCAGAACAGTATACCTGGTGAGCTGGCACAAGTAATCACAAGGAAAACTTGAGACTTTCATAAAGTAGATCAGTATACCCGGTGAGCTGACACAAGTAATCACAAAGAAAACTTGAAACACACACGCAATCAATGTTTTCATGCATTAAGTCGGAAATCAGGAGTCAGGGTCCTGGTGTATGCATACGTCGGCCGCCGCACCAACACTGGGCTCCCTGAACTGATAACCACACTCAATACACTAAACACTATTGCTTCATATAGAAAGAAAGGACGATCAGAGTCTGCGGTAGAACCGACCACCTTTGATACCAATTTGTCACGACCCGACCTCGGGGCCCGTGCCGTACTACCCCAAGCCCCCCTTCCATAGGCCAGGGGCTGGCGACTAGCACCAAGGCATAAAATCCCAGTAAACAGGGAAGGCATTGCCTTTATAAGTAACAACCACACAGAGTCAGCAAGCGGAAAGTAAAGTGCAGAAAAGTAAAGGGGCCGGAAATACAAGCCCAACTGTAAAGTACAACTAAAAAGTAAAGTACAACAACTGAAGAAAAGACGGCGGCCTCGTGTCGTCCACTGGCAATCCCACCTGAAGGGTGGGTACAGATAGCCTCCAGGCTCCTCGGGTCCCACGTCCGCTCCGAGCACGTCCCGCCCAGTGGTCCACCTCCAGCTACCGTCCTGCTCCACGCCCCAACCGTGATCAGCGCTGTCCGTCGTCTGCAACCAACACAACAAGGTGCGGGCATAGCCCGTGCAGGGGTGAGTACAAGCTACTCAGTAAGGACCCCGAGACCCCCGAAGGTCTCCCGAAATCCACAAAGGATATAGCACAAAAGAAAGATGCAATCACGAAGTAACATCTGACTCGACTTAGGTATATGCCCATACATATACCTAAGTCCCCATTTCTAGCTCTGCTCACGAGCTCAAGAACAACTCAATCCACAAAGGAAAGCAAGACTCAAATCCACAAGGAGAGTAAACAGTAAATCCACATAGGATAGTTCAACACAATCCACAAAGGAGAGTAACATAAGATTCAGCTCAACCATGTATACTTTTTCAGATGACGTCAAAGACGATCACTGATCCGTCTAAGTCGTCGGACCCACGAAGGATCGATAGGTACTAACCCCCGCAGAAGACCCACACAGGATCGGGCTCACACAGAACCTGTAGGCAGTGGCTCACACAGAACCGGTAGTAAGGACCCACATAGGATCGGGCTCACACAGAACCTGTAGCACTGATCCACGTAGGATCGCTGAGTGCAGTAGTCGACGCAGTCCACTGAGGATCTCTGCACAGTCGTCGCCGCAGTCCACGAAGGATCTCTGCTCTGCCGTCGTCGCAGTCCACTGAGGATCTCTGCTCTGCCGTCGTCGTAGTCCACGGAGGATCTCTGCTCTGCCGTTGTCGCAGTCCACGGAGGATCTCTGCTCTGTCGTCGAAGTCACAGCCAGCGCTAGGGTTCCCGCACATAGCGAGCTCGTTTAGGAGGGTCCGCTCCACAAGCCGAGAGGCTGATACATCAACTGACACGTAGTCCGAAGTTGATGTATCCAAAAGTTCCGTATCGACAACAGGATCTCAACGCGACAGACGGCGCGTCAATCGGACGCCCGGTCTGAGAGTTATTGGCATTTTCGTCCCAGGGGCCCGGTTGGTTTTTAGGGAAAAACCGACCCGACCGTACTCCGCCTGTATCCGATCCTCGGGCGGAGTATGCCAAAAGTTCCGTCTCATTTAGAGGAAACTACCACAGCTGACGGTACGTCGTTCGGACGTCCGTAGCTCAAGTTATGAGCGTTTCCGCTCCGAGGGCCCGGTTGGTTTCGTGTACGAACCAACCCGGCCGAACCCAAAGTCTTCCGAAACCTTGAGTATAATATACCGAAACGACCGTCTCGATCCAAGGATCGCGTAGCCGCTGACGGTTTGTCAATCGGAGGTCCCAGGCCCAAGATATGGGCAAAAGACCGAAGAGGGCCCGAAACGGGGGTTCTGGGCCCGGGGCGACCCGGCCCGAACCCCCCCTGGGTCGGCCGAACCGGGTCGGCCCGACCCGGCCCGACCTGGCTAGGCCGGGTCCGGTCCGGCCTGGGCGCGGCCCGGCCGACCGGACCGGCCAGCTCGGCCTCGGCCGAGCGGCCGAGTGAGCCGCCGTGGGTCAAACCCGCGGCTTTGGAGAAACGCGGCCCGCGCGGGCCGCGTGCTGGAGGGCCGGACCGCGGACGCGGTCCGGCGGTTCGCCGCCGCCGCGGCTCGGCCGCGGCGGACTCCTCCGGCGGCGCGCCGGGCGCCGCCGCCACCTTCCGCGGGCCGCCGGAGTTGCTCCGGTGGCCCGTTTTGCCTCCCGTCTGCGCCGATGCTCCTCCCGGGGGCCGATCTTCACTGCGGGAACAACAGATCGCCCCTGCCGCGCGGTTCGTCGTCGTCCGTCATATCCGCACAACAAAAGAGATCGGCGGAGGGTTGCCGGGTCTTGTTCGTTAGACCCGCACCCTCCGCGTTAGTCATAATCAACGGGAGGAAAGGCTACAACAATTTTTAATCAAAGATAAAAATTGTTCACTCCTTTTCTTTTAAACGGCATTTCAATTTTTAATTAATTGAAATTATTCATGCCGGTTCTTTATTTAAAAGAAATAAGAACACGGGAATGAATCATCAAGGAAAATAAACCCCTACCTTGTCGTCGTCGTCGGACGAGAGGTCGTTGCGGAATCGCTCGTCGCGGAAGAAGGGGGGATCGTTGCGTCGTCGCGGTATCCGGCGTCGCGTCGCCAAACTCCGGATCAAGAACAAACGGATTTAATTAATTAAATCTGTTGCCATGAAATTAAAAAAAAGGAGAATTAACGATCCGGTTCTTACCTTAGTTGCCGAACGAGGATCGGCTGCGAAAGAAGAGGCGTCGCCGAAGAACGTCGCGGGTAAAGCTCGTCGACGTCGCAGATCTAGGTGTGCGTCGTCGAATTCCGGTCGTCGGCGTTCTTCGCGTTCTTCGCGTTCTTCGCGTTCTTCGCGGAGAGGGTGGAGGCTCAGAGGAATTGCACAACGATAGCAATCCTCCAAAATAGACAAGTTTGTCTATTTTATTATTTTGCCAACAAACGTAAAACGCATAAGTAACGACCCATTTAATTCGTTGAATTAATTCAACGAATGAAACAGCCCATTTAATTCACGAAATAAACCGCCCAATTAAATGGTCTGTTAAGAATTAAAGAAAACGCGTCGGTTGACTTTTTAGTTACTTTGACGGGTTTTCGCGGGTGCGTTACTTAGCGAAAGAAACGGCGGGGCTCGTGCGGGCCCCACCTCACAAATATCCTACCAAGGGGGTAGGATATTTCTGGATAGCATCCTATCCAGTTCAACTCAGTTCAAGCCGCCCTTAAGTGGCTTCAAGTGGCTTCCAAGCAGCTTAAGTGAAATAAAATAAAGTTGTCGCACAAACTTTATTTTATTTCTGACTTAAAGCCGCAAAATTTAAAAACCACGTCTGAGCAAACACAACTCCGGAAGAGGCGTTTCTAAGAAAATACCGGCGCTGCAATTTCATCGGTGCCCTCAGAATTCGATTCCGGGCACCGGTTCAAAAGATAGAAAAACCCGCTCGTCCGTTCACTAAACGTACCCGAGCCAATCTTCGGAAATTGATTCCGGGCACACCGGGCCTCGGAATCAGGTGCCGTCTGAAGCTGCGCTCTTGTAAAATTCCAAAGAAAATTAAGAAAAAAAATTTCCTTGAAATTTGCGGGTCTTTACAATTTATTCCTTAAACACATATTTTATTTCTTAAAATATTTTTTAAAATTTTTAGATATTCGTCCATGAAGATAAAATCATAAACATTAAAACATTCGCAAACACTGTATTTTTGACTAAAAATCAATATTTTTGGAAAAACGAAACATTTCATCTTAAGAAAATATTTTTTACTATAAATAAAACAATTTATATATATATATTTTAAAATTAATCTTTTAGTAATTATAAATTCAATTTTTTTAACAAAATCTTAAAATATAACGAAAAACTATTTTTATTAGAAAATGTCATTTTCAAATATAAACTATTATTATTATTATTTCATGTAATTTATAAACTAAATTTATTTTAACCAATTATAAATAAAAAAAATTATTTATAATGATTAATCATGTGTTTCTTCAAATAAAAATGTAAATTTCATAAAAGTAATTTTTTTAGAATATTTTTTTAATAAAATAATTGATATTATTAGTTATTTTATGAAAACTAATTAAATTTAATTAATATTAAAATTATATGTTATTTGATTTATAATATATTTAATTATGAGGTTAAACCTATTAATTCTGGTAAATTCGGCATCTATGTTTTCATGTTCTTGCTTAAAAATTTATATTTTATCTAAATATATATCAATTTCATTTATGTTTGGTGTTGCGTGTGGAGAAAGCTATACAACACACTGAATTATTTAAAGTTAATTATATAATAAGATATTAGGGTGTTAAAAATTATTTTTATATACTATGTCATTTGGTATTCTCGGGGTTTATATTTTATATTGAATCCTTGTACTTAAGTTTGAAAATATACTTACAAAGAGAGACTTTGTACTTTGATACCTTTCTTATGCCACTTATGAGGTTGAGATAATATAATGTGTGGTTAGTTATGTAACTCATCATGTCATTGATTGAGTTTAACTAAGAATTAATTTTTCTTCTCATCAAAAATTGTAAGAAATTTTGGCCCTTGATTGATATTGATTGAGGAAGTTTATAGCCATACCTAGATAATTAATATGTGTTGTACATACATTTTTAGATGTGGGGAATGTGATGTGATCATATGTCTAGATGAATGAAATGTGATGAATTAATTCATATAGACAAATTATATTCAATGAATCAAGAATATTAAAGTTGGTTATATTATATTTAAATAAACTATGTCATTTGACAACTTGATATCTTATAAAATGGGATTATATGATTATGCATGTTTTATATGATATAACTAATGAACATAGGTATAGAGTTACTTGTTGTTGATGGATATTGTGCCAAATATATTTATATCTTGAGTTGAAATAATATTTTTATAGAGATTTATCTTTGGATACAATTATGGATTGATAAATTCATAATTATTTTCAATTCTATAGAGGCTCATGGGGTTACATAAAGTGGTATTATGAACATGGATAAAGTTATAAGAAAGCTTAGAGAGATAATTTAAAAGTGTTTCAGAGTATATCCAAATGTTCTTTTTGACGTAACTTTAAAAAATTTATAAAATGTATCATATTAAGAAAATTAAATCTCACTAATCCAAAAGGGTGTTTCGAGGAAATTAAAAATGAGTTTTTGATATAATTTCACAATTTTTTATCTATGATGTGACATAATGTAAAAATTATAAAAAGGTTATATAAATTTATTGTAAGTAAGATATTTATTGGGATGTTCACTAAATAAAATCCCTGACATTGATTTTTTATCAATTGTGATTTTTAAATATAAAAAACCCATGCTATAGGGAATGACATTGCCTTGTGGTTCTAGGCATGGTTGTACAAAAATTATACCATGATGTATATTGATTTTTGTTTTTATTAAATAAATGTTATGATGAAGAGTTGAAATATATTTGGAATATGTAAAAAGTGTTAAATATATAAGTGTTATAAATTTCATTAATTAATTGTAATATTGTTAAATAATTTTAAGTTTAATTATTTTGATGATTAAAATGATAAATCATTAAAATTTTATGAAATGTACAGTTTTATGATGATTCTAAATGAATTTTATTGTAGCCTATAAAATAATTTTGGGATCAGGATATGTCATGTATAATATTATGTTACGAAATATCCTTGAATTTGTAACCCCATTCTCTATTTCCCTTTGATATGAGGTACTAGTAAAACATAAGGAAGAGAGAATCCCACCTACACAGAAGGTAATAAATAAAACCAGTGGACTAAACTATGAAGAAATAATTTTTTTATTTATTATAAGGTATCTTAATTATTCTTGTGTTTAATATCTTTGATAAATTAGTTTCACAACAAATAGTTTTATTAATTATTTATATTTTACTCAATTTAAATAAATGGATGACCCATATAGACAAATGTTTTTTACTAATTTCTTTCAATAATGTTTATACAAGGTTTTCACCATAAAAACCCAATAAAATCCATATTTTCTTCATAAAATTATTTCACATAAAAACCATTACTATAAGAGTGAGAAATTAAAATATGATGACTTATATAATCATGGTTTTTTATAGTAAAAAGATGATAAATAAGGAAAAAAAGTTATATTGTTTTAATAGTTCAAAATTAAAGAAATAAGAGATGTGTTTAACCCATAATGTCCCAAACACACAGTGTAGGTGAAAATTGGGGTGTGAAAATTTCTTCACTAAGTTGAACTTGTTCTCAGGTTAGTTAGAACCTTAAAATTTTTCATGACAAGAAAACTCTATAAAAACATCCATGTAATGAAAATAATGTACATACATTGATATTTATTTTGGTTTATATGAAATGTATTTGTTAATGGTCTATGCGGTGATGATGTGTCAATGTATCAATAAATCAACTAATATATTGTTTAGTGAATATAAGATTTAGGAACAACTCATGATCAATTCCACCTCCTCCCATATCTCCACTTACCAATTCATGATAAGGTAATTAGGAATATGACTCATAGGTCATAAAATGGTTATGAAAAGTAAATCTATACACAAATTAAGAAAATGTTTTTCTATTCGCATATATCTCCATGAGTATATCCAAATCATTAGTTTCAGACAAATTCTTTAGTCTTAGCATAGAAGACCAAACAGAATTTTGGATTGATAAAATTTTATCACTTGGTTTATTTTTCAATTATGTTCTCTCTTATTTTAAATATTTAAAAATCCTTTTTAATAACATAAAACTATTTTACTATTTATGGGACATTTTTTCTTATAATTAGTCATCAAAAATAATTTTTAATATTCAAGTTAATCACCAATAAATCAAAAAGATATTTTAATATTTGAAAATATTAATATATGTTAGATATCATAGTGAAAACATGTTTTTACTAGAACAAACCACCCTATATATACCCTAAATCCATGATGGATCACAACATACCTCATGTATGTTCCACTAAACCATAATAGGTTGTCAACTAGTGGTGATGGATAAACACACACCATGGTGAAATAAATTACCTCAAGTAAAACAAATCAATAAATTTTATATCCATATAAATTTAAAATAATAAATTAATAAAATATGAATGTATGAAAATTTCACTATCATACTGTAAAAGAGAATTTCATCTGACGCTGTCAAAAAATATTGTGATAGATAAAATAAAATTCTTGACCTGAATGGTTAGATTCTTTTAGGGGACACTATCAACAAATATTTGAGCTCTATGTGGGAATTAATTCTAATAAAAACCAATACCATGAATCATATTTATTCATTACATAAAAATAAATATAAGAAGACAAATCAGTATATCCACCCAATTCAATATGTGGGGGTGATTATATGTAACAAATTATATTTTTTTGGTGTGCTATGAATTTTTTTATTGTTTATTTAAATATATTTTAGTTATTACTTGTCTGGTGATGTCTCGGGTAGATTTTGGGGGGTGTTAGAGGGTTTTAGAATCCATTAAGGGGTAATGGTTTGATCAGGGTTAGGGGAAATCATGTGGTTTTCCCTAGGAAACCGCGAGTCCTGTTGGAGAGGGGAAATAAGTGAAAAATATTAGAGATAACTTTGTGAAATTCCCTACAAAAATATAAGAAACTAAAAATAATAAAAATCACATTTAGTACACAGCTTATTTAACTCCATGACCAAACCATGTTTGTTTCCTTAAAAGGCATCAAGTATTACATGGTTGTTATATGGTATTAATAAACTATAAGACTAAACCTTGCATGAAGGAAAATAATATAAGAAATTATATTTTACTTGAAAACCCCTCATTCTTCCTCCCACAGATAGTTATCGTGAAACTATGGATTGTAGGTGCTGTTATTAGTGAATTCATTCCCACTGGAGAACAATTCCATCATATATAGATAAATTAGAGCTAGGGATTTTAAGGTAAGTGATCATTTATCCCCTATTATTCAAGTTATTACGAGATCATATCTCTTCACCTTTGAAAAAAACTATATCCATAATATCATGGCTGAATATATGAAATCTGATATGATTTATTGTGATACCTTTTATATTTTAAAAAAGGAAAATGGAAATCTATTTTTCTCTCAATCAATATCATATTTATCTAGATACTCTTGTTACATTGAATTTCATTAGGTAAGTCCAAATCTATCCTTTTCATTGACATGTTCTTTTTTTATATCTTCAATATTGAATCCTTTCATGGTGTTTTTGGGTCTATTCTAGAGATCATATGTGTGGGAACTTGATTCAAGAAATGAACATTGATTTTGGGATTCAATATTCTTAAGGTTGAAATTTCATTATCGTGTTATAGTAATTTAATAAACTGTGTTGTATGAAATTATTTTCAATTTCTATATAACTTGTGACACCTCTCCTTATTTTACATTCTTGTTTGTGTTTGTACTATGATACCCCTCTTGATTTAAATTCTTCTTCATGTATATATCTCAATACTTTCATTTTTATGGTTTGTGAATGTATATTTGTGAATGTGGTAGAAGTCTTATGTATTCTGGTATCAATGTGATAGGTGGACCCTACATTCTTGGTTAATCCCTTAGAGGGGGAGAATGTGTTACATGATACATGATGATTATGGTTGGGTCTTAAATTATGTATGGTAGAGAATGATGCCCTTAAGGACTGACTTAGGATTAGTAATGGGGTATAAAGGCCTTGTATCCTAACCTGATATAGTTTGTGGGGGCATGGAGACCTTTTTTCCTAACCCAAGTCGTGATATTCTTGTGTCCATTTATGATCCTTTCCCTAGTATTGTGGATTGCTTTGAGATTCAGGGAAACTAGACAAAATGTTTATTCTATCATTGTGTTGAAGTAGGTAGGGTCGGGATTTGTTATATCCTAGTTAGTGAAAGATGTCTAAAACATAGCTATATTCTTGTGAATTTAATTTTCTATCATTTCATAAACTTTATATAAATATTTCACATATTCTAAGGATACATTTGTGGTCTTCTACTGGTTTTATAATCACACTCTATATAGGAACTATGGTGTGTGTGTAGAAATTATTATTATGAATCAAATAAAGGGAATGGTCTTTGTATCATGTGGATTAGTTGGAGGATTAGGGAAGATAGTTGGAGAGATAGTTGACTTTGGGTTGATTTTTATAGAGAAACTTATCATCTCTATCTTTTTTTCTGGGGTGATTAACATACATTTGGATGGTTATGGGTTATCTTGTATGACATATTAATGCATCATGGTTAATGAACTTAGATTCCATTCTTTGAATCATATTTTATTATCACTTACTCAGGTATATGTGTTGGTTATATATTTTTATCAAGGGAATAGCCTACCCATTCTTTGATTTAGGCCCTCGTCACTAGTGAAAAACCTCCTACATATAAGGAGGTGTTCATGAGATCATGTGATAGTTCAGACTAAACCCAATGATTTAGGTTAGGGAGTTATAAGATTTTATCATAGGATTCTTCTTGGGATATTATTTTGGAGATTAGTATAAATGAGATAAGACAGTGTGACTCTAGTATGGGAGTTACACATGTGTCTAGCTAAATCATGTGTAATGGACCAATGAGTAACTAGGGGAAGTAGTATTTTTATTGTTAATTGTGGTGCTAAAACTAAATTTTTATCTTGAGTATTTTCGTAGAGTTATGTTTAATGTGATTTGGGTGAGCTCATGAATCAAGAGTGGGCATGTAGCTTTAGATATCATTTTTTCCCTTTTCATTGATATATGTTTAATTAATTATGTGTCTATTATAATCTATATTTTTTCCAAATTAATGTATAATTTATAACATTTATTTATTTGATCCTGATTATGTTATATCTTGTTATATGTACCTGAATATTACTAATGTGAAGGTACTAGAGACTAGGACTTAGTCCATGGGTAATGTAATGGGTTATGAAAACTAGTTGTAGGTATCCTCTTATGATGAGTTTCTATGAAGTGTTTTTTAGATGTGTTTCTGTTGAATATTTAAGTAGTATTTCTATTTAATCTATTAATTTCCATTCCATGTGTTCATCATGATATTTCAGATTATTAGGCCTTGATGAAATATTAGGGGAACACTTAGGGAAGAAATCCAAGCTTCTCATGTCATGGGAAATACTCCTATAGAACCTTCGAGTATGTAAGAGAATGAAGCTGAGTAAGATCCAATAGTAATTCCAATGGTATAGGTAGTGGAACTACTTCATGATGGATTTTTACAACTAGTAAATTTTAATGGAAGAGGATATTATAGGGTGAATACTAACTTTGGTCTATTATTGTCAATATTTCAATTCTAACATCCCCCGGAATTTTGGGGAACTGGAGCCCCTTAAGATATTGAGGAATTGATAGAGATCATTGAGGGGATTGTTGATCTAGTAGAGACTCCTTAAAAGAGGTGATTAAAATTGGAAACATATATTCTACAAGGAACATCAAGTAGATGGCCGAGTATGATGAATTATGATGGGGGTTTGAGGGTCTAACCTGGGAGTCCTTGAAGGACATATTCTTTAATGAGTTATTTCTAGATATACTAAAGTTATATAGTGACTTGATGTTCATGGAATTCTAGGCAAAAATGATGATGGTGATGTAAAATTTTTCTCATTTTATAAAGTTCCTATTCTTTTCTACTATTTTTTCTAAGAATGAGGCATAAAATCCTAGAAGTTTTAAATTGTCTTATGAACTATGTTATGGAAAGGGGTAAGGAACATTGACCTGACCACATACTCATAAGTGATTCACGAGGCCCTTACAATTGAGAAGTTATTAAAAGAGTATAAAACATGAAACATTCTTACTATACATAGTGGACTAATATGTGGGTTCACAAGTGGATTTATGAGTTCCCTACCTATCAAAAAAAAGAGGAAGGATGATGATATGTTCTAGGGTAGTGACAGGCAGTCGAAGTGGTGAAAGGATTCTTCATCTCCCTTCATGGGAGGATTTTCTCCCCAATGCTTCTACTATTATAAGATTATACACTTCCACGAATTCTTCCCAAATAACCTTAGGATGTTTTGCTAGTGTGGTAAGTAGGGATATCTCTAGTGTTTCAAGTCGAGAGTTTCATGATTTAGTTCACATGGGAATACCAGGCAGACATAGTATCCAAAGGTGTATCCTTGATAATCTCATACAAGGTGTTTGGAAACTAAATGAGGTTTATGAAATGGATTAGGAAGTTGGTTTCAATAGTAGTTATAGACTCTATATGGTTTAGTAAATTAAGTAAATTGGGGGTAGTGGGGAAAATTTCATGGATATGAAGCGGTTAAGTCTACACAGTGGATCAAATTCTAGATAGTGATAAAGATGGTCCTTTGATAGTTTGAGGTTTGTTTTTTATTATATAAAACATCCTCTACTACTTTGTTTGATATATAATATTCCCATTCTTTTATATCATATCAAGAAGTTACTAGGTGAGGCTTTCTTATAAATATTGTCACTAAATTTCTATCTCTTCATACTCCTCTCAAAAAGTTCATAGATTTTAATAAGATATTTCCATAAATTCATATAGTTGTTATAGGATATATAAATATATGCTATTTTCTCAATTTTTATATCACCAGTTTTGATTTGATCTTTGGAATATGCTATTTAACTCATTACCAAACTTGTATCAATGGTTATTAAAGATGGGTGACATTTACATCCCAAAAGGGAGAGAAGATTTTTCTAGGAAAAGAATTTGATCTAGGAGCAGGTATAGTGGGATTGGACCTTAGTTATATCTAGACCATTATGGATGAGGTAGAAATTATGTTTCTTTTAGAAGACTGAGTGACAACTCCAACCACTTTTCTTCCTATGGTGGGCCTTTATTTAAACATTTTTTAAAACTATTTATCTGAAATCCATCCCCATATAGAACATTTGTTCAAGATTTAACTCATTAAAGCTATGAAACCAATATTGATTCCCCCATATAAGATGGCACTAGACAAGATGAAGGAGTCAAAAGTATAGCTTGAGGGTTATGAGGTAATTATGTTTATTCGGATGATAACTTTCCCTTGGGGTGCATTGGTACTTTTCTCTTGAAAGGTAGATAATATCCAAAGGCTATGAGTAGATTATTGAAAATTTAATCATGTTATAGTGATGGAATAGTAATTATTTCCTAAGATCAATGATTTATTTTAACAGTTTAAGGGAGCTCATTGGTTCTCAAAAATTGATCTTTGATCAGGATTTCACCATCATTAGTTAAAAGAAGATTATATATCAATGATAATGTTCAGGATAATATATGGGTTATAATAGTATCTTGTGATTCCTTTAGAGTTGATGAATTCTTGATATGTGTTCATGGACCACATGAAAATAATTTTTCATCAATATTTGAATTTCATTACCATGGTGTTTATTTTTACAACTTTTTATATTCACTAACCTCTTATTACATGTTAGACCTTTTGAGATCATGTTGAGTACACACCAAGAACATCATATTTATGAAAAGATTTCAAAGTTCCATGTTTGGATCCAAGAGGTAATATTTCATGAGAATTTTATTTCTAAGATAGGTATTTCTATTGATCTGCAGAAGGTGGATGTAGATACATTTTGGTTGTGGCCTAGGAATGTTCTCAATATTTAAAATTTCTCTAGATTATATGGGTACTATAAGTTGTTCATTTTGGACATCATCCATTTTGAATCACCTATGACTGCATTTACCAATATGGGGTTAAATTTCAAGTGGACCAACCAGTGTTAGGAGGCCTTCTTAGGGCTTATGAGAAGGTTTAAATCTTCACTTATTTTGATTATATCAGAACATGGGATTGGTTTGATGGTGTATTGTGATGAATATGAAGTTGTTTTAGGAGTTTCCTTGATGAAAAATGGTCGATGGGTTGCTTATGGGTCTCACCAAATAAGAAATAATGAAACCATTTCCCTAATCACGACCCATAGTTAGTTATTGTGGTTCATTCCTTGAAATTTTGGAATCATTATCTCTTTTACAAGATATTTATTATATATATAGACAAAAAGATCATAGGATATATTTTCTCCCAGTGAGACCTGAATATATCATAAATATTTTGGTTTGAGTATCAATATAAGTTCAATTTTATGATAGTGCATTCCCCTATAAAAGTTAATTCTATTGAATATTCTCTTAAATGGAAAATATATGAGTTTGGAACTCAGAAATCGATAGAATAGTGAAAGTTATCCATCTTATCATTAATTTTTTGGTGGGTGTATTTGATGAGTAATAGGTGGTGTTTTCAGGACCCCTCCCTACAATGATGCATCAATTAGGGGAGAAAGATTGTTACTACTCAAGTCCCACCTCTAGTGGGATGTGGGTTGGAGACTTGCCCCACGGGTATAGTAAACATGCATATATGAGTCATTACCCTCTAAGAGAAACATGCAAAAGATAGATATAATAAGGATACACCAATAGAAACCTACTCAATAATATATATATATATATATATATAACCCCAAGTAGAAACATGATATTATTTATAGTTCTATGAAAATTGAAAGGAAAACTAAAAGTACCAAAATTAAAACAGTAATGACCATAAATCCCAAATCACTTCTGAAAAAGAATGATCTAGTGATATCTATACTAATCTATAAACTTCTCTAGATGACATGAAAAAATAGTTTATATATATGTAGGGTGAGAATAACAGTATACTCATTTACATCCTCTATGAAGAATATCATGCAAAAGATAAAGAAATCATGCTAAAACACAGTGAACAATAGTGAAACTAACATGTCACCTAAACAAGTATACTAAATTCCTAGCTTCACCACGGATAACTCTCACCAATTATCTCATAAAAGAGAGCGTATAATATAACAATGAAAAATAATGGGTACCCCACTCCAGCTTCCCTGTTGGTTTTCCACTCTTCCCCAACATCACACATCCTGATCCATCTCTCTCTAAAATATTATATCCTAAAGACACCTGGGCAAGGAATCGTTACATGCACCTCATTCATCACATCATCACATAATCCCATATCAAATAACCATATATAGTAACCACGTAGTTCCCATGATCAAATAAAACCCATATAACCTGTATCAAACATTAGGTATTATACCTCAAGGTATTACAGCCTATTCACCAAGTAAGTTACCACAAGCCATCATAGATTATATATGTCATACCTGTAATAATCCTTTGGATACTATATCTGGTAATATATGTGTGTGAAAAAACCATAATCCATCACAACCCTTTACACACATATATAGGGAAACTAAATATCATTCATACCATCACAAGTAACTACCATGATATAAGAGTGAGGCCAGAAGGTATAGTCAGCTATCCATCCTCCCATGAGGATGTTGGGGAAAACACCCCCCCCCCCAAATTCCACTGGGTTTTAGTCTCCCTAAAAGATAAGGGTGGGGTATCATATGAAAAATAATTACATATATGATATAATATAGATCACAACCACACTATGGGCATAACCTAGTCATAGAATCAACTATATCTAATGTCACTCAGACTCTTATTTTCCACTTTTAAAACCAGTTATCCTATAAACACAGAAGAATTTAAAAGTGATACATTAATTACTTATATTATTTTTATAATTTCCATTATTTAATTAATTTATTATCCATTAATTAACCATTAATATTATTCCACATTACATTACATTACTCGTTAGACTATAGTCCATGCCCTCCAGGCATATTCCAAACTGAGTCCATAGTTTATCAAAATTAACATTTATTCAGTATTTTCATTCCATTGTTACCAACCCTGTGGGTTAAGAATTATTTATTAATTATTTATAATTTTATAATAAAAGTTCACTAGGAAAACCATTATAACTAACACTAAGAGGAAACATGAAACCAAGAACACCCAGATGCCTCAAGAATGTGTGGGTAGGAAAGCATATAAAACAACAATCCTAGCCATCAACCATTTAATATATTCATAAGAAAACATCTTAGATGTTATAATCACATCAACGGGCAAGCCAAAATTCAACCCATTAAATAATATTTGGTTCCATACTCGATCCCCGTATACATATCTGGATGCATCTCTTCATCACATGTGTTAACTACTACCACATCATCTGATCCTTCCTGTCCACATATTACATTAGCCAACCTTAGCTCAACCATCCCATGTTTATAACACATCCAGACATCCCTAACCCAAATCACATTGCATACTGAAGCACACATCCAGAACACATCACAAAAGTATTAGGAACAAACAATCATATCCAAAAGATAAATCTAGGGTTTATAAACAAGGAATCTAGCCTTCACATATAAAATATCTATCACACCTCCAACCTCAAGGTACATATCCCTCTCAAGAAGATAGGAAAATCAAGTCCTAGAAATTACCTTTTTCACACACCTGGTTCTCAACTCATTTTAATTTAACCAATTCAATATTTATATTTTTCATCTATGGAAAACCTAAGTCATCATGGTATAATAAGCTATAAAAAAGGTTAAACATGCTCTCAATCATTTAAAAAAGTTTCAAATAACTATGAGAAGTACCATTATTATTTAACATGAATTTTTATTACTATTAACAACCATGAACATGATTCATATCATTTGTCAATTCCATTAATCACATGTAATATCATTCTCAACTAAATAGGATCATTACATCAATTTTATTTTCATTGAATTACAAGAATCATCATATTCGAACATTCCCCATATTTAATTATTATTAAGCCAAGTAATTATTGATTAACTATATATTTAAATTATTTACCAATTTATATCAAGAAAAACATGTTAATCCATATCATAATAATACAATGTAACTAGAATAGTGTAGATATCATACTATCTTGAAAATTAATAGTTAACTCGCTATCACGGTATAATGCACATCAACAAGTGATAGCTAACCAATTATTTATTAATCCAAATAATTAATTATTAGTTTAATTAAATTATCATACATAGCTATACACTAGGAAAACATTATTTTTTTACATAAATATAATAAGAGAAGCAATTAATCCTCTAACTCAAAGGCATCAACGTTCCTCTCATGAGAATAGGCCAACATTTCAGGTAACACCTTGAGATTTTATGAAAAATATTCTTTTAATTTCATTGATGTCTTCTATTATACACTACACCAAGTTTAGCTTGTACTATATGCACCATCGTATTAGCTTATAGTATACGCAACACTATTCTTGGCTCGTGTTACACACAATTTCAAGTTCGTTTTATGGAAATTATTCTATGCAACATTTAGTATAGATTTTGTTTAATATATAAATGAAATATGTTTTGATTATGTTATACGCAACACCAAATGGTGGTTTCACTACATGCAGCCCTAACATGGATTGCATTACACTCAATCAAGACCTTCCTCGATAGTGTGTGTAGTACACAATACCGAGTTTCACTAAACGAGATATTATTATAATATTATTATGAACTAGCCGTTATGAATAGTAATACCCAATTTTTGAAATTTTATAAATTTTATTTTTCAAAATGGACTTCATTTTTGGATTTGGAATATCTAAATTATCCAAGGGTGAATATTTGGTATTTTTCTAAAAAACTTTCAATTTTTGATGAATAGTGAAAACACTGGGTTACTATTTAAATACTAACTTTTTATTTAAAAAATTATTTATTTTATTTAAATTTATTTTAGGTCAAAATTGATACATAATACCAATATAAGTTCAATGTAATTCATTCAAGTCATTTTTTAATAATTTTCGATATATAAAAATTTTATTGAACTTTTCACCGTCTTTTACCTACCTCCTAGGAGTTTTTTGAAAACTTACATAAAATATAATTTTACCTCTTCTGTGAGTGGAATTTAGAAAATCCGAGAGACACGGTTAATATCAAGGACTAAAATTAGGTTCAATAACATGAAAATAATTTTTTTTGTGAATAGTAACTTTTTACTTTTATTTGCCACGATTAAAAGTAAATAGGGTAGTTAAGGGTAAAAATGATATTATTGTTACCCTAACACAGGTAATAATTATATTGGATAAGTGTAATTTGACGAAAAACAACTTTAGGAATAAAATAAGACCATTTAGGTGTACTTGTATTAGATTGGGACATTTATTATTAATTTATTTAAATAAGGGTTAAAATAGTTAAAATCAAAGTTTAATAACTAAATCATTTTTAATATAGGGTTATACATAAGATACATTTTACTATAAATATTCATTAGAAAGATAAAAAATATTTTCAAAATAATGGTAGTTTATTTGTAATTTTTATACATTAAATATGATGATTTATTAATGACACAATGATGATGCAGTAATTACCTTATTAATGAAATATTAACATAAATGATGTTATAAATACATAAATAAATGTAATTTGAGACTTTTTATGAATTAAACTAATTTTCAAGGTTAATATGACATGTTAGTATTGATTTATTTAACTTTTTTCGAACTAATCATTCTGCTATGATTTTCAAAAAAATCAATTACCAAATAGTGTCAAAATTGACATAAAATAGTTTTTTAAACAAATATTATATTATTAATTGTTATTATGTTCCTAAAAATATGAGGTTAGGCCAATATACTTATATCATGATAGGTGTATAATTAATGGACCACTTGGGGGTCTATTTGATGTATATGGTAAGTTTATTAACTATATAATATAAAAATACAAAGTGTCATGGTAAATGTCAATCTAATTAACTAAGAGTTAAAACTAAAAGATAAGCTTAATATAATGACCCAAACCTGTCCAAAATATATTTGTTTAGAGTATTTCAACCCATCCCCACTTTATCTTCTATGGAAATAAATTTGGAGATATTAAAAACCGAATATGTTTTATTCTAAAATAATATTTTATGTTTTTCCTAAGGTTCCCCTCTCCTCCCTTATAAAAGGGAACCTCCTCCCTCTTCTCCTCATACCACTTTGAGCCTTCAAGATCATCCAAACCCTTCCAATTTATCTTCTCCACTTCCCTAGTAATATTCTAGAGGTCTTGGTCTTCTTCAAAGACCAATTTTAGTTCCCTAAGAGGAGGTTTCAAAGAGGCTTGTCGAAGAAGAGGTAATATCCATTACCGATTCTTTCAAATTTATTTCTTCTTATACTTCCTCTTATTTAGTTGTTTCATTATGAATTAGTAACATAATTATCACTAATATACTGGTATGTTTTTATAAATATGAAACAACCCTATTTAACCTTTTATCCATCCTATGGAAAACGAAATCACCGCGCCTGCGTACGTACGGAATACCGTCTCCACGCCATGGTGTAATCTGTTTTTGACCACCACCTTACTTGGATGGGTATAATGGTTTAAATAAATAACTATATATTATTATTGTAAATTTAAATTTATTCTGAAATATTATACATACGCATCAATACAATTCCACTATCATGGGAATGATATCATCACTCATGCGTACGTACGGACTACCGTCTCCACGACGCGATGAGATTCATTCTCCATGTTAACCATTCATGAATGATTATAAAGTATATATAATGAGTAATCTTAAGATATATGACATAATAATGATACTATATTTATGTATATATATATATATATATTTCATCTACATAATTCCATTCAATTCAATAATGAAACAAAAACAGCGTTCATGCGTACGTACGGCCTACCGTCTCTATGAACGGTGTATTTCATTCCATTTACTGATATATCAAATATATATGTATATGCTGAATATATATTATATATAAATCATGTTTTACATTGTGTAATTAATTAAATAAGTATATAAGTAATAATACCAAGAACAACAAGTTGAAACATGTGCAATAAATGAAACGATTTTACCCAAATCGCTGCTTTTACATCGAATTTACAAAAGAACGTGTATTATAAAGTCATAAGTAAACTATATATGATATCATAACAATGAATATGATTTTTTAATAAGTCAATGACATTATTTAAATAATTATACAGGAGGTTCGGATACATACGAATCATATCAAACATAAGGTAAGGGATAATTATTCCAATCTCATTCTTATCTGAGATTTTTAATTCATAAGTATTTACTGGGGTTATGTTTATTATCCATGTCCATATCTTCTCAAAATGTTTTCATAAAATGTTTACTTTTATTATATGTATGTTTAAATTAATTTTTAACCTTTTTTTACAATTACCACATCGTATGGAAGGAACCTTTCTTTTGTTTACCATACGAGGTACTTTTTGTCTTTTCCGGCAAAAGTACGAGAAGAATGTTTTTTTAACTTATACAGCATGAACATATTTTTACAGTTTCATATCGCCTTATTTTCATGAAGCTTACTCTACAAAATTTAATGAATATTTTCAACAAAATCCTCTTCTTTAAAATTGCATGGCATTTTGTGAAAAGAAACTGATTTTGAAGAAGAAAGGATATTTTCCTCAAGAATTCATTTCAAGTGTTTTATCAAAACCATTTTCCATATTAGATGGAATTATTTAATATGTTTATATTTCAAGTATAATTTCTCTATGATTTACATGGTTTCACTTTTCTTATGATGAAATGATATCCTTTTTTTGTATAGATTATGTTATGATGGGATGATGTTTATGAAACCCATTTTATACTTTGGGTAATGATGAATGATTTATGTTCATGTTGTGGAACTAGTAAGAATGATTTCATTATGATATGGGTGGTACCTATATCTCCCTCCAATGCATTGGGTAAAGATTTATATCTGATGATATAGACATGGAGGGAAAGGTAAGATAATCTGGTTCAGTGATACATGACTAGAACGAGGAGTGAACTTGATTCAGAAAGGGACTTTGTCCACTAAGATAGTCTTGGCAGCAATGCCTTGGCTACTATGGAAATCATATCATGTGCTTAATGGTTGCTATAATCACATGTTTTATTCCCATGCTATTTTATCATGATTAATGTTTCTTTATGATCTATGCCTTATTTACTACCATATTTTATGTCATTTCCCAAGATTTTAATGTTTAAACATTATGTTCATGTTTTTAAGTGAAAATGTATATGATTTGTTTTATTTTATCCATGCTTACCCTTACTGAGCATTTGAGATCACCCTTTATATGTTTTCTTTTCCCCAGGATTTAATGAAAGTTTTTAGGTAAGAAAACCAAAAGGGGAAGATCTTTATGGGAGATGTTGAAGATCTTTCACCATGATTAGAAGATTACGTTCCGAGTTTCCAAAGAAACTAAACTATTACGGTCCTTTAGTGTATCTTTTTGTTATGTATTAAGTATTCCGCAAAAGTAATATAATGTCTATGTATGTCAAACATTGTGTCTATACATTTCAGATCCCTATCATCTATCTCACAAGATTCTTCAACCCTCTAAGGACACCATAGCATAACCAAATGAATAAAAAATCAAGAAAACTCCACCGGAAACACAAAGTTGATCCTCCATCACATCGAGAGAAGAAATTGGAGGAACAGATCAAAGAAACATTATAGAAGATGTAAAACTTACCTCGGGTCACCACCGATTGAAGATGGATGGATGGGAATAAATACATATCAAAGGAATCCACAATTCCAAAATCAACGGTTATTGGATCTCCTAGAAGTTGGTATAGCCATAGGGTTTGAGCAAAAATACAGGGTGATGTATCCGTTATAGATGTGCTATATTTGGGATTTACCTAATGTAAAACACTCTTTCACATCATATAAATGTTGGGTTTCAGATCTCACTAAAAAACATGTAACCTTAAATCATTTAATACTAAAATTTTACACATTATTTAAAACCCTCTGAATTGGCCTCGACAATTAAAGAACTAAGAATTCACTAGGTGAAAAATTTACATGTTTTGAATTCTCCCTGCATCTTGCTTTTTAGCAGCTGAACCCCTTCATAGTCACTCCTGACTTCCTCCAAGCACCATGATCTTTGGAAACATGATGAAAATAATATTATATGGATTTGGTACCTTCCAATAGATACCTATCAAAAAATTCTCATCCTTGAGACTCTTTTACCCAGCCTCAAGAGAAAACGAATCGGGGTCATCCATAAATCCACCCCCTGAGATACCTATCTATGATCATTCCATCAAAGGAGATCAACTACCTCATTAGAGGAATATTATAAAACCACAGAACAGAAAAAGGAATCTCCTAAACATTATCCTATTGGAGATACCTCTCTATTGAGAGTAAATCCAAAATAATATCCCAGATAAAACCATCTTATAAACTAGAAAGGTCAACATTCACAAGAGAACAATGTTACAAGAGAAGAGATAAATGTCAAACAATTTGGGGTACTGTGTGTGCATCTATGAATCATGTTTTCAGGTAAAATACTCTATGCCAACATGAATCCACAAGACACTAACCAAGTTAATAACATAGCCATGTAACACCTTCTCATTCTAATACATGATCTCCTTAGGCTGGTCCTCGAAGGTCACATCATTGTCAACATCAATCTCGCCCCCATCGATAACATAAGATCCATCATGAAGATAATAACCAATTTACAACATGTGAAAATCATCATGTATTAGGATCATCTATGGTAGATCTTCTTTCTCGTATGTGATGAATCCAAGAAAATTCAACACCTCGAAAGGCCCAATAAACCAGGGATAAATCTTACTCTCAGAACTAAATCTTCACTGCCCATAATGGGGAGTCTCCTTTGGAAACACATGATGTCACACCACAAGACATTAAAAAATTCATTTTTGAGTAAATTTAACTTATTTTCTAGATTTATTTATATAAAACACTATTTTATGCTTATGGTACATAGTAATGAGTTGTCTTGCATTACACTCAAGGTCCAGTTATACGGAAAAAAATATATTATTAAAATATTATTATTTAATATAATAAGATATAACCTATCAGTTAAGTTGGTGGTTATTAATATTATTAAATAACTTATGAAAATATATGTTTTAATTCATTGGTTACAAATTAATTAAAACGGAATATAGGAACCAACTGAATATATAATAAATGTTTTTAGAAAGAACTATTTTTATACTCAAAATAACATTTTACCCTAATACATTAAAATAATTAAAATTAGAGAATGATATTAATGTAATATGTATTCAATAAAATATTTTTTAAATTCATCCAATATATTTAATAGGAATAATATAAGAACAAACCCAATTTTACTCATTAAAACCTATACTTTTCTAAAGGTGTTTTTTCCACCTTTTAAGGGAGAAACTATTTTAAATACAAATTTTGACACTTTTAAATATGTTATTTGAAAAAAAAAATCATATTTAAAATTGGAATATAATAATTTAATATGGTTTAATTATTCCTATTTTTCTAATATATTCCATGTTTTGATGAATAGTGATAAAATATTAGATTTTAATTGAAAACAGCTTTTTCGCCTATATAATTTATAGTGCTAAATTATATTTTTAATTTACTTTAAAGTATAATTAGATAAATATTTTATCATTTAATAATATTTTTGTCATTTTAATCAATTTAAAATTGAATTTTGAACTAAAAACATTTCAATCTTTTGAATGTTTTCACTTTAAAAACTCTTTTTCTCATTCTGTCAGTGGGATAAATTTTAAATTAATTACTACAACTTCAATGTTTTGGATTTAGAAAAATAGATCTCATTTTATTAAACATTGGTTAAAAGTTATTTAAATAGGTTTCTTATATTTTTGGCCAATATGAATGGTAACTTTAGTATTATTTTTAAATACCATGGTTAAGGGTGAATCAGGTAATTGTTAGGGAAATTGATGAGCCCATAAGGGGCATAGCGCTCGGTTAGAGTTTCTCTCATGCCGCCTCCCTCATCCCGGATCTTCACTCCTTCTTCCCGAGTTCATAGGTTTGAGGTGCTTTTTTTTATACTGTCGCGGCCTTGTATCAGCTCGTCTTGTGCGCACCGGGGGCTTCGCAACTCGGTGTTGATTTTGCGCCTGAGTCCCTGGCCCGACGGTTCATGATCAGCACTTTGGCCATCGATTTGGGTGCCTGGAGGTCGAGTGATGCATCTCTTGTTTCCATGGATGGAGGAATTGGGAGCTTGTTTTGTTTTGAGCTGATGAGGATGACTTCGGGAGGGTTTTTCGGACAAACTCTTATTCTTGGAGTTCGGTGTGTGATTGTTTGAGGCTGGGTTTTTCTTGAAACTGGTGTAGTTATGTGTTGTTTGTTCATTTTGATTTTCTCTTTTGGGTGATTTCTGGGTTTGTTGTGACGTTCTTCCTCTCACAATCTTCTATGCGAGTGCTTATTGGATTTCACGGATGGAAAGGGATTGGTTTATGGGTTGTGAATGTCGCTATTTTCTGGCCATGATTTATTTTTCTTCAACGGAGGCGGTGAGGGTGGTTTTTTAAGACAGTGGTGGGGTAAGAACACTCTCTGGAATCCTCGACAAAAATGTTTGATTTGCTTCTCGAGGGGTCAACGGTTGTTCCGGCTACAGCTTCGTCATCTTCCCCTATGAATGGTGGCGTGTGGTGCTCTGGCTTTCTCGCCGGCAATCTGATGGGAGGTGACGTTGGATTATGTGCTGACACACTCCTTGAGGTGGTAGTGTAGCTCGAGGTGGACACGTGGTTCGAGCTATTTTTGAATTTTGAAATTTTGAGGTGGTTTTGCATTTGGATGAAGGGGTTTCGCGGATCCTGTGGTTTGTTTTGTGGGTGTGAGGTTACCGGTTATCCTAAACCGCCTTTATGAAAATAAAAAAAAAAGTATTTCCAGCAGGTAATTGTTGGTTAAAATAATATTATAAGTATTATAAAAACACAATAAAACTTGTCTTAGATTTATTTTATGAGTAAGGTTCTAAAAAAAGTATCCTTGTGCCGATTATATTCCCTTTTAAATCCACTTGGATGAATTTAATCCTTTCATATTATTTTATTCTAACGGAAGTCCAATATGTCACACTCTTGTTTTTAAAAATATTACATTTTTTATATATGGCTATTAAGTAGATATCCTTAACTATAAATAGTAATTAGAAATATAAAATGTCTTTATTCATAATTATAATTTAATTTCAACTTTTAGGAAAGAAATAATTAAAAATATTTCACAATGATGTTGCAGTAATTGTTTAATTACTAGACATATCAAATAAATGTAATTAAAATTATTAAAATAAATATAATTATCCATAATTAATGTTATAAAATAACTTTAAAGATAACCAATACATATTATTGATCTATTAAATTTTTAAAAAATTTATATTGTGTTTTTGTATTTATTAAAAATTCAATAAATGAATTTTATCAAAATTGACATTAATGATATTTCGAAATAAATAATAATTTATTAAATAATATGAAATTCATAAAAATATAAAATCCATCCAAATAATATGTATAAGGTTGGAAATATAACAAATGACTCATTTACGGTTATTTTTTAATTTTATAGTAACTATATCAATCCTTAAGGTGTAAAAAAACAAGTTAACACGGTAAGAGTTAAAGAGTTTAATTAAGGGTTGAAGCCAAAAGATAAGGGTAATACTGTGTCTTAAACTAATATAGATATTATTGTTTAAGTTTATTTATACCCATAATCATATTTTATTATAAATAACTCACTTTTTATAAATTTTTAATTGAAAATTTATTTATAATAATTTAATATTTTGAGAGCCTCCCAAAGTGTCGCTCATCTCAATTATAAAAGGAAACTTCCTCGATCACTTCCTCGTGCCACATTATGCCTTCTAGATTGACCAAAACCTACCCATTTATCATCAAAAATTACCTTCCCTCAACCTATAATCATTCTTTTTCAATAAATCCATCTAAGGAGGTCTTTTGATATAAACCAAAAGAAGTTACCTGAAAATGATGTAGCATTATTCAATGATCACTTTTGTATAAATTCTTTCTAAAATAATTAAATTATTTTTATTAAATGATTATATAATAACAACGGTATGATTTATATATTTATATAATTTTATGTTCAGGTTTCAATCTACACCTACACACACTTCTATCAAATGGGTAGCGAACTTACCATTTGTGCATTGTGAACTACGGCCTTGCAAAACGATATCACTCGTTTTTCCTTTACCACCTCTCATGGATAGGAATTATGATAGAAACACAATTTTTATATGATATATATATATGATATTTATTGTTTATTCACAATTCCTAAATATTTATAAAACACATACCTTTATGATTTCCTTTTTGTGTAAATACGATAACATCGTCTCTGGAAGTGTGGACTACCGCCTCCTCAAAGCGATGTGATTTGTTCACAATATATATGGAACGTATAAAGGATGGTTTTAATAAACAAATTTGATATATATAACATATATTTTATAATTTAATTTTAATATAAATATATATCGTTTACTTTTTATTCTTTAAATATGGGAAAGAAATGAATGTAGCTTTCATACGTACATATGACCTACCGTCTCCATGAATGGTGCCTTTCATTTAATATCTAAAAGTTTTAAGGATTATTATAAATATGTATATACTAAATTTATGTGATATTGAAATCATTTTTTACTTTCTGGAGATGATGTAATCATGATCAAAAAAATTGGACCAATAAAAAAAATTCAAAATGAACTTGAGAAACTACATAATAAAAACCATAAATAGTGAAAATTATGAAATATTATTATCAAACAGGTGAAAAAATATTATAATAGGATCATATATGATATAACAAAATGAATTATGTTATTATATATTTTAATAACATGTTTTAAAACATTATACATAAGGTTAAATCATGTAAAAATAAAAATAATTTGTAAGGTAATGATTTTACAATCTCGCTTTTACATTTGTGAGATATAAGACTTATTCAACACTTATTTATTGTATGTGGTGTATCTATACTACCATTTAATATATCACATAATAAATTTTATTGTCTTAATGGTATTAAAATATTTCAAAGTGGTATAGGACACTTCAATTTAAAATCTTTTTTAAATAAATTATTTCATATATGAAGAATGATTTGGACTTGTATGACACATGTTGGGGACTATATAAAGTAAGCCCCACAATGTTTCAGCAGTCTTGTGAGATGAAATAAGTTGGTGAAAAGGCCTTTGAGTTTGTTTCAAAACATAATATATGGGTTTTTACCCACGTACTTAAAGAATATTTTGAATTTTCTTAATGGTAGTGGTAAATGTACGAGATACATGATGTCCAATAATTAAGAACTACCTTCATTTTAGTAATTATTTTCCAGATAATTTTCACTATAAAAAATCTATAGATTCATTTAATTCTCAATTTATTGATTAAATGGAATTTTTTTTTGTAATATACCTTGCCATGTTTATTATTCCTTGTCCATTTTTCTAAATGGAAAGTGTTTCTAGTTATTTACCTTTCCATATTGTTTATTCGTATTGATTCATGATTAATTCAAATGAATTATTACACTTACAGATAATTTTTTCTCACCCTTATTATGGTTCTTTTCCCCAAAATTCCAATAAGTGTATGAAGAAATATATACAAGTATATCCAACATGGGAATAAATTTGTCCACGAAAGAAGAAAAATGTGTTGTAATTAGTGTCTTAATTGTAATTAAAAAACTCATGTATTTATATAGTTTACCAAGACAACTAAACTAACTAGTCCTTTAGACTACGTTTCCTTTTAATCATGCTAGTGTAATGGTATTAGACACTAGCTTGAGGCTTACTAGGGTCGGGTCACTATATTTGGTATGAAATGAAGTTTATTAGAAACATAGGGAACTATATTTAGGAAAACATAGATTATAATAGATAGAACTAACATATACTTTTAGGATAAGTATAGAATAACATCATAAAGATTCATTTAGATATAGATTATGTGGTTTTCCAAAAAAATGAATCCCTTCCTGGATACTACGAGTGGACATGGATCAAGTACAGATGTACCTAGGAGTAATAACATTGAAAAGGTACAATGGAACTGACTCGAGCATAACCTAGTACACCACAATGGGTCTTACTAAACATATAGTTTGGAAATACATGAGGATATTCTTAGGATAATTCAAATTTTCTTTACAAACCATGATGAATTATTTGAATAGATAATGACAATGAATTACCTAGGATAATCTCAAAGACCAAGTAAGGACTCAAGTGGAAATTAACATATTAATTATTTATATATTGAGGTTTTATTTAAAACCATAGTTAAAAGGGTATTTAGTTATTAAACTTATTTCAATGATATCCATTATATATATTTTTAAATTTATAAGAATATGGTTTTAGAAAAGGTAAAAATTGTATGTCGGGTGACAACCCATCAAGTCTACCAAGGTTGTGGGACATAAACCCATGATCGAAGGGAGATTAGGGTTTAATGCCAACCACTAACCTACAAAATTTCCTGGTTAATATTTCATTTTTTAGTTAAATAATTTGATGAATAAATATTAATCATGAACCTGCAGTGTTGATTTTTTAGGTTTATAGATTAATGTATTAACCATATTAGATCTGGAGAATAGTTTGAGACAAACGGAAAGACATGTCACTTTTTTATGAGCTATATGATCCATTATAAGTCTATTTCAGTTCTTCAGGAATCAAAGTTAATTTTTGAATATCCATTTCTTAAAGTAATGGATGAATTTGAAATTTATTAAAGCACAAACAATGAATGAAAATCATGTTTATTAAATATAAATATGTGAGGTAAATATATTTCCATATTTTATTAGGAAGTAAAATAATTACACAACAATAGAAAAATGATCAAAAAAATGTTGTCTTGGTACCTTAATTTTTGTTGAACCAGTGGTCTTATAAATCATAAAAAAAATTATGACTTTGAGACCCTCAACATTCAATTGATAATTTACTTGTTTGTGATTGATGACCTTAATCATCCCTATAAATATTTATGCTTTTCCTCCAAGTCCATATTTTTACTTGCCACTAATGTTCCCCTATATAGAAAACTAGTTTTATGTTATTACATGTGACCTTTATACTTCTCATTATCTCTTATTAAGAGTATATTTTATAAACTCTTTCATAATGTGGGTTTTTCACCAATAGTATTTTCAAATAACAAACCCTAAACTACAAAGATCATGTTTAAATTGTGAGCATGCAATTTAATTATGGTGGGTATAATTTAACACCACAATAATTTACAAAAATTTTATTTTTGAATAAATTTAATTTTATTTCTATCTTTTATTATATGAAATATAATTTTAATCTTACTCTACATACAATAATTAGTTGGCTTGTGTTACAAACAAGGATGAGTTTTACTGAACAATAATATATTATTAAAATATTATTATTTAATATAATAAGATATAACCTAGCCTTTATGCTGGTGGTTATTAATATTATTAACTAAAATATGAAAATATACGATTGAATTCTTTGGTTACAAATTCATTATAAATGAATATAGGAACCAACTGAATATATAGGAAATGTTTTTATAAAAAACTATTTTTATGCTCACAAAGTATTTTATCCAAATAAATTAAATTAATTACAATTATTGAATGATTTTAATTTAATATATATTCAATAAAATATTTTTTACATTCATCCAATAGATTTAATAAGCATAAGATAAGAACAAACCCAGTTTCATGCATAAAAACCTATATTTTTTTAAAGGTGGTTTTACCAGCTTTTAATGGAGAACCAATTAAAAATCCAATTTTTCACTTTTATATATGTTATTTGAAAAAATAAACTTTTTATTTTAAATAAGAATATAAAAATTTTAATTTGGTTTAATTTTTTTTATTTTTCTATTAAGTTTCATGTTTCAATGAATAGTGAAAAAATATTGTGTTTAAATTGAAAATAGTTTTTTCGAATAAATAATTTATAATGTTAAATTATATTTTAAATTTTTTTAAAAAATAATTAAATCAATATTTTATCATTTATTTAAATTTAGGCCATTTTAATTAATTTCACATTGAATTTGGATATAAAAATAATTCAATATTTTGAATGATTTCACTTTAAAAAATCATTTTCTCGTTCTGTAAATGGGATTCATTTTAAATTAATTACTGAAAAAAAAAATTAATTTAAAAAATGGATTCAATATTTTGAATTAATTGTCCCAAATTATTTAAATATGTTCCTTTTATTTTTGGTCAATATAAATAATAACTTTAGTATTTTTTTAATTACCATGATTAATGGTAAATCTGGTAATTGTGGGTAAAAATAATATTATAAGTATTATAAGACAACCCTAACACTTGTATTTATTTTATTTTATGAATTTTTGACAACGGAATGTATCCTTGGGTAGTGTTTATGGCCTTTTGGAGCCACTTGGACTAATTTAATCCTTTTATAATATTTTATTCCAAGGGAAGTTCTATATGTCACACTCTTTTTTTAATAAGTGTTACATTTTTTATATATGGTTATTAAGAATATATCATCAACTATAAATATTAATTGAAAATATAAAATTTTTATATTCATCATTATAATTTATTTTTACATTTTAGAAAGGCTTTCAGAATGATGATGTTGCAATTGTTTATCTAATGGGAAAATCAAATAAATGTTATTAAAAATATTAAAATATATATAATTTGATATAACTAAACTGGTTCACGAATTTTATAGATTACCTTGACATATTATAAATTTATTAAAGGTTTTTTTTGAATTCATCTTATGATTTTATATTTTTTAAAAATTCAAGAAATGAATAGTGCCAAATTATCATTAATGATATTTTAAAATACATATTATTTTATTAAAAGATATAAAATTTATAAAAATGAGAAATTTTTTAAAATTATTTATATAAGTTTTATAATTTAATCTATGACTCATTTATGCTTCTTTTTTTAAGTTTATAGTAAATACATTAACCCTTAATGAGTTATAATCCAAGTTGTCATGGTAAGAGTTAAAGAGTTTAATTAAGGGGTAATGCCAAAAGATAAGGGTAATGAAGTGATATAAACATGAATAAAAATTATTTTTTGATATTATTTTGACCCATATTCATTTAATATTATAATTAACTCACTTTGAATTAATTTTTAATCGAAAAATAATTTATATTAATTTAATATTTTGAGTGTTTCTAAAAGTTCCACTCACCTCAATTATAAATGGGAACCTCCCACCTCACTTCCTCATGCCACTTTCATCCTTATATATCAACCAAAACCTTCCCATATCTCCTAAAAACTTACCAAAAATCCACATATAAGTATCCATTTGGGAATAATTCCATCCAATGAAGTATTTTGGTATAAACAAAACGGAGTTACCCTAAAACAAGGTCACATTCTTCAACAATCACATTCATTTTATTTCTCTATTAAAACATTAAATTATTCTTATCAAATGATAATATAATAACACTTGTATCTTAAATATATTGAGATGTTGTTACATTGATGTTTTTACCTACACCTACACACACTTTTATCAAATGGGTAACGAACTTTTCATTTATGTACGATGAACTATCGCCTCATGTAATGTTGTTCGTTTTTCCTTTACCACCTCTCATTGTTGGTAATTATGATAGAAACACTATTTTAATATGATATATGTATTATATTTATGTTTTATTCATAATTATTTAATTTTGATATAAAATATACCCTCATTCTTTTAATTTTCTGTAAATATGATAACATTGTTTGTGGAAGTTTGGACTACCGCCTCCTCAAAGAAATGTGATTCATTCACACTATACATGGAGTATATAAATTACGGTTTCAATAAACATATGTGATATATATGATACTTTAATATTAATATAAATATATATCAATTACTTTTTATTCTTTTAATATGGTAAATAAATGAAAGTAGTGTTCATGTGTACGCACGACCTACTATCTCCATGAACAGTGCATTTTATTTAATATATCCAAATTTTATGGTTTATTATAAATATATATATATATTGAATATTTATGATATTAAAATCATGGGTTAAATTATTTAGATGATTAAATTATAATCTATGTAAAAGTAACGACAAATAATAAGTCAAAACATACTCGAGAAACTAGGTAATTAACACATGAAATAATGAAAATTAGGAAATATTATTAACAAAAAGTTGATAAAAAATATAATAAGATCATATATGATATCAGAAATATAGATAAGGTTCTGATATAAATTAATAAAATCTTTTAAACTATTATACACGAGGTTAAATCATATAAAACTAAAAAGTAATTGTGAGGTAAGTATTTTATCATCCCACTTTCACTTATGTATGATATAAGAGATATTCAACACTTATATATTGTATGTTGTGTATGTATACTACCCATTTATATATAATATTTTAAATATAATTCTATTCATGGTGTTAAAATGTTTCAAAATTTTATGGGACACTTTTATTTAAAACATTTTTTAAATCGATTATTTGATATATACAGAACGCTTTTGGCTTGTACAACATAGGTTGGGGATAATTTAAAGTAAGCCCCCTGATGCATCAGTAGACTCATGAGATGAAATCTATTGTATAAATACCCTTGAGTTGATTCCTAAATATAATATATTGGTTTATACCCACAAAAATAAACCATCTTGTGAAAGGTCTTGATGGTAGTGGTCCATGTGTTGAATAAAATACATCCAATAATTAATCATTACATTCATTTCAATTATCATTATCCAGTGGATTTTCAATATGAAAAAATCTATGAATTAATTTCATTCTTAGTTTATTGATTAAATGACATGTTTTTTTTTGTACTTTACGTTTCCATATTTATTATTCCTTATCCATTTGTCTAAAAGGAATGTGTATTCAGTTATCTACCTTTCCATGTTGTTTATTCTTTAATGATTCATGATTATGTCGGTTGTATACTTAGCCTTACTAAGAATTTAATATCACCATTATTATGTTTTCTTTCCCTAGGAATCCAATAATTTTACTAAGAAATATATGCAAGGATATGCTAATTGGGAATAAATTTTCACGTGAATGAAAAAAAAAATATGTCTTAATTACTATATTCATTGTAATAAAATACTTTTGTATGTATCTAGTTTACCATGACTAATAAAATAATCAGTCCTTTCGGATACATTTCTTTTTCATCATTATAACTTAATAGTAGTATATACCACCTTTGGGATTACTGGGTTTGGGTTGCTACATATGATCTCCAATGTTGAACTCCAGAGGAATCCTCCTATGTTCGGCATAATATTTTTGAAAATCATGCACTACCTTCACCCTATCATGAATTACATAAACCATATCTATAATATTTTGTAATTTTTTCATCCTAATAATTACTGCCTCTCCAACCCTGGTCCATCATAATAGGGAATGTAAAGTTTTGACATACAAATCTTCAAATGGTTTCTTACCAATGGTGGAGTAGAAACAACTATTTAAAGAAAACTCCATCATGGGAAGGTGCATCACCCATAAAGAACCAATATCTAGGTCACAAGTGTGAAAAATTTTATCAAGAGTATGGGTGGAACACTTTTCTAATAGTCTATATATGGAAGAAAATAAATTATATGTCATAAATGAGAATTAAAACCATGTTAGAGACTTATTCACACCATTGAGGTAAAATAAGGATCACGGTCAGAAACTATCATCCTCAAGACTCTATGGAGTCACACCACCTAAGATAGATACTTCCTTGACAAAAAATCTACTAATAATGACTACTTGATTACTTTAAAGCGGGATTATTTCTTCAAACAATCCAATATCACCCATACATCATCATAACCTCATAGAGATCAAGGAAAACTAGTAATGAGGTCCACCAATATGTCCTCCCACTTCCATTTGAAAACATCTAATAGGTGTATCAAACAACTGATAACACGGTCCATGGCCTTCACCTTATGGTAGACCAAGCATCAATAATCAAACTCTACAGTAGCATGCTTCAACCTAGGAGAATAGAAATGACCTCTAAAAACTTGATACACCTTTTTAATGATGGGATAAACCGCCAAAGGTGAGATATATAACATATAGAGAACCATCTCATGAAAATAAAAAGGAAATAAAATCCTTCCTAAAAATAACACCTATTTTTGTCCATCCTCATACCAATAATAAAGGAAATCACTAAAAAACAACTCTATCCCCCTAGAAATCCACCTTATAATCCCCAAAGTTGAACTTTTCCACTGGTTTCACCAAAGCGATAACACTTTCATCTAGAAAAGAAAAACTCATCCTCTAACCTATCATATATATATATTCATTAATGAAAGTTCTTCCATCACTCTCTAGGAATCTCTATATTCATTCATGGAAGAACTATATGAATTCTTACTCTGTGAATCAATTTCAAAATTTAACTTTCTTAGAGTATATGAAATATTACATTTATAATCATGTAATAATTCCTTCCACTGATGTCTAAACAAGTTCAAGTAACATAGGGAGAATACATTCCTCAAGCTCTTATGGTTGGTAAAAATCATAAAACACTCACTGATGGAGTAATGTGGTCACAACATTAAAGTAAACAAAACTACCACCAACTCAAGATCATGGGTGGTATAGTTTTTCTCATGGGTATATAACTTTCAAGACCCATAATAAAAAAATGATCACTGCGGAATCATAACATAGTCCAAAATATGATTTAAAGTTTCACATAAATCCTCAAACTAAACTCCCTCCACTAGAAAATAATGTACAAGAGCATTGAAAAACATCTCCTTCATATACTCAAAATCTTTCTAACATCGTTCAGTCTATAATGACACCTATACCATTTAGTTCAAGGTATTAATATGAGTTGAAATCCAAGATAAATTGACTAAAAACATCCTGTAATATCATAAAATACCATGTAAAGTCCTCACCACTACCACTATCTTGAAGTATGACCAAGAAACAACCACCTTTATCTTTGAATGATGTACAGATACTCTCGGTTGGGATACAACATGACCAAAAAATGGACTTTACGATCCTAGAACTCACACTTTGAAAACCTCATGAATAGATTCTCACAATGAATAACTCCTAAATCATCATGAATATTACCTTCATGGTCCACCTCATATGAAAATTACTCAAGGATTTAATTGATGAAATCCCCCAAGAACTTATCCAAGAACTCTTTGAACACTACATTCCTCTACACCATGAATATTACTAGAGAATTTTTCACATCGAATGGCATCACAATGAACTTATAATTCACATGATGATAAGGAAAATATTCTTATAAATATCATCATCCTTCACCTACATCTGATGATATCCTAATCGAATATTGATCTTTAAGAACCAACATTCTATCTAAAGCTGATTAAATAAATCAAAAATCCAAGGAAGAGGATATTAGTTCTTCACTATCCCTTGGTTAAAATGATGATATTCAATAAAAAGCTAAAAACTTCAAGCAACCATCTACACACACAAAAATGGTTCACCCCAAGGTGACACACCCATCCAAACAATACCTCACTACAATAGATCATTGATCTATACTCATAGCTCTCACATCTAAAAAGGAACCACTATATATGAAGGAATCAATATATGAGATACATTGGGATGTATCTTCATCCCAAACTTGATCTATCATCAAGGGGTAATGTAACAACCTCCTTAAAAATACATCAGGGTACTCTTCCACAACCATAATAAACACCAACTATTGAAACAATGATTAGATCAGCATCAAATGGTCCATAAAAGAAGACAATTACGTAACACAACTTTGAACAATCAAAGGGTCTATCTTACCAAAAAACACCTTCATCTCTGAATCAGCAACATAGAAAAAAACCTACCTCCAAAATAAATCCATGATATCCTTCAGAAAATACAACCAAACCATGCCGATGATTATTTCATATGGTTATATTCATCAACATAATAAATTAACCCAAGATTAGTGTTTCCTCATCAATAACTCGCAGTATCTACATACTTCATACAAGTCATCTCGACCTCCAGTTAGAATAGTCAATGCAAAGGGGACTGGAGGCCTATCTACATCAAGTGCCAAATCATGGATGTGGGTAGGTGATATAAATTAGTGTGTCATGCTTGAATCAAACAAAGCATCCACTCAGGTAGAAAACAAGAAAAGGGTACCTCAACTAATGTCTAGATTACCCGGTGCTGTGGTAGAACTAATATTTTCATAATTTTTCACATTAATTTCAAAAATATAATCCCTAAAAATTCATAAATTTGTGCATAATTGCATAATTTTTTATTTATGGTGTGTTTTGTGCTAAAATGTGAAAATTTATTAATTCTGTATTTTGACAGATTTTAGTCACTTCAGTATTTTGATCATATATTTATGAATATATTGATAAAATTTGAGTGATTACTATTTTGTAGGATTCATTTATTTTTGGGATTAAACTTATTCTTCTATACTGAGAGTTTTTTTATAGAAAACAAAGGCTCTGAAAATCAATCATGTTGAAAACAAATTCTCAATGACAAAATGGACCCCACCTTAGTGATTGAGTCATAAATCTGGCTACACACCTCCAATTAACATGATTCCAGATGGATTTTAAATATCATTCAATGGATAATTATACCATTAAATATAATGGAGATATTTCATCATTAATGAATCCATTATATGCTCAAAATCGGTGGCATATTTATGAAACATTCTTCCAGAAAGAGTGTGACTCATTAATTGTGTAATAAATTCCTATAAATGCATCCAATTACTTTGAAAGATTGAGGGTAAATATAAATATTAATTTATAGAAACTTTCAATAAGAATATTTTCCCAAATTTACTTAATAATGGGGTCAAAAATGATCAAACATTCATTTTACAGAATCGAGAGGAGATCTTAAAGGGATTTTTGGAAGATCTTGATTTTCAATACTGAAGGATAGAACCCCATTGGCCTATATAAGGAGGATTTAAACCATGATAAATGGAATAAATTAATTCCTCAAGGAGGTGACCCACAAATGAAGAGGAAAAGTTGTTACATGTCCCAATTTTCATTTTCATTTCAATTATTTTTATTTTTTTCGTTTTAATTAAATTTTAATTTGAATTTTTAGTAAATTAATTAAATTCCATGCATGTTTTTATTAAAGTTTCACAATCATCATCCATTTTCTTATTCTTCTTCTTCTTATTTATAATTCTTCATATTTATAATTTTTTTCTTTTAATTATTATTATTATTATTTTAACATTCAATATCATTATTTATTTTATTTTCTTATTTTTTTTCTTTTCTTCCCCCTCTATTTTATTTTATTCTCTCCCTCTCTATCTGTCTCTCATCCTAATTATATTTTCCATTATTTTTTATTATATCATCCCTTCTTTTTAAATTTATTATTTATTTTATTCTATATCTCTTCTTATTATCTTCTTCCCATTTTCACCATTGTGATCTTTGACACTCGAAAATATGAGGCTGATCCTAAGGTGTGGTTTGAGGAGAGGTCATAATGTCATTGAATTTTCTTTAAAGTTTAATTTTAAATTTCAATTTAAAATTTATTATCATGCATGGGTGAGGCTAATGCCCTCAATATAGACTTCAACCAATGACATGAAACTCAAACTACTTATATTCTTTTATTTCAATCACTTTTTCCACTCTACATCAGTTAGTTATTCATAATACGTTGTTGAGCTAGTCAATGGATGAAACAACATCGATGGAGTTGGATCCTAGAAGTTAGAACCTCCTAGAACAAGGAGTGTCATCTAACTTCATTAATGTAACAGGTGGAATTATGAGTACTTTGGCATTCATTGATATTCCAAAATTTCTAAATATATAATAGTAATTCAATCATTATAATTTTATTTATTATCAAATAAAAATAAAAAATTAAATAAAAATAATGATCGAACCTTAAACTAAACCCTAAAACCATGTTATTTATTCTTAACTAGTTCTGTTAATATTTTCATGTTAGTTTAAATTTTCATATTACATGTCATTGAAAATTTAATAAAAAATTCTAAAGGAACATTTTCATTGTTATCCTCTAAAATATAAAACCAAAAAAAACTAATTTAGGTAATTTAGAATGTGTGGGTTAAAAAATTGAAAGGATCCTAAAGTGAGATAGCCATGGTTAGCCTCTATGCTGCACTAGGAAAATCCTATTACTTTTTCCATACCCTATGATAGGCGTGCATCAAAATATGATCCATTGTGGGGGATCCAATTAGTTATTTTCTTTCTTTTATATTTTCAAATTTTATATAGATTTTATTTTTTTTATAATAATAAAAACTAAAAAAATATATCATGATTTCAAATGATGCTTTTTAAATTCATGGAACAATAACTCTAAGGTGTAAGAACCTAAAATCCAAAATTCTAAAGAGGTGGATCTCTTAAAAAAGCTTGATGAACTCAATGACCTGGAAAAAATTATAATAAATTAGAATAACACAAGGATTTCATTTCAATAATTGGAAGATATGGTAGATAAAGTGAAAATTTATTATCAAATACTAATAACTGAGAAGAAAGTTCTACTGGAACTGTCCAATTTCATTGAATAAATCCAAGAGGTTGAGGCCCAACTTGAGGAGTTCCCACAACCCAACCATATGAAGAGATAAATCCAAAAAGAAAATGATGAGATAGAGTGTATTAATGATGATGAAAACTTACCTATTGAGATAATAGGGGGAGATCAATAAGATCTATATGACTAATGGAATGAGTATGATGTACAACTTGATCACCCCGATCATTACCAAGTAGAAGATCCAGTGACATTTCATGTCACTCTAACCATGGAAGAGGATGAATCCTTCCCAATGATGTAATTTGAAGAAAATATGGAGGATACCAACTACTTATCTATACATTCCACTATCCAACTACAAGATCAACTCACTGCTAAGGTGGTGAGTGGATCAGAACCAAATCTTGGGGATGATATCTATATAACCTCGTTATTTTAAATTTTTATTCAATCCAAATCGATTATCACTCCTTATTTATTTGAATTTTCATATTTGGTCAATTCTTTCCATGAATTAGAGGAATACTAATAAACTGGAGATGGTCTTACTTGGAAATACATTGATATCATTGGTTTCAATGAACATACATTTGTGGAATCCCATGAGAGAATCCAAATTTCTGAGCCTGAGGAAATCAGAAAAGAAGATGCTCATTTGGAAGCCAATGTGAAGCCAACATCAGAACAGTAATAGGAGGTTTCACAAGTAGGAACCAAGTAAGAGGATGATCCATACTTCATCCTACCCCCTCCATGCAATATATTCCTAATTATGAAGGGGGATCTAGTGTACTCTATCCATGGATCATTCCTCACCAAGAAGAATGAATCACAAGATGGGTAAATCCACAAGTGGTGGCTCAAATCAAAGAAACATCATCCACCATTTGATTTTGGATAAAAACTGGAACTACCCTGTATAGGTAGTAAAAATTCAGGGCCCACATGGGGGATAATACTAAGACTTAAACATTACATTATTTCTAGTAATTTCAATTTTAATTTCATTTCTTCGGATTAGTAAAGCATGAAGCCCCACACCTTCTATATTTTTCATCTTTAATGACATGATCATTTTCCAAATTGAGTAATTTTATTTTATAGGTTCATGATGGTAGTAGGATTCCCCATGGTGAAAATTTTAAGAGGACTAGAGTTTCCGGGGAAAGTGATTTCACTTGTTATTATTATCTTTTAAACTCCCTACATTTTTTCAAACAACGTGTTTTGACATTTAAAGATAAAATTGCATGCCCACACTTGAATTTATGTTTTATTTGACTTATCTAGGATACATGAGTTTCTATAGAATCATCGGATTCCATGTTTTAGATTTCAATGTCAATGATATTGAATGAGTAAAATGGGGAAATGAGTGATTAAATTAAATCATGGATTCTGATTTAAGGGAATTAATTGATTCCTGCAAATGAAAATTCCCAACCATTTTACATGCTTCGAATTTATGAAATTTATGTGAATTGTTTTGTTATTATTAATCATTCCTTGAGATATTTTCTATTATCATATGTCCATTATCAATAGTTTTTCTAGACTATGTACTTCCTACTTTATCTTCATCATATTTCTTGAGTGGTCTTGGGACATACCACCTACTAGAACTTGAATTTGAACTTTTCAAAGTTATGACGATAAAAAAAATTTAAATGATTGAAGAATCATTTAATAAAAAAATAATACCTAAAATACCATTTTTATATCAGTCATTATTAATACCATGGAATCCATGAATGACCATGTTCGGAATGATTCACATTTCAATCCATATTTATCCATTCCTACCCTCCTCTTAGTATTTTAGTGATATTTTAAAATTGAAGTGTGGAGGTGAAGGGAATCATGGTGTAAGGGATAAAATTATTTTTATTTAAAAATTATGGGGGTGATATTATGGTAATAAATAAAGTTTTTTGTTTCATTCAATGTACTTAATTGTTTTACCTTACTAAAAAAATTAAAAAAATAGAAATGGGTTGTGACTTAGAAGAATCAAAAATCACCATCATTTGATTGATAATTTTTCTCATATGTGTTTAGGTGGTGTATGTAAGGTTTGTTCTAAGAATAAATTTTTAAAAATAAAAGAAAAATAAAAAAAATAATTTGAAAATAAAAAAAAGTATAGATGCATAGAAAAATTCAAGAAGGTGCACATAATTCATTATTCTTTCATTATTCATGATCATTTCTTTGAAAGTTTTCGAGATTTGGGAGTTTCAAATTTGAAGGATATAATTTCATTATACTTTTATTTTTAAAATCATGCATTGAACATAAGAGATAAACCCCATATTTAAGCCTTAATTGTTAAAGCATCAAATCCTAGCAACCTTAAGCCTCATAGACATTTGAACCTTTATTGAAAGTCACTATGATTTTATGTTCTTTTTTGTTTAAAATGTGGAGGAATTGGTTCATTTAAAATATTATAGATAATTATCATGTATTCATGATATGAGAATAATTCTACTTAAATTGTATCATGAGTGATGAGATAAAAGAATCCATCATGAGGTAGATCATGATTTGGCATGTTTAATAATAATAAATTAAGGAACTTGAATGAATGAGAAATGACTTTCCATAATTTTTAAATGGAAAAAAGTAAAATACTTGAGTTTATTATTTATTTAAAAATTCACAAATTTAATTGATATTTTATGTGGAACTTTAAATATTTATTTTACATTGATAATATTTTTATTTTATTATATTTGTATTTGAATAATGGTAACATTGGTTCCATCTGACTTCATTCTTGTGTTTATATGCTTGAGGAAAATCATTGTTTAAGTGTGGAGGAATTTATAGAGATAGTATTTTCAAAAACAATCATCTATTTTTCAATAATTTAATCCTGAAAAAAATTATCAATTTGATCTTATTTACATCAATTTTAAATTTATGATGTGTTTTGGGATAGAATGTGAAGAATTATTAATTATGGATTTTGACATATTTTAATCACTATGGTATTGGGAGAATATCGTTTAAAATATTGATTTGATATTAGTGATTATTTTTTTAGGAATCCTTAATTTGTGGGATTCAACTTATTCTTTTATTCCATGATTTGATTCGAACATCAAATGGCTCTAAAAAATCAATCAAGTTGAAATACTATTCTAGATTATTGTGTGGAACCCACCTCAGAAATTAAGTCCCTACTCAGGACACACAAATCAAATTAAGTTTATTCTACCTGTATTTGAAATATAATTAAATGGATCATTATACCATTGAATACCATTAGGATATTCTATCATTAATGTGGAAATTGGATGCTCAATATTGGGGGAAGATTAAGGAGACATTCATCCATAAATACTGTGACTCATTAATTATGATATAATTTCCTATATATGATTCAAGGACTTTGATATTTTGAGGGTCAATAGAAAAAATAATTTATATAAACATTCACGAATAAATATTTCCCCAATTAAGTTATTGAAGTGGTCAACTATCGGTAATATTTCAATTTATAGAATCTAGAGGATATCTTAAAGGTAGATTTAGAAGACCCTAATTTTCTATACCAAATGATGGTACCCCCTAGGCCTATATATAGAGGATTTCATCCATACTGAAGTCCATATCTCAACACCTCGAGTAGGGAACCCACCAAGGATGAGTTCAAGCTGAACCATGTCCCAGTTTTCATTTTTATTTATTTTCTTTTTATTTATTTTTAGATTAAATTAAATTGAAATTTGAATTTTTTTTTGTTAATTAATTAAATTGCAAGAATGTTTTTATTAACGTTTCACCACCATCATCCATTTTATTCTTCTTCTTCCTCCTGTTTCTAATTTTTTAATTTTTTAATTTTTTTTTAAATTATAATAATAATAATAATTATTATTATTATTATTATTATTATTATTATTTTAACATTTAGTTTTATTATTTATTTTCTTTTATTATTTTATTCTTCTTTTCTTAACCTTATATTTTATTTTATTCTATACCTATATCTCTATCTCTCATCCAAATTATATTTTCCTTTATTCTTTTAATATCTCATCTCATTATTTTTAAATTTATTATTACTTTTATTCTATTTCTCTTCTTTTTCTCTTCTTCACATTTCAACAATTGTGATCTTTTACTATCGAAAATGAGACTCTAACCCTAATGATTGGCCCAGGGGGAGGTCAATGTGTTCTTGAATTTTATTATAATTTTAATTTTAAATTTGTAGATAGATTTGAGTAGCATGCATGGTTGAGGAAAATGTCTTCGATGTAGACTGTACCCAATGATAAGAAAGTCAAACTATTTCTATTATTCTATTTAAATAACCTTTCCCTATCTCCATTCATTAGTTATTCATACGATGGATTTGTGATAATCAATGGATGAAAGAGTGTCGATAGAACTGGATCCTAGAAGATACAACCAACTAGACCAAAGAGTTTCATCAACCTTGATTAAAGAAAGAGGTGGAATTAAGAGTACATTGTCATTAAATGATTTTCCAAAATTTCTAAATAAATAATAGTAGTTTAAACATGATATTTCATGTTTTTATTATCAAACCAAAATCAAAAAATTAAAGGATAATAATGATTGAACCTTAAACTAAACCCCAAAACCAAGTGCTTTCTTATTAACTCATTCTATTTATATTTACATGTTATTTTAAATTTCCATATTTCATGTCATTATAAAAGTAATCAAAAACGCAAAAACATTCTCATTTTTATATTTTAAAACATAAAACAACAAAAATAATTATTTTAGTTGATTTAGAATAAGTGGATGAAAAAATTTAAAGTATCTTCAAGTGACACAATTCTATTCATCCTTCGTACTGCTCTAGGAAAATAATAATACTTTTTCCACACCTAGCGATAGGTGTGTGTCATGCTGGCAATGCAAATGCATGAAGTTTACCATGACCTAATCCACAGCCTCACTAACCTTGCTGATGACCACCTCCATGGTTGTACTTTACTCTCTGAGGATTAGTATCATCCTAGGGTTATTCTCTACCTTCCCCATCTCCAGTTTGTTGGTCCCAAACTAGTGCACATTATTGCTGCTACCTTAGTAGAAATTTCCTTAATAGAGAAACGTGAATCATAACACCTAGAACATGCTAACTAATCACATAGTTAAAACACTCTATCCACGGATGACCATGACCTTTATAAGAAAAACACTTGATTTATCCCTTGGAATATATCCAAGAGATAACACCCTTGGAGAAATGATATGATGATGTTTGAGGCCTACCACAGCTAATCGAAATATATTTTATCCAGAAAACTGGGAACCCCATACCATAACTCTACTTCTTGAGGAATCTTGAAGACTCTCCTCTCATAATTATTTTTTTGGAATGTTTCCTCTTAATAACCTCTTCTCGTACCAACACGTCTAGATTATTATTCATGAAAATTGGGGTGAACCGGTTCTAGATCCATGGATGAAAAGCCTCCTCGAAATTCCTCTCTCTAGCATTATCATCTGTAAATTGGTCTAAGAATATCCCAGAATGGTCTTGAAATAGATCCCAAACCCTCACATGTTGTAACTCCCCTATCAAAGGATAAGAAAAACAAGTTTACTAACCAACATCACAGTTAAATAAAAGTTATATTCCTAGAACCAGTCTATGAAAATGTTCAATGAGATTTTCAACTCCTTAAAATCCCTATGTAACAATAACCACCACTACCTCACTTCTCCATACTACATTGTAAAAACCAATGAAACACAATTCTTCCTTCAAGAATGGATCAAACTAAAATCTATCTCAACCACATACAAAAAATCATCTATGAATTAATCTGAAATATAACACCTGAACTTATAAAGACTCTAGCACTAAAACTCTTAGAGTTTCCTCCTACATGTGTCATCATTATCTACCTCCACTCTGTGGAGATCTGCTGGCACATCATGCTAATTATATTTGGTGAACATCGGATGAGGATGTCAACTAGGAGCCATGCCATAAAAAACATAAAACTTTTAGACCTCATAAACCTATTCTAGGGAGTACTTAACATTAATTAATTAATTAACTACTTAATTATATTTTTAATGTTTTAACTTATCCCAAGGTTTACCCATTTCAAACACTTGTGAAAAGAATAATGTTGCATGATCCTTTCCTAGGTCTCTACCCTGAAACTAGTATCACATCATTTAGTGGGCTTAGTAAACGTAAAGGTTTGTGCATCAGATCAAAGGGGTCTTTAAATACCCATTTCTTAGTTGGTCTCCCATGTTTACAAAACTTACAAAACATAGCTTACATAATTTCCTTACCAACCCATTCAATCTCACAAGTTCCTAACTCCAAAGTATTTCATATACCACAGCTTGAACCTGGATCTAATACCACACTTTCATAACCCACTTCCCATAAAGATATTGTAATGAGGATATAAATATTGTGACTATATGAGTCTCACTGTCAGTAGGACCCAGGTTAGTGACTAGAATTGTTGGTATAATAAACAATAATATGGGAGACATTAGCCTCTAAGAGAAACAAATAGAAGATATAGATAAGATGGATACCCCAATAAACACCAGCCCATGAATATATATATATATAATCACAAGTGAAGACATTCAATGTCATAAAATACTAAAAAACTAAAAGTAAAACTACAAGTACCAAAAGTAATTATAACAGAAACTATAGATCAAAAACATATACTACAAAACCAATATCATGTAATATCCAGGGTGATCTTTGACCTTCATTGGATGAACAGAAAAATAGTTTATATATATGTAGGGTGATTATAATAGTACACTTAATATGATCCTACCAATATCCACCCATGAGAAAGATAAATAAAGAGTGCTAAAGCACAATGAACAATAGTGGAACTAACTCATCACCAAAACTTGTATAAAAATTTATTACCCTCTCCATGGATATCTCCCATGTAGTATCGCATACAAGAGAGAATATAATATAGTAATGAAACATCAAGGGTACCTATCCCCTTCTTCCCCATGAGTTTTCCACTCTACCCCAATATATCACATCTTAAGCCATCTCCCTCCAAAATAAGCTATCCCAAAGACACATGGGAAAGGCATCACAACATGCACCTCCTAAATCACATCATCACATCATCCCATATCACAACATCATATATAGTAACCAAGTATTTTTTGGTATCCACCACAACCAGTATGGCATGTATCATACAAAGAGTAATATACCTCAATCCGTTATAGCCCATACACCAAGTATGGTACAACAATCCTACACAACCTATACAACTCATATCTATAATAACCATTTTGATGGTATATATGATAAAACATGTGTCTAATATAACCACAATATATCACATCCATCTACACACATATATAAGGAAACTATCCACTATGCATACCAGTATAAGTAACTATCAATAAAAGATGGTGGGGCATGAGGGTTTAGTCAGCCATCTATCCTCCAACCAGGATATTGGGAAAAACACCCTCTCTTGGTCCACTAGGTGTTAGTCTCTTTAACGTACCAGGGTTGTGTAGTGTATGAAATCACAGAACATAAATGATATAGTATATCTCACAACCACACTATGGTTATAACTTGTCTTAGAATCAACTATAGTTATCTTCACTTAGACTCTCGACTTCCACTACTAAGACCAGATATCCTATAAGCACACAATAATTTAAATGTTCTAGATTAATTAATTCCTTTATTTTAATAATTTCCTTATTTTAATTAATCTATTAACAATTAATTAAATATTATAATTATTAAACATAATTTTACATTATTCATTAGAGTAAATTTCATTCCCTCTCAGAAAAATCCAAAACATATTCTATTATTTATCAAGATTAACATCATCTCAGCATTTATATTCCATAATTACCAACCTCGTGGGTTAAGAATTATTTATTCATTATTTATCATTCCATAATCCAGGTACTCTAGGAAAAACATCATAACTACAAACAAGAACACCTTTTTTCCCCAACCATGGGGGGAAATGAAATATATAAAGTAAGAAACTCAACCATCAACCATTTAACAAATTCATAAGTGAGAATCCTAGCTATTAGCATCACATAAATGGGTAAGCTCAGTTTCAAAACACTACATCATCATTGATTCCATCCCTAACACTAACATGAATATCAGGATGCATCTCACCATCAAAGGTGTCACCTACTTCCACATCATCCAGGCCTCCCCAACTAAATATCACATCATCCATCCTAGGATCAGCCATCCTACACTCATAACACATTTAGGCATACCTTCCATATATCACATTTCAAAGCGAAGATCACATCCATTGAATATCAAAAAAACTTCAGGAACAAACAAGCATATGCAACAGGGGAATCTAAACCCTAAAAACAAGGCATCCAGCCTTTACTCATAAATGAGCTCTCACGTCTCCAAACTCAAGGAATTCAAAATTAAATAGAATATAGTAAACTCAGGCACTAGAAATTATCTTTATCACATATATAGTTATTATTACATTTTTAATTAACAGATTCAATATTCATAGGTTTCAAATATAAGAAACCTAAGGCATCAATCTATAAAAAACTATCAAAATATTAACGATTCTCTCTAGAATTTAAACAAGTTTCATCAAATTTTGAGAAGTAACATTCTCATTTAACGTGAATTTTTTTTACTATCAACAAGAGTAAATATTATTCATAGTATTTATCAATTGCATTAATCACATGGAAGATCGATTTCAATTAAACAAGTGCATCACATAAATTTGATTATCATAAAATTACAAGATACACCAAATTCAAACATGAATTTTATTTAATTATTCACAAGCTAATTAATTATCGATTTATTTTTTATTTATGTTATTTACTAATTTATTTCAATAAAAACATGATAATCCGTATAACAAAAAGACATCATAACAAGCATGTCATAGATATCACACTATCTATAAAATCAAGAGGCAACCCACTATCATGGTATAAATCACATCAATATGCTAATTCTAACCAATTCTTTATTATTCCAGTTAAATAATTATTTGTTTAATTCCATTTACATCCAAAGGGATAAACCATGATAGCTCTATGTTTACATCTAAACAGAATAATAGAATAAATGAATCCTCTACCTCAATGGAATTAATGTTCTTCTGATGATAATGGACCAATGTTTTAGATCCTGATGACCCCTCCCCTAAGAATCTGCATCCCTCCTAGGATGTTGTGGTACAACTGCACTGACAAACCGAGAAGAAAAACTCTATTAGAAGAATGGATATGATCAGCCATACCATTAAAATAAAAAAAATAAGACTATAATCAAAAGACCATGAGAGAATAGGTAGAACGTGCCTGTTACCACCACAGATTGAACATTGAAAGCTTAGAATCAATCCCTGTTGAAGGAATCTCCAACTTCCTAAATAATGGATCCTTGGATCACCATGAAGTTTGGAGAACTATATTGTTTGATAAAAAACTTGAGGGGTTACAGTCTTTATAGGTGCACTACAAAGGGAATTTTTAGTTTGAAACACTCTTTCACTTTGTGTAAATGTTAGGTTTCATATCTCAACAAAAAATGAATCTCCTTAAATAATTTCAATACCGAAATTTTACATTTCATGTAACACATTGTGAAATGGCCTCAACATGTTGTTAATTGAGAATACATAATGTGAAATATTTATATACTATAAATTCTTCATACATACATCATTTTAGTAGTCAAACCCCTCTAGATTCACTCTAGGCCTCCTCTATGAACCATGAGATATAGAAACATGAAAACATTCATACTATATAGATATAATCCCTTATAGGTATCTTTTTCACACTTGGTCATCACTTATGCTAGGTTATATCTAGACAAATCCAAACATGTGGCTAATTAGGGTTGTTTAGTGATATGGAAGAGGTTGACCAAAGATGAAATTTTTCTAGGATAGACCTTATATGAGAATGATATTCTACATTTCCATGATATAGTAGTAGTTTCTATTTTTATGATATAATAATTTATGAGGGGATCATACACCATAAAATTGGTGGTGAATCCAAGATGGACTAAGATGTATCACAATATTTGACATCATATATGATGAAAAAACATGAAAAAACACACGGTAGGTATTGTTTCTCATTTCCATGTGTTCTAGAAGATTAAATTGGAACATAAATGACCTTATTATTTACATAATTCACTTCTTATACATGTGTGGAAGTAGGATGAGGTGGTGGAAAACTTTTTAATATGGTTTCCTAGGACCCACTAAGTCAGGATAAATTGTGGGTTATCATTTATCATCTTATAAAATTTTCACATTTCATAACCATTTGAGAAACTCAATATATTTATGAGTTAGTAATGTTTTACATTCAATAGATAGTGTGAATACTTGGGATTCCTACGAGTATTTAATTAGATCATGGTTCACACTTTATATCATTGTTTTGGAATGTTTTTTTGAAGGTGATAGGATGTTTTTGGAATTTTAGTACAACATATCACCCTTAAACAGAAGAAAATTATGATAGGAAAATCTTTATTTTTGTGGATAATATCATAACATGTTTACTAGAATTTTTTGGATCATGCGATGATTACATGGCTTCAGATGAGTTTTACTATAATAATTATTTTTAGTCTTTAATTAAAATGGATCCTTTTAAGGATCTTTATGGTTGGCGCATCCACACTACATTATTTTGGCATGAATATGATGAGTCAAAATCTAATTGGATTATTTTGGTGTATGAGACATCCAAGAAGGTGCAGTTAATTAGGAAAGGATTTGTTACCACTCAAATAAGGAAGTGTTCACATGTATACAAATGATGGTGACCTTTGTATTTAACCATGGGTGACTCGGTTTTCATATGAGTATCACCGCATTTTTGGAAATGGTGACCATGGATGCAATGGAAATATGAACTGTTGTTTGTGGGACTATTTGAGATAGTGGAATGGATTAGGATGGTTTATTATTGATTGGTTATTCCTCCACAACAATGAGGTGTGAATGACGTGTACCATGTGTCTCATATTACAAAGAATGTGCTTGATCCTCCAAATGTGATTGATAGTGATGTTGTTGAGTTAGAGTAAGATGCTTCGTTCGACAAATTTTTAATAAAATTGTATAATAATTCAAAAATTTACTACAAGGGGATAATTAAAGTTTTATGAAAGTATGAATGTATCGAAAAAGAAACTTGGTAGTGATGATTAGATGTACTTTCTCAGTTGCACGATTTGTATAAGTAGGAACTCTACAGATACTTATTAAGGATGAAATCTAACGACCAAAGACTAACATACATGGACATTACATTTATTTTTCAGAATACTTAATAAATGACACAAATAGACTCCCAATGACTATATTATTATAGTTCCTTTGGAAAATTTAAAACAAAAACAATTGGTTCATAAAACATCTTCATCGTCTCCTTCTTTATCCTTCATAACTAATACCCCTTTTTAACACATCTTACTTAATACCCTTCTTCAAATCCAGGGGAAAAGAAACATGAAAGGGTTGATCTCAAATGATCAATAGGGTAATCATAGAAAATATCTTACAAAACATAAGCATAATAATGTAAAAACATAAACATAAAGTTTAAATATCAAAATCTTGAGTCGTGAAATAAATCATGGTAGTACGTAAGGCATAGATCATAAACGAACATTAAACAAGATAAAATATGATTGGAATAAAATATGAAATTCTGGAAAACAAATAATCACATAATATGATTTCGATATTATCCAAGGCATTTCTTCCAAGACCATCATAGTGGACAAATTCCATTACTGAACCGGGTTTACATGTCATTCCAGCCATGTATTACTAAACTAGGTGTACTTTTCATTCCATCAATGTCTATATAATGAGATATAAATCATTACCCAATGTATTTAAGGGAGATATAGGTACCACCCATCTTATAAAGAATTCATTCTTACATGTTCCACAAAAACATAAATCAGTCATCACAACATAACCCATGAAATAAAATGGGTTTCTTAAACATCATTACATCATAAAATAATACTTATAAAATAAATAGAATTCATAAAAATAATACCATCATTAACAAAATAAAATCATAGTAATAATAGGGAAAAAAATAACCCTATTTAAAAAGTATCATCTTATATGGAAAATAATTTGGAAAAAACACTTGAACTCAATTCTTGAGGAAAATATCCTTTCTTCTTCAAAAACATTTTCTTATCTGAAAATGTCGTGAAATTTTAATAGGAAGGAATTTAGTTGAAAATAAACCTTAATACTTGTATAGAAAGCTTCATGGAAATAAGGTGTTATGAAATCATAAAAATCCATTAATGTTGTATAAGTTAGAAAAAGAACATTCTCCACATACTTTTTTTGGAGAATCCAAAAAGTAACTCTTATGGTAAATGAAAGAATGATTCCTCCCAAACCATATAGTAAAAGAAAAAAATTTATAAAAATTACTTTAAACATAAAAAGAATAATAATAAATATTTAATGAAAACATTTTTAGAAAACATGGACATGGATTATAAATATACCCCAAGTAAATACTTACGTATAAATAATCTCGAATAAAATTGATATTAAAAAATTATCCCTTACATTAGGTCTGATTTCTTCTTTTTGTGTCCAAAACTCATGTATAGTGGGTTTAAACATATTATTAACTTGTAAGAGAACCATAATAATATAAATGATATCATATATTATTCACTTGTGACTTTATATTACCTTCTTATTTATCAATTCCATGTTAAAGCTACATTTTGGGTAATAATTGTTTTATTTATCATAGAGGTTTTGAATTGTTGTTATTTATATGATTAATTATATTGTGATTTACTTAGATAATTTAAAGCAAGATTTATATATAATAAATATTCAATACATATAATAGGTAGATAAATGAAATGGAATACACTATTCATGGAGACGGTAGGTTCTACCTACGCATGATTGTTGTTTCTGTTTCCTTATTGAATTTAATAGAAGCAAGTAAATGATATAAATATATATATATATAATCCAATAGAATTATTATTTCATATATTTCATTATTATTTATTATTTATACTTTATAATTATTCTTGAATGGTTAATTTGGATAATTAATCTCATCATGTTGTGGAGACGGTAGGTTGTACATACGCATGAGTGACAATATCATTCAATTAATGGTTAAATGGTATTAAATTGGATGGTATATTAATTATAAATAAAAATTATATTGTTATATACATTATTTAAATCAATTATACTCATCTTTATACCCATACAAATTAATTATTTTTGAATAACAAATTACACCACGGTGTAGAGACGGTAAGTCGTACGTACGCATGCATGGGGATATTGTTATTTATAGGATGGATAAAAGGAGGTATAAGATTTTCCCATAATTATAATAAAATATCATCAAGTATAAGATACTATATTTATTACTTTAGTATGATAACAACATAACAAGATTAAGTATAAGGAGAAAATATTTTTGAAAGAGGTGATAAAACAATTACCTCTTTTTCGGGTATCTCCTTCTGATTTGCATAAAAGGTATCCCTAGGATGGATTTATGCCCAAAGTGTGGCCTCTAGGATGAATTTAGGGAAGTTGGGAGAGAAATTGTTATGGAATTTCTAAGAAAATTGTCTTTATAGTTGCTATTAAAATAGAAGGAGAGGTAACATTTTCTAAGAGAGGGGAGGGGAATATCTGGAAATACCAAAACTATTAAATTAATATAAATTAATATTTCAGCTAAAATGCCTCCAAATAATATTATTTAGAAAATAGGATTATTTTGGATCTAAATACTCTAAAATAATAAAATCTAGACATGTTTTGTCTTTATTTTAAACCTTTTCATTTTGATTTATCCTTATTTAAATCTATTTAATTTAAATTGTGGTTATAATACTCTAAATATTAAATGGTTATAAATATTTTATAATGTGTTGTCAATTTTCCATAATTGGATAATTTATATAATTATATTCACTATAAGTTTAAATTTTTAATTTTTGATTTTTGATTTTTTTTAAAATAATTTAATAATATGTTATTTTTATAGAATATCAATTGTGTTAATTTTGAAACTATTCATTTATTTGACTTTAAAAAAAATCAACACTGAAGATAAATTCGAAAAAAAAATATTAATACACTAATAACATGACATAGTAACCTAGAAAATTCTTGGGCATGTTAATTAGTTAATTTTATATTTCTTTTAATATTTTTAAAACTCTTTATTTAATATTTATATTAATAAAATAATTCTTACATCACTATTTTGTCATCATTAATTGTAATTACTTAATCACTTCAAATTCTAAATAAATTAACATGATGTATATAATTTCATTATATTTTTTTGGATGATTTATGTTATGTTTTATCATCTTTATCACTATATTAAAATTATTATAATTATAAGAGATAAGATAGTGACATGTTTTCACCTTCTTTTGTTTTAATTATTATTTCATCACTTTCATGGAAAAAAGTTCATTAAATTAATCAATTCCAACCCTTAGCTGATATTGGTAGACATTAATTTATCCAATAGTATTTTTTTAGGTTTTTTGGTACTTTTATTATCTTTATCATATTGTTTATTACCCTAATTTACCTGATATACCTTTAACTGTGGTAGATAAAAATTAGTGTAGTTACTATTTATAAAATCCAAAAAAATAAAAGTATCATATTTACATAATTTTGACCCAATGATTCAAATTATCGAATAAATTTTTAAAAATTCAAAACACATAAGTTTTATTAATTAATTTAAAATTAATTCTCTTTGTCAAAACCAGAAACCGGGTTTTTAAGAAGTAAAAACTATCAAAAAATTAACATGAGTTTATGTCCGATTAAAATGTAAAATTACTTTCAATGAACAACAGTGTATTAAATGATAAAAAAATTATCCAATTACACTTTAAACCCAAATAAAATTATAATCTAACTATATAAATAAATAAGATAAAAATGTTTTTTTGAATTAAAATGCAGTATTTTTCACTATTCATTAAAATATAAATTTCATCAGAAAAATACCAAAATTTCAATTAAGGTAATTTTTGATTTCCCACTTCCAAATAATATGTTTATTTTTTGAATTATAATATATAAAAGTCTTAAAAACAATATTTAAAATTGGTGCGCCATCAAAAGGCGGTAAAACTACCTTTTTATTAATACTTCCTCTACATGAAAAAATTGAATTTATCCATATAATATTCTAGAAAATACATAAGTTTAATTCTAATGTTATATAAAACTAAAAATATGGTTAATACTATTTATAATGGCTATTTTATCTTCGATAATAATATTTTAATAATATATCCTTAGTGAAACTCAGTATTGCGTACAATGCAAGTTATCGAGGAAGGTCGCTCTTGCGTGTAATGTAGGCTATGACAGTGTTGCATTTAGTTCAAGATTCCATTGGTGTTACATATAACATATTCCAAACATATTTATTTTATACATTGTACAAAATATATACTTAGTGTTGCATAAAATGGATCCTTTCAATGGAACTTGAAATTGTGTATAACACAAGCTAATAATAGTGTTGTGTATACTACAAGCTACTATGGTGTTTCATATAGCTCAAGATAATATTAGTGTAGCATAAAACACATGACTTCAAATAAATTAAAAATAATCTATCTCATAAATTCACATTATGTTACATTATAACACCTTAAAATTAATTTTTCCCTTGAAATTTGTCTGGGTTATAAAAGGGTAACAACTTGAAAGTTTCTTTCATTGAAACCCACATCATAAAAAGTAATACTAAAACCTCATTTTAAACATTAATGTTATAAACATAAAGGTTACTCAAAGTAACTCATTACTTATGACAACCCTGGTTTCTATTACAACTTAAACATGATTTATTACATAAAACATCACTTGATACAACAAAGAAGATCGAGAGGTTTAAAGTCTTTGGGGATTAGGATCATTACATAAAAACATAAAACATGAAATACAACATATTTATTGAAAACTTCCTTTTCATGACCACTACATTCCTTCGTACTTAGCATTGCATGGGATAACCCGAGGACATGCATAAGAAATGGGTGTGCTATAAAGCCCAGTAAGGGAGTACACATGAAATAACATGAGGAGTAAAATACATGTTAGACAATAGGCATAATCAATATAGCCTAAAATAAACATGAACGTAAAGGCATGATAAATCATGATAATCATAACATGGAGATGCCGCAACAACACTTATCATGAAATTAGCATGAGCCAAGGCTCATTGAACATGGAGCATGAGTAAATCCTCATTGGACATGAAGCACGAGTAAACCATAGTTTCACTTGAATTAGCATGGGTCAACAATCATTTCACATGACGTATCATGATACTATACTTTACCCAATTCATTGGAGCGCTATAAGGGCGCACCCTTCTTAAACATTTCATTTCATGCATAAGTGTGCCACATGGATCATAAAACATGGATTCGTAGAACATAAACATTTATTCCACAATAAAGGAATGTGGAATTAATACATTAAACTTTTTAATCAATAATTAAAGTTGTATAAAGTTGGATACCCTTGATGGAGAAATGGGCATGGTATTCACTACACAATGGCTTTGGCTTAGAAAATTGGTGCGATTTCGGCAGCATAACCGCGTGACATAAGAATTAAAAAAAATGGTTGATCAGAGAGAAAGGGGTTCCTCATCATATTTACATGTAATGGACAGTAAGGAGGCCATATATATACATGTCCCAACAATTGTAATGGAATTTAGATTCATGATACAAAATTATTGCTTGAATGTAAAAGAAGAGAGAGAAGTTCCTTTCGAAATTTTGGCATAGTAACGGGTGTACATGGGAGGAATTTAATGAGACAGAAAGGGGTCTCCAGTTATTCAAACAACAAGAGGGAAGTATGGGGGAGGTGAAAAACCATACCCCATCATTCACAATTGAAATTTAAAGGTCAATACAACTTAAAGAAAATTGACAAAAAAGAGAATGGAAGAAAAAAACCTTACTTGGAAGTGTGCTTCCAAAGGATATAGAGAGGCTTGTGATAAGCTTATTGGGAGCTTGGGGAACCTTGGGAGGATTCTAGAGAGAGTAGGGAAGAGGTTGGACGAACTCCAAGGGATTTTAGTGAGGAGGAAGTGGGATCTTGGGTGGGTTTATATAGGAAATGTGAGGGAATTATTTATTATTTAGGTTTGGGTCCCCTTACATTTAATTAATCCAAAACATAAACTATCCCATGATTTTTGCCCATGGTTTTTGGAAAAGGGAAGAGGAAAACAATATTTTATAAGTCCTATGTCCTAACTTCTTAAAATAATAAGGTTTCTTATGTGGAGTTGAGTCAAACTTCCATGGAAATTAATTTAAAAAGGCAAAGTGTTGAATAAGTCTTGAGGGGTCCATTAATGCTTTGAAAAGTAAGTTAAAAAAACCCAAAATCACATTATTTTAATTTTAAAACATATATTGTCCGAAAAAAAGATTATAGTATTTTATTACATCACTATTGGGTCATTATGATGTCATAAAACACATTATATATTTAAACGTTATTTAATTTTTACTCAAAAATTTGACTGTCTCAGAAAATTATGAAAAATTCACCATTGGATAATTTTGACGTCCTGATTCCAAAAATAACATTTATTTTATCTAAATAATTTTCTGAATATGTTAATTTTCACTTTTAAAATAAAAACCGACATTTATCGAAAATTCACAGGTTTGGATAGAAATGTCTTTCAAACCTTAATAAAAATTATAATTGCATTCATCAAATTATAAGATCATTTATATTTAATATAAATTAATTTAATAATAATAATAATATTTTATTAAAATATTATTTAATTCAAAAATCCCTTAATTTAATAAAATAGAATTCTTAGTTAAATAATAACTAAAAACACTATTTGTACTTTAAAAACTATTTACAATGTATCAAAAATGACTAGAAATTATATTCATTATTATATACAAAAATAATTTACATGAACATAGTACTACATATTTGTTACATAACCCCTTAAAACAACTGCATAAGACCTAAGGGTAAGGTGTGTGATGGTGACAGACTCTTGGGGTGGCTCGGATAGCATTGCTCGAGTGGTAATTTCAATCAACTTCCTCTTTTCCCGTAGATGGTCACATTCGAGCTTGACAAGATGAAGCTCATCTTGGGATTAGTCAAGGGCGAAGCCCAAAGATGCCACCTCTTTTCCAAGCTCCGAAAAATGGGCTTCGTACGGAGTAATTCTACTGGGCGAGGCCATCACTTATTTTGTCTAAGTAAAAAATGGATGTGTTAAAGCCCTATATTTATACTAATCATGTGATCAATGTTAAACGGCTATATTAGCAACGGTCAAAATTATTAACATAAAACCAATGAATTTGAAATTTTATATAAACATAAAGAGACATTTAATTAGATCAAGAGGTATTTCCATTTATAAAACTTTGGGTTGTTACAATATTCCCCCCTCAAGAAATTTCTCCCTCGAAATTTTCTTTTTCCCACACTAAAACAAATGTGGGTCACTCAACTTCATCATATCCTCTGATTCCCAAGTCGCTTCTTCAAACTTGTGGTTTCTCCACAACACCTTGACCAGGGGCATTGTCTTATTTCATAGAACTTTTTCTCTACAATCTAAGATCTTTACTGGTTTCTCCTCATAAGAAAGATCATCTTCCAATTGTACCACCTCAGAAGAGAGTACAGGTGAAGGGTCTGGTATGTAATTCCTTAAGAGGGATACATGAGAGACATCATGTACTTTGGCCATAGTAGGTGGAAGTTCTACTCGATAGGCCACAGCCCCTGACACGATTAAGAATCTCGAAGGGGCAGATGTTCCTTGGACTTAGCTTCCCTTTCTTTCCAAACCTCATTACCTTCTTCCATGGAGATATGCGTAGAAAAACCATGTCTCCAACTTTAAACTAAATGTATCATTGGTGGTTATCTTCATAACTCTTCTGTCGACTCTGAGTTGCCTTAATATGCTGCTAAATGGTTTTCACATTCTCTACCATTTCCTCGACCATTTATGGTTGAAGCATCTTACGTTCACCAACCTCATCCCAACATGTCGGTGTTCTGCACCTTTTTCCATACATGGCTTCATATGGTGCCATTTGGATGCTCGAGTGGAAACTTTTATTATAAGATAACTCAACAATAGGAAGATGTTGATCTCATCCCCCTTTAAAGTCCATTGAGAACGCTCTCAACATATCCTCAAGTGTTTGGATGGTCCGCTCAGATTGGCCATCGGTTTGAGGATGATAAGTCATACTGAAGTTCAGTTCAGTATTCAGAGCATGTTGAAGACTCATCCAAAACTTAGAGGTGAATCTTGGATCTCGGTCAGACACAATAGATAGTGGTACTCCATGCAACCTTACTATTTCCCTGATATATATATGTGCTAGTTGATCCAATGAGAAATACTCCCGAATAGCAACGAAGTTTGCAGTCTTTGTAAGACGATCCACAACAACCCAGATTGCATTATTGCCTTTGGATGTCCTTGGAAGTCCGGTGACAAAGTCCATGGTGATGTTCTCCCATTTCCATTATGGTATGGGAAATGGTTGCATCATCTCCTTAGACTTCTGCCTCTCTGCCTTCACTTGCTGAAACAACAGGAACTTTGATGTATATTTGGTGATCTCCTTCTTCATATTATCCCACCAAAAGTTTTCTCGGAGATCTCGATACATCTTTGTGCTCCCTGGGTGGATAGAGAAATATGAACTATGTGCATCCTCCAAAAGTTCCTTCTTTAGCTCCGGACTTGATGGAACACATAGTCTTTTCCCAAACCACACAATTACTTCTTCATTAACATTAATCTCTAAGGATTTCCCCTTTTTGATAGCTTCCACTTTTTCTTGAATTCCCAAATCATCCATATGAGCATCCTTTAACCTTTCCAAAATAGACAGTTGAGCAATCATTTGTTAAAGTATTAATGATGTTCCCTTCTCCATGATTCCCATGTCCATCTTCATCAAGTCTAAGAAGAATGGATCTCTCTCAATTCTCATCATTGATAGAATTGCTGGGTCCTTTCTACTTAGGGCATCTACCACCTTGTTTGCCTTCCCAGGGTGGTAATGTATTGAATAGGAATAATCCTTGATGAGCTCTATTCATCTTCTCTGGCACATATTAAGCTCTTTCTGTGTGAATATATATTTAAGACTCTTGTGCTCAATATATATCTCACATTTCTCTCCATAGAGATAATGCCGCCAGATTTTCAAGGAAAAGATCGCTGCTGCCAACTCCAGATCATGTGTTGGATAGTTTCGCTCATGGATTTTCAACTTCCTTGAGGCATAGGATATCACTTTATCATTCTGCATCAGCACACATCCTAATCCCTTCTTTGAGGCATCACTGAATACCACAAAAAGTTCCCCACTTGTGGGTAAAGTGAGCATGGGCGCAGTGATAAGACATCTTTTCCACTCCTTGAAGATTTCTTCACATTCATCACTCCAGGAAAAATTTACTCCCTTTCGAGTTAGCTTGGTAAGAGGGTTGGACAATCATGAGAAATTTCTCACAAATCATCGATAATATCCAGCTAACCCCAAGAAGCTACGGATATCCGTTACCGATGTTGGCCTCGTCCATCCCTCAATTGCATCTGTTTTGGAGGGGTCCATAGATATTCCATTTCTTGTGATGATATGGCCCAAGAATGAGACCTCCATTAGCCAAAACTCACACTTTTTGTATTTTTCATAGAGCTTCTCCTTGCGCAAAGTCTCTAGTACAGTTTTTAAATGCTCCTCATGATCCTCCTTGGTTTTGGAGTATATTAGAATATCATCTATAAAGACTACCACAAATTTGTCAAGGTAATCTCCAAAGACTCTATTCATCAAGTCCATGAATATTGCTAGAGCATTGGTGAGTCCTAAAGGCATTACTATGAATCCATAGTGCCCGTACCTTGTACGAAAAGCAGTCTTGGGGACATCTTCCTTCTTCACCCTTACTTGATAATATCCTGACCGCAAGTCCACCTTGGATAAGTATTGTGCTCCACGCAGTTGATCAAATAAGTCATCGATTCTTGGGAGAGGGTACTTGTTCTTTATCGTGATTTTTTTAAGTTCACGATAATCGATTCAGAGCCGCATTGACCCATCCTTCTTCTTGACGAAGAGGATTGGTGCACCCCATGGTGAAGCACTTGGGGGTATACACCCTTTATCCAGATTCTCCTATAGTTGTTTCTTAAGATCTTCAAGCTCAACAACAGCCATTCTATATAGATTCTTGGATATTGGTAGCGTCCCAGGTATAATTTCAATTGAGAACTCAACATCTCTTCTTGGAGGAAGACCAGGAAGTTCCTCGGGAAACACTTCAACGAATTCCCTCACAATAGGCATTTCTTCAAGGATGGTTTCTTCATTGGACTCAATCATCTGAGCCAGATACGCATTCTCATAGGGCAGTAATAACCATGCTTGAGATGATGGAGATAAATTAGATTCATTTTCTTCCTGACACTTGTAAAGAATCGGGGGTCGATTCTCCATATGGAGTGTGATTTCCCTCTCCCGACAATTTATATTGGCTCTATATAAGGAAATTCAATCCATGCCAAGAATTGCATAAAATTTCACTAGAGGGAGTATGATGAGGTTCACTGGGAAATTAAATCCATAGATTATAAAAAGGGAGGACTTATATTCATGGGATGCAATGATTGCCCCATTTTCCGTACTCACCAACATCTTTACTTCCATAATTTGTGGTGGTGCTGGGATTCTTCTACTAAACTTTTGAGATATAAAATAATGCGTAGAACCTGAATCAAAAAGTATGTTCACTATTATTGAATGAATAACTAGCTTACCTATCACCACTTCATTTTCAGGGTTCACTTCTGCAGAAGTGATGGAAAAAGCTCTTCCTTGCTGTCTTGGAGGTTGTTGGTTGCCTCTAATAACCCATGGATTAGGGCACTGATTTGAAAAATGACTCGGTTCTTTGCATTTTTAGCATTAAAAAACGTGTTGAGGTTTGAACGGAGCGTTCCTCTCCTCTGTCACAATCGCAGGTCCTTCTTGCCGATAGTTAACAGCTAGGTGCCCTTCTCTTCCACACCTGAAGCATTTTCTCGTCCCCTTAAGGCAATTTCTAAGGTGCTTCTTTCTGCACTTTTGTCAAGTGGGGTGTTGTATCTTCTTAGCACCGTTGGATTTATCCATCGGACCACCAGCATTGAAGTCCACCTTATGCTTCTTGTCCCCATGATACCCTTGTAATTCCCCGATCTCCATTTCAACCTTGAGGGCACATCGTACAATTTCCTCATAGCTGTCGAAGTCACGGATCGCTAATGCTTTCCACAAGCTAGGCTTCATCCAACCAAAGAAGTGGTCAACCTTGCATTCAGGGGTAACGACAAAGCCGGAAGTGTATCGTGCAAGCCTTGTGAAGTTTTCCTCATACGCTCCAACAGATTCTTTATCTTTTTGCTTGAGGGAAAGGAAGTCCCTTTCCATCTTAAGCCGGAGGGTGCGTTGAAAATATTTATCTAAAAACATCTTTCGGAAGTCCTTCCATTCCAACGCCTCGATATCCTCCTCAGGCTTCGTATTTTTTATCAATGACCACCATTGATCAGCTTCACCCTCCATACGATAAGACTCTAGGAGAACCTTCTCTTATTCAAAACATTGTAGGATGGAGAATATCTTTTCAATGGAGTTGATCCATTGTTCAGCGATCGTGGAATAGGATGATCCACTAAAAGTAAAAGGCCTTTGCCTCATGAAGCTCTCGATAGTGACTTGTTCCTTCTTATGGGGGTTTGGACGTTCCTCGTGACCTGTGTTTCTATTTAAAACTTGAGTTAGCTGAGAGAGAAGAGTGAAAAAGTTCATGATTCCCGCTCCCATTGGATTGGGCATCTCATTAGTACAGTCATCACACTCATCTTCACAACGGTTGTTAGCCCGAGTCCTCCTATTACCAGCCATTGGCTGGAATAAAAGGAAAGTTAGGGGTAACACATAAAGGGTAATCCAAAGACAAAAGTTGATGACTTATAAATAAACTTTCATTTCCTTAACTCATGAGTCTATAGGCTTTAATCTAGGATTTTCATGATCTACTTTCTAACGTATATTCTTAGGGTCATTTTTTCCCTTAATAAGGGTTTATACTAAGATTGTGAATTTATCAAAACATATCCCTTGGGAGTGTCATAACCAAGAGTGCAGCAAGGCCCATTGTCATGCACTAGTTCATGTTCGAGTCTATCTCAAAGCGTTGTTTTCGGGTTTTACCCCTAGGATACATTTGTGCCAGAGCCGCCTCTACCTGCTCGTATCCAGACAGGGATGTATTTGTTTGATAAACCACTTACTCATTACTTACCAAAACATAGGGATGTTTTTATTATACTTAGTCTTGTATCTAAGGCATTACTAGGGTTTCCTAATCCCAAAAATAACTAAACCTATCCTCTGATACCAACTGTGACAACCCTGGTTTTTATTACAACTTAAACATGATTTATTACATAAAACATCACTTGATACAAAAAAGAAGATCAAGATGTTTAGTGTCTTTGGGGCTTAGGATCATTACATAAAAACTTAAAACATGAAATACAACATCTTTATTGAAAAATTCCTATTCATGACCACAACATTCCTTCGTACTTAGCATTGCATTGGATAACCTGAGGACATGCATAAGAAAAGGGTGATCTATAAAGCCCAGTAAGGGAGTACACATGGAATAACGTGAGGAGTACAATAAATTTTAGACAATAGGTATAATCAATAGAGCATAAAATAAACATGAACATAAAGTCATGATAAAGCATGATAATCATAACATGGAAATGCGGCAACAACACTTATCATGGAATTAGCATGAGCCAGGGCTCATTCCACATGGAGAATGAGTAAACCCTAATTGCACATGAAGCAGGAGTAAACCCTCATTGCACTTGAATTAGAATGATTCAACACTCATTGCACATGACTTATCATGATACTATACTTTACCCAATGCATTGGAGTTCTATAAGGGCGCACCCTTCTTAAACATTTCATTTCATGCATAAGTGTGCCACATGGATCATAAAACATGGATTCATAAAACATAAACATTTATTACATGATAAAGGAATGTGTAATTCATACATGAAACTTTGTAATCAATAAGTAAAGGTGCATAAAGTTGGATACCCTTGATGGAGAAATGGGCATGGTATTCACTACACAATGGTATTGGCTTAGAAAATTGGTGCGATTTCGGCAGCATAACGGCATGACATAAGAATTCATAAAAATGGGTTATGAGAGAGAAAGGGGTTCCTCATCATATTTACATGTAATGGACAGTAAGGAGGCCATATATATACATTTCCCAACAATTTTAATGGAATTTAGATTCATGATACAGAATTATTGCTTGAATGTAAAAGAAGAGAGAGAAGTTCCTTTCGGAATTTCGGCATAGTAACGGGTGTACATGGGAGGCATTTAATGAGAGAGAAAGGGGTATCCCATCATTCAAACCATAATAGGGCAGTATGGGGGAGGTTTGAAACCATATCCCAACATTCATAATTGAAATTTAAAGGGAAATAAAACAAAAATAAAATTGACAAAAAAGAGAAAGGAAGAAAAAAACCCTTACTTGGAAGTGTGCTTCCAAAGGCTAGAGAGAGGCTTGTGAGAGGCTTATTGGGAGCTTGGGTCACCATGGGAAGATTCTAGAGAGAGTAGGGCAGAGGTTGGACAAACTAAAAGGGATTTTAGTGAGGATTAAGAGGGTTCATTGGTGGGTTTATATAGGAAAGGTGAGGGAATTATTTATTATTTAGGTTTGGGTCCCCTTACATTAAATTAATCCAAACTACAAACCATCCCTTCGTTTTTGCCCATGGTTTTTGGAAAAGGGAAGAGGAAAAAAATATTTTATAAGTCCCAAGTCCGAAATTCTTAAAATAATAAGGTTTCCTATGTGGAGGTGAGTCACACTCCCATGGAAATTAATTTAAAAAGGAAAAGTGTTGAATAAGTCTTGAGGGGTCCATTAATGCTTTGAAAAGTAAGTTAAACAAACCCAAAATCACATTATTTAAATGTTAAAATATATATTTTCCGAACATAATGATTATAGTATTTTATTACATCACTATTGGGTCATTATGATGTCATAAAACACATTATATATTTAAACGGTATTTAATTTTTACTCAAAAATTTGACTGTCTCAGAAAATTATGAAAAATTCACCATTGGATAATTTGGGTGTACTAATTCCAAAAATAACATGTATTTTATCTAAATAATTTTATAAATATGTTAATTTTCACTTTTAAAATAAAAACCGACATTTATCGAAAATTCACAGGTTTGGACAAAAATGGCTTTCAAACCTTAATAAAAATTATAATTGCATTCATAAAATTATAAGATCATTTATATTTAATATAAATTAATATAATAATAATAATAATATTTTATTAAAATATTATTTAATTCAAAAATCCCTTAATTTAATAAAATAGAATTCTTAGTTAAATAATAACTAAAAACACTATTTGTACTTTAAAAACTATTTACAATGTATCAAAAATGACTAGAAATTATATTCATTATTATATACAAAAATAATGTACATGAACATAGTACTACTTATTTGTTACATAAACCCTTAAAACTGCCGCATAAGACCTAAGAGTAAGGTGTGCGATGGTGACAGACTCTTGGGGTGGCTCGGATAGCATCGCTCGAGTGGTAATTTCAATAAACTTCCACTTTTCCCGTAGACGGTCACGTTCGAGATTGATAAGATGAAGCTCAGCTTGGGCTTGGTCAAGGTCAAAGCCCCAAGATGCCACCTCTTTTCCGAGCTCTGACAAATGGTCTTCGTACGGAGCAATTCTAATGGACGAGGCCATCGCTTCTTTTGTCTATGTAAAAAATGGATGTGTTAAAGCCCAATATTTTTACTAATCATGTGATCACTGTTCAACGGCTATATTAGAAATGCTCAAAATTCTTAACATAAAACCAATGAAGTTGAAATTTTATATAAACATAAAGATAAATTTAATTAGATCAAGATGGATTTCCATTAATGAAACTTTGGGTCGTTACATTACAAGGTTTTCACAAAGTAGAGAATAGGTGGGAAGTGAAAACATGGATATTGAAGAAAAATATAACCATCATGTTTTGATGGATAGTGATAGAGAAAAATTTTAGAGAAAGTTAACGACCAAAAATCCATAAATCTATGATTATTGAAGGTTCCATTTGATTCATCAAGTAAGAAGGTACTAGGATAAAATATTTTGTTTTTAACATCATTTTCCTAATTTTGATGAACATGAGTAGAAATACTTACCTAATTTTAGTACAGTCTCATCATTGGTCATTCCTTGAACAATTTACACTTCATATCTTATTCAAGAAATGAAGTTGAATTTTTCATTCCTGAAGTGTTAGAATATCATGAGATCCATAAATAGAATTATAGGACATTCAATATATATTAATAATAAGGTTTTCTCATGTTATCAAATATGAATAATTCCACCTATGGTGAGATAATGCTTTATTCTAACTAATTTCATTTGAAGTTTAACTAAAAATTATATAAATTTATAACCTTACAATCCTTATAAAATATTAAAATCCAAAACTATAGAAACTTTTTAACTTACTCAGCCTGACATGTATCCACTATATATCATAAGATATCTCTGGTTTGTCACATTCCAAAAGTTTGAAGACCTTAATCATGTATTCTCTTGAGTCATGGTAATAACCTAAATTACCATACATCCTTATTGAAAACATTCATGTTTAATTATCCCCAAACTTATTGAATATATTACTTAATTCCCCAAAAAATTGTACACTTTATCCATGATAGCATAATCCTCTTGACAAAAACTCTATAATTAGTTCCTAATAAACTAGCATCATCCAATTTACTTATTCAAATCCAACATATCTTTATCCAAACATAATTATCTTAACATAAAGGACATATTAAGGGTTATCTTTCCCTTAATCATGTGTTCTCCAAACATATCACCTTACCCTTAAATTACTTTTTTTCTCCTTAGAACATTTCACCATATCCTTTCCAATCCTTAATGAAAATATTATACTGAAAAAAATTACATGTTTCCTGATTCATATAACATAAACTTTTAATTTAGAAACATATACACCTCAATCATCCAACTTTATTCTTTAACCATTACTCAGGATCCACCATCTTCATCTTTCTAAAAATATAAATTATATCTTAAGGTTTCTCAACCTCAAGATTCTTAGGTTTAATGTCAAAAAAACATGAAAAACATTACATACCTTTCACATGTTGTTTACAATATATAAATCCTCATTAGTATGACAAATACTCGTACCATCATTATGATTCTCTTCATGATAGTTCTACTTAGGAAATAAATCTTTATAATTCCCAAACTTTCACCATTGGAAACATTATATGGTTAACTATGTTCTAAGTAGTTATGGTTATTGACTAATACTAGGAAACAAAGTGTGAGAAATACATATGAGAGATTAGAAACACATAAGTAAGGAAAATTACTTATAATATTTCAATATATGATATCTTCAGTTTAACCCTAGGTTAGTCATGATTATCACAAAAAACCTAGTATGGTGACATATACATGATTTATCCTTAGTAAATTCTAAGACATTTCCTTAGAAATATCTATAGGGTACTCACTAAAGTTTTCACATCCTAGTTTCTAAATGTTGACTAAACATTCACTTTGATACCAACTCTAATGGTTTGTAATTATTTCCAGTGGAATAGAATTGATACCTATAATAGAACTCCATGGGTGGATACACCCCCTGGGATGGAAACACCACCATCCCTAGTGGCAGCCATTTCCTCATGAAGCCCTTGGGTAGAGATCCATGCTTCATCCAACATTCACACATGAAAGTTCCCAAGGATTGGATTCATTCGTACCGCCTTTGATCTGATACCAACGCTAACAACCCAAGCTTCACTTACATGGTAATTATATTTCCTTTTCAGAATACTTAATACATTACACAAACAGACTCCCAAAGACTGTATTATTTTAGTTCCTTTGGAAACTAGAAAACATATACAATTGGTTCATAAAACATCTACATCATCTCCTACTTTATACTTCATAACTAGAACCCCTTTTGACACGTCTTAATTAATACCCTTCTTAAAATCCTAGAGGAAAAGAAACATGAAAAGGGGTTATCTCAAATTCCGAATAAGGGTAATAATGGAAAATATATTACAAAATATAAACATAATAATGTAAAAACATTAACATAAAGATTAAATATCAAAATATTAAGTCATGAAGTAAATCTCGGTAGAACGTAAAGCATAGATCATAAAAGAACATTAACCGTGATAAAATAGTATTGGAATAAAACATATAATTGTGGAAAACAAATAATCACATAATATTATTTCCATAGTTCCTAAGGAATTACTGCCAAGACCATCATAGTGGATAAATTTTATTACTGAATCAGGTTTACTTGTCATTCTATCCATGTATTACAAAATTGAGATTACATGTCATTCCATCCATGTCTATCTCATGAGATATAAATATTTACCCAATGCATTGGACGGAGATATAGGTCCCACCCATCTCATAGTGAAATCGTTCTTACATGTTCCACAAAAACATATATCATTCATCGTAGCATAACCAATGAAATAAAATGGGTTTCTTAAACCTCATTCCATCATAAAATAATCCATATAAAATAAATGGATTTCATAAAAATAATTACATCATTAACATAATAAAATCATAGTAATAATTGGGATAGAAACAAATCCCTATTTAAAAGCATCATCTTATATGGAAAATAATTTTGATAAAACACTTAAACTCAATTCTTGAGGAAAATATCCTTTCTTCTTCAGAAACATTATCTTTTCTCAAAATGTCTATAAATTTTAAAAGAAAAGAATTTAATTGAAAATTAAATTGAAATATGGTAAAAGATGCTTCATGGAAATAATGTGTTATAAAAGTGTAAAAATCAATTCATTCTATATAAGTTAAAAAGAACATTCTCCTCATACTTTTGTCAGAGAAGTCAAAAAGTAAATCATTTGGTAAATGAAAGAAATATTCCTTCTAAACCATGTAGTAAAAGTAAAAATGGGTAGAAATGACTTTAAAAATGCATAGAATAATAGTAAACATTTTATGAAAATATTTTCATAAAACATAGATATGGATTAAAAATATACCCCCAGTCAATACTTATGTATAAACAATCTCAGATAAAAATGAGATTCCAAATTATCCCTTACCTTAGGTTTGATTTCTTCTATATGTGTCTAAAACTCTTGTATAGTGGGTTTAGGCATATTATTAACTTGTAACAGAAACATAATAACATCTATTATATCATATATGATTCACTTATGACTTTATATTACGCATTTATTTATCAATTCCATGTTAAAGCAACGTTTTGGATAATAATCGTTTTATTTATTGTACATGTTTTGACTTGTTATTCATGATATTATTGCTTAGGTCATGATTTAATTACTTTAATAATTTAAAACATGTTTTTTATATCATAAATATTCAATATATATAATAGGTAGATAAATGAAATGGAATACACCATTTATGGAGATGGTAGGTCGTACGTACGCATGAACGATGTTTCTGTTTCATTATAAAATTGAATGGAAGAAAGTAAATGATATACACACACACACACTTATAAATAAATTATAATTATTATTTCATATATTTCATTCTTATTTATTATATATAGATTATAATAATTCTTAAATGGTTAATGTGGAGAATGAATCTCATCACGTCGTGGAGACGGTAGGTCATACGTACACACGAGCGACAATATCATTCACTTAATGGTCAAATGGTATGGAATTTGATGGTATATTTATAGTAAATAATAATTATCTTGTTATATTAATTATTTAAATCCATTATACTCATCATTATACCAATTGAAATTAATTATTGGTGAATAACAACTTACACGGTGGCGTGGAGAGTGTAAGTCGTACGTACACACGCATAGTGATATTGTTATTAATAGGATGTCTAAAAGGAGGTATAAGTTTTTCCCATAACTATAATAAAAAACAATCATGTATAAGATACTGTATTTATTACTTTAGTATGAGAACAGCATTAGAATAGGATGTAGAAGAATAAAATAATTTTGAAAGAGGTGATAAAATATTTACCTCGTTTTTGAGTATCTCTTTTTCATTTTCAAAAAATTTATCCCTATGATGGATTTCTACCCAATGTGTGGCCTCTAAGATGAAGTGAGGTGGTAAATGTGTATGTATTATCTGAGAAAAATGGCTTTATAGGTGTTATTAAAAGATAAATAGAGGTGCACATTTATAAGAGAGGGGAGGGGCACCATTGGAAATACCAAAACCATTAAATTAATATTAATTAATTTTTAAGTTAAAATGCCTCCAAAGTATATTATTTAGAAGATAAAATGATTTTGGGTCATATTAATATCAAAAAATAAAATTTATTCATGTTTTCATTATATTTTAAACAATAACATTTTTATTTATCCTTATTTAATCTATTTAATTTTAATTATGGTAATAATATTCTAACTATTAAATGGTTATAAATATTTAATTATGTGTTGTCAATGGTACATAATTAGATGATTTATGACATTCTAGACTCTATAATTTTAACTTTGTAATATTTATATTTTTTTGTGATTTTTAAATAACTTAATAACATGTTCTTTTTATAAAATATCAATAGTCTCAATTTTGAAACTATTTATTTATTTCACTTTAAATAAAATCCACACAGAAGTTAAAATTCAAAAAAAAATATTTAATACACTCCTAAAATATCATAGTAAACTAAAACATTTTTGGAGCATAATAATTAGTTAATATGATATTTCATTTAATATTTTTAAAACCTTTTATTTTATATTTTTATTAAAAAAATAATTCCTACATCACTATTATGTCATCATTAATGGTAATTATTTAATCTCTAAAAATTATAAATAAATTCACATGATGTATATAATTTCATTATATTTATGGAAACTATTAATGTTCTAGGTATTATCATTTTTATCAATATATTAAAATTATTATACTTATAAAAGATAAGTGAGTGACATGTTTTCACTTTCTTTTATTTTAATTATAATTACATCACCTTCAAGGAAAATAAATTAAATGAATAAATTAAGACCCTTAGGTGATATTTTTATACTTTAATTAATCCAATGGAATATTTTCAAGTGTTATGGTAATTTTAGTATCTTTATCATATTGTTTATTACGTTAATTTATCTGATTTAACTTTAACCGTGGTAAATAAAAATTACCATAGTTACTATTCATAATATCCAAGAAAACTAAATTATCCTATTAAAATAATTTGGACCCACTGATTCCTAAAATGGAATCTATTTTTCAAAATTCAAAACACATTATTTTCATTAATTAATTTAAAATTAATTCCCATTGTCAAAATTCAGGTTTTAATTAAAATGAAATATTTTCACTACTGGCATAGAGCTTGTTCCCAAGTGGTAAGGGATACTACTTGGCTTCAAAGAGACCCAAGTACAAAACCAGGTGGATGAAAATTTTCAGGGTACTGTAGCAATCACTATAGCAGGCATTGTAGCAGTTACCGTAGTAGTTACAGTGTGGTACTGTAGCAGTCGGAACTATTCACCCGATTTGGGCCTTCGGGCCACCGGTTTGCACCTACGGGTCTCAAGGTCCTTAGGGACATCAATGTACTTTGGTCCATATGTCCTTAATTCCATTGAGACCATGGAGAATCCCAATTCACATAGATCAAGCCCCAGAAGAGGATCAGAGCAACAAGAATAGCAGTCACTAGAAGCAGAGCTAACTGAATTTGAAGAATGAGAGGGTATAGAAACCGCCATTAGGACTTGGCACCATGAATATTTGTATGGTGAAATGCTAGATGATCAGAAATTCAAGGTGGGGATCAAGGAGATCAATGATGCAGAATCCAGGGAAGGGCAGTTCTAGTGGGTTGGGCCTACGGGTCATGTATTGGGCATTGTATACCTCTGGGCCTTCTGGTCATGTATTGCAAGTCATGTTAGGCCTTGTTCTTTGGGACTATGGGTCATTTATGGGTTCCCCTTCAACCCTTAAAATGAGGATTATCCATAATAAAATAAAAATAAGGACTTCGGGCTATTCAAGAAATATTTTCACTTTTCATTAAAATATGTATTTCTTTAGAAAAATACCAAAATTTAAAAAAAAGGTAAATTTGTATGTTATGATTCCAAATAAGATATTTATTTTTCCAAATATAATACATAAAAGTGTTAAAAATTATATTTAAATTTGGTGCGCCATCAAAAGGTGGCAAAACTTCATTTTAAAAAAAATACATCTTTTATCCGAAAAAAATTGAATTTGTTCTTATATCAGGTTATAGAAAATAAATAAGGTGATTTTTAATGTTATATAAAATTAAAAATGATTCTAAAAATTATCATAATGGCTAGTTTATATACCATAAAAATATTTTAATAATATATCATTGTTTAGTGAAACTCAGTATTGTATACAACGCAAGCTATCAAGGAGGTTTCTCATGCATGTAATGAAAAGCCAAGTTGGCATTGTGTTTAGTTAAATCTTCCTTTGGTGTTCTATATAACTTAATCCAAACATATTTATTTTATACATTTAAAAAATATATACTTAGTGTTGTGTGAAATGAATTATATCAAAAGAACATGAAATTTTGTGTAACACAAGCCAAGAATATTATTGTGTATACTGTAAGCTAATACAGTTTTGCATATAGTGCAAGATAATCTTGGTGTAGCGTGAAACACATGACATAGAAGAAATTAAAAGGAATATATCTCATAAAATCACAGGGTGTTACATGATAAGTACTTATAGGTGGATATTGTAATGATCTGGATTTTTCTAGGCATGAAATTCCTTATTTTCAGCCTTTATTTAAGTATTTTTAGGTTATGACATGTTTGGGTTAAGTATCATATAGCTTATAGGGAATTTTGGAGGGTATTAGAAAAATTTAAGTGGAATCATGGTTTTATTACAGCTGGGTAAACCATTTGGTTATTCTCAAAAAACTGTGTTGATTATTAGAGTGGGGTAGTAGGTGGAACACTATTAGAGATAACTATTCCACAATCCCTAGAAAAATTTTTGAATTAGAAAAGATGAAAATTCATGTTCAGAACATGTATTAATAAAATTTTTGACCAAATTTTGTAGGTGACCTAAATAGGCAGTGACCCTCACATGGTCTAGTAAAGTGTGAAACCAAATAGTGTGTGTGAAATAAGTTGATCCAAAAAAAACCTATTTTGACACAAAAAAAAACCCCTAAAACACACTATTTTTCCTCCCAAACTTAGGTGTATTGAACCTAGGGACTCTAGTGTCTCTTCTTTAAAAATTAATTCTCAATGGAGAGTAATTATATTGTATCTAAATATATCTAATCAATAGATTTAAATGTAAATGATTGTTTATCCTTTGTTCTTCATGTTCTTTCTAGATCTTATCTCTTCTCCTTAGTGAAAAACCATAATCTAGATTATCATTATTTAATAAAGTAATTGGGACATTATCTATTTTTATTTCTTATAAATTTAAAGAAATTGAAGGTGTAAATCAAGTTTTATCTTGATCAATCTCATATTCATCTAGATCGGATTGTAATATTGGATGTTATTCGGTAATTCTAAATTGATCCTCCCCATTAACATAGTCTTCTTATTGGGTCTTTACACTTGAATCCTCACATGGTGATTTGGGTTTTATTCTAGGGGTTTTAAGTGTGAGGTCTTGATTTGGGTGATCAAACATGATGTTGGGATTCAGTATTCTTAAGGTAGAAAGTTTCATAATATGTTATGGAAATTTCATAAACTATGTGATGTGACATGTTTGTGTATGTGTGTGTCTCATGAGACCTCTCTTGATTTGGAAATATTTTTATTGTCTATATATCCAATGATACCCCTCTTGATTTTATATTTTTGTGTATGTCTGTTTAGATCATGATTTCTATGTTGTTTCCGATGAATGTATATATGTTTATGTGCTCATATAATTCTCTTATCTAGTGTCAAAGTGATCAGTGGAATCTATATGGTTGGTTAATCCCTTATAGGTAGAGAAAGTGTGATATAATGTATGATTATTTTAGTAGATTCCTCAATGAAATGTGGTAGGAAATTATGGCCTTGATGCCTAAGATGAATTTGGTAGTAGGGAATGATATCATTATGGCCCAACCTAAGATGGTAGGGCATGATGACTTTGTAGCCTGAACTAATGCATAATGGCCTTGTGGCCCATTATGAGACTTAAATTTCTCTTGTGGATTGTTATGAGATTCATAGAAACCAAACATACTTTTTCTTGTGGCATACAGTCTAAGAAGGTAGGGTTGGTGTTCATAGTAGCCTGGTTAGAGAACTATATATAGCATGAAAAAGTTTACATGTGCATTTTATCTTTTATCATTTTTATACACATTATATAAATTCCAAATATTTTTGGTTATGTCCTACTAGGTATATACTTACACCCTTTATTGTATTCTTTGTGTACATGTCGAATTTATGGTTAGGGATCCAGTAAAGGGAAAGGGATCTATATTCAGTTGCAATGTTGGGGGGTAGGGTAGATAAGTGGTGTGATAGTGAAATTTGGGTTTCTTGTATGGTTTCCTCTTTTATCTTTATATTTATTTTTTCTAGTACTTGAATTATTTTTGTATGGTTATTGGTTGTATTATATGACTTATTAATGAAAAATGGTTTATGTTTTTTTACTTTTTTATAGGATTCTCTTATTTTATTATCGCTTCCTCATGTATATGTGTTGGTTGGATATATATCCTAAGTCAATAATCTCTCAAGGTTCTAATGTAGGACCCTTTTAATAGATGGAATCCTCCTGCATATGGGGAAGCGTGCATGAGGTTTTGTGATACTCAATCTCAAAACTAATTATTTAGTTAAAGGAATTACAATATACACATAACCAATAAGAATTTTCCATGACGGGATCTATAATAATCTTATAAAATAATAATCTATTCATGCTAGTTTGGAATAAATATAAGAAAATATTATTCATATATGTAATGAAACATTTGACCAATATCTCCCAATATCTATGTAAAATCTTAAAAATATAAACAGAAAATAATACTTCTTCATTATTCAAAGTGATCAATCATTAGATACGACCAACATTTCTATGGTATAGAAAACTAAAAACCCAATTGGTGTTCCATGTCATTAGGTATTGAATTTTAAGTTTGGTTCATGTCCCTATGATTTAATCCATAATTATTCATCATCTCATAGTATTGAATTTATAATTTAGTGTCATGTTCCATGGTTTAATTCATATGGGAGCTCCAAGTCCCATGGTTTAATTAATATAGGAACTCAATGTCCCATGGTTACATCATCATCGAACATTAGTACCTAACCTAAAATTACACCTATATATAAAATGTGTTACCATAATGATTTACTATAATCAAGGGGAGGTGAATTAATAATAATAAATTAGATAATACACCTCAATTTCAAATAACCTTAATCCTTTAACAAACTAACCTAATAATTCACAAAAATATGAAACAATGATGCCAAAGGGTTGATGTTATATATTTAATTTTTAAACAATAAAAAACTACCTATATTCATGGAAATAATTTTTAAAAACTTTTCTAAAATAATTTATAGTTCATATGAAAAAATCCATGTAAGTATTTCCCATATTTTCACTATAAAACATTTACTAGAATTTTAATAAACACTTATTGTGTAATAATATTATATGAGCATAATTTGTTCAATTGAAACAAGATATCCTCAATTGATCAAATAAATTAAAATTAAAACATTAAGTGTTCTCCAAATTATATCTAAAGATATCATATATATACTTTTTCTTTCATTGAAAACCTGATTTAAAATAAGCCAACATCATAGTTTTGTCAATATATAAAAGAGTAATAGTACCTATAACCTTGATATATTTATGGAAATAAGTGATCATAAAAATAAATGGAATAAATCATTATAAACACACTAAACAACCTATAAATAATTAGTATCATAATTTATTAATATAATTAAAGGAATTTTTTCATGAATCTAGTATGAAAATACTCATTAAGTAGTGAGGTTTCATTGAAATATTATTAAATGGATTTTGGGTGTTCCCTAGAGTCATTATTTAGTCATATCATATAAAAACACTAAATCATATTTTATGAAACACGCCCCATAAAATATCAAATAAATTAAATAATAATAAATTTTTATCGACGGGTGATGTGATTTCAAAACTATCAACTATAGTGGACAAGCCTATCGTATAATCCTTCTTTATCTTCCCCAAGTAAATCCCCCTAGAAATCGATGGTTTCCCCATCCCATGATGAAAACCTCATGTAAAATACGTAAAACAAGAAAAAAATTCTTCTTTAGGAAGAATAAGGTGATAAAAATAAGGAAAGAGGAAGAATAAGAAGAAGGATATGGATAACCTTCAACTATAATTGAGCTTTTGTGGTGAAAGAAGATAAAGAAGAATGGTGGGAGATTGGAGGATCTCCTCCCCTTTTTGTGCATGCCACCCCAGGGGAAAGGGAATATGGTATTTTTCCCTTCTTTCAATAAAATGACTAAAAATAATAATAATGATCCTCATAATCATTATCATTATAATATTAATTACTAAACATACTTATAAAAATATTAGTAAACACACCCACAAAATACGCACATATATATATACATTATATGAAACACTTTCATTAAATTTCTAAAAATACTTTCATTATTAAATAAATTTGAAACAAAATAACATAAATCCCTTAGAATACAAGCCCACAATTTATAGTAATTTTAAATAATCATTAAAAATATATTCAATGTTTTATAATAAAAAAATAAACAATTCATTAAAGAAAATTATAATGTTTTACCTATTTTAATAATATTACCATTAAAATATTTTATTTATATTATTTATAAAAAATTTGTGTTATAGATACTATTTCATGAATTTCAGTTACCATATTTCATTGAAAATAATATTTTATAACTTGTTCTATATACTATAAATCATGGCCTTTATATTTAGAAAAAATCACCAAATAATACTATTATAATGTAACTCATTAACACTATACTGTAATTAATTTTTCCTTTACGAATTTTTTTATTTGGTTTTCTCATAATCCCTTTAATTATAATGTATAACCCTGAAACTTTATCTTGAAAAACTTCCTTCCTATATATCATGGCCTTTTATTGTAGTGTGATTTATAATGTAATCAATTTTTCATTTGTTGATGTGTATTTCCAATATCTAAATGCAAAAAACTATTCAACACTTCCATAATGAGGAAACAAGAGTTTTAATTTTTTTCACTTGATAAATATTACCATTGGTTCTCTTAACTTCAATAAATGAATCTATATTCTTTACATTGATCAAAAATCCCCTATAATTGAATGTGACTTGGACTCTCAAGCCATAAAGTTGACTCAAACTAAAGTGATTATGTCAAATCCCAATAAAAATGTATGAGTGAATATTTTTCAACTCCTCTCTAGATATCCCAATTTTTTAACTTCCTTTTATCTTAAAAACTTATTCATTTCAAAATAAAATTTTTCATTCCCCATGACTATTTTTTTCAACAAGTTTTAATTTCCTTTCATATGGGATGAATATCCACTATTTAGTATCTATGTGCTATTATTTTTTCATTATTTAAGGATAACTTCATACAAGATATAATTATATTTATTTATAATTCCCTTAAAATAAACACCTTATTATGTTAAGGCATAATAGGATCTATCTTCATTACTTTCTATATGATAATAAATACAGTCATCCTCAACATCCAATGGAGAGAATTAATTCTCTAAAGGAAATGGAGTTGATTTCATAGCTTTCCTCCCCATTCTTCTATAGAATACATTAAATTTATTTCCAACCTTTATTTACCTAGAGTAATAATATTTACATCCAAAGATAAAATATTGAAAACACTATCTATATAATTACTTAATAATTTTATATGTAGGATATGTCTACACCTTCTTTCCTTGATATTGGGTGTTGCACCATATATATAAGTCAACACCTCATCACATTAGTTCATGGTGAGACCCAAGTAACCATATAATTATAAAATCATCAATATTAAAATAAAATCAATTTCACTCCATATATTTATAGAATCCAATAATCATTTAAATTTTTTGGTAACACTTATTGACTATTATTGGGAATTTTTTAAAAATGTTTTATTTTCTTATACCATTAAAACATTGTTTGAGTTTATTTATGATTTTTCTTTTATATCCAATTTTTATTTTTCATATATAATTATACCATTGATCAATAAATAAAATATTTAACTTCCTTTTCATCTCTCCTTGAATTTATCATCCAATAAAATTTTAAATGATAGCTTCTTATTAGTAATTCATTATTATAATTTATATTTCAAATTAATATTTTAGATAACCAATTATTCTTATATTTATTCAATATATTTTATAATATGTTAAATTAAATTAATATGTTCATTGATTTACTTATCTTGTCCCTTACTTTTTAGATTAAAGTGAGAAACTTCTACCTATTTTCCTTGTACACTAGTTCTTTATTACACTGCCTTATTTAACTAAGGGATTTAAACTTTTACTTGATTAACATAATTTGAATATTTATTCATAAATCCACCAACATTATTGTTTTTATTAATATTAATATTTAACTCCACTGGTAATATTTCAATAATAACTTTAAGAATAACTATCCCATATAGTTTATCTTTTTCTATTTTTTAGATTGAGACTCTTCCAGAATCCACAGCACGAAATGTTCAAAATCAAATTTTAATTTGTTTTCACATTATTAAATATAGAAATCATTTTTACCTTCCACCTTACTTATAAGAATGATCCATTGAATCTTCTTTCAAATTCATTTTTAGATTTTTAATTCGATCTAGGCGGTCTATTTTTTCAAATTTTTTGAAAATTTAATACCATTATCAAATCCATTAATCCTCCTTAGACACCTTTTTATTGTGTATCCAAACATACCAAACATGAAGCATAAAAATTGTAGTTTTCATTCAAATATTTTCTTTACCTTTCTTTAATTTTTTTTCATGAGTGAGAGAATTTCTTCACTCACATCCACAACACCATCATCATTATTGAAATTTAGATTATCCATTTCCTAGAAATATAAATCTTTATATAATATACTTTTCATCCCTTATGAATTCATCCTAAACTCATAATACAATAATATATAATGAAAATAATAAAAATAAACCTATACCAAATTATTTTCCTCAAAATCTAAGACCTTTGGATTATAAAAATGTGGTAGTTTTCTTAATATCATCTTTATAATATCCACATACTTGATTTCAATACCAACTATATGAATAGATCTAATAACCTAAATAATTTTTTTGAAGAAACCATTTATGAAATTATTAGTGTGGATATTAAAATCATCAAACTTATAATGAAAATTTTGATGCTTTAACTCTTATTTTACATTCTCACCTTTATAAATTTTACAGATCTTATACCATATAAATTTTAAATATGTATATCTCATAAAGTTCATATAAATTTTATTTATGAGTTATTTAATATTTCAATGTTCTCATTTTCATTATAATTGAGATATTTTATTTTATTTTTTATTAAGTGGCATCTTCAATGGGCCACTTTAATGTATTCTTTTTAAATAATCAAAAAATATATCTTTTATAAGTGATTGAGGAAGATATCTAATTAGGTTCTTTGGAATATATCATTTTTATATTTATATTTTTGGATATACCTTTGTATTCATAATATTATATATCTTAAATATATCACAATTATAGATAGGTTAAATAGAACTATTGTTTATCTGATATCACTTATTGTAACCAAAAGAACACAAAAAAACCACTGAGAGGTGGGTGAGTTAGGATTTGAAAATTTCTTCATCAAGTAACTCTTATTATAATGTTACCAAGAATACACAATTAACTAAATCCATGAAATACATACTTGTAATAAAAATAATTTTTAAAGATAGATATTTTAATTGGCTTACCTAAAAAAGGCTATAAAAAAATAATACACCAATTATGTGTTGATATACTAAGAAATAAATAGAGGAAAATTTTGAGTGACTTAATGCTTTTGGAATAAATCACTATTTAATCCAAGATACATTACCCCCTATTTTATCTATAGTCACTTCTTAAATATATAGTAATACAAAATATAAATCATAGGTTGTTACAATGAAATTACCATATAAATTGTTATAAAATTCTATAGTTTCTATTTATTTTTAGTTTTAACTCTCTGGGTAAATCAAGATCATTAGTTTAATAAAAGTTATTTAATATTAGTGAAGTAGACTAATAATAGTTCTATATTGAAAAAAAAATCTCTCATGTTTTATTTCTCAATTTAATTTTCTCTTTTTTAAAATATTTTAAATAAACCATCTTATTTCATTAAAAAATATCTATCTTTCTTATGCCACATGAATCCTTTATATTTTTCTTTAAAAATAATCCATAATAGTCAAGTTAAGTCTCCCATTAATCAATAAAGTTTTTTCCAAATTTTAAAATATTTATATATTTATAATATCCACATATATTATAGTTCACAATATTGTATAACTTTTTATTCCTTAGTGAATTTTAATTACCATATATCTCTAAAATTATATCCTATAAGTTATTCCAAGTCCTATAAATCAAGAAATTTTTAAATTAAAAAAACACCATATAAGACTGTTATGGTGAAATGTGTAACACTAATGTGTAGTTTGTTATCTCTTATGAAATTGTGGAATCTAGTTATTGAATAAACCTCCTAAACATAAAACTTGTACCGAGACACTCTTAAATATTTTTTTCTACCCGCATCATGGAATTCTATCGTGTAATGATTTATAAAGCTCCAAATAGTGACATATAATCATGGAATAATTCTAAAGTCATAAATGACACTACAAACTCTTTCCTTGTTATATATTATCCTTACATTGTGAATATATAAGATAAAATGTACAAATATATAATAGTTAATCATATGTAAACCTTGGATATATAAAACAAAATATAGTATTTTCTATTCATATTAATGTATTTCTTCCACTATCCAAACAAATTATCTAAAAATAATTTGACTGTAACTAAAAATTATGGCATGTTTTATCATTTCTCTACAAAAATTGGTCAAAAGACCATAATAAGTTATTATAAAATTATTTCAAACATTATCATATCCAAATTTATCCAAATAGGAAAAGTAAAAACAAACACAAGTAGTATTAAAACATATTCCATCATTATATTCACTTGATCATCCTTGGTTCTAGCAAGTTGAATTTATTAAGGGTAAAATTTCCTAATGAGTGGTTGTAAGTAAATTATCAAGAAGGTTTGATGAATAATTATATATCAAGATCATTTAATTTTGTTACAATTTTATAGATAAGTAATAAATAATCCATTAGAATAGATAGTGGAAGTTTTATTATAATTTATCAAGATTAAACTACCATAAAAATATTAAAACCATATAATAGGTGGAATTCATACTCTAAAATTTAATAAATGTATAAATTTTAGTACTTTTGATGGAGAAAAGTTAAAAAAAAATCAAAACTATTTGGTAATTATAAATAGGAATATAATGTTTTTAATTAATAGTATAATTCATTATACATATTAATTTATTTTTGTTGGGACGAATTTGGCTAAAGAAGTTTTCTGGAAGTTAGAAGAATCTTTTAAGTATGTTTTATTTTGTTGCCCAATATTTTTTAAATCAAATAAATCAATTCACTTTATAAAAAATATACAATCAGACTGACCATTTTATTTAGGAAATTAGAATCACAATTATTAAAAAGGTCCATTGTATTGAGGAGAATCTTTTAGGAAGAAAAGGATCATCAGAATCACCTTGAGTCCAAATTGAAGGATATTATTGTAATAAGGAAGGATTGTAGTCGGAATGAAAATGATAAAAATATGATGATGCTATTCTATTTTGTATTTCTCTCATATCATAAGTATGATGAAAAACATATGATGAAATATTGATTAAAGAAAGGGGGATAAAAGTTGTTGTTATTCATATTTATTTAAATTTTATTTAGGACAATCATATTCAAGATGAGTAGGAAAGAGATATGTTGTTTAAAGAATGGGAATTTACAATACTTTCCATTATAAGTTAGATGATGTTAAAGATGGTCTTCAAAATATTCAAATTCTTGAAGGAATTTATGAAACTGGAAAAAAGTTTGATTAATAATGAGGTTGATGAATTTGAATCATTCTGGACTCAGGTTATCGGTGTGAGATCATCAGACAAAGTTTTATTTGACAGTTTAGAAGGTTGATTGTAATTAAACAAACTTAAGGTGATGGTTTTTAGTAAGACAAAAAACCAAAAGATTTAAATATTCATATAATTAAGTTGAAAAGTTTTGTAATAATATATTTTAAAGAATTTATGTGTTGAAATTTCATTGGTATTGTATTTAGAAAATAAAGAAGTTGTTGAAGTCGAAGCTACTAATACTATTCCATTAGATACAGTATGTCACCATAATCATCAGAGGAAGAATAATTTTCATTGGGAGTTTTTGAGACCAATGAAAAGGATAAATAAGTAAATTTTTTATGGGAAATAAAAAAATAATTTCATATATTTATCAAAAATTTAGTCAATCATTTCCATCAAGATGAATTTTTGGTTCAATTTCTTACAAGTGGTTCAAGAGAAAGAAGGACTTTGATTTTATTTCAATAATTTTATTTACATATGGGTCAAGATCCATCATATTTAAGAATATGATGTCTTTATAATGATGAATAAATATTAATATGTATGTTGTCTTTCTAATTTATATATATCAATGTAATGTTATGTCTTCATTTCTGATTTGTTTGCAAGAGGGCCAAGAAAATCTGAGTGACAAAATTCCCTCATCATAGTACAGAATTATAATTAGACTAAATTTTTTTAAGAATATGGAAGTTTTTTATTTCTTCATATATGAAATTGGTATAAAGCATCATAAGAAATCATATTGGAAAATCATAATGGAAAATTAGAATTAGACTAAATATTGTTGAAGATATCAGAAGTAAGATGAAGTTATTAGGAGATATGATAAGGTTCAAGAATAGTTGAGAAGTGTTTATAAAGTCATAAATGCACCCAAAATTCAGGTGTAATTTATGTATTTGGGAAATTTGGTTTAGTGGGAAACATTTTCATAATCCTACCCAAACCCCTTTTGGGTCAACTATAAAAGGAAAAAAAATACTTTGTATATTCAAACATTGATGTACTATTGAGAATAAGAGAGAGAATATTTGAATTTCTAGGGAGAATAAGTTTCTGGATTGATTTTCATAGAAAATATTTGCTTGATTGAATAATAAAGGATAAGAGATAAGATCATATTCAGTGTTTCTAGAATCATACTGAGAAATAAAATTGGTTTTCTGAATTGAGATAGAAGTGGTTCATAATTTTCTCAATTGTATTCTGACAGAGTAATATTTCTATATTGAACAATTGGACTTGGGAATCATACAGGAAAATCAGACTAAGTATCATTTCAAAGTCCAAAATATGTTTTTACCAGATTCTGCATAATAAATTGAATAATTAATTTGAAAAATCAAATTTTTGAAAGTTGATTAAGAATAACTATAACATTTTTATTACAAAAATTATCTTATATATTTTTGTGGTACTTAAATCACATGCAATTTTTTATTGATCATAGTATTGAATGAGTTTAAAAAAATATAGTACTCATTTTTTTCCACATAAAATGATTTTTTTCTAGTGGATTATGTGGTATTGGATCGTATCCAAACTATACCAAGAAAGTAACTACTCTTGTTGAGTAGTGAACATTGTAAATTATTGTTTTCATGTGTATATTTTTTTTAATTGTTTCAGTAGGGAAATAATTATTTAATAATAGGAATGGTTGTTTAACAAATAAGGAAACATAAAAGAAAAATATATCAGTGATTCACCTCCTCCCCCTCTGAGTGATAGAAAAATCTTGACTGGGAAATTACAAGTGGTAACAGAGGTAAAGGTTCCCTTAATTTATTATTTTCTGAATTTTTTAATAGAATTTGAATTATGTCAACAGTAAATGTATTCTGGTCTTCAGTGGTAAGAACTATCATATCTGGAGAGATATAATGTTTTCTTATCTTATTTCTATTGTGTATGTTGTTCTTGAAGCTATAATAGATGGTTTTACCCTAATTTATGAGAACTTATAACTTACATATGTAAACAATAATTATCATGAGACTGATGGAAGGGATAAGAATTATTTACTATCATCACTTTATAAAAGTGCTTCTTTAAGAGTAAAAGGTTTCTCCACTTCCAGAGGTATCTTAGATAATATGGAAAACATTTATGAAGGAAATTCAGAATTAAAGAAGGAAAAGTTTCGAATTTGGAGGGTGGAGTATGAAGATCTCAAGATGGGTGAATATGAATCTGTCGGTGACTTCTTTACCATGGTTAATGGCATTGTTAGTACTATTAGATATCTAGGTGAAAATATATAAGATTCTATAGTTGTTGAAAAAATCTATGAAACCCTTCCAAATAAATTTGATGCTAAAGTTTTTTCATTAGTAGATACAAATCTATAGACAATATATTTGGATGATTTGTATAGCACTGTCATTATATACGAAATGATAAGGGTGAATGTTATGAAGGTAAAAAAAGGTGATAGAGAAATTTCTTTCAAATCCTCCAAAATAGAAAATTATAAGGAAGTTCTTGACGAAGATGTTATTGTTGAATCTGACTCTGAATATGAGGTATGTAAAAATATTGATGATATTTTATCCTTGTTTTATAACAAATTTATAAGTGGTAAAATTAAATTTAATGGCAAAATTTCTTTGAAATACATTTAATATGGATTCATTGGGAACTTTGTGGCTAGTTTTCCTCAAATAAATAAATAATAGGATATTAATGAGGAAGAAAGAAGTATAACAAGGTTGTTTGAAGAAATTGGGAGATAATGGTTGATTTTTTTCTTGAGTAAATGGTTAAAATTTCTCTTAATTTAAAAGGAAAATTTTCTTATCTAAAGATAAATAAGTAAAAGAAGAAGAAGATAGTGAGGATGAATCCAAAAAAAATCACTTAGCATGCTAGTAATAATACTTATGCTATAAAAATGAATAATGAAGAGTTTAAAAGTAGTAGTTCTAAAGAATAATAAACCCAATTATAATTTAATATTAAAGAATAATTGAAATATTGTCTTTGAATGATTGTGAGGATTCAAAAATAAATAAGGAAGCTGATAAGTGAAATCCATTCAACAAAAAAACAAGAAGTTTTTTCAGATGATTAATTCAATATGATGAAATAAATTTATGATTTGAAGAAATATATAGATAAAAAATAATAATAATGCATATCTATAAGTAAAACTGAAGTAAAAAAGAAGAAAAGTTGGAACTTGTCCAAAAAAATCTTACTAAATTTGAATAGAGAGGTAAAAGTTTTAAAAAATATATCTCTAAAGTTTGTGAATGTTTTAAAATTTAGATACCCATGAAGGATCAACAAAATTTACCTTCAAAGGTTGAGAAGAAAAAAAATTGTTTCTGAGAAAAAGAAATGTGGGAAAGTTATGTATGTGTCCAAGACTAATAAATTTGGGAAATCAAAAGTTACTGAACATTTTGAGTCTAAATGTTTTTCTATTATTTATGGTTTTAATAAGGATGAATATAATAACATTATGAAAAATAAGATACTGTTTTCAAAAATAAAGTTTTGATTCCAACAATTTTTTGATAATAAAATTGAGAATGTTGCAGAGAAATTCATTCACAACTCCAGTCAGTATAGAAGTATTAGAGGAAAATATTCGGTTTATGGATACTAGTGGTATTATGGTATATTTTTACATATAGTAAATACATATTGGTTAAATCAAAAACATTACCACTATTCAACAAATTACAAAAGGAAAAATTTTAGGGGTATTCAATATCCTCAAAAAAAAGAAGTATGGGAAGGATGTTCAAGAGAAACCTAAGAAGGGTGGTGTAAAAATTGAAAATAGGTTCCAACCACTACAAACTATTTGTGAAATATTTTAAAAAACTGGACATATTACAAAAATATTTCTTATTTTATTACAAGCCCAATAATAGTTTTTTTAACAATTCTCATAGTCCAGATAAGAATAATGAAAAATATAATGAAAATGAACTTTTTATTAAAACCACTCTAAAATATATGTAAGGATAATGAACATGGATCTTGTATAGTGGTTTTTCTTTACATATAATAAGAAACTTATAATTGCTAAATATTGTGAAAGACATTAAATAAGTAACTGTGACATTTGGAAATGATGAATCTATGAGAATAAAAGGTGTTGGATCATCGATCTTTGGGAAACAAAATTTGATGTCCAATAAATATTTATATGCTACTGGGATGAAACAAAACTCTCTAAGTTTTTCAAATTTTTTTATAAAGGAAACAAATTTATTTTTTAAAAATGTGGTATTTTTCTAAAGAGTGAGTAAGATTGAAATATCGTTACAAGAATTCAACGTACAAAAGGAAGATTATTTCAAGTTGGGGAAATAAAAAAACTATTATTACTTGGTAAAGGTGGAATAGAATCAATTGTGGTATAAAAGGATGGGAAAAATATGTCAGAAAACATGATAAAGTTATCAAAGTTATATAGTGTACTTGGTATTACTGATATTCTAATAAGAAGATATTTATGTTTCACTATTTTTTAGATAGTAAAAATTACTATTTCGGTGCATATAAAATATGATATTTGTTCAAAAAACCCTAGAAATTATTCATTCTAATATTTGTGGGAGAATGAGAAAACAATAAACTAATAGAGATAAGTATTTCATCACTTTCATTGATGAATTTACTTTCATTACCCTTGTTATATATATGAAACATAAGTCATATTCTTTGGAAATGTTTGAAAGTTTCAAGAGGAAAGCTGAGAAGGAATGTCAGTTTTTGGTGAAGAAGTTTAGAACTGATAATGGTGGTGAATACTGAAATTAAGAATTTGAATATTATCTTGAGAACCATGGAATTATGTATGAGTTAAATTCACCCTATACTCCTCAACAAATTAGGGTTGCGTAAATTAATAACATAAGTTTTGTGGAAATGGGAAGAATAATGTTACTCAAACATGGTCTTTCTCATTACTATTGGAGGCAAGATATGAGTACTATTTTTTATATCCAAATCTTATGTTTCTATAGGCGAAGTTCAAATATGACTCCATAAAAAATGTTTTATGGAAAAACTAAAATATATAAACACTTAATATTTTTTGTGAGTCCATACATCATAAAGAATAAAGGTGGAACCCATGGAAAGTTTGATTTCAAAAAGAAAAGATTCAATTTTTCTTAGATATGCTCAAGAAAAAAGTGGATATAGATGTTTCAAAAAATAAATAATAAGAATTGTTTACTCTATATATGTGAAATTTATTGAATATGATGAGGAAGATTAATAGACTCGGGTCAATAAAGAAGTTGAGAAATATAATCAAACTTCTATTAATAGTGTGGATAAGGATACCAATAGTGGTAATCCTATGAAAGAAAAAGAATTGAATTTATCTATTTCAAGTGATGAGGATTAAACTCAAAAATCTCATACCAGACTAAGGAATAAAGTGTATTCCTATATGATTATTAGTGATAAACATCAAAAGGATCAAAGAAGAAGAACATTAAAATTTTTTATACACACTTATTTTTATTCAAAAGATGAGAAAAAATGAAGTGAATGAAGGCTTTGAGAATCCAGAATGTGTTCATGAAATGAATTAAGATCTATATTAGATATTAAATAACGATACATGGGAACTCATACCTAAGACAGATAAAGAAAATTATTGGTGCAAATTTGTTTTCTGTAATAAGATAAATGAATAAGGTAAAGTGATAAGGAACAAGGAATGATTAGTGGGAAAAGGTTAATCAAAAATTAAAGGAGTTGATTTTGACTAAACATTTTATCTAGTGGAAATGTTAGAAGAAATCCTAATCTTTCTTTCTATTGATACATAATGATCTTATAAAAATTTTCAAATGGATGTGAAGACCAGATTTCTGAAAGTTTATCTTGAAAATGAAGTTTTAATTGAACAACCATGTGTTGTTGGTAAAGATAAATGTAATGTGTGTATGATGAAGAAAACATTTTATGGGATATAAAAAACTCTAAGAGCATGATATTATAAATTAGATACTTACTTGAGGAAGATAAATTTTATGAAAGGAATAGTTGATAGAAATATTTATATTAAGAAGAGTCAAGATTTTTTCCTCATCGTAATTGTTTATATTAATGACTTTATCTTTGTTGGGAATGATGAAAGATCTAGTAAAAGATTTTATAAAGAGAAGAAAAAGTTGTTTGAGATGTCCATGGTGGGAGAAATTAAATACTTTCTTAGGTTGAAAATCATTCAGAAGAATAAATGATTTTTTATTTCTCAAGAAAAGTATTCCAAGGAACTTATTAAGAAGGTTTAATTAAAAAAACTATAAACTAGTTTCCACACTAGTTTTAGTGGGAACCAAGTTGAGAAAAGATGGATAATTCAAGGAAGATAATCTAAAATTGTTTTGGAAGGTGATTGGAAGTTTTTTATATTTTACTACCTCATGACCCATCATTGTTTATGTGGTTACCTTGTGTGAAATATTTCATATTCAACTTAAATAATCACATTCACTTACTGGAAATAGAATTCTATGAAATATCAAGTGAAAAATAAATTTTGGAATCATATATAATTGTTTAGAATGTGTTGACTTGTTTTCATATTCAGAGGTTAATTGGGGTGAAAATGTTGATTATAGAAGATCCACATTTGGTGGATTATTTTTTTTAGAAAAGTGTTGTGTTAGTTGGTATAAAAATATAAAAATGCAGTAACTCTTTTTTTGGATGAATCTGAGTATGTTGTTTCCACTCAAGATGCTACTCAAATTATGTGGATGAAGACTCGGTTGGAAGACACATTTATTCATGTAAATATACCCTTTCTCTTAGGTTGTGATAATAAAATTGTAATAAACATTACTGAGAATTAGGTACAAAAATATCATTCAAAAAATTATAACATCCAATATCATTTCATTAAAGAGCATGTAGAGAAGAATGAATTGAAACTGGAGTATATTCCTACATCAGAACAAGTTGCCAACATTTCCACAGAACCATTTCCAAATGATCCTTTTTACAAACTAAGGATGAACATGGGTGTCTAACCTCTTTCTCATCTAGGTTGAGGTATGTTTTTTATCCTATATCGTCTGGTATTTGGATAGTGTTTTCCAGAGGGATAATTGGTTCATAAAACTATCCATTGAATATATACCAAACCTTTTATGGAAGCATATATAAAGGGGGAGTGGGAAATTTGTGATCTCAGTATGTAGATCTATGAACTATTATAATTTTTTGTTGTAGTAGTTGTAGGAAACTTTTCTTATAGAAAATTAGAAGATTAAAATCAAAAGGAGAAGAAAGATATTAAGAAATGATGAAGAGTTTTTCATGATCACTACTTCTAGAAAGCATGGATTTGTTCTAGATAATTCTATTTTCATAAAATGAGTTATCACACATAGGATTATAATCTTTTATAATTAATCCATAGCATGAGGTTACAAATTTTAGTGATTTATGAATCTTGGTTGACAACAAAATCCAAAGAGGGATACTGTTGAGACAAATTTTTAAGGAGAATTTTTTTAAATGAAAGAAGAAGTTTTTAAGTGTGTTGTCTTTTATTGTCCAAGATTTTTCAAAAAAAATCAATTAAATTTAAAAAAATGGAAAATAATACTAACCATATTATTTAGTAAATCATACTCGTAATTCTTAAAATATCCAATCAGATTTAGGAGAATATTTTAGGAAGAAAACGATCATCGGGCTCACATTAAGTCTAGATTGAAAGACATGATCTTAATAAATATATATCATAGTATGAAAGACTGTGATAAAAATGTGATGGTACTTTTTTTGTATTTATCACAAAACATAATTAAGTTTTAAAACTTGTGATGAAATATTGAGGAACAAAAGGGGGATAAAAGTTGTTTTCAATCATATTCAGGCCAATCGTATTCAGACTAAGTTGGAAAGAGAGATGTTACTAGAAGAATGTAAAGTTGAACTAAATTACATTATAAGTAAGATGATGCTAAATTTTATCATTAACATATTAAAATTCATGAAGGAATTAATAATTCTTTTTTAAAATTTTGAATAAGAAGAAGGTTTCTAAAGTTGATACTTTCTATTCTCAGGTCATTAGTGTGAGATCATCATACAAAGTTCTGTTTCAAGGTTCAGAAGGTTAATTATAATTAGATAAAATGAAGGTGATGGTTTTTAGTCATACCAAAAACCAAAATATTCAAAAATTCATAGAAATAAGTTGATGAGTTTTGTAATCATAAAATTAAAATTAATTAAGTGATGAAAATTTATTAGTAATGTATTAAAAAAATATATAGACGTTGCTAAAGTTGAAGTTGTTTATACCGGTCCATTGGATTTGATATTCCATCCTAATAATTGGAGGTAAAATTGGTTTCATTGTTATTTTTTGGGACCAATGAAAAGGAAAATTTAGTTATGTAGCTGTCAGACAATAGAAAAAGAAATTCATAGATCAATCAATAGTTTAGTCAACTATTTCGTTAAAGATGAATTATTGGATTAATTTATTACAAGGGGGTCAAGAGAAAGAAGAAATATGATTTTATTTCAAAAAAATTATTTACATATGATATAATAGACATCGTATTGAATAATATGTTTTCTTTATCATAAAGAAGAAATCAGAATATGAAGCTTTGTTTTCTAATTGATACATAGCAACGTAATGGGATGTATTCGATTATGATTTCTTTTCAAGAGGGTAAAGAAAATAATAGTGAACAAATACACTCATTGGAATGGATAATCGTAAGCATAATGAAGTCTTCAAAGAAGATTTAAGTTATCTATTTATTCATATATTCAAGTGGTATAGATCACTGTAAAGAATAAATTGTATTGGGAAATTGGAATAGGGAATCAAAATCGAAATGAAGTTTTTTAAATAAATAAGATGTGACCTGTAGTTATTAGAATATTCAAGAAGGTTTGAGAAGATTTTATAAGTATTTGTGAAGTTATAAATTCACTCAAAATTCAAGTATAATTTATGTTTTGGGAAAATTTTATTTTTTAGGAATCAATTTCAGAATCCCACCCAACACTCTTTTGGGTCAACTATAAAAGTTTAAAGTAATTTTTACTTTCTGAAACCGATTTATTATTGAGAAGAAGAGATATAATCTCTGTATTTCTATGGAGAATATGTTTCTAGATTGAATTTTGTTGAAACTTTTTCCAGAAAGAAGAATAATTGAGAAGAGATAATATCGTATTGAGGATTTTTGGAATCGAACCGATCTATTGGATTGGGCTTTCTGAACTGAGATATAAGTGGTTCAGAATTATCTCAACCATATTCTAAAAGAGTAATATTTCCATATTGAGAAATCATAATTGGGAATCAAACTAAGATATCATAATAAGTTTCGTTAAAATTTTTAGAACAAGTTCATACAGGCTTTTGGGTAAGAAAGTGAAGAATTGATTCAAAAATTCATATTAGTGATAGTTGATCAAGAAGAACCATAACAAGTTTGTTGTGAAAATTATCTTATATAATTTTATCTACTTAAATCACATGCAATGTGGTATTTATCATAGTGTTACATGAGTTTAATGTCGTATCCTACTCAATGTTTTTCATACAAGAGTATTGTTTTCTAGTGGATTGTGTTGTATTGGATCATTTCAAAACCCTACCAAGGATATAGCTAATCTTGTTGAGTAGAGAACCTCAAAAATTCTTCTATTCCTGTGGATGTGTGTTTGAATTGTTTATAGTAGGGAAAGAAATATTTAACATTAGGAAAAGGTTGTCTCACAAGTAAGGAAACATAAAATAAAAATATAACACTAATTCACCCCCTCCCCTCTTAGTGATACAACAATTTTGACTGGGAAATTAAAATTTCAATAATATTGAAACTTTTAGAGTGGAAAATAAGACATATTTTTAATGAATATTTTATTACTATTTTAATTATCCTCTATTTTATTTTTTTGGTTTTATAAAAGGGTTAATCTGTTATAAAATATAAAATTTTGGATTTAAATTTGGTAATTAGAAGGATAAAATGAAGTCATATTAAAATTTTTAGATTTTTAATGAGAGGGATATTGTTATTAGTTTTTTTAGAGTTATAAAGTAAAAATATTTGAATATGGTAAGATGTAAATAAAATCACGATGGATATAATTCTAGTGTTTTTCAAAAATATATATTTTAAGGAGGTAGAATAAAAATCCATGGAGCACCTAGTGTGGTTCCACTGAGTACCTAGTGGAGTGACAAGTGGTATTATACCAATAGTCCCCCCCTCTCCTTCTTCCACCATTATTTCTTCTTTTTTCAAAGAATTTCATAGTTTTTTTAGTAAATATAATCAAGGTAGTGATCTCCTCAATCTAATCATTTCTTATTCCTCCTCCTTATTCTCTGATTTTTATTTAATGGGTTAGGGATTGGGTATCATATTTCATCCGACCATGGTGAAATCCATTAATAAAAATGGTGATTCTATTTACATGGGATAGATAGGATTAGGGAATGTTAAATACAATTTTTAATCAATATTTTGGTGAAGGTGACATTTTTTATGAATTATTTTATGGATTTTATTAATTTTAGGTTAATTTAATACCTATTATAGATATGGGGTTTAGTTATTTTACTCATAAAAGGTTCAAGTTTCCTTAGGGAATAATTTTATTGTTTTTTAGATTAGTATTTGGGATTATTTTTTTATATATATTAGTTTATAATTTATATAGATCATATTTTTATTCCAAATTAACAATTTTTTCTCTGTAAAATTATTCAGGTAGATGGTATCATCTTCTATTAGTTTTTAAATTGGGATTTGATTAGGATGTTCCTACTACATATATTTAAAATTATAATAAAATTAATATATAGATCTATAAAATTTATAATTAATGGTAATTAAATGGGTGATTTTAGAAAGTTAACTAGTATGTTAACTTTAATTTCTTATTGTAGTGTTACATGAATCTGTTCAATGATACTTGGAGTACCTTCTATTACTATTATTCATTATAATATTTCCATATGAGTTTTTTTATTTATTAGTAAATCATTTACTAATATTATTCACTTTTAGATCCACAGGTGAAACCTATATTTGATTATTATAATCCAGAAAAGGTTTGCTTTTATTTCTATTTTCATGTTACCATGTATATCTTTTATTTTTTTTCTTTACTAATAATGTCATATGTGATTGGTTCCTAAGTTATGTTCTGTAGGGTATGTATTACTCATTATTAAACTTGTTTTATGGATCTATTTTTATAATTCAAATATTAAATCCTTCATTCCCCTTAATAGTCAAAATGAATTATAAATCAAGAATGCAAATTTTACTTTGGATAAGAGGCTGAATAAGTGGTAATATTACTTTTTCGATTCCCGGAACGGAGAGGGATGGTTTATCTAATTAATAATATTGTAATTTATTTATAATGGATTAATTATTTAATTAAAATTATTTAATATGTTAAATTAATTTTCTTTGAGTATAGGTAACCTAGGTAATGGATAGTAAAGGGATTATATGTTTACAATGATGTAATATAAGATGATTTGGGAAGACAAAAAAGGATTAGTTATTCCATGGAGTGTTGATATGGAAGGTGATAAATCTCGGATTTTCATCACTTTTATTTTTCATTTAAATGATTTACTCCCCACAGTTTTGTCATTTTAAGGGAAATTGAAATATTTCTAGAATTTTGGGAAATTATTAGAATTATTATGAAAATGGATCAATTCATGGGTTTTAAATGTTTTAGTCGTCTCTAGAAATATTTGAAAATTCCATTATTATTTTTTTTTTTAATGTCATTTTGAAATTCAATGGGAGGATTATTTTCTAACTCGTGAATGCATATGGTTTTTGAGATGGATATGCTGCATTTTATGCCTGAAAATATTGGAAAATAAAAAATGAAAGAATAATTATTATATTTTCAATAATATTAGTGATATATATCATATTTTTTAAGAAAATTGTGAATACATAATATATTTTTGGATTTTAAGGGAATACGTAACATTTTTTAGACAATACTAAGATATTTCATATGATATGTATGATATGTTTTGTTGTGTAAAATATTTTTAGACTTTGAATCATGTCTAACATTTTTTTAAGAGAAAAGGGAAATGAGTTACATATTCTGCAATGTGTAATATATTTTTAGGAATGCATTTGATATTTTCCTTAAGAAGTTTAATTGAAAAAATGTTATGCATCACAAAAGATGTTACGCATTGTCTGAGTGAAAATATAGCTAAGTAAAATATGTTAAATTCCAATTATTTTCATACATATTATAATATTTATCATATATATTATGTGATATATTTATGTTACTATTTATTAAATAATTTCTCATGTATTGTTTGATCCAGAATTCTTTTAGAGGGAAAAATATTAAGAATCAGTGGGAGAGGAAGAATATATTATGTATGAAGAAAATTTCATATATATCATTAAAACCTTAATATTTTAAAGGATGTTTTATTGCATATAAATTATCTTATGTTTGGATTTGGGTAGGATATTTTATTTTTTGAAATTATTATATATACTAACATTGAATCATATACTTTTAAAAAATCAGATAAATAATGTGTTGTGTCGTATAGGAGTGTGTCCCATAATGAAGGAATATTTAAAAAGAAATTAAAACATACTTCCAATTTAGGAGGCCTTACACCTTGAATAAACATTTGAGATGAAAATGTTGAAGAAAGAGGAGACGGTTGTGTTCGGTGACTTAGAAAACTTAATTGGGATGATTAAGATGATGTAAATTCATGTTAAGGTTTAAAGAAGAATAAAAGTTGGCTACCCATAATAATATATAATGAGAGTTCATCATATTAATATGAATTAAATATTTATTACCACAACTAACACCTGGAATAAAGTAAGAGAAAAATATTTCATGCATGTTTCCCATTCTACAACAGAAAATTGAAGCGGCTACAATTTTAAAATTGGTTTCCCTCCACAATGAAATATATATATATATATATATTAAAGATTATAATGATATGATAGAATCAATTAAATAATTATCATTATCATACCGAACACAAGTTGTATCTAGATCAGTAAAAAAGGATGAAGATAAATTCTAGTTTATCCATTCCAGACTAAACTCTTTTATATTTGTGAATAGTGCAGGCCAGTGAACACTCATTTCTAGGTTTTAATTATCATTTCCTATAAATATTATAATTTTATTCTATAAATTATATTATTCAATGGAATTAGTTTTTTTATTGTGAAATAAAGTTCTCTGAAAATAAAACAAAGGTCATGGTATATTGTTCAAGATAGATAATTTTTTCATTTGGAGGTCTTTAGGTGGCCATTGAGAAACTTAATTATCGGAGTTTTTATAAGGAAAAAGGGTGTTTCCAAAGGTAAAAGCTAGTTCACTAATACTACTTTTTACACTAATTTAACTCTCCTTTTTAGTATAATATGATTTTTCATACAAAAAAATTACTCTTGCTTTCTTTTTTATTAATTTATTTTATTTTCATTTATATTTTTTACAAAATCAATAAATCCCAATAAAATTACCTATAAAAATAGAAAAAAAAATGTGGTGGTTTTGAATTTATCCTTCAACCATCTTTAGAGATAACCTTAGGGTTTTTATATTTCATTTATTAAGAATAAAATATTGATAGGTATTTCATGAAAAAACACCTCCATCAATTTTAAATAATTTCTAATGATTTTTCCAAAGTTTATTAAATTTTTTTAAATTTTCAGAATTTCAAACCATAATTTACTACCTTTGGACTTTGAAATTGACTGTAATTATCACTCTAGAGCTATTGATATTAGGAATATAAGATAAAAAACTTATTTTTAAACCTCTTAGGTGAGTAAAATCTATGGAATCAACTTAAGACTTCAAATACTTACACAAAATCCCCAAGAACCAAAATTTTTTATCCTAAAATCATAATGGATGATAACAAAACTCTAAAATAATTAGAATCAACCTATGAAAAGAATCAGTAAAACCATATGGAGTAACCAGATGTACCTTCTAGTTTTGAGATAAAGTTTGGTTTCATTCATTAATTACCAAAATTTAGTGGACTTATAGGGGGATCCACACATGAATATTCAATAATTTTGATATCTTTTTGTTAACAGGAAACCAATAGGGGTAAGTAAAGATCAAATTAAACTTATATAATTCAATTTATTTTTAGAGTGTACAAGAAGTAGTTATTTTTTTACCAATTTATATTAACTAGTGATTATAATTAATAAAAGAAATTTTTTCTTTAAAAAGTTTTACTTGCTTCTAAGACTATAGAAATTAGTAAATAAATCTATATAATTAAGAAAACTCAAGGTGAGACTTTATATGAGTATTGGGAGAGATTCAAAAGATTATTTTTAGTTTACCCCACCACCAGAGTATTGAACATCTTTTGATTCAATATATATATGATGTTATTTTTCTAAATGCCATGAATGTAAGAAATACTACTGTAAGGGGATATTTAGTTGATAAAACTCTAATTTCTACAATGAATCTTATTTCTAAAATGGCCCAAAATGATTAAAAATTTAGAATAATTATATTAAATCATTTAAATATGATTAAAAAGCTAAAACATTTAATTATAAATATAAAAGGATTTTGAGTCAACTCAGTGATATTAACACTATGTAAAGGTCCTTGATGTTCTCCAACACTTAATAGCCCTAACCAGAAACTGAAACAATTTTTAAACTGTTAGTTTATTGTGAAATTTTGTATTCATACAAAAATTTTAGTCATAGACATCCACGAATTCAATAGTATTATGAATCATTAAATTTTGTTCTTCCTATAATACATTTCCTAAAAAACAATAAAAACCTTTTGAGCCTAACCATATATTTAATCAGGTCTGGAATAATCAATAAAATGATCGATTTAGATAACTAGGACCACAAGGAATATTTTGTCAATTCCATTAAAGTAATTCACATCCAATATAGTTTAATGAGAAAACCAATTCTAAAGCTGGAAGAAATTTTCAATTATCATAACTCAGTCAAAATTTACAAAAAAAAACCTTGAAGAAACTGAGAAACAATAATATACTATGTTCAAAGGATTAATGATTCAAATGGGTCAATTTTCCACTTATATTGAGAGTATAAGGAATCACATAAGTGGAAAAATTCCTTTACAACCTAATAAAATTATAAAGTGGAGGATAATTTTTTTTCAATATAAATTAAGAGTGGAACTAAGTATAAATACCCTCAAATTGAAAATTGAAGACCTGATTTTGAACATGAACATGTTAATGAGATTTTAAAACTTTTTACACCTAGTTTAGACAATACTAAATAAAAAAACTATTGTTTAACATGTATAAAATTATAAACATATAATATAATATAAATATTTTTTAAATGAAAAAAAAATAGAACCAAAAAATATAGGAGAAGAATAATAGGCCCATATGTTTCTCAAAATAGTGCTCAAAATGATCAAGAAGTTCCCAAACAACCACTATCTTGCACTCGGGGAGGCCAACCAGTGAAAAATAGTATTGAAAGTGGTTTTAAAAATAAAATTTTAAATAATTTTAAGAAATTATAGGTCAATATCCCTTTACATGATGTTTTAAAATATATTTCTTGGTATTCCATGTTTTTGAGGTAGATGTTATCTCATAAGAGGAAGTGCAATGGAGGAGAAAAATTAAACCTTGGGAGGAATGTTTCATTCATGATTCAACATACCTTACCTATTAAATGAAAAGATAAAGGTACTTTTACCATTCTCATCACTAAAGGGGGTTGTGAATTTTAGGATGTTATGTTAGATTTAAGAGATTCAATAAATGTAATGTCTTATTCTATTTACTCTACTTTATAGAATAAAGATCAAAAATCTCTTAGGATTTTTATTTAGTTATAAAACTAATGTATATCTAAACCTATTAGTATCATTGAGGATGGTTTAATATAAGTAAGAGATACAATTTTCCCTATTGGTTTCTATGTTTTGGATATGGATGATAATATATTTAGTATACATGAACATATAATTCTTAGAATACCTTTTAAAAAAACTGAAAATAAAATAATAAATGTTCATAATGGAATATTATCACTTTAATTTTTATGGGAAATATTCCATTTTAATATTTTTAAATCCATGAAATACCTAATGGGGAATCATATATCCCATAAAGTAAATATGATTGATCATTTTCCACTAATATATTTCATTATTTCACGATTAATGAATCACTAATTATTATTAATAAAATAAACCCTTATCTTATATTAAAATTGATTTAAATTAGTGTGAAAATGTTGACATTGAAGAGAGTTTTAATGTTGAAATGGTTTCATATAAATCTGTTGATTATGGAAATGTTACATCTGATTTCATTGAAATTTTTGTAACTTTGGAATCTGATGAGTCTGTTTATTATTTTATGGAATAATATAATTACATTTCAAGTCAACATAGTGGTGCTTGTTTTAAAATTTATAAGATTTGTATTTTAAATTTAGATCTTATATTTTCTGTTGAATCTAGAATTTTCTCTAGAAATCACACTAATATTAATGACCAGTTTTTTATGATGTAATATATTTAATATATCCTTGTTCTATGAATTATTTAAAAGATAAATATGGGGTTTTGAGTCATTTAAACATTATTTATCAAGTGAAAATATCCCACTTGAGTTAGAATTGAAACCCTTTCCTGATAATAGGAAATATGAATTCCAAGATGTGCATGATAAATACCCTATGAAAAATTATAAAGGGATACCAATACATAACTCTTGTAAACTTTTAGGAGTCCTTATCGAAAAAAATAAATTCAAAGTATAGACTATAGTTGACTTAACTAGATTTATCACTTCAATTTATATGCAAGAAATCTTGCAATAGGAAAATGACAAACATATTAAGTAATTTCAGAAGGGGTTAAATCTGACACTGTTTGAAGTTGATGAATATTAATTGACTACTTTTATGTATTTGGGAAATATTTTTCAAATTTTAGATATTTAAGGGGAGATTCGTTTCAAAAAAATTCACTAAAAATGACTTTACCATTTCAAAGAAGGAATTCAAATAAATCATTCCTGTTGAAATTTTAAAAAGTATAGAGTATGTATGTATTATAGAAAACTCAATCGAATGACTAGGAAAGATAAATTTCCTCATCTATATATTTACTATGATATTGAATGGAATATAGGTTAATATCATTACTATTTTTTATATGGTTTTTCAGAAAACATTCAATTTAAAATTTCACTTTTGGATTAATAAAAAAACCTTTCACTTATACATTTGGTAATTTTTCCTCGATAAAATTCCTTTTTGTTTGTGTAATGACCTAATAAATTTTCAAAGGTATATGATGATCATCTTTAATTAATTTCATAAAGAATTTATGGAATATTTTATGGAATATTTTTGGTCTATGGATCATATTTTGATATTTTTTTAAAATGTTTGGATGTTACTCTTACAATCGAAAGTGATAAAAAATTATCTAAACTATAAAAAAATTCATTTTATGGTAGAAAACGGAATTTTTCCTTACGATGTAGTGTCCAATGATGGAATTCATGTAGGATCCGAGATCAGTAGAAGCGTGGTTGGGCCAGCGTCCAACTTTAATTTTTTCCATGATCAATGATTATTCCGGGATCAATATGATGATGAACACCAGTCTCTATGAAATAGAATCAAATAATTAGAAAAATAAGGAAGAGGACAGAAACCTTTAGAGAGGATCTTGCACATCATGTTTATAATTAATTAATTTAATTTCATAAAGAAACGAATACATGGATCTTTGGTATTTTCTTCATTGATGATGTTGATCATCTAGAATGACCCTTTCGGATCATCTTGTTATGCTTGAAAGGATCCAAACTATAATACCTCTAGTTGTGATCCACATGTGCTCTAATGGCCTTTGATCGACACCACTCTTTCAACAGGTGCTAGAACGGCCAAGTGAGTGTCTAGTGTTAGTAGTTCTTGATCGCTTCTTCTTCAGCCTTGAAGAATGTCTCTCATTCATTAGAGGGTATGGAAGAGGATTTGAGAGAGAAATTTTTTAGATAAACAGTTATTAATTCACCAGGTGTGCGGTTAGGTGAATGGAAAAATAGATTTATGTGTCTATTTATTGAAATGGGGATTCAGTTACACTATTTAATTGTATAAAAGCAATTAAATACATTTATAACTTTAGAGAAAACCCATGAAATTAGTAATAATAATGCATCATTATTTATGGTGTCCCAACTTGTGTAAAATGGAATTAAAAATAAAAAATTTCATCACAAAATAATACGAGTGTTATTTTAATTTGTTCCAACTAGTTAAATAATTATTTATCATCTTGAAAATAATTATTTTACTACCGGACTAGCCTTGGTCTGCTCAAACTCCACTTCCATTTATTGAAAACCTGAAAAAATAATTAATTTATTTATTCTCTTAAATAATTATTTTATTTACAAACTAGTAAATAAATATTTATTAAATATTCAATAAAATATATATATATATTTTACCAAAAAACTAGTGAATAAATATTTATTTAATTTATGTAATCATTTTAATTTGAATAAAAATATTCCACTGTCTTGAGAATAATATTTATTAATTAAATTCAAATAGAATTTAACTATGACCATGAGAAGCACTTATTAGGTGACCCTCTACAATTATATCTCATTTGCATTAGGTAGGCTTGCCTAAAGTCCGAGTGTACTGTCTCAAAATGGGTCAAGGAACCCAAGAGAAAGAACTTAAAGTCACAATAATGACATCTACATACTAATTCTCACTATGTAATATAATCCATTTGTTGCAATATCTCATCAAGAAGGTTTCATGATAGTTTCATCAAATTTTCTTCTTGATTTTTCATTCTTTGACATCCTAAAATAAACTAATCATTGCACCATAGACATGGAATTTTGTGTGACGGTACTATTTCAATAAAAGGTAAGAGATTTAAACTTCCATAAATAGAAGGGACAAATATTTCCTTTACTTATCCATTAATAACATGCCACTCGTGACACACCCAACGTACCCTAATTCCAGCCAATTGTCTGTGTGACAGGTTTTTTCATTAAATCATAGTTCGCGAGTCATGACATGTATTAATGATGATCTTAAAGTCTAAGGATCATTACACATGGTCACAAATAGAAATATCTGATGACAAAAAAATGTACGGAATTCTTACTGGTGAGTTTATTCTCATAATATCTTTTCTTGAATATTACCAAGTACAAAAATCATGAGAGGAAGTCTCATTTTCTTACAACTACTCTCACCTAACTGTATGCATGCTATGTGTCCCATCATAGTATTTCATCCAATCATAGAACTATATTTAATAATATTTTTATAGCATTTCATGTTTATCATCCTGGAGGGGAACTGCCATGACCTTATCAATGAAACAAATACTCTAGGTTATTTTTACATCATACTCATGCAGAACAATGAAAAATATGTAATAAGATGTTTAATATTTAAGTACTTTAAAAATACATGTAATCAAAGTTCATCTAGTTGGTTCTAAGACACCAACTCTTAAAACCTCTTACTTGGACTAGAGCCAACTACCTAAGAATTTCAATTTGATAGACCTCAAATAGTGATCATGTTTCTACTGAGTTAATTCTTTAGTCAAGGGTTTTTTTACATTTTCTTCTGTGAAAATACTACTCATTGGAACTTCACCACTATGAGAAAAATACCTTAAGAGATGATACTTATGAAGTATGTGCCTCATCCGCTAATGTGACATTGTCTCTTTTACGGGAGCCACTATTTTAGTATTATCACAATACAATGTCATGGAATCTTTACTGCTAGGTATCACATCCAGCTCCTAGATGAAGCTTTACATCCAAACTTCTTCTTTAGCTACCTTAGAATCTGTAATATACTTAGAGTCTATTTTAGAATCTACAACAACACACTTCTTTGATCTCTTCTAGCTCACTGCACCTCCATTCAAAGTGAATATGTATCTTGTTTGCGACTTCATGTCATCTTGATCGGTCAAGAAACTAGCATCTCCATATCCTCTGATGACTAGTTCCTAGTCGTATCCATAAACCAGGAACATATCTTTAGTACGCCTTAGATACATTAGGGTAGTATTGACTGTCATCCAATGGTGGTCACCTGGGTCATCTTGATATCTTCCTACCACACTCAATGCATAGGCAACATCCAGCCTAGTACATAGCATGGAATGCATGACTGGCCCAATTTTTGATGTGTATGGAGTCCTTTAAATTATCTTTTTTCCTCATGTGTCTGGGGAAACATTTTCTTGGAAATATGAATGCCACGTGACACCAGAAACAATCCCCTCTTGGATTGTTCCATACAGAATCTCTTCAGTGTCTTATCAATGTATGTAATTTGACTTAGGCCCAGCAATCTCTTAGATTGATCGAGATAGATCTTGATCCTAAGAATATATGTTGCCACACCCAAGTCCATCATAGAGAAGCATTGATTCAAAAATTCCTTAACAGATTGTAAGATTTTTGTCTCATTTCCAATAATAAATATGTCATCAGTGTATACTATTAGGAAAACGACTACACTCCCACTAAACTGTTTGTAGACACAAGGCTCACATTCATTCTTGATAAAACCAAATTCCATTATGGATTCATAAAAATGAATGTTCCATGACAAGTATGATTTATTTAATCCATAAATGGATTTCTACAACTTTCATACCTTATTGGCATCCTTTGGAGTTATAAAACCTTAAGGTTATGTCATGTAGACATCTTCCTGAAGGTTCTCGTTAAGGAAGGTTGTTTTGACATCCATTTTCTAAATCTCATAGTCATGGTAAGAAGCATTTTCCAATATAATTATGATGGATTTTAGCATCGTAACTGGTGAAAATATTTCTTCATAGTCAATGACTTTTTGATGTTTGAACCTTTTTTCAACCAGTCGTGCCTTATAGGTACTGACTTTTCCTTCCATGTCTAGTTTCTTCTTGAATACCCATTTGAAACCAATAGGCTTTACATCAACTGGAGGATCTAACAAAATCCAAAATTGGTTTTAGAACATGGAATCCATTTCATAATTCTTGAATTCTTTCTACCTGGCAACATCTGTGACACTTACTTCTTCTTTGTAGGTTAGAGGATCATTATTATCAACTAATATTGAGTCACCATCCTCGGTAACTAGAAAATCATACCATTCTGGTTCTCTAACCTCTCATATACTCCTATGTAGTTCTTGTGTATCTAAAATAGTTTTTTCTTCCATGGGGATTTGTGGAATCTATTCATGTACCAACTCTTGTGTACCTTGAGCATCAACTTCATAGAAGTCTATCTCTCTCCCACTATCCCTTTTGAATATGTGATCCCTCTCATGAAATATGGAATGTCTTTCCACTATAAAATTTTTTCCTGACGGGTTTTATACATAATATCCCCTTGTTTCCTTAGTGTATCCAATAAAGGTACACTATGTGCCTCAGGGTGCAAGTTTTTTACCTGACGAGGCCTTAACAAACGCATTGCTTCACCACACATGTAAATTCGATAACATGGATTTTTTCTACTCTAGAACTCATATGGAATACCCTTTATTGAATTAGTTGGTACTTTGTTTATTATGTGAACCATTGTTTGTAACTCATATCCCCAAAAGGATAATATAAGACTCACATGACTCATCATTGATCTCACTATGTCCAATAAGGTGCAGTTCCTCCTTTCACTCACTTCATTCCACTAGGGCGTGTAAGGAGGAATGAGTTGGGATATGATCCCAAACTCTCATAAGTAATCAATGAAGTCTTGATTAAGATATTCTTCAACTCGTTCTTAATAGAGATTCTTAATATTATTTCCAATATGGTTCTCAACTTCATTCTTGTATTATTTGAACTTTTCAAAAGAATCCTAGTTATACCTCATTAAATAGATATATCCATATCTACTAAAATCATCATTAAAATTTATGAAGTTTGAGTAACCTCCCCTTGATTGAACTGTAAATGGTCCACACACATCGGTATGAACCAATTCAAGAAGGTCCTTATCCCTTTAACCTTTCCCACTAAATGGGTCTTTGGTCATTTTTCTTTGTAAACATGCATGACATATGCCAAGTGGTTTTAGTTCGAAAGAATCTAAATATCCATCTTGATGTAACTTTTTCAAGTATTTCTCGTTTACATGACCTAGATGGTGATGCCAAAGTTGGGTTTGGTATGAGTCATGTGAAGCATATTTGTTATCAATTTTCATTACTTGGTTTGTGTAATCTAATAGATAAAGACCATTTTGTAAATGTGCTCTACCAAAACAAATGCTATCTTTGTAAAAGAAGAAAAAATCATTTCCAAACATGAAAAAAAATCCATTTATATCTAATCTGTATATAGAAATAATTTTTTTAGTAACATAAAGAACCTAACAACAACCCTTTAACACAAAGATCATCCAAGTTGGCAAAGTGAGGTTGTAGACCCCGACAGCTACAACAACAAGTCTGGATCCATTGGCTTCTCGTAGATCTACCTCCCCTCATTCAATCTTCCTAAATCTACTTGGTTCCTATATTAGGAAACATATGTGAGCACAAAAATATATATCTATTTCCCAATTTGTTGAAATAGATATATTTCATTTGATAACAAATGCACTTGAATATTCCCCATGATTCTTAGGCTGGGTGCAGTTTTTCTTCTAGTGGCCCTTCTTGCCACATCCAAAGTCGTCTTTTTCATTTTCTAAAAATCCGGTTTAAGGGTTACTGATAACTATACAGACAAACGCATCACCCAACATTCCACACAAATTTCAAAATATTCTATAATTCAAATTTCGAGTGCAAACTTGACAAAACCCATGACACACGTCCACCTCGCGTCACACAACCACATCGAGTCGTGAACCCTTCTCACGTACCCCATCAGAGCAGGTCGCTAGTGAGAACAGAATTGACATCATCGCCAGCCCGTTATCATCACGTCGACACTCACCCTGATCATCATCTTCATCACTGGAAACTGGAAACCACCATCTTCATTGAGGAATCATCACCACGAACCAAAGAAGAAAGCACAAACATCGCTAGAGCTCCTCTAGAATGGTGTCAGCTGCTCGAACAACACCTCCCAAAACCTCATTCTGAACCATCACACCAGACGGACATGGACAGTAGCATAGAACATTGAAGCCAGAGAAGATTTGAGTGGAAACCTTCTTAAACACCACTAGAATGACGAAAATCATGGAAGACACAACTGAAAATCTCCAAAATGCGAAACAAATAGCCTCTTTTTCCCTTTCCTTCCCTTTGATCTTCTTTTTCATGGAAGGATGTGGAGAATATTTGGTCTTAAATCTCTTTTCCTTCCCTTTTCTTTTATACACCATAAGGACAGAAGGCTTTTCATGATTCATATCTTTGTCCACTTAGCGAATGAGGATAAGAAGACCAGATAAAGACTTATTAATGTTGTTCATGTAAAAATTAACAACAAAGCTAGAGAATATCTAAGGGAGTGACGTGGGAGTGAGATTGGTGCCCGGTTCTTAAGGAATTTTAAATCATGGAACCTCCAATCACTCAATGTATCTAATGATCTTGACTAAATGAGTCCCATCTAGGGCACCCTCTCCAAGATTACTCTGAAAGAGTGCCTTGGAGATCTCAAACCTTTCTTGTATTTCTATCTCTGGGTAAAAACCGTGGAGGTTCTTGAGCACGATACAAGAATCCATGTTTTCATGAGACTTCATGAGCTCACTAGAAATTGATGATAACATCAAAAATTTAATGTCGACCGCATCATTCAAATGTTTCTCATTGACCAGTAAATACTCATCACTCACCTCTTTGAAAGGTAGATCGGGTAATGCTGACTCTAACACATAATACTTCTGTTCATGGCATAGGATAACCTGAAGGAATCTAAACCATTCCTGGAAGTTACTTCCAGTGAGGATGTTTTCTTTATCCAGAATTGATCATAGGGATAGTTTGGTTGACGAGATTGAAATTTTTATTCTACAATTAAAATAGAATATCATTAGTATATTCTTGATTACATTTTATGATAAATAATAAATTAATTTTTTAATTCTCCAACTATTTTATCAAGTCTGAATGGCCCTCACCATTGAACTAGGAAAGTCCATTTTTTAATACATTCTAGTGTCAAGGATCCATATCCCCCTTTGCATAACCCCAACAAGGGTTGGTCAATCTGTTTGAATGTATTTAGGTAGGCAGGGCTTTTCCAGCTATGGTCTTACAACTCCTTGATCTATTGAGTGGACTCCCCAATCCTAGAGTCATGAATTTGGATTTCCTTAACTCTTGACTCCAATATTACACCAATTCTAAAAAGGTCTTCTCCTCATGATGTAATATGGTTATGTCAACCCGAAACCTTTCATAAGGGCTTCCTATATAAAATTAAGTGTCCCAACAAGGGTTGGTAAAAACACTTATTTTTATGGATTTTTCCTTTAATCTTGTAACAGAAGGCTTGGTTTAACTTAATATTTTATTTGAGGGATTTTTATCACTTATACATGAATTGATTATTATTATTATTATCCCATGATTTTTAATATTAAGTGGAACTTAATTAAGTGATTAACCATATCTTGATAATATTTATGCATAATCCTTGTCTATTTTAGTTCCATCTTGCATGCTTGTTTAATTCATTAATTATGTTATCATGACAACACATCCATAATGATAAACCATGTATCTGATAGAAATAAAATAAATAAAAGTGCACGATATTGATATTTTCTGATGGTTAGTTTTTATAGAGGTTGATAAACTAACCCTGGGCTAGGGTAGAAACACCTTGAACCTTTCAGGCCCATGTTTACTACTTTCTACCGATCCACCACTGTATCTCCTAGGATTGGTTTCATCTCAACTCCATCTTTAACCGCCTCCACTAGCTTGGGAGTTCCATCCATTACATATTACTTTTTTAACTTACATGTAGGTGAGGGGTAAAAGGGGGTTTTATATAAAATAAACATTGGGAACGCAGGCCCTATATATTAAGGAGGAGAAATCTCGTAGGCCAACAAATTTAATTTAAATAATTAAATTAAAATAAACCATTCACATATAAAGCTCTTGGTCTAGATCATGATCATCCATAAATGAAATGATATTTACGCATAAATAAAACTATAATTAAATTATTTAATTGTTCTTGATTAAGATAAATCACGCTCAAATCAATTAATTATCATATTTAATTAATCGATCCTTTTATCTTAAACACTTTTCTGAATTTCCTTAAGATTATTATCGATCATAATTTTAAACAAATAAATTCATTTAAAATTATCATTGTACATAACTTGTACCTTGGAGGAAACCCAGTGAATTCATATTTATAAATACCTAATGAGTAGAAATGAACATTACACATATGTTAAATTAAACTCATATATATAAAACACCTATCACGTGTTGTTCCACAGCTTTACACCCGCACCATGGTCCGTTTCTCAAGGATTTGTATAATATAATAATAAATTTTAATAAATCTACATAATTTGGATAAGTACATAGTGTGTAGTTACATATATATAGTGTGTACTATTATTCATCATCCATCTTAAGTACAAGCCTAGGGAAACGGCATGTGAGTGTACTTCGAAAATATTTGAAGTACACGATGTGTCTAGCAGGTCACATGTCGTGTAGTTCATCATTACAGGGTCTCTAACTGGGTACGCCATGTATGAGGTACACAGTCCAACCCTAACTCGAAGAGACTACATGTTGTGTCCAGTGGGCCACATAGCATGTAATCCATAAACATCATTCCACCTATTCTTGTTCAACACACTAAATCATTAAGATTTAGACAAACTCCAATGACATGACTTGATTTGGCGAACTAGACCCATTGCATTGAACCTTGACTTCCCAGTGCGTACTACCGAATACACGTCGTGTGTTCTAGTATTGTATAGCCAGGAACCTTTAACACCTCCAGATAAGATCCTCTATTTTATTTTAATCAAAATTAAAGTAAAATATTGTTTCTTTAAGTTGAATGAGAAATTAAAGAGGAGGAATATATATCGAGATGTATATTTGTATATCGATTAACTTGAATTGAAACAACTAAATAATAAAATGTGTAAATCATCAATGAAATATTTAAATAATTTTAAACTATGATGTAACCCCTTTGATACCACTTCTAGGTTCTGGGCGTAGTGGAAACACGGTTTGGACGGTGCCCAACATTAATTTTTACCATGATCAATGATTATTCCAGGATTAATATAATGATGAAAACTAGTCTCTATGAAATAGAATCAAATATTTAGATAAAGATGGAAGGGGCCCAGAATATTTAGAGCGGATCTTCCACATCTTGTTTATAATTAATTTAAATAATTTTATAAAAAATAGAAAATATGGATCTTCAATATTATCTTTGTTGATGATGTTGATCATCCAAAATGACCCCTCTATATTATCTGGTTGCACTTGCAATGATCCAAATTATAATCCCTATAGTGGTGATCCACACAATCTCTGATGGCCTTTGATCAACACCACTCATTCTCTGGGTGTTACAGTGGAAAATCGAGTGTCTTTTGTCAGTCGTTCTTGATCGCTTGTTCTTCGACCTTGAAGAACGTCTCTCATTCTTGAGTGGGGCAGAAAGAGGATTCAAGAGAGAAATTGTTTATCTCAATAATTCTCAATTCATCAGGTGTGTGGTTTAGTGCATGGAACAATAGATGTATGTGTCTATTTATTGACATAGGGATTCAGTTACAATATTTAATTGCATAACAAAAATTTAATACATTCATAACTTTGGAGAAACCCCATGCTATTAATAATAATATTGCATCATTATTTTTGGTGCACCAACTTGTGCTAAACAGAACAATAAATAAAATTCCACATCACAAAATAATATAAGTGTTATTTTAATTTGTTCCAACTAGTTAAATAATTATTTATCATCTTGAAAGTAATTATTTTACTACCAGACCAGACTTGGATCGCTCGAACTCCACTTCCATTTATTGAACACCTAAATAAATAAATAATTATTTTATTTACAAACTACTAAATAAATATTTATTACATGTTCAATAAAATAAATAAATAACATTTACCCATAGTCTGGTGAATAAATATTTATTTAATTTATGCAATCATTTTAACTTGAATAAAAATTTTCCACTTTCCTGAGAATAATATTTATTAATTAAATTCAAAAATAATTTAACTGAGACCACCAGAAACACTTAGTGTATGACCCTCTTGATTCTTTTTCATTGGCATTAAGCGGTCTTGCCTAAATTCTAATAGTAATGTCTAGAAAAGGGTCAATGCACCCAAGAGAAAGAACTTAAAGTCACAAAAACGACATCCACATATGAATGTTCGCTGTGTAATATAATCACTTTATCACAATATCTCATAAATAATGTTTCGTGATAGTGTCATCAACTTTTATGATTGATACATCATTCTTTGACTACCTGAAATAAATTCATCATTACACCATGGCCATGAAATTTTTCACAACGGTTCTATTTCAATCAAAGGGTCGAGATATCAACTACCATAAATGGAAGGTAAAAAACCTTCCTTGAATTATCAATTAATAACATGCCACTCGTGATGCACCCAACGTACCCTAATTCCCACCAAATGTCTAGGTGATGGTTTTCATTAGAAAATAAAAGTGCAAGAGTCATGACATGCATTAATGATAATATCAAATTGTAAGTATCATTACATGCAATCGCAGATAGAAATATATGATGACACCAAAACATGCGTAATTCGTAATGGTAGCTCTGTTCTCATAATCTCTTGTTTTGGAGATTACCAAGTGAGAACTTCATGAGAAGAAGTATCATCTTCTTTCACGTACTCGTACATGACAGTCTGCATGATATGTGTCCCATAATAGTATCTCATACAACTATAGAACTATATTTAAGAATTTTATAATATAATTTCAAGTTTCTCATCATAGTAGGGAACTTTCATCACCTTATAAATGAAACAAATACTCTAGTACATTATTGAATCATATTCTTTTAAAATAATGAACAATATGTAATAAGATGTTTAATATTTAAATACATTTAATATCCATGTAATAAATGTACAACCAATGGGTTTTAGGACACCAACACTTACAATTCTTGGAAATAAATCTAAGGTTAAAAATATTTCTTCATTTCCCTACTCAAAAATAGTGAGGGATGTGAGATCATTTCATGGAAATGTAGGTTTTTATAATTGATTAAAAATGGATTTTAGTAAGTCATATTATAAATTGTTCATATTAATTAAAAATAATATTATATTATATTTCATGATATTTGTAAACTATAATTAATGGAGATGAAACATAATCATATTTCCATACCCATTATACAAACAAAAATATAGGATTTTCTATTTTTAATGATGATTGATACATAGAAATTTTATCATGGGGAAGTTTTAATTAAAAGTGTGGGAAAAATCATGTGATAGATTATAAATCTAGGACTCTAGATCAAGAACAAGCTAACTATAACCCCACTAAAAAAGAGTTTCTAGTAGTTTTTTTTATTTTTAATAAATTTATATGCTACTTGTTAGGATCCAAAATAACTGTTTTCATTGACCATTATATAATAATATGTTTAATGAAAGAGCATGATAAAAACCCATGGTTTCTATGATTTGTTTTTTTATTTCAATAATTTTATGCTGAAATAAAATATAATAAGGGTAGTGAAAATTTAGTGGCAGTAAATTTAATAATACTACCTTCTATTTGAAGTGAAAAATATCATAGTGATCCACCAATCAAGGAATATTGTCTTGACGATAAAATGTATTCTTTTAATATTTCAGGCCATGGTTTTTTAATATTTTTAATTACTTAATTACCAATAATTATTCCCACAAGTTATCTAAGAAACAATTTGTTAGGTTGGTGAGTGAATCTAAAAAGTAGATTTTGGATGCTCCTTATTTAAGGAATTTTTTTAAGTGAGAAAATAATAAGTAGATGCATTCTAGATTCTAAAATTCAATCAGTTCTAAATATTTTTCCATATTTTGAGTTTTGGATGTCATTTTGGACCCCAAACAATATCTTAGAATGCACTTTCTTTAGGATTATTTTGTCCCACTATTTTCAAGGATACTTTTTCATTTTATAGAACCTATAAATCATACTAGTTTTAAGGTAATTTTTCCAAAATAATTTAAATCCCTCAATAACCCCGCTCATTTTATGATGTTTAGGGAATTGATTTCATGGGACTATTTCCTAATAGTTTTGTTATCTTTAATTATTAATTGTTATTGATTATGTTTCTATGTGGGTAAAAGAAATTCCCACTATATCTAATGATGTAAAATTAGTTTCCAAATTTTTTATAGATAAATTATTTTGTATATTTGAGTTACCATATTTATCAACATTGATCAAGGCACCCATTTTTTCAATAAAACATTAAAAGAGGTTTTGTGGAAATATGGACTTTATGATATGGTTTTTACACCCTTCCATCCTTAAACAAATGAAATGGATGATTTATCAGGAAGAGGGATAAAATATGGTGTTTAACAAAGGTTTTTTTCACCCTACCATACTCAAACAAATCAAAAGTCTATGATATCAATGACTAAGATATTTATTTACTCGAGTTTATATTGGGACACCATTTTCAAGTATGGTTTAAATTTTAAATAACCTATAAATCCTACTAGTTCCAAGGTATTGTTTCCACATGAAATAGAATCCCCAAATAACCTCTTTTATTTTATGATGTGTTTTATGTTTTGGGTATTAATTTTATTTTACTATTTCCAAATTATTTTGGGTGTCTATACATATAACATTATATTAATTATGTTTCCAAGTGGGTAGACGAAATTTCAACTATAACTAATGATATGTAATTATTTTCTAGGTTTATGAGTGATTACCAATTTTGTGGGTTTGTTATACCATTTTTTATCATCACTAACCAAGGAATCCATTTTTTTAATGGAACTTTAGAAGCTATTTTGAGGAAATATGGAGTTTAACATATGGTTTATACACCCTAACATCCTCAAAAAAATGTAATGGTTGAGTTATCAAGCTGAGAGATAAAATATGTTTTGAAAAAATATCCAACAAAATATAAAATATTAATATTCGATATTCGATAAATATTTTTAGGCTTACAATAAAAATTAAAAAGTCTAATTATAATGTAACCTTTTAGTTTAGAATTTTTGAAAGATTATAATTTACCAATGGAGTTTAAATACAATTTTTTTAGGGTATCAAAACCTGCAACATGAATCTATTTGAAGATGGAAAAGAGAGAAATTTATACTTACAAGAGTTTGAATAAATAAAAAATAATAGTTATTAAATGTATAGACCTTTTTTTCATTGTAAGACTTTCGAATATATATAGAAATATTTTTTGAGCTAGGCACTGAGATGGTGTTTGAACCTGAGGCCCAGTGTGCCCGGAATTAATTTGATAAAAATATTAAATAAGTTTTATATCACATGTTCATGATTTCTTAAATAAAATGGGATAAATATTAAATATAGTCTTGAATAAAAAATATAAGAACATGGTTGAGTCTGGAATTTGAATTTTACCCTAAGCATGACCTAAAATGGGTTGGAATGGGGATTTCAGATAAAATGGTCTTTGGAAAGTATGTTTAACTAAAATAAATAACTAAATTTATTTTATTTATTTAAACTAAATGGCCTAATTCCCTTCATTCATAAATTAATTACTATAGAGAATCTACAGGGTTATCCACATTACCCTATGATCATTAAGAGGAATCTTCTTACACATCTCAATGGATGATTGGAATCAGATGACGATGAGACTCCAGATCTGAGTAGACTGAGGTGAAGTGAATGAAACAACTTATTTCATTTGTTGTAGAGAATTTTCTTCATAGAATAATGGTACAATTTGAGTTTTGAATATCCAATTTGTGTATTCTAACCCAATTGATTAAATAAATTGAGTTCGATTAACCTCTTTCTTTGATCTACATCAATTACAAGTCTTTACATGCGAATGCATACCGAATTTGAATTCATTATTAAATTTATATCTTTTTCCCCATCATTATCACCTAAATATCCCCAAATTGTATTCATTGGCCAAGAACTTTTGTCGAATTATTGTTTAACATATGTTTCTTATGCCTTTACACCACCCGTTCTTCACGTTCTTTATCAATGGGTTGTGGGGGACATGGTTTGATGATGTTGGGTGGGATGAAACCCGATCAGACCTTCAAATTCATGGTGGTTCCATGGGCGATGAATGGATCAATGATCAAGGATAAATTTGGGATGATTTATGATTTTTTGGTTATTTATTTGTAAATTGTGGATCAAAATTGAATATGGTGGTGGTGGGAGACACGTGTGGTGCATAAGGAGAACCCCTATGGATCAACAAAACAACATTTTTGGCCACCGGTTGGCTGAAAAAAAAAGAACAGAAGAATTTCCCTTTGATTTTGGGTAGCCTATAAGTGAGATTCAAGGAGGGGAGGCTAGATCTAGAACACTGGAATCATATCTAACTTTCTATGAAAAACACAACTATATCGCGTGTACTGTGATGAACGCACATTGTGTAGTGCCCCTTTAGCTAAGGCATTAGGGTTTTGAAAAATTGAAACATCACATGCCATGTGGGTAGGATATGTGTTGTGTAACCCTAATTGGGTGTAAAATCTATACGAAGGAGAACATGTGAAATACCCCTACAAGAGGACACATCATTTATTGAAGTTCACAATCACGACCAAAGATACACGAACATGGCTAGGACCTCTAGTGGTTAAGGCAGACCGTGTTTTCCCACTATACATCGTGTAGGTCTACATGGGTAGTTATTTCTATAATATTAATCACACTTCTAGGTGGAGGAGCAGGAACACATTTCATGTGGGTCCCCTTACACATCGTGAACCCCTATCATCCTTTTGATGAAACTTTTACCACTCGTTTATCCTTTGTTTAGACTTGGATTTTGGCCCATGAGTATCGTATACTGAGTGTTTTCCTTGTAAAATGTGATAGTGGACTTCATAGTGGCTTTTGATATATGATAAGAGATTTTTGGGGCATGAATCTTATTTAGGTGGTGCTATATAATGGTAGTGATTGGGAAATATCATCAGAGAGATCAGAGTGGAACCATCCTGCTAGGTGGGGCATGGGACCTAAATTGACCATTGGAGTGGCACCCTCCTGTCAGGATAGGGAATGGCCTAACCATCTACCAAGTGGCACCCTCCAGTTGAATTAGGGCATGGTACCCCAACCACTAGAGTGGCACCCTCATGTTGGGTAGGGCATGGGTCCTCTATATGTTATCTGAGTGGAACCATCCTTTTTTATCAGGGAATGGGTCCCCGACCACTTGAGTGTCACCCTACAGCAGGGTTGGGTATGAGTCCTCTACCAATTACCAGAGTGGAACCATCCTGCTAGTATAGGGCATGGGTCCTCTATTGACTAATGAGTGGTAGCCTCTTTTGGAGTTAGGGGATGTGTCCTCAACCATTATAGTGGCACCCTCTTGTCAAGATAGGGCATGGTTCCTCTAGTTATCGATTGTGTGGAACCCTCCTACGAAGCCAAGGTATGGGTCCTCAATCTACTAATAGTCACCCTCTTGTGGTGTTGCGTTATGGTTCGTCCATCTATTGTGGGTCACCCTCCTGTTTTACAATGGAATAGGTCATCTACCTAGAGATTGTGCCCCTTGATTGTACGGCATAATGAAGAGGTGTGGCTTTACTTAGATTTTTCTACTAAACAAACACGCAAGATGATGGGCATCATTAATGGAATCTTAGTACTTTTGGAACTATTTTCCTAGGATGGGGTCTGATATTGAGATCCCCTTTCTCTCTCATTTGGGATTATTTTTTGGAGCATATATATATATATCAGTATCCAAGTCATTGGATGTTGTCACTCTCATTCTTGGGTTGAGATTTTTATTCCTTTCATGTCAATTACTAATCCCCCTTCATATTCCAGGGCATCCTAATGGGTATGTATATAATCACACATACATAGGATTTTCATACAAGTTTTATGTCATATGAAGACGAATAATAGGTTAGCGGTGCTTAAAAATGATCAAAGGAATACCTTGGTGCATTTGACCCTGTGTGGTGGTCAGGGCTTAGATATCTAGATCCAATATCTCTTAGCATTTTACTTTTCTAGTTTTGTCAAGTTGGTACATCTTTCTGGTTGGGCATGTAATTCTCCCCTTTACTTTTCATTTTAAACTTCCATATTCTTTTTATTCCCTATAGGTTTTTCATGTATGGTTATTACTCTGGATGTTTCATTTTATTCTTTTATTCATATGATCTTCTACATTGATATGGTATAGTGATTGAATATAGGTACATTAGGAAAATGCCTCCCATAATATGTATTCTTTAAGGTGTTTATTTCTATCCCCTATCTTATAGAGGTATCTTTGGGGTGTTTTTGGTTCAATCCCCAATGATTCTAGTCCTGACATATTGGTATGAAATGAGTTCATTCCTTGGGATGATGTTTTGAGTAGTCGCCTTATGGGGATTTGGTTTGTACTTAGGGAAACAGTTTCAACATGTCTCAAGTTTAGATTTCCGGCTAGAGAACCAAGTATAGGTGAGGAATCCAACATATCTATTCACTAGGACCTTGACTATATGCTTGTCCACTCATTGTATTGATATATTGGTTATAAGGATCAATGGAAAATTCATTATATAGGATTGAGTCTTTGACTATCCATCTTCATTCAGCTCCCCATTATATATATATATATATATATATATATATATTTATTTATTTGTGTGTGTGTGTGCTCATCTCACTATTGTATGTCTTCAATAAATTCTCAAGATTCTTCTGCAATGATAGCCATCTAGTTTACAGGTTCGAGGTCATAAAAATGATTCCATGATTGATGAGTCCCCTGTTCATGGTCCATACCATGAGGTCCTTCATCTAGGTGGATAATTAGTATCACCCCCACATAAAAAAGTAAATCTATAACACCCCAAGCTTCTATGGTACGTTTCCCTTTCAATAATGCAATAGCTTGCATTGTACACAACTTTGAGATTCTAACACACAACGACTAATCAAACTAGCTATTATGAATAGTAATACCCACTTTTTGAAATTTTAGAAAAAAATCAAAATGGACTTCATTTTTGAATTCGTAATATCAAAATTAGCCTAGGGTGAATTTTTGGTATTTTTTTGAAAACTTTCAATTTTTGATGAATAGTGAAAAGCACTACATTATTGGTTAAAACCGACTTTTTTTTAAATAATTAATTATTTTTTTTAAATTTATTTTAGGTAAATATATATATATATAATATCTATATAAGTTCAATTTAATTAATTGGAGTCATTTTAAATTAATTTTAGATATATAAAAATTTTATTGAACTTTTTACCGTCTTTTACCCACCTTCTAGGAGCCTTTGCAAATTTGCATAAAACCTAATTTTACCGCTTCTATGAGTTGAATTTCAAAAATCTGAAAGATACAGTAAATATCAGTATGTAAAATGTTGTCCAATAAGATGAAAATAATTTTCAATGAATAGTAAACTTTGGCTTTTATTTAGCACGGTTAAAAGTAAATAGGGTAATTAAAGGTAAAAATGATATCATAATTACCCTAACACATGTCCTAATTCTATAGGATAAGTATAATTAGACCAAAAACAAACTTAGATATTAAATAATTCCATACAAAGATAAAAATATTTCCTACATAATGGTATTTTATTTATAATATTTAGACATTAAATAATTTAATTTATTTATGACACAATGATGATGCAGTAAATACCTTATTAATGAAATATTAAATTAATTGATATTATAAATATCCAAATAAATGTAAATTGAAACTTCTAATGAATTACACTAATTTTATATGTTAATATGACAAGTTTGGGTTGGTTAAATAAATTTCATTCGAATTGATAAAGTTTTGATGGATTTCAAAAAAATCAAATACTAAATAGTGTCAAAATTGACATAATTGAGTTTTTAAAACAAATAATATATTATTAATTGATATAATATTCATAAAAATATAAGGTTCCAAAAAAAGTACATATAAAAGGTTATATATATTAAAAATTAACCACCTGGGATTCTCTTGGTAGTTTATAGTATGTTTATTAACCATATAATATAAAAATACAAAGAGACGTGGTAAATGTCAAACTATTTATCTTAGAGTTAAATCTAAAAGATAAGGTTAATATGGTGACATAAACCTATATAAAACCTATTGGTAGAGATTTTGTTGGCCCATATTCACCTTATCTTATAAATAAATCATTTTGGATCCATTAGAAACCAAAAATGAGTTTATTATAAAATAATATTTCAAAATTTTCCTAAAGTGACCCTCACCTCTCTTATAAAAGGGTACTTACCCTTCTCTTAATTTCAAACCTCCAAATCATTTTTCTCGTCACAATCCTACCCAAATACCCTCCCAAATTTCCTCCCTTCATCCTAGAGGCCTTCGTTTGGTCATAAATCTAACCTAAAGAGCTCTTTTGATCAAATCAAAAGGAAGAACCCGAAGAAGAGTTAAATATTTCATCACCTCTTTCAAGTTATTTTCTTCTTCCACTTCCTATTTCTTTGTGGTTTCTATTATAAAATATTAACTATAGTATCTTATATATACTGTGATATTATTATAAAAATGTTACAACCATATTCATTATTCTATCCATCATATGAATGACAACGTCACCATACGAGTGTACGTACAGCTTGCCGTCTCCACATCGTGGTGTAGTATGTTATTCAAACACTTCATTATTTGGATGGGTATAATAATGAGTATAACTGATATAAATAATAAATATAACATCCTAATGATTATTCATATATGATATACCATCCAATTACATATGATTTCACCATCAATATAATGATATTGTAGCTTGTGCGTGCATACGGATTACCATCTCCACGAACGCGATGAGATTCATTCCTCGTCGTAATCATTCAAGAATAATTTTCATTTAATGATTAAAAATTATGTTTAAGAACATAATATCATTTTTTATATGAATAAAATACATCCTATACATAACAAACATGGCTTACTTAACCGAGCATATAACGGAAGATGGATCAGTTAACACCCGAAATGATGATACTAATAAAATATTATTATCAAAGTAATATTAGAGGATCATATATGATATGATATTTATTTATATAGTTATTTTATAATTTAATAAAAATGTTTAATCTATTTTATTGGAGTTTAACATACCCTCAACCAAGGAAAGTACAATGTAAGGGTTAATTTCACAATCTCTTTATTATCCGAGGTTGTTTTTACGTTAGTATCTAATGGGACATCTTTATCATCCACATCCATATTTCTTAAAAATGTATTTGAAAATATTTTTAATATTTAATATACTATGGGTTAAAGTCATTTATACCCTTGTTTGACTTTTTATAAAATGGTTTGAAAAGAATCTTTCCATCATTTTCTAAAAAAGGTACTTTATGACCTTTTCGACAAAATTAAGGTAAGAATGTATTTTTATTTTTAACTTATACAATAGGTATGGCTATATTTTGCCATTATATCATCACCAAGGTTTCTCAAATAACCCTATAAGAGTATTTTCAAAATAAAAGTTTTCTTTTATAATTATGTGACTTTCAAATGACTTCAAAATAGAAAGAGGTATTTATTTCAAATAGTTTTCATTTTATCTATGTCAAAATCCTTTGATGGATTTTAAACTTGTTTAAAGTTGAATTTCTATGATACAAATCTTCATTATTGTATTAAAGGTTTTGTGATATGTTTGAATGTGGATGTGTTATTTTTACACCATTCATGGTTTGTGGATAAATTATTGAAATTTCTAATGCTAGTTTTAATATGAATGTTTACATTATGTTTAATACTTTTCATATGAGGAATGAATTGGACATAGTAAGTGACGGGTCGGTCCCACTATAGATCCTATATACATCGGTAGGTATCATGAGACAAACTATTGTCATGGTACAAGGCCTTGACAAAATCTTATTTGTAATCTTGGCATAATACCTTGACTATGTGGTTATGAATTCTGGAATTATGCATTACATCATTATGAATGTGGTTATTGATATTGCATGTGATTATTCAACGAGTATAATATCCATGTGATTAAGTAAATGGAATTATTTGATTTTATCTTTTCTATATTATTTTTAAGTTTAAGTTCAAAAGGATTTTGTTTTAGTCTTATACATTGCCTTAAATGTTTATGCTTATTTATGAAAGTTTCCGCTATATTGTTTTCCTTACTGAGAATCTGAGCTCACCCCTTTCAATGTTTTATTTTTTCCATGATGTGAAGAAGTATTTTATGGTTGACCTGTAGGGATAGGCTAAGGATATAAGGGTTTTCAAAAGGGTACAGAAATTTTTTGATGTTTTTATTTCATGATGTAATGTATAACTTATGAATGTATCTAGTACTTCCAAGGCTACTAAACTAATCGGTCTTTAGGGACATGATTCATTATATCATGCCAATTTTATGTGATAATGCAATGACTATAGGTAACTGGGTTCAGGGCGTTACAGTTGGTATCATAGGAATTTTAGTACAAACCTTGGAAACTAGATTTAGAAAAACTCTGATTAGAGAACATTACCCTAAGATAGACATTGAGGATTAGTATTGATGAACTTCCTAGAATTTTGGTACTGTAGAGATTTTGTGAGTTTTACTAGAAATTAATCCTTGTCTAGATACAAGCAGGTAGAGGTAGCTCTGTAACAGATGTTCCTAGGGGTAAAACCCAAAAACACTACTTTGAGCTAGACTTGAACGGGAACTGGTGCACGACAATGGGAATTGCTGCACTCTTGGTTAAGACACTCATGGGGGATATTCTTAGGATATTTATTTTTTTATTTACAAACCATTAAAAAGGATTTATGAGTATATATATCTTCAAAGAAAACGTTTTTATGATTATGTATTATATCAATAATTTGTTCAATTTATGATAAGTGTTTTACAAGTTCGAAATTATCTATTGTTGTTTATAAACTAATATACTGTATTCCATTATTTAGAAATGGTGCCTAGTGGAAGGAATGGAAACCATATCAATGTACGTAATCCATATAGGTATTTCCCTCCTGCTCAAGATAATTATAGTGGAGCTGGTGATGCAAATGGTGCTGATCATCTTATCACCATACTGGGACAACTCACACTGGTTATTAATAATAACCTTACCCATATGAAGCACCCTGATCCACAACATAGAGGATCAATGTTATACCTCTTCATGAGGTAACAACCACCAACATTCAATGGGTTTACAAATCCATTTGTATCTAAACAAAGGATAAATTCCTTAGAGAAAATATTTCATTCTTCGAGGATTAGTGAAAGGGAAAATGTTTTCATAGAATTTTATCGCCTCAATGGAGATGCAGATCAATGGTGGTCATTTTTTCAAAACACAAACGAGGATGAAGAAGTATCATGTATGGAATGGAGGTATTTTGAAGATATTTTCATAGAAAAATACTTTCCTCATGACCATTGAGTGGATATGGAAAGTCAATTTATGAGTCTGAGACAAAAGGAGGATGAGAATGTCGCAATATATGAATCTAACATTACAAGGTTAGCAAGGCAAGCTGCAGATTATATATATAACCAAAGAAGTAATATTGATCATTTATTTTGGGGGTTAAAACCATTTCTCTGTCAAGCATTAGTCTTGCAATCCTTCTCATCATATGAATAAATTGTCTCATGTGCTATCAAGACAGAAAAGGAATTCACTAAGTATTACAACTTTAAAGAAAATCAAGAGAAGAAGATATCTTATAAACACTCTTGGAAAGGAAATAAGGAAATAGGGTAGAAGAGAAGAGTTTAATTTCTACCCTGTGATAATTGTGGATGGAAGCACCTTGGTGTATGTCTAAAAGGAAAAGGAGTATGCTACAAATGTGGACAGAAAGGCCATCTTTCTAGTGATTTTAAGGGGAATAAATAAGCTACCAATGTTCAATGATACAATTGTAGGGAGATGGGACATTATGCAAATTAATTTCCTATGTGTCAGGGAAACATACCTCAGAAAAGTCCAAGGGAACAAGTACAAGCTTATGTGATCACTACTATTGTGGTTGAATCTTCGAAAGACATAATGGCAGGTAATGTAATGGTTTCCTCGAGTTTAGCCAGTGATTTATTTGATTATGGATCATCACATTGTTTCATATCTTCCTAGTTTTCTAATAAAATTAGATATTTCCAATTTGATTTAACAAGGGAGTTTTTAGTCAAAACTCCAAGGGGAAGTATCATTGCAATAATGTTTTGTGAATCAGTCCTAATTAAGTCATATAAACGATATTTATCTTCTAATATAATCGCCATACCCATGATTTAATTTGATATAATCCTCGGTATGGATTGGATTTCAGACCATGATGCGAAAATTTATTTTAAGAAGAAAGAGGTTACAATTTTTGTTGATGATAAAGAGTACCTTATCTTTAGAGAAGAAATGTCACCATCGGATTCTTATATAGATCCACCCCCAGTAGCTCTACTAAATTCAATTATTGGGGAGAAAGAGAATGAACTAACTATGTGTGAGTAAAATAATGTTCAAATAGAGGATGTACCGATTGTGCAAGAATATGTTGATGAGTTTCCATAGGATTTACCTAGACATCCTCTAGAGAAAGAAATTGATTTTTCCATTGATTTAATTCCTGGTTTAAGGCCCATATCGAAGGCCCCTTATAGAATGGACACTATGGAATTAGTGGAACTTATGAAACAACTAGAGGAATTGAGTAATAAGGGATTTATTCGCCCTAGTGTTTCTACATGGGGATCTCCTGTCCTTTTTGTTAAGAAGAAACACAGATCTATGAGGTTGTGCATTGACTACAGGGATATCAACACTATAACAACAAATAAAAAGTATCCCCTACATCGCATTGATGATTTATTCGACAAATTCAGGGAGCTCAATATTTTTCAAAGATTGAACTTTGATCTGGATATCATCAGTTGTGTCTGAAGATGGAAGACATTCCAAAAACAGCATTTTGAACTAGGTACGGACATTACAAGTTTACAGTAATGCCTTTTGTATTGACTAATTCACCCTCTATCTTCATGGATTTAATGAATAGAGTTTTCAAGGAATATCTTGACGACTTTTTAGTGGTATTTATTGATGATATCTTGGTATACTCCAAAAGCTATGAAGATTGTGAAAATCACTTGCACATTATTCTAAAGACTCTTAGAAGAAATGAATTATATGGGATGTTTAGAAAGTTTGAATTCTGGATTCAAGAGAATTCTTTTCTTGGCCATATTGTCTATAAGGATGGAATCTCTATTGATACTTTAAATACCAAGGAAATCCAATAATGTCCATCACCGATGAGTATAACTGAGGTACGCAGTTTTATTGGTTTAGCAGATTATTATTGGTGTTTCATCCAGAATGTTACTCGGTTGGCTAACCCATTAACTAAGCTCACACGTAAAGGGGTTAAATTTGTTTGGACAAAATATTGTGAAGAATTTTTTTGAATAAATCAATAGAAGATTAGTTAATTCTTCTATATTGACTCTACTATTTGGGAATGAGGGTTTTGTTATTTATAGTGATGCTTCAAATAATGGACTTGGTTGTGTCCTTATGCAGAATGATAGAGTTATTTTCTTACCATCAAAATAGCTAAAAATACATGAACAAAACTATACCACTCATTATATTGAGTTAGAAGCTATAATCGTTTCTCTAAAAATATGGAGACACTATCTCAATGGTGAAAATTGTGATATTTATACTGATCAGAAGAGTTTTATGTATATTTCCTCACAAAAAATTACTCAACATGAGGCAAAGGAAATGGCTTAAACTACTCAAGGATTATGATTGCACTATACACTACCACCCAGGGAAGGAAACTAAGGTGGCAGATGCTTTGATAATAAAGGACCATGGAGTTTTGAAAAAGATGAGAGTTGAAAAGGATCCTATATATATGGATCTAGTAGAGATGGATATGGGAATAACCATGGAAGGTGAAACATCAATGTTTTTTCAAATGGTTTCCAAACCATATTTAGTAGAAAGGATAAAAAATTCTCAGACTGATGATGAGTAGTTTCAAAAGAATATTAAAGCTGTAAATGATGGGAGATTGAGTGACTTCGTATATGATGATGGAATTTTGAAAATTCGGAAGAGACTTTGTGTTCCCGATATACCTAATCTAAAAAGGGAATTGTTGGATGATACTCATATCTCTAATTTCTCTATACACCCTGGTAGCACCAAGATGTTTAGATATTTGAAGGAACATTTTTGGTGGGACAACATGAAAAAGGAGATTTCTGATTTTGTGTCAAGATGTATGGGTTTCCAATAAGTGAAAGCTGGAAGGAAACATCCTAGAGGAGTCAAGAAACCTATTCTCATACCTAAGTGTAAATGGGATGATATTACGATGGACTTAGTCATGAGGATACCAAAGACTCTTAGAAGGAATGATGCAATATGGGACATTGTTGGTCGTCTTACCAAGTCAACACATTTTCTTGCTATAAGAGAAGATTTACCACTTGAACGTTTAGAAATACTGTATATTAATGAAGGTTTAAGAATTAATGGAGTACCCCTATCGATTTTTTCTGATTGTGATCCCCATTTTTCATCAAGATTCTGGAAAATTCTTCTGAAATCCCTGGATACTGAACTTCATTTGAGCACTTCCTACCACCCTCAAACTGATGGAAAATTAGAACATACTATTTAAAACTTAGAAGACTTGTTGAGATCTTTCTCACTTGACTTTCAAGGTATTTGGGATCAATATTTACCTCTAGTAGAATTTTCCTATAATAATAGCTTCCATTCAAGTATTCAGATGGCACCATATGAAGCATTTTATGGAAAGAGATGTCGCACAACAACTTGTTACGATGATATTGGTGAAAAAACTCATAGGCCTAGAACTTGTTGAGGAAATAATGGAAAAGGTTAAGGTTATCCAAACCCACATCAAATTAGCTCAAAGTAGGCCGAAAACCTATGTTGATAACCAAAGGAAGGATTTGTAATTTCAGGTAGGAGATCATGTTTTCTTGAAGGTATCTCTATGGAAGGGAGTTATACGATTCAGTAAGAAGGGTAAATTAAGTCCCATGAACATTGGACCTTTCGAAATTCAAGAAAAAATTAGGGTTATAGACTACCTTTTGGTAATACCATTAAGTCTCTCCAAAGATCACGATGTCTTCCACGTATCATTGTTTAGAAAATACATGTCTGGCCCAACGCCTTTACTCACCTATGAGGATATTGAACTGAAACTTGATCTGTCTTATTATGAAGATCCTTTATAGATTTTTGATACCTAAGAACAAGTTTTGAGAAACTAGATGACTTGTCTGGTAAAAGTTCTATGGAGAAACCATAAGATAGAAGAGGCAACGTGGGAACCAGAGGAACATATAATAAAAACCACCCAAATCTTTTTGTGTGGTGGTATTCTATAAATTTCGACGAAAATATTATTTGAAGGAGTGAAAAATTTAACACCCCCATATTCCATGGTATGTTTCCCTTATAATAATGAAATAGATTTCATTGTATGAAACTTTGAGAGGTTTTCGACATGGTAAATGTCAAACTATTTAACTAAAAGTTAAATATAAATGATATGGTTAATATGGTGACCTAAACCTTTCTAAAACCAATTGGTTGAGATTTTTTTGACCCATAACCACCTTAGCCTATAAATAAATCATTTTGGAGCCATTAGAAACCGAAAATGTTTTTATTATAAAATAATATTTCAAGATTTTCCTAAAGTGACCCTCATCTCTCTTATAAAAGGGTACTTACCCTTATCTTAATTTCACACCTCCAAATCCATTTGTATTGGAAAACCCCTACACAAATATCCTCCAAACTTTCTTCCCTTCATCCTTTAGGCCTTTTTTTGGTCATAAATCCAACCTATGGAGCCCGTTTGATCAAATCAAAAGGAAGACCCGAAGAAGAGGTAAATATTTCATCACCTCTTTCAAGTTCTTTTCTTCTTCCACTTCCTCTTTTTTTGTGGTTTCCATTATAAAATAATAAATCCAGTATCTTATATATATTTTGATGTTATTATAGAAATGGTACAATCATATTCATTATTCTATCCATCATATGAATGACAAAGTCGCTATATGTGCGTACGTACGGCTTACTGTCTCCACGTTGTGGTGTAGTTTTTTATTCAAACACTTCATTATTTGGATGGGTATAATAATGAGTATAACTGATGTAAATAACAAATATAACATGTCAATTATTATGTATATATGATATAAAATCCAATTACATTTGATTTTACCATTAATATAATGATATTATCGCTCGTGTGTACGTACAGATTACCATCTCCACGAACGCGATGAGATTAATTCCCCATTGTAATCATTCAAGAATTATTTTCATTTTATGATTAAAAATAATGTTTAAGAACTTAATATCATTCTGGATATGAATAAAATACATCATATCCATAACAAACATGGCTTATGTAACTGAAAATATAAAGGAAAACAGATCAATTAACACCCGAAATGATGATACTACTAAAATATTATTAACAAAGCAACATTAGAGGATCATATATGATATCATATTTATGTATATAGTTATTTTATAATTTAATAAAATAATTAAACTATTATATAGGAGTTTAATGTACCCTTGACCAAGGAAAAGTACAAGGTAAGGGTTATTTTCACAATCTCTTTATTATCTGAGGTTGTTTTTAGTGAGTATATAATGGGACCTCTTTATCATCCACATACATGTTTCTTAAAAATGTATTTCAAAACATTTTTACTATTTTCTAGACTATGTGTTAAATTCATTTATACCCTTGTTTGAATTTTTATAGAATGGTTTTAATGGAATCATTACATCATTTTCCAAACAAGGTACTTTATGACCTTTTCGACAAAAATTTAGGTAAGAATGCCTTTTTTAACTTATACGGAGAGTGTGTCTATTTTCTATCGTTATATCATTGTCGAAGCTTCCCAAAAAAGGTTATAAGAATATTTTAAAAATAAATGTTTTCTTTTATAATTTTGTGACTTTTAAATGATTTCAAAATAGAAATAAGTATTTATTTCAAATAGTTTTCATTTCATCTATGTCAAAATCCTTTGATAGATATTAAAATTGTTTGAAGTTGAATTATTATGATACAAATATTCAATATTGTATTGAAAGTTTTGTGATATGTCTGACTGTGGATGTGTTATTTTTACACCTTTCTTGGTTTATGGATAAAGTATTGACATTTCGTATGCTGGTTTTAATATGAATATTTATATTATCTTTAAACCTTTTTATATGAGGAATGCATTGGACTTAGTAAGTGATGGGTGGAGCCCTCTATAGCTCCTCGATGAATTGGTAGGTCTCATGAGACAAACTAGTGTATTGGCACAAGGTTTTGATAAAATCTTATTTTTAGTCTTGGCACAAGGCCATGACATTGTGGTTATGAAGTCTGGCATTATGCATTCCATCATTATGAAAGTGGCTATTGATATTTCATGTGATTATTTGAATAGTAGAATATTCATGTGATTAATTAAATGGAATTATTTGTTTTTATCTTTTCCATATTATATTGAATTTTAAGTTTAAAAGGATTTTGTTTTAGTCTTATACACTGCCATAAATGTTTATACCTATTTATGAAAGTTTCTGCCATATTTTTATCCTTACTAAGCATCTGGGATCGCTCCTTTCTATGTTTTATTTTTCCTAGGATGTGAAGATATATTTTATGGTTGACCCACAGGGATAGGCTAAGGATATTATTGTGTTCAAAAGGGGACAAAATGTTGTTGATGTTTTTATTTCATGATGTAATGTAAAACATATGAATGTATCTAATACTTCCAAGGATAGTAAACTGGTCATTGTTTCGGGACATGATTCCTTGTATCATGACAATGTTATGTGATAGTGCACAGACACTAGGTAACTGGGGTCGGGGTGTTACTAGATCTTACCAGTAGAGTAGGATGAGGATGCATGGAATTTTAGCACACCCTATGAGTTACAGTTCCAGAGGCCATTAAGTTTTCAATGGGAGCTAGATCCCAAAAAAGTGGATAATTTGATAAAGTTAGTGGACCATGTTTTTAGGCTTATCTAGACACAAAAGGATTATGTGGTAGCACTAGAAGCCAGAATTTTCCCTAGAGAATTTGGGTATTGGTGGAGTTTAGTTGCACAGATGCATGATGAGTCAATACTCTCATGGACTGACTTCCAGCAGCTATTCTGTGAGGAGTGATACCCCTCCTTATGCTCGGTTTTGATTTAGGATATTTTGGAGCTACAGTTGGGATGTATGATAGTTGCATAGCATGATTCAAGGTTCATAGATCTTATACGGTACTCCCTTGATATAATTCTATATGGATAATTCTAAGCACAAAAGTTTTATCAGAGTTTCTTCGGTGATATGTGTTCCATTGTGATACCCTTGTGTATTCCCACCTATGTTAGGATATTAGGGATGTAATTGGTGATGGAGAACTTCTTATCAGAGGGAAACTAGGTATCTACAGTTTGTAGTGGGCATAAAATAGATGATTTTTCTATATCATCTAGAAGATTCCAGTATATATAATCTTATAATAAGAGACTTTCCTAGAATTGGGATTGAGAATGTGGTTAGGGGTATCATGGAGGAACAGGGAAGCCCATAGAGGGTCAGTTCTATGCTTATTATGGGAGAGGTCACATGGTGCATGATTTCCCAACCTGACATAGTGAGAAGTGTAGGGAGATAGCAGACATACCACCGTGGTAGAGATAAAACCGCAATCATAAATCTCTCAGGTGAGGGAAGGGTTTACCTAATGAGGTAGATATGTAAGTGGAGTGGGTGGATCTCTAGGAGGAGGAGATATAGGTGGGGGATGAATATATGTTATCCTTCCACCACCACTACCAGGAATCCCATGTTAGCCTTAGGGACCTGGAAGTTGGGGCCATGAAAAGCAGTAGGCATTGGAGGCTTATGACCCAACAACACATGAGATGATTAGAGGTACGATCTGTATTTATTCGTCTATTTCTTCAGTACTATTAGTCACAATTTCAAGTCATTATTTCATATATTTACTCCTATTTTGAGATTTGGAGCTCCCAATTGATGCATTATCCCATCATCTTTGTCTTGAGGTTACTATGGGGAATTATTCTTCAATATGTTTTATCTGTTGACAGTGTGAGCTATCACTTGGTGGAGATAGGTTCTCGTTGGAACTTTTCTTTATAATTATGGAAACCTATAATTTTATCATGGGTATGGGTTGGTTTTCCATAGTCTAATATTAGATTTATTTTCACCACAGATGATTTAGATATCTTTCCAATGATGGTGTGAGATTCTCTTTTACAGGTGAGAGATATCTCATGGTGAGATGATAGGATTTTGTGAGAAAGAGGTTATATCCCACCACCCATTAGTTGAAGAGTGTGTCCATTGGTGTAGAAGAATCTTAATGAATTTGGATTCCATTAGTCATGGGTGAATTTATGGACATCTTCCCCAAAGACGTTTCAGGACTACCTCTGTGGTGGGAGACTAAGTTTAGTATCGACTTGCATCCTGGGACCACCTCAATATATTCTACAACATATCAGATGGCCCCTACTGAGATTTTAGAGCTTTAGTTATAGTTGGTGGACCTTCAAGATAAGGGTTTTATCATACTCAGTGTGTCCCTCTAGGTATCTCCAATGTTGTTCGTAAAAATGTTTGGCGGGAGCATAAAATTTTTTTTAGATTATAATTGCCTAAACTAATAAACAATAAAGAACAAGTACCCATTAGTTTTGAGGTGTGATATGTTTCTTGAAGATCAATCTCATGTCTTAATACCATGATTTGAGAGTTCATGAGGCTGATATTCTGAAGATGGAATTCTATTGTCGTTACTTACATTGTGAGTTCCATGTGATTCTTTTTAGTGTGAAGAATACACCTTCTTTGTTTATGTTTTTGATGAACTAAGAATTCCAACAATATTTGGACCAATTTTTGGTTGTATTCAATGAATACATACTCATATAATTTTTTTCGTATGAGGAGAAATAAAAACACTTTAGGATGGTCCTATATTTTCTTTAGGGGAACTAGATTTATGGAAATATCTCGAAGTTCCACTTATGGATTCAAGACATTCACTTTTTTGGGAATGTAATTTATGAGAATTGATTAGTTTGGGACCTAGTGAAGATTGATGTAGTGATTTCTTAGGATCCATCCAAGAGTGTTTCGTCTCTAATGGCCGGAAGGCCTTCATATTTTATTGATTTTTGATAATCCACCGTTCAAGGGATGAGGTGGAACCCTTACAAGGCTCGTAGGCATAAGCATTATATGGCCCACAGGCCTTAGAGGAATTCATTGCCTGTAGGCTTCAAACATTACATAGAACCCAGACTAACTACTTGGAACTGCTCCAACCCAGCATCTCCATCTTGAAATTAGTTCTCCACCTTTGAATGGCTATTCGGATAGTCTTTCCCATGCATGCACAGGCTTGTCCCGATGGAAGTTTTCATACCCTCTCATTCTTGAAATCTGTTTATCCTTTTCTATGGTGAAAGATATTTGATCATCCTCCTTCTGGATCTTGTTGCTTGGAGTTTGTCTAGTTTTCATCTACACTTATGGTGGATTGAAGTCCTTAATGTAATACCCCTGTAAAATTCAGACTTAAAAGGCTAAATCTTACTACCCATGTCAATAAGGTGGACCTTTCTTTTTGTGAGCCTACCTAATTAGAACTCTACAATTAAGCATGCTTGTCCTGGAGTAGTAATCAGGATGGGTGACCATCTGGGAAGTTTCCCAGGGTGTGTTTGAGTGAGGAAAAAACACACTGAAAGAACATGTGTTGGCCTGTGGGGACAATCATTAGTCGGATAAGCGACCATAGTGAGTAATAGCCTATGGTGTTCTAGGAAGGCAACCAAGGTATTACAGCAGACCCATGGGGTCAGATGACAAGGTTCATGGCCCGGGTAGGCGGGTTGTGACAAATGGTATCAGAGCCAATACCCAGCCAAGTTATTACAGGAGACCCATGGGGTCAGATGACAAGGTTCATGGCCTGAGGAGGCGAGTTGTGACAAATGGTATTAGAGCCAATACTCAGCCAGAAGTGCTTAGGCACTGCCTGGGTTTGAGGATTGGGGTCCACAATGAGGGTGTTGTTCTTTAAAGGGGTGGATAATGTAATACCCCTAGAAAAGTGAGACTTAAAAGCCTATGGTGTGATGGGAAGGAAACCAAGGTATTACAGGAGACCCATGGGGTCAGATGACAAGGTTCATGGCTCAGGGAGGAGGGTTGTGACAAATGTTATCATAGCCAATACCCAGCCAAGGTATTACAGGAGACCCATGGGGTCAGATGACAAGGTTCATGGCCCTGGGAGACTGGTTGTGGAAAATGGTATCAGAGCCAATACCCATCCAGAAGTGATTAGGCACTGCCTGGGTTTGAGGCTTGGGGTCCACAACGAGGGTGTTGTGCTTTAATGGGGTGGATAATGTAATACCCCTGGTGTTCTAGGAAGGAAACCAAGGTATTACAGGAGACCCATGGGGTCATATGACAAGGTTCATGGCCTGGGTAGGCGGGTTGTGACAAATGGTATCAGATCCAATACCTAGCCAAGGTATTACAGGAGACCCATGGGGTCAGATGACAAGATTCATGGCCCGGGGAGGCGGGTTGTGACAAATGGTATCAGAGCCAATACTTAGCCAGAAGTTCTTAGGCACTGCCTGGGTTTGAGTCTTGGGGTCCACAATGAGGGAGTTGTGCTTTAAAGGGGTGGATAATGTAATACCCCTAGAAAAGTGAGACTTAAAAGCCTATGGTGTGCTAGGAAGGAAACCAAGGTATTACAGGAGACCCATGGGGTCAGATGACAAGGTACATGGCTCAGGGAGGAGGGTTGTGACAAATCTTATCAGTGCCAATACCTATCCAAGGTATTATAGGAGACCCATGGGTTCAGATGACAAGGATCATGGCCTGGGGAGACTGGTTGTGACAAATGGTATCAGAGCCAATACCCAGCCAGAAGTGATTAGGCACTGCCTGGGTTTGAGGCTTGGGGTCCACAACAAGGGTGTTGTGCTTTAAAGGGGTGGATAATGTAATACCCCTAGTGTTCTAGGAAGGAAACCAAGGTATTACAGGAGACCCATGGGGTCAGATGACATGGTTCATGGCCCGGGGAGGCGGGTTGTGACAAATGTTATCAGAGCCAATACCCAGTCAAGGTATTACAGGAAACCCATGGGGTCATATGACAAGGTTCATGGCCCAGGGAGACGGGTTGTGAAAAATGGTATCAGAGCCAATACCCAGCCAGAAGTGATTAGGTACTGCCTGGGTTTGATGCTTGGGGTCCACAACGAGGTCGTTGTGCTTTAAAGGGGTGGATAATGTAATACCCCTAGAAAAGTGAGACTTAAATGGCTAAATGTTTCTACCCATGTCAACAAGGTGCACCTTTCTTTTCGGAATCCTAGCAGATTAGAACTCCACAGTTAATCATGCTTGGCCTGGAGTAGTAATCAGGATGGGTGACCTTCTGGGAAGTTTCACACGGTGTGTGTGAGTGAGGACAAAACACACTGAAAGAACATGTATTGGCCTGTGGGGACAATCGTTAGTCTGATAAGCGACCCTAGTGAGTAATAGAATATGGTGTGCTAGGAAGGAAACCAAGGTATTACAGGAGACCCATGGGGTCAGATGATAAGGTGCATGGCCCAGGGAGGTGGGTTGTGACATTCTTGGTGAATAAAATCAGAGAAGCCCAGGGTGAAACACTGGTTCGGATGAATCCCTTGCCCTTCAAGTCCTCCAGCTGTACCCGTAGCTCATAAAGATCAGCGGGATCCATCTGATATGTTGGAGTAGATATCGGGGTTGTCCCAGGTAAAAAGTCAATGTAGAAATCTACCTCTCTACAAGGAGGTAGTCATGGAACATCATCAGGAAAAACATCTACATACTGATCCACCACAACAGGAAAACTCGGACTCTGCACATCAACCATTCCGAGGATGAGACTAGCCAACTGATGTGTGATCGGTTTCCCTCTCCTCTATGTAAGTCCATCCCGCGCTGCAAAGGCTCCCTTCTCACTGGTTAAGGTAAACCTGCTCCCATCTGTGCAGACACACCGCACTTTGCGCCTAAAACAGTCGATCTGAGCATGGACTGTAGATAACCAATCCATACCCAAGATGATGTCGTAAGGCCTCGACACCACTACAAGAAGATCCCAGCCAAAGCTCTTGACTTCTAGATTAAACTGACACTACCGTCACCAGTGTGTAATCGTCGAGTCTGCTCCCGTAGGAGTCTCTAGCTGTAAGGATCAATCCAATGGCTCCGTTGGAATCTCCGAGATCCGAAAAAGGGCAGCGGAAATAAAAGAATGAATCGCTCTTGTGTCTATAAGAACTGCAGTAAGGGTGGAGTAGACACAGATAGTACCTCGAATAATCTTAAGTGCGCCGTGGTCGTAATCCTCCACTGCCTGAAGCTGAGGTTGCCTCTGGAGTAGATATCGGGGTTGTCCCATGGTATTGGTCAATGTAGAAATCTACATCTCTGCAAGGAGGTAGTCCTGGAACGTCATCAAGAAGAACGTCTGCATACTGATCCACCACAACAGGAAAACTCGGACTCCTCACATCAACCGCTCCGAGGATGAGACTATCCAACTGATGTGTGATCGGATTCCCTATTCTCTGTGTAAGTCTATCTTGCGCTGCAAAGGCTCCCTTCTCACTGGTGAAGGTGAACTTGCTCCCATCTGTGCGGACACACCGCAGTTTGCGCCTAATACAGTCGATCTGAGCATCGACTGTAGATAACCAATCCATGCCCAAGATGATGTCGTAAGGCCTCGACGCCTCTATAAGAAGATCCCAGCCGAAGCTCTCGCCTCCTAGAGTAAGCTGACACTGCTGGCACCAGTGTGTAATCGTCGAGTCTGCTCCCATAGGAGTATCTATCCGTAAGGATAAATCCAATGGCTCTGTCCAAATCTCTGAGCTCCGAACAAGGTTAGCGGAAATAAAAGAATGACTTTCTCCTGTGTCTATAAGAACTGCTGCGAGGATGGAGTAGACACATATAGTACCTCAAATAATCTTAGGTGCGTCGTGGTCATAATCCTCCACTACCTGAAGCTGAGCTTGCCTCTGTTCGCCAGCTCCCTGTGGTCGGGGTAGACCTCCTGGTAATCGGGGTGGTAGATCCTCAAAGTGTTGTCCACCACCCGCTGCTCAGCCGGCTCCTCTGCCTCGTCCTCTTGCTCCATACGGACCTCCATGGTCGAACCTCTGCCTCTGCCTGGGTGGTCCCTCAACTATCTACTGCTCCTCTGCATGGCGGGTCTGGAAATCACGAGCCATGTGGTTATTCCCACCGCATGCATAGAACTACATGCCTCTCATATGACTGGCTCTGCTGTGTGTGCCCCGCACCTCCAAACCGGTATCATGAGGTCTCCCACCTGATGGCCTGGTCCGCTTGGACCTCTGTGACATCTGTCTACTACCGGTTGCAGAAGACTCCGCTACGTGTCACCCTACGGTAGGCCTCGCTAATGGCATAGGCTCAGCAAGAAAACTCTCCACAAGTAGGGCTCACTCTAGTACTCCTTCCTGTGTTGGAATACTGAGGGAGATCATTGAAGCTTTGATCTCATGCCTCAGTCCCTACTTGAGGGTTCGGGCCCAGAAGAATGGGTCGTGTACCATGTCTGTGGAGTAGCGCGAGAGGTCGGTAAAATTCGCCGAGTACTGGGCTACTGTCATGCTTCCCTGCTGCAGCTGTAGTAACTCCTGGATGCGCACTGTACGGAGGGTGTCTGGAAATAACTCCGAACGGAAGAGGCTCTCGAAGTCCATCTGAAGTAGAGATGCCTCGTCGTGCACCTGGAGAATTAGGTTAGGCTATCATCAGCTCAGAGTTCGAGACGAGGGTGTGTAGAAGACGGCCTTCAGGTGTCAGTATGCCCACTATGTGTTCTTGGTTATGCCTTTTCGCGTAACCAATGCTACAGAAGTGTTCATGAGCTTCATGAACAGGATATTCCAGCCTTACCTAATTCGATTTGTCGTAGTCTTCATCGACAACATACTGATTTACTGGACTACTGAGGAGGAGCATGCCAACCACTTACTGGTTGTAATGGACACACTCCGAGAGCACCAGATTTATGGTAAGATCTAGAAGTTTCAGTTCTAGATTCTGGAGGTACACTTCTTGGGGAATGTCATCTCTGAGGTGGGAGTTGTGGTTGATCCTGCGAAGATTGAGGTAGTACTTTCTTGGGAGCCACCCAGGAGTGTGACGGAGGTGTGGAGTTTCCTAGGTCTGGCTGGGTACTATCGGAGATTTGTGCCAAACTTCTCCAGAGTTGTATCATCACTTTCAGCTTTGACGAAAAAGGGTAAACCCTTCATGTGGTCAGATAGATGTTAGCAGAGCTTCCAGGAGCTGAGACAGAGATTGACCAGTGCACTCATCTTGAGGCTATCGGAGGAGGCGTAGGGTACGTAGTTTACTGCGACACATCAGGGACCGAACTCGAGTGTGTCCAGATGCAGGAATGGGCAGTGATCGATTTTGGTTTACGATAGTTGAGGCAGAATGAGCAGAACTACGCTACCCATAACCTGGAGTTAGCAGCAGTGGTCTTCACCTTGAAGATGTGGTAGCACTATCTGATGGGAAATCACCTTATAGTCTAATTTGACCACCAGAGTCTCAGGTACATATTCTCGCAGAAGGACCTGAACCTGAGATAGTGGTGATGGCTTGAGTTACTCCAAGACTGTGACTTTGAGATAGTATATACTCCTAGCAAGGGGAACATAGTAGCTGATTCTCTCAGCAGGAGATCGTGCATTCAGCTACTTGGAGAGGCGACTGAGAAACTAGCCGTGTTGTAGATATCCTTCGTGGATAGTGATGGAGAAACTTTTCTATAGTAACTCACAGTCACTCCTCCACTACTTCAGCGGGTCAGAGAGGCACAGCATGGGGACGTTGACTGTGAGACACGACATGCACAGATATCCACAGGATAGGAACATGATGGATTTTCTATAAGAGGAGAGCATGTCATCCTCTTCAGGGGATGTACCATGGTACCAGTTGCATTACAGGAGGAGCTGTTGAGGGAGTTTCACACTTCCCCTTTGGCGGTACATCTAGGAGTGTCGAAGATGTACCAGGATCTTAGAAGATAGCACTGGTTCTCGTGTATGAAGAAGGATGTGGCAGAGTTCATTTCACGATGCCTCACCTGCCACCAGGTGAAGGCATAGCACCAGGTACCGACAGGCTTGGTACAGCCCTTAGAGGCCCCGGAGTGGAAGTGGGACGTGATATCCATGGATTTCGTGATGGGGATCCCTCGTACTTCCAGATGTCATGACTCCATCTGTGTGATTGTTGACCGACTCACCATGGTGGCCCACTTCCTACCTATTAAAGAGTAGGGCTTAGTGGAGAGCATGGGATGCCTCTATGTTCAGGAGATCGTACGATTTCATGGTGTTCCATCGTCTATCATCTCTGATCGATATGCTCACTTTACTTCTTGGATTTGGAAGGGGTTTCAGGAGGCATTTGGGACATAGCTACGCTTGAGCACCACCTTTCATCCTCAAACATATGGCCAGATGGAGAGGACCATTCAGACACTCAAGGACATGCTATATGCATGTGTCCTTGACTTTGGTCATAGATGGGAGGATCACCTACCCTTGGTGGAGTTTGCGTACAACAACATCTAACACTCAACCATTGGGATGCCACCATAGGAGTCATTATACGAACGACCCTGCATATCACCTCTGTGTTGGACTGACCCTAGGGAGTCAGTAGTTGTAGGACCATAGATGATTCAGGCTACGACAGAGAAGGTACAGATCATCCATGAGTGGATGAGGACTGCACAGAGCAGGTAGAAGTCCTATGCTGATAAGAGGCGGAGACCACTAAAGTACGAGGATGGCGGCCACGTTTTCTTAAGGTTCTCACCTCGACGTGGATTACGGAAATTTGGCCGGGGTGGCAAGTTATCTCCATGCTTCATCGGACCATTCCAGGTTCTCAGCAGGTTAGGCGAGGTGGCTTATCACCTAGCCCTTCCACCTCAGTTGCACCGGGTGCATGATATCTTCCACGTATCTCATCTGAGGAGATACGTGCATGACCCGACACATATCATTGATCATGGGGAGCTGGACATAGATGACGGGGTGACACCTGCGGAGGTCCTGGTGGAGATCGAGGATCAACAGGAGTGGGTTATACGTGGACGATTGATTACTCTGGTGCACGTTCGTTGGAAGAATGAGAACCTCTAGGAGAGAACATGGGATCAGGAGGCTCATATGCATGTACAATACCCTCATTTGTTTCCCTAGTTTATGATGTAGCTTTACGGGGACATAAATCCCTGAGGCGGGAGTAACGTAAAGTACCTGAAATTTCAAGGAAATTTTTTTCTTAAATACTTTGGAATTTTACGAGTATGCAGTTTCTGACGGTACCTGATTCTAAGGCCCGGTGTGCCCGGAATAAATTTCCGAAGTATAGCTAGGGTACGTTCAGTAAAAAAATGAGCGGGTTTTTCTATCTTTTGAACTGGTGATTGGAATTGAAATATGAGGACACCGATGAACTCCCAATGTCAGTAATTGCTTAATATGACCTTTAACGCATTTGTGTTTACACGAGAGGAGAAGTTTAATTTTGTGGTTTAAGTAAGAAGTGAATAAGAATTGTGGAACAATTTTTATTCTTTATCTTAAGTGGTTTTATCCTACATTGGGAAGTTAGGATGGGACCCACAAACTCCTAACTACCCATGTGAGGATAATTGTGAGGTGGGGCCCACATGATCCCCAACCATTCACATTCCCTAAACCGCTTAAACCTCCCATTAAACTCCTTTGTTTAATGTTGACAACCCCCTTGAATTTATTTGAGTAACTCTTCATCTTCTATCTCTCCCTCATTAAAACTTTCCAACCTATCACCTAATCAATTAGAAAACTTATGGTTTAATTAATTAAGTGAATTGGAATTTGAATTTTTTAATTTTGAATGCATGGAAAAATAAAATAAAATAAGGAGAATCCTTATTTTATTTTGGTTAGATTTTTTGTATGAGGAAGAATTGGGAGAACACTAGTGTTTTTGAAGAACTTCATCCTCAATGAATAATTCCAACTCTTAGACAAAGAACTTTGACTTGGCAACCCCGAATTCTCCATCCTCTTATTCCTCCGCGACAAGGGAGGAGACACCGACATGGGAACTCACCAATGATGTCCACCTTGCTTAATTATCTCTATGATAAAAAGGGGAGACGTCGCTTCCTCCTCGGACGCTCTCCGTTGACGTCTACAAATCCTCACCTCGCGATGCCGTCAACCGTGATGCCGACGTTCGTCATCATTTATCGAGGTAGGGGTTAAGTTCAATTATAATGGATTAAAATTGTGCTTTGGTTTGTCCTTGAGAATCTTGTTTACCTCATCCATTTGATATCTCTTTATGCGGAGGGTGTGGGCTGAACGAACACGGCCCGACGACCCTCCGTTGAACTTGTTAATTTTATTTACAATTGGCAAGCAAAGGCGGAGGAGGCATGACGTCGTCACGCCGTGCCGGGAACGCGACAAAGGAGTTCGGTGTTGTCACGCTGGTTGTGCGGTAAGAAACGTGGCCTGCTACACGGTCCACTTCGGCGGAGGAACCGGCAGGCCCGTCAGCCAGTTAGGCGAAGAGTAGACTCGGCGCCCGGAGGGTGTCGCGCTAAAGGACCAGTCGGCCCATCGGTCGGCCGGGCAGGGCTGGACCGCGGTGCCAGGACGGCGCTGTACTGGAGGATTGGTGGCCCACCCATGCAGGCCGCGCACTAGAAGACCATCTGGTCTAGCCGGCCGATTTGGGGAAGGGCGGTGCCGCCTGGCGCTGTTGGTGTGGAATACTGGGGGGGGGCCTTCGAAACCTGCTTGGCTATGGCCGAGCTACTTGGCCAGCTGGCCGAGCCACTAGGCAAGCCGGCCGAGCCAGCTAGGTCACGCGCCCAGCCGGGCCGCGCCGCACCGCGCCGCGCCCCTTCGGGCTGAGTTATGTAATAATTCGGACCAGTCTGACACCCCTGCTGGGTCGGACACGTTAAACTGGGTCAACCCGACCCATCGGCCCACTAGGATAAACGAGTCAGTCCTGTTATTCACTTAAACATGAATAACTTAAGGACTGTGCGTCCGATCGACGCGCTATCTACGACACTGGGACTCTTTCGATGAAACGGTCCTTTTGCGATACTCTAAGTGGTTTTCAAATGAATTTGGATATCAGCCGAGTTAGAAACGAGCGTATTTCTAACCGGGCACCTGGGACGGAAAAGCTTATATCTCTTAGAACGGGCGTCTGATTGACGCACCTTCTGTCGCGTTGAGTTCCTTTTGATGAGACAGAACTTTGGGATACATCAACTCTATACTTCATGACAGTTGATGTATCAACCCCCTTGGCTCGTGGAGTGGACCCTCCTAGAATTGAGCGTGCTGTTTGCAGGAACCCTAGATCTGGTTGCGACTACGACGATGATGACGCTGGTAATTGGATCCTACGTGGGTTCGGCAGCGAGGACGACAGTACTTGGATCCTCTATGGGTTCGGCAGCGATGATATATGTACTTGGATCCTCCGTGGGTTCGGTAGCAATGACGTCTTTACATGGATCCTACGTGGGTTCGGCAGTGATGGTTACTGTACATGGATCCTACGTGGGTTCGGCAGCGACGACTTCTGTACTTGGATCCTACGTGGGTTCCGTAGGGGAGATTATTTGGAGGCCACATCTATCATCTCCACCCCTCTTTGTGTGTAGTATACTTGTGTGTGCTGAGTCTTGATTTTCAGTCATTATCATCGATGTGATTGACTTGCTTTCCAGTGTGGATTGGGTTGTTCTTTCCTGTGTGGACTGGGTTGTACGTGGGCTCGTGAGTTGGAGTCGAACTCGAATTGATGACTTGGTATATGTATTGGAATATACCTAAATAGAGTTGGTTGATACTTCATGTTTGTATCTTTCCTTTATGGTTTATCCTTTGTGGATTCTGGGAGACCTTCGGGGGTCTTGGGGTCCCTACTAAGTAATGTATACTCACCCCTGCACAGGCTATGCCCGCACTACTTTGTATTGGATGCAGACGAAAGACAGCACTGATCGAGGTGGTGTCTAGTGGAGCGAGATGGTACTTGGAGGTGGACCACTTGGAGAGACGTACATGGAGCAGACGGTCAGACCTGAGGAGCTGAGGAGACCATCTGTACCCACCCTTCAGGTGGGATATCTGGAGGACAACTCAGTGGTTGCTGGTTTACTTTTCTGCAGCTGTTCATTCATTACTGTTGTACTGTATTTTCAGTTGGGTTTGTATTCTAGCCCATTTACTTTCCAACACTTACTTTTTTACTCAGTTTACTTAGTGTTTACTTCATCTTTCATACTCTTTTGTGTTTGTTTACTTATATAAAGGAAATTCCTTCCCTTTTATCAGGATTTACACCTTTGGTGCTAGTCTCCGGCCCCTGGTCTATGGAAGGTGGGCTTGGGGTAGTCACGACATGGGCCCCGAGGATGGGTCGTGACACTCAAGGTGGAACAAAGGCCTTACTGACCTGAGGGACTAGGTGTCCCAAAGGCCTTAAAGAACATGAGGACCAAATTGGTGGCCCGAAGACCCAAACAGAGGAATAGTCCCGTGTTTTCTTGGCCTTGTAGAGTACTATGGGAGGTTTGTGGTAGAGTTATCTTGGATTGAATCCCCTTTAACCTCCCTAGTGCTTAAAGTGAAGTCTTTTACCTATCCTATGATATTCCAAATAGTCTTAGAAGAGTTGAGGCTGAGGTAATGAGTCCTCCTATTTTGAGAATACTAGAGGAGGGTGTGGACAACGTAGTGTATTGTGATTCCTCAAGAGTTGGGCTTAGTTATGTGTTGATATAAAGGTAAGAAGTTTTTTCATATGATTCTAGGTAGTTAATGCCCCATGAGAAAAACTATGCAACTCATGACCTAGATATAGTACTGGTAGTCTTTGCTCTGAGGATTTTGAGGATCTATATTTTGGGGGAGTTCTTTTTGTTTACTCAGATCACCAAAGTCTCAGGTATGTATTCACATAGAGAGACTTGAACCTTATATAGAGGTGATGGTTGGATTCCCTATAGACTATAAGATATTTTATACTCCCTGTAAGGGAAACAGGGTAGAAGATACCCTTAAAAGGAAGCCTCGGGCTCTCTTTGTGGAGCTGACATCTAAGTAGTTGGATTCCATTAAACTGTCCCTAATTGAGAAGGAGGGTGAATCTTTTATTCAATCGATGGTGTTCATTCCTCCTCTTCTCAATCATTAGAGAGATTCCCAATTGGGAAAAATAAAATGTGAATTCATATATGACCATATATCATTAATAAATTCACCACATAGATTTTATGAAGGAGAGAATCATGTCATCCTTTTCTAGGGATAGAATTTGGTCCCAGTCATGATTTAGGAGGAGGTGATGAGGGTTCTCCACACTTATCCTTTGGTTTTACATCTAGATTAGGGTAATATGTGTAGCGACCTTCGGTGGAAATTCTATTGGGGTGGCATAAGAGTGACAATGGATGTGTTTGTCTCTTTCTTCCTCATCTGTCTGCAGGTGAATGCTGAGAACCAAGTTCCAAAAGTTTTTTTTTTCTTCCCCTTGATATCATGGAGTGAGAATGTGATGGAATATCAAGAGACTTTGTGAATTGGATTCCATGGATAGTGATAGACCATGACACCATCTTGGTGACAGTTGACCTACACCTGAAGTCGGTGCACTTCCTTTCTATTTAGGAGTAGATTTCGTTGGAGAGTTTGGGGAAGTTTTACCTTTGATTTATTGTTCTCCCTCGTGGGATTCCTTCAACTATTGTCTCTGATCATGATGTGTGATTCACATTATGATTTTGGATAGGCCTACTAGAGTCATTCAGGATAGAGATATAGATGAGTACATCCTTTCACAACGAGACAGATGGGAAGACCAAGCACACTATCCAGGTGTTAGAGGATATTTTGAGGGATTTCGTGTAAGACTTCTTCTAGAGCTGGTAGGATCACTTTCCAATTTAATAGTTTCCATACAACAATATCTTCCACAATACTATCGGTATGTCGCTTTTTAAATACCATATACGAGAGACCCTGTAACTCACCCTTATGTTGGATTAAGATCAATGAGTATTATCTTATTGGTTTAGAGATAGTCCAAGTGATGATGCAGAAGGTACAGGTCATCTGTGATTAGATGAGGAAATCCCAAAGTAGGTATAAATCTTATGAAGATAAACATATTAGGCCCTTGGAATTTGAGTAGTGATACCATGTTTTCTTGAGAACATCTCCATGAGGATTGTGGAGATTCAAGCAGGGAGGAAATCTATCCTGAAGTTTCCTTGGGCTATTTGATATCCTTCAAAGGGTTGGAGAGGTTTCTTACCAATTCACCATACCCCATAGTTGGAGAGGGTTCCCGACGTCTTCCATGTGCTGCATCTCAAAAGATTTTTGCATAACCCCATGTAAATTATTGATTAGGGTGAGAAAGATATTAAGGATAGAGCCACATTTTTTGAGAACCCGGTATTGATCTAGGATTAGCAAGAGAGGACCCTATGTGGATGTACCATCCCCTTGGTTTGTGTGTTATAGTAGTATGAGAGCATGAAGAATAGATTATGGGGGTGGGAGAGGTATATGTGGACTCGGTATCCTGATATTTCAATTTAGTTTTTTCTTTTCAATGACAGAAATCTTGAAGGGGGAAATAATTTAGAGACCCAAATTTTTTTTAAGAATTTTTAATTTATCTAGATTTATTTTCAGATCCATGGAATGACACAGCATGTGACTCTAAGACTCGGTATTCCTAGAATAAATTTTATAAAAATATTAAATATTCTTTATATCATGCATGAATTATTTAAAAAATAAAATGGGTTAACCACTAAAATGAGTCTCAGATCAAAAATATGAGACCATGGTTGAGTCTGAAACCTGAGGTTTACTATAAGAATGACCTAAAATGGGTTATCATAGGGTGTTCGGATAAAACGGTTATTAGAGGTTATGTTTAATTAAAATAAATCATTAATTTTTTTTATTTAAATTAAATGAGATAATTCCATTTATCTATAAATTCCATATTTTGTAGAATCTTAAGGGTTATCCACATAACCTTGTGATCATTAAGAGGCATCTTCTTCCACCTCTCATTGGTGGATTAGAATCAGATGAGGACGAGACTTCAAATCTGGAAAAATCGAGGTGCAATAAACACGAAAACATATTTCATTCATTATAGATCACATTCTTCATCAAAAAAAATGATCTAAGTTGAGATAGTACTTATCCATTTTTTGTATTCTTCTCCAATTGATTAAATATATTGAGTATAATCAACCTCTTTCTTTGATCTATGTAAATTTAAAGACATTTAATGTGCTCATGTATCGAATATCAATTCATTATTAAATCTCTATCTATTGCACCATTTTTATCACAAAAATATCCCCTTTTTTGTCCAAGAAATCATAGAAAATGATTATTTCACCCTGGTTTATTATGATTTTTCTTCAACTTGTTCTTCATGTTCTTCTCTATTGGGCTATGGGATCTATGTATCAATGTTTCTAGGTGTGATGATGCTCGATCATACCCCTGGATTCATAGTGTTTTAATGTGTGATGAATTGATCAGTGATCAAGGATAGATTTGGGAATATATTCATGTTTGGAGTTAATTATATGTTTATATGAGATCCAAATCGAAGATGGTGGCGATGGGAGACACAATCAATGCGTACGATGAACCCCCATGGATCAATGGAACCAAATTTTCAGCCACCAAATGGCCAAAAATGATGAAAAAATGCATTTCCCTTTGATTTCAATTGATCCAGAGGTGATATATCAAGAGGTGAGGATAGATCTATAATGTTGAAAGAAGATCTATCTATCTGTGAAAAAATCAACTACATGGCGTGTACTATTATGAATATGAATCTTGTAGTTCCCTATTTGATGTGGCACTAGGGTTTTTTGAAAAGTTAAAGATCACACTTTATGTGTTTAGAACACACATCTTTTGGTACTCCCTAGGTATAAAGTCCATGTGGCATATCACACATGTAGGACCCTGTGCGGGAGGACATATTGTGTGATGAAGTAAAAAAACATGGCCAAAGATACATGGACACAGCCAGGTGAACAGGTAGGACCCCGGGTGGTTGAGGCAGGCTTTGTAATCCCTCTACATTCCATATAGGGAAACATGGGAAGAAATAAATTTAACAAAAGGCGCATTTCCAGGTGTTAGATCAGGACCACATTCCATGTGGGTCCCCATTAACATCATACACCCTTATGTTCTTTTTTAGGAAACATCTACCTCTATTATGTCTTTTGTTTGGAATCATATTTTGGCCTATGAGTGGCTTGCCTTGAGTTTTTTTCCCTGTATAATTAAATAGCTTTCTTTTAGTGGATTATAATATTTTACGTGAGATTTTGTGGGGATTAAACTTATTTTGGTGATGTTTTGTGATGGTAGTGATTGGGAAGGATCATTAGATAGATCAGAGTGGCACCCTCTTGGTGGGTAGGGAATGGGTCCTCGATTGACCATTAGAGTTGCACCCTCCTACTGGGACAGTGCATGGGTCCTGTACCTATCTACCAATTGGAACCCTCATATGGAGTCAGGGAAAGGGTCCTTGACCACTAGAGTGGAACCCTCCTACTATGTAGGGTACGGTTCTTCCATCTTCTATCAGAGTGTCGCACTCTTATTATATCAGGTCACTAGTCCTTAACCACTTGAGTGAGACACTCTGACTAGGCTAGGCATGGGTCCTCTACTGATTACTAGAGTGGCACCCTCCTATTTTTATATAAAAAGGGTCCTCTATCAACTATTGAGTGGCACCCACTAGTGGATTCAGGGAATGGGTTCTCAACCATCAGAGTAACACCCTCCTGACGGGATAGGTAATGGGTCATCTAACTATCTACTGAGCGGAACCCTCTTATAGAGTCAGGGTATGGGTACTCTATCTATTGAGTTGCATCCTCCTATTGTAATTGGGAATGCTTCTATACCTAGATATTAGGACCCTAAATTGTGTAGTATAGTGGTGGGGAATGGCTTGACTTGGATATTTCTACTGTATAGACATGTCAGATGCTAGGAATTATTGATGGATTCTTGGAACTATTGGCACTCTTTTCTTGTGTTGGGATATGAGATGCAGATCCCATTTACCTCTCATTTAGTCATTATTTATTTATAATCAATATATATTTGTATCCATGTTGTTGGATTTTGTAACTCTCTTGGTTGGGTTGAGCTATCTATTATTATTTGTGTCTTTTACTTCTCCTCGTTCAGATTTTGGGGTGTCCCACTAAGTATGTATATAATCACCCTTGCATAGGATTTTCCCACATGTTTCATGTCTTATGAAGATGATGGATAGGTTAGCATCAATTATAGAAGAACATAGTGATACTCTACTTCACTTGACTACATATAGTGGTCGAGTCATAGAGATCTGGATCCAGGCTCTCTTAGAATTTTTCTTTTCCAATTTTGTTGTGTTGGGACATCTTTTGGGTTGGGTGTATTTTTTTCCATTACTTTTCAGTTTTCATAGTCATACTCTTTTTATTCCCTATATGTTTTTCATGTACTATTATTAATCTATATTTTTCATCATTTTATTTTATTTCTATACACGTCTGCATTGAGATTGTCAAGTGTGTGGGGGTACATTAGGCAAAGGCCTCACATTCATGTTATACATTTAGATGCTTGTCATCAGCCCTTAGTCTATGAAGGCAGGATTGGGGTAGTTGCAGCCTGAACCCCATAATATTGGTTCATGACATTAAAACTATAATATGTTCAAATATAAAACCATATCTTTCTTTGATGAATCAATTCTCAACAAGGATTTTAATGAAGGAGACAAAAAGCTACTGTTTCAATCTAGACTCATATTTTTTCTAGGTAAATATCATTCCAAATGGTATGGACTCTTTATATTTACTTGTATTTTTCTATTTTGTGTTGTTTAAATTAATGAACAAGGAAATTAAGAACAATTTATAGTCAATGTTTACATAATAAATCTATATACAGAAATTTTCAAATATTCTCTATGGTATGAGATTCAACTTCAAGATATTAAATAATCCTATGGTCAGTTTGTGTCCTTAATTTTCACTTGTTTTTATTATGAATATAATTAATAATATTAAATTATCATATTAAATATTTAATAAAGTGGAAATTACAAAAAATGAGTGTGGGGGGAGCATTCTTTTCCAAATTAATATTTTGCATGTTTTATTTTTCATTATTTTCTTTGTTGTATTTTATTTTGTTTTTTTTGTCTATATTTTTTGTATTTATTTATTTTATTATAACTTGTTAGATAAAAATTCAAACCTATTTAGTTTTTAAAACCTATACCGATTTTTGAACTAATTTTACCCATAGAACTAAATTTAAATGAACATTGAAATAAAATTTGTTTCGTATTCAAAATTTTGGAAATTTTAGAAAAATAAAATTGAACTTTGAATCCCAAACCATGAATTACTAGCCATATTTTTAAATCACTTTATTGTGATTATTCTAAACCCTTTTATATTTTATTCACAATAACCTCACTTATTGAGTGGATAAATGATTCTAATTTTAATGAGAATTGTTTAATTTCTTTCCAAAACTTATAACTTTAAGGTACTTATTTTAAATATTATTTATGGAATTATTTTATTTTAAAAAGACATATTTCATAAAAAACACTTATTTTGTCCTACCTTTTAAGTTTTACCCTTATGATCCCTTATCAATCATGAAAAACATGTTAGGAACCCACATTACAAACATGAAATTATTATCTAAGTTGTCTTAGAAGTAACTTGCCTGATCCTGGTTGAACCCAAGTGTGTGGGAGGGTACTATATTGTGGTTTAGTACATAGTTTTATACTGAATTGGGAGGAAAATTTAAGGCTAATAATAAGTTTAGAAGCATATTGATTATATTTATTTAAAGTATAATTATGAAATCTAGAATTGTTTTAAGAATATATTGTTTGAAATATTATAAAAAAATAATGAAATGTCAATATTAGAAACCTAGAAAGAATACTTATCATTCAAATAAATTAGGATGGAAATTTTACACCCCAATTTGAAGTTCAAATAAACCATCCCAGTCTTCAAAATTTATAATTTTGTAGAAAAATTTAGAATGAAAATAGAAGTTCAAATTCTTTTAATATAGTTGAGTGGATAAATGCTTTTGACAAAAATAATGAATTTGTGAACTATCCATAAAATTTTCATGATATTGGAAGATTTATCATCACTTAAAGAGTGAGAAGAAATATATTCTTCAGTGTAAAACAAGAATCATTCATTTTTTTTAAAAATGATATAAATATCATTAAAATTCCTTATAATTTTTAATATATAAAACCTACCAACCTTCAACCACTGAAGAGCCCTGGAAATACCTAATATTTAACACAAGTTCATGACTTAATTGGGTGAAGGTTTAGGAACTCACCAAGACTATGTTGAACTTTGTATATGTTTGGATCATAAATGGTTCATTAAAATATCATATTGGTGTGATAAGAGAAAAATTTTGGTGTGGTAGTTGTTAGTTTCAATTGGATGATGAGAGAAGTTGGAATTAAATAAGAATAATTAATGAATAATATTTAAAAATGGTTATTAAAGAGGAATCATTATTTTGGGAAACTTGGTGTTAAATTTGTTTATTCACAAGGTCTTGTGTTCAAATTATTTGGTAATATTTTTTATGATTATTTTCGTAGAAGTTCAATTATTATGTTTGGTTTAATTTATATTCCTCATATTTTCACCACATTTAATTCTCATTACAATTATTCAACCCCCAACATTTTTTCTATTTATGGGAAATTGAACCATTTCTTGAATTTTGGGATATTTTAGGAATTATTATGAAAATTAATAAATTCATGGTTTTTAATTTTTTTATCTTATCAATAAATATTTAAAAAAGTTGTGATTTTCTTTTTTTTAGAAAAAATTTCATTTTGAACTTAAAAGGGTATAATTTTGGTTAAGACATGTTTGTTTATGGTTTTTAAGCTTAATACATAGCATTTTATTCTTAGAATGGTTGTAAAATATAAATGGGAATCATAAATATTATATTTTTAATGAATTTTAATGGTACGTATCATATTTTCTAAGTGAAATACTAATAAGTAATATATTCTTAGAATCTAAGGGAATATGTAACATTTTTTGGGAATGTTTACAATATTTCATATGATATGTATAAAATTTTATTGGTATGTAATATATTTTTAGAGTTTTAATCATGAATAATTTATTTTTAAGGGAAAAGGGTAATTTGTAACATATTATTTAATTCAAAGTATATTTTTAATAATTCATATAATATTTTCCTTGAGTGGTTGAATTGTAAGAAATTTCACATCACATAAGATCTTATGCATGGGTAGAGTGAAAATATAGCTAAGTTAAATATGTTAAGGTTGGATTATTTTATTATGTATGAGAATATTTATCTTATGTATTTCATGAGATATTTATTTTCTTAAATATTTAATATTTATTCTTATATATCCTTTGATATATTCATTCAAATGAAAACAAATATAACAAAACACGTGGAATGGAAGAATATATTATGTTTAAATAAAATTTCATATATTTCATGCAAACCCAAATTTTTAATATGGGGGTTTTATATGTATCAATTATATTAGTTTTTTAATTACATAAGATATTTTAATTAATGAAATTTTAAGATATCCTCACATGGAATTATATACTTTATATTAATTAGAGAAATCAAGTGTTACATTGTAAGGGAGTGTGTTACTCTATAAAGGGAACATTGAAAATTTTTAAAGATACTTACATTATATTATCCCTAAACTATAAATAAGGATATGAACTTTAAATTTTGAATAAATTGGGGAAGAATATGTTCAATGACTTAGAAAACTAAATCAGGAAGATTAAGAGGTAGTGAAGTCATAAGTGGATTTAAAGAGGAATAAAAGATGGTTTCCAATGTGAATACCTCATGAAAGATAACCATACCATTTCTTATTGAATATTATTTGTTTTTTATACCATCTATAATAAGGTAATATAAATATATTTCTTGTGTTTCACTGATTCCACCAAATATAATTAAATTTTCTACTAATTTCAAGGTTTTTCCCATAACTATGGAAAACTTAGTCATGATTAACTGGCCAAGACAAAGGATTAAACAACTCTAAATAATTATCATACAGTCACACAAGTTTAACCTATATAATATCTAATGAAGTGCATGGAATTTGTTTTATCCATGTTAGACTAAACTCATTGGTGGATGTGAGTAGTGAAGGCCCATTGACACACTCTTTTATGCCTTGAATCTCATTTCCATTATATTGTTTTAATTTCTTGTTTCTCAAAAATTTATTCATGAATGAAGATGTTGACTTTATTTTAGAATAAAATTATCTTCTAATTTGTTTTGAATGGTATTCCAATATAATAATTAAGATAATTAATTTCATTGTTTATGTTTTTTAAGTGATTTATTAAATAGAAGTACTATGGTTTTAATTAGGTTTAACTATTTAGAGGTCTTCAAGTAGTTGAATCACTTCCATAGGAGGAACAATAATCATATTAAGTTATTTTTATGATATTCGATTATAATTATGTATTCATTCAAAGGAATTTGGTTTTGAATTGAGAAACTTAATTATGTTAACTTTTTGAAAAAGAAAAAAGGGAGTGTTTAAAGGTTTATTCTTGTTCACTACTATAGATTTTAAATATGATTTAATATAACTTTTTGATCTAATATTCTTTTTATTTCAAAACATTTATTATTACATCATTTTTAATTAATTTAATTTATTTTTCATTATATTTTTGAAAAATAATTAAATTTAAAATTTTATTCCTCTCTATAAAAAAACAAAAGTGACAGTTCTGAACTTATCCTATAACCTTCTCAAGGTAAAACCTTGGTAGTAGCTATATTCCATTACTTTGGGATAAAATATTGATAATGAGTTCATAAAAAACAACATGATATGGATATGTTGATATATATTTTGTATTCCCTTTTCTATTATCTTACCCTACTTTCCTTATTAACCTTACTATATATGACGTCATTAGTCTTTTCAGACTGCCTACTTTTGTATCCCTTTTTCTTGATAGTGTTTTTTCAAAGGGATATCTCTTTTACTCGTCTCTTTACTTTTAATTTTTTCCATCAATATTCCATTTCTATAACAGATTTTATCATAGTATATGATGTGTCTTATGATTAGAGTGATTGTGGTTATGGGAGGGTTGATTTTGTAACATCCTAGGTAAATAAAGAATAAGACATATTTCATATTTATTAATATTTTTGAATTAAATATTAATTTTACTTTAAATGGGTTTCTTTGTTCGATAGCAAACCTGATACACAACAATGGGTTTCTTTTAAATCTTACATTGCACATTAATAATATAATATTATTCTAAATGGTAGTTAAATCTGATCCATTGTATTGGAAGGAATGAACATAAATAATTAAAATATGATTATACAAGTTTTTTAATTGTATTTACATTTATCCAATAAAATTTAGAGGCTTAAATTGTGAATGAATCTAATTTCAAGCATAATTTACATTAAAAGGTCGATTTACCGCCTATTAACGGTGAACCCTCTTTAAATGTATTTTTAGTCACTTTAATACATTATATTTGACCAAATACAATCCTTCTTTAGAATGGGGAAATAAAATTTTACTTTGGGTAATTTTTTGGAATTTTTCTGATAAAGTTCATTTTTAATGAATAGTGAAAAATACTGTATTTTATTGCAAAATTTCCTTTTAATCTAATTTCTATATATGGATAGATTATTTTTTTAATTGGTTTTAAAGTGTAACTAAAATATATTTTTACCATTTAATTCAATGTTGGTCATTGTAATTAATTTCATCATGAAATTGGTTATAAACAAGTGTTAATCTTTTGATAGTTATTATTTCTTAAAAACATGCTTCTGGTTTTGACAGCGGGAATTAACTTTGAATTAATTTATACCACTTATATGTTTTGAATTTTGAAAAATGGATTCCATATTTGTAATCAAGAGGTCTAAATTGTGTAAATAGGTAACTTTTATTTTTATACATTTTAAATATTTACTTCAGTAAATATTTTATTTACCGTGATTAAAGGGTAAATCATGTAAATAAGGGTAAAAAAATAATATAATAATAATATAAAATTACCCTTAAACATGTACTAATCCTATTTTTTTATACATATCATACCATCGGAATCTTTGGGTCGATTTTGGACCCCATGGAGCCACTTATGAGTGATAATGACACTTTAGATAAATTAATATAAAGTAAAGGAAAAATCGACATAAACAAAAATCTTTTAGTAAATTAATTTTTATATGGTGTTATATAAATTATATTTTTGACAATGAATATTAATTGTAAATCTAAAACGATTTCCCACATAATGGTAGTTTTTTTTATAATTTTTAGACATCACATTAATTAATTAATTTATGACTCAATAATGATGTAGTATTTACCTCATTAATAAATGATTTAAATAAATAATATTATAATGATTAAAATATTATTAAAAAATGTCCAATTCTGATTGGATGATTTTATTTCGAATATTAGTTATCTTATATTCTACTTTAATGATTCTTGGAAATTTAGAAACCGAATATCATTATATAATAAAATAACATTATCACACTTTCCTAAAGAGCCCCTCCTCTCCCTTATAAAAGAAGTCCATTTCTAACCAATTCCTCAAACCTATCAAGCCTTTTTGCTCGTACAAACTCTTCCCAATTAATCTCCATACATCCCTCTCCTCTTATAATCCTTACCTTAGGCATAGGGCACCTCAAGAAGTCCTTTGGTTCAAACCAAAGGAAGTTACCCAAATTAAAGGTAACGGTCTCTCTTAAATTGTTTTCTTTTATTTTACTTCTACAACCCCTAAACACTTTTTATTCCATTCTTTTGTAACAACACTAGTATACTAAATATACTAGGATGTTTTTATGAGAATTAGTTTAACTACACTTACACACACCTTCATCTAATGGATGAATATCATAATGTTTCTGTGGATGGAAAACTAACATCTCATGAAACAATGATTGTTCAAATATCTCCAACGGCCTCTCATGGTGGACATTATGATGGCACTGTATTTATATATGATATATATTATTTTTATGTTTTCTTTATTCTTAGGTAATTTCCATTTATAGCATACCTTTATGATTTCCATTATGGGTAAATGCGATAATTTCATTTGAGGAAGTGTGGACTACCACCCCCTAAAAGTGATATGACTCGTTCATACCATATATGGTATGTATAAAGGATAGATTTAATGATATTATATATTATAAAATATTGTAATTATAATACTACTATGTATCATTATGTTTTAATTCCATTAAATTTGAAATAGAAATGGAATTAGCGTTCATGCGTACGTACGGCTTACCGTCCCCATGAACGGTGCATTTCATTTCATACCTCTAAATGTTATGTACTATTATAAATACATGTATATTATGGATATATATGATATATAAGATATACAAATCATTAATATAATTCTGGATATAAGGAACCTTTTACCACACTGATAACTTGTAAATATAAGGTGTTCATTTTTTACTCAAGTACCAAATATCAACAAAATGAACATTATTAACTTAAATGATTACATAATGTTTATCACATGGTGATAAGTGATATAAAAGGAATAATAAACATGAAAAAGGGTTCTTAAGTAAGTAGAAATTAACTTTAGTTTATTATTCAGGAGATTAAATAATGATGGAGTCAAGTCAGGGACAAGGTAAGGGACTTCATCTCAATCTCCTCTCATTGGGGCATATTTTTGTTTTAATACATGACTTTCTTTTATACGCTGTATAAACACACTTGACTTTTCAAAGGGAATCTTTTTCTACGAAGATTTTCACTAAATGAAAAAAAAGGAATGCTTCTTTTAACAAAATTGGTGACAATGACCTTTTCTGCCGTCGCGAGTATTATTTGATCTTTGGCTTCCTCAAAAATCCGTAAAGTTTTTAAAAGAAAATAAATACCATATAATTTTTTATGTATTTTGGTTTTAAAAATGGTTTTGATAATGGATTTGTTATGTCAATATATTTAAGTGAAATATTGTGATTGAAATGTGGATATATTTTATTTCCTTTATATTTGTTTTATGTCTTATGATTTTATAATGGTACATAGACATTTGACAGCTGGTTACGTGATAAACCAAATGAAGGGTGGTTACATTATAACCTCCAATGCATTGGGTATGGAAGTCAGCCGTATTGCTATTCTATTTAGTGATATGTGTGGAAGTCGGCCGTATGGTTATTCCATTTATTTATGTTTATGTCCCAAGTTACGTTTATATGTTATGTGTCTTTATATGGGTTTTATGGTAATTTTTTGGTTACAAAAGGGTAAGTAATGATCTTTTATTCAGTGAAGAGTATTTACTACTTCATAAAGGTGAAAATTATTACTTGTAATAAAGTATTCATGGTTTACCTGTTGTTTTGAAAAACTAACAGTTTTCATTCTTTGTGTATCCCTTACTGAGATTCTTTATGCTTATCCCAAGTTTTTGAAATTATTTTCATAGGAAATAATGTGGAATAGGGTCAAGGATGGGACAAAGAAAAAGTCACGCCGACCAAAACATGGAACTAGACATGACTCTTTTTTTCAAAGAGTTTTTATTTTATGAAAAAAAATGGAAACGGAGTAGAAGTGTCTACTTTGTAATATTTTGAAATGTAATAGTTATGGCCTAACTCTCTAAAAATATAAAACTGAAAAGATCCTCAATGTGAATTATTCATTTAATTCAAGTTTATGTAATGTTTTAAGGCCGGGTCCTTATAGTTGGTATCAGAGGTCGGTTTAGATAACTTTAGGAGTTAGGGTATTGTTAAATAAATGTCCATAAATTAATTTATGGTAATATTGAAATGATATAGCATTTACATATTACCATGTTGCTTCGCCTAAGATATTTATGTGTTCAGAATGGTTTTCTGCAGAGGAAATAGGGTAGCTATGTTTGGATGACATCATGAGGAAGATAATCTTCCAAATCAGCAACCTGAGATGGTTGGAATCGGAACTGAACAGTTTGTTGCAGTGATGGAACAATTGAATCAAGCTATAAATGGTGGTGGTATCCATGTACAAGATCAGCCAGATCAATTGTAGAGGAACATGTCAATAGTGGAGAATTTAATGAGGCAAAATCCCCCATCATTCATAGGATCAACTGATCCAGTGCTAGAAGAAGGGTGGATTAAATCACTAGAAACGATTTTTGATGTCATGGGTTGTTCAGAACATCAAAAGGTTAGTCTTGATGTTTATCATTTTGAAGGTGAAGCTGATCAGTGGTGGTCGATGGTGAAAAATATCAGGGATAGTGAGGAGATTGATGCTATTGATTGGGATGAATTCAAAGGTATGTTTCTTGAGATATATTTTCCTAAGGTGGTTTTTCTTAGGATGGTAAAACAATTCCTAGAATTGAGGCAGGAGGATGACACTATGACTGCTTATGAAGAAAAGTTCACTCGACTGGAAAGGTATGCACCAAATTTCATCTGAGATCTTGATAGTAAGATAAATTAATTTTACTCAGGATCAAAGTCACAATATCGAAGAGAGTTAGCCTCTCATGAGTTCAAAAGTTATGAAAAACTTGTTCGATGTGTGAAGAAGGTGGAAATGGAGTTTGTAGATGATCATGTGTTCTTTGAAAAACAACATAATAAGAGGTCCAGTTGGCAGGAAAAGGGGAAGAATTCATCAAAGAAGCCTATAGGTAAGAAAACTAAATATCCATCTTGTGAGAAGTGTGGTAAAAATCATCTTGGAGAATGTTCATCAAAGTCTGGAAAGTGATTCTGGTGTGGTAAGTGTGGTCATATTGCTCGTAACTGTAAATAAGATGATCAAGCAGGCAATGAAAATCCATCGGTAACATGTTTTAAGTGTAATGAAATGGGTCATTATGAAAATGAGTGTCCAGAGAAGAACTCAACAGAGGGAAAGAAGCCAGACTACAAGCAGAAATGGGTGGTGAAATCCTTTGCAACTACTTCAACAGATATTGGGCCATCGAATGAAGTAGTATCAGGTACACTGTTTTTTTGTTCAGATTATGCCAATGTGTTATTTGATTCAGGGTCTACACACTCTTTCATTTCTGATAAGTTTTCTAGTAAATTGGGAATTCCATCTCATGATATGAATACTAAACTTATGGTAAAAACACCTGGAGTAAATGTTGAGACAAAAAGAAAACATAAGAACATTCTTTCCCTTGTGTGCAGAAAGAACCTACCTAAAAACCTTATTGTTTTGCCTCTAGTAGAGTTTGATGTTATTTTGGGCATGGATTGTATTTCTGTTTATCATGCTAAAATTGACAGCAGACCTAAAGAGGTTTCTTTTCAGAAATATTTTTATTTTGTGTACAAGAATGGTCCCTTTGTTTTGATAACATATCAGGAAGTTGAAAAACTGGTAAAAGATGGAAATGAATGTTACCTTGAACATATTGTTTAAAACAAAGGTATTGTTGAGATTAATGATGTTCCAGTGGAAAATGAGTACCTTGATGTTTTTTCTAAGGAGTTTCCCGGTATAATACCATATCGGGAAGTTGAATTTATTGTTGACTTAGTTCCTGATGCTAAGCCAATTTCAAAACCCCCATATCGAATGGCTCAAATTGAACTTTTAGAGTTAAAGAAGAAATCACAGGAGTTATTAGATAAAGGTTTCATTTGACCTAGAACATCACCATGGGGTGCTCTTGTATTGTTTGTTAAAAAGAAATATAGTTCAATGAGACTTTTCATTGATTATAGAGCATTGAATAAAATTAATTTTAAGAACAAGTATCATTTGCCTCATATCGATGATTTGTTTGATCAGCTCCAGGGAGCTCAGTATTTTTCAAATATTGACTTGAGGTCGGGGTACCATTAGTATAAAGTAAAGGAAGCAGATGTTTCGAAGACCGCATTTTGTACTAGATATGGCCATTATGAATTTGTACTTATGCCTTTTGGGTTAACCAATGCACCTACTATATTCATGGATCTTATGAATAGAATTTTCCATGAGTTCTTGGATATGTTTTTGGTTGTGTTCATTGATGATATTTTGGTTTATTAAAAAAGTAAGGAGGAATATGAAAGTCATTTAAGGTTTGTCTTGGAAACCTTAAAAGAAAATAAAATATTTGGGAAATTCAGAAAGTGTGAGTTTTGGTTACAAAAAATTTCTATCCTTGGTTACATTGTTTCAAAAAATGAAATAACTATTGATCCTACAAAAACAAAAGTTGTTGAAGAATGGCCAAGACCCAAAAATATAACTGAGATTCATAATTTTCTTGGTTTAGTAGGTTATTACCAGAGGTTTTTTGAAAATTTTGCATGGTTATCTAGTCTAATGACTAAGTTAACTCGAAAAGTTGTTAAGTTTATTTGGACAAAATAATGTGATGATTGTTTTCAAGAATTGAAAGGGAGATTGGTGAATGCTCCAGTTTTGGCACCGCCATCCAGAAATGGTGAGTTTGTTATCTACAGTGATTCTTCGTTGAAAGGACTTGGTTGTGTACTAATGCAAAATGATCAGGTAATTGCTTATGCTTCACTTTAGTTGAAACCACATGAGTTAAATTACCCTACACATGATTTGGAATTATCTACTGCTATTTTTTCTTTAAAAATTTGGAGGCATCATTTGTATGGAGTAAAATGTGAAATATATACTGACCACAAAAGTTTGAAGTATATATTCACTAAAAATAATTGAATATGAGATAGAGGAGATGGATGGAATTAATCAAGGATTATGATTGCACAATGCATTACCATCTAGGAAAATAAAATAAAGTGGTTGATGCTTTGAGTCGAAAAAGTAATGCTTCATTAACTATGTTATGTTTGGAACAAGATCCTTTGGTTTTCAATTTGATGAAATTTTTCATAGAAGTTGTTGGTGCATGAAATTATTCTGTTTTTTATTAGGTATTAGTGAGATCATCTATATCAGACAGAATAAAGCAAGAGCATAAAGAAGACAGTGAGTTATAGAAAAATGAAGAGTTAGTTCAGAAGGGTAAGTTACCTGAATTTAACATTGATAATGATTGTGTTTTGAGGTTTGGAAAGAGATTATGTGTTCCTTGTGATTAATAGTTAAAGAATGAGTTGTTATTTGAAGCTTATAGTTCTTCTTTTTCAGTTCATCTTGGTAGTACTAAGATGTACAGATATCTTCGGAAGTTTTAATGGTGGGATGGAATGAAAAGAGATATTGTTGATTTTTCTGTGAAGTATTTGACTTTTGAGCAGGTTAAATCAGAGCGGCAGTTGCTGAAATATATTCTTCAGCCTCTACCGGTGCCAGAGTGGAAATGGTAAAATATATCCATGGACTTTGTTGTGGTGTTACCAAAGACATCTCGTGGTAATAATGCAATCTGGGATATATTTAATCGATTGACTAAATCTGTTCATTTCCTTCTTATTCGAGATACTTTTTCTCTAGATCAACTTGCTCAGTTTTATATTAAAGAGATATTAAGGTTGCATGGAGTTCCCCTCTCCATTGTATCTGATCATGATCCCATGTTTACTTCTAACTTTTGGAAAGGCCTTCGGAAGTCCTAGGGTACTGAATTAAATTTTAGTACAGATTTTCATCCTCAATCGGATGGGCAGTCAGAACAAACAATTCAGAAATTGGAAGATATGCTACATGCTTGTTCGATGGATTACCAGGGAATTTGGGGCCAACATCTTTCTTTGGTTGAATTTTTATATAATAATAGTTTTCACTCTAGTATACTGATGTCTCTATTTGAGTCATTATATCGAAAGGGTTGTCGAACTCCATCTTTTTGGGATGAAGTAAGTGAAAGGAAGCTGATGGGACTAGAATTGGTACAAGAGATGGTAGAGAAAGTTCAGTTGATTCATAAGCACATGAGAACATCTCAGAGTAGACAGAAAAGTTATGCAGATAACCGGAGGAAGGATCTTTCTTTTGAGTTAGGTAATCATGTCTTTCTCAAAGTTTCTCCATGGAAATGTGTGATGCATTTTGGTAAGAAGGGAAAGTTGAGTCTGAGGCTCATTAGACCTTATGAAATTCTAAAGAAAGTTGGATCAGTTGCATACAGAGTGGCTTTACCTCCAAGTTTGTCCCAGGTACACAATGTTTTTCATGTTTCAATGTTGAGAAAGTATATTCCAGATATATCTCATGTTTTGAGCCCAGAGGTAGTTCAGTTGGAAGAGAATCTCTCTTATGGGAAATAACTTGTTCAGATACTTGGCCGTAGAGAGTAAGTGTTGCGAAATAAGGTAACTCACCAGGTAAAGGTTTTTTAGAAAAAACCATATGTTTGAAGAGGTGACGTGGGAATCTGAAAATGCTATGAGGGGTAAATACACCCACTTATTTTGATAAGTGAATAAAAATTGTGAGGATGCAATTTCCAAAAGGGGGAAGGATGTAACATGAAAGGTAAATAAAGAATAATACATATTTCATATTTCTTAATATTTGTGAATTTAATATTAATTTTACTTTAAAGGGGTTTCTATGTTCGATAGCATGCCTGATACGCAACAATGGGTTTCTTTGAAATCTTAAGTTGCACACTAATAATATAATATTATTTTAAATGGTATTTTACTCCGAGTCATTTTATTGGTGGGAATGAACATAAATAACTACAATATTATTATACATGTTTGTGAACTATATTTACATTTATCCAATAAAATTTATAGGCTTAAATTGTGAATGAATCTAATTTTAAGCATAATTTACATTAAAAGGTTGATGTACCGCCTATTAATGGAGAAACCTCTTTACATATAGTTTTAGTCACTTTAATACATTATATTTGATCAAATACAATCTTTCTATATAATGGGGCATCAAATTTTACTTTGGGTAATTTTTTGGTATTTTTCTGATAAAGTTCATTTTTAAGGAATAGTGAAAAATACTGTATTTTAATTCAAAATTTCCTTTTAATATAATTTATGTATAAGGTTAGATTATCTTTTTAATTGGTTTTAAATTGAAATTAAAATATAATTTTACCATTTAATACAATTTTGGTCATTGAAATGAATTTCAGTTTGAAATTGGACATAAACAAGTGTTAATCTTTTGATAGTTATTATTTCTTAAAAACACACTTTTTTTACAGTGGGGATTAATTTTGAATTAATTTCTGACACTTATGTGTTTTAAATTTAGAAAAATGGATTACATATGAGTAATCAGAAGGTTCAAATTTTTTAAATAGTTAACTTTTATTTTTAGACATTTTAAATATTTACTTCAGTAAATATTTTATTTATCGTGGTTAAAGGGTAAATCGGGTAAATAAGGGTAAAAATTAATATAATAATAATATAATATTACCCTTAAAATGTACTAATCCTATTGGTTGATATATATCAGAACATGGGCATATTGGGGTCTATTTTGGGACCCCATGGAGCCACTTATGAATGATAATGACACTTTAGATAAATTAATTTAAAGTAAAGGCAAAATTGACATAAACAAAAATATTTTAGTAAATTAATTTTTATATGATGTCATATAAATTATATTTTCAACTATAAATATTCATTGTAAAGCTAAAAATATTTTCTACATCATGGTATTTTTTTATATAATTTTTAGACATCACATTAATTAAATTATTTATGACACAATAATGATATAGTATTTACCTCATTAATAAATGATTTAAATAAATAAGATTATAATGATAAAAATATTATCCAAAACTTGTCCAATTCTGATTGGATGATTTTATTTCTAATATTAGTCATCTTATCTTCTACTTTAATGATTCTTGAACCTTTATAAACCGAATATCATTATATAATAAAATAATATTATCAAACTTTCATAAAGAGCCCCTCCTCTCCCTTATAAAAGGAGACCATTTATAACCAATTCCCCACACCTCTCAAGCCTTTTTGATCATCCAAACTCTGCCCAATTAAGCTCCCTACATCTCTATCCTCCTCCTAGAAGCCTTACCTTATCCATAAGGCCCTTCAACAAGTCCTTTGGTATAAACCAAATGGAGTTACCCAAATTAAAGGTACCAGTTTCTCTTAAATTGTTTTCTTTTATTTTACATATCCAAACCCTAAAATCTTTTTATTCCTTTATTTTGTAACAACACCAGTATCCTCAATATACTGGGATGTTTTTATGAGAAGTATTAGAACTACACTTACACACACCATCATCTAATGTATGAAGAATATAATGTTTCTGTGGAAGGAAAACTAACGCCTCATGAAATGATGATTGTTCAAATATCTCCAACTACCTATCATAGTGGCACTATGATGGAACTTTATTTATATATGATATATATTATTTTTATTTTTTCTTTATGCTTATGTAATTTCCATTCACATCATACCTCTATGGTTTCCATTATGGGTAAACGTGATGATTTCGTTTGAGGAATTGCGGACTACCATCCCCTCAAAGTGATATGACTCGTTCATACCATATGTGGTACGTATAAAGGATAGATTTAATGATATTATATATGATAAAATATTGGAATTATAATACTACTATGTATCATTATGTTTTAATTCCATTAAATATGAAATAGAAATGTAAGTAGCGTTCATGCGTACGTACGGCTTACTGTCTCCATGAACGGTGCATTTCATTTCTTAACTCTAAATGTTATGTAATATTATAAATACATGTATATTATTGATATATATGATATATATGATATCCAAATAATGAATATCATTATTTATATAATAAAACTTTTACCACATGTACAACTTGTAAATATAAGGTGTTCATTTTTTACTCAAGTACCAAATATCGACAAAATGAACATTATTAACTTAAATGATTACATAATGTTTATAACATGGTAATAAGTGACATTAAAGGAATAATAAACTTGAAAAATGGTTCTTAAGAAAGTATAAATTGACTTTAATTTATTATTTAGGAGATTAAAGAACTATCGAGTCAAGTCGGACACAAGGTAAGGGACTTCGTCTCAATCTCCTTTTATTGAGCCATATTTTTTTTTTCAATACACGACTTTCTTTTGTACGCTGTATAAACACCCTTGACTTTTCAAAGTGAATATTTTTCTACAAATCGTTTTATTAAATGACAAAAAGGAATGTTTCTTTTAACAAAAGCGGTGACAACGACCATTTCCACCGCCGCGAGTATTATTTGATCTTTGGCTTCCTAAACAAGTCGTAATTTTTTTAAAAGAAAATAAATACCATATACACTTTTATGTATTTTGGTATTAAAAATGGTTTCGATAATGGATTTGTTATGTAAATATATTTAAGTGATATATTGTGATTGAAATGTGGAAATATTTTCTTTCCTTTATATTTGTTTTATGTCTTATGATTTTATAATGGTACTTGGACATTTGACAGGTGGTTACGTGATAAACCAAATGACAGGTGGTGTCGTGAATACCAGGATGGGTGGTTACATTATAACCTCCAATGCACTGGGTATGGAATTCAGCCGTATGGCTATTACATTTAGTGATATGTGTGGAAGTCGACCGTATGGTTATTCTATTTATGTATGTTTATGTCCCAAGTTACCTGTATATGTTATGTGTTCTTTATATGGGTTTTATGGTAATATTTTGGTTACAAAAGGGTAAGTAATGATCTTTTATTCAGTGAATACTATTTACTACTTCATAAAGGTGAAAAGTATTACTTATGATAAAGTATTCATGGTTTACCTATTGTTTTGAAAAACAAATGGTTTTACTTCTTTGTGTATCCCTTACTGGGATTTTTTATTCTCATCCTAGGTTTTTGAAATGATTTTCACAGGACATAAAGTGGAATAGGGTCAAGGATGGAATCAAGGAAAAGTCATTCCGTCTAAATCATGGAACTTGAAATGACTCTTTTTCAAAGAGTCTTTATTTTATGAAAAAAATGGACACTGAGTAGAAGTGTCTACGTTGTAATATTTTTCAATGTAATAGTTATGGCCTAACTCTCTAAAACTCTAAACCTAAAAAGATCCTAAACGTGAATTATTAATTTATTTCAATATTATGTAATGTTTTAAGGTTGGGTCCTTATAGATTGGGTTAATGATATTGAATATGTTTAAAAGTGTAGGATGATAATATAATTGAAAGAAAGAGGGTTTCACTTTTTTTATGTTATAGATGCATAGGATATGGGTGTTTTTCTATAAATGTTTTTGGGTAAAAATTGTATCTAAATAATACTATAATAGGGGTGAGTTGTAGTTTAAAATCAACTATATATTTTTATCCTCCTCAAGAGATAAAAGTATCAAAATTTTAAAAAAAATGATTAGACCAAAAATAAATGTATCAGTATTATGAATAACTGATAAAACAAAAAAAATCATATTAAAAGACTAATTTTCAGTATTTCAAATTACTTAAATAGTAAACTTGTATATAGGAATTAAAAATATATTTAATATTTCAAATAATCAATGAAATACTTAGAACAATGAAAATTAAATAAATGATGAATAGAAACTAAGGAATAAATTATCTATATAGTAATTATGAACTATGAAACTAAAAATGGAGTAAAGTTTAGAAATCCAATTACTAATTAAAATAATATTATAAATACTCACTTTTAAACCAAATATAAAGGTATATTTTTAAACAATATCTAATATATCCTTGAATATAAACCTATCTAAAGGTATCTTCTTCGTAAATTCAAAATCTATACTCTATATTTCTTACCCTGGAATCCCTCAATCAAACTTATCATATTTTTTCACTAAAACACTTATTATCTTAGTTTACCCCGATAAATAACTAGTAGATCAGTTTAGCCCAATATAGTGATTGGTATATTGATGCATCTGCTACTTATATTGGTATCTCGGTACATCTGTTACTATAATCAGTAGCTTGGTTTTTCCTGCTACGTAACTGATAGCTCAGTTTAGCCTTCTAATTAACAAATATCTCAGTAACCTTCTAATTTATGGTATCTTAGTTTAAAATAAATTCAATATAAATACTAACATACTAACATGATTATCCTCAAAAATGGTTGTTTTTGGAATAAATAATTAGAAACAAAAATATTACACTAAATGGAATCATTCCAGTAATAAGAAATTCCAATGCATCAAGATTATTAAAAACTTTCAGAATGTATTTTATATATACTATTTCATTTTTTTTATTTGTATCCATTATGTGTAACTCTATTTACAATTAATCCTACAATGGTTAGATTCCACAAATATCAATGTCATTTACTATGGTATCGACTATAGCTCTTTTTTCATCTTTCAATGGACATTTATTCTTTTCATTTCTACCGATATATTGGTCTTGAGCCACTAAAATTATTTATATGAAAAAATATAAACTTTTTTATATTACAAAATTCCTTAGGTTATCTGATTTTGTTGAATTAGTTCCATTATTATTTTATTAAACTTCATGTTATTGGTATTTCATTAACTGATTTTATATATTGAAAATATCAAACATAAATCAAAAATATTAAGCTAGATCATATAGTTAATGAAGTATTATTTGGTTTTAAAAATAAATGAAGGGAATTTATTCAAAGGCACAATATAATCCTCCTTTTTATAAAACATATACACATAATGAAAAACTAAATTGAACTAAATATACTTCTTGTATAACTCTGTATATATCTTCAGATAAATATATCTTATTTTCTTCTTTTTATAAGTTCTACATTTATAAAATATATTTATATTTTTCTTCTTAAACAGATATCCCATTTAAAATCAATATCCAACATTGAAAAATATTTCACCCATGGTGGAAGAAAACATTCGCCCTTTAGATTTAAAAAATTTTTCTCTATAGGAATTTTAATTTTTCAAACATTTATCCCCCTTTTTGGTTTTTTAAAAGAAAGGAAAAAAAATATTCGTATAAATAAAAAATTATAGAAATATAATAAAAATAATTAAGTAATACATCATATATTTTTTATAAAATGATTTCATATATTGATCAGAAATATAGATGATATTATCAACATCAAATTTATATTGAGAGATTTTATTAATCAGAGTTTAGAAACATCATCATTATAAGAAATTGGAAATTTATAATACCTTAATCCTTTTTAATTAATTTATATATCACATTTTTTAGATTCAATATGTAATTTTATTTCTATACAAGATGTAATTCCAAAATGTTAAACTTCTCCTTGAATTCAGCAACATTTTCTGAAAATATGCACACTTTTACTTTGATTTGTTTATCCTGTTCTAAAAAAAATATTCTAAATAACCAATTTTTTATCATATTCTTCATATTTCTCATTTAAATTATAGAATTTTTTATTCTATTATTCCAAATATTGATTTTAAATTACCGTAAGGTCTTTCATAACTTTACTATAAGAGTAAATTCCTTCAACTTTTCTTTCAAAATATTTAAAAACATTACCAAAGTAAATTGACATGTCATGAATAATTCCATGGTCTTGATGAAGCGATATTTTATCATATCCAATGGAATTCACATATTTCACTTGATCTATAAATGACTTTGTAAAATTTTTAAAATTATGTTTACAAAGTATTGTTTCTATTCTGACTTCCTTCATCTCTTCTTTCACTTTTTATATTCAATTTACAACTATATTTGTTCTTCTAGATTCAAAACATGGACATATAATTTTTAAGCAATGTCATTATTTCACTAAACTCAAGAATCATGATAATGTATAAGTTTATTTCCCATTGAAAAATTAAAATTGTATCTATCTTCCCATAAAATGATATTTTTTTAATTAATGTAGTTGATTCTATATAAATTTAATTATTCTTCTGATTTTTGAAAAAATCAGATAATCATTGGATTATCTTGAATTATTGTGAGAAAAATCATCAATTTTTATAGGATCATTGTTAAAATCATTTATTTCATCCAAATTTGTCTGAGAGAACATGATGTGAAACTTGAGATCGAACTTAATCTATCTTCTAATGAGACACACCTAGGAATATTTTCCTCTAATGGTAAGGAAGTAACTTCAATATATGACCATACATAAGATTCTAGATGGGAAAATTATTTTATTGTTACTTTATCTGTTTTACCATCTTCTTGGACTTTAATCTATTTTTCAATATCTTTCCTAAAATCTTATACTAGAGAAACATCATTAATAATTTCATTTTGAACTATAAATGGAGAAACATATGTTTTTGAACTTATGGTTTCTTATCATAATTGTACTTTTGAAATAATTTTATTTTATTATTTTATCTATATTTGAAATATTTTCTCGAGGTGTATTCTGAGCCTGATTTAAATTTTGTGTTTTCCTGATAAATGAATGTTTTGGACTTTGCAGCTTTCAGCGCATGGGAAAGGCATGGTCAAAACCATGTGGCTTTTCCAAGTCACCATGCAGCATGCCCAGTGTTAAAAAATATTATTTTCATTATTAATTAATTAATTAATGACATTAATAATAAAGTAAGTGAAAAATAAAAACAAGAAAAAATTAAAATGAATTAAGTATCGTTTTAATATTATTATTATCATTTAAGAATATTATTATTGTGGTTAATATTTTATTAAGTTATTATGATTATTATAGTTGTTATTATGAAATTATTAATATCATTAATGTTATTATTATTATTACCATAAATTATTATAATTATCATCATTATTATTATTATTATTATTAGTTAATTTTTTTTAGGTTTGTTCTCCCTCTCTAACCCATTCCCCCCTTTTTACTAACCCCTTTCTCCCTCCTTGGTTCACAATTCCCCTCACCCCCCTTCTTCCTAGTTTTTCATGCACCCCCTATGTATTGATCCAACTCCTAGAACTGGCCCACCTACTTCTTTCTAGTGAACCACCACTGACCCTCAAGCTCACCCCACTGACCCTCCTGCTGCATCTGTTAAACCCTCCTCATGCGACCCATTTCTGGGTTCCCTCCTCCTTACATGGAACAACCCAACCGACCGACCTCCTCTATGGAAGTTGCAAACTCCGAAAACCCCACCCCTTAGCATGTGGCCTCCTCCTCACACGATATACACTAGGTAAAATTATTTTCCCCTACCATAGGGTTTCAGTCAGGGTTTATTTCGGTTTTAAGGTTCGATTTTGACATTGTTCGCCTAACCTCTTGAATAAGGGTTTGGTCTTTCCTCTTGAAGGTGTCGGTGAGGTACAGTTGTAGTTTCCTCACATTTTACATAAATTTCTTTATAAGTGATAGGTAAATCCATGTTTTATAATTATTAGATGGTTTTAATAAGTTTTCTAGGTTATTTATATGTGTTATATGGTTTAATTTTGTTTTTTGAAAAGTATTTTGGGAGTGTTTTGGCATGCGTACATGATGAAATGAGATTTTCAAAGGAAACTTGTGGACATATGTAGGTGTTTTGTTGCGTTTTTTCTTGAATGTGTTTTTATAGTTTTGTAAAATGTGTGAAATGGATTTTTAAAGACACTGGAGGTGTGAATGAGTTTGAACGTTGTTTTTTAAATAAAAATGGATTACTTTAGAAAATTATCTTTTTTTGGGCACTTTTAATGTGGTTTTTGAAATGTGTAAATTATGGGAAGTATGATTTAATGTGAAATTATTTTATGTGAGTATTTTAAAGGGGCTTGGCCATTGTAAATATTTAAATCACTACTACAAAAATGGGCAAGGGAAGCGCTACCCTTTTATCAGTGCTAAAAAAACGCCGATAAAGGGGCGCTTTTATCAGTGCTAAAAAAAGCACTGATAAAGGCCCCCTTTATCCGCACTTTTTTAGCCCTGATAAAGGCCCCCCTTTATAAGCGCTTTTTTTAGAGCTGACAAAGGGGTCCCCTTTATCAGCGCTTTTTTTAGTAGCACTGATAAAGGGGGGATTTATCAGTGATTTTTCCTACCAGTGATAAATTTTATGTTTCAAAAAAATCATGAAAATTAAATTATTGTTATATAAGTATATTTATATTGATATAAATATAATATATATTTTTAAAATATGTTTTAGATACGTATAAATAGACTATTACATTTAATATATATAAAAATTAGTGAAAATGGCTTTAAAATATTTAAAAAAATATTATTTATTAATAATTTGCTAATTATTATTGATTAAAACTTATTTAATAACAATTTGAAGACACAAAAAATCAAATCAATTAATAAAAGATCTAAAATAATTTGAAAATGTAACTCAAACTTCAAACGGACATAATATTTTATCCAGGTGTCCGTTTGAGCTCTACAGCATTTCAAATCGAAGATTGTGACGAGATCTATGTGCTAAAAACCGAAGAGAAGATTTTATCCCATATTTTCAAGGCCAAAAAACGACCAGAAGGCCTTAAAAACTGAGTTTTTGGTCGGGATGCCCCGATTTATTAACATTCAAACAAGTATAACTTATGATCCGAATATCCGTTAGGCCTATACCATATATTATATGGAAGATTGTTTCATTTTCTTCAATTTTACTGGTTGTGGAGTTGAAATAGGCTTTTGGATTATAAGTAATGATATTTTTAACATTCTATGGATTTTCAAATACACGTATATATGTATTTATTCATAAATATATGTGTGTGTCTGTGTCTGTGTCTGTTTGTGTGTGTGTTATATATATGTATTTATTTATTTATTTATTTATTTATAACCACACATAAAAAACATATTTCATAAATGTATTTAAAACTAATCTTATAAGTATATATTAATATAGAAATAAATATACAAATAAAAAATTATAACTAAATATATATATATATAAATAAATAAAAATATATATATATTAATATACAAATAAATATATATATACTAATATATGAATAAATATATTTATATTAATATGAATCTTTATCATTATATGAATAAATATAACTATATATATATATATATAAATAAATAGATATATCATTAAATAGAGAAAAAACAAAATATCTTAGTGGTAAAGGTGCATCCACAAAAGGGGCAGGTTTCGGGTTCGAGTTCGGGTGGAAGCAGAGGGGTGAGCACGTCTGAGGATGCGTGGGAAGGGCAGCGAGCGGGATACCACCTAGCACTGAAAAGGGTGGTCAAGTACTATTAAAATCTCTCCCAAAATTATATAATTCTTTTTTATTTTATTTTTTGACTTTTATCAGCACTTTTTAAAAGCACTGATAAAGGTCCCTTTTATGATTGCTAATAAAAGCGCTGATAAAAGGGATTTTATCATCACTTCTTTTAGCGCTGATAAAAGGGGCCTTTATCAGCTCTTTTCGGAGTGCTGATAAAAAGGACCCCCCCCCCATATCAGCACTGGGCTTTACAATGCTTTTTTAGCACTGTTAAATCCTGTTTTGAGCGCTGATATAGGCCGTTTTGTAGTAGTGAATTTATTATGTGACATTATTTTAATATTTCCGAATGGGTTTTATTAGTTATGTAAGTGGTGTGAAATGTATTTTCAAATGGTTTTAGTGTGTGTTTGATTTTAAAGAGAATATTTTTGAGTTTGTTTTGGGTTAAAGTCTTTTTATGCATCTTAGAAATGTTTTATTAAATTGTTTTATAGATTTATTAAATTATATGTGTATTGTGTGGTCCCTAATTTGTGGTTTTGAGTCACCGAGTCTAAGGAAACTCACATTCATGTGCATGGGTAAGTATATATATATTTTTATTTATTTATTTGTGTGGGGGGGGGGTGTTCCCCCCTTTACTTGTATAGTCATCTATGATAGTTAATATACATGTATGGGGCTAGGTGTTCCCATGTTTATATATGAAAATGCATATGTAGGTGAGTGGGGACTAGTATATGCATATACAGAATATATGTAAGGATCCCCTTGCACATGTTCATAGCCATGTAGGTGTGTGTATAGGGGCTAGGTGTCCATATATGTATGTGAAAGAGAATATTCTTAGTGGGTGAGAAGCACCTTTAAATTAGAAAGTCCTAAGAGACGAATGTTCGGTTTTATTCCACCCGGAGGTAGGTTCCCTATGCCATGATCTTTAATTAGAATTTCTATTTTTTCTTTGTTTTCTTTTAAAATTATGTCCCCTAATTTTATATGAAATTCATATGCAATATATATTTAAATATATTTATATATATTTATATATATGTGTGTGTGTGTGTGGTTTTGGTTCTTGAAAAGTTTTTTCCTAGATGTTTTTAACATGAAACATGTATTTCCAAGACATGTGTCCTTTGGATCAATTTCATTATAAAAGTGTATTAACATCTTTGATTTTCCAAAGAAATTTAAATGTAATTTAGAAAAAGGGTTTTGGTGTGAACATGGCATTAAAGGGTTATATGACCTATTTAAAAGGATTGCTTCATTGTAAGGGTGGTTTTAAGCTTATTTTAAATATGTATTACCTTTTTTGTTTAGTTAAACTTTCAAACGGTTTTCGAAACTTGAATTTTTTGGGTGTTTTTGCATTCAAAAAAGAAAATTAATCCTTAATTAAGCATGTTTGGAACTTTAAGTAGTGTTTGTGAAAAATGAAAACCCCTCTTGAGGCATTCCCCCTTGTTTTCGAAATAGATGTGTGCGTTGAATATAGGAATTTTGATATGTTCCTAGTAAAGAGGATTGTGTGTTATTGTGTGATGGAAATGGTGGGGGATATGATCATAGAGGGAGACTGGTGGTAAGAGGGTGAATGTGTTTTTGAATAAATAAAATTATATTTTCTTGTTTTTAGTTTAATTAAAACTCACCACAACTTGAAATAGAGAACATGGGAAGCTCGCGGTACCTAGGTGGGAAGACTAGGACTAGTGTTCTAGATGAAACGTCAGTGGTTTGTCCTGGTTTCATCTAGCAGGGTTGATGCTACAACACTAACTAAACACTTGTGATGATGATGGGAGACCACTAGGGTTATAGGGTTGTTCCCAACTAGTGGATTATACATGAGAATATTGGTTTTTGTGGTTTATATACCACATTTCACTGAGGTACAAGGTTCCTAGGGTCCCATTGGTTCTAGTTACCTATAGGGATTGAACATGGTGATATCTTATGACATATTGTTTGTTAAATTATTTCCATTTTTTTTCTTTAAGCGTGTCTACTTCTTTGTAAAATCCATGTTTTTAATTTGAAATCTTGGCCTTTTGTTTTGGAATGTTAATGCATGTTTGGAAACTTTTTTTAAAATATAGTGGAACTGAGGCACTTTCCATAAATATGTAAAATCATGACTTGAATTTGAAAATAAGGAAAACATTATTTTATTATTTATTATTTTGAAACCAAAATGATTGAATTTCTTATTAAAGTCAATCGAATATGGCGTTGTTGTATTTTGTCATTTCTACTAAGCATCTCAGCGCTCATGACTACTTTATCCTTTCAGTTTTAGGTTCTATTTTTGGATCATCCTTATAGTGAGCTTGTTTCTGTGTTTGGTGGTGACCCATGAGTTCACTTTGAGGTTTGTTTAGCTAGACATCTTAATTTTATTTTCCACTGCTAGTATTTACCTATTTTTCTCAATTTATATTTATTTATGTATTTATTTATTTGTATGTCGTTCAGGGTCCAAATCATTCAAAACTATTTTATTTTGGTTTCCAGCACTTGGTGTCAGCTCGTGGGGATTAGTAATGCCCTTTGAGCCATGGTGAAAACCAGGTTGGGAACCAGTTCGGATAGCGACTCGGCTTGGTTCATTATATTTCTAAACATCAATTGTATGAAAAAATTGTGGTTAAACTTTATAGGGAGGGTAAACATTAACTTCAATAGTATATACATTTAATATTCAATTTAAAATCTATGTTGAAGATATATAGGAATATTTTTCTAGAACTTATGAGGAAAACTATTTGTTTTTTCTATTGAAATGAAACTTTCAATTTAACAAAACTTATGGAATAACTTGATCCATGAAAATTACTCTTGGTAGAATCACTTAATTTATCTTTAATTTTTTCAACTTTAGGGCATAATTTTCCTTTTTTTCTATTCATTCAAATTATGTTCTATATATTCTCTTTTTGACTCAGCATTGGTTTCACTTTTCTCTTTATTTTTATTATCTTATTCATCTTTTTCTTTCATGAAACCACTATGGATATCAATAATATTCTTGATCCAATCATCTAAACTAATTTTATTTTTCAAATACTCTTCTTTCTAATGATTTTATGAATTATATTTATTTTATTTATCTTCATCAATAGAAACAAAATTATTTTTTTAGATAAACTTTCTAATTCACTTTGGGTTACTTTGTAAGAGCCTTATCAAAAGAAGAAACTTCAAAACTTATCCTCTTATAAGGTATCACACCATTTTATTCTTCTGTTTTTTAAAATGTTGTAGAAGAAACTATAAAAGAATTCCTGAAAAAAAACATTTTTTCCTTATGATTATACACTAATATTCTTCTATAAATTATCTCATCATTGATTAGGATTTTTTGTATTTTTTGATATGTTTATATTCCACATTTTATTTCTTCATAAATTTCACTAAGACCTAATTCAAAATTCTCCCATACAGTAATATTTTAATTATAAATGCACCATTTTTTATATTTTCATTGTCTAAAAAAATAAACTTATCCAAATTCATATTTCTGAATTTCATGAGTCAATCTAGTAAATAAACATCCTGAATTTTAATTATTTATTTGTTAAATCTTCTCAGTAAAGGAAATAAAAATACCCATTGAAACACAATACATACTTCTAGATTTTGGTGTACAGTATTATAAGCTTTTTTTATTAATTATGAAAAGATTATTTTTATAATCTGATTTTAAGAAAGTTCTACATAATTCAAGAATATTATGATAAATAAAGAGTAACTTTACCTCAAATATAATTTCTAGTAGATTAGAAAACTTCTCTAGAACCTATTAAAACATTCAAACTAAAAGAAAATACAAACTTTATTGACTACTTCCATTGTAAAATTAGTTGAACCTAAAATTATCTTATCAAAGAAGGTTCCATATAAGTTTTTAAATAAAGTTTGAGTTCTTTTTTAAATAAATACAATTTTTTTAAATCTTTCTAGAAATTAATCAATAATTAATCCCCCAAAATAAAAAAATAATAAGTGAAATGTAATAAGAAAACATAAAAGTAAAAAAGTTATATAAATGTAAATAAGAAATATCCGGGTGCATTGGTGATAGGAATTGATCTAGTGATTTATAAAATTAAAATATCTTTATAATTATTTTTTGGATAGATAGACCTTTGTGGATATAGGGGAATTAACAAATTATATCTTTTGAACCCAACCATGAGTAGATCATTTATTCTTATAATAAGAATGTGCTGATGATATAAATTATTTTTAAGGATTGAATTATGTTAAGAGAATAACTTCTATTCCAATGTCATCCTTGTTTTAACTGAGTAAAAAATGGTTCATTACTGGGAAGATAATATATTTGTATATATATTGAAATTATAATATTTTTACTTCTTATTTTGGATGTATTTCTGATGGGTATTATCTATCTAAAAATTTTATCAAACTTCTTCTAGTAGTAAAATTAATCAGAATATTTTTAAGCTTTCAATATACAACTTAACTTTTATAATTTCTAACTTATCTTGAAAAAAATTCAAATTTTTAGAATTTTAGAATTTCTATTTTAGATTATCTAATTTAGGATCATAAATTACTATAACTTTTAATTTTCTTCTCAGATCAGAACAAGTTTTAGTAACATTATCTTTTGACTTTTCTAATTATAGAATGTGTTTTCCATTTTCCTCTGTTATCTTATTAAGCTTATCTTTAACTTTATTAAATCATAATTTTATTTCATCATATTCCCCATTTATCTTAATATAATTCTTATACATCTTCTGAAATATATTTTACTATTCAGAAATATAACTTTTAAATCTTTAAAATTTTCTAGATATTATTAGTTATTTTAACTTGAATAATTCTCATCATCACTTTCAATTTCATTATTTAAAGCACAAAATAATCTAGAATCTAAAGATATATCTATGAGTGATTAAATAGTAGTTCTTTCCATGACACATTTTTATAATTTTGGAATATTAGTATAGAATCTAGTGATTTTTATACTATCATAACTTTATTTAGATGAAATTTATAAAGTAATATCACTTTCACTAGAACTCCATGTGTCCATAGAAATTAATTTTTTCCTTAGTTATATTCTTGAAATACATTATAGAAGATTTACTTTCCTTCTTTTTCATATCAGGTAATTCAAGTCAAATGTTTCCTTGTTTTTTCATACATAACAGATAGGATATAAAGTATCACTTTTTTCATTCCTTTCATTAGGATAATTTCATCTGAAATTTTTTTTGTTTGAATATACTTCTTGATAGTTTTTAAAGTTAACCATCAGTTTCTCCCATTAAATTTCTTCAAAACAATTTCTATAATTATACATAGATGATCTAATTTTAAAATTTATGGTATTTTAGGTTTTGGTAGTTGTAAAATCAACCCTATTTTTCTTTCACTCTTTTTAAGAATCTCCCTTTAAGTTAATTTCATACCGAATAAAAGTAATAATTAATTCATATATAATTAACTTGGTAATATTCTTTTTACCATCAATTTTAGTTGAATTATATTCTCATTTTTTAGGTTTGATATTAATAACTTTCTCAACAAATTGATCATCACATAATTCCTTCCCATCAAAGGACTATAAACTATTTATAATTTTTATAAATCTCTAATTCATATGAGAAACTATTTCTTGAAAAATAAAATAAAATTATTAATAGGATAATCCTAAAATATCTATTTTTGTTTAAATAAATTTTAAATATTCAATATTTGTCACTTCTAATTTATTTTTTATTCCACATATAGTTCAGCAAAAAGAAATTTGGTTATATTTTATTTGTATAGAACATAGAAGAGTATTTATTACTATAAAATTCAACTAAAAGTAATTTTTATATCACTTTTAAAATTATAAACTTATTTTTATATAACTCTATACTTTCTGTCAAACATAAGAAAATTTTAATCCCATGTGTTGATAGCATAAGTTTCCATTCTATCTCTCCAGTACTCATAGTAATATCAAAAAAATGGTGTTATATTTGGATTAATATTATAAATATATCCAATATGTAAATGCTCCATATTTAAAAAATATATTCTCTACACATTTCTAGTTTCAATGAAACTTAAATATGAAAAACTTATTGTTTCTAAAAAACATGAAATATGAATATCAAGTTCAGTTTATAATGATGGAATCAGATATGATACCAAATGTAGCATTGAAATTGTATGGAAATAATACTACAAGAGTTGAGGTGAGTTATAGTTTAAAATAAACTATATATATTCATCCTCTTCAAGTGATAAAATATTTATAATTATTAAAATCCAATCGTACCAAAAAAATGCATCGGTATTATGAACGATTGAAAAAACCTAAAAAAATAAAATCAGAGTAAAAGATTAAATCTTGGTATTTCATATTAATAAAATACTGAACATGCACAACATAATTAAAACTATATTCAGTATTATAAACTACTAATGAAATAATTATTATTATATAAATTAAAAAATGTATTACAAAAACTGAAGTAGAAATTAAATACATAGTAATTCGGAATTAAGAAACTAAACAATGAGTGATGGTTAGAAAGCTAAGTACTCATTTAAAAGGATATTATAAAAAATTACTTTAAAAACAATGTGAAATTTAAATTTTTTAAATCTTATCTGAGTTATACTAAATTTAAAACCTATCAAAATTTATCTACTTCATAAATTCATAAGCAATACTTTTTCCTCCTTACCCTATAATCCCTCAATCATACCAATCAGAATTTCCCCTCTATAAAAAAGGGTAGCTCAGTTTACCACACTAGTTAAATAGTATCTACGTTTACCCCACTACTACAATGACCAATATTTTGGTGCTTGCACTTCTAATATTGATATCTTGATACACCCGCTAATGAAACAGGTATATTGTTTGATCCTTCTACTTAACTGGTAGCTCGATATACCACTAAGAAACTTGTAGTTTGGTTTAAAACAAATATAATAGAAATAAAAATATAATTACAATTATATCCTCAAATAATGGTGGTTATTATAATAAATAACAAAAAATAAAAATATTACACTAAAATAAAGAGTTCAAGTATTAAGAAATTACAATGCTTCAAGACTACCAGAAACGTTCAAAATGATCTCATATCTATACTATTGTACTTTTTATTCTTATAGTCTATGAAGTGAAGATATATATATAATTAATTTTTTAATGGTTTTATTATGAAGATATTGGTGTAAGTTAAAATAGTATCATAAGAATTTCTCTATTCATATTCTGATAGACTTAGATTAATCCATATCTACGGATATATTAGTTCAACATCGCTACAGTTCATTATATTAAAAACTTTAAACATTTAGTTATTATAAAATTCATTATGTTTTATAATGTTCATAAATCATTTCTATTTGTATTTCATTAAAAATAAAGTTATTAGTATTTCAATAAATGGTTTTATATATTTAAAACATCAAAGGTAAGGAAAAAAACTTAATTAAGATAATAAAGTTAATGAAGTGTTTCATGGTTTTAAAAATGATTGGAGTGAAGTGATTAAAATACTCAACAAAAGTAACCATAGTATTCTCTTTATATATAAAGGATATAGATAATGGTAGTATCTTAATCCAGGGTGTGTTTTTTATAGGTAATTCTTAACTTTAATGATGTTAGAAAGACTAAAGGGTCACATTAGCCTATGATATTTGTAGAATGATTTATGAGGAGTTGATTTGGGACATTGGTCATTGTAGTGTGTGGTTTCTGTAATTTATAAAATGGTTTTTGAAAATGATTGGTGTGATAATGGGTAATTTTAATTGGTTTTCTATTCATTGATCTCATTAATGGTTAATGTTAGGGATTTCATGTGGGATATATTGTTTTATGGAAAATTATTGAGGTCAATTTACCCTTAAACATTCCAAGTTGTATATTTTAGTATTTCATATATATATATATATATATTATCACTTTACATGTATACCTTTTGTTTCCACTTGGTTGGGTTTCTATTTGATATACTAGATTATATGTCTTATTATTCTATAAGTAAACTATGTGTTTCTTATTAGAAAATATATTATGTGTTTCCATTTAGTGAGTTCTTTCTCCTTTTCATTTAAAGAGTTTATTATATGTTTTTATTAAACATGTATTTCTTAAATGGATACATGGTTTCTTTATTGATTTATGGAAAGATTAGTGTTAAAGTGGCCCAGTATACACACTTACCATATATATTCCTTATATTTATTTCGGTGTTAAAGGGACGTGATATATGGTTTAATATGGTAGATGATATAGAATTTTTATATAGATGGGTTTTGTAATTTCCATGATATGAATCGAAGTATATATGGATCCTACTTATGGTGCTGGAGTTATAATTATATACAATTAGTATAACTATTCCTTGTTTTTTATGAGGATTTTTTATTACTCTATAGTTTATATTAGGTGTTCTTTATAATTTTATCCCTATTAAGTATTTTTTTTATCTAATATATTATTATAAATTTAAAATAAATAACACATGAAATCACCTAATTCTATGCACTTATGGGAGTTTTGATCCCTTGTTTGTCCCTATTGGGTTATTATACACACACCTTGAAAGTGAACTTCGATACACATATTGATTTGTCTATGTTATTATAGGTATTATTAGGTATTATGAGACGTTTTCTTGAATATAGAACCATATATTAAAGTATCAGAGTGTCAAATCATGAATCCACAAGGTAGTGGAGTGGGAATGGGAAATATTGGCAACAGACATTTTCAGAAATAAAGCCACAGCCTGTTTCATTTTTATTTTTATAGATTATGACTATTGATTTTATTTTTTATATTAAATTATATTATGTATTATCTATATTAATATGGATAATTTTTTATTTTATTTTCTTATATTAAGAATTTGGGACCCCAACTAGAGGGTTCAATATCTTTTGTTTAGAAGATAGGGTATTCAAAGAATTATTAGTCCATTCATGATTTTTATTAGAATCCAGTAATGAATTTGGGTGGATCTAAACTCGGTAAATTAATTCCCTAAAGATATATATAAATCCTCGATGATATTTTTCAACCCCAGAGGTTGAGAAAAATACCAACATCTTGTGGATCTATATTCTAGTTCAAAAAATGATTTTGGATGGGTAATTAAAAAGTATTATTAGAGAAGTTTTGGTTTTAGGATAGAGTTCATTAGATGTTAATATAGGGTTTCAAAACATTGGAGTTAGATTATATATATTCCTAGATGAAATAGTTTTAGTGGAAAAATATACTAGTAGGGATGTTTAGGTATTTAGTTGAGGAACTATAAATATGAGTGATTTTTGAGTTGGAATATTCCATGTATGGAACTGGATTCATTAATGGTAGTATATATTGTTATTTTTGCATTCAAATAATATAAAATAATTTAAAATTCAAAAATAATTTTATTAATTTTATTTCTAAACACTTTATTAGTGGTGAATTAACAAATTATGGTCACTCATATCCATATTTTATTGTTATTAATTTTTTTCTAATAGAAGATGTGTTTATATATTTTTATTTAAACCTTAATATTTAAAAATTACGTAAAATATGTTTTTGTATTTTAAATTTTTAGAAAATGATTTTTTTAATGAAATATTTTAAATAATGAAGAATATGGGAATGTAATTAAATTATGGAAATGATAAAAAAATTAATAAATTGGGAAATTTTATCTGAAAATTGGATTTATATTATGTGATTTTTTTAAAAAAATTGGGGGTTAAAAGTAAGTTTGGGACAAAATTTTGAAATAAAGGCTCAATTTAAATAAATAATTGTATGATAATTTTTTAGTATATGTTTTAGATGATTTTTTATACTGCAGATGTTTTATATATATGATTTTTGTTATTTGTAAGGCGTGTGGTAATTGATTCTTATAGTGGGAATCCCTTAAGGGGGATTATAACAGTGAAATGATGATTTGAGAATGAGACTCTTTATGGTGGGAAAAAAATTTCTAGTCTAGTGTATTGATTATATAATGTGTATTTTTGGGGAAAATAATTTTGTAAGTTACTTTTTAATGATATACATAAATACCATTTAGATTTATTTTTTTATGTTTATTAATTTTAGGCTTATGTGAATTTGGTGGAAAATTGGAAATTTTCATTTAAATTGGGTAATTAAATCGATAAAATTCATCTATGTTTGAATTTTTGGATGTTGATTGAGATTAAGATCATATGGTGTATTTAAATGGGATAATATAAATTTTTTAATATTAAAATATTTTATTAAATTATAAATGGATATATTTTTTTTTTCAAAAAACTAAATTTTTTAAAGGTGGTTTCAAAATCTGCCAAGTTCCTAGTATGGTCCTATCAGGTAACCAATAGAGAAAAACGGTATTTAACATTTTCTACTGACTGTCTAGTTGGGGGGTCTCCCATCAGTACCCCAATTATCCACTAGTTGGTTGGTGAAGGACCACTTATTTCTCAGTGATGCCTAGTCTCATTTTAAAAAAAAGAAATATAAAACTTTTGGGGATATTAAATTTAATGGTCATCATTTTGGGTTCTTCATCCAAACTAAATAATAATGTATAGGAACACATATCCTCCTCTAGTTCCTAATCCTTTCTTCCGACTATGATCTAGGTGGTTTTGGTTGGATTTGGTTTACTAAATCAATGTAAATATAACCTCATTCTTCTTTTTTCCTCTTAAAATTTATTCTTCTCTAATTTTTATTTAATGAATTAGGGATTTTTTTTGGATTTCACTATAGCATGGTGATATACATCATTGAAATGTTGGAATTCACTCATGATGTATAAAGGAGGCTACATATAGTAAATTCATATGTTTATAATTGTTTTTTTTAGTTATGTTAACTATGGAATTTTTAATGGATTTAAATTATTTTAGGTTTAATTGATCATTATTTTGGTAATGGGATTTAGTAGTTTTTCCTATATAAGTTCTATGATTTCTATGAGATTTTTATGTGTACATTTTAGCTTAGTATTTATGTTTTTTTTAAACTTGGTTAAAAATTTTGAGGAATCCACCTGATTATTTCTGAATTACAGTTTTCTCTTCACCTAATTACTTAAGTATGTGGCCTAATATATCATAACTATTTTCATTGGAATTTTTTATGATTTTTCTTATTATTTTTTCCTAAATTATAATAAAATTAATATATGTATCTTTAAAAAATAAAATTAATAATCTGTAAATGATGGGTTTTAGTAAGTTAATTTACATATTAAATTTAATTGTTAATTGTGGTATTGTTACAAAAATATGTTCAAAAAATATTATAATGTATTTTATTATTAATATTTGATATAATTTTTTCATATGATTTGTTTAATTTATTAATAAATCCAATATTGTTATTATTCATATTTGAATCCTCAATTCAAACCCTAAATTAATTACTTTAATGAAGTTTTATCTTCTTATTTATATGTTCTAGTTACCTTGTATATCTTTGATTTCTTATTTTATTAATCACAAGATTTATGATTGGATCTTGTGGTAATTTTTTTAACTTTTTATTACTCATTATAAACTTGTGTTCTAGATTTATTATTATATTTTAATGATTAAACCACTTTTTCCCATTAATAACCTAAATTAATTACAATTCAATAATGGAATTTAATCTTTTTTAATATATTGTATTAGTATTGATGTAAAAGTTAAGTTATTTAAAATATAAACGGATTGTTTTGTCACTTGATAATGGTAGTATTTCTCTTTAATGGATTAACATTTTAATAAAAATTATTTAATATGATAAAAAAATTCTTTGGGCATGGGTTACCTGGGTAATAAATAGTAAAGGGGTGAGTGGTATAGAATGTTATCATATAGGTGATGGATATCTAACAAAAATCTAATATTCATATGATGATTTTAGGTTTATATTGTAGTTTCTGATATATATATATTTCATATGGTATGAAATATTGGGATCAAAGGCATATCAAATTCCATGGTCTATATAAATAATTATGTACTGGCTATGGTATATCATATGGTATGATATAATGATATTGTATCACTATAACCACAAACAATAACCATGTCATATTTTATTATTTAGGTAAATCACATGAATTTTGATATGATTAAATTATATTATATGATTAATAAGGCACTTCAAAATTAAGTGTTAATGTTCAAGTAATCTTCTCGTAAATCATTCATCGAGCATGAACATTTTATATGATGAGACTTGTGGAGAAATAGATGCATTTATATGAAAAATGCATGAACACTCATCCAATTTTTTATAAAGTGTTTGTAAATGGTCGGAATTACTGAAAAGTTTTATAATGTTTGAGTAAATTACATAGATGTTTCATGCATACCCAAAAGACTATATATAGTGGATGAATTCCATGAAGAGTGTTCAAATTTCTATGCTCTTCTAGGGGATTCTCGCTATCAATGATATCTCATTCTTCACCTTTTTTCACCTAAGGTACTATCATATCATGGTTGGGAGTATGAGAATACCTAAGCATCGATTGATTCAAATCAATCTTTGGATACACCTAAGTGGGAAGAGTATGTTAAATATTCCTATTTATATTCATAATGAAAATGGTTTTATCAAAAACAACTTCTAACAATAGTAAATGGTATATAGTTTCTTCATTTATATTTATATGGAATCTGATTCATTGCACAGTGATCTTGGTGTTTGAGGTTTCTATTGACTTATGTTGCATTGAATAAGTGTTATTCGATAAATAGAAACCATTTAGTGGTATCATACCCTTTCCATGATTTACCGTTCTTGAAATCATATATAAAATTAAGAAATGTGTATATCATTTTATATTTCGTATTTGATTTCTTAAAATATGATTTAAATTTTCTCATGTGGTTAGTCATATGATATATGATAACATATGTTGTGATATGGTTTCCTAATATGATATGTTATGTTGTAGTAGGTGATCTATTCGGAATATTTTAATTTCCAATATATTGTAACATATGATGTAATGTGACATAGTCAAAGATATCACCAAATTGCATGCTTCCTAAGAGAGCATCATATTATACATGTGATATCGGGTATATCATAAAATAGGAATCTGCCAGTTACTGAAAGCGATATCACAACCTTAGAATTTCTATAATAAAATATTATGGATAATAGGGGTATCCATGGTTTAAAATATATCATATATCATCAAATAAAAAATATAATAATTTTTTAATTTTTAAAATTTCAATTATGAATTACATTATATAATTTATAAATTTTTTAAAAATTATAGAAAATTTATTTTGATATATTTATTTAATTTATTATTTTTTACATAATTAATTAATTATAAATTATTTATAATTAATTAATGAATTTTTTATAAAAAAATTTAAATCAATATCCATAATATCAATTATTAATATTAAATACATTTTTGTGTTGTGTGGCATTGAAAGGACCAGTCAAGATCTGTATAATCACCGAGAGGGGGTGAATCCATGATCAAATATTTTTATGTTTTTCTTCTTTAGGAATAACAATCACCACTTATTAGTTATAATTTAGTCTACTGAAAAATAAGAAAAAACACATTAATAGGAATATATTTAAAAGGTTTTCTAATTAATAATAGTAGCTAGTCATTGTCATTGTTAAAAATATTCCAAGAAAACATAACCAATAGAAAAAATCCCTTTGTGGTTTATAAAAAGTGGGGAAAATCCATCACTTTTGTAGCACTATATTCCTTTAATAGTTCATGATTTCCTCGCATAGATTAAATGATATAAATAAATTTCAATAATAAAACGAACATTCACCAACTTACTTCACTATATTGTCACTGTGTTTGTTAAACATTCTTCACATTTTTCTTCCTACAAGTTATTCTTCGTCCTTTTAACTTTCTTACATAGTAGCAAGAAAGAACTTTTGTATCTACTTATTTGTCTAAAAAAAATTATCTATTGAAATTTTTCTGGTACCCTTGATCATATATATTCAGTCTAATTAATAGCTTTTCTAGTTTCTTCATCACTTTACTCATCTGATACAATTTGGTTGGGATCCTATGTCTAATACCACTTCATATGGTGCTACTATGTCTGATTCTTCAACATAATATTTCTCAATCTCTTCAATAAGTACAACACTTCAACAAAAAATCAAATAGTATCAATAACTTAATCAATGTTTTCTTAGTTCACTTTCTCCCCTTTAAAGTGTCACTATTTATCTAAAAATTAAGGGAGGAGTTTGAACTTCAAATTAAAATTTCTCACTCATAGTTTCCCACCATAAAACCACAGTGTAAATAGCTATCAAAATTCCTCCTAAATACTTTCCAAAAATTTAGTATTAAAATTATTCAAATCACCCTAAAATCTTAGATAGAATCATAATTATTTCTTCATGATTATTGGAGCATTGAATGACCAACCCAACATCACCACATTTAATTTCTTTACAAAAACCTTAATCTAATTCATCTTTATAGTAACCTATTCATATAAAACTTATTTGTTTGATGAACTCATGACCATTTATTTGGTAATCTCAATCATATGATCTCACGACCATTATTCACTTGGAATATTCTATCTGATTCCTTCTTTAAAATTTATTTCATCTTAAGGTTTCATTAAAATTACTATATCTAATGATATTTATATGTTTCTTCTATCTATATAATTTATTAGAATAAATATGTTTGATCATTTGAAAGACTATGTCTGATTAACTTCAAAAACATTCTTCTATTTTATGGTATTTTAATGATTCCTTTGTCCAGATCACTCTGAGTTATTCTATTGGATTGCTCTATTAGATTCCTATACTCAGAAAATGTTGGGTGTCTCTACATGAAAACCTTTGTATACTTCCTTCACTTGTAAACATATGTCCTATACCACAACCAACTCTTTTCTGATTGATAACTTTACAATTTTCATCTGATAGACACCATACATCTCTCTATCCAAAATAACTTTATTTGAAACATCTAAGTTTCTTCATATAAAACTTCTTTAATCTTTCTTCCATTCGGCACTTCCATAACCCTTCTTTGTTAAAGGATTTTATAGACATTCTTTGTCTGGATCCCATTGTTCCACCAAATTCCATCAACTTCTTCCTTTGAAAAAAACTTAGCTAGGATCATGAATATCTTTTTATAAACATGACATTTGTTATTTTGAAAAACAAAGAATCGTTTCCATATTTTTTGTTTGAATATCTCTATATGATGGAACTATAAAAAAATTGGATAAATATTTAGTTCCACACTTCATGTGATCAATTTAGTCCATTGGAATCCATTTAATCAATAGGATCTATTGGACTTCATTCATTATACATCTTCCATTTACATTTTTAAGGGAGGATCAACATTTTTAAGTGATTTATTTTTAAAAAAATACAACACTTAAGAAATATTTCTTCCTTTATAAATAGCTTCTTCTTAAAATAAAAACTCAAGGCTTCTTCGTCTCAATAATCTAACCCTTTTGATTTTGTTTTCAACCAAGAAACATAAATCACTAAAACTTCTAAATTAAAACAATGGATTGATATCCAAAAATTCTTAGACTACATGAGTAAAATTAGTATGGGAAACTAGAATAATTGAAAAACAATATTGTTCTTTTGATAAAGAAGTGATTATAAAACTTTTTATACATCTTTATGAACTCAAAACTTTATTATAAAAAGTATACTTCAATAATTTCATACATCTAGTTTGATAAATTGTTAAAATAGTTCACACTTTCTGAAATCATAGATTACCCATTTTAGAAACTACCACTAAATATATTCTCTCCCTTAAAAGGTAAATCACATACCAATGGATAGATATATGTTATATATTTCTCCCCCTTTTTAAAAACTATCTAAAGAAAAGATGAGAGTGGGGATGGATGTACAATACCATATCCTTTAAGGTAGTGAGGTTGAATGACTATAATCAATCTCATCTTTGAAAATTTTTCATTCATCAAAAATTTTGTGAAGATATTAGCTACTTTATTCATTATAGAAATAAATTACAACTTTAGTTCACTTATTACCACATTATCTTTGATAGAGCAATGTTCATAGATTTGGAATGATTTTTTGTATTCTTATTAATATTGGTATCACCTTTATTAGTACAACCCAAGATGAGGGGAAACTTCATATCAACCAATAAATCTAAAAACTACATCCCCATTCATATTAACTATGTTGTAGCCTGAGTGGAAGATATATACTCATCTTTTCTAGTGTTAAGAATAACTGATTTCTATTTATTTGTATTATAGCTTATAGAACTTTATTCCAAAAAGAAAACTCCACCAGATGTGGATCTTCTACCATCGATACATCCTACCCAATCTGTATCTATGTAACAAAACATATCAATCTTTCATGTACTTTCATATTTTAACCAAAAATAAATTATTCCTTTAATATATAAAATAATTAATTTTCTTTCCATAATATGGGACTATTTTTGTGAACTTTATACCAAATAAAAATAGTAACTTCATACAATAAATTTTTCCTTGAAGTTTTGAGATATAAAAAGATTCTAATCAACATCCTAAACTCCTTGGGATTAACCACCTTTATTATACAATATTTAGATAACTATGTTCCCATTGAAATGGTTGTGTAAATGGGATTTTAATCTTCTATGACAAATCTCATAAAGAGTTCCTTGTAATAATTATTTTGTGAAAGGAAAATGTAGATTTTCATATGATATATTTATAATACAATAAATTATTTCATTTATCCTAGCATGGACATTTAAAATAACTTCATGATCTCCTCAATAATAATTTCATGAATTTATTCATCATTCCCTACAAATATTAAATAATAATCATAACAAATTACAATGAGGAAAATCTCATGATTTTCTTTAATGTATAGTTTATTTTCAACTCTTCCTTTTTTGAAATTTAATTTCTTCAAGAAAGTCTATAACTTAGAATACCAACCTCATGGGGCTTGTTTCAACCCATATAAATATTTCTTAAACTTACACACATATTTTTCATTTTTACCCAGCATAAATCCACATAGTTTATCAATATATAAATCTTCCTCCATATCACTATTGATAAAATCAAACTTGAAATCCATTATAAATATATTATATATATATATTAGAAATAAAAGGAAAGATTTTGATGGTTTTAAGTCTTTCTACCATGGAAAATGTCTCGTAAAAATTAATTTCTTAAACATATTACCAGTGTTTACAAACCAATCTTTCCTTTTTTATCACTTCACCCTTTTTATTCAACTTATTCAAGAACACCCACTTTATTATAATCACTTTTTTATCTTTTCTATTGGTTTTAGTTCCCATATATAATTTTTCTCAATATAATCTAGTTATTCATTCAGGGAATCAATCCATTATTGATGATCTAAAGCTTCTTAAACATCTCTTACCTCAATATGTGAATAAAAAGAGGTATGTAAAATTATACTCAATGTCCTTTTGGTTTGAACATATTTTCCTTGATATCCAATGATATTTTGAATCACCACATTCCTTCTCAGCCTAGGATGATATGAATGTAATTTTACCTCATCAATTGAAATGGTTGAATAAACATATTCAACTTGTATAGGTACAACATAATAAATTATATCAGAATATTTTTATTTTTTTTAACAGTAACAACTTCATCTTAAATTTCTCAAATATCTTCATCTGATTGTGAATTTTTTTATCAGAATACTTAAACATTTTTACAATTATATATTCCATAATATTTCTAGTTTTCTTATTATAAAACATTTAACATTTAATATTAGGTGTGTATCCAAGGATAATAAATTTAAGAGATATTTAATCAAACTTACAAATATTTTTATCATTTACTTTGATCATACAGGGACTGAAAAACACCATTAGGTATTTCAATATTGGGGTTTTTTTATAGTACATATTTTATAGAGTCATATTATAGTTTTTCATATAAAAAATTGATTCCATATTTTCAACATGCCTTAAATATCTTTACTCTAAAATAAATAAAGCATCATGATCAATCAATATAGTTTGAGTCATCTCAACTAAAATTATGTTCTTTCTTCCATTAAAACCATTTTTAGGGTGTTTATGGTTCACTAAGTTCATGAAGAATTCTATTCCTTTTAGCATAATATTTAAACTTAAAAAAAATTATTAAGAACCATTATTAGTTTGAACCTTCTTTACGGAATAGCCAAATTACATTTCATCACATATCTTGAAATTCTTAAACAACTTGAGAACCTCTGATTTAAGTTTCAAAAATATAATACATGTAAAATAAGTAAAATCATCCATAAATGAAATAAATTACTCATCTAATTTTTTCAATTTATTTATCATGCGCTCATATATGTTATAATGAATAAAATATAAGGGATGATTTGAATGTATTCCAACATTATTATATACTAAATTTGTAATATTTCATTTCTAACATATTGAAAAACACCAATCTCTTCTTCTTATCATGTCAAGAATATCAAAAATACTTTCTCAGTGGGTTATATTTCTCATATTCTTCTAGCACATATATCCAATCCTCTATGCCATAAACGGTTTTCTTAAATAATTCTTAAATAGCATGATCCCTCAGCATCTATAACTTGAAACAAGTTTCCCTTAGTTCATTGTAATGCTATCAAACATTCTCATATTAAATAAATTTAACAAAAATATATCTCTTATAAAAAACTTTGTTTCCTTTATGAAAAAATTTGTAAAACACATATCAACTTATGTTTAAATAGATCAAAAATAAGGCATTTTTGAATTTCAATCTTTCTTTTCCATTAATATAATATCCAATGCCTTTGATTTTGAGTGACTCATCAATTCTAAAATCATTGTTTCTTATTTATAATCATATTAATTATTTTAAAAACTTCAAATCTATGGTTGTATGTGAAGAACATCCTCTATCCGATATTCAAGTTCATTCTCCTTTTTTGTATTTATGAGAAGTTTTAACCACTAAGGCCTTCTATTTTCCTTTTTATTATATCACATGTGGCTTTTTATATTTTTCATATTAACATTGTTAAATTTTTTATCATAACAAGACATAATTTAGCATGATTTTTAGGTTGACCACATATTTCATAAATAGTTTCCAAAGGTTAAAATCCATTTTCAGTTTTCAAATTAAATTTTTCAGGTTGTCTTATGTGAGTGGGTTTAATCCCCCACAAAAATTTCCTAGAGTACCACCTAGATTCAATATAGCATTCATGATTGAACTACAAAATTTTCATTATCCACAATACTAGTAATATGCATTGAAATCATATTTTCCTATGTAATCTACATTCTTTTTGGAACTATTTATCTATTTTCTATCATCTATCTGATTATCAACCCTAGAACTCTTTTTTTAACCAATGTTTTTATAGCCTTCAGACATCTACTTCTTTATCATAGTCTTCTTATCATCTTTAATAGAGTTTCCAATTGTACTATTTTTTTCTACAAACATCAATTCCTTAAAAATTTCATAATTTTTTAACTCTATTATTTTAGATTCATATATAGTAATATTGAAAATATTATTCTTCTAAATATTTTAAACATTATTTTTAAACTATAAGGATGATATTTTTTGATATTTATTAGGTTTTCACTTCTTATAACTTTCACCAACTTCAGAAACTGATTTGTGGAAGTTTTTTATTTCTCACTCAGCTTCATAAATATTCTATTGAATAAGATAAAATTGATTATCCTTACCCATTATATTCTCTTCAATATTGATGTTGAGGTTTTCATCTTAATTAGGTAACTTCTCTAGATCATTAATCACTTTTAACAATATCGATTTTTCTTCAAGAACTGATTCTATATTGTTTTCTGATAGATATTCTTTCTTTGAATTCTTATTCTCTCTTTCAAGTTTAATAATAATTAAGAGACATTATCCCTATTATATTTTATATATAAAAACCACATGATTTTACTTTTTGTCTTTACCAAAGATTTTATTTTCATCACGTGTAATTTTCTCATCTTTCAATTTTATAATAAGAAACTTCTTAGTAGTGTCAACACTATACTTTTTATCTTCAACTTCATAATCACTATCTTCCTCAGATTTGTACAAAAAGTTTCTTTTCTTATATTTAAAGAAATTATTATACTTTCATTTTTAAAATTGGTATAATTTTTTAGTCTTCTTCTTTAGATATATTCTTTACTTTTATCTTCATTAGTGTTATCTTTATCTTACTTTATCATCACTTTTTATGAAATATCCAATGCCACTACAAATATATAAATTAAATGATAAATTCCTTTATACTTACATGTTCCACTTTTCACATTTATATAAAATAATTAAATTAATTCATTAAATTTTTTATTTACTTCATCTTACATATTAGAGCCACTGAATTATTCATCATAAACTTTTTTATAATTTTCTAGATTGGAATCTTTGAAATAGATTTATTGATCAACATTTTCCTTTCTCATGACCACTTTTTATAGTATCATTGAATATGTGAATATAATTTTATAAAGATCACTTAGAGAGAGATTTTAAGGATCTCTATATTTTAATGATGATACCTTTGTCTCAAAATTATTAGGAAAAATTCTTAAGATCATTTAAAACATAGACAAATCTTCAAAAATATTATCAAAACATATTATAGTGATTTTAATGTCGTTAACCCTTATAAATAAGTCATTAATAGATTCATTATCACCCATTTTAAGATCTTAATACTTCAATCATAAGATATGTAACTATTATTTCTTCACTTTTGTATTTCCTTGATAAATAATCAATAAATTATCCTAGATGACTTTATTTTTTCTAATTACTTCAACCCATAGAAACTCATTTTCAAAGGGTGAGGAAAATATAAAATTTATAGATCTCCATAATTCTATAAATTATTCTTGTCTAAACCTATTAAAGGAGTACCATTAGTAGGAGTAGGGAAACCATATATATATTCTTTAAGAACTTCATAAGAAATGGATAAAAGAGAGGGTAGAATTATACCCTTCCAAATATTATGGTTCTTTCCATCAAATATTGGGGTTCTCTTACTATTAACTAAGTTCTGAACATCCACGACATCCTTCCTTTTCTTCAAAATTCACACAATAATGATTCTATGAAAAAACTCATCCTCTAATACCAATTAAAAGAACTATTTAGGATCTATGTGATCACTGAGAGGGGGTGAATTAGTGATCAATTGTTTTCATGATTTACTACTTTAAGAACATCCTTCCCCTCCAAGTAGTGAGAAATAGCTCTATTAGAAAACAATAAACAATAATTCCCAAAGGAATACAAGTATTTACAAGTTTCACTACACATTAAGAGTATCTATTACATTTCATGATTTGGATATAATATAATATCAAAAAACCACTAGAAAAATTCCTTTGGTGGTTTACAGTATACAGAGAATATCTATCACTTACATAGAATTATATCCCCTCAACAGTGTATATATTCCTCATATTGATAATTTGATAAAAAAATTAACAAAAAAAAGAATCATAATCATCAGGCTATAATATGTTTTCATTATGTTTCATTAACCTTCTTCACACTTTCCATCTGAAAATTTTGTATTCTTCCTCTTCACTTTATTATATAGCAATGATCAAGAACTTTTGTATCTATATATTTTTATAAACATATTCTATGGATAACCTATGTACGGTACCCCTTATCAGATATCCAAAGTGTAAGGGCTCAGACCTCTCCAGTCCATTCCTTTGAGAAAATCTGGTGTTTGACATGTTCTAGGAGGTCAAGGTGACGTATTCCCAATATAGTTCAAAATTTTGAGTTCTGTGAATAGTGTTTCCAACTGTTGATAAGTCATCTATCGATAAGTGCTACAGTGTTTCCATCTATTGGTAGGTAATCTATTAGTAGGAGCTATAGTGTTTTTAGTTGACCATAGGTTATCTATCGGTAGGTGCTACAGTGTTTTCAATTGTAGGTAGTCCATCTATCGGTATGTGCTTAAGTGCTTCCATTTGTCAATAGTTCATATATCATTAGGTTCTACAATGTTTCCAGCAGTTGGTAGGTAATCTATTGGTAGGTGTAAAGTGTTTCCATCTGTCTACAATTTCACCCCTTTGACGTTATCTTTGTCGTAATATGCATTCAAAGCCTTGTTTTAAGGGATTTAAGTATAATTAGAATCCCATAATCCTATTTTAATATTAATAAGTATTTTGGTGCTTTTACTTAGTCAAACTACGTAGTCTTGACATATCCTCTTTTATTGGAGAATCTAAACCATATATAAACCACTACTCTGTTTAGATTTTCAAAAGGCTGAGATACCTTCCACCATTTTATTGCTTCTTTTATTTCCCAGGTATGAGACACAAGAACCTTATGTCCCATAGGAGTCGTGTGATCAAACTATAATCCTTGGATCATGTTCCCCTTAAATATTTTCCTACTGCATGCGTACCCCCTGTTTTGCTGAAACCAGGAAGTGTAAATATTTCTTCGATATAAAGTATGCTCTATTGTTTTCTTCTGGGTTCCTTGATTTTCTTCTTCCCATTTTTCATTTCCATGTGATGTAATGTGATCTCTATGTTTATAATGTAGATTTCCTGATTGTCGGTTGGTACGATGGTGTCATGGCATACTCGGGTGGATGCAGTTGTTACAGAAGAGGTGATCGTGATCCACTGTGTTAGATAGTTCTCATGTAAATAATGTTGAAAACCTTTTGAGGTAGGGGATTCATGGATTCTCTATTTTATTTATATATATTTGTAGAGTTAGAATAATTTATCCACTAGATCACAATGAAATTGATGTAATAAATATGTGAACCAAATTAAAGAATTTGTATCGATTGTATGTTGTTTCTTTATACCCAGAAAATGGTTTGCCTCTTGATTTTCTAGATAGTGTGATATATATGCTTTATTTTTTTATCATTTAATTCTAGATGGAATTTGGTAAAGGTTGTAAAACCAGTATTAATTGTAATTTTATTGCCGATATAAATAAAGAGGCATGTTAATGAATCTGGTTATTGTTGTTGTGATTTGATGATAATCAAATGGATGCAGTTATGCATGTTTAATTTAATCATTTATTAAATATGGAATAATTAATTATTTTTGTGATTAATATAATTCCCTATAGAGTTTTGAGATACCCTCTTGGTTTTAAATTCCATGTGCCTTATGCCTTAGAGCTATGAGTGCTCGTTGTGTGTGAAGGTTGAATGCCTTATTTAGGGCCAAGAGCCTAATTTCAATGTGGTTTGTTTATTATTTCTTATGTTTTGGTGTGAGCCTGGGATAGATGAGCCTGTAAGGATGTTGTGGTATGTGGGGGTAGGTAGACCTAGTGGTGGTGCTGGAAGCAATTGACATCTGGAGTGGCGAGATGCACTGGGTTATGCATGTGGGTGTCGGGGAGGAAATCAGGGATAATGGAACAGGTTGAAGCTGGGATTACCTATCAACGTGAAAGTGGTTTCTAGTTGAATCTATTGTCTATTTATCTGCTTTATTTTCCCCACTACGTTATGTAGATGGTCTTTATTACCCTCCTTCCAAAATAGATGAAGACCAGTAGGGTATTCCATGTGCTTTTTAGTTTTGTATTCTTGAGTATGGATAGGTTTATGCTCCTTCTATTAGTGGAAAAGACTCGATGGGTAGTTCACCTACTCACCATGTTAATCCCCTTGTGTTTTGTATCTTAAGATGTTTTCCTAGAATACATAGAAATATAGAAATATGGAATGTTTTTATTTTGTTAATAAAAAAATGAATAATTTTTTAAACCATGGGGGTTGGAGCTTGCTGGGATGCAATGCTGAGGTTGTCTTTCTTAGAAGATGTGGACTCGATTTGGTTATTATTGGAGGGAATAGATCTTTTTTGAAATGTTAATGTTATGTCATGTGAAATTGATAATAGTTAATTAATGTTTAAAAAATTAATTAAAATAAAGTTAAATTGATGAAAACGGATAAAGTAACTTAATATAACTCTTTAAATGGTTGTGTTCTTTTAGGATACCTAGTCTTAGCAGTGGAAGTAGGGAGTCCGAGAGACGTTATCTATATATGAGTCTAAGACTATGTTATTCCCATAGCGTGGTTGTGAGATATATTATATTCTATAATTTTTGAGTTTTTGTATGCTACTCTACTCTGTCGGTTAGGTAAACTGATACCATAGGGATTCTGATCACTTGGGGGTGTTTTCCCCTACATCCTCGTGGATGGATGGATAGCTGACTACCACTTTGACCCTGCTCTCTTCTATTGGTAGTTAGTTTTGATGGTATAAATGGTTGTTAGTTTTCTCCATATATGTTTGTGGAGGCCAATAATTTCTTATCGTTATTTCACACACATGTATCCTGGATATAGTTTCTTAATGGATACAATAGGTATGGAGTGTATCAGTTTTGGTGGTTTGAGGATCCTTACTTAGTGTATGGGTTGAAATGGATTGAGGTATAATACTATATGTATGATATACTTTATACGGGTTGTGGAGGATCCTGTAAACAACCAAATTACTTTTGGGTATGTGGATATGGTATTTTTTGTTGCACGAGGTGCATGTTGTGGTGCTTCACCCAAGTGTCTTCAAGCTAGCCTTTTTGGAGAGAGATTCTCAAGATGTGCGACATTGGGGGAAAGTAAAAAACCAGTGGGGAAGTGGTAGTAGGGTACCCTTGATATTCATTATTATATTATATACTCTTCTATTTGATACCTTGTGAGAGTATCCATAGTGAGGCTGGGAACATAGTATACATGTTTAAGTGATAAGTTAGTTTCACTTGTTGTTCACTCTATTTATCATGTTTTCTTTACTTTTGTACAATAGGCTCTAGGGAGGATCCTACTTAGTATACTTTTATACTCACCTTACATTATATTAACTATTTTTCAAGTTACTTGGATGAGGTTGGATATTTGGTTGTTTAATACTAGCTCGAGGTTTTGTGTGAGCTATTTAGGCTTCGTGGTCACTTTCATTTTACTTTCTTTTGTTAATTATAGTTTTTACTTTTAGATGTAGTATTCTTTGCATGAAATTACATTTGTGTACCTTGGTTTCTTTTATATTTTATTATTATAGGTATTTGGTTGGTTTTTATCTTATCTCTCTCTTCGTCATGTTTTCTCTTATAGGGAAATGCCTCCCATATGTGTGTCTGTTATACCCTCGGTGCTAGTCGACAACCCTAGGACTACTAATGAGGGACTCAAGTGTTATTATGTCTCTTCTCACATTGTTTTCCCTTTAGGGGTACACTTTATGGGGAGGGGGTCGTGATAGAGTGGTATTACGGGGCTGGTTGAGGGATGGGATGGAATTTAGAGTTAGGCACAGGTGAGGTTTCATGGATTGGAAGGGAACGGTGTTAGTCAAGTTTAGAAATCATTGTAAACATGGGAGACCAGCTGAGACATGGGTATATAGGTCCCCCTGTGATTTTATGCATGGACCTTTAAGTTTATAGTGGATATTAAACTAAGTGATGCTAGTTGTAGGGTAGACACCTAGGAAAGGATCATGCATCATTATTCTTTATACTTATGTTTAAATAGGAAAAACTTGGGATAGGTTATCCTAAAATGAATAAAATAAAAAAATTAATTAATGTTATATTATTCAATATTCTAGGTTTAGGAGAACTAACTGTTTCTCCTTTTGCAGGTATGGCTGCAGGTCAACATCCTCATCATGTTTTCACAGAATATGTTAAACGGGTTGTTCCAAACAATTGTTGTAGATTAGAGGTTAAAGACAATAACACTTGTAGGAGGACACTCTGATATTTTTAGTGACAATTTTTGTATAATTATAAAGGATCTATTTCAAATTCATACATGTAAGACTGATTATAGGAGGTTGAGATAGCTTTCAGTTTGATCCATGCTCATAAGGAGAACTGGGTATCTTTGGTTGTGACAATGTTGTGTGTAGCAGCAAGGAAGTGGTGGTTATTATTCCTTGAAGATCACTAGGAGTTATAGGTCTCATGGGAGGAGTTATGAGACTAGTTCAGAGTCGAGTTTATTTTTTCAAAAGCAAAGGGGCCAGTCGCCAGGAGATGCTTACCCATTGACGGGGGAGCTCTAGTGTGCGAGAGTTTGGAATTAGTTTTATGAAACTTTTGTGACATGCTTCAGACCTATTTTAAAATGAGGAGGCTAGGGTGAGGAATTTATAGGAGTATTTTTATCCATATATCCAATCCTAGGTCTCCCATTTTATTCTAAAGACATATATTGAGGTGCTAGAGAGGGAATATTTCATCGAGATCACATTAGCTAGAACTGGATCAACATGAGAGTGGAGTCATCATGATTCCTCACAAAGTAGATATGTGTTCCAAGGTTCCTGATTTATAGGGGATAAGAGTTTTTGTTCGGTCTGAGGTAGGTCCCTGCCCTTAATGTATTGTTCCTATGCAAACAATAGCTCTCCGAACTATACTAAGGGATCTAGGAATTTTTTATTATGAAGACAGAGTTCATTAGTAGTGAGAGTGCGTGGCCTTTTTGAGTAGTCATCATGCATCAAATGTTCTGCTTTAGGTTCCTCCATTAAATAAATTCCATCCTAGGCAGAAGTAGCTGGTTGAACTAGTTTTAGATCAGCAGAGAGAAGATGGGGTAAGTAGAGGATATCCCTTGGATTCTCTTTACCCTTAGATAGTAGAGTGCGGCCATGTAGGTGGTCATCATCATGGTCAGGGAGGCCATGGATCTAGTCATGGTAAATATAATGTATTAGTTTTTTCAGTGTCAGGTGATCTATATATCATTCAAGGTACCATTTTATTATTTTATACTTGGGTGTATGCCTTATTTTATTCAGTATAGAAAAACTCCTTCATATCACCTTCCCTAGTCCATGCCTTGGGATATGAGGTAGAGAGGATTTCAGTGCCCTTAGTGTTAACTACACTTGTTGTAGGTCTATTTGACTTACATAAAGTATATAGAGACAGTGAGCTAGTGTTGGGGCAGCACCGATCTTGGGGAGATTTCCTATTTTTATGAATATAACTGTATGATTTCATCCTAGGAATATATTAGTTGTATTCAGTGCAAGCTACCATGATTTTTTTTGGAGGTTGGTGGTGTTCTTCGATGATAATAGAGAACTGGTAATGTTTGTTGGTGAGTGAGACCCTATGATGGGTCAGAGGGGTGTTCCTTCTTTGTCATCCTTGATGGCTGATCTAATGTTTAGTTCCTCATACTTTCAGTATTCGGTGTTTCCTTGGGTCATGGAAGAGTACCCCAATGTCTTTCTATAAGAAGTTGTAGCGTTACCCCCTTGAAAGGTCATCGAGTTTGAGATCCAGATACAGTCAGGCATGTCTCCTATCATGATGTATCCATATAGGATGATGCCTTCTATGTTTCTAGAGTTGCGTATATAGCTATATTTTATGTTATAGTTTGGTTTTGTTCAACCAAGTGTGTCACTATGGGGTGCACCATTTTTGTTCATAAAGATGGTTTAGAGCAGTTTTTGGTTGTATATCGATTATCTTAACTTAAAAAAATGACAGTGAATAATAACTATCTTATTATATGGATTTATGATTTATTCAATCAAATGAAGGGTGAAAGTTGGTTCTCAAAGATTCATTTGTAGTCAAGATATCATCATATGCGAGTGAAGGATAAATATATTCTGAAGATTAACTTTTGTTGTTGTCATGGGAATTATGAGTTCATTGTGAAGTTTTTTTATGTGATGAATGATCTAGTTGTGTTCATGGGGTTGATGAAATCTTTGTTTCTTGAGTTATTGGATAATTTCATGGTGGTTTTCATTGATTAAAACCTTGTGTACTCCGCATTTTAGGAGGACCATGCAGAGCATCTGTGTGCTGTTTTGGAAGTTTTTCGTCAGTAGCATTTGTTTAGAAAGTTATTGAAGAGTGATTTTTGGGATTGAGATGTCTGTTTATTAGGGAATTTTTTATCCCAGTAGTGATTAGATATGGATTTGTAAAAGATATAAGTAGTTGTGTCTTGGGAATTCCCCAATATAGTGGCAGATGGGAAAAGTTTCCTTGGTCCTGTAGACTATTATAGTAGGTTCGTATCTGATTTCTCTCTGGTTGCAACTCCTCTAACAACATTGACTAGAAAGTATCAGACATTAATGTGGACTAATCGGTTTTAATAATCTTTCAATCAAATGAAGGAGAAGTTGGCCAGTGCTATGTTTCTTTTTTTTTTGTCAGTAGAAAAAGTTTAGTTTTATGTTTTCTATGATGTTTGTGTCTGGGGTTAGGTTGTGTTCTAATGTAGTAGAGATTAGTTTTTTCTTATGGGTCTTAGCTATTCCGTCTCCATGAATTTAACTATTCCACCCATGATCTCAAGTTGGTAGTTGTGGTTTTTTCCTTGAAGTTTTGGAGACATTACCTCATTAGAGAGAATTTTGTGGTCTTCCCTAATCATAAGATCATAAATTATATTTTCTCCTAGTGTTACTTGAACTTGAGATAACATCGATGTATGGAGTTATTATAGGATGATGACATAGAAATATCATATACATCTGTTTAGGGGAATTTTTTTATCGATGCACTAAAAAGTAAGATGTGTACTGATGTCATGCATGAATCAAGTGATTCCAGGAGAGTAATGGAATAACTTTCAGTATTTCATCTTGATATAGGATATGTTGGGGTAGAGGTTGTCTTTTTTAGATGATGGTGTAGTTATATCAGGTACAGTAGGTAGAAGATTCCCAGTTGGGGGATCTTGAGGTGGAGGTCTGTAGAGACTGAGTTATTTATGGTGAGGCTCCTAAAGGTTGGTCTAAGGATGAACAACATAGGTGTTTTTTTAGGTTGGGATTTTCATTCCTTTGACGATGTGTGATATGGTTCTTAGAGAGTTCCACAGTTCTCCCTTAGTGGTAAATCGTAGCATAAAAAAGATGTACTGAGATTTAAAGAGTCATTTTTGGTGTTTTGGGTTGAATCGTGTTGTTGCGGAGTTTGTATCTTGATGTTTGGTCTTCCAGAAGGTGAATATCGAGCATCATGTTCCCGGTGGTTTTCTTCTACTATTATATGTTCATTAGTGGAAGTGGGAGGACATATCGGTGTCCTTTGTTACCTCTTTACCTCAGGCTTAGGGATGATATGACGCTATATGGGTGGTAGTGTATCATTTGATGAAATCATCCCACTTCATATTATAAAGGAGTCGAGATCAATGGAGGTTTTTTCAAGTAAATGTCTAGAGGAGCTGGTGATACTCTACAGAGTCCCAAGGATGATCATTTCTGATCGAGATCCTCATTTTACATTCAGAGTGTTTAGAGGTCTCCAGCATTCCTTTTGTTATCAGCTATGACTTCGCACTGCTTTTCATCTACACACAAATGGTCAAATATAGTGGACTATCTAGACTCTTGAATACATGTTTTGCTCATGTGCCTTGGATTTCAAAGGTTCATGGATGAGGCACTTAACCTTGGTAGAGTTCTCTTACAATAATATTTTTCACTCCACCATCGGTATGGCATCGTTTGAAGTCTTGTATCATTAGCCTTTTAGTTCTTCATTGTGCTGGACTGAGGTTGGAGAGTCATCGATTCTCGGGATGGAACTGGTACAGAACATGACAGGGATTTTTCAGGTGATTCATGAGAGGATGAATGTAGTGTAGGATCACCAAAAATACCATGTCAATCATAAGAGTATACCTCTGTAGTTTGATATTTTGGATCACGTGTTTTTGAATGTGACTCCCCATCATGGGAAGTGAAGGTTTGGTCATGAGAGTAAGATTTCTCCCTATTTTGTTGGACCTTTCAAAGTTTTGGCTTGTGTTTGAGTCATGGCGTATTGGGTAGAACTTCCCCTGTAGATGAGCAGGATACACGATGTTTTTCACATGTTGTATCTCAACAGTTATCTTCATGATGGATCTCACATCATCAATTGGAGAGATATTGACATTAATGATGATGTTCCCTTCGAGGAGCAGCCTGTAGAGATCCAGGACTGCAATGAGAAGGTGTTGGGTAGGTGTGAAATTCCATTGGTTTGTGTCTTGTGGTAGAATTGTGATATAGTGGAGAGTACTTGGGAACATGAGTTGCAGATACGTGTTCAGTACCTCAAGTTGTTCTATTTTTATCTATTCTCTTGTAATTTTGTTCCTTTGGTGTTTGTCAACCCATTCCATTTATGAGATGTATTTCTCTTATTTCTTGTTGTGGCTTTCTAACTTTTGAGAGGTATCTCCTCCAAGAAAGTGTTTAGGAGCTGGTTTTGGTTATCATGTGGTTTCACATTGTTATTTTTATGAAGAGTTTGATCTCCTATGGTGGCGATATCCTTGAGAGGTATCTCATGGAGTGGATGTTCCGAGGACCCCTTTTCTATTTCCTCTCTTGGTTGGTTTTAAATTCTTGAGGATGATAATATTTTGAGAGGTATCTGATGTAATGGATCGGACCTCTGTGGTCCATTCCTTTGTGAAAATTTGGTGTTTTTTGGGTGTTCTGGGAGGTTAAGGTGACTTATTCCCAACACTTAGAAAAATTTCCAATTCTATGAATAGTTTTTCCAGTCATTGGTAGTTCATCTAATGGTAGGTTCTATAGTGTTTCCAACTATTAGTAGGTGCTACAGTGTTTCCTGTTTTCAATAGGTATTCTATTGGTAGGTGTTATAGTTTTTTCAACTATCCATAGGTCATATATCGGTAAGTGTTGTATTGTTTTCAGTTGTCATTATGTCATATAATGGTAGGTGTTATAGTTTTTCCATCTGTCGGTAGGTCATCTATTGGTAAGTTCTATAGTTTTTCCTACCATCGGTAGGTGTACAGTGTTTCCAACTTCCTACAGTTTCACCCCCTTCACATTATCTTTGATATAAAATGAATTCAAACCTTTTTTTGATGTATTTAAGGCTAATTCAAATCCAATAACTCCTATCTAAATATTCCTAAGTTTTTGTGTTCCTTTACTTGGTCAAACTGCATAGTCTTGACAGATCCACTTTTAATGTAAAATCTAAACTGTATCTAAACTACTACTCTGTTTATATTTTCAAAAGGATGAGATACCTTCCTCCTTGTTATTCCTTATTTTTTTTCCCTGGTATGAGATTACATAACCTTTATTCCCATATGAGTCATGTGATCAAACTATAATCCTTGTATCGTGTTCCCCTTGGATTTTTTCCTACTACATGAGCACCCCCTGTTTTGGTGCAACCAGGAAGTGTCGATCTTTCTTCGATATAAGGTATTTTATACCAACGTCTTTGGGGTTCCTTGATTTTTTTCCTCCTATTTATTTTTTCCATGTGATGTCATGTGATCTCCATGTTTCTAATAGAGATTTATTGGTTTTTGGTTGGTATGGTGATGTTGCAACATCCTTAGGTGGATGCATACATTTGGGGAGAGGTGATCATGATCCACTATGTTAGACTATTCTCATGTACAGAACGTTGGAAACCTTTTGAGGTAGGGGATTCATGGATCCTATATTTTATTTATGTTTATTCTTAGATTTATCCTGATTTATCCACTCAATCAAAATGAAATTGACATAATAAATATTTTAACCGGATTAAATAATTGAAATCGATCGTATTTTGTTGCTTTATACTATGAAAAAGGTTTGCCTCTTGATTTGTTAGATAGTTTGATAGCTATGATTTCTTTGTTAGCATGTCTTTTTAGATGTAATTTGGTAAAGAACGTAAAGATAAGATTAATTATAAATCGATTGACTACAAAAATAAAGAGGCATGTTAATGAATTTGGTGTTTGTTGTTGTGGTTTGATGATAATCAGATGGATGTAGTCATGCATGTTTAATTGAATTAGTTAATTAATTATGTAATAAATAATTGGTTATGCAATAAATATAATTTCATGTAGGGTTATGAGTTACCCTCTTTCTTGTAAAGGCCAATCACCTTATGCTTTGGAGTTGTGAATGCTTGTTGTGTGTAAAGGTTGAAATCCTTGTTTAGGTCCAAGATCCTGGTTACTATGTTGTTTGTTTCCTACTACTTGTATTGTGGTGTGAGCCTATGATAGCTGAGCATGGAAGGCTGTTGTGGTATGTGGGGGAAATAAGGCCCAATGGTGTGGGTGGTAGTAGTTTATGCATGTTTGGAAACTATTTTTAAAATATAGTGGAACAGAAGCACTTTCCTTAAATATGTAAACTCATGACTTGAATTTGAAAAAAAGGAAAAACAATATTTTTTATGTCTTATTTTCAAACTAAAATTATTTCATTTCTTATTAAAGTCAATTGAAAATGGTGTTTTTGTATTTTAGTATTCCTACTGAGCATCTCTACGCTCACGCCTACTTTATACTTTCAGTTTTAGGTTTATTTTTGGATCATTCTTGCAATGAATATGTTTCCATGTTTGGTGGTGACCCATGAGGTCACTTTGAGGTATGTTTATCTAGGCATGTTTGTTTTATTTTCCACCTCTAGTATTTACCATTTTTTCTAAGTTTAGATTTATTTATTTGTTTATTTATTTAATTATTTTTATGACATTCATGGTCCAAATCATTCACAACTATTTTATTTTGGTACCTGGCACTAGGTGTTAGCCTGTGGGGATCAAGAACGCCCTTTGGGCCATAGTGCAAAATAGGTTGGGCACTAGTTCAAATAGTGACTCGGCTTGATTCGTGACATTTCTAAACATCAATTGTATAAACAATTAGTGGTCAAACTTTATAAAAATGGTAAACATTAACTTCATTAGTATTTACATATAATATTCAATGTAAAATTTATGATAATGATATAGAGGAATATTTTTCTAAAACTTATGAGGAAAAGTCTTTGTTTTTTCCATTGAAATCAAACTTCCACTTTAACAGAACTTCTGGAATAACATACTCTATGAAAATTAATCTTGGTAGAATCACTTTAGTTATCTGTAATTTTTTTATATTTAGGACATAATTTTCCTTTTTCATATATTCATCCAAATTATGTTCTATATATTCTCTTTTTGACTCATCGTTGGTTTCAATTTTCTCTTTATATTTCTTATCTTATTCATCTTTTTCTTCCAATAAACCACTATGGATATCAATCATCTTCTTGATCTAATCATCTAAACTAATTTTATTCTCCAAATGTTCTTCTTTATGATAATTTTAAGAATTATATTTCTTTTATCTATCTTTATCTATAGAAAAAAAAATTAGAGAAAATTTCTCATTCACTTTGGGTTACTTTGTAAGAGCCTTATCAGAAGAAGAAAATTCCAAATCTATCCTCTTAGAAGGTATCACAAAATTTTCTTCTTCTAATTCTTAAAATGTTTTATAAGAAACTATAAAAGAATTCTTGAAAAAAAACTTTTTCCTTATAATCATACACCATTATTATTCGATAAATCATCTCATCATTGATTAGGTTTTCCTTTTTATTTTTGGATATTCTTCATAATCCACATTTTGTTTCTTCAAAAATTTCAATAAGGCCTAATTCAAAAGTCTACCATATAGTAATATTATTACCATAAATGCACCATTTTTTATATTTTCAATGTATGAAAAAATAAACTTATCAAAATTTATATTTCTAAATTTCATGATTCAATTTAGTAAATAAACATCCTGAATTTTAATTATGTCCTTATTAACTCTTCTTAGAAAAAGAAATAAAAATATCCATTGAAACATAATCCATACTTCTATATTTAGGTGTACAGTATTATGAACTTGTTTTATTAATTATGAAATATTATTTTTAGAATATGATTTTAATAAATTTCAACATAATTCAAGAATCTTATGATAAATAAAGAAGATATTTACCTCAAATAGAATTTCCAGTAGTTTAAAAAACTTCTCTAGAGTCTATGAAAACTTTCAAACTAAAAGAAAAATCAAACATGATTGACTACTTCCATTGTAAACATAGTTGAACCTAAAATTATCTTATAAAATCTGGTTCCATATACGTTTTGAAATAAAGTTTTATTTCTTTGGGAAATAAATAAATTTTTTTTAAAGCTTTCTAGAAATTAATCTGTAATTAATGCCCCTAAATAAAAAATAATAAGTGAAATATAATAAGAAAACATAAAAGTAACAAAGTTAAATAAATTTAAATAATAAATACTAGGGTGCACTAATGCTAGTAATTGATCTAGTTATTCATAAAATTAAAATATCTTTATAATTATTTTCTGTGTAGATAAACCTTTGTGGCTCTATATGAATTAACAAATTATATATTTAGAACCAAAACATGAGTAGATCATTTATTCTTGTAATAAGAATGTATTGATGATATAAAGTTTTTTTTAGGATTGAATTATGTTAAGAGAATAACTTCTATTATAATGTCCTATTTGTTTTAATTGAGTACAAAAAGGTTCATTACTGGGATGATTATATATTTTTATATAGATTAAAATTATAATAGTTTTACTTCCAATTTTGGATGTATTTATGATAGGTCTTATCTATCTAAAAATTTTATAAAACTTCTTCTAATAGTAAACCTAATCAGAATACTTTTAAGCTATCAATATACAACTTAACTTTTAAAATTTCTTAATTATCTTGAAAAAAAGTCGAATTTTTAGAATTTTTTAATTTCTATTTCAGATTATCTAATTTAGATTCATAAAATACTATAACTCTGAATTTTCCTCTCAGATCAATACTTGTTTTAGTAACTTTATCTTTTGAAATTTCTAATTCTAAAATATGTTTTCCATTTTCCTCTATTATCTCAGTTATCTTATCTTTAAATTTATTAAATCATTCATATTTTTCATTATATTTCCCTTTTATCTCAATATACTTCTTATACATCTTCTAAAATATAGTTTACCATTCATAAATATAACTTTTATATCTTCAAAATTTTCTATATATCATTCTTCATTTTAACTTGAATAATTCTCATCATCGCTTTCAATTTCATTATTTAAAGCATAAAATAATTTGGAATCTCAAGATAGATCTGTTAGTGCTTAAATAGATATTCTTCCAATGACACATTTTTTTGATTTTAGAATATTAGTATAGAAACTATTGATTTTTCTACTATCATAACATTATTTAGATGAAATTTATAAACTAGTATCACTTTCACTAGAACTCCATGTGTCCATAGATTTTAATTTTTTCCTTAATTATCTTATTTAAATACTTTATAGAATATTTAATTTTTTCTTTTTCATATCAGGTAATTCGGGTCTAATGCTTCCTTGTTTTTTGCATACAAAACATATAGGCTCTGAAGTATCACTTTTGTCATTCCTTTCAATAGGATGATTTCATCTGCAATTTTTTTATTTGAATATACTTATTGATAGGTTTGAAAGTTCACTATTAGTGGATCACATTCAATTTCTTCAAAAAAAATTCTATAATTATTCATGGATGATTTAATTTTAAAATTTATGGTATTTGAGGTTTTGGTAGTTTTAAAATAAACCCTATTTTTCTTTCACTCTTTTTTAGCATCTCTCTTTAAGTGAATTTCAAACCGCATAAAAGTAATAATTAATTCATCTATAATTAACTTGGTAATATTAATTTTATCATCAATTTTAGTTTAATTATGTTCCTACTCTTTAGGTTTGATATTAATAACTTTCTCAACCAAATGATCATCAAATAATTCTTTATCATGAAGGTATTGTAAACTATTTATAATTTTTATAAATATCTGGATAATTTGAGAAACTATTTTTAGAGAAATAAAATAAAATAATTAATAGTCTAATATTAAAATATCTCTTTTTTAAGAACTTTTAAAAATACCAAAAAATTTACTTCTAATTTATTTTATATTCCACATATAGTTCAGAAGAATAAATTTGGTTATATTTTCTTTGTTCGAAACATAGAAGAGTATTTATTACTGTAAAAATAAACTAAAATTAATTTTTTATATCTCTACTAAAATTATAAACTTATTTTTATATAACTCTATAATCTCTGGTAAACATAAGAAAATTTTTATCCCATGTGTTGATAATATAATTTTTCATTCTATCTCTCCCGTACTCAAAGTAGTTTTACAAAAAAAATGGTGTTCTATTTGGATTAATATTATCAATATTCCAATATATAAAACTTTCATATTTAAAAAATATTCTCTATACATTTTTAGGTTCATGGAATATTAAATATGAAAAACTGATTGTTTCTAAAAAACATGAAATATGAATATCAAGTTCATTTTATAATGATGGAACCAGATATGATACCAAATATAGCATTGAAATTGTATGGAAATAATACTACAATAGTTACGGTGATTTATAGTTTAAAATAAACTATATATGTTCATCCTCTTCAAGTGATAAAATTTTTAGAATTATTAAAATCCAATTGTCCCAAAAAAATGTATCTGTATTATAAACCACTGAAAAAACACACCAAAATAAAATCAGATTAAAATATTAAGTATTGGTATTTCATATTACAAAAATAATAAACATGCACAACATAATTAAAAATCTATTAATTATTATAAACACCAAAAAAATAATTAGAATTATATAAATTAAAAAAAAATTATTTACAAAAACTGAAGTATAAATTACGTAAACAGTAATTTGTAATTGGGAAACTAAACAATGAGTGATGGTTAGAAAGCTAAGTACTCATTTAAAATAATATTATAAAAAATTACTTTAAAACCAAAGTGGAAGTTAAATTTTTAAATTTGATCTGAGTTATCCTCAACTGTAAACCTATCAAAAATTATCTACTTTATAAATTCATAAGAAATGCTTTTTCGTTCTTACCCCATAATCCATCAATCATTCCAATCATAATTCCCCTCCTATAAAAAATGGTAGCTAAGTTCACCACACTATTTAACTTGTTTCTCTGTTTACCCCACTACTACAATGACCAATAGCTTGGTGATTCCACTACTAATATTGATAGCTCAGTACACCCACTAATGAAATGGGTAGATTCTTTTATCTTTTGACTTAACTGGTAGCTCGATATACCACTAAGAAACATGTATATTGATTTAAAACAAATATAATATAAATACAAATATAATTACAATTATATCCTCAAACAAAGTTGGGTATTATAAGAAATGATCAAAAAGAAAAATATTACACTAAAATAAAGAACTCAAGTATTAATAAATTACAATTCTTCAATACTACCAGAAACATTCAAAATGATCTCATATATATACTATTGTACTTTTTATTCTTATAGTCTATGAGGTGAAGATCTATATATAATTAATCCTTTAATGGGTGTATTATGAAAATATTGGTGTCAGTTACGATAGTATCATAACAATTTCTCTATTCATATTCCAATGGACTTAGATTATTCCATATCTACTAATATATTGGTTCAATACTACTACAGTTCAAAAATATAAAAAACATTAAAATTTTAGTTAATATAAAATTAATTAGTTTATATAATGTTCATAAATCAATTCCTTTGGAATTTCATTAAAAATAAAGGTATCAGTATTTCATTAAATGGTTTTATATATTTAAAACATCAAAGGTAAAGAAAAAAAAACTTAATTAAGATAATAAAGTTAATGAATTGTTTCATGGTTTTCAAAATGATTTAATTAAAGTGATTAAAATACTCAAAAAAAAGTAACCATGGTATTCTCCTTATATATGACGGGTTTAGGGAATGGTAGTATCTTAAGCCTGGGTGTGTGTTTTCTATGTAATTATTAACTTTAATGATGTTATAAAGACTAAAGGATCACATTATATTATGATATTTGTAGAATGATTTATGTGGAGTTGATTTGGGACATTAGTCATTGTAGTGTGTGGTTTTTGTGATTTATGAAATGGTTTTCGAAAATTATTGGTGTGATAATGGGTAAGTTTAATTGGTTTTTTAGTCATTGATCTCATTAATGGTTAATGGTAGTGATTTCATGTGGGATATATTGTTTAATGGGAAATTATTGAGGCTTATTTACCATTAAAAATACTAAATTTTATTTTTTAGTATTTCAAATTGATATATTTTGTATTATCACTTAACATGTATACCTTTTTTTTCACTTGGTTGGGTTTCTATTTGATATTCTAGATTATATGTTTTATTATTCTATAAGTAAACTATGGGTTTATTATTAGAACATATAATATGTGTTTCCATTTGGTGATTTCTTTATCTTTTTTATTTAAAGAGTTTATTATATTTTTTTATTAAACAAGTATTTTTTTAATGGATACTTGGTTTCTTTATTGATTTATGGAAATCTTAGTGTTAAAGTGTCCCAGTATACACACTTACCATATATATATTCCTTATATTTATTTTTTGTTAAAGGGACCTGATATATGGTTTAATATGGTAGATGATATAGAATTTTTGTATATATGGGCTGTTAAATTTCCATTCTTTTAATCGAAGTATGTATGGATCCTACATGTGGTGGAATGTGATCTCCATGTTTCTAATGGATATTTATTGGTTTTTGGTTGGTATGGTTGTGTTAAAATGTCCTTGGGTGGATGCTTCCATTGGGCGAGAGGTGATCGTGATCAACTATGTTAGAATATTCTCATGTAAAGAATGCTGGAAACCATTTGAGGTAGGGGATTCATGGATCCTCAATTTTATTTATGTGTATTCATAGAGTTATCAGGATTTATCCAGTGGATCAAAATTAAATTGACACAATAAATATTTTAATCGGATTAAATAATTGGTATCGATCATATTTTGTTTCTTTATATTGTGAAAATGGTTTACCTCATGATTTGTTAGATAGTTTGATAGTTATTATTTCTTTGTTTATCAAGTCTTTCTTGATGGAATTTGGTAAAGAACGTAAATCCGGGATTAATTTTAAATCGATTGTCTATAGAAATAATGAGGCATGTTAATGAATCCGGTTGTTGTTTTTGTGATTTTATTATAATAAAATGGATGTAGTTGTGCATGTTTAATTGAATAAGTTAATTAAATATAGAATAAAATTTGGTTGTTCAATAAAGATAATGTCGTGTAGGTTTATGAGTTACCCTCTTTCTTGTAATGGACAAGAACCTTATGTTTTGGAGATATGAGTGCTCATTGTATGAGAAGGTTGGAAGCCTTGTTTAGGGCCAAGATCCTAGTTTCTATGTTATTTTTATCCTACTACTTGTATTGTGGTGTGAGCCTATGTTTGTGACATATATTATATTCTATACTTTTTCTATTTTTATACGCTACTCTACCATTTTGGTAAGGGAAACTGATGCCCTGAGGATTTTGAGCCCTGGTGGTGTTTTCCCCAATATTCCAGAGGTAGGATGGATGGATAACTACCCCTTTTGGCCCCTCTCTCTTCTCTTGGTAGTTACTTGTGCTGAAATGCAAAGTGGTTAGTTTTCCCCATATATGTGTGTAGAAAGATGTAATGGTTTGTGGTTATTTCAAACACTTATATCCTGGATATAGTTTCCTAATGGATACTATTTTTTTGATGTGTATTGGATATGGTGTCTTGAGGATCCTTACTCAGTGTATGGGATGAAATGGCTTGAGATATAATACCTGATGTATGATATAAGTTTTATGGGTTGTAGTGGCTCTCATAAACTACCTTTTTACTTTTGGGTACATGGATGTGGTGGTTTATGTTTCATGAGGTGCATGTTGTGGTGCTTCACCCAATTATCTTCAGGCTAGCCTTTTTGGAGAGAGATGGTCAGGACGTGCAACATTGGGGAAAAGTGGAAAAGAAGTGGGGATGTGTTAGTGGGGTACCCTTGATATTCATTATTATATTATATACTCTTATTTGTGGTACTTGGAGAGAGTATACATGGTGAGGATGGGAACATAGTATACCTATTTTGGTGATGAGTTAGTTTTACTTATTGTTCACTGTGATTTAGCGTGATTTCTTTACTTTCGTATGAGAGGATCATGGGAGAATCCTACTGAATATATTGTTATAATCACCCTAAATTATATAAATAATTTTTCAGGTCAGATGGATTAGGTTGGAGATCAGGCTGGTTACTACTATCTCAAAAAAAAATCAGAGCAGTTCGGGATTCATGGTCGCTGTTGTTTTACTTTATTTTGGTACTTGCAATTTTCCCTTTCAGTTGTAGTAGTCTTTGCATGACAATACATTAATGTACTTGGGTTTCTCTTATATTGTAGTCTGGGTATTATTTGGTTGGTTTCTATCTTTTCTAGCTCTTCCATATGTTTACTCTTAGAGGTTAATGCCTTCCATATGTGTGTTTGTTATACCCTCAATGCTAATCACCAACCTGGGGCCTATTGGAGGCAGGACTTTGGGGTCATTATCTCTCTTCTCACATTGTCGGCCTAGGAGGGGTAAAATTTGTGAGGAGGGGGTTGTGACACTCATTCTAATACATATTTTACCAATTTTCTTATTCACACTATTAATCTGATACATATTTTTTTGTATCCTCTGTCTCATACCACTTCATTCGATGATACTTCATCCAATACTTTAATATAAGATTTACCAAGTTCTTATTCATAACCTCACTTATTCAAAAATTATCATGGTAGAAACAACTTAATAAACCTTTTTATCACTTAACTTTATTTTATTTATATAGGAAATTTTTCTCAAAAAATTATGGGATCATTGTGAACTTCAAATTCAATTTTCTCACTCAAACTTTGAATATCATGTTCAAAACATTATTTCGTTGAATTCCTTCAAACCTCCAAGTAAATAGGTTTCAACATTCATCTAAAATAATTCTTATAAATATAGCATTAACATTCTCCAAATATTTCTAAAATATTATCTTGAATTATGATTTTTCCTTCATGATTATTGGAGTACTGAATGGCCATCTCAACATCATCACATTTAATACCTTTAAAAAGTGTTCATTTAATACACCATTGTAGGAAATTATTAACTCAGTAATTCATTGTCTAATGAAATCATGATCTCTCATTTGATAATATCTGTTAAATGGTCTCACAACCATTATTCTATTAAAAAATTCTATTTGATACCTTCTTCAAACTTTTTTTCATCTAGATCTTTCACAACAATTCCTCTATCTAGTGATCTTAATATGTTTCCTCTGTCTGATTAATTCATCAAAAAAAACTATTTTTCATCATTTAAAATTCCATATCTGATGAACTTCAAAATAATTATACTTTTTAATTTTCTATGGAAGATTACTTTTTTTCAAATATATTTGATTTTTTTATTTGATTTTTGAAAATGAATCCTACACTCAAAAACCTATGTATGATGGCTCCACTTAGAAACCTATTTCTATTTCCCTCACACGGAAACCTATAGCTATTACAATAAAAAACACTTCATTAATCAGTAACTTTACAAAAAAAATTGATGTGCTTTATAAATATAATCATCTAAGACATATTTTTTACAACATCCAATTTTCTTTATCTAGAACTTATTCAATATTTTTTTTATACGACACATTCAAAAAACTTCTTTTTATGATTATTTTACATACATTCATTTTCATGACCAATAGTTCAAACATGTTCCATCAACTTCTTCCTTCAACCAAATTTAGCTACAATCATGAATACATTTTTATAAACATGGTTTTTAGTATTTTAATAATATCAAAGAATCACCTAATTTTTATTTGTTCAAACATCACTATCTAATGGAACTTTGAAAATAATCAGATAAACATTTGGTCACAAACTCTATCTAATAAATTCAATCTATTAGAATTCATCTGATTAAATCAATCCAGTAGACTTTTTTTGTTTACCTTTTTTAGGAAGGATCATCTTTTTAAGTAATTTATGTTTTCCAAAAAAATAACACCTATAAAATCCTTCATCCTTTATAACCAACTTCTTCTTAAAACAGCATCTCAAATATTTTTGGTCTCAATAGGCATGACTTAAAATTTGTATATAAATAATTTTAATGATTTATATATATATTATAAGTGTAATTTATAAGAAAAATAAAATATTAGGGAAAATATAGAGTAATTTATATTAAAATTAGAAACTTTTCATAATATTTAATTTAAAATATTCAAATTGATAAAATTTTTAATTGATAAATTATTTAAACCATGTCAAAATGATTTTTTTATTTATTTTATTAGGGATTAAAAAATGTTAAATATGTAATATTTAGATTATATAAATTTTTTACATAATTTGAATATAAAGTGTTTATATTTTAGTTAATATATTTATTTAAATAAAATATCATATAATAATATAAAGGAGTTCATATAAGGAATAAATATAAATTTCTTATATTATTTTAATCATGGAATGTTCTAAATTCATTGAAAGATTATAAATAGTTTATAATTTCATGATTTATGAATTGTTTCTTAAATTATTATCATGTTTAAATATATGAAAAATTAATTTATTTAGTTTTTTTAAATATTTATACATGAATATAAATATTATATTATGAATTTTTATATATCATTTAGTTTAAAGTGTTAAACTGCTTCTATAAATTCTCATACATGCATTAATGGAGTCACATGATAAGTATCATAATATATTTAGTTTTCTTCTAACTTGAATCTATCTTGTACTTGGTTTTGAGCTTAAATTAATGATTTAATTATAGTTTATACATATTAGGTGTTAGAATCATAATGGAATTGAGGTCACTATTGAGTAATGTAACCTTGGGTAGAGGGAATTTAGGTCAGACTGATTACTATCCTAATTGATTTTTCCTTAACTAGAAAAGTTGAGGATAGTTATTTGTTTCTCCAAGATTACTCCTGTGGGTATTGTTGATTTCATATGATTATAATAAATTATAAGAAAGGTTTTAATATACCTGATTCATAGGATTTATTGAGATATATATAAATATATTTGAATATTAATTTATGTTAGTAACACAAGTTATGAGTTTTGTAGAGATATATATCAATTTCTCTTGGACAAATTAATTTATTGGGTGGAATAAGGATTTTAAACTAAATCATTAAAAATATAAATACATGTATAGGGAAAATGATAGAAAATATGGTGTGATTAAATCCCATTTAAAAATATTAAGTTTTTATTCCTTATAAAACAAAGTCTTTTCAAGACCTCGATCATTCAATAGGTAGGGTTCTACTGAAGCAAGGTTTCAGTTAATTTTCATGTGTAAAGAAAGAAAGTAATAAGGTGAACCTAAGAGTTAGGTTAATCATATTTTTTTCATTTTATTTTGTTTACACTTATATAATAAACCCTAATAGTTAGGATACTAAATGAATTGTGTTGATTTTATCCACATGATGGATTTAAAAAATAGTTGTCTGCTCAACCATACAAGATTCATATATGATATCATAGATATGATGTCCTAAATAAAAAATAATTGTCAATGGGAATTCCAAGGAATACTGGTTACTTGGGGGAATATAGATCATGTTCCATGACACTCTTTTCATTGGTATGTAAAAATATAATTAAACCATAGATTAATATACAGTATAGTGTCAACATTAGGTTGTCTCTAGAGAAGGTTTTTCTAAAACTAGTTACCACTTTTTAGTTAAAAAAGGGGTGACTTGTATTTTTATAATTTTGAAAATAGATGAAAGAAAATTAAATGAGGAGATTGGAATCAATTTATGGAAAAGTTATGGGTTCTAGGTTATATTTCAATTATAATTTTATCATGTCTTAAAATGGGTTACTCCTCTTATAATTAACTGATAAATTATAGGTTCCATAATTTTTTAACCTCTTACCCTTCATGGAATGAATATTTTGTGGAATAATATTGAAAAATATATATATTATCGGTTTATCCTCCTACTTATGTGTTAGTATTGTTATCAATGACACCTAATAGTGAACCACTCTTAAATTACTTTGGTAATACCCAATCTTTTTTTTGTTCCTAAGTAACTCAAGAGTATTAAAATACCATCATCTATTAACCATAAATCACCAAACACTTCCCGAATCAGCCTAGTATATTACATTATATATGAAATATACTAAGTGGAAGGATATAAGTGATCATTGGCCCAAGTATAATTCAATGAATTGATTTAATAATTCAAAAATAATCTTATTAAATTATATAAACTATCACTGAATATTGAAACTGATTAATAGATAATAGATGTTTATGTATTGAAGTTTCAAAACACAATAATTAAAATTGAAAATCCTTACCTTACCTGATCATCCAAGGTTTTTACCCCTCTATTTGAAGGAAACCATAGTAAAAGGAAAATAAAAGTAACTATAGAAAATAAGAAAAAAACATGATATTTGTAGCATCACCCATTGAATTTATTCTTCTTATCCTCTTTCTCTTTTATTGATTCTTCATTTCCTCCATTTTCAGTTGGTCAAGCCTCGTGAGATTCTTACTCCATTGAATTTTTAATATCTACCCTTACCTCATGATCACCCTTAAGAGTCATGATCTTCAATTCTCTAAAAAATTCATAGATTACCTTCATAAACTTTCATGTTTAAATAGTTGATTCATACTATGATATCATTCATAAATTATAGTTGATATTTTATATAATATACATTGATGAATTCAGTTTTATTTCATGCATGTTGATGTAGCACCATAGATATTCAACTTATAATCTAAATTAATGTTATAAACCCCCCTTGAATAATCCTTCTTCTTTCCATTTTTCACAATAGTATTAGCCTTATAAACTTCTCTATCAACCTTAATAAGTAGATAAACCAACATTATGATGTTTTACCTTATTGATGTTATATTTTTTCAAAGGCATAAACCTTATGAATGCATCTTATACTATAAATTTCTTATAGGAACATTACGAAGTCTATAGAGGTCCATAAGAAGTATACATAGGAACCTTATGAGTTATATAGAGGAACCTTATGATAAAAGGAAAAAAATATAGTGGTTTTGACCCTCTCAATTGATTATTTTGTGATTTTTGGGTGTTGGGTGTGATGAAAAGATGTCTATAAGTGTTCTTGTGGTGTATTATTGTACTAGACTCATTTTGGTCTATTTTACCATGGGGGGAGATATGGTGAAGTTTGGGGTCCTATTAAATTGCAGTTTTGGGTGTAGTGCGAGGGAGTTTTTGAGATGGCCATAGTGGTCGACCATTTTTTTAGTGAATGGGGAACCACTAACAGTGAAACACCCTTTTTGGAGGGATTTTTTAATGTTGATTTGTATCAGTGTAAAACGGGGGTAGTAAAACACCCAAATTAAAGGGCGTTCCATGTTTGGGTTTTTGGGGAAATCAAAACACCATAAAGAAAGGTGTTTCAGTGGGAATTGTGGTATTTTTATCTTAACTATGAGAAACAGCATGGTTGAAATGGATACATTGCAAGTTTTGATGTTTTAGTGGGGAGGGAAGAATGATTTGTTTAAAATGGAGAGGGCAGCCCCAATATGTCATAGTCTAGGTGTGGTGGGATTAAATTACAAGGTGAATTTCCATATGTTCTGTTCTATAGTAATGGTGGTATTTTGGGTCAATGGAAATGTGGTTGGGTGGGAAATATGGAAAAAAACATAAGGCCTCTATATCATGATATTTACTATAGAATGATAAAATAGTGAGTTAGTTTTACTTACTCCCGGGTAAACCCCGTTATGGTGGTAAAACCCATTTTAAATAAGAAAAACAACCACTATATTAAGGGGGAGTTGATAGTTTTTGAATATCATAGATTCTCATATATCTCTTTAACTGAGACCACTATAGAAATTTTTAGAATCGATATGTTTTAGTAGAGGTTTAATCGAGTCCCTTAAAAAAAGGGGGTCATCAATTCTTCACGGTTCAACATTTTTCCTTTATTTCAATCTTTTACTAATTCAAGGGGTTTTTTGTAGTGTTATTTCATCATTTTAAGAATATATCTCATTTAAATTAATGGTATTGATCCTTTTCTAATATAAATTGCATTTTTTATCTTTTATCCTTCCCTTTTCTTGATCATTCTTTTATGAATGATAACAGAAGAATGTGTTCTTTAATATGATGGTTTATGAATGATGTTTTTTTATGAATATGATGTTATATATTCAATGAATATTTTCATGAATTCTTTGGTCAATAGGTTCAGTTCTTTAGTGTGTAATTTCATGGCTTCTCTATGGTAGAATATTTTTGGGATTAATTTCATATTATAATATTCTTGTGCTTCAAATATTGTATATTCATCTAAGGAACCTTTTAAGACCTAAAATCCTTCATTTTCTATCCTCTTTAATTGAATTATTTTATGTAGTCATTCTTCCTTTAATGATAACTTATTTTACTTAAATTATTGGTTATATAAATGTTCTCTTGTTTGATACATACCCATTAGTACCATGATCTAATTCCTTATAATAATTCAACTATTAGGGATCCAAATATAGTTGAATTTCCTTCAAATATGGAAACTATAACTCACCCCTCAAGCATGGTGTTGTGAGGAAGATATGTCCAGGGTCGGTGTTACATCGACCTTATGAATTTCATTACATAAATCTCTCATTGTGTTCAGTTTTTTGGAGATATAGTATCGGTGGGGGAGTGGTCACTATTATAATATACATTCTATAACTCTTCTTTTGATCCTAGTGTTGTGGAATATAGATCAGGAGAAGGGTATGGTGTATAATTTATATTTATATTATTTTATTTATTTATTATGATTTTTTATTAGCTTATATAAATTTTTAATTTAATTTACTTCATTATGTTGTTATATATGGTTTCCACAAAATCTGGTTGTTAGGTGGAATTAAATGGTTTATATACCTGGTAATGGAATTGAAAATAGGTCAGTTTTCCCTCTTTATTTCCCTGAAATAGATACTTGTTAAAAAAATTAAATGTAGTATCACTGAAATTAAATATTTGTTGAAATATATGGTATGTAATATGAATAAGATAATGGAAGTATAAATACCATGTGAATTGGAAACGAATTAATGAGATAGAAATTTCCTTTTGAATGGGATGTGAATAAAATGAAAAATATGAAATCAAAGTTAATATGGTGAAAATAACATTGGAAAGGGAATTATGGTATGGTAATATAAATGGGGTAACATGGAATTATTATTAAATTATTTTTATTTAAATTTTTCAATTTTGGTTTATTACTGAAATTGATTGGGTAGGTGTTTCCATGTAAGTTGTTATTTAATGGCAGGGTTCGAGGCTGGTTTAAGAATAGATGTATGTCCACTCCTTTCTATTTTGGTAGTTTAGTAAGTGATAGTTTATAATCCTTTGGTTATTGAGATAAATTTGTTATGTATATCTTATGTAGGTTTCTCCCTTGTAAATCAAACCCCACCTTAGAAGGGTTCCTTATACATTGGGTTGTGTGGAGGGGGAATTAAAATACCCATAGAAGAGGTGATATAGTGTTACATTTTTTATGGTGATGCTAGTTTAAGTAATTTGAGTGGGATGATAGAATGGTATATGGATTATTAGGGGTTGTTATTGGTTTAGTGACCCGTTAGTAGATTAAGTTATTTTTATAAAATATCATGTATTATAAAATAGTATGGTTTAGTTTTAGAAATTGAATAGGTATACTCGAAAAGTTTGTTTGGTCTTGAAAAGTTGTAAGGGTATAGGGTTAGTATCATGAGTGTTTTCAGATAAATATTCTTAGTTAGTTTATATAACTTGGTTCTTGAGATATGGTTTTATACCTAAATTAATCTAATAATTAGAATGACCTGTTTATTTTTAATTAGTATAAACAAATGAAAAACAATTCTAAGTTATAAATATTAAAGATAAATATGGGTAAAACTTTAATAATGGCTAGGAATGAGATTAAGTGGTTTTTAAAGTTATTTATAAGAATATAAAATTTAATAATGAGATAAATTAATGATAATAGTATGAAACAATGATGAATAATAGTATAGATAAACTTAGTGTAATCTAGTAAGAAAGAAATTCCCCATTGATGATGTTATTTCTTCTATATTGATATCTATTCATGTTTATAGATTGTTTGATAATTTTATTATCTCAATGTTGAATACTATACATTCATGATTTGGATGTTTATTTTGTTTTTTGTTTTTTTTTGAAATTTATCTATGATATGTTACCCATAATTCTGTGCTTCCTAGAAGTTGGTTGTATTGGGCTGGAAGCCAGTTTTATAGGGGGGGTGATGTGGTTGTGGTAGATACATGAGGTATAGGGAATGATATAGTTGTAATGGATATATGGTGTGTAGGGTATAATGGTAATTAGATGGATTCACATAGCTTTAGGTATGATGTTTATATGATAATAATATAGATTATGTATAAGTGATTATTGTTCCTTTTTTGGATTCATGATAATTATGTAAGGGGTTCTCCTATAAGGTTATGCCTAGTTTGATGGGTGGACCATAATTGATAAGTAATTCCCAAAGGATTATATTTCTATATCAACCCTTTATTTTATTATATAATATTTTTCATTAGGGCTTGATGATTATGTTATGTTGGAAATTGGATGGTTGTTGGAAAAGTTGAAAATAGTGGAAATCATGTTTATTCGAGATGTATGACTTATCTATTTTATTATGATGGTCTATATTGTGTATATTTATTTATAGTATGTGTAAATAAATATGATATGGTTTATATTGGTGATGGTAATGGTAGTTTAGATCTTGATTATTTTCAATGATGTTTGATTATCTGTATTCTTCTTCCCAACTTATCTTACTTAGTTGTTTCACACATATATATCCCAGAAAATTGATTTCACGTGGATATTTTTTTCTTTTGAAATATGATCATATTTTTTACTACCAAGTTCTCATACCTCTATAGTGTTTCTTTAGTTGTTTGGAAGATAGCTCATGGGAGTGTGTAGATTCTACTATTTGGATAGTGGGAGTAGAGGTAGGAGTATGGTCTTGCATTATCTTTCGCTGCATTTTTTTGTTTCATATAGTTGTACTAAGGATTTGGAAATGTTAACTTTTGAATTTATGTGTAAATAGAGTTTATTGGTTGATTTTATATCTCTTCTATGATTATGTAAAGAGTGTAATGCCTCTAATATTTATGAAAATAGTATCGGTGCTAGTTTTCATTTTTGGTCTACTAGAGGCCAGATTCAGGGGTCATTATCATCTTCACTAATAGCCCAAGAGGGGTACTAGAGGACAGGGGGTAATAATATAATATTATCATAGCTGATGGTTGAGAGAGGGATAGTGTTTAGAGTTATTCACTAATAAAGATTTCATGGGTCTTGTAGGGAAACAAAGTCATCTAAACCTATAATGTGGTGTAAGAAAAGGAGATCATATAGGACACGGGTATTTAAGGACTCATGTGTTCTAATAAACTGTCCTTATTAGACATTTATACATATTTAAGTGTAAATACACTAATTATGAGGTATAAAATTTAATAAGGGGATATGAATATTTCTCATATAATACATTCTAATATTGGATTTTGATTAATGATTGTTCTTAGTGTTTTTATTTATTCTAACTTATATTGAAATGATATCATCCTTATAATTATGTTTTATGCATTTCTATAGATTGGTTTATTCTATTTTAAAACGTGATTTCTTTTAAAATTGTGACATGATACATACTTCTCTTATTATTCAGTGTTTAGTTTTAAATTAATATTTGATGCATAATGAACCTATAAGAGAAAGTTGGAAATTAAAGATAATTTTTTAAAAAAAAAGTAACATTATAATATGTTTCTGATAATAACGAATCATGATTAATATATTTCTTCCCATGAGAATTATTTTCTAGAACATTCTATCTAATAAAACCCATGATGAATGGATAAGTTTCAAGTTTTAAATGAAATATTTTTTAACATGTTTTAAGATTAAAAATTCTTAATATGAAATTTAATGATTTGTAAAACTTTTGATTTATAAAGTAATTTTAATTAAATTAAAGTTTTAATAATGATTATTTTGATTATAAATCATTTTAAAATTATGAATATTCATTGCCTACCATGTTTGATCAATTGAAGTGGTGAGCGTGACTAAAATTTTTAAAATTCATGCATGCATTCAAGAGTGATTAAATCCTTACTATCATCCTGAGTTATTTACTAAAATATTGTGACACATGATTATTATTTTATGTTCTTATAATTAATTAGTGATGCATGATTAAATTGATATGTACTGATTTGAATATAAATTGGTTAAAATGAATAGAATTTATAATATTTCTAAGTTTTATAAGTAATTCATTATGTAATCATGTTGTGATACATAACCTATTAATATTTTTTTGTGCCATAAAAAATGATGTATTTACATTTTTATTTAGACCTAGTGATTCAATTTATTAATAAATTTATGTTTAATTTTCAATTTATACATGAAATTAAACTATGCCGTAAAATTATTCATCAATATAATGAATTGTTTCGATATTATTAATAAATTCCTATTATGTTCTCATATGATGATACATAAAAAAATTAGTGATGATAGTATGATGTGATGGATTGTGTGGAAAGGTGTTAGGGATAACACTAAGATGGTTAGTTTTATGATAATTAGATTTTCATATGTTCCTTACCTATGATGATGGGAAGTATTGAAATGATGGGTATGATGGGACAGTTGACTATGACAAGTGGATATATTTTCCCATATTAATATGGTGTAATATATGATGATGATATGATTTATCTGGTGTGATATTCCTAGTTTTTTAATGTTACCAAATATATTCCATCGAAACATTAATGAAATATTGTGCAAGGTAAGGATAAATTGGAATATCAGGGAGGTTCTTTACTGAATTTCTAGTGGTAATAATTTTCCAAATACCTTATTGGAGATTCTATCCATGAGTTTGATGAGTTAATAGAATAGTTTTAAATTTATTTTGAGTTTCTGAAGACCTCAGATCATATATGAGTTTCTGTAATAGTGGGATTGCTTTAGGTGGTGGCTCAAAGATGGTTAAGGATGAAGTATGGAAACCTAGATGGGATTCCTTGATTGTAGTTTATTGAAATGTTAATTAAATATTTTATTTATCATATGAAAAATTATATTCACAATAATGAGATTTAGAAGATCCAATAGGGTAAGGATAATGTGTTTGAATTTGGGAATCATTTTATGGACCTAGTTAGTCACTTTACATATTTATTAAATAGTCGAATATATCGTATATTGAATTTTGAGAACAACTTGAGGCTAAATATTCATGTATATATTGTTACTCTTCAGTTAAAGTCTTATAAAGTGGTGAGAGACTATTCATAGTTCATGGAGAGAGTCATTTTTATGAGAGAAGGTTTTGGAGAAGGGCCTTCTCATGTTTTTAAAGAGTTTGATATGAATCTTCTTACTTGTAAACCTCAAGTTTCATAAAAAAATAGGGATTGGAAATTTTATAGAGTTAGAGAAAGATTTTGAGCCCTAGGTTTGAGAATATTGAGGAGTCCAACATCAATTGATTTGATCTATTTATATTGTATTATTGTGGGTCATCGGTACTATGATTTTCCAGGAGTTATAATGCTTCTCAATCCTTAATGGGTAGTCATAGGTCGTGTGATGGAGTGAAACCTATTATGGGGTTGTTTTGATAATACCTACACACTGTTTGAGAGTTATCTCCTCATGGACATTATTTTCTGGGATTTTTCTACCTCATCTTTCATTAGATTCGCAAAATATAGATCATTGAGTTGAATTTAATATGATGATTGGGTTCATTATTTACATTCTTGGGTGCCTTTTTATTTCTATGGATTTTATATTAATTAGGTAGGATGATAATTTTTTGAGAGGTGGCTCATTTAATAGTATAGACCCTCCTAGTATGTTATTTTATGTTTTTTTTTGGTGTTAGGGTGTTTAGAGAAATTATAGAGGTGTTTTGGTGGTGAGAATAGTGTTCTAGCCTCTCTGAGGTCCACCACGGAATGTTGGAAGGTGTGTTATAGGTCATGGTCATGTTTGGTTAGAGTTGTAGTCATAATATATGGATATTTTGGAGTTTTTCAAATAGGTTATTATTTTTCCTTAGAGTATGGTGTACTATGGGTAGTGAAACACCTATGGTGGAAGGAATTTTAAGGGTGACTTGTGACTATGTAAAACTATGACAAAAAAATTCCCATGTTGAAGGGTGTTTCATGTTCATGTGTTAAATGGAAACCACCATTCTAGAGTGCATGAAATTTTAATGGTTTTAGTGGTGTTATGGTTTAACCTTTGAGAAACATGGTGGCCAAAATAGTTACATTCTTAGTCATGGTGATGTTATAAGGAAAGTGTGATGAGCTACTAGGAATAGAATGTAAAGTCCCTCTACATTGTGTTCTTGGACATTGTGGGCTGAAACAGAAAGTAAAATTTAATTATATTGTGGTTTTCATTCATGGTTTTTTTTCAGTCAAGTGGGGGGTAATTTTGTGGATGAACATTATAATGGTGATCAGGAAGGATTTATTTCCTTGTCTTTATCATAGAATGCTGAAAATGGTGATGGAATTTTCCCAATGACATGGAGGAGCCCATGGTGGTATTCAACCCCATTTTAAATGGGTTAAATGACCACTATAGGGAGGAGGTTGGCAATTTTGAATAACCAATATTCACATATCTCTCTTTGACTAGGGCTATTATGACTATTTTAAGAATATTTATTCCATAATGGGGGGTCGATTGAGTCCCTATATAAATAAGGTTCAATCATTATTATTAGTTCAACCTTGTTCCTTTATTTAAATCCTTGTGAATTTTAAGGGACTTACTAGATCATTTTCATCCTTATAAGGAACTTGATCATCTCAATTCATGGTGTTGATACTTCTTTGATCTAAGGTTCCTTTTCATATATTATCTTTCCTTCTTAATCATTATTCCATGAATGATGGTAGTAGTGTGTGTGATTAAATATGGTGGTTTATGGTTTTATTTTATGAATTATTTGTTCAAGATTCAATTAAACTTTTCATGTATTCATTAGTGATCTTCTTTAGTTCCTTACTGCGTAATTTCTTGGATTCCTTGATGTAGTGGGTTTTCAGTATTACTTTCATCTTCCAAAATTATTTTTCTTTCTATGTTTTGGATTCACTTATGTTACCTTGTATAACCTAAAACCATTCATTTTCTAGCCTCTTTAATTGAATTATTTGATATTAAAATTATTCCTTGATTGATATCCCCCATTCACTTGAATGCTTGGTGATACCAACATTAACTTTTTTAACACCCACTCATTAGTTACATGATCTGATTCCATATAAAAATTCAACCTTTAGTTATCCATCCATACCTAAAATACTTTCAGAGATATTAAGTATAATTCATACAATGAGACTGGTGTTGTGAAGGGGATATGTCCAAGGGTGGATGGGGTTTCTTTGACCTTTTACATTTAATTCCATAACTCTCTTATAAGGATCATTATTTTGAAGATATGGTATAGGGAGAGAGAATAGTTAATATTATCAGGTGAATTCTATAACTCTTCTCTCAAGCCCAGTTTTATTGAATATGTCCTGGGGGAAGGGGATGTTGCATGCTTCCTTTTTATATAGTTTTCCTTATTTTTTGTTATTTCTGTCTTGCTTGATTTATTTTTATACTTTATTTTTACTTCATTAAATTTTTATATATGGTTTCTATGAAAGATAATTAGTGGTTGGAATGTAATTTTTTATATATATGGTAATGGAAAGGTGAATAGGTTAGTTGGACCTCTTTATTTCCATGAATGATATGATTTCTAAATTTTATTTTAAATACTATTTCACTTATATTAAAGATTTTATAGAGTATATATCCTAGAATATTAATAAGATAATGGAATTAGGAACACCATATGAATATTTAATTGAATTAATTAGATATAAATTTCCCTGGGTATACATTGTGAATAGAATGGAAAATATGAAATAAAATTTTATATAATGAAAATAACATTATAAAGGAAATTATGGAATTAAAATATGAATGGGGTAACCTAGAATTAATATTAAAGTATCACTATTTATAAATTGTGGTGTTGGTTTATTACCGAAATGTATAGGGTAGTTTTTTCCTTGTATATTATTTTCATACAGTGGGGTTTGGGGCTAGTTTTGGTATAGATGATTGTCATCTCTTTTATACCTTGGTGGGTTAGTAGGGTTTGGTTTATGTTCCTTAGGTTAGTTAGATAAAGATTTTTTATATATATTAGTTAGGTTGTTTCCTCGTATTACATAACCTACCTTAAAAGGGTACCTTGGACCTTGGGTTGTGTAGTGGGGAAATTATAAGACCCATGGAATAGGTGGTATAGTGTTACCTAGTAACACCCAAGACTTTTATGAGAAATATTTTGTTTTTATGTTATATAAATCATCAAAGTAATCATTCACTACACACATCACTTTCTTGACTTTCTTTACACAAAATCGTGACCTTCCTCGATAGCTTGCGTCGTACGCAATACTGAGTTTCACTAAACAACGATATGCTATTAAAATATTATTAAAACTAGCCGTTATGAATAGTAATAACCACTTTTTGAAATTTTATAAATTTTATTTTTCAAAATGGACTTCATTTTTTGATTCGGAATATCAAAATTAGCCTAGGGTGAAATTTTGGTATTTTTCTGAAAATTTTCAATTTTTGATGAATAGTGAAACCACTAAGTGGTAGTTAAAAAAAATGAATTTTTCATAAAACATAATTTTACCGCTTCTGTGAGTGGAATTTCAAAAATCCAAGAGACATGGTTGATGTCAGTATGTAAAATGTGGTCCAATGAGATGAAAATAATTTTTGGTGAATAGTATCTTTTTACTTTTTTTACCACAGTTAAAAGTAAAAAGGGTAATTAAGGGTAAAAATGATATTATTATTACCCTAACACATGTCCTAATTCTATTTGATAAGTGTAATTAGACGAAAAACAACCTTAGGAATAAAATATGACCATTTAGGCCCACTTGGATTAGATTAGGACATTTATTATTAATTTATTTAAAGAAGGGTTTAAATAGTTAAAATCAAAGTTTGATAAGAAAATAATTTTTAATATAGGGTTATACATAAGATAAATTCTACTATAAATATTCATTAGAAAGATAAAAATATTTCCTACATAATTATATTTTAGTTGTAATTTTTAGACTTTAAATAAGTTAATTTATTTATGACACAAAGATGATGCAGTAATTATCTTATTAAAGAAATATTGACATAATTGATGTTATAAATACCCAAATAAATTTAATTTGAGACTTTTTATGAATTAAAATAATTTTCTAGGTTAATATGACATGTTATTATTGATTTAATTAACTTTTTTCGAACAAATCACTCTGTTATGATTTTCACACAAAAATTACTAAATAGTGTCAAAATTGACATAAAATAGTTTTTTAAAACAAATATTATATTATTAATTGTTATTTTATTCCTAAAAATCTAAGGTTCGGCCAAATGACTTATATAAGGTTATATATATTAATAATAAACAACTTGGGGTTCTTTTGTCTTGTTATATTAAGTTTATTAACCTTATAGTGTAAGAACAAAAAAAAGACACGGTAAAAGTAAAATTATTTAACTTAATGTTAAATCTAAATTATAAGGTTAAAATAGGAACCTAAACTTGTCTAAATTCTATTGGATGAGAGGATTTAGACTCATAACCACCTTAGCTTCGAAATAAATCAATTTTTAGCTATTTAAAACCGAATTTGGCTTTATAATAAAATAATATTTTTAGTTTTTCCAAAGGAGCCCCTCTCCTCCCTTATAAAAGGGCACCTCCTCCCCCTCTTCCTCACACTACTTGGATCCTTCAAGATCTGCCAACCCCTGAAAATTTATCCTCTCCACATCCCTAGAAACATCCTAGAGGTCTTGTTATTCTTCAAAGACCAATTTTAGTGCCCTAAAAGGATATCTCAAAGAGGGGTTTCAAAGAAGAGGTAATGTCCGTTACCAATTCTTTCAACTTTATTTCTTCTTCCACTTCTTCTTCTTTATTTGTTTCATTATGAAGTAATAAAATCAGTATCACTCATATATTGATATGTTATTATAAGTATAAAAGAACCCTATTTCATCATCTATCCATCCTACGGAAAACGAAATCACCACGCGTACGTACGTACGGAATACCGTCTCCACGCCGTGGTGTAATCTATTTTCCACCACCACCTTACTTGGATGGGTATAATGGTGTAAATAATGACTATATATTACTATTTTAAAGTGATATTGATTCCTAAATAGTATACATACACTCCAATACAATTACACGATCATGGGAACGATATCATCGCTCGTGCGTACGTACGGAATACCGTCTCCACGATGTGATGTGATTCGTTCTACATGATCTTCATTGAATAATGATTATATAAATGAATTGAATGAATAAATATGTTATATAGTAAACTAATACCATTCTGGAAATGAGTTATCTATAACCTAAAGAGATGAATAATAATTTATTCGATAAAACACACATAAGAACAAAAAGTAATAAACACCCGAATAACATGTAGCAATGAAATATTACTAATAAGAGGCTAAGAGTATGGACATATATGATATTATAACAAAGAGTATGATTCTGGAATAAGTCAATGACATTATTTAAATCATTATACAGGAGGTTCAGACACTTACGAAGCAAATCTGACCTAAGGTAAGGGAAAATATCACAATCTCATTTTTATCCGAGATTGTTTATACTTTGAAATTTATTGGGGTGTACTTTATCATCCACATCCATGTTTCCTCAATATGTAATACTATTTCCATCCACCTACAATTTTTTAAATCCAATTTTACCCTTTGGTGAGTTTTTAGTAAAATATATGAAAGGAATCTTTTGTCGTTTTTCGTACAAGGTACTTTTTGACTTTTCTGACAAAAGGACAAGAAGAATGTTTTTTTAACTTATATGGAATGAATGGATTTTTAAAACATTATTTCGAAGAATCTTTATTTACAAGTTTTCAAGTCTATTTTTAATCAACTTCTTTTAGTTTAGAATTGTATGACATGTTAAGAAAGGAAAAGTGTTTTTGAAGTAGAAAGGATATTTTCCTCAAGAATGGATTTTAAGTGTTTTATCAAAATTATTTTCCATCTAAGATAATATAGGGTTCTGTTTATATCCTTATTTTTTAATTTATTTGATTATGTTATGATGGAATTATTTTTATGATGTCCTCTTATCTTATATGGATTATGATGGCATGATGTTTAAGATTCCCATTTTTATTACATGGTTTATGCAATGATGTATGATTTTTGATTTTGTGGCACACATAAGAATGGTATCATTATGAGATGGGTGGGACCTATATATCCATCCAATTCATTGGGTAAAGATTTTATATCTCATTAGATATACATGGCCGGAACGTCAGGTTAAACTGGTTCAGTGAAACGGGACTGAAACGAGGAGTGAACTCGGTTCAGAAATGGACTTTGTCCACTAAGATAGTCTTGGAAATGAGTCTTGACTAATAAGAAATGATTTCTATGATTATGTGTGTATGCCACAAAGTTCCATGTTTTAAGTTATGATTATTAGGATTACATTTCACTACTATGATTTATCCCATGTTATGAAATTATGATCTTTTTGCAGGTTAATATTTCCCAAAAGTTATGTTCTTATGTACACGATGTGATTGATATTTCTTTTGTTTACCCTTACTGAGCATTTGAGCTCACCCTTTTGTATGTTTTATTTCCCCAGTTCAGGAAGAAGGTTATTAAGTAGGATATGCCAAAAAGGGACTCTAGATATGATGAAATAAATAGGAGGAAAAGTAGATGCTTTATGAACCAGTTGTTTATGTTTCCCAGTTTCTAAAGACTCTATACCTATACGGTCCTTTCCTGGTTTTGTTATATATTGTAATAAGTGTGCTTTAATTCTGAAGTAATAACAATGTATGTAAAGTATGGGTCGTTATAGTTGGTATCAGAGGGAGGTTATAGTCAACCTTTGGAAACTAGGATCTGAAAGCCTGAGTAAGAACCCTAAGGATAAGTCTAAGCATAGAACACAATCTTAGTGTTTTATAAATGGCCATGAATAACCTAGGATAAGACCTTAAGTGTGAAATTTTATTCTTGATTATGTGGTTTTCCTACTATAATTAGTGTTGCTCACACTATTATTCTTGGTTTTAGTCAATGGCTAGAACCCTAAGGAACCGTGTTAATGTGGAATGCGACGGGAAATGAAATGATTGTCCCCATGAGCAACCAAACGTTATGGGAGCTGGAATAAAAAATATTATAGCCATGCTCACACAACTTTCTCAAGCTATGAATCATGCAGGACTTCCAAACAAGCAAAGGAAGGAGCAAAATTCTATTAAATCCTTCATGAGGCAATGTCCACCTTCATTCAGCGGGTCTACTGATCCATTAGTTGGTGAACAATGGATTAGTACTACTGAAAATATATTTTCAGTTCTTCAATGTTCTGAACATGATAAAGTCATCTTAGCAGTGTATCGTTTGGAAGGTGATGTTGATCAACGGTGGAATCTTATTAAGAATACGATGCAAAGGGATTAAATTGAGTCCATGGAATGGGACGAGTTCAAGAACTTATTTTTCAATAAGTACTTCCCTCGTATTCTCCGAACAAAGATGGAGAAAGAGTTTCTTGAACTGAATCAAAAGGATGATGAATCTGTTGGTACCTATGAAGCAAATTTTACAAGACTTGCAAGGTATGCTTCTGGTATTATTATCCAACCTGAGAGTAAGATCGATCAATTCTTTAGTGGCTTAAAACCAATTCTTCGAAGGGCGTTAGCCATAAAGGACTTCAATAGCTACGAGGAAATCATTCGATGTGCTCTCAAAGTCAAGATAGAGATTGGAGTAACCCATCAGTCATATGGGTTTGATAAGAAGAGGAAAATGGAATTCAAAGGAAAATCTAAAGAACACACTGAAAAGAAGATGAGCTTTCCCTTATGCTCAAAGTGTGGAAAGAAACATGGAGGGAGTTGTCTTAAAGGGACAAGTAAATGTTTCAAATGTGGAAAGGAAGGTCATAGGGCATTTGAATGTCGCAATGATGGGAATAAGATGTCTAATGATGCAAACAAAGGAAGGGATACATAGAATGAACCTACTACACTTCAATGTTTCAAGTGCAAGGAGATGGGGAATAATGCCAATCAATTCCCAAATCCAAGGGTTAATGATGATGGTTGACATTAACAAACTCTTAAGTCTAAAGACAAAGGAAAGTCACATGCAATTTCTATCAGCGATGTGGAGTACGATAACGATGTGGTGAAAGGTACACTTACCATCCACTCTAAAGTAGAAAATGTTTTATTTGATTCTTGATCCACCCACTCCTTTATTTCTAAGGAATTTTCTAAGGATATCATCATATTACCTCAACAATTAGATGTTGAGTTAGCTATAAAAACCCCTAATGGCACAACAGTCACATCAAAAGTTTATAATTCTCCTCCGATTGAAGTTTGTGGGAAAGTGCTTCCTGGAAATCTTGTGATCCTTCCTATAGTGGAATTTGATGTGATTCTTGTCATGGATTGTCTTTCTCTACATGGATCTCATATCAATTTCCAAATAAGGGAAGTCACATTTCATATTCCGGATAAATCTATGATCGTCTATCGATGCAAGGATGAACATAACCTTTCAGTGTAAATTTATTCCATCTTATGGGTCTTGATTCCACTAAATGAAGGATATTTATCTCAAATGGTTGGTGAGAAACTCATGATTAAGAATATTCCCATTGTACGATAGTTTGATTATGTCTTTCTAGAGGAATTGTCGGGTCTTCCACCAAATAGTGAAGTAGAGTTTTCAATAGAACTCGTACCGGGTGCTTTTCCTATTTCAAAGACACCTTATAGAATGGCTCCAATTGAGTTGCAGGAATTGAAGAAGAAATTCCAAGAAAATCTTGATAAGGGATTCATACGCCCTAGTGCATCACCTTGGGGAGCACCTGCTCTGTTTGTTAAGAAGAAAGATGGATCAATGAGACTCTGCATTGATTATCGAGAACTTAATAAGATCACTATCAAGAAAAAATATCCTCTCCCACGCATTGATGACTTATTTGACCAACTACGCGGAGCTCAATACTTTTCCAAGATTGATCTTCATTTAGGGTATCATCAATTAAGGGTCAAAAGGGAGTATATACCAAAGATGACTTTCTGTATGAGGTATGGACACTATTAATTTATAGTGATGCCATTTGGTCTTACTAATTCCCCTACTATCTTCATGGATCTGATGAATAGAGTCTTTAGAGACTATCTTGATCAGTTTGTGGTAGTCTTTATAGACGATATTCTTGTCTATTCAAAGAGCAAGGAAGAACATGAAGATCACTTGAGAATTATATTTAAGACCCTGAGAAAAGAGAATATTTATGCCAAATTTACCAAGTGTGAATTTTGGCTTCAAAAAGTTTCATTTTTTGGTCACATAATCTCAAAAGAGTGGATATCTATGGATCCAGCGAAAAACAGAGGATATCGAAAGATGGTCGAGACCAACAACAATAACTAAGATGTAAAGTTTTCTTGGTTTGGCTGGATATTATCGATGTTTTGTGAAAGATTTTTCACGATTATCTAATCCACTCACCAAGTTGACTCGGAAAGGAGTTAAGTTTGTCTGGACTGAGGAATGTGAAGAGAATTTCAACAAGTTGAAAAGAAGGTTATCCAGTGCACCTGTGCTCACACTGCCTTGTGGTGGAGAAAGGTTTGTGATCTACAGTGATGCATCCAAGAAGGGATTGGGGTGTGTTCTTATGCAAAATGATATGGTGATATCTTATGCCTCACGACAGTTGAAAATCCATGAGCAATATTACCCAACTCATGATTTGGAGGTAGCTGCAGTAATATTTGCATTAAAGATTTGGAGGCATTATATTTATGGAGAAAGGTGTGACATTTATACTGATCATAAAAGTTTAAAGTATATTTTCACACAAAAGGAGATGAATATGAGCCAAAGAAGATGGTTGAAGCTGATTAAGGATTACGACTGCTCAATCCATTACCACCCTGGGAAAGCAAACAAGGTGGAAGATGCATTAAGTCGACAAGACCATGCCAGTTTATCCATGATGAGGATCACAAAAGATCCAATATTTATGGATTTACAAAGGATGGATCTTGGAATTATAATGAAAGGGGAAAATCGTATCTTTCTCAAATGAATGTTCAACCATCTATACATGTGAATATTAAAGAGGCACAGAAAGAAGATGTCGAGTTACAAAAGAAGGTGAGAAATGTTCCTGAATTCAACCTTGATTGTGATGGGATAATAAAGTTTAGGAATTGGGTTTGTGTTCCTCCCATCCCCGAATTAAAGAAGGAGTTGATGGATGAGGCTCATAGTTCTTAATTCTCTATTCATCCTGGAAGCACGAAGACGTATAGGGACCTGAAAGAGTACTTCTGGTGGGATGTAATGAAAAGATATGTTGCTGAATATGTCTCTCGATTCTTGGTTTGTCAGCAAGTTAAAGTTGAGAGACATAAGTCTAAGTGGATGTTACAACCATTACCCATACCCTAATGGAAATGGGAAAACATCACTATAGACTTTGTCACAGGACTTCCTAAAACATCCAAAGGCAATAATGCTATCTGGGTCATAGTTGATCGTCTTACAAAGTCTACACACTTCATCGCTATTAGAGAGGATTTCTCTCTGGATCATCTTGCCAGGATATATGTAAAGGAAGTGGTAATATTGCATGGATTACCACTTTCTATTATATCTAATCGGGATCTTAGGTTTACCTCAAAGTTCTGGCAAAGTCTTCAGCATACTCTGGATACAAAGTTAAGTTTCAGCACTGCTTATCATCCTCAGACAGACGGTCAGTCTGAGAGAACAATTCAAACTCTAGAAGATATGTTGAGAGATTGCTCTATGGATTTCAAAGGTGGTTGGGATCAACACCTACCTTTGGTGGAATTTACTATTAATAATAGCTTTCACTCCAGTATTCAGATGGCTCCTTATGAAGCTCTCTATGGAAAGAAATGAAGGACTCCAACTTGCTGGGATGCAGTTGGGGAAAGAAAGCTATTAGGACCTGATCTCATTAATGAAATGGAAGAAAAGGTCAGATATATTCAACAACACATAAGATCAGCTCAGAGTCGATAGAAAAGTTATGCTGACAACCGAAGAAAAGACCTAGAGTTTGAAGTCGGTGATAAAGTGTTCTTACGAATATCTCCCTGGAATAGGGTCATGAGATTTGGAAAGAAGGGGAAGTTGAGCCCTAGATATATCGGTCCTTTCGAAATACTGGATCATGTTGGGAAGGTAGCTTATGGATTGGCGCTTCCACCGAATCTCTCTCAAGTTCACGATGTGTTCCATGTATCTCTCCTGAGAAAGTACATACCTGATCCTTCACATGTACACAGCTCAGAAGTTGTACCGCTGGAGCAGGATCTTTCTTATGAAGAACAGTCGATAGAGATTCTGGATCGTAGCGAAAAATTCTTACGAAACAAGACCACTCGATTGGTGAAAGTTTTATGGAGGAACCACCAATTATAATAATCTACATGGGATCTTGAAGATATGATGGGGGAGAGGTATCCTCATCTGTTTGTTACAAAGTGACGAATTTCGAGGGCTAAATTCATTTTAAGGGGGGTAGAATGTAACACCCGAGACTTTTATGAGAAATATTTTTTTTATGTTATATATATCATCAAATGAATCATTTACTACACACATCACTTTATTGGCTTGCTTTACACGAAATCGCGACCTTCCTCGATAGCTTGCGTCGTACGCAATACCGAATTTCACTAAACAACGATATGCTATTAAAATATTTTTAAAACTAGCTATTATGAATAGTAATAACCACTTTTTGAAATTTTATAAATTTTATTTTTCAAAATGGACTTTATTTTTGGATTTGGAATATCGAAATTAGCCTAGGGTAAAATTTTGGTATTTTTCTGAAAACTTTCAATTTTTGATGAATAGTGAAACCACTAAGTGGTAGTTAAAAAAACTGAATTTTTCATAAAACTTAATTTTACCGCTTCTGTGAGTGGAATTTGAAAAATCCAAGAGACATGGTTGATGTCAGTAAGTAAAATGTGGTTCAATGAGATGAAAATAATTTTTGGTGAATAGTAACTTTTTACTTTTTTTACCACGGTTAAAAGTAAATAGGGTAATTAAGGGTAAAAATGATATTATTATTACCCTAACACATGTCCTAATTCTATTGGATAAGTGTAATTCGACCAAAAAAAACTTCGGAATAAAATATGACCATTTAGGCCCAGTTGGATTAGAGTAGGACATTTATTATTAATTTATTTAAAGAAGGGTTAAAATAGTTAAAATCAAAGTTTAATAAGAAAATCATTTTTAATATAGGGTTATAAATAATATAAATTATACTATAAATATTCATTATAAATCTAAAAATATTTCCTACATAATTATATTTTATTTGTATTTTTTAGACTTTAAATAAGTTAATTTATTTATGACACAAAGATGATGCAGTAATTATCTTATTAATGAAATATTGACATAATTGATGTTATAAATACCCAAATAAATGTAATTTGAGACTTTTTATGAATTAGACTAATTTTCTAGGTTAATATGACATGTTAGTATTGATTTAATTAACTTTTTTCGAACTAATCATTCTGTTATGATTTTCACAAAAATCAATTACTAAATAGTGTCAAAATTGACATAAAATGGTTTTTTAAAAAACATATTATATTATTAATTGTTATTTTATTCCTAAAAATCTAAGGAGCAGCCAAATTACTTATATAAGGTTATATATATTAATAATAAACAACTTGGGGTTCGTTTTACTTGTTATAGTAAGTTTATTAACCTTATAGTGTAAGAACAAAAAAAGACACGGTAAAAGTAAAATTATTTAACTTAATGTTAAATCTAAATGATAAGGTTAAAATAGGAACCTAAACTTGTCTAAATTCTATTGGATGAGATTATTTCGACCCATCCCCACCTTAGCATAGAAATAAATCAATTTGGAGCAATTTAAAACCGAATTTGGCTTTATAATAAAATAATATTTTTAGTTTTTTAAAAGGAGCCCCTCTCCCCCCTTATAAAAGGGCACCTCCTCCCCCTCTTCCTCACACCACTTTGAGCCTTAAAGCTCGGTCAACCCCTGAATATTTCTCCTCTCCACTTCCCTAGAAACATCCTAGAGGTCCTGGTATTCTTTAAAGACAAATTTTAGTTCCCTAAAAGGAGATCTCAAAGAGGCGTTTCAAAGAAAAGGTAATGTCCGTTACCAGTTCTTTCAACTTTATTTCTTCTTCCACTTATTCTTATTTAGTTGTTTAATTATGAAGTAATAACATCAGTATCACTCATATATTGATATGTTATTATAAGTATGAAACAACCCTATTTCACCATCTATCCATCCTACGGAAAACGAAATCACCACGCGTGCGTACGTACGGAATACCGTCTCCACGCCGTGGTGTAATCTATTTTCCACCACCACCTTACTTGGATGGGTATAATGGTGTAAATAATGACTATATATGACTATTGTAAAGTGATATTGATTATAAAATAGTATACATACACTCCAATACAATTACATGATCATGGGAACGATATCATCGCTCGTGCGTACGTACGGAATACCGTCTCCACGATGTGATGCGATTCATTCTACATGATCTTCATTGCATAATGATTATATAAATGAATTGAATGAATAAATATGATATATAGTGCACTAATACCATTCTGGAAATGAGGTATCTATAACCTAAAGAGAAGAATAAGAATTTATTCGATAAAACATGCATAAGAACAAAAAGTAATAAACACCCGAATAACATGTAGCAATGAAATATTACTAATAAGAGGCTAAGATTATGGACATATATGATATTATAACAAAGTGTATGATTCTGGAATAAGTCAATTACATTATTTAAATCATTATACAGGAGGTTCGGACACTTACGAAGCAAATCTGACCTAAGGTAAGGGAAAATATCACAATCTCATTTTTATCCGAGATTGTTTATACTTTGAAATTTACTGGGGTGTATTTTATCATTCACATCCATGTTTCCTCAATATGTAATATTATTTCCATCCACCTACAATTGTTTAAATCCAACTTTACCCTTCGGTGAGTTTTTAGTAAAATATATCAAAGGAATCTTTTGTTGTTTTTCGTAGGAGGTACTTTTTGACTTTTCCGACAAAAGGACGAGAAGAATGTTTTTTTAACTTATAAGGAATGAATGGATTTTTAAAACATTATTTCCAAGAATATTTCTTTACAAGTTTTCAAGTCTATTTTTAATCAACTTCTTTTAGTTTAGAATTGTATGACATGTTAAGAAAGGAAAAGTGTTTTTGAAGTAGAAATGATATTTTCCTCAAGAATGGAGTTTAAGTGTTTTATCAAAATTATTTTCCATATAAGATAATATTGGGTTCTGTTTCTATCCCTATTTTTACATTTATTTGATTATGTTATGATGGAATAATTTTTATGATGTCCTTTTATCTTATATGGATTATGATGGCATGATGTTTAAGATTCCCATTTTTATTACATGGGTTATGCAATGATGTATGATTTTTGATTTTGTGGCACACATAAGAATGATATCATTATGAGATGTGTGGGACCTATATCTCCCTCAAATGCATTGGGTAAATATTTTATATCTTATGAGATAGACATGGCTGGAACGGCAGGTTAAACTGGTTCAGTGAAACAGGACTGAAACGAGGAGTGAACTCGGTTCAGAAATGGACTATGTCCACTAAGATAGTCTTGGCTATGAGTCTTGACTAATAAGAAATGATTTCTATGATTATGTGTGTATGCCACAAGGTTCCATGTTTTAAGTTATGATTATTAGTATTACATTTCACTACTATGATTTATCCCATGTTATGAAATTATGATCTTTTTCCAGGTTAAGATTTCCCAAAAGTTATGTTCTTATGTACACGATGTGATTGATATTTCTTTTGTTTACCCTTACTGAGCATTTGAGCTCACCCTTTTGTATGTTTTATTTCCCCAGGTCAGGAAGAAGGTTATTAAGTAGGATATTCCAAAAAGGGACTCTATATATGATGAAATAAATGGGATGAAAATTAGATGCTTTATGAACCAGTTGTTTATGTTTCCCAGTTTCTAAAGACTTTATACCTATACGGTCCTTTCCTGGTTTTGTTATATGTTGTAATAAGTGTGATTCAATTCTGAAGTAATAACAATGTATGTAAAGTATGGGTCATTATATACCTTCTTAAGGGTGCTAATAGTTTAGGTTAGTTTAGTGGGATGCTAGGATAAGAGAGGGGTGAGTAGGGGTTATTATTTTGTTATTGTAATATTAGTATATTAAGTTGATCTAGTATTGAGAAATGATATGGTTTAGTTGTAGGAAATTAATAGGGCTAATCAAAATGCTGGTTTTTTCTAGAGAATTTGTGAGGTTTAAAGGTTAGTATCATGAGTATTTCATGGCTGATATGTTTAGTTGGGGTATATATCTTGGAACCTAATATGTGGTTTGATGCCTAAATAATTAGTATGATTAGGTTGTTTATACTTATAATAAATAAAATAATAACATTTTTTAAGTAATGAATTTTGTTAATGAACATGGGTGTAAATTTAATAGTTGCTAGGATTGAGATTAAGTGGATTCCAAAGTTTTGGATTAAAACATAAAATTTACTAATGAGAAAAATGAATGATAATAGTATGAAACAAGTTTTAATAATGGGATGGTAAGTTAAGTTCAATATAGTGAAAAATAACTTCCTCGTTGATGATGGAATTGCCTTAATATTGATATCTATTAATTTTTCTTGATTGATTGATCATTTTATTGTATAAATGTGGAAAATATATATGCTTGATTATAATTTTTATTTTATGTGTGGAAATGTATTTATGAAATGCTTAATATATATTGGTTCAACCTATATATGGGTTTTAATGGGATGAAGTCTAATTTTATAAGGGCTGATGATGTGGTTCAAATGGCTACACAATGTGCAGGGAATGAGTTGGTTGTAATGGATGCATAGGGTGTAGGGTATGATGGTAATGTGATGACATCATAAGGTTCAATATGTGATGTTAATATTATGATATGGTGGGTGATGTATAAGTGACTATTGTTCCTTTTGTGGCTTCTTTTTTATTATTTGAGGGGTCCTCTTACTAGTTCATTCTTAAATTTATAGGTGGACCATAGTTGATACGTAAGAGCCTTAGGATTATATTTTTTTGGGGCCAATTTATTTAATTATATACTTTTATTATTTCCCTTTGTGTTTGATGGATATTGTAACAATCCAAGATTTTGAAAATAAATTTAACATTGAATTCATGAAATAATGAGTCTCTTCAAAACACCACTTTGTTATAACCTAGCTAGTAAACATAATTTTTTCACCTCTGTGATTTGAATTTTGAAAAACTAACATACACAGTTGCGTTTAGTAAGATGATTAAAGTATGATATGGCAAACTTAATTTTTGGTGAATAGTAACATACCCTTATGAATAATAATATTACCCTTATGAATAGTAAATTATTATTATTATTTTATTTTCTCAATTTTATAAGATAATGAGATCTTGATTAATTTTTCAAAGGGATATAAAATGAATTACAGTTTTAAAATTGTTATTTTTCGAATAAATTATGATTTTAATTAAAAATTAAATTAATAATATTTAGAAAAATATTTTCAAAAAACAGAGTTCATTTTTTAATTCTAAACATAGAAAAATTATTTGGGTGAATTTTTTGGATTTTTCTAAAATTCTCAAATTTTTTATGAGTAGTAAAATACAATAATTTGCTGTATATATACATTATCAGTTAAATTCACTATTCCTAGAATCATGAATGATGTAAGAACAATTGGTTATAACTAACATTCACATATTACTATTCTTGGTCACAAGAATCAATACTATTGGTTGTCTTTGGAAAAATAATAAAATAATGAGTAAAATAATGGGAAAACCCGCCTCTCCTCCACTATTAAAACCCCCCCTCGCTCCCTCTTCTCTTAATTACTATAAGCCTTGAATATACTCAAACTTATACCCAAATACACTTCTCTAATCACTAACCAAGTCTAAGAGCTCTTGTCCTTTCCAAAATACCAAAACCCTTTCCCTTATGGAGGTTCTCAATGAGGTTATTTCTCATTTAGTTTCATTTCAATTTATCTTCTTTTCTTATTATCTCCTAAACTCCTATGTCCAATTGATCTATATAACTCCGGTATCATCAGAATAATGTAATTATACCATGATAATTTAATAACCATTATCAATATTCTTACTCTCCCTCTCTCTCTTTTATAAATGAAATCATTGTCCATGAGGTTCTAATTTACAACCTTCGTGGACGACAAAGTTTCATTCTTCAATTTCTCCTTCATTACTAGTCATGAAACCATTTTGATGGTTGAACCAGACTATAATATATGTATTATAATCTACTTAATATTCAGGATCCATTATATTTATATAGAATTAATTTATATTACAAAACTAGTACATAATAATCCAAATATCACCAAATAATCGAAGTGATTGTCATTAATATTTCATCCAATTATCCATCCTCATACCATGTAAAAAATTATATATATATTCATTAACACTTATTTATTTTCATAAATAATATATAATTTTAATTCTGTAGAATTACATCCTTTCCACATGAACATCTATACTCATATACAAATATATCGATCATGAAAACCAAGGAAACAAACACTCTGGAACAACGGAATTAAATCATATAACTTATCAATAAGGAAATAATGATCTTAAAAAAATTATGATAAAATAAATACATATATAATAAGTTCTTAATTAAATTATAAATAATTCTAATTTCATATTCTAAGACCTTATGTTCAAGATCAGAACACATTCAGACTTAATGTAAGGGTTTTCCTTCCCGAACCTCCATTTTCTTTTGGGTTACTCTTTGTCTCTCTTTATTTCAATTAAATTGTTAAATATTATTATTTACTCATCATAAATTCTGTTTTAATTCAATAGGTATGTGTACAAACCATAATAATTCTTTATTTTATGGGGGTCGCATGTTTTAAAAGAAACATTCAAAATTCGTTCCGAAATACAAGCCCATTTCAAGGAAATTTCTAAAATTCTTACCTATTTTAAAGGGAACTCTATAATATATTTTTAGAAACCATTATATTTATAAAATAACTAATTTTATTATGAAAATAATATATTACTTCAATTATTATTTTATACAAATACTCTTCCAAAAGAACTCTTCTTTTCAAAGAAAAAAGTATTTATATCAAGAATTACTTGATAATTTTATAAGAGTTTCTTTATCTATTAAAACAATATTTTTGATTATTATGTATAATATCATCTACCATATTTAATTGAATGTTTTATGATTAGTTTTATAGGGTATATTCTATCCTAAAACCATTCACCAATTTACTCTGAATGGTTAGTGTTTATGCTTAATGTTCGGACAAAGTTAATTACATTTCATATGTTAGTTTCAATATGAATGTATATGTTGTTTATATTTATCCTTGATCAAATGAGGAATTCATTGGACTTATTATATGATAGTTGGGGCCCTCTATAGCCCCTCTAATAATTGGTAGGTCTCATGAGACAAATATAAATGGACTTGGTCACGGCCTTTCCTATTTTTAGATATGGTTTTGGCCGAGGCCTTAATCATTATTAGATTTCTTGGTCGAGGCCTTGACAGTATATTTTAGAATGTCCAGCAAATGCATTTCCATAATTATGAATCTATAAATTCATAGTTCATGTGTCTATTCGACTAGTATAATACCGATGATTATGTTTTATTATGGAATTATTTACACATATCATATTCATGTCATAATGTGTTGAAGTTTATTATTTGTAGAGGCATGGGTTTTCAATTATTCATCATGTCTAATGTTTATGTTTATGATATATTACACTATATTTCTTACACTTAATGAGCATCTGATCTCACCCCTTCTTATGTTTCATTTTCTCCGTACATGAATAGGTTTATTATGAATGACATGCAGAGATAAACTTATAGTTATGGATGTTCCCAATAAAACATATATGTTGTATTTCATTTCAATTAGTAATGTTAAAATTAAGTATGTATCTGGATTTCCAAATCTACTAAACTATAAGTTCCTTCAGGATATGAATTTATTTAATTATACCAATGTAATTTAATAAGGCACCGGCTTCAGGCAACTGGGGTTGGGTCTTTACAATTGGTATCAAAGGAAGTTTAGTAGAAAATATGGAAACTAGATTTAGAAAAAAATAGATTAGGGAAAAACCCTAATATAGTATTTGAGGATAAACATACCAGAACATCCTATGATTTTTGGGAATTAATAGATTATGAGGATATTTCTAGATAATACATCCATGTATGGATACTACAAGTGGACGTGGTTCTAGAACAGATGTACCTAGGAGTAAAAAATCTGGCAAGGAGTTTTGGGCTTTACCTAGGGTATCCTGGTATATGAAAATAGGCCTTACTGCGCACCTAGTTTAACACTTCTGTGGGATATACTTAGGATAATTCACATTTTATTTACAATCCATTATGTAGGATTTAAATGTAAATTTTTCCTCAAAGAAACCATGTTTATGATTATAGGATTATCCATGCATAGAATTTCAAATTATGATAAGTGTTTTTCAACATAGAGATTATACATTATAATTCATAACCTAATATAATGTATTCTATTATTTAGAAATGGTGCCTAGTGTAAGGAGTAAAAATCGCATGAATGCATGTATCCCATGTAGGGATTTCCCTACTCTGCAAGATAATGATGTTGGTTCTGGAGCTACGATTGGTGCGGAAAAACTTATAAATATACTGGGAAAATTTACTCAACTTATGAATAATAACCTTTCCCATATGGAGAATCTAGATCCACAGCATAGTGGAGCTACATTGTATTACTTTATCCAACAACATCCTTTATCATTTAATGGGACTACAAACCCATTTTTAGCAGATCAATGGATAAGTTCCTTAGCAAAGATATTTCTCACCTTGGGAAGTAACAAAAGGGAGAAGGTTGTTGTGGTAGTTTATCATCTATCAGGAGATGTTGATCAATGGTAGTCACTAATTCAAAACAAAAAGAAGGATGAGGAAATATAAAACATGGAATGGAGTGAATTTAAAACACTTTTCTTTGGGAAATAATTTCCTCATGAATAGTGAGTGCATATGGAAAGGTAGTTTCTGAATTTGAGGAAAAAGGAATATAAGAATGTTGAAAAGTATGGAGCTAACATCACAAGGTTATCAAGGCATGTTATGGAGTACATATGTAATCCAAGGAGAAATATTGATCAATTATTTGATGTCCTAAATTCATTCCTCTTATGGGAACTCGTCTCCCAAAGTATCTCATAATATGAAGATATAGTATCATGTGCTTTAAAGATAGAAAAGGAATTATCTATGTCTTATGAATTTAAAGGAAAGAAAGGGAAGAATAGGGTTTCTGAAAACTATGGAAAAGGAAATAAGGAAATGGGGAAGAGGGGAAGAGTTTGCTTTCCAACCTGTGATAATTATGGAAGGAAACACCTAGGTTCCTGCTTAAAAGGAATAAGAGTGTGCTAAAATTGTGGATATAAATTCCATCATGACAATGTTTGAAAGGGTAAGAAAAAAGTTATTAATGTTCAATGCTATGATTTTAGGGATTAGGGACAAGATTATGCGACCACAACTATTGATATTGAAGTTCCTTATGATGTCTTGTCATGTACTTTAATCATTTCCTCAAATTTAGCCAATGCATTATTTGATTCTAGATCATCATATTCTTTTCTATCTTCCTTGTTTTCCATGAAAATTAGATATTTCCAATTTCATTTAGTAAGTTAGTTGTTAGTTAGAACTTCTAAGGGAAGTATCATTGCAATAAAGTAGTGTGAGGAAGTCCCCATTATGTCATATAAACATGCTTTATCTGCTGATTTTATTATCATACCTATGACTGACTTTGATATAATATATAATATGGATTGGATCTCAAACCATGCTGCAAAAATTTATTTTAAGAAGAAATTGGTTACAATTTTTTAGCACGATGTGGAATCCCTTATCTTTAGAGTAGAAACATCACAATCTGATTCTCATCTTGATCTACCCCTAGTTTCTCTGCTGAATTAAATTATTAGGGAGGAAGGGAATTCAATAACTATGGTTGGGGAAGGTAATGTTCAAATAGAGTACATACCTCTTGTGCAAGAATATGTTGATGTGTTTCTAGAGGATTTGCCTGGACATCCTCCAGAGGGTAAATTGAGTTTTCTATTGAGTTAATTCCTGATTCAAGGCCCATATCAAATACCTCTTATATAATGGACATTGTGGAGTTAGTGTAACTAAAAAGACAACTAGAGAAGTTGAGTGATAAAGGATTTATTCAGCCTAGTGTTTCTCCATGAGGAGAACCTATTCTTTTTGTTAAGAATAAAGATGGATCTATGAGGTTTTTCATTGACTACATGGAGATCAATGTTATATTAATAAAGAACAAGTATCCCCTACCTCACATTGATGATTTATTTGATCAACTTCATGGAGCCCAATATTTTTATAAGATTTCTATTTGATCTGGATATCATTAATTGCCTGTGAGGAAGGAAGATATTCCAAAGACAACATTTAGAACTAGGTATGGGCATTAAGATTTTATAGTAATTATTTTTGTACTAACTAATACACACTCTATTTTCATGGATCTAATGAATACAGTTTTCAAGAAATATGTTGATGAATTTTTTGTGGTATTTATTGATGATATCTTGGTATACTCAAAAATATATTTGGATCATCAAAATCACTTATGCACTATTCTGAAGACTCTTAGAAGAAATAAATTATATGGGAAGTTTAGAAAGTGTGAATTTTGGCTTCAATCAGTTTCATTTCTTGGACACATTGTCTCTAAGTATGGAATATATATTTATCCTATGAAGAAAAAGGTTGTGAAATAATGTCCTACTCAAATGAACATAATTGCGGTACATAGTTTTATTGGTTTAGCAGGTTATTATCGGCATTTCATTTAGAACTTTTCCCTTTTAGCCAACCCAATGACCAAGATTACATGTAAAGGGGTTAAGTTCATATGGATAAAAGAATGTGATAACTGTTTCAAATAATTGAATACGAGATTAGTGAATGCTCCAATCCTAACTCTACCATCAAGGAATGATGGGTTTGTGATCTATAATGATGCATCAAAGAAACAACTCGGTTTTTTAATTATGAAAAATGATAGAGTTATTTCTTATACATCAAGGTAGTTAAAATTTCATGAAAAAAACTATCCTACTCGTGATCTTGAGTTAGCAGTGGTAATTTTTTCTCTGAAGATATGGATACATTTTCTCTATGGATAAATATGTGAGATATATACAGATCATAAGAGTCTAAAATATATCTTCTCACAGAAATAACTCAACATGAGAAAAAGGTTATGGCTAGAACTACTCAAGGATTATGATTGCTCCAAACACTACCACCTATGAAAGGAAAACAGGTTAGTTGAGGCATTAAGTAGGAAGTATCATGGAGTTCTCAACAAAATGAGGATTGAAAAGGATCCTTTGTACATAGATCTAGTGAGCATGGATATGGGAATTATCAAAGAAGGTGAAACATCACTACTTTTTAAAATGGTTTCCCAACCATATTTATTGTAAATAATTAAAACTTCATAGTCTAATGACGAGAATATTCCAAAGAAAATTAATGTTTTGAAAGATGGGAAGTTGGCTGACTTCAAGTGTGAAGATGGAATTTTGAAATTTGGGAAGAGGCTATGTGTTCCCTCTCTACCTGATATGAAAAGGGGGTTATTGGATGATGATCATAGCTCAAATTTCTCTATACACTCTAGTAGAACTAAAATGTATAGATATTTGAAAGAACATTTCTGGTGGGATAACATGCAGAGGTAAATTTATGATTCTGTATCAAGATGTTTAGTCTGTTAACAAGTGAAGGCTGAACAACAACATCCTATAGGAGTCATGCAACCTCTACCTAAATTAATTTTTATTAAATAATAAGACCAATAAATATCCCTCTTTTCATCAAAAAATGGAACTTTAAAAAAAAGGATCATTTCAATGAATATTTTCAAAATTTTATCTAAATTTTGAATATAATGATCGGTTGAGTTTCTAAAAATTAGTGAATTCATCCAAAAATAATTACATGAAGTCTCCAATATGATCAAAAAAATACTTAACATACATATTTGGAGTGTAATTAGTGTATTAAACAATTCAAATTGTATCCTTTTGTATGAAATGATACCATAGTTTCATGTAAAAGTTTTATTATTCTAATCCTCGGGTGTAATGGGAACCTAAAAGTAACCTAAAAACTGTCTATAAAAGAGTAGTGAGTCTTTTTTCTTAATATTTATAACTTATTTTTAGTTAAGGGAATGGGGTATGATCATTTCTAGTAACCTTACTCAACTTCCTAAAACTTTTACACACTCTCTAACTATTCTAAATTCTAAATGGAATCAAGTTAATTTTTTTAGTCCTCACTATAGATGGTCTAGTTTTTTTAGGAATAATATGAATGGTATTAACCCATTATGAGTAATAGTTTGGGTAAATTATTCCTTATTCTAATATATTTTCTATTTCATTATTTACTACCTTAATTATGGTTGGATTGAGTCTTATTTATGGATTCCTAATAGTTTTTTACATTTATTAAAAAAACATCTATTAATATATATTTTGGAATTTATTCTAGGTATATCTCATAAAATATAGCCTATTTTTTAATCATTTTTCCAAAAATTTCAATCATCCTTTTCATTTATTTTTAGGATACATTTCTAGAAATGATTACTATAGACATTTCCCCTTCGATGAGGTATAAATATTTAAGTTTATTTGGTACTCATTTTAATTATATATTTGGATGTTATTCTAAATATTAAATTATACTTGGGTTTCTCACCTCTAAAGTTTGAATTTCATACACACAAGATGGCATATCATCTTCCTTATCATTAAAAAAATAATCAAATTCATCAAATAATTATAGTGTTACATTTTCTTCCAAACTAGAGACAAATTTTCCATATTTATTAATGTTATGATTTATAAATGATTCATATATTAAATGGTTTACTAAAGAGAAAATTTCTTACAGCATGCCAGATTCTTCACTGGGCATAGCCTCCTAAATGTGTGACTATGTAAGGATTGAATGATCCTCTTAAGTATACTTCATATAATAAAAAATATTGAATAGGATAATATTCCCACCAAACTCTATGGTGATATTTCCCTCATGTACATTGATGATGATCTTATATGTCTTCAAAAAAGGCATCTCCCTGATTATGGGTGGTTGTATTGTGTTTTAATAATCATCCATGTTCAATACATAGAATTCATCTAGATATATCATATTGTGGACTTTAACTATCACATCATCCATGAATATTGTTGGAGAATTTGTGGACTTATTATCAAGTTGAGCCACCACTCTTTTTGGATTCAATTATCCTATCTATAAATAAGTAAAGAAATAATGAGGAATTAAATTTATATAAGTAACTAGATCACACAATGAATCTTGAAAATTTATGGATCTGATAGTATAAGGGATATGAATTGTCTCTGGATCATAAAACTTGGTGGAAATTTGTCAGGTAATTAGTTTTGACACACTTCTTCCCAAAATTATCTATTATTCCCTTTAAGTCTCATTTTTAGTGTTTAATTCCTTGAGGAACTTATCATGAATTTTAATTTTATTGAGATCTTTAAGGAGGTAAGTGTTTATTTTTACTTTATAGAAGGTTTATAAATTTTCTATTTGTATTTCCTCCTATTTAATCTTCCTTTAACGGTTCATAATTTATGGGAATAAAAGTGGAATATCCTTATCCCTTTACTATTTCCACATGGATGAATATGAGCTCATTTTATTTCTTCAATAAATTTTTTCCAATTTTTTTATTTTTTCATCCCTATAATGGTTATCAGGTTCCTTTTCAATAGTTTATGCTTGGTCTTTCTTAGTGATGGAAGGGTTTTTCATGGAATTAAGGTTCTCAATTAGGATTATTTATTTTCCAATTTTAGTGGTAACTAAGATCACACCCCCTTTGGGGTATGGTACTATTGGTAAAGTAATCTTTCTAGGCTTTTAAAAAAATATATACACCATGTTCCCAATATAATTTTTTAATTATATCACTTCATTCCTTAAATACATAACCTCTGAACCATTTTAGTTCTATTCTAGAATGTTTGATCTAGTTTATGGATTCTCATACGGATTCCTTTTTTGGAATGGGGTTTTTTGATAAGATAGTTTATTTTAACGCTATATGTATGGTTGTTGAAATGGTGGTGCTTGATGGTATTTCTACTTGTAAGGTGGCCTAACTTGATGTTGATGATTCCCAAATAAATATTTGATGAGAGAGTTTTATTTCCAACCTTTATTTACTTATTGTAAGTACCACTGCTGATAAGCTGTTCTAAAAATATCAATTCCTTTCATGTATGTACATTGGTTAGTAAAATTATTAGGAAAAGAACATAGTCCAAATACCTTTACTAGTGTTTTATTCTCACTTAACTATTTCAAATCCATTTTTATAACTATGTTTATTAGTTTATATATCTTGGCTTTTTTAAGGGGTGAGTCAGATGATCTAACCATGTCCATGCCTATGGTACTAATATCTCATGTTTCAAACTATTGGGAATCCAAATTAATATTCTCTATCAATCATTTTTTCCTCTGCTGGTGATTTAGTAATGAGATCCCCTCCTGATATTCTTCCAAATGATTCCTATCACAATAAAAAAACCTTGTTAGAAAAAAAATTGGAATTTAATGCTATTTAATATCTTGGTGTGGGAAACTAGAAAAAATAATATTGAAACACTCTCAATATACTTATAGAATATTTTAATTCTTTCTTAATAGTGTAGATTTTCTTTCTAAATATTTATCTCCTAGAAGTGTTGAAAATAATTGGAGGAATATTCTCTACCAATCATCCCCATCATTTACTTCACCCAGTTGCAATATATACAACCATACATTTTATTCTCTTTCTAGTGAGAATAGAAAATATCTCTACGTTACGCATTACTCCCCTAATCCTCTTGGATTAAGAGTTGAGTAGACTAGGTTTAAATACTTAATGTCATTGTTAGTATCATCACCTTCAAGACTATATAATATTGGTAGAAGTTGGATTAAATCAAATATTTAGTTAAAATTTAGGACACAAGGTAGGCATGGAAATTTTTGTGGTGTGATTAATGAAGTGAGGTTCATAATGATCTCTTAAGTTATATATAGGATTTCCTGCCATTGTGGTAGGTTCACAGTGAATACTAAAACTTTCACTAGAATCTGATAAGGAAATTTCTGTAAAATTATTTTATAAATTTAATTTTCTATGATTTTTGTGAAGATTTCTCTCAATATTTATGTTTAGAGAAAAACAATTTTCCATATTAGATCTGTTCATGTAATTTTAGAATTGGTATTTTGGCCCCACTACCTCAAAAATGGAAACAAATTTTAGACACACATTCTATGGGTGTAAAAAAACTAATTAAGCACCTAGGTTAAAATAAAATATAATGGAAACCTTGGGTTATATCCAGAGTGGGTTGTGAAAAAACCAATTATCACTTTTTAGTTAGATAGGGGTGATTTTAATTTGTTTAATTTTAAAAATAAATGCAAAAATATGAAATAAAGATATTTGAATCAGCTGATGGAAAAGTTTTGGGTTCTTATTGGATATCCAATTATAATATTATCACATTCATCAAATTAATTTATCATATTCTGATTAAATGGAGAATAAATGGTTCCACAATCATTTAACCTGTTTATCTTAGTGGAATTAATTGGGTTTGGATTAATATTGATAGAAATATCTTCTTTATTTATCCTCTTTCCTATGTGTTAGGAGTTGTATAAATGAAACCTAATAGTAATCCGCTATTGAATTATTTGTGAAATTCCTGATTAAATTTTACTGTTCCTAGGAAACTCAAGAGTGTTCCACTGACTTCATCTACATGAAAAAAATAAACAAACACTTCCCCACTCAACCTAGTCTACTCCATATATATATATATATACTATACTGATTGTAGGTAGATAAGTGATTATCGACCAAGGTAGCATTCAATGAAGAGAATTAATAATTCAAACACAATCTCATTAAAAAATATAAAATTCCACAAAATACTAAAATTGATTAACAGAATAAATATATTTATTCATTGATATTTAGAAACTAAAGAAATAAAATTGAATATACATCCCTTACCTAATCACTAAAGGTCTTTACTCCCCCATGTGAGTGATCATAGTTCTTAAGGATAAAAGGAAGGAATTATAGAATATAATAATAATGAATACAGAACTTGAAAACAAAATTATCACCTACTCACTTCCTTATTATTAGTCTCCCTTTATTTTATATATTATTTATTTTCAATATATTCTGTAGTTAAAGTGTTAAGATATTTATGATACTTTGAATATTTAATATCTCCCCTAACCTTAAATCACCCTAAAAATCCATAGTCTTTAATTCTCTACAAAATCCAAGGCTTCCCTTACTAAAATTCCATGTTCCCATAGTTGTTACTAAATTAAATATCATTCATCAATTATGATTGATAATTAATATAATTCATGTCAATGAATTCATCTGTCTTGAATTTGTGATTATGTGAAACCACATTATAACACCCCAAGCTTCCATGATACGCTTCTCTTTGAATAAAACAATAGCCTGCGATGTATGCAACTTTGAGTTCTAGCACACCGCGGCCAATAAAACTAGCCATTTAAAAAAAAGTTATGAATAGTAATACCCACTTTTTTAAATTTTATAAATTTTATTTTTCAAAATGGACATCATTTTTGGATTTGGAATATCAAAATTACCTTATGGTGAATTTTTGGTATTTTTCTGAAAACTTTCAATTTTTTATAAATAGTGAAAACACTGTGTTATTGTTTAAAATAGAATTTTTATTTAAATAATTATTTTTTAATTTAAATTTAATTTAAATTCAAAATAGATACATAATATATATATTAATCCAATGTAATTTATTGGAATCATTTTATAATAATATTATATATATAATTTTTTGGACTCTTTAACGTCTTTTACCCACCTTATAGGCACATTTAAAAATTTGCATAAAACATAATTTTACCGCTTCTGTGAAATGAATTTCAAAAATATAAGAGACCTGATTGAAATCAGTAAGTAAAATTTGGTTCAATGGGATGAAAATAATTTTTTGGTGTACAGGGACTTCTGAATTTTATTTTCCACAGTTAAAAGTAAATAGGGTAATTAAAGGTAAAATTAATGTTATTATTACCCCAAAACATGTCCTAATTATATTGGATAAGTTATTTTCGACCAAAATAAACCATAGTATAAAAATAAGATATTTTTTTATCCATTTTGGTTAGATTAGAACATTTATTATATTTTATTTAAAGAAGAGTTAAAAGTTTTAAATTCAATGTTTAACAGTAAATCCATTTTTTATATTAGGTTAAACATTAGATAAATTTGACTATAAATATTCATTAAAAAGATAAAAATATTTCCTACATCATGGTATTTTATTAATAATTATTATAAATTAAATAATTAAAATTATTTATGACACAATGATGATGCAGTAATTACCTTATTAATGAAAGATTAAAATAATTGATGTTATAAATATTAAAATAAATATAAATTAAAACTTTTGATGCAATACACGAATTTTATAGTTTAATATTACATGTTAGGGTTGATTAAATGTATTTTTTTCCATGTAATAAATTTTATATGACTTTCATAGAAACCAAATACTAAATAGTGTCAAAATTGACATAAATGAGTTTTTTAAAAAAATAGTATTTTATTAAATGATATAATACTTTTAAAAGTATAAGATTCAGAAAAATGACTTATATAAGGTTATATATGTCATTAATTAGCAACTTTAGGTTCTATTTTAATTTTATTGTATGTTTATTAACCATGTAATATAAAAATACAAGAAGACATGGTAAATGTTAAACTATTTAACCAAGAGTTAAATCTAAATAATAAGGTTAATATTGTGACCTAAACTTATCAAAAACCTTTTTTTTAGAGTATTTAGAAAAATCCCCACCTTTTCCTGTAAATAAATCCATTTGGACCTATTAGAAACCGAAAATGATCTTATAATAAAATAATATTGCAATCTCTTCCTAACGTTCCCCTCACCTCTCTTATAAAAGGGTACTTACCCTTATCTTAAATTCACACCAAAAAAACCATTTTTCTTGGACAAAACCAGATCAAATATCCTATAAACTGCCCTAAATTTAACCTACGGGTCTTACTTTGATCATAAATCCAACCTAAGTATCCATTTTGTTCAAATCAAAAGGAATCACCCGAAGAAGAGGTAATTATTTCATCACCTCTTTCAAAGTTCTTTTCTTCTTCAAATTCCTCTTTATTTGTTATTTCCAAACCAAAATAATAACTCCAGTACCTTATACATACTATAATTTTATTATAAATATGGTACAACCATATTCATTATTCTATCCATCCTATGAATGACAGAGTCACCATACGTGTGTCCGTACGGCTTACCATCTCCACATCGTGGTGTAGTTTTTTATTCAAAACTTAATTATTTGGATGGGTATAATAATGAGTATAATTGATGTAAATAATAAATAAAACATGTTAATGATTCTGTATATATAATATACCATCCAATTACATACAATTTCACCATCAATATAATGATATTGTCCCTCGTGCATACGTATGGCTTACCATCTCCACGACGCGATGAGATTTCATTCCCCATCATAACCATTCAAGAATAATGTTCATTTGATGATTAAAAAAATAATGTTTAAAAACATAATATCATTATATATATTAATCAAATGCATCCTATCCATAATAATCATGACTTACGTAACAAAACATATAAAGGAAAATGAATCAGTTAAAAATTGAAACAATAATAGTACTGAAATATTATTAACAAAGAAGTATTAGAGGATCGTATATGATATCATATTTATGTATATGGTTCTTGTATAATTTAAAAACAATTATTTAACCATTATACATGAGGTTAAAATACCCTAGGTTAAGTAAAATTACAAGGTTAGGGTTAATTTTACAATCACATTATTATCCGGGGTTGTTTATACGTAAGGATCCACTAGGACTTCTTTGTCATCCATATTCGTGTTTCTCAAAAATGTATTTCAAAACATTTTTATTATTTACTATAATATGGGTTAAATTAATTTATACCCTTGTTTGACTTTTTATAAAAATGTTTTGAATGGAATCTTTCCATTGTTTTCAAAACTAGGAACTTTATGACCTTTTCGAAAAATTAAAGTAAGAATGTTTTTTAAACTTACACGGAGGGTGTGGATATTTTCCACTGTTATAACATTTTAGAAGCTTCCCTTACAAGATTATAAGAATATTTTCAAAATAAATGTTTTCTTTTTTAATGATGAAACTTTTAAATTATATCAAAGTAGAAAGATATATTTCTCTCAAATAGTTTTTGGATTGATTTCATCTATGTCAACATCATTTGTTGGATTTTACGCTTGTTTAGAAGTTGATTTATTATGATAAAATATTCCATATTTTATTGAAGGTTTTGTCATATGTTTGACTATGGATTTTCTATTTTTATACCATTCATGGTTTATGAATAAATTATTAAATTTTGTATGCTATTTTTAATATGAATGTTTATATTATGTTTCAACATTTTCATATAAGAAATGCATTGGACGCAGTAAGTGATGGGTGGGGACCACTATATCCCCTTGATTCATCGATAGGTTTCATGATACAAACTATTTTCTTATCACAAGTCCTTGAAAAAAATTTATTTATATTCTTGGAACGAGGCCTTACTATGTGGTTATGATGTCTGGAATTATGCATTCCATTATGATGAGATTTTCTATTGATATTACATGTGATTATTCGACTAGTAGAATATCCATGTAAATATGTAAATGGAATTATTTGATTTATCTTTGACATATTATGCTGAATTTTATGTTTAAAAGGATTTTGTTTTAGTCTTATACATTATCTTAAATGTTTATTCTTACTTATAATATTTTCCGCTATATTTTTATCCTTACTAAGCATCTGAGCTCACCCCATTCTTATGTTTTATTTTTTCTAGGATGAGAATAAGTATATCATGATTGACCTATAGGGATAGGCTAAGGAGTATGAGTGTGTTCTAAGGAGACATAATGTTTTTACTTTATTTTCATAATGTAATGTAAAACTTATGTATGTATCTAGTACTTGTAAGGCTACTAAATTTGTTAGTCTTTCAGGACTTGATCTCTTGTTATCATGCCAATGTTATATAATAAAGCACCGACTTTGGGTAACAGGGGTAAGGGAGTTACAGTTGGTATTAGTGGAAGTAAAGTACAAACCTTGGAAACTAGATTTAGAAAAACTCTTATTAGCTAACATTACCCTAAGATGGACTTTGAGGATGGGAATAGAAAAATATCCAAAAATATTTGAAAATATAGATATTATATGGATTTTCCAAACAATACATCCCTGTATGGATACTACAAGTGGATATGGTTCTGGCATAGTTGTACCTAGGAGTGAAAAGTCCGAAAAAGAGTTTTGGTCTTGACTCGAGGTATCTTGTTACACGACAATGGGCCTTACTATGCACCTGGTTTGACACTCCTAGGGGATATACTTAAGAAAATTCACATTTTCTTTACAAACCATTATGAAGGATTTATGAGTAAATACGTCCCCAAAGAAATAATTTTTATGATTATAAATTATATGCATAAATTTTTCAAAATTTGTTATGTAGTTTAGAAGTTTGGAATTATGCATTGTGATTCATAAACTAATCTAATGTATGAAATTGTTTAGAAATAGCGCCTAGTAGAAGGAATGGAAACTGTATTAATGCACATAATCCATGTAGGGATTTCACTCCTACTCAATATAATTATAGTGGAGTTGGTGATGCAACTGGTGCTGAATAGATTATAACCGTACTGGGACAACTCACAACCTTACCCGTACAGAGCACCCTGATCCACAACATGGAGGATCAATGTTAGACCACTTCATGATGCAGAAACCACCAACATTCAATGGGACTAAAAATCCATTTGTATATGAGAAATGGATAAGTTCTTTAGAGAAAATATTTCATGCTTTGGGAAGTAGCTAAAGGGAAAAAGTTTTCATGGAAGTTTATCACCTCACAAGAGATACAGATCAATGGTGCTCATTAATTCAAAAAAAAGGATGAAGAAGTATCAAATATGGAATATAGGGAGTTTAAAGAGATTTTCTTAGAAAAATAATTTCCTCGTGAACATCGAACAGATATGGAAAGGAAATTTATGGGTCTGAGGCAAAAGGAGGATGAGAATATTGCAAAGTATAAGGCTAACTTTACAAGGTTAGAAAGGCATGTTGTAGATTATATACTTAACCCAAGAAGTAAGATTGATCGATTATTTTATGGGTTAAAACCATTTCTCCATCGAGCATTAGTCTCACAATCATTCTCATCATATGAAGATATAGTCTCATGTGCTATCAAGACAGAAAAGGAATTCTATAAGTCTTATGACTTTAAAGTGAAGTAAGAGAAGAAAAGATCTTATGAACACTCTAAAAACAGAAATAAAGGGAAGAAGAGAAAAGTTGACTTTCCATCCTATAGTAATTGTGGGAATAAAAAGCTTGGTACAAGCCTAAATGGGATGGGATTTTGTTATAAGTGTGGATAAAAAGGACGCCAAGCTCGCAATTGAAAGGGGAGAAAGAGGATGTCAATGTTCAATGATAAAATTTTAAAGAGATGGATAATTATACAAATTAATGTCCTAAGAGTCAAGTAAACTTACCTCAAAAAAGGCCAAGTGAGTAAGGCCAAGATTATGTGATCATAATTATAGAGGTTAAATTTCTTAATGACATGGTTTCATGTAATTTAATCATTTCCTCATAATTATCCAATGCTTTTTTTGATTCTGGATCATCTCATTCTTTCATATCTTCCCAGTTTTCCAAGAAAATTAGATATTTCCAATTGGACTTATTAAGTGATTTTTCAGTCAAAACTCTTAAGGGAAGTATCATTGCAATAAATTTTTTTCAATTAGTTACTATTATGGCATATAAACATTCTTTATATGCTGATCTTATAGTCATACCCATGATTGAATTTGATATAATATTCGATAAGGATTGTCTTTTGGACCATGATGAAAAAATTTATTATAAGAAGAATGAGGTTACAATTTTGTATGATGATAAGGAATACCTTATCTTTAGCACTACTGGAAAAATGGCCTATACCCACGGCTTAAAACTGTGGGTATAGCCCCCAAAACCGTGGGTATAGCCTATACCAACGGTTTTGGGAGCCGTGGGCTAGAACGGCGTCAGTATATGTGTCCTACCACTGTGTCACCGAAACATAGACAATTTTCCATGGTGTCAACGGCTTTTACCCACGGTTTCAAAATAGTGGGTATAGGTCCTAAAATAATGCAGGCGCCGAGTTTCGATCCTGCAACCTCTTCGCTTCAAACACCACGCCTAACCACTACCCTAACATCATCTATATGTATATATACATATATTTAGTTAAATATAGTTATAAAAACCATGGGTATAGAGGGAAGAATCATGGGTATAAGGTTCCCACCAAAAAAAAATTCCTTCCTGCGGAAAAAATAAATTTCTCGTGCACACAAAAGTGACCTATACCCACAGTTTTTCATAACCGTGGGTATAGGTATTTTAACCTAGACCTATCGCCACGGTTTTCCCCAAAACCGTGGGGATAGTTTCCCCTATACCCACAGTTTTGGGAAACCGTGGGTATAGGTCACTTTTCAGGACCTATCCCCACGATTTTGGAAAACCGTGGGGATAGACCCCCTTATACCCATGGTTTTGGAAAACCGTGGGTATAGGTCTTGAAAAGTCACTTATACCCACGGTTTTCCAAAACCGTGGGTATGGGGGGGTCTATCCCCACGGTTTTGCGGAAAACCGTGGGGAAATGTCCATTTTCCAGTAGTGTAGAGAAGAAACATCACCATCTGATTCTCATTTAGATCCACCCCTAGTAGCTCTATTCAATTCAATTATTAGGGATGAAGGGAGTGAAATTACTATGGGTGAGGAAAGGAATGTTCAAATAGACGATGTATCTATTGTGCAAGAATATGTTGATGTGTTTCAAGAGGATTTACCTGGACATCCTCTAGAATGAGAAATTAAATTTTCCATTGACATAATTCCTAGTTAAAGGCTCATATTGAAGACCCCTTATAGAATGGCCACTGTGGAATTAGTGGAACTAAAGAAACAACTATCTGAATTAAGTAATAATGGATTTATTCACCCTAGGGTTTCTCAATGGGGATCCCATGTTCATTTTGTTAAGAAGAAAGATGGATCTATGAGGTTTTGCATTGACTATAGGGAGATCAATGCTATAATAATAAAGAACAAGTATCCCCTACCTTATATTGATGATTTATTTGATCAACTTCATATAGCTCAATATTTTTCAAAGATTGACCTTCGATCTAGATGTCATCAGTTGTGAGTAAAGAAGGAAGACATTCCAATGATAGAATTTCGAACTAGGTATGGGTATTATGAGTTTATAATAATGCATTTTGGACTAATTAATGCACCCTCGGTTTTCAGGGATCTCATGAATAGAATTTTCAAGAAATATCTTCATGACTTTGTGGTGGTATTTATTGATGATATCTTGGTATACACCAAAAGCTACAAAGATCATGAAAATCACTTACGCACTATTCTAAAGACTCATAGAATAAATGAATTATATGGGAAGTTTAGCAATTGTGAATCCAAGATTCAGAATATTTCTTTTCTTGGCCATATTGTCTCTAAGGATGGAATCTATGTTGATCTTTCAATGGCAAGGGAAATCCAATAATGGCCAGAACCGATGAGTATAACTGAGGTATGCAGTTTTATTGGTTTAGTAGGTTATTATAAGTGTTTTGTCCAGAATTTTTCCTGATTGGATAACCAATTAATAGAGTTCACACATAAATGGGTTAAATTTGTTGGAACAAAAGAGTGAGAAGAATGTTTTAAAGAATTGAATAGAATATTATTCAATGCTCCAATCCGGACTCTACCATCAGGGAATGATAGGTATGTTATTTATAGTGATGCTTAAAAGAAAAGACTTGGTTGTGTATTTATGCATAATGATAGAGTTATTTCTATGTGTCACAGTAGCTAAAAATTCGTGAAAAAAACTATCCCACTCATGATCTTGAGTTTTCAGCTGTAATCTTTACTCTGAAGATATAGAAACACTACCTCTATGTTGAAAAAATGTGAGATATATACTGATAAAAATAGTTTTAAGTATATTTTCTCACATAAATAAGTCAACAAGTAGCAAAGGCGTTTGATTGAACTACTTAAGTATTATGATTTCACAATACACTACCACCCGAGGTAGTAAAATAAGGTGGTAGATGCTTTGAGCTGAAAGGATCATGGATTTCTGAACAAGATGAGATTTGAAAGGGATCCTATGTTCATGGATCTAGTAAAGATTGATATGGGAATAATTATATAAGGTGAAACATCAATACTTTTTCAAATGGTTTCCAAACCATATTTACTAGAAAGAATAAAAAGTTCTCAGATTGATGATGAGGAGTTTCAAAAGAAAATTAAAGCTGTAAATGATGGGAGATTGATCGAATTCATATATGAAGATGGAGTTATGAAATTTGGGAAGAGGCATCATGTTCCTAATATACCTACTCTAAAAATGGAATTATTGGATGATGCTCATAGCACTAATTTCTCTACACACCCTGGTAGCACTAAGATTTATAGATATTTTAAGAAACATTTTTTTGGGGCAACATGAAGAGGGTGATTGTTGATTATGTGTCAAGATGTATCATTTTTCAACATGTGAAGGTTATAAGACAACATCCTAGAGGATTCATGCAACCTCTTCCCACACCTGAGTAAAAATGGGATGATATTACGATGGAATTTTTCATGGGGCTACCAAATACTCCTAGGAGGAATGATGTAATATGGTTCATTATTTATTGTCTTAACAAGTTGGAAAATTTTATTTCTATAAGATAAGATTTACTACTAGAATATTTAGAAAGACTATATATTAATGAATTTGTAAGACTTCCTGGTGTAGCCCTATTGATTGTTTCTGATCATGAACCCCATTTTACATCAATATTTTGGAAAATTATTCAAAAATCCCTAGATATTGAACTTTGTTTGAGCACTTCATACCACCCTCAAACTGATGGAAAATCATAACAAACTATTCAAACATTAGAAGACATGTTGAGATCATGATCACTTGACTTTCAAGGTATGTGGGATCAGTATTTACCTCAGGTAGAATTTTCCTATAATAATAGCTTCCATTCAAGTATTTAGATGGCACCATATGAAGCATTATATGGAAATAGATTTAGTACACCAACTTGTTGGGATGATGTTGGTGAAAGAAAACTCATAGGCCTAGAACATGTTGAGGAAACAATTGAAAAGGTTAAGATTACCCAATCCCACATCAAAAAATCTCAAAGTAGGCAAAAGATCTATGTCGATAACCGAATGAAGGATTTGGAATTTCAAGTAGGTGATCATGTTTTTTTGAAGGTATCTCCATGGAATGGTGCTATACGATTCGGTAAGAAGGGTAAATTAAGTCAAATGTACATCAGACCTTTCCACATTCTGGAACAAATTAGAGTTATAGCTTATCATTTAGCAATGCTACAAATTCTCTCCAAAATTCATGATGTGTTCAACGTATCACTATTAAAAAATACATGCTTGACTCAACACATGTAATCACCAATGAAGAAATAAAACTGGAACCAGATCAATTTTATTGTGAAGATCCTATCAGGATACTTGATACCAGAGAGAAAGTGTTGAGAAACTGAAAGACTCGTCTAGTAAAAGTTCTTTGGAGAAACTATAAAATGGAAGAGGCAATGTGGGAACCTAAGGAACTTATGATGAAGAACCACCTGAATACTTTTATGTAGTAATATTCTAGAAATTTAGAGGATGAAATTATTTTAATGAGGGGATAATTTAACACCCCAAGCTTTTATGGTACACTTCTCTTTGAATAAAACAGTACCTTGCGTTGTACGCAACTTAAAGTTCTAGAACACCACGGCTAATCAAACAAGCCATTTAAAAAAGAAGTTATGAATAGTGAAACCCACTTTTTAAAATTTTTCAAATTTTATTTTTCAAAATGGAATTCATTTTTTGATTCAGAATATAAAAATTAGCTTACGGTGAATTTTTGGTATTTTTTTGAAAACTTTCAATTTTGATGAATAGTGAAAAACACTGCGTTATTGATTAAACCCAACTTTTTATATAAATAATTATTTTCAAATTTAAATTTATTTTAAAGTAAAAATAGATAAATAATACCTATATTAATCCAATGTAATTTATTGGTTTTATTTTTTAATAAGAATAGATATATAAAATTTTATTGAACTTTTCAACGTCTGTTACCCACCTTCTAAGCACATTTGCAAATTTGTATAACGTAATTTTACTGCTTCTGTGAAATGCATTTCAAAAATTTGAGAAACATGGTTGACATCATTAAGTAAAATTTGGTTCAATATGACAAAAAAAAAATTGGTGAAAAGTAACTTTTAAATTTTATTTACCACGGTTAAAAGTAAATATGGTAATTAAAGGTAAAATTAATGTTATAATTACCAGAACACATGTCCTGATTCTATTGGATAAGTTTTTTTCAACCAAAATCAACTTTAAGACAAAAATAAGATTCTTTTTGATCCATTTGTGTTAGATTAAGACATTTATTATATTTTATTTAAAGAATAGTTAAAAGTTTTAAATTCAAAGTTTAATAACTAAACCATTTTTATATAGGGTTAAACATAATATAAATTCGACTATAAATATTAATTATAAATATAAAAATATTTACTACATCGTTTTATTTTATTTATAATTTTAATATGTTAAATAATTAAATTTATTCATGACACAACTATGATGTAGTAATTACGTTATTAATGAAAGATTAAAATAATTGATGTTATAAATATTAAAATAAATATAAATTGAAAATTTTGATGCCATACACGAATTTTTTAGTTTAATATGACATGTTAGGGTTGATTAAATGTATTTTTTTATAATTAATAAAGTTTTTATGACTTTTACAAAAACCAAATACTAAATAATGTCAAAATTGACATAAATGAGATTTTAAAACAAATACTATTTTATTAAACGATATAATACTCCTAAAAATATAAGATTTAGAAAAATGACTTAGATAAGGTTATATATGTCATTAATTAACCACTTTAGGTTCTCTTGGAATTTTATAGTATGTTTATAAACTATGTAATACAAATATACAAGAAGACATAGTAAATGTTAAACTATTTAACCAAGAGTTAAATCTAAATGATAAGGTTAATATACTGATCTAAACCTATATAAAACCTATTGGTTGAGAGTATTTTGACCCATCCCCACCTTATCCTTGACATAAATTCATTTTGATCTATTAGAAACAAAAAATTATTTTATAATAAATTAATATTTCAAGCTATTCCTAAAGTGCCTCTCACCTCTCTTATAAAAGGGTACTTCCTGTTCTCTAAAATTCACACCTCAAAATCCATTTGTCTCAGCCAAACCCTACTCCAATATCATAAAAACTACCCTCAATTAAACCTATAGGCCTTACATTTATCATAAATTCAACCTAATGATACATTTTGTTCAAATCAAAAGGAAGCACCCAAAGAAGAGGTAATTATTTCATCACCTCTTTCAAAGTTCTTTTCTTCTTCCACTTCATATTTCTTTGTTGTTTCCATACCAAAATAATAACTCCAGTACCTTATACATACTATAATGTTATTACAAACATGGTACAACTATATTCATTATTCTATACATCCTATGAATGGCAAAGTTACCATACGTGCATACGTACGGCTTACTGTCTCCACGTCGTGGTGTCGTTTTTTATTCAACACTTAATTATTTGGATGGGTATAATAATGAGTATAATTGATGTAAATAATAAATATAACATGTTAATTATTCTATATATATATATGATATCATCCAATTATATACATTTTCACCATCAATAGAATGATATTGTCGCTCGTGCATACGTACGGCTTACCGTCTCCACAACGCGATGAGATTTCATTCCTCATCATAATCGTTCAAGAATAATGTTCATTTGATGATTAAAAAATAATGTTTAAGAACATAATATCATTCTGTATATTAATCAAATACATCCTATCCGAAACAAACATGACTTACATAACAAAACATATAAAGGAAAATGAATCAGTTAACAATCAAAACAACGATACAACTGAAATGTTATTAACAAAGAAATATTAGAGGATCCTATATGATATAATATTTATGTATGTGTTTATTTTATAATTTAATAAAAATTATTTAACCATTATACATGTGTTTAACGTACACTCATCTATAAAAAATTACAAGGTAAGGGTTAATTTTACAATCTATTTATTATCCGAGGTTGTTTATACATAAGTATCAACTGGGAATTCTTTATCATCCACATTCGTGTTTCTTAAAAATGTATTTCAAAAACATTTTTATTATTTACTATACTATGGGTTAAAGTCATTTGTACCCTTTTTTTGAAATTTTATAAAATGTATCGAAATGAATATTTCCATCATTTTCCAAACAAGGTACTTTATGACCTTTTCAACAAATTAAGGTAAGAATGTTTTTTTAACTTATACGGTAGGTGCATCTATTTTCAACCATAATAACACTTTAGAAGATTCCCTTATAATATTATAAGAATATTTTCAGAATAAATGTTTTCTTTTATAATTATGAAACTTTTAAAATATTTCAAATTAGAAATATATATTTCTCTCAAATAGTTTTTGGATTGATTTCGTCTATGTCAACATCCTTTGTTGAATTTTACGCTTCTTTGAAGTTGATTTATTCTGATACAATATTCCATATTGTATTAAAGGTTTGTGATATGTTTGACTATGGATGTGCTATTTTTATACCATTCATGGTTTATGGATAAATTATTAACATTTTTTATGCTAGTTTTAATAAGAATGTTTATTTTATGTTTCAAACTTTTCATATGAGGAATGTATTGGACGTAGTAAGTGACGGGCGGGGCCCGCTATAGCCCCTTGATGCATCGGTAGGTCTCATAAGAGAAACTAGTGTCTTGGAACACGACCTTGACAAAAAAAATTATTTTTATTCTTGGCATGATGTCTTGACTATGTGGTTATGATGTCTGGAATTATGAATTCCATCATGATGAGATTAGCTATTGATATTACATGTGATTATTCGACTAGAAGAATATCTATGTAAATAAGTAAATTGATTATTTGATTTATCTTTTCCATATTATGATGAATTTTATTTTTAAAAGACTTTTTTTTAGTCTTATACATTGGCATAAATGTTTATTCTTATTTATGATTGTTTTCTCTATATTTTTATCCTTACTGAGCATATAATGTCACCCCTTTCTTATGTATTATTTTTCCTAAGATGAGAAGAAGTATATTATGATTGGACTATAGGGATAGGCTAAGGGATATGATTGTGTTCTAAGGAGACACAATTTTGTCCTTTTCATTTCATAATGTAATGTAAAACTTATGTATGTATCTAGTAATTCCAAGACTACTAAACTGATTGGTCTTTCTAGACTTGATCTCTTGTGATCAGGCCAGTGTTACCTAATAAATCACCGACTCAAGGTAATTGGGTTCAGGGAATTACACACATAGCTTTATCATGTAATCCGGATGAACCTTATGAACCTCCCTTGAATCATCCTTCTTCTTGATATATTTTTCTAAGGAATAAACCATAAAAAGTTGTTTTTCAAAATTACAAAGTGAGAAAACTAGCCTTAAAAGGATCCAAATTATACCCAAAAAAATTTATATTTTTATAAAGGAATGAATTGTATGAAGGTGTATTATAAATTTCATTACATAGAGGAACCTTATGAAGTCTATAGAGAAACCATATGATAACAGGGTGACTTATCCTTTCTTTTTCATCAATTCAAAAGTCTCTCCAAAGTGAACCTTATGAAGATTACAAATGAGCCTTATAAAGGAGGATAAAACTTATGAAGTTCATTAAGGGATATTATGAATAAGTTCCCTGTCCATTTTATGAACCTTACTAGCATAGGTACTTTAATGAATTGCATATACACTACTGCAAACATATTCCATTCCCTTCAAAAAATCAAAACATATGAAAATCAATAGTCGATCTATTTATTATAGAAATTTAATAAATCAATTAAATGAATAATTTTCCCATTTTAAGAAATATTTATAAATTCAAATTAATTGAAACATTAATTATAAAACTTCCTATAACTCACTAGGTTAATAATTATGCAGAAATAAAATGAATGAAATTTTTAACAAAATATAATTCCTACATTAATTTTTTTAATCCACTCATGGATATGATATATATTTCATAAGGGGTTGTCATTTATGTGGGAGAAAATTTAATAAAAGTATATATTGAATGAATATAAAACATGATACCCTTATAATAAATAATTTTCTATATATATAATAGAATAATTATCAACATCAAGCTTAAAATTTAGTTCTATCTTGGAAAAGGAAAAATGTAATGGAATCAATTTCTTAGACTACTACTAAATCTTAAGAATGGTTTTTAATAAATAATAAGATTTATATGTGTTTTATAAACCCCTTATAGAGAAACCAACTGATGAATTAATTCAATAAATGGACATAGATAATTATGATAAGTGTATACAGGATTTACTATATGGATAAGCCTTCATGGTTGTGTCTATAAAACCCAAGTCTCGAAAAGAAACATGAAAATATATTTTCTTTTAAGATGATAGAAAACCTAAAAATGATCTATTATGAATAATAATAGTATAATCGTTGTGAGATGTCTAAGGCACTCTTTTGATGAAAGTTAATAGAAGTTACATTAGTATCTACTGATATACTCAATATGATTATGTAAATTAATGACTTGGAGAGACTGGGATCACCCCCCAGGCTTGATCTAGGCACGTACCTCATTCTATAGTCATTTCCAAAAATGTTCCAACTATTTATTATGAATTATAATATGAATGTGTTAAAAAAATCACTCGGTCTCTTAAATATTTAGAGGATTTTTTAGTGGGACATGGGAGTTAAAGTGTAACATCCCAACTTGGATCACACTTTAAACAGTAGATGAAATGGTTTCAAAATGGCCTTAAATGCACCTCCTCATATGCTAGAGACTGCTGACTAGAAGTGAAGGTCCAATGATGGTATGGTGGGGAGACTATAACCTCATGATTATAGTATCACAGCATCACATAATAAATAAATCAATAGTGGAAGTATCATAAAATAAAGGAATTTGAAATAAATCAAAAAAAACTAGAAATAAAATATAATACAACCATGGTTGTCCATGTGATGATACAATATACAAAGAAGTATACATGCAGTAGGAGATACATAAAAAATACACAACAAAATGAACAAAAGTCTCAAAGGATATCTCTATGAGAATCCTAATCTTTGTCTCAGTCATGTGATCCTAATCTCTCATGTCCATGAATAACAACACATGATACAATAGCAAGAAAGAAGGATCCCAAATATTGATCCTATAACCAGGGAGGTCTGTCTTGGTACAAAATAGAATCCCAAATAGGGTGTGAGATAAACTCAGTAGGCCACTACCAATGGTTCCTAATCCTATCCATTCTATGAGTATAAATTAAGCAGTGTGCAGGTGTATCAAAAAAGAAGTAAATAAATAAATGTGAACCAGTTGGGCTCATGTTCCTTAAAGGAAATCTCACTTACCATACCTACTACAGCCTAAGACAGAATATCTATGATAGTTCATCATGTATATATATTCATATATGTAAACATATATATAGAGAGAGAGATATATATACATTCACCAATGAGGACCCAAGGCATAAGACCAAGGAATACACATCTAATAATAATAATATAATAAGAGTTTTATATTTTTTAAGGGTCATCATGCCCATCTATCTCATAGGATAATAAGAGACATCATGCTAGAGGGTCATGATAAGTAAGGGACACCTTTTCTGAGTCTCGTGGGTAACATGGGATTACGTTCTCAGGTATGATGAGTAATAAGTGATGCCATGCTCAAGTATCATGAGTTGTAAGGGATTCCATCAACTAGTATCATGAGTAATTGGGGACACCATCCCCAAGTTTCATGTGTAGTAAGGGACTCCATGCCCAAGTATCATGAGTACTAAGAGACATCATTCTCGAGTATCATGAGTAATAAGGGATTCCATTCCAAAGTATCATGAGTACTAAGGGACTCTATGTCCATGATTCATGAGTAATAATATAAATAGTCATGTGCACTTAATGATTAAGCATAGGCCCTGAGATATATCCATGCTAAAAATACAACTCATCTTGATCATTAAATTCATTTCAAGCCTAAATAATAGATAAGTACATGTATATAAACATTCCATGCCATAATTTAATCATAAATAATTAATAATGCCATGCCCATAAGCATGCCATGTTATAGTTCAAATATCTTCATTTGAATACCCCTTTCATTAGATAAGATAGAACACCTCATAGATGGTTTTATTATGAAAAAGGGTGTGGTTGTCATACCATTTTATTTAATTCAATTTAAAAATCTCTTACTTGTGAGTTAAACCAACAAATTTCAAATGTTATTTAAGAATAGATAGAGAATTTTAATCTAATAATTTAATACATTACCTAAAAAGGGTGTTTTAATCTTCTGGATGAAGTAGATATCATGGGAATATTAGAAAGCACCAAAAGGGGTGGTTCAAGTTGAGGTGTGTTGGGCCCTCTATGATGTAGTAGTTTTTGTAATCACAAATATTGTCAATCTACAGATTCTACTATGTCATTCCATTTAATATCTATAAGTAAATCAGTTATGTCATATAGAACTATATACTTCAATAATTCAATAAACTATATATATATATATATATATAAATCAATATGTTTACAAGTGTATTTTTACATGTGTTGTTTCGTATAAGATAGAAACTTCATGATCTTTTTAGAGTCTCTAGCACTGATTGTCTATTCAACACACTGATTTTTGACACACCGATGTTATACACATGGATGTTTGTCACACTGATATTCGACACACCGATGTTTGACACACCGATGTTTGACACACCGATGTTCGACACACCGCTATTCGACACACCTCTATTCGACACACCCATGTTAGACACACCCATGTTCGACACACCCATGTTCGACACACCCATGTTCGACACACCCATGTTTGACACACCGATGTTTGAAACACCCATGTTCGACACACCGATGTTTGACACACCGATGTTTGACACACCGATGTTCGACAAACCGATGTTTGACAGGACAAAGATGGCAGACCGAAGATGGTAGACCGAAGATGACAGACCGAAGATAAAAGACCGATGTTGACACACCGATGCTAACAGACCGTAGATAATAGACTAATGAAAATGACTCACCGATATTCATAAATAATGGTTTCAAATTTATTAATTCAAATTTATTTCTAACGGTCATATTTAGAAAAATTAATGTTCATGACATTATTTAATGTTGTCTGTAGGACTATTCACAGACAGTACAATGTAAATTCATGTGAAGAGATATTATTTCCTAGTATACCATGAAGTATAAAATAATTACAAGCTCATCCTTAAATCCTCTCTCGAAAAAACACTACAAAAATAAAAAGGACAGACTGTGTGAATATGCAAGATTTTGCAAAGAAAGGAACGAAGCTTGAGGTCACAAGAATATTTACAAGTAACAACCTGCTAAAGCTTGTAGAACATACTCACATATAATAGTTGAACCTTTTCACACATAGAAGATATATTATAGAGACTACGATACTCTGTTTTGGATCTAACTCCCATAAGAGGACTCGGATATCATTTTCTCTACATCCATTGAGTCCAGAGCTTTACTGCAGAACACACAAATATTTCTAAACCTTGTTATTCTTCAGTAACTCTTTTTTGATCTTGTGTTTACTATTTGAGCAGTGTGTGTATCTATTTGTGTCACACACACTATCTCCTGAACATCATTTAAGGTTACTAAAATATCCTAACAATCAATCCCTTTCTACTTTTGTATCCCATGTAGAACTGTGGAAGAGATCCTATGTGATATGTTTGATAGTTTTCCCATGAATAACTATAGTATAAATCAAATCGAGTATGACTAGTACAGCCCTGTGTGCTATTGTGAACCCTGGTCCAAGGTGTGGATCAAAATTTTATTGATATAAACTTCTTGGTGGAAGGTGATCACCAAGTGGAGAGGACTGAGCCTCGGCTTGAGACTAAACCTCTTATTTTACCCATTGTGTTATTTGCCTTGTGTTTTAATTTGATATGTATTCTTCACATTGAGATAAACTAAACTTTGATAGTTATTTTAGCAAGTGTTTATATTTGTTTTTAATTAGTAGATAAGTTTCAAAATCTTGACTAATCTTTAGGTTGGTAAAGCTGAGAACTAATCAATCTTCTGAGAATCTTATTGAACGTTCAGGGCTTTTATAAATTCACTACAAACTGAATTTGATTTTATTTTAATAGGGGATGTTATTTTAAATAACCAATTTTAACAAAAACAATTATAGACACTAAATTCACCCCCCCCCCTCTTGAGTGATCTACTCCGACCTACATTTGGTATCAGAGGAATTAAAAGTTATTTTCAGTTTTCTGAATGTCAAATGTGATTATAGTTCTTTTTAAAAGATCTCTAAATTTATGTTATTCCTAAATTTTTATCTCTTTGAAATTCTTTTACAATCTGTATCATGGAAAATAGATTAGAAGGGGTTGTTACCAATAGACCACCTTTCTTTAATGGAACTAATTATGCTCAGTAGAAGCTTAAGATGAAAATACATCTAGAAAGCATGGGATTTGAAATCTGTAATGCTATTGAAAGTAAATATACAATTCCTAAAATTGCTAGAGACACTTGGGATGAACCTACCAAAACTTCCTATAACAATAATTTTAAAGCAATGAATGCTCTGTACTCTGAACTAGGAGATGAAGAATTTAACTGTATCTCTACTTGTAAAATTGAAAATGATATTTGGGACACTATGCTTATTTCTTATGAGGGAATATCTAATGTTAAAGAAAATATATTAAATACTTATAATATTAAATATGAAAACTTTAGAATAAAGCTTGATGAGTCTATTTATGATATGTATCTCAGGTTAAATGAAATTGTGAATACCATGATTTATTTAGGAAGAGAAGTAACATCCAAAGAGAAGATTATGCAGATTATGCGATGATTACCAAAAATATGTCATGGAATGTATATATCAATCAGAGAATCATACGATATTGATATGATTTTAGTGAAGTAATTGACTAGAAAATTAATTATTTATGAAGAGGAATTGAAAGTGAATAAATAATAAGATCAACCAAAACAAAATTATATAGATTTCAAGACAACTGATTCTAAAAGTAAAAACAAAGAGAAAGTTCAAGCTTCTATTGAAAGCTCAAAAAATGATGAAGTAGCTATATATAGTAATGAAGAAATGGCCTAGTTGGATACAAGATTCAAGAAATTTTATAGGAAATTAAGTTTTTCAAAAAAACCCAATTACAAAGGAAAGTATGATAACAAGGGAAATTGGAAAAAGGATTGGAAGATAAATGATAAATCATAAGAGATAATTTCCTATGAATGTAAAAGGAAAGGACATGTAAAGGCTGGTTGTACAAAGATGAAATATAATAAAAAGTATGAAAATAAGAATAGAAGGTATAAGAAAGCAATAAAGGCCACCTGGAGTGCCTTTGGGGACAAATCAAGTGAATCTGTCTCCTCTTAGAATGAGAAAGTTGATATGGCTAATATGTGATTTATGAAAAACACAACCGACGTAACCTTAGACTCTCCTATGTATAATTCTTATTATTTTGAAAGTGAGTATTAGAATATTACAAATTATTAATTATTCTAATATTGTAGCATGTTATAAGAAAGATATAATGATTTGAAAGATAAGTATAAATCTTTGAAGAAATAGCATTCTCTTACTATGACTATTAACTCTGAACTTACAACTGAAAAAGGGAAAAATTCTCAACTGCTCAAGGAGAAAAATGAGTTAAAAATTTATAATGAGCAATTGAAGAAAGACTTGGAAAAGTTCACTAATGAGAAAAATACTCTTAATCAAATTCTTGGTAAACAAATAGCTAATAAGTATACTTTATGAATTGGATATCAACCAGTTCAAAGAAATTTATCCAAATCACATTTGGTAACCAGATCTGGAAAATATGCTACCTTTTTCAAAAACCAAAATTTTATAGCAAGTTCCAGTTCCAAGAATTCTTTTACTACATCTAATTCTTTAGGACCAAACAGAGTTTACTTTTCAAACACTTTATATTCTGCATATAGGAAACCCATAAGATAGTTGTGGGTTCTTAAATCTTATATCACTAATGTATGTGGACCCAAAAAAATATGGGTACCAAAGTCATTTCATGGATGAAATGTTTTATAGGTAAACTGCCTAAAGAGATCCTGTAAAAAGTTTTGGTACTTGGATAGTGGTTGTTCAAGACATATGATAGGGTATTATTCAAGTTTTAAAAGTCTTGTAAATATTGATGGAGGACATGTCACATTTGGTGAAAATGGTAAAGGAAAAATCATCGACCTAGGCCATATTGGTAACCCTAACTCTATTTAAATTTCTAAAGTATTGTATGTAGATGGATTAAAGTATAAACTGCTCAGCATATCTCAATTGTGTGATGATGGATTTAATTTTAAATTTAAAAATGATTCATGTCATTTTCTTATTCCATGAATAACATAGTATTTTCTACTTTTAGAAATGATAATGTATATGTTATAAATCTAGACACACTAGACTCACAGAATGTCTCTTGTCTAAATGCCTTTCACAAAGAGTCTTGGATATAGAATAGAAGACTAAGACATTGCAACATACACTCTCTTAGGAAGTTAACTATAAAATATTTAGTTAAAGACTTACCCAAATTAGAGTTTCCAAACATTAAAGTATGTAATTCTTGTCAAAAAGGAAAGCAACATAAAATTTTTTTTCAAACCAAAGAACAAAGTAACTACTTCTAAACCTATTTATTTAGTTCACATGGACTTGTTTGGACCATCAAGAGTTTTGAGTCTCAATGGGAAGCACTATGTTTATGTTCTTGTAGATGATTTTTCTGGGAACATCTGGACCTTTTTCTTAGCTCACAAAAGTGAAGCTTGTTCACACTTTACCAAGTATTCTAGGAATGTAGAAGATATCAGTGGACTTAAGATTAAATATTTAAGAAGTGATCATGGCCATTTCATTGAGAATCAATATTTTGAAGATTTTTTCTCATTAAATGGATATAATCATAATTTTTCTGCTCCTAGGACACCTCAACAAAATGGTGTGGTAGAAAGAATAAATATAACACTACCGGAAATTTCCCTAAATATGATCAATGAATATGACCTACCTATTTCTTTCTAGGAAGAAGCTGTTAATACATCTTTTTAAATAATAAATAGAGTCTTAATCAGACAAGAAAACTCTTTATGAGTTGTGGAATAATAGGAAACCCAAAGTAGGTTATTTTAAGTGTTTTGATGTAAAATTTATATTCTGAACACTAAAGATAATTTAGATAAATTTTCCTCCAAAAGCGATGAAGGAATTTTTCTTAGATATTATACATCAAGAAAATCCTGTAGAGTCTTTAATAAGAAAACCAAATGTGTGGAGGAATTTATACATATAAATTTTGATGAAACAGATCCACATGAGCCCAAGACCTCACTAGAAAATATTTAAGAGGATATGTCAAATCTGGACATTAATGATAAAACCTCAAATCATCATGTGAAGGAATATATGAAAACTTATAGTTCTGAAAATTATCCAGATCCTAACCTTAGTGAACCAGGTCAACCTAACTAACCTGAAATATCAATTCCAACCTTCTCTAGACCAACTAGGACCCTTAAGAATAATCCCCTAAATGTTGTTATTGGAGATCTAGATAGAGGAACACAAATGAGAGATTCCTTGAGAAACCAGGTTGAACATCAAGCTTTCTTGTCACATCTTGAACCTAAAAATATCAATGATGTGATCATATATAAATTTTGGGAAATTTCCATGCAAGAAGAACTTAATCGATTTGAAAGAAATAAAGTTTGGAAACTTGTAGATTGACCTAAGGATACTTTGACCATAGGAACCAAATGGGTGTTTAGAAATAAAGTATATGAAGCTGGAAATATAGTTAGAAATAAGGCTAGACATGATTCACAAGGATATAATCAATAAGAGGGAATTTATTATGAAGATACCATTGCACCAGTAGCTAGACTTGAGTCAATTAGGATCTTACTTTCCTATGCAGCACACTTGGATTTTAAACTTTATCAAATGGATGTTAAAATTTCATTCTTAAATGGTTATATAATTGAGGATGTTTTTTTAACAACCCCCAGGTTTTATAAATCCATATTTTCCAAATCATGTGTTAAAATTATCAAAAGCTTTATATAGTTTGAAACAAGCTCTAAGAGCTTGGTATGAAAGGTTGAGTAATTTTCTTATTTCCAAAGGATTTACAAAAGGACTTGCAGATCTGAATTTATTTATAAAAATAATTTCAAACAAATTTTTAATATCCCAAATATATGTAGATGATATTACCTTTGGATCGTCTAAAAATTCATTATGTAATGATTTTTCAAAGATAATGCAAAGAGGGTTTGAAATTAGTTTAATGGGTGAACTTAAATATTTTCTTGGATATAAAATATTTTAAAATAAATAATGTATTATTTAAAATCAAAGTAAGTACACTAAATATATTTTGAAAAGATATGGCTTTGATAGCATTAAGAGTAGTGAAACCCCTATGAGCTCCACATGTAAGTTAGAACTTAATGAAAATGGAAAATCAGTTGATCAAACTGGTTATAGAGGAATGATTGGGAGTTTGATATACTTAACTGTCAATAGGCTAGATATTATGTTCAGTGTGTGTATGTGTGCGAGATTTCAAGTAAACCCAAAAGAGTCACATTCAAATGGTGTTAAAATAATTTTTAAATACCTGAAGTATACAACTAATTTAGGATTGTTTTATCATAAAGAAAAACCTTTCAATTTATTAATCTATTCAGATGATGACTTTATTGGATGTAAGTTAGATAGAAAGAGTACCTCTAGAACATGTCACTTTTTAGGAAATTCACTAATATCATGGTGTACTAAAAATCAAAATTCAGTTTCATTGTCAACTGCTGAAGCAAAATACATTGCTGTTGAAATTTGTTGTGCACAAATTTTGTGGATGAAACACACCTTATTAGACTATGGATTTCAATTTAGAAATATCCCTATAAAATGTGACAACACAAGTTCTATTAATATTTCTAAGAATCCAATTTCTTATTCTAGAACTAAGCATATTGATGTAAGACATCACTTTTTTATAGATCATTATCAAAAGGTGATATAACTCTTGAGTTTATTGGAACTGAACATCATCATTCTAATATATTCACTAAACCCTTAAACTCTTAGAGAATGAACTACATCAGACATAAACTAGGAATGATAAATCACTAAGATCCTTGAAACTGATCTTGTAAAACCGATCCTTGAAACTGACCTTGTGAAACCGATCCTCGAAAATGATCTTGTGAAACCGGTCATTGAAACCGATCATGTGAAACTGATCCTTGAAACCGATATTTTGAAACTGATCCTTGAAATTGATCTTTTGAAATCGATCCTTGAAACCAATCTTGTGAAACCAATCCTTGAAACTGATCGTGTGAAACTAATCCTTGAAATCGATCTTGTGAAACCGATCCTTGAAACCGGTCTTTTGAAACTGATCCTTGAAACTGATCTTGTGTAACTGATCCTTGATATCGATCTTGTGAAACTGATCCTTGAAACCAATTTTGTGAAACTGGTCCTTGAAACTGATATTGTGAAACCGATCCTTGAAACCGGTCTTGTGAAACCGGTCTCTGAAACCAATCGTGTAAAACCGATTCAATAACACCGATGTATTTAAGGATACTTTTTTAATTATATCTATTTGAAATTAAATGACACTGTTTTGGTATTATTTTTTCCGTGTTTAAATTTTATGATTTATGATTTACTATCCCTAAATGATATACTAAGTTTGATCCATCCTTATCTTTCACCTTCCCACTACCGTAAAGCCTTCTACTCTTTTTCACTCTATATCTCGACCCTCGACCTCTCAACTCCTTTGGAATATGAAACCTCAAAATGGAAATGACCAAGCGCCCTATGGAAGAGCCAAGAAAATATCCATCAGCTAATCATTAGAAAGGTGAGTCCAGTGGGACTGCAAAATCGATCTTGGAAAGCCGAGTGGTTACAGCTGAGAAGGAAGTATCTGTAGAATGGATTCTACCAAGCAAGTCATTTTTATTGAGAGTGTGGGAATCTCAAGGGTGGCTAAGCTAGTTCTATAATAATGAAAGGCCTTATTATCCTCAACTAGTGCATGGGTTTTATCAACATTTGAATATTTTTCTAGATGAATCTTAGGCATCAGAGATGAAGTCAGTGGTAAAGGAAAGGGAAATATCTTTTTCATCTAAGGAATGGGATGAGTGCTTAGAGATGCCTCATGAAGGTGTCTATACTTATTATGCAGGAAATATTGCACCTTCCATTGATTTATTCTCTTATGAATATGCTCTTAAGGAGCTGACTGGAAATGGAGAATCTAGGAGGACTATTTCAAGTGAGTTTGAGGGAGAGGTAAGATTACTTTTTATGTTTATCCAACATCAAATATGCCCAAGTAAGGGAGATTTCTCTACTGTGAATTATCAGGATGTATTCCTGATCTATCTGTTCAAACATGGGATAAAAGTGAACCTGTGTAGGTATATAATGGTTCATGTCTCTGATTTGATAAATGCATTCAAGAATTCAACATGTTTTTATTATCCAAGGATGATTACTACCATGTTAAAAAGGTTAGGTTGTGTGGAAGATGGAGATGAAGTGACAAGTGCATGTAGTGGTTTCTGTCTTCAAAAAATATTTGTAAAAGAATGAAGATATTCTAGAACCTGTGGAAGAAATGTTGGGTAGGTGTTGAGGAAAGGATTTATGAGGATTTCAATCTAGTTGACCATCCAACCAGACCAAAGGATCAAGTTGATCCAGGTCTCAAACCAAGAGAAGGGCCTATTTATTCTGATGAGGAAGCTAAGACTGAAGTGCCAATGGAAGAAGAATCTCTTTTTGATGATAGGATTGATCCTGATATTGATGAAATCCCCAAAGATATTTCTTATGGACTTGCTATTCCACCTTTGGACTTACCCTCAAAAGAATCTTTCTTAAGTGATGAGGATGAGGATGATGCCGAGATTACTGGAGTTGAAGGTTATGTAAGTAAATTAGATGAGGACTCTGATGATGATGATGATGATGATGATGATGATGAAGGAGGAGGAAATGATGGGAGTGTAAGTAATTCTTTGAAAGTGGTAAAACAAGTAGTTGACAGATCTAGTGAGGAATATGTACATGGAGTTGGTAATGGTTTTGAGCCTGTTGAATAGGAAGATGTTGATCATACAGATGTTGTTCATGAGGATATATCACCCCATCCTAATGCTGAAAATCAAGAAAGAATTCAAGAACTAAATGAACTTATAGCTGGTGGCCATGAGGAAGAAGCTGAGGATCAAGTGCCTCAAATTGAGGATGTTCTTGAAGAAGTTGAAGTGGCTAGAGCACATGCACCTGAATTTCAATTGGTTCATGTACCCAGAAATGTTATTTTGGCCAGAGGATAGAATGAAGAAGTTGATGAAGATGATGTTGTTTCTGAGCCTCAGGGAAGAAGGATCAAGATTGAGATTGTTGATCTAAGAGACTGTACTTGTACTTGATAATGGAATAATGATCCAGGATACATTCTTTTTGGGTTGGAATATGACTCAGATGAAGAGAGGGTGCCTCCTCCTCCTGCTCCACAAGCCCAAGCTGAAGCAGAACTTGTTCCACCAGTTGAATATCCAGTAGTAGAGCCAGTAGCACATACAGTGCCTAGTGACTATGTCACTAAGGCTGATTTGGAGCAATTCAAAAACGATATATGTGATTTAGTGAAATCCTCCGTTGGATATAGAAGTGAAGCCTCCACTTCAATAGGTATTTTAGATGAAGATGCAGTAAGGATTGCAAGGATAGTGATCCAGGATATTCAACTAAATCTCATTACCACATTAGAAACCATTATTAAGCATAATAACTTGCTGAGAGAAGAAGTAAAGAAGATTAGAAAAGACTTAAATTATCTAACCTCTAATTTCAATACCTTCTTTAGTGGTGTACTGGAAGTTCATAGAAACTTGGTGACTCGTCTACTAAGTGTAGATCTAAATAAATTGAAAGAGGATCTTGGAAAAATGATTACTGGCCCTTCCAGCTCTAGGAGTGGAAAAGGGGTTGTTGTGTATTTGGAATCCCTCAAGGCTGTGATGAGAGAGGAAATTCAAAATCTTTAGAGTGTTTCAGAAAAAAGAAACTCTTTAAAAGGTTCATCGAAATACAGACCTTGTGTACAATATGGTAAGGTAGTACACAAATGAAGCATTGGATTCTTAGAAAGAGATTAGAGAGAAAGTCTATAAGTAATTTACTAAGATTTATACCAAGAATGATCTCATCAATAGCTTCAAGTTTATAGTAGAAAATCTCAGAATACCTCCAGTCACAGAAGCATTCAAGAAGCAAGTTACTCAATTGAAAGAGTTTACCCCTTTGCAGAATAAATTTATGGAGAATAAGGATGGATTCAAGAAATCCATGCAATATGGTGGTGAAATCATCAATGATTTCATCAAACTCCTTAAGCCATATCTACATGTTCAAGATGACGTAATTGTGGTTCCTCTTGATACTTCCATTGGTACTACCTCTCGGCCTCCTGCTCCAATGACTATCTCTCAAGCCCTTTCCCAGATTCGACTGGTCGTTATAGAGCAATCTCCCAATCGTGTGTTGTCAGAAATAAGGCCTAGTCTTGCAGCCAATTTCCCTATAGGTGTTTCCCTACCTAGTTTTATCTTCAGGACGCCTCTTCCCTCTGCCACTCCCAAACCTTATCACCCAACTTCGGATCCTTCAAATAAAGGAAAATCCCTCAAAATCCAAACCCTTAGGGATGGATTGTATCTTTGATAGGGATTTGTCACTTCTTATTGACTGTACTCTTTGGATTATTAATAGAGACCTTTTATATGCTTTTATATATATATATATTTATTTATTTATTTATTTATTTATCTTCTTTATGTTCTTTTTTTGTTAATCCCAAAAGGGGGAGAAAGAAGATTCATACATTATTTATCTAAGGGGGAGAATTTATAGTATAGGTCACATGGCATGTACTCATCATAATCCATTTATTGAGGGGGAGATTTTTTTTAAAAAACTCAAATAAGGGAAGGATTTAGTTATATTGAATAATCTCATTTAGTGCAATATTCTATGTACACTTATACTTATTCTTTATATTTTCATGTATTCCATAATTTTTTATTATCAAAAAGGAGGAGATTGTTGGACCCTCTATGATATAGTAGTTTTCATAATCAAAAATAATGTCAATATACATATTCTACTATGTCATGCCACTTAATATCTCTAAGTAAATCAATTATTTCATACAAAACTATATACTTAAATAATTCAATAACCTATATATATATATATCAATATGTTTACAAGTGTATTTTTGCATGTTTTGTTTCGTATAAGATATACACTTCATTAGCTTTTCAGAGTCTTTGGCGCCGATAGTTTTTTCGACACACCAATGTTTGACACATTGATGTTTGACACACCGATGTTAGACACAAATATGTTTGACACACTGATGTTCGACACACCGATTTTTGAAACATTTATGTTCGACACACCGATGTTCGACACACCGATGTTCGACACGCCGATGTTTGACAGACTGAAGATGACAAACCAAAGATGACAGACTAAAGATGACAGACCGAAGATGAAAGATCGAAGATAATGGACCGATGCTGACACACCGATTCTAATAGACCAAATATGAAAGACTGATGTAAATGACTCACTGATATCATAAATAATTGTTTCAAATTTATAAATTCAAATTTATTTCTAATGGTCATATTTAGACAAATTAATGTTTCTAACATTATTTAATGTTGTCTGTAGGACTATCTATAGACAGTACGAGGTACATGGATGTGGGGAGATCTTCTTTCCTAGTGTTCCATGAAGTATAAAAGGATTACAAGCTTGACCTTAAAGCGTATCTCAAAAAAACACTACAAAAACAAAAAGGACAGACTGTGCGAATATGCAAGATTTTGAAAAGAGAGGAACTTGAAGAATGAGATCATAAGAATATTTACAAGCAACAACCTGCTGAAGCTCACTAAACATCCTCACATAGAAGAGTTGAACCTTTTCACACATAGAAGATAGATTATTGAGAATACGATACTCTGTTTTGGAGCCAACTCCCAGAAGAGGACTCGAATACCGTTTTCTCTACATCCATTGAGTCTAGAGCTTTACTGCACAACACAAAGAGATTTTTAAACCTTTTTCTTCCTTAATAACTCTGTTGTGATGTTGTGTTTACTATTTTAGAAGTGTGTGTATCTGTTTGTGTCACACACATTGTCTCTTGACCATAACTGAAGGATACTAAAATATCCTCACGTAGAACTGTGGAAGAGATCCTATGTGATCTGTTTGATATTTTTCCCATGAATAACTATGATAGAGGTCAAGTGTGACTTGGACAGCCCTCTGTGCTGTTGTGAACCCCGATCCAGGGTGTGGATCAAAATTTTATTAATATAAAATTGCTTGGTGGCAGGCGATCACCAAGTGCAGAGGACTAAGTCTCATCTTGAGACTGAACCTCTTGTTTTACCTGTTGTGTTGTTTGTCTTGTGTTTTAATCTAAAATCAATAAAAAATTTGGACTTCGGGCCTTTCAATCAGTATTCTTCAAATTAAGATAAATTGAACTTTGATAGTTAGTTTAGAAAGTGTTTATATCTGTTTTGAATCAGTTGATTAGTTTTAAAAGTTTGACTAATCTTTATATTGGTAAAGCTGAGAACTAATCAATCTTCTAAGAATCTAATTGAATGTTCAGGGATTTTATAAATTCACTACAAACTAACTTTGATTTTATTTTAATAAGGGATGTTATTTTAAAGAACCAATTTTAACAAAAAAAATTATAGACACTAAATTCACCCCCCCCCCTATTGAGTGATCTACTTCGACCAACAAGGTGAATAACCTCCAATGGCACAATTTAATATACAATAGATATTTAATCTATGGTATTAGGTTCCATGTAATTAATTTCACATTTAAAGGTCAATGAATGGAAAATATGGCATGTAACAACAAGGCGTGTTTTATAAAACAACAATACCTTAAGGGGAAATCCATATACCACCGACCTCATGTTTAGGGTGATTCATTCTTCCCATAATAGGCTTTTATATTATCTGGATCAAGTGAAAATAGAAGAATAGAAAAACAACCTGAAAATAGGGCATTTGATCTCTCATTGAAATTGCATTAAATACAACAAGAGAAACTGAGAAAAAAGGAATATGAATCATACACTCACCATTAGCTATCCAATATGATGAATGTTAGATAATTCAAATCTCGAGTGGAGGAGAACCATGGAATCCTAAGAGGATGTGAGGGAGCTCGAGCGGCCTGCTATGTGAGGGATAAAATGAGGGAGAAGAGGGGAGGAAATAACTTAATAAGAAGAGGGGGAAATGGTAATTTCACTCATTTAATGAGGTTTATGGTTTGGTTGCATGGTTATACAAACCATATGATAACCATGTTCCATCTCTACCTAAGGTGGCACCCCCCTCACACGGGTAGGTGCATGGTTTGTCCAACCATGTGCAACCCATGCAGTTTGGTTCAACAATGAACCGAACTATTTTGAACGATCATACATCCTCAGGTGTATAGTTTGACAAACTTTGTGATACCCCTATAGGTCCACACGGTTTGGGTGCATGGTTTTCTCTAACTGTGTGCAAACCATGCACCCCCGTAACCCTTTCCAAAACAGTGTTTTTGAATCCAAGTGCTCCTGAAACTCAACTAAACACCCGATTCACCTCTCATACCTTAAACCCATTCTAAAAATGAAACTTTTAAGCATTAAAACTCTCTTATTTACATTATAAATCTTAATTTAATATTTGTATCATCAACCAAATATAAATTTTCAAATTCTGTTGGAAAATTCAACTAGTCAATATAAGAGACCTTACAATCTCTCTACCTTAGAACTTCTCATCCTTGAGAAACCTTTGGGAACAATGAAATATCACCTGATCTATCAAGGTTGTAGAATTCTGCTGAAAAAAATGTTGTATTTTAAACACTCATCACATCATAGAGCATCAATTTGAAGCATATGATACCTAAGCTATTAAAACTCATTCCATCACTCATATAAAAACCTGGAACATCAAGAAAGAACATAACTGATCCTGTATAAATTGATACATGATCATGTCATCATCTCATTAACCATCCAACCAAGGGATCTCCCCTCTATAGTCTCTATCTTTCCATGGAATATTCTGATCTATGGTACTCTCACCTTTGGAATTGCCTATTAAAACACAGACCTAGCATCCTAATGAGGCTTCAAACATGGTTCTCAACTTACAATATCTGGTCTCACATAAGGAATTTTATCATGGTCCTTGTTAATCTTGATATGTTCAAATTTCAATTAAGAAAGATTAACTATTCATGTCTTATTTTTCTTGAAAATCCCCTGATGACTCTTTCAATTTACTCAACTCCTCCTCTGACATGCCCGATACGGTTCCTCACTTGACTGTATTCATCCAAAAAATAAAACAAAAGTTTATCCACCTTCGTATTACTATCTTTGAAAAGATCATATTCAATAACTAACAGATTATCAAAACCATATTCCAATTCCATTAACCAAGTATTATCAGGATCATTTTGAGCACGCTCACCAATGTTTTCATATAAACATGTACCTAGAATTCACCAAGGAATCCAATCGTACATATTTCCATTTATCCAAATTCATTTGATTGCTAAAATGACCATATAAGGACTGGTCCCACACCGGTGTCATCCCCAACATCTTATAGTGGCATTCACACCATTTTGAATTATTTATACTGCTCCATAAGAACAACTACCATGGAGTCCATCCATCAATAAAAAAAGAAAAAAATCTTTCTTTAGCTCAACATATAATTGATTCTCCCTTAATGAACTTTGGATGATGTCAATATATGGGACATGACCATCTCTAAACCAGGATTACACCAATACAATATCAAGGATTACTATTGATAAGAATGTATAGATCTCCCAATCCATGCTCCATCAAAATGTTGTGCTTGATATGAATGGTCCAATGGGACCACATCTCTGGACGATATGTGGCCATGTTCAATTGTGGTTCAACTGCCTCATGGAACCCTACAACTATGATCATACCTAGGTTGGTATATTTGTAAGGGTTGCACCTATAACATGCATGTTTTACAGAACTCAATGCACATTTGACATCCTCATCCCTCCATCAAGATTTAATTATCAAGGCATAAGTCAATCCACTCCAACCAGACATATAGGGAAACATCTAGCTTAACATTCGATATAGTATTTGAAGGCTCGATCACTTCACCTTAAATCCAAAGGTACTCATGATCATTATAAATAACCATGAAAGTTTCGCCCTAACTCTCAGAATTCCTCAACATTTGGGTACTCAACCAAATATATAGTCATCATGGTTCCTTACAAGCAAATACATATTTCCAACCCATCAACTCATTGATCAAATATTTATACAGAGTATGAATCTAGCATTCAAACACTATCAAAACCTATAACCGGGTTTTATCTTGAGCATCGCTTCATTGACTAGAACTTGAACATAACAGCCTCGGGGATAAAAAAAATCTTTTGTGACCATTTCGAACTGGTCCTTTATGACCATGTTCTCTCTACATGGAAGTACATGATTAAACATGGTCAACATGATTCTCCCCACCATAGGGGTTTCCTAGTCATCTTCTTCTAGTAATAGAAACTTGTCCCATGTTACACACTCCATCCACAACTGAACACAGGTTATAGATGCATCTAACACGCTTTTTCCAAGAAACAATTCAAAAAGACAAGAAAACCAGCCACTTAAAATTATGATATATTAGGTTTAATATATAAATACAAGTGATGTTCTCTTGATTTTTGCTCAATCACATCATTAGTATCAGGCAATGAAGCCAAAAGTAAACCGATCAGTCGTGTTACAACACTCGATCCTTTTACAACGTCATCTCAAGTACTAGGAAAAATCAATATCCTCAAACTTCTAGGTAAATATACATTGGAGATGACCTAAGAATGTATCATAATAGGTCAATTCTTTAATGAATTTCACCAAAATCATACAATTCGTTTCACCATTTTAATAACTTGATGGGTAACACGTGTATTGATGCATACTACCCTGATATTTAATCCAAAAATGACACATCATTGATACAATCTGTAGGCCTATAGTCCCTATGCATCCTAGTATCTAAGGTCCCATACAAAATATTTCTCTCACAGTCGTATTATCCCTTATGACTGTTAATATAGATGACAAACACCCATTTCATCCATCACTAAAGAATAATAAGGGTCACACAACCTTCTAAATAGCTAACCATACCCTAGGCATGTTTAACCTGCTAAACTATAGCATTATACGATTCTCATGCCCCTAGAAAGGCTCAACTTATTGAATGACCACCAATCTATCTAAGGATTTTCATCTCATCACTAAGAGTTTTACTTGGGACAAATGGAACCTCATGTCTGGAATACTTCATAAGAATTCATCAAGGTTTTAATTTCAGAGGGCGCTACCTACCCCAGACTAGCCCCTTAATGAAATATAAAGCATCGGTCCTAAAAATAGTTCACATAAAAAAGGTCACTAGGATTACTATCTTAACCAAGAATATCATTGAGAAAGAAAATGGTCAGTAGATACCTATGAGAAATGTACATGTATTCTTCTAAGGTGGAACTCAGGGAAAGATTTAAACTACCCTTACATGAGGGTAGAAACAAATAACACCACATTAAGGTTTCATTTAATCCATTAAAATAATTCATGTTTGATTTTTAAACATATCAATGGCTTAGATTAAGAATATAAACTACCATTTATGAAAGACAATAATACTTGGTACATTATTTAGCTAACACCACAAGGAAACATAGGGAAGTTTTAACAAACATCCTTTCAAGAATTATTTATTTAACTAACATTATATCATGATTTAGGTAGTTTATCTTATAAATTCATTTTATCCATTTTATTTATCCATAAGGATTCTCATATTTATATTAGTTAAATAAAATGTAAATTCCAAGGTATAGAGGAAAACACACATTAGGTTGTGATTGAAATTTTAAGAAAATAAATACTTGCATAAAAATAAGGTAAAAAAGTTTGCCATAAGTTCTCTACCATTTTAAAGGAATTGGTTTAGTGATATGTCACCATACATTTATATGTTACACTATATGACTAGTTTTTGACACTTTAAATTACCATACCTATATAGCATGAGTATACCCCCATGGGGTTAAGCACTAAGGAATATAAAAATAAAGGTAACCTATGAGGGCATCATCATTCCAACTTGGTTATATCCAAATGAAATCCAATGACATTTTAAACATTAAGATTTGAAACACCCTTGGTGGGTTTATTTCATAAGATTATAATGATAAAACTGCCCTACAAGGTCTGAGAAAGCATATAAAGATCCAGTCATACAAGTCATCATTCACAAATTATGAAGGTACACGTCTTTGAAGTCACAAATGACACCCCTTTAACCAACATCCATAAGAAATGGTTAAAATTTATTAAACTGAACCAATTTCCTTGAAATTATAATTCATCCATTTAATGTATATATATCATGTTTTAGTTAGATGAATTACCATTACCAAGTTATAAAAGTTATTTCCATTATAAGTTACAATTGGAATTATTATAAATCAAACTAGATTTTTACCTTTGGTAGAAAAATATTACAAGTCCATATATTATGTTTTGATTATGTTGGTCACCATTCCCCAATTTATAAAGTCTCATATACTTTATAAATTGAAAATTAGCACCCATTTAATCATAATGACAAATGCTTCATCCCATGAAACCAATGTTCCACGGTTCAAACATGCCATAAGTGGTTAGTCAACTAAAATTAAACCATAATTATATGTGGGAAAACATCATTTAGGTTGTTGTAGACACTTGTTTTAGCCAACCATATACCATATCTATAATAAGGCATGCTATCACATAGCATTAAAACAATATGAACTTGGAAAAATATCCCACATCATTATGTACAGGTAATAATGCTAAATAATCACTAAAATATGGTATACATATAACTATGTTGTTAAATCACACATGGAGCATCCAAAATGTATCAGGTTTTTAGGAAATGCAATATACGTGGCCTGGAATACGCATGGAATGTGAATCTCCATGTTCCAATAATGTTGCTTGTATAAATACCTTCTTGTTATCCTAGGCCAAGGGAAACATACTATAAATACCATAAATCAATAAGAAAAATAAATTATGTCAATCACTTAAGGTGAAATAATAATCAATTGTAATAATGAACAAAATGAAAAACAATCTCATCCTTAGAAACTTAGTCTTTCCATCATGCATGGTTTGATCATTCCCAAACACAAGCTATTCACCACGTTCAGACACATTCCTATTCTCTTATCTACCATTTCAAAAATAGTAAGGTAAAGAAAAATGGATTTTATGCCACTTCTTAACACCCTGACCTAGATTACTCAATAAACAATAGCCAGACCAGTCACCACATAGCCTCAAGCATGCCTCCATATATACTAGAGGTTTCTGACTAGTAGTGAGGGTCTAGTGGTGGTACAGTCAGAGACTATACCCTTTTAATTATTGTATAATATTGGTAAATAATAAATAAATCAATGTTGTATGAATTATAAAATAAAGTTAGTGGAAATAAATTAGATAACCTAAAAATTTCAAATAATAAAACTATGCATGTCCATGTGATGGTAAAATATACAAAGAAGTAGACATGTTATAGGTAATAAATAAAAAATACAAAAAAAATCTCCCAAGGATATCTCCATGAGAATCCCAACCTCTGGCTCAGTCTTGTGATCATATGCTTCCATGTCCAAGAGTAACATCACATGGCACAATAGTAAGCAAGAAGAATCTCAAATCCTAATCCTACAACTATGAGGTCTGTTTAGGTACCAAAAAGAGTCCCAAAAAAGTTGTAAGATAAACTCATTATTCCACCACAAATGGTTTCTAATTCTATCTAGTCTATGATTATAAAATACAGAAATGTGAAGGTGTATCAGTAAAGTAGTGAATAAATAAATGTAAACCAGTAAGGCATGGGTTCCTCAAAGGACAATTCGCTAACCATAATTGTTTCATCCTGAGAGGGAATATGTCTTAAATTCCATCATGTATATATATGAATATATGTAAATATATATAGAGATAGAGAGAGATATATATAAATGCACCAGTGAGGCCCCAAAGTGTAAGACCAAGGTATCCATATCTAATAATAATAATATAATAAGAGTCATGTATTTGGATAAGTGTCTTCCTATCCGTTTATCTCATATGATAATAATGGACATCATGCCCATGTATCATGAGTAATAAGGGACACCATTCCCAAGTATCATGAGTAATAAAGGACTACATGCCTGAGTATCATAAGTAATAAGGGATTCCATGCTTCAGTATCATGAGTAGTAAGGGACTCCATTCCCTAGAATCATCAATAATAAGGGATTTCATGCCTGGGTATCATGAGTAGTAATGGAAATTATTCCCAAGTATCATGATTAATAAGGGACATCATGCCTGAGTATCATGAGTAATAAGGGACAACATTCATAATTATCAAGAAAAATAAGGGATGAGGATTATGAGTAATAATATAAATAGTAACATGAACATAATGATTTAGCTTATGCCCTATGATATACCCATGCTAAAAAAACAACTCATCTTAGTCGTTCAATTCATTTCAAGCATAAATAATAAAGAAGGACTTGTACATAAATATTCCACACCATGATTCAATCATAAATAATTAAGAAGTCTATGTCCATAAACATATAATGTTACACTTTAAATATCCCCATTTGATTACCCCATTTTATTAGATAAGATAGAGAACCTCATATATGGTTTTTTTATGAATAAGGGAATGGTTTTCATACCATTTTAGTTAATTCCATTTAAACATTTTTACATGTGAGTTAAACTAATACACCTCAAGGTTGATTTAATTATACACATAAAATTTTCATCTAATTATTTAAAACATAACCCAAAAGAGTGTATTAATCTCCTATACAAAGTATAGACCATGGGAATATATGAAACGCACCTAAAGAGGTGATTCAAGTTGAGGTGAACAACCTATAATGGAAAAATTTAATGCAAAATGGTTATTTAATCTAAGGAATTAGGTTCTACATGATTAATTTCACATTTAAATGGAAACACATGAAAACTATGATATGTGGTACAATGGTGTATTTCATAAAATAATGAGACTTTGCGAGAAAATTCATAGACCACCTACCTCATGATTAGAGTGCTTCAATCTTTCCTTAGAGGATTTCATTTAAGCTGTATCGATAGAAAATGGGAGAATAGACAAATGCCTTGAAAATAGTTCATATGAACACAAATTGAAAATTAATTAAATACAACAAGATAAACTGGGAAAAGAGGGAAGATAAATTATAGACTAACCATTGGATATCAAAGATAATGAATGATGGATAATTCTAAGAACATATAGAGGTGAACCATGGAAGCCTGGGAGGAGATGAGGGAGATCGGGCAGCCTGCTATGCGAGGGAGAAAATGCGGGATAATAGGAGAGGAAAACACTTAAGGATGAGAGAAAAAGAATTTTAATTTCACCCTTTAATGAAGCACATGGTTTGACCACATGGTTGTCCAAACTGTGTGCCAACCATGCACTAACTGTTTCTATAGTGGAAATCCCCCTCACATGGCTAGGCATATAGTTTTTCTAACCACATCCAGCCTATTCAATTTGGATTTGCAATGACCTACACTATTTTTCATGGTCATGCATCCATGAGTGCATGGTTTAAAAAATCATTTGACACCCTTACAAGGTTGCACAGTTTGGGTGTATGTTTTTCACTAACCATGTACAAACCATGTTCCCCATTAACCCTTTAAAAAATAGGTTTTTTAAACCTGTTGCTCCCAATGTTTCTTTGACCACTCGAGTCACCTCTCAAACCTTAAATCCTATCCAAAAATGACACTTTTAATAATTATGAATCTCATATTTACATTCTGAATCTTAGTTTAAGATTTTTTCCATCCACCATATCAAAATATTCAAATTCCTTTAGAAAATTCAACAGTTCAAAAAACAAGTCCTTAAAATATCCCCACCTTAGAACTTATCATCCTTCAGCAGCCTTGGAGAAAAACAAAACATCACTTGAACTACCTAGGTCATAAAATTCTGCTAAAATAGACACATTTCATTTTAGACACCAAATTCATCTTGGAGAATCTATTCTAAGAATACGGTACATAATCTGTTAAAACTCAATCCAACACTCGTATCCAAACCTAAAACATTAAGACAATGCTTACCTAAGCTCATATAACTTAAGACAATATCATTTCATCATATCTTTCACCATATAGACTATCATGCTCCCCACAACAGGTTATAGCTTTCCACAGCCAATTTTGAACCACAGTACTTCCACTATTGGAATTTCTTATTGAAACACGGACCTAGAATCTTAATGGGGCTTCTGGAATGATTCTCAACTCGTGACACCCAGTAACACATGAGGAATCTGAACTTGGTCCTTATTTATCTCAAAATAGTCAAATTTCAATCGACCAAGATTAACTATTCATGCTAGCTTTTCTTTGAAAATTCCCAACCAACTCTTGCACTACACTCATCTCCTTCGATGACAAGCCACGTTAGGTTCCTCACCTGACTGTATCCATCCAAAAAAATAAAAAAATTTGATTCACCTCCATCCGACTACATTTAAAAATAGTGACTTCACGATCCAACACATTATCAATAATAGATTCCAATACCATTATAAAGGCACACTGAGATCATTTTGAGCACACTCATAAAAGTTCACATATGAACATGTACTTGGAATTCATCAAGGAATCCAATCATACATGATTCCATTCCAAAGGCATCTGAATTCTAAAATGATCATCCAACAAATGGTCCCACACTAGGGTCAACCCCAATAGCTTATGGTGGTATTCACACCGTAAATCATTATTTATACCACTCCATGAGTGAAAATACCATGTAGTCTATCCATCAACCAAAAAAGACATTGTTTTCTTTATTTATCTCAACATATAACTGATTCCCCATTAGTTCACTCTGGACAATGTCAAGATATGGGGAATGATTTTCTTTAAACTAGGAGTGCTCTAAGACATTATCAAGGATTACCATCGATACGCATGTATAGCTCTCCCAAACCATGCTCCATCAAAAGGCTATAGTTTCTGTGAAAGAACCCATAAAAACACATCTTATAACAATGTTTGACCATGTAAGACTATGGTTCAACCACCTCACAACACGCCCGAATTGGCCGAAGGCCTTATTTTTATTTTATTATGGATAATCCCCCTTTTAAAGGTTGAAGGGGAACCCGTACATGACCCGTAGGCCCAAGTCACAAGGTCCGACTGACCCAGAATACGTGAATCAAAGGTCCAGAGGCATACCATGCCCAATACATGACCCATAGGCCCAGTCCACTTAAATTTCCCCTCCCCAGATTCTGCTTCATTGATCACCTAGTTCCCCGCCTTTCATTGCTGATCGAATAGAATTTTCTCGTACAAAGTTGCACGGTGCTTGGTCTCGATTATAGCTACCTTACCCTCTCATTCTTCCAATCCGGTTAGCTCTGCTTCTAGTGGCTGCTACTCTTGTTGCACTGATCCTCTTTTAGGGCCTGTTCTGTGTGAACTTGTGATCATTCTAAACAACCACCAAAGTTTCATCCCGACTCTTATTATTTCGAAAAATTTTGGTACTCAACCATTTAGATGTTCTGATACCATGAAATCATAGACGTATTATTGACCCATAAACTCTTGGATCACTTATTCATTATAAGTCTAAATATAACATTTATACTCCATCAAAACACATAACTAGGATTTATCTCGAGTGTCGCATCAAGGAATAGAACTTGAACTTTCCAACATCATGGGATCCGAAAATCTAGTGTGAACATTTCCAAATATTCCTTTATGGTCATGCTCCCTATTCTTGGAAATACATGATTAAACTAGTTCAACATGATGCTCCCCACCTTAGGAGTTTCATATTCATCATCTTCTAAGAGTGGGTACTCATTCCATGGAATAGGCTTCATCAACCACCAAACATGGGTTATGAATACGGCTAACACACTTTTACCAATAGCCAATGCAATAAGAGAGGAAAATTGGCTCTATAAAAGAATGATAGATCAGATTTACTCTAAATGTATGCAAGATGCTCTCTCGGTCCATGTTCATGCAGATCATTAGTATCAAGCATCGAAGCCAAAACTAAAAATAATAGGTATTTTTAAAATAACTAATCCTTTTTCAATGTCATCATGAGTACTAGGACAACTCAATTTTTTCTAACTCCTGGGTCACTATAATTCAGAGATGACATGAGAACATAGCGTAGTATATCAAGGATTTAATAGTTTCTACTGAACTCATATGGTTCATTATACCATTTTAACAACTTGACAGGTATCACACATATCGATGCATACTACCCTAAAATTTCTTTAACACAGAAGTACATCATTGGTACCATCCATAAGCCTATAGGTCCTATACATCCCAGTATCTAAAGGTCCATATAAAATATTTCACCCAGAGTCATATTATCCCTTACAAATGTTACTCTGTTTGAAAAACTTCCACATCATCCAAAACTAAATAAGAATAATATTCACACAACCAACTAAGAGTCTAACCAAGGCCTAGAAATGTATAACTTTTTGAACTAAATCATTAAATGATACGCACACCCCCAACATGGCTAAACTTACTGAATGACCACCCATCTATCTGGGGGGTTTCGTCTCATCACTAAGAGTCCTATTCATGAAAAACGGCACCTCACATCTAAAACACATCATATTATTCAACAATGTTTTAATTTTTTAGGGTGATACATTCCTTAGGATAGCCCCTTACGGAATTATAAATTATCAATCCTACAAATAGGTCATGTCATAAAGGTCACTAAGAATAATATTCTAACCTCTAAGATCACTGTAAAAGAATAGGTTAAATAGATACCTATGGGAAATTTACTCATTCTCATCTAAGGAAAAACTTGATGAAATATTTAAACTAACCTTACGCAAGGTTTTAAATAAGAACATCACATTAAGGTTTCATTTAATCCATTAAATTAATTCACATTTGATTTTTAAACATCTCAAATTCTCAATTTAAGTACATCAAGTACCAATTATGAAATACAATGATACTTGGTACTTTATGTAACTAACACCATAAGTAAACACAAGAAAATTATATCAAACTTCCTTTCAAGAATTATTTATTAAGCTAAAATCCTATCACAATTTAGGCAGATTATCTTATAAATTATTTTTATCTATTTTATTTTTCCATAAGGATTATCATATATATCTTTGTTAAATAAAATTTTGATTCTAATATATAGATGAAAAAATTATTTGGGTTGTGATTGGAATTTTAATTAACTAGATCCTTTCATAAAATTAAGGGCTAAAAGCAGGCCACAAGTTCTCTATCATTTTAAGGGAATTGGTTCATTAATATCCCAACACACATTTATACATGTCCCTATACAAGTGGTTGTTTAAACTGTAAATAACCATCCCTATATAGCATGAGTATACCCCCATGGGGTTAAGCACTAAGACATATCAAAATAAATGTGACCAATGAGGGTCACATCATTCCAACCTGGGTCCATCTAAATGAAACCCAATAACATTTTAAACATTAATATTCGAAACACCTTTAGTGGGTTTATCACATAATCTTACAATAATAAAACTTTCCTTAAAGATTCGAACCAAGCATATGAAGATCCATTCATATGGGTTTTTATTCCCAAATTATGAAGGTATGATCCTTTTAAGCTGCAACTGACACCCATTTAACTAACATCCACAATAAATGGTTTAAAAAATTAATCAAACCAATTTCCTTGAAATTTTAATTTAGTCATTTAATGTGTATATATATATATATATTGTGGTTTATCTAGATTAATTACTATTAAAAAATTATAAAAGTAATTTACTTTATAAGTTATAATTGTCATTCATGTGATTGAAACCATATTTCTATCTTTCGTCTCAAAATATAACAATTCCATATATGGTAGTTCGATTATGTGGGTTAATATCCCCCAATTTATAAAATCTCATTCACTTTATAAATGGAAAATTGGAACCCAATTAAATTCAACCACCAATGTTTCAACCCATGAAACCAATGGTCCATGGATTAAACATGTCATAATCAATTATTCAAATAAAATTTCACCATCAAACTATGCAAGATAACACTATTTAGGTTGATGTGAACACTTTATTTAATAGACCATATACTATAAATATAATAGGGAATGATATCACATATTAGTAAATATGGGTGAACATGGAAATTTATTACACAACATGGTGTACAAGTAAGAATGATAAATAATCACAGAAACATTGTATATAGATAAGTATGCTATTAAATCACACAAGGAACATCAAACATATATCAGGCGGTCAAGAAATGCAATCTACATGGCATGGCATATGCATGACATGTGAATCTCCATGTATATATAATGATGCATGAATAAATACTTTATTGTCATACTGAGACAAGGGTAAAATATTATAGATCCCATAAATCATTAATTAATATAAATTACATCAATCTCCCAAGTTGAAATAATAATCAACTATAATAATGAACAGCATGAACAATAGTCTCATCCCTAAAAACTTAGTCCTTCCCCTGTGTGTGAGTTGATCACTCCAAGACATGGACTATTTACCAAGTGCCAACACATTCCTATTCTTCTATCTACCAGCACAAAATAGTGAGATAAAAGAAAATTTCTCTAATACCAAATTGTAATGACACAAACCATCTCACTCTGTAAAGAGTATCTAGACTGGTCATTACATGGCCTCAAGCACGCATCCTCGTAAACTAGAGGATTTTGACTAGAAGAAGGATCTAATGTTGGTATGGTGGGGAGAATATACCCTCATAATTAGAGTATCACAGTAGTACATAATAAATTAATCAATAATAAGTAGTATAAAATAAAGGCAGTGTAAATAAATCAAATAACCTAGAAATTCCAAATAATACAACCATTCATGTTCATGTGATGATACAAAATAAAAATCAGTAGACATGAAGTAGGTAATACAAAAAAAAGTATAAAAAATGGACAAAATACCCAAAGGATGTCTCCATGACCATATCAAGATCTAGATCAATCTCATGCTCCTAAGATACCATGTCCAAGAATAATAACACATGACATAATAGCAAGCACTCTAAATCCTAAATCCTGATCCTGCAACCATGAGGTCTGCCTGAGTACCAAACAGTGGCCCGGACAGGGTGTGAGTTAAATTTAGTAGGTCACCACCAATGGTGTCTAATGCTATCCATTCTATGATTATAAAATACAGTAATGTGTTGATGTATCAATGAGGTAGTAAATAAATAAATGTAAACTAGCTGGTCTTAGGTTACTCAAAGGACACCTAGCTAACTATACCTGCTTCTACCTAAGTAGAAATATCTCTAACATTTCATCATGTACATATATCCATATATTTAAACTTATATATATGCATAGATATACATGTATCGGTGAGGACCTGAGGCATAGTATCAAGGAATCCACATCTAATAATAATAATATAAGAGTCTCATATTTTGATAAGGGTCATCATGCCCATCTATCCCATAGGATAATAAGGGACATCATTATCAAGTATCATGAGTAATAAGGGACATCATAAACAAGTATCAGGAGTAATAAGGGACTTTATACTCAAGTTTCATGAGTAGAAAGGGATTTCATTCCCTAATATCATGAGTAATAAGTAAAATCATGCTAGGGTATCATGAGTAGTAAGGGATGTCATATGGGAGTATCGTGAGTTATAAGGGACTCCATGCATAAGTATCATGAGTAATTAGGGACATAATGCCTTATTATCATGAGTAATAATGGAAATAATTCCCAAGGATAATGAGTAATAATATAAATAGGCATGTGCACTTAATGATTAAGTATAGGACTTGAGATATATCCATGTGAAAAATATGACTCATCTTAATTGTTCAATTTAATTCAAGTATAAATAATAGATAATTCCATTTACTTAAACCTGTCGCACCACAATTAAATCTCAAATAATTAAGAAGACCATGCCCATGATCATTCCATGTTACACTTCAAATATCCCCATTTTATTACCCATTTTTTTAGATAAGACATTACACCTCATAGTTTGTTTTATTATAAACAAGTGCATCATTTTCCTTCAATTTTAGTTAATTCAATGTAAACACATATTACATCTGAGTTAAACTAAGACACCTCAATGTTTATTTAAGCATAGGCAGAGCATTTTAATCTATGTATTGAAGACATCACCCAAAAGGGTGTTTTAATATTCTAGACAAAGCATAGGTCATAGGAATATAAGTAATAAACCCAAAGGGGTGGTTAAATTTGTGGTGAAAAAGCTCCAATTGTTAAATTTAATGCAAAATGACTATTTAATATCAGGCATTAGGTTCCACATAATTAATTTCAAATTTAATGGAAAATGCATGGAAAATATGACGTGTGGCACAGTAATTTATTTTATAAAATAATGAGACTTTAAGGTAAAATTCATAGACCACATACCTCATGCTTAGGGTGTTTCACTCATCCATTAATAGGCTTTGATTCGACCCAGATCAAGAGAAACTAGAAGAATAGACAAACATGATAAAAATAGGTCATAGATCACTCATTCAAATACAATTCAATACGGTCAGAGAAACTGAGAAAAGAGGGAATTGGAATCATAGACTCATCATTGTATATCCAACATGATGAACGAAAGCAGATTCTGAGATAGGGAGGAGGCGAACCATGGAATCCTAAGAGGAGGTGAGGGAGTTCAAGTCGCCTACTGTGCAAAGGAAAAAATGAGGGATAAGAGTTGATGAAAACACTTAAGTATGAGAGTGGAAGAATTTTAATTTCACCCCTTCAACGAGGTACATGGTTGGAGAAAATGTGTGCCAACTGTACTCCATCTCCGCCTAAAGTGTCACCCACCCTCCCCACACGGCTAGCTGCATGGTTTCTCTTACCATGCATAGACCATGTGGTTTGGATCTATAATGAATATATCCATTTTTCATAGTTGTGTGACCTTGGATGCATGGTTTGAAAAACCATACGACATCCCTATAAGGTCGCATGGTTTGGGTGAAAGATTTTCATTAACCATGGGCAATGATTTCATTGTAAAAAAACCTTTCCATTGGAGAATGAACTATCTAAATAACTTAATAGTTGAAAAAAAACTCCATGGAGAGTCCACATCAAGTATTAATGTTATAAAATTAAATTTGTCAATTTTTTAAATGTATATGATACCAACTAAATGGTGTATGGAGTACTATGTCAAGTTGTTGGATATAGTTAATTACTTAAATTTCAAATGGATAAAAATAAATATTGTCTAATTGTCATATTTTTTACCACTTATATGAGAAGAGAATTTGTTGTAAAAAATGTTTTTTATTAATAAATAAGATGATTATTTTAATATGCACAGTTGTGAATGATACAATCCTATACCATGTCTAAAAAATATATATAGATAAAATGAGTTTAATTCAGGATAAAAGAATTTATCTATATGTTTGTTAAAATATGAGGGATATGTTCCCACCACCCATCAATGGATTATTTTAAAGAATAAAATATTATTTTTAGTTAATTTCTCTAAACATATATAATACCATATATAATATGGATACAATAGTTTATTTTCTAAATATTCCCACATAAGTAAATATGTGTAATTTCCTAACCTAGAAAAAATTTTTGCATCTTAGCATGATATTTTAAAGAAAATATGGTTACTAAGAGGCTAGTGGGAGTAGGTTTGGACTTTGAGAAGTTCAAATACAATAAATAAAATATTTTTCTTTCCAAAATTCAAAGTAAATAATAATTTTTATCCTAAAAAGGTTTAGTAAAAAAATTTTAAGAAATATATAAACATAAAGAGTTTCATTAAGTTTCCAAAATAAATATTAAAGGAAATTTTTTAAGGTACTATGATGATGATAATGAACTTATAATGATTTTTAAGTAGATAATAGAATTTATTAAGATCATGACAATGAATATTATTAAGTATTGGGGATTGATTACTTGTTTAATTTGTTGAACATTAGGAATATGATTTCTAAGTCTCACTATTATTCAAACCTGATTAATTAATATAAATTACTCACAAAATCATTTAGTGGGATACTTTTATCATATGGTCACATAGAGATGTCAAAGGAATTACATATATATGTAATGAGTTTGAAAACATCTAAAAATTATAGCAAACATGTGTCCTATATTATGGTCTATCATATATTATATGATTAAATGGGAACTTATGTATGGTTTTGTTAAGTATTATTAAATTATTTTAAAAATATTAAATGTACAATGTTATACAAAAGGAAGTCTCCACTTTATCATTCTTTCATGTTGTCTCTATAAATTGTATAAATTGTAATGATAATAAACCCATCAAATTATAACTTTGATTCATCCCTAATTGATGTTTTTCAAGATTTATTATAAGTTGTGATGAAAGTTTAAGGTTATCATGGATAGGATTCCATAAAGAGATACGAAATATGCTTATAAAGAAAAAAAATTAGTCTTTTGTGCTATATAACCCACCAAGTACACCGATTTGAGTGTCATATACTATATATTTTGTATTATAGGGTTTCATATTTCATATTTAATCCTCATACCTAGGATTGTAAAGAATCCTAGCATGAGAACCCACATAATTTGATAAATTTATTACACAAGCCTTGAGGCTTAGTTGATCATGGCGTGGTTGGGTATGCATCTAATCATGTCATTTGTTGGATCTTAACCAAGATGAGATTTTCCCTCTTGTATAACATGTATGACATATAGTCCCTTAATTGAGATAGATTGAGTAAGTGTATGGCTATAGCTAGATAAGGAGAATATGATGCCTTTATCTATTTAATTGAGGGGAATATGGTGGGATCATCCAATTAGATGAATGACATGAGATATTCATCGACTTGGTAATTCTATACTCATAGAATCAAGATTTTATAAGAAGGTTATATGGGATTATCACACTCCATGTCCCATAGTTAGTCCATGCCTTGGGAAAAGGGAATATTAGATTGTGCATTCTTATATATGATATAGTTGGTGGACATAGGTATTGAAATGCATATGTTTGACAGATATCATGTCAGATCCCTTTATAGATTGAGTATCAATGGTGATTTTTTAAAGTTTGTTATTTTATTATGTTTTTTAATTCTGTAATTCACTTTTATTTTCAATTATAAATAGGTGTTGGTGTTACACTTTGTGGTTAATCAAATGAGGACTGAAATTTAAAAAACACAATGATCTTTTCTATAAGTTTTTTAGAGTTTTTTCAAAAGTATTTTTTTATAGATATTCACAAATTATTGTATATGATGTCATACAAAGTGAATTTGATAATATATTTATGTGGTTTTTAAAATTTATCCAAAATTAGTTCTAGATATGATTTCACAAGTTATTGTGTATGTTACAATATAAGGTGAAATGATATAAAGTCTATTAGGCTTTAGTGTAAGTGGGAGATTGTTGGATATATACCCCAAATTGAATTTTCATATGATTTTTTTAGTTTATATTATGGTGTATAATATATATATATATATATCATATGTTAATACATATTAAAATCAAAGGTATATCATATGCATTGGTTTGTATATATCATAAAGCACTGAATGGGGTATATCATATAGTATGATATAATAATAGCATGTCACTACAACCATATCCTATAACTATATCATATTGTAAATATATTTATAGCAAAAGTGTTGTGATATGGTTCAATCATATTGTATGATTAATAAGTCACTTGAACATTTAGTGTTAATGTTTGAGTGATCTTCCACATAAATATATCATTGATCATGAATATTTCATGTGATGAAATGTATAAAGAATCAAAATGAATATATGCGATAAATGCATGAACAATTGGTCAAATGATTACAAATAATTTATAAACTGATGAAATTACTCAAAAATTTCCTAACATTTGAGTAAATTACATGGATGGATCAGGAATACCCCTAGGCCTATATAAAGGGTTTAAAGTACGTGAAGATGGTGTTCAAATATGTATGCTCTTCTAGTTTATTATCCCCACCAAATATCTCTCCTTCTTCTCCCTTTTCCACTTGAGTTAATAGCATATTGTGGTTGTGATGAGGGTCATACTCGATCATCAAGTGATTTAGATTGATTTTTGGAAACACCTCAGAGGGAAGATCATGTTGTTTGTTCCTAGTTATATTTATTAAGAACCGGTTTAAGTCGAGAATAGATGAAAATAATAATGAAAGGTATACAGTTTCTTCATTAATATTTACTTGGTATCAAATTAATTTCATGGTGATGTTAGGGTTTTAGGTTTCTATTATATTCAATTGTATTGAATAAGTGTTATTTGATCCTTTGAAACCCGTCAGAAAGATGATTTGGGATGACCTAATGGGAGTATTACTCCTAATGATAATTGATATAGAAGGATGTATTGGAATTTATTTGGTTTGGTAACACCCCAACCAAAACCATCGGGTTTGAGGTATAATTATACATTACCTCATATGCCCCCACCTGTATGTAAGAGTCTTTCGACTAGTGGTGAGGGGCAAGAGGGACGACGTGAGGAGACTGCCCTCAAAAATAGGTAAACATGAGAGTAATAATGTAAGTGATAATAATAGAATCAATAATATGGAATAAATAAATAAATTTTCGGAGTAATTACATACACATAAAGTATCAAACCATGAAATAGTAGTATGGTATGTCAGCTCACACAATATTAAACAAAGAAAAGGATCGACACATGTAATGGATCAATGTGTGTGATAAAGTAACTATAAAAAATAGCAGCAAGCATTAAAATTTCATCCCATCATTCAATGCCACATCCTCATTATAAAACGACTCAACCACCCACCGTAGAGCCCTTTCCCTTCATCAGATCCATGTTCATGACACATACACATGCACTGATATTCCTGAGTAGTGTGTGAGTATAAAACTCAATAGGACACCACCAATGGCCTTTAACATAAGTTCAAAAGATATATAGATGAATTCTAGGAAATTAAATAGAATGTAGATAATAAATAATTATTACATAATCACAATATATATTTCAGGTCCATAGAGACGGTCTCTACCTGCTTCGGCACCATTCCATAAGAAACATCAACCAGCCACTTCTGACATATTTCCCCTTAATGGGATAGTCTAAAAACCTGATTGAAACTTTCCTCTTAGAGGGATAGCCTATGTACATGTCGACCAAATGTATGACACATCCCTCTCATGGAAATAGTCAATATAGATAAACTTTCACACTCATAGAAACAACACATGTAATATAATACATAGGATGACATATCAAACATCAAGTCATATCAAGTAAGAGTCATATACATCACAAATAAATATGAAAGAAATACTAATTGTAGGTCCCATGGGGATATACATGCACATATCATGCAATCAAGAATAAGACATTTATCTCACAGGATACACACACACCTCATGGGATCAAACATCAGACATGGGTCTCATGGTCTAAAACTCATCCTAAAAATCATTCTAATGTCCATTATAAACATTCACTAAATATAAGGACTTCCTGCCTTAGATGCAATTATGTTTCGATGATAAGGGTCAATGTCCAAGTCCAATTAAACCACAATGGAAATGTATAAACATCCTTGGAATGTTGTGATTATAATTCTAGGATCGAGATTAAGGAGAATCCATAACCAAAAGGTGGGACAAGATCACATATACCCAGGAAGATCCGCTATCGATAATGGTTTAAATAAAAATTGATGCAAAAATTCCAAATATTTGAATACAAATATCTATTCTATCAACAATAAAAAAATTTAATTATTAGATCATTCCAAGACCCTTAGATATAATAAATAAATCAACAATTTAATTGGTTTTAACTAAGTATTATAAGAGAGGATTGATCTAGATCAATATTGAACTTATCAAATTGGAAGTTAAGGACCAAACTAATGTTTGGGCATCGAAGGGAGGAGACATAAGGAGTTGAGAGTGCCCAAAACATCTATAAATAGAACCTAGGGTTTAGAGTAGTAGGAAAGTGGGAGATTGAGAAAATAAATGATCACTAGATTATTTAATCTCTTGGAACTGGCTATATTCATGGTGTGAATTATGGATTCAAATTGTGAACTTTTGGGAAGAATGATACACTGAAAACTGTGTTGTATCAACATAAAATCTCAAAAATCTCATTCACATTGTAAATTAACTCCCACATCCTGAATTTTTTCACATTAAAAATGCATATTCATGGATTTTTCCTAGAATATCTTCACATCATGATTATCCATTCATGGTATGAACCTCTCTTGTATCCAATTTCTAGTATTTGGTCCATTTACTTCTCTAAAAACCCCTAGGAATCCTCAAATTGTTTAATTAAACCCTTTATGATGTGAAAAAACTTAAAACAAGGTGTACCTTGAAATTGAGGGTGTTAAAAATATCCCCCACTAACAACTTCCCATCCTCAAGAAGTGTCTGAAGTGGTCTACTCAAAAAACTCAGGCCACTACACCTAAATGTTTGTCTCTCACTCCCATGAATCTTCATGAATATGTTTGTTCTTTTATTGAACCTAAACAAGAGGAATGGTACTTCCTCATAGTACCTTATCACTTTAGTTAAAAATATGAATGGTCTTCTCTAAAAAATATGCATCATGTTCTAACTCAATATCCTTATAGTCAACCACATGCATAGGATCGAGCTCATACCTCTGAAGTAGAGACATGTAGAACACATTATTCATAAATTGATACTATGGTGAAGATTCAACTAATAGTCTATTTTTATAATGTTTTTCATGATCTTGAATGTCACAACATACAGTGGTTCCAACTTCCCTTGTCTCCTCAACAGTTATGCCCTAACTGGGGGGATACTCATAAAAAGATTTGATCGCCCATGCCAAACTCCAAGGGTCATCTCCTCTAGTCGGTATATGATTGATGTTTGTTTTGATCCATAACTATACACTTCTAAATCAACTGCACCCACTCTGAGGTATCAGGCACTATACTAGGCCCAACCACTAAAGATTCACTTTCTCCATTCCAACAGAGCAGTGAACAACATGTATGCTCATAGATATACTCAAACTCATCCATCCAAATAAAAGGCTAGAAGTTTTTGTTGTATGAAAACTCTAATATATCCAATTTATCATACCAAACTCCTCCTAAATCTAGAACACATTCCCAGAGAATATCCTCAAAATTTTGGATTGTTCTCTTAGTCTTAGGATTAAAATACATACTCAAATTCAACTAAGTCCCCTTAACCTTTTGCAAACCTTTCCAAAAATGAGATGTGAACCAGGAATCTCTATCAGATACCACGATTTATGGAACTCCATATAGTTTTACAATATCTCGAATTTATAACTTTCTTGGCTTATAAAATGAGTTGGTCTCTTAGATTGATATGAAGTAATCCCCTTTGGTCAATCAATCCATTGCAACCCAAATGGTATCTCGACCTCTTGAGGTCCTGGGAAAACCTATCACGAAGTCCATTGTTACCTCATTCCACTTCCACACTGTTACTAGATGTTGGTGGAGAATCCCTCCAAGTTAATGATGCTCATCCTTAATCCTTTGACAAGTCATAAAATGGGAGACAAATCTTGCAATGTCTCTCTTAATATTGGGACACCATAATTATTGTCTTACATCGTGATACATCTTGGTTAATCCTAGGTTCACTACCCACTATGAAGAATGAGAGTATTTAATCATCTCTTCCCTTGTGGAATAAGGAACCATCACTCTTCTATGAACCATAATCACACCATGTCCATATAAGGTCCACCCTAGAAAGGAAATGTTTTCCCCCAACCTCTCATGCATCACAATACACTCTAAATCAAACACCATATTGACCTTCACTCATTCTAATAATGATTACATGATCCCCAAGGGTTCATATTCCACTACCCATTTTTTCTCAGTTACGCCCACATGATAGTCTATCAATAAAGTCTTTAGCTTCTTACATGTCACTAACGTCTTCTCACTAACTTCTTATATCTTCCTAATAAGGGTTTCTGCAACAAAATTATCTTTCCTAGTATCATACACCATATCAAATTTAAACAACTTCAAGTATTATACACAATAACTATGATTAATATTCATATCTTACTAAAAGAAAGTATAATTTTTACTCATGTTGTATGTGTATATGAAAAATATATCATCGAAGTGGTAATGTCACCAATATTTCAATGCATGAACCACAACTATCAACTCTAATTCATGCGTAGGGTAGTTCTGCTCATGGGTTTGTAGTTTAAGAGACTTGTAAGTAACTACCTTATCACCTTGAATCAAAACAACTATTAATACAACACTAGAAACGTTAAAAAACACTTCATAACTAACTCCATGATCAGCAAGAATTTTTATTGGAACTGATTTCAACCTCTTATTTAACTCTAAAAAGGTCTCTTCACACTAGTATAACTATTCAAACTTCACTCCCTTCTTAGTAAGAGCGTTCATAGGCACTACAAAGTGAGAAAATTACTAAATGAACCTCTTGTAGTACCCATTCAAAACAAGGAAACTCTAAATATAGAACACATTCCTCAGTTGAGCCCAAGTAATAATTGTATCTACCTTCTCTAAATCAAAAGATATTCGATCTTAAGAAACCAAATGCCCAGGAAAGTACAAATCCTATATCAAAAAGTGACACATTGATAACTTGGTGTAAATCTAATGTGCTTGAAGCATATTCAATAGGATCTCAAGGTGTATAGCATGATATTCCAACATCTTATAATATATCAGAATGTAATTAATTAAAACAATGACAAAGTATTCCATGTATGGGTGAAAGAAATTGTTCGTGAGGGACATGAACATTATCATAGCCTTCATTAGTCTAAAATTAATAATAAGATACTCATACAATCTGTATCTTCTCCTAAATTTTGTATTTAGTATGTATTCCTCTATGACCTAAAGATGATGATAGATAAAATGTAAATAAATATTTGAAAACCACTAGGTTTCCTTTAATTGATTAAACTATTCACCAATCCTAGGAAATGGGTACCTGTTTTTCACTATGATCATATTCATCTTTTTATATTCCACACAAAGCTGAAGACTATCATCCAACTTCATAGAAAACAATACTAAAGTACCTCAAGGGGCTGTGATTAGTCTGATTAAGCCTTTAATTTTCATATCTTCAAGTTGTGCCTTGAGATCTACTAGTTCATTTGATATTGTGTGATATGGTTTAATCGATATAGTTCATTTATTGGGAAAGAACCCGATCTCAAAATCAACTCCCCTTTTAGGATATAACTCTAAGAAATCCTCTTGAACATCTCAGTATAGGTCTACCTAGGGAGGAAAATAGGGTGGAGTCACCGACTAATCCACTACAATGATTATAAAATCCACCTATGCTGAAAATTATTCTATATTATGAATATTTTATTGGGAATGTATTGTCTCAACAATACTCTATAAATTTTATTGATTTTGATGCTCACAAATATCCTTGTTTGTTTTACTAAAGATCTTATTTTAAGTGTATTTCAGGATGTTTATATTCTTTATAATTCTTATTTTGGAATAATATTAATATATTTATTCATGATAATTAATTGTTAAAGTGTTTGGAATGCTCTTAAGCGTATTCTGGAAACATTGTTCACGGTTTGTCATTTTCTAGAATCATTGTTCATTCCCTACACTTAAGAACATAATGTAAAGATCATACCCTACATTTTTATTAAATATTATGATAAAGGATCAGCACGTATGGTTTATTAACCTTACATTTGAAGAAACGTATAGATAAAGAACATTATGTTTGAATGAAACCTTACGTTTTTCAAAGAGAAAAAGTATGGTTAGAGAACCCTGCGTAATTATGGAACCCTACGTTTGAGAAGAAAACATATGGATAATCAATCTTAATTTTGTGAACAACCTTAAATTTTCAAACTTACATTCAAATAATGAATGCTATGTAGTTTAACCCTATGTTTGGTGTTTTGTCGTTTTATGAAGGAACCTTAAGTTTGACTTTTCAACACCATAGATTTGAATTTACAAATTTATCGATGTTTTCTGTAACAGATTTTGTGGAATTTTAGGGCGTTTTAAAGCTCTATGTCAACTGATTCAAATCTCATCTTAAATGATTTAAAAATACATTTACAACGGATATTTCCTATCTTATTCTTAAGGGAAGTCACAACTACTCTGAGCTGTATTTTTGAATTTTAATTCTCTCGATTTATCAGGAATCTTTTGCAGATCTAATGTATTTCTGCATGATATATTGTTATATATATCTTTATGTGTCTGATTTTTTTAGAATATCTCTTGTTTTTATTGATAGTTTTTATTCTTTGAGTTTTCCTATGAAAATTGATTTTCACTACTATAATGATCAAGCATCTCAAAAACAATGACTACATTTTGGAGATATACATGTTCAATATTGGAAGAGCAAGGCTCTATTTTGTTGATGTTCTTAAAATCAAGGATCTTCTTGTGCAACTGGATCTCTTCAAACATATTTCAAAAATTATTATTCTTCTGAAGAAGATGATCCACCTTCTGTCAGTTGTGTACCATTGTAACTATGAAGTTTAAAATATTTTATCAAATCAATCTCTTTTGATTATTTTCAGTATTGGCTACTTGGTTTCATTCGTGTTGGAGTATCATCTTCTCATACTAAGCTATGGATATTTCGATTCCCTGTAAAATAACTAAAAGGCTCTGTTTTTAGCCTTATTTGTAAGGGTGACAACTACCTGCACTCAGTTGTGGATCGGTCTTATGAGAAGAGGATCTGACTAGTGAAATTCACCAAGCCCATAGAGAGGGAGATTGGTGGAGTGAACTAGGGGATCTTTGCTCTTTGAACAACTATAAATTTATGTGCTCTCTATTTTTCCGCTACGCATACTCTCATACGGAAACATTTCCAGATCTATCTACTATTGATGTGAAACAATATAATTGTGGAAATTTTTAAAGGACACAATTAACCCCCCCCCCCCCTTGTGTCTTTGTCATAGACTTTCTGACCTAACATTTGGTGTCAGAGTTTGGGCTCTACAGATTTTATTTTCTTTGGTTTTAACAAACCAGAGTTAATGATTCAAATGAAGATCAATGGAGAATATCAAAGAAGAAATTTCAATGGTTCTTTCTCCATATTTCAATGGTAAAAACAATGGATTCTAGAAATCACGTATGATGATCTATTTGAAAAATTTTGGATTTAATATATAGTCAAAGATCGTTACTCCTTATGAAATTCCGGAAAAACCCAAAGTCTGGATTTTTGCTACCGAGGCTGAGTATGAAATGAATTCTAAAGCAATGAATGTTATCATCTGTGGTCTTGGACCATATGAATTCAATTGTGTCTCAAAATTACCTATACCTTATGAAATGTGGAAGACAATTGCAATTTCTTATGAAGATACAGGCAATGTAAGACAGATGAGGTAAGAAATAGCAAAGTCGAAATTTGATACATTCAGAATCATTGATAGAGAAAGAATCACTCAAATGAATGGAAGAATCAAAGAAATTATAAATAACATTACAACTTTAGGTAAACCTATCAAACAATCTGATTAAGTGTTGAAAGTACTAAGAGTGCTTCATAATCAGTGGAATGGAATTTCAGCTGTAATTCATCAATCAGCTCCTATTAAGAATCCAATAATGAGAGAATTTATTGGAACTCTAATGATGTATGAATATGAAATGCAAGATGACTTTGAATATCACAAAGTCCTAGTAGAAAATTATAACACTACTTTAAAGGTTTCATCTCAAAAGAAGAATAAAAAATTGAAACAATAAGTAAAAGAATAAAGAAATTCAGACTCATCTAATTCTGAAATCGAGCTGGCTCAATTGGCCATTAAATTCAAAAAGTTTTATTGGAAGAAAAAGGATTTGTAAACCCCTTCAAAAAGGATGATAAATAGTCTAGGGAAGTTAGATGATATGAATGAAAAAAATTGGGCCATATAAGACCTGACTTTCCTCAATTAAAAAGTGAAAATAGAAAGATAGAAAATAAGTTTCCAAAAAATTATAAATATGAAAACAAAAGAAAAAGATCTATGAAGGCTACTTGGAGTGTTTTTAAAGACTCCAAAAGCTCATCAATTTTTAGTTCAGAAAATGAAGAATCGAATATATAAGAAAATATATGCTATATGGATGAATAAGAGAAGGTACAACCCTACTATTCATCTGACTCTTATTCTAGGTACTCAAATGATAAAATGGCTGCCTACTGTACTATTCTTGAAGAAAGATATAACTCCATATTAAAGAAGAAAAAAACTTTAAAGAATACTCATAATCCTATTTTAGGAGAAATGGATACTTTACTTAAACAACATCAAGAGTTAGTTGATAAATTTATCTCATTTACTACAAATTGTACTGACCATGAAAATAAGATTAAAATACTAGAGGATGAAGTGGAAACTTATAAAAGTGATTCCCTTATTTTTACAAAAGGAGAAAATATACTGAATGAAATTCTTGGTAAGAATGTAATTAAAAAAGTAAAGATTTGGTATAGGTAGTAAGGGTGAAAAATACAAAATATATAAGAATTATTTTGTTCCCAATACAAAATATCATATTTTTCATTTTTGTGGAACATAAGGACATATAACAAAAAATTGTAATTTTAGAAATCCTCAAATAAGTGGAATTAAAATATATTTTATTTCAAAAAGGTTATCTAAAGTAAATAACATAAGTCATGAAAAAATAAAGAATATTTTGATTCCTAAATCCTTGTTAGATAACACTACTGAACCCAAAAAGATATGGGTACCAAAATAAATTTTTGTTTAAATTGTCTTTGAAGGTAACAGGTCACAAAAAAGGAAAATCTGTATGGTGTATAGACAGTGTATTCTCCAGACACATGAGTGGAAACCCATATAACTTCAATACATTGACATAGATTGATGGGGGTCTAGTCACCTTCGGTGATAATTACAAAGGGAAGATAATTGTACTTGGAACAGTTAGAGATCCAAAGTATGTCTTAATCAATAAATTATTATATGTTCAAGGATTGAAGCATAACCTGATAAGTATCTCTCAACTATATGATGATGGATACTGTGTTGATTTTTCTACCAATTCATGTTCTATATTTAGAAATCATGTTATTAAATTTAGAGCACCCAGAATAGATATTGTCTACACCTTGGACTTAAATTAATTGTGTAAATAGAAAGTGGGTTGTTTAACTACTAAGATAAATGAATCTTGCTTTTGGAATATAAGACTTGGTCATCGTAATATTTATGATTTACATAAATTATCTAAGAAACAATTAATTTCAAATTTACCAAGTCTCAAGTTTGACAGTGATAGATTCTGTGATGCATTCCAGATTAGTAAGCAACACAAATCTTCCTTCAAATATGTTAACAAAATTGCTACATCAAAGCCCCTAGAACTTATCCACATGGATCTATTTAGACCATCTAGAGTAGAAAGTTTGGCTAGAAAATTATATGTATATGTTTTAGTTGATGATTATTCTTGATTCACCTGGGTCTATTTTCTAAAACTAAAAAATGAATCATTTACTATTTTTGAAAGTTATTTCAAAAGTGTTCAAAATGAAAAAGGTTTTAAAATAATTTCATTAAGAAGTGATCATGGTGGAGAGTCTGAGAATCAAGAATTCAATTCCTTTTTCTTAAACATGGGTATTAAACACACATTATCTTCACCAAGAACACTTCAAAAAAATGGAATTTTTGAATGAATAAAATGAACTATTCAAGAAATTATTAGGACTATACTAAATGAATATAGTCTTATTACCTATCTATGGGTAGAATTTGTAAGAATAGCTTGTTATATAATAAATAAAGTTTTAGTTTTTCTTATTTTCAAAAAGACTCCTTATGAACATTGGAATAACAAAAAGCCTAAGGTAAATTAATTTAATGTTTTTGGATGCAAGGTGTATATCCTGAACACCTAGGATAATCTTGGTAAGTTTGATCCAAAAGCTGATGAAGGAATACTCTTAGGGTATTCTAATACTTCTAAATCTTATAGAGTATTTAATAAAAAGTCAAGGATTGTTGAAGAATCAGTTCATGTGAAGTTTGATGAAACTATCCCTTTTAATAAAGAGAAAGATCAAACTGATGAATCTACTAACTCTTCTGACAACATGAGACTTGAAAACGTGAAAAATTATTTTGAAACTAAAATTCAGACCAGTTCAGAAGAACATGATATTAATGAACCTAAAATTATTCTACCTAGACAGTCTAGAACCCTAAATAATCACCCTTTGTAAACTGTTATAGGAGACCTAGACATAGGTATAAGAACTATAAGAAATATAAGAAACCTAGTTTAATTATATGCCTTTCTACCACAACTTGAACCTAAATCTTTTGAATAATCCTTAGAATATGAAAGCTGGATGATAGCAATGAAATAAGAATTGAACCAGTTTAAAATAAATAAAGTTTGGGAATTAGTTGAAAGATCGTTAAATTATCCAGTTATAAGAACAAAATGGGTATTTAGAAATAAACAATATGATCAAGGGACTATAACTATAAATAAATCAAGATTGGTAGCTAAAGGATATAATCAGAAAGAAGGTAAAGATTATGACAAAACCTTTTCCCATGTAGCCAGATTAAAATCTATTATAATCCTTTAAGATTATGAATCTCAAATGAATTTTAAATTATATCATATAGATGTCAACTCTGCCTTTTTAAATGGTTATTTAATGGAGTAAGTTTATGTTGAGCAACCTCTTGGTTTTGAAAACCAGATTCTGTTTTTATACTTACTAAAGCTCTATGTGGACTTAAGTGATCACCCAAAGATTGGTATGAAAGATTAAGTTCTTTTCTCTTGAAAAATTGTTTTACTGTTGGTTTGGAATTTCTAACCCTTTTGAAGAAAATAGGTTGTTCTAATTTATTGTTAGTTAAAATCTATCTTGATGATTTTATTTTTGAATCAAAAAATAAAAAACTTTGTAAGGATTTTTCAGAACTCATGAAAAAAAGAATTTGAGATGAACATGATGGGAGAATTAAATTTATTTTTAGGAATTAAAATTTATCAAAAAAAATTATGGAAATGTATTAAACCAAAGAAAATATATCACTGATTTATTGAAAAAATTCGGTCTTGATAACAGCAATACATATTCACCCATGTGTACTAATATTAAACTTGATTTGGATAAAGCTGGAAAACTGGTGGACAACAAGTTGTATAGATGTATGATTGGTAGTTTATTATATCTTACTACTAGCAGACCTGATATTATATTTTCAGTATGTTTATGTACTATACTTCAAACAAATCCTAAAGAATCACATATTATTATGGTAAAAAGGATTTTTAGATATTTAAAAAGAACTGTTTTCCTATCTCTTCTTTATCCAAAAACTTTTGATTGTAATTTAATATAATATTTAGATGAAAATTTTTGAGTTTGTAGATTATATAGAAAAATAAATTCAGGAACCTATCACTTCTTAGGAAAATTGTTAGTCTCATGGTCAAGTAAGAAGCAACACCCAGTTTCCCTATCAACAGTCGAAGAAAAATATATACTTTTAGGCAGTTGCTATGTGCAAGTGTTGTGGATGAAAAACACACTAATGGAGTTTGGAATTAATTTTAATAGTAAACCTATTTTATGTGATAATACAAGTGTTATAAATATTTCAAAAAATACAATAAGTCATTTTAGAACTAAAGATATTGATATCAGACATTATTTTCACAGAGATCTTGTTCTTGAAAAGGATATATCTTTAGAATTATTTAACACTAAACATCAATTAGATGATATTTTCACTAAACCACTTCCCACTGTAAGTTTTTATTTTATTAAGGGGGAGTTAGGTTTATTTAACTTTTAAATAAGTTATTTATTTTATTTTATTTTATTTTATTATATCTTATGTTTATTACCTTAAATTTAATTTATTTTTTGTATTTTTATCTTACTAAATTTTAGTTATTTTATTTAATCTTAAATTTATTTAAACCGCATAATCATTAAAAAAAATTATAATTACTCTATGACATGGGAAAAAAAGAGATACATCACCAATCAGAAACCCTTCATCTTCGAAACCCTTCATTTACCAAAATAATTTTCATCTAAATTGAAACCCTTGTTTCTTCTTCCAAACCCTAGAATCTGAAAACCTCAGAATTTTAGACTTTTGAAATGATGAAAATCAAGAAATTCGAAGAAGTATACCTAAGTGATTCTAAGGGAAAACGTGTTATGGGAAGAAAAATACTTCAAGGAAAAGTGGTTGATTTTGATTGGTTATATCAAATGAATATGCTCCTGAAACAGGCATTGGCATTTCAAGGGATGGAGACTTCTTTCAATGACATCAATTCATAATTTCTTTACGAGGTAGAACTGAACTATTTTTATAAGAGTGTACAATTTATTTTTGGTGATTCTGAATATATGATTCTTTCAAGTATTGAAGATAAGGATTTTTTGATTTCTTTAACTCAAATTTCAAAAATATTAGACTTCCCTCATGAAGGTGTTTTTCACTTTGATCTTCGATTGATTTGAGAAAATAATCATTCTTCCAAAGACATTATGTATTTTTTGTTTAACTCGACACACATTAGGAAAATTTTTGTTAAGGATCTCGAGGTAGATCATAAGATCTTGGTTAAATTCATTCATACCGATATTGCGCCAAGGATGGAAGAGATGGAGAAACTTTTTTACCTTGATATGTACATCATGATTTTATTTCTAAGTGATATTAAGCTGAATTTTCCATGATATAAGTTTAGTTATTTGAATTATTTTTGTCAACCAGAATTTAGGATGAATTTATATCCATATGAAGAATATTATCTATAAATTTTTTTATAAAGGATATGATTCGGTTAGTAGATTTGAGGCTGAAGTGTCATCATAGAAATGTTTTAAATGATGGAACTCTATGAAAATTAGGATTTTTCTGGAGTACAGTGTAATGAAATATTTTACCCATTGGTGCTAAAGAATAACAAAGCTCAAGATCTTTTTCTCAGGGTGAGAAAGTAGCTATTCTAAATGAAGGTTTTGCATAATCTCGAACAGATGCAGTTTCTTAACCATCTAAGTGGAGGCTTAGATTTTAAACCGAAGTAAAGGAAGTTAAGGAAGAAAAAAGTAAAGAGGGACTTTTTATGAAACCAAGAAACATAGATGTTCAACAAGTTCAAGATAAGGTGTTGTATTCTGGAGAAGCAACCTACTCAGTTCATTTGGATGAACCAATTCTTGAAGAAGAAATACCAGTGGATAGTCATGCTAGAGAGCTTCTTGTTATACCTCTGATCAATGATCAAGTACAAGAAAAGATGAATATTCAAGAAGAATATTTTCATAAATAATCTATTCAAGAAGATCAATTTGTACAGAAATTATTAACTGAGGTTACAAATGTGGCTGTGAATCAAAATGTAGAACAGTCAAGTCATGTTTCTAGAGATTATACTGAAGTGCTTGACAATCAGTCTTTTCAACTAAAAAATATGTCAATAGATCAGTGTAATATCGTTTACCTAATGTTTTTTATCAGCTACTGAATGCATATGAAGGGACATATGATTCATTATCTCATCAAGTTGAAGAAATTATGATTAAGTTTAATAAGTCTTAGGAAGAGAATTCCACTATGTGGTAGGAGCTTGAAAATGAAAAGAAAAAGATCCAATAACATAATGAGAATAATATTTATAGAAGGGATTCTGATGCCTTTAAGAGAGACATGTTAAATGATATTGGGAGGATGAGATCTAAGCTGTTTCAAAGACAGATTTTGCATATTTGAAGTGGTACTTGGGAATTAAATTTGAATTAGTGAAAAGCTCAGTGAATCGGAACAATAAATCTACTTATACCTTTACAACCATCCTAGATTTGATTAGAAGATTTCAGGGAATTACATCTATTATGGAAGACAAGAATGCTCGCCTTTAGGACCTTAAATGCAACTGTACACCTCTGTCATTTTTGTTGGATAATCAGAAATTTCTTGTAGATCAATTGAAACAGAGTGAACCTACTATCAAACTTCTACTGAATCAGTTTATATAATATTTGGAAAATTTTATGAAGCAAGAGGAGAGCATATATAAATTTTTTAATTACAATATTGTAGAGTATTTTCATGTTATTCATGATTCCAATGTTCTGATAATGTAGTTGGTGAAAGGTTTTAAGGCCCACAGCGGAGGCTAGTGGGCCAGGTATTTTAAAATTTTCATCGGCGGATAGATGGTACATGTCGACACCGATGATCCGAGCCCTGGAGAGGTCTGTGGATCTCTCCTAAATTGTTAATAGAACAAAACATAAATATAATACATACCATTCAAAATTTGAAGGTGCACTCAACTGCAACTTGTCCCTAGAGATCACTGCTTGAAGAATCAATAGTAGGATCCCTCAAGATCATCCACACGCACTTCAAAAAACCTCTAGAATTTCGATCTTCAAACTCTGAGTGCTAGCGTGGTGATCCAATGATTCTTTCGACATCCTGAAGATCACCACATCGCGATTCCTTCAATGTTTGAGGAAGATCTTGATCTGAACTCTTGGATCAATAGCTTATCTCTCTAGGAACCAGGAGGAGAGAGAGGCTCCCAATTTTCATTCCATGAATGAATGAATATTGGAATTTCCAAACATGAGACAGAGACCTCCCTTGTATTTATAGTGACATTGAGAAATACCCAGTTGGGTTCCCCATCCCCCGTTTATTTCAATGTCCAATGAATAATTTCGATGAACTAAACTATGTCAATATTATTTATTATTTTATCAGATACTTTTAATATATTACGTGATAAAAAATTGAGCCATTTAACTCGACTCTCTATCCTGCTTAATATTAAACGAACCTTGAATATTAAAAAAATATTTGTTTGATTGATATTTTCTCATATTTACTAAAATTGTAAATACATTAAACAAATTCAATCCCAAATATTCATAACTTAAATATTAATGAATTTATTTAATTATTTTGGTGAACGACAACTTGGACAATACTCAGACCCCATGGAGGGTCCCACCATATCCATATACCTATTCAACTAAATAGGGAGGATTCTTGAATACGCTATTGTGTGTGACCATCTAGTCCCTTATCTCGATAGTAGTGAATAAAATCCACAGACCAAGAGCGAAGTCTAGAAACTCATTGTGGCCCCTAAAAAGATAAGGATTGTCATAGCAACGAAAACCAACCTATGAACACTAACTGTGTACTATAATCTCTTTGTCATTCCATATCTCATAAAGCAGGATGCACACTTATGTCATCGTCCTTTTCTTTCTTTATTATTTATTGATCTATCCAAATGGATTTACCTTTTTACTACTTTTTCCAAAGACATATGAAGGTTGCACCATCCTGATCAACCAGGCCTGAGATATATAACTTCCTAAACTTGGAAGTGAAAAATCCTTTCATGATCATTCAGCCAATGTCATACCACCAACGACGCACCCAACACAAGCTACCTCGCCAAAATTTGAATACCATGGTTTTTTCCTTGCATCAAAGTACATAATCAAATGGTATATATTGGTAATGATCTCAAGTTAGGAGAACAATATGCATGTCCATAGATATGAACAACCAATGACATCCAAAACATGTGGTGTTCCTATTGGTGGGTCTGTCCTTAGGATCTCGCTTCTAGAGATCACCAAGTGCAAACTTCATGAGAAGAAGTCTCAATGCTTATGATCCCCCAGCACTTGATAGTAAAACTTCTACTGTATCATGTCAATAAGATTTATCTAGACTATAGAACATATATTTAAGATTAATTTCATTGTATCTTGAGGTTATCATAATAGCTTAGGATCTGTTATAACCTCTTGAAACAACAATTAATCTTTGGGCATTACCATTATAATAGTGGATGCAGAAAATTCTACATTATAATGGTAAGTTGGGATCATGTATAACTAACTGTACACATGATATGGTAATCAAAAGTACTACATAGTTGGGTCTAGGGAACCCACTATTTCAACACTCCCACTTGCACTGGATCCAACTTGTAAAACCAAACTTGTTAGTTACTCAAATGATAAAGATCATGCTTATGCTGATTAATGGCTTTAACTACTAGGCCTACCATGTTTTCGCCACGTGGAATATCTTCTATATGAGACCACATTGCCTTGAGTAAAACTTCTCAAGATAAGGTATCCCAAATTATATCACTTTTTTCCATTGTCATAACTTGACAACTTATCTAGTAATAATATCATAATTATGATAATACTTTTCTCACTATTTGTGATTCCAAGAACTGAAACAAATCGTTGTGATTGATAACTACTTTCTTGCTACCTTAGAAGCTGCAATGTACTTGATATTTGTAGATATGGCTACCACTATATTTTATGATCTTGACTCTCTCATCTCCTTAGCCTAACTATGATACTAGATCATATTTATCTAAGGATTACTAGTTTGTTTCCCACAAAAAAATAGTATACCTTCTTCTCTATATACTAGGTACAGATCATTTGTACTTGCTGAAGTTAAAGATGATAGTTCTGACTGCTTCAATTGCAGTGCTCATGGATATAATTGATATCCGCCTACTATAAAGTATATCCTGTCAATATCCATTATAGTACATAACATGGAATATGTGATTGATCCATCGCTGAAGCATATGGAACTCAACTCACAACTTTAATCTCTTCCCATGTTCCGAACATGTTAACCTAGAGTGATTAATCCACGTGACATTGAAAACAATTCTTAACTTGAATTTTTCAACATGTATTTCTCAATACAATGTCAACGTATGTATGATTTACTAGGTCCAAGAAACCGTTAGATCTACCTCAGTAGATCCAGTTTCCTAGAACTTAGGTTGCTACTTTAATTTAATCATTTGATAATTACTTTTATTCTAGTTTTATTTAAATATAATACCATGATCTATTTTCCATATGTTAAAAAAAATATTTCTCCTAGAAAATATTGGTTCTCCCACTAACCTTTGGTAGATGCAAGGAAATGATTCATTTGAAATGAATCATCTAAGATCTTGTTGCTTACTTTAATCCAGAATGGGATTTAAGTAACTTGCATCCTTCATTAGAATTTTATGGTGTCATCATCACTTTCTGGTTGAGTCAAATAGACACCTTCCACGAAATATGATCTTGACATCCAATGACCAATATAATAATCTTATAAGTTTAGCTATGAAAAGTAAAATTCTAATGGATTTAGGCGTACTGACTTGGTATAACCAATCGAGCCTTATTGGTACCATTCTTGTACAATCCATGTATCATATTATTTGAATCCCCACCATAGTATTCAATTTTATAAGACCCATTGCAATTTGGTACATGGAATCCATTATTGAATTTTAATTTACCTTTTCAAACTTAACTTATTTCCATATACTTCTTACTTGTAGGAATTATTATTCTCAATGAATAATATATCACTGACCGCGATGAATATAAAACAATCACCATTGTTTCATTATTCCTACACAGTATGTGTCACTGGAACATGCATATTCCCCATGTACTTGTGGAACTCGTTCCTATGATAGCCATTTGTGTATCTCAAGCATTGACTAAGTCCAACTCAATTCAGCTCCCACTATATATAACAGAGATGTGTACCCTTGTAGAAATGTATTCTAACACTTGACTATAACTTTTCTATCTTAGGTATTTATGTAATATCCTAAAAACATTTAAATATTTACTTATATGCACCATGTGTTGATCTTGATGCATGTTTGTTTATATCTTAACAAACTCTTTGTATCCTAACACATGTCCTATGACATAATGGATTTTCATCATACTATGACTTGTATGATATCAATTTTTCATTTCACTTGGCATATTGGTTATGGGTTTATGCCGTTATTTGCAAAGTACATTTTGTAATATGATGGAATTTTTACAAGTTGTAACAATGATACAACTTACATCATAACTTTGATTTGTAACATATGAGTTTAGGAATTGCTTCACGCTATATGTTTGTTGATCAATGTTAATATGTAAGACTCATCATCAATCCTTCTTATGAACATCAATGTCGTGATGTAGATAAGGTTACATGCGTTTAGGAATTACTCCATGCTACATTATCATGATCAATGATTTCATAGTCAAGATATTCTTCAGCATGCCAATCCGAAGCAACTCATATCTTCTGACCATGAATATAAATCACTATTAAATTCCTTAATAACATAAAGTAATCTTGTGAAGTATCTTTACCTCTAGCTTTCTTTGGAATATTTCACACTCTCTTGTTGAACTAACCTCGGAAGCTTTGTGGAATATCTTTATTTCTAAAGATTTCTTTGTCTAAACTAAGAAAGTAAAAAATACCAAAGGTGTTTAGCTGTGCCAAGCCTAAATATCATACTTGGTATATTCTTGATGTCCACTTTTAGTTTACTTGACAAATAATATTCCTTCCACAACTGGATAGGTCTTAAATTTTATATTCATAATATATTCCCTTTGATTCAAGTATGTATGAACTATTTGTTGATTATGTGATCACAAACAACATTCATGCCAAAAACTTGGAATAATGTCTCATTATGACCAAATGGGCACATGAGATCAATGTTTTGGTTATACTCAACAACTTGTTCAATTTGAATCAATCACCTGGAAATTATAAGTTATGTGTTTCTCACCACTGACCTAGGAATCACTATTTCCTAGCTGCTTAGAGAAGAAACCTTACTCCTAGTAATGTTTCTCTAATTACTTGGTTAGTGTGTTTAAATACATATATGTGAAAAGAATATTGTATTTAATACCCAAGAAGTATGTGAGAAAACAATAATTTTATTTAATGAATATAAATTGAACAAGATGCGGGTACTTGCTTCTTGTATTTTAGTTCATTGTGTTTTTTTTAACATCCATAAATTTATTTAAAAATGTGATAAAAATAACCTTATGTTAAATAACAAACCTCTTTATTTGAAGGAAATGATGAAGGTTCCTTTGACATAACATTCTACAGGCCTTTCCTCCTTGTCTTTCAATATATTCACCATAAGAACAAAAGATGGTATTATCTTTAATATTCTTATTACTTGGTGAATTTTACCTTAAATGAAACTAGAGTAATTGTGTGTAAGAGGTATAATAATGGGATGGGATTAAAGATCATGAACTTTCTTTCACTTTGTACAAAGCGAGTGTAATCATCACATTATAATCTTGCTTTGTTTTCTCCTTTGAAAACTTCTTAGAGATGAGACTACATGTAACATTATCCATGTCTTGATGTAGCAACAGTAACTAACATAAGACATTGATGATGGAAATATGAAATAACCATCATATTCTTATTTCATTAGTCTTATATAATAATTTACACCCTCACTTCTTGAGGTGGCTTAACAGGTTGGGACACAAGCACCTTTAATTTCCATTATAGTAGTAATGTGTGCAAGCGCCTATACTACACTTGGAATTTCGTGCTAGTTTGGAAATTAACTTTGTCCAATATTTATCGCAGTTTTATATGTGATATTTCATTCAATTATCTACAAATAAACTTTAGAAGATTAGTAACATTTATATTAATTACCAAATGTGACATTACTGATTAATTTAATCATTAAATGTATCCTGCTAATTTTTTAAATTCTATGAACCCTCTGTACTAGAATTGGAATACTATTGAGTATTCTAGTGGAAAGGATCCCTAAACCTCCCTCATACTATACAAGTATGGATATGCCACTACTCGTAGGGTCCAAGGTAGACTTTTGGCTGGCCAATTATATTAACTTGATGTTCTTTGATTTGTTGAGTGAAGTCTCAGCTTCTGAAATCATTACTTGATTTACTCAATGCTTGCCTATAATATTACAACAAGCTAGCTATGACTATTTATTTGATATAATTTTAGTTAAGTCAACCTCCCACTCTAATAAGAACTCCTCGGTAGTAAGAGGCACCCTCAGCTATGGCATGACCGGCACCTCAAACACCCTATTTTGTTCAAACTTGACTGATGGAAGGCTATAATGACTTTATATTTTCTTTAAGAGTTTTATTGGTTTCTCTTAAAGAATTTGATCCATTTCTATTAAACTTTTTCATCTCTTTTGTCGCGATCACAACTGAACTTTAATATAAAAACATATGCTGCTTCTCTATGCATTTTATTATGTATTATTTTATGTATTTTCCTCGCTGTTCTAAAATACATTAAATAATAAATAAACACATAAAGGAAAAATATTACCCGACTGGTCTTGAGAATATAAACGACCTAAGGGAATCGTACCTGTGTCAAAACTTGACTCTTGATGTAGCTTTCCCTCGTCTTGTATGTTCGTTTCACATCTGAAGTATTTCCGTGTCTTGGAGGGGTCCACGTCACGTCTTGGAGTACCACCTCATTTTAGAAGAATCCACATGTCGTCTTGCATTGTCTTTATCAACATGCACCACCTCATCTTGGTAGGGTCCACGTCGTTCTCCATCTTCATCTGAAGTACAATAATACTCACGCACAGGCGAGGGGGACTAGTGGGATAAATGTACATCGGGAAAAAGTTGGGTGCGCAGGACCTTATACATTTTAACTAAAAATAAAAGACAATGCATAGAGTGTCTATTTAATTAATTACAATCATCACAGATTGTTAAATAATTAATTAAATAAATAATTAAATACAAACAAACAAGGGTTGGTATACAAGACCAGCAAATGAGTAAAAAATGCGATAAAATTAAAATGCATTAAATAAGTACGAGGGTTATATATATTTAAATTAAATATATTATTTAATTCAAATAATTTAATTGTTATTTGGTTCACTAATTAATTTAAATTTAATTCCTAAATTAAATTAATTAATTAATTTAATTTTAATTGCAAAATTAAATTAATTTATATCCTCGGTTGTTAAAATAATTAACCAAAATTAATTTTAATTAATTTAATTTAAATACTAAAAATTAAATTAATTAAATTAATTATTTTGATTAATTTAAATTGGTCGGTCCCCGAAACACCACTATAGGGCCGATGTGGGTCGGGCCAAACCCGCGCAGCACCCTAGCAGGTCATGTGAGGGAAAAAGTGTGTCGGACCGATCTGAACAAACTTTTTCCGAGTTGGGCAGGTCCGCCCGGACTGCTTCGGGGCCAAATTATGCCATGTGGAAAGACTTTCAGAAAAAATGAAGGAGTACCTCCCCAACTGGTGTGGCTCCACTAGGCTGTACAACCCCGGACGGTGGCAAGGCCAACATCCTTGGTAGGTTCAGCTGAGAGAGGAGGAGCTGCTAGTCCTCTGTGATGGTGCATGGTTGTCTGCTGCCTCACGATGGTCCTGTAAGGGGAGAGACACTTGGCGGAGAGACTATCGGCGGAGAATCTGAAGCTGGTTGGTGCGGAGGCCGATGCAGAGGGCACTAAGTGTGGCGCATCGTTGAGGGACGCAGCCTAATGGCACACTGGTTACGTACAGGGAAGCTAAGTAGGTGGTCAAGCCATGCCGAGACGCGATTCGGGTGACCAGGACAGCGGGGCTATAGCTGGGAGGTGGGTGGTTGTTGTTGTGCCTGGTCCAGAGGAGGCCTAAGTCCTAGATAAGGTCACAGGGCATGCGATGGGTGGAGGTTGGCTATGACAGGTCATTCGGTGGCTTGAGCTACCTGCAGCGTGTGGTGGAGAGGGCGCATGAGGGAGGACGATGACTGGGGTGGCAATTTTCTGTAGGGTCGAAGAGTCGTGGAGGGGGCATAGGGAGGTCGGGCACCGACCGGCTGATTGGTCGGGTGTGGAGGGGAGGAACCTGACTGCGCGGGCGGCAAGGATAAGGCTAGGCCAGTGGCAGCTCTAGGGTTGCGTCGTTCAAGGGAAGAGGGGGTCCGCACAGACCCCCTTGCAAAAACTCCCTTTTTTAGGTTTTTCTTTCTCTATTCACTAGCCCACCCCCAAACTTCTTCATTTTTTTATTAAGTCTTCCTCTTATTTAAAGGAAGTATTATTCTTTTATTTTTTAAATACTTCTTTTAATACTATTCTACACCACCTTTTCTAGAAATTTTAAATGATTAAAGGTCTCCCTTACTCATTTTTCTTCTAAAGGCTATTCAAATAGCCTTTAAATTTAATAATAATAAAATTATTATGATAAAATAATAATTTATTATTATATTTTTATAATAATAAATTAAATATTATTATAACAATAAAATTATTATAAAAATTATAAAAATAGTAAAATTTATAATTTACACAATTTTAATTATATCTGATGAAATGATCTAAACTTGATTGGTTCTTCAGAATGAATAAAACTTAATACTCGATATCAAGCTACGAATTTGATCCACTCTGAAAATTTAAACTGATCATAACTTGGTCATTCGGCGTCGGATCACCGTGAGGTTTGAACCTTTGGGACCATATTTGAACCCTCTACTTAATTTTATTCAAATTAATTTTATTTGGCTCAAAAAAGTTATGTAATCACCTCTGATACCACTAAAAGGTTCTAGGGATCGCAGTAGAAGCGAGTGGGCCATGGATTTTAAAATTTTCATTGGCGGATCAACGGTACTTGTCGATTCCAACAATCTGAGCCCCGGAGAGGTCCGAGGATCTTGCATAAATATTTTGGAGCACAAAACATAAACAGAATATATACTGTTCCAAATCCAAATGCACACTCGACTATAACTTGTCATTGGTGATCGCATCTTGAAGAATCCATAGCAGGATCCCTCTAGATCGTCCATACGCACTTCAAAAAACCACTAGAATGTTGATTGTCAAACTTTGGGTGCTAGAATGGAGATCCAACAATACTTTCGAGGTACTAATGATCACCGCATCGAGATTCCTTCACTACTTGAGGAAGATCTTGATCCGAACTCTTAGATCAAAAACCCTTCTCTTTTGGAAGCGGTAGGAAAGAGTGGCTCTCAATTTTCATTCATTGAATGAATGAATAGTGTAATGGCCACACATGAGAGAGACACCTACATAGTATTTATAGTGACATTGAGAAATACCCGGTTCGGTTCCCCATCCCCATTTATTTTAACATCCAATAAATTATTTTGATGAACTAAACTGCATCAATATTATTTATTATTTTATCACATACTTGTAATATATTATGTGAGAAAAAACCATGCCATTTAACTCGGCTAACTGTCTCACTTAATATTAAATGAACCTTGAATATTAAAATAATATTCATTCGATTAATATTTTCTCATATTTACTAAACTTGTAAATACATTAAATAAATTCAATCCCAAATATTCAAAACTCGAATATTAATGAATTTATTTAATTATTTTGATGATCGATAACTTGGACAATACTTGAACCCCCTTGGTGGGCCCCACCATGTACATATACCTATTCAACTGAATATGGAGGATTCTTGAATACGCTAATGTGTGTGACCCTCTAGGACCTTATCTCAATATCAGTGAATAAAATCCACAGACCAAGAGCGGAGTCTAGAAACCCATCATGGCCCCTATAGAGATAAGGATTGTCATAACAATGACAAACAACCTACGAACACTGACTGTGTACTATAATATCTTTATCATTCCATATATTATAAAGCAGGATGCACACTTGTGTCATCGTCCTTTTCTTGCTTTAATATTTTTTGATCTATGTAGATTGATTTACCTTTGTACTACTTTGTCAAAATAATTATGAAGCTAGCACCATCCTGATAAACCAGGCCTGAGATATATAACTTCCTAAACTTGGAAGCGACAAATCCTTTCTTGATCATTCAACCAATGTCATACCACTAATGACGCACCCAATACAAGCTACCTCACCACGATTTCAATACCATGGTTTTTATCATGCATCAAAGTACGTTATCAAATGGTATACATTGATAATGATATCATGTCAAGAGACCAATACACATTTCTGTAAATAGGAACAACTAATGACACCCAAAACATGTGGTTTTTCTATTAGCAGGTATGTCCTCATGATCTCACTACTAGAGATCACCAAGTGCAAATTTCATGAAAAAAAGCCTCAATACTTATGAGACCTTAACACCTGATTGTCAAACATCTACTGTGTCCAGTCATTAAGATGTATCAAGATTATAGAACATATATTTAAGATTAATTTCACTATATTTTGAGGTTCTAAATATAGCCTGGGATCTGGTATAACCTCTCGACATGACAATTAATCTTTGAAAATTTCCATTATAATAATGGACGCAGAAAAGTATACACTATAATGGTAATATGACATCATGTGTAACTAACTATACACATGAAATGGTAATCAAAAGTACTTCATAGTTGGGTCTAGGGCACCCACAATTTCAATAGTTGTATGATAATTTGATGAAAAAATTGTGGTTATAGATGGATGAATTGAAGGATTTTTTTGAAGCTACTCAAAATCCTTAGAACCTTAATCGAGCCAACTCTTACCCACTTATTTTGTACCCAACCAACCTTTTATCCTCATTATGATAGTGACTATTCAATTTCTAAGTCGTATCCCTATTTTCTTTTTAATTTTTCTAATCAATGAAAATTGTCTTCATTTCTATTTTCTATAATTTATTTTTATATTCTTTAAATTTTTTTCTAATATCCATACATCCATTCTTCATTATCTTTTTCAGTTAATTATAGAATTCACTTACTAATCTGTCCAACATTAAATATGTTTTTTAATATATTTATTTACTTTTATTTTGATCTCAAAAAAAGGGGAGAAATTTGGATAAACAGAACATTTCTTTTCAGTTTTGAAATGTTTGGTGAGAAATTTAGATAACCACAAACATTTATTTTTATCAAAATAATTCTGTTAAATCAAATTTATTTCACTCTATGTTTACATAATTATAAATTATGTTACTACATTTATAGTTTTAATTTATTGGTTTTGGGATCATCAAAAAGGCTGAGATTTTTTGGCATATATTGTCACAACAATACTCTATAAATTTTATTGATTTTGATGCTCACAAATATCCTCATCTATTTTACTAATGATCTTATTTTAAGTGTATTTAATAAATTTTATATTATTTATAATTATTATTTTTTAATAATGTTCAAGTATTTATTCATGATAATTAATTTTTAAAGTGTTTGGAACACTCTTAAGAATATTCTAGAAATACTATTCACGATTTTTCATTTTCTAGAATCACTGCTCATTCCCTACGCTGAAGAACATAACGTAAGGATCATACCCTATGTTTGTATTAAAGATTATGATAAAGGATCAGCACGTATGGATTATCAACCTTACTTTTGAATAAACTTATGAATAAATAACATTACATTTTAATGAAACCTTACGTTTGTCAAAGAGAAAAAGTATGGTTAAAGAACCCTATGTAAGTATGGGAACCGACATTTGAGAAGAAAACATATGGATCATCAATCTTACTTTTTTGAACTACCTTACATTGTCAACATTACATTCAGAGAATGAACTCTATGTAGTTGAACCCTACATTTGGTGTTTTGTTGTTTTTTGAAGTAACCTTTTGTTTGACTTTTCATCACCAGAGATTTCAATTTACGACATTATCATAATTTTCTGTAATAGTCTTTGCAGAACATCAGGGCATTTTAAAGCTTGATTTCGATTGATTCAAATCTTGTCTTAAATTTTTTAAAGTGATGATTACATCATATATTTTCTCTTCTATTCTTAAGGGAAGTTACGACTACTCTGAGCTACGTTTTTGAATTGGAATTCTCTTTATTTATGAGGCATATTTTGTGAATCTGAAGTCTTGCTGCAAGATATATCATTATATATATATATATATATCTGTGTGTGTGTGTGTGTGTTTGTGTATGTATATTTCTGTGTCATATGTTTTTAGGAGATCTCTTGGCCATATTGATAGTTTTTATTATTATATTTTTCTTGTGAAAATTTATTTAAAGTGATACAGTGATCGAGCATCTCAGAAACAATTACTACATTTGGGAGATATACATGTTCAATCCTGGAATAACAAAGATCTGTTTTTGTTTATATTCTTAAAATCGAAGATCTTCTTGTGAAACTGGATCTCTTTAGAAATATTTCAAAGATTATTATTCTTCTGAAGATGAAGATCCATCTTCTGTCAGTTGTGTACTGCTGCAACTATGAAGTTTAAACTATTTTATCAAATCAATATCTATTGATTCTTTTGAGAATCGGTTTCTCGGTTTCAGTCATGGTGGAGTATCAACTTCTTGTGCTAAGCTGTGGATATTTTGGTTCCCTATAAAATAATAGAAGGCTCTATTTTTAGCCTTATTTGTAAGGGTGAAAACTGCCTGCACTCAGTTGTGGATCGTTCTTTTGAGAAGAGGACCTGACTAGTGAAATTCATCAAGCCCGAAAAGAGGGTGATTGGTGGAGCGGACTAGGGGATCTTTGTGCCCCAAACAATTTTAATTGTTTTACTATGTTTTTTTTCTGATGCACATACTCTCATACAGAAATGTCGCCATCTTTATATACTATAGATATAAATGATAGAATTGTGTAAATTTTTAAATTCCACAATTCACCTCCCTCTTGTGTATTCATCATAGACTTTCCGAACTAAAAGATTTGGCCCCACTCTACCATCCTCATCATCCCACACACCATCCAATATGAACTCCTCCCCTTTAGGTGATGTAAATGTCACTACTCATCGATGATAAAAACTATAACATCCCAGTAAAAATGGTACACTATTTTTAATTTTTTATATCTTGTTTATTAGGTTCACAGGGATTTAAATGAAATTGGTAATTTCTATAGGGCAGATGCTAGGAACTGGCTACAGAAATAATTCATATCATGAATTCATGATTTATGATATGAATATGTCACTAGTAAGATACCGTGAATATAGTTTAGATTATGAATTTAATACAAGTTGTTATCTGAAATCACGATGTAAATTCATCACTTGGGATTTTTAACCCCATATGATGCATTTTCGTCATACAAGCAATGTGGGGTATTCACATCATAAATCCAAGATTTACGATGTGAATCTCTCCTTCCAATCATGTTTTATCACATCACACACATTAATACCTCTTCATTCATTATGTAGTCATCTCTCTCAAACCCTAGGTTCCTTCATGGTCTTTGGGGTGTTTCATTCCCTCTAGATCGATTTTTTTGTGCATTTTATCTCTAGTATGGTTGGTTGTCTCTCTTATGGTAAGTGAAATCATCCTCCTTCTGTTTTCTTCATTTATCTTGGTTATAGAAGAAGATTTTAGGATTCATTCTTGGAGTCTTATGATTGATATGTGATAGTGTGATGATATTTCTTATATACCTTCTAAATCTATTGTGTGGTTGTCTTTTGGGGGCTAGCCCTCATGTTGGTTATGGTGTGGCATGTGAGTTCCTTTATCTATGGTTTGATATATCCTATATGCGGCCATTTTTCTTGTGGTAATTGATGTTAAGGCTTCCACTCATTACTCTTTTGTTTCCTTTCCACTTTTGGAATATGGATATCATTATGGGTGGTGTGTAATCTGAGTTTGATGTATGTGGTTATGTCTCTTTCCTATGTTGGGTGAACCTTGATTTCTCTTGTTTTGCTAACTATTTTTTCTAAATGATATGGCATGATCGTTTGACATTTTTATATAAATGGGTCTTTAGGAAAAGATGGTTTTACCCTTGTTTTGGTAAAATAGATAGTATTTTCAAAAAAAATTAAAATGGATTTATAAAATGGGTTTTAAAAACATATTTTGATGAAAAGGGTTATTTGGAAATTGGTTGTGAAATGTGACAAGCCCTTTTGAAATGATTTAAATCATAGAGAACATGGGATTCTTGGGTACCTATGAGGGGGTTTAGTATTGGGTCTTGTCCTTGTTTCTATTGGGGGGTTCACTAATGGGGTGTTCCTCTACTCCCTATGCCAAGGGTCCTAGAGACTTAATTATCAGACATAACTAGGGTTTCAATCATGGGGTGGTCCTCTACTCCCTAATAAAAATAACATATGGACTTGATTCTCTAAAAACATTAGGGGGTTCACTCATAGGGTATTCCTCTTCTCCCTATGCACTATGCCCTAGGGACTTGTTTTGTGTGAACTAGTCTTGTTTGATTATTGAGGTATGATTTTCCTAGATATTCCAAACCTATGATATCCTAGGGGTAATCTTATTTGTTTTTTGGCTTGAACTATTTTGGATTTTATAAACATGCATTGTTAAATATGGATTTATGCATTGAAACAGTTTTACCTAGATTGTTTTGAAAATATTGAAAAAGGGGGAAATTCCTACCATGATTTTGATATAATACTTCTTATCATGCTATGTATTTGTCTAAATTTAGAATATTGGGATTTTTTATAGACTTTATATGGAACAACATGGTGGGATCCTATTGAGCTGATTAGATCACACACTACACATTCCTTCAGTAATGTATAGACCATGTTATGTCTATTAATTCATGAAGTAGTAAGGTGTCGTAGTGTGTTTGTGAGGTTTTTTTAGATGGGTATGGGTAGATGGTGGTGATATGGTGGGTAATTGTATGCTTATCACATGGAGAAGTTGTTTCTTTATTTGGGTTTTTCTTTTGGTTGTTAGACATGTACCTTGGAGTTTTGTTTGTTGTTTTCAAGTTTTATTACAACCACTTTTTTTGTTTGGATGGAATATGTTTCTTCTATTTTTTTTTGTTGTGTGTGTGTGTCATGCATCTTCTTTCAGGTTGGGAAAGATTGTTCTCTCTTTTTTGATGCTCGGGTGCTATTTGTCATCTCGTGGGGATTGGGAACTCCCTTCAGGTATGTAGCAGATTGGTTTGGGTGTCAGTTGGGGGTATCTTAGGTTGGTTAATTAAAAATTTGTATCAAAGGTGGTTTTTCTTTGAATTTCATTTTTTTGGAACGTTTGGTAGATAGGAGATAGAATTATCAGGACTAGAGGGGTATGTTGCGGTGAGTTTTTGGATAGATCTTTCCATGATGATCCTAAAGTTACCATGGGAATTTGGAATATGTGTCTATGTGATAGGTTTTGAAATTGATCCCAACTTTTTCTTATATTCTTTTAGTTTAACCTAAGATTTCCTAGTTGTATGGTCATTTTATTTTATTTTTGGTGTGTAGTAATATTCCTTTGAGATGACTTACATGGGTTCCATGGAAGGGTGAAGTGAAATATAATGCTCAAGGTAGTCCTATTTTTTATTAGAATCTCATACAGGCTATCATGAGGGAAGTTCATTTCATGGACCAGAATGTACCACGAGTTTAAGACCAAGTTATTGAGGAATATATAGAAGCTAATAGATACAGAGATTGATCTCAATATTTCCTACATGATAAGCCCCAATCATTTAAGAGTACGAATAAACGTCAAGAGCCGAAGGACTGGTTGGATAAGATTGATCAGATCTTCAACTTATTAGAGACATTATAGGCTATCATGGGAAGTGTGGAATGTTCAGACTTGAGGTTCTCAACAAGAAATGGTGGGATTTTATGGTGTATATAGACTGACATGTGGGATTGGATTGGAAGGGTTTCAAGGCCCTCTTCTTTCATCAGTTCTACCCAGAGTCTCTGATAATGGAAAAGTATTTGGATTTCCTTTCTTTGTAAAAGGGGGATCTTTTGATGTCAAAATAAACCAATTGTTTTATGGAGATGGTTTTTTTTCTACGATGGTGGTTGGGAATGGTCAACTAAAAGATCAAAACTATATGCAGGTATTGTGACTAAACATCTGATCATAGGTATATATGTTGAAGCACACCACATATTCTAAGATGATAGACACAACGATGATAGAAGAGATGGGAAAAACGTGAAATATTGGATATTCTGGACCTTATATTCCACCTAGTGGAGCACATGGAAAGAAGAGGAAGCAGCAAGAAAATCACAGGAGTATTAGAGGTGGTTCTCAAAATCAAGCCCCTCTACACCATCATCAGTAGCCAGCAGTGTGCTCCTAAATTTTTATCAGTGTGGAAAGATAGGGAACACCTGACATACTTTTCCATAACACCAAATACTTTCAGTGCTTGTGTACATCATGTCCATCTATGAAGGTTATTCCATGTCATGTCTATATACCATTATGGCCAGGTGACTTTAGTTCCAAAGGCTACCATAGTGCATTCAGATGCTCTAAATTCTACACGGCTCTGGCCACAGGCCTTGGGAGTAAAGCACCTCCATTCAATGGATGAGTTTTCAGCAGATGTTGATGTAGTGCCAACTATATTAATAGGCACCATTTTTATAAAATATTATATAGAAAATAATTTCTTATATGTGTATCACACTCATTTATATCTACTTGTTTTGTTGATGTGTTAAAACTTCAAAAGGTGTTCATGTCCTTTGTCAAGGAGCTAGCGACACCTCTTGAAAAGTGGAAAGAGTAGGGGGTTTCTTTGTTAGTTTTGTTCACTATCGATAGCTTATGTAGTTTTGGTCTAGGATTTTATAGTTATTAATATAGAACTAGATGAAGTGGTGGAGTAATTAGATGAGGATGAAGAGGCTGCTATTATTTTTATTGAGGAGAAATATTTTTTTATGGATGAAGGAAGTGATCCAGACTTATCCAAACATCCTCCTATTGTAACCTATAGTGCTCCTATCCCTCCTAGGACACTCCCTGTCAGAGAGAAGCTTTTTAAAGAAGGTGGTGATGAGGAAAAAAAATAATTTTTAGGTGAAGATAAATTTAAGAGTAATTCTAAATCCTCATAAGATAATGAAAATGATGAAAATGGTGATGAGGGAGAAGATAAAGATGAACAAGAAGGAGGAGATGATGAAAATTGAAATAGATATGGAGATAATGATGATGATACAGGATATGAAAATGATGGTCCTGATGGACATGATAGAACAAAGGATGTTGAGATACCTCAAGTTATTCTTTCTTCTCCAAGATTATCAGGTGTTTCTAGATCTGAAGAGAGACTCATTCTAGTTAAGGATGTTGATGGGTCTCCTATAGAAGTAAAAGAAGCATCAGTTGAGGGGGAGGAATCCCCATGTATAAAAAGTCATCTTGTTGATTATTTTGTTGGTGATTTTTATGTGTCTATATATGATGTTCAGAGGGTTTTTGAGCATACTATTGTTGAATAGTCAAAGGATGAGAATATGAAGGTTTTTTATTTTGTTGAACAGTTAGTTTTTGAGTAGATGGGAGTTGACCCTATTGTTTTTGAGAAATCGGAAGATATATAGAGATCTGTTGAGGCCTCTATTATTGTAATAGCTATGGTTGTGTCTATAGATGTAGAGCCTATAGTTGTTGAGACTCTTATTATGTCTTCTGATAGTTGGATAGACCCAATGTTTGAGGAATGTAAAACATTTCATGGGAGTACACCAAACAATGGTGGACCTGGTCTTCGATAAGCAAGAGATCCTAAGGGGTATTTAGTTAATGATATTGATATTACTATTACATTAAAAAGATTTTATTCTAATATGGTTGTTTCACCTGTAATTTTTCCTGTTCTAGTGGATTTTTTTTTACCATAGGAGACATGAAATCTTTTAGAGAAAAGGTTATTTCTGATTTTGGTAAGATTTTGAAAAATTAGGCACTGCTTCTCACTAAGTTAACTGAAAATGATGCACCATATTTAGGAAGAATAAATTGAAAATAGGATACTTTCTAGTGAGATGGAGTCTGTGAAATCTATGTTAGCGGGGATGTAGACATCCTTTTCTATTTCTATGGATAATTTACTTGAGAGGATGGATAAAATTCCTTCAACACCTCATACTTCTACTACTCCTCTTGTTGATTTTGAGATGATTAGATCTATTATGAGAGAATATTGTAGGGTTGTTTCAAGTGGTGAACCCACCATACCTTAGGAAAGTTTAAGGATATGAATAATAGTGATCATGTTTACTTGATGGTTAGGGAGTACATAAAATATATGAAAACTAATATAGATACCATCACCAAATAAATAAAGTATTATCTTTCAAGGATATACACTAAGCATGAGTGGAATACTCATTTCAATTTCTTGGTAGAAAACCTAAGGATGCCTCCAGTGACCTGAGCCTTTAAAGAGTAAGTCAATCAAATAAAGGTCATAACTCCAGTGTTAAATCTTTTTATAAAATAAAATAAAGATTTATTCAGTGTAATGGAGATAGGTGTAAACATAATTATGGACTTTATCAATTTGATGAAACCATTTTAGAATGTTTCTAGTATAGTTGTGGTGGCTCATGATTCTATTCATGTTACATCTTATCTGACACCTCTAGTTTCTGAACCAGAGTTCTCTAGAGCTGGTGTAACCAAAGATCCCAATGCACCTTTTCTAGAACATTTTCAGACTTTTTCTCTTTCTCCTAACAAATTTGTTCGGGACCTCAGACCAATTATCATCAAAGATCCTCCTTCTCTTACTGATGTTCCTATATCCATTCCTAGAGCTCCCTCTAATCCTGATACACCTTCTGCTTTAGACAAAGGGAAGGGAAAGTCGTATCTTGGTCCTTCCACATAGCCTACAAAGCATTGATAATTAGACTTTGTGTCTTTGATGGGGATGTTATTGTTTTTTGTTTTATATTTTTTTGTGCTTCTTTATGTATAAACTTAATGAAAACTTTCTAGTTATTCATTTTCTACTTCTATGGATTTCCATTTTTCTATTCAATTTTTAATAATCCCAAAAAGGGGATAAGGATATGGAATTTGTATTCTTATATTAGTATTCCTTTGATACTATAATGATTTTTCTTACCATATATGTGTAACTACGTTCTATTGATACTATCTATTCTTTGATACTGTTTACTATCTAATTTCCTTTAATACCCTATCTTTAATACTCTATGTATCTTCTTTATCTTTGATATAATAGTTTTTTCATTGATACCAAGATTGTAAAATGTCATGATTTTTTATCATCAAAAGGGGGGATATTGTCAGCACTTATGTTTTAATGATAAAAAAATCATATTTATTACACTATTAATGAGTTTTATGTGTTATGACACCATTTTATTATATAAGGTGGATTGGAAAGAAATTTGGTTAAGTATGGGAAGGAATCATTGTTGAAGATGATTCACCACCAAGGCTGACTCACCCTTGAAGATGAATCACTGCTACGGATAACTTTCCACCATGGATGACTCACCATTGAGGTTAGTTCATTTCCAATAATGACACATTGTTGGGGATGACTCATCGTCTGGGTGAAAATATGGATAAGTACTGAAATCACCTATAGTCAGCTATGTCTTACCACCAGTATGAAAAATTGGCAAAGTGTTGAGATGACCTACCATAAAACATGATTCACTACTGATGATGATCTTCCATTGGAATGTAATTTTGGTAGTGTTAGAGTGACCTACCACTGAAATGAGTAATTGCCAGCCTTACTCACCGCTAGCCTCTGTCACCTCCATAGATTGTCACAGTTCAAAAGACTCACCAGCACTATTATATTTATTTTGAATTAAATGTGTCTAATGGTTAAATTATTGAATTTAATTTTTTTGTTTATTTTAATGATTGTTATTAAATATATTATATAGATGCATTAAATAATGTGTCAACCCTAAGTACAAGGATACAGGATATCCAGAATACTGTTCTCCACATGGACACTCATCCATGTTGTTGTTAAAAGATAAAGTATACTCCCTCATATAGACACGTGTAGAATAAAAAATCAATACTGAGAGAGATACACAGACACGTGAAGAGTGTCTCTTATTGAGAGCTTACATGAAGCATCTTTACCGATGAAAGAGGACACATGTGGCCTATCTTTGTTTATTCCCATGAGTTTTGTGGTAGAGGTCCTGTGTGACCTGAATAATTTTTATATTGTACACCTTATCCAGATTGTGGATCATACATTATTGTTATATAATATATTTGGCAGTAGGTAATTTTCAAGTGGATATGATTAAGTCCCAACTTAAGACTGGATCTGTTGTATTCATTTATGTTGTGTGTTTTGTTTGTTTTATTTCTAATATTTAAAATTGAAACTGATTTAAACTGTAAAAGAACCACTACTTTGATAGTTAGTCTTAATTATTGTTTATATAATTTTTTGGTTTTGTAAATTGATTTCAAAAGTTAAAATATTTTTCATAATTTTTTTAATTGTGACCTAATCAATCATTAAGTAATATTTTAAATGATTAAAACTTATATTGATCTGTTGTTTCGGCTAACTGGATTGTTCTTAATAAATTGGGGGATTTTATATAAATATATTTTTGATAGAAATTTTTATTAGGTACTCAATTCACTCCCCTCTTGAGATACTCACTCTGACCAACAATCAAGGTAAAAACCCTAATAAAAAGTACCCAAATGGCAGATATAGCCATCACCTCCCTATCCACCCACTGCTTTCTGAAGCCACCACCAACGCACTTGAGAAACAAGCACTACAGTCCACCCTGATGCCAACCTATTCCAAATCCACTATCGTCTCTAGCATGCATCTCATCCGCACACCTGAATTCATGTAAAGCACTTATGACAACACCCCCGGTGACACTGCTCGAAGTCAAAGATTTTTCCACCATCATCGATCTTCGAGACCACACTATAGTTGAATAAAACTGAACATAATCACCCTCATGCATTGACTCCATGATGATGATGATGCCAACAACCTGGTAAGACCATGGCACGTATAAATTAAGGGATAGGGAAATCCTTCAGGAGAGACAATGCAAACGATAATGGGGAGAGGAATAAGATTCCATAAGGAATGATGGACGGAATCCAACACAGCCACCACCATCCCAATATTCTACTGAATCCAACCACTGCCTGTAATATCCTATTAGTGGTTTCCAAGTACTCTTCAACCCTAATTTTTAACATGATTTTGTTTGGTCATGTTTAGGGGCTCTTCAAGTGCAAGTTGGAAAATTTTGGATGCTCTTTGGGTTATGCACGGTTGGCGCATGGTTTCTCAAACCATACATCCTCCAAGTGAAAATTATGAAACCCTAGACAATGGGGGCTTGCACAGTTGGCACAAGGTTTGACAAACCATCCACCCAGCTAGTAAAAACTATGCACCCCAGTATAGAGGTGCACGGTTAGGGTACACATTCTTATTAATCGTGCGACCCTACCCAACTAACTGTATGCACGAGCCTTTTTTATTCCGAAAATTTATAAAAAAAAATTCCCAAACCCCGGCTTAAGCCCCCTGATCATCCCTAAATTGACCTAATTCGATTTTCTAGGTCTTGGAGTCTCTCAAGAACCAATTTTGGATCTTCCAAACCCTTTTCTTAGTGGATTGAAGCATGGAGGATCTCGTTTGATCTCCTCTAAGTAAGTGAATCTCCTCTTGCATGTCATCTCCTGCTCTCTATTTCTCTCCTCCTAAGAGAGTGTTAGATCACCATTTTGTTGATGAATCTAAACTCCATTTAATTGAATATTGTTTCTAGGTTTGGTTTCCAAATCTCCATTTTCATTGTTCTTTATTGGAAAATCTTGATACGGGTGTCATTCATATGTGATCTACATAAGAAAGGTAAGTAGTTCCATTTGAGTTTTTCCATATAATTAAATATGGATTTACATGATTTGATTTAAATTGTTTTCAATTGATTTATAAAACCCCAATTTGAGATGAATTGGAATTTTTTTTTGAATTGGCATGGAAGTTTGGGGAAAACCTCAATTCCAATGGAATTGGAATTTGGGGCGTATTTTGAAATTGATAGAATTTGTGAAATTATTTGAGAATTGATTTTAGAAAATGAGATTAAATTTAAATGATAAAAAACCTATGATTGGTTTTTTTTACAAGGAATGAAATTATGAAAAAACCCATATTTTGGTTTTGAAAAAGAAAAGTGGGTAGCTGAATTGAGAATGATGATTAATTTGAAATGAAATTATTTTCCATTTTTCAATTGATTGATTAAGCACATGCGAGCCTGGGTAGTTAGTCGGTTATTTTTTATAAATTTTCTAGGGTGATTATTCTCTAGAAATTGATTGATGATGACAACTCAAAAAAACCTAGTTAGGTAGATCTTATCCCCAATGGGATGTTGATGAGTCCTATTCAGCATGACCTTGAGGGACGTGTGTGTACATATTTTCATGATCACTGATATGAGATATGTGAGGATCCTATAATCAAGAACTATCGTACCATAGGGTATATGACCATGGTTCTTATTTTGATTCTTTTGATTATAAATTTCATTTATTTATATAATTGTTTTATTAAATATGGATAATTTATATAAACCATTTTATATAAAATGTTTATTTAATTCTTGTTTGAGGTGTTTTCCATCACTCAGAAATGAAAGCTTATTTTTTTAAATATTCAATTGTATTTTCATTCCCTGTTTTATTGAAATTGAAAAAAAAATGGTTTATTATTATGGAATCTGTTATGGAACACTTGGTGAGGCCCTACTTGGATTTATAGCTCACACCCTACCTTTGTCTTCGAGCATTTTTATATTTCCTTCTCCCAGGTCCAAGCAAAGGGAAAGTACCACTTGGAGGTGGTGGATGTTATTGATCCTTTGGGATTGGAGTGATGGTTTCTTTGCGATGTTTGACTTTATATTTAGTACTTTAATGATGTACTATTTTGGGTTTTTATATACCTATTTGATTTCTGGCACTGCCTCCCTTTAGAATTTTGAGCATATTGATTTGATTCTTTATCTTCCGTTGTTCTTGTGGAAAAATTGTTTCCTCTTTTGTCTTTTATGATGTCAGGTTCTAGTAGTCAACCCATGGAGATTAGGAATACTCTTTGGGTCATTTTAGTTTGGAATCGAGTATCATTATTTCAGGGTATCCAGACTAGTTCGTAAAAAAGTGTTATCATATGTGCATGTTAATCATCTTTCCTTGATGTCATTAAGTTTTTTGGAATATCTTATTGGGACTTAAGAGGTAGTTATGAGTGAGTTTCTTGGAAGGTCACCTCATAATGAACCTTAAGTCACCATAGGTGTTTTAGGAAATGCGTTTTGATGAATAATTGATTTAATTCTAGTCTTTTCCCTTCTTTTTATTTGTATAGGTTGATATCCAAATCTTGATATATTTTCTGATGGGATTAATTTTTTTGTTGCTCTTATTTGAGTTGTTCATTTGTGTAATATTATAATGTTTTCAATGTTATTTTTTGCTGTTGTGTAGAATCATTAATTTGAGAAGATGTGTGAATAGGATCCAGGATGAAGCTGCTGGTGAGAAAAATAAATAAAATCCTCCCCTGGAGAAGAATCTCATTGAGATTATCGTGTGTGTTATCTAAGTTATGGGGAAAGCACCTGTACCCATTCCCATTCAGGCTCCAGTTGTGAAACCTTAGAGGGATTAATCCTTGAATTTTGATCAAGAGTTAACTCACCAAAATCCACTATCATTCCAAGACTCTAATGATCCTTAAGAGTATGAGGATTTGTTGAGAAAGATAGAGATTTTATTTGAATTCTTGGAAACTCCTAATTTGATCGAGGTGAAATGTGTCACCTTAAAGCTGAAAGGACCTAGTCGGAGATAGCGGGACTCAATGGTGATGGTAAAGAAGCACAAGGGTTTAGAGTGGAAGTAATTTAATGTTATTTTCACCAACCAGTTCTATCTAGATTCTATGGTTCTAGCTAAGCATATGAAGTTTTTCAAACTCGAGAAAACTGATAGGACTGTAAAGGAGTATGCAAATTGATTTGTTGATCTTATAAAGTTTGCACCTAATATTGTATCAAATGAGAAAATGAAGACTTGATGGTTTGATATGGGCCTTCAATATAATATTTGTTCTCATGTTTTTTATTGAAGTTCTCTTCTTATACTGACATGCTGGATAGACTATTGATGATTGATCATAATGTAGTGGGTAAGTCAGCGTTGATGGGAGTTCCTTTTTCTCCCAGTGGAAATTATATGATTTCCTTTAAAGTTAATAGAAATTGTGATGAGTCGCATGGTGGATATCGAAAGCAGGGTTCTTCCATACCTCCTGCAGTGTTTGGTAAAGGCCCTTTGAATTGCTTCCAGTTTGGTAAGGATGGGCTTTAGAAATGGGTTTTCACTGAAGTAGCCAAGATATGTAGCTCATGGGGTTTCTCAAGACACTTGTAGAAATTATGTTATATATTTTATGCCCCGCATAGTGGCATAGGATCATTATAACCTAAAATTACTACGATGAAATCAAATTCTTCAAGATCTAATGGGTTCCAGTTACAGGCATACAGAACAAAGCTTCTTCATGCAGTGGAAGAGTCTCCAGATAAAGCAGATATGGTTTCAGAAACTATGAGAGGTATCGTCACTATAGATTCATCTTTAGTGACTACTTCATTTGATACTAGTTCATCTCATTCATTCATTTAGACTCGTACTATGAAGTTTCTAAATCTTCCAAATGAGTTTTTTTCTTATGTGATAGATATTACTACTCCCCTTGGAATGAAAAGAGAGAGGGGACTTCGTTGTTCCCCTTGTGTTTTCTCATTATCAAAAATTGAATTTTCTTTGGATTTTTAGATTCTCGACATAAAATCTCTTGATTTCATTTTCAGGATGGATTGGATCATTGCTAATAAATATCAAGTTGATTATTATCTTCAAAGGGCCTCATTTACAATTCCCGATGAGGTGTGTCGTGTATTTTAGGGGGAATGGGACCTCAATTTTAGTAGAGACGAACCTTCTTATCGAGAGTTAGTGAAATTCATGTCAATTTTTTATTTTTATCTGGAGTGGTAATCTTTGAGCGATGTTCTTCCTCCAGTTTTTATCGAGTTTTCTGAAATTTTTCCTTCTGATTTATTTAGTTTCCCACTAGTAATAGAGGTTGGTTTTTCTATTGATTTGGTACCTGTTACTCAACCAGTTTCAATTCCTTCTTACCATGTGTCACTTGCTGAAATTGAAGATTTGAAGACTCAGTTGGATAATTTGTTTGAGAAAGGACTTATATGCCCGGGTGTTTTTCCTTGGGCGGAGCTTGTTCTCTTTGCTAAGAAAACTGGTGAAACACTTTTCCTCTATGTTGATTACTGAAAACTCAATCGATTTAAAATAAATAAAAATTATTCATTTTTATGTATTTATGATATATTTGACTATTTGAAAGTGATGAAGTGGTTTTTGAAGATATATCTTCAATCTGGTTATCACCAGTTGAGAATAGAAGAATCTGACATCCAGAAAACCATCTTCTAGAGCAACTGTGTTCATTATGAGGATATTTTCATGTCATTTGGTCTAACCAATGATTCTATGATCTTTATTTATTTTATGAAAAGTATTTTCTATTAGTATCTTGATATATTTTTAGTGGTATTTTTGGATGACATCCAGGTTTACTCTAAATCTAAGGAGGATCATGTGTGTCATCTGAGAGAACTTCTGGAATTATTGAGAAATCACAAAATTTATGTCAAGCTATTGAAATGTGATTTATAGATTCAAGAATTAATGTTCTTGGAACACATGATCTTGAAACATGGTATTTCAATCGATCCTAAAAATGTGAAAGTTTTTATGACATGGGAGCAACCGCGTAATGTTTTCGAGATTCATAGCTTCTTGGGTTTAGTAGAGTATTATCACTGGTTCGTAAACGATTTCTGGAATCTGGATTCTTTGATGACTGCTCTCACTTGGAATGGGGGAAATTTTGTTTGGGATAAGAATTTTCAGAGTTCTTTCATTGATCTGAAACGTCTTTTGACTTCTGTGACAGTGTGAACTCTTCTAGTGGTCGAGCAGGGCTATGTGGCCTTTTATGATGCATCAGGTTTCAGTTGCTGTTTTTGTTCTTATATAGGGTGATCATGTGGAATTATATGGTTCTCGATAGCTGAGGCCACATGAGAATAATTATCCAACTCATGACCTTGAAATTACAATTGTGATGCATGCGCTTAAGAGTAGGCGGTAATACCTTTTGGGATAAATGTTTACCATGTATTCCGACCATAAGATCCTGAGTTATATCTTCTCTCAAAAATATTTGAATCTCCATCAAAGGTATCGGGTGGAGTACCAGCAATATTTTGATTTCGATATCACCTATACCCTATGGAAATGGAATTTCATTGCTGATGTTTTAAGTAGGATACATCTGGACTAGTTCATGAAAGAATCATCAGAAGAGTTGAACTTGGTGGATTTTTTTTACAATTGAATATAGGAGTCCAAGAAATAGGTGTTGGGCTTTTCTTGGCTAGTGTTCAGTCGACCTCCACTCTTCTCAAGATGATTCTTCAAGATTATCAACTTGATGATGAATTATGTAGAATTAGAGAGTCTCTTTATGGTGGGGTGACCTTTTTTGAGTTGTCATTCTTCGTGAATGGTATTATGTGTTTATGGAATCATCTTGTTGTGTCGTTGTCGGTGAGGAAAGCTATGATGAGGGATTGAAAAAAAAATCAATGTTGTGTGTACTTAGGACCCATGAAAATGTTCTATGACATGCAGTGATGATTCTGTTGGTCAGGTATGAGACTAGATATTGTTGACATTGTTTCTCACTACAATACTTTCCAACCGGTCAAGGTTGGGTATCAGATACCTTCATGTTTTCTTTAGCCACTTCTAGTGCCAACTTGAAAGTGGGATAAGACCTCTATGGACTTTGTGGTTGAGTTTCTGCATACCTCAAGAATGAAGAATGTGATATGGGTTGTGATCGATTGGCTGACCAAATTGGCTCAATTTATACCCATTAGTGATACAACCAAATTTGAAGAGCTAACAAATCTCTATGTGGGGAGATTATTTGTTTTAATTAAGTATAATATGTTATAGTCTCTGATTGGGATCCCTATTTTACATATCACTTTGGGAGAGGCCTCTAGGAGGCACTGGGATCTCATGTTTTTTTGAGTACATCAAACCAAATGCAGACAAATGCACAGACAAAGACGGCCATACAGATTCTTGGGGACATGCTTCATGCATGCGTCCTAGATTCTGGTGGAGTTTGAGATTACCATTTAGTACTGGTTGATTTTTCTTATAACAATAGTTAAAATTCCATTATTATAATGGATCCTTTTGAGAATTTGTATAGTCAGCCTTGTAAATATCTATTATGTTGGTCAGAGATTAGTGAAAGTTATTTGGTTAGACCAAGCTTGGTTTAGGAGACAACAATAAAGATTCAGTTGATTTTTCAGATAATTTTGATGGCACAACGCTGGTATAAATCTTATGCTGATTTTCATCATAGATTGTTGGAGTTTTCAATTTGTGACCAGGTGTTCATGAAATTTTCATCTTGCTTGGGTCATCGGTGGCTTGGAAGGAAAGGGAATATTTCTCCTAGTTATTTGATACCTTTTTAGCTTGTTGAGAAGGTGGGTAAAGTGTCTTAACATTTTTAACTTCTACCAAACTTGACATCGATGCATAATGTGTTTCGTATATCTTATCTTTGAAAGTATCTTTATGATCCATCTCATGTTTCGAGTTGGAGTGATCTTGAGGTTGAGCCTGATTTATCTGTGACTAAGTATCCTATTAGGACAGTAGATTCTAAGACCAAGATACTTCATGGGAGGATGATACCTTTGGTCCATGTTCTATGGAAGCATGGTTTTTATTCACATGAGACTTGGGAGTGTGAGGTACTAATGAGAGAGCAGTGGCCTCATCTCTTTGATATGGAAACTTCTTGACATAGATTCTAGGTACAAAAAGTTTCAATGGTGGGGAGTTTGTAACATCTTATTACTAGTTTTTAGGTACTCCTTGACCCTCCTTTTTAACATGATTTGGTTGAGTCATATTTAAGGGTGCTTTTGGGGAAATATGGATAATTTTGGAGGCTTTTTGGGTTGTGCACAGTTGGCATGCGGTTTTCCCAAACTGTGTGCCCTCTTAATGAAAACTGTGCAACCCTGAATAGTGGGGGTTTGAACGGTCAGCACATGGTTTGAAAAACCATTCACCCATCTTGTAGAAACCATGCACCTCAGTATAGGGGCGTACAGTTTGTCTAACTATGTGATGTTTCCCATATAACCATGCACATGGACCTTTTTTATTCTAAAAAATTATAAAAAAATTCTTGAACCCCTGTTTAAGCCCCCGCTCGACCGTAACTCACCCTAAATCGATTTCATAGGCCTTTGAGGCTCTCAAAACACAATTTTTTCTCCTCCAACCCCATTCCTTGTTGGATCGAAGCATGGAAGGTATTGTTCGGTCTCCATATGGTAATTGAATCTCTTCTTGTGTGTCTTCTCCCGCTCCCTCATTATATCCTCCTTAGAGAGTGTTAGATCATCATATTGTTGATGGATATAAACCCCATTGAATTGAATCTTGTTCCTAGGATTGGTTTCTAGATCTCTATATTTTTCATTCTTCATTGGTAAATCCCGTTGCGGATGTTACTGATATATGATCTTTGTGATAAAGGTAGGTGGTTCTGTTTGAGTTTCACCATATAATTAAACATTTATTTTCTTGATTTGATTTAAATTGATTTCAATTAATTTATTAAAACCCAATTAGATATTAATTAGAATTTTGATTTTAATTGGCATGGAATTTTGGGAAAACCCCCCAATTCCAATGGAATTGGAATTTGGGGTGTATTTTGAAATTGATGAAATTGATGAAATGATTTGAGAATTGATTTTAGAAAATTTCTTTAATTGAATTGATAAAAACCTTTGATTGTTTTGGTATTGAATGACATGAAATTGTGAAAAAATTGTGTTTTGGTTTTGGAAGTGAATTGGTGTTTTGAAAGGAAAAGTGGCCCACTAAATTGGAAATGATGATTGATTTGAAATGAAATGATTTTTCTTTTTCCAATTGATTGATCAAACACATGCGATTCTAGGTAGTTAGCGGGTTATTTGGTAAAATAACGCCAGGATGATTATTCTCTAGTAATTTATAGACAATGAAAACTCTAAAAAACCTATTTAGGAAAGTCTTATCTATGATAGGATGTTGATGAGTCATATTTGGCCTAAGCTTGAGGGACGTGTGTACACATATTGTCATGATAATTGATATGAGATGTGTGAGAATCCTATAGCTGGAAACTATCATAAAGCAAGGCATTTGACCATAGTGTTTATTGTGATTGTTTTTATTATTAATGTCATTTATTTATAGAACTATTTTATTCATGTCATTTGATTTATATAAACTATTTTATATAAAAAAATTATTTAAGCCATGTTTGAGGTGTTTTCCATCATTCTAAAATGAAAAATTGTTTTTTTAATATGAAATTGTATCCTCATGCCCTATTTTAATGAAATTGAAAGAATGATTTGGTTTTTTATTAATTCATCTATTATGAAACCCTAGGTGAGACATTACTCACCTTTATAGCTCACACTCTATCTTTTCCCTTGGGCGTTTGTATAATTCCTTCTATCAGGTCTCAGTAAAGGGAAAGTGCCACTTGCAGGTGGTGGATGTTCTTAATCCTTTGGGTTTAAAGTGATGTCTTCTTTGGGACGTTCGAGTTTATCCTGCAATTTGTTGGGTACTTTGATGATGTATTGTTATGGGTTTTTTTATACCTATTTCATTTTTAATACTTTCTCCCTATGGAGTTTTGATCATACTAACTAGTAAACTTTTATATTCCACTATTTCATGGAAAATATACTCCATATTTTATCTTGTATGATGTCAGGTTCTAGTCATCAACCCATGGGGATCGAGAAACCACTTCCTACCATATCAGTGTCAGATCGGGTATCAAGGTACCAGGGTATCCAGGTTGGTTTGTCACACTGCCAACCGGAAAATCCCAAAAAAATTAGAACCACCCACAAACCAAGTAGTAGTGGCACAAAGGAAAAACACCCAAGAAGAAGTTCCCTCCTCAACATGATATAGCATCCAAAAATGACATCACTGCCATAAAGAATTGAAGAAACCCTATATTGGGTGCTCCTAAGAGTGATATCTCCCAAGTGTTGGATTGGTGTTTCTTAATCTGTTTTGGATGATGTTTTTCTGAATGCATGTGTCCCATATTGCGCACTAGGCTACAACTGTCATGGGTTGAGCTCTATGGTGAGTTTGTTCGGGGTTGTAGGGGAAATATGCCCCAACTCTATGGGTTCTGGGGATGAAGGTATCAGGACTAATATTTTGGGGCACTGTAGAAACTTTTATCGACTGTAACAGAGCTGACTGGATGACAGGGAACTATAGTCGTGCGGATGTTGGCATGACTACTATAGTAGCTCAGACTTTGGAGACAACGTTACGGTAGCTCTGTGAACGTCTTTCCACCGGCACTATAGCAACCTGGACTTGGGTGTCCACAGCACTATAGCAGTGTGAAATTCCAGATATATTTCACTATAGCATAGAAGACTTTCTATGTGGTTGGTGGAATAGTGTTTTTCCTCTTTATTATCTCATTTCGAGCTAGGGTTTCTATGTTAGAAACTATGAGATCTCCCTGTAATTATGCTCTTGGATTATAGTGATATTTTTGTCTCTTTGTGGACGTAGATATTGTTCTCAAACCACGTAAATTATTATGTCCTATGATATCTTCTTATTATTTTTTTCACATTGTTTTATTCTATTTTTTCTTTATCTGGAAACATATTATGTCGCTACAACTCCTGAAGTTTCCACGACACCAATAGTGCCCCCACTTATGTTAATCTTAAATTAATACACATATGATTCCAAAATTAACACAATCCTTATATGTTACATGGTTCATATAACTGAAATAACATTAATAAAAATATTTATACAATATAGTTCTTAAACATGTTTTTCATTTATCTGCTAAAATTACTTTTACCATTTTAGTTATCATCGCGGTAATTAGTTTTTTAATCTAGGTAATTAATCCTTTAAGCCTGAAATAAAATGAGTATTATTATATAATTGGGAATAATTGATTCTAATATGAAATCTAATTTATCAAATAAAAATTCTATGTGTGTGGGAAATTAATTTTTACACAAACGCATATTATGTGAAAAACCACGTTTTAACCTTAACTGTAGTAATTAATTTTTACTATTTTTACTATTCATTATGAACAGAAATTAAGTTTACCTTATTAACTAATATTAATTATTTTTATTCCAAATATTGAATCTATTTTATAAAATTCCACTCAAATATGTGGTAGAATTTGGTTTTAAAAAAAACTAAAAATCATGTTGAAAAATAGTTTTTCAAGAAATGCATTTTTTAATCATAAGATGATCTTATATTAACTATATGACTATTGATAATCATGATATTTATTTAAATTAATATGGTTAGATATATAATCTATACATTTCATTTAAATCATTCATCATTAAAAATTATTTTAATTAGTTAAAATGGAGAAATATTGTTCACTTAAAAACAATATTCAAAAAAATGTGTTTTTAAGCCTAAAAATAAACTTATATAAAAATTTGGTATAAACATGATTCAAATATAATTAATTAGATTAAATATAACTCAATAATACTTATGTTACTTTCAAATAAAATTAAAAATATAATGACACTTTTAATTTACTTAATTTATTTAAAAGAAATGATAGTTTTACAAAAAAATAATTTTTTTCATTAATCACTAAAAAATCACTCTTTTAAGAAAAATATAAAAATTTCACACTAAAATAATTTTTATATGATGATTTCAAAAATGAAATTAATTTTATCAAATACTTTTTCCAAAATTTTCAAAGAATAAATAAATTATTTTCTCACAAAAAGCAGTAAAAATCATTTTTAACGAAAACGTATTTTTTAAAGAATAAATTTATTTAATAAAAATTGAATGATTATTATAAATAAATTTGTATTGATTAATAATTATATATAATAATAATTATTATATTAATACTATTTATACCTATCAATTCAATATTATGGTTATAACAGTCATATTTAAATAACATATTTTGCAGGCCATTTAGATTTGGTGTTTCATGTAGCATATGTTATCAACCACAGTGTTCTTATTTTAAAATCTTGAGGTGTTATATGAAGGTATCGAGATGCTCAGCAGAAACCAGTGGGTCTAGAGTTTAGAATTTTTTTATCATCAAAGATACAAAAACTCATCGTCTCTGGCTATCAGGCCCTGGTACTATCCGAGGATCCCGTGTGGTTTAATCAGAGCACAAATATAAAACAAACAAATACCTTGTTCCGATTCGATGCGTGAAATCTCATCACAGGTTTTTGGCATCTATTTCTCAAATTATCTGGCATTGAATCCCTCTAGATCATCCACACATGCTTCTCGAATCTTCATGTGTGTCGTACATCTGAATCAGAGTGCTAGCATGGAACTTTGATGACCACTTTGGTGCAGCGATGATCACTGTGATCCATTGTCCTAAATCTGAGAAGACAAAATTGGATCGCTTTCTCGGTTGAGAGACTCTCTCTAGAAATTAAGATGAGATAGAATCCATCAATTCTAATTAATGAATAATCTTTATGAGAATATATTGTCTCCACTTATATAGTGGAGATCTATAATACCCATTTTGGGTTCTCGACACCCATGTAATAAACATCCACTAAATAAGTATAATAAATAATTATTTATGACAAACTAAACTACGCCATAAATATTATTTATATTTTATCACTTACCTGTAATATATATTAAATATATTATGTGATAATCCTAAGTCATTAACTCAACTCGCATCTCTTGATAATATTAAATGAACCTTCAATATTAAATTAATATTCATTTATATAATATTTATCATTATATTTATTTAATCACTAGTAAATACATGTAATAAATAAATTCAAACCAATTATTATTTAACTGGATAATAATGAATTTATTTATTTTCTGGTGATCCATATAACAAAGATAATACCTGAACCCCATGGTGGGGCCCACCAAGTCCTATATTCATATTCAACAGAATAGGGAGAATTCTCAAAGCACTATTGTGTGTGACCCACTATGCCCTTATCTCAATAGCAGTGAATAACATTTGTAAACCATGATAGGGTTTTAGCAGCCCATCAAGGTCCCAAAAGAGATAACGAAAAGTTAGAGTAACGACTACTAACCTACGAACACACAATGTGTAATATAATATATTTTTCATTGATATCTCATAAACCAGGATGCACACTTGTGTCATCATCCTTTACTTTCTTTATTATTTATTGATCTAAACGTACAAACTTAACTTTGACTACCATGGTCATAGATTTATGGAGGTACTACCATCCTGATCAACCAGGCTCATGATATCTCTTCCTCAACTCGGAAATGACAAATCCTATTTTGAACATTCAATCAATGTCATGACACCAATGACGTACCCAACACATACTATCTCACCACGAATTTATTATCATGATTTTATCCTTTCATCAAATTATGTGATCAAATAACATAAATTAATAAATATCTAAATCTAAGAGACCATCACACATGTTCTTAGATAGGAACAACCAATGACACCTGAAACATGTGGTGTTCCTATTGCAGGGTATGTCCTCATGATCTAAACTAATAGAGATCACCAAGTGTGAACTTTATGAGAAGAAGTTTCAATGCTTATGAGACCCCATCACCTGATAGTTTTACATCATTTGTGTCTTGTAGGTATGATGTATCTAAACTATAGGAAATTACTTTAAGATTCCTATTATAGTATCTCTAAGTTCTCATTATAACCTGAGGTCTTCTATAACCTTCTAATATAACATGTAATCTAAGGAAATTACTATGAGTATAGTGGATGTGGAAGTATCAACACGGGTATGGTAAGATAATCACATGCATATATAACAAATTGTATACATATAGTGGTAATCAAAGTACATTACAAGTTGGGTCTAGGGAACCCACTTTCAACTCTCATTTTTACTAGATCCAACTCCTAACAAGTCTCAATCTGCTAGCTCTCACATGAGAATCATTCTTCTGATGATATATGTCTTTAGAAAGGGGGTCTTGCATGTTGTCCTATATGGATACTCTGTTCACTGTGACTTTACCTCTCGGAGTAGAATCCCTCAAGAGACAAAACTTACAAAGTATATGATTTGTCCTCTGGTGTGACCTGAGCTCCTTGGAAAGCACCAATGTAGTAGTATTATCACAATAAACTGAAACAGGGTCTACACTACTAGGAAAAAAATTAATTTCTGAGATAAAACTATGTATCTAGACTGCTTTCTTTGTTACATTGTACATCGCTATATACTCTAATTCTGCTCTAGAATCGACAACCACATATTGCTTTGAGCTTCTCTAGCTTAATTCCCCACCATTCAGGCAAAAGATGTAGTCCAACTAAGATTTCATATCATCATGATACGTCTGGAAACTAATATCAGTGTATCCTCTCACTACTAGTTTCTCATCTCCTCCATACACTAGTAACATATTCTTTGGACGCCTCAAGTACTTCAGGATAGTTTTAACTATTTCCCAGTGTAGCTCTCCTAGATTAGCTTGATATCTACCTTTCATGCTTAAAGAAAATTCAGCATCAAACCTAGTACATAGCATGGATTACAAGATAGAACCCACTATCAAGACATAAGGGATTCTACTCATTCTATCAATCTCCTCTTGTTTTTATGGACACATTGGAGAGATTGATACCATTTTACGTGGGCAAAATCCCTCTCTTGGATTGTTCTATATTGTACCTTTTGAGTGCCTTGTTGATATATGTACTTTGAATTAGTCCAAGCAACATCTGAGATCTATCTTAATAGATCTTGATCCCTATATTTTAGGTAGTTTTACCTAAGTCTTTCATGGAGAACCATTCATTTAATCAAGTCTTAACTGACAGTAAGACTTGCACTTTCTTTACCATAATTAATATGTCATCAAAAAATAATACTAGGAAAATGATATCATTACCATTAACCTACTTATAGACACAAGGATAACTTTAATTTTTAATGAAACCAAATTCTCTTATGGTCTCATCAAAACAAAAATTTCATGATTGTGATGTCTACTTCAACCCATAAATGGATCTCTATAGCTTGCACAACTTATTGGCATTCTTTGACATGACAAACCCTTCGGTTTGAGTCATATAGATGTCTTCAACCAACTTCTCATTTAGAAAAGCATTTTTGAAATCCATTTTCCAAATCTCATAATCATGGAAGGTTGTTATTGCAATCAATATTTTGATGGATTTAAGCATTGCTACTGGTGAGAAGGTTACATCATAGTCGATACCTTAACGTTCCCTGAAACCATTCGTATCTAGTCTTTCTTTATAGGTACTAACCTTACCATCCATGTACAACTTTTTTCTTAATACCCATTTTCACCCAATGGGTTTTACATCAGCTGGAGGGTATACCAAAATCCAAACTTGATTATGACACATGGACTCAATCTCAAAATGCATGGAATATTTTCATTTAGTAGTATCCTTTTCTTCTATTGATTCCTTGTTGGTTAGAGGTTAATCATCCTCAATGATTAATGTGTCACCTGTCTCAGTGAAAAAAAACCATAATGATTTGGTTCTCTAACCTCTCAAGTAGACCTACGTAGTACTTGTGTCTCAGGAACTTCCTCATCTCTCACTCTAGTAAAGATTTTTCCCGTACCAACTCAGGTTTATCTAGAGCATTAACTTCATCAAAGTAAATCTTTCTCCCACTATTTCCATTAGAAATTTGCTCCGTTTCTAGAAATGTGGTTTGTCTTTCCACAATCACTTTTATATATAAAGGGTTGTATAGGTAATATCCGTTGGTTTCTTTAGGAAAACCTATAAAAATGCACTTCATACTTTAGGATGCCAATTTTTCACTAGGTATAGTCTTGAAAAAATCCTTGAATCCTCATACACGAATGTATGAGAGGGTTTCTTTCCATACCATAACTCATATAGAATCTCATCTACAGCTTTAGTTGGTACTTGATTAATGGTATATTCCTATGTCTTCAAAGTGTATCCCCAAAATAATAATGGAAGAGTTTTCTGACTCATCATTGATATGACCATGTCAAGTAAGGTTTTATTCCTCCTTTCAGTAAAACCATTCCAATGTTGTGTATAAATAGGAGTGAGTTGGAACACTATCTCACACTACTTCAAGTGATCAATGAAAGATTTGTTAAGATAATATTTTCTTTGGTGTCACGACCCCCTCCCTCCAAAGATACCCCTACTGGGATAGCAATGAAGAAAGGTAGATAATGACCCCCAAGTCCCACCTCTAGTAGGCCTTGGGGTGGTCACCACCACCAAGGGTATACAATCTCACAAAATGGGAGGCATTTCCCTTTTTAAAAAAATATTGGGATATAAGATTTATCAACCTTAAAAAACTCCAAGACACACACACACACACACACATATATATATATATATATATAAGAAATCCCAAATCAATACCACATGCATGTTTAAAATAAAACTGTTACAGATTCAATAAACACTCCAAAGTATGTACCCAAAGTAATACTATGCAGCAACATAGTAGTTTTCCAAAAGTTCGAGCTAGAAAGGTCCAGTACGGTCTACATAATCATCCCAGAAACCTAAAATAATTTTATATACATAGGGTGACCATACAAGTATACTCAGTAGAAAAACCAAAGTCTCTTGTGTACAACTGAGAGAAGCATACTAATACCCCTATGACAAAACAGCAAAACCAAACAGCACCTAAGTAGGTATACTAACCATCCCCACCTCACCAAGGAACGCTCACCAAGTAACGCAGGTCAATTAAAGTAATATAGTAAGCACGTCGATGATAGGGGTATCTCACACCACTTCCCACTAGTTTAGCCGCTCTTTCCTAATGGAAAATGTACTCACGCTCCCACCTCTTCTGAAAGAACCATGTCACAACCCACCTGTACACACCTGGGCCCCACAACCATACCTCATCCCATCACTAGGTCCATGGGCCACATCACATCCTGCTCGCAGACACCTAGTCCATATATCACATCACATCCCACCCACAAACACCTAGACCATATACCACATCACATCCCATCCCGAAGACACCTAGGAAAGAACGACTCATCTCATCCTGAGGACGCCTGGGAAAATAAAACACATCTCATCCCAAAGACATCTGGGAAAACAAAACTCACCCACACATACCTAGGCCCCACAAACCACGACCTGCCTAAAGAATCTTGGGCTACCGCCACCTGGAATAAGGAACAGGTAAGAGAAGATGTCCAGTTATCCATCCTCCCATCAGGATGTTTGGGAAAGATACTCTCCCCCATGATTATGGTGGTGTTTGGCACATAGTGTTCAACTAAAGTGGGGTGAAAATGAAAATAAAAAAGAAAATACATACATATATATATATATAATACCAAACAGTCATTCCAAACCTATGGGTTCTCAAACAAACAACAAGTTCACAATACTGTCAACTTCGCTGCTACCTCTAAAATGAAAAACAACCCACAACAAGCCACAAACCCAAATCATAACCCCATATAATTGATAAAACATTAACATTATTTATTCACAATTCATTTCTTCATTTATTCCATTAATATCTAGGAAACTACCAAACACATCACACAAAGAGAAACACAGCCCAAGCCAACCATGGAAAAACTTCGAGAGAATTACCCATACCAACCACTACCATCATCATTCTTAAAATTCATTCTTCACAATCCATCCTCTCACCAGAGAAAAAACCTAACTCACAGCCGCACCAAGAAACACATCTCATCACAACCATTCTCGGAAGCCCTACTGCATAACCACACCACACCCATCACATGCATCAATACAAACATAGACCACCTGATCGCAGCCCCACTATGCAACACTGCTCAACCATTCCACAATCAACCAATATCTCAACATGAGATCTCATTACACCACCCAATCCATCCCACTGCACACAACTGTTCTCATAGAATCATCACCACAAAAACCAAGAAAAAACATATTTAGATTTAATAAGTCATCCATTATTTAATTCCACTTGTTAACTTCTAAAGTTATCATAGAACGTATGATCCTGTGAAATCCATTTATTAGTCAGGTATATGTGGTTAGAAAATTTTATATATAATTGTTCAATGAAAAAAACAACCATCATTCATTCTATAGACCATATCATGTTCAAAGACTCTCAACAACCATGATTTTTAGTGGGGTGTTTAGCCTGTATAATTCACAACAACCAAAAACAAATAACAAGCAAATCATATGTCACTTTCCCCTACCCCCTACATATTGATCTTAAACCAATTCAATTATCTTTATTTAATATGGATTCAACTATCTTCACATGGGAAACATTCATACACCCATCCCGTATGATACAAAATTAAGAGGGACAAAGGAAACCTACTTGGAAGAAGACATGATTAGCACTTTATTATTGCACCAAAATAGGGGGTGCATGTAGCTAGAAACTCCAAGGAAAACACGAACCAACTGGTGGAGCACAATGGCATGACTCCTATGGGGAGAAAGGTTCTGGGTTCCTCGTACCAAGAGAGAAAATGAATGAAAAAACAAGTACAAATGTGTTTTGACCCTTGGAAGATCTAAAATAGGTTTCGTGGTTTAGATACATATTCAATTTTCCATTAAAGTTAGATCTCATCAAGATTACACACTTTGAATAATTAAAAGCCCTAGACTCTTAGTAATTTAAAGATATTACTCATAGCCCTTGAAACAGCTCCAAAACAACTTAAATATGGAATTAAACTCATTCTTCGTCAAAATGTACGTAAAAAGGACAAAACTGGAAAAAATGGAAAAAATGGAAAATTCTAAAAATTTGACAAACTATTGGAATGAATCACTATTGGATGAGTCACCATTGTGATTCACTAGTGTGAGTCACCAGTGCATTCACTATTACGATTCACCGGTGCGAGTCACTAGTGCGAGTCACCGTTGTGAGTCACCGTTGCGAGTCACCGTTGCGAGTCACCGTCGTGCATCACCGTCGTGAGCCACCATCTTGATCCACAATCACGAGCCACTGTCATGATACACCATTATGAGACACCATTGCGATCCACCATTTCAAGCCACCGTCGTAAGCCACCTTCATGAGTCATGGTCATGAGATATCATTGTGATTCACCGTCGTGAGTCACCATAGAGAACTACTATTGTGAGTCACTATTGTGAGTCACCGTTGTGAGCTATCGTTGTGAGTCACCGTCGTGAGATATAATTATGAGTCTACATTGTGAGTCACCATCATTAGATACCGTTGTGACCCACCATTTTGACACACTCTTCTGACTCATAGTTCCTGACTCACCGTCCTAACTCACCATTACTGACTCACCATTTGAGAACTTGAAGAAAAAAAACTAGAACTTTTTGAAAAGTGTTGGAATAATTCAACTTGACCTCCCAAAACACTTTAAACACCGTATTTTTACAAAGTAATAGACCAAAGAGGTTCGGTCCATTACACTCGGTATGAGAAGAATGCCTTAATCTTCTTACCAAGCTGGTTTTCTACTTCAAGTTGGAATTCCTTAAACACCCAAAAGGAATGTAACTTATATCGCATTAAATATATATATCCATACCTACTATATTCATCCGTATAAGTAATGATGTAATGCCCCGACCCCAGTTACCCAGAGTCGGTGCATTATTACGTAACATTGGCATGATCACAAGGAAACCATGTCCCGAAAGACCGATCAGTTTAGTATTATTGGAAACAAGATTCATAGATAAGTTCAACTTTACAACTTGAAAATAAATACAACACTAATTTATTCCATTATAAACATCCAAGCCTCCTAGATTAAGCCTACAAGTTAATCGTAATTAACTTATTCGCATCCTGGGAAAAATAAAACATAGAAAGGGGTGAGCTCAGATGTAACACCCCAAGGTTTTTAAAATAAATATAGAATTAAATTTTATAATATAGCCATTAAAACACAACTTTTCGTCTTTAACATTTCTAATTTCAAAAAATTATCATCTAGAGTTATGTTCAGTAAGTCATTTATTGTCTGATAAAACAAACTTGATTTTTTAGTGAATAGTAACATACCCTTATGAATAGTAGTATGACCCTAATGAATAGTAAATTTTATTATTATTTTATTTTATTAAGGCTAGAAGATAATAACATCTTGGTTAAGTTTTCATTGTGATAAAGAAGTAGTTGTAGAATTAGAACTGTTAATTTTTTAATTAAGTATGCTTTTATTTAAAAATTAAATTAATAATATTTAGAAAATTATTTTTGAAAAATATATCTCACTTTTGAATTCTACATGTCGAAAAATAGTAGGGTTGAATTTTTGGTATTTTTCTAAAATACATGAATTTTTTATGAATAGTAAAAATACAGTTTTGAGTTTTCGGTAGATTAATGACATCATAATGATGTAATAATTAAATATAAAAGTATGGTAGACTTGTGTATAGTAACTTATGACATTAGGTGTCCCAACTGGCTTAAACCATGGGAAAATACCATGGGAAATCCCATGGTTTGGAAAAAAACACTAATGAGGTGTCCCTTTGAAATTATTAAAAAATTACCTCAATTTTTCTATAAATACCTACTCATCCATTCGTTTTCTTTAATCCAAAATCCCTCATCATAGAATCTATGGTGTTTTTACCTCTCTATGAGTCCTCCCAAGGTGTCCCCAATCCCCCAAGGTCACATTCTTCAAGATCTAGGATTTATTCTACAAGGTAAGGGAATCTTTCATTCTCTTCTTTAAGTCGACACTTCTTTTGTGTTATCTATTTGAAATTCATTTCTCATCTATTGGGGTTTGTTTTTATTTATTCTTCTTACTGTAATTTTTATTTCAATATGATTTGATACCCTATTTGTTCTCATTATTTGTTTTTTTGAAATTCTAAGTGACGTCGTTAGGCTGCCAAATTTTCTTAAGGGATCTCTTAACTTTTCTTTATTTTCAAGTTCATCTCTTTTATTTTTATCTCCTCACCTCTTCTAACCAAATGATCATGATAACAACAATAACATATTTATACTAGATTTATATCATGTGAATAGAAGAACTATCATAAATATTTTTACTCCCTCCCTTTTATTTTATAAATGAAATCGACGTCCATGAGGTTCCAATTTATAACCTTCATGGACAACGAAGTTTCGTTGTTCAATTTCTTCTTCATTAGTGGTCATTAAACCATATTCATGGTTGAACCAGACTATAATATATGTTTTATAACATAATTAATTTTCAGGAACCAGAATATGTACATATAATTATGTTATATGACAAAACTAGTTCAAAATATTCCAAATACCACCGAATAATTAAAGTGGTGGTCATCTAATGATTCATCCTCATTCCATGTAACCAAATGATATAAATGACCATTATAAATTCTTTATGTTAATTTATAATATATAATTCCAATCCTGGAGATTTATAACCATTCCACATGAACTTCATTACTTAAAAACAAGTGAACCGAATATGAAAATAAAGGAAACGAACACTCTAGAATGACGAAATTTAATACAATAACTTATCAATAAAGACATAAATGAACTAACCATAATTATGGTGAACTAAATACATGTCTAATAGGTTCTTAAATAAGTTATTAACAAGTATAATTTCATATTACATGATATTAAGTACAAGATAGGAACACATTTGGAGTTAAGGTAAGGGTTTCTTCATCTCACTTCCATTTTCGTGAGATTTTCCATATTCACTAGTAATAATTTTGTATGGTGTATGTATACTGACCATTTAAGTCACATATCATGAATATATTTATCTTAATTGTATTAAATCTATCGTTTTTATATTATTAATTTTGGTACATACGAATCATTTGATAACAAAGTGTAAGGGTTTTTCCACCCAAACTTCTATTTTCATTCAGGATACTTTCTTTGTCTAAATACCTCAATTAAATTCTTATGTATTGATATTTAATCCTTATATACTCTGTTTTAGTATCATATATATGTTTACAAACCATAAACCTTCCTTATTTTATGGATAGTTACATGTTTTAAAAGAAACATTCAAAATTGTTTCAAAAATACAAGCCTGATTGAAGTGAATATCTCAAATTCTTACCTATTTTCAAGGGCACTCTATAATCTGTTTTTGGAAATAATTATCTTTATAAAATCACACATTTTCTTATGAAAACACTATCTTACTTCACTTCTGGTTTTATAAAAATATTTTTCCAAAAGAACACTTCTTTTCAAAATAAAAGAGTATTTATCTCCAGAATTGCTTAATGATTTTATAAGAGAGTTTTCATCTAACTCAACACTCTTGTTGATTCCATGGTATTATTTTGTTTAATAATTTATGAAGTCATCTACCATGTTTGATTTAATGTTTTATGACTAACTCTATTGTGGATGATCTATCCTAAAACCATTCACCATATTATTCTGAATGGTTTGTGTTTTTTGTTTAATGATTGGGGAAAGATAGTTAAATTTCATATGATAGTTTCAATATGAATGTATATATTGTTTATGTTTATACCCACTCATATGAGGAATGCATTGTACTTATTATGTGATGGTTGGGTCCCGCTATATCCCCTCGATTCATCGGTAGGTCTCATGAGACAAATAGACGTGGAATTGGCCGAGGCCTTTCCCAATGTGATGGATTTTGGCCGAGGCCTTAATCACTAGATGTCTTGGCTGAGGCCATGAAAAAATGATTCAGAATGTCTGGAATTTTCACTTACCTCATTATGATGCTAGTATTTTAAATATCATATGGATATTCAACTAGTATAATACCAATGATTATGTTTTATTATGGAATTATTTATTCATCTCATATTTCTACCATAATGTGTTCAAGTTCATTATTAAAGGCATGTGTTTTTAATTATTCACCATGCATGATGTTTATACTCTCCTCCATTTTATTTCTTAATCTTACTAAGAATTTGAGCTCACCCTTTCTTATGTATCATTTTTTTCAGGATATGAAGAATTTTATTATGAATGACAGGCTGAAATAACCTAGGAGTTATCGAAGTTGTCTAAGGAGTTACTATGTTGTTTTTCATTTCAAGTTGTAATGATGAACTTATGTATGTATCTTGTTTCCAATAATACTAAACTACTCAGTCCTTCAAGATTCACATTCCTTTTATGTATTCCAACGTAATCAAACAAGGCACCGGATCCGGGCAACTGGGGTCGGGTCCTTACAGTTGGTATCAGAGAAAGTTTAGTAGAATACTTGGAATCTAGATTTAGAAAACGTAGAATTGGGGAAAAGTCCATAAGTTAGTCTTTGAGGATATACATACAATAACAACCTGGTATTTTGGTAAGGAATATATTGTGTGGATATTTCAAGCAATACATCCCTGTCTGGATACGAGTAGGTAGAGGCGGCTCTGGCATAGATGTATCTAGGGGTAAAACCCAAAAACACCGCTTTACGCTAGACTCGAATGGGAACTAGTTCACGACAATGGGACTTGTTGCACTCTTGGTTACGACACTCCTGGGGGATATGCATAGAATAATTCACATTTCATTTACAAGCCATTATAAAGGAGTTTAATGTAAATATTCCTCAAAGAAACCATTTTTGTGAATATGGGATTAGCCATGCGTAGGATCTCAATTTTTTTTATAAGTACTTTTAAGTTAAGATTATACATTATGATTCATAACCTAATATAGTGTATGTCATTATCTGGATATGGAACCTAGTGGAAGGGTATTATACGATTCGGTAAGAAGGGGAAGTTAAATCCCAGGTACATCGGACCTTTTGAAATTCTAGACCAAATTGGAGTCGTAGCTTACCGTTTGGCAATGACACCAAGTCTCTCCAAGGTTCACAATGTGTTCCACGTGTCAATGTTAAGAAATTACATTCCAGACCCAACACATGTACTCACTTATGAAGAAGTGGAACTTGAGCCCAATCTATCTTACTGTGAAGAGCCTATCAAGATTCTTGATACTAGAGAACAAGTATTGAGAAATCGGATGACTCTTCTGGTGAAGGTTCTATGGAGGAATCATAAGATGTAGGAAGCAACATGGGAGCCTGGGGAGCTTATGTTAAAGACATACCCGTATCTTTTTAGGTAATATTCTAGTAATTTTGAGGATGAAATTTTTGTAAGGAGGGGATAGTGTAACACCCCAAGGTTTTGAAAATAAATATAGAATGAAATTTTATAATATAGCCATTAAAACACAACTTTTCCTCTTCAATTCTTTGAATTTCAAAAAATGATCATCTGGAGTTGTGTTCAGAAAGTCATTAGGAGTCTGATAGAACAAACATTATTTTTTAGTGAATAGTAACATACCCTTATGAATAGTAATATGAGTTGTTGTATGACCCTAATGAATAGTAAATTTTATTATTATTTTATTTTCTTAAGGCTATAAGATAATAACATCTTGGTTAAGTTTTCATTGTGATAAAGAAGTAGTTGTAGAATTAGAACTGTTAATTTTTTAATTAAGTATGCTATTATTTAAAAATTAAATTAATAATATTTGGAAAATTATATTTGAAAAATTGATCTAACTTTTTAATTAGAGACATCGAAAAATAGTAGGGGTGAATTTTTAGTATTTTTCTAAAATACAAGAATTTTTCATGAATAGTAAAAATACACTTTTGAGTTTTCGGTAGATTAATGAAATCATAATGATGTAATAATTAAATATAAAATAATGGTCGACTTTTTTATAGTAACTTATGACATGAGGTGTCCCAAGTGGCTTAAACCATGGGCAAATACCCTGGGCAAGCCCATGTTTTGGAAAAAACCACCAATGAGGTGTCCATTTGAAATTATTAAAAAATTACCTCTCTTTTTCTATAAATACCCACTCATCCATTCGTTTTATTTCATTCCAAATCCCTTATCCTAGAATATATGGTGTTATTACCTATCTAGGAGTCCTCCCAAGGTGTACCTAAGCCCCCAAGGTCCCATACTTCAAGATCTAGGAGTTATTCTACAAGGTAAGGGAATCCTTCATTCTCTTCTTTAAGTCGACACTTCTTTTATGTTAGCTATTTGAAATTCCTTTCCCATATGTTGGGGTTTGTTTTTATTTATTCTTATTACTTTAATTTTTATTTCAATATGATGAGATACCCTTATTGTTCTCATCATTTGATTTTATTAAATTCTAAGTGACATCGTTAGGCTAACGAATTTTCATAAGGGATCTCTTAACTTTTCTTTATTTTCAAGTTCATCTCTTTTATTTTTATCTCCTCACTTACTCAATCCAAATGATCATGATAACTCCAGTGAAATTTTTTTAATGGATTTATATCATGTTAATGGAAGAACCATCATAAATATTCTTACTCCCTCCCTTTTATTTTATAAAAAAATCGACATCCATGAGGTTCCGATTTATAACCTTCATGGACAACGAAGTTTCGTTCTTTAATTTCTTCTTCATTACTGGTCATGAAACCATATTCATGGTTTAACAAGACTATAGTATATGTTTTATAACCTAATTAATATTCAGGAACCTGAATATGTACATATAATTATGTTATATGAAAAAAGTAGTTCATAATATTCCAAATATCGCAGAATAATCGAAGTGGTGGTCTTCTAATGATTCATCCTCATTCCATGTAACAAAATGATTGAAATGAACATTATAAATTATTTATGTTCATTAATAATATATAATTCTAATACTGGAGATTTATAACCATTCTACATGAACCTCATTAATTAAAAACAAGTGAACTGAATATGAAAATAAAGGAAACGAACACTCCAAAACGACGAAATTCAATACAATAACTTATCAATAAAGACATAAATGAACTAACCAGAATTATGGTAAAATAAATATATGTCTAATAGGTTCTGAAATAATTTATTAACAAGTATAATTTCATATTCCAGGAGCTTAACTATAAGAGAGGAACACATTTGGAGTTAAGGTAAGGGTTTCTTCATCTCACTTCCATTTTCGTGAGATTTTCCATATTCACTAGTAATAGTTTTGTATGGTGTATGTATATTGACCATTGATTTCACATATCATTAATATCTTTATCTTCATGTTATTAAATCTATCATTTTTATATTATTAATTTTTGGGCATACGAATCATTTGATTACAAAGTGTAAGGGTTTTCCCACCCGAACTTCCATTTTCATTCGGGATACATTCTTTGTCTAAATACCTCAATGAAATTGTTATGTATTGTTATGTAATACTCATATATTATGTTTGAGTATCATATATATGTTTACAAACCATAAACCTTCCTTATTTTATGTATAGTTACATGTTTTAAAATAAACATTGAAAATTGTTTCAAAAATACTAGGCTGATTCAAGGGAATATCTCAAATTCTTACCTATTTTCAAGGGCACTCTATAATCTATTTTTGGAAACCATTATCTTTATAAAATCACTCATTTTATTATGAAAATACTATCTTAATTCACTACTGGTTTTATAAAAATATTTTTTCAAAATAACTCTTCTTTTCAAAATAAAAGATTATTTATCTTCAGAATTGCTTAATGATTTTATAAGAGTGTTTTCATCTAACTCAACACTCTTGTTCATTCCATGGTATTATTGGGTTTAATAATTTATGAAGTCATCTACCATATTTGATTTAATTTTTTATTACTAAATATATTGTGGATGATCTATCCTAAAACCATTCACCATATTATTCTGAATGGTTAGTGTTTTATGATTAATGATTGGGGAAAGACAGTTACATTTAATATGATAGTTTCAATATGAATGTATATATTTTTTATGTTTATCCCTGATCATATGAGGAATGAATTGGACTTATTATGTGATGGGTGGGGCCCTCTATAGCCCCTAAATGCATCGGTAGGTCTCATGAGACAAATAGATGTGGAATTGGCCGAGGCCTTTCCCAATGTGATATAGATTTTGGCCGAGGCCTTAATCACTATATGTCTTGGCCGATGCCATGAAAAAATGATTCAGAATGTCCAGAATATGCACTTCCCTCATTATGATGCTAGTATTTTGAAGATTATGCGGTTATTAGACTAGTATAATACCCATTATTATGTTTTATTATGGCATTATTTATTCAGCTCATATTTCTTCCATAATGTGTTCGAGTTCATTATTAAAGGTATGTGTTTTCAATTATTCACCATGCCTGATGTTTTTGCTATCTTCCGTATTATTTCTTACTCTTACTAAGCGTTTGAGCTCACCCTTTCTTATGTATCATTTTTTTCAGGACATGAAGAAGATTATTATGAATGACATGCTGAAATAACCTAGGACTTATGGAAGTTGTCTAAGGAGTTTATATGTTGTTTTTCATTTCAAGTTGTAATGATGAAATTATGTATGTATCTTGTTTCCAATAATACTAAATTACTCGGTCCTTCGGGATTTGCATTCCTTGTATGTATGCCAACGTAATCAAACAAGGCACCGGCTCCGGGCAACTGGGGTCGGGTCCTTACAGTTGGTATCATAGGAAGTTTAGTAGAATACTTGGAAACTAGATTTAGAAAACGTAGAATTAGGGAAGAGGCCCTAAGTTAGTCTTTGAGGATATACATACAATAATGTCCTGGTATTTTTGTAAGGAATAGATTATGTGGATATTTAAAAGCAATGCATCCCTGTATAGATATGAGCACGTAGATGTGGCTCTGGCATAGATGTATCTAAGGGTAAAACCTGAAAACATCGCTTGGAGCTAGACTTGAACAGGAACTGGTGCACGACAATGGGTCTTGCTAAACTCTTGGTTATGACACTCTAGGAGGATATGATTAGGATAATTCACATTTTCTTTAGAATCCATTATGATGGAGTTTAATGTAAATATTCCTCAAAGAAACCATTTTTGTGAATATGAGATTATCCATGCGTAGGATCTCAATTTTTTCTGAGTATTGTTAAGTTAAGATTATACATTATGATTCATACCCTAATATAGTGTATGCCATTATCTAGATATGGCTCCTAGTGGAAGGGTATTATAAGATTTAGTAAAAAGGGGAAGTTAAGTCCCAGCTACATCAGAAATTTTGAAATTCTTGGACCGAATTGGAGCCGTAGCTTACCGTTTGGCAATTCCACCAAGTCTCTCCAAGGTTCACAATGTGTTCCACGTGTCAATGTTAGGAAATTACATGCCAGACACAACTCATGTACTCACTTATGAAGAAGTGTAACTTGAGCCCAATCTATCTTACTCTAAAGAGCCTATCAAGATTCTTGATACTAGAGAATAAGTATTGAGAAATCGTATGACTCGTCTGGTGAAGGTTCTATGGAGGAATCATAATACAGAGGAAGCAACATGGGAGCCTGAGGAGATTATGTTAATGACATACCCGAATATTTTTAAGTAATATTCTGGGAATTTTGAGGATGAAATTTTTGTAAGGAGGGGAGAACGTAACACCCCAGGGTTTTGAAAATAAATATAGAATGAAATTTTATAATATATCCATTAAAACACAGCTTTGCCTCTTCAATGCTTTGAATTTCGAAAAATGATCATCTAGAGTTGTGTTCAGTAAGTCATTTGGAGTCTAAGAGAACAAACTTGATTTTTTTTAGTGAATAGTAACATACCCTTGTGAATAGTAATATAAATAGTAGTATGACCCTAATGAATAGTAAATTTTATTATTATTTTATTTTCTTAAGGCTAGAAGATAATAACATCTTGGTTAAGTTTTCATTGTGATAAAGAAGTAGTTGTAGAATTAGAACTGTTAATTTTTGAATTAAGTATGCTTTTATTTAAAAATTAAATTAATAATATATAGAAAATTATTTTTGAAAAATGGATCTCACTTTTTAATTCTACATGTCGAAAAATAGTAGGGGTAAATTTTTGGGATTTTTCTAAAATACATGAATTTTTCATGAATAGTAAAAATAAAGTTTTGTGTTTTCGGTAGATTAATGACATCATAATGATGTAATAATTAAATAAAAAAGTATGTTCGACTTTTTTATAGTAACTTATTACATGAGGTGTCCCAAATGGCTTAAAACATGGGCAAATACCATGGGAAAGCCCATGGTTTGGCAAAAACCACTAATGAGGTGTCCCTTTGAAATTATTAAAAAATTACCTCTCTTTTTCTATAAATTCCTACTCATCCATTCGTTTTCTTTCATTCCAAATCCCTCATCCTCAAATATATGGTGGTTTTACCTCTCTATGAGTCCTCCCAAGGAGTCCCTAATCCCCCAAGGTCCCATCCTTCAAGATCTAGGAGTTATTCTACAAGGTAAGGGAATCCTTCATTCTCTTCTTTAAGTCGACACTTATTTTATGTTATCTATTTGAAATTACTTTCTCATATGTTGGGGTTTGTTTTTATTTATTCTTCTTACTGTCCTTTTTATTTCAATATGATGAGATACCCTTTTTTTCTCATCATTTGATTTTATGAAATTCTAAGTGATGTCGTTAGGCTGCCGAATTTTCATAAGGGATCTCTTAACTTTTCATTATTTTCAAGTTCATCTCTTTTATTTTTATCTCCTCACCTCCTCTGTCCAAATTATCATGATAACTCCAATAACATATTTATACTGGATTTATATCATGTTAATGGAAAAACCATCATAAATATTCTTACTCACTCCCTTTTATTTTATAAACGAAATCGACGTCCATGAGGTTTCGATTTATAATCTTCGTGGACAATGAAGTTTCGTTCTTAAATTAATTCTTCATTACTAGTCATGAAACCATATTCATGGTTTAACAAGACTATAATATATTTTTTATAACCTAATTAATATTCAGGAACCAGAATATGTACATATAATTATGTTATATGACAAAAATAGTTCATAATATTCCAAATACCACTGAATAATCGAAGTGGCGGTCATCTAATGATTCATCCTCATTCCATGTAACCAAATTATATAAATTACCATTATCAATTATTTATGTTAATTAATAATATATAATTAAAATCCTGGAGATTTATACCCATTCCACATGAACTTCATTACTTAAAAACAAGTAAACGAAATATGAAAATAAAGGAAACGAACACTCCAGAACGACGAAATTCAATACAATAACTTATCAATAAAGAAATAAATGAACTAACCATAATTATGGTAAACTAAATAAATATCTAATAGGTTCTGAAATAAGTTATTAAAAAGTATAATTTTATATTCCAGGAGCTTAAGTACAAGATAGGAACACATTTGGAGTTAAGGTAAGGGTTTCTTCATCTCACTTTCATTTTCGTGAGATTTTCCATATTCACTAGTAATAATTTTGTATGGTGTATGTATACTGACCATTGATGTCACATATCATTAATATATTTATCTTCATGGTATTAAATCTATCATTTTTATATTATTAATTTTGCGGCATACGAATTATTTGATTACAAAGTGTAAGGGTTTTTCCACCCGAACTTCCATTTTCATTCGGGATAATTTAATTGTCTAAATACCTCAATGAAATTCTTATATATTGTTATTTAATCCTAATATATTCTGTGTGAGTATCATATATATGTTTACAAACCATAACTCTTCCTTATTTTATGGATAGTTACACTTTTTAAAAGGAACTTTCAAAATTGTTTCAAAAATACAAGCCCGATTCAAGGGAATATCTCAAATTCTTATTTATTTTCAAAGGCACTCTATAATCTGTTTTTGGAAACCATTATCTTTATAAAATCACTCATTTTATTATGAAAATACTATCTTACTTCACTTCTGTTTTTATACAAAGATTTTTCCAAAAGAACTCTTCTTTTCAAAATAAAAGAGTATTTATCTCCAGAATTGCTTAATGATTTTATAAGAGTGTTTTCATCTAACTCAACACTCTTGTTGATTCCATGGTATTATTGGGTTTAATTATTTATGAATTCATATACCATATTTTATTTAATGGATTATGACTAACTCTATTGTGGATGATCTATCCTAAAACCATTCACCATATTATTCCCAATGGCTAGTGTTTTATGTTTAATGATTGGGGAAAGATAGTTACATTTCATATGATAGTTTCAATATGAATGTATATATTGTTTATGTTTATCCCCACTCATATGAGGAATGAATTGGACTTATTATGTGATGGGTGGGGCCCGATATAGCCCCTCGATGCGTTGGTAGGTCTCATGAGACAAATAGACGTGGAATTGGCCGAGGCCTTTTCCAATGTGATGTGGATTTTGGCTGAGGCCTTAATCACTAGATGTCTTGGCTGAGGCCATGATAAAATGATTCAGAATGTCAGGTATATGAACTTCCCTCATTATGATGCTAGTATTTTGAAGATCATGTGGTTATTCTACTAGTAGAATACCCATGATTATCTTTTATTATGGCATTATTTATTCAGCTCATATTTCTACCATAATGTGTTCAAGTTCATTATTAAAGGTATGTGTTTTCAATTATTCACTGTGCCTGATGTTTATGATATCTTCCATTGTATTTCTTACTCTTACTGATTGTTTGATCTCACCCTTTCTTATGTATCATTTTTTTCAGGACATGAAGAAGTTTATTATTAATGACATGCTGAAATAACCTAGGAGTTATGGAAGTTGTCTAAGGAGTTTCTATGTTGCTTTTCATTTCAAGTTGTAATGATGAACTTATGTATGTATCTCGTTTCCAATAATAATAAACTACTCAGTCCTTCAGGATTCACATTCCTTGTATGTATGCCAACGTAATCAAACAAGGCACTAGCTTCGGGTAACTGGGGTCGGTTCCTTACATCAGATGCTCAGTAAGGATAACAATATAGTGGAATCTTACATAAATAAGCATAAACATTTAAGGAAATGCATAAGACTAAAACAAAATCCTTTTAAACTTGAAATTCAGCATAATATGGAAATGATAAAATCAAAATAATTCCATTTAATTACTCACATGGATATTTTACTAGTCAAATAATCACATGCAGTATCAATAGCCACTTTCATAATGATGGAATGCATAATTCCAGACTTTCATAACCACATAGTCAAGACCTTGTGCCAAGACTACAAATAAGATGTTTTCAAGGGCTTCTACCAAAACACTAGTTTGTCTCATGAGACCTACAGATGCATCGAGGAGCTATAGCAGGCTCCACCGGTCACTTACTAAGTCCAATGCATTCCTCATATGAAAAGGTTTAAACATAACGTAAACATTTGTATTAAAAATAGCATACAAAATGCCAATACTTTATCTATAAACCATGAATGGTGTAGAAATAACACATCCATAGTCAAACATATCATAAAATATTCAATAGAATTTGGATGTTTTGTATCATAATAAACCAAATTCAAATAAACTTAAAATCCATCAAAGGATGTTGACATAGATGAAATCAAAACCTTTTTTTTGGAGAAATGTATCTTTCTATTTTTAAATCATTTAAAATTAATATAATTATAAAAGGAAACATTTATTTTTTGTAAATATTCTTATAGTCTTGTAAGGGAATCATTGATGATGTTATAATGGCTGAAAATAGACGCACCCTCCGTATAAGTTAAAAAAATACATTCTTACTTTAAAAAGGTTATAAAGGACCTTATTTGGAAAACGACAAAAAGATTCCTTTATAAACATATTATAAAGAGTCAAATAAGGGTATAAATGACTTTAACCAATAGTCTATAAAATAGTAAGAATGTTTTGAAATATATTTTTAAGAAACATGGATGTGGATGATAAAGAGGTCCCAATAGATACTTACGTAAAAACAACTTTGAATAATAAAGAGATTGTGAAATTAACCCTTACCTTGTACTTTTCCTTGGTTGATGGTAGTTTAACATCCTTTATAATGGTAAAATAATTGTTATTAAATTATACAAGAATCATATACATTAATATGATATCATATATGATCTTTTAACATTGCTTTGTTAATAATATTTTAGTATTATCGTTGTTTCGGGTGTTAACTGATTTGTTTTCCTTTATATGCTTTGTTATGTAAGTAATGTTTTTTATGGATAGGATGTATCTTATTAATATTAATAATTGGATTAAGTCTCTAAACAATATTTTTATTAATATAATTAAAATTATTCTTGAATGGATACGATGGGGAATGAATCTCATCGCGTTCGTGGAGCGATAATCCGTACATACGCACGAGTGACAATATCATTCTTTTGATATTAAAATAATATATAATTGGATGGTATATCATATATAAAGAATAATTATCATGTTATATTTATTATTTAAATCGATTACACATCATTATTATACCAATCCAAATAATAATTTATTGAATAACAATTACACCGCGACGTGGAGACGGTAAACCGTATGTACGCACGTATGGTGACATGTCATTCAAAGGATGGATAGAATAATGAATTTGGTTGTAACATATTTATAATAACATCACATTATATATAATACACTGGATTTATTATTTTATAATGTAAACAACAAAGAAAGAGGAAGTGGAAGAAGAAAAGAACTTAAAAGAGGGTGGTGAAATTATTACCTCTTATTCGGGTTCTTCCTTTTGATTTGATAAAAAGGGCTCCTTAGGTTGTCTTTCTGACTAAACTAAGGCCTCTAGAATTAATTGAGGGATGTTGGGAGGATATTTGGTAAGTGTGTTTATGAGCCAAAGGATTAATATGTTTGAGAAATGGGTAGGAAGTGAGGGATTTTATAAGGGAGAGGAGGGTCTCTTTAAGAAAGTTTGAAACAATTGTTTTATTATAACCTCGTCTTCAGTATCAAAACTTCAACTATTTGTTAATAAAAAATTTAAGATGACTCATGGTCGAAATAAAATAATCCAATAAAATTTGGATAGTTTTTGGATATTGTTTTAATATTTATAATCTTATTTATTTAAATCATTTATTAATGAGGTAAATATTGCATCATTATTGTGTCATAAATAATTTAATTTATATGATGTCCAAAAATTATAAAAAAAATACCATGATGTAGGAAATATTCTTATATTTATAAAGAATATTTATAGTCAAAAAGTTTACTTATATAACCCTATATAAAAATTTATTTACTAAAATATATTTGTTTATGACATTTTTGTCTTTACTTTAAATTAATTAATATAAAATGTCATTATTACTCCCTTGTGGCTCCATGGGGTCCCAAATTCAACCCAAGGATACCCATGGTCGGATATGTATCAAAAATAGGATTAAAACACATGTTAGGGTAATTTAATATTATTATAATATTATATTTTACCCTTATTTATTATATTTACCCTTTAATCATGGTAAATAAAATATTTCTTAAAGTAATTATTCAAAATGTCTAAAAATAAAATTTACCTATTTACAAAATTTCGAACTCCTGATTCTAAATATGGAATCCATTTTTCTAAATTTAAAACATAGAAGTGGAATAATTAATATAAAATTAATGCCCACTGTCAAAACAAAAAGCGTGTTTTTAAGCAATAATAACTATCAAAAGATTTACACTTGTTTATGTACAGTTTAAATGTGAAATTACATCCAATGAACAAAATTGGATTAAATGGTAAAAATATAATCTAATTATACTTTAAAACTACTCAAATTTATAATTTAACACTATAAATTATTTTGATTAAAAAAGTTGTTTTTAATTAAAATTCGGTATTTTTTACTATTCATAAAAATATAAAAGTTATCAGAAAAGTGCCAAAAATTCACCCTAATCTAATTTTGATATTCCAAATCCAAAAATGAAGTCCATTTTGAAATATAAAATTTATAAAATTTCAAAAAAGTGGTTATTACTATTAATAAAGGCTACTTTGATTGGTCGCGGTGTGTTAGAATCTCAAAGTTACGTACAATGCAGGCTATTTCATTATTCAAAGGGAAACATACCGTGGAAGCTTGGGGTGTTACATTCTCCCCTCCTTAAAATAATTTCATCCTTGAAATTTCTATAATACTACTGCATAAAAATATTTGGGTGGTTCTTCATCATAAGTTCATCGGGTTCCCACGTTGCCTCTTCCATATTATGGTTTCTCCATAGAACTTTTACCAGACGAGTTGTCCGGTTTCTCAACACTTGTTCTCTAGTATCAAGAATCTTGATAGGCTCTTCGCAATAAGACAGATCAGGTTCCAGTTCTAATTCCTCATAGGTGAGTACATGCATTGGGTTAGGCATGTATTTTCTCAATAGTGATACGTGGAACACATCATAAACTTTGGAGAGACTTAGTGGCATTGCCAAATGGTAAGCTACAGCCCCAATTCGTTCTAGGATTTCGAAAGGACTGATGTACCTGGGACTCAATTTTTCCTTCTTACTGAATCGTATAATTCCCTTCCCTAGAGATACCTTCAAGAAAACATGATCTCTGACCTGAAATTCTAAATCCTTCCTTCGGTTATTGGCATAGATCTTCTTCCTACTTTGAGCTGCTTTGATGTGGGTTTGGATTACCTTCACCTTTTCCATTGTTTCTTCAATAATTTCTAGGCCTACGAGTTTTCTTTCACCAACATGATCCCAACAAGTTGGTTTGTGACATCTCTTTCCATATAACGCTTCATATGGTGCCATCTGAATACTTGAATGAAAGCTATTGTTATATGAAAATTCTACCAGGGGTAAATATTGATTCCACATACCTTGAAAGTCAAGTGAGCAAGATCTCAACATGTCTTCTAAGGTTTGACTTTTCCATTCCAATTTTCCATCAGTTTGAGGATGTTAGGAAGTGCTCAAACGAAGTTTAGTATCCAGGTACTTCTAAATACTTTTCCAGAATCTTGATGTAAAATAGGGATAATGATCAAAAACAATCGATAGGGGTACGCCATGAAGTCTTACAACTTAATTAATATATAAACTTTCCAGATGTTCAAGTGGAAAATCTTCTCTTATATAATGAAAATGTGCTGACTTGGTAAAACGATCAACAATGACCCATATTGCGTCATTCCTTCTAGGAGTCTTTGGTAGCCCCATTACAAAGTCCATTGTAATATCATCCCATTTCCACTCAGGTATGGGAAGAGGTTTCATAACTCCTCCAGGTTGTTGCCTTCTAGCTTTCACTTGTTGACAAACCATACATCTTGACACAAAATCATCAATCTCCCTCTTCATGTTGTCCCACCAAAAATATTCCTTCAAATGCCAATAAATCTTGGTGCTACCAGGATGTATAGAGAAATTGGAACTATGAGCATCATCAAAAAATTCCCTTTTTAGATCAGGTATATTGGGAACACAAAGTCTCTTCCCAAATTTGAAAATTTCATCTTCATACACAAAGTCACTCAATCTTCCATCATTCACAGCTTTAATATTCTTTTGAAACTCTTCATCATCATCTTGAGAACTTTTTATCCTTTCTAATAAAGATGGTTTGTCAACCATTTGAAAAAGTATTGGTGATCCACCTTCCATGGTTATTCCCATATTCATCTTTACTAGATCCATGAGAATAGGATCACTTTCAACTCTCATCTTGTTCAAAACTCCATGATCTTTTCTTCTCAAATCATCTTCCACCTTATTTTTCTTCCCTGGGTGGTATTGTATCGTGCAATCATAATCCTTGATTAGTTCAAGCCATCATATTTTTCTCATGTTGAGTTCTTTCTATGAGAAAATATACTTCAAACTCTTGTGGTCGGTATATATCTCACATTTTTACCATAGAGATAATGTCTCCATATCTTCAAATCAAAGATAACAACTACTAACTCAATATCATGAGTATGATAGTTTTAATCATGAATTTTTAGCTATCGTGATGCATAGGAAATAACCCTATCATTCTACATAAAGACACAACCAAGTCCTTTCTTTGAAGCATCACTATAAATAACAAACTCATCATTCCCTGATGGTAGAGTCAATATAGGAGCATTGACTAATCTTCTCTTTAGTTCTTCAAAAAATTCTTCACATTATTTTTTCCAAACAAATTTAACCCCTTTTCGTGTGAGCTTTGTTAATGGGTTAGCCAACCGGGAAAAATTCTGGACAAAACGTCAATAATAACCTGCTAAACCAATAAAATTGTGTACCTCAGTTATACTCGTTGGTTCTAATAATTCTTGTATTTTCTTGGTCTTAGAAGGATCAACATAGATTCCATCCTTAGAGACAATATGGCAAAGAAAAGAAATCTTCTGAAGCCAGAATTCACACTTTCTAAACTTCCCATATAATTCATGTCTTCTAAGAGTCTTCAGGATAATGCATAAGTGATTTTCATGATCTTCATAGCTTTTGGAGTAGAACAAAATATCATCAATAAATATCACTACAAATTCATTAAGATATTCCTTGAAAACTCTATTCATTAGATCTAGGAAGACAGAGGGTGCATTAATCAATCCAGAAGGCATTACTATAAACTTGTAATGCCCGTACCTGGTTCGAAATGCTGTTTTAGGAATGTCTTCCTTCTTCACACACAATTGATGATATCTAGATCGAAGGTCAATCTTTGAAAAGTGTTGAGCTCTATGAAGTTGGTCAAATAAATCATCAATGCGAGGTAGGGAATACTTGTTTTTTATTGTTATAGCATTGATCTCCCTGTAGTCAATGCACAACCTCATAGAACCATCTTTATTCTTAACAAAAAGGACAGGGGCTCCCCAAGGAGAAACACTAGGGCGAATAAATCCTTTATTACTCAATTCCTCAATTTTTTTATCTAGTTCCACTAATTCCACAGTGTCCATTCTATAAGGGGTCTTTGATATGCGCCTTGAACTAGGAATTAAGTCAATGGAAAACTCAATTTCTCATTTTGGAGGATGTCCAGGTAAATACACTGGAAATACATCAACATACTCTTGCAAAATGGGTACATCCTCTATTTGAACATTCTTTTCCTCACCCACAGTTATTTCATTCTCTTCCTCCGCAATAATTGAATTTAGTTGAGCTACTGAGGGTGGATCTAGATAAGAATTAGGTGGTGACGTTTATAATCTAAAGATAAGGTACTTCTTATCATCATCAAAAATTGTAACCTCCTTCTTCTTACAATAAAGTTTCGCATCATGGTCTGAAATCCAATCCATGCCAAGGATTATATCAAATTCAATCATGGGTATGATGATCAGATCAGTAGATAAAGAACATTTATATTCCCTAATGGGGACTGATTCACAAAACCTTATTACAATGATACTTCCCTTAGGAGTTTTTACTGACAACTCCCTTGTTAAATCAAATTGGAAATATATAATTTTCTTAGTAAATTGGGAAGATATGAAACAATGTGATGATCCAGAATCAAATAAATAATTTTCTAAACTTGAGGAAACCATTAAATTACCTACCACCACGAATTTCAGAGCTTCAACCTCAGCAGTAGTGATAGCATAAGTTTGTCCTTGATCCCTTGGCCTTTTCTGAGGTAAGTTTCCTTGGCACTTCGTACATTCATTTGCATAATGTCCCATCTCCCTGAAATTATAACATTGAACATTGGTAGCTTCTTTCTTTCACTTACAATCATGAGCTTGGTGTCCTTTCTCACCACACTTGTAACAGACTCCCATTCCATTCAAGCAAGTTATAGGGTGTTTCTTCCCACATTTACTGCATGATGGATGTTAAAAAATTCCCTTCTTCCCCTTATTTCCATTTTTAGAGTGTTTAAAAGATCTCTTCTTCTCTTTATTTTCTTTAAAGTCATAAGACTTAGATAATTCCTTTCCTGTCTTGATAGAACATGAGAAAATATCTTCATACATCGAGAAGGATTTTGAGACTAATTATTGACAGAGAAATGGTTTTAACCCATCAAATAAATGATCAATATTACTTATGGGTATATGTATATAATCTTCTGCATTCCTCGCTAACCTTGTAAATTTAGCTTCATACTTTGCGACATTCTCATCCTCCTTTTGCCTCAGACTCAGAAATTGTCTTTCCATATCTGCTCGATGGTCATGAGGAAAATATTTTTCAAAGAAAATCTCTTTAAACTTCCTCCATTCTATATTTGATACTTCATCATCTTCCTTTGTTTTTTGAATCAATGACCACCATTGATCAGCATCTCCAGTGAGGTAGTAAACTACCATGACAACTTTTTCCCTTTCACTACTCCCCAAGGCATGGAATATTTTCTCTAAGGAATTTATCCATTGCTAAAATACTAGTGGATTTTTACCCCCATTGAATTTTGGTGGTTTTTTCCTCATGAAGCGATCTAATATTGATCCTCCACGCTGCAGATCAGGGTGCTCCATGCGGGTAATGTTATTATTCATAACCTGAGTGAGTTGTCCCAATATAGTGATAAACTGATCAGCACCAGTTGTATCACCAGCTCCACTATAATTATCTTGAGTAGGAGGGAAATCCCTACATGGAGTGAGTGCATTGATACGTTTTACATTCCTTACACGAGGTGCCATTTCTAAACAATGTAATAAACTAGATTAGTTTATGAATCGAAATACATAATTCCAAACTTGTAAAACACTTAACATAAATTGAACAGTTTATGGATATAATCCATAATCACAAAAAAAAAATATGTTTTCTTTGAGGAAGTACAAACTCATAAACCCTTCATAATGGTTTGTTAAGAAAATGAGAATTATCCAAAGCATATCCCCCAGGAGTGTCGTAACCAAGAGTACAGCAAGACCCGTTGTCGTGCACCAGTTCCCATTCAAATCTAGCTCAAAGTGGTGTTTTCAGGTTTTACCCCTAGGTACATTTGTTCCAGATCCGCCTCTACCTGCTCGTATCCAGATAGGGATGTATTTCTTGGAAAACTCACAAAATCTCTACATAACCAAAACTCTAGGAAGTTATTCTATACTAATCCTCAAAGTCTAACGTAGGGTAATGTTCTCTAATAAGAGTTTATCTAAATCTAGTTTCCAAGGTTTTACTAAACTTCCTATGATAACAATTGTAATGCCCTAACCCCAGTTATCTAGAGTTACTGAATTATTACGTAACATTGGCATGATCACAAGGAAATCATGTCCCGAAAGACTGATCAGTTTAGTATTATTGGAAACAAGATTCATACATAAGTTCAACATTAAAACATTAAAAGAAATACAACACTAATTTATTCCATTAAAAACATCCAAGACTCCTAGACTAAGCCTGAAATTTAATCATAATTAACTTCTTCGCATCCTGGGAAAAATAAAACTTAGAAATGGGTGAGCTCAGATGCTCGGTAAAGATAACAATATAGTGGAATCTTACATAAATAAGCATAAACATTTAAGGCAATGCATAAGACTAAAACAAAATCCTTTTAAACTTGAAATTCAGCATAATATGGAAATGATAAAATTAAAATAATTCCATTTAATTACTCACATGGATATTTTACTAGTCAAATAATCACATGCAGTATCAATAGCCACTTTCATAATGATGGAATGCATAATCCCAGACTTTCATAACCACATAGTCAAGGCCTTGTGCCAAGAATACAAATAAGATTTTGTCAAGGCCTTGTGCCAAGACACTAGTTTGTCTCATGAGACCTACCGATGCATCGAGGAGCTATAGCAGGCTCCACCCTTCACTTACTAAGTCCAATGCATTCCTCATATGAAAAGGTTTAAACATAACATAAACATTCGTATTAAAACTAGCATATGAAATTACAATACTTTATCCATAAACCATGAATGGTATAAAAATAAAACATCCATAGTAAAACATATCTCAAAACCATCAATAAAATTTGAAAGTTTTGTATCATAATAAATCAACTTCAAATAAACTTAAAATCTATCAAATGGATGTTGACATAGATGAAATAAAAACCTTTTTTTTAATAAATATATCTTTCTATTTTTAAATAATTTAAAATTTATATAATTTTAAAATAAAACATTTATTCTTGGAAATATTATTATAAGCTTGTAAGGAAAGCTTTGATGATGTTATAATGGTGGAAAATAGGTGCACCCACCGTATAAGTTAAAAAAAGACATTCTTACCTTAAAAAGGTTATAAAGGACCTTGTTTGTAAAAATGACAGAAATATTTCTTTATAAACATATTATAAAGAGTAAAACAAGGGTATAAATGACTTTAAAACATAGTCTATAAAATAGTAATAATTTTTTGAAATATATTTTTATGAAACATGGATTTGGATGATAAAAAGGTCTTAGTAGATACTTAAAAACAACCTCGGATAATAAAGAGATTGTGAAATTAACCCTTACCTTGAACTTTTCCTTGGTCAATGGTAGGTTAAACTCATATATAATGGTGAAATAATTGTTATTAAATTATACAAGAATCATATACATTAATATGATATCATATATGATCTTTTAACATTACTTTGTTAATAATATTTTAGTATTATCGTCATTTCGGGTGTTAACTGATTCATTTTCTTTTATATGATTTGTTACGTAAGTAATGTTTGTTATGGATAGGATGTATCTTATTCATATTCATAATTCTATTAATTCTTTAAACATTATTTTCAATCATATAATGAAAATTAGTCTTGAATGGATACGATGGGGAATGAATCTCATCGCGTTCGTGGAGACGGTAATCCTTACGTACGCACGAGCGACAATATCATTCTTTTGATATTAAAATAATATATAATTGGATGGTATATAATATATACAGAATCATTATAATGTTATATTTATTATTTATATCAATTAAAAATCATTATTATACCCATCCAAATAATAATGTATCGAATAACAATTACACCACGATGTGGAGACGGTAAACCGTACGTACGCACGTATGGTGACATGTCATTCAAAGGATGGATAGAATAATGAATTTGGTTTTACCATATTTATAATAAAATAACAGTATATAGAAGTTACTGGAGTTATTATTTTATAATGGAAACAACAAAGAAAGAGAAAGTGGAAGAAAAAAAGAACTTAAAAGAGGGTGGTGAAATTATTACCTCTTCTTCAGGTTCTTCCTTTTGATTTGATCAAAAGGGCTCCTTAGGTTGGATTTATGACTAAAGTAAGGCCTCTATAATGAAGTTATGGATGTTGGGAGGATATTTGGGATGATTTTGTACGATAAAAAGGATTTAGAAGTGTGAGAAATGGATAGGAAGTGAGGGATTTTTATAAGGGAGAGGAGGGGATCTTTAGTAAAGTCTGAAACAATTATTTTATTATAACCTCATATTCAGTTTCAAAAGGTCAAATATTAGTTAATAACAAATTTAAGATGACTCATGGTCGAAATAAAATAATCCAATAATATTTGGATAGGTTTTGGATATTGTTTTAATATGTATAATCTTATTTATTTAAATCATTTATTAATGATATAAATATTTCATCATTATTGTGTCATAAATAATTTAATTTATTTAATGTCCAAAAATTATAAAAAAATACTATGATGTTGGAAATATTTTTAGCTTTCCAAATAATATTTATAGTCTAAAATATAGCTTATATAACCCAATTTAAAAATTTATTTACCAAAAGATATTTGTTTATGTCATTTTTGTCTTTACTTTAAATTAATTAATATAAAATGTCATTATTACTCTCATGTGGCTCCATGGGGTCCCAAATTCAACCCAAGGATACCCATGGTCGACTATGTATCATAAAATAGGATTTGGACACATGTTAGGGTAATTTATTATTATTATAATATTATATTTTACCCTTATTTATTATATTTACCCTTTAATCATGGTAAATAAAATATTTACCGAAGTAATTATTCAAAATGTATTAAAATAAAATTTACCTATTTACACAATTTGGACCTCTTGATTCTGAATATGGAATCCATTTTTCTAAATTCAAGACACAGAAGTGGTAGAAATTAATTTAAAATTAATTCCCATTGTCAAAACAAAAAGCATGTTTTTAAGAAATTATAACTATCAAAAGATTTACACTTGTTTATGTACATTTTAAATGTGAAATTACATAAAATGACTAAAATTAGATTAAATGGTAAAAATATAATTTAATTATAATTTAAAACCACTCAAATTTATAATTTAACACTATACATTATTTTGATTAAAAAGTTGTTTTTAATTAAAATTCAGTATTTTTCACTATTCATAAAAATATGAAAGTTATCAGAAAAGTGCCAAAAATTCACCCTAATCTAAATTTGATATTCCGAATCCAAAAATAAAGTCCATTTTGAAATATAAAATTTACAAAATTTCAAAAAGTGGGTATTACTATTAATAACGGCTACTTTGATTGGTCGCGGTGTGTTAGAATCTCGAAGTTGTGTACAATGCAATGCAATATTCAAAGGGAAACGTACCATGGAAGCTTGAGGTGTTACATTCTCCCCTCCTTCAAATAATTTCATCCTCAAAATTTCTAGAATACTACAACATAAAAATATTTGGGTGGTTCTTCATCATAAGCTCCTCGGGTTCCCACGTTGTCTCTTCCATCTTATGGTTTCTCCATAGAACTTTTACCAGACGAGTTGTTCAGTTTCTCAACACTTGTTCTCTGGTATTAATAATCCTAATAGGATCTTTGAAATAAGACATATCGGGTTCTAGTTCTAATTCCTCATCGGTGAGTACATGTGTTGGATTAGGCATGTATTTTCTTAGCAGTGATACGTGGAACACATCATGAACTTTGGAGAGACTTAGCAGCATTGACAAACAGTAAGATATAACCCCAATTCATTCTAGAATTTCGAAAGGTCCAATGTATCTGGGACTCAATTTACCCTTCTTACCGAATCATATAATTCCCTTCCATGGAGATACCTTCAAGAAAACATGATCTATGACCTAAAATTCTAAATAGTTTCTTCGGTTATCGACATAGCTCTTCTTCCTACTTTGAGCTGCTTTGATGTGGGTTTGGATTAACTTCACATTTTCCATTGTTTCTTCAACAAGTTTTGAGACTATCAGTTTTCTTTCACTAACATCATCCCAACAAGTTGGTGTGCGACATCTCTTTCCATATAACTCTTCATATGGTGCCATCTGAATACTTGAATGAAAGCTATTGTTATAGGAAAATTATACCAGGGGTAAATATTGATCACACATACCTTGAAAGTCAAGTGAGAAAGATCTCAACATGTCTTCTAAGGTTTGAATTTTTCATTTCATTTGACCATCAGTTTGAGGATGATAGGTAGTGCTCAAATGAAGTTCAGTATCCAGGGCATTCTGAAGACTTTTCCAAAATCTTGTTGTAAAACGGGAATCATGATCAGAAAAAATTGATAGGGGTACACCATGAAGTCTTAAAATTTCATTAATATATAGTCTTGTCACATGTTCAAGTGGTAAATCTTCTCTTATAGCAAGAAAATGTGCTGACTTGGTAAAACAATCAACAATGACCCATATTGCGTCATTCCTTCTAGGAGTCTTTGGTAGCCACATTACAAAGTCCATTGTAATATCATCCCATTTCCACTAAGGTATGGGAAGAGGTTGCATGACTCCTCCAGGCTATTGCCTTCCAGCTTTCACTTATTGACAAACCATACATCTTGACACAAAATCAGCAATCTCCCTCTTCATGTTGTCCCACCAAAAATGTTTCTTCAAATCCCTATACATCTTGGTGCTACCAGGATGTATAGGGAAATTGGAACTATAAGCATCATCCAACAATTCCCTTTTTAGATCAGGTATATCGGGAACACAAAGTCTCTTCCCAAATTTCAAAATTCTATCTTCATACACAAAGTCACTCAATCTCCCATCATTCACAGCTTTAATCTTATTTTTAAACTCTTCATCATCATCTTGAGAAATTTTTATCCTTTCTAATAAAGATGGTTTTCAACCATTTGAAAAGGTATTGATGATCCACCTTCCATGGTTATTCCCATATCCATCTTTACTAGATCCATGAGAATAGGATCCCTTTCAACTCTCATCTTGTTCAAAACTCCATGATCTTTTCTTCTCAAAACATTTTCCACCTTATTTTCCTTCCTCGAGTGGTAGTGTATCATGCAATCATAATCCTTGAGTAGTTCAATCCATCATCTATGCCTCATGTTGAGTTCTTTCTATGAGAAAATATACTTCAAACTCTTGTTATTGGTATATATCTCACATTTTTCACCATAGAGATAATGTCTCCATATCTTCAAAGCAAAGATAACAGCTGCTAACTCAATATCATGAGTATGATAGTTTTTCTCATGAAATTTTAGTTGTCATGATGCATAGGAAATAACCCTATCATTCTGCATGAGGACACAACCAAGTCCATTCTTTGAAGCATTACTATAAATAAAAAAACCCATCATTCCCCGATGGTAGAGTCAATATAGGATCATTGAATAATATTTTCTTTAGTTCTTCAAAACATTATTTACACTCTTTAGTCCAAACAAATTTAACCCCTTTCTGTGTGAGCTTTGTTAATGGGTTAGCCAACCGGGAAAAATTCTGGATGAAACGTCGATAATAACGCGCTAAACCAAAAAAACTGCGTACCTCGGTTATACTTGTTAGTGCTAGCCATTCTTGGATTGCCTTGGTCTTAGAAGGATCAACAGAGATTCCATACTTAGAGAAAATATGGCCAAGAAAAGAAATCTCTTTAAGACAAAATTCACACTTTCTTAACTTCCCATATAATTCATGTCTTCTAAGAGTCTTCAGGATAATGCGCAAGTGATTTTCATGACCTTTGTAGCTTTTAGAGTACACCAAGATATCATCAATAAATACCACTACAAAGTCATCAAGATATTCCTTGAAAACTCTATTCATTAGATCCATGAAGACAGAGGGTGCATTAGTTAATCCAAAAGGCATTACTGTAAACTCGTAATGCCTGTACCTAGTTCGGAATGTTGTTTTCAGAATGTCTTCCTTCTTCACACACAACGGATTATATCCATATCGAAGGTAAATCTTTGAAAAGTGTTGAGCTCCATGAAGTTGGTAAAATAAATCATTAACGTGAGGTATGGGATACTTTTTATTTATTTTTTATAGCCTTGATCTCCCTGTAGTCAATGCACAACCTCATAGATCCATCTTTCTTAACAAAAAGGACAGGGGCTCCCCGAGGAGAAACACTAGGGTGAATAAATCTTTTATTACTCAATTCCTCTAGTTGTGTCTTTAGTTCCACTAATTCCAATGTGGTCATTCTATAAGGGTTCTTCGATATGGGCCTTGAACTAGGAATTAAGTCAATGAAAAATACAATTTCTTGTTCTCGGGGATGTCTAGGTAAATCCTCTGGAAATACATCAACATACTCTTGCACAATGGGTACATCCTCTATTTGAACATTCTTTTCCTCACCCACAGTTATTTCATTCTCTTCCTCCCCAATAATTGAATTTAGTTGAGCTACTGGGGGTGGATCTAGATAAGAATTAGGTGGTGACATTTCTGCTCTAAAGATAAGGTACTCCTTTTCATCATCAAAAATTGTAACCTCCTTCTTCTTACAATAAATTTTCACATCATAGTCTGAAATCCAATCCATACCAAGGATTATATCATATTCAATCATGGGTATGACGATCAGATTAGCAGATAAAGAACATTTATATGCCCTAATGGGGACTAATTCATAAAACTTTGTTGCAATGATACTTCCCTTAGGAATTTTGACTGACAACTCCCTTGTTAAATCAAATTGAAAATATCTAATTTTCTTAGAAAACTGGGAAGATATGAAATAGTGAGATGATCCAAAATCAAATAAATCATTTTCTAAAATTGAGGAAACCATTAAATTACCTGCAACCACTTCTTTCAGATCTTCAACCTCAGCAGTAGTGATAGCATAATCTTGGCCTTGATCCCTTAGCCTATTTTTGAGGAAATTTTACTTGGTGCTTGGGATATTCATTTGCATAATGTCCTATCTCCCTGAAATTGTAGCATTGAACATTAGTAACTTCTTTCTTTCCCTTACAATCATGAGCTTGGTGGCCTTTTTCACCACTCCTGTAATAGACTATCATTCCCTTCAGGAAAGTTCTAGGGTGTTTCTTCGCACATTTACTACATGATTCATATTAAACTTTTCCCTTCTTCCCCTTATTTCTATTTCTAGAGTGTTCAGCAGATCTCTTCTTCTATTGCTTTGCTTTAAATTCATAAGACTTAAAAAATTACTTTTCTATCTTGATAGAACATGAGACGATATCTTCATACGTTGAGAAGGATTGTGAGACTAATGCTCGAAGGGGAGATGGTTTTAACCCATAAAATAAATGATCAATCTTACTTCTTGGGTTGTGTATATAATCTGCTGCATGCCTCGATAACCTTGTAAAGTTAGCTTTATACTTTGCGACATTCTCAACCTCATTTTGCCTCAGACTCAAAAATTATCTTTCCATATCCGCTCGATGGTCATGAAGAAAGTATTTTTCTAAGAAAAGCTCTTTAAACTCCATTCATTCCATATTTGATACTTCATCATATTTATTTGTGTTTCAAATCATTGACCACCATTGATCAACATCTCCAATGACACGGTAAACTGCCATGACAACTTTTTCCCTTTCACTACTCTCTAAGGTGTGGAATATTTTCTCTAAGGAATTTATCTATTGCTCAGCTACTAGGGGATTTTTACCCCCACTTAATGTTGGTGGTTGTTGACTCATGAAGCGATCTAACATTGATCCTCCACGCTGCGGATCAGGTTGATCCATACGGGTAAGGTTATTATTCATAACCTGAGTGAGTTGTCCCAATATAGTGATAAGTTGATCAGCACCAGTTGTATCACCAGCTCCATTATAATTATCTTGATCAGGAGGGAAATAACTACATGGAGTGAATGCATTAATACGGTTTCCATTCCTTCCACTAGGCTCTATTTCTAAACAATGTCATAAACTAGATTAGTTTATGAATCGAAATACATAATTACAAACTTGTAAAACACTTAACATAAATTCAATAGTTTATGGATATAATCCATAATAATAAAAAAAATGTTTTCTTTGAGGAAGTACATACTCCTAAACCCTCATAATGGTTTGTAAAGAAAATGATAATTATCCTAAGCATATCCCCTAGGAGTGTCATAACCAAGAGTGCAGCAAGACCCATTTTCGTGCACCAGTTCTCGTTCAAGTCTAGCTCAAAGTGGTGTTTTCAGGTTTTACCCCTTGGTACATCTGTGCCAAAGACACCTCTACCTGCTCGTATCTAGACAGAGATATATTTCTTGGAAAACTTACAAAATATCTACATTACCAAAACTCTATGAAGTTCTTCTATACTAATCCACAAAGAATATCTTAGGGTAATGTGCTCTAATCAGAGTTTATCAAAATCTAGTTTCCAAGGTTTGTACTAAACTTCCTCTAATACCAACTATAACGCCCCAACCCCAGTAACCTAGAGTCAGTGCATTATTACATAACATTGGCATGATCACAAGGAAATCATGTCCCAAAAGAGCGATCAGTTTAATATTATTGGAAACAAGATTCATACATAAGTTCAACTTTACAACTTGAAAAGAAATATAACACTAATTTATTTCATTAGAAACATCAAAGCCTCCTATATTAATCCTAAAAGTCAATCATAATTAAATTCTTCGCATCCTGGGAAAAATAAAACATAGAAATGGGTGAGCTTAGATGCTCACTAAGGATAACAATATAGCGGAAACTTTCATAAATAAGTATAAACATTTAAGAAAATGCATAAGACTAAAACAAAAGCATTTTAAACTTGAACTTCAGCATAATATGGAAAAGATAAAATCAAAATAATTTCATTTAATTACATGCATGGATATTCTACAAGTCGAATAATCACATGCAATATCAATAGCCACTTTCATAATGATGGAATGCATAGTGTCAGACTTTCATAACCACATAGTCAAGGCCTTGTGCCAAGACTACAAATAATATTTTATCAAGGCCTTGTTCCAAGACACTATTTTGTCTCATGAGACCTACCGATGCATCGAGGAGTTATAGCGGGCTCCACCCTTCACTTACTAAGTCCAATACATTCCTCATATGAAAAGGTTTAAACATAACATAAACATTCGTATTAAAACTAGCATAAGAAATGCCAATACTTTATCCATAAAACATGAATGATATAAAAATAACACATCCACAGTCAAACATATCACAAAATCTTCAATACAATATGGAATTTTTGTATCATAATAAATCAACTTCAAATAAACTTAAAATCTATCAAAGGATGTTGACATAGAGGAAATCAAAACCTTTTTTTAGAGAAATATATCTTTCTATTTTGAAATAATTTAAAATTCATATAATTATAAAATAAAACATTTATTTTTGTAAATATTCTTATAATCTTGTAAGGAATTATTTGATGATGTTATAACGGCGTAAAATAGCCGCACCCACCGTATAAGTTAAAAAAAGACATTCTTACCTTAAAAAGGTTATAAAGGACCTTGTTTGGAAAATGATGGAAATATTTCTTTATAAACAACTTATAAAGAGTCAAAAAAGGGTATAAATTAATTTATCTCATAGTATATAAAATATTAATAATGTTTTGAAATATATTTTTAAGAAACATGGATGTGGATGATAAAGAGGTCCCAGTACATACTTACGTAAAAACAACCTTGGATAATAAAGAGATGGTGAAATTAACCCTTACTTTGTACTTGTCCTTGGTAGATGGTAGGTTAACCTCCTATATAATGGTAAAATAATTGTTATTAAATTACACAAGAATCATATACATTAATATGATATCATATATGATCTTTTAACATTTCTTTGTTAATAATATTTTAGTATTATCGTCATTTTGGGTGTTAACTGATTCATTTTCCTTTACATGATTTGTTACGTAAGTAATGTTTGTTATGAATATGATATATCTTATTCATATTTAGAATGATATTAAGTCTTTAAACATTATTTTTAATCATATAATGAAAATTAGTCTTGAATGGATACGATGGGGAATGAATCTCATCATGTTCGTGGAGACTGTAATCCGTACGTACGCACGAGCGACAATATCATTATTTTGATATTAAAATAACATATAATTGGATGGTATATCATATATACAGAATAATTATCATGTTATATTTATTATTTACATCAATCACACATCATTATTATACCCATCCAAATAATAATATATTGAATAACAATTACACCGTGACGTGGAGATGGTAAACCATACGTACGCACTTATGGTGACAAGTCATTCAAAGGATGGATAGAAAAATAAATTTGGTTGTACCATATTTATAATAACATCACAGTATATAGAATATACTGGAGTTATTATTTTATAATGGAAACAACAAATAAACAGGAAGTGGAAGAAGAAAAGAACTTAAAAGAGGGTGGTGAAATTATTACCTCTTCTTCGAGTTCTTCCTTTTGATTTGATCAAAAGGGATCCTTAGTTTGGCTTTCTGAATAAAGTAAGGCCTCTAGAATGAAGTGAGGGATGTTGGCAGGATATTTGGGAAGGTTTTGTACGATCCAAAGGTTTGATAAGTGTGAGAAATGGGTAGGAAGTGAGGGATTTTTATAAGGGAGAGGAGGGGCTCTTTAGGAAAGTTTGAAATAATTGTTTTATTATAACCTCATCTTCAGTTTCAAAAGTTAAAATATTCATTAATAACAAATTTAAGATTACTCATGGTCTAAATAAAATATTCCAATAATATTTGGACAGGTTTTTGATATTTTTTTAATGTTTATAATATTATTTATTTAAATCATTTATTAATGAGGTAAATATTGCATCATTATATTTTCAAAAATAATTTAATTTATTTGATGTCCAAAAATTATAAAAAAAATACCATGATGTAGGAAATATTTTTAGATTTCAAAATAACATTTATAATTTAAAAGATAACTTATATAACCCCGTGTAAAAATTTATTTACTAAAAGATATTTTTTATGTCATTTTTGTCTTTAAATTAATTAATATAAAATGTCATTATTACTCCCATGTAGCTCCATGGGGTCCCAAATTCAACCCAAGGATACCCATGGTCGGATATGTATCATAAAATAGGATTAGGACACATGTTAGGGTAATTTAATATTATTATAATATTATATTTTACCCTTATTTATTATATTTACCCTTTAATCATGGTAAATAAAATATTTACCGAAGTAATTGTTCAGAATGTCTAAAAATAAAATTTACCTATTTACACAATTTGGAACTCCTGATTCTAAATATGGAATCCATTTTTCTAAATTCAAAACACATAAGTGGTAGAAATTAATTTAAAATTAATTCCCACTGTCAAAACAAAAAGCGTGTTTTTAAGAAATAATAACTATCAAAAGATTTACACTTGTTTATGTGCAGTTTAAATGTGAAATTACATCCAATGACAGACATTAGATTAAATGGTAAAAATATAATCTAATTATACTTTAAAACTACTCAAATTTATAATTTAACACTATAAATTATTTTGATTAAAAAAGTTGTTTTTAATTAAAATTCAGTATTTTTCACTATTCATAAAAATATGAAAGTTATCAGAAAAGTACCAAAACTTTAACCTAAGATAATTTCGATATTTAGAATCAAAAAACTAAGTCCATTTTGAAATATAAAATTTATAAAATTTCAAAAAGTGGGTATTACTATTAATAACGGCTACTTTGATTGGTCGCGGTGTGTTAGAATCTCGAAGTTGCGTACAATGCAAGCTATTGCATTATTCAAAGGGAAACGTACCGTGGAAGCTTGGGGTGCTACAAATGAATTATGAAAATACACCTATTTTATCTATAGAAATGGACCACATACATCAGTATGAATTAATTCCATTAATTTGGTGGCTCTTTCTCCCTTCCCAAAGAATGATGCTTTGGTCATTTTACCTTATAAATGAGTGTGAAATATATACAAGGGTTCTAATAGTACCGAGTCTAAATACCCTTCTTGATTTAATTTCTATAAAAGATTCATGTTTACATAATCTAGCCTGAAGTGTCATAGGCGGTTTATATACGAGTCATGTTCACTAGTTTTTTCATTGATTTTCATTACTGGGTTTTCAATTTCAAGTATATATAAGCCATTGTTAACATGTGTCATACCATAACACATGTTATCCTTATAAAAGAGACAAAAATTATTTACGAACTTAAAATAAAATATCATAGTGTCCAAACATGACACTGAGATTATGTTTATGGTTACAAAGGGTACATAATAAAAAAAAATACAGGAACCGAACCACTAGGCAAAGTAAGGTGATAGTCTCTCACTGCTAGGGCTGCTAGACTTGCAACATTTGCAGCTCAGAGATCAACTTAGTTTTTAGAAATCTTCTTAAATCTACTTTGTTCTTGTATATGAATACATATATGTGAGCCACATGTTGTATCCAATGCCTAACTTGTAGATAATGAAAGATTGCATTCAATGAAAAAAAAATGCCTGAAGTAGAAGCATCACCTTGCTTCTTCTTCCCATCTCTACAATTTTTCTTCTAGTGGTCTTTCTTGCCACATAAAAAGAAGAAAATCTCCTTCTCATTTCCCTGTCTCTTTATATTTGGATTCTTGAAAGGATCATGAATTAGTGTCTTCAGTCTCGACTTGGCCTTAGACCCCCTTTCCTTTCCCTTATTTCTCTTGTTCACTATAAGGACTGAAGAATTGGTATTTTTCATATCTTTATCATCTTGGTAAACTAAATCCAAAATATATGGGAGCGATTTTTTCATATAATTCATGTTATAATTGAAAATTAATTCAAAAATCTTGGTGGTAAAGAGGAACAAATGAGATTCGTTGCTAGTTCTTGGTTCAATTTGAACCCAATGGTTTCAATCCTCTCAATGTACCCAATCATATTGAGCATATGAGGACTCGTGTGATTCCCTTCTACTGACCTACACCTATAAAGGGAACTATATATCTCATACCTTTCTTGTATTTCTATCTCTTGACATAATTCTTGGAGATGAGAAAGCATCTTATAATCATATCCTCAACCTCAGGAATTTTTTTCAATTGACTGAACATGGATGACAACATGATGCACTGAACATCTAGTGCATCATCTACATGATTTTTTCATTTATATTTTTCATCCTTGTTTACTCCCTGAGGAGGCTCCGTAGGAACTAAGGATTCCAGCACAAAAAGCTTCCTCTCTTGGCGTAATACTATACACAAGTGCCTATACCAGTCCTGAAAGTTATTGTCGGTTAGGATATTTTATTTATAAAAAATTTATCATAGTGATAATGTACTTGTTTTGTTGGTGATTTCCATTTTATATCTACAACAAATAGATTTTAGCAGTTAGTACTTTATCTTGATTACCTTTTAGACATTTATGATTAATTAATTATTATATCATTTAAATGTCTCTCACTGTTTATCAAACCTTAATAGCCCTCACTGTTAGATTTGGAATACTCTATCGCTTGAGTATTCTAATGAAAAGGATCCTCAAAACCTCCCTCATAGACTACAAACTATGGTTATGCCACTACTTGAAGGGCTTCAAGGTAGGTGCGAGGTTGGAAAACCGCTTAAACTTGTGGTTCCTTGATATGTTGAGTAAAGTCCTAGCTTATTAGAATTTTAACATAATTCCATCAACTCTTTATCTATAAAGTGATAGAAAGTTAGATATAGTTAATCCTTGACTACCCACTTTAGTTAATTCGACCTGATACTCTCATGAGAACACCCCGGTAGTAAGAGGTGCTCCCAACTATGGATGACAAACACCTTGAACACCCGGTTTTCTTCAAATGTGATCAATGGAAGGCATTAAGACTTAATATATCTTTGAGGGATTTTTATATTTATTGAATAATATAATCCATTTCTATTTAATATATTCAAACTAGTTTTTTGTTCTCACAACTAAACATGAAATTGAAAAATATTTGTTGTATCTTTATGCATTTTATCTTATTTATTATATTATGTGATCATGAAATAATCATGCACTTGAATAAAAAAATAAACAATTAATAAAGGAAAAACATTCAATCAGACTGCTCTTGAGCATCTAATTATGATTGATCCATAATGGATCAATCTTGACATAGGGGGTTTCATACCTGACTCTAATTCTGACTCATTTTGCAACTCGCCCCCAATGCAATGTACTTGCTTCTCGTATGGATTTAGTTATTTAATTATTTATTTATTGCATGCGATGATTGTAATAATTAAGTAGTTAAATGATAGTATGTGCATCATCTTAGTTTAATTCAAATATGTATAAGTTTATGCACGTCCAATGCACCTATTGTATATTGCACCCCTAAAGCCCCTCGCCTACGTGTGAGTATATTTGTAAATAGATGATTGTGTTCTAAGACATAGATGGTGGTAACATAGATGATCCTTAGTGGCTATTAATTATGTTGGTCCTAGGTTCAAATCTATTGGGAGGCATATTAAATCCCCTTAGGGCTGGGGACAATACTTGATACTCATCCTAATTAAGTGGCCCAGTTAAACGCAGTCCTGAGTTAGTAGGTTGCGGGGTATCTGGTCTGTTTTCGGAAGCATCACAGGTCCAACATTACATGTAGCCGCTTGAGTTTTTTAGGATGAGCACTGCTTCATAGTATCATTCTAGCTCCCTCTCATTGTTCAGCAATAGGCACTCCGACTCTGAATATATTATTGATGGAATCCTTCCTCTTGAAGATCTTCAAACTTGTGAAATGTTAGGTTTGGGAGCCACAACATCACCTAGCTCATGTGATGGTTCTGAAACTTATTGTGGATAGGATTGAGTCTCCCCTACTCACTATCCTCCCCTACTACCTCCTAGTCTCTTATTGATGATTCTTCTTCCACTACCTCCTCTTAAGTTATAGGTGGTTCTGGTATAGGTCTTGGATCGGGAATTTATTCCTCGACACTTTTCATTCGAGACATTCTGGGATTTTCAATGTCCTCAACCATCTAGTTCTCATAGAACATAACATCTTTTCTTGTAATAACATTATTCTCTTTCAGGTCCCAAAACTTTTATTTGAACTCCTCATCTCCATAACTAATGAAGATTCATGGAGTAGATCTCTCGTATGACTTTTTCCTACGCTCTTTAGAAACATGTGAAAATTTCAAACATCCAAATACTCATCTAGTTTTTTCCTGAGCTCTTTGGAAACATATGAAAATGTCATACATCCAAATACTCATAAATGAAAGTAAAAGGGATATTTACTAGATCATCTCTTCTATGGATTCCCGAAATTTAGTGAGATATATGGTGATCTTTTGATGAGGTGGCATGAAACCTGGACAGATTCACCCCAAAATGGATTAAATAGCTTAACCAAACTCATCATGCTCCTAACCTTCTACATGATCGTTTTTTCCATCCTTTCCACAACTTTGTCATATTATGAGGTGAATGGGAATACCCTCTCATGTCAAATTCCCTAACTCCTAAAGTAGGCATCAAATTATCTAGATATGTACTCTTCTTCACTGTCTGAATGAAGACACTTTAGCTTCCTTCTATTTTCACGCTCCACCATGACATGGAATGTAACAACACAAACTTTTGAATAATATTTTGTTTCCTAAAAATGTATGCATTACTATGTTATAATCAATAAAAATGTATAATTATAAATGAAATGTGACCATCAAGTTTTGACCGTTATATGATCATTGGTTAATATGATCATTGGAAAAAATAATAAGCATTATAATTATTTTTTATAAATATAAATAATAATGGATAATTAATGCAGAAAGAAGATTCGATGGCCTCATCCAATAGACTCGGTCTGTACGAAGCCCATTTTTCAGAGCTTGGGAAGGAGGTAGCGTCACTTGGATTCACTCTGGACCAATCCCAATATGAGCTTCAACATGTTAAGCTTAAACTAAATCTCTAATGGTATAAATTCAAGTTAATGGAGATTACTGCTCGGTTGATGTTATCTGAGTCACCCCAAGAGTCCATCATCATCGAACACCTTACCCTTAGGTCGTATGCGAGTTTTTTAAGGAGTTATGTGTCAAGGCCCTAGTAACTTAAAATGTAATCTCGTTGTTTTAATAAAAAATTTATTTCATCATTTCCATTTTAAGAATTGTTTTGCTTAAAATTGCAATGAAATTTGATAAATTGATTTTTCGGTAAAAATTATACTTTTCAAAAAGATATAAATTGTCATATTAAAATAATAATTTATTAATAATGATTATTATAATGAAATAGTTTTAAAAAACATTCATTTTAATTACAAATGATAAAATAATCTTATTTTTTTCAAGTGTCGAAAATTTTACTATGCATGTCACTATGCAGATTTTGTCCGCTATTATTTTTAATAATTAAGTATTTTTATAGTTAAAATTTAAAGTTCTAATATGCACTGATTTATTAAGGTAAAATAAATTTCATTTTTGACTTTATAATTTTGATATTAGGTTATGGTGAATTTATGATATTTTTATAAAATGTTTTGTTTTTCGATGAATAGTAAAAATACAGTTTTCAGTTTTTAGTATGTTTAATGAAATCATTAATGATGTAATAATGATGTAATAATTTTGGTTGAATCTTGAGTAATAAAATATTATATGAGGTGTCCCAAGTGTCCAATACCATGAGCAAATACCATGGGCAAGCCCGTGGTTTTTCAAATATCACTAAGGAGGTGTCCTTTGAAATTAATAAAAAAATCTCTCTTTTACTATAAATACTCACTCATTACTTCATTTAATTTCATTCCAAAACCATTCTCCATGAATTTATGATTGTATTACCTATCATGGAGTCCTCACAAGGTGTCCTCGAGCCCCCAAGGTCCCGATCTTAGAGTTTTAGAAGTTACTCTTCAAGGTAAGAGAATTCTCAACTTCTCTTTTCCTTTCAAGTTCTCTTTTATGTGGTATGTATTTCAAATTTACATATCATATTATCATTTCTATTTTATTATTTCCTTATACTATATTATGATTCTTTTATGAATGGGTGACCCATGTCCCATATTTTTTTAATGTTTTATAAAACCATGTTTCATACTCATTGTGATGCAGAATTTTTGTCTCAAAATCTATCTCTTTTTCTCAAAAATTATTTTATTTTCTTTATGTGACTACCCAAACCACTTTCATTTCTAGGGGTATTCATCAAGACAAAAAAATGATTTATTTGATTCCGAAATTGACATACATAGAACCCTCATTCTCATTATGTGGGTTATAAATGACATAATAATCATGTTTTTAAACACTTTATAAAATGTTGTGATTTTGATATGAAACTCATTTCTTTTATTCTCTTTGGGTTATTTATGAAAGGTTTGATTATGATATATGTGGATCACATTAAAATAAATACATATTAATGGTGTGTACTGATAGCGCTTAAATGCATTGCGTAAAGAAATTAATCTCTAAAGATGACAAGTTTTACGATAACTTGGTGAATATCCTTGGTAATTTTGATTACACCTTGGGGATGTACATTGGTGATATGCTTATAAATGTCTAAATTAAATGTTGTAGCTACATTTTCAAGTTATTATTCATGTTCTCTTTATTATTATATGCTTATTTTTTCATTACTCGTGTCTTTATGTATATCATCAAGTTCTTGTTGATTTTCCTCAAGATCACAAGCAAATTATTTCACTTGTTTACCCTTACTGGGCCTTCTACTCACCCTTTACTTTTATGTATGCCCTTAGGTTATGAGATGAAATAATTTTACTTAATATGAACCTATTATTAAGGCTTTAAAGTGGATTAGAATAATTTTTTCATATTTCCATGTATTATGTACCTTATTTCCAAAACACTAAACTTAAAAATATCCTCTATTTGTAAAATGTCATGTAAAGTTATGTAATAAAAAGATGGGATGTCATAGTTGGTATCAAAGGATAGTTTAGTTATTTTTTGAAATTAGGATATAAAAAATTTAGGAATAAATCTATATAAAAGTTTAAATATAAGAAAACATCCTATTATTTTGGTGAAATATTAAGTAAGTGGTTTACGAACAAATAAATCTCCGATTGGGTACGAACAAGTGGATTTAGCTATAGCATAGATGTATCTAGGGGTAAAACCTAAAAAATCTTCTTTGAAGGATCTATAGAAAATGTAAATATTGATAATTAATAACATGTTTAATAATGATGTTTTAAGACATAAAAATCCTTTAGAGTGATAAGATTCTTAAATAAAATAAGTTTCTCACTAAAGTTTTCTTCTTTTAGAAAATGGCAGGAAATATGATGAACTATGCAAATAGTGACTGCAATGGACCATGCACTGACAGTCCTCCGATGGAAGTCGGAATGTAAACTTTCATGATAATGATGAATCAAATGAATAAAGTTATGGAAAATAGCTTGAATCAAGCTGAGAGACTGATTTCACTAAGAAGGGAACAACATTCTGTTGAGTCCTTTATGCGTCAACAATCACTAACGTTCAGTGGATCTACCAACACATTGATTACAGAACAATGGATGAGCTTTATAGAAAATTCCTTTTATATAATTCATAGTTCTGAACAATAGAAAGTCACCCTGGATACTTATCGCTCAGAGGGAGAAGCTGATCAGTGGTGGGAACTGATTAAAAACATGAGGCCAAGAGGGGAGATCAAATCTATAGAGCGGGAAGAGTTCAGAGGGACCTTCTTCAATAAGTATTTCTCTCGTTTGATGAGAACAAAAATGGAGAATGAATTTCTCAAGATGAAGAAAAAGGATAATGAATCTATGGAATGATATGAGATGAACTTCACAAGGATTTCATGTTACACCTCTATATTTTTCATGGATCATAATGATAATGTTGATAGATTCTTCGGTGGACTAAGACCTCATCTACATAGGAATCTAGCCAACCAAGACTATGGTATCTATGAGAAGATCATACAAAGTGCTATGAAAGTTGAAATGGAGTTCGGTGAGACATAGTGGTATCATAAATCCAATGAAAAGAAGAGATCAATGGATCCAAGATTGGGGAGGAGCTTTGAATAAGGAAGAAGGGGAAAGCAAGTGAAACTTCCCATGTGTAATAAATGTGGGAAAAATCATTTAGGGAACTGCCTACTCAAGAGAAAGAAGTGTTACAAGTGTGGAAGAGATGACCATATCACTCGAAATTATCATAGTGAGTTGAAGCCTCAACTTCCCAACACTGATGAAGAAGGGAAGATGGTGTAGGCCCTACCTGAAGTCCAATGCTTCATGTGTGGACAGCTTGGCCAATTTTCCAATCATTGTCTAAATCCGAGGGAAGTGAAGGGGAATCACCATCATCCTCAACATAGGCAAAGGGAGAAAGGTCATGATTTTACTATCATGATGGCTGAAGTTGAAGCTCCAAATGATGTGGTGGAAGATACTCTTGTTGTTCTCTCAAAGATAACAAGTACTTTGTTTGATTTTGGTTCTAGGCATTCCTTTATTTCCTCCAAGTTTTCAATGAATGTAGAATCAATTTCTGAACTACTAAAAGTAGAGTTATCATTCAAGACTCCTAGAGGGATTATCCAAGCATCAAAATTGTTAAGAAACTCTAGTATTTACTTTAGCGAGCATAGTATTATCACAAATCTAGTAGTCATTCCCATGTTGGAATTCAACATTATACTAGGGATGGACTGGATCTCAAAGTATAATGCTAAGATCAAATGATGAAGCAAAGAAATATCAGTATTATTGAATGGAAAACCTAAAGTTATCTTCCAATGAGAGATATCTCAGCCTGATCTGTGTTTAGAATCACCCCATATAGCCTTCTTTATGGAGTTGATCAGTGAAGAAGAAGAAGAAGAAAATGAGGGTATAAGGATAGAGAATGTTCCCATCGTTCAGGAATACATTGTTGTATTTCCTGAGAAGTTACTTGTACCTCCCCCAGAAAGAGAGGTAGAGTTCTTCATTGAACTCATGTATGGTTCCAAGATTATTTCAAAAACCCCATATAGAATGGCAAATGTGGAGCTGTAGGAATTAAAGAAGAAAACCCAATATATTTTGGATAAGGGGTTTATCTGGCCAAGTGTGTTTCCTTGGGGAGAACCTGATCTCTTTGTAAAGAATAAGGATAGATCAATGCGCTTATGCATTGATTATAGAGAACTGAATGGGATCACACTAAATAAAAAGTACCCTCTTCCAAGAATTGATGATTTATTTGACCAGCTTCATGGGGATCAGTTCTTCTCCAAGATTGATATTCAATCTAGTTATCATCAATTGTGGGTGAAGAAAGAAGATATTACAAATACATCCTTCTGATCAATATATGGGTATTATGAGTTTATTGTTATTCCCTTAGAATTAACTAATACATCTGCTATTTTTATAGATTTTATAAATAGTCTTTAAACACTACCTTGATAACGTTGTGGTAGTTTTTATTGATGATATTCTGATATATTCCAAAATTCTAGAGGAGCATGAAGATTGTCTAAGGGTTATATTTAAAACTCTAAGGAAGGAGATGTTATTTGGAAAGTTTAGAAAGTGTTAGTTTTGGTTAGAGCAAGTTTCTTTTTGGGGGCACATTGTAACTAGTGAAGAAATCTTAGTTGACCATACAAAGACAAAGGTTGTAGAGGAGTGGCCCCATCCTACAATAGTAACTAAGATTCATAGTTTCTTTGGATTAGCAGAATATTATAGGAGGTTTGTGAAAAACTTTTCACAACTTTCTAATACATTAACCATGTTAACTCTAAAAGGGATCAAGTTCATCTGGAAAAAGGAGTGTGAAGAATGTTTCCAAGAGCTAAAGAAGATATTGGTTACTGCACATGTGTTAACTCTGCCCTCAATAGGAGAAGGATTCATTATTTTTAGCAATGCATCTCTAAAAGGGCTTGGTTGCGTCCTCATGAAAAATGACAAGGTAATTGATTATGCATCTCAACAGCTAAATCCTCATGAGGATAATTATCCTACGCATGATTTTGAGTTATCTATAGTTGTTTTTGCTCTGAAGATATAGAGGCACTATCTTTATGGGGATATGTTTTCTATATACACAGACCATCAAAGTTTGAAGTATATTTTCACATAAAAGGAATTGAACATGAGACATAGGAGATGGTTGGAACTTCTTAAAGACTATTATTGTTCAATTCATTATCATCCCAAAAGAGAAAAAAAAAATTCTAATGCATTAAGTAGGAAACACCATGTTGTTTTAGCAATGATGAGGATTCAAGGAGATCTCTTGATCAAAGACCTAGTGAAACTAAACATGGGAATTGTAAGGGGAGAGACATCATCAACCCTATCTCAAATGATTTATTATCCATATTTACTAGAGAAGATCAAGAAAGATAAAAAAATAAAATCCTTTATTACAGAAGAAGTTTGAGGCTATGAAGGATGAGAAATTTCCCAAGTTCATTATTGATCAAGAATGTGTACTAAAATTTCGTACAAGACTATGTTTTCCATCTATTCTAGAAATAAAGGAGTTGATGGATGAAGCTCATAGCTCTAAATTCTCTATACATCCTGGAATCATGAAAATGTATAGGGACTTTTGTGATCATTATTGGTAGGATAATATGAAAAGTAAGATTTCTGACTACACTACAAGGTGTCTGGTATGTCAGGAAGTGAAGGAAGAATGAAAAATTCCTAAACGGGTATTACAACCACTATTTATACTAGCATTGAAGTGGAACAATATCATTATGTACTTCATCACTGGTCTTCTAAGAACTTCCAAAGGAAACAATGTGATATGTGTTATAGTGGAATGTCTCACCAAAACTACTCATTTTATCTCTATTAAAGAAGACTTATCTCTTGACAAACTTGTAAGGATTTACATGAATGAAGTGGTAAGGCTGTATGGAGTTCCACGTTCTATCATATCTGATCATGATCCAAGGTTCACATCAAAAAATTTGGAGATTTCTTTAACATGATCTGTGTGCCAAATTGAATTTCAGTACAACCTATCACCCCTAAACTGATAACCAATATAAAAGGACTATTTAAACACTCTAGGACATGCTGAGAACATGCTCAATGAAATTTAAAGGTGGATGGGATCAACAACTCCAATTAGTTGAGTTCTCGTACAACAATAGCTTCCACTCAAGCATTAAAATGACACCATATGAAGCTCTATATGGGAAGAGATGTAGAACTTCTACATGTTGGGATGAAGCTGGTGAGAGAAATCTTCTTAGGTCTAATCTTGTGCAAGAGATGACAGAAAAGGTTCATTTCATCCAGAAACACATTAAGGCTGCTCAGAGTCAGCAAAAGAGTTATGCCGACAACCGTCTATGGGACTTGGAGTTTGATTTTGGTGAAAAGGTCTTCCTTCTAATTTCTCCATAGAGGAGAGTCATGTGTTTTGGAAAGAAAGGGAAGCTCATCCCCAGGTACATTAACCCCTATGAAATCCTTGATCGCGTAGGAGTAGTGGCCTATCGGCTTGCACTTACTCCAAATCTAGATCAAGTTTATGATTTATTTCACATATCCCTCTTGAGGAAGTACATACCTGACCATTCATATGTACTAAATCCAGAGGTTGTACAACTGGAACACGACCTCCCTTGTGAGGAGCAGCTGGTGGAGATCTTGGATCATAGATACAAGGTTCTATGCAAAAATACTACCCACCTTGTTAAAGTGTTGAGGAGGAATCACAAATATGAAGAAGTCACATGGGAACCAGAGGAGACTATGAGGTAGAAGTACCCACAACTTTTCTCTTCTGAGGGTATGAGTTGAAATTTTGAGGATGAAATTTCTTAAGAGGGGAAGAATGTAACGACCCAGACTTTTGAATAATATTTTGTTTCCTAAAAATGTATGTATTACTATGTCATAATCAATAAAAATATATAAGTATAAATGAAATTTGATCATCGGGTTTTGAATGCTAGATGGCCATTGGTTAATATGACCGTTGGTTAATATGACCGTTGGAAACAATAATAAACGTTATAATTATTATTTATAAATAGAAATTATAATGAATAATTAATGAATAAAGAAGAGTCGATGAACTCATCCAGTAGACTTGGGCCATACGAAGCTCATTTTTCGGAGCTTGGGAAGGAGGTTGAGTCACTAGGCTTCGCTTTGGACCAAGCCCAAGCTGATCTTCAACATTTTAAGCTTGAATGAAATCGCCAACATGAGAAGTTTAAGTTAGTGGGGATTACAACTTGGGTGATGTTATCTGAGCCCCTCTAAGAGTCCATCACCACCACACACCTTATCCTTAGGTCATATGCGAGTGTTTTAAGGGTTTATTTGTCAAGGCCCTAGTTTCTTAAAATTTAATCCTGTTGTTTTAATAAAAAAATTATTTCATCATTTTCATTTTAAGAATAGTTTTGCTTAAAATTTGAGATGGAATTTGATAAATTGATTTTTCAGGTAATCATTATACTTTTCATAAAGATATAAATTATCATATTAAAATTAGTATTTATTAATAATGTTTTTATAATAAAATAGTGCTATAAAAACACTCATTTTTTATTACAAATGATAAAATAATCTTATTTTTTTCAAGTGTCAAAAATTTTTCTATGCATGTCACTGCATTTTTTGCCTGCTGTTATTTTTAATAATTAAGTATTTTTATAGTTAAAAGTTAAATTTCTCATATTTAGAGATTTATTAAGGTAAAATAAATTTCATTTTTTAATTCAGAGCATCGATATTAAGTTACGGTGAATCTATGAAATTTTTATAAAATGTTTTATTTTTCAGTGAATAGTAAAAATATAGTTTTTAGTTTTTTGTATGTTTAATGACATAATTAATGATGTAATCATGATGTAATTATTTTGGTCAACTATTGAGTAATAAAATATTATATGATGTTCCCTAAGTGTCTAATACCATGGGCAAATAGCATGCGAAAACCCATGGTTTTGCAAATACCACTAATGAGGTGTCCTTTGAAATTAAAAAAAAAACTCCATCTCTTTTACTATAAATACTCACTCATTACTTTGTTTCCTTTCATTAAAAAATCATTATAAATGAATTTATGATAGTATTAATTCCAATTAGTCCTCACAATGTTTCATCAACCCCCCAATGTCCCGATCTTAGAGTTTTAGAAGTTACTCTTCAAGGTAAGATAATTCTCAACTTCTCTTTTCCTTTCAAGTTCTCTTTAATGTGTTATGTCTTTCAAATTTCCATACCATGTTCTTATTTCTATATTATTATTTACCTCTCATGTATTATTAGTCTTTTATTAATGATTGACCCATTTCCCCCTCTCTTTTTAATTTTTTATAAAACCATTGTTCATACCCATTGTGCTGTAGAATTTTTATCTCAAAATATCTCCTTTTCTCAATAAATTATTTTATTTTCTTGATATGAATAAAAAAAACTCTTTCATTTCAAGGTATATTCATCAATAAATAAAAATTATTTATTTTATTTTTTAATTGACATACATAAAACCCTCATTCTCTTTATATGGGTTATAAATGACAAAATGATCTTGTTTTTAAGCACTTTTTAAAACATCGTGATTTTGATATGAAACTCGTTTCTTTTATTCTCTTTGGGTTATTTATGAAGGGTTTGATTATTATCTATTTGTATCACATGAAAATAAATACATATAATGGTTCTCCTTGATGGTACTCCAATGCATTGGGTAAAGAAATTAATCTCTAGAAAATATAAGTTTTACGATAACTTAGTGAATAACTTTGGAAATATTTATGACACCTTGGGGATGGACCTTGGTGGTATGCTTTTGAATGGATAAGATAAATGTTGTACCCACATTTTCAAGTAATTATTCATGTTCATTTTGTTATTTTATTATCCTTTTTCCATTGCTCAATTCTATGTATATCATCAAGTTCTTATTGATTTTCCTCAAGATCACAAGTAAATTGTTTCCCTTATTTACCCTTACCGGACCTTATACTCGCTCTTTCCTTTGATGTATGTCCCCAGGTTATGAGATGAAGTAATTTTACTTAGTATTAACCTATTATGAAGCATTTAAAGTGTATTAGAATAACTTTTTCATGTTTTCATGTATTATATACCTTATTTCCAAAACACTAAACTTAAAAAGATCCTCTGTTTGTAAAATGTAATGTAAAAATGTGTAATAAAAATGTGGGATGCCATATGGAACATCTTGAAGTAGTCCAGTACTTGGTTCTTCATTTTTAAGAACACTCACACCTTTTGAGATTCATCATCAATAAAGGGTAAGAAATATTTGTTACCTCTCAATGAATCCACCTCCATGGCACCACATGAATCAGAGTGCACCAGATCCAATAACTCTGATCTCCAATGAAACTCTAAGTTGCTTACCATACAAGTAGTATTTATAAAGATCAAGTGATGAGTACTTGTGAAAACTTATGTACTTCTTCATCAAGGAAGATAACCACCATTCACTCATGTGGTCAAGTCTCCTATGTCATAGATTGGATAACGTCTCTCCTTCTACTGTGTTGAGGATATCTACACATATATTCACATGAGTTTTGTACAATGTACCGCATATATTTCCACAGGTGATGATGATGTCTCCTTTCATTATATTTCATGCTCTATTTCTGAATATGTTGTCATAACTTTGTCAACTAAAGTTTATCTCTAATAACAGGTTAATTTGAAGGCTTGGAACATGTTGAACATCCATTAGGGTGATTTTGTATCTGAAGTTCATCTTGACTTGTATATTACTCATACCAAAAATCTCCACCAAATTGGTGTTCTTAATCTTGACTACACCAAAGTCATCACCTTGATAAGTTAATAAATACTCATGATGCGGAGTGATGTTGTACGATATTGCAGTATCGACCATCCATTTTGTGTCATGAACTGATGTGTAAAAGAAAATCTCTTCTTCATCTTTGAAACAAAGAAAAACTTCTCTGATGATACTCGTGTTTGTGTCGTTATTTCTTATTTGTTGGTTTGTACTTTGGCCCTTTTCTTACAATAACTTTTGACTATTCTCCTTCCTGTGTCCCTTCATGCCATAATGGTAGCATTTGTATGTCAGTCTCCTATAATATGTGAACCTTCCTCTAGTCTTACTTAAACCTCTACTTCCTACCCCTCAACTGAATCCTTGTTGAATCCCTCACTTATCCAAAATGTGCATGTGTTTGGTTGTAGCTTGCATCCTTCCTATGAGCCTCTTCTTTGAAAAGTGCATCATTTACCATTGTCGTGGTAAGTTTTCCTACAGGCACTGAATTACTAAGGGAGACCACTAATGTATCCCAGTTACCGAGGATTGCATACAGTAGGTGGTTCTCTGGATATTCATCATTCAAAGTCTTACCTGCATCCACCAATTGATTCATTGGGCTTTGGAACTCGTTGGTGTATTTTTCTATAGAGTTTTCACTCAATAGTCAAAGATTCATCAACTATTTTAACAAAAGAATGTTTTTTCGAGATACCTTTGATTGGCACGTAATCTCTAACTTCATCCAGAGTTTGTACACACTACTCTCCTAAGAAATGTGGTGGTAGATGTTGTGATCGATTAATTAACAGATTTAACCGATCATTTTCTTGTTCAACCTCTTCCACTTTGCTTCATTAGTGACATCAAGGTTGACTCCCCTATTCTCAACGGGGTCAAATAGGTCCTTATAATTAAGGAGATATTTTATTCAAAATTTCCAAATCTAGTAGTTCGAGGAAGTTAACATTATCCTCCCTCCTATAGATTAACCCTCCATTGAATTCCAATTCTGTAAAAATTGGAACAAAATTTGGAAAAATGGGGTGTAATGTTACAATCGGAACGATAAAAAATGATGGAATCAACTCCTAGATCATCAAAATAAAATTATAATTGATCAAGTTATGATCAAATTAGTGTCAACAATTGAGATCTACTGATGACGTTGCAGTGATGTGGTGATGACGTAACCTTGATGTGGCATGTCAGAGCAATTGCTGAAATCTCGCCAGAAATGTCGTCAGCGTCATAACAGTAGCGTCTTCTCCAGAAATGGGGTACTATAGCACCCCAAACTTTGAACAAACTTTTATCGAGCATAAGAATATTGTTTTAACTTTTTTTCAACACCGTTTGTGCCGTGTGAATTGGATCAACACGAACTTTCAGAATCTGAATTCAAAACAAGAATCTGAGCAACTTGAATTTTTTGATCACCATAAAATCTTCAATGTTCGTCATCGTTTCTCTGTCAACCCCTCTGATACCAGTTATTGTGATTCAATGATCATGAAGAGATGTTAATGGATGGAGAAAGGACTTTATTTTAACAAGAACAACATTTATAAGAACTCCCCCTCTCACACCTCCATTTATTTCTCACACGTTAAACTCTCAAGGTTCTCTCCCAAAAACAAGAGCTCTCTTAAATTAGATATAATCAAGTGGAAGGCTCCCCATTCCATTTTTTTAAAGGTATCGGGCACGCAGAAGAAGCTGGTATGCCCGAAATTCAAAATTTTCATCACCAGAATGACGTAATTTTGTCATCTCTAGTGATCTGAGCCCCGCTAGAGGTCCAAGGATCTCATGTGAATTTAATAAACACAAAATAAATAAACATGTACAATGTTTGATTCGGCGGTGAGACTGACTACAACTTGTCATCGGTGGTCGTTGCTTAAAGGATCTGAAGTAGAACCTCTCAAGATCATCCACATAGGCTTCAAGAATCTACGCGAACGTCGATTATCGAATTATGAGTGCTAGAGTGGAGCTCTGAAGATTCCTTCAACGTTGCGACGATCACCTCAACTTTGTTCCTAGGATTTGTGAAGACGTCATTGGATTGATTTCTTAAATGGTCTTTCTCTCTCAAGGATGAAGGAAGAGGAGATAAGGACTCTCAATCTATTGAAAATTAATTATCTTACACTTTAGAAATGAGCTTATCATGTACTTATTATTGTTGGAACCAGGTGTGTAGTGGAAGCCCCAAACAGGTTGGTTTTTAAAATTTTCCCCCGACGATCGATGTAAACTTTTCGGCGTCGGTGAACAGCATCCCGGTTTTAGCCGAGGATCAGGTGTGAAGGATTTTAAGCACAAAATACCTGGTATAGTGCTTAATTAAAATACCCAGTATATCCTCACTGGCCCCGGATAATTAATGCACTATCAACAACATTTTATAACTACTAATCTGAGTCATAAATGTTATTATCACTCACTTGTAATATATTAAAATATATTATGCAATAATAATTGAGTCATTAACTCAACTCGTCGCTCTCATAAATATTAATTGAACCTTGAATAATTTAATATTCATCAATTAATATTTTTCATTTATTTACATCAAACTCATAGATACATTTAATAAATAAATTCAATACTCATTATTCTAAACTTTAATAATATGAATTTATTTATTGAATTGGTGATTGTTTAACCTTTTACAAATCCCAGACCCCTGTGGCAGGGCCCACTATTTCGAAAACTCATATTCAATTGAATAGGGAAGATTCTTGAATACACTATTGTGTGTGACCCTCTAGGCCCTTATTTCGATAGTAGTGAATAGTATTCATAGACCAAGAGCAGGATCTAGCAACCCATCATGGCCCCTGAATAAATAAGGATTTTCATAGCAGCGACAACCAACCTACGAACACATACTGTGTAATATAATCTCTTTGTTTGTAATATCTCATAAAGCCGGACGCACTCATGTGTCATCGCCCTTTTCTTGGTTTATAGTTTTCTGATGTAATTGGATGGATTTACCATCGACTTCCATGGACATGGTCTTATAAAGGTACTACCATCCATATCAACATGGCCTGAGATATATAACTTCAATAAATTAGAAGTGACAAATCCTTTCTTGACCATTCAACCAATGTCATGCCACCAATGATTCACCAAACACAAACTACCTCGCTACGACTTCATCGCCATGGTTTTTTTCTTGCATCAAATTATGCAATAAAATGACATACATTGGTAATGATATCAAGTCAAGAGACCATTACACATGATCATAGATAGGAACATCCAATGACACCCAAGACATGTGGTGTTCCGATTGGAAGGTCAGTCCTTTTGATCTCACTACTAGAGATCACTAAGTGTGAACTTCATGAGAAGAAGTCTCAATGCTTATGAGCCCCCAACATCTGATAGTCAAACATCTACTTTGTCCAATCAGTAAGATGTATCTAGACTATATAACATATATTTATGATTAATTTCATAGTATCTAGAGGTTCTCATTATAGCCTGAGAACTACTATAACCTTTCGATATGAAAATTAATCTTTGGAAATTACCATTTCAATAGTGGACACATAAAATTCTACACTATAATGGTAAGATGAAATCATGTGTAGTTAACTGTATACACGATGTGGTAATCAAAAGCACTGAATAGTTAGGTCTATGGCACCCACTATTTCAACACTCCCACTTGCACTAGATTAAACTTACTAACTAAACTTGTTAGCTACTCACATGATAAAGATTATGTTTCTGCTGAGTAATGACTTTAGCTATGGGGTCCACTATGGTTTCGTCACGTGGCTATTCTGCTATAATGACCCCATCTCCTTGAGTAAAACTTCTAAAGATATGGTGTTCCGAGTATATCCCTTTTTTCCACTGACATAACTTGACATCTTGGATAGTAAGAATATAATAATTTACATTATGATAATACTTTTCTCACCAGGTGCGATTCCAAGAACTAGAACAAATCATTGTGTTTATCTGCTTCTTAGCTGCCTTAGAAGCTACAACGCACTCATTCTTTTAGGTATGGCTACCACTAGTTGATATGAGCTTTACTCACTCATAGTCTTTAGCCTAACTGCAATACTAGACCATATTGATCTATAGAAGACTAGTTTATGTCCCCTGAAAACTTGTACCCTTTCTTCTCTACTTACCAGGTACATATCTTTTGTACTTGTCGAAGTACAATTAGATAGTTCTAACTGCATCCCTTGCAGTGCTCCTGGATATAACTGATATTTGCCTATTGTACTTTATACCTTGGCAATATTAGTTCTTGTATATATCATGGAATATGTGATTGATCCATTGCTTTGACGTATGTATTTAACACATCACGTTTATTTCTTCCATGTCTTGGAAATGTCAACCTGAAGAGATTATGTCATGTCACATAGGCAACAATTCATCTCTTGAATTGTTCCAACTTGTATTGTTTAATGCAATTTTACTATATGTACGATTGACTAGGACCAATAAACCTATAGATCTACCTCGTTAGATCTCGTTCCCTAGAACTTAGGTTGCTACTTTTAGTCAATAATTGGAGAATAAATTTCTTTTTGGTCTTAAATAACTTAAAGACCAATATGTTTTCCATATGTTGCTGAATATACTTCACTTGGAAAACCTTGGAGCTCCCACTATCCTTTAGTAGACACATTGAAAACATTTTTTTTCAAATGTACATTCTATGATCATGCTTCTTACTTTAATCCTAAACTAGATTTCAGTAACTTGAAACCTTTATTAGCATTCTGTGACGTGACCATCCCTTTCTGGTTGCGTTGTATAGACACCATCCACTATTGGTGGTCATGACATCCAATGCTAAATAATTTGATCATACGTATTAGTTATGATAAGTAAAATTCTAACGGATTTAGGCATAATGACTTGGTAAAACCAATCGAGCCTTATTGGTACCATGCTTGTACTATCTATGTATTAAATCACTTGAATACCCACCACAGTATTCAAAATAATAAGCCCCTTTTCAATTTGATACATGGAATCCATTAATTGGATTTTAGTTGGTCTTATCAATTTTAGTTTATTGACATACATTGCTTACTTGTAGGAAATATTATTCACATTGAATAATAAATCACTGACTACGGTGAATATAAAAACCATCACCATGGTTTTATCCTTCCTACGTAGTATGTGTCTCTGGAACATACTATGTTCCACATGCTCTTTTGGAACAAGTTCATATGCCAACTATTTGTGCATCTTGAGCATTGACTAAATACTAGTCAATATAGCTCCCACTATCTCTAATAGATATGTGCAACCTCTTATATAAATTTAGTCTATAACTTGACTATATATATTCTATGATAGGTATTTTTGTAATATTCTAATCAACTGTTAGGATAAGTACCTTAAATGCACAATGAGTTTGTCTTAATGAAATTTTTTTTGTATCCAAACAAACTATTTGCATCCAAACACATGTCCTTATGAAATAATGGATTTACATCATACTATAACTCGTATGATATCCATTTTTCATTATAGTTGGAATATGGTTGTGGGATATCGCCTTTATTTGTAAAGCATTTCATAAAAATATAATGGAAGTTTCTGCTATTTACAACATTGATATTACTTACATCAATACTTTAATGCATAAAATGTGCGTTTAGGAATTACTTCACACTAAATTTTTTTATCAATGTTGGTATGTAAGACTTCATCATCAATACTCCTCATTAACATTAATTTTGTTATGTTGATAAGTTAATGTGCATTAAGGAATTACTCCACGCTACATTATCATGATTGATGAATGCTTGGTCGATATATTCTTCGGTATCCCAACCCAAGGAAACTCATATCTCATGACCATGAATAAACTTCATTTTATTATTCCTTAATTACTTAAAGGAATCTTATGAAGTATATATACCTCTAGCTTATACTTAGAATAGTTCATGCTTACTTATTGAACTATTTGAAAATGCTTTGTGACATACCTTTATTTCTAAAGGATCCTTTGTCCAAACTAAATACGTCGATAATACCAAAAGTATTTAGCTGTGCCAAGCCTAAATACCATACTTGGTATATTGATGATGTTCATTTTTAGTATTACTTTGACAAAGAATTATCTTATCACAACTGGGCATAATTCTTACATTTATATTCATCACTAATTTCCTTATGATTCATGTATTACTGAACAAGTGATTGAGTTTACCAAAAACAACCTTCATTCTAAAACCTGAAATAATATATCCTTGCATCCAAGGACACATGAGATTAATGTTTGTGGTTATACTCAATAATAGTTCAACATGAATATTTTACTTGGAAATTAAAGAAGTCGTGTACTTCTCACCACTGGCCTAGGTATCACCCTTTCGCAGCCACTTATAGAATACACCTGGCTTCTAGAAATGTTTCTATACTTGGTAACTGTATTTAAATACATATATGTAAAAAACATATAGTATTAAATACCTAAGTAGTAAAAATAAACATTACATTGATGAATATGCTTGATGTAAAAGTTGCAACTTTCTTTTTAAATTAGTTTGTTTCTTTTAAACTTCCGTAGTATTATTTTATAATATGAAATGAAAATAATCTTTGTTAATACCTCATTAATTAAAGGACGTCGTGAATGTTTCATTGGCATTAAATTCATTTGACCTTTTCACATTGTCTTTCAATTTATCTTCCATAAGAATTAAAACATAATTGTCTTTTATTCTTACTCACTTGGCGAACCTTACCTATATACATAATGAAGCGTCTACTCGATAATTTTTTGTTTTGTGACTTAAAACAAAACTTGAGTAATGTGGTGAAAATGATATGAGAAAGGGATCCATTTAAAGATCATAATGAATCTTTCAATTTACACATGTCGTTGTAACGATCACCTTATTCATATCATTGCTTTGCTTTCCCCTTGCAAACATCTCAGAGATGAGACTTCATGTTAAACCATCCTTGTCCAGGTGTAGCGACTGCAACTAGCACTGGGTGTTGATGAAATCATAATGATATAAACATCATATGCTTTGTACATTATTCTCTTGTAAGAAGTTTCACCCTCGTTTCTTGAGGTAGTTAACAGTATTGGGGACACTGGAACCCTGATATATCATAGTACTATGTGCATGAACGTGTACTATTCATAGATACTCTTGTCAGTGAGGACATTTACTTTGTCCAATATTTATCGCAGTTTAAACTTGTGGTATAACATGTCATTTTCTACAAAAATAAATTTTAGCAGATGAGTGCCTTTTGTCTGATTACCGGTTTAGACATTTTTGATTAATTACTTAAATCATGTAATGTCTCCCACTATTTTATCAGATTCTAGGAACCCACTATGCTAGAATCGTAATATGCTATCATTATAGTATTCTAGTGGAAAAGATCTTGGAACCACCCCTAATAGTCTACAAGTTATGGCTACGCCGCTACTTGAAGGGTTCTAGGTGAGCTTTTGGCTGGCCGACCGCTTTAACTTGCGGTTCCTTGATCTGTTGAGTGAAGTCCCAGCTTCTTGAAATCATAACTTGATTTACTCAATGATTGCCTCTAAAATTACAACAATCTATCTATGACTATTTATTTACTGTAATTTTAGTTAAGTCAACCCATAATTCTTATAAGGACGCCCCGGTAGTAAGAGGCACCCTCAGCTATGGCATGACCGGCACCTCAAACAACCAGTTTTCTCTAAATTTGAATGATGGAAGGCGGTTATGACTTAATATATTTTTGAGTGTTTTATTATTTTTAATGTGATGAAAGAAGTAATTTTTCTATTTTTATAAGCACGTACTATGTGATCTCACTCACAACTGACCTTGCATGAAATAGAAAAATCATCACGTCACATGTCCATTTTATCTTGCATGCTTGTTTATTATTATTCTATGTGATTGTGTTCTAACTACACATGAAAAAAAATAATAAATCATACAAAACAAAATGAACACCTGATCATGAGCCGGTACTATTGGTTGATCTGTTGAGTGAATAACAGACCAACCGAAACCCTAGGGGTAAGTACCTTTTAGTCGCGTGGCATGGAACTTGAATAGAAGCTTCTGCTCGTCCAATGCATCTAATTGTTGTCTAGTGAGTCGCCGTCACTTGGTACGAAGTGCATCATTTGGAATCTCATCATTATACAAAAGTACTTGCACGCAGGCGAGGGGGTTTTTGGGTATAAAATACAACTTTGAGAATGGGCGTGCAGGCCCTTATACATATATAATGACCCTTGAGATGACATGCATATCGTCTTTTATTTAATTAAAATAATTATTACAAAACCAACATGAAATAAATAAATAAATAAATAAAATAAATAATTAAATAAAATGCACCAGACAAGCATTGGTCGGTCTCCATCTCATGGTCAGCATACGCATTAAACTCGCGTATAGAAAATAAATGCAGAATAAAAATTAAACTTGAATTAAATAAATTTTGAGGGCATTGTTTATTGAATCAAAATTTCACTCTAATTTTAATTCAACAAATGTCGTCGTTCGGTCCCCTTTAATTAATTTAATTTTAAAACAAAAAATTAAATTTATTAATTAATTTAATTAATCACCCAATTAAATTAATTATGATGCATCATTATTTTAATAACCAAAAATTAATATTAATTTAATTTAATTCACAACTATAATCAAATTAATTATTTTAATTAACTTTTGATTAAATTTAAAACACTCGGGCTCTAAAAACCCAAAGCAGGGCCTGCGCATGTTAGGTCGGACTCACACAGGTCCATCCCAGGCTAAGACGACCCTATGCGGGGTGATCTAGGCCAGGCAGGTCTGACCACACCCGTTTCGGGCTGGGAAGACCTGTGCTAGACCAATTCCAAACAGACCTAAGAGAAACTACATATTACCTCTCTGGTGGAGGCAGCGGTGTTCGGTGGTCTCCATGGTAGACGACTGTAGGGAGATCTCGCATGGGCTACGGAGAAAAAGCAGCTGGCCAGGGGGTGTCGCGTGGGGCTGGTCAGGTGTAGAAAGAGGTGGGCGAGGCCTCACCGTAGCCGAAGGGTGGTCCGGTGGGTTGAGCCCCAAGCGACGGGGCAGCGCGCTGCTGCTGCGGGAGGTCCGCATACGGTCAGGAGATAAAAGGGGCGGGGCAGCCAGTCGGGAGCCGCCTGGGGCAGTTGACCGGCTGGTTTGTCGACCTGGTGAAGGGAGGCGGCCTCCGACTAAGGGTGGACATGCCTGTTTTGGGAAGATGGGCTCAGGGTGTGGGGCAGCGCCCTTGCTACGTGGTGGAGGTGGCGTCGATTAGGTCTAGGGTGGCCACGTAGGGCTCTACGGTAGGAGGAGATGTGGCCCAAGGTGGGGTGGCACCTTCATAGTACAGGAGGAGGCAGCCTTGCGGGCTGGGGCGCCAAGTGTAGGAGGTGGACGCCGCCTGGTATGGCTGGTGGCTCCAATAGAACAGCAAGCTGATACAGGGGGCGGCCTAGGATGGATGGGGGCGGCACAGGGTGGCTGGGGGCATTGGGTGTCCTGCCTTGGCCTCGGTGTCGCTGCGAATGTAGCAGTAGGAGGTGGCTCTCATGGCCGCCGTGCATGGGAGACGGGGGGGCCGCTCGGCCCCTCGAACAAAACAGTTTTTTCTCATGATCGGCACTTGCAAGTCGCCGCCCCCCTTTGCATTTTTTTAAACTGTGACCTGCAAAAGCAGGTCTTCTCCCCTTGTTGTTTTTATAAACATGACCCACATAGGTCAAGGTCACCCCCTTTTTTATCTAAATCCTATCTACTTGGCTTGAGAAAATTACATTATTATATTATTATAATAATATTATCATTATGATAAAGAAAATAATATTATTATTATAATAAGACTATTTTATTATAATAAAATTATTGTAATGATAATAATAATTAAGATTCTTATGAAGAATCTGGTCTCAAAAAACACTATTCTAGCGATCGGAATTCCACCGTGGAGAAGGATCTCTTTCGATTTATAACTTCGGATGGTCACAGATTGGTCATCTAATATCGGATTTAGACTCGTTCTGCAGCATTGGAACTGGAACGACACCCTCTTCAATAATTAATGAAAATTTAATTTATTTGGCTTAAAATCGACATGCATCCCTCTAATACCACTTGTTGCAATCGAGCATGCAGCGGAAGCCCCAAACATGTGGGTTTTTAAAATTTTCCACCGACGATCGACGTAAACTTCTAGACGTCGGTGAATAGCAGCCCGGTTTTAGCTGAGGACCAGGCATGAAGTATTTTAAGCACAAAATAAACTGTAAAAATACCTGGTTTAGATCCAAAGTCGTGCACAATGTCTTCTCATCATTGGCGATCACTGCTCAAAGAATCCGAAGTCAAATTCCTCTAGATCGTCCACACACTCTTCAAAGAATCCACAAGAGCGTCGTTCGTCGTAATCTGAGTGCTAGCACGTAATTGTGATGATGTCTTCAATGCTCTAACGACCACCGCATCTCTTCGCTAACGATTCCTGAGAGAGATCTCGGTCCTTGCTCCTTGGATCTAGAGCCTCTCTCTCTAGATCATGGGAGAGAAGAGAGGAGAGATAAGCACCATGAATAGTGTTTGGAAAAATCTCATCCTCTTCTATATTTATAGTTCTTAATTAAAATACCCGTTATAGCATCATCGACCATAGATACTTAATGCATTATCAACAACATTTTATGACTACTAATCTGAGTCATAAATATTATTATCACTTACTTGTAATATATTAAAATATATTATGCAATAATAATTGAGTCATTAAGTCAACTCATCGCTCCCATAAATATTAATTGAAACTTGAATAATTTAATAGTCATCAATTAATATTTTTCATGTATTTACATCAAACTCATAAATACATTTAATAAATAAATTCAATACTCATTATTCTAAACTTGAAGAATATGAATTTATTTATTGCATTGGTGATCGTTTAAACTTGGACAAATCCCGGACCCCTGTGGCGGGGCCCAGTATTTCCAAAACTCCTATTCAACTGAATAGGGAATATTTTTTAATACGTTATTGTGTGTGACCCTCTAGGTCCTTATTTCGACAGTATTGAATAGTATTCATGGATCAAGAGTTGGATCTAGCAACCCATCATGGCCCCTAAAGAAATAAGTATTGTCATAGCAGTGACAACCAACCTACGAACATGTACTCTATAATATAATCTCTTTTTCTATAATATCTCATAAAGCAGGACGCACTCATGTGTCATCGCCATTTTCTTGCTTTATAGTTTTTTGATGTAACTGGATGGATTTTCCATCGACTTCCATGGACATGGTCTTATAAAGTTACTACCATCCATATCAACATGGCCTGAGATATATAACTTCCATAACTTGGAAGTGACAAATCCTTTTTTGACCATTCAACCAATGTCATGCCACCAATGACGCACCCAACACACACTAACTCGCCATGACTTCATCACCATGGTTTTCGTCTTGCATCAAAGTATGCAATCAAATGACATACATTGGTAATGATCTCAAGTCAGGAGACTATTACACATGATCATAGATAGGAACATCCAATGACACCCAAGACATGTGTTCCTATTGGTGTGTCAGTCCTCATGATCTCACTACTAGATATCACCAAGTGGGAACTTCATGAGAATAAGTCTCAATGTTTATGAGCCTCCAACACCTGATAGTCAAACATCTACTGTGTCCAATCAGTAAGATGTATCTAGACTATAGAACATATATTTAAGATTAATGTCATAGTATCTAGAGGTTCCCATTATAGCCTGAGAACTGTTATAACCTTTTGATACGACAATTAATCTTTGTACATTATCATTTCAATAGTGGATGCAGAAAATTCTACACTATAATGGTAAGATAACATCATGTATAGCTAACTGTATACACGATGTGGTAATCAAAAGCACTAAATAGTTAGGTATAGGGCACCCACTATTTCAACAATTATCATGACCCCCTCCCTCCAAAGATACCGTAATGAAAGGAGAGAGATAATAACCCCCAAGTCCCACCTCCAGTAGGCCCCGAGTTGGCGACTAACATTGAGGGTATAAAAATCTCACATATGGGAGGCATTACCTCTAAAATATAAATAACATCAGGAGATAAAATAGATCATCCACAAACTCCAAGACACAATATAAAAAGCAATAAAAAAACCATCTCACATACATGTATAAACAGAATTGATACAAATACAAGTCTCCCAAGTAAATACCCAAAAGTAAAGCTAAAGCAGAGACATGACAACTTTCAAGGATTCGAGTTAGTAAGGTCCAGCACAGTCCATGAAATCCTCCTAGAAACCTGAAAAACATTTTATATACATAGGGTGAGCATACAAGTATACTTAATAGGAAAATCAAAGTCTCTCATGCACATGTGAAAGAATCATACCAATGCACCTGTGAGAATATAGCAAAACCAAACAGTACCTAAATAGACATATTATCCATCCCAACCTAACCAAGGCATGTTCACCAAATAACGCAAGCCATGTAATGTAATATAAAGTAAAGCACATCGATGATAGGGTACCCTGCACCACTTTCCCACTGATTAGATGCTTTCCCACCCCAATGGTAAATGTCTGACCGCTCCCACCTCTTCCGAATATACCATATCACATCCCTCCCACACACACCTAGGCCGCATACCACAGTACATCTCACCCACACACACCTAGGTCTCACAACACATCCCGCTTGAACACACATGGGCCTCACAACACATCTCGCACGCACACACTTTGGACACGCATCATATCACATCTCACCCCAAAGACATTTGGGAAAGCACGTCACAAACCATCCTGAAGACACCTGGGACACCACATCACAACTCATCCTGAAGACATCTGGTATACCACATCACAACTCGGCTGAAGAAGCTTGGGCCATCATCACCTGGAAGAGGGAGCAAGGAGGAGTGGGTGGTCAGCCATCCATCCTCCCACCGGGATGTTGGGAAAGACACCCCCTCACGTGACTATGCAGGTATTCGACACATAGTTCTCAACATGGGTGGGTGTGAATAGAAATCACAAGGAAAATACAAGTATACATATAGTATCAAACACTCAATATAAACCTATGGGTTCTCAAATAAACTAACCAAATCGCAACACTGTCACCTTTTTTGTCACCTCTAAATGCATAACATCTCACAATAAGCTACAAAACCCATTTCACATTTCCAACCAATTTCATTTAATCACCCCATTTATTAAATTTTCCATCAATAAAATTTCATCCCATTAACCAAACCAACCCATGTCATTTGAAACATTATTAAACATTCATTTATTCCATCACTACTCGGGAATCTAGCATAAAAAAATCATATATCACAAGTAACCATTCATCCCCAACAATCTCACCTTGCCTCCCCAAAAGCACGGCTCACAATCTATCACCTTGCCTCCCCAAAAGCACGACCAAGCTAATGTGGAAATTTCGGGATTCACAAAAACAGAAAGAAATGATTCAAATAACAGTAAAAGGGGGAAAATAGAACGAGAACACAAGGATTCATGTGGTTTGGGAATAATATCTATGTCTACGGGGAGGCAGAATTTCAATATATGTCGGGAGCACAAATTACAGAGAGATTTCTCAAAGTTTCTAACTAATGAAACCATAACTCGAAATAGGATAATAAGGAGGAAGAAGCACTATTCCACCATCTGTTAGAAATTCTGTTGTGCTACAGTAAAAAAGTGGTCACCCAAGTCAAAAGTACTATAGTGGCTTCCGGATGGAAGTCCAAAGAGCTATAGTGAATGTCGCCTGGAAGTCGGTGTCGCTACAGTACCCTACTGGTGTCGGTCGGTCAACTCTGCTACAGTGGTCAACATTGCAATAGTTCCCCAAAATTTGGTTCGGGGGCCTTCAACCCCCAGAGAAAGGGCGTGTTGCCCCCTACAACCCCCAACGAGCTCACCACAGAGCTCGACCCGTGGAAGTTGCGGCCTGGTGCGCAGTACGAGTCACAATAATTTGACCCAAACATCATCCAAACCGGATCCGGCTATGCCAATCCAACACAAACAACCACCGCCTCACCGCCCCGAAAGCATGGCCCACAAACCAACAACCCCACAAGCCCCAACCACACATCGTCGTCCCACAAACATGGCCACACACATTACAGAACATCAAGATCATTTTTGTATATTTACAATGGGGTTTTTATCACATTCCACTTTATTTCTTTGGGGTGTTATCACACAAGTCAAAATCCTGGGGCAACCATTTCATTAGCCAAATATAAGTAATTAAACAATTTCCATTTAGGGTGATATCACAATAATCACAACAGTCACAATATATATATCCAGCACAAACAAAACCCCCAACGGCCACAATTTTTCAGTGGGGCATCAAGCTCGTACAATCCACAATATCACAATAACAATAAAGTTGTAAAAGAATATGAAACAAATCCCCTTACCCTTCAATTTCAATTTAACCAATTTCTATATCTTTAATTAATCCATCACAACCATAACTCATAGGTAAAAAAATAAAACATCTCCCACATGATACACACTAAAGAGAAATGATGGAATCCATACCTGAAAGAAGTTTTCCAACTTGTTGCGCACCGCAGGGTGAAGAAGAACGCCAACAAACCACAATCGCACCACTAGACTTACAGATCAACCTATACCGCACCAAGGATCCATAAAAAAACTCAAATGCACCCCCAAACCAAAGAAACACCACCGCAACGGAACCCCGAAGAAGAACAGAAGGAAACAGGTGAGAACGAGAGGAGAACTCATCACAGGTCAAAGATGGATGCCCAAGGATCGATCTCTATCAAAAGAAGTCTCCAAACATGGAAGGAGAATGTCTTCAGACACCTGGAATGGGAGGAGAGTCACTGTCGTACGGTTTGAGAAATAACCCGAGTAGCTGAAACCTTTAAAACTATACAACATCGGGGAAATACACGACGTGTAATCCCCTTTCACATCTTGTAATCCCAATATTCCAAGTTCCTCTAAAAAATGTATCATCTTTTTATTATTTAACCCCGAAAATCTACACATCGTGACCATCCCTAGATAAGTTTTGAGACCAACTTTCACATCATGTAATACACTTACACGGCATGTATTTCATACAGCAGTTCTGTTGCACCTCCAACTTCCACCAAAAACTCCCTAAACCTCCCTCGAACGCTACTAACAACCAAAAATGGCAATGTAATAGACCTGGAGGGCACGAACTGTTACATCAGATACCTATCAAATGATTCTCACCCTCGAGAATCCAAAACCAACCCCATAAGAAAAGGGGGTCCGAACAAACACCCCACGAGATACCTCACAAGAGTCATGCCACAACTCAAACACTACCACCAGCTAAACACTCCAACCCAAACGACCACAAAACACATTGAACAACCACAAGCTGCCTCCTCTCACACAACCACATTGTCCCACAACCACTGCACATTCATCTCAACCTCCACATAGCCTAAACCAACAACCTCTAAAACCAATGAACCACACCGTCCTAAACATACAAATCAGGGAATTCCATCTTCCATGTCAAGATATTATCCGCTCTAAGTGGCACTAACTCCCCTGCATGGGTTTAATCGCATCGTAGTTAATGTGTCTCAATTAGGAATCAAGAACTTCCCTTTTCATATGTCAAGACTTTATCACACATCATACCACACACATTCCAAACCAAGGAAAACAGATCATATCATAAAACAAGTTCCAAACATCACATCACAAAGAAAAACATAGCAAAGAAAAACTTTAAACAACTCTAGGTACTGGGCATGCATTTTCATCTCTCCCTCCCAAGTACTGGATGCTCCACAAACATCATTTCATCCTCGATATCCAACTATCCCCAATCAAGTACATGGGATTCATCATGAAGATACCGACGAAGCTGAGAGATGTGGAAGACATCGTGGATCCTCTACAATTGTGGTGACAATGCCAACCGATATGCCACCTCACCAACTCACCCCAACACCTCGAAGGGCCTAACAAACATGGGAGAAAACTTACTCCCTCTGCCAAACCTCTGTTGTTCGCGTCAAGGGGAAACCTTCAAGAACATGTGATCTCCAACCTCGAACTCCAAGGGACTCCTTCTGCGATCATAATAAGACTTATATTGGTCATGCGCTGCTTTCGTCCTCTCACAAACAAGCTGAACTTTCTCTTTCATGCTCCGCCCCACATCGGGACCAAGAAAAATTGCCTCTCCAAACCCCATCCATCACAACATAGAATGAAACGATCTTCCATACAAAGCCTCAAATGGAGTCATGTCAATAGAAGAGTGATAACTATTATTATAAGAAAATTTTACCGAGGGCAGGTGTCGTACCCAAGATCCACCAAAGTCCAGAATGCATGATCGCAACATATCTTACAACGTCTGGATAGTCTGATATGTTTGCCCATATTTTTTAGGGTGGAAAACGATGTTGAGGCATAACTGAGTGCCAAAATCATGTTGCAATCCCCTCCAAACTCGTGAGGTAAAATGTGTGTCCTAATCCGAGACAATAGACCTCAGAACTCCATGAAACTGCACCGCCTCATCCACATACCTCTTAGCCAAGGAATCCACCATGCCTAACTCCTTGATCACTAAGAATTTGGTCGATTTCTTCAACCGATCCACAACCACCCAGATAGCATCACAACCTCCCTGAGTTTTGGGTAACCCTGTGACAGAATCCATTGAGATGTCATCCCATTTCTACTCCAGAACATCCAAGGGCTAAAACAAACCACCAGGAACATGATGATCAACCTTCACTTGTTGGAAAACAAATCACTTCTCCACAAACTCTTCCACTATCTGGTTCATCTCGGGCCACCAAAAATGAATCCTCAATCCACAGTACATCTTAGAATTTTTCGGGTGTACCACCAAGGGCAAGCTATAGAACTCATGAAGAACTTCCTTGCGCATTTCTTATATAACAAACAACATTGAAACAACATCTAGTTCTGACTATCCTCTGACCATCCCTCTAAAGCATCACCATGGAAAACACGATCGCGCATCACCTCTGCCTCTGATTCTCCCCACTGAGAATCCTCCTCCTGCTGCATCAGAGAAGATTTTACCATCATCTGAAACAAAAAGCGGCTACCACTGTCCACACTTGCATCTAAGTGCAAGGCTTTCAACTCCTCCATTGTTCTCAAAGTGTCCTCAAACTCCCGAACAATACCCTTCCATGACTTCTTGCTCAAAGAATTGGCCACGACATTCCCCTTTCCTGAGGTGTAGGAGATCTCAAAATCATAATCCTGAAGAAACTTCATCCACCTCCACTACCACAAGTTCATATCACGCTGAGAAAAGATATACCTCAAACTCTTATGATCCATGAAGACCAAAAAATGCTCCCTAATGATGTAATGTCACCACAACTTCAACGCAAAGACAACTACCACTAGCTATAGATCATGGGTGGCATACTTACGCTAGTGGGGACGTAATTTCCTAGACCAATAAAGATCATTGTCCGATGCTGCATTAGCACGCATCCCAAGCCTAGACGGGAAGCATCACAAAACACCTCAAACATCAACCCTTCCTTAAGAAATTGGAGCACTAGAGAACTAACCAACTTTCCCTTTAGGTAACTGAATGTTGTATAGCACTGATCACTCCACACAAAAGTTTGGTCTTTCCAGGTCAAATCTGTAATATCCCTAATAAATGAAGAATATGACATTTTCATATTTATTAATATTTGTGAATTAAATATTAATTTTACTTTAGATGGTTTGCTATGTTCGATAGCGTACCTGATATGCAATAACAGGTTTCTTTGAAATCTTATGTTGCACACTAATAATATAATATTATTATTTTAAATGGTAGTTAACTCCTATCTGTTGTATTGGAGGGAATGAATAAAACTAACTACAATATGATTATACATGTTTTTTAAATTTATTTACATTTATCCAACAAAAATTAGAGGCTTAAAATGTGAATGAATCTAATTTTAAGCATAATTTACATTAAAAGGCTGATTTACCGTCTTTTAATAGAGAACCCTCATTAAATCTAATTTTGGTCACTTTAATAAATTCTATTTGACCAAATAAAATCTTTCTTCAGAATGGGAACATCAAAATTTACTTTGTGTAAATTTTTGTAATTTTTCTGATAAAGTTCATTTTCTAATGAATAGTGAAAAATATTGTATTTTAATTCAAAACTGTGTTTTAATCTAATTTATATATATGGATAGATTATATTTTTAATTGGTTTTAAAGTGTAATTAGAATATATTTTTACCATTTCATCCAATGTTGGTCATTGAAATTAATTTCACTTTGAAATTGGACATAAACAAGTATCAATCTTTTGATAGTTATTGTTTCTTAAAAATACGCTATTTGTTTTGATAACGGGAATTAATTTTAAAATTAATTAATTACACTTCTATGTTCTGAATTTGGAAAAATATACATCATTTTTGAATTCATAATATAAAATATAGATTAGGCTGAATTTTTGGTATTTTTTTGAAAAACTTCAATTTTTGATGAATAGTGAAACCACTTAGTGGTAGTTAAAAATACTGACTTTTTCATTTAAATGAAATTTTACCACTTCTGTGAATTGAATTTCAAAAATCAAACATACATGGTTGTTATAAAGAAGTAAAATGTGGTTCATTAAGATAAAAATAATTTTTGGTGAATAGTAACTTTTGACTTTTATTTACCGCGATTAAAGGTAAATAGGTTAATTCAAGGTAAAAAGAATATTATAATAATTCAAAATTACCTTAACACTTGTCCAAAACTTATTGGTTGAGTTATTAACGACCATGGGCATCTTTGGGTCGATTTTGGGACCACATTGAGCCACTTGGGTGTGATAATGACAATTTAGATTAATTAATTTAACGTGAAGACAAAATTGACATTAACAAAAATATTTTAGTAATTAATTTTTATATGGTGTCATGTAAGTCATATATTCGACTATAAATATTCATTGGAAAGATAAAAAGATTTCCTACATCATGGTATTTTTTTATAATTTTTTAGACAACAAATAAATTAAATTATTTATGACATAATAATAATGCAGTATTTACCTCATTAATAAATCATTTAAATAAGTAAGATTATAATGATTAAAATAATATCCAAAACATGTCAAATTATGATTGGATGATTTTATTTCGACCATGAGTCATCTTATATTCATCTTTAATGATTTTTGGACCATTAGAAACCGAATATAATTATAAATAAAATAATAGTTTCACACTTTCCTAAAGAGTCTCTCCTCCCCCTTATAAAAGAAGACCACTTCTAACCAATTACTCACACCTCTCAAGCCATTTGGCTCATCCAAAATCTGCCCAATTAAGCTCTCTACATCCTTATACTCCCCCTAGAAGTCTTACCTTAGGCAGAAGGCACTTCAAGAAGTCCTTTTGGTTCAAACCAAAGGAAGTTACCCAAATTAAAGGTAACGGTTTCTCTTAAATTTTTTTCTTTTATTTTAATTCTCCAATCCCTAAACTCTTTTTATTCCTTTCTTTTGTAACAAAATAAGTATCCTCAATATACTAGGATGTTGTTATTAGAAGTATTCGATTTACACTTAAACACACCTCCATCTAATGGATGAAGAACATAATGTTTCTGTGGATGGCAAACTAACGCCTCATGAAACGATGATTGTTCAAATATCTCCAATCTCCTCTCATGGTGGCCATTATGATGGAACTGTATTTATATATGATATATATTATGTTTATTTTTTCTTTATGCTTCTGTATTTTCCATTTATAGCACTCCTTTATGGTTTCCATAGTGGGTAAATACGATAATCTCATTTTAGGAAGTGCGGACTACCACCCCTCAAAGTGATTATATTCGTTAATGCCTTATGTGGGATGTATAAAGTATGGAATTAATGATATTATATATGATATTATACTGGAATTATAATATACCTATGTATCATTATTTTTTTTCCATTAAAATAAGAAATAGAAATGAAAGTAGCGTTCATGCGTACGTACGGCTTATCGTCTCCATGAACGGTGCATTTCATTTCTTACCTCTAAATGTTATGAACTATTATAAATACATGTATATAGTGGATATATATGATATATATGATATCCAAATAATGAATATCATTCTGGATATAACAAACCATTGACCACATGAACAACATGTGATTATAAGAAGTCCATTTTTGACTCCAGTACCAAATATCGACAAAATGGACGTTATTAACTTAAATGATTACATAATGTTTATAACATGGTAATAAGTGATATAAAAGGAATAATAAAGTTTAAAAACGTTCTTAAGAAAATATAAATTAACTTTAGTTTATTATTCAGGAGATTAAATAACGATCGAGTCAAGTCGAACACGAGGTAAGGGATCCGACCTCTCTCTTTCTTTTCAAGTACTCTCTTTTATGTCATTTCTTTTATGCTTCATGTTCTTATGTTGGAGGATGTTCTTTTATATTCACCATACTCTAATTTTTAATCTCATATGATTAGAGATCCCCTCTTACTCTCATCGATTCATTTTAATAATTTTTAAGTGGCACCGTTAGGCTACCGAATTTTTGTAAGGGATTTCTTATCTCACTTTTAATTCAGTGAGATTCCCATTGTCCGCCACTTATTTATTGCATGTGGAGTATTGTGTACTGCCTTTTGATATATATTATCATGACTATCATTATATTAATGGTATTCTGTGATTCATTTGATGGTTATTAACTTTGGGTCATATGACTCGATTGATTACAACGTGGTAAGGGGTTTTTCATCTCACTTTTTATCCCCGTGAGATTCATGCTATATTTGTCACAACTTCCTTTTGTGTGGTGTATGTACTGCCCATGATTGTATTCTTTGTGTAAGATACTTTAATTTATGGGTATTTACATCTTCATTGTATGATCCTTTTTTCATGTGGTGTATGTTTCGTAGGTTACCAAATCAGTAAGGGATCCTTTCACTCTCCTCTCTTTTAAAAGGATTCTTTTTGTTATGTATTTTAATTCACATCTTCTTATGTTGGGATATGTTCTTCTATATCCTTATTGCTGTAAATTTTATGTCCAAGTGATGTGATGCCATTTTCTCTCTCATCAACTCAATTTCTGAATTATAATGTGACGTCGTTAGGTTGTCGAATTTTTGCAAGGGAGCTTCTTAACCCAATTTCAATTCTTTGGATTCAACTTGTACTTATTGAATATGTCATCCTATGAATATGGGTGAATGACCTCTGATTGTTTTACACTTAATATCCACTTATATTGGGTGTCTTTATATTTGTCACACATAATTATGAGATTGATTTATCCTTAATTTAAGGATACCATCTTTATAAGGGGTTTCATCTCAATTTACATTTCCATTGAGACTTCATTTTTGTTATACACCAAATACACTCTTATATGGTGAATATACTATCCTTTGACATATTATATCATGAATCCCTTTATTCTCATTATATTATAAAGTTCTGATTAAATGTTATTCCACAATTATTTGTATTCAAGAGTCTCTCATTTTGTTAAAAACTCTTTAACAAAAATATCATTTTTAAATGTTTTAAATATTTATCATTCTAAATGTTGATCTTTAATGTCCATGTTTTAAAAATGGTTTTGAGTATTTATTTATATGGACATTAATGTTTTAAAATTATAATTCCATTAAAAGCTTCAAAGTGGTATAGGACACTTTGATTCAAAAATCCTTTTTTTAAATGGTTTTTGAAAATGGATTGATTATTTCAATATCTTGAAATTAATTCTTGTGATTGCAAATGAAATGTTATTAGTGAAATGTTTATATTTGAAATATTTTATGTGTTATGATGGTACTTGGACATTAGACGGGTGGTTACGTGATAAACCATATGACGGGTGGTGTCGTGAATACTAGGACGGGTGGTTACGTTATAACCTACAATGCATTGGGTATGGAAGTCGGTCATATGGTTATTCCATTTAGTGATATGTGTGGAAGTCGGCCGTATGGTTATTCCATTTAAGTATGTTTATGTCCCAAGTTACCTTTATAAGTTATGTGTTCTTTATATGGGTTTTATGGTAATATTTTGGTTATAAAAGGGTAAGTAATGATCTTTTATTCAATGAAGAGTATTTACTACTTCATAAATATGAAAAGTATTACTTATGTTAAAGTATTCATGGTTTACTTGTTATTTTGAAAAACTAACAGTTTTACTTCTTTGTGTATCCCTTACTAAGATTTTTATGCTCACCCCAAGTTTTTGAAATGTTTTTCACAGGACAAAATGTGGAATAGGGTCAAGGATGGGATCAAAAAAAATTCATGCTGTCTTAAACATGGAACTAGACATGACTCTTTTTTTCAAGAGTTCATGTTTTGTAAAAAAATGGATACTGGGAAGAAGTGTCTACTTTGTAATACTTTGAAATGTAATAGTTATGTCCTAACTCTCTAAAACTCTAAACCTGAAAATATCCTCAATGTGAACTATTCATTTAATTCAAGATTATTTAATGTTTTAAGGTTGGGTCCTTATAAAATCTATCAACAGGGCTGCAACTCAAGAGAAATCAGGTACAAATCTTCGATAATAGTCTGCGAGACCAAGGAAACTATGAACTTATGCCATGTTATTGGGTGATGCCCAAGAAACAACTGGTTTAACCTTCGACAGGTCTACTGCCACACCCTGCGAAGAAACCACATGCCCGAGGAAATGCACCACTCTTGTCCAGAACTTACACTAGGACAACTTTCCATAAATATGGTGGCGTCAAAGAACATGCAAGACAGTTCCAAGATGCCTGCCATGTTCTTCCTATGACTGAAAGTATATCAAGATATCATCGATGAACATGATGATGAACTGGTCCAGGAACTCATGAAACACGGAGTTCATAAGCCCCATGAATGTGGTTGGTGTGTTCGTAACACCAAATAACATGACTAAAAACTCGAAGTGCCTAGACTTACATCTGAAGGTAGTCTTTGGGATATCATCATCCTTCACCCTCAACTGGTGATATCCAAACCGCATAACTATCTTAGAAAAGTAACACAACTCTCTCAGTTGTTTAAAAAGATTGTCTATCCTTGGAAGATAGTAAAGGTTATTGATTGTCACATGATTCAACCTCTGGTAGTCTATACACAACCTCAAACTACCATCCGCCTTCTTGGCGAACAATACTGGAGCACCCCACGGTGACACACTAGGCCAGATAAAACTCTTCAGCATCATATCATCTATCTGAATCCTCAACTCCTGCAACTCATATGGTGTCATCCGATAAAGAGTCATCGAAATTGAAGAAGCATCAGGCTGCAATTCTATCCCAAACTCAATGTCATACTGAGAGGGTAGCGTCACAACCTCCTCAGGAAAAACATCCAAAAACTCCCCAATGACCTTGGGAACCTCTAACATCCTAGAGTTTATTGATTCCACTGACAACTCAACCAACAAGGAATGAAGGGACTCCACACGCCGACTTCCCACTAGACAACTCCACTCATTGAACAAAACCACACACTGACCATCCACATCCGAAAAAAAAGACTCTCCTCTGGAAGCAATTGATAACATCGTGTACAGAATACAACCATTCAATGCCAAGTATGACATTGTATGACTACATCTGTAGCAAGAAAATATACCCACGGGACTGATGCAACCTCATCATCAGTCTGCATCCCCTGACACACATCAAACAAGCTGGTCTAGCCTCTGAATGGCATATCCAAAATCAAGGTATGATAAGTCTCTCTACGTCTAGTCTGAGAGCATGGGCTAGAGTAGGTGTAATAAAGGAGTGTGAAGCTCCAGAATCAAACAATTCACAAACAAGAGTACTAAACAAACTGATCATGCCTATGATGATCTCTGTCCCCTCTGGACTACTGCCTCCACTATGTTCAACTGACCATGCATAGCTGCTCTACCTCTCTACCGACGACCACCTCTATGGCCACATTTGGGCCACAGTCCCTGAACACGAAGAACATCCTAAGGTTGGCCTCTACTTGCTCTATCTCCCCTCAGTGGAGCATAAACCTGCTGCCCCTGCTGCTGAAACGACCTCACTGGTAACTGTTATTGAGGCTGACGTTGAACCTATCTTCCTCGGACAAACTGAGCTCGAGCAGCCACTAGGAACCGGTCTTAAAGATGGACGCGAACGCCACAGAAGAAACACATTCTCCGCAACCCCACAGGAAAGGCATAGAAACCAAAATGTTGAAAGGGAAGTTGTTGAGGTCAACTCTTGGTTGGCCGAAACATTGAAGGTCATGGTGCTTGAGACCTACCACTGACAACTCTACCCCTCGAGGAACCCTCTTGGTTCCCTTCCTGCGACAAACCTTCTAGCGAGTGAATTCGCTCAATCACCTCTACCTTAGTTTTCACCTCCAGGTATGTTGGAAAATTAAAAGGAGTAACTGCATACCAGATAGAAGGACAAAGTGTCTCCTCAAGACACCTCACACGAGACTCCTCATCTAGTAAAAAATATGGTGCAAAACGAAGAAGATCCTTGTTCCTGATTCCCAACTCCTGCACTGACATACTCCCATTCCGAAGAGAAAGAAGCTTTTGTCTCTTCACTACCTTCATGGTTGATGAAAATAAATTTGCTCGGAACTCCTTCTGGAAGTCGACCAAAAAAACGTATGTCTCCTTCTGCTCTCCCAGATACAGCATCCACCACTGACGCGCAGCTCCTCGCATCTGACTGACTTTCAAAGGGACCCTACTCCATTGGGGCCCGGATCAAACTGAAAGTAATCTCTAGCTCCTCCAGCCAGCTCTCTCTCTCTTCATGTCTGAAACATTTTCCTCAGACTTCTCTAAAGTCTGCCACTGGAAAAAACACAACGTCCTCTACCACTAATCACCCTCCTCAACTGGATCAACCCTACAGCGATCATCTGGATCAGCTTGCTGAACCTCAACTACCTGATCCACACATGCACGATGAACAAGAGTCATAAATGAAAGGCAAACAAATAACTTCCTAATCCCGGTAGTATGGATTTTCATTATGATATATTTTAATTAACTTTAATCGATTTAATTCATTTCATCCTTTTTGAATTTCCCCAAAAAACCTAATTCAAACAAGAACACAAGTTATTGTGATGCATGTACCTCTCCTAGGTCTCTACCCTACAAGCAGTGTAGCCTCACTTGGTCATTCAGTAGGCTCATATTCCTTACATCAGATTATGGGGGGGGCTAAAATCTCATGTCCTAGTCAGTCTTTAACTAGCCATTGAATGAGGCTAATATTCATTGTTAATATATATAATATTCATGTTCTTTATTATTTATAAAAACCATTTTAGTGCATTTCACACTTTGAACATTATTTCATATTGTAATTGTAATTCCTTCTTAAAATGCACTATTACATGGTACATTTTTTAACATCATTTAAAGTACCCAATGATCTTGATTTTATTTTCATATTTTATTTTCAAGATTCTCATTACATTGGTAACAATTAATACTTTTAGAGTACTTGAAGATTCATGTTATAAAACCACCAAAGTTGGTCTTGAACAAACAACATTCTAGGAGAAGTGAAGTGGAAAATATCCCAATAAAACTACTGTAGAGGCCAATATCCAAGCCCAATAATTCTGAAAATTGAACTAAAGATAGAAGACATCATGGGGAACATTTAATTCAACAGTGGTCAAAGCTAATTAAGATTTTTGAATGGAGTTCCAGGCGGCCCAAGTTGAAGATAAAATTCTGGGCTAGATTTTGTGGCCCAGAAAAACGTCCCATCATTTCAATAATATCTCGCAAACTAAAATTCCATTTCGGATGAAATTTTACAGGTGGTTAGGAGACATCTGGAGCTCCATTTTCTTCTTATATGGACCACTCTAATTATGCCATCTAAATGGTCATTTAGATACGTATGTTCGTTGGATGAAAGTTAGATGTTACCTCGGGTCAAGAGTGGAAAAGTCTAAGTTCCACAAGCTTTCCACCACCCTAAGCCTACCATAATCAAGTGCGATGACTTTAACTATTGTAGGCTCGACCCAAGGCTCCCAAAATGACTATTTAAGGCAGTGGTGTTGGAGGATTTATGGATCTTTTGAGCTTTCTTTCATTGTAATGTTATGCTGCGATTTTGTTGTCTCAAGTTTGTCTTTCACATGTAAGTTGTTCAATTCACTTTAGTTTCTTAATAAAATTTCTTCTTCTCCTCTTATTCTGTTGTTCTTCATATCACTTTGATACTGTTGCTTCAAGTTGTGAATTTATTCACACCAATCCTTGTGAAATTATCACACAACGGTGGAGTGATCGTTATTTCATTGTTTTTTTTACTTCTCAATTTCCTCCCTCATGAGTCTACTTTCCACTTCCATTGAAACCATAGAATCAATGGAGGGATAACCCACTTATGGGTTGATCCAAGGGTGTAGCAAGTGGATGGATTGGATGTTTTTTATCACCCTATTAATTTATAATCACCTCTTTTAATTGATATTTTTATTTGATGATTTTGAAACTTCTTTATCCTTGTTGAATTTTAAGGCCACATACTTCAAGTGCTAATATGAACCTTTCCCTTAGAGTGATCCTAAATTTGATCCTCAAATTGTATAGGTGATTAGTATTATGGTTTTTTGGTATTAAACCAGTAAATGATGAAGTTTTTTGATCTTCTTGATTAAACCTATCTCAAATATAAGAAGTTGAAGTCGTTAAAAAAAAGAATTTCATCCAATCCACCCTCAACTGATAACCTAGGATCAACTCATTATTTTAATTTGAATTCACTTAAGTCTCTTAGAGTTCATTTAAAACCATCTAAAATCAACCCAATTTGGTCACTTCATAACCAAAAACAATCCATAGGATGTATGTGTCTATAGGTTACTTCTTAAGTCTCTGAGGATTTGACAAATCAAGCTACACTACTACAAATACGGCTTTTATTAGCGCTAAAAATGACCTTTAACAGTGCTAGAAAAGCGTTGTTAATGTCGTTGAAGATAAAGGGGGGTCCCCTTTATCAGCACTCCCAAAAGCGCTGATAAAGACCCCTTTTATCAGCGCTTTTTTTTAGTGCTGATAAAACTAAAAAAATTAAAAAAATACTGCCAATCTCGGTGGGGGGGGCTTTTTACAGCACTTGAGCCCCCCCTTTATCAGCGTTTTGTCGCTCCTTCAGCGCCCGCACACACCGCGTACACCCTTTATCAGCGCTAGCCCCTCTAAATCACCCCAGCGCACCTAAAGCCTTTTTCACTCCCCTATATTGATTTGTTCTCTTATTTATGATATATCTATTTATTTATATATATATTTAGATATATTTATTCATATATAAATATATATTTATATTAATATATATAGTTATATTAATATATATATATAGTTATATTAATATATATATTTATAGTTATATTAATATATATATTTATAGTTATATTAATATATATATAGTTATATTAATATATATATAGTTATATTAATATATAGTTATATAAATATTCATATATGGGTATTTTAAATAAAATGGATATTAGTTATTATTTAGATAAATCTAATATATTTTATATGTAAATATGTTTAATTATTTATTTAAAAAAGTAAATTTTTTGGTGTGAATATATAAAAAATATGTACATATAGTTATATATTTGATTATAAATAGAAGTGCATTATAAAAAACAATAAAATTTCAAAGACATAATATCAATATGAATGTAATACCTTGGAATGAATTTAGTCCCTGCCAAAAAATCCAATAATACCCCCTTAAACGAGGCTGAAAATCCACAAAATGTTAAAAAATCAGGGTACCCTGACTAAAAACTCAGTTTTGGAGGCCTTCTCGGCCTTTTTTGGCCTCGAAAAAACCTTGAACGGGGTTATCCCAATCAAATTAGAATAGACCTCATCGCAGAATTCGATTTGATATGTGGTAGAGTTCAAACGGACATCCGGATCAAAAGTTATGGCCGTTTGAAGTTTGAGTTGCGTTTTCAACATATTTTGGATCTTTTTTTAATTTTTTTAAATTTTTTTAGTCTTCAATTTCTTATTAAATGACTATTACTCTATAATAATTAGAAAATTATTAATTAAAAAAAATTAAAATTTTTTTATAAGCCATTTTCACTAAATATCTTGTATATTAAGTATATTAAGTGTAAATGTATATTTATAATTATCTAAAATATATTTAAAAATTATATATTATATTTATATCAATATAACTATATTGATATATTTATATATTAATATATTATTTTTAATTAAATTTTTTTTGAAGTCGATCCCTTTATCAGCACTAAGCGCTGATAAAGGAGGTACCTTTATCAGCGCTAAAAAAAGCGCTGATAAAGGGGTACTTTTATCAATGCTTTTTTTAGCGCTGATAAAGGGTACCTTTATCAGCACTTTTTTTAGCCCTGATAAAGGTACCCTCCCCCCCCCCTTATCAGTTCTTTTTCGTTAGCACTGATAAAGGGGTGGCGCTGGCCTTGCCCAGTTTTATGGTAGTGCTAAATTACAAGCGACCGCTTAAACCTAAAATCTTGGGTAAATTTGGGCGAGACCAAATTTTGGCGTCATTTCTGTGGACCCAAGTAAGTCATATCAACACCCATTCTATTCTCCCTCATTTCTTCTTTTCTCATCCAAATTCTCTTATCTTTTCCCTTTCTCTTTTTTTTCTTTCGGCGCATGTCCGCCTACACTCGTGACCAATCAAACCGTCTAGTTAGGGTGGATAGTCCTGGGGTTGGGGAGTCAAGTACACAAAGGGAACTCTTTCCATTAGATCCTAATCTTCCTAATACTCCAGAGTCAAGAATTGATCCCATTTCAATGGAAGGTCTTCAAAGAAACCAACTCATAAACCCTCATGGGAACCAAAATGGAAATCCAAATGAGCCAGCCCCAAACTTGGGGAATGAAGTCGATCAAACCATGAATGACTACCTCACACCTGCCTAGACCAATGCCCCCTCATGCATTAGACACAATTACCTAGGAGATTCCAACTACATCTTTAAACCCTATGTCCTAAACCACCTTCCCACATTCCATGGAATGCAGTCTGAGATGCACTACCTTCACGTTAAGGAGTTCAATGACATTATAGAAACCATGTGTCCCTCACATTAACTAGAATCAGCTAAGATGAAGCTATTTCATTTTTCTTTAAAGTATCGAGCTAAAAATTGGCTAAACAATTTGAGACCACCATCCATCAACTATTGGGACCAATTAAAAAGAGAATTCTACAAAAAATACTTTCTCCACCACAAAACAATTTCACTTAAAAAGACATCCAAATTTTTTTTGAAAAAGAGGGAGATTCATTTTATGAAACATGGGAAAGATTCAAAGACACACTCAACACGGTACCTCACCATGGATTTTCAATCACATAACAAGTTCAAATTTTCTATGAAGGGTTGGGTTCGGGGAACAAACAATTCATTGACATGATGTGTAATGGAACTTTCAAAAACAAATCCCCAAATGATGCTTACAAGTATCTAGAAAGACTTGCTGAACAAAATCAAACATGGGGAACATCACCTTACTATGAGAAGCCACCCAAATCTGGTGGAATTCACACACTTATGGAGGAGGAAAGCCTTAGGGTGAAACTTGTTGCACTCACTAGGAAGGTCGAGGAGATTGATCTTAGGAAGGTCCATGAAATTCAAACTATTAACCTTGTTTGCACAATTTGTGACAAACATGACCACAAGACTAAAAACTGCCCAACCATCCCTTCCATTAAAGATGTTCTTCTAGGAGGACCCCCAGCAGAGGTCAATGCCTTGAACTTTCATAAGCCATAGTACCAAAACACTTTCAATCCAAGGTACAATGACCATCTAGGATTCTGTTGGAAAGATAATCAACAACCTAACCAGACACAAGGACCAAACCCCTACCCTCCACAAAATTTTCAAAACCATAACCAGTTACAACCACAACCAGTCCAATACCAACATCCCATCTAGAAACTCATGCAACAACCAATCCAACAACCAAAGTATCCTCTTGGGATAAACCAATCAGCACAAGCCCCTACTCAATCTGTCCCTTCCAACCCTTAAGCAGTTGTGTAAACAAATGGAGAAAATGAACTCATAAGTCTCATCCCTTAAACATGAACTACAAACCATTAAAACTGGGAAGGCACCCATGCCTACTCAGGCGATTCCATCCTCAACTTTAAGGAGAGAATCCAGTTACACACAATTTTCTCATGAACAACTCAAATCAGTAACTATTTTAAGAAGTGGTAAATCCATTGAGAAACTTGAACAAGCCATTCCAGAACCATTAAAAGCTTCAACAATGCATGAAAATGATGAGAACTACCCATAGATTCTGAAAAACTCAATGAGAATGTTAAGAAACTACAACCTCACCAAATAATCAAACAAGCTCCTCTCTTTCCTCAATACATGAGAGGAAAAAGTAAACTAGAACTGAATGAAACTTTGAGGGAAATATTATCTCAGGTTAAGTTGAACATTCCACTTCTCGATGCAATACAAACCATTCCTGCCTACTCAAAGTACCTTAAGGACTTGTGCGCTTTTAAAATGAAAGTTTCACATAAAAACCAAGTCCTTTTGGCTGCTAGTGTGAGTACCACTATTCAAGGGACCATTCCTCCAATGTTGAAAGATCCAGGAAGTCCATACATCAATGTTGAGTTAGGAGATAACAAAGTTGTCAAAGCCCTTTGTGATATGGGAGCTAGTGTGAACCTCATTCCTTATGCCATGTATTGTCAGTTAGGGATCGAAGAACTCCAACCCACATCTGTCACTCTTTAACTTGTTGATCATAGTGTCTGAGTTCCTAAGGGGATCTTAAAGGATGTTTTGGTGAAAGTTGAAAATTTCATTTACCCAGCTGACTTCATTATTCTTGACAATCACCCAAGCTTAGGTCCTAGGGAGAAAACCCCGATCATCCCTGGTCGTCCCTTCCTTGCAACAATTAACTCTATTATCCGAGTCTGAAATGGGAATATGACCATCACCTTTGGAAACATGAGTCTAGACTTGAACATCTACAATGTGAACTCTCAAATTGGGGATGATAAAGAGATACATGAGATTAATTGGATTGGTAGTTTTGATAGTGAACTCAAGGAACATCAAGGGATCCTGAAGGATGTTTAAGTCAAGAAGAAATTGATTTTCATTGTTCACGTGAGGGAAATTTGTCTCCTTGGATTGAATCTCTTTCAGATAGCTCTATTGATGATTTTATAGAATCACTAATCAATGATACCATGGGTGAAATCAATAACATTGAGTCCATACCCATTCATGACACTGCTCTGGATAATTTAGTGGATGAAAATTATGTTCACAAGGAACCAATTCTGTTAAGAAATCTGGATAAAGAAATCGAGTTCAATACAAAGTCCCATCCTTCCTTAGAAAGTGATAACCAATCTGATCTCGAATTTAAGGTCCTACCTTCATCACTCAAGTATGAATTCTTAGGGGACAATCAAGCCTTTCATGTTGTCATTTCTTCCTCTCTTGAAGCCAATCAAGAGATGATGCTTCTGGATGTCCTAAGAAAGCATAAGAAAGCAATTGGATAGACCCTTTTTGATATTCTTGGGATTAGCCCACTCATTGGAACTCATGGGATTGTTCTTGAATCTAAGTCCAAACCATGTCGCCAACCTCAAAGGAGACTCAATCCAAATCTTATGGATGTGGTAAGGAAAGAACTTCTTAAGTTGTTGAAATCGGGTATCATCTACCCCATTGCTGAGAGTGAGTGGGTAAGTCCAACTCAAGTCGTCCCAAAGAAAGTTGGAATTACTGTGATCACCAATGAGGATGGTGACCTTCTCCCCACAAGGTTCAGTAGTGGATGGAAGGTCTGTATTGACTATAGGAATCTCAACTCTTGTACTAAGAAAGACCATTTCCCCTTGCCCTTTATTGAACAAGTCCTCGAGCGAGTGGCAGGTCATCAATTCTATTGCTTCCTAGATGGGTTCTCAGTGTATAATCAAATCGAGGTCTCCTTAGAGGATCAAGGGAAAATAACTTTCACTTGTCCATTCGGCACTTCTTCCTTCAAACGCATGCCCTTTGGGTTATGTAATGCCCCTAGTACCTTCCAGCGATGCATGATGGGAATCTTCTTGGACAAGGTAGGGGATTGTTTAGAGGTCTTCATGGATGACTTCTAAATCTTTGGGGATACTTTTGAGGGATGCCTTATGAATGTTGAAAGGGTTTTTTCAAGATGCGAGGATAATAATCTCATCCGAAATTGGGAAAAATGTCATTTCATAGTAAAGGAAGGACATGTTCTAGGCCATCTAGTATCTGGTAGAGGGATTGAAGTTGATAAAGCTAAGGTCGACATCATTCGTCACCTTCCCTCTCCTAAAACTGTTAAGGAAGTGAGGTCCTTCTTAGGACATGTAGGATTCTATAGAAGGTTCATTAGGAATTATAGATCTATTTCTCGACCACTTTGTGCTATTTTAGTGAAAGATGCTCCATTTTTATGGACAGAAAGCTGTGAGGAATCATTCTCTACACTCAAGTCAGCTCTTATCTCTCCACATATCATGCAAGCTCCAAATTGGAAACTTCCATTCGAACTCATGTGTGATGCGAGTGACTTCACTGTTGGAGCAGTATTAGGTCAACGGTGTGAGAAAACTCCATGTGTCATTGATTATGTAAGAAAATCCCTAAATGATGCACAAATCAACTACACCACCACTGAGAAAGAGTTATTTGATGTTGTCTTTGCTTTAGAGAAATTCAGGTCCTATCTCTTAGGATCACCCATCATTTTCTTCACTGACCATTTAGCCCTAAAATACCTTTTCCAAAACCAAGATGTCAAGGCTAGATTGATTAGGTGGGTCCTTCTTCTTCAAGAGTTTTATTTAACCATTAAGGATAAAAAGGGTGTTGAAAATGTTGTAGTTGATCACCTCTCTAGGATGTAATTAAAAGACAAATCACATCACCTATCTGTGTCTGATTCATTTCCTGATGAGAACCTCTATTCTGTGAGTGATTGCCCATGGTATGCTGACATAGCAAACCACTTGGTTACAGGTGACATTCTAAAATTTCTCAGGATCCAATATAAGAGGAAATTCCTTTCTGATGTCAAACACTATGTGTTTGATGATCCTTACCTCTTCAATTTCTGTCCTGATTAAATCATTAGGAGATGTGTTCATGATTTTAATCAAGAGTCCATTCTAAGATTCTGTCATATAGAGGCATGTGGATTCCACTTTTCCACAAAGAAAACCACTAAAAAGGTCCTCCAAATTGGTTTCTACCGGCCTAACCTCACTAAGGATTCCTACCAATTCTTCCAAAGTTGTCCTCAATGCCAGAAATTAGGATCCCTTACCAAAAGGAATCAAATTCCCCTCACTCTCATTCTTATCATTGAAATCTTTGATTTTTGGGGAATTGATTTAATGGGACCCTTCCCAAACACTAGGGGATACCTCTACATCCTCTTAGCTATTGATTATGTCTCAAAATGAGTTGAGGTCATTCCCACCAAGTCCAATGACCATCATGTTGTGATTCGATTTCTAAAAGAGCACATATTTTCTTGATTTGAAATTCCTAGGGCTATAATCAGTGATCGAGGAACTCATTTTTGCAATCACCCATTCTCTTCACTCATTTCTAAGTATGGTATTTCTCATAAATTTTCCACCGTATACCATCCTCAAACCAATGGTCAAGCTGAGCTAGCGAATAGGGAGATTAAGCAAGTTCTTGAAAAAAATGTCAATCCCTCTAGGAAAGATTAGTCCGAGAAACTCTTGGATGCCCTTTGGGCATATCATACAGCATTAAAAACCATCCTTGGAATGTCACCATATAGGTTGGTTTATGGAAAATCATTTCATTTACCTGTTGAAATTGAGCATAAGGCATTTTGGGCAATCAAAAAAAATGAATTTTGACATTTCTTTGGATAAAGCAAAGATAAAATTAGATCTTAACGAACTTGAGGAACTTAGGATGGAGGCTTATGGAAATTCAAGGATAAATAAAGTTAGAGTTCAAGCCTACCAATCCAGGAATATCAAAGACAATCATTTTGAACCGGGAAAATTCATGCTCTTGTATAGTTCAAAACTTCATTTACACCCGGGAAAGTTAAGGTCTAGATGGTCAAGTCCTTTCATAGTTCATCATGTGTACCCCCATGGGGAAATAGAGATTCAGGATCCCACAAGTGGTCACATTTTCAAGGTTAATGGTCATAGGTTAAAACCATTCATTGAATCATTCAATAAACAGGAAATATAGGTTGAGTTCACTGAGCCAACCTATGAACCAGGAAAAAATTGATAGATTTAAGATCTATGATGGACTAACGACGTTAAACAAAAGCGCTACACGGGAGGCAACCCATGGTTTTAATATTTCCAATCTTTTTGAATCATCTTTATTTTTCAAATAGGATTAATGAATCATTTTGATATTTAAAAAAAATAGATTGTTGACATGTTCTTCTATTATGAGTATGGATGGGTATGAAAGGGAAGCGTCATATTCATCTGTGTCACGTGGTGTGATCTTTGAGTAATACCTTATCCAGAAATTTAAAAAGAAGACAATGTATCATTAGTTCATTTTATTTTTATGCGTTTATAGGTTAAAATAAAAATACAAAAAAATAATTAAAAAAAATTAAAAGGATACATCGTAGGTCGTGGGGAAAACCTCGTCACAACCGGCAAAGCCACGGGGACTCGAACCCGGGACTGAAGGGAGACAGGGGTGCGTGCTTACCACTGACCTATGGCTTATAGTGCTCCTTATTCTATAATTTTTGTATATATATTTATATTTTAATTTTTTATTATATGAATAAATATATATATATATATATATATTGTTTTATTTTGTTTTTTTGTTTGTTTTTCCTTTTTCCACTAGGGAACTCTGCAAGTGACATGGATATCAAAGGACTGCATTGGAGTAGTAAGAATTACAACTTCAACCACCAGGTGACTTCATTCCATGATCCTCATATTGAAAATTCCTTTTAGAATTCATGTCATCTGCCTCTACCCCCTTCTCAATTTTATTTTCTTTAAACATTGAAGACAGTGTTATTCTAAGTTGGGGGGTGAAAAGAATGAAAAAATAATAATTAATTTTGTGTGCATAAAAAAGAAAATGTGTGGAAGGAAAATTTTCTTTAACCTTGAACATGATAATACACATTGCACACTTTGAAATTGAATATCAAATAATTTAGCATGCCCAGATTCTAATATTAATCCAAGTATAATTTCATGAACATAGATTTTGGAAAGTTTAGTTGTCTAATGTGAAATTTCATTGTTTATATTTTCATCCAAATAGAAAAAATAGATCACAACGCATGTCATTTGGATAGTGGGGTATTAGTTTGAGTTCATGGAGTCCCCAAAATAAATAGCATAGGCTTGGCGATCATTTTAGTTTTAATATGAGTATTCAATAAAAAAATAAAAAAATAACAATAAATTTGCCAGTAGAGCAGTTATATGACCTAATGTGTGGCTTTCGGCACTTGGGGATCGTGACTCCATAGTTTTCTGGCCTAGAGTTAGTAATTTTATCTCTATTTGTAGAAATTTGACTTTGTTTTTGACTGAGTTAACTCGAGATGATGCCTAAGTATGTGAGCTTCACTTGGTGCCCTAAGGTCTTTAAGCCTGGGAGTCATCGGAAAAATCTCGCTACATAGGTTGACTCTTTTGAGTGCAATTTCAATTATCATGGCAATATTGCAAAAAAAATGAATACTCGTCTTAATATTGAAATTCGAGTCAACCTAGCGCTTCAATCATTTCCCCCTTGAATAAAGATGAACCTCCATGTCTATTGTGATACATAACACATCATCATGCTTAATTGATATTGGATGAAATATGACGATAAATTTAAAAAAAGGAATGGGCTTGGGATTTGGATCTTCTTATGAAACTATATTTTATCAAAAGGTTTTGAGGGGTTTCATAGTTGTTTGATATAAGGATTTTTGGCGATCATTGTATATTAAAATATTTTTGGAAAAGAAAATTCGAATTTCACATTTTTGAGATATATTTTGCTCGGGAGTAGCAAAACTCAAGTTGGGGGTATGATTAGCCACTGAATGAGGCTAATATTCATTGTTAATATATATAATATTCATGTGCTTTATTATTTATAAACACCATTTTAATGCATTTTACACTTCAAACGTTATTTCATATTATAATTGTAATTCCTTCTTAAAATGTACTATAACATCATTTAAAGTACCCAATGATCTTGATTTTATTTTCATATTTAATTTTCTGGTTTCTCATTACATTGGTAACAATTCATACTTTTGTAGTACTTGAAGATTTATATTGGAAGACTACCAAAGTTAGCCTTGAACAAACAACATTCTGGGTGAAGTGAACTGGACAAAAGCCCAATAAAATTACTGTAGTGACCAATATCCAAACCCAATAATTCTGAAAATTGAACTAAAGATATAAGAAATCATGGAAAACATTTCATTAAACAATGGCCAAAGATAATTATGATGTTTGAATGGAGTTTCAGGCGGCCCAAGTTGGAGATAAAATTCTGGGATAGATTATGCGGCCCAGAAAAACAGCCCACCATTTCAATAATATCTCACAAACCAAATTTCGATTTGGGATGAAATTTCATAGCAGGTTAGGAGACATCCGGAGCTCCATTTTCTTCTTCTATAGCCCACTCTAATTCGGTCATCTAGAAGGTCATTTAGATGCCACTGTTCGATGGATGAAAGTTGGCTGCCACCTCGGGTAAAGAGTGGAAAAGTCTAAGTTCCACAAGCTTTCCACCACACTAAGTCTACCATACTCAAGTGGGATGACTTTAACTATTGGAGGCTCGACCCAAGGCTCCCAAAATGACTATTTAAGGTAGTGGTGTTGGAATATTTATGGATCTTTTGAGCTTTCTTTCATTGTAATGTTATGCTACGATTTTGTTGTCTCAAGTTTTTCTTTCACATGTAAGTTGTTCAATTCACTTTAGTTTTTTAATAAAAGTTCTTCTTCTCCTCTTATTCTGTTTTTCTTCATATCACTTTGATACCGTTGGTTCAAGGTGTGAATTTATTCACACCAGACCTTGTGAAATTATCACACAACGGTGGAGAGATCGTTATTTCATTATTTTTTTACTTCTTCATTTCCTCCCTCATTAGTCTACTTTCTACTTCCATTGAAACCATAGAATCAATGGAGGGATAACCCACTTATGGGTTGATCTAAGAAAGTATCAAGGGTCTGGATTGGATGTTATTTATCACCCCATTAATTTCTAATCACCTCTTTTAATTGAGATTTTTATTTGATGATTTTGAAACTTCTTCGTCCTTGTTGAATTTTAAGGCCACATACTTCAAGTGCTAATATGAACCTTTACCTTGCAGTGCTCCTAAATTTGATCCTCCAAGTGTATAGGTGAATAGTATTATGGTTTGTTGGTATTAAACCAATAAGTGATGAATTTGTTTGATCTTCTTGAATAAACCTATCTCGAATATAAGAAGTTGAAACCGTTAAAAAAAGAATTTCATCCAATCCACCCAAGTGATAACCTAGGATCAACTCATTATTTTAATTTGAATTCACTTAAGTCTCTTAGGGTTCATTTAAAACCATCTAAAATCAACCCAATTTGGCCACTTCATATCCAAAAACAATCCATAGGATGTACGTGTCTGTAGGTTACTTCTTAGGTCTCTGAGGATTCGACAACCCAAGCTAAACTACAAGTGACCGCTTAAACCTAAAATCTTGAGTAAATTTGGGTGAGACCAGTCTTCCTTGGCCTATGTCACTCGCTAAGATCATCTGACACTGTTGCTCTACCAACTCATGCAATCCTCACTATGTCTACCTCCAAAATTCATCATATCTCTCAACCATCACATCTTATACCACTCTGTCACGACCCTCACCCTCCAAAGATACCGCAATGAAGACAGAAAGATAATGACCCCCGAATCCCGCCTCTAGTAGGCCCCAGGTTGACGACTAGCATCTAGGGTATAAAAATCTCATATATGGGAGACATTTCCCTCTATAATATAAATAAGATCAGGAGATAATATGGATCATCCACAAACAACCCCAAAACACAATATAAAAAGAAATTCAAAAAACATCTCACATGCGTGTATAAATAGAACTAATAAAGATACAAGTCTCTCAAGTCAATGTCCAAAAGTAAAGCTAAAGCAGCAACACATCAACTGTAAGGTATCTGATCTAGTAAGGTCCAGGACAATCCAAGAAATCCTCCCGAAAACCTAAAAATAGTTTAATATATGTAGGGTGAGCATACAAGTATACTCAGTAAAAAAACCGAAGTCTATCATGCACATGTGAAAAAAGCATACTAATGCACCTATGAGAAAACATTAGAACCAAACAGAACCTAAACAGACATACTAACCATTCCAACCTCATCAATGCATGCTCACCAAATAACACAAGCAAGGTAATATAATATAAAGCACATCGATGATAGAGTACTCTGTACCAATTTCCCACTAATTAGCTGCTCTCACACCCCAACGGCAAACATCATAGCGCTTCCACCTCTTTCGAATATACCACATCACATCTCACACGCACACACTTGGGCCACGTACCACATTACATCCTGCACGTATGCACATGGGCCTCACATCACATCTCACCCGCACACAGATGGGTCTCACAACACATCACACTCGCACACACCTAGATCACACATCACATCACATCTCATTACATCACATCACATCTCATCCTGAAGACACCTGAGAAAGCACATCACAACTCATCCCAAAGACACATGGGAAACCACATCACAACTCATCCCGGAGACACCTGGGACACCACATCACAACTTGCCCAAAGAAGCTTGGGTCATTATTGCCTGGAAGAGGGGGTAGGGAAGAGCGGGTGGCCGGTCATCCATCCTCCCACTGGGATGTTGGGAAAGACACCCCATGTGTGACTATGTAGGTATTCGACACATAGTGATCAACGTGGGTGGCGTGCGTATAGAAATCACAGAGAAAATAGAAGTATATATATAGTATTAAACACTCAAGCCCAACATATTGGTTCTCAAACAAACTAACCATCTCACAACACCGTCACATTTGTTGCCACCTCTAAATGCATAACATCCAACAGAAACCCACAAACCTCATTTCACATTTCCAACCAATTTCATTTAATCACCTCATTCATTAAATTTTTCATCGACAAATTTTCATCACATTAACCAAACCAACTCATGTCATTTCAAACATTATTAAACATTCATTTATTCAATAACTACTCTGGCATCTAGAAGAAAGCAACCATATATCACAAGCAACCAGTCATCCCCAACAATCTCACTTTGCCGCCCCAAAAGCACGACCAAACAACCACCATGTAATGATCTGCGTTTTGAACCGAGCTAAAATACAAAGGTTTTTGAACTTTTTCAATTGTTGAATGAGTCGTTTTTTAAACCGAGCTTCGAAATTTAATTCCGAGAGTTGGATCGCTCCTAAGTGATGTTTTTGGACATGGGCGAAGCACTTTAAGTTTCCCATGGTGGCTCGAGAAGTTTCAGTAGTGCCGGACCCGAAAGACATTAAGTTTTAAAGGAAAGAAGAAGGTGCACGGTCTGTTAAACTGTGCGGCCCATTGCAGGAAACCGTGCGGCCTTTTTTTAGGGGGCAGAGGCGTTTTGTAAGGGTTGGCATAATTTCCAAAACTGTGCGCCTAACCCATGCAAGGGGAGTTTTTTAAATAGGGAGTACCGCACGGTTGGCGCACGGTTTGTCAAACCATGTGACCGGGTCTAAACAATTAAATTGATTTAAAATAAAAAAATCATCACTCCCTACCCCCTCTCTTCTTGACCCGCAACACGCATCACCCCCAAAGGGGTTCCCCCTTCAATGCATGAACCTCCTCTCTGGCTCCGATTCCTCACGGATTTCCATCGGATCTTGGTCTAAAACCCCATGGTAGGTCTCTCTCCCTCCTGCTCAAGCTTCGTTTCAGTCAATTTCAGCTTCTCCTTCACCCTATGGTGTTCATCCGAACCTAGGGTTAGGTGTTACCCCGATTCTTTTTGGCCAATTGTAGCTTCTCCTTCGCCCTATGGTGTTTGGTCGAACCTAGGGTTAGGTGTAACCTGGTTATTTTGTGTTTCTTCCTTCAATAGGGTGTGCAAGAAAACTCTCGGGTCTTGTTCTTTCTTGTTCTGAAAACCGTCGCCGAAGGCGAAGCAGATCGGGTGGTTTCGATCCTTCGGCATCGTTTTGGGGTAAGGTTTATGTTTGTTGTTTGGTTTTTTACCTATTAAATTAGGGTCTTTATGTGTTTTAAGGTTTGTAGTAATCATCTTGTAGTGCGTTGGTCGATGCCTTGTGTTTTCGAGTTGCCAAGTTAAGGGCAACTCGTCTGTGTGTGCATAGGTAAGTAAATATATATGTCTCTCTCTCTCTCTATGTGTGTGTGTGTGTGTGTGTTCCCCTGTTACGTGTATAATCATCCATGGCAATGATTACACACATATGGGGCTAGGTGTGCCCATGTATATATATGAAAATGCATACGTAGGTGAGTGGAGACTCGTATATGCGTATAAGCATACCTGTAAGGATCCCCTTGCACATGTTTATGGGCCATGCAGATGTGTGCGTAAGGCCTAGGTGTCCTTGCATGTATGCGAAGGCGCGTATGCCCAGTGGGGGAGCAACAACTTTTAGTTAGAAAGCGCCAAGAGCCGAAGTGGGCGGATTGGTTCCACTTTGAGGTAGGGTCCCTCTTCCATTCCCTTCAACATTCTTAATGCATTAATTAGTAATTATCACACTGCCTTTAGTTTCTAAATAAAACAGTATCATTAGACTTTTAGGCTTACCTGCTTAAAAAGTCTTGGTCTCTCTTTATGCCATGTGTATGAATCATCCATGTCAAGGCAAGGTGAATGATTTGACTTGTTTAGGGAGACCACATGTGATAGGATGCCTTCCCTTTTAGTAATCTAAACGAGATGAACATGTTAGGATGGCTTAAGTGAGATGATGACATCCATTAATTAGAATGGCTAGTCCTTAAACCAATTTTTCATGTTTAGGAAAATTGATCATAAAGACCTTGATTAGGATGACTTATACCAAATGGGATGTTTTCCTTTAAAATGTATTAAATGGTTAAACTTGAAATGAAATGGATTATGGTGGTAAGACCATGCCTTGGGTTAATGTAGTAAGCATGGCCTAAGATAGTGAAATGAATCTAGTGAACTTGACATATCTAGGGGGTTTGACCATACCCATTCTTTATGATCGCAAATCACCATAAGTCAATTGAAATGTTTAAAGGGAATTTGAAATGGCTTGTGACATGTGTGAGAGGCTTTGCCTCATGCTTGGTGATGAGTATGTAACCATGACTTTATAAATAGTTAAGATGTTATGTCGTAAGTACACTTGGGACGAATGAACATGATCTATATGTTAATGTTATAATTGAGATACTTAAGAGGAGTTATCTTAAGTGTAAATGTGGACGTGTTTGCTTATGTGTATATCGTATGGCTATTTTGAAATGCATACGAGGTAATTACATAAGCATTATATTATAACCATGCCTATATTAAAAGTGTGCACATACTGAGGCCACTTATTGATCTATTGTAAACGATAATGGACGGGAAGCATTCTTACCCTGTATCATTATCTTGCATGTGGGTAGGAAGAATTCTACCTTGTGTCAGTATCTTACATGTGGGCGGTAAGCATTCTTACCTCGTTACATTATCTTACGTGTGGGCGGGAAGCATTCTTACCCTGTGTCATTATCTTACATGTGGGTGGGAGGCATTCTTACCCTGTGCCCATTATCTTACATGTGGGCGGGAAGCATTCTTACCTTGTGTCATTATCTTACATGTGGGTGTGGGCGGGAGGCATTCTTACCCTGTGCCACTATTTCATATGGGGTAATCATAAGTAACATGGGGTAAGCATGCCTCCCACCCATATGAAATAGTGGCACAGTGTAAGAATGCCTCCCACCTACACCCACATGTAAGATAATGACACATGGTAAGAATGCTTCCCGCCAACATGTAAGATAATGGGCATAGGGTAAGAATGTCTCCCGCCCACATGTAAGATAATGACATAGGGTAAGAATGCTTCCCGCCCACATGTAAGATAATGGCACGAGGTAAGAATGCTTCCCGCCCACATGTAAGATAATGACACAAGGTAGAATTCTTCCTACTCACATGTAAGATAATGGCACGAGGTAAGAATGATTCTCATCCATTATCGTTTACAATAGATCAATAAGTGGCCTCAGCATGTGCACACTTTTAATATAGGAATGGTTATAATATAAGGCTTATGTCATTACCTCATATGCATTTCAAAATAGTCGTACAATATACACATAAGCAAACACATCCACATTTACACTTAAGATAACTCCTCTTAAGTATCTCAATTATAACATTAACATATAGATCATGTTCATTCATCCCAAGTGTACTTAAGGCATAACATCTTAAATATTTATAAAGTCATGGTTACATACTAATCACCAAGCATGAGGCAAAGCCTCTCACACATGTCACAGTCCATTTCAAATTCCCTTTAAACATTTCAATTGACTTATGGTGATTTGCGATCATAAAGAAGGGGTATGGTCTAAACCCCCCTAGATATGTCAAGTTCACTAGATTCATTTCACTGTCTTAGGTCGTGCTTACTACATTAACCCAAGGCGTGGTCTTAGCACCCTAATCCATTTCATTTCAAGTTTAACCATTTAATACATTTCAAAGGAAAGCATCCCATTTGGTATAAGTCATCCTAATCGAGGTCTTTATGCTCAATTTTCCTAAACATGAAAAATTCATTCAAGGCCTAGCCATTCTAATTAATGGATTTCATCATCTCACTTAAGCCATCCGAACATGTCCAGCTCGTTTAGATTACTAAAAGGGAAGGCATCTTATCACATGTGGTCTCCGTAAACAAGTCAAGCCATTCACCTTGCCTTAACATGGAAGATTCATACACATGGCATAAAGAGAGACCACGACTTTTTAAGAAGGTAAGCCTAAAAGTCTAATGATACTATATTATTTAGAAACTAAAGGCAGTGCGATAATTACTAATTAATGAATTAAGAATGTTGAAGGGCATGGAAGAGGGACTCTACCTCAAAGTGGAACCAAGCCGCCCACTTCGGTTCTTGGTGCTTTCTAACTAAAAGTTGTTGCTACCCCACTGGGCATGTGCGCCTTCACATACATGCAAGGACACCTAGGCCATATGCATACATCTACATGGCCCATAAACATGTGCAAGGGGGTCCTTACAGGTATGCTTATACGCATATACCAATCTCCACTCACCTGCGTATGCATTTTCATATATATACATGGGAACACCTAGCCCCATATGTGTGTAATCATTACCATGGATGATTATACACGTAACAGGGGAACACACACACACACACACAGACATATATATTTACTTACCTATGCAGACGCAGGCGAGTTGCCCTTAACTTGGTGACTCGAAAACACAAGGCATCGACCAACACACTACAAGATGATTACTACGAACCTTAAAAGACATAAAGATCCTAATTTAACACGTACAAAACCAAACAACAAACATAAACCTTACCTTGAAACGATGCCGAAGGACCGAAACCACCCGATCCACTTCGCCTTCGGTGACGTTTGTCGAAACAAGCAAGAATAAGACTCGAGAGCCTGCTTGCACACCCTATCGAATGAAGAAACACAAAAGAACTGGGTTACACCTAACCCTAGGTTCGTCCAAACATCATAGGGCGAAGGAGAAGCTATAATTGGGCAAAAAGAATCGGGTTACACCTAACCCTAGGTTCGGCCGAACACTATAGGGTAAAGGAGAAGCTGAAATTGGCTGAAACGAAGCATGAGCAGGAGGGAGAGAAACCTACCATGGAGTTTTGGACCAAGATCCAACGGAAATCCATGAGGAATCAGAGCTAGAGAGGAGGGTCGTGTGTCGAAGGGGGAACCCCTTTGGGGGTGCTGCGTGTTGCGGGTCAAGAAGAGAGGGGGTGAGGGAGTGATGTTTTTTTTTGTTTTTTTGTTTTAAATCAATTTAATTGTTTAAAAAGACCCGATCGCACGGTTTAACCAGCACGGTTTAACAAACTGTGTGTCAACCGTGCGATACCCCCTGTTTAAGAAACTCCTCTCGCATGGGTTAGGCGCACAGTTTGGGAAATTGTGCCAACCCTTAAAAAATGCCTATGCCCCCTAAAAAAAGCCCGCATGGTTTCCTGCAATGGGCCGCACGGTTTAGCAGACCATGCACTTTCTTCTTTCCATTAAAACTTGATGTCTTTCGGGTCCGGCACTCCCGAAACTTCTCGATCCACCATGGGAAACTTAACGGGCTTCGGCCATGTCCAAAAACATCACTTAGGAGTGATCCAACTCTCAGAATTAAATTCCAAAGCTCAGTTTAAAAAATGACACATTCAGCAATTGAAAAAGTTCAAAAACCTTTGTATTTTAACCCATTTCAAAACGTGGATCATTACATGGTGGTTGTTTGGTCGTGCTTTTGGGGTGGCGAGGTGATAGTTTGTGGGTCGTGCTTTTGGGGCGGCAAAGTGAGATTGTTGGGGATGACTGGTTGCTTGTGATATATGGTTGCTTTCTGCTAGATGCCCAAGTAGTGATTGAATAAATGAATGTTTAATAATGTTTGAAATGACATGCGTTGGTTTGGTTAATGAGATGAAAATTTGTCGATGGAAAATTTAATGAATGAGGTGACTAAATGAAATTGGTTGGAAATGTGAAATGAGGTGGGTTGTTGTTGGATGTTATGCATTTAGAGGTGGCAACAAATGTGACGGTGTTGTGAGTTGGTTAGTTTGTTTGAGAACCAATATGTTGGGCTTGAGTGTTTAATACTATATATATAATTCTATTTTCTCTGTGATTTCTATACGCACGCCACCCACATTGAGAACTATGTGTCGAATAGCTGCATAGTCACGCATGGGGTGTCTTTCCCAACATCCCAGTGGGAGGATGGATGATTGGCCACCCGCTCTTCCCTGCCCCCTCTTCCAGGCGATAATGACCCAAGCTTCTTTGGGCAAGTTGTGATGTGGTGTCCCAAGTGTCTCTGGGATGAGTTGTGATGTGGTTTCTCATGTGTCTTCGGGATGAGTTGTGATGTACTTTCTCAGGTGTCTTCAGGATGAGATGTGATGACATGTAATGAGATGTGATGTGATGTGTGGTTCAGGTGTGCGTGGGCGTGATGTGTTGTGAGACCGAGGTGTGTGCGGGTGATATGTGATATGAGGCCCATGTGGGTGCGTGCAGGATGTGATGTGGTACGTGGCCCAGGTGTGTGCGCGCGAGATGTGATGTGGTATATTCGGAAGAGGTGGAAGCGTTGGGATGTTTTCCGTTGGGGTGTGAGAGCGGCTGATTAGTGGGAAATTGGTACAGACTACTCTATCATCGATGTGCTTTATATTATATTACATTGCTTGCGTTATTTGGTGAGCATGTCTTGATGAGGTTATAATTGTTAGTATGTCTGTTTAGGTGCTGTTTGGTTCTACAGTTTTCTCATAGGTGCATTAGTATGCTTCTTTCACATGTGCATGATAGACTTTGGTTTTCTTACTGAGTATACTTGTATGCTCACCCTACATATATAAAACTGTTTTTAGGTTTCTGAGAGGATTTCTTAGACCGTGTTGGACCTTACTAGCTCAGATACTTTACAGTTGATGTGTCGCTGCTTTAGCTTTACTTTTGGGCATTTACTTGAGAGACTTGTATATGTATTAGTTCTATTTATACATGCATGTGAGATGTTTTTTAGCTTTCATTTTATATTGTGTTTTGGCGTTTTTTGTGAACGATCCATCTTATCTCCTGATCCTATTTATATTATAGAGGGTAATGTCTCCCATATATGAGATTTTCATACCCTTGATGCTAGTTGTCAACCCGGGGCCTACTAGACGCGGGATTCGGGGGTCATTATCTCTCTCCCTTCATTGCGGTATCTTTGGAGGGTGGAGGTCGTGACAGAGTGGTATCAGATGTGATGGTTGAGAGATATGGTGAAGTTTGGAGTTAGACACAGTGAGGATTGAATGAGTTGGTAGAGCAACAATGTCAGATGATCTTAGTGAGTGACATAGGCCAAGGAAGACTAGTGTCACCCAAATTTACTCAAGATTTTAGGTTTAAGCAGTCGCTTATAGTTTATTTTGGGTTGTCGAATCCTCGGAGACCTAAGAAGTAACCTACAGACACGTACATCCTATGGATTGTTTTTGGCTATGAAGTGACCAACTTGGGTTGATTTTAGATGGTTTTAAATGAATGTTAAGAGATTTAAGTGAATTCAAATTAAAAAAAATGAGTTGATCCAAGATTATCACTTGGGTGGATTGGATGAAAAAAAAATTAACGGTTTCAACTTCTTATATTCGAGATAGGTTTATTCAAGAAGATTAAACAACTTCATCACTTATTGGTTTAATACCAACAAACCATAATAATAATCACTTATATACTTGGAGGATCAAATTTAGAAGCATTCCAAGGTAAAGGTTTGTATTAGCACTTGAAGTATGTGGCCTTAAAATTCAACAAGGATGAAGAAGTTTCAAAATCATCAAATAAAAATCTCAATTAAAAGAGGTGATTAGAAATAATGGGGTGATAAATAACATCCAATTCAACCTCTTGATACTCCCTTGGATCAACCCATAAGTGGGTTATCCCTCCATTGATTCTATGGTTTCAATGGAAGCGGAAAGTATACTCATGAGGGAGGAAATGGAGAAGTAAATAAAAACAATGAAATAACGATCACTCCACCGTTGTGTGATAATTTCACAAGGTCTGGTGTGAATAAATTCACACCTTGAACCAACGGTATCAAAGTGATATGAAGAACAACAGAATAAGAGGAGAAGAACTTTTATTAAGAAACTAAAGTGAATTGAACAACTTACATGTGAAAGAAAAACATGAGACAACAAAATCGCAGCATAACATTACAATGAAAGAAAGCTCAAAAGATCCATAAATATTCCAACACCACTACCTTAAATAGTCATTTTGGGAGTCTTAGGTCGAGCCTCCAATGGTTAAAGTCATCTCACTTGAGTATGGTAGGCTTAGTGTGGTGGAAAGCTTGTGAAACTTAGACTTTTTCACTCTTGACCCGAGGTGGCAGCCAGCTTTCATCCATCGAACATACACATCTAAATGACCTTCTAGATGACCGAATTAGAGTGGGCCATAGAAGAAGAAAATGGAGTTACAGATGTCTCTTAACCGCCTGTGAAATTGCAGCCCAAATGGAATTTTGGTTTGCGAGATATTATTGAAATGGTGGGCTGTTTTTCTAGGCCGCAGAATCTGGCCCAGAATTTTATCTCCAACTTGGGCCGCCTGAAACTCCATTCAAACATCATAATTAGCTGTGGCCATTGTTGAATGAAATGTTCCACATGATATCTTCTATCTTCAATTCAATTTTCAGAATTATTGGGCGTGGATATTGGCCACTACAGTAATTTTATTGGGATGTTGTCCAGTTCACTTCACCTGGAATGTTGTTTGTTCAAGACCAACTTTGGTGGTCTTCCAATATGAATCTTAAAGTACTACAAAAGTATGAATTGTTACCAATGTAATTAGAAATCTGAAAATTAAATATGAAAATAAAATCAAGATCATTGGGTACTTTAAATGATGTTAAAAAATATACTATGTAATAGTGCATTTTAAGAAGGAATTACAATTATAATATGAAATAATGTTCGAAGTGTAAAATGCACTAAAATGGTGTTTATAAATAATAAAACACATGAATATTATATATATTAGCAATGAATATTATACCGACTTTGAAACCCGGCAACGAGCCGAAGATGGTATAGTCGTCAGGTGTCCCTTAGGAACCTGGATGGGTATTTACTTATGCAGTTCGGTTTGTTAAAATTCCATTATACCAGCTCTCAGCATAATTTATATTACACTGGATTGGGCTTAACATCGTGGGTGTCGGCCTACTGAGATTTCATCTCATACCCTACTCGGGTACCCTTGGTACCCGAGTAGACCTTATATTTGCAGGACCTAGGTTGATTGTTGTGTTACCTGTACCTGAGGAGTTAGGAGCAAAGGATCGAGCCGGAGCTTGGGATGCTCATGCAGATCGCCCCCGGGCTTTGTTGTCTTTTCCTTATTTTGTACTGTACTGAAAAGCATGTTGTGTTGTTTACTGTTTCCCCTCATGTATCATTACCATGCCATGAATTCATCAGTTATATGAGAATATGTCTTTCGTTGTCTTTCATTTGCCTACTGTTTCTGCTATTGCCTGCTATTTATATTCTGTCATCGTTGTGCATCTCTAATAAAAGGATATAGTCTCCCCACTATCACCTCCTAAGACTCTCACTGTTAGTCGGCATCCTCTGGTGTACAGGGAGACACGCTTGAGGCCATGTGACCCACCAGTCCAGCTAACAGTTTGATGGTAAGTCGGGTTGGGACGTTACAAAGTGGTATAAGAGTCTGTTTCATTTCCTTTGTCTTACTATTTTGGGTTCGTATACAGGAGATTAGAAATGTGTCGGCACTTTGTTAATAGTCATTTTTGGAACTGATCACCCCACGTACGATAAATGACCATGTAACCAGGGTTGGGTTTGTTGTTCATGATGTTTGCTATTGCAATTGATATGATTTCACCTGAAGTGGCTATTGTATTTCCCCTGCTTAAGATTTATGGCATTTATGGAATTTTACCCTCGGCATGATATGGCAAAGAGTTGCATTGCATGCATCATACTAGGCACGTAGAAAATTCACATGTCATGCATAATGTCATGCCATATAGTTGTAATATAGTTTATCATGCTGACTGTTTGGCCTACTTGCTGATATGTCATGTTATGTGTTATAACATGCTCACGTGTTAGTTGCCTGTTATGTCATTCTTTTACCTTGTTTAGCATGTCTTCTGTGTTTACTACTTATGATGGCATGTTTTGCCTTGTTATATACGGGTTGTGAATGAACGGGGCCAGTTTTCGATTATAAGGTATATGGGTTCCATATAACCGGGAAAGGGTGACCGTATATTCAAACCATTTTGAGCATAAAATAAATACATTTTAAGGTTGTCAATAAAATGTGAAGGCCTCTAAAGTATAAATGCAAAGGTAAATTGATTTTTGATTAAAGGGAAGCCAAATGCTAAATTACGAAGTGTATGGGCACTTCACAGGTTGGTAGATGGCCACCCCTCTGACTGAACCGTTATATATATGAGCATGTTGTATTATGAATTGGGTTTGGTTTCAATTAAAGGGATCCAATTTTTAATCCATGAAGTGTATGGGCGCTTCATGAATTGGGAAATGGCAGCCCTTATTAAATGCAATGGAATGGTGTTTTGTGAAATGACTAAATCCAAAGTGTTGTTCAGTTTTGATATGAAGTGAATTGGCTTAATGGGACCCTTGTAGGTTGCCTTGACAATTAAAAGGGATTTATTACGACAAATTGTTTGGAAATGAAAGTATGTCAACAACTGTTAAATGTTTAAAAAGGAAGTTCGATGTAGCTTGCCTATGTTGCCCTTGGGGCGTTAGCTGAATCAAGTGCCTTGTGTTCTGTTTTAAATGGTATTTGATGCTTTCAAATGAATTTTTTTAATGATTGTAGATGAAATGTGAATAAATGCAAAGGGCTTGGAAATGGAACCTTTAGTGGTGTGTTGAGGCCCTCGTGAAATGGTAGTTGAGTTTTCCTTGAGTTTCATTAGAACGAAACAGTAGGTGTTTTCCGTAGGCGTTGTTTGTTTAGCAATGACTTAAATGTTTGGTTCTTGAGCCGGTGACTTCTGTTGGCGTGACCAAATGCTTAGGTCGACGCTTGTTCTTCGTAAGGAGCTAGCTCGTGGTAGGTAGCACCCTTATAACTTGATTGCTTTGATAGGACTGTTTGTTTTCTAACGTTTGGTGTCGTTCGGGTGTTGTTGTCCCTTATAGGACTTTCAGTTTCCAGTGAAACCCTTCTTCAGACGGGTGATCATGCTTTCCTAGACCGTGTTACGGGCTTGAGCGTCGGGTAATGCTTGTTTTCAACAGGTTAGACGTGTCTAGGGCATGGTTGGCTGCTTCATATCATTTGACCTTTTATTTACCTTGGTAGTGGATGACTTGGCAAGTCGTTGTCCAAGTGAAAGGTCGTATGAGGCAATACGAAATTCAGTTAGATCTCTTATGGTGTTGAGTACAGTCTTGGGTCATCTCCGTGGTAGAGTGACCTGGTGTAGGATCAGTTTCATCCCAATGCTCGGGATCAGTTTCTAAAGACCCAGGTGTTTTGATACACCGGTCATTCTAGTTTTGGTTTCAGCTGGGCCTTGATATTCTTTTTACGCTTGACGTTGGGATGGTAGCTCGGAGGAGCATCACATGTTCGTTTGTGTTGTTTTGTGTCGGTGTTTGCTCAACAACATGACATTCTTATGTTTGGTTATGTATGCAACCCCTAATAAACAATGTTGGCTTTGGATGAGCTTTGGTGGTAAAGTTTGAATAGTCACAAAATGTTCTCGAGTGGAAAAAGGCATTGTGATCGGTTTGAATGGCATTTTGTCGACAGGTGAAGCCGAGTCCCTTCCCAATAGTCGACCAGTTGTGGCTCGACCTTTCTCCTTCCCAGTGTTTGGGTATGTTTGACTGGAATCCGTCAAAATCCTCTTAGTGTATTATGCTAGGTGATGAGCATGTCCTCTATCTTGTCTTCATCCTAGATGCACTAAGAGAGTGTTGGTCTTACGTCGCGCTAACGCTTTAAAGTCGTTGGGCTTGTTTGGGTGGTTATCTTTCGGTGATGCACGCTGGTTGTGTGGTATCCTTCATGGTTTGAACTTAGAGATGTTATTGGAAGTTGGGTATAAGCTTTGATGAGCGTGTTTGTGCTAAAAGCGAGCTACCTTGGGAGAAGGCATCGTAGTTCATCTTTTAAAATGCTGTCTAAGTCGGACGTCTTCTTGATTAGTCGGTTGTAGTGGCTTGACTCTTTCTTTTCTTGTTTAATGGTTACGGCTGGTGAAGAACCGTTTTAAAGTACGCTGTCAAGTGGAGACGAGTGTCGTTGGTGTCGATCGGTGCTTTTCATAAAAGGTCGTCTTGTTTTGGGCTTCGAGGTCGATGGAGAATCGATCGTTTGTTTCGTTTCAAATCACGCTATGAGCATCGTTAAAACGCTTAGTGGTGTGCTCGTAAAGCAATTACAATGGTGGTTTGAACCGTAGTTTAGAATTGGCCGCTTAACGTTAAAGTCTAAGGTGGGAAGTACCTTTGGCCAAAGGCTTAGAAAGACGGCGACGGGTTCGTACCTCTGGGTAGATGGGCTCAGGAAGGAGTCATCTAAGTGTTTCAATTAGAGAAACGACTTAAGTGTTGTGTCCTTAATGAATGCTTAAGGATGCGTTGGACGTTTGGAAACACAACGTGACCATTTGAACGAAGCCTCACGACCCTTTTAGGTCGGGTGAGGTGTACGTTGTTCCCGAAGACTTCTTGGGGACGAGAAATTCTATGGTGGGAAGGTTGTAACGATCCAGGTTTTGAACTGGGCTAAAATATGAAGGTTTTTGAACTTTTTCAATTACTGAATGGGTCGTTTTTAAAAATCGAGCTTCAGAATTTAATTCCGAGAGTTGGATCGCTCCTAAGTGATGTTTTTGGACTTGGGTGAAGCCCGTTAAGTTTCCTCGGGTGGCTCGAGAAGTTTCGGGAGTGCCAGACCCAAAAGTCATCAAGTTTTGAAGGAAAGCAGAGGGCGCACGGTTGGCGCACGGTCTGTTAAACCGTGCAGCCCACTGCAGGTAACCGTGCGACCATTTTTTTAAGGGGGCAGAGGCATTTCGCACGGGTTGCGCACGATTTCCCAAACTGTGTGCCTAGCCCGTGCGAGGGGAGTTTCTTAAACAGGGGGTATCGCACGGTTAGTGCATGGTTTGTCAAACTGTGCGGGTTAAACCGTGTGGTCGGGTCTTTTTAAAAGAATTAAATTAATTTAAAAGAAAAGGAAATTAAAATATAAAAAATACATCACTCCCTCACCCCCCACTCTTCTCGACCCGCAACGCGCAGCGGCACCCCCAAAGGGATTCCCCCTTTGACGCACAACCCTCCCCACCTACGACCTCCTCCCCGTCTCTGATTCCTCACGGATTTCTGTTGGATCTTGGTCCGAAACTCCATTGTAGGTCTTTCTTTCTCCTACTCATGCTTCGTTTCGGACGATTTTGGCTTCTCCTTCGCCCTACGGTGTTTGGCCAAACCTAGGATTAGGTGTAACCCATATCTTTTGGGTTTCTTCCTTCGATAGGGTCTGCAGGTGGCCTCTCGAGTCTTGTTCTTGCTTGTTCCGGCAAACACCGCCGAAGGCGAGGTGGTTCGGGTGCTTTCGGCCCTCCAGCATTGTTTTAGAGTAAGGTGTATGTTTGTTGCTTGATTTTGCACCAGTTAAATTAGAACTTTTATGTGTTTTAAGGTTCGTAATAATCATCTTGTAGTGTGTTGGTCGCTACCTTGTGTTTTTGAGTCGCCAAGTCAAGGGCGACTCATCTGCGTGTGCATAGGTAAGTAAATATATATATGTGGGTTCCCTCGTTACGTGTATAATCATCCATGGCAATGATTACACATGTATGGGGCTAGGTGTGCTCGTGTATATATATGAAAATGCATACACAGGTGAGTGGAGACTAGTATATGCGTATAAGCATACCTGTAAGGATCCCCTTGCACATGTTCATGTGTCATGCGGATGTGTGCGAAGGCGCACATGCCCAGTGGGGGAGCAGCAGCTTTTAGTTAGAAAGCGTCAAGAGCCGAATTGGACGGCTTGGTTCCACTTTGAGGTGGGATCCCTCTTTCATGCCCCTTAGCATTCTTAATGCATTAATTAGTAATTATCGCATTGTCTTTAGTTTCTAAATAATACAATATCATTAGACTTTTAGGCTTGCCTGCTTAAAAAGTCTTGGTGCCTCTTTATGCCCTGTGTATGGATCTTCCATGTCAGGGCAAGGTGAATGAGTTGACTTGTTTAGGGAGACCCACATGTGATAGGATGCCTTCCCTTGTAGTAATTTGAACGAGCTTGACATGTTAGGATGGCTTAAGTGAGAGATGACATCCTTTAATTGGAATGGCTAGGCGTTAAATCAATTTACCATGTTTAGGCAAATTGAGCATAAAGACCTTGAGCAGGATGACTTATACCAAATGGGATGTTTTCCTTTGAAATGTATTAAATGGTTAAACATGAACTGAAATGGATTAGGGTGGTAAGACCACGCCTTGGGTTAATGTAGTAAGCACGACTTATGATAGTAAAATGAATCTAGTGAACTTGACATATCTAGGGGGTTTAGACCATACCCCTTCTTTATGATCATAAATCGCCATAAGTCAATTGAAATGTTTAAAGGGAATTTGAAATGGCTTGTGACATGTGTGAGAGGCTTTACCTCATGCTTGGTGATGAGTATGTAACCATGTCCTATAAATACTTAAGATGTTATGTCTTAAGTACACATGGGATGAATGAATGTGATCTATATGTTAATGTTATAATCGAGATATTTAAGAGGAGTTTTCTTAAGTGTAAATGTGACCATGTTTTCTTGTGTGTATATGGTATGGCTCTTTTGAAATGCATATGAGGTAATGCCATAAGCATTATATTATAACCATGCCTATATTAAAAGTGTGCACATGCTGAGGCCACTTATTTATATATTGTAAACGATTATGGAAGAGAAGCATTCTTACCCCGTGTCATTATCTTACATGTGGACGAGAAGCATTCTACCACGTGCCATTATCTTACATGTGGGCGAGAAGCATTCTTACCTCGTGCCATTATCTTACATGTGGACTGGAAGCATTCTACCTCGTGCCATTATCTTACATGTGGGTGGGAAGCATTCTTACCTCATGCCATTATCTTACAAGTGGGCGGGAGGCATTCTTACCTCGTGCCACTATTTCCTATGGGTGGGAGGCATGCTTACCCCATGCCACTTATGATTATGATTAATATATATATCAAAAGATGCTTACATTCCAAGAGACTAAGGGCTCTTGGCATTCGGTTAGGGGCAGATCGTGTAAGTTCCCCTAGAATTTGAATGGCGGTGGTATGTCCCGATCCACCCCAACTTATACCTACTTATATATATATGTATGGTAGACATGATCAGACTTTTAACCCGGCAACGAGTCGAAGCTGGTATAGTCGTCAGGTGTCCCTTAGGAACCTGGATGGGTATTTACTTATGCAGTTCTGTTTGTTAAAATTTTGTTATATCTGCTCTGCATAATTTATATTACACTAGATTGGGCTTGACATCGTGGGTGCCAGGCTACTGAGATTTCATCTCACACCCTACTCGGGTACCCTTGGTACCCCAGTAGACCTTATATTTGCAGGACCTAGGTTGATTGTTGTGTTACTTGAACCTGAGGAGTTAGGAGCAAAGGACCGAGCCGGAGCTCAGGATGCTCATGGAGATCATCCTCGGGCTTCGTTGTCTTTTCCTTATTTTATATTGTACTGAAAAGCATGTTTTATTGTTTACTGTTTTCCCTCATGTATCATTACCATGTCATGAATTCATCAGTTATATGAGAATTTGTCTTCTGTTGTCTTTCATTTGCCTATTGGTTCTGCTATTGTATGTTATTTATATTCTGTTACCATTGTGCATCTCTGATAAGAGGGTATAATCTCCCCACTATCACCTTCTGAGACCCTCGCTACTAGTCGGCAACCTCTAGCATACGGGGAGACACACTTGAGGCCATGTGACCCACCGGTTCGGAAACTGGTTTAATAGTAAGTCAGGTCGAGACGTTACACACCACTTCATCGCCCCAAAAGCATGGCTCACAAATCACCCCCACAAGCCCCAACCACACATCGTCATCCCACAAGCACGGTCACACACATCACAACACATCAAGATCATTTTGTAGATTTACAAAGGGTTTTTTATAACATTTCACTTTATTTCTTCAAGGCGTCATCACACTAAGTCAAAATCCTGGAGTAGCCATTTCATTAGCCAAATATAAGTAATTAACCAATTTCCATTTAAAGTGATATCACAACAGTCACAACAAATATATCTAACGCAAACAAAGTCCACAATGGCCACAATTTTCAGCGGGGCATCAAGACCATACAATCCACAATATCACAATAACAATAAAGTTGTAAAAGGATGCAAAACAAACCCCTTTACCCTTCAATTTCAATTTAACCAATTTCTTTATCTTTAATTAATTCATCACAACCAGAACTCATAGGTAAACTAAAGTAAACATCTCTTGCATGATCCACAATAAAGAGAAACAAGAGAATCTCTACCTCAAAGAAGCTTTCCAACTCGTTGTGCACCGTAAGGTGAAGAAAAACACCTGCGAACCACAAGCGCACCACTAGAATTGCAGATCAACCTACACCACAACAAGGATCCATCAAAACGAAACTCAAACGCACCCCCAAACCAAAGAAACGCCACCGCAACGGAACCCCAAAGAAGAACGGAAGGAAACCGATGAGAACGAGAGGATAACTCGTTGCGGATCGAAGACGGGAGCCCAAGGATCGATCCTTGTCAAAAAGAATCTCTAAACGCGAAAGGAGAAGGTCGTCAGACGCCTGGAACGAGAGGAGAGCCGCTGCCGTAGGGTTTGAGAAAGAACCCAAGCGGCTGAAACCTTTAAAACTGTACACCATCAGAAAATTACACGACATGTAAATCCCCTTTCACGTCGTGTAATCTCGAGATTCCAAGTTCTGCCAAAAAACACATCGCCTTTTTATTATTTAACCCCAAAAAACTACATGTCGTGATCAGCCCTGGACAAGTCGTGAAACTAACTTTCACATCGTGTAATACACTTACACAACATGTATTTCCTGCAACAGTTCTGTTGCACCTCCAACTTCCACCAAAAACTCCTAAAACCTCCTCCAAACATCTCAAACAACCAAAACTGACAAAGTAACGGACCGGGAGGGCACGGACCGTTATACTTATATAGTGGATGTGCAAAATACCCTATTAGGGTTCCCAACCCCCCGTATATCTGGCATCCACTAAATAAGTAATAAATAAATAATTATGACAAACTAACTGCATCATAAATATTACTTATATTTTATCACATACTTGTAACATATATTAAATATATATATTACGTGATAAACCCGAGTCATTAACTCTACTCGTAATTCCTTCTAATATTAAATGAACTTTGAATATTAAATATAATATTCATCCATATAATATTTTTCTATGTATTTACTTGTACATATATTTATTAAATGAATTTTACTCAATTATTCTATACTCGAATAATAATGAATTTATTTATTTATCGGTGATCAATAAATCTTGGACAACTCTTGGACCATGTGGTGAGGTTCATCATGTCTTATATACTTATTCATCAGAATAGGGAAGAATCTTGAAAGTACTGTTGTGTGTGACCCTCTAGGCCCTTATCTCAATAGCAGCGAACAATATTCACATACCAAGAGCGGAATCTAGCAACTCATCATGACTCCTAAAGAGATAAGGAATGGTCATAGCAACGACAAACAACCTACGAACACGCACCGTATAATATAATCTCTTTGTCATGCGATATCTCGATAAAGCAGAACGCACACTTGTATCATTGTCCTTTGTTTGCTTTATTATTTGTTGATCTAACTGAACGGACTTACTTTTGACAACCATGATCATGAATTTAATGAGGGGGATATCATCCTGATCAACTAGGCTAGAGATATCGCTTCCTCAACTCGAATGCGACAAATTCTATCTTAATCATTCAACCAATGTCATATCACCAATGACGTACCCAACACAAACTGTTTCGACACGACTTCATTGTCATGGTTTTCGCCTGACATCAAAGTACGTTATCAAATGGCACACATTGATAATGATCTCAAGTCAGGAGACCAATACACATGTTCGTAAATAGGAACAACCAATGACACTCAAAACATTTGGCGTTCTAATTGGCGCGTTTGTCCTCATGATATCACCCGATAGTCAAACGTCAACTTAATCCAGTCAGTATGATGTATTTAGACCATATAACATATATTTAATATTAATGTCACAGTATCTTGAGATTCTCATTATAGTATGAGATACGCTATAACTTTTTGATATAACAATTAATCTATGGGCATTACCATTTAAATAGTGGATGCAGAAATATCTACATTATAATAGTAAGTTTACATCATGCATATCTCATTGTACACATGGAATGATAATCAAAAGTACTGATAAAGTTGGGTCTAAGGTACCCACTTTTACAACAGTTTTTACAATCAAGGTGGGAGGAGTCCATATTTGACAAAAACTCCCACCTATCCCACCTACACCCAACAAAAATTGGACTTCAACCATGGCAGCTTGCACATTCAACATGTGCAGCACCCTATGTTGAAGCAGCCTATGATCTGGTGGGGTTGGTGCATCAACCACCAACCAAAGCAGCATGACCCCTTCAAGAACACCCACAAAGGAGAGAACACTCTGAAATTTTATCAGAATGACAAAAACTGATTACAAAAGACAGTAGACGACCTATTTATAAGCTAAAACCTTAAACAAAATAAAAGATTAAACCACCTTTAAAATATCATCCTAAGCTGAGGCAAAACATCAAATAAACAAAATAAATAAGACTCAAAATCCACGTGGGTACACAGGTGGGGGGCTCAAATCTGTTCTACATCACTTTCCTTGTCCACCTGCATCAAAAACCTTCTCTCTTTGCCTTATCAAAACTAGAATCTCATAAACACCCTTTAACATTGTCAAATTCTCCTTGCATTGTAAATGAATATGCCCCGACCATCAATGTAATAGGTTTGTTTCTTCCATCGATATAAAACATGAACATTCATTACTGGTGACCTAATATATATATTCTTTTGTTTTCATTCTTTTGATCGAGGCTCAACCATCTTTTCCTTTAGGCCATCGACACAAAAAACTCAAATATGGTTTTAATTCCTTTCCAAAGATCTTCAATTTCCCAATACCTTAGATCTTAAGGCATAATTGTTGAAAGATGAAATGGTTTCATTCACTATACTCTTCAAGTTTTTCGACAAGTTTGCAAACTCACCCTATGAGATGAGCATTAGTTGTCAAGTATCCAATATACCTTCATTTTTAGTTGCTCTGAGTGTCACTTTAATAAGATTGTCCTCCTCAGTGTTTCATTTCTTCATATTTATTTTATTTTCCCCTAATTTTCAATATCTAGAATACTAATTACAGTGAAATTTTTACAGATAGATGGGTGCTTCAATCATTCATCCACACTAACAGTCAATCAAACATATATGATTTGCAGACACTCAGTTTAGAACGGTTAGCAGAAATTGCAGAGGCTACCACAGTAAATATCATGAATAAGATGACCAGAAGAGGAAGAAGAAGCAGCGTTGCAGGAACAGAATGTGTATCGCCTTACCTCGCAAGATTTGCTCTGGGAAATTCCAATGACGACGTGAAGCCGGGCCGACAGGAAAACGATTCAATTAAGGGGAGGAGGAGAAGGAGAAGCACCGGTCGCACTCCTAATCGCGCCCCAGATTTGCTTCACCGCGCCAACCATATGAGGCAAGACACACCCGATTCCATTCAGCGTGGCTCCAGAGAGGACCCCTATGGCGAGGGTTTCGCGGTACCCGGGCTTCGAATCGAGCTTCATCTCTAGAATTGAGAGGCGAGTGTTGGCCCTGTCCAGCTTCCGCGATCCCTCCGCCACGAACCTCTCTCCGCTTCCTCCCTCCGAGGATGAGAAACTGTAGAGCGCGTTCTGGAGGTCTTCGATGACTTTCAGCGCCGCTTCACGGCCCTCCATCCCTCGAGATTCATAGTGGGAAACCAGCTCCTGCGGTGTCGGCGGCCTCGTCTTCCGGCCCACACCACCGCGGCTTGCGGCGGCAGGGCCGCCGGCGGCTGGCCTGCGTTTGGGTGACGGCGGAGGAACCGTCGGAAGTGGTGGCTGCTGCATCGCTGAGTGGCCTGCAAACGCGGGTAGTCCCCGTCCCGTTTCATCTTCAATGGATATTTTTTATTATAGAAAATAGGATTCGACTTCTAATGACTTGGGATACGAAAATGTATTTTTCAATGGAATAAATTGGATGGTGTTTTTTAAAATATTTATTGTTGAACAAAAAAGATTTTGTCCCATTTATTTTTATCCAAAAATCAAAAGGTTTATGTCCAAATTTAGAGCGTGAAAAAATTTTGGATTGAAATTATCACTTTTCCATGTGACATTCTCTTTTTCATTTTATGCCCTTGAACCTCATATATCTTCTTGCTTCTTTGCAATTTGTCATGGTATGACTGAAATTTCATCATTGGGAGTCATTTATATTCTTCTTATTTAAGTAACAAAACTCTCTTCTACTTAAGTTGAACGTTTTCTTCAATTTCATATTCTTCTTTTTATATAGCATTTATTTGAGAGATTTTGGTATATATACATGCCCACTACTTCACATACCATTGCACAATTGTTTTCTCAAGTAATCCTCAAATTAGGGATCATGTGATTTTTCCTTCCCCAAAATATAGAAGAAACTTCAATTTTTATCAACTTTGTTGCAACATCTTGTTACTATTTTCAAGTACTCCTAAACCACTCTTTTGATCATGATTTGGTTAAGTCTCGTTTATGGGTGCTTCAAGAGAAATTTTGAAAATTTTGAAAGTTTTCTGGGCTTTGCACGATTTTCCCAAATCGTGTGCCCACCCAGGATAAACCGTGCAAACCCAAATAGTAGAAGTTTACATGAGTGACACAGGGTTTGAGAAACCATGCATCCACCAAGTAGAAACTGTGCACCATACCAACATCGGCACATAGTTAGAGTGCACGGTTTGACAAACCGTGCCCCCCCCAGGAAATTGTGCGTGTAACGTCCCAGCTTTTCCGAAAGGTACGAACCGTCAATTTTTTGTTCTAATTCCTTTGAACGGCCCTAATAATGATGTATAATCAAGTCAATGAGAGTTCGGGTGCGTCCATGGCTCATTCGGAGACTGGAGCCCTGAAATGGGAAGAAAAGATCGAGCCGCATGGTTAAAATAAATCGTGTCATCCAGCTAGCATTGTTTCTCTAAATTGTGTGGTTGTAGACAGTGGAGGAGCAGGGTCCGCACGGTTTGTCTTAAATCATGCGATCTAGGGAGCACGGTTGTGCGGTGCTGCGGGCTTTCGAGGCAGAGAGCTTTTGCACGGTTTGCGCACGGTTAGTCAAACTGCGCGCCCAACCGTGCAAAGTGTCCCCTTATAGCAGTGACTAACGAACGGTTGACGCATGGTTTGACCAAACTGTGCGGTCAAATCATGCACAGTGTTAAAAATGAGTGAAATTACTAAATTATCCCTCTTAAATGAATTAAGAATAACTCTCTTCCACCCCCTCTTTTTCTGGCGGTTGGGTGCTCCTCTCCCCGTAAGAAACCATTTTCTCCTCCCAACCTAGGATTTTATACAACTCCTCCATACGAGCTCCGATTCGTTTGTCATCGGATCCAATAAGAATCTAAAGGTACAATCTATAATCCTCTCCAATCTATTTCATGTTTTTCGTCCCATCCATTGCGTTATTTGGGTGGAAGCTCATTTTCCCTATTTAAGGGCATTTGACGGTTTCGTCGATTTCTTCCAACCTAGCTCAAATCAAACGTTGATACTGGACGGGGGAATCTCTACGAGGCTAAGGTAAGTGGTCCATGCCTTTTCTCGTCATTTTGTTGCATTTTATAAACTGGGTCATTGTGCCGCGAGCCGGGCTTTTCCTCTTTCGCCCCTAATTTGTCAAGTTAAATTAAAATTGATGTTTCACCTTTAGTGAGATGGTAGAATTAAATTAATTGGCTAAGTGATTAATGCCTTATGCCATATAACTTGAATGGAAGTTCCTATGACATGCCTTGACTAATGAGCCTAATGTGATCTAATTACTACAAATAAATGAAATGGTCATTCTTGCTTGATTTATTATAAATTCTTTGTTTGTTTAAATGCTTCACCTTAGTGTTGAGGGTGAAACAAGAGGTTTTGACTTATGGAACCCTTGGATGGACTCTCGTTCCATGCTGTTAGGACTCTGAATGTTTTGTAAACACATCGAGGGCGACATTAGTTATGTCTGAGATGGGCTTGTCGAGCGTCATCTATATTTACCTTCAAATGACTGACACCGGTTCCCTAGGGGAGAACCCTTGGACGGACTCGAAGGCACGATTGGTTGAACCATGCCTCGAGAGAGACTTGAGCCCCTACGTGAGATACCAGGTACATACTCAGAGGTTAGTATTGGTCTTTTTTCACACCATCCTTGGAGTGACACATGGGACTTCATTCCTGGATCACCATGGATAGACTCCTTGGCATTGGTCATAAACTGAGCCCCTCGAGCGATACTTGTCAAGTCCCTACATATTTCCACAGATGGGCTCAAGGCATCTCGTTACATTTTATAAAGAGGTTTTCATTTAAATTTAAAAAGGTAAATGAATGATTTCAAAATGAGAAATGGTCCTTGGTTTTGAAAGAAATGTAGGGATGTATCTTTCAATCCCAATCACGAGATTGGGGATAGTCCATCATCCTTCATTTATATCTCACCTTACCATTGTAGGTTCCTTCAATTCAGACATACCGGCTTAGGACAAAGCAGGTAGTTAGGTGGGTCTCCAAGTGGAGCCTAGTCCAATGCTTTTATTTATCTATTCTGCATTCCATTTAAAATTAAATATTCCGTATTTATTATTTTACATCGCACAAAATGGAAGGGTATAGACATCGTGGGTGCTGGCCTACTGAGATTGTATCTCACACCCTGCTCAGGCACCTTTGTTAACCAAGTAGACTTTATGATTGCAAATGTTGACAAAGGGAAGCAACCGACTTCAAATGCTTGATTTAAATTTCTAGGATGGAGTTGGGAGCAGAAGACCGAGTGTATGCTCGAGATGCTAATTGTATAAGTTTTTGGCCTTTTTTTTATTTTGATATCATGATGTTTATGCTTGTGACCCCCGCCCCTTTCTTATTCATTTTTGTATAGACACATGACATACTATCATCATCGGTTGCTTTTGTTTATTTATTCAATTTCTGCATTTTATTTCTTTATCTTACATGATTATGCATTTGGTTTCCACTGCTATCTAGATATTGTCACTGTTTCCACTATTTCTTGTATATATCTATTATTTCACTCTACTATGATCAATGGGGGAATAGTATTCCCATGGACTTACCCAAGGCCTTGGCTGCTAGTCGGTAACCTTTGGCATTTGGGGAGGCGCGCTTAAGGTCTTGTGACCAACTATCTCAGGGAACTGTTGAGTAACAATCAGGGCGAGATGCTACAAAGTGGTATCAGAGCCTTTTCATTTTCGTGTTACTATTTTAGGTTTATAAGGGAGACTACAATATAATAATTTGGATATGAGCTTGTGCCTAGGAGTAGCTACCCCATGTATAGGGGAAACCCAAATTACCTAGGATGGGTAAATGCTATTATTGTTTTCAATTGTTATGGTTTCACTAGATTTAACCTTAGGGTGACACAATTGCTTTGAAATTTTATTATCTTGATGATATATCTATCGATTTACCCCAATGGCATGAGGGAATAATAGAATCATGTATCATACTTTGTAGTGTGCTAGTACTCTTAATGATGGAATAATTGGTTCAATTGACCAAAAAGTCCACATTAGTTGGTTTGATTGGTGAGTGCCAATGACAACTCATCTGATCAAACCACATACATGGCCTGTTACACCCATCGTCTGGTGTAAAGGCCAGGATGTAGTTAGTTGATGCTCCAATTTCAATTTGAAATTGGAATTAGTGACAAAATTAATTGGATCATGAATTATAATAAACAATTAAATAATAATGAATCTAAAAAGGCTAAAATGAATATGATCTTTAAAGGAAATGGTTACCTTATACGTGAGACCTTGACCCTGTTCTGACTAGGTGGTGGGCAGTAGGTTATGTCTTTTATTCTTTCCTTCTCTGACTCATTCTAACCACTTAGATCTGGATTCCAAAAGAGGCATAGGGGTGTGATTCTTTAGTAGGACAACCTTATGTCTCTCAATCTTTATAGATTTTCCTATATGTTATAAATGTTGTATGAGGCTTGCACTTGGCTTTTGAAGAGATATGCCACCACGGTGACCTCGTGTTGTACACCAGGAAAGTGGCGATGAGCATACTCCTGAGGTGGTGGGACCCGAGCCACCTGTGATACCTCCTGTAGTTCCACCTGAGGCACCACCTCATGATCCACCACTGGGTGCTGATGCCCAATTTTGAGACAAATTCCTGCACTTCATGCAATCAATTTAGGGTATAACTCGACCTGCCCCTTCTATGGTAGAGCTGACCAGGGAATTCCAACAGCAACATCCTCCCACCTTCTCAGGGGATGGATAACCTCAGTGTAACATCCCAGGTAAATAAAGAATATTACATTTTCATATTTATTAATATTTGTGTATAAAATATTAATATTACTTTAATGGAGATGCTATGTTCGATGGCGTACCCAATATGCAACAACGAATTTCTTGGAAATCTTACGTTGCACTCTAATAATAAAATAATATTATTTCAAATGGTAGTTAACACGTAGTCGTTGTAATGGCAGGAATGAACAGAACTAACTAAAAAATGATTACATATGTTTGTTAAATACTTTTACATTTATCCAATAAATTTTAGAGGATTAAAATGCGAATGAATCCAATTTTAAGCATAAATGTTCTAATATTCTTTAAAAGGTCGATTAACCGCCTTTTGATGGCGAACCCTTTTTGAATCTATATTTTATCAATTTTATATTCTATATTTGAAAAAATAAAATCCTTATTTAGAATCAAGACATCAAAATTTACTTTGTGTACATTTTTGGTATTTTTCCGATAAAGTTCATTTTTTTATTGAATAGTGAAAAATGTTGTATTTTAATTCAAAACCTCATTTTAATATAATTTATTTATATGGTTATATTATCTATTTAATTGGTTTTAAAGTGTAATTATAATATATTTTTACCATTTAATCTAATGGTGGTCATTTTAATTAATTTCACTTTGAAATTGGACATAAACAAGTGTCAGTCTTTTGATAGATATTGTTTCTTAAAAACACGCTATTTGTTTTGACAACGAGAATTAATTATAAAATTAATTAATGAAACTTATATGTTTTGAATTTTGTAAAATAGAAATCATTTTTGAATTCTGAATATCAAATATAGCTTAGGGTGATTTTTTGGTATTTTTCTGAAGAACTTCAATTTTTAATGAATAGTGAAACCACTAAGTGGTAGTTAAACAAACTGATTTTTTGTTTAAATGAAAGTTTACCACTTCTGTATTTTGAATTTATAAAATCCGACATACATGGTTGTCATTAGTAAGTAAAATTTGGTTCAATGTGATTAAAATATTTTTTTGGTGAATAGTAACTTTTGAGTTTTGTTAACCGCGATTAGAGGTAATTAGTGTAATTTAAGATAAAAATGATATTATAAAAATATAAAAATATCTTGACACATGTCCTAACCTTATTGGTTGAGTCATGCCCAACCAATACAAACCATGGGTCAATTTTTGGGACCCCATGGAGCCACTTGGGGTGATAATGACATTAATACCTTTTATTTAAAGTAAAAATAAAAATATCACAAACATGTATTGTTTTAATAAAAAAGAATTTACATGGGGTTATATATGTTATATTTTTGACTATAAATACTCATTATAAATATAAAAATATTTCCTACAACATGGTAATTTTTTTATATTTTTTTAGACATAAAAAAATAAAATTATTTATGACACAATGATGATGCAGTGTTTACGTCATTAATGAATGATTTAAATAAATAAGAAGATAATGTTTAAAATAATATACAAAACTTGTCCAATTCTTATTGGATGATTTTATTTCGAACATGGACCACCTTATCTTCGACTTTAATGAATTTTGGAGCTTTAGAAACCGAATTTCATTTTATAATAAAATAATAATTTCAAGATTTCCAAAAGAGCCCCTCCTCTCCCTTATAAAAAGACCCCACTTCCTACCCATCTCTCACACTTCTCAAGTCCTTTGACTCATCCAAACTCTACTAAAATAATCTCCTAATATCTCTCTCTTCATCCTAGAAGCCTCACTTTGGGAAGAATCCTTTCCAAGGAATCCTTTGGGCTCAAATCAAAAAGAGTTACCCGATTTAAAGGTAATGTCATATCTTATGTTCTTTTGTTTTATTTTGCTTCTCCAACCCCCTAAACTCTTTTTATTCCTTTATTTTGTAACAAAACTAGTATCTTAAATATACTAGGATGTTTTTATAAGAAGGATTAGAGCTACCCTTACACACACCTACGTCTAATGGTTAAAGAACATACTGTTTCTGGGGATGGTGAATTTCTACCTCACGAAACGATGATTGTTCAATATTCTTTTAACACCTTTAAAGGTGTCCATTAAGAGGTAAATATATTTATATATGATATATAATATGTTTATGTTTTCCTTAAGCTTCTGTATTTTTCATTTATGGCATACCTTTATGGTTTCAATTATGGGTAAACGCGACAGGGTATTCTCCTGATGCCGACACTTGGGATCGGTTTTTGGGACTTTGGTTCTAGGGGTGTGATGGAAACGCAGAGGAGAAAGAGGCTCGGGTTATGTTTTACAATGCATGTTTCTGGGTACTTTGGGAAGCGAGGAATCATGCCAGGTACGAGGGACTCACTTCCACTGGGAGGTCGGTGGTGCAAGGGTAAGGTGTATGTTGATTGAACTGGTGGGTATTGCAGGCTTTGGGGAGGAAGTTCCTTCTATACGGGTGTTGATCTCATATGGGATGAGGGTTGGGCAGAGGAATTCCAGGGGGCAGGGGACTTAGGTTCGATGGATCCCTCCGGTGGGAGGTTTGAAGTTGAACGTCGATGGAGCGTGCGTTGGAGAGATCATGCGGGGAGGGGGGGGGGGTGCTACGTGATGGCAGCGGTAGTGTGTTGATGGCCTTCACTATAAACTACGGGAGGGGGATCTCGGTGCAGGCAGAGGCCTTGGCAATGCTGTCAGGGGTGTCGTTGTGTATGAATAGAGGCTTGGTCGTGGAACAGATTGAAACCGATTCAAAAATTATACATGATGCGTTGCATGGCCGAGGTACGACGCCGTGGAGGATATCTTATACTATTAGGCAGTGAAAGGCCATCATGGGGAACAACGTCAGGGTAACTCATACTTGGCGGGAAGGGAATAAAGTTACGGACTACTTCGCATCGATTGCTGCCCCTGGAGATACTATGGTTTGGGTGGATAATGTGTCGCCTATTAGACTCGAGGGGGTCAATTTGATTAGGGGTGACACACTTGGATTGCATTATTTTCGTCCACCGTAGGGGGGACCTCGTTGGGTGACAATTTTTAGTTGTGTTGTTTTTTTATGAAATAAAAATCGTAATGTTGGTGGTGGTAAACGTGATATCTTCATTTTAGGAAGTGCAGACTACCGCCCCCTCAAAGTGATTTGATTCGTTAATGCCATATGTGGGACGTGTAAAGGATGGAGTTAATAATATTACATATGATATTATACTGGAGTTATAATATACCTTTATATCATTATGATTTCATTCCATTAAATACGAAATAGAAATGAACGCAGCATTCATGCGTACGTACGGCTTATCGTCTCTATGAACGGTGCATTTCATTTCTTACCTATAAATGTTATGTAATATTATAAATGCATATATATACTGGATATATATAATATATATGATATCTAAATCATGAATATAATTCTGGATATAATGGATATTTTACCACATGAACAACTTGTAATTATAAGGAGTTTATTTTTGACTCAAGTACCAATGATCGACAAAACGACCGTTATTAACTTAAATAATTAAAAAGTGTTAATAACATGGTAATAAGTGATATAAAAGGAATAATTAACTTTAAAAAGGTTCTTAATTAAGTAGAAATTAACTCAAGTTTATTATTCAGGAGATTAAAGAATGACCGAGTCAAGTCGGACACGAGGTTAGGGATCCTACCTCTCTCTTTCTTTTTAAGAAATCTCTTTTATGTCATTTATTTTAAGCTCCTCTTTATTATGTTGGGGGATGTTATTTTATATTCTTCTTACTATAAATTTTATGTTCATATGATGATAGACCCTATTTGATCTCTTCAATTTATTTTTTGAAGTTTTATGTGGTGCTATTAGGCTGCCGAGTTTTCGTAAGGAATTATTCATCTCACTTTTATTCTAGTGAGATTTATGCTACATTGGCCACTATTTAACTTGAGTGGTGTATGTACTTCCCATTATTTTACTCTTTGTGTAATATACTTTCTTTTATGAGTATTTACATCAATGTTGTATAGTTCTTCTTTCATGGGGTGTACATTTCGAAAGTTACCCAAGTCGGTAAGGGAACCTTTCACCCTCATCTTTTTAAAAGACTTCTTTTGTTAGGTCTTTTAGTTTACATCTTATTATTCTGGGATATGTTCTTCTATATCCTTATTTATGTAAAATTTATTTCCAAGTGATGAGATACCCTTTTTGTCTCATCAACTCATTTTCTTTGAATTTTAAAGTGACACCGTTAGGCTGTCAAGGGAACTTCTTAACCCAATTTCGATTTCTTTGGGTTCAACTTGTAGTTATTGAATATGTCATTCTATGAATATGTGTAAATGAATCTGATTGTTTTACACTTAATATTTACTTATATTGGGTGTATTTATATTTGTCACACATAATTATGTAATTGACTTATCCTTAATCTAAGGACACCATCTTTGTACGGAACTTCGACTCAATCTCCTTTCATTGAGGCATATTTTGTTTTATACACAACTTTATTTTATACGGCATATAAACCTATTTGACTTTTACTTTTATTCAAAAGGAATCTTTTTATACGAAGTGTTTTACTAAACGACAAAAGGAAATGTTTTTATCTTATGTATGCGGTGACAACGACTTCTCCGCCGTCGTGACCATTATTTGAGTTTCGGCTTCCTCTACAAGCCATAAATTTTTAAATGAAAAATAAATACCATATACTCTTTTATGTATTTTGGTATTGAAAATGGATTTTGATAATGTTTGGATTATATCAATGTGTTGTATTGATATCTTGTGATTGAAATGTGGAAATGTTATGTTTCCTTTAAGAATGTTTTATGAGATATGATTATGTTATGGTTCTTGGGAATTGTTTATGAAATCAGGTGGTTTCGTGATAGACTAAGGGCAGGTGAGCCCGAGATAGCTCCCCAATTCATTGGGTAACGTGACGGAGGTAAACGTTAATGTTTCTCCCAAGAGATTTAGGGAATATACTGTGATGGGTATTCCAAATGTGACTCCCTATGTAGCTGTGATAGCTACAATGTATGTATGTTATGTATGCCTCAAGTTACCTTCATGTCTTATGATTTCTATGAGTTATTCATAAATATTATGATTTCATGAGGTATGTTAAATTTCTTATGTTTTATGATTAGAGTATGTTTTCATTGATTCTTTTGTATACGTGGACTAATGTTTCCTTCCCGTATTTTTATATCCCCTACTGAGCTTTTTGTGCTCATCCGAAGTTTTTGAAATGTTTCTCCATAGGACTTAAAGTGGAATACGGTAAAGGATGGGATCAAGGAAATGCCATGATGTCTAAAACATGGAACTAGACATGACTTTTTTGTTAAATAGTTTATATTTTGAGAAAAAAATGGAGACTCAGTAGATGTGTCTACCTTGTAATCTTTGAGATGTAATAGTTACGTCCTAATTCTCTAAAACTCTAAACCTGAAAAAATACTCAATGAGAATTATTCATTTAATTAAATATTATGTAATGTTTTAAGGCGGGGTCCTTATAGTTGGTATCAAAGGTTGGTTTAGATAACTTAAGAGGTTATATTGTTTTTTAAGCATAAGTGACAAGTTGTGTATAACCACAATGGTTATTATATTAGATAGAGTCATTTTTATTTATGAAAGTTGGAATGAGTTTGAGATAACTTGGATAATTATATCTTAGTGTTTATCTTCCTCTTTAGTACATGATGATTTTGTTGATATACTCACACTGACCTTTTTGGTTTTAGTAAATGGATGGATCTATCAGGCACCAAAGTGACAATGGGTTTGAAGGAAACTGTGGTGGTTCTCTGATTAAGAGACTGGATGAAATGGGGGATTCAATGAGAAATCTCGTGGTTATTCTAAACCAACTATCAGGAGTCATGATCAACCACTTGAACCTTGGTGAGTTCTCTAATGCATCATGTATGAGAGAACCAACTCGATGTGGAAGTTCAGGTAATAATTATAACGGTAACCATTAGGGTTTATATGGTCCTTACTTTTGAGGTAATTATGGGTTACTATATGTTATGATGAAATATGAACGACATGATATAAACTTAAGGTTAAATTATGTTATGGTTATTTTTGAAGATTTTATCGCTTTTTGGGGAATGTTATAAGAATTATGTAGTTTTGGAAAAAGGAAAACACGCAAACCGTGTGACAACCCGTCGTTTCAGACAAAGCTGCGGGAATCGAACCCACAACCAAAGTGCGACTGGTCTTTATCGCCTACCACAGAACTACGTGAAGTCCCTGGTTGGTTTAACTAATTCTTTTTAGTTAGATGATTTTATTAATCAAGATTAAGTTTATTTTGGGTTATCTATGGAAATGATTAACCTATCATGAAGGATATACGATTAGGTTAATTTCTTTTCAATACGAGACTTTAAGAGAAGCTGATGTTATTTGGAGATAAATGTTAAGATTTACCTCAGAAGACTATGTGATTATGTCCTTCAAAGATTTGGGTTTCAATCTTAGTTTTTTTTTTAATTTGAATAATTCTATGGATAGATGTTTATTGAATGGTCTTTGTTGAACTTTGGGTACTGTTTGAAAATTTTTGGAGATTAACACTACTACAAACACGACCTTTATCAGTGCTAAAAATGGCCTTTATCAGCGCTAGAAAAGCGCTGATAAAGCCAGCATAGATAAAGGGGGGGGGGGTCCCCTTTATCAGCGCTCCGAAAAGCGCTGATATAGGACCCCTTTATCAGCGCTTTTTTTAACGCTGATAAAGGGGTCCTATATCACCGCTTCCTTTATCAGCGCTTTCGTTTTAGCGCTGATAAAGGACCCTTTTATCAGCGCTTTTAAAAAAGTGCTGATAAAAGTAAAAAAAATTAAAAAAATTTAAAAAAATTTAAAAAGATTTTAAAAAAAATTAAAAAATACTGCCAATCGGGGGGGGGGGGCTTTTATAGCGCTTGAACCCCCCCTTTTACAGCGCTTTTCAGCCCCTATACAACACCCCACGCACCCCACGCACCCCCTCCACCCTTTAACATCGCTTGCTCCAATATTCCCCATGCGCGCGCACCCCTGCCTCCACCAGGATTTGAACTCGAGACCTCCCCCCTGCGCGCCTAAGCCCTTACCACTACTCTATTTTGATTTGCTTTCCAATTCATGATATCTCTCTCTATATATATTTATATAGTTAGTTATATTTATTCGTATAGTAATATATATTTATATTAATATATATATAGTTATATTATAATATATATATTAATATTAATATATATATATATATAGTGGTATTAATATATATCTATATATATATATATATTTATTTAGTTATATTTATTCGTATAGTAATATATATTTATATTAATATATATATATAGTTATATTAACATATATATAGTTATATTAACATATATATAGTTATATTAACATATATATAGTTATATTAACATATATATAGTTATATTAACATATATATAGTTATATGAATATATATTTATATAGTTATATTAATATATATATATAGTGATATTAATATATATATATATATATAGTAATACTAATATATATATATGTAGTTATATTAATATATATATAGTTATTAGAATAATATATATATAGTTAGATTAATATATATATATAGTTAGATTAATATATATATATAGTTAGATTAATATATAGGTATATAAATATTCATATATTGGTATTTTAAATAAAATGAATATTAGTTATTATTTAGATAAAGCTAATATATTTTATATGTAAATATGTTTAATTATTTATTTAAAAAATTTAATTTTTAGGTGTGAATATATAAAAAATATGTACATATAGTTATATATTTGATTATAAATAGCAGTTCATTATAAAAAAGGATGAAATTTTCATTATAAAAAAGGATGAAATTTCAAATACATAATATCAATATGAATGTAATACCTTGGAATAAATTCAGTCCCCACCAAGAAAAGCCAATAATACCCCCTTAAACGAGTTTGAAAATCCACAAAATGTTAAAAAATCTGGGTACCCCGACAAAAAACTCAGTTTTGGAGGCCTTCTGGGCCTCTTTTGGCCTCGAAAAACGTTTGACCAAGGTCTCCCTGGGTCACAGCGACGTAGATCTCGTCGCAGGCTTCGATTTGATATGTGGTAGAGCTCAAACGGACACCCGGATCAAAAGTTATGGCCGTTTGAAGTTTGAGTTGCGTTTTCAACATATTTTGGATCTTTTTTTAATTTTTTTTAATTTTTTAGTCCTCAAATTGTTATTAAATGACTATTACTCCATAATTATTATCAAATTATTAATTAAAAATATTTTTTTAATTTTTTAAGAAGTCATTTTCACTAAATATCTTATATATTAAGTATAATAAGTTTAAATGTACATTTATACTTATCTAAAATATATTTAAAAATTATATATTATATTTATATAACAATATAACTATATTTATATATTAATATATTAATATATTTTTAATTTTTTTTTGAATCTGACCCTTTATCAGCGCTTTTTCGTTAGCGCTGATAAAGGGGGGCGCTGCGAAAAACTATTTTTGTGGTAGTGTAGGAGTAGTTTTTCTTTTTGTAAAAAAAAAATTATCCATTTTGGGGATTATCTAATCTTGTACTAACCTTTTTGGTTTTGGTTTTGGTTAAGGTCTAAAGACATGGGAAATGTATAGTTCTCTTTTGTGGATTAGGTGATTCTCAAGAAGTTGATTATAACGCTCTTAATGTGAAAAAGCTGTCCAAAATACTCGTCTTTTGGAGAAAATATGAGTTTCTGTAAGAAATCTAGAAAAAGTTGAAAGTCAACATGACAAGTAAGTATGTTTTCTTATGTTTTAGTTAATCCCATAAAGAAATTCCTCAATGAAAATTAACTTTAAACAAAAACTTTGTCTATTAACTTTTCCTACTGGGGAATCAAATACCATTTAACCCATCACAAGTTTGTGATTTTCTAGTGGTTAACTTTCTCCTAGACATGTTTTCTATCACTCTCCATCAGAACATGATGGTTTGTTTTCTCCTCCATATCCATGTTTTCATGTAATCCTAGTATCTTTTGTCTCAGGTGACCATTTTACTTTTCTTTCTTTCTTTTAAAGTGATAGTTAAATTTACTTCTTTCCCGATGTGGGGCTTTCAATGAAGTTTCCGAGCCCTTTTTTTTAAATTGCGAGGACGCAATTTCCAAAAGGGGGGAAGGATGTAATATCCCAGGTAAATAAAGAATATGACATTTTCATATTTATTAATATTTGTGTATAAAATATTAATATTAATCTAATGGGGATGCTATGTTCGATGTCGTACTCAATACGCAACAACGAGTTTTTTGGAAATCTTACATTGTACTCTAATAATAAAATAATATTATTTAAAATGGTAGTTAACACGTAGTAGTTGTAATGGCGAGAATGAACAGAAATAACTAAAAAATGATTACATATGTTTGTTAAATATTTTTACGTTTATCCAATAAATGTTAGAGGATTAAAATGCGAATGAATCCAATTTTAAGCATAAATGTTCTAATATTCTTTAAAAGGTCGATTAACCGCCTTTTGATGGAGAACCCTTTTTAAATCTACATTTTGTCAATTTTATATTCTATATTTGACAAAATAAAATCCTTCTTTAGAATCAAGACATCAAAATTTACTTTGTGTAATTTTTTGGTATTTTTCCGATAAAGTTCATTTTTTATTGAATAGTGAAAAATGATGTATTTTAATTCAAAACCTCATTTTAATATAATTTATTTATATGGTTAGATTATATATTTAATTGGTTTTAAAGTGTAATTTGAATATTTTTCTACCATTTAATCTAATGGTGGTCATTGTAATTAATTTCACTTTTAAATTGAACATAAACAAGTGTCAGTCTTTTGATAGATATTGTTTCTTAAAAAAAATCTATTTGTTTTGACAACAGGAATTAATTATAAAATTAATTAATGAAACTTATATGTTTTTAATTTTGTAAAATAGACATCATTTTTGAATTAGTAATATCAAATATAGCTTAGGATGAATTTTTGGTATTTTTCTGAAGAACTTCAATTTTTGATGAATAGTGAAACCACTAAGTGGTAGTTAAACAAACTGATTTTTCGTTTAAATGAAAGTTTACCGCTTCTGTGTTTTGAATTTAAAAAATCTGACATACATGGTTGTCATTATTAAGTAAAATGTGGTTCAATGGGATTAAAATATTTTTTGGTGAATAGTAAATTTTGAGTTTCGTTAACCGCGATTAGAGGTAATTAGTGTAATTTAAGATAAAAATGATATTATAAAAATATAAAAATATCTTGACACATGTCCTAACCTTATTGGTTGATTCATGGATGACCAATATAAACCATGGGTCAATTTGTGAGACCCCATGGAGCCACTTGGGGTGATAATGACATTAATAGCTTTTATTTAAAGTAAAAATAAAAATATCACAAACATGTATTGTTTTACTAAAACAATTTTTACATGGGGTTATATATGTTATATTTTTGACTATAAATACTCATTATAAATATAAAAATATTTCCTACAACATGGTAATTTTTTTATATTTTTTTTAGACATCAAAAAAATAAAATTATTTATGACACAATGATGATGCAGTGTTTACATCATTAATGAATGATTTAAATAAATAAGAAGATAGTGTTTAAAATAATATCCAACACTTTTCCAATTATTATTGGATGATTTTATTTCAAACATGGACCACCTTATCTTTAAATTTAATTAATTTTGGATCTTTAGAAACCGAATTTCATTTTATAATAAAATAATAATTTCATGATTTCCATAAGAGCCCCTCCTCTCCCTTATAAAAAGACCCCACTTCCTACCCATATCTCACACTTCTCAAGCCATTTGTCTCATCCAAACTCTACTAAAATAAGCTCCAAATATCCCTCTATTCATCCTAGAAGCCTCACTTTGGGGAGAATCTTTTCCAAGGAAGCCTTTGGGATCAAATCAAAAAGAGTTACCTGATTTCAAGGTAATGTCCTCTCTTATGTTATTTTGTATTATTTTGCTTCTCCAACCCCATAAACTCTTTTTATTCATTTATTTTGTAACAAAACCAGTATCTTCAATATAATAGGATGTTGTTATAATAAGTATTCTAGCTACACTTACAGACACCTACGTCTAATGGTTAAAGAACATACTGTTTTCGTGGATGGTGAATTTCTGCCTCACGAAACGATGATTGTTCACTATTATTTTAACACCTTGAAATGTGTCCATTAAGATGTCACTATATTTATATATGATATATAATATTTTTATGTTTTCCTTAAGCTTATGTACTTTTCATTTATGTCATACCTTTATGGTTTCCATTATGGGTAAACGCGGTATCTTCATTTTAGGAAGTGCGGACTACCGCCCCCTCAAAGTGATTTGATTCATTAATGCCATATATGGGACGTGTAAAAGACGGAGTTAATAATATTACATATGATATTATAATGGATTTATAATATACCTTTATATCATTATGATTTCATTCCATTAAATATGAAATAGAAATGAAAGTAGCGTTCATGCGTACGTACGACTTACCGTCTCCATGAACAGTGCATTTCATTTCTTACCTCTAAATGTTATGTAATATTATAAATGCATGTATATACAGGATATATATAATATGTATGATATCTAAATCATGAATATAATTCTGGATATAATGGATATTTTACCACATGAACAACTTGTAATTATAAGGAGTTTATTTTTGACTCAAGTACCAATGATCGATAAAACAACCATTATTAACTTAAATAATTAAAAAGTGTTCATAACATGGTAATAAGTGATATAAAAGGAATAATGAACTTGAAAAAGGTTCTTAAGCAAGTATAAATTAACTCAAGTTTATTATTCAGGAGATTAAAGAACGATCGAGTCAAGTCGGACACGAGGTAAGGGATCCTACCCCTCTATTTCTTTTTAAGAACTCTCTTTTATGTCATTTATTTTAAGCTCCTCTTTATTATGTTAGGGGATGTTATTTTATATTCCTATTACTATAAATTTTATGTTCATATGATGAGATATCCTATTTGATCTCGTCAATCCATTTTTGGAAGTTTTATGTGGCGCCGTTAGGCTGCCGAGTTTTTGTAAGGGATTATTCATCTCACTTTTATTCTAGTGAGATCTATGCTACATTTGCCACTATTTACCTTGAGTGGTGTATGTAATTCCCATTATTATACTCTTTGTGTAATATAATTTCGTTTATGATTATTTACATCAATGTTGTATAGTCTTTCATTCATGGGGTGTACGTTTCTAAAGTTACCCAAGTCGGTAAGGGAACCTTTCACCCTCCTCTTTTTAAAAGACTTCTTTTGTTAGGTCTTTTAATTTACATCTTATTATGTTGGGATATGTTTTTATATATACTTATTTATGTAAAATTTATTTCCAAGTGATGAGATACCCTTTTTGTCTGATCAACTAATTTTATTTTGAATTTTAAAGTGACGCCGTTAGGCTGTCAAGGGAACTTCTTAACCCAATTTCGATTTCTTTGGGTTCAACTTGTAGTTATTGAATATGTCATTATATGAATATGTGTGAATGAATCTGATTGTTTTACACTTAATATCCACTTATATTGTGTGTATTTATATTTTTTACACATAATTATGTAATTTATTTATCCTTAATCTAAGGATACCATCTTTGTACGGAACTTCGACTCAATCTCATTTCATTGAGGAATATTTTGTTTTATACACAAATTTCTTTTTTACGATGTATAAACCCCTTTGGATTTTACTTTTATTCAAAAGGAATATTTTTATACGAAGCGTTTTACTAAACGATAAAAGGGAATGTTTTTATCTTATGTATGCGGTGACAACGACTTCTCTACCGCCATGACCATTATTTGAGTTTTGGCTTCCTCTACAAGCCATAACTTTTTAAATGAAAAATAAATACAATATAATCTTTTATGTATTTTGGTATTGAAAATGGATTTTGATAATGTTTGGATTATATAAATGTGTTGTATTGATATCTTTTGATTGAAATGTGGAAATGTTATGTTTTCTTTAAGCATGTTTTATGAGATATGATTATGTTATGGTTCTTGGACATTGTTTATGAAATCAGGTGGTTCCGTGATAGACTAAGGGAGGGTGAGCCCAAGATAGCTCTCCAATGCATTGGATAACATGACGGAGGTAAACGTTAATGTTTCTCATAAGAGATTTAGGGAATATACTGTGATGGGTATTCCAAATATGACTCCTTATGTAGCTGTGATAACTACAATGTTTGTATATTATGTATGCCTCAAGTTACCTTCATGTCTTATGATTTCTATGAGTTATTCATAAATCTTATGACTTCATGAGGTATGTTAAATTTCTTATGTTTTATGAGTAAAGTGCGTTTTCATTGATTCTTATGTATACGTGGACTAATGTTTCCTTCCTGTATTTTTATATCCCTTAATGAGCTTTTTGGGCTCATCCCAAGTTTTTGAAATGTTTCTCCATAGGACTTAAAGTGGAATACGGTCAAGGATGGGATCAAGGAAATGTCATGATGTCTAAAACATGGAACTAGACCTGACTCTTTTGTTCAAGAGTTTATATTTTGAGAAAAAAATGGAAACTGAGTAGACGTGTCTACCTTGTAATCTTTGAGATGTAATAGTTATGTCTTAATTCTCTAAAACTCTAAACCTAAAAAGATACTCAATGTGAATTACTCATTTAATTCAATATTATGTAATGTTTTAAGGCGGGGCCCTTATACTCAGGATACTGAGTCTTGGTTGGAGGTTATGATGTCAATATTAGGTCACATAGAGACACCTTCATAGAGGAGGGTCAAGATTGTGACCTATATGCTATGGGACTCCGCCAAGCGTTGGTGGGACATTCGAAGTTAGGCTGGTCGACATCACAGTATGACATGGGAGGACTTCCAGACAACCTTTTTCGACTACTTCTTTCCTCATACCTTGAGAACTGATCGTGTTTGTAAATTCATGCACCATGAGAAAAGTGACATGTCAGTGAAGGAATACTCAGCTCGCTTCACCAAATTACAGTGGTTTGCACCGACCTTTATTAGTGATGAACTTTGAGGATGGGCTTGCTTATGTTATCCACTCATCGATGAATATCTTTTAGCTGACCACCATTTCATAGATAGTGAACCATACCCTTATCACTGAGCGAAACCTAAGGGATCTAAATGATGTGAAGCAGGGCAGTTCAACTTTTAGGCAGAGCACCAACGACCTACTCGACTTTTACAGGCTCTCTATATTCTTGAGTTTAAATGGAATGGCTTCACCATGGATTTAATGATAGGCTTTACAAGATCTCCTCGATGTAGCGATGCAGTATGGGTGATCATTGATAGACTGACCAAATTTGCACACTTTCTACTGATCCGAGAGACATTATTTTTTGACGATCTAGGAAGGATTTAAATATAATAAATAGTTCAATTTCATGGTGTTCCCCTTTCTATAATTTTTGAAAGAGATGACTGCTTTACTTCATGTTTATAGAAAGGGTTGTATAAGGCACTGGGTTAACAGGTGATTTTGAGTACTGCATATCACCCTCAGACTAACAGGTAGTCTGAGTGGTTCATAAATATGTTAGAGGATATGTTGTGGGTTTGTATCCTTGATTTTGGAGGTTCTCGGGAGAAACATATTTCTCTGGTTGATTTTTACTACAACAATAGTTTCCAGGTTTTGATTCAAATGGCTCCATATGATACCCTATATGGTAGACTGTTTCGTTCACCTCTATGATGGTTAGAGGCAAGTGAGGCAGCTCCATTGGGTCCTCATCTTGTTTAGAAGACTTTAGATCAAATCCAGCTGATTCAAAAGCGTATTACTAAAAATCAATCCAGTAAGAAGTCATATATTTATCACTACCATAAACCTCTGGAGTTTGAGGTGGGAAATCAAGTCTTTCTACGTGTATCACCTAGACTAGGTCACAGACGAATTCAGATACATGACAAGTTGTCACCTCGATATGTCGGGCCTTTTGAGATAGTAGAGAGAGTTGTGCTAGTATCCTATCAATTGTTGTTACCTATGAGGTACCATTACATGCATGGTGTCTTCCATATATCTCAACATAGATAGTATTATGACAACTTATCTCATTCATTTGACCTTGAGGATATTGAGTTGGAGGCAGATGTGTCCTTCTAGGGGCATCTGATACGTATAGTTGATTGTAGCATGAAGGTTCTTTGAGGTAGTTCAGTTCCTCTGTTCCGAGTAATATGGTAGCACATATGAATATAGTAAGAGACCTAGGATCGAGAAGCTAATGTACATACATAGTGGTAGAAACTCTTCTCAGACGACGTTATACTACCTTCGAAAGGGCAACTCGGGGATGAGTTCTCTTAAGGAGGGGAGGTTGTAATGTCCAAAAATTTTCCAAAAGGTACAAACTATTAATTTTTGTTATAATTAATTTGAAAAAACCTAATAATGATGCCTAATCAAGTTAAGGATATTTTGGGTGCATCCAAGGCTCATTCGGAGCCCTGAAATGGGAAGAAAAGACTAGGCCGCACAGTTAGAACAAACCATGTCGCCCAGTCCACATGGTTTCCCTAAACCATGTGGCTATAGATAGTGGAGCTGCAGGGGCTACACATTTTTTCTAAAACTATGCGACCCAGGGCACATGGCTATTCAGTGCTGCAAGCTTTCGAGGAGAGAGCTTTTGCACGATTTGCGCATGATTTGTCAAACTGTGTGCCTAACCGTACGAAGTGCCCCCTTATAGTAGTGAATGGAACACTGTTTGTCCAAACCATGTTCCCAAACTGTGCATAGTGTTAAAAATGGGTGAAATTACTAAATTACCTTTATTAAATGAATTAATCCTAACTCTCTTCCTCACCCCTCTCTTTTCCAACAGTTGGGTGCTCCTCTCCCCGTAAGAAATCCTTTTCTCCTCCCAGTAGCACATTGAGGCTTCTCAAAATGGATATAATAGCTATGATGACAGTCATCGATGGGACCCTGAGTTTGATGTTGTAGATAAAATATTACCCTATATATCTACATGTAAGAGAGTCAAAATATTTGGGAAGAAGGGAATGATATGTCCTAGGTGCATCATCCCCTTTGAGATTCTTGATCACAATAGAGCTATGCCATATTGAATAACACTCCCACTAACCATTTATCTAGTAAAAAACAAATTACAATCATACCTCTTGATTAATTACATAATATATATGTAACGTGTACTGAATTCAGAGGTGGTATATCTGGAAAATGATCTCTCTTATGAGAAGCAGCTGGTGAAGATATTTTATTATAGATATAAAGTTCTATATAGAAACAAAACTCATCTAGTCAAATTACTATAGAGAAACCATGAGTATGAGTAGGCGATATGGGAATCAGAGGAAGAAACAAAGAAGATGTATCCTCTCATATTTTAACCTCAATATGTAAAAAAATTAGGGATATATTTCTTATAGGGGAAGAATATAACGAACTATAATTTTATTAATGGAATTTCCCTTCTAAATATAGAGTTATGTCATATATATAAAAATAATATTATAGAATTCACACACCACTTGATAAAAAAACTACATATTATTATAATTTAATAATTATATTTAGATAATAAAATGTACCTAAGAAATGAAATTATTATAATGGAAAAAACAATTGAAATTAAGATAATAATAAGAGGAAAATTTAGACCTTCTCAATCCCCCATAATAATTTCACTCACAAACAACACTGTAGAAATGAAGTAAAATATTAATAATAAAAGATATTTTTTGAAAATGAAAAAATATAACATTGATTGAAATAGAAGTTAATAAATAATTAATGAAAGAGGAAATATATATATATATATATTATTTAGAGAATCAATATGATCATTGTAAATATGACCTTTGGAATAATAATATGACCATTAGAATAGTAACATGATCATTGGAAAAGTAATATTACCATTAAGAATAGTAATATGACTTTTATAATAATATACTCACTTATGTAAGTTTAAAATAATATATCTTATAAAATTAAATTATTTCATATTTATGTCGGGATATATGTAATTAAATGTTTTAAAAATGATAAAATAAGTGTTCGTACTTTTGATAAACACATATGTTTTGTTTTAATTTTTATAAAAAATATAATGATATAAAAGAATATTTATTTTCCTAGAATGGGTATATAAATTAATATTATGTTTTATTATAATGAAAATATTATTTTATGAGACCTTAATTAATTTTTCAAAGGGTCATAAAATTGATCATAATATTAAAATTGGTATTTTTCAAATAAACAAGGGATTTATTTAAAAATTAAATTTCTAATAATCAAAAAATAACATTATTAAAATTTATTTAGTTTTTTTAAACTATACATTGAAAAATGGATAGGGTGATTTTTTTTTCTAAAATATTTGTTGGGAATAGTGAAATATGAAAAAATCTGATATTTCTTAATTTAAGCTAAATACATTAATTTTTGATTCATAAATGATATAATAACCCATTATTTTCAAATCAAATACACCATTCATTTTATATATTCATATTATTAATCAATATTGGTAGTTTTGATCCAAAATATTAAACTAATGATTTTAATATTTAAAAATGCCCCTCTCATTCCCTTATAAATACGACCCCTCGCAATCTATTCTCCTCACAGCTTGTAAACCTTGTATCCTGAAAAATTTACACCCAATTAAATTTCCATACCTCTACCCCATGTTATAATTATTATATTATCACCAAAATACCAATTCCAAATTCCCTTAATGTGGTATTAAAGGAGACAACATTCAATAGGTAATATTCTTAAACTGTATCTTTTAAATTATTTTCTTATTATACCTTCTCCACACTACCATCATATGACATTGATTAATAACTCAGGTACCATATATATACTAGAATGATATATTAAAAATTGAATATATACCATCTATACTCTTCTCTCTTCCTCATATTCTAAAAATAAATCCATTGTCCATATTATATCGGTTCACTGCCTCCGTGGATGATGAGATTTTTTTCCATTACCACATTTATGGACGGTCATAAAAATATTTTTATGGTTAAACAAGATTATAAAAATTATATTATAACTTATTTCATGTTCTATAATGAAAATAAATATATAATATTAAATAAAATGAAAATATTTTGTGATGGTCAGTAAAACCGCCTAAATGAACTAACCATATAATATTATTTTTATTACTAAGTGAATCATATATATGTCCCAAAAAAGGATATTTTGGACCATTAAAATTTATTTAAGGAAATTTATATCATTTAATTTCAATTCTATTGTTTCATTACCATTTAAAAATAATCTCCATAATTATAAACAACTGATCTGACCATGGAACCATGAAACAAACGTCCTTAGAAAAGAGAAATGAAACTTTTTATCTAATTGAAATGGTAATAAATGAACATAATTAAATAATAATAAATTAAATATATATGTAAATTATTATTAAATAAGTAATTAATTAGTTTTATATGATTATTTAGAACATTAAATTCAAGTACATAACGATTCTGGAACCTAATGTAAGGGATCTCTCTAAACCACCATTTTTCAGTTGGTTATGAACAATCTCACTCTAACTCACTTTATCTATCTATTTTATGTTATGAAATCATTATAAATTATGTGTATATTTATCTGACATATAAAACCATATTATTCTCCCTTCCACTTATGGTGTAATATATGATGTAATGTTCTTTTTCTCAAAGGGTTGTTTTTAAATCAAACTTGATTAAGGGGAAATTTTATATCCCTTAATCCTTTTATGCAACACTAAATTAAATTATTTATTCCCATTCATGGTTTCATTAAATTAATTAATATTTTTGGTACAAAATTTGGCTTTAAACAAAAATTCAATACTTATTCTTTCTCCAATAGTCATTAACTAATACCTTAAAACCCCATTTTGGAAGTTCATTTTTATACCAAAATCTCCACCATTTCTCATGATTTTTTACCTAATGAACACCATACTATGAGACCAATGGTTATTTAATCATATATTAACGTCTAAAATATTAAATTCATTCTTCTCTTTGAAATATTTATGAAATATAATTTTATAATAATAAGATGAACTATTATAAATCTTATACTTCCAATGGGTAATTCTTAGGTTTATGCATTAATATTTTTTTCCAATTGTGTCACACATAAGCATGTACATCTTATGATGGGTGTTATTAGATAGTTAATAATGCATTGGGTAATATTTTTGTCTCATGACACAATATCTATCAGATTAGGTAGTAAACCTAATCCATGATATGACTCTGTCATCCTTGGGATGTTATCTTGGTGGTTAACTTTGACTTATGCTTATGTCATGTTTTATGTTTCTTCCACATTACAATGACTCCATGATATTATGGTATAATGTTATTTATTTTATTCTCCTATGTAATTATTTATTATCCTTATCACTTATGATATCATGTTATTCTATTTCACTCACATGTTATGCCTCATTACCATATTTATTCCCTTACTAAGATTCATATCTCACTCATTTAATTCATGTATTCCCTAAGTTATCCTATGCTATTTTAGGATCTCAAATATATTTAGGATTTAATTATGGAGATTAAAATAAATATGTTGTGTTTTAGTTTATTTTTGATGTATTATGAACCTATTCTTCCAAATATACTGGGCCTCACGATCTTTGGGTCATGTTAATTGTATTTTTATGTTAAAAACAATGTAATATTATGTGTAAAAGGCTTTGGTCACTATAATTTTATACTAGTGAGGGAAAATAAACCATGTTGTGTCCTGGAGGTGGTAGTATGTACATATGCCCATTTGGCATATTTTAGTTTCTTAATAGAGGAAAGGAAATTATAGATAATTTATATTACATAAAAAAAACATTTTAGTATATAGGTAATGAAAATGTAATCATTCTATAAAGGTTAATATATTTTTAATGAAAAATATATAAAAAGTAAAATATTAGAGAGTGAGATGTACATCGAGATTTTTTTAACTTTCTCATGAATTACTTCTTTGAAATGGAGAAATTTTTTCAAATTTCATTTGAAAATAAGATTAAGGGAGTGAAATATGATTCTATGGGAAGGAAAACAGGTTGCGTTTCAGGATGAAAACTTATCTTTAGAGTGGTCTGGAATGAGAGATGAGATAAACCATTGATAATTGATGAGAATAACATTTTTGTAATTATAAAAACATATTATAAAGGGATCAGATGTTAAACATGTCAAGTGACACCAAAAATAGAAAATAATGGATTGGATGATGCGATAATGGTCTATAATATCTCAAACACTAAATTATAAACAAGTTTTAATCCCTTTACCCCTAGATTTATTACTTTTGAAATTTTCAGTTTTACTATGATATCTAATTTCCACCTAAGTAAATCAATTTTTATGCCTAAAAATAAATTGGGCCTTATTACTTAATTTGGATCTAATGATTCAAAATATGAAATTAATTTTATTATTTAAAATATATATGTTTAAGAAAAATATATTTTTATATTAGCATATGAAATGCATCAAACCCTATTTCTAAAAAAGTGATTTATTAATCTTAAAATTTATGTTTAGTATATAATTATCAATGTATTTTATTTTCATAATATAAATTGGATTGCTATAAAATAAATAAAAGTTATGGTGCTTTAAAATCAAGTGGAAACTAAATTTTACCAAAGTAATATTTAATTAAAGTAAAAGACCAGAACCTTTTTTATTTAAAAATGTTACTCAAGTCCTTAAAATGATAATAATGGGTTTTATAAATTCAATAAATTATTTTTATGATTTATTTTTACTAATAACTATATAATGTTTACATATTTTTTAAAAAACTTTTATTTCATTATTATTTTATGATATTGTCATAAAAGTGATGATATTAGAAAAATTAGTATTTTTATCACTGTTCATCTAAAATTAATTTTCTCATAAAAATCTAAAAAAGAAATTTAAAAATAATATAACTATTCTAAAATAAAAAATAAAGTTAATTTAATCAAATAATATTTTAAATTTCTTAAAATTTTCTTTTAAATGAAAACATAAAGTATAAAGAAAACCACTTTTATAGAAAAAATAAGAATTTAAACTTTCTATGTTATTAAAATTAGTACACATTAATTACTAATTAAAGAATTACTATTTACATCCTAATCATTTAATTTTTCAAATATATTTATATTAAAATATTTCTTTGATTTTTATCATATCATTCTTTAATAATAACATTTAGCGAATAAATATATTTTTAAACTAAAAAAATTTAATTAAATATTATATTTTTGTTATGTTATTTATTATTTATAAAATATATTATCCAAATTTGTTATTAGAAACAATAAAATGATATTACTATTGGATAAATGTATATCCAATGACTATATTTCCTAAGATCAGGTTTATAGTGACCATATTTATATTGGAAATATTTCTAACTGTCAGGTTTAGTTCCAATATATATCCTTACTAAATAATTTTTTCATTTAATTATTATTTTTCAAGGAATGGTTATCGTTTTTATTGTTTTAATTTTATATATTAAAAAATTATTTTTACGTTGATGATGTTCTTACTCATTATAGGTTTTCTTTGGTATTGGTGATCCTCTTGGGTAAAAATGATCCAAGATATATCTCAATGTTAAAGATTTTATTCTTTTATATTCATTGTACACTTTAATTTATGCACTTTTAAAATATGTAATCATCCATGGTTTGTAATAATCCATGTTTTGTAATACTAATTTTCATGTTCTTTTATTTTAATTCTTCATCTCACTAAAACATATTCCCAATTTTTTATAGTTTTGTGTTTCATGTAATATAAGGTACCAAAACATTAAATATAATGACTTATGGGGTTTTATATTCTAATCCCCTTAAATAAAATTTATCCTCAAAATTATATCCATTACATACCAATAGAAATATTCTTGGGTATATAAAATATAGAAATGATTTAGGATATATTTTCTAGAGGGATAAAACCTTACAAACTTGGAAACATATTTTTACTTAGACCATTCTTATCCCTAATATTGGGATTTTATCCAAACAATTAAACCCATCTTCAACCATTATTCGATATAAAGACACAAATAAAATAATTTCTTTTTGATGAGTGTTTATAATCATCCATGAATTGATATACTATCATAGGTTGATAAGAAATTTGACTTCCTTATTTTAAAAAGTATTTATTAATCTTGGTAGAGAAGCAATCCATTTACGAAATCACATTGAATTTATCTAAATTGATAATAATATAGTTTTCAAAAATCACATTCCTAAAACATAAAATTAAGATACAATAGTCATTCAACTATATCTTTTTATTAATAAATCAACATTTAGTCTTGAGGGTGATGATTTTATTCCCTTAAAAAACATTTTTATTACAAAGGAGTAGTTTGAACAAGATGAATACAGAACATATAGTACTTTGGTTGATGATTAGTAGTCCTAACTTCAAATCATCTTCATAAATCACTTAAATTGTTTTGGATTCATATTAATTCCATTTTTATATATTTTTCTAGGTCCAATTGTCCTCATTAGAACATTGATTAGGTTAGTGATTTGGGTAATTCCTAAGTTTCCCATATTTAATAAAATTAACTATTAATGGTTTCTTAGGTTAAAATATATATTCCTTTCACCATATCCAATAGAATATTTATATTTCCTTGTTAATTAGTTTCTCTACGGCCTGAAAATCTAAACATAAAATATCTCTCATTTTCTTTGATACATTTTCTTTAGTGCGTCTTCCAACATTTCTACACGAAGAAAATTGAATATTCTTTCCTTAATAATATTCATTTCCTAAAGTTCCAAGAGAATAAATCCTTATCCTTGTAACGCCCCGACCCCAGCTACCCAGAGCCGGTGCGTTACTTCGTAACATTGGCATGATCATAAAAGATCAAGTCTCGAAAGACCGATTAGTTTAGCAGCCTTGGAAACACTAGATACATTCATAAGTCTTACATTACATCATAAAGTTAAAAACTAATAACAAAGTCTTCATAGTCCACACTCATATCCTCTTCTGACTATCCCTGCAGGTCATTCATAAAATACTTCTTCACATCCTGGAAAATATTAAAACATTGAAAGGGGTGAGCTCAGATGCTCAGTAAGGATAACAATAATGCGGAAGCTTTCATAAATAAACATTAACATTTAAGGAAATGTATAACTAAAACAAAATCCTTTTAAACATGAACTTCAACATAATATGGCAAAAGTAAAATGAGATAATGCCATTTACTTATTCACATGGATATTCTACTGGTCGAATAATCACATGCAATATCAATAACCACTTTCATAATGATGGAATGCATAATGCCAGACTATCATAACCACGTAGCCAAGGCCTCGTGCCAAGACCACAAATAAGATTTTGTCAAGGCCTCTTGCCAATACACTAGTTTGTCTCATGAGACCTGCCGATGCATCGAGGAGCTATAGCGGGCTCCACCCGTCACATATTAAGTCCAATGCATTCCCATATTAAAAGGTTTAAACATAACATAAACATTCGTATTAAAACTAGCATACAAAATTTCAACAATTTCACCATAAACTATGAATGGTATAAAATAGCACATCCACAGTCAAACATATCACAAAACCTTCAATACAATATAGAAGTTTTGTATTATAATAAATCAACTTCAAATAAGCGTAAAATCCATCAAAGGATGTTGACATAGATGAAATAAAAACACTTTTTAGAGAAATATCTCTTTCTATTTTTGAAATCATTTAAGATCCATATAAAACAAAACATTTTCTTGAAAATATTCTTATAAGCTTGTAAGTAAAGCTTTGAAGATTTTATAACGGCGGAAAGATTCCTCTTATAAAAAGTCAAAAAGGGTATAAATGACTTTAACCCATATTCTTGTAAATAATAAAAATGTTTTGAAATAAATTTTGAAGAAACATGGATGTGGATGATAACGAGGTCCCAGTAGATAATTATGTATAAACAACCTTGGATAATGAAGAGGTTGTGAAGTAAACCCTTACAAAGATCATTTTTTTAAAATAAAGCAGATATATTATGTGTATTCACTATAAGTACACATAAATAAAGTACACATACAAGATAGTACATAATAATATCATGACATAATTTGAAAGTAGGAGATTAACCCAAAGAATGGAAATTGGGTTAAGAAGTTCCCTTACCTTGTGTCCGACTTGATTCGACCGTTCTTTAACCTCCTCAAAATCGGGTAACTCTTTTTGATTTGAGCCAAAGGCTTCCTTGATAAGAGTTCTTCCCAAAGTGAGGCTTCTAGGAGTAATAGAGGGAAGTTGGGAGAGTATTTGGGTAGAGGTTGGCCGAGCCAAATGGCTCGAAAGTGTAAATGAGGTGGGAGAGGTGGGGGCCTTTTATAAGTGGAGAGGAGGGGCTCTTTTGGAAATTTTGAAATGTTACATTATTACACAATGATTTTCGGATTCTAAAGGTCCCACACTTATATAATTAGAGGCTAAGGTGATAAGGTTTCGAAATATCTTCATTCATTAGGCTTTGGACAAGTGTAAGCCTTGGATTTTGCATTATCTTCTCAATTTATTTAAATCGTTAAATAATGAGGTCATCGCTGCATCATCATGATGTCATAAATAATTTAATTTATTTAATGTCTAAAAATTATAAAAAAAAATATTATGATGTAGGAAATATTTTTAGCTTTCTAATGAATATTTATAATCAAAATTTGGACTTGTGTAACCCCACTTAAAAACTGTTTTAGTAAAACAACTCATGTTTGTGTCAATTTAATTTTAACATTAAATAAATATATATTAATGTCATTTTCCAACTAAAGTGGCTCCATGGGGTCCCCAATTTGACCCATGGGTTGTCTTGGTCGGCCATGACTCATCCAATAGGAGTAGGACAAGTGTCATGCTCATCTCATATTATTAAAACATTATTTTTACCTTAAACTACACTAATTACCTCTAATCGCGATTAAGAACTTAAAAGTTACTATTCACCAAAAAATTATTTTAATCTCATTGAACCACATTTTACTTCTTAATGACAACCATGTATGTCGGATTTTTGAAAATCAAAACACAGAAGTGGTAATATTTCATTTAAACGAAAAATCAGTTATTTAACTACCACTTAGTGGTTTCACTATTCATCAAAAATTGAAATTTTTCAGAACAATGCCAAAATTTCACCCTAATCTATAATTGATATTACGAATTCAAAAATGATGTCTATTTTAAAAAATTCCAAACATATAAGTTGCATTAATTAATTTTATAATTAATTCCCGCTGTCACAACAAATAGCGTGTTTTTAAGAAACAATTTATATCAAAAGATTGGCAATTGTTTATGTCCAATTTCAATGTTAAATTAATTCTAATGACCACCATTGGATAAAATGGTAAAAATATATTCTAATTATACTTTAAAACCACTAAATAGTATAATTTATCACTATAAATTATTTTGATTAAAAAAGTTGTTTTTAAGTAATTTTCACTATTCATAAAAAATTAGAAGTTCTCAGAAAAATACAAAAAATTCAACATAGGCTAATTTCGATATTACGAATACAAAAATGAAGTCCATTTTGAAATATAAAATTTCTATAATTTTAAAAGGTGATTATTACTATTCATAACTGCTACTTTGATTAGTCGCGGTGTTTTAGAACTCGAACTTGCGTACAATGCAAGCTATTGCATTATTGAAAGAGAGGCGTATCATGGAAGCTCGGGGTGTTACATTATCCCCTCCTTAAATAAATTGCGTCCTCGCAATTTGATATTTTTCTTTGAAAATAAAAGGTTGAAAATAGAAAATACCTTTGTGGAAAACCCACATCGGAAATAAGGTTAATAAATATATAACATTAAAAGAAAGAAAGATAAGTACAAAGGTCACCCGATATAGCCCATTCTAAGATTCTATGAAAATATGGATATGGAGGAGAAACAAACCATCAAGGTCTGATGGAGAGTTATAGAAAACAGGATTAGGAGAAAGTTTAACCACAAGAAAATCACAAACTTGTGATTGGTTAAACGGTCATTGAATCCCCAGTTGGAAAAGTTAACCGACAACATTTTTGTTTTAAGTTACCTTTTATAATGTTGAGGAATTTATTTAGAAGATTTACTAAGAATGTAAGGGAATATACATACTTGTTATGTATACTTTCATTCGTTAATAAATTTTTACCACAAACCCAACTTTTACTCCAAATGGTAATGAAACTCAAAAATATTCTATTTATCCTAATTGTATAAGGTTCCAAATGTTAACACATACCATTTAGATTAGTAAAACTATTTTGTAATAACCAGGGACTTCCTGTAGGCTAGTGGTAGGAAATAAAGGCTTGTCGCACTATGGTTGTGGGTTCGATTCCTGCAGCTTTGTCCGACGCGACGGGTTATTCCCCACCCTGCAGGTTGTCCTTTTCCTAAAACTATAGTATCATAATATTCCAAAAATAATCTTCATAAATTTTTTAACCTTAAACAATACTATCCAAAGATCAACTTAATCCACTCCAACCAATATAGTTATCCAAAATACCTCTGTACAGACTTTCTCTAAAAGGTATCTTAATTCCAAAATCAATTTATCAGATTCCCCAAACAAAGTAAAGTTTCTCTTATTGTCACATACTAAAAATATAATTACCTTCATCATATTAAAACCTTACTGAAATAAAAAAGTACTGTAGTCCAATCCATATATATATATCACTTTATTCTTATAACCAGAATATAATCCTTGAGTCCAAAAGCACCAATACATTAATTATTCCGCTTCAACTGTAGTCACACCATAAGATTGGCCTTGATCCCTTGGCCTTTTCTGAGGTAAGTTTCCTTGACGCTTAGGACATTCATTTGCATAATGCCCCATTTCCCTACAATTGTAGCATTCAAATTTGACAGCCTCTTTCTTTCCCTTGCAATCACGAGCCTGGTGACCCTTTTCTCCACATTTATAACAAACTCCCATTCCTTTTAGGCACGTACCAGGGTGATTCTTCCCACAATTATCACATAATGGAAAATCCTTCTTTCCCTTTTTCCCTTTATCTGTCTCTTGTTCCCCCGTTCTCTTCTTCTCTTGCTTTACTTTGTTGTCATAAGACTTAGAGAATTCCTTTTCTGTCTTGATAGCACATGAGACAATATCTTCGTATGTTGAGAAAGATTGTGATACTAAAGCTCGACGGAGAAATGGTTTTAACCCATCAAAGAAACGATCAATCTTACTCCTTGGGTTACGTATATAATCGGCAGCATGCCTCGCTAACCTTGTAAAGTTAGCCTCATACTTTGCGACATTCTCATCCTCCTTCTGCCTCAAACTCAGAATTTGCCTTTCCATATCTGCTCGATGGTCACGAGGAAAGTATTTTTCTAAGAAAAGCTCTTTGAACTCCTACCATTCCATGTTTGTTAATTCATCATCTTCCTTTGTGTTTTGAATCAGCGACCACCACTGATCGGCATCTCCAGTGAGGCGGTAAACTGCCATGACAACCTTCTCCCTTTCACTACTCCCCAAGGCATGGAATATTTTCTCTAAGGAATTTATCCATTGCTCAGCTACTATAGGATTTGTACTCCCATTGAAGGTTGGTGGTTGTTGCCTCATGAAACGGTCTAGCATTGATCCTCCACGTTGCGGATCAGGGTGCTCCATACGAGTAAGGTTATTATTCATAACCTGCGTGAGTTGTCCTAGTATGGTAATAAGTTGATCAGCACCAGTTGTATCTTCAGATCCACAATAATTATCTTGAGCAGGAGGGCAATCCCTACACGGAGTGCGTGCATTGATACAGTTTCCATTCCTTCCACTAGGCACCATTTCTAAACAATGGCATAAACTAGATTAGTTTATGAATCAAAATACATAATTCCATACTTGTAAAACACTTTACATAAATTGAACTATTTATGGATATAATCCATAATCATAAAAAGAAATGTTTCCTTTGAGGAAGTATATACTCATAACCCTTCATAGTGGTTTGTAAATAAAATGAGAATTATCCTAAGCATATCCCCCGGGAGTGTCGTAACCAAGAGTGCAGCAAGGCCCGTTGTCGTGCACCAGTTCCCGTTCGAGTCTAGCTCAAAGCAGTGTTTTCGGGTTTTACCCCTAGGAACATCTGTGCCAGAGCCGCCTCTACCTGCTCGTATCCAGACAGGGATGTATTTCTCGGAAAACTCACAAAATCTCTACAATACCAAAATTCTAGGAAGTTCTTCTATACTAATCCTCAAAGTTCATCTTAGGTCTATGTGCTCTAATCAAAGTTTATCTAAATCTAGCTTCCAAGGTTAGTACTAAACTGCCTCTGATACCAACTGTAACGCCCCGACCCCAGCTACCCAGAGCCGGTGCGTTACTTCGTAACATTGGCATGATCATAAAAGATCAAGTCTCGAAAGACCGATTAGTTTAGCAGCCCTGGAAACACTAGATACATTCATAAGTCTTACATTACATCATAAAGTGAAAAACTAATAACAAAGTCTTCATAGTCCACACTCATATCCTCTTCTGAATATCCCTGCAGGTCATTCATAAAATACTTCTTCACATCCTGGAAAATATTAAAACATTGAAAGTGGTGAGCTCAGATGCTCAGTAAGGATAACAATAATGCGGAAGCTTTCATAAATAAACATTAACATTTAAGGCAATGTATAACTAAAACAAAAGCCTTTTAAACATGAACTTCAACATAATATGGAAAAAGTAAAATGAGATAATGCCATTTACTTATTCACATGGATATTCTACTGGTCGAATAATCACATGCAATATCAATAACCACTTTCATAATGATGGAATGCATAATGCCAGACTATCATAACCACGTAGCCAAGGCCTCGTGCCAAGACCACAAATAAGATTTTGTCAAGGCCTCGTGCCAAGACACTAGTTTGTCTCATGAGACCTGCCGATGCATCGAGGAGCTATAGCGGGCTCCACCCGTCACATATTAAGTCCAATGCATTCCCATATGAAAAGGTTTAAACATAACATAAACATTCGTATTAAAACTAGCATACAAAATGTCAATAATTTCACCATAAACTATGAATGGTATAAAATAGCACATCCACAGTCAAACATATCACAAAACCTTCAATACAATATAGAAGTTTTGTATTATAATAAATCAACTTCAAATAAGCGTAAAATCTATCAAAGGATGTTGAAATAGATGAAATCAAAACACTTTTTAGAGAAATATCTCTTTCTATTTTTGAAATCATTTAAGAGCCATATAAAACAAAACATTTTCTTGAAAATATTCTTATAAGCTTGTAAGGAAAGCTTTGAAGATTTTATAACGGCGGAAAGATTCCTCTTATAAAAAGTCAAAAAGGGTATAAATGACTTTAACCCATATTCTTGTAAATAATAAAAATCTTTTGAAATACATTTTGAAGAAACATGGATGTGGATGATAACGAGGTCCCAGTAGATAATTATGTATAAACAACCTTGGATAATGAAGAGGTTGTGAAGTAAACCCTTACAAAGATCATTTTTTTAAAATAAAGTAGATATATTATGTGTATTCACTATAAGTACACATAAATAAAGTACACATACAAGATAGTACATAATAATATCATGACATAATTTGAAAGTAGGAGATTAACCCAAAGAATGGAAATTGGGTTAAGAAGTTACCTTACCTTGTGTCCGACTTGATTCGACCGTTCTTTAACCTCCTCAAAATCGGGTAACTCTTTTTGATTTGAGCCAAAGGCTTCCTTGAGAAGAGTTCTTCCCAAAGTGAGGCTTCTAGGAGTAAGAGAGGGAAGTTGGGAGAGTATTTGGGCAGAGTTTGGCCGAGCCAAATGGCTTGAAAGTGTAAATGAGGTGGGAGAGGTGGGGGCCTTTTATAAGTGGAGAGGAGGGGCTCTTTTGGAAAGTTTGAAATGTTACATTATTACACAATGGTTTTAGGATTCTAAAGGTCCAAAAATTATATAATTAGAGGATAAGGTGATAAGGTTTCGAAATATCTTCATCCAATAGGCTTTGGACAAGTGTAAGCCTTGGATTTTGCATTATCTTCTCATTTTATTTAAATCGTTAAATAATGAGGTCATCGCTGCATCATCATGATGTCATAAATAATTTAATTTATTTAATGTCTAAAAATTATAAAAAAAAATATTATGATGTAGGAAATCTTTTTAGATTTCTAATGAATATTTATAATCAAAATTTGGACTTGTGTAACCCCACTTAAAAACTGTTTTAGTAAAACAACTCATGTTTGTGTCAATTTAATTTTAACAACAAATAAATATATATTAATGTCATTTTCCAACTAAAGTGGCTCCATGGGGTCCCCAAGTTGACCCATGGGTTGTCTTGGTCGGCCATGACTCATCCAATAGGAGTAGGACAAGTGTCATGCTCATCTCATATTATTAAAACATTATTTTTACCTTAAACTACACTAATTACCTCTAATCGCGATTAAGAACTTAAAAGTTACTATTCACCAAAAAATTATTTTAATCTCATTGAACCAAATTTTACTTCTTAATGACAACCATGTATGTCGGATTTTTGAAAACCAAAACACAGAAGTGGTAATATTTCATTTAAACGAAAAATCAGTTATTTAACTACCACTTAGTGGTTTCACTATTCATCAAAAATTGAAGTTTTTCAGAACAATGCCAAAATTTCACCCTAAGCTATAATTGATATTCCAAATTAAAAAATGATGTCTATTTTACAAAATTCCAAACATATAAGTTGCATTAATTAATTTTATAATTAATTCCCGCTGTCACAACAAATAGCGTGTTTTTAAGAAACAATTTATATCAAAAGATTGGCAATTGTTTATGTCCAATTTCAATGTTAAATTAATTCTAATGACCACCATTGGATAAAATGGTAAAAATATATTCTAATTATACTTTAAAACCACTAAATAGTATAATTTATCACTATAAATTATTTTGATTAAAAAAGTTGTTTTTAAGTAATTTTCACTATTCATAAAAAATTAGAAGTTCTCAGAAAAATACCAAAAATTCAACATAGGCTAATTTCGATATTACGAATACAAAAATGAAGTCCATTTTGAAATATAAAATTTCTATAATTTTAAAAGGTGGTTATTACTATTCATAACGGCTACTTTGATTAGTCGCGGTGTTTTAGAACTCGAACTTGCGTACAATGCAAGCTATTGCATTATTGAAAGAGAGGCGTATCATGGAAGCTCGGGGTGTTACATTCTCCCCTCCTTCAATAAATTGCGTCCTCGCAATTTGATATTTTTCTTTGAAAATAAAAGGTTGAAAATAGAAAATACCTTTGTGGAAAACCCACATCGGAAATAAGGTTAATAAATATATAACATTAAAAGAAAGAAAGATAAGTACAAAGGTCACCCGATATAGCCCATTCTAGGATTCTATGAAAATATGGATATGGAGGAGAAACAAACCATCAAGGTCTGATGGAGAGTTATAGAAAACAGGATTAGGAGAAAGTTTAACCACAAGAAAATCACAAACTTGTGATTGGTTAAACGGACATTGAATCCCCAGTTGGAAAAGTTAACCGACAACATTTTTGTTTTAAGTTACCTTTTATAATGTTGAGGAATTTATTTAGGAGATTTACTAAGAACGTAAGGGAATATACATACTTGTTATGTATACTTTCATTCGTTAATAAATTTTTACCACAAACCCAACTTTTACTCCAAATGGTAATGGAACTCAAAAATATTCTATTTATCCTAATTGTATAAGGTTCCAAATGTTAACACATACCATTTAGATTAGTAAAACTATTTTGTAATAACCAGGGACTTCCTGTAGGCTAGTGGTAGGAAATAAAGGCTTGTCGCACTATGGTTGTGGGTTCGATTCCTGCAGCTTTGTCCGACGCGACGGGTTATTCCCCACCCTGCAGGTTGTCCTTTTCCTAAAACTATAGTATCATAATATTCCAAAAATAATCTTCATAAATTTTTTAACCTTAAACAATACTATCCAAAGATCAACTTAATCCACTCCAACCATTATAGTTATCCAAAATACCTCTGTACAGACTTTCTCTAAAAGGTCTCTTAATTCCAAAATCAATTTATCAGATTCCCCAAACAAAGTAAAGTTTCTCTTATTGTAACATACTAAAAATATAATTACCTTCATCATATTAAAACCTTACTGAAATAAAAAAGTACTGTAGTAAAATCCATATATATATATATCACTTTATTCTTATAACCAGAATATAATCCTTGAGTCCAAAAGCACCAATACATTAATTATTCCGCTTCAACTGTAGTCACAGCATAAGATTGGCCTTGATCCCTTGGCCTTTTCTGAGGTAAGTTTCCTTGACGCTTAGGACATTCATTTGCATAATGCCCCATTTCCCTACAATTGTAGCAATCAACTTTGACAGCCTCTTTCTTTCCCTTGCAATCACGAGCCTGGTGACCCTTTTCTCCACATTTATAACAAACTCCCATTCCTTTTAGGCACGTACCAGGGTGATTCTTCCCACAATTATCACATAATGGAAAATCCTTCTTTCCCTTTTTCCCTTTATCTGTCTCTTGTTCCCCCGTTCTCTTCTTCTCTTGCTTTACGTTGTTATCATAAGACTTAGAGAATTCCTTTTCTGTCTTGATATCACACGAGACAATATCTTCGTATGTTGAGAAAGATTGTGATACTAAAGCTCGACGGAGAAATGGTTTTAACCCATCAAAGAAACGATCAATCTTACTCCTTGGGTTACGTATATAATCGGCAACATGCCTCGCTAACCTTGTAAAGTTAGCCTCATACTTTGCGACATTCTCATCCTCCTTCTGCCTCAAACTCAGAATTTGCCTTTCCATATCTGCTCGATGGTCACGAGGAAAGTATTTTTCTAAGAAAAGCTCTTTGAACTCCTGCCATTCCATGTTTGTTAATTCATCATCTTCCTTTGTGTTTTGAATCAGCGACCACCACTGATCGACATCTCCAGTGAGGCGGTAAACTGCCATGACAACCTTCTCCCTTTCACTACTCCCCAAGGCATGGAATATTTTCTCTAAGGAATTTATCCATTGCTCAGCTACTATAGGATTTGTACTCCCATTGAAGGTTGGTGGTTGTTTCCTCATGAAACGGTCTAGCATTGATCCTCCACGCTGCGGATCAGGGTGCTCCATACGAGTAAGGTTATTATTCATAACCTGCGTGAGTTTTCCTAGTATGGTAATAAGTTGATCAGCACCAGTTGTATCTTCAGATCCACAATAATTATCTTGAGCAGGAGGGAAATACCTACACGGAGTGCGTGCATTGATACAGTTTCCATTCCTTCCACTAGGCACCATTTCTAAAAAATGGCATAAACTAGATTAGTTTATGAATCAAAATACATAATTCCATACTTGTAAAACACTTTACATAAATTGAACTATTTATGGATATAATCCATAATCATAAAAAGAAATGTTTCCTTTGAGGAAGTATATACTCATAACCCTTAATAGTGGTTTGTAAATAAAATGAGAATTATCCTAAGCATATCCCCCGGGAGTGTCGTAACCAAGAGTGCAGCAATGCCCGTTGTCGTGCACCAGTTCCCGTTCGAGTCTAGCTCAAAGCAGTGTTTTCGGGTTTTACCCCTAGGAACATCTGTGCCAGAGCCGCCTCTACCTGTTCGTATCCAGACAGGGATGTATTGCTCGGAAAACTCACAAAATCTCTACAATACCAAAATTCTAGGAAGTTCTTCTATACTAATCCTCAAAGTTCATCTTAGGTCTATGTGCTCTAATCAGAGTTTATCTAAATCTAGCTTCCAAGGTTAGTACTAAACTGCCTCTGATACCAACTGTAACGCCCCGACCCCAGCTACCCAGAGCCAGTGCGTTACTTCGTAACATTGGCATGATCATAAAAGATCAAGTCTCGAAAGACCGATTAGTTTAGCAGCCTTGGAAACACTAGATACATTCATAAGTCTTACATTACATCATAAAGTGAAAAACTAATAACAAAGTCTTCATAGTCCACACTCATATCCTCTTCTGACTATCCCTGCAGGTCATTCATAAAATACTTCTTCACGTCCTAGAAAATATTAAAACATTGAAAGGGGTGAGCTCAGATGCTCAGTAAGGATAAAAATAATGCGGAAGCTTTCATAAATAAACATTAAAATTTAAGGCAATGTATAACTAAAACAAAATCCTTTTAAACATGAACTTCAACATAATATGGCAAAAGTAAAATGAGATAATGCCATTTACTTATTCACATGGATATTCTACTGGTCGAATAATCACATGCAATATCAATAACCACTTTCATAATGATGGAATGCATAATGCCAGACTATCATAACCACGTAGCCAAGGCCTCGTGCCAAGACCACAAATAAGATTTTGTCAAGGCCTCGTGCCAAGACACTAGTTTGTCTCATGAGACCTGCCGATGCATCGAGGAGCTATAGCGGGCTCCACCCGTCACATATTAAGTCCAATGCATTCCCATATGAAAAGGTTTAAACATAACATAAACATTCGTATTAAAAATAGCATACAAAATGTCAATAATTTCACCATAAACTATGAATGGTATAAAATAGCACATCCACAGTCAAACATATCACAAAACCTTCAATACAATATAGAAGTTTTGTATTATAATAAATCAACTTCAAATAAGCATAAAATCCATCAAAGGATGTTGACATAGATGAAATCAAAACACTTTTTAGAGAAATATCTCTTTCTATTTTTGAAATCATTTAAGAGCCATATAAAACAAAACATTTTCTTGAAAATATTCTTATAAGCTTGTAAGGAAAGCTTTGAAGATTTTATAACGGCGGAAAGATTCCTCTTATAAAAAGTCAAAAAGGGTATAAATGACTTTAACCCATATTCTTGTAAATAATAAAAATGTTTTGAAATACATTTTGAAGAAACATGTATGTGGATGATAACGAGGTCCCAGTAGATAATTATGTATAAACAACCTTGGATAATGAAGAGGTTGTGAAGTAAACCCTTACAAAGATCATTTTTTTAAAATAAAGTAGATATATTATGTGTATTCACTATAAGTACACATAAATAAAGTACACATACAAGATAGTACATAATAATATCATGACATAATTTGAAATTAGGAGATTAACCCAAATAATGGAAATTGGGTTAAGAAGTTCCCTTACCTTGTGTCCGACTTGATTCGACCGTTCTTTAACCTCCTCAAAATCGGGTAACTCTTTTTGATTTGAGCCAAAGGCTTCCTTGAGAAGAGTTCTTCCCAAAGTGAGGCTTCTAGGATTAATAGAGGGAATTTGGGAGAGTATTTGGGCAGAGGTTGGCCGAGCCAAATGGCTTGAAAGTGTAAATGAGGTGGGAGAGGTGGGGGCCTTTTATAAGTGGAGAGGAGGGGCTCTTTTGGAAAGTTTGAAATGTTACATTATTACACAATGATTTTCGGATTCTAAAGGTCCCACACTTATATAATTAGAGGCTAAGGTGATAAGGTTTCGAAATATCTTCATCCAATAGGCTTTGGATAAGTGTAAGCCTTGGATTTTGCATTATCTTCTCATTTTATTTAAATCGTTAAATAATGAGGTCATCGCTGCATCATCATGATGTCATAAATAATTTAATTTATTTAATGTCTAAAAATTATAAAAAAAAATATTATGATGTAGGAAATATTTTTAGCTTTCTAATGAATATTTATAATCAAAATTTGGACTTGTGTAACCCCACTTAAAAGCTGTTTTAGTAAAACAACTCATGTTTGTGTCAATTTAATTTTAACATTAAATAAATATATATTAATGTCATTTTCCAACTAAAGTGGCTCCATGGGGTCCCCAAGTTGACCCATGGGTTGTCTCGGTCGGCCATGACTCATCCAATAGGAGTAGGACAAGTGTCATGCTCATCTCATATTATTAAAACATTATTTTTACCTTAAACTACACTAATTACCTCTAATCGCGATTAAGAACTTAAAAGTTACTATTCACCAAAAAATTATTTTAATCTCATTGAACCACATTTTACTTCTTAATGACAACCATGTATGTCGGATTTTTGAAAATCAAAACACAGAAGTGGTAATATTTCATTTAAACGAAAAATCAGTTATTTAACTACCACTTAGTGGTTTCACTATTCATCAAAAATTGAAGTTTTTCAGAACAATGCCAAAATTTCACCCTAAGCTATAATTGATATTCCGAATTCAAAAATGATGTCTCTTTTACAAAATTCCAAACATATAAGTTGCATTAATTAATTTTATAATTAATTCCCGCTGTCACAACAAATAGCGTGTTTTTAAGAAACAATTTATATCAAAAGATTGGCAATTGTTTATGTCCAATTTCAATGTTAAATTAATTCTAATGACCACCATTGGATAAAATGGTAAAAATATATTCTAATTATACTTTAAAACCACTAAATAGTATAATTTATCACTATAAATTATTTTGATTAAAAAAGTTGTTTTTAAGTAATTTTCACTATTCATAAAAATCTAGAAGTTCTGAGAAAAATACCAAAAATTCAACATAGGCTAATTTCGATATTACGAATACAAAAATGAAGTCCATTTTGAAATATAAAATTTCTATAATTTTAAAAGGTGGTTATTACTATTCATAATGGCTACTTTGATTAGTCGCGGTGTTTTAGAACTCGAACTTGCGTACAATGCAAGCTATTGCATTATTGAAAGAGAGGCGTATCATGGAAGCTCGGGGTGTTACAATCCTCATTGGTGTGTTTTGAAACACATAAAAGTTCACATTTTTAATCATAATTCATGATATCTTATTAAGGATAATAAAAATATTTCTCACTCCAAATATTATCTTGTTAGGTTGAACATTGCTACTCCTATTTCTCTGATCCTCTTCTGGGGCCAGTTCTGTGTGAACTGGACTACTCCATGGTCTACGTGACCCGAAGGCCCTATGGCCCGAAGGCCTTTGATGACCCGAAGGCCCTGGAGACCCGTAGGCCCAAACCGGTGGCCCGAAGGCCCAAATTGGGTGAATAGTTCCAGCTACTACCATTGCTACATTCTCTACATTGACCATAGAATCCATTATTAACATGGATACTTTGGTCTTCATCTAGTACTAAAAACAATAGGTGTTAATTTTGAGTTATGAATAATTAAAATGATAATAGAATTATTGTAACATATACAAAATTCAACCTCCAAATTTCTTACCCTTAAAAATCATTACATTAGATTTCAGTTCAACCTAAGTCACTCTCTATTCAATATGAATTTCTTTAGATTGGGTGGTATATTATTCTTTAACCCAATTATTTATCATTATAAATACATTATAATGTATTTTAGAGGGAGGGTTATTAGACAAATATTTACCTCTTGGAGTGTTATGCCCTGTGTGAAATATTAGGCCCTCTCATCATAAAATTTAGTGAATATTGAGTTGGTTCTTAACCATCCTCTTTCAGAGAAACTACCCCTAAGTGAATCTATTCCACAGTCACATACACATTCTAGTATCTATATAGGGAATAATTTTCCAGAGAACCACATAATATATACTTTACCAAAACATATAGAGGTTATCTTATACTTAGAGTTATCCTTTAAACTTATCCCTATGGGTTTCAATAAATATATCTTATACAAATCCATAAAATATTAAATATTAATTAAATTAAACTAAACTTTTATCTATACCATTGAAATTACGATAAAATTCAACATATCACCCCTTGATTCCCTTTTCATACTCAATTGATAACATCATAATCTCCAAAGTCATCTAAACCCTACTCTAATACCAATTGTGGAAACCTAAGCATAACCATCTAATAATTACACGACTTAAATCAAATAATGAATTAGAATACATTCCCATAATCTATTACGTTTAGAGTCTAAGATAATTTGAAAAAAATAAGTAACTAATAAAAACTATGTCTATATAAACTAGTATATTTTTTTGAAACTATTTATGAAACTACTTAGTCTATAACAAGTCTTAAAAATATCTGATAAATTCTCCACACATAATATTCTTGTAGAAATATCATATATATTACTTTTCTTCATAACCTAGGAAAATGGAAACAAAATAAGTGGTGAGATGAAATGATCAGTAAGGGTAAACATAAGTGATGAAAATAAATGATCACAAGTGAGTGTAATACAAGAATAAATAAAAGGGAAGTAATAGATAATCAAAATAATTCCATAATACAATGAAACTTAAAGAATAATATATCCATTCAAAACAATAGAAATAAATAGATCACATGTATAATAATAACAGGTTCCTTAGTGATGATATGCATAATTCCAAATAGGTAATTGAATTCCCTTTGACAAGACATCATGATCTTAGACATCATGATATTATCTTCAATGCCTAGTTTCTATGAAATATTTTGTTCTTCATTGGCATAATCTAAAATACCCAAGCTAGTTTGTGACGTGAGACCTATATATGAATATAAGGGCTATTAAGAACCCCACCAATAATTATTTATATATAATGAATTCATCTGATTAATGAATTAGTAAAGTATATGGTACAATACCAAAATTACATAGTAATAAACACACATGCATATTAAAAAATAAAGTATACTGATGGTTAATATTTCCACAATCAATAAATGGAGTATATATCTTTTTATGTAAGGATTCTTCAAACTAACATCATATAGAGTAATGGGTATATAACTAGTCAATAATTTCCACTCTCATTTTTTATAGAATCCTGGTGAATACTCTTTAATCAAAGTAAGTAAAAATAGAGTGTTTATAGTATAATGGTATTGGAAGACAAATTATGTTTATAATCATTCAATGACCCGGATAGAAAAAGGAAGTTATAGATCATTTCACTAATAACAAAATAACATTTCAAAATCCATAAAAATGAAGAAGTAAGATAATACCATTTGAATAATGTACTTGACAACTAATTTAGGCATAAATATGGAAATCTAGGGAAAATACAATCAATAAGAATAAGTAAGATAAAGACAAATGAAAGAAAATAATCGATGGGGTCAGTTTCAATTATAAGAACCACATCAGGTAAATTATGAGTCTTGGGGAATTGAATTTTTCAGGGGGAATATAAAACCCCATGAATAATAAAATAATATAATTAGTGGTTTTATAAATAATAAAAATTTCCTATAAGTATTCTGTTTTAAAAACAACCATGATTTTAAAATATGATTGGCTATCAAAACCCTTATAGTTCTAGTAATAGTATAATCAAAACCTCTTTCAACATTGGTATATTTTGAATCAAAGTTTGTTTAAATAAATAACATGATATGGATATTAAAACCCTAATAATTACATTAATATGTTAAAATAAATTAATTATTTATTTCTAACACCATATTAAAGGGGTTAGGGTGTACAATAATAAATATTTCTCATGAAATTAAATTTGATACAAGAACCCCATATGGATTGGGTAACACATGAATCAAAAGAATATTTAAGAAAGTAACTCAATTTTTATTTTTATCACATTAATTACATTAAATAATATATTAATATTAAATCATTGTAAGTAAATGAAAAATCCTTATATGAAAGGAAAAATAGTGCACAAAATTTAACATATCTCAAAGAATAAAAATTGAGACCAAGAAAAACTTACTGTGTATTCTCTCTTAGTCGAATGTTATCTAACCTCATGAATAAAAATATAACTATCTTAATAACCTAGTTCATAACCTTATTAAAATATTAAACCAATTATAAAATTAATTTATAGTTATTATCTATATGCACATTAGTTATTTACTATCTATTTTAAATATTTAGTGTGAGTAATCATGATCATTTTGAACGAGTTTCGTAATAATGATGTGGTTTTTCATTATTATAAAAAAATAATCAATAATAGATCAAACATGTTTTGATAAATTATTATTTATAATTATTCATAAATTTATAATTTCATTCTATGAGAGTTTTTGTTATGATATTTAATGGTGAAATCAACAATGAACATGTTTCAAGGAATATTTTAGAGAATGAAAATTGTTTTCTTAAATAATGAGTTACATAATTATATTACCATTATATACCAAAAAAATATAATTTTTTAATGACTTATATAATATATTAATATAAATTAACTTCTCATACTCATTCATGATATAAATTTATAGCGTGGTATAAGCATGTAGTTAAACAACCCAAATAATAACATACCATAATTAATGGATTCTTATGAAGTGATTTAGTCATAATATCATTATTAAATAAGAACAATGAAATTATTTAATATTTATTAATGAAATATATTATAATTATAAATAATATTAGAACAATATAACAAATATTAAGTTATTACATAATATAGAGAAATCATTTTCTCCCTTATTATACTCTTTTTAATGGTTGAATTTACAAAAGTTGATAATTACTCATATTACTGATAGGATTTCACATTTGACTTACTATTACCTTAATAATTTCATAAAAATATTATTTATCCGTTAAAAATAATCTTATAACCTACAATAAATGTTGATAATGAAAGATGAAATACACTATTTTATAGAGGCAGTAGTCCACACGTATGAATGGTTGATGATTTCATTTTTCATATAGTGTGAGAAATTAGTAAAATTTTATATTTTTTATGAACCTAATTTTTTTAATAAATATAATAATTAAATATTAAATTCCCCATTAATACCATAATATTATGGTGGTTATAAAAAATTAAACACATTTCATCGTAGAGGATGTAGTCCGCACATACGGACGATTGCCATTTTCACTTTTCTTAAGGGAAGAGGGGAAATGGTTGAAAATATATATCCCTTAAGAATAAAAAAATTTCATTATATAGGTATTAGTTATTTTATCATGTAATAATGGATAATATAATATTAAATTAAAAAATAGAGAAGGGAAAAATTATAGAGTAGGAAGTATATAATTTGAGATTCTGAACTTTCTCCTGAAGTACTTCTTATAAATAGAGGAAATTAGAAAATACCTTATTAAAAAAATCATACAAGAGTTAAATTGGATTATAGAAGAATGAATTAGGGAATTTCATCAAGAATAACCTGATTTTTTTAGTGGTATTGAAGGGTTAGTGAAGGACCATTTTATTAGTGGTGAAAATGAAATTTTTGTAATCATAGCCACTTAATATAAAGGGACCACTTGATAAACATGTAACGTGGAACCAAAAATATAACATAATGGATTGTATGATTACATGTGGTATAAAATATCTCAATAATTCAATTTAAAACATTTTTTGACATGTTTTTAGATCTTTACCACAAGATTTATAACTTTTACCATTTTTGGTTTTACGGTGGTAACTAGTTTTTACCTTAGTAAATCATTTGTATGAAAAAAATAAAATATACCTCATTATTTAATTTGGAACTAATTTTTTAAAATATGAAATAAATTTTATCTGATAAAATTTATATGTGTAATAAAAATCTATTTTATCATTAGTGCTTGTAACGCGTAAAAACCATTTTTAGAAAAAAATGTATCATTATTCTTAATTTTTTGGGTAAAATTATCAACATATTTTATTTTCATAATATAAATTTGTTTATTATAAAACAAATATAATTTTTGGGGATTTAAACATTGCACAATGAATTAGTGGAAATAAAAGGGGGAGGATATAGGAGCCTCTCGCAGTCGTAAAATTCTTGTGACATACTATAGATTCCCATGGAAAGGTATCACAAGAACCTTCATCAAGATGGCATAATCCTACAAAGTACCCTTCAAAATCCATCATTTTTCTTTATAAATTCCCTGACAAGTCACCATAGAACACACAACAACCTTTCAATTGGAACCTCGATCTTGTGAAATCCCTTGGACATGTCGATATGAAAATATGAAAGTCCCATAATGTGTTTTCATAATTCAACAAGACCCCATTAATTGAAAATAATACAATAAAGGGATAATTGATTGGAAGGACTTGCGTTCATTGAAAATTAGGCAATGCCATCAAAGAAATCCATGCCATAAACTCACAAAGACGTGTGACGCTAATGCCCTTCGCTAAATCCATCATGTAACCATGCGAGATACGTCGTGCAAAGTGATGAAAAACACGAGTGTAGAGGCCTATAAATCCCCCAACCTAACATGAAAAATGTACCACTATGTCCCCAATGACTACCCACGGTTTGGACACTTCAGTGCAAGGTATTTTTCACCATTAGATGCATCAATGATATTGCAGATTTCTTGGAGTGGATGATATCATGAATGGAAATTCATCCATCATGTGATATACCAATGAATAACTATAGTGATCATGCACCATGAATAATGCACATTAGTGAGAAACCATAAATCATGTGAAGGAATTCTATTAGGACACATGAGGAACATCCTGCACATCTTATAGATCACGCTAGTCTTAAAATAAACTGACACTGAATAAATCTATGTAATTCACAATATAAAGGATAAAATAAATATTAACAGTGGAAAAATTATGTGAAGAAAATGTTTGCTGACCCTCATGAGCTTCATATGATCCATCTAGGGCATGCGACCACACTCGGACATGTCTCCCATTTCTCACAAAGTTCCTTCATTATACTATTTGGGTCATGCGAAGCCTATGGACATGTCGAAGCAAGTCACATGGTGACCCTAGGGTATTCCACCCAAGTCTCTTGAAAGCCTCCAGGTTATCTATTCATACCTTGTGAAGTCCTTCAGAATTGTGGCTTGACTCATATTATGACACCTGCTCATGTCGGCTGGGTCTTGCAGTAGCACTCGGTCATGTCAAATGGATCACATGATGCCCTCTGGGAAAGCCATCCAAGTCTCTTTATTACCTCTAGATATTTTATCCAGGACATGTGACACCATCTAAGACATCTCACAATGACTCTTACGATGCCCTACATATGTGTTAGCTATCACTTGCGATGAAACCTGGGAAAATCAATTGGATCATGCGACACCCTATAGACATGACATATGGGGCCATGCGATGGCTTCAAAAGAAAACCATACAGGTCTCGCAATGTCCTCAGGAAAAAGAATCATTAATAATGGTATGACTCTCAATCATACCATACAAGATTCGCTGAGTCCCCCAGACAATTCAATTGGATCATGTGAGTTTCCTAGAATATGTATGGAAAGAGATTATTTGTCAAGTCAAAAAGGAAATCAAGGTATATTGAGTAGATAATTAGCACATGTCAGGTAGGAAATAAGGCCAAATCATAATGGAATACTAGTATTTGATATCCTAATTCATCCTTGGTGTGAAAGCATCAAATATAAGGGAAATTTTAGGGTGTAATCCTCAATAAAAATAACTATGATGGCTCTGATTTCTACAATAACCAGGAAACATAGGAAACCTCTCCCATGATCAAGACCGATACCAAATCTCTAAAGTGTTTTACCAATAAATAAGTCTCACACACATAAGAAATTAGAACTATTATTTTACATCCATCATTTCCCACACAAGGCATAGTTCACGTGGTAATAGTGAATTAAAATGATCATACCATTTTCAGCATAAACCTCATTGCAGATAAGGGAACCATAAGTTTGTAAGCCATGATCCCATTGAATTATGAGGACTCTACTTCCATCCATAACTAGTATGCATAGTATTTCTTCTTAAGGTATGATTCTAAGATCAAATGGGAATCGAGGATAGTGTAAACCCTATATGTCTCCCAAATTTAATCCCTCAGGACCCAATCATTCCCATGGTTTGATTATCATAACTCATCCCTCATCAGACTAAGAAAACCACTCTTCTATGGTTAATATGATTACTTCCATAATAAATACACATAAGACCACTTCCTAAAGCCTGAGAATCACATTAAAACACCACAAGGTATTTCCCAGTTCATAATTCCCACATCCACATGCAATGAAGTTGGTAACCTGATATCCCATGTTTCTTATACCGAGCACAGCTCACATGGCCTTAGGAAATCACAATAAACACCTCATTGAAATCATGAATCTCCAAGAGCCACGAAAATCCTAGCATGTAATCCCTAATGAGTGGCATGATATAAACCTCCCCCAAATAAGGACATCTATTTTGGGGAAAGTCCCAAGGACATGATTGAAATATGATAACTCTGATTCTTTCCATAAAAATGATACGTAGGAAATATCCTCGAGACTCAAGCTCAAATATTAAGTACCTAGATACCCACACATATGACCTCTCCACATGACGTTAAACTACATAATTTTAATTAAATACATGGTATTTTCTTCCTGTAATAACTAGGATACATATGACGCATAATAATGGCCCAATCCCCACCTTAGGATATTAACCACCTCCTTGCATGGCAGAAAATTCCAAAGATCTCAGTTATACGACTTCAACACCTAAATAGTTTCCCATTACAGGAAATGGATAGAGAACGTCAGATATATATAGATGGATTCAATAACGAGATCCCCATTTCTTTTTTAGAAAATGGAGGCGTAACCTATAATTGTTTTGTTAGGGTAACCAGTCCTATATCAGGATTCAAAAGAGATTATCGAACATATATTAAATCAATAAGAGAGTACTAGAGTTAGAAAAAAATTCCCCCCAAAAGGGTATGATAATCCCAACCTCCCATCCTCTTGACCAATGTGAGTTCCCAAGAATCACTGGGTCTCAAACCCCCGTTGACCTCTTTCCTTTGGAAAGCAGGTCCTTACCCATTTATGGATGAGGGTTCCATTGGGAGTTTGATTTAAGAAAATAATGGTAAGTTGATATTAATTATTGTATATGAAATTAACCCCCCATAATAAACTATTAGACCAAACCAAACAAACACTGTAGTCACTTATTCCCCATCAAAACAAAAATGTTGAACCCGATGTGAATCTCTCCAATAACAAAATGATTGGTTAATCATGTGTCTGGAAACATTGTTTTTCATACCAACACAAATAAGTAAGAACATCATGATCATATAGCTAATCATCTATAACTAGGGTTCTCATTAAATAAGTCAATCCTCTCTTTGATAAGTCCAAGTGAGTATAATGTATGAATCAAGAATTAAAGAACAATTTTGTAAACCATGAATTTCTAATTGAGAATATTATTCTTACGATATTACACTAATCAGTAAACTTGTTCCTTTTCATCTATGTAACTATAGATACTTCTCTCAGTACCCCAATATAAGGCAATGTGTTCATCATCCAGTGATTTCTCTAGTAAATCACTTATGACTACAACCCTTGTGGGTCGAAAAAACAATCGCCCCTGCTCAACACCTAAAAAATTATGGTGAAAACATGAAAATATAAGAGTACCACCAATGTGGTTCAATATTAAACCTAGAAGATACCTGTGAGGTTCTCCAAGAATATAAATATGCAAGTTCATATCACCCAAGGAAAGATGCTACTAAGCTAGTGGCCTTTTTTGTAAAAACCAACAGCTTCAGGAGCTTATCCTCAGAGTGAAACAACTTCCACCTTTAGTCTCTAATAAAGGTGTATCAAGATCCAAATATGTATCCCATCTAGTTCTGGTTCTACTAATGAGGGAACCTATCAACCAACGTCACCATCACCATCCGAACAGTACCCACCAATCACCTGTTGAGGGTACCACCCAGAAAACTACCACCTCTGAAACCAATGCATGAGAATCAAGGAAGAAACATGGGGTGAGGAAGGTGCTAGATATCCAGGGGTGTACTTATATCCCCACTCCCATATTCAATACCTATCGATATATTTCATAAGTATTCAGTAATCAGGTGCATATCCATACTCACTTGGAACATGTTCACATGCGTATTATCGCACCATGCATGGGGGAGGTGCATATGCCTACCCCTATGCAAGAATTCCATCATTATATTGTAGTAGAATAAGGATAACATAATTGGGTGAAGATCTCCGCTTCATTCAAAGAAATATACCAATACATTGTGGATATTGAAAATGTGCAGGCTTATATCCCTGAACACACCTTGATAAAATGTCAATATATTTTAGTAACAACTGAATAAATCTCCTGGAATATTCCGAAACTATTACAGATAAAGAGACATATGGATATTTCTATCCCTATATCCTTGACATATCAACACTATGATCATCATAAAAAAGTGATTGTATCGGAGTAATCACACATTATTTCTGTAGTCTATGAGGATTATCAGTATATTCTAATAAAGGGATAATAATCAGACCAAGATTATACTCTCATTCCAACTAGAGCTCACCAAGTAAGAGTGGCACATTACTTGGAATAGGGGAACATGATTGTTGAAAAAGTTAGGAAACATATTCCAATGGCTGAGGATCGAGATCATAACCCCATTCTGGCTGGGGCTCACTAAAAGAGAGGGGAACAAGACTCGGGATAGGCTCATATTCCCATAAACAAATTCCATGGACATACTCTAAAGCCCCATGATCAGGCATATATCACTATTTTAGTTGAGTATGACCATGTGATAATAGAACAAGGATTGGGTAAGGTTCATATTCATGTTAGTGAATTTTCATGGAATATTCCAGCAGATCATGGATGCTAGGTGCATATTCCTACTTCCATTGATGAATTACTGCACCATCATTATTATGAGGATATATAAAAGGAGGCTCATATCCCTTCTCCCATTCTAGAGGTCTATCATTATATTCTGGTGGGGAATGCATATTCAGACCAAGCTCATATTCCCACTCCAACTGGGGCTCACCAAGTGAAAGCAGCATATACCTCATGGGAGGATCATATCCTTGCCAAGAAAGACCAGCAACATATCCCAAAGGCTGAATATCTAGATCATACTCTCATCCTAAATGAGGATCACCAAGTTTGGATAGAACATTCCTCAGGATATGATCATATCCCAATTGATTATGGGATGTATCATTGGAATATTCTAGCAGCTTATCAAAAAGGACTTCATACTCCCTTTTCACTAGATGGTATAATCAAGTTCTTAAAACCATCATATAGAAAGATCATATCATTGAACAATTACTAAAGGCAATTCAACATATTCTGACTAAACTACAGAACATGTCTCATATCCCTAATATTCTCAATCCCAGTGTCCTTGAGGTCGTTAGAGACACATTATCAACACCAAATATTTCCTTAAACTCTTCCACCAAAGCATAAGATGAACATTAATGTGATAGTTCTCCACATGGTATTGTGGATGAGGATCGTAGGGACTTAACTGTTGACATAAACTGTGGTCAACTTCCCCATGATGATATCTCCCATAGATAAGTAAATCCTCCCATTTTATAAACACATTCATATAGAGAGGTGTTCAAAGCTCATAAATCTTCATATAGAGAGGTGTTAAAAGATCTGATTCCTTCGTATAGAGTGGTGCTTGAAACATAGGGGTCAACTGCCTATAATTCCCCATCATCTTCCATCAACATCCCACTACAGTCAGTGGGTGAACCTTAGAAGAATCTTCTATGGTTTGACTACATAGAGGTGTGTAAGTCTGATTAATTGGAGTCTGTTATTGAAATATGGATAGTTCTTGGAAAAAAAACCTCCGTATTACGTTCTATACCTTCACCACTTCTGTCTATGTGATCCCATATGAGCTCAAAAAGTAGTGAATCCAATATCTACACCAAAATATGCGGTCTACTCATCAGTGGATGAAGTCTATACACCTCCATTATCTAAGATATGAGGGGGATTTTCAGACCATCAAGATAATCTATTTTTAGCTGGATCTGGCTTCTATCTCCATGGCCTGGGATCCAAAACCAAAAAAGAATAATGCAAATATGTGATATGATTTTCAAAATTGAATAAAAGATCTTCTAAAGCTGATATTAAAAGCCACATCATGCATCATTATTCGAGGATGTTGAGAGTATACAACGTTACACTTTTACACACCCATGTAATAGTATAACCCCTCAGATACGACATCATATAATGTTATATCCTCAAGTAAAATCAAGAGACCAAGAAACACCCGAGCCAGTTGGTCACTATAATAGAATTCCCCTGCATAAAAGGTGAAAATACATCATGAACTATGGGATAGGATATCTAATATGACATCAAACCGGGGTCCTCTAAGAAATGAGAATGAATTTTAAACATGAAAATTGAAGTTTGCAATCATCCATACAACTACTTGTAAATAATTTATCTAATGATGGGATGCCATCTCACCCATCTCTTATGATAGCTCAACTGTGCCACATCAAATTACCCTCAGTAGTATCTATTATATAATCCATCTAGGAGAGGTCCTAGCTCACCGATCCATGGGAATATGTACCGCCACCTCCACCTATCAGATCATCAATTAAGAATAGGATTTAGGACAGATCGGTAGCAGCTACAAACAAACCCCATCCCACTGGGATAGGGGAATTTATATCTCAACCACCATCACCAAGTTCATCATCCCATTAGAGGGTTATATTTAAATCAATGGTGATTCTATATGAACCCCACCCCACTGGGATGGGGGAATTTATATCTTCATGTTCAACCCTAGAGTCATCAAATCCCCGATAAGAATCATTGGATCCTCTAAAACAAGACTAATTAATGATGATTGTGGCCTTAAATACACACTACACTATAGGGGTATTTTCATCATCACCACCACCACCACATAGATATTCAGTATTCTCTATGTTGGGAGGTAGAAATCAGTGGTCGACATCCCACCTCTTCCTCCTATCACAAGACAAACCTCTACTGGTTAGGTCCCACTCAAAAATCATTAGCACAAAATCCCACAAGGACACTATTTGTATACCAAGATGGGAAGAACATATGGTGAATGTGATCATGCCCCACTGAAGTCACAACACAAAACAACCCAATATGAAAAGAGTTCAAATAAAAACCCTGCTGAAAGTTGGGTAGAATCATATTGTTGTGTTGAAACTAATGGAACATACAATATTACATAATATGCCTATGTGAATGTCATCAATATCAATATGTCATACATTGATCTTAATGAAAATGAATAGGGACAAAATATGGAAAATTTACCCTGAGTGGATGGTGATTTGGATGCTCTAATCGAGGTTACATGCACCGGGGACCAGAGAAGGCTCCAAAATATGAAACCTCCAAATAATGAGTTTCCATATCTCTAGAGGAGCACTTACAAAAAAGGGAAAGGTATGGATATATAACAATCACCACACAAAAGAGTTGAGGATCCTTCCTTGGAGGAACAATTTTCACAATATGAGAGTGAGATACAAACTCTCAAATGAATCAATGAGGATCTACTCAGGGGAAATATTCCCACTGGGTATTGTCTTTAGGAAGAGTTGAATATTCTTCCTCCTATATCTGATCTTCCAATAGGAGAAGTATTTGAGCATTATAATTGCTCCGAATCTTGGTATCTAGTCTACATAAATCATGAAGTCAAAAATGATTATGACTTCCCTCTATTGTGGAAACATAATCTCTCTAACTAGGGTAATTATTTAGTATTAGGATGAATCAATAATCAGCTAGAGATGAATGTGGGTCCACCTCATCAACCCCCACATGCACCATGTAGATGGGAGGCATCTCTGAAATCAGTTCCCCCATAGAAAAAAAAATTTCATTGAGTCCTTGGATAATCTAATAAAAGCCATGGAAGGTCGATTCACCCATGTGTAGCCTCAAAGAAAGAAATATCCCGATTGGGTTGACGATACATTACCTCCATCCAATTTCAGAAATCATTCTCTCTATACTTTTTATGGTGTAGGATACCCTGAACAACATCTCACACACTTCATATATCAATGCGGGCTGATGATGAGCCCTAAAGGTCAACAGGAGGCAACAAAGATGAGGTGTTTCATACAGACTCTGATAGGGCCAACCTTAGTATGGCACAAAAGCCTGGAAACAGGATCCATTATAGGAAGGGAAGACCTTTTTCATCGATTCCTTTATCAATTTAGTTCCAAAATGAGTAAAAAATGATAGTGAACATAAAGAACTACAAGCAATGAAAAAAATGAGAGTGTTTATTACTTTTTATCAAGGTAGAAAGGTCTAACCAGTTCACTTAACATCGCTCTCTCATAGGAGAAACTGCTGGAACTCTATGCTAAAAGTCTTTGGGATGAGTTGGAGACACCTATGATCCAAATGAAATATCCAGGAGGGTTCCATGAGTTCACTGAAATGGATCAAAATCTTGAGGAGACCATTCATAAAACATGATCCAAGTCTTTACTCATTCCCACAATAGAGGGGAAAAGGATAGTCAAAGTAGAAGTTGCATCTGTCACTCTCCAGCCAGAAGTAGTACCCATCCAAACACCATGGAAGGTCCTAAACCACCGAGTACCTCCTTTCAAGTGGAGAAAACCATAGAATCTTCCTCTACTAGAAGAACAGAAAAATAAGTGCTATCTGGGATTTGAGGAATATATGAATAAAGAACACTCCTTACTAAATAGGAAAGTCCCTAGTTACTTCTTGGAAACCATGGACTATAACCTACTCATGCTACCACAAACCATGAATCCTAATGAGGTCAACCTCACTAACCATCTTGATTACTTCCTTTTCCATATATTGTAGGGTCATGATATCCTAGAATGATCCATATTCAAATATGTTTTTCAAGGAATGATCCATTTCAGATAGGCGGTGTTAGATAAATCCTCATATCAGGTGGCTAGCATAACTGTTTCCCACTTAGAAAAAATAGGTGATAGGAAAAATGTTCTAACTAGGTGTGAGCATAACTTCAACAACCAGATGACTCAAAAAATAGTTTACCGAGATCATGCCACCCTGAGAGCATAGATGCGTAAACAAAAAATAGCTCCACCACATAATAAGGAGATGTCATATGTACCTCAAAAAGGTGGGTGTAACAATTGAATTAAGGAATAAATGGTAGAGTATGGTTCATATTCTACTCCTACGAAAGCCCTGACTCTTGAATATTTCTTCCCTGTGACATCTAAAGCGTGAGTACCACCCAAAAAAATGGAATCCTCATCTGAAGAAAAGCTCTTATTTGGTTCTATAAACATGATAAACCTTACATAACCCTTTTGTAATGGTTAATATTCCCCAAAATATGTGTTTCCACACATAACCATGGGATGGGAGGCCGTATGAACCATAACTGAGGATATAGGGGAAAGTGTAGATGTGTCCAGACACAATATTCTAGTCATGTCCCCATTTAGAACATATATATAGTATAAAATCATGGGAAATCACTCCAGTAGTCCCAAAAGTGTTAGGGATGTTCTCGAGACCCCTCGATTGGTCACCCGCACCCAATTATCTTGCATGACCTCTTAGTGGGGCCTCAATAATCTGATCATCCTAGGAAATGAAGAAAGTTTTCATGACTTGAATAACTTGATGCATATTCTCCCTTGACTTCTTCACAAGCACCAGAAATGTCCACCTAAAATTCCTTGGCTCCTCAGCCACATTTCTAGGAGAAAAACAACACCGGGAAGTACTGACTGCTATCCTAAAAGTATGAAGTTCTGAAATAGTTGGATGTTATCCCATCCAAACTATCAATCCTTGATGCACTATTTATTTCAAAAGAATTCATGGAGGAACTTGTTAAATCTCTCCAAATACCATATGAATTTGAGATAGAAGTCACTGAAACTATGGTTTATCGATTGGGGACCATGTTAGTAGAATGATTTTTCTCCATCTCATTCACAAACTAGGATTAGGAAGAGGTACTTTAGGAAAGCATTTGTCCCCTATATGTTTCGGGAAGAATCAATAATGTCAATTTACAAATATATATGATTGATAATTGTTCTGGTATCAATATCTTCCAAGTTCAAACCAAATTAATTTTCAGATATTATGAAGGGATCTTTTCTCCCATGAAGATAACCATTCAAGGGTATGATATGTGAGAGCAATGACCTCTTGAAAATATTAAACTTGAAGCCCAATTTTGGTATCTCATATCTGAAACTATATATATAGTTATCCATCAAGAAACCACATATAATTACTTAATTGGAAGGACCTAGATCCATACCCACTTGGTGGTACCTATAACATTCCATAATTGTATAAAATACCCCATCAGTAGAAATTTGACATATTTCACAGTGACAATTCCCCCTTAGAAACTTGTGGAGCCACATATGCTAAAGAATATTTCTATAAAAGGGATGAAAACAACCAATTGAAGATGATGATATACAATTTTCATTCAACAATGTCTTAGTTACAGCCCCTAAAAATCCATGTAATATACTCAACAAGAACTATATGATCCCCATAAATTTGGTCTAGGTGATAGACTTGACCCCCCAAGTTCTAAGCCCCTTCTATCCCCAGTGTTAGTGTAAGAGATAATCAGCTCCAACATATCTCTACATTGACTTAGAAATCAAGGGATGATAATGCATCTTCTCATAGACTATCTCATAAAAATTGTGATAAATAAGCCCAAATATAGTCATCATCATCTGAAGATGTCTCCAAATAATCATAAGTAGAAAAGGATGAGGATGGAATCAAGAAATCCCCTCCTACATTCGAGGATGATCTCTTCACCACCATAGATGAGATAAGGTAGAAAAATATAGGAATAGAGGAATACTCCTGGCCTTTATTGATTAGTGATGACATGCCCCTATAAGCGAAATATATTTACATTAAATTTCTGAAAAAATTTCAATTTTTTTTCTTGGAACAATGAAGAATTTCCTAGGATGAATCCAAAAGTGGACACAATCTATCTTTGTTTACTCAATGAGCATTGAGGGTTCTAGTAGGAAGGATGGAGGATGAACCCTTCTCATGCCACTAATGTATAGGTGGAAGTTGATAATTTAATCAAATCCAATATGTTTTGAGACTTTCAATACACAAGATGGATTTCCAACATCATTCTTATCAATAAAAATAATGGACAGATTAGGGTATGCATTGATTTTAGAAACCTTATTTGACATTTCCCAAAGGATGACTTCACATTTATGATCATGTAACTCTTGAGCGATGAAAATGAAGTATTCAAAGACCTTTCCTTATGGGTGAGTACTCTGGGTACAATAAAATAAAAATGGACCCTGAATATGAAAAAGTCGTTGCGACGAGATCCCCACATGGGATCTTCTGGTATCAGATCATTCCCTTTGGATTGAAGAATGATGGATCCACATATCAATGAACCACACATCAAATGTTTAATCCATTCATGGGAAATCAATTCAAATGTTATGTCAATGACCTGGTTATCAAATCCTGACAGTGATGTGATAACTTCAAGGACCTTCAAACAATCTTCGACTAGTTGCGACAGAACAATATGATGATGAATCTTCTAAAATTCCATTTCGAGGTTATGTTAGGGAAGTTTGATGTCTTTGTGTTATGACATCATGAAATCAAGGATGACCTAGAGAAGGATAGTTCTAATTTATCAATATCACCCCCAAATCTCAAATACCTGAGGGGGATACAAGGTCACATCTTCTACATTTAATGATTCATAGCCAATTTGGAAGGAAAATATCTCTCCTTCACTAAGCTAATGAAAATTGAATTGCATATTAATGGGATGATGACTATAAAGAATCCATAAAAAGTATCAAGTAGTGCATACTACACCCACCGGTTTTGATGCCTCGGGTGGAATTGAGGCCACTTATCCTGAATGTGGCCACCATGGAATGCTCACCGGGTGCCCTCCTCACATAGAAAAATGATGAGGGGAGTGATAATAATCTATACTAACTCAGCCGTATGATTATAGGTTCTAAGAATATATATTATAATGTCAAGAAGAACTTACATGCACTCATATTCATAGTTAAAAATCTAAGGCATTACATGCAACACCATGAAGTCTATATGGTGTCTCATATTTTTCTTCTCAAATACATCTTTAGTTGTCCGAGGTTGAATGGGTTTCTAGCCTGATGGGTGGTCATTCTTCAGTAATATGTCATTCAGTTTGTGTCAAAGAAGTCAGTGAAAGGTAAAGGCATGTATTATTTCCTCACATCACATCTTGCCTCAGAAAATACACTGGTGGACACCGAGCTTCAAGATGAGGAGGTATTCTATGACCATGAAACTCCTCAAACATAGAAGATGTTGTTTTATGAAATATCTCAAAGTCATATCTATAAAAGGATGGAAATCCAAGAATTTAACTAGGTTTTTATAGTGATTTTATTTATCTCTCCATAAAAATCATTTTTTTGTACTCTTTCTCAATGTTCAAAGGTTGAAAAAAATAATAAGGCAAAATTCCAAGCCCTTATCATTGGGTTGAAACTAGCCCTTGAGGTGATAATATTCTACATGAATATCCAAGGTGATTTGGAACTAGTTATAAAGAAAATAAATGGAGAATATTCCATAAAAAATGAAGAAATTCACCCCCACCAACTATGATAGGGGACTAATGGAATATCTCCCTTTTGAGCCTACATTGAATCATGTTCCCCGATCATACAATGCTTGTGCCCATGCATTGGCTAATACAACCACCGTCCTGGATAACCCTAATTAGGAGGAAGAAATCTTCCATATCACACATCGATGAATTGTCTCATTGATCATAAAATATGATATGGAGGGAATAAATTAGTTCATCACTCCCCCCAAGCATGATGAGATGACTTCCACTCCTAGATGGATGGATCCCATAATCGGTTATCTCCAAAATGGGACCATTTCCATAGATAGATCCTGAAGGAACTAGATTGGGTTCCATAAAGAAAGATTTACCCTATAGAGTGGTCCAAATGAGTAGAAGTCCCTTTGCAAGAATGGATTTTATGGAATCCTCCTTAGATGCATAATATAAAGATATATTCTCACCATCATAGAATAAGTTCATTCACACTTTGGTGGCTCCCATCAATCTAGATTCGGGCTCTCCCACCAAATCAAATGGTTGGGATATTATTGGAAAAATGTGATAGATGACTGCATGGAGTTCACCAAAAAATTCCATGCTTTCTAGATTTATGAAAACTTCACTATAAACACCAATAATTTCTTCATGCAGTTAAATATTCTCAGCCATTTGATGTTTGGGGAATGAATGTTGTCGATTCATATCCCCCAACCATAGCCAAGAAGTTTATGTACATCCTTTATTATACCAACTTCTTCTTCAAATAGTCTAAGGAAATACCCCTAAAAAAATTTGGGACAAAGAACATCATCAACTTCATGAAGTCCCATATCCTCCTGGGTTTCGGAGTCCCTCACACAATATTGATGGACAACAAAACAAACTTCTATTCTATGGAATTGAAGAAAATATACCAGGACTACAATATTGTGTCCAATCACTCATATCAATATCCTATATTAGAAAATAGATAAATATATGAATTCAATAAGACTCTGTCAAATATACTCTAGGTAATGGTGAACAAGGATAAGAAATCCTGGACGGACAAGCTCCTCTATGCTTTATGGGCCTACCCTACCACCACGTGTAATGCTACACAAGAAATGCCATACACATTGCTATATGAGACCAATGTTGTGTTACCAATAGAAGTCCATCTACCTTCACTTTAAATATCTATTTACATACAAATCTTAGATGATGTGAAATTGCATAAGCAACTTGTATAATTGGAGTGGCTTGATGAGAAGACATAGAGCACATTTCACAACGATGACATCCATCAGAATCGGATCAAGAGGGCCATCAAAAAAATGTTTCACCTCCATTCATTCCTAAAAGGAGAACTAGTTTTAGAACTTATAACCCCAATGATATTAGGGAAGAATCCTTTCATGTTGGAACCCAAATGGGAAGGTCCTTACATCATACATAAGGTATACAACAATGGATCTTACTCATTGGCTATAGTGGATGGGGAGCATATTACACTCCCCCCATGAATGATAGATTTATTGAGAAATACTTTGCATAGATTTTATAAGCTAGGGAATCCACATCAGCATAATCCCCACCACTATGTCCTAACTACACGATGTTAAACTATATGGATTAATCCTAGTAGCAAGATAATAAACTATGCAGCATGTCCATTACTAATAAAAAGACTATAAATTTCATGACAATCTACATCCAAACCACATGAAGATGAAATGTACCGAGTTGGACCTTACCACACAAAATTAAACTACATGGTATGTGTCTTTACTATATTTTTAATACTATAATTATCCATAGTCTTACCTCTTTTTCATGTTGGGTGACCCAATATCCTTTCTATAAAAATTAAACTGCATAGTATTGAAGACCTGCGTGTTTCTTGATTCCTACCATCAAATTATATATAGTGAAACCAATGCCTCGATTTTTGGGTCCATCTATAACATCTATCCTCTTTAACATCGAGTCACCCATGTCCTTATTGTAAGACATTAAAATTGTACAACAGATGTCCTTTCCGCATGACATTAAACTGCACAGGTTCACCAGAACTATGTATCTCATGATTCTCATTTTTAATGAGATAAGTAGTGATTCCTTAGTATTATATATTGGTCCAGCCCCCATATCATGAAAATTTCAATTTCATATCCTTAATTTCCCCCATTTTGTAGGATAACATATTACTATTCATTATTTCTCACATCGAGCGTGGCTCACATGAGATTAGGAAATTTGATAAGGGATTCCCCATGAAAATAAGTCATGAAGGCCCATGAAAGATTCATTATGGTCTTAAATGCATGGAAATAAAAGGAATACCATGATTCCTTTCTGCATGATGTTAAAATTTATGGTTTATGTCTTTGAGAATATGTAAAATTGCACATTCCCATGGAACTCTCCCAAGAGGGCCACTTTTTTTGGTGTTTGTCTCTTATTGCACCACCATTCAATAAATACGTGTGACTTGATCCCTATCATCATAGGATATGTAGTGAATCCTAGATCTCTAATATTAGGACCAAATAAAAAAATCAATGGAAACAATTCCCACCTCCGTGTATGGGTCAGACCTACGTAGTGATTTTCCCATTCAATAATGACATCAGACTTGATTTTAAACCATACATGATATCTAGTGATAACTAGATCTCCAACTCCAGGTCAAGTCACAATTATAAAATATTAAAATTCACCCCTCTCTGTATAAGGGTCAGAACTATGCAAGGATCCTTCATGTAGAATTATTTGTGGATTGATTCTCACCCTCATGAGATATGTAGTGAATCCTAGACTTCCACCCTTAGTCCCAACCACAACATTTATAGATTTCATGTCGGTTTATATTCATCCAAACTACATGAATTTAAAATACATGGGATTTCAAGAACTACGTATGGATCAGTTTCTATTGATATAAGATACACACTTACACCCAGATATCTATCCATGGGTCTAATCACTATATCCATATTCACATCGGTTCTGACTTCCTTACTGCATGACACTAAATTGAAAGTTAATTTTCCTAGTTGCATGGCATTAATACTACTTAAAAAATCACCCTTACCTCTTAACATTAAACTTTATGGAAAATGTCTTTACTGTATGACAATAAATTGCATGGAACACGTCCTTATAGAATGATGTAAAACTATACAGAAGAAAGTACGTCCCTACTTCATGACACTAAACTGTACAAACCAGCACCCATTATCATTCCTTATCAAAGGAACACAATAGCATTAGTCAACTAGAGTATGGGGTGCCTACTCAATCTTTAAAATAACTTGAATCAATGTACCACACTCCATGTATTGAGCACATCAGGTCACAAAAATTCTTTTATGGACGTTGAAAATGAAAATATATCTCTCAGTTTGTCCATTATGTAGATTTATAGGGGCCCAAAACCACTAAATGGAGAAATCTTGTCTCTATAAGAAGGGAATTATAATCATTGTGATCCTGAAATCATAGTGGCGGAACCCCACACCATAGTTTTTTTGGGTCATCCCTAATATGATTCTCCCATTTCATTACTCATAAACCATGTACCTCGATCTGTGATTTAAACATATTAATCTACAACTCATAAGTATGTTAGAGTACTCTTGGACCTGGGTAACCTAATTAGGCTATTGTGTATCATCCTCCATATAGGTCCACATGATTCATGACCTTAAACTGCCTAAACATTGGTCAATGTTTTACCTCCTTAAAATCTATCCTATAGTGGTCCAAATCTCAATACCCTAAACTACTAGTGAAAGAGACACAGAACATGTTAGGTTGAAAAACCTCAATGGGCGGCCTGATAAAATGTCAAGTCTTTTCTCATTATGCTCTTCAGCTTCAGAGATTATAAAAAAATTAGGGCACAAATAAATGAATCATAAATCTCATATGGTCTAATCTATAACCATTATAAATTATAATATATGTTTTCTGGAACTCATAGTCATGGAAATAGTTAGAGTAACAATTTTTCACATTTCCTCATCATGAGAATTTGTTTTCTAGGTAGTGACACTACTTTTAGGGTGCTGAAACCCTCCTTGGATATTACACTTTCCATAAATCAAACTTCATGATTTGGGGTGCCTCAGATCACTAAAAAAATTCACTATCCCTTGAATAAGATATCTAGATTTAGGGGACCCATTTATTCACAATGAATGCAAGTATATGTCTCATGCATATGCACCTATGGTCATCAAACAAATGTGTCTCTCTGAAAAAAGGACATTCTGACCCTTGTGATCTCTAACACTACCACAACAAAACTCAACACCTCAGTGTGTCTACACTACTCCTAGTATGACTATCCCATATCATCCTCTAGATATGAGAACTTTGGACCATGACTTAAAGTTTCTATACAAAACAATCTGAGCAGATATGATATCCTCTATATTATGTCATCTTATTTTGTATCCTTTCTCAAGGCCAGAATGCGACACTCCATTCTTGATCATTTTATGTCCCACATGTCGTGATTTGAAAAAATAGGATATAGCGATCGAGCTTTATAATTCAAGAGCTGAAATGTTTTAGGGTACCAGAACCCTTCTTGTATAGCCTTATTCCACACCCAACATCATCATCTTCATGTTTGAGTCTTTACGATTCTTTCATGTCTCTTATAATGGATTGGAGATAATCTTTTTCTTTACCATTCTACCAACACATAAGGTCCTGACACAACAACTATAGTAATCTCGTCTATACTAGAAATGAAAACTCAATACTTACGAGTCATAGAAACAAAATGGAAAAATCTATCATCTTATGATGTCATAGGACATACATGACATGTCTTCCCCATATCATATTAATGACTCAAATTTTTGGGTTTTGACTTACATAACCCATATTCCAACTATCTAGGAAGACCTAGAATCCATGGAATTTCTCACCCAACCGGATATTACCTCCATAAATCATATGTAGCCCCTGGAAAAGATACTCCACTTCAAGGAAAATTTTCTGGACTATGCATGTATTTCTATGGCTCCTACATATGCACATATGGTCATCAACCAAATGCGTCACTATGAAAAAAAGTGAGTTATAATTTTTGTGAGCCTTGGAAACTCCATAGTAGAACCATACACCTTAGTGTGTTTTTTAGTAATTCCTAGCATGCCTTTTCTACATCCCATGATCATAGATCCGGTTCGATCAAAAAGAAACTAAACCGAAGAAATATTTGGTCTAAACTATAAGACCCTAAACTAAAGTAATATCAGGTCCGAGCTAAAATACCAAAACTTAATAAATACCATGTCTAAGATAGAAGACCCTAAAATAAAGTAATATCATGTCTGAGCTAAAATACCTTGAACTAAAGTAATATCAGGTTCAAGATAAAATACCTTAAACTAAAGTAATATTAGGTCTGATCTAAATGACCCTAAACTAAAGAAATATCATGTCTGGGCTATAAAACGTAAAATAAAGAAATATTAAGTCTGAGGTAAAATACCTTAAACTAAAGTAATATCAGGTCTGAACTGAATGGGATTAATCTAAAGTAATATCATGTCCAAGATAAAACACTGTAAACTAAAGCAATATAATGTCCAAGCTAAAAGTCCCTAAACTAAAGCAGTATTGGGTTCGAACTAAAAGACCATAAACTATTGAAATATAATGTTAGAGCTAAAATACCCTAATATATATCATGAAAACAATTTAGTATACAATAGATTATAAGTCCCTCCATATGGACCTAGAAAAATCTATCTATTATCACCAAGCCTATCAACTTAGGAAAATTATCGAGCACTGTCCCTCTGAAACATATATTCTACCAATTTATCCTCTTATGAATGAATTGGTCTCAAAATAACTAAAGCAGATTTATCAAAAAGAAATTTCATATTGGTTGGAATTTGTGAGTGCTTCCTAAAACAAATCTGTTATAAATTAAATATTTAGATCCACACATTCAGTTTTTCTTGATATGAGGAAAAGTATGGGTATCATTGGAAATTCACAATATCAAAGCTATGAAATGTGATTCATGTCATGGATGAAAATAAACTGGGAAAAAATGTGGAAAGTTTAGAAAATTCACTCATTTATAATGTGAAAAAGGGGAGGAATCTCCCCATTTTGGAGTCTATCCTATTTTTTATAAAAAATGGGATGCACTAAAAAGGTTGAACAATGATAACAGTCGATCAAATGCACTGGAAAGGTTGGTAAGAGTTTGGAAAGAAGAATTAATTGAATGATAGAGTGTCTCTCTCCCTACATATTTTGGTTCTAACCCATGATAGAGAGCCTTAACCAAAGCAGTCAACTCTTCAACTCTCTTCTGATCAGTATCCAATGAGGTTGATGATGTTTAAAGGTCATACCTCATATGGGAAATGATATCCTCACATCTCCATATTTTCATAGTCTAAGTATCTATCTGAACTTGTAGTTTAGATATCAACTAGTGACCCTGATCTATTGCCTCTAACTTCTCCTTTATCTCCTCAACAAGAAGAGCCTCATATGTAAAATCATGAAAATCCCTCTTTTTGATGTCCATATCTCGCCAAGTTAGGGAAATTTTCATCATGATATCATATAATGGTATCTGATCAAAACCACCTACTGCCATGTCATGAAACAATTGATACAAGAATTCCCCTAGTTCACAAAATACTTCTGAGGGGGTCTCAGTAACTAAGGCATGAATTTGTTTCCAGATCATCATATATTATGTCTTATCCTCTATAACCAATGGAACAGGTATGACAGGAGGAATATTAACCAATTTAGTCTATAAGAAATTAGTAGAAGAAGGGAATTGATGATAAGGGAAACAATAAGGGCATATTGCAGTTGGCCTGACCCTGTTTCAGTAGAGAAAAATATTGATCTAGCCCTTGAATTAAATGAGCAAGCACATCATCAGCTCTTTCTTTAGTATCTTATTTTCAGTGGTAAGAATTTCCTTCAACTTAAAAGGTGTCCATGAGGGATCATCCCAAAAATTTGTAGTAGGGAGAAACTCATCATACATATCTCCAAGAGGAGAAATACCATCCAATTGGTAGATGTACCATAATCGGATTCCCACATCACCATGGGATAGATAGAATGTGTTAGTTTTGGGACACAAAAATTGATCATTTCTTAGAGTTGGTTGAGTTTTCAGTAGAAGGTGAATTGGGAAATCCACACAGCTTTAAAATGATAAACCCTATATAACTAATCAGAAAATTATATGCCACTTTGGCTGACCCAGAATGTTTATTCCCACTCATCATAGAAATTACTACCTAGAGGAAGATCCCATTTCAATATCCAAATACCGCTTCAGGTTTTTAGAGAGGAGGTAAATATACTTGAATAGATTAGAGAAATGAGTTGATGAGAAAAATAACAGCCATCCCAACCTATGAGAGATTTTTACAATATATAAGACAACCCCTAGGATAGAGATATGAACATTCAACCATATTTGGAAATTATCATTTGAACACATTTGAGAGAAAATGACACCCAACGAGATGGAAGTTTAGAGTATGAAGGAGGAATGGTAGCATCTTTCACCAAACTGAATCCGTGCAAAAGATGTCGGTGAGATAAGGGATAATTTAGAAGCTTAGATGAGAGGGAACTCTTCAAGATACCATTATCATTATACATGTGATATTGCAGATTAACATTAGGAATTATGGAAATAATGTCCCTTTGATTAGACATATCTAAGAAACCTCGGTGAGAACTGGAAGCCATCTGAACTAGAGAAAGTGGAATATGTTAGACAAATAGAATATAAAATCTTGTCAATATGAAGATGTAAAACACCAGAAAATTCACGCACATCACATGAATTAGCAAGGGATTCACAAATCACATAAGAAGTTCTCAAATCACTTAATGATCTCCCAGTTCGTATAAACACCTTAGGGAATCACACAATCAAATAACCCCTTGAAGACTCATGATCGTGTGACCAGGAAATGGTCACACGATTCACATGCTATTTGATAAATCATATGATCAAGATAGAAGACTATACGAAACCTTCAAGAAAATATATATCCTCAAGGATGAAGTTGAAAAAGATACTGAAATATATTACATGATCGGTTTGAAAGGGCACTTGAGAAAGAGTTTTCTTGTAGAGAAGTCCTCACAATAGCATGGATTATGGAGTGGTATCGTGATTGAGTCTCACAAAAAGGTCATGCAACAAGGGAATGAGATGGTCATAAATTGAGAGCGATTTGGATAATGGTTATCTGGTAAAGAAAATTGCTCTCTAACCCCCTATATATATATATGTAATTTCATGGAATACCAATCATTTCCTAGTATACCAAGTGTCACCCCAGACACTGATTCACAACAACACCAAAGACTCAAGTGGGCATTTACTTTCCTCAGAACCCAGAAATTGTCCCCATGGATGTCATCCCAAAAGGGGGGCATTTACTGAGGCCTACTAAATGAGTATTGAAAAATTCATAAGGAAATATATACCTAAATATGGGTATAGTTTTCCCCATAGAAGCAAAGGAAGAATATTGTGGCTAGAGACCCACATACCATGTGAGATCCCAAAATACTTGAGAAAACATGAACTAAAGGAGGAAATGTGGATGTACAGGTGAAATTTATGAGCTGCAGTGGATCCCATAGAGCCCCTTTTGATAGACCCTTTAGATCTTGCAAAAGTGATCCATATAACCGGTCATTATTCAACAGTATCCATATAAACTCCCCCAGGACACACAGTTTTTCAATCAACAGATGCTTGAAAACCCATCCAAAATCTTTAAAAAATATGATTAAAATTTCCAAAAGGTGGAGTCCCCTTGTGGTCATAAAACACACGTGATGGATCACCAATAGTTAAAATGATCATCCAGAAAAATATCCTAAAAAACTCCCAAGACCCCAAACCATTGAAAAATAAAACAAAGGAAAAAAAATGGAAGGAGGTGGTAGACACTCACAGTTGAAAAAGTCATGTGATGCACCCTTGGAGGTCTAAAATACATCACAATACCATGACAACATATCCTCCTCATCTCACTAAAGACCTCCAGCATGTCACCCTCATCATGTGAAGTGCCTTGGGTATGTTAAGGTAACTGTGCTCTTCACCTTTGGATCCCTAAGGAAAAATAAATGACTCATGCATCTTTAAAAGAACATTTATTGGTTAGGAAATGTTTCATCATGAGGTAGAGTAATTGTATTTGACATTACTCTTGTAATCTCGCATGACCCCCAACCTTTGAACAATAAAACAATAGAAATAAAAAGGGAATGTAGAAGAATCCACTTGTGATTGTAAGATTATCATGACATGATAAGGATGCTTGCAACAGATAATCACATGATCCCTTTTCAATATGTATTGATCCCATTAAGGCCCCATGACAAGCCATCCTTGTCTCATGGAATGCCCTAGACAAGTTACCCTAGATCACGTGAAGGCCTATTGATAGGTGTCACAATCTCACAAATTCCCTTAGACATGTCGATATAAAAATATAAATTTCCCTTGGAGTATCTTCATAATTAATCATGTCCCCGTTAATTTTCAATAATACAATAAAGGTAGCATTAACTAGATGGAATCACAGTCACTGAAAATTATGCGACACCCTCAGAGCGATCAACTATAGAAACTCACAAAGACACGTGTGGTTAAAGCCCTTCATCGACTCCATCCTAGATCCACAAAAGAAATTACATAGAAAGAGGTGAAAAACTAGGGGTGAGGGGATTATAAATCTCCCACCTTATCATGATGTATCACTACAAAAAAAAAAAACGCACAACCTGGACTCATGAGTGTCAGGGATTCTTCCCATTCAGATGCACCCATGCTAGAGTGGATTTCTCAGAGTGGATAATATCTCGACCATCATGTCTCCTATCATGTAATAAACCATATAATATTCATAGTGATCATGTTCCATGCATAAATCACTTCACATGATCATACATTGATCACGTGAAGGACTTCTAGCAGGAGACATGAGGAACATCCTATACATCTTCTAGATCACGTGAGTTTTAAAAAATGATAACGAATAAATATAAGGAATTCGAATTATAAAGGTTATAACCAAGATTACGGCTGGAAGGCATAGGTGAAGAACCTATTTTCTGACTCTCATGCACTTTGTGCGATCCTTATAGGGAATGCGATAGCACCAGGACATGTCGCCTAGATTTGGTGACATTCCTTCAGTATACTATTTGCATCACGAAAAGACCTATTGACATATCAAAGAATGTCATATGGTTCCCCTAAGGCCTTCCACCTAGGTCTATTGAAACCCTCCAGGTTCACAGTTCAAGATTTTAAATATCCTTTAAACAAGTGGAATGACTCATATAATGACATATTCTCATTTTAGGTGAGTCTCGTGGTAACACCCATGCATGTCAAATGGATCTCATGATGCCCTCCAGGCATTCTATTTGGGTCTTGAGATTCACTTAGGACATGTAATTTAAGACATGTGACACCCTTTGAGACATGTCACAATGACTGTCACGACACCCTCCATATGTGTTATCCAAAACTTGTGATGAAACCTAGGAAAGTCAACTATATCATGAGACAAACTATAGACATGAAAGTTAGGGCCATGAAATGAATTCCAGATAAAACTATCTGGGTATTGTGATGTCCTTTGGAAAAACTATCCGCGATCATGAGATGAATTTCATGCATTCCATCCATGATATGTAGTGTCCCTCTGAAATTTCAATTGGATCATATGATTATCCCAGAACATGTTAGGTAAGATGTCCTTTGATATTAAAAATAGGCAATCAAAGGCATGTCAAATAGACAATCAATGCATGTTCGGATATCAAGTAGGCCATATCATAAGGGAATCCCAGGATTTGGCAAACATATTCATCCTTGGTGCATAAGCCCCAAATACAAGGTAAATTTCAGTTTGTATGCCAAGATCATGTAAAATGTGATGACTCTCATTCCTATAATAACCAGGATATGTAAGACACCTCTCTGAAGCTCGAACATGATACCAAATCTCCAGATTTATTTTCTGGTACATAATTCGCACCCAAATAAGTAATGAGAATGATTATTTTCTATCCCTTATTTCCAACACCGAACATATCTCACATGGGATTAAGGATTCAAAATGATCACACCATTGGCATCATAAACCTCTATGAGGAAAATGGAAATGTAAGTGTGTAAGACCCGATCCCATTAAACTATGAGGAATCCAATTTTGGCCATAACCAGGATACATATGACACCTTATCATGGTCTAAGACCAAGCTCAAATGTGCATACACATTGGTTTAAGCCCTACCACATTTCTGACATTTCAACCATCAGGACCCAGTAATTTCGAGGGGATTATTATCTTATATCATCCTTCAATGGACTAAGAAAACCACTAAACTATATTGATTCTGATTCTTACCATAATCATAATATGTAAGACACCTTCCTAAGGTATGATAACCACATTAAAATACCTCAAGGGTCATCCTAGTTCAAAAGTCCCACATCCACATGAAATGAGTCTAGTCACTTGCTATCCATTTTTTTACCACATTGAGCATAGATCAAGTGGTATTGGGGAATCATAATAAACACCTCATTTCCATCATGAATCTCCACTATCCAAGGAAATCCTAGTATTAAATCCTCGATGAGGGGCATGATATAAACCACACGCATGTGATGATATCTACCATTGGGAAAGTCCCAAGGGCATGATTGAACTATGACAATTCTGATTCATTTCATAACTAGGATACGTAGGAAATCTTGTAAATAATCATGCTTAAATATTCAGCACCAACCATCTCACACATATGTCCTATATGCATGACATTAAACTGCATGAGTTTAACAAATTATATGGTCTTTGATTCTTGTAATAACCATGATACGTAGGATGCCTCATAATGGCTCAATACCATCCCTAGAACATTAATTGCATCCTTGAAAGGCATAAAATTATAAATTTCTCAGTTATATGACTTCATCACAATAACAGTAACCCATTATAGTAAATGGATGGAGAAACTCAGATATATACAGATGGATAAAATAATGAGACCCCCTTCTTTTTTGAGAAAAGGATATTTTATCTATAATTGTCTTGTTAGGGTAACCAGTCCCATATCGAGGTTAAGAAGCTATTATCAAACATATATTAAATCAATAAGAGAGTCTTGGAGTAGGAAACCATTCCCCCTAAAAGGGTGTAATGAGCACAACCTCCCATCCTCTCAACCAATGTGAGTCACCAAGTTTCACTGAGTATGAAACCCAAATTGAAAACCTACCTTTGGAAAGTAGATCTATACCCAGTTATGGTTGAGGGAACTATTGGGAGTTTTAATTAAGAATATCAATTTTAAACCTATGTTAATGATTGTTAAAGAAATGAACCCCCTTATAATAAACCACTGAATAAATCCAAATTCACACTGTGATCTCCTTTTCTCAATCTAAACATGCCTACTCCAAGGTTTTGGCCAGAATGTTATGAGGAATCTCCTTGGTCAGAGTAGCGATATGAGCATTCTCTTAGGATTCTTAAATAATATACTAACATATGTTCTAGATGAAATTAGAGATATAATATAGCTATTTTTTGTTCCTATAATTATGGATATGATCCTAATATTATAATTCCATCAGAATATTTAAAGGATCTACTTGGATGGGGGAATGAATATGTTAATTTTCCTCAGGTTCCACTAAGATATTTCAATGTAATCCATTCTTACAGATAGGGACATGAGCCAAGCCCTTTCCCATAATTAGTAAATGAAAAAAACATTCACCAATGAGAGCATGAATAAGATCCCTCTCTTAAATTTTTGTTGGGATATGCCAATTTATTTTGGAAGGAATGGGGATATGAGACCACCCATGATCATATTTTTTCATCAGGGTATTTCAAAAAACCTATGGGAGGGAGCATGAATATACTCTTTCTTTTGATAACCTTCTAGGATTTTCCAAATGGATCTACTATTATAGTTAATATATATTGGAAGGCATAGAAAGTTCTATTTGGGATATGGGCCTGCTCTTTATTCACTGCTTGGATATACTAATGGGATTTGTGAATGGGAACATGAATCTGAATATGTTCTTGGGATTTGGAATCTTGTATCCCTCGATGAGACCTCCTCATAGGTGCCATGGTCTAGACCATTGGGACTTGAATCTCTTGGGAGATCTCCTCAATATATTCTTTAAGAATCTATTTCATGTAGTGATGATAATGGTGGATGATGGAAGGATCCCTCATGGTAAGATACTGAAAAATAGTGATGATTTAGTAGAAATCCTCCCCCACCCCAAAATATAAAGGATATGATAATTATTATACTATGAGGAAATTATCTTAAAGTGGTTGAATGTGGTAGTTTGGGCCACATACATATTCACTACCTATTTCTAATGGAATGGATTATAAGTCTTGATCACTTGAAGGATTTCATGAGATCCCTCTAATATTGGGATAAAGTTATTGTGATGATACTCTTACACCATGAGATTCAACATTAGGTGTTGGAGATACTAAGTTGGTAATAACTTCCCTTTGGATTATCAGGACATAATATTTATCTTGACTAAGTCATATGTCTATCTAGTTCATCGGATATAGGTCGATACATTCCACGATGTTTTCATTTACATTTAAGGGAACTCTAAGAGGTTTCTTTCACATGTTTAAGTGATCAATAATCACAAACTAAAAATACATGAATGTAATATATCAGGTAATATCATTATTAATTGACTGATTTTATGGGAAATGATATATATCCAGTTCACCATTTTTTTGATGTATTCCCTTTTTTGTAATGTTTTTCATCAATGTAGATAAATTTTAAAAGGGTAGTGGGTAAATGATCCTTTACCAACACTTATTTGGGTTGTGAGTTGGTCAAGATGATGGGAGATTCAACTAATGTCACCATTTTAGGGAGAATTGTTACTTAATCTAGTAATATCTTATAAATTTAATATATATTCAAGAATATTTCCTAATAATAATATTACTACTATTCATCATCATTCCAATGATTCATTGAAAACATCACTGGTAATGTTGAATGTGTCACTACTAATGTCTGATCCTATTGACCAATGGGAAACCAAAAGAATCTATATTATTGTTTAAATAACCATCTACCTTTGGAATGTATTTCTGTATTGACTCAAAACATTTTGATCTTGAATGTTCATCTCTACATGTATCTATAATGTGAGAACCCGGTTCTTATTTTTGAGGTACGAGTTTCTTCTTTTCTCCTTTCCTTAGTTTTTTTGAGAAAATATGGAAAATGGGGAAAAATCCCAAATTTTGGAAAGTACATGCCATGTACTTTTCTACACGCCGTGTACTTCTGGCCGTGTGGAATGAGTACATAGGGTGTGTGGCCATGCCAACGATGAAGGGTGTAGGAACCGACTACACGCCGTGTAGTGGTCCTTTACACGCCGTGTAGTCAGTCGGCAGGAAAATAGTAAGGCGATGGCTAGCTATTGGGCAGCACACACCGTGTACTCATGAAGACACACCGTGTAGTCATGTCGACATGTGAACAATGCCACGCTGGTGGGAAGCCGTCATAGGAACAGTTTAAAAATGGGAAGTACACGCCATGTACTCGGAAGTACACGCCATGTACTTTGTTTTTTTCACTTAAAATGGGCAGTAGCCTCCCCTGTTCATAGGGAAGGCTTATAACCGGAGGAAGGAGTGGGAGGGGATGACCGAACCTTTGAGGATCCATCTATCACAAACCAAGAATCTGTTTCCGCCTCAGACGATCTCATTGGAACCGCACGGGTAAGCCCTCCGCTCTCCTTAAGTCGTTCTTAACAATTCTTTCCTGAGGGAAAGTTATTTATGTTTGAACAGGTTTTCTTATTCATTAGATCTACGTTGTTCTTGTGCGTTTCTAGAATCGATGTGCACGTATATTGATCGTTGGCGTTTAAGGTAGGTGGCTTGGTGTTTATTTTTTTTCCAACTGCTGTGTGTTCTGTGTATTTTAGTGCCATGAACCCATGTTGGGGTGTCATGTGGCAAAGGTCGTGGCTATTTTAATACCTAGAATTGTATAGGTGATTAAATAAAGTTGTAAAACTATTGTTTGGGATCAGTTCTTGGATCCAGGACCACCCTAGGGGTGCGTTCCTTTGATTAGCTATTTTGCCAGGATACCTGAGGGTATGTAATGTTTATATTATGCATTACTTTTTCCTTGAGAGGAATTGAATGTGAATGTTTATTTACATTTTGGGTATGGCCTGGTTACTTACGCCTGAGGAAAGTGTTTTACTCACTCTGTGGGTGTTGTTTTGCTCAGCCCGAGGGCAGTTGTTATCTTAGCCTGAGGGAAACTTCTTCCGTGCCCGTGGGCAATAGACTCTATGCCTGAGGGAGACACTTCATACACCTGAGGGAAATATCTATATTCCTGTGGGAAAATTCTTGTGTTGGATTCTCTTTACTCGAGGGTAGGAGTTTACATGTCTGAGGACATTGGCTGTTTACTTAGAATATTAACTGTGGTGATATTTTAAAGAAAATGAATAAATTATATTAAAATGGCAATATAACAGGCTAAGTTAGTTACTTTTCAGTACTGCTTACTTTATTGAATTTTACTACTGCACACTGTTGTTGCATGCTTTCACACAGTTGGGCATGGGCCTTTGGTGGGTGCCTACTGGGAATTTATTTCTCACACCCTGTTTGGGTCATGATTTTCAGCCCAAATAGATTACATTTCTGCAGGTGTAGATAAGGGAAAGGGTCCTTATACAGGTACTTGATTACTGATGAGGTGTAGGGGAGCATGGGACTGGGCTTAGGCTCGCGATGCTACTGGCTGGTCTATTTTTCTTTTCCGTACCTGTACTTCAGTTGTATTGTTTTGATCGTGTAACATATTCTGACTATTTTATAGAATAGTGAAACACTGTATCTTTATATATATATGACTACTGGTTTCCCTTTTTTTATCAGTTATCCATTTCAGTTATATATACTGTTACTGCTTCCACTGTTGTTGTATGTTTTATTTCATTCCGTTGCGTTTCACTTTGAAAAATGTGGGCATAGTTTCCCCACTACCATACTTAGGCCCTCGCCGCTAGTCGGCAGCCTCTGGCGTTTGGGGAAATTCACTTGATTTCATGTGGTGAACCGGGTTCGGGGCACCCGTTAAGTGGACCCGGAACCGGGATGTTACAAAGTGGTATCAGAGGAGTTCTTTTCTTTGAATTACCATTTGGAGCCTTAGTCAGGGATAGGACGGGAACGATAGTTGGTGATAAGCTGTGCCTGGGAGTAGCTAACCCATGTACAGGGAAAATCCAATCTACCTCGTATTGCAATTTTATTGATTTTTAAATTTTACAGTTGAAATGATTTTCACCGTTGGGTGACGCACTTGAGATTGTGCTGTTTGTACTTTATCCTTGGGTTCTATTTAGTTTCAACCCGATGAGATGAGGGTATTCCATCTCATGCATCATATAGGCACATGCTAGATATCACATTCCATGCATAGTTCTATGCCATGTAGGTGCATTAGAATTTTCATGTTGTTGTGAGAGTTGTTGTTCTAGTAAAGTATGTTGTTGTGATAGCTGGTTGATAAATACCTGCTTTGTGATAGGGTATTTTCTTGTGTGATCTAGTTTATAGAATGGACGAAAAACTTTGGTTTTTGGGGAGTATGATCCCCCATTGACTGGAATTTGGTGTATCATTAGTTGTTTATTTAGTTATAACACAAATAAGATGTCAAACATTGATTCATGCAGAGTATGGCCCATCACGGGTCAGAATTTGACACTTAGGTGTTGTTTTTCGGTATTTCCTGGGTTCCGGGGAAGTTTCTGAGGCATACTATCTGGAAACCCAGTATACACGCTGTGTAATACTTTAGACATGCCGTGTATGTTCTTCTGTTCGGGAAGAAAAATAAACTTTTTGAGTACACGCCGTGTACCCAGAGTACACGCCATGTAGTCACTTCCCATGTCACAAACCGTGTGGGCGGCGACATGGGGTAGAGAAAGGCTTGGGGAAAAACACGCCGTGTACCTGATGTACACGCCGTGTAGTGTTGACCCAGAGTCCGGATATGTAACTAACAACATGGGTCGGTGAACTATTTTCTTGAACACGCCGTGTCAATGATAAACACGCTATGTAGTGTGACCTGGGGACTCGGTCGTGTAACTAACAACACGGGTCAGTGTCAACTCTCCTTGAACACGCCGTGTAGTCTTGTCTGAGGACAGACCGTGTGGAGTTATCCGTGTGACTAGGAAACGGGGTTATTAAAACGCTGTGTGTGGGTGTAACACACCGTGTAGTGTCAAGCCGAGTAGTCGGCTATGTCACAGATGACACGGGCAGTTGGAAAATTACACCATACACGCCATGTAGTTAAAATACACGCTGTGTAGTTTTGTTCAAATGGGGAGCCGTGTGTCTTAGCCATGCAGAAGGACTCGGGAAGGGGAAGTGAAGTCAAGTACACGCTGTGTAGTCAGTATACACGCTGTGTAGTATTGTTTTTCAAATTTTGAATGCCTTCTTCCTCCTGTTTCCTTTTGGGTTCCTTCGTTTTTGGTCGTTGTTAATCTTGTTCTGAGGTGTGCTATTGACCTTGTAGAGTCATGCCACCGAGACGACCACACGTTGTTCACCAGGAGAGCGGTGACAAATATACTCTAGAGATGGTGGGCCATGGGCTACCAGTTGATCCTCTAGTAGAGCCAGATGCGGCGCCAGCTGTTATACTGGACCCAGGCGCAGATGCGCAGTTCCATGAAGGCTTCATGCGGTTCATGAAGACCTTTCAGGGAGCACCCCAGGCTGCCACATCTATGGATGAGCTGACTCGTATCTTTTAGCAGCAGCATCCGCCTATGTTTTCAGGGGATGGTGGACCGCAGGCTGCAGAGTCTTGGCTAGGGTCGATGTAGACTATTTTCGAGCATCTTGAGATGCCTCCAGGGAGGAGGGTCAAGCTCGTGGATTATATGCTATGTGATTTCACCAAGAGGTGGTGGGATGTTACCACCCAGTCAGAGCATCATAGAGACATGGCGTGGGAAGATTTTCTGGCAGTCTTCTATGAATTATTCTTTCTAGAGACGCTGAGGGTAGATAGAGATTGAGAGTTCATGAATCTGCAGTAGGGCGCTATGTCGGTGATGGACTATTCTGCTTGCTTTACCAAGCTTCAGCACCTTACACCCGTGCTGGTGGGTGATGAGACGTTAAGATCCAGGCATTTTGAGGATGGTCTTCAGTATGACATCCGAGCGCTGGTGAATGTTTTCAGGTTTCCTACTGTATATGCTATTGTGAACCAGGCGTTGATTACAGAGAGGAACCTATAGGAATCTAGTGGTGTGGGCCAGGGTAGTTCAGCACCAGTTACTGGTACTATTTCTGCTGGAAAGAGGAAGAGGCAGATAAACTTCTCTCAGGGTGGCAGTACCAGTCAGAATAATGCTTCAGGTGGCCAGGTCATGTGCTACCAGTGTGGTAGAGAGGGGCACAAGAGGCCACAGTGTTAACGAGACCTAGTGGAGTGCCGATCTTGCGGCAAGATGGGTTATCTGTAGCACTTTTGTAGGGAGTTTCCACCGATGGCTAGTGAGAGGGGTTCTGTGCATACTCTGTGTGCGGGAGCAGGACCAGTGGATTCTTACCAGTCAGGGAACTAGAATACGTCAGGGCGAGCAGGCAGAGATGGTGGTCATGGCCATGGTAGGCAGACACCAGGATCTTAGAGGCAGCAGGGTGGGACAGCTCAGGGTAGCTAGGCTGTGTCGCAGGGTCGCAGAACTGGACAGGAATATGCAGTGCAACAGACCCAGTAGGAGCAGGATCCCGGACCTTCTACAGTCAGAGGTACTATTCTAGTAGCTTCTGTTTTATCTTCAGTACTTTTCGATACGGGTGCTAAAAATAGTTTCATATATGTGCCCGTTGTGGAGAGCCTTGGGCTTTGTGTTTCTTCTTCTTCTAATATCATGATTCTAGACACTCCGTTGGGGACTAGAACGACTGGTGTGCGTCGGTGCAAGGAGTGACCCCTTGAGGTTGGTGGGTGTCACTTCCTTTGGGACCTCTATGTCTTAGAGATGACAACATATGATGTCATTATTGGGATGGACTGGTTGGTTCCCTTTCGATCCTTTTTAGACTGCTATCGTCGCAGGGTGAGTTTCATATCACCAGAGGGCAGAGAGTTTCTATAAAAGTGAGAATGGGATGTTCAGGCAAGTCGAGATGGACTAGAGCATCATGGGAGAGGTGGAGTCACAGTCCAGATTGCGAGCTTATATCTGGAAGACCAGGGGACTTGTCAGATGGATTTACCTCCAGTTGTTGATCATTTTAGGGATTTATTCCCGGATGACTTTTCAGGTCTACCTCTGGAGCGAGAGGTGGATTTATCTATTGAGCTTGTTCTAGGGGAAGCACCGGTGTCCATTCCTCCTTATAGGATAGCTACGCCTGAGTTGCAAGAGCTCAAGAGGCAGTTAGAGGAGTTACAAGAAAAGGGTTTTATCCGACCCAGTAATTCTCTGTGGGGTTCACCGGTCCTTTTTGTGAAGAAGGAGGATGGTACCCTCAGATTCTGTGTGGATTATCGAAAGCTGAACCAGTTGACGGCCAAGAACCGATATCCCTTGCTGAGGATTTCTGATCTTTTTGATCAACTTCGTGGAGCAGGAGTGTTCTTGAAGATTGACCTGAGGTTAGGATATAATCAGCCGCGCGTTAGACCATCTGATATACCTGTCACAACTTTCAGGAGTAGGTATGGTCTATACGAGTTTACGGTTATGCCGTTCGGACTCACGAACGCGCCAAAAGTTTTCATGGCTCTGATGAATCGTGTGTTACATCCTTATGTGGACTCTTTTGTGGTAGTATTCATGGAATAAATCTTGGTTTACTCTCACACTCGACACGACCATGCCACTCATCTTGAGATTGTATTGAGTACACTGAGAGAGCATCGGCTATATGCTAAGTTCTCAAAGTCCCACTTTTGGATGGACCAGATTCACTTCCTGGGTCATATCATCTCAGAGGCAGGAGTTTCAATAGACCCAGAGATGGTGAGAGAAGTAGTTTCCTGGGAGAATCCTAAGAATTTGTTTGAAATAAGGTGTTTATTTGGGATGGCTGGTTACTATATACTTTTCATCCAGGACTTCTCCCACTTAGCAGCACCATTGATGGGTTTGACTAATAAGGGAGTGAAGTTCGTTTGGACAGAAGCTTACGAGACATCCTTTTAGGACCTGAAGGGGAGGTTGACATCATCACTTATCCTGATACTCCCAGAGAAGGGGAAGATCTATATAGTTTACTATGATGCATCAGGTATTGGGCTGGGAGCAGTGTTGATGCAGGGCGATCGATTTTTTTTGTACGGGTCTCAGTAGTTGAGGCTAGATGAGAGGAATTACCCAACGCATGATCTCGAGTTGGCTGCAGTTGTTCATGCATTATGCTGTTGGAGGCATTATCTATTGGGAGAACGTTTTGTGTTTTTCACCTACCACAAGAGTCTCAAGTATATATTTACTCAGCGTGACTTGAATCTGAGGCAGCGAAGGTGGGTCGAATACCTATAGTCCTTTGATTTTGAGTTTGCCTATACACCTGGTAAAGTTAATGCAGTGGCCTATGCACTGAGCAGGAAAACTCAGATACAGGCAGTGCAAGAGGCCAGTGGTGAGTGGAATCTTATGACTTTGTTCTCTGGGATACATCTAGAGGTGCATGAAAGTCAGGGGAAGACTTATCTTTCCTCTTTAGCTGTGACTTCTACCCTCCTGGATAGAGTGAGGATGAGATAGCTACCTGATTCACAAGGCATAGTTCTACGGGATTCAGTGGAAAGTGAGGACCCTCCTCCTAGTTGGATGATAGGCGGTGATGATGTTCTACATTTCCATGTATGATTATGGGTTCCAGGGGATATACATGAGGAGCTGATGCGGGAGTTTCATGCTTCAACTTGGGTAGTTCATTCCAGGGTTAACAAGATGTACAGAGTCTTGAAACGTCAGTACTGGTGGCCAGGTATAAAGAGAGATATAGCTGGTTTTGTTACGAGGTGTTCCACCTATCAGCAGGTGAAGGTGGAACATCAGAGACCAGCTGGACTGTTACAGAAGTTACCCATTCCGGAGTGGAAATGGGATGATGTCGCGATGGATTTCGTGACGGGGTTGCCGAGGTCACCTCGAGGCAATAATGCCATGTGGGTTGTTGTGGATAGACTCACGAAGGTAGCTTACCTTTTGCCGATCAAGGAGACCTTCGGTTTTGACGAGCTCAGAAGGTTTTATATCCGAGAGATCGTACGTCTTCATGGGGTCCCTCGTTCTATCGTTTCATATAGGGACACCCACTTTACGTCTTGTTTCTGGCAGAGTTTTCAGAGGGCACTGGGTACACAGGTGCTTCTGAGCACAACTTACCACCCTCAGACCGATGTCCAGTTAGAGCGTACGATACAGGTGCTTGTGGACATGCTGTGTGCATGTGTCCTAGACTTTGGGGGCTCTTGGGAGAAGCATATACCCTTAGTCAAGTTTTCCTATAACAATAGTTTCCAGGAGACTATTGATATGGAACCTTATGAGGATTTATATGGTAGGCCATGCCAATTACCCTTGTGCTGGTTAGAGAAAGGTGAGGCAGCTTTACTGGGACCACGTCTCGTGCAAGAGACTTCTGAGCAGGTCCAGTTGATTCATAAGCGTATGACTACCGCAAAATCTCGTCATAAGTCATACGCTGATCGCCGAAGACGACCTTTGGAGTTTGTGGTTGGGGATCAGGTTTTCTTACGTGTTTCGCCGAGGCTGGGACACAAGCGGATCAGGAGACATGGTAAAATTTCACCGAGGTATGTGGGCCATTTGAGATTCTAGAGAGAGTCAGGCTGGTTTCCTATCGGTTTCAGTTACCACAGAGGTACCAGGCCATGCACGACGTCTTCCATGTATCTCAGTTGCGCCGCTATCATTCAGACCCGTCTCACATCTTTCAGCCCAAGGTGGTTGATCTTGAGTCAGATGCGTCCTTTGTGGAGCATCCGATTCGTATCATGGATAGGAGCACAAAGGTTCTTCGAGGCTAGTTAGTTCTTCTCGTACGAGTGCTATGGTAGAATGGCTGAGTGCAGGACGAAACCTGGGAGCGGGAGACTGACGTACGATATCAGTGGCCAGAGTTATTCTCAGCTATATCTTCGCCACCCTTGGAAGGGAAATTCGGGGATGAATTTCTTTAAGGGGGGACGTTTGTAAGAACCCAGTTCTTATTTTTGAGGTACGGGTTTCTTCTTTTCTTCTTTCCTTAAGTGTTTTTGAGAAAATATGGAAAATGGGGAAAATCAAAATTTTTTGAAAGTACACGCCATGTACTTTTCCACACGCCCTGTACTTCTGGCCGTGTGGAATGAGTACACAGGAAATGTGGCCATGCCGGTGATGAAGGGTGTAGGAACCAACTACACTTCGTGTAGTGGTCCTTTACATGTTGTGTAGTCAGTCGGTAGGATAATAGTAAGGCGGTGGCCAGCTGTGGGGCAGCACACGCCATGTACTCGTGAAGACACACCGTGTAGTCATGTCAGCAGGTGAAGAGTACCGCGTTGGCGGGAAGCCATCAGAGGAAGAGTTTAAAAATGGGAAGTACACGCTGTGTACTCAGAAGTACACGCCGTGTACTCGGAAGTACACGCTGTGTACTCGGAAGTACACACCGTGTACTTTGTTTTTTTCGCTTAAAATGGGCAGTAGCCTCCCCTATTCACAGGGAAGGCTTAGAACCGGAGGAAGGAGTAGGAGGGGACAACCGAACCGTTAAGGATCCGTCAATCACAAACTGGGACTCCGTTTCCGCCTCGAACGATCTCGTTGGAACCGCACGGGTAAGCCCTCCGCTCTCCTTAAGTCGTTCTTACCAATTCTTTCCCGAGGGAATGATATTTATGTTTGAACAGGTTTTCTTCTTTGTCAGATCTACATCATTCTTGGGCATTTCTGGAATCGACGTGCACGTATATTGATCCTTGGCATTTAAGGTAGGTGGCTTGGTGTTTATTTTTTTCTAAATGCTGTGTGTTCTATGTATTTTAGTGCCACGAACACATGTTGGGGTGTTGTGTGGCTGAGGCCATGGCTATTTTAATACTTAGAATTGTATAGGTGATTAAATAAAGTTGTAAAACTGTTGTTTGGGACCAGTGCTTGGATCCAGGACCACCCCAGGGGTGCGTTCCTCTGTTTATCCGTTTGGCCAGGATACCCGAGGGTATGCCATGTTTATATTATACATTACTTTTGCCTTCAGAGATGTTTATTTACATGTTGGGAATTACCCGGTTACTTGCTCCTGAGGGCAGTGTTTTACTCAGCCCATGGGCGTTGTTTTGCTCATCCTGAGGGAAGTTTTTATCTTAGCCTGAGGGAAACTTCTTCCATGACCATGGGCAATAGACTATGTGCCTGAGGGCGACACTTCATACGCCTGAGGGAAATATCCGTATGCCTATGGGCAGATTCTTATGTTGGATTCTCTTTACCCGAGGGTAGGATTTTACGTGTCTGAGGACATTGGCTGTTTACTTAGAATATTCACTGTGGTGATATTTTAAATAAAATGAATAAATGATATTAAAATGGAAATATAACAGGTTAAGTTAGTTACTTTTTTGTACTGCTTACTTTATTGCATTTTACTACTACACACTGTTGTTTCATGCTTTCACATAGTTGGGAACATGCCTTTGGTGGGTGCCTACTGGGAATTTATTTCTCACACCCTGTTTGGGTCATGCTTTTCAGCCCAAACAGATTACATTTCTGTAGGTGTAGATAAGGGAAAGGGTCCTTATACAGGTACTTGATTGCTGCTTAGGTGTAGGGGAGAATGGGACCGGGCTTAGGCTCATGATGCTACTGGTTGTTCTATTTTGCTTTTACGTACCAATACTTCAGTTGTATTTTTTTGATCGTGTAACATGTTCTGGCTATTTTATAGAATAGTGACACGCTGCCTCTTCATATATATATGACTACTGGTTTCCCTTTTTGTTATCAGTTATCCATTTTAGTTATATATACTATTACTGCTTCCTCTGTTGTTGTATGTTTTATTTCATTCCGCTGCATTTCACTTTGACAAATGAGGGCATAGTTTCCCCACTATAAGACCTAGGCCCTCACTGCTAGTCGGCAGCCTCTAGCATTTGGGGAAATGCACTTGAGGTCATGTGGAAAACCGGGTTCGGGGAACCCATTGAGTGGACCCGGAACCAGGACGTTACATATAAAGTTCTTTCCCTACAAGAAAATATAACTGATGAATTCCCTCATTGCCTTACAAATTATTGAGAGAAACTATTAATGCCATGGAGAATAATCCCCACACAAAGAAAAATTATTGTAATTGAGTCTTGCATGGTGAATTATTTGGTTACACATGGAGATATGCTAACTTCAAGGTTCCCATTTGTGGATAAAAGGGGAATTGTGGGCATTTACTTTATAGAGTTAGAGTGATATAGATATGAGGAATGAGGTTATGATGTCACCCCAAAAATCTCTCGTGGGGATCAGTTAGATAATTTCCACTCTATATGGATGAGGGGGTACCTATTTCTATTTTGTATGTTTCAAAATAAAGTATGTTTGATTACCTTTATTATAGAGGCCAAATTTGAATAAGAGAGTCCCATTATCTTGAAATTACTGTTTTGGAAAAAATATACTACTTCCTAGTGTATTCCTATAATAGGATATCCCTATTCTATATCTCAGGGCCGTTTTGAGTGTTGTGGGTTTCAGAAGAAGCACACTTCAATACGTATGAGATCCTTGATAAATTGAAGATCCCATAGTGTTGATTTTGGCTATTTATACAAGCCATATGTGATATCAGGTCATTATAATTGAAGTGTAAAAAGACTTTAAATAATATAAGTCTATATTAATAGATAAAATTTCTTCCTAATAACAATCCTCCAACTATTGTAGTCACTGATCATGGCACTGATGACTATAAACCATGGTCATACAATATGGTCATGAGGGACTATTTTTTGGTGTCCTGGGTTAAATATGATATATTTTTCAAGTATTACACATTTATCAACTTGGAAATAAATTAAAGTGTATTAAAAATCAATTATTGGTTCCACTGAAGTATTCTAGAATAGAGAATATCCTAAAAGTTGTGTGAAAATTATGTTTAATGATGGACTAGGAGAAAAATTAGTCTAAGATCAAGTTTCCTCCCTCGAATGTATTCATTATAATGACTGGGAATAAATGATCCTACACATTACCATTTATTAGTGGGATACTATAGAGAAATGTTCCTAGAGTTGAAATTTCATAGGCCCTGGAAAGAGGGAAAATGGCTGCTATAAATCCCTACAAGAATGGGATAACTAGAAAATAATATGGGCCTTTGGATCATTCTTGATCATAGGCCTACCAATAATTTTGAATTAAATAGACACCACATTAGGATTTAGATCAATTATAGTCCAACTAATGAAAGTAGGGAAATGATGGGATTTAGGATAAGTGGCCTTATATTTATCTCATGTTGATGGAACCTAAGTCTTCTTAAATCTTGGTTAATACTTATTCAGATCAATTAAAACCTGATATCATCCGATCCTAGTTGGGGTGGTTGTTGACTACCAATTTTGTGGGGATATGGATCGGCTTACATAGTGGAATATGTATCCTCCATCTTGGAAACATCAAGGCCCATGCAGACCTTTACATCAAGATAAATTCTAATGAATGAGGTAAGAACCACATATAGATACACATAATAATATATGTTACTGATAAGAAGGTTTTATTCATAAGAATGGTGTATGATATGGGCGATCAAAGCTCCAAAAAGGTGTGGTTAATTCACATATCGATGTAGAGTGAGATTATCATATCAACCCTGAGGATCTAGTAACTATATCATCCTTAAGAATACTATCTTTAACTATGATAATACTCCTAATAATCTCTACTTTTCAATTTATTAGTTAGAACATAGATAGTTCTTGTAACTATAGAGTCTTGTGAGTAAATCATAGGTGGCTCCTTAGTAGATAGCATTGTGGGATTGGATTCCTTAGAAGAAAAATGTTCCATAATCTAGATCATGGGTTATGTAGGGTGCAGAGGGGCTTGAACCACATTCTATCTTACCACCTTCTATACCATTCCTCCTAGAAACAAGGTTAGATTCCTATATATCAATGACCAGACATCAGAAGAATGCCAAGATATTGGCCAAACATATTCTTATAGGTTGGATATGTTTGTCTTCATGCTCGTACCCTGCTTCCTATTTTTGTGTGTGTCTATATATATATATATATATATATCCAAATACTGATGTCATTATTCATTGATCATATAATCTCTCTTCTCTAAAATTGATCCTTATGAGGAAATCCCAATGGACATTATAGGGGTGTATAAAGAAGGAATTTGACCTCCTGTTGTAAATGTAACTACACCTATGGTAGTGGGAACACCGATATGAACTACTCTTATTTTTCCTACTAGTGGTGGGGTGGATGGATTAGTGATAACAACTAAGTTCCATTTCAGAATTTCAAATCACCCCACTATCGTTCTATTTAATGAAATGACTAATCATGGTTTCTGAAGTTGTGACTATGGTGGAGGATATCCAATCAGAAATAAATGCTCACACCTCCCTAGATGAAGAATGAGACTTAATCAAGTAACATGATGAGTGAAAGTATTCCATAATTAAAATTTTATAATTATTTATCTATATGGAATACTGATTAAAACCCCGTTATTATAAAGTTTTATTTATATAAAAAATTGCAAGGTCAATTTTCTAATAAGAGTCTAGAATCATGTCACCAATACATGTGAAGGTGTCCCTAACCTCAGAGTTGATAAGGGTTGATCCGCTTTCCCTGAAATAAGTCAGTCACCAAAATAACCCTAAAGTTTCTCCTAAAGTGGTCCACCAATATCCCCTGATCCATTTTTTCATCCTAACTATCTTCCCACCTTCCCCCCATATTATAAAAATAATAATAATAATGTATATCAAAAAATAGAAAATAGTAGTCCCCCAATGGGAAAAAGGGAGAGACAAACCTAGGTACAAGGTGAGACAAAGATATACATAGCCAAATTTATAGACATGCTTGACTTATACATATACCCAACTACACAAATCCACCCATGTATATGAGAATTTATGGACCACACCCCTTATTATGAAATTTATATGTACAATGTACCACCCTTCATTTGATAGATTGGTTCCCCACCAATCTATGTATCATAAAAAATAAGAAACAAATGATATTTATTAAAATAATATGAAAAATGAAGTCCCCAAATAAGAAAATTGGGGAGACACACCTATGAATATAGATATCCTAATCCATGAATAAATATCTTCACATGGGTGCTAGAACCAAGTAAAACCATAGTTGCACACATCCACTCATGTGAACATGTGTTTAACGATCATGGTTCTACCATCACTATGTTCAAGATCCTAGTTAGGCTAGGTTCATAAGATATCTTAAAATGACATTTGATGAATGACAATGAGGAATGACATCACTTTTACAATAAATGATGTAGTGAAACAGGTTAAATTATGTCCTTTAATGAGGATCCCTAGAGGAGCACAGGTGAATAACCATGAAAAATAAGACAAAAATCCTTGTAAATTTATTAATAGAGAAAAATTTGATTACAAAAAACTAATAATGTAGCATCCAACTTCCCAGAACCACTAAATTTCACTTGAACCTGTGGTGACTACTATACCCCAGGTGCACCTCCTTGTATGCTAAAGGCTACTGAATAACATCATTTATCTATGAGGATGCTATGGGGAGACAATACCATTTTTATAGAGTGGAAATAGAAACCTAATAATAATACACAATATTTAAACCTATTTTAATAAACAAAATTGATAAAATAGGAAAGTACAAATAATAACTGCAATATAAAAATGATGTAGGAAATTGGTATGCCATACATATCACAGTAGATCTATTATGGTAGATCATATAATATAATGATAAAAGAATAATTTAAAACTCAAATAATACTCAAACCCAACTGGTCCCAATTTTGGTCTAAAACCTTCAACAATACTTTACTCTAAAATTACATTCAGAACATCATGTAATGGGCAATTTCCTTATACCTATAACTTGAGACCAAATAGTGGTATATGATTAGGTAACCAAGTGAAATCTAATAACAATAAGGGTTTTAGTAAAACTTTGTAGTCAACCAAAAATTACATCCCTTAAATAACCATTAAAAAATAGGATTTCATATGGTAGAGCTCAAGGTAAATAGTTTAACAGTTTTAAAAAAATTATATAAATGATGTAAACAAACCTTTGATTCCCTATGTTCATGATTACACCCTATGTTAGTTATACAATTGTTTATATTTAGGTATATGAACAAGATCAACCATACTTGATTCGAATAGTTCCAAGGTGTCTCTAAGAATGTCTCATAGATCATACAAACCATCACTTCCAAAATATCCCATTAGGTTCATTCTTCCATATGGTATCTAAAACCTCCACACATGGGGAATTCATTGGTTATCAAAAACCACCCCTTTTGGGTGTTTTATGATCCATGGAATATACCTATATAGTATCATATACCTCACTTCAAGGGAGTATATATAATTATCATAGAACTATCCAAACAATAGTGTTTTCTCATCCATGGAACGATCCAATAATTTATCATATACCCCCTTCCAATGGAGTATTAAATAGTCATAATAGTCCTCCCTACAATGGTTCATTTGATTGTTATCACAAAACAACATAATCTTGGTTTTTTTCTCATCAAGGATGTATGATAACAAATATCCCACCCATCTACAAGGGAGTTTAAAATTTCTTTAAAATATTATAACCCAAATTGAATTTTCAATTCCTAATTTATTATTTACCCAAAACACTTAATAATTCATTTCAACTATATGCCATTAATTCACACTAATAATCCAATGCAAATTCCATAAAATATATATTAGTATATCATTATCTTAATTCCTTTACAATACCCACCATACATTTCATAAATATACACTTAATTTAACAAGTCACACAATTCAAGTGATTTATCAAATTCACTTCCCATTTCAAAATAATCAAATTAAATCACAAAATAATTTAACTAATAAAAAAATCAATACCATTTATAATATATATGGTTGTGAAATTTTAGTTGACAACCATATATTTTCCTAAAAATTCATATTAACCATTCAATATAGATAAATATTGATTTTCAATAATATATAACAATTAATTAAGTCAATACAAGGGAATGTTCCTATATAATGCATTCCACTATGAATTTACTTTCTTTTGGGCTTGTGATATTTAAACAAGGATGTTCAACTAAAATGATACAAAATTTAATAATTTAATTTTACTTAGTTTAATTTATGGAAAATATAACACGATGAACAACACATCAATTGAGTAAAATACAATGTGAAAATGGAATAAATTAAGGGACCACCAAACTCATTATTAAGAGTGTCTACCCATCAAGTATCAGCCTCTAGTTCGGCCTAAATATGTAGAAAATGTGGAACATAAAAATCTCCCTAAAAATACATCATATTATCTAAACTGAGTTGAAATAAACCTGACATAAAAATTAAAAAATATAAGTAAGTGGATATTTAGAATCATAAAGGGCTATTTATTTTAAAAAGAGATCCTCCAAATGGATAAGAAACAAGGGGAAAATCTTAAGGAGGGAGTGAGGAAGGATAGGTGTATATAGGGGGTGTATTTGGACCCCTAAGGGGATAAAATATTTAGTAAAATGAATAGGGGAAATTGTGGGTGAAATTATCAGTCTCCCCTTACTTAAAAATTTCCCAATAAGATACTAGCCGGTCGGTGGACCCAGGTAGAACCTAGTTTTCTGTTTGTGTTCACTGACCAGCCTATAGACCTATAATGGATAGCTGTTGGTGCTACAATATTATGATTCAACCTAATATCTAGGCCTCGAACCCCCTATTCTCTCTAATGAATCATCCAGCTAATGTCCAAGTTTCACACTAATACTAAAACCACCTCTTTGAGGTGTCCAACCACTCAAAAGCATAACCCAAATATGGTTCAAGTTTCATCCCCTTCACAAAATAGAAAACCCATAATTTTTAGTTAGACTCGAATTCCTTCGCTACACTCGAGAATTACAATGTCCCACCATAACACATATCATCATTGATAAGTATGGTTAATTCTATAATTGTGCCTCTTGACTTACCCCATTTATCAATTCTCATTCAACACCTTCACTCCATTACTGAATGCTTGAAATGATCCTAAAACATAACTACAAACTAAATATAGGAGGCCACCCAATATCAAGATGATGTTTTTATCATCATCACATACTGAAAATTTTGACCATAGTTTTAATCTATCCAGGTACACCTTCATGTCATATTTCAGTTGGTTTCTATAGTGACCCTAGCCTTTTTCACATATGATTACATGATTTTAAACATAATTAAGTTTCAAATTACAAGTTAAAGATCATAAAGTATAGTCTGTCTGAAAAAAAGTACATAAAACAAAAAATGTGGTACTAATAAAAAAAATTTATTTATTATCCATTATGATCTCTTAGCTTTATTTTATCCCTTAAATCTGTATAGGATAACCTATAGATAACATGGACAAAGGGATGAGCTAAAAAGCCCAGTAAGGTAAAAAACATAATAATAAATCATAATAAATGGGTTAGAAGGAATAATAATATGACATAAAAGGAATGGATATACATAAGGAAGAATAAAATATGAAATTTTGGTATCATAGGAGATGTGGAAACAACACAAAACATGACATAATAATAATTCAAGGCTCATTACACATGAAGGAGCATGAGTCAAGGTTAACCACCATGACCGTTGCACATGGATCATGAGTCAAGGATAGCCACCAAGATAGTTGTACATGACATCTCATGATACTAATAGTAACCAATTCCTTAGAGCACTATATGAGAATACCCATTGTAAAGTTTTCATGAATATGTTTGCAACATGAAAAATAAACATAAGGGTTACCAATGGAATATAATGGGTATCATAGTCATGTACTAAAGTATAATAAATTGGTGTATCATAAAGATATACATTAAAGAAAGTTATTAAATCATAAATGGACATTCATAAAGGAAAATAGGCATATATCATGATAATTAATGTAAAACTAAAGTGATAAAATGTAAAAAGATTATTTGAGAAAATTTAGAATTAAAACATTTTAGCGTGGTTTAATGAAAATATTAAATTTAATTTAAAGAAAAAAAGTAATAATATATTATATCAAACAATTGGGGAAAAAATAATGTTTTCATAATAAAATTATTTATTTTTAAAAAATAATGGTGTCTTAAAATAGATTATGGAGTGTAATTGAAAATGGGTAAGAATTCAAGAACTTCCTTTAAATCGGGCTTGCTTATCACGGATAATTGACCAGGGAACATTTTAAAAACATGTATATCTAGGAAAAATAAGGTTGAAAGGATCCCGATACATGAGTATAGATAATATACATATCATTTAGAATATATAAATAAAAATAATATAGAATTTTATTAGGGTAAAAATAGATAAAGAGTAACCCGAAGGAATCAAGGAGGTTTGGGTAGAATCCCTTACCTTATGTCTGAAGGTGTTCTTCACTTGATCTTAATTTCTTGGATAATCAAAATAAATTAATTAATTAAGAACCATTTATACATTTATTTTATTTAGTATAATTTTATTAATTTCATTTATGACACATTTTATGGGTTATGATATTCAATTTTATTGTTTGGGTGAGTAGGTTTCCTTAGATTACATGACCAGTTTACTTATATACATGCATGGATAATCATGTAAGATGATAATGGTTGTCCAGAATTGAAGTTATATTTTATTAATGAAAATTGATAAGGTTAAATAATAATATAATTCATTTGGTTATTTTGGGTGAGAATGAATCATTAGATAAGATGTCAGTGAGAATTGTTTGGATTATTTTGGGCGGTTTGGCTCACAGTGAACTTGTTTTGTTTTATTATCTAACATCATGTGTGTATAATGATTCTAGAAAATTACATAAGTTAATATATATATATATATATATATATTAATATGTGGTTCAACCATAAAAATGGTTTCATGACCAACCTTCAATATGGTAATGGAAATTGAAAACGTTATAGTCCTTGAATGAGATAAGTTAACACTTCACGAACAATGTGATCATTTTTAGTATAAATGGAGGGGAAAGAAATATTATGATGAATTATTAGATTATAATAATAATATTATAGTATATTTAAGGTATATTAGTTATCACACCATTTTAATGAGGGGAGGTGAGGATAGAAAATAAAATAAAGGAACTTGAAAATAAATTAAAAGAAACAGAAGAGTGATTTACCTCTTGATTCCTTCTTCTTGTTAGCCTCCTTAGGGGATTATTTTTGGAATTTTTTTAATAAAAAAATATTTCAGACATGGGGGAGGGTCTTGGGAGTAAATTTTAGCATAATTTGGACAAGGATCATGTCTTGAGAGTTGTAACGAGAAGAGGTGGTGACAGATGGTATTTATAGTGTAGGAGGGGGTGTTTTCTAATTATTTTATTCATTAGATTATTATTTTGGATCAAAACTATGAATAAATTGATAATTATCATCAAATATAATAAAATAATGAAGGATATTTCTATATTTTGGGCTTATATCGGCCACACATTATCTATGACTCCATAAGGTATTTAACTTTTATCATAAATTATAATATTTTACTATTAACCAAAAATTTGAGTATTTCAGAACAAATAACAAAAATTAAACCTAACCATTTTTCTATGTTTATAATGAAAAAGTGAACACTATTTTATGAAAATAAATTTATAAATATGTGAAATTTAATTTTTATTTAAAATCATAATTTACTCCAAAAAATATGATTATAAAAGTATAATTGCTTTTATAACACATTGAAAACTTTACAAAGGTCTAATAAAATTATTTCATAAACACGAGACAAAAATTTTTATCCTATGAATACATTTTATGAAAATAAATTTTCTTTTAAATTATTAAATTAAACATAAAATTGTAATTAAATATTTATGACTTACAAAAATAACCAAACTTAATTAATAAAGTTTAAAATATTTATTTACTTATACTATGATAAAATTATATCATATTGTCACTTATAAGATTGATAAATTTTATTTATACATTCATTGGTGAGGTTACTGTTAAATTTTATGGTTTACTATTCATAAGGGTCACATTACTATTCCAAAGTTTAATTTACTATTTCATTAGTATTGGTTCATTAACTTATAAAAATACTTCTTCTTACATTCATTCCTTATTTATATAGATTGTATTCTATTATAAAAGTTATTTTATGTGATTTATATCATATGACATAATTATAAAAAATGAATTTCCATTGTTATAATTCAGTGTCATTACATTATCCCCCACTTATTAAATTTCTCCCTCGAAATTTCATTTTACATACTATAGTGTAAAAAAGTTAGGGTTCATCTCCTTTATCACCTCCTCCAGTTCCCATGTTACCTCTTCATACATAGGGTTCCACTATAGTAATTTTTCTAGGTGAGTAGTCATGTTGTGTGGAACATTATCTCTATGGTCCAAGATCTTCACTGGATGCTCCTTTTAAGAGAGATTATTTTCCAATTGCACCTCTTATGAAATCTATACATGTGAAGGATCAGGTGTGTACTTCCTCAATAGGGATACATAGAATACAACATATCTTTGAGACATGGCTATTGGAAGTTCTATTTGATAAGCCACAAATCCAAAATGATCAAGGATATTGAAGGTCCCGATGTACCTAGGAATTATATTCTCTTTCTTCCAAAATATCATGATTATCTTCCATGGAGATATGAAGAGGAATACCATGTATCTGATCTTAAACTTGAGGCCTCGTTGATGATTGTCTACATAACTCTTCTTTCGACTTTGGGATACCTTGATGTGATGGTGAATGATTTTAAAATGACTTATTAAAGTCCATATGAGACTTCTTGAGGGGAGGTAGTTTTCCTAGAGTAGAAAGTGACACTACTCTTGTGCTCATTCCCAAAACTAAGAACCCATATTCCATCATGAACTATAAATTGGTCAGCATGTGAAACTTCCCTTATAAAGTGTTTGCAAGAATCATTAACTCAAGGTATTCCTCTCTCCTCCCCCAGTGGGTCTCCATTGAACCACATTGCTTTGTGAAGGTCCTCTTTATTCATGGGGCCATTGCATTATCCAAAGAGATGATGAGGGATCTCAACACTATGATTCATGGCTAAAACCTGGAAATCAAACTAGACATGAACAAGGCTTATGATAGAATTGAATGGATCTTCATCGACAAGGTGCTCTCATGTATGAGCTTCTCTCCCAGGGTTACTGATCTTTTTTTTATGTTTCAACTCCTTGTGGTTGGATGTTACCTTCATGGGGAAGTCTCATGGTTTCTTTAAGGTGACTCACAACCTCAGACAGGGTGATCCCTTATCACTGAGTCTTTTCATCCCCACCCAAGACATTCTCAGCCAACTCATACAAAGAAGCATAAGTAATGGTGAGATCCTCCCGTTCTGGAGAAGGATGAATCTCCCATCTAGATCCCACCTTATATTTGACGATGACACTTTCACCTTATGAATGTAAATAAGAGGTCAGTTTGAGGTTTCCTCAAGGAGATGGAGGATTACTATCATTGGAGTGGGAAGGCTATTAAAAGGTCTAAAAGTAATTTCTTTATCTCTAGAAGATGTTCTTCTAGAGGGGGTACCTCCTTTGGCCATATTTTGGATATGAAAAGAGGGAAATTTCCCATGTAATACCATGGAGATCCTATATCATTAGACATTCTTTGTATTCATGATTTTGATCACGTCACCGAAAAGATTAATGAAAAAATCGTCAACTGGAAGAATATAATTCTTTTCTTTGGGGGATGGATTACATTAGTAAATAGTGTTCTTCTGGTCTCTCTTGTATATGCCCTATCCTCCATCAAAGTACCGAAAAAAGTCATCAACAATATTGAAAGGATCCTGGATCACTTCATTTGGGATTCCCTTACTAAAGGAAAACACCATTGGGTTTCATGGGATAATATGGAGAGGCCCATCTAGGAAGGTGGCATCAATGTTTGTAGCCTTGCAGACACTCTCCTTTACAGGCATGAAAAGTTGTCTTGGAAAATCCATGAACGTAGCACACTTTGGGGTAGGGTCATGTAAAAAATTTGTGCTGATTGTTTAGAGAGGCATAGTAGGGATGCATCCCCCTTACTTTCCAGCATTCTCTCTTATTTTTTAGACATGTTTCCTCACATCCGCTGGATAATTGGAGAGGAAGATTTGTCCTTCTGGCATCAAAACCGGGCTGGTACGACGCTTGGTTTTCTGTGCTGCCCTACCACCAGAATTTCATTCAGCAAGGTGAGTAATTACTCGGTTTTCATCATGGAGGTGCTGAATTTTGAACAAAAATACCTCTTTAACCTTATTGAGCTCAACTTGGAACCATATTTGTGTGTTTTTTCTTTGTCCTCCTTGGGGAAATTCTCTCAAAAAGACTATCGTCACACTCTTTTCCCCCAGGGGAATATGGATAGCTGGAAAGAGACTCCATGGATGAAGGAAATCCCCATGAAGATCAACTTCCTCATGTAGAGGATTAGAAAAAAATTGATTCCCACTAATGAGAACATCAGACTATGCAGAATCAAGATGGATTACCGCTGCTCATATTGTGCATATCATAGAGAGGAAATCACGACTCATCTCTTATTTTAGGGAGAATGGGCACGTGATGTATGATCCTTATTTGAAATCTTTACATCCTTCTATTCCCATGACCTAAGTGGAGCACCGTTTCTTGACCGCTGGTTCCAAGGATCAGGTGATAGAGGTCTAGAGAAAATGACGCGTTCTATCATCCTGCATGCTAGCTGTTGGTGCTAATGGTTGGCCATGAAACAAAGCGAGATATGAGGTGCTTCACTCCATATCACGAGGTATCATTGATAGAGTCATAACCCTCCTCATTGATGTGGTTATTCTCTCAAGAAAATGGTAGGATTCTCCATACCTCTTCCTACTTTCATCCTGCACCCATACCTCCCAGCCTAGTGGCAACACTATTCGTAACCAATGGATCCAATGGATTCCACCTCCCAAGGGTTTTAAGCTTAATACTGATGGATCCTATATCTTCTGGGTGATGAGAGGATGAGTGATTATCCATGACACAATGGGCTTTGTTATCTTAGATTTCACTGCTCACTTTGGTAGGGGATCTTCCCTCCAGGAAGAGGCTCATGCCCTCATCATTGGTCTCAGCCTTTGTCAACAGGGTAACATCTCTATTTCTGAAGTTTAAATAGATTCCCTCATCCTTCTTAATGCCTTACAATGAATCAGTTCTACTCTTTGTTCTATTTTCTATATCATCAGAAAATGCCAAGGTATGATCTCCACCAACATCTGAATGGTTCACACTTGGCGTGAGGGGAATAAAGGGGTGGATCACCTTACTTCTCTTTCTAGACATGACATGGGCATTTCATTATTTTATAATATAATATTCTTGGGCCCTGATTGGGTCAACATTATTAGAGGGGATGACCTAGGTTTTCATTATTGTAGGCCACCCTAGTGCCTTTTGATTGAACCCTTTTTTCCTTCTCCTATTGAATAAATAAATAAATGATGATGATGATGATGATTTTTGTAAGGGAACTCAACTAGAGGTAGATGTTGGTCCCATCATCCATTAAAGTCTATAAAGAAATATCTCAACATTTATTCCAATGTTCGAATAGTCCACTCATATTGGACTCTAGTTTGAGGATGATAGCCCATAATGAAGTTGATCTCAATGCTTAGAGCATGTTGGAGACTTTTATAGAACTTCAAGGAGAACCTTAGATCCCAATCAGATACAATAGATAGTGGTAATCAATTAATATCTACCACTTATTTGATGTATATCCATTCAAATTGATCCTGTGAGAAGTTCTCTTGAATTTTGATAAAGTGATTAGTCTTTGTAATAGGATCCAGCACAACCCATATAACATTGTTTCCTCTGGATGTATTTTTAAATATAATGAAAAATTCGATGGTAATGTTCTCCCACATCCATTTTGGTATGGATAATGGTTTCATCAACCCTTTATACTTTTTTTAACCTTTACTTGCTGACATACTGGGCACTTTGATGTATATTCATCGATATCCTTTTCCATATTTTCCCACAAAAAACTCTCTTAGATATATCAATATATATATTTTTCACTGGGTGAATAAATAATATTGAGTAATGTGAATCATTTAGAATATCCTTATCTATATATGGATCAGATGGTACATATAATCACGACCCAAATCTCATGACTCCTTCCTGATCCATTTTTCATTTTGAGGATTTTCATTTTTTCATGGCTTCCACCTTCTTCTGAATTTTCACATTATTACTTTAGTATTGTTTATTTTCTTTATAAGGGATTATTGAGAAATCATTTGATCTTCCTTCCTTAATTATTCTGATGTCCATCCTTTGAATATCCAAGAAGATTGGATCCTTCTCAATTCGCATCATTGAAAAATATGTAGGATCCTTTCTACTTAAAGTATCTGGCATCTTATATTCCTTACAAGGATAGTAATAGATTAAGAATTCATAATCCTTGATGAGATAAAACCATATTTTCTGGTGCATATTATTCTCCTTATGCATGAATATATATTTGAGACTCTTTTGATCATTATATATCTCAAACTTCTACCCATAGATACAATACTACCATATTTCCATTGTGAAGATCACAAATTCCAACTCTAGATCATGCGTAAGATAGTTTTTCCCATGAATTTTAAATAGCCTTGAGTTTTAGGATATTAATTTATCATTTTTCATTATTACACAACCCAAGACCTTTTTTAAGAATCATTGTACAACACAAATAGTTCTCCACTTATCGGGTGTGTGAGTACTCTCACAGTGATAAGACTCTTTTTGACCCCCTTAAAGATTTCCTCACATTCTTATGTACAAAAAATTATCACTCATATTCATTTCATCTTGGTTATTGGGTTTTATAATCATGAGAAGTTCTTCACAAATATCCAATAATACCCAACTAGGCCGTGGAAACTATGGATATCTATTACATATGTTATCCTAGGCCACTCTTCAATGGACTTAGTCTTAGAAGGGTCCACAGATAATCCTTTTCTAGGGATAAAATTTCCCATGAAAGATAAATGCTCCATCCAAAACTCACATTTACTATACTCTTTATATATTTTCTCCATTTTCAAAGTCTTTAGCACAACATTCAAATGATCTTCATGTTCCTCCTTACCCTTGGATTATATCAGATTATTATCGATAAAGACTTACAAAAATTTGTTGAGGTAATCTATAAATACTCTATTAATTAAATCCATGAATTTTTTTGGAGCATTAGTGAGTCCTAAGTTCATAACTATGAAGTCATAGTTTCCATACATCATTCAAAATTATGTCTTGGGAATATCTTCCTTCCTCACCCATAATTGATGATAACCAACCAAAGGTCCACCTTATAGAAATAACTAGCCCCATGTTTCTGATCAAACAAGTTATCTTTCAATGGCATATGATACGTTTTCTTTATCATTATTTTATTAATTTCATGATAATCAATGTAGAGGTGCATTGATCTATCCCTTTTCTTGACAAAGAGGACTAGTGAACCCCACAGTAAAGCACTCGGGGATATAAAACCATTTTCTAGATTCTCATATAACTTCTTCTTTAGTTATTCAAGATCAATAGTGTCTATTCTATAAGGTATCTTTGATATAGGTAGATATCCATAAATATTTTCAATTTAGAACTCAACCTCTTGATTAGGAAGAAGATCAGACAATTATTCAGGGAATACATTAGTGCAATCCCTCGCGATAGGAATGTCTTCAAACATGATTCTCTCATTTGTATCAATCATTTGTTCTAGATATTCTTTCTCATAAGGCATTGATATAAACACCAGATACAATTATTCTAAAGGAGATTCATCCTCCTCCTTAGACTTGTACAAAATTGGAGGATGCCTTGGGATGTGAAGAGTGAACCTCCTTTCACGACAATCGATTTTGGATTTGTATAAATATAGCCCATCCATGCCCAATATGGAATCAAACTCCACAAAAGGGAGTATTAAAAGATTTAATGGGAGGTTAAGTGCATAAAAATTAACTGGGTAGGAGTTATAAACATTATGTGCAATAATTTACCTATTTTTTGTTCTCATAAAAAACTCAACCTCTAAATTTTGAGGTGGTGATTGAATAGTTCTACTAAACTTTAAAGATATGAATGAATTATTAGAACCATAATCAAATAGTATGTTCACTATTCTTGAATGAATAACCAACATACCTATCACCACATCATTTTCTGAATCCACCTTATTAGTAGTGATAGCATATTCCCTTTCTTGTTGCCTTGGAGGTTGTTGTTGATTACCTCCGACAACCTTGGGCTTAGGGAATTGTTTTGAAAAATCCCCATGTACCTTAAAGTTTAAACAATTCACTACATGCTGAGTGTTGATCTTAACCATCATTTATTCTTCCACATTGGAGGAATTATTCATATCCCTTTGGCAGTTCTTATCTAGATGCCCCATTCTTTCACATTTCAAGCAATTCCTAGTTCTATTTAGATAGTTCATAGGATTCATCTAACCACAATTTTGACACGTGGGATATCCAGTCTTCTTTCCATCATGGGATATATTTGATGATACACCCATATTGGAATCATTTTTACACGCTTTTTCACTGGTCCCATGAGACCACTGAGAGTCTCCGATCTCCATTTCAACCTAAAGGTCACAATTGACAATCTCCTCATATCTATCGAAGTCTCAAATCACTAACATTGTTCATAAACCCGTCTTTATTCCACTAAATAAGTGATCCACCATTCTTTTAATGTTCATGGGAAAGTTGGAGTCATATCTTGGAAGACTTGTAAAGTTTACTTTATACACCATGATAGACTCATCTTCCTTCTACTTAAGTATAAAGAACTCTCCTTCCATCGTGAGATAGAGTGTTTGGGGAAAATATATATTGAAAAATATATTTTTTGAAATATTCCCATTCAATGGAATCAATATCCTATTTGGACATTAAATTCTTAATTAGTGTCCACCATTGATCTACTTCCCATCAAAATGATAGACTTCCAACTCAAGTTTCTCTTCTTATTAGCACCGGAGGACAAATGATATCTTCTCAATGGAGTTAATCCATTGTTCTACAAGGAGGGTATTAGAAGATCCACTAAACATGGGTGGACTTTTACACATAAAGGATTCAATGACAACATGCTATTTCTTTGTATAAGGAGGGTGTTCTATGTGATTCATGTTATTATTCATAACATGAGCCAATTGAGGAAGTACTATCATGAAGTTTTGAGCACCCTTTCCCATCAAATTTGGAATATCGTTAAGGAAATCATCAAATTGGTTATTGAATTTATTCTTGGCATGTGTTATTATATTTCCATCCATTAACTAAGAAAAATAAATTACAATTATGGGGCATGAATACTTATCTAGAAATAATATTGAAAGTAATCATTGAACATAGAAGGATAAACTTATAAATGAAAAGTATATTCTAAATTGTTATTCCATAGGTTTCAATCCAGGTTTTCCATGATCTATTTCATAACATATATTCTTATGGGATTTTTTCTCCCATAATATTTATTCACAATGATCTTATGAATTTAAAAAATAATATCCCTCGAGTGTGTCAAATCGGGTGTGTAGTAAGGCCCATTTTCATGTACTAGGTTACCCCGAGTCAAGATCAAAACAACTTGTCAGAGTTATTACTCCTAGGTACATCTATGTAAGAACCACATCCCCTTGTTTTATCTAGATAGGTATGTTTTTTCATGGTAAACAAATTACTCTATACTAACAAAAACTTAGGGATGTTTTCTCATACATAATAATATCCATATGGTTCATACTAATGTTATATATTCATAATATCCAAAAATAACTAGACCATTCTCTGATACCAACTATATAGACCCTATCCTTTTTCATATATTGTTACATGATTTTAACCATAATTAACTATCAAATTACAATATAAGGATCATAAAGTTTAGTGACTTTGGAATACTAGGTACATAAAATAGAAAACATGGGACTAAAATATATGTCTTTATTTACTATCCATTATGATCTCCTAGATTCCTTTGAGACCTAAAATTTTCATAGGATAACCTAGTGATAACATGAACAAAGGGATGAGCTAAAAATCCCAATAAGGGAATAAACATAATAATAAAGAATAATAAATGGGTTAAAAGGTATAATAAGATGAAATAAAAGGAATGTATATACATAAGGAAGCATAAAATGTGAAGTCATGGTATCATACGAGATGTGTAGACAACATGAAACATGGAATAATCACGAGTCAAGGATCATTTCACATTAAGGAGAATGAGTCAAGGTTAATCACCAAGACTATTGAACATGGAGCACGAGTCAAGGATAACCACCAAAACCATTTCACATGAAGCCTCAAGAGAATAAAATTACCCAAAACATTGCAGTTCTATCTGGGTGAACCCATTATAACATGTTCATGAATAAGTGTTCCACATAAAAAAACATAAGGGTTATCCATGGAAAGAAATGGTTATCATAATCATGCCATAAAGCATAATAATTGGGCGTATCTGAAAAGTGTCCATAAAATAAAGGAATGAAATCATACATGGAAATTCATAAAATAAAATATTAATCTACCATGATAATTGATATCAAAATGAAGTGATAAAATGTAAAAAGATTATGTAACAAACCATAAAATTAAAACATTTTAGTGAGGTTTTAAGAAAATATTAAAGAGAATTTAAATAAAAAAGAGAATAATATTTTATATAAAAACTTGAGTTAACCAAGATTTTTTTTCATAATAAAATGAGTGATTTTATAAAAAAATGGTGTCTTAAAAACATTATGGCATGCACTTGAAAATGGGTAGGAATTTTAGAATTTCTCTTAAACCGAGCTTGCTTATCGGGAAGAACTGAGTAGGGAACCTTTTTAAAAACATGAATTTATCCAAAAAATAAGGTTGAACAGATCCTGATACATGATTTTGGAACATATAAATATGATTTATAATATGTACATGAAAATAAAAGATAATTTCATTTGGGTAAAAGGAGAGAAAGAGTAACGTGAAACAATAATGGAGGTTCGGGTAGAATCCCATACCTTATGTCTAAAGATGGTCTTAACTTGATCTCAATTCCCTGGATAATAACACTAAATATAATAATTGAGAAAATTTTATACATTTATTTTATTTATTATAATTTTATTAATTTTATTTATGTCCCTTTTTATGGGTTATGATATTCAATTTCATCCTTTAGGAGCATTGGTTTCCTTGGTTTTCATGATCGGTTTTCTTATATACATGTATGGATAATCATGTAAGATGAGAATGGTTGTTAAGAAATGACATTATTTATTATTAATGAACATAAATAAATTTAAATTATCATATACTTCATTTTGTTATTTTGGATGAGGATGAATCATTTGATAAGATGTTAGTGATGATCGTTTGGATTATTTTGGGTGGTTCTGCTCACAATAAACTTGTTTTTCTTTATTATTCAACATCATGTGTGAATAATGATTCTAGAACATTAAATAATATATAATAAATATAGTATACTTTGGTTCAACCATAATAATATTTTCATGACTATCCTTGAATATGGTAATTGAAATTGAAAACTTCGTCATGCTAGAATGTGATAAATTAACCCATCACAGATGATATTTTATTTTTTAGTATAAAAGAAGGGGGAAAGAGAGATGATCATGAAGTATAGTATTAAAATAATTAAATTATAGTATATTTAATGTATTGGATTTACAAAACCATTTTTATGAGGGAGGTTATGATAGAAAAGAAAATAAAGGAACTTGAAAAGAAATTAAAAGAAATGGAAGAGGGTTTTACCTATTGATTCCGTCTTCTTGAGAACCTCCTTAGGGGATTTGTTTTGTTATTTTTTTAAGACCAAAAGATCCTGGATGTGGTGACAGGAATTAGGAGGATATTTTAGTTGAATTTTTACAATGATAAAGTCTTGATAGGTGTGAGGATAATAGGTTGTGAGGGTTGATATTTATAGTGGAGGAGGGGGTGTTTTCTCATTATTTTATTCCTTAGTTTGTTATTTTGTCTCAAGGATATGAATAGTTTGAATATTTTCATAAAATATAATAAATTAATTATGGATAGTTTGATATTTTGGTGTTACATCATCCATACATCATCTATGAATCCATAATTCACGTATTTAACATTTATCCGAAATTGTTATATTTCACTATTCACAAAAATTTCATATATTTCAGAAAAATACTAAAAATTCACCATACCCATTTTTCTATATGTAGAATTAAAAAATGTTATCCATTTTATGAAATTATTTTCTAAATATGAGAAATTTAATTTTTTATTAAAATCAAAATTTACTCGAAAAATATTGATTTTAAAATTATAACTGATTTTATAACACTTTGAAAATTTTACTAAGGTCTCATAAAATTATCTCGTAATCACAAGACACAAATATTAACTTATGAATATATTTTATGAAAATATATTTTCTTTTAAATTACTAAATTAATTGTAAAATTGTAATTAAATATTTAAAAATTACAAAAATACAAAGACTTAATTAATAATTTTTAAAATATTTATTAACTTATAATATGATATAATTATATCATATTTTTACTTATAAAATAGATAAATTTTATTTATACATTAATTTTTGAGGTTACTATTCAATTTTTTGTTCTACTATTCATAAGGTTCATATTAATATTCTAAAGGTCAAGTTACTTTTTCATCAGTATAGGTTCCTTAACTTCTAGACATACTTCTCATTTCATTCATTCCTCACATATATAGTTATTATTATGCTCTCAAACTAATTTTATGTGATTTATTTTACATGACATAATTATAAGAAAGGAATTTCCATTGATAGAATTCAGGGTCATTATAGTTTTCTAGCCTATGAAACTCCCCACCACAGGACTCAGCTCACGAGGGTGATTCCGAACACCAAATCTTCACACCATTGGAATTATCTTATCGAAGATCATTATTAGTTGTCCAATAACCCTCTAGATATGGTTACAAACTTCTCATATCTCAACATGTGTGAGAGTGCTGGTCAACACTGGTAGAAACTCTCATTTCCATGTTTGAGATAACACAGATGCTACTCCACCATCCATGAACAATTCGATTATTTATTTTCCTAAAAATGCCTTGATCAAATTAAGAAATATAACCATCACTTTCAAAATGACACACTTGGTGTGGTTGTTAGCTCACCATATCCAACTACATGTGATATCATAAGGAAGACCTTCCCCTAGCTGATCAACCTCAAAATCTTGGTTGACACCAACATGCTACCTCACCTCCCAATATTGATTCCTAATCCACGAAGACATCCTAAAAATACCCAAGCATAAACTTTTTAGTTTGAACCTAACTCCTGGTGTTACATATTAATTTAAAAAATCACCTGACTAAAACTAAATAATGCTCAAATTTTTATACCAATGCACCATTAAACCATTAGAGAGAAATGTATTAATAATAATATTCATCACATAAACATCCAGGAACATCAATTACCAACATGATTTTTGATTTGGTTTCACGATCAACACCGTCAACCCATATCACTCATCATTCTCTTAATTGAGTATTGGCATGTGACCTCACTGAGGCACGTTTAGATAAAGCCACTCCACCATGAGATAAAATAAACTACTTGATCTCATTTAGAAAAAACTATAGATCACACTCTAGTATTCTCTAAGGAATTCATATTGAATTAATGTACACAAACACTAGCATATGGTTCCATCAGGACCATTTGAGGACCAGTACCATAAAAATGTAACCCTTCATACCATAAGAGACAAACACCCACGGTTGACATGATACTCCCCACCATTAGAGTTCCCTTTTAATTATTTCATTAGGTTTATATAAAATATCATGACCCACAGCTCATCCATTACCAAACAAAGCTCTTGGGTGTAGCGAAACCCACTAATACCCAAGTGCCCTTCCAACTGTCAAACACTATCTACTTTTGGATAATAAAATCCCATCCTCGATTATCATCAAAATTCATCAAAGGTGAGGGTCACACCTTTCAAAAATGTATATTGAGGCGCCACTACATTTTCTTCTTTACACTACTACCCAAGAACCAACCTCAATGGGTCTTCTACTTAGCACACATTCGTCACTCCTCCAGGGAAATAGCTATAACCCCCTCAAAACATTACTAGGATTTATCTCTCTGATCGAATGTGTCACAATATTGATCCAAACCATCATTTATACTATCATATGAGGGTATTTTACTTTTCCAACCAAACCATTGAAATCTCTTCCCACTATATATTTTCAAATCCATTAACCCTTGGATCCCACAAGACAACCCACAAACCTCATACTTGATTAGATCCATGATTTCTATTGAACAATACCATGATCAGTTGATTCCAATCAGTGCACACTCCCACACAACCATTCATGTAGCTTAACTCACATTACCATGAGTTTCATTGTATGAAAACCCATGATTTCTAGACTAAATCACTAACCATGATCATGCATAGGTTAATATAACTTAACTTCAAGTACCCTAAAAACACTCATTCAAAATCAAGAACATCCCTTATGCCAACGTCCAACACATGACTACCTATTAATCAAATTCTGACCCAAATTATAAACATCCTATCCACTCAGTCTAAGCTACAGAAAGAAAAAATCAACTTGGTAGGGATTGGAACCTAACCACTCATTTCACATACACCAAAATTTGATACCATGCATTTTTTACCTTAGGTTATTTTACATTTAATCACCCAAGGAACTACTTTATCAATTCCACACACCTGGAGTATCACACACTCACCATTATAGGCCCCATGAAACAACATAGATTCTATCTAATTTATGGATGCTCAACCTAGAACTACCCAGTATCACAGAGACCCAAGGGTCACACGTTCCCTTGAAACCAATTTACAAACGCCAAATCATCATCCCAAGAGTCAAGAGTCATCAATACTAGGCTCACACACCCAATAGGTAGTAGATCATTCCATCATCATGTTTCTTCAATTTAACTAGAGGTATCATAGATGATTTCCTATATTAAGCTGGACACCCTAAATATATAGAGGCTAAGCACATGAACACCCATCATCACAATCATTATGTCAAAGCACCCAAAACATTTACTCAGGTCACCATGGGATACTAAAAGCACAATGATCACAATAACAGTCAGGAATCCAAGTGATCATAACCTTTGAAACTGGCCTAGACATGAGGCACTGTCACTCAGGGTGATTAATGAAAACTATACTAAAACTCATAAGCACCGAACATGAGATTATCACGTAAGTCAAATCATCTAAACCACCTCACATCACTAAAGAATCTCAGAATATGGATAAACACTATCACGATAAACCCTTTAAGGCAACAATATAGTGACCCATTAATCTAAGTTTCTCCCAAGTATCTACAGGTTCTCCAACCTGGACCATCAACCAAGTTCTCAACAAAACCATATCTCATGGGAAAAAAATCATCCTCATCTCATGTTTCATAGAAACTGGCATACCAAACACCTAACTCAATATTCTTGAAAATTGGGGTCTCTCTATATCCCCCACTATGAGTACTAGGTTTACATCCTTATACACTAGGTCCCAACACCACCACAGGGTCTACCTCAATAAATCACACAAAAACCACATAACTTAGTGTTCACAGTAACCCAAGTACCCATACCTAGGACAATCCGAACACATAAGGCCTCTTAGTTACTATATTGAATAAGATTTACCATCACTCTGAATAAATTATTATTTATTACTTTAATTTTAAAAACTCACATTTTCAATCCTTCCAATTTCAATAGTTTCAAAATTAACACTTTATTAACCATCATATTTTAAAATAAAAAGGCCCATTGGATACATTTTTCAAAAAACTCATGAGTTTCCAAGATACAAAATTCTCTAAGGCTTGGTTAAATAGAATATCATTCCAGAGCTATTGAGGAATTCACATTATCAGTTTATTAATATATCCTTATTTAAATGATACTGTAGTAAGTCTATTTACACTTGCCTATGCATCCATAGATCATCCTGGGAATTGGTCAAGTAAGATTCCACCATATTTATTTATGTAAACCACTATATAAAACACAATTGAAATTTTATATACTAACCCCATATTACTAGTAAAACATAGACCATAGTCATACAAAAATCAGAAAAATGTAACCAGGAAAAAGTAAACATAGTCTAACATGAATTAGAATCCAATTCCAAGTAAATATAGCATACAATCGACAAAAAATACCCATATCCCAAGAATGATACATGTAATGTGAATCCCCACATGCATGAAATGATTCATTAATACACCAGCACTAACATTCCATACCAAGATAGGACTGTAAATCCCAGATGCCAATAACATTAAACTTCTTGTGTCTCATTGAATTTGAATATCAAATAAAATTGTAACCAAAATTACAAAGAATAATAATTCCCATCCCTGGAATTATAAGTATTACCACAATAGTAGGTTGATCACTCCCAGGCACAAGATCATTAAGAAGTACCAAAAATTTCCTTAACATCTACCATTCCCAAGTATTAAAATAAAATAAAGCATGATCTAATACCAATTTATAACATCCTTTCACCCCAGAGTACTGAATGATTCTCGGACCAATAGTCATTACTATTCCTTAGGTGAACCTCCCCATATACCAATGGATTTTGAATATAAGTGAGGGTCTATGAGGATATTTAGGTGATACTATACCCTCTTTTCATATTATCAATATTATTAGAATAATAAAAAAACACAAAAACCATATTGAAAAAAAATCATAAATAAAACATGGAATGTGCCAATAATAGGTGTATTATTAAAATGATAAAAATAAAGGGTATAAAATACAAGACTCATTGGATATACCATAGCGAATCATATACTATAATAATAAAATACTAAATTAAAACTCAACTATGACTCATCCCCTGTTGGTCTCGAGTCCTATCTAGAACCATCACCAATGATACACCCAAACATGCCATATTGAGCATCATGCAATAAGTCATTACCCTATACCTATAACATGTGAATAAATAGTAGTATCTTCTTAGGAACACATGTTCAACGATGTCTTGATTAGTGTGTGAGTAAAGCTTATTATACCACCACCAACCACGAACCTAAATAACTTGTCTAAAATAAAATTTGATGTGATAGAGATCAAGGTAAATAGTTAAATAATTTTAAATAAAATTATATAAAAGTAGTAAATAAACCACAAATTCCAGGAGTTTAGGATGACACTAGAGGTAGGCTATACAATTTTTGATCTCTAGGTCCATGATCATGATTGACCCTACCCACTTTATCTAGTGTCATGGGGTCCATGAGCATGTGAGGTAGACTATTACAACCATAAAATTTAGAACAACCCATCTTACGTGTTCTCTTTAAGGAATCAACAATAACCACATATAGATTATTCCTTATTAATCACGAACCAACCCTTATGTATGTTTATCATCTATATAATACACCAATAAAGTTTCACATACCTACTTATAAGGGAGTATCTATAGTTATCATAGTCCACCCATATCATTGGTGTTTTCTCACCCATGGAATAATCCAATAAAGTATTAAATATCTCCTAAAAATAGAGTATTTAAAAGTCATCACATACCTACCTCTATGGGAGTACTCAATAGCTATCAAAGACCACCCAAAACATGGATTTTTTCTCATTAAATGCACTGACCAATAATTATAAAAAGCATCCAACAAGGGTGTTTCCATTATATTTAAAATAATATCATCCTAATATGTTTTCATTTCATCATTTAACATTTACCCAAAACACTTAAAAATTAATTTCAATTATATTCCATCAATTCATAATAAAAATCCATTACCCATTACATAAAACAAGGCTTAGTATCTCATTACCTCATGTTCATTACAAGACCTAGCTTCTATTTCACAAATGGAATCTTAATTTTACCAAGTCACATAGTTGAAGTTGATTATCAAATTCTTCCCTTGTTTCAAAATAATATAACTAAATAGCTAGTAAATTTAATTAATAATAACATCAATCTAATTCTTTTATATTATGAATATATGTGAAATTCCATTTCACGGCCATCAATTTATGTCACAACTCCCTCATTAACCATTCAACATAGTCAAACAATTAATAACATTAAGCCACGATTATTAATTAATCCAGTATAAGGTAAATTTAAAATATAAGAAATTCCACTGGGAATCACCTTTCTTTTAGGATTGTGACATTTAAACTACAGAATTTAGTAAATACAAGACACACTTATACCATTTATTATTATTTAGGTCAATGCATTGAAAAGTAAGTATAATTCACAATGCATCACATGAATAAAATATAAAAAAAACTTTGGGCTAAACAAAGGGACCACCTACCTTATTCTTTGTAAAGACTACCCATCAAGTATTATGTGTTGTTTGGCCTGAATCAAAAGTAAACATGAAACCTGAAAAATGACCTGAAAATACAATATATTAGTTAAACTAAGAGGAACTCAATCCAATAGTGACTGAGACCCAAAAGAGAAGGAAGAGGAGAGGTTTCTTCACCAAAGCTTCTTGATTATAAGTGATGATACTCCAAATGGCTATAAAATAAGGGGAAACTCCCATAGATGGAGTGTAACTTCCCAGACATAATCAGGTACGGACCATTTTTAATTCTGTTGTCTTATTCTTTAAAGAGACCTGGGGTGCGCGCCTGTGCACCACGCTGTGGGTCCCGAGAAGCTTTATTTAAATTAATTAAATAATTGCTGAGATTTATGAGATGTTAGGTTGAGCTATAGCGCGGTGTTTGAGATTTAAAATATTTAATTAAAGTTTGAAAAATAATAATAAGAGATTTAAAGAATATTTAAATGAATTCAAGAAGAGATAAAAGGAAATTTCGAAATAAAATAGAAAGGGGGTTATAAGAAAAATAAATGTAATTAAAATGGAAGATTTCCATTTTTATTTATTTTTATCTTTTTCATTTCCATCCTTTTATTCTATTTTATTTTTATTTTTATTTTCCCTATCCCTTTTTTAATTTTTATCTTATTTTTTTCTTCTTTTTCTTCCTTTTCTTTATTTATTTTTTTCCTCTCTTCCTCTCCTCCTCTCCTTCACATCACACTCCCCCTCTCCCCTAGGTGGTACACCACCCTATAGCCCCTTCATAAGACCACCGCTACTCCATCCGTCATCCGTTTTCTTCACCGTTAGGTGCGAAGTAAACCTTAGGGAAATTCTAACCTTGCGCAAGTGGAATCATAGGTTTTTGTTGAGTATCCTACATGAAGTCTGTCATAGAAGTATTTTACCCTATTTTAGGGGTTTTCTAAAATCATTCATTTTCTTCAGTTTTAGGTCAAATCAAAGCCTTCCACAGATCTTAGAGTCATATATGACTATAAGGTAGGGTGCCTACTCTCTTTCCTTCTGTTTCATTACGGTTTATAAAAATGCAGAGTTGTGCTGTTAGTCGGTGCCTATCAGATTTGTGCAATTTCAGCCAATTTAATTAATTTAATTGTTTTTCCTAATTATTGCAGCCCTAATTATCTTAAATTATTATTTTTTGAATCGTTGAAACAAGGTTAGACACCCCTTTGGGCGTACTGACATGGTCAGTATATTTTTCTGTTAGTCGGGTTTTTAATTTAATTAATTGTAGGTGTTGTGCAACCCATTTTTATTATAATTAAATTAAATGATTAGTTTACATTGAACACAAACTTTGAATTTTTGGATCATTGGTAATTGTTTGTGCTGAACTTTTTATTTATTTAAAAAGTGCATTATCCACTTATATTGATATGGTATCTTTCCTTGTTAAGTTTTTATGTTGAAATGTTTAATTTATACCTTGTTATGCACGAGTGTATTTGGTTAGTTTTAAAACTGAAATTTCATAGGATTATTATGTTATATTTGCTACTGTGAAAACTTTAATTAAATTTAGGGTTGGGAAAGTAGTTAGGTCCCGTATTAAGGGTCATGCTTTGACCCTTCATTCCTGAGTGTTACCACTACGCATCGGGGGGCGGTGTCTTTGGATTTTCTGGACAGAGACTTCCCCATGATTTCTAATACTTATGAGTGACACCAGCTCGAAAAGGGCCCATCGAGACAGATCCATTGGTAATGTGGCTTAACCAGCCTCAGATGACACTCGACCCCTTTTTTCGTCATCGAAACAGACTCATGGTAAATCCATGCCTCAAGCGATACTTGGTCTTTCGAAAGATTGCCTTGGATGGGCTCGGTGGTATTAGATAAACTGAAGGATGTTTCGTATAGATACCTTAGGGACAGGCTTGGACTCCAAATCTCAACTTGAACCTTAATAATAATTCACTGAGGGTTTATATTAATGCGTCTATTAGTTCTTGAGATTTGTGATATTTTCTGGTATGTTGAAGCACACCTAGTTGACACATGACTTAAACCCCAAGTCAAAGCACAAGCTTGGGGGTATGACCTTCCTTGTATTACCTTACTATTCCAAGCTTTATATATATGCACTTGTGTTTTCTTCTTACATGTATTCCTTTCATACTTCTAACTTAGGACAGAGCAGGTGATTAGGGATGGGTGCCGTTGGGAACTCAAGATGAGCTATTTATTTTAGTGTAATTAATTAATTATCTAAAATTATTATATAATGGACCAATAAATTTTATTATTGCACAAAATGGAAAGGTTTAGACACTGTGGGTGCTGACCTACTCGGATTTTATCTCACACCCTGATCGGGCATCGTTGACACCTGAGTAGATTACATGTTTGCATGTATTTACCAAGGGAACTGTGCTACTCTCGATGATTGATTGTTTCATGCTTCTTAGGATGGAGACTAGGGAAGAGGATCGAGCCTTTATCGTGATGTAGTTGTTTCTTTGTGTCTTTCCTTTGTGTTGATAGTATTCTTGAGACCTATTTTCCATACTTTCAGTTTAGACAAACATCATGACATAACATCGTTTTGTGAGATTCCGTACTTTATTATTATTATTCAGTTGAATTTTTTATATTACATCTGTTGCAATTTATTCATTTATATGCTTACTCTATTTATTATTTGTTTGCTGTTTACTTCCACTGTGATATTACCTATTAACTATTAGGGCATAGTCTCCCCCATAGACATGAAAAAAGTCCTCGCTGCTAGTCGGTAGCCTCTGGTGTTTGGGGAGATACACTTGAGGTCATGTAACCCACCAGTCCGACCACCATCTTAGAGGTGAGCTGGGTAGGGACATTAAAAAGTGGTATTAGAGGTGGTTTTTTATTTTTTCTTACTGTTTGGGTTAGACAAAAAAACTAGGATATAAGGATTTGGAATGTACTCTATGATTGGATGTAGCTAACCCATGTACAGAGGAAAACCCAAATTCCTGGGTTGGGATAATAGTTATTGATTATGCCAGTTACTATTGATATGATTTCACCATTGGGTGACTCAATTGTATTGAATTGTTATTGTGTTGTTATTTTTGAGATAATGGGTTTACAATTGTAGTCCGATGATATGATGGAAATACATTACATGCATCATAATAGGCACTATAGGATTTAAAAATTTCATGCATATTGCCATGCCATCTCTAATTTCAACGCGAATTTTCCTGTTTGCATGTGAGTGATGTTATTCCTAGTGGTAAAATTTTGAAATGTTGGTTTTTTAAATATAAAGTTGTGATAGTCTGTTAGATGTTAGCCTGACTTAACCTGGGAATGGACTGTAGAACTTTTTTAGTAATCCTTTTGAGTTGTCTCTTCCTTATCGAAACCCAGCTCTTGAAGCAGGTTTTCTATAGTTTAGTTCTTAGAGGAAGGCTATGTACCTAACCTATTTTTGTACCTCAATTGTTTTTCTCACCTTATTTACTTCTTATATAAAGGTGAATGTTTGGCTGTTGTAGACAATTTCTTCCACAAAGTCTTCATGTGGTGTATCAGGAGAGTGGTAATGAGCACATTCCAGAGATGGTGGGTCCTGAACCACCAGTGGTACCCCTTGTAGAGCCTCCAATGGAACTACCTCTTGTTGATCTTTTGAGGGACCCTAACACTCTATTCAGGGATATTCTCCTCAAGTTTATGCAGTCAGTTCAGAATATCCCCAGACCCACCCCTTCTATTGCAGACCTCACGCAGGACTTTCTGGAGCAACACCCTCCCACTTTCTCAAGAAGTGGAGGACCTCATTTTGTAGAGTCATGGATAGAATCTATAAGGTCTATATTCGATAACCTCAAGAAGATTCTGAAATAAAGGGTCAAATTGGTAGTTTACATGCTTCGTGACTCTGCCATGAACTGGTGAGAAGTTGTTTCTCAAGATGAGCAGACCATTGACATGGTTTGGGCTGACATCCAAGAATCATTATACGATCACTTTTTACTGCAGACTCTGAGAGATGATTGTGTGTGGTATTTTCTACATCTTCATCAGGGTTCTATGACTATGTTAAAGTATTCTACTCATTTCACAGAACTTCAGCGTTTTCCCCATCTCTGACTGGCGACGCACAGACTACTGTGAGACGTTTTATGGACGAACTTGAGTATACTATCCACTCTCAGGTGAATTTATTCCATTTGAAAACTATTATAGAGATCATAAATCAAGATCTAATCTCAGAGAAAAATGTCAGGGAAGCTAAACCGGTGAGACGGGGTGGTTTAGTTCCGAGACAGGGTGATAGCTCTTCTGGCAGCAGGAAACACCATTTTGAAGGTGCATGCGGGGGAAATCTAAGCCAAACAGCACATGTAGAGGTATTTGTAACATGTTATCAGTGCTTCAAAGATGCTCACAAGAAGACACAGTGTATGAGATATCCGAAGGATTTCCGATCTTGTTCCAGGATAGGTCACCTTCAGCATTTTTCCATTCTTTCTCTTCAGCATCCAGTGGTAGAGGATCTGCACCTACACCTTCGTCAGGTATGGGATCTATGACTCCAAAATAGGCTATAAGTTCTTTTTCCACCAGCTGATCAACATGAGGTAATAGTAGAGGTCATGGTCGAGGAAATCAAGTTCCAAATTATCAGCGTCAGTAGAGTGGACCTGCTCAGGCCAACCAAGTAGTGTATCAGGGTCGTGGCTCAGGTCTCATGTACATAGTGAAATCAACACCAGAGGAGCAGAGTCAGGACCATATACAATGCGAGGTACTATTCTAGTATCCTCTACCATATTTTATTCCCTTTTTGATACTGGAGCATCACACTCCTTTATATCTGCTGCTATTGTTAAAAGTCTTGGTTTTCCAATTGAGTACCATTGCGGTGTCATGTCTCTTGACAATCTGCTTGGGGTCAGGATAGAGGGAATATTCCAGTGCGAAGAGTTCCCCCTCTAGATAGGTGGGTACCATTTTGTTTTGAATTTTCATATCCTCAGCATGTCTGGCATCGATGTCATTCTCGGTATGAACTGGATTGCTACTTATCATGCTCAAGTTGATTTCTATTTCCATCGGGTTTCCTTCACATCCCCTGAGGGTGACACATATCTTCACAAAGGAGAATGGGATATACAGGCAGACCGAGATAAGGCTAAATATGAAAGGTTGGGTAGAGTGAAAAATCAGTTAGAAAGTCTCTTCATGATCGATTAGGGAATGCACCTAGTTGAATTCCCTCCAGTGGTGGATCTTTTTAGGGACATATTCCCTAAATAATTCTCTGGATTACCTCTTATGAGAGAATTGGATTTCACTATCAAGCTAGTGCTAGGTTTGACACCAATGTCTATTCCACCTTATAGGATGGAACCAAATGAGCTACATGAACTCAAAAAGTAGCTTGAAGACCTTGAGGATAAGAGTTTCATTAGACCTAGAACATCGCTGTGGGGTTCACCTGTCCTTTTGGACAAGAAGGCAGACGATACCCTCAAGTTATGTGTGCATTGTCATCAAATCAACCTGCTCATGATAAAGAATCGGTATCCATTACCTCGTATAAATGATCTCTTTGAATAGATTCATGGAGAAACTGTTTTCTCCAAGATTTATCTAAGGTCAGGGTATCACCAGGAGCATGTGTGACCATCTGAAATACCACGTACGATATCTTAGTTTATTTGTGTTCCAGGCACGGCCATGCAACCCATCTTGTGATCGTGCTAAGTACACTGAGAGATCATCAGCTATACGCTAAGATAAGAAAATTCCACATTTGGATTGATAAAGTACACTTCTTAGATCATATTAAATATGAAGAAGGGGTATCAATTGACCCAGAAAAGGTGAGAACTGTGGTTTCACTGGAGCAGCCCAAGAGTGTCTTTGAAAATCATCAGTTTCTTGGGGCTTTCTGGATATTACAAGCATTTCATCCAGGATTTCTCCCGCTTAGTAGCACCTTTTATGGCCCTAAATAAGAAAGGTGTATAGTTCATATGGTCAGAAGCTTGTGAAAAGTCATTTCAAGAGTTAAAGGGAAGAATAACCTCAACCCTGATCCTAGTTCTGCCTGAGCCTGATAAGATCAATATTTTTTATTGTGTTGCTTTAGGAATCAGAATAGGTATAGTTTTGATGCAGGGTGATTGAGTCGTGGATTATGGATCCTGCCAGATGAGACATCATGAGTGGAACTATCCTATACATGACCTTGATTTAACTGTTTTGGTTTATGCTCTATGATGTTGGAGACAATATTTGTTTGGTGAGAGATTTGTTATTTACATGGATCATAAAAGCTTAAAATATATCTCCACTCAACGAGACTTGAACTTAAGCCAATGTAGGTGGGTCGAATACATGGACTCGTTCAACTTTGAGCTTTCTTATACCCCAGGCAAGAGTAATTCTATAGTGGATGATTTAAGCCGCAAGACACAGACACAGGCCATGCAGGTAGCCAGCAGTGAGTGGTAGATGATGAACTTGTTTGCAGAGATGCATCTAGAGGTCCAAGAGAAGAGCGGTCAACCGGTTCTAGCAGCTCTTATAGTGACATACTCTCTCCTAGAGCAAGTTTTCTGGCAATAACTTACTCATCCTGAGGGGCTTGTTTTGAGGGAAAGCATTACAAGAGAGTACCCACCTCCTGGTTGGGTTGTTTATGGTAGTGAAACTATTCTTTACCATGGCCATGTATGGGTACGTTCAAGTATACGGGAAGAGATGATGAGGTAATATCACAACTCCATTTGGGAAGTTCATCCTGGGATGACCAAGATGTACATAGACATGTGTCGATAGTATTGATGGCCTGGTATGAAAAATCAGATAGCAGGTTTCATCACTCGGTGCTCCACATGCGAACAGGTGAAGTCAGAGTACCAGCGACCTAATAGAATCCTACAACCTCTATCCATTCCTGAATGGAAATAGAATGAAATCACTATGGATTTCATTACATGATTTCTAAGATATCCTCAAGGTAGTGATTCAGTATGGGTGGTTATCGATAGGTTGACCAAGGTTTCACACTTCTTGCCTATCCAAGAGACCTTTAAAATTGATGAGTTGGGAAAGCAGTATATCAAGGATATTTTGTGACTTAATGGTGTACCTTGTTCTATTTTCCCAGACAGGGATTCCCACTTTACCTCATAGTTATGGAAAGGGTTGCAAAAGGGGCTAGGTTTATAGGTACTTCTGAGTACCGCATATCACCCTCAGACCAATGGGTAGTCCAAGAGAACTATTCAAGTGTTAGAGGATATGTTACAGGCCCGTATCCTTGATTTTAGAGGTTCCTATGAGAAGAATATACCTCTTGTTGAGTTTGCCTATAATAAAAACTTCCAGGCGACAATTTAAATGGCTCCATATGAAGCCCTCCATGGCAGATCGTGTCATTCACCTTTATGCTGGCACAAAGTAGGTGAGGTAGCTCTATTGGGTCCTCATCTCGTTAAAAAGACTTCTGAACAAGTTCAGTTGATTCAGGAGCTTATGACTACAAATCAGTCTAGATATAACTCTTATACCGATCGCCGCCACATACCTATGGAGTTTGAGGTGGGACATCAAGTCTTTCTATGTGTTTCTCCGAGGTTGGGTTACAGGCGGATCAGGAGACAGGGGAAGTTATCACTGAGATACGTTAGGCCATTTGAAATAGTGGAGAGAGTTGGGATGACATCCTATTAGTTACTGCTACCTCAGAGGTACCGTTCCTTGCATGATGTTTTCTATGTATCTCAGCTCCGACAATATCATCCAGACCCATCTCTTTATTTTGACCCTAATGACATCGAGCTTGATGCTGATGCATCGTTTGTGGAGTATCTGATCTATATCATCGACCGTAGCATGAAAGTCCACTGAGGAAAGTTAGTTCCTCTAGTCTGGGTGTTATGGAAACACAGACACATTCAGGACAAGACCTAGGAGCGAGAGACGAATGTACGTGTGCAGTGGCTAGAACTTTTCTCTAGTGACGTTCCACTACCATTAGAAGGGAAACTCGGGGAAGAGTTTTCTTAATGAGGGGAGGTTGTAACTTCCAGGCCTTAATAAGGTATAAATCATTTTTAATTTTGTTGTCCTTTTCTTTAAAGCGACCTGGGGCGCACGCCTGCGCACCCCGCAACGGGCCCTGGGAAGCTTTATTTAAATTAATTAAATAATTTCTAAGATTTATGATGTAATTCCCCGACCCCAGTTACCCAGAGTCTGTGTATTATTACATAACATTGGCATGATCACAAAAGATCAAGTCTCGAAAGACCGATTAGTTTATTAGTCTTGGAAACACTAGATACATTCATAATGTTTACACTACATCATAAAGTGAAAAACTACAACAACATCTTGTATCCACACTCATATCCCCTTATAATATCCCTGAAAGTCATTCATAAAATTCTTATTCACATCCTGGGAAAAATAAAACATAGAAAGGGGTGAGCTCAAATTCCCAGTAAGGATAACAATATAGAGAAAACTTTCATAAATAAGCATAAACATTTAAGGCAATGTATAACTAAAACAAAAGCCTTTTAAACTTGAACTTCAGCATAATATGGAAAAAATAAAATGAAATAATGCCATTTACTTATTCACATGGATATTCTACTAGTTGAATAATTACATGAAATATCAATAACTAATTTCATAATGATGGAATGCATAATGCCAGACTGTCATAACCACATAGCCAAGGCCTCATACCAAGACTAAAAATAATATTTTTTCAAGGCCTCGTGCCAAGACACTAGTTTGTCTCATGAGACCTACCAATGCATCGAGGAGCTATAGTGGGCTCCACCCATCACTTATTAAGTCCAATGCATTCCTCATATGAATAGGTTTAAACATAACATAAACATTCGTATTAAAACTAGCATACTAAATGTCAATAATTTCTTCATAAACCATGAATGGTATAAAAATAAAACATCCACAGTCAAACATATCACAAAACCTTCAATATAATATGGAAGTTTTGTATCATAATAAATCAACTTCAAATAAGCTTAAAATTCATCAAATGATGTTGACATAGATGAAATCAAAACTATTTGAGAGAAATATCTCTTTTTTTAAAATCATTTAAAAGTCACATAATTATAAAATAAAACATTTAATTTGAAAATATTATTATAAGATTGTAAGGGAAGCTTCGATGATTTTATAATGGTAGAAAATAGCCGCACCCACCGTATAAGTTAAAAAGACATTCTTACCTTAATTCTGTCGAAAAGGTTAAAAAGGACCTCGTTTGGAAAACGACAGAAAGATTCCTTTATAAACTTCTTATAAAAATTGAAACAAGGGTATAAATGAATTTAACCCATATTCTGTAAAATGGTAAGAATTTTTTGAAATAAATTTTTTAGAAACATGTATGTGGATGATAAAGAGGTCCCAGTAGATAATTACGTATAAACAACCTCGGATAATGAAGAGATTGTGAAATAAACCCTTACCTTGTACTTTTCCTTGGTTGAGGGTAGATTAACCTCCTTTATAATGGTGAAATAATTGTTATTAAATTATACAATAATCATATACATTAATATGATATCATATATGATCTTTTAACATTGCTTTGTTAATAATATCTTAGTATTATCGTCGTTTCGGGTGTTAACTTACTCGTTTTATTTTATATGTTTTGTTACATAAGTCGTGTTTGTTATGGATAGGTTGTATCTTATTTATATCCAGAATGATATCAAGTCCTTAAATATTATTTTTAATCATCAAATTAGAATTAGTCTCGAATGGATACGATGGGGAATGAATCTCATCACGTTCGTGGAGACGGTAGTCCGTATGTACGCATGAGAGACAATATCATTCTTTTGATATTAAAATAATATATAATTTTATGGTATATCATATATACAGAATAATTATCATGTTATATTTATTATTTACATGAATTACACATCATTATTATACCCATCCAAATAATAATGTTTTGAATAACAATTACACCACGACGTGGAGACGGTAAGCCGTACGTACACACATATGGTGACATGTCATTAAAAGGATGGATAGAATACTGAATATGGCTGTACCATGTTTATAATAAGATCACAGTATATATAATATACTGGATTTATTATTTTAGAATGGGAATAACAAAGAAAGAATAAGTGGAAGAAGAACCGAACTTGAAAGTGGGTGGTGAAATCATTACCTCTTCTTCGGGTTCTTTCTTTTGATTTGATCAAAAGGGCTCCTTAGGTTGGTTTTATGATCAAAATAAGGCCTCTAATTTGTAGTGAGGGAATTTGGGAGGATATTTTGGCAGAGGTTGGCTGATCCCAAAGGATTTGAAGGTGTGAAATTGAGGTAAGGGTGATTTCCCTTTTATAAGAGGGGTGAGGGGCACCTTTGGAAAAGCTAGAAATATTATTTTATAATAAATTCATATTCGGTTTATAATGGCTCCAAAGTGGATTATTTAAAGTTTAAGGTGGGGATGGGTCTAAAACCACTCAACAAATAGGTTTTATACAGGTTTGGGTCACTATATTAACCTTATCTTTTAGTTTTAACTCTTAGTTAATTAGTTTTACATTTACCATGTCACTTTGTATTTTTATATTATATAGTTAATAAAATTACTATATACATCAAAGAGACCCCCAAGAGGTCCATTAATGATACAAATATCATGATATAAGTCCTTTTACCTAACCTTATATTTTTAGGAATAGCATATCAATTAATAATATAATATTTGTTTTAAAAACTCTTTTATTTCAATTTTGACACTATTTAATAATTTATTTTTGTTAAAGTATTAAAAACATTATTAATTCGAAAAAAATTTATTTAAGAAATCATAACATGTCATATTAATCTATAAAATCCGTGTATGGCATCAAAAATTTCAAATTATATTTATTTTAATATTTATAATACCAATTATTTGATTCCTTCATTAATAAGGAAAATACTGTATCATTATTGTGTCATAAATAAATTTAATTATTCAATGTCTAAAAATTATAAATAAAATACTATTATGTAGGAAAACTTTTTATCTTTCTAATGAATATTTATAGTTTAAAATATAATATATATAATTCTATGTACAAATTATTTTTCTAAAAGATATATGCTTTTGTCATTTTTGTATTTACTTTAACTTAATTAATATAAAGTGTCATTATCACTTACAAGTGGATCCATGGGGTCCCAAAACCAACTGAAAGGTGACCATGGTTAGAAAGGTATCAAACAATAGGGTTAGGACATGTTTTAGGGTAAATTAATATTATTATAATATTATTTTTTTACCCTTATTTACCGGATTTACCCGTTAACAATGATAAATAAAATATTAACCGAAGTAATTATTAAAAATGTCTAAAAATAAGAGATAACTATTTACACAATTTGGAAATCCTAATTCTAAATATGGAGTCCATTTTTACAAATTCAAAACAAAGAAGTGGCAGAAATTAATTTAAAATTAATTCTTGTTGTCAAAACAAAAAGCGTGTTTTTAAGAGATAATAACTATCAAAAGATTGACACTTTTTTATGTCCGGTTTAAATGTGAAATTATGTCCAATGATAAAAATTATATTAAATGGTAAAACTATTTTCTAAATATACTTTAAAACCACTCAAATTCATAATTTATCACTATTAATTATTTCGATTAAAAAAGTTGTTTTTAATAAAAATTTAGTAATTTTCACTATTCATCAAAATATAAAAGTTATCCAAATAGTACCAACATTTCATCCTAGGATAATTTCGATATTCCGAATCCAAAAATGAAGTCCATTTTGAAATATAAAATGTATAAAATTTCAAAAAGTGGGTATTATTATTCATAACGGCTACTTTGATTGGTCGCGGCGTGTTAGAATCTCGAAGTTGCGTACAACACACGCTACTGTATTATTCAAAGAGAAGCGTACCGTGGAAGCTTTGGGTGTTACATTCTAAACTCATTAAAAATAATTTCATCCTCAAAATTTCTATAATATTACTGCGTAAAAAGACTCGGGTGGTTCTTCATCATAAGTTACTCGGGTTCCCACGTTGCCTCTTCCATTTTATGGTTTCTCCATAGAACTTTTACCAGAAAAGTTGTCTGGTTTCTCATCACTTGCTCTCTTATATCAAGAATCTTGACGGGATATTCGTAATAAGACAGATCGGGTTCGAGTTCTAATTCCTCATAAGTGAGTATATGCATTGGGTCCGGCATGTATTTTTTCAACAGTGATACGTGGAACACATCATGAACTTTGGAGAGACTTGACGGCGTTTCCAAACTGTAAGCTACTTCCCCAATTTGTTATAGGATTTTGAAAGGTTCGATGTACCTAAGACTCAATTTACCCTTCTTACCGAAACATATAACTCACTTCCATGGAGATACCTTCCAGAAAACATGATCTCCTACCTAAAATTCCAAATCCTTCCTTCGGTTATCGGCATAGCTCTTCTGCCTACTTTGAGCTGCTTTGATGTGGTTTTGGATTACCTTTACCTTTTACATTGTTTCCTCCACCAGTTCTGGGCCTAAAATTTTTATTTCACCAATGTCATCCCAACATGTTGGTGTACAAAATCTCTTTCCGTATAACGCTTCATATAGTGCCATTTGAATATTGGAATGGAAGCTATTGTTATAGGAAAATTCTACCAGAGGTAAATATTGATCCCACATACCCTAAAAGTCAAGTAAGCAAGATCTCAACATGTCTTCTAAGGTTTGAATTGTCTGTTCTGATTGTCCATCTATTTGAGGGTGGTAGGCAGTGCTCAAATGAAGTTTCGTATCCAAGGCCTTCTGAAGACTTTTCCAGAATCTTGAAGTAAAATAGGGATCACGATCAGAAACAATCGATAGGGGTACTCCATGAAGTATCACAACTTCATTAATATATAGTCTTGCTAGACGTTCCAGTGGTAGATCCTCTCTTATAGCAAGAAAATGTGCTGACTTGGTAAGACGATCAACAATGACCCATATTTCATCGTTCCTTCTAGGAGTCTTTGGTAGTCCCATGAAAAATTCCATCGTGATATTATCCCATTTCCACTCAGGTACGGGAAGAGGTTTCAATACTCCACTAGGCTGTTACCTTCTAGCTTTCACTTGTTGACAAACCATACATCTTGACACAAAATCAGAAATCTCCCTCTTAATTTTGTCCCACCAAAAATCTTCCTTCAAATCTCTATACATTTTGGTTCTCCCAGGGTGTATAGAGAAATTGGAACTATGAGCATCATCCAACAATTCTCTTTTTAGATCAGGTATATCGGGAACACAAAGTCTCTTCCCAAACTTCAAAATTCCTTCTTCATACACAAAGTCACTCAATTTCCCATCATTCACAGCTTTAATCTTCCTTTGTAGCTCTTCATCATCGGTCTGAGAACTCTTTATCCTTTCTAGTAAAGATGGTTTGGAAACCATTTGAAAAGGCATTTATGTTTCACCTTCCATGGTGATTCCCATATCCATCTTCACTAGATCCATGAAAATAGGATCCATTTCAATTCTCATCACGTTCAAAAATTCATGATCCTTTCTGCTCAAAGCATATGCCACCTTGTTTTCCTTCACCGAGTGGTAGTGTATCGTGCAATCATAATCCTTGAGTAATTCAAGCCATCTCTTTTGCCTCATGTTGATTTCTTTTTGTGAGAAAATATACTTCAAACTCTTGTGATTAATATAAATCTCACTTTTCACCATAGAGGTAGTGTCTCCATATCTTCAAATCAAAGATCACAGATGCTTACTCGAGATCATGAGTAGGGTAGTTTTGCTCATGAATTTTCAACTTTCGTGATGCATAGGCAATAACCCTATCATTCTGCATAAGGACACAACCAAGTCCTTTCTTCGATGAATCACTATAAATAATGAATCCATCATTTTCCGATGGTAGAGTCAATATAAGATCATTGACTAATCTTCTCTTCAGTTCTTTGAAACATTATTCACACTCTTTTGTCCAAACAAATTTATCCCCTTTACGTGTAATCTTTGTTAATGGGTTAGCCAACCAAGCAACATTCTGGACAAAACGTTGATAATAACCTGCTAAACCAATAAAACTGCGTACCTCGGTTATACTCATCGGTGCAGGTCATTCTTGGATTGCCTTGGTCTTATAAGGATCAATAGAGATTCCATCTTTAGAGACAATATGGCCAAGAAAAGAAATCTCCTGAAGCCAGAATTCACACTTGCTAAACTTCCCATATAATTCATGTCTTCTCAGAGTCTTCAGGATAATGTGCAAGTGATTTTCATGATATTCATAGATTTTGGATTATACCAAGATATCATCAATAAATACCACCACAAATTCATCGAGATATTCCTTGAAAACTCTATTCATCAGATCCATGAATACAGAGGGATCACTAGTCAGCCCAAATGGTATTACTGTAAACTCGTAATGCCCGTACCTGGTTCAAAATGCTGTCTTTGGAATGTCTTCCTTATTCACACACAACTGATGGTATACAGACCAAAGTTCAATCTTTTAAAATTACTGATCTCCATGAAGTTGGTCAAATAAATCATCAATGCGAGGTAGGGGATACTTGTTCTTTATTGTTATAGCATTTATCTCCATGTAGTCGATACATAACCTCATAGATCCATCTTTCATTTTAACAAAAAGAACAGGGAATACCCATGGAGAAAAACTAGGGTGAATAAATCCCTTATTACTCAATTCCTCTAGTTGTTTCTTTAGTTCAACTAATTCCACAGTGGCTATTCTATAAGGGGTCTTCGATATAGGCCTTGATCTAGGAATTAAATCAATGGAAAACTCAACTTCTCATTCTGGAGGATGTCCAGGTAAATCTTTCGGAAACACATCTACATATTATTTCACAATAGGTACATCCTCTATTTGAACATTACTTTCCTTACCCACAATCATTTCATTCTCTTCCTCCCCGATATTTGAATTTAGTTGAGCTACTGGGGGTGGATCTAGATAAGAATTATGTGGCGACGATTCTGCTCTAAAGATAAGGTGTTCCTTATCATCATCATCAAGAATCATAACCTCCTTCTTCTTACAATAAATCTTCACATAATGGTCCGAAATTCAATCCATACCAAGGATTATATCAAATTCAATCATAGGTATGACGATGAGATCAGCAGATAAAGAAAATTTATGTGCTCTAATGGAGACTGATTAACAAAATTTCGATGCAATGATACTTCCCTTAGGAGTTTTAACTGACAAATCCCTTGTTAAATCAAATTGGAAAGATCTAATTTTCTTAGAAAACTGGGAAGATATGAAACAATGCGATGATCCAGAATCAAATAAGGCATTTTCTAAACTTGAGGAAACCATTAAATTACCTGCCACTACGTCTTTCAGAGCTTCTACCTTGGCAGTAGTGATAACATAAGCTTGGCCTTGATCCCTTGGCCTTTTCTGAGGCAAGTTCCCCTGATGCTTAAGACATTCATTTGCATAATGTCCCATATCTCTACAATTATAGCATTCCACGTTGACAGCAACTCTCTTTCCCTTGAAATCATGAGTTCGATGGCCTTTTTCACCACACTTGTAACATACTCCCATTCCTTTTAAGCAAGTACCGGGGTGTTTCTTCCCACATTTACTGCAGGATGGATTTTCAACTTTTCCCTTCTTCCCCTTATTTCCATTTCCATATTGATCAGCAGATATCTTCTTCTCTTGCTTTGCTTTAAAGTCATAAGACTTAGAGAATTCCTTTTCTGTCTTGATAGCACATGAGACAATGTCTTTGTACGACGAGAAGGATTGTGAGACTAATGCTCGAAAAAGAAATGGTTTTAACCGATAAAAGAAATGATCAATCTTACTTCTTGGGTTACATATATAATATGCAGCATACCTCACTAACCTTGTAAAGTTAGCCTCATACTTCATGACATTCTCATCCTCTTTTTGCCTCAGACTTAGAAATTGCCTTTCCATATCTGCTCGATGGTCACGAGGAAAGTATTTTTCTAAGAAAATATCTTTGAACTCCCTCCATTACATATTTGATAATTCATCATCTTCCTTTGTATTTTGAATCAAGGACCACCATTTTTCAGCATCTCCAGTGAAGCAGTAAATTTCCATGACAACTTTTTCCCTTTTGCTACTCCCCAAAGCATGGAATATTTTCTCTAAGGAGTTTATCTATTGATCATCCACTGATGGATTTGTACTCCCATTGAATTTCAGTGTTTGTTTCCTCATGAAGTGATCTAACATTGATCCTCCATGCTGCGGATCAGGGTGCTCCATATGGGTAAGGTTATTATTCATAACCTGAGTGAGTTGTCCCAGTATGGTGATAAGCTGATCAGCACCAGCAACATCACCAGCTCCACTATAATTATCTTGAGCAGGAGGGAAATCCCTACATGGAGTGCGTGCATTGATATAGTTTCTATTTCTTCCACTAGGCTCCATTTCTAAACAATGGAACAAACTAGATTAGTTTATGAATCGAAATATATAATTCCAAACTTCTAAAATAATCAACATAAATTCAAAAGTTTATGGATATAATCCATAATCATAAAAAAAAGTTTTCTTTGAGGAATTATATACTCATTAACCCTTCATAATGGTTTTTAAAGAAAATGAGAATTATCCTAAGCATATCCCCCTGGAGTGTCGTAACCAAGAGTGCAGCAAGGCCCGTTGTCGTGCACCAGTTCCCGTTCGAGTCTAGTTCAAATCGGTGTTTTCAGGTTTTACCCCTAGGTACATATGTGCTAGAGCCACCTCTACCTTCTCATATATAGACAAGAATTTATTGCTCGGAAAACTCACAAAATCTTTAAAATACAAAAATCTAGTAAGTTCTTCTATACTAATCCTCAAATTCCATCTTAGGTCTATGTTCTCTAATCAGAGTTTATCTAAATATAGCTTCCAAGGTTTGTACTAAACTTCCTCTGATACCAACTATAACGCCATGAACCCAGTTACCCAGAGTCGGTGTATTATTATATAACATTGGCATGATCACAAAATATCAAGTCTAGAAAGGCCGATTAGTTTAGTATTCTTGGAAACACTAAATACATTCATAAAGTTTACATTACATCATAAAGTGAAAAACTACAACAAAAACTTGTATCCACACTCATATCCCCTTATACTATCCCTGCAGGTCATTCATAAAATACTTCTTTACATCCTGGAAAAAATAAAACATAGAAAGGGGTGAGCTCAAATTCATAGTAAGGATAACAATATAGCGGAAACTTTCATAAATAAGCATAAACATTTAAGGCAATGTATAACTAAAACAAAAGCCTTTTAAACTTGAACTTCAACATAATATGTAAAAAATAAAATGAAATAATTCCATTTAATTATTCACATGGATATTCTACTAATCTAATAATCACAGGAAGTATCAATAACCACTTTCATAATGATGGAATGCATAATGCCAAACTATCATAACCATGTAGCCAAGGCCTCGTGCCAAGACTAAAAATAATATTTTTTCAAGGCCTCATGCCAAGACACTAGTTTGTCTCATTAGACCTACTGATGCATCAAAGAGCTATAGTGTGCTCCACCCGTCACTTATTAAGTCCAATGCATTCCTCATATGAATATGTTTAAACATAACATAAACATTCGTATTAAAAATAGCATAAGAAATGTCAATACTTTCTCCATAAACCATGAATGGTATAAAAATAACACATCCATAGTCAAATATATCACAAAACCTTCAATACAATATGGAAGTTTTGTATCATAATAAATCAACTTCAAATAAGCTTAAAATCCATGATAGGATGCTGACATAGATGAAATCAAAACTATTTGAGAGAAATATCTTTTTTTTAAATCATTTAAAATTCACATAATTATAAAATAAAACATTTAATTTGAAAATATTCTTATAATCTTGTAAGGGAAGCTTCGAAGATTTTATAACAGCGTAAAATAGCCGCACCCACCGTATAAGTTAAAAAGACATTCTTACCTTAATTCTGTCAAAAAGGTTAAAAAGGACCTTATTTGGAAAACGACGGAAAGATTCATTTATAAAATTCTTATAAAAAGTCAAACAAGGGTATAAATGAATTTAACCCATATTCTGTAAAATGGTAAGAATTTTTCGAAATATATTTTTAAGAAACATGGATGCAGATGATAAAGAGGTCCCAGTAGATAATTACGTATAAACAACATCGAATAATGAAGAGATTGTGAAATAAACCCTTAACTTGTACTTTTCCTTGGTTGAGGGTAGATTAACCTCCTGTATAATGGTGAAATAATTGTTATTAAATTATACAAGAATCATATACATTAATATTATATCATATTTTATCTTTTAACATTGCTTTGTTAATAATATCTTAGTATTATCATCGTTTCGGGTGTTAAATTACTCATTTTCTTTTATATGTTTTGTTACATAAGCCGTGTTTGTTATGGATAGGTTGTATATTATTCATATAAAGAATGATATCAAGTCCTTAAAAATTATTTTTAATCATCAAATGAGAATTAGTCTTGAATGGATATGATGGGAAATGAATCTCATAGCGTTTGTGGAGACGGTAGTCCGTACGTATGCAGGTGCGACAATATCATTCTTTTGATATTAAAATAATATATAATTGGATGGTATATAATATATACAGATTAATTATCATTTTATATTCATTATTTACATGAATTACACATCATTATTATACCCATCCAAATAATAATGTTTTGAATAACAATTACACCACGACGTGGTGACGGTAACCCGTACGTACGCACATATGGTGGCATGTCATTCAAAGGATGGATAGAATACTGAATATAGTTGTACCATGTTTATAATAAGATCACAGTATATATTAGATACTGGAGTTATTATTTTAGAATGGGAATAACAATGAAAGAAGAAGTGGAAGAAGAAAGGAACTTGAAAGAGGGAGGTGAAATCATTACCTCTTCTTCGGGTTCTTCCTTTTGATTTGATCAAAATGGCTCCCTAGGTTGTCTTTATGATCAAACTAAGGCCTCTAAGTTGTAGTGAGGAAATTTTGAAGGATATTTTGGTAGAGGTTGGCCGATCCCAAAGGCTTTGAAGGTGTGAAATTGAGGTAAGGGAGAGTGCCCTTTTATAAGAGGGGTGAGAGGCACCTTTGGAAAAGTTAGAAATATTATTTTATAATAAATTCATATTAGGTTTATAATGGATCCAAATTGGATTATTTAAAGTTTAAGGTGGTTATGGGTCAAAAAACACTCAACCAATAGGTTTTATATAGGTTTGAGTCACTATATTAACCTTATCTTTTAGTTTTAACTCTTAGTTAATTAGTTTTACATTTACCATGTCACTTTGTATTTTTATATTATATAGTTAATAAACTTACTATATAAATCCAAGATACCCCCAAGTGGTCCATTAATGATACACCTGTCATGATATAAGTCCTTTTTCCAAACCTTATATTTTTAGGAATAACATATCATTTAATAATATAATATTTGTTTTAAAAACTCTTTTATGTCAATTTTGATACTATTTAAAAATTTAATTTTTTAAAGTCTTAAAAACATTATTAATTAGAAAAAAATTAATTTAAGAAATCCTAAAATGTAATATTAATCAATAAAATCCGTGTATGGCATCATAACTTTCAAATTATATTTATTTTAATATTTATAATACCAATTATTTTATTCCTTCATTAATAATGAAAATACTTCATCATTATTGTGTCATAAATAAATTTAATTATTAAATGTATACAAATTATAAATAAAATACTATTATGTAGGAAAACTTTTTATCTTTCTAATGAATATTTATAGTTGAAAATATAATATATATAGCCCTATGTAAAAATTATTTTTCTAACAGATATATGTTTTTGTCATTTTTGTATTTACTTTAACTTAATTAATATAAAGTGTCATTATCACTTACAAGTGGATACATGGGGTCCCAAAATCGACCCAAAGATTCCCATGGTCAGAAATGTATCAACCAATAGGGTTAGGACACGTTTTAGGGTAAATTAATATTATTATAATATTATTTTTTTACCCTTATTTACCATATTTATCCGTTAACCATGGTAAATAAAATATTTACCGAAGTAATTATTCAAAATGTCTAAAAATAAAAGTTAACTGTTTAAACAATTTGGAAGTCCTGATTCCAAATATGGAGTCCATTTTTCCAAATTCAAAACACAGAAGTGGCAGAAATTAATTTAAAATTAATTCCCGTTGTCAAAACAAAAAGCGTGTTTTTAAGAGATAATAACTATCAAAAGATTGACACTTGTTTTTGTCTGGTTTAAATGTGAAATTATGTCCAATGATCAACATTGTATTAAATAGTTAAAATATATTCTAAATATACTTTAAAACCACTCAAATTAATAATTTATCACTACTAATTATTTTGATTAAAAAAGTTTTTTTTAATAAAAGTTTAGTAATTTTCACTATTCATCAAAATATAAAAGTTATCTGAAAAGTACCAAAATTTCATCCTAGGATAATTTCAATATTCCGAATCCAAAAATGAAGTCCATTTTGAAAGATAAAATGTATAAAATTTCAGAAAGTGGGTATTACTATTCATAACGGCTACTTTGATTGGTCGCGGCATGTTAGAATCTCGAAGTTGCGTACAACACACGCTACTGTATTATTCAAAGACAAGCGTACCGTGGAAGCTTGGGGTGTTACATATGAGATGGTAGGTCACACTTTATTACTATGTTTGAGATTTTAAATAATTAATTAGTGTTTGAAAAAGAATAATAATAGATTCAAAGAATATTTAAAACAATGAAAGAATAGATAAAAGGAAATTTTGAAATAAAATAAAAAGGGGGTTACGAGAAAAAAAAGGAATTAAAATGGGATATTTCCATTTTTATTTATTTTTATCTTTTTCCATTACACCATTTTATTCTATTTTATTTTTATTTTTATTTTCCCTTTCCATTTTCTTTTATTTTTCCCTTATTTTTTCTTTTCCTTTCCTTCCTTTTCTTTCTTTCTTTTTTTCCTCTCTTCCTCTCCTCCTCTCCCTCACGTCACACTCCCCATCTCCCCTAGGTGGCACACCACCCTACAACCCATTCATAAGACCGCCACTCCTCTATCTATCATATGTTTTCTTTTCTATTAGGTGTGATGTAAACCTTAGGTCAAGGATAACATTTCTCCAGTGGAATCATAGGTTTTTGTTGAGTATCATGCACGCAGTTCGTCGGGGATGGTTTTTACCCTATTTTGGGGTTTTTATAAAATCTTTAGTTTTATTCTATTTTAGGTGAAATCAAATCCCACAACTGATCTTCGAGTCATCTAAGTCTATAAGGTAGTGTTCCTACTCGCTTTCCCTCCATTTTGTTACAGTTTATAAAAATACTTCGTTGTGCTGTTAGTCGGTGCCTACCGGCTTTGTGCAATTTCACCCAAATTAATTAATTTAATTATTTTTCCTAATTTTTACAGCCTTAATTATCTTAAATTATTATTTTTTAATTGTTTCAACAAGGTCATACACCCCTTTGGGTGTGCCGACATGGTCGATATATTTTTCTGTTAGACAGGTTTTTAATTTAATTAACTACAGGTGTTGCACAACCCATTTTTATTGTAATTAAATTAAACAATTAGTTTACATTGAACACGGTCTTTGAATTGTTGGATCATTGGTAATTTTGTGTGATAAACTTTTTATGTATTTAAAAAGTGCATTATCTTCTTATATTGATACAGTATCTTGACTTGTTAAGTTGTTATCCAGAAATTTTTAATTTATACCTTATGATGCACGAGTGTATTTGGTTAGTTTTCAAGGTGAAATTTCATATGATTATTATGTAATATATTACACTGTGAAAAATTTAATTAATTTTAGGGTGGGGAAAGGGGGTGGGTCCCATATTAAGGGCCAAGCTTAGACCGTCTGTTCCTGACTGTTACCACTATGCGTCAGGGGGTGGTGTCTTTGGATTTTCCAGACTGAGACTTCCCTAAGATTTCTAATACTTATGAGTGAAACCAATTCCAAAAGGTCCCATTGAGACGGATCCATTAGAAATGTGGCTAATCCAATCATGAATGACAGTCGACCCCTTTTTGTGATATCGGAATAGACTCATGGTAAAGCCATGCCTCGAGTGATACTTGGTCTTTCGAAATATTTCCTTGGACGGGCTTGGTGGTATTGGATAAACTGAAGGATGTTCCATAGTTATACCTTCAGGATGGGCTCAGACTCCAAATATAAACTTGAACCTTAATAATGATGCCCTGAGGGTTTATATTAATGCCACTATTAGTTCTTGAGTTTTGTGACATTTTCTGGTATGTTGAAGCACACCTGGTTGACACATGACTTATACCCCAAGTCAAAGCACAAGATTGGGGGTATTCCCTTCCTTGACTTACCTTAATCTTCCAGTATTTATATATATGAATTTGTGTTTTCTACTTATAGTTATTCCTTTCATACTTCCAGCTTAGGCCAAAGCAGGTGATTAGGGACGTGTGCTGTTGGGAACCCGAACCGAGCTATTTATTTAAGTGTACTTAATTAATTATATGAAATTGTTATATAATGAAACACTGCATTTTATTTTTGCACGAAATGGAAAGGTTAAGACACCGTGGGTACCAGACTACTAGGATTTTATCTCATAGCCTGCTCGGGTGTCGTTGAAACCCTATTAGATTACATGCTTGGAGGTATTGATAAAGGGAAGTGTGCTGCTCTCGATTCATGATTGTTTCATGACTCTTAGGAGGGAGATTAGGGAATAGGACTGAGCCTTGTTCGTGATGCAGTATTTGCTTTGTGTCTTTCCTTTTTGTTGATAATATGCTTTAGACCTATTTTCTGTACTTTCAGTTTAGACAGACATCATGGCATGACATCATTTTGTGAGCTTCCGCACTTGATTATTATTATTCAGTTGGATTACGTATATTTCTTCTGCTCTAGTTTATTCATTTATATTCTTCCTCTATTTATTATTTGTTTTTTTACTTCCTCTGTGATATTACCTATCACCTATGAGGGCATAGTCTCCCCCATGAACATGAAAAAGGCCATCGCTGCTATTCGGCAGCCTCTGGCATTTGGGGAGATGCTCTTGAGGTCATGTGACCCACCAGTATGGAAACCTTATTAGAGGTGATCCGAGTTAGAACATTACATGGAGGGGGGAAGGGGAGGAACATATGGGGGTTCCCCTAGACCCCCAAGGGTCTACAATATGGAGTTAAAGGAAGAGGGGGAATCTTTGGTGTAATTACTGGATTTTCCCCACCTAAAAAGATCCCATGAATCCACAATCTAGTAAACTGGTGATTTGACCATGGCACACTTACTGGTCAGGGGCCCTAGGAAGAACCTAGGGCTCTTTCTATGTCCACTAGCTAGTCAATGGTGTTGTATCTCTGGCTCTATTATTTAACCCCCTAATGTTCTCTTATGGCTCCACTAACTACCCTTAAAGCTCCACACGATGTCTAAAACCACCTATTTGATGTATCCAACCTCTTGAAAGATCATCCAAAAGAGCTATTCAAGTTTCATTTATTTAGTTAAATGGAAAAGAAAAAAAATTCCCCAAGACTTCAATCTCATATGTATACTCAGGAATTACTATTAACACTCTATTTATTGACCTAATCACTATAATAAATTAAAAATACTAGTTTTACCTTAAAATATCCTAAACTAGAAATTTGAAATAATAAATAAATAGAAGAAAATAAATATAAAAGGATGGGTTGGATGCTACACCTTGGGAACTGGCCACACTGCTAGAGTGGGCCTGAGTAGGAGCTACATCAATCTCCTTTACTAATAAAGGACATGATCTAGGGTCCCATTAGGATATTATGGTCATATAAGTATAAGGTATAGGTGTGTTGATCCATGATTTACAATGGTGTAAACTTTCAGGGAATCACATTGGTAATATTAACACATATCCACTAACCCATGTTTAATGATTGTTGTTGGTTCATATGTTGTACCTTGATGAAGTAATTTCACTGATGGTTAGAGATCTAGTTTGTTCTCTTATCTTCATTAAATATTAATTTATTTAATAATATACACCTCACCTTATCTCATTTGGGGGGGGGGGGGTTTAAAAGATATTATTATTATTATAGTTTAGGTGATAATCTTCCCCCAATATAGGCTCTGATCCCACCTCATTCTCAGTGAGGAATATATAAAATAATATATTTGACCTTTTTGGGATATCATGAAATGATATAGTGATTTAGTAAATTACTTGTAGTAGCTTTAACTAATATCATGTGATTAGAGTCTTCAGCTGGTAGGATACATGAAGTGTCTCTAACTACTATCATACAATTAGAAAGTTCATGAAGGGACTCAAAGATGATAGCTTGACCCACACACATCGACCGCATCATGATATTTTCATTATCAACTTCCTTAATTTTCATGTTAGGGTCCAAATTTGATGTCATATTTTTTGAGGGAGTGTATAAAAAACTCATAATAAATAATTTCCTAAAAAACATGGTGTGGTTAATGGGTAGTTAGAACTCAAGGATACATTATATTCATGATGTGAAGGTCATATATTACCCTTAAAAGTAACTCATGTTGGATTGAAGACTACTCCCAATATTCCTAAAAATTTTGGCAGAGTTGTTATTATCATTATTGTGATTGAAGTTTCCCTATTTCTATTCTTAGGGTCTAATTTATTATAAAGGGATAATATTTTTCTTTGAAAACATTTTCCATGTCCATTGAAGTAGATTAAGGCATCCAATGGATGGATGTTAGTGTATAAGGGCTAGGTGTGTGTGCAACTTGGTCCTGTAGTAAGTCACCCTCCTTTTCCCCTATCGATTTATTTCTTTTTCCCTTGATTTTTTTATCCAAAATTATCACTCTATTTTTATTATTATGAATTTCCTTTTATCAAAACTTTTGGGATGCACTTAGTGGGTTGGGTGCACTTGAGGATGGGTGTAGGGGATTTTGGTGCACTGAAGCTAAGCCCAGGGAGCCACGTACACTAAGGGAGTTGCATGGAGGGGAACCAAAGGGTGAGAATGTGTGTTTGTGTATGGGGGGAGGCATGCACTATGGAATTTCAGGTGGAGGATTTTAGTGTAGTGTTTCACTAGGTTCACAAATTGTTCTGTGCATGTGATGGAATCACATAGGGAGACATTGATGCCAAAAAATAGTTACTGGGTGATCATGCAGGGAGGTTTCCTATGGATTGACATATTACACTTATGGGCACATGGAGGGTGTATGAACCCGATCTAGGATCTATAGTTTCTATGAATGTAGAGGTTTTATGTCATGAATTTTGATGTCGAATCACATGATTCATGTATTTATTCTCAATATTTTGGATGTTTTTATATATTAATGTTATCATTACATTTGTTTTTTTTTCTGATATAGAGATGGACATGACTCTAATAGGAAAAATAGAGTTCATTTCACTATATATGGAAGAATAAAGAGTATGAGGGAATCACTATATTCCATTAGTTCTATAATAATTGGTGGTGGATGGTTCGACAAAGAACATATAGTGCGATGCACTTATAAATCACCCACATAAGGGGAAACACAGTTAGAGTTATTTTATAAGGACTCTAGATCTACATGATTTTTGGAAAACATGTGCATAAAAACATGATAAGATGATGGTGAATGAGAAATAAATATTCTATAATACTAAATGATATATATATTGTTCACTCATGTTTTTGGGTGTTTTACCAATGTTCTTATAGGGAGTCTCATGAAAGGACCCAATTTATCCAAATGAATTTCAATTTTTTCCTAATTTATTAATATTTTATTATTTTTTATCATACCCTATGATTCTATAATTTATTAGATTTGGTTCTTGGAAATCAAAGAGCTGTGATAAGGAAACTTACATACATAAGAGTGGTTGTGCATGGTAGGGTATGTATACAGGATTATCATGTTTTCAAATCTAGTGACATATGGATTAGGTTCAACCTAAGACTATGTGTGTCTCCCATGTTTTCTCATTTGGTTACACTCTTTTTTCTTTTTTTATTATACCTTGAATTATTTCTCTTTTATTTATTCCATAATTTTTTTCTTGTTATGTTCCAGGTCATACGTGTGTGAGTAATTAGAGATGGGAACACATGAGTCCTTAACACAATAGATCAAGGGAAGTCTGGGCCTTTTAGCCGAATGAATACCTAGGGATTGGGTTTGAATGGGATGGGTATTTTGATGCTCATTCAGAGGGATTCCATGACTGGTGATTAGATATGACTAGAGGGATTCTCCTATGGAGGATAGTGAACTAATGTTTGACTGGGGAATGTATAGCATAACATGCTACTTCTCATTAGGAGGGAATTTATTTTATTGAGGTTTGGGTCTCTAAAAGGAAATTTCTTTTTTCAAGTCATGGATCTTGGGGTGATACAAGTATTATGAGATTATTCTATAGATCTTTGGAACCATTCATTTAAATATTGGTTATAATTTATCCACAAAAGACATTTCCCATATCATCACATATTAATTCAACTACCCCAAGTTTCTATTTAATTCATCATCACTCCCTTTTCTAACTATGGTATGTGGTATATGTTTATGACCCACTTATATGTTTTTATAACACACCCACCATTAGTGGTCTAAGAAATACTTATTTAAATTGTGTAATCCTATTTGTGGGGAAATATATACTGAAATTGGACTCTTTATTCATATTGGATTTTTATTTTCCCTTTCTTTATATTCTATATCATCCTTTGGTCAAATACATACACATCTATGTGCACTATGAATTGGGTTTCACATTTAAGTAATATCAAAGGATTCTATTATCAAAATACGACTATTCCTAGAACATTTTGAGTTGATGGAGACCATTTTTCCAAATGTAGTTGGCTATTGGGAATTTTCCAACAATTCTTTGGGATGAAAATTGGTTGAGAGTATGGGAGGTTTGGCCCATCCCTCCATTTTGAGGCCAATTATGTCCAAATATAAGTATTTATTGATGATTTAATACATATTAATGAATACTTATCAGTAATACTGTTACTATAGGTTACCTCTACATTGATGATTTGATCAAAACCATGCATCGATGAGAATATCAGTATGTGTTAGAGGATCTCCATTTTTATTTCACATGTTGATTGTAATTTAGTTTAAATCTACACATATGGGTTATTTGGAATTTATTCCCATCTAATTGGTGGTAAGTGTCATGGACTTAAGATTGGGCCCATGAGAGGGGAGTCTTATGTTTCCCTATGAAGGGAATCAAAACCCGCATAGTTCAATGATGCTTAAGAGGATATGTATTATATATTAAGGTTGGGTGTCATGGAATTTAATAGTGTCTTTTTTAGTCATACATACACAACCAAGTAATTTTCATTTTTATTTCATGTGTTTATTACCTAGTGAAGTCCCTTTAAATTCATTTATCTCAGGCCTAATGAATTTACTTTTAAGATCTAGAATCCAAGACCTTTGGGGTGTTCTAATTTAACCTTGAGGATGCATCCTAAATATCCTAGTTAACAAGAATTAATGTCTTTGTAGTTTAGTCAAATATTTTAAGTCTATTTGACTGGATCATACCAAGTGGTTAAATGTTGTATGTTAAGGATGCTATTTTATGCAGTTAAAAGTCATTAAACAAGGATTACAAGGAATAGGATGCCTAATAATGTTTTGTTTAGAGATCATTTATGGAGAACCCTTTCAGGTTAATTCAGTTTTTTTGGTAACTAATCCAGATATTGTATAGTTATATTCTTGGGGACTATAGCCCATTTAGTTAAGGATACCTCATATGAAACATATCTAGTTTAGGAATTTTGACTTGACTCATGAGATATATAGCCCGATGAGGGAGAATCTAGGGCCTACACATAGTAGGTGTCCCAAAACTTTCTTGGGAGTAGGAAGTAATTCTATGTGAATTATACATATTATTACTAAAGATACCATATTTGGTCAGTGACTTAGGTAAAATTAGGTTTTGGGGGCTACAATAAGCCGAAAACCCATTATATGTATTTGATATATTGAGTGGAAAAAGTGGTCCACTGGATGCTTAGAATAATTGGAAAATAGATAGAGGGAATCTGATATGACCAAAATGATCTAGTGGATTATTGACTAGTATTCTCATGAAAGTTACCCTTGTTATCAATGGAATACATCGACATGATTACCCCTAAGGTCTTATCAATTTGGGAGTAAATTTTTTAAAATTCCTTTTATTAAGGGAGTACATGATTGATGGGGTTTATGATGATGTAAATAACTCAATAATTAATTTTAATGGGCTATTATGGATACCTCATCAAGTAGTCACCTAGGTGGATGATATGGGAACATATGTCATCGTGGAAAGATACCTAGGAAAGAAACTATCCCTAGGATAAGGGTCACCCATGTTAGGGATTAGAAGAATATGGTGCCCACATATGAGGGTGGGAAAAAGTTCCACCCTTGTGGGGAGGGTAAATTATCACCCAAATATGATATATGGAGAAGTATAATTCTAGTGGGATACCTTTAGGATGTATAGGGAACATGGTGCCCATGTTTTTGGTCTTTGGGACTTATAGGGCATGGGGTGGCCTAGTATAGTCTCCCTAGGTAGCAAGTTTGTGTGGTACCCTAGTATGGTTACTTTGGGTTTACTAGGGTGTGAACCACCCTAATGTATGATAACTTAGTCATTTAACTCCATATGTTCAAACATAGCAGTCAAATGAAGGGATGAAGGAAGGTTTGGGAATGAAAAACTCATACACCCTTTTATTATCTGAAGGTTTTTCAAAATGGTGGTAATGAGGTCTATTTATAGACCATGGGGAGACCATGGAATGATACTAAATGAGAAACCAACATTTGGGACATAGTGAGGTAAGAAACCACATATTTATTGATGATATTCTATAGGGAATGGTTTAGTGGTAAATATAAAAAATTAATTCGTTCAAAAATTATATTTAGTATATTTTTAGCATGAACTCTCTTTTAGATAAATATCACTTTTTCATTTCAATGAAATTTCTCACTTATTCCACTCATTATCAACCAACTTTTTTGTTTCTATTTTTTCTACTAAAAATAGAACACCTATTATCCATAGTAATTAATCTTTTCTGAATCCAAAAGTGGTACCTAATATATTACATAAAATTCAATACCATATTAAAAAACACATGATCTTATTAAAATAACCCCTCAAGTTATGTGGATTACACTTGGATGACTAAAGAATTATGTCTATGTATTTCACTATATAAAAATGTTTTGTTAGTTCTATTAAATTATTAATGGTTCCTAAAATAGCTATCCAATTTCATTATGGTCACAAATTTTTATGAAGTTCCCATGCTCAAAAATATTGTTGGAAAAAATGTTGGGATCAAGAATATAGATATAAATTCAAATATGTTTTTTTGGGAATAATATCACATGGAATGTTTCTTAGGAAAAGTAATTTTAATGAGACTAAATAATTTTTTAAAGGAGTATAATGAAACTATATATGGTAAAATAAGTTTAAAAGTAATAATCTTGTTGATATCATGGGAATATTTTTGAGCCAGTGTGATAACTCTGTATTGGGTGGTTTGATCAAGTCATTATCAACTTTTGAATATGAAAATTTTCCAACTTCAATAAAGATGAATATATGGGGATAATATATCTATGTGAATAATTAGAAATTCATCAAGAGTTTCATCAAGAGTACATGATGTCTTTTCAAGAAGGTGCACATGATAATAATGTGATGAATGGGTTTCCATGTGATGAAATGGTAAATAGCTACCAGGGGTAGTATTTTACTTTATTATAGATATTTTTTGGGGATGGTTGTAGTAGGTTAGAGATGTCAGTAGTAGGTTTGGGTCACTAAATATGAGGGATGCTTAAATTTTAGATTATTAAATTATTTGGATTTATCTGGGATGATATGAGATTTTGGCCTTATCATTTGAGATCATTTTCTAGGATATTTTCTTCTTATTCTTCTTACGCTACTACTTCTTCTTCTCCAATTCCACATGTTGTTTAATTTGAACTATTTTTAACTACATTCAGAATAATATTTTTTAATATAGTGTCCTTAATGAGTTATTGTTTATTATTCATATTATAACCTTTGGTTCTATCACCTTAATGATATTTACTTTGATAAATGGCTTAATGCGCTCTCTGAATTCACATAAATCTCATATGAAATAGAATTTTTATAGAGATATTTAAAAATAAATTTATCAATGTTTTAGTCTTCAAGGATTGAAACCTTTAAATTTTATAATGGATAAAATATTCTATGAATCTCCTCTATAATCTTGATATTATTTATTTCATCATAATGTCCAAAAATATCTCATACATCCTCAATGATACTATTGAAGAAACCATCAATGTTTTCATTTGGTATCATCTTAAAATCATCAATTTTTTTGTACAAAACCTATAACTATAACTATTTCACCATTGAATATTCTTTTATTAGGTAAGCTAGTTTATCCCAAATATCCTTAATTTTTGTACAAATATTTAGCTTCATATATATTAGATTTGGTAATTCTTTAGAGATTTTTTTTCTTAGTATCATCATTAAGAAGATTCTTACCAACTTTAGTTATTGATAGCTCTGTAACATAACTAAATGTATTATTTGAATCACAAAAAATAGGAATATTGTATGAGAGACCATAGATGTGATCTCATCTGATTCTTTTAAATATGATACTTGAAACCAATGAATAATAGAAGAACTTTTAATTCCATGCATTTTCCCTGATGATGAAATTCACTGATAGATTAATCAATCTCAATACATGTTCCTATGATACCGCCTATTGTAACCACAACATCCCAAACAAAATTAAATGGGGGTGAATAAAGGTTTGAATTTAATTTTTTTTCAGCTAGATCTTGTTCTAATAATAGTATGAAACCAAAAAAATATTGAAATATCATGAATATAACCACAAATTCATATAAATAAAATAAATTAATGAATATAAATATTTTAATTGGTTCAAAACTAAGAGATACTTGAAGTAGAGTTATCTAATGATGTGTCAATATATCAGGGGATTTCACTATTTAATGTATATAAATAAAATTTAGGATAGTATCATTTTGAATTTAAGGGTCACTGACACTTTCTCCCTATTCACCTATCAATTTAAGGAAGAGTTATAAGACAATGTTATAGCACAAAGGTTTTTCTAAGAATATATTCCAATAGGAACATCACTAGATATATGTGGGTGTTATTATTAGGCTTAAATATACTCTATCAAGAATCTTGGTCTTTAATATGTGCACAATAGAGATGCTATTTTCATTAATTTTCATGTTTATTTTAATTAATAAATCCCTATAAAATTGTATTTTTAAACAAAATTGCATTATTTTTGTATTTTTGCTGAGTTTTGAGATGAATTGAAAAAATTTCTTTATTTGGGAAATTTATATTTTTTTATATATTTGGTAATTTTAATATAAATGTTTAAAAAATAATCCAAATCACGAAATTATTATTTTTAGGTTCTTTTGATTAATGAGATTCATTTCTTCAAACTTGAACAAGTGTTGACTATACATCTAGAATTCTCAAATAGATAACTCAATTTAGAAAAAATTATGGCTGAGAGAATTGACATACCTTTAATAAATTATGAAAAACATGAGAAATGAAACATCATATAAGGTTATAATAGATTCATAGAAAATATGACTTGATATATAATATCTTAATTAAATTTCACTTAAAAATTTATTAATTAATGTGGTAGATTGATTTTTTTCAAAAAGGATACAAACAAATAGTAAATTTTGATATAAAAGTTGACTACAATAATTTTGGGCATAAGATTTTCACCATGTGACCAAAAGATCTCATTTTTTTGGGTGAAGTTCTAGGATTCATGCAAACAACTTTTAAGAATAAATTATTTCTAGGTTTGGTCTAATACTAGGACAAATGTGTAACAAATTTTAGTGAAAAAACTAGAGGGAAATATTCCCCACCTATTCTATATAAATAGGATTATCCATTTAAATTTCAAGAGTTATAGAAGTATAGAGGGTTATTTGATAGATAATTTACATTATATAGTCTTTGTTCCATTTCTTCTCTATCTTTAACATCTACCACTTCCCCTTTATTCTCTATAACCACTCAAGTGGAGGGTAATTTTTGAGTGGTTATAGAAGGGATGAGAACCTTTTTTAATGCTTAATTATTGTGATTTAATTTAAAATAAATTTTTCTATTAAATTTTTTCTATTTATAGTGGAGACCAATTCTTATAATATGACTGTATTTATGGTTTTTGTGTTATTCACTACATAAATATTTGGTTGGTGTTCTGTAAACTCCATCCAACTAATGAAATTATCTTGATTTAGTAGATTGTGATGGGTTATTACAACCCAATCCTTTTTCAAATACTATAATATAATTTTAAGCATTATTATACCTAAAATAAAAACCAAGGATCTAAATTTCTAGTGTCTTTGGAAGAAGAGGTGTATAATATTAAAATATGATACTAAAATAAAAAAATTTATTTAATCCCCATAATGATATCCTAAATCTATTTTATATCTCACAACTTCATAGGAAAACCTTTCAAATACATGGATAAAATGCATGAGCTAAGAATCCCTGTAAGGGAATAAACATGGGAAAAAAACATAGAACAACAGTTAGAACGTCATAACATGATAATATAAATGGCATAGACCATGAATAATCATATATAAGAAAAAACATATAGATCATGGAATCATATGATCATGGAATTATTGGAATGTGGAAGAAACATACAACATAATATAAACATGAGTCAAGGATAACTACCAAGACTATATCACATGGTGGAAAATGTCCCATAATGTATTACATTTTCTATATAATCACTTACAAGATGTCTCATGAGACTGATACATTTCCCAATTAATTGGAGCGCTATTTCAGCGAATCCATCATAACATGTTCATGAATATGTGTTCCACATTAAGAATCAAACATATGTAATAAACATAAGGGTTACCTTTGAAAATAAATTGGTATCATAATCAAGTAATAATGCATAACCAAAGGATTATAATGATGAAAACCATGAAATAATGTATTTAAATCATAATTGGAAATTTGTAAGGGAAAATAAGAATAGATAATGATAAATTATGTCCAACTGAACTGAAAAAATATAAAAAGAGTTGTTAGGTAAATTTTGAAATGTGGCGCTTTAACACAATTTTATGGAAAAGAATTAAAATAATATAGAGGATAAATGAATACTTATTTACATAAATCTAGAAATGAAATAAAACTAATTTTCATGAAAGAATGAGTGTTTTATAAAAATAGTTGAGTCTTATAATAGTTTATGGGGTGTTCATGAAAATGGGTACGAAAAAGATAAATCCCCTTTAATAGAGTTTTCTTATCTAGAGGAATTGAGAAGGGAATATTATAAAACATGTAATTACTCATCAAAGAAAACTTTATTCATATACATACATATGTTTGTTACATATATAAAGAATATATTAGAATTTTATAGGAATAATTAATTGAAAAATTGAGGTAATCGTAGAGAAATTGTAACCTAAAGGGAAATATGGAGGTTCGAATAGACCCTTTACCTTGTGTCCGAAGGCGTTATTCACTTTCAATTTATATTCTGGAAAATAAAATTGGATTTATTAGTTATTTAATTCATAACTTATTCTATATGTATTTTATTTAATATTATTTCAATAAGTTAATTTATTTCCATTTCAATGAGTTATAAAGTCCAATTTTGACCTTCTGGGAGTGCTCGTTTTCATGGTATCATGTTCGGTTCACTAGGGAATAATTATTGAAGTTTATGTAAATTTGGAATAATAATCTAGAAGTAAAATTTTATGGTATTAATACAATTAAAGAATTATATATATCATTTTTCATTCTTGTATGAGGATGATTCATTTGATAAAACCTTAATAATAATAATTTTGTTTATTTTGGTTGTTTTTTATACCAACACAAACTGGGTTTGTTTTTTATATTATGTCTATAAATTAGTTCAAGAACATGAAATATATTATAATATTCACATTAAATTTTAGTTTAACCATAATTTTAGATTTATGACCATCTTTAAAGGTGGTAATGTAAAACAAATACTCATTATCGACTAAGTAAGTATACCACCATAATTTTGACAACAGTTTCGTTCATTTGAATAAGATGAGACAAGAAAAGGAGGTAAATAGAAAATATTCTATTAGTAATATAAAATTATAGTATATAAAAGAGAATGGAGTTTTTATTATTTTATGGATTAAGGATTTGAGGAGAATTAAGAAGAGGAAATGAAATTAAAAGAGATGGTTTGAGAAAGTTACATCTTTAATATCACCTCCTTGAGAAACCCCATAAAGAACTTAGAATTGGTCTTTTATTGGGACCAATTTTTCAATGACATGGGGAGGAGGCTTGGGAACATATTTGGGAAGAATATTTACAATATATAAGTCTTATAAGGTTTTAGGAGAAGGGGATGTAAGTTGTGATATTTATATGGGTGATGGGGTGTTTTGGAATTTCTCAAAAAATTAAATTATAATAAATAAATTTTATATCAAAATAACACCAAATATATATAGATTAAAATATAATATAAAAAATGTTTTAATATCATCATCCAATTAAATTTAGAGATGTTTTGGTTTTATTTTAAATCTTATCATTTTGTTCAAACCTAAGTTAACTTATTTAAATTATAACTATGGTAACAACATTTTCAATAAGAAAATGTTGTAATTTTTTCTTATATTGTTTTATTGAACGAAAAATATAAAATCTATAAATTCTAGATCATATCATAATTAATTTTTAAATTTTAAAAATATTTATATGATTTTAAATAATTTAATAACATATTAATCCTATAAGATATCATTATTTTCAAATTTAAAACTATTTATTAATTTAGCTAAAAAATAGTAAATAAAACTAGTAAAATTTGAACCAACAATTTTATTATATAATAAAATTTTACTTACATATATATAATTCTTTTATCAGCATAAATATCTCAAATTATATTTATTTTAATATTTTTTATATCATTTATTTTATTTTTCCATTAATTTCATAATTATTGCATCATTGATGTATAAGAATTTAAAGAAACTATTTATTAAATAAAATTAAAAATAAATTACCAATATTTATATAATTGATTAATATTTCCAAATAATATTTATGATCAAATATATCTTCTAACTATCCCTATTTTAAAAATATTATACTAATTAAAAATAAGTGTGTGGCATTTTTTCACTTTCCTTTATTTTAATACTCTTTAAGTCATTTTCATGGACTTGTGTCCATTAAATGATTAAATTTAGAATATTAGGTGTTATGGGTAGAATTTAATTAATCCAATAATAATGGATCACGTGTTAGCATAATTTAATTGTTCTTATCATATTATTTTTACACTTAATTACCCAATTTAACCTTTACTATGGAAATAATAATTTACTAAGGTTACTATTCATATTGACTAGAAATAAAAGGGGTATATTTAAAAAAATTTTACATCATGGTTCCAATTATGAATCCATTTTTCAATTTAAAAAATATATAATTTGAAGAATTTTATTTAAAATGAAACCGAAAAAAGCAATAAAAATTTGTTTTTCTAAAAAATCCCCCTTCTAAGTATTAAATGTTTTTATAGTTCATGAATGTATAAATTTTTTTCCAAAGAATGATATTAGATTATTTATAATCAAATAGAAGTATTTAATGTTTAAAACTAATTGAAAATTGAATTTTACTTATTATTTTTTTAAAATAATATACAATTTTCATTGTTAATCCATATTTTCAATTTGTAGTAAAATTTTAAAATTCTTAGAAAATTCCTAGAAATTTATCAAAAGTTAATTATTACATTATGAATTGAAAATGATTTTTATTTTGGTAAATAAATTTTATAAAATTATCAAAGTTAAATATATTTATTCTCTAATAGGAAGCAATAAAATCTTCTTTTAAAGAAAATATATTTTTAAAGAATAAAATAACATTATAAAAATTAATTGCTTTATTTCCCAAGAATTAATATATTTCAGAATATATTTATTCCTATTCAAACCATCCAATTTAGTGGTTTGGTTATAATTGTTGTGTTTTAATAATTATATTTTCATTGTATATCATAGTCTGTTTAAACTCAACGTTTCATACAACCCCTGATACAGAAGAAATTAGATTATATAAAGAGAATTATTTCATAATTTTTTGGGGGATTTTCATCCCCCCCTTATGAAATTTTTCACATGAAAATTCCTTTTAAATTATAAGGTGAAAACATGTGAGGGTACTTCTCCTTCATAATTTCCTCCAATTCCCATGTTGCTTATTTTTATTTGTGGTTCCTCCATAGGAATTTAAATAGGTGGGTGGTCTTATTACATAGAACATTATATCTATGGTCTAAGATCTTCAATAGATTCTCCTGAGAAAAGAGAACATTTTCCAGTTGTAGCACATCTGAATTCAACGCATGTGAGAGATCTGATTTGTACTTATTCAAGAGGGATATGTGGAATGCATCATGAATTTAAGACGTGGTTGGTGGAAGTGATAGTCTATATACCAAATATATGATGTGATCAAGAATATAAAATGGGTATATGTACCTATATATTAGATATCCATTCTTTTCAAATACAATTTATCTCTTCTTTCATAATATGTAGAGGAATACCATGTCTCCTACCACAAACTCTAGGTCCCATCAACAATTTTTATCACATTTCTTTTGTCAAATTTGGGCAGCTTTGATATGTTGTTAGATTGTATTCCTCATTTATTCCATTTTTTGACCATTTCAAGACCCATCATCTTCATTCTCTAATTTATCCTAACATGTAGGGGTTATGCATCATTTCCCATAAAAGATTCATATGGTTGCATTTGGATACTCCAGTGGAAACTCTTTTTTTATAATAAATCAACCAGTGGATAATGTTGATCCCAAACTCCTCTAAATTACATTTCATAACTCATATTACATGGTCTAAATGTTCCACTTAGACCGACCATTATTTTGAGGATGATATGCCACACTTATGTTCATATTAATGTTTAGAGCATGTTGGATACTTTTATAGATTATGGAGGTAAATCATAGATCTTAATCAAATAAAACTGATAATGGTACTCCATGAAGCCTCACCACTTATCTGATTCATATCCATGAAATCTATTCATGTTAGAAGTTCTATTAAATTGTAATAAAGTGAGTTTTCATTGTACGAAAATCCATAAAAACCCATGTATCATTATTTCATTTGGATTCATTCAAATGTCTAGTGAAAATATCCATAGTGAAGTATACTTATTTACATGTAGGTATAGGTAATGTTTTAGTCATCCCCTTATAATTATTCCTTTTATCCCCCACATACTAACATACAAGGCACATTGATACATTTTCAGTGATCGTCTACTTCATATTGTCCCACTAATAGTTCTCTTGGATAGATCAATACATATTTGTACACCCTGGTTTGATATAAATAGTTGAACTTCATGAATCATTAAAAATCTATTAATTTATCTTAGATTTATATGGTACTAATATTCATGACCCTAATATTATAACTCGTTCTTCAATAATTTTTAAATTTTATTATTTCCCATTTTTTATAGCTTTCACCTCATTATGCATTTTCACATAATCTCATTTAACATCTTTTATCTTCTTCATAAAGAATGGTTGAAAAATCATTTGAGAAATGAATGATGATAATCCTTTCCTTATAATTCCCATGTTTGTACTTTTTAATTCTAAGAAGATTGTATCCTTCTAAATTCTCATTATTTATTATGTTTTAGGATCCTTTATACTTAGAGGATTTACCACATTATTTTCTCTACTTGGATCATAGTGGATTGAGTAGGCATAATTATTGATGAGATATAAGCATCTTCATTAGTGTACGTCAATATCTATATGTTTTAAAATATATTTTATAATTTTATGATCAACATATATCTCACACTTCTCCCTATAAAGATAATTCCTCATAATTTTCAACATGAAGATCACAACTACCAACTCTAGATCCTATATAGGATAGTTTTCTCATGAAATTTTAGCTTCCTTAAGGAACAATCAACCACTTTATCATTTTTAATCACTACATAACCAAATAAATTCTGTGATTCATCATTTTATACCACAAATATTTCTCTAATTGTGGGTAGTGTGAGTACTGGTGCAGTGATAAACCTCTTTTTCAACTCTTTGAATAAATATTCACATTCAATTCTCCAAACATACTTTAATATTTCTGATCCAAACCAATTATTAGGTTTAAAAATGATGTGAAGTTATTAAAAAATCATCATTAATACCCACCAATACCATGAAACTATATATGTCTATTATAGATCCTGGTCTGGGCTACTCCTCCATTTCCATTATCTTGTAAGGGTTTACAGATATCCTTTTATTGGTGATAAAATATCCCAATAATGATTATTCCTCCATCTATAACTCACATTTACTATAATTTTCAAATAGTTTTCCCCATATCCATGTCTTTATCATAGTATTGAAGTTCACTGCATGCTCCTCCTTGATCTGGGAGTATATTAGAATAACATCTATAAATATTTCCACACATTTTTTGAGGTAATATATTAATAATCTAATCATTATTCCCATGAAAATTTCTATAGAATTAATTTTTCAGAAGGGAATTAAAATAAACTAATAGTGTTCTTACCTTGTTAGAAAGGTACTCATGGGAATATCTTCCATATTTTCCTTTAGTTGGTGATATCCCACCCAAAATTCCAACATTGATATATACTTGGCCCCACATTGTTGATCGAACATGTCATCTATCTATAGAGGGGGATAATTTTTTTATCATGATTTTTTAAGTTCATGATATTTAATTAATAAGTTCATTTATCTATCCTTCTTCTTGATGAAGAGGAATGACCCACCCCAAGGTGAAGTACTTGTATATATAAAACCCTTTTGCAGATTCTCATGTAGCTGCTTCTTTAGTTATTTAAAATCAATGGTGGCCATCCTTTAAATATTCTTTAATATAGGTATAGATCTAAGTATAATATTGATTGAGAGATCAACCTCTTGGTCAGTAGTAATACCAAGAAATTTTTCAGGGAACACATTAGTGTAATCCCTCACAATGGACATTTATTCTATCATGATCCTCTCTTTTGTATCAATCATTTGAGATTGATATGTTTTCTCAAAAGGAAATAATATCCACAATTTTGATGATAATTCTGAAGGTGAATCATCCTCTTCCATATAATTTTATAGAATTTAAGGATTCCTTAGGATATAAAGAGTGATGTCCCTCTCCCTAGAGTTGATTTTGGCTTTGTATAAAGATATCCAATCCATGTCCAATACACAATCAAACACCACCAAAGGAATTACAGTGAAATTTTGTGGGAGGTTTAGTCCATTGAACATAACTGGGGAGAAGTAATATAAATTAGATGAAACAATTTCCCTATTATCTATTCTCATTGATAAGTCAACTTCCATATTTTTAGGTGGCCTTTGAATAGTTCTAATAAACATCCAATATATGAAGGAATTCATATAAAAATAATCAAAAACCATTTTTTTATTCTTTAATGAATAACTAGGGTATCTATCACCACATTATTTTTGGGTTACACCGCTATAGTAGGGGTATAATATGCCCTTATTTGATATCTTAGAGGTTTCTATCACATATTTTTTCCTAAAAACACTTGGATTAGAGAATTTTCTCACATAGTTCACATGTTCCTTGCAATTAAAGAAGTGAAAAACATGAAAATTGTTCATCTAAAACTTCTTTTACACTTACTAATTAGTGTGTTTCTTCATTTCATTTCATCATCAGTTAGCGTTTCCCCCTCTATTAAACATTTGAAGCAACTTCGAGTTCCCCTTAAGTTGATTCTAATATTCTTCTTCCCACACTTTTGACAAGTGGTACACTGATTCTTCTTTCATTCATGATATTTTTCTATTGGCATTCCTGAAGAGAATTTCCTCTTACATTTATTCTCTCTCATCCCATGAGACCACTGAGAATCACCGATGTCCATATCAACATTAAGGGAAGACTAAAAATATCTTCATAACTATAAATGTATATAATGTAAAAGTATTTTCGTAGACTTGGTTTCAAAACACTAAAGAATTGGTCCACCGTACTTTTATTTATGATGATATGTTGTAAGTATACTGTGTAAGCCTTGTGAAGTTCTCACCATATACTCTGATATACATATATTCATTTTTTATTCAAAATGAGTAACTCACTCTATATATTAATATGGATAGTCTAAGGAAAATATTTATTAAAAAAATATTTTTAAGAATTCATCCCATTCCATGGAATGAATTTCCTCCTTAGAATTCAAGTTTTTAAAGAGTATCCACCAGTGATCGGATTTCCTATCAAAACGATAAACCATCAGAAGAACCTTATCTTATTTTCAGAATTATAGGACATAGAATATCTTCTAAATGGATATAATCCATTGTTCAATGATGTGGGCATAAAAAGATCCACTAATGATATAAGTCCTTAGTGCATAAATTATTCAAATGTAACTTGATATGTCTTTAGAAAAAGAGGGAATTCAACTTGATCGAGGTTATTATTCATAACATGATCCAGTTGATCCAATAAATTTATGAAGTTCATTGGTTCTATTATCATTATTATTGGTATATCATTAGGGTAATCACAACATTTCCTATTTCTTTGTTTTTTTGTATAAGTTCTCCTATTTCCATCCATTAATTAAAAATAAACAAAATTAGGGGGTATTGAATACTTAGCTAATTAAAATATAAAAATTCAACTTTTAATAGAGGAGGATAAACATGAAAATGAAAAGTATATATAACTACTGACTCCCTAAGTTTTAATATAGGTTATCCATGGTTATTTAATTATCCATATGGTTCATACATAATGTTTATAATCCTAATACTGAAAAATAACCAGACCATGATTTGATACCAACTATAAAAACCCAATCATTTTTCACAAATTATTGTATCATTTCAAGAATAATTAACCTTACAATAGAAATAAAGGATGAAAAATCCTAGTTTCTTTGGAATAATAGGTACATAAGTTAAAAACATCACACTAAAACAAAAAACAACTTATATTTAATATACATAATGATCTCTTAACACTATTTTAGTTCTTATAACTGAATAGGATACCCTAGGAAATACATGTAAAAAAGGGATGAGCTAAAAATCCCAATAAGGGAATAAACATGGGAATAAAACATAACACATGAGTGATAAAGTCATAACATGATAACATAAAAGGAATGAATCACTAATAATAATATAGTAGAATAACATATAGAATAAGGAATCCTACTATCAAGGTAATATTGAAATGTTCCAGAAACATAGAAAATGTAATAAAAATTTGTCAAGACTAACTGCCAATACTATATCATGTGGTATAAAAAGTCCCATAATGGATTATATTTACTTGTTAATCCTATACACAACATACCACGAGTCTAAAACATTACCCAATTCATTGGAGATGTATCTGTGTGCACCCATGACAATATGTTCATGCATATTTGTGTGATATAAATAATCAAATATAATGAATAAACATATGGGTTACTTGTGAAAATAAATGGGTATTATAATCATTTCATAAAGAAAAAATAAAGTTTGTATCATGATGTTACCCATGAAATAATGGATTGAAATAATAATTTCACATTAATAAGGGAAAATAATTATATATAATGATAATTTATGCCCAAATCAAGTGAAAACATGTAAAAAGAGTGGTTTGGTAACTTTGGGATTGAGTTTCATTAACACATCTTTAGGGAAAAGTATAAAACATATTTAAAGAGGATAAATGCATAATTGTTTTAATAAAACCAGAAATTCACTAGAATTGTTTTTCATGATAAAATTAGTAATTTTATAAAAATATTTTATTCTTATAATAGTTTATGGGATGCACATGAAAATGGGTAAAATAAATAGAAATTCCCTTTAATCGAGTTTGCTTATCGAGATGAATTAAGAACTGAATTATATAAAACATGTAATTACTCATCACAAAAAAAATGAATTGAAATACATAAATATGTGTGGTAAATATACACATAACATAGTAGAATTATATAATAATAATTAAGGGATAAATAAGGTTAAGGATAGAGAAATTTTAACCCAAAGGAAAATATGGAGGCTCGAAGAGATACCTTACCTTATTTCAGAAGGCGTTCTACATATGAACATAATTTCATAGATAATCAAATTAAATTGATTAATTACTTAATTCAGAACCACTTATACATGTTTTTTTATTATAATTTTATTACATTTTTGTGACCATTTCAATGAGTTAATATGTTCAATTTCATCCTTTTGAGAGCATTTTTTAGTGGTTTCTTGACTAGTTCAGTCATGTATAATTATGGAAGTTCTTTTCAAATGGGAATAATTATATAAAGGTGAAATAATATGGAATTAATTCCCTTCCATAATTTTAAATGGTCCAATATTTTTTTTCATTATAGTATGAGGAATATTCATTTTATAAAATGTTAATAATAAATGTTTAGTTTCTATTATCGGTTTTTCGAAACTAGATGAACTAGTTTCATTTTATTTTATATTATGTATATATATTAGTTCCATATTATGAAATAAGTTATTATATACATATTAAAATCTGGTTTAACAATAATAAATTATTTATTACCATCATTGAAGGCGGTAATGAAAAAAAAACTCATTTTCCAAAGAGATGGAAAACCCCCATAATTTGGACAATAGTTTCATTTCCTTGAATAAGAGGTGATGAGAGAGGAGGTAGATAGAAGATAGTATATTATAAATATAAACATCCATTATATACATGATACCTGAGTTATTATGATTTTATGGATTAAGAATGTGAGGATAAGGTAGATTAATAAATGATATTAAAAGAGATGGTTTGTTAAAGGCACCTCTTGAATATCACATCCTTGAAGGACCCATTAAGGAATATAGAATTATAATTTTTTTTATACCACCTTCTCTTGGACATGGTAAAGAGGATTTCGAAGGTAACTGGGAATAATATTTACAAGATGAAAGGAATAGAATTTGTGAGGAGAAGGGGTTGTGAGGTGTGGTTTTTATAATGGTGGAGGGTGGTGTTTTTAGTATTTATAAAAAGATTAAATTATATTATGTTAATTTTCAATCCTGAACTAAACAACTAGAAGGAATTTGTATTTTTATTTATTTTGTATAATACTATTTTTAACTAGGTTGAGAGGGAACCCATACATGACCCATATGCATAGTGTCATAAGGATCAATACATGACCTGAATTCCCAGAGGCTCAAGGCCCAATATATGACCCGAAGGCCAACCAAACTACACTTGAACTGCCCCTTCACAACATCTGCATCATTGAAGGCCTATTTATGCACCTTGAATTTGTGATTGTCTAGAATTTCCCAATGAAGATCTGTATGGTGTCCGATAATTTTGGAAATTTCTATACTCTCTCATTCTTCCAATCAAGTTAGCCCTACTTTGGTGGTTGCTACATTATTTGATTTTAATAATTTATAAGTCATTTTTGGAAAAAAATGTCCATTAAATGATTCAATTTCAAACCACGGGTTTTAAGAGTAAAATTTAATTCATCTAATAAAATTAGAGAAAGTTTTAGGGTAATTTTATTGTCCTTATCATATAATTTTTACTCATAATTACCCAATTTAACCTTTACTGTGGTAGTAATAATTTATTAATGATACTATTCATATTTACGAAAAAAGGGTCTATTTACTAAATTTAGATCTACTAATTCCAAATATGGAATATATTTTTCAAAATGAAAAGAAATATGTTGAATAATTTAATTTAGAATTAATCTAGTAAAATTCAATGAGAAATAATTTTCCAGAGAAATGCCTTTTTTTGTGTAAAATGTTTTTATACTATATTCATGTATAAAACTCATTTAAAAGACCAAAATTATATTATTATAATAAAAATTAACCAAATAAAGTTTAAATAAAATCAAAAATGTAATTTAACTTCATTAATTATTTAATAAAATATACAATTTTCAATGTAAATTTGTATTTATCACTATTCAGTAAAATTTCAAACTTTTTAGAAAATTCCAAAAAATTCATCAAATGATAATTTCATCATTATGTATTTAAAATGAAGTTCATTTTTTTTTAAAAAAATATTAATTTTCAATGATTAAATATATTCATTTTTTCATAGGAATCAACAAAATCATTTTTTAAGAAAATTTATTTTTGATGAATAAAATTAATTTATTAAAAAATTAGTGTTCAATTTCCTAAGCATTAATATATTTTAGAATATGATTATTCCTATTTAAAACATTGAATTCAATGGCTAGGTTATAATGTTCATATTTTAATAATAATATTTTAATATTTTATCATGGTTTGTTTAAAATTGGTGTTTCATTCAACACAAGCTACTGAAGAAATTAAATTATATAAAGAGAAATATTTTATAAAAAATTATCGGGGTTTAAAATGGGTGTTTAGTATCTATATATCATTGAAAATTGTGTCGTATATGTGAGTTATTTTTTGGATTTAAAAGGGAACCAATTCTTGATTGTGATTTTCTTTGGTAGTTTAAGAATTGTTGTACAACTTCTATACATAAAGGAGTGGTTTCCATTGTTTCCATCAACCAAGGGTGATTGGTAACTTGATCAAGGAGTCATTAATTTATCATTAAATTAGAATATAGTTAAAAATATTATTAACAATATGGTATAATTGAAAAAGGTAATCCAACTGGATCCATATCACTGGCTTCATCAATTAATTTTTCTACCCTTTTCTTATGGATTCACTTTAGTTTTTAATGAATAATAACAAAAAAACCCTTTTCGCCTAATTTAAACTTACAAACATGTATTTTTTTAACTCCTCTCTCAAGGAAAACTATTTTTACCACTATATTACATTCTAAAAAGGGAGATAATTACTTTTTTCACCCCACATGATAGGTCAATTTCAAAAATGGAATCATTGTTGGGGAGTGTCAAATATTACTGTCATTTATGGGGAGGCCATGCAGACAATATAGCTCTCAAATTTAATTAATAGAACCACAAACAATAATAATTACCCACTGGATACTAAAATTAAAATAAACTTGTTTAATAGAAATATAAAAATTAATTTATAATCTTAATTTGAGGAAATTTCTCTTATAAACATGAGAGAAACATTAAGTGTTCTGCCTGAACTTGTCATCAAGGATGAAAATCCCAATCATACCCTTAGAGGACATTGTTCACATGAAATAATTAATAAAAATAGTTAAGATTATTTTATATAATTAATAAATTATAATGATATTAAAGGAAACATAATATAATTTTTCCAAAATTCTATGGCTTGGTATGAGAATAACTAAATAAGAGAATGGATAGAAAGTTACATAGACTACTTGAAATTCAAAGAACTCTCACTTCCTTAAAAAATAAAGTATTTCATAATTTTAAAATATCAATAAAAAATTTAACATTGTTTAAGGTATTTGAGTGGATATCATTTTTTTTTCTAAAATTATGAGGATGTGGGATGTATACTAATATTTTAAAATGATTTGGAGATTCTTTTCTACTTTGGAGAGTGATGAGGGGACCATACTTGAGTGAAAATTAGAATCATGAAATTTAGCTTCAAAATACGTCTAAAAATCCTTATTATACCTATGGGGACCAAAAAAATAATACATAAATATTAAATATTAATAGATAAATATTCATTACATAACACTAAAATCCAGAAAATAACAATAAAAGTTTAGTTTATTTAGAATCATGGATACCAAAACAAATGGTATATAATAGATCTATATAATTTCCCATTAAGTTAATCACAACAATAAACCTTCTTAATCATATCATACTTAAAATCTTTGTTCATACCCCAGGTAATGGAAACATAATAAATGTTGATCTATGTTGCTTCCTAAGGGTAAACATAATTTATATGAATCAATGATCATAAGTGAGTATAAGATAAGTATAAGGTTAAGATAAAATGATAAAAACATGAAATAATTATACATAATTAGTCAAGGATATTTAATCATGAATTATAGAATATGGTATTGTAAATAAAAATATGTAAGTTATAAGAGTATTAAATCATTGATAATAAATCATAAACCATGTGAACATATCATAAGTGTACAACATATGTCTTTGGAATTCATATAAGAATATAAAATCACTTAATTAGTTAAGGATAACTCCTAGAACTATCATTATGGACAATGTTGCATAATGAAAATATCTACCTTGTAATTTCAAATATTTTCATAGGATTAACATAAATCTAGTTAACTCAGTCATCCCTCATGAGTTTATTAACTCTTTTTTCTCTTAGAAGTTTCTAAACATTTTCATCATTACCCATTTCATTGGAGTGATATAAAAAACCCACCCATCCTTGGTTTTAAACATAACTACTAAAATTATTATAAGGTAACCATCCATCACATAATCATAATCCATTTATATGTATGTCAAATGATCATGAAAACATTTATCATTACATCAAATCTTCACCCATGGAACCAAAATGGGTTTCATAAATATTTCATCATTATAAAAATAAACTATTTATATAAGTATTATATATGGTAACATTGGATAATATCTATAGTAAATCATAATAAAATAAAAATAATGCTTTTATAGAAGAAAAATATCACCAAGATATTATTTGAACATTTCTTGGGGAAAACCCCATTTCATTTTGAATTTGCATATTCAAAATCCAACAATTTCCCAAACACCATGGAAAATAATTTCCCTGAAAATAAATATGTAAAATTATAAGATAATTTTCAAGTAAAATTTTATATATAATGGTGGAGAAATCTATTTATGTAGTGTACGTTAAAAAACATTTCAGTCAAAATTTATGTAAAAAGACAAAACTACCTTGTTTGAAAGTTGAAAATATGTTTCCTTTAAAAAATTATAAAAATTAAAATGTGGGTAAAAATTAATTTAATAAATATTTTTAGAATGTTAAACAAATATTTAAAAACATTTTGAATAAATTATGGACATGGATGAAAAGATTCCTGAATGAAGAGAGAAATTTAGTCAATTTTCCTTAAAAAATCATTCAGTTTCATGAGTACATAAAATAGGTAAAATGAAATGAAAACATTTAATATCTAGAAATAAATTTTGGATAATTTAAAAAATATATGGTATAGATTCAACATAAAATTTTATCATTGGATAATTTATGTATAAATAATCCCATTAAAAATTAGATTGTAACATAAAACCCTTACTATTGTGGTAACATTTTAATCCTAACCCCCATGAAGGAAATAACATAAAATGAAACATTAAATGCATTTAAAATATTTATATTAATTATACATCATATAAATGGGATAGTACATACACATTATAAAATAATATACATGTATATCATCAAACATGTCTCAATGAAATAAAATTAAGAAGAATAACCCTTACATCATTAGTAATTTTGGAATCAAAAGTCATTTGAAACTTTAAAATAATATGGTTACATAAATACCATGAATTTAATAATCTATTATGTAAAAACACATTCTGGGGAAGTATATACATCATAGGAAGAACAAATTTTCACATATCATTAAAACATATTACAATAAAGAGAGTGATATTAAACCCTTACCTAATAACTGGCTTAATTTGTAAGTGTTGTAATATCCTATATAATAAAATTAAATTTATTATAACAATATAATATTACCATATTAATACCATTAATACCATAAAATATTTACTTATATCATATTATCACCCATTCATTATTAATATTTCTTTATCATTATTATTTCAGGTGTTAACTACTTCAATTGTTCGTGTATGTTTTGGTTCCAAATTTATTGTCTATGAAATTTTATTAAGGTTTATTTTTCTAAAAAAGTCTATAATGATATAAGTATCATATATATTCATTATATAAATATTTATAACCATTCATATAAATCTCTAATGAGAATTTAATTACATATCTATGTGGATACGGTAGTTTGTACAAGCGCACGAGTGATGTTTCCATTTTCGGATGGATAGAGTGAAATAAAGGTAAATATTAATTATCTTTTAAAAATATTTATTATAAAATAAATATCATATATCAAATTTATAACTTTCATTATAAAAAATTATGAATGCTTTGGGTGTAAAATGAATCACATCGCTATGTGGAGGTGGTAGGTCACATGTACACAAAAGCTATACTATCATCTTCTATTTAATTGGGAAGATGTCATAAATGGTTGTTAAATCATCAAAATAACATATAATTATTTTTTTGATATTTTAATTATAAATTTTTATGGATAAAACATGTTTATAAGAAGTAAACTAAGAATTAAAATTCAACAAACATAGTTAAGATCTTTACCTCTACTTCGAGAGACCTCCTTTGGATTCCAACTTAATCCTTGAAGTTTTGGTCTTAGGAGAATACCAAAAGTTATAAGATGAATGAATGGATTCTATTATAGTTTTCATGTAGGTATTTTATGATATATAATTCCAAAATGGTGTGAATAAGGGAGGAGAAGAGTTTACCTTTTATAAGTGATGGGAGGGACATACCTAGAATTTACTAAAATATTTCAGTGATATACGGTGACATTTATGGTCAAGTTGCACCAAATTTACTATTCACTAGGGAAAAAAAATAATTTAACCCTATTAAATTATAATAATTATTATGATTCTAAAAATGAAATTAAATTTTCTAGATTTAATTTCTATAATTAGAAATATATAATTTTAAGTATGTGTGGAACCTGTCATGGAAACCAGTTTTAGAAAAATAAATATTTAAGTATAACAAATAATTTACATTAATTCACTATAAAAACATAAAATGAATGATAAAACATATTAATGAATAAATAATATATAAATTCCATAAGAAAAATTAATTATTAATGATTAATTTAATGTAGTAATTTTAGAACACACTGTTTGCATAACAATATTTTTTTAGAAAAATGTGTTTTAATCCTGAAAATGAACTTATACCAAAATAAAGTATAATGATGGTTATTTTTTAATTAATTATAATATTTATAATTAAAGGATAATTATGTTATATTAATATAATATCAAAAATCTATTTTTTACTTTTACTTTAAAATAAATGAATGATTCTACAAAAAATTGATACTTTTCACTATTCACTGATTTTTTAAAAAAATCCTAAAAATTCATCCAAAGTTAATATTGACATGATAATTTTGAATATTATATTAATTTATTAAAATAAAATTTATAAATAATTTATAAATAATTTATAAATAATTTATTATTTCTATGCATAAAAATTTAATGAAACCCATTCTTGAAGAAAACATATTTTTGAAGCATAAAACGACTTTACAGAAAATTAAGTAATTATTTGTTATGAATTAATCAAAAAATTTTAACTATTTTATAACTTTATAATTATTTTTCATAATGTGGTTATTACTATTCATTCCAAGAAATTTAATGGAAATTTTACAATGGTTTACTATATCATGATTCATTTGGACTCGGTGTTGCATGTGAAGAAAGATATTGAATACTTCAAGTTAATTTCAAAGAAAATACATATAAAATATTGTGTAGTTACTTTCTACCACAAATAAAATGAATTTCAATATTTAAATTATGTCACATTTATATGAAATAATGGGATATCAATTCTTCAACACATCCTCAGGTTCCCCCTATCTTCCTCGAATTTCTTATTCCTAAAAAGAACATTAATAGAGTGATTTGTATTGTTTCATAGAACATTATCTATATGATACAATATTTATACTAGTTTCTCTTTATGGGGAGGATAAAAATATATTTTTGAAACATCTATGTTTAATACATGTTAAGAATTAGTTATGTAATTCTTCAGTAGAGATTCATTGAACACATCATGAACTTGAGATTGGTTCAGTGGGAGTGACAATCAATAAGAAACTCTCCTGATCTGATCAAGAATCTCAAAAGGACCAATATAAATAGGCCACAACTTTAACTTATTTTTGAATCTAATATTCCTCACCCATATATAATTTCATTATAATACCTTCTCACAAACATTAAATTCTAAATATCATCAACCATTGTAAGAACAACTTTTCTATCGAATTCAAGCTTCTTTGAGGTGTTGCTAAATGGATTTAACCTTACCTACGATTTCCTTATCTATCTTAGGTAAAAATAATATTTTTTATCCAAATTTATCATAAAATATTGGATTTATTAAATTCTTTTCATAGAGGGATTCACGAGTATCCATCTAAATTCTTCAATGAATGTTATTATTGTAATAAACCTTGACTAGAGAAAATTTTTCATCCCAGATACCTTTGAAATATGGAGAACCAGATCTCGAAATACCTCTAATGCTTTTTTTGTCCTATTAGACTAACCATATTCCTTAGGATAATATAAAATATTGATACACAACTGTATTTATATAGATTCTTGAATACTTCTCTAAAACTTCTGTGTAAACCTTAGATCTCAATACTACACAATATAATGTGGTACTCCATGTAACCTTAGAACTTTTTTAATATATATCATGTAAAGATGATAAATATAGAAATATTATCTATTAAAAATGAAGTGGTCTAACTTCATAAGGTGATCAACTATAAAAAAATTCACAATATTGACTTTAGATGTTTTGGGGAGTCCAATGACGAAATCCATGGTGGTGTTTTCCCATTTCCATTTGGGTATGGAAAATGGATGTAACTAACCCATATAATGTAGTCTCTTATCCTAAATTTTTTGATATAACACCCAAGGAGATACATACTCCATAATATCTCTGTTTATTTTTTCCACCAGAAATAATCATTCAGCTCTCAATGCATTTTCCTGGTTCCAGGATTAGTAGAGGGTGATAATCTACTAGATTCTTCCAACAAATCTTTGTCTAGGTCTAGTATTGATGGAACACATGCTCAACTCCTGAACCTTATCATTACATCACAATCAAGGTTGAAATCATCAAAATTTTCATCTTCTTATATGGTTATACATCCTAATTTTCACCTATTTAAACTTCACATGGATTTGTGGTTGAATACTCATTTTATAAAGATAATATTCTCCCCTTAAATAATGATTTTAAGGTCCATTAATTAAAAATAAATAATTAAAGGACCTTTTGTGATCCTGATCATGGATAAGATAGCATGATCCATTCATCTCAAAGCATTAGACCCTATTTTTTCATCCACTGGGTGGTAATGTATTAATAAATCATAATATTTAATCAATTAAAACATATTAATTGGTTTATATTAAACTCTTTTTGGCCAAATATATTATTTAAACATTTATGTTCAGTATATATATCAGACCTTTCTCCATAAATATATTTCCTCTATATATTTAATATAAATAATAATGATTCTAACTCAAAATCATGAGTTAGGTAATTTATCTCATGAACCCTCAACTAGCTTCAGGCATAATCAATAACTATATCATCCTGTATAAGAAAACATACCATCCATTTCTTCAAAGCATCACTATAAACTGAAAATGCATCTTTAATATAGGTTAGTGTGAGTATAGGTTCACTAACCAACCTTCTCTTTAGTTCCTTCAAATTTTCTTCACATTCATCTATCCAATGGAACTTTAATCCCTTCTGACTTTACATGATCTATGGATTACATATCCATGATAAATAAATCACAAATCATTAATAATATCTAGTAAATATGAGAAAACTATGGACCTTAGTCATAGTGGTTAATCTAGGACAATTTTTAATAACTTCTGTATTTGATGGATACACTGATATACCCTCTCTTGAGATTTTATAACCCAAAAATGAAACTTTATCTAGAAAAAATTCACACATGTAAAATTTTCCATACAAAGTATTATTCCTTGGGGTCTTCATCAAAATCCCCATGTGATCTTAATTCTCTTACATGATCTTTCAATATATAAGAATATCATTTACTAAGACTAACAAAAACTGATTAAGGTAATCTCTGAAGACTCTATTCATTATATACATGAAGAAAGTGGGGGAACTTGTAAGAACAAATAGAATCACAAAAAATTCATAGCATCCATACCTTATTTAGAAGGCTATATTGCATATATTATCACTTTTTACATTCAATTGATATTATTGAGATCAAATATAAATCATGGAAATATATTGAGCACCTCATATTTGATCAAAAAAATCATCAATATGAGGAAGATGACACAAATTCTTGATCATGTTCTTGTTAAGTTCTTGATAATTAATATAGATTCACATTGATTCATATTTATTTTTAATAAAAAGGGCATGTATACCCTATGGCGATGGACTTTACTAAATGAATCCCATATAAATATTCTCTTGTATTTTCTTCATCAATTCTCAAAACTCAATCAGGTACATTGTATATGGAGTCTCTGAAATAGGTGTAGAACGAGGTATGAGTTATATTGAAACTCAACTTCATGATTCATTGAAAGGATTGAAAACTCTTTCACAAAGAGTTTAAAAACACCAATAAAATGGGAATATATTTAATGTTTAGTTTCTCTACAACCATATGATATAAATACCACTTTTGAATTGAAATTGAGACCCATTAAATTGATGAAATTTTAATTTGAAGTTCATATTTATCCTCTCACTAATTGATAATTATAGGTTGGTTCATAATATGAAATGTGACTTTCCTTCATCGAAAATTGATTTAGGATTTATATAAATATATAAAATCTATATCCAAAATCACCACAATTTTTTTTATGTGATAAATAATATGATTTATAGGATTCACATTATTACAAAATTCAATTGGTGAATAATGATAGACTTGAGATTTGATCATTATACCATTAGGAGTTATTACTAATATTTCAACATCTAATCATTGAGTTGGTAAGTGATACCTATAAAAAATTATTCATATATAGAATAGTTGGTAGAAAAAAACTAAAATAAAACATTAGTAGATCTATAATAGATTGAAAATATCCATTTCAATACTTCATTATCATACCCTATTTCAACAATAGTTATCACCTGTGATTTACCTTTATCTATAGGATTAAAAGGTTAATGATCTCAATCAGCTTAATTAACCCTTGAATTCGAGAACTAGTTAGTATAATGTACATACTCATCTCATTTGTATAATTGGAGTGTTAGTGGTATATTTTGTTGATATTTTTCATCATTCCATCCATTGATTGGTCTCTTAAGATCACTTTGAAGCAATTTTCATTGATGATCTTACATTTAACACTTAAATACTTTACCATTAACCTTTATAAAACTTCCTGCATGTTTATTTCCACAATTATTTTCATAAAGTAAGGCTCATATTCTTCCCACCTTGGTCTTTGTTATTTAAATTTACTTTAAATTCTGTCTTTCTTTTCTTATCAAAACCCTTATATTTATTAGTGACTCTAATATCTATTTTTACATTTACAGCACATCGAATGATTTCTTCATAGATACCAAATTATCCTTTGGTTTATTCCCCTTATAGAATTAGTTTTAAACGATGGAAGAACTAATCAATATTACATTCCAGATCAATGATAATACCAGAATCATTCCTCATAAGTCTTGAACAAGTTTCCTCATTAGTACCAACATATTCATAATCCTTCTTCAAATCAATTAATTATATCTCTATTTTTATATGAAGAGTATGTGTAAAGAACACATTGAAAAATAATATTATAAAAACATAAAAATCTATGGATTCATCTTCTTCTTATTGGCCAAAAAGAGTAGTGATAGTAATAGAATCATTATTTATGACTGCATTGGATCCCTACTGCTGGACTGTAACTATTTTTTCAAGGGTGATGCCCTTGGTTTGCATCATTTCAGACCTCCTTGATGTTTTTCTATACTTTCATCTACATTTTATTGCAATACAAAGGAAATATTCAGTTAGTCATCCATCTTCTTCTCGTTGCCTCGTATTCCTGACAATATTCCACTATTGATCAACATCACCTTACAGATAATAAATAGGCATGACAACCTTTTCATGTTTTGAGCACTAGAAAATTGAAAATATTATTTCAATGGTATAGATACATTTCTCATTAATTATCGGATCTAAAGACTATCTAAAAGAAGGTGGATGTTTCCTCATGATGGAATCAATAATATATTGTACTGTCTATTGATTAATTAGATGTTTAATATCATTTATAGCTTTTGATAGTCATGTAAGGATATATAATATATTTTTCATTCCATATCCCATTAAATTAGTTTTCATAGGAGGGAAATAATTTCATTTTTCATCACATTCATCATTTCCACAACTTCTTATGTTTTCATATTCTGACTAAAAATAAAAAGAACAACATGGGCAACAATAATCATAAGAGGAAATCATATAATCATGGTAAAATCATCTTATAGGATGTCTAAATCATTAACCCTTATTATCAATATTTAAATCCATATGTTTAAACTATATCATCTTTGGACATTACCTATCCAAACCCTTCATAATTGTTTATAAATAAATTTTGATTTAACCAAAGCATATATCCCAAGAGTGTCAAAATAGGTGCATAGTAAGACCCCCTTCACCGTGAACTATAATAATGGTCAAGATATATTCATATGAATCCTTTCAATGTTATCACCCCTATATATATATATATATATATATATATATATATATTCCAAAACCACATCCACTTTTATTATCCAGATAGAGATGCTTTTTTTTGGAAAACCATACTTTTTTATTTATCATAACTTAGGATGTTAACCTATACTTATTTTTATCATAAGGGTTATCAGTAAAATTTTATCATCCTAGTTTCTAAAAATTAAAAAACCTTACACTAATACCAACTTTGGAGTCCCAAAACAGTAATCTATAAATATTAAATCCTAATAGATTAAAATTCATTACATAACAATACAATCCATAGCATAGACTTAATGTTTTAGTGTCTTTGGATACATAGATACATAAATATTGGTATGTAAAAGATCTATATTACTTCCTATTAAGGTATTTTTATAAATAAACCTTCTTATAAATATCATACTTAAAACCTTTCTTTGTAACCTAGGGAAAGGATACATAAGAATGGGTGATCTCAAATGTCCAGTAAGGGAAAATATAAGAGATGTCAATCAATGATCAAAAGTGAGAATAAGATAGGAATAAAAGTATGAGAACATGATAAAAACATAATAACCACACCCAATCTCTCAAAATTATATAATCATGAATCATTGAAAAAATATTTTTTAATTAAAATGAATAATCCATAAAAGTGAAGAGTCATCAATAATAAATCTTGAACCGTGAATACATATCATAAGTGTAAGACATATGTTTATGGAATTAAAATAATCCTAGAAAATAAATTCATTATTAAAGGATCACACTCAATACTATAATTGTGGATATAGTTCCATAATCAAAATTTCTACCCATTTTGTTCCAATATTAACTTAATAACAACTTCCATTTAGTTAACTATATCATTCAGCAGGATTTTATTAACTCTATTTTCTCATAGGTGTTTCTCAAATCCATAATCATTACCCAATTCATTATAGGGATATAACAGAACCACCCTACCCTATTTTATAGCATAAAAAAATCCTTTTATTATAAAAAAACCACCTACCACATAATCATAATCCATTCATATGTATTCCACAATATCATGAATGAATTTATTATTCCATCAAATCATAACCCATAGAATGAATAATGGTTTCTTGAAAATTTCATTATCATAGAGATAATCAAAAAATAGAAATAATAATGATGGTAACATTGGATCATATCCTTATTAAATCATAACAAACACAAAAGGTTGTGGTTATAGATGAAAAATACATTTAAAATATCACTATAAAATTTCTTGAGGAAAACACCCTTTTCATTTCAAAATTTATAATTTAAAATAAAACAAATTCCAAAAAAAAAATAATGGAATCATTTTCTATTAAAATAAACAAGGAAAATTATAAAGGAAACTTTAAATAAAAGTGTACTCATGATTAAGGGAAAATCAGTTCATGCGGTGTATGCTAAAACCAAAATTTTCTTCACATTTTCATTAAAAAATCAAAAGTACCACATTTAGAAAATGATAATAATATTCCATTAATATTTTTTTTATAAAAAGTAATACACGGGTATAAATGAGTTTATTTAATATTTATAAAACATTATAACATTTTTAAAGAACATTTTAAAGAAAATATAGACATAGAATTAAATATTCTCAATCAAAGAGAGAAATTGAGTAAGTTATTATTAAAATTTTTTTTTCAGTCTATTGGGTATGTAAAGAGAGAAAAATTCACTCAAAACATTTAATACAAAGAAATAACCACAAGATAAGAAAAACATAATATTTTTTCAACATATTTCATATAATTTCATCATCATACAATTTATGCCTATGTAATCCTGGTAAAAATGATATTATAACATAAGACCCTTATCGTTGTGGTAACATTTGAATCATAACCCCCATGAATGAAATAACATAAAATGAAACATTAAATACCAAGAACATAAGGATATTCATTATAAAAAATATAAATTGGGAAGTAGATACAATTCATAATAGAATATTGGTGCGTATCATGAATCATGTTTCAATGAAATAAAATTGAGAAGAAGATCCCTTATGAATTTAGTATTTTTTGATTCAAAAGTAATTGGAAGCTTGAAAATCTCATGGTTAAATAAATACATTGAACTAAATCATGGAGTATACCAAAACATGTTCTGGGGTGGTATATTCACCATATAAAAAATAATTTGGTGCATAACATTATAACATGTCTCAATAAAGAGAAATTGAGATGAAAACCTTACCTAATATCAAACTAGATTCGTAATCACACTACATTCTTATATAATAAATTTAGTTTTATTTTAATTATATAAAATAAATATTAATATATATAATAACAAACATGGTTTACTTATTAAATCTTATCACATTTTAATTATCATCATTATTTTGGGCGTTAACTACTTTGATTTTTCATGTATGTTTTGGTTAGGCATTTATGGTCCATACACATTGATCATGGTTTATTCATATATAAAATTTAAATCAGGATATAAATATCATAAATATTATATATATATATATATATTTAATTATAACTATTCATATAAATATGCGATAAAATATAATTACATCACTATGTGGATACAGTAATTCGTAAGTACGCATGTTTGGAATTTCTATTGTTTGATCAATGAAACGAAATAAAGGTAAATATTAATTTTTCATTAAATATAATTTTTAAAAAAATAAATATATTATATAAATATTAAATATATTATAATAAAAAAAATGAATGATGGGGGTGGAATGTAAATCATATCACTATGTGGAGGTGGTAGTCCACACATATGCATGAGTGATACTTTAATTTACAATTTGATTGGGAGGAGGTTGTAAATGGTTATGATATCACAATAATAATACATCAGTATATTTATGACTCCATATTCATCATTTTTATTGATACAATGTGTTTATAGGAAGTATAAGAAGAAATAAAATTGAAGTAGCTTAATTAATATCTATACTAATAATTTGAGAGACCTCATTCAGATTATACATTAAGCCTTGAAGGATTTGTATTAGGAGATAAAAAGATCCAAAATGAAGGTGAGGATTCTATGTATTTTTTTTAATTGATATTTTCTTGTATATAATGCTCAAATGTTGTGAATAGAAAAGGAAAAGTGGTTCCCTTTTATATGTCAGGTGTGAGACTCATATGAAATTTGATAAAATATTTCAATTATATAAGGTCACTTTCTCAATAAAGTGGATAAAAATATAAATTTATTAGATTTTAGGATAATATAATGTTTAATATTTTTAAAAAATAAAAACTATACAACTTTGGGTTGAAATAATACCCTTATCTCTTGGTTTAATCCCTCAGTAAACCTGTTTTAACCTTAAATGTGGTAATTTTTTTTGCTATTTTTTACTATTTACTACGACCAAAAAATTTAGTTACAAATAATAAATTATATTATTTATGATGATTAAAAATATGGAATCCATTTTACTATGTTATTTTTCTATAAGTGGTAGTATTTAATTTTAAATAAGTATACAAACCGCACTGATAAACCATTTAAGATAAATGAATTTTTAGGGATAAAAAATAATTTACTTCATTTTATTTCCTTATAAAACCCATAAAATGAATGTTAAAATATATTATTTTTTGTAAAACCATTAATAAATTGATATTAATTAAATTTATTAAGATAAATTCACATTGTGTGCATAAAAAATGTTTTTAGAAAAATGTGTTTTTAATCACAAAAATGAACTTATACCAAAATAAGGTATAATAATAATAATTATTATGTAATTAAATATATTATTTATAATTAAATGGTATTTATTTGAAAATAATTTTAAACAAAAAAATTAACTGTGCTTTTACGTGAATGGAAATGATAGGTTTTATAAAATTTGCCATTTTCACTCTTCATTGAAAAATAAATCATTTTTGAAAAATATTCAAAATTAACCCGAACATAATATTGAAATTATCATTTAAAAATTTAAATTCATTTATTCAAATCAATTTAAAAAAATGATGAAATTAATTATAATTTTTATTTATACATATTGAAATAAAAAACTATTTTTGAATAAAACATATTTTTGAAGAATCAAATGACTTTACTGGAAATGAGTACTTATTTATTATAAATTATTTAATTCATTTAAAATATTTAGAACCATGATTTTTTATAATTTGATTAATACTATTCATACTAATAAATTTAATATCCAGATTATAATGGGTTATTATATCATGGTTTATTTAGACATAGAGTTCTGTGTAAAGTAAGATACCAAATAAATCAATTCTGTTTTAGAGGGAATACATATAAAATAATGGTGGTTTACCCTACCTTATAATTTTTAACATTTAAAATATACCAACTAAAAGTCACTTAAAATCCCTAAAAATCCCTCATTACTAATATATTTCATTGAATCATACCAGGTAAAGATGTATGAATTTATAACCAATAAAGTAAACCATACATGGGTTTGGAGGAGAAACTCTTGGTCAATACATAGATTTGTGTTATTAGGTAATATTAATTTGAGGATGGTGTTTTTTGTGTATGGGGAGTGATATTTAGTGTAAATGGATTTAATGAGATGAATATAGAAATTTAAATAATTATTTTTAATGAGGAATGATATTTTTTGTTTCTTGGTGTTTAATTGCTCGATCTGATGGGTGTGTGCTTTATGTTCTATTTGAATTAATTTTGATGTTATCTTGAACAAGTGTCCTAGTTCTAAGTGTGGGGGAACTTATAAAGATGATATTTTAATTATTTTATATTTTTATATCATTTCATATATCCCCACTTATTTTTCTTTTATTCTTAGATTTCATTATTTTTAGTTTTTATATGTTTTGAGATAAATTGTGAAAATTTCTTAATTATTAAATTTTTGATGTTTTTTACTACTTTGGAATTTAAAAATTTATAGCTTCAAAAATGATTCAAATTATAAATTTTTTTATGTTCCATTTATAAATGGGATTCCTTTCTTTTAATCAGAGTAAGTTTTGAATCAACCTCTAGATGTCACAAATAAATTACTAAAGTTGGAAAACATTTTGGCTTATAGAATATAAATAACTTAAATAGTTGAATTATAACTTGAGATATCAAACTCCAAACTAGGTTATTCTATATGTGGAGTAAATGGTAATTGTTGGATATTATTTTAATTAAACATCACATTCACATCCATTCAATAATTTTGTAGATTAGTGTGTTGAAAAGGTAGGAATAAAGTAGTCTATTAAGTTAGAATAATTAGATAGAGTAAATTTCCAGTAAAATTTTTACTATGTTTTCAATGAATCTAAAATTTAATTGGTGAATATTTAAGATTATAGTGAATAAATTTCAATAATAATCTAATTTTAAATTATTCCTTCTCATATTCACAATATGATTCAAATTTCTACAGATAGAAAGTAGTAAATAATAATCCTCATCCTTTCCCTATAAATAAAATATTTCACTTCCATTTAATGACTTTGATATGTATTGAGGGTTTTATTCTTGGGAATTTACATGATTTAGAGATGATTCCATTTTGTATGATTTTAACATCTAATACATAACCTTTATTATCTAAAACCCCTCAAATATAAGGGTAATTGATGAGTGTTCTAGAAAAGGAGGAGAGCATTTTTTTGTAATGCATAATCCATTTGATTTAATTTCAGTGGCCTATTTATATTAAAATTTTCTTTTTTATAAAGGTGATAAATTCCATAAATGACATCATAATTATAATTTTTATGTTATTAATTATTTATATCTTTGTTTTAAGTTCTATAAACTCCCTCTATATAGTGAGACTTGTCTTGATTGATAAGACAATGTTAGTTGATGAGCGTCTAGCGATCACTAGAACCTGTCTAGAATTCATGAGTTAGTTTAATATTTATATGGATAATATATTACCAATTTATATATTCCAAGGTATTTTAGGAATAATTTATTTACTTTCTTTGATAAAGGACTAGTTTTTATTATTTATGTTAACAAAGGGTGACTTGAAACTCAATTGATGATTCATTCATTAATCATTCCATTAAAAGATATGTAAAAAGAATTTTAATCCTATTAAGGAATTTAAAAATGTAATCCAAACCTAAAATTTATAATTTATTTAAATATATATTTTTTAAACCTTTTCTAACTAATTAAATTTCATTTTTAAAAAACCAAAAAAATAAAAACCCTTCTTACATCTAAATAAAAGTGAAAATATGACTATTGTGCACTCCTCTCGGAATAAAACCTTGGTTAAACACTATATTTCCTTCAAACTTAGGTGATAATTATTTTTCCCACAACCCATAATTGGTAAATGTCAAAACATGGTGATGTTTCTAGGGAGTTTAAATACATGGCATCATTACTAAGGAGTTAGTTCTAATAATCAAGTTCTCACATTAAAAGTCTAGAACAAAAATCACCAATACTTACCCACACGATCCTAAAATTGAAATAAAATTGTTCAATAGACTTATAAACAATAATTTAAAATATAAATTTTAGGAAATTAATTTTTTGACTTAAGTGAGACCATAATAGTTCACTTTAAGAGTGCCATCATGGTTGGAAAGACCAACCAAACTGTTCAAGACCTTTGCGCATGAAAATTTCTTCATCAAAACTATCAACTTTCAATTCAAAAAATTGGAAAAATATTTTGATATGAAAAATATGATAATCAAATTTCTTAAAAAATTACATTGCATAGAAGGAGAATACTCAAACATGAGAAGTGATGGGATGTCACACCAGCAGCTAAAAATTAAAATCACCCTCAATAACTTCAAAAATTGACATATGCAGAATTTGAAAATATCAAATAAAAAATTCAATTCATCTAAATGTACTTTAGTGGATGTCATTTTTTTCCAACTAAAATAATGATATTTCTAGATTTATATTTATTTTTGAAATATGTTTCAAGATAATTTTCTATATAGGTATTGAGGAGGAGACTATAATTGATTAAATATTTTAATCATACAATTTAGTTTCAAAAAGAGTCAATCCCACCTTACCTACCTTAGAATTTTTAGCATCTAAAACCTACCAAATGAAAGACATTGAACAAAATTTATAATACCTTATGATTTACATAAGTCCTAAATGCATATTGGTTGGATAAATAAGAATTTATAAAGCCTATGGTGACTCTTTATTGGGTTTAGAAAAGAAAGAATTTGTTGAATATATATACATTTATGTGATGGGGGAAAATTATTGTGTGGTAAGTGTTTTGTGTTCATGGGACAATAAATGAAATATAAATTGATTAAATGAATTGAATATAGAACTTAAAATAATATTATTTAAGTGTGTATAATATAGTTTATTTCTTGGTGTTAAATTGGTTGAACTTATGGTTATGTGTTTTAAATTTTTATTCATTTTACTTTGGTACTTATAATTCAATAAATATATACCCACAAATTATTATTTTTATGTTAAATAACATCATTTTTGTTTTTTCTATATTCTGAGATAAAGTGTGAAAATTTATTAATTTTGGAATTTTATAGGTTTTTATTACTTTCATATTCAAGACATAACATTTTCAAAACTAATCTAAATTGTGAAATTATTTTTTTGGTTCCTATTAATAGTGGGATTCATTCCTTATAACTGAATAAAATTATGAATTGACCTCTATAAGTCCCAAATTAATAACTCAAATTTGAAACCATTTTGGTGGATATAATTTCCAAAGATTTAATAAATGAAGCATAACTAGACTTATAACCCTCTAAATGAGGTAATTCTAGAAAGATAAGAACTATACTTAGTGAAACATATTTGTATTAAATATCACAATAATATTCATTCATTAAGGGGGTATATTTCCATGTTAAAAAGGAAGAAATTGAATAGTTGGTTTGGAAATAAAATTTATCTATAGTAATTAAATAATAATTTTTTAAAAACATCTCCAATGACTCTAAAATTTTGTTACTGAGAAGATAAGTTAGATGAAATCAAATTGAAAGAAGAAAATCTATTGATATATTAAATTATACTGTTCTAAAAGTGATCCAAATTTAAATAATGAGAAACTAGAGGGAAATATACCTCATCCTTTCACAATAAATAAGAGTCACCACTTCTATTCCAGGTTATAGTGAAGTAAATAGAAGGATATGATGGATAATTCACATGATGGAGTAATGCTTCCATTTTCTTATCTCTTTTTAACATTTCCCTGTTGATAGTTTTTATCGGTGATACCTCTAATAGAGGGGTAATTTTTGGGTGATCAATAAAGGGATGAGAACCCTTTTGTAATGATTGATTATTTTTCATTAATTTAATCACACTTTTTCTATTAAATGATTTATGTTTATAGTTGTTTTATAATCTCTAAATTTTATTTCATTTGTATGTTTTTTTGTTATTAATTATTAACATCTTTGGTTTATGTTTTATTAACTCACTCCACCTAGTGCACCTTATCTCGATTGAGTAGATTGTTCAAGTTAGTGAGTTTTTAGTTATCATTGACATATCTTTTGATGTTTTGAGTTATTACTAGATTTATAAGGAGGTATAATTCTATATTGGGATATAAATTTTTAGTTTATTAAATTTTTATTGATATTCATTCATAGACAATGTTCTAACCATAACCACATACCATGATTTATCAATCTATTGTTAAACCATTTTATTACTAATTCACTTTAGTTTTTAAATAATCAACACCAAAAAACCATTTTCCCTATAATTTAAAGTGATACACTTAAATTTTGTGTACTTATCTCTTGATAAATCCTAGTTTAACTGCTATATTGAATTATATGATAATATAGAATTTCTTTTTGCACACCCCATGATAGGATAACTTCAAAATTTTGCATCGTTGTTGAGGAGTTCCCTAATATTGGCAATTCCAACAATCTTGTTCTTATATTGCATCACTAAAACCACAAAAACCAATATTTTACCAACAGATCCTGAAATCAAAGGATCTAATTGAATAGATTTATAAACCTTAATTTGAAGTCTGAATTTTAAAAAATTCATCTTGTAAACTTGAGTGAATCCTCATGTTTTCACTTCGATCTTTTCATCAAGGATGTAAATCCTAACCAAATCCTTACAAACATTTCTGCACTATAATACATTATTCAAATTAATCAACATGTTGTTCTGAAATAGAAAAATGATTTTGTTATTAAAATTACATAATCCAATTGATTCCTAAATTCCAATGATTCATAGGAGGACACACAATCAATAGAAGGATTTGGAATTTACATCAACTACATGAAATTAAAAGTACCCTCACTACCTTCAAAAACTAAGTAGTGAATAATTTGAAAATATCAATAAAAAATTAATGTCTATTGATGGAAGTTGAGTTGATGACCTTTTTATTTCTAAAATATTTATGGGGTGAGATGTATAATAAATTTATAAATATTTTCTGATTTTATTTTTTCCAATGGATATTGATGAGTAATCCATACATGAGTAAAAATTAGAATAATGCAATTTATAATAAAAAATTCAAACAAAACATATCCTGTCTTGTAATTTTTAACATATAAAACCTTCCCACAAAAATACATTGAAAAACCCTAATAAAAAAATCATGATTAACACATGTAATTGGCTCATATATAGAGTATATATAGGAATTTATCAAGCCTTTGGAGACTCTGTCATGAGTTTGGAGGAGAAAAGTTTTGTTGAATATATACATTTTTTGATGATAAAAAATTTATGTGAGGTAAGTGTTTTGTATGCATAAAAAAGAAATAAAATATAAACAGGTTTAATGAGATTAATATTTAACATCAAATAATATTTCTTGGTAAGTAATGATATTTTTTTTTCGGTGTTAAATTCTTGGATCTCATGGATATATGTTTAAGATTCTATTTGATTTGATTTGGATTAATAATTTTCTAGGATACCAAGTTCTAATTCTGAGAGAATTTATAGAGATAATATTTTCATTATTTATAATATGTATTTTAATTAATATATACCCATCAATTTTTCTTTTTTATGTGAAGATACCATATTTTGGATTTTTGTGATGATTTGAGTAAAAATGTAAAAATTGATTAATTATGGAATTTTAATGAATGTTTTATGGATTTGATATTTCTGATATAACATTTTCAAAACTGATCCAATTTTTGAAATTTTATTTTATTTTATTTTTTATTTATGGGATTCATTTCTTCCATCTAGAATAAGTACTGAATTAGTGTCGACAATTCCTATAAAAATTACTCAAATTAGAAAACATTTTGGTCGATGGAATTGAAATACCTTTAATAAATGAATCATAAATTTATATGTGCATCCTTAAATATGTTATTCTATATGAAGATAAAATAAGATTCATTATTATATCTATTTATTTAATATTATATCAAAATTTATTCATTTAGTGGTGTATTAGTGTGTTTAAAAGGCAATAGAAATGTCTATTCAACGAGAACATTTATCAGGAGTAATTTAGGGATAACGTTTTCACCACATATCTAATGACTCAAAAATATTTTGGGTAAATATTTTAGATTATTTTGAAAAACATTCAAATAGAAACTCCTCCATATTTTATCATTTTAGTCAGCCAAATTTTAATGATCTTTTGAAGGGAATAAAGGTGAGGGAAATATTCCTCACCCTTTCCCTATAAATAAGAGTCTCCCCTTCTATTTCAAGAGCTAGATAAGTAAAGAGAAAAGTATGCAAGATAATTACCATGTTTGAGTGATGATTCAAATTTTTCCTCTTTTTTACATCTCCTCTTCCCCTTTATTCTATATGACCCCTTGAATAAAGGGGTAATTGTTTAGTGATCAGGGAATATAAAAGAAACCTTTTTAATTATTGACACTTGTGATTATTTTAAACTCGATTTTTCTATTGAATTATTTATTTTTATTGTGGTGATCAATTCTTTCAATGGGATTGTATTTAGTATTTTAGTATTATTTATTATTTACAAATTTGGTTAAATCTCTATAAACTCCCTTAATGTAGTGAAGCATATATCGAGTGAGATGACTGTACTGGGTGGTGGGTGTATGGATATTGCTAGATAATATGTTGAATCCATGATTAATTTATGGATTTATAAGGAGATAGAATTATTGGTTAGTATTTTATTTGTTAGTTTAGCAATATTATACTGACATTCAAGAAAAAAGGTTTTTTTCCCATTATTTCATTCAACCAAGAGTTATTAGATACTTGATTGATTAGTATATCATTGTTTATTTTATCATAAGAGAGTTAAAATGACTTTTAAGACTATGTTGGAATTGAAAAATGTTATCCAATAATAAAAATATCACTTTCTTCATCAATATATTTTTTTACTATTTTATTACTACATAACATTAGTTTTCAAATAATTACATCTAAAATACTACCCCTTTCCCCTCTAATTTGAAGTGATGGAAATGATTTTTTTACTACTATTAGGAGAAATCCTAGGTTGACAACTATAATGAACTATAATTAAGGATAAATTTTATTTTTTTTCCATACCCAATGATAGGACAGTACCATAAATTTTCACCGTTTCTCGGGAGTGTCAAAACCTATCTCTTTTCTAGAGAGGTTTTTCTAACAATCTAAGTCTCACATTGCATTACTAGAACCAATAACACTAATCAATTACCACTAAATATTATAATTGATAATAACTTATTGAATGGAATTAGAAAAATTAATTTTCAATCATAATTTGAAGAAATTTATCTTACAGACTGAAGTGAGCCCCCAAGAGTACACTACAAGACATCCATCATGGATAGAAATCCCAACCAAAACCTTTAAGGACTTTATGAACCATAATTCATTAATAAAAACAATTAATATTATATTCTATAATTGTAAAATGATTTTGAGATGAAAATAAAAATAATACATTGCATATGAAATTTAATGGCTTGGTTGGAGAATACCCAAACAAGATAATATAAAAGAAGTTACCCAAACAATATGAAATTCAAAGCACCTTTATTTCCTTAAAAAATAAAGCTGTTTAAAATTTTAAAATTCCAACTATAATTTTAATTATAATGAAGGTGGTTGATTGGATATCCTTTTTTATATATAAATGTTCATGGTGTGGGATATCCACTGAATTTTAAAATATTTTCGGAGATAATTTTCTAATGAGAATAATTTTTAAGAGACCATATTTTAGTGAAAAATTAGAATCATGTAATTTTGTTTCAAAAAGAGCCAAACACTTCTTATTTTACCACATTGTTTTTAATAACTAAAACATAAAAAATAAAATCCAATGAACAAAATAGAGATACATCATGATTAAAATTAGTCATTGAATCATATTAGGTGGATATATAGGTACTTATCAATCCTATGGTGACTCTTGTATGGTTTTGGAGGAGAATAGATTTATTGAATACATATAAACATGTAGTGAGGGAAAATTTATGGGAGGAAAGTGTTTTGAATGAATGGGAGGAGAAATGAAGTGAAAATGGAATGAATTAATTTATTATAGAACTTAAAAAAATGTATTATGATGAGAAATTGTATATTTTGTTTCTTGGTGTTGAATTAACGGATCTCAAGGGTGTGTGTTTTAAATTTTCTTTGATTTAATTTTGCGTGCTTACTTGAGTATGGGAAAAACAATAAGTGTGTCAGAATTGATCAGGATGATATTTTAATTCCTTTTTATCTATATTACAAGGAGAATATCCCCATAAGTTTTTTTATTTTATGTGAAATTTTACCATTTTTTGTATTTTTGTTGTGTTTTGAGCTAAATTGTGAAAATTTCTTATTTCAAGAATTTTAGCAGTTTTTAATTATTTGATATTTCAGACATATATATTTCAAAAATTATCAAAATTTTTAAATTATTCCTTTATATTATTTGGATTATTGTGATTCATTTATTCTAACTAAACAAAGTTCTTAATCTTCCTCTAGAAGGCTAAAATAAATCACTAAAGTTGGAAAACAATTTGGAAATCAAAATTTAAATACAATTAATAAATGGAGAATAAAATAATATATAAACCTCAAAATGAGGTGATTACATATGGAGTGGAATTATGAATCAATTATACATATCTTTTTTAAATATCATATTCACATTTTTTCATTTATTTTCTTAATTATTATATTAAAAAAGAGGCAGCTGAATTTTCTACTATACCCAAATATTTATCTACAGTAATTTGGGAATAAAATTCTCACCACATGTCCAATGGATCTAAAATTTTATTTGGTGAATAGTTAAGATGAATTTTCAAATATTTAGAGAATAAAATATTTTGATATTTGGGATTCTTCTAGGCCAAAAGTGCTCAAAACATTGGTGAACCAAAACTAGAGGGAAATCAATCTCACAATTTATTGATAAAACAAAGTGTGAACTTCCAATTACAGAGTTATTGAAGTAAATAAGGGGATATAATATATAATTAACATGTTGGAGTTATGCCTAAATTTTATTATCTGTTTTTCTTTCTATTACTTTTCATTTTTTCTCTATGACCCCTCAAATGGATGGGTAATTTGTGAGTAATTTTGGAAGAGGGGAGGACCCTTTTTATAATACTTGAGTCTTGAGATTTAATTTAAGATCCTATTTTATATTGCATTATTTCTATATATATTGGTTCTAAATTTTCTTAAAGGTATTTTATTTAGGTTTTAGGTGTTATACATTATTTACCACATCAGTTAATGTTCTATAAACTCTCTCCACCCAGTATAACAAATCTCGATTGAGAAGACTGTGTTGGGTGGTGTGTTTCTAGCAATCAATGGAATGTTTATGGAATTCATGAAATTTTTTTCGACTTATATGGGTAAAAAATAATTTATTGTAATTTTAATAGGTATTTTAGGAATAGTTTACTAGCTTTCATGCCCAAAGTAGTGGTTTCCATTATTTCCTTCAACTAATGGTGATTCATAACTTGATCAAAACGTTTTTCATATATAATTATATCAAAATATAGGTATTTTTTTTAAGACTATGATGGAATTGTAAAAGATAATAAAACCCAAACCCTAGAACCTATGTAACACATTGAGATTTTATGAGATAGTTTTTTTTTCAAATAATGTAATTTCTTGGATAGCTTACATTAGTGAACCACAATATACTATTAATATTATTATTTATATATGGCCATTATAACTTGGTAATTGAATTGGAAGGTATGAATATGGATATTATAATTATGAATATTATATGGTTTACACATAAATATATTAAATTCATTTGTTATCAATTTATTAGGAATTAAAATAATTAGTCATTTGAAATAAATACAAGTGTTTTTATAAAAACTTGTTTTTATGTGCACGAATTGCTTTTATCTTAATAAATTAAATTATTCACTGTTGGTGATTTATACTAAATATATTTTATATTATATATTCAATAATTTTTTTACCAATCATCTAATATTATTTTTATAATCACGGGATAAGAATAAATTCACTTTTATATTTCAAAAATGTATTTTTCTAAAATGAAATTCGATCACATTTTTTGAACTTATTTAAAAACTAATTTTTTACCCTTTTTATAAATTTAGTTGAAAAAATAAATTTCAATTTTTTAATCTAAATTTAAAAATTATATTTTAATGAATTTTTGATGATTTTATGAAATGATTAATTTTTTATGAATAATAAAATAATAGTTTCTATTAAAAACTGCCTTTTTTGTTATTGAATTTACTAGCTCTATGTTTCCTTAATATGGTTTTAAAATTATTATTAATTAAATTATATATCTATAAATCTAATTTATTTCATTTTAAATAATTTCAATTTGATATTTTATTTTAAAAATATATATTCTTATAAACATTTTCTCTTTAGAAAACCTATTATCCCTTGTGTTTGCAGGTTTTTTTAAGTTAAAATTTTCTACATATGTTAATTTTTTTTGGAAAAATGAATTCTCTATTTTGAATCCAAATAATTTTTATTATATAAAAGGGTAAAATTATTTTTTGATAATACATAATATTAAAAATAGTAAAAAGTAATTACCGTGGTGAAGTTTAAAATGGGGTTTTGCGCGTCAAATACACAATTGTTAAAATTAAATTTCCACACAGATAGTATTTTCATTTAATAAAATTCATTTAAAATTTAGAATTTTTAGGTCCAAATTATCTATTAAGACTTGTTTTATTTTTATACTTAAAGTATAAATCACTTAGATAAATAAAAAACTATACATTGTGGTCAAAATTAAAATGGTAAAATTAAGTAAACTGAAAGGATAAAGAATAAATTTTTTAAAAAATGTGATTATTTTCTATTTTGGAGGGTTGTATTGAACATATCTTCCATAAAATTTTTTAATTATAAAATTTTGAGGCACTTGGGGTGTGCGTGACTTCCCATTATAGAATACGTTTGGGTATTTATGAAAATGTCACTCCTCCTCAATTATAAAAGGCCACCCCTTCCCCTAACTTATTCACACCTATTAATCCATATGGATCAACCAAATAATTCCAAAATACCTCTAAAACATCATTATATATGTTTTATATATTCTTTTCATCCCCAAAGTCCAACCTTAGTGTCATTAATAGGAGATCTAAAGGGGGTTGTTCTAAGAGAAAATAATTATCTTTTCTACCACCATTAATGTCTGAAAAATTATAATATAATGAAAAAATTATCTAACATATGATAAGATTTTATTATGTTTGTGTAATAACCAATGACCATATACTCTTCCATAAAATGGGGAATGGAATCATCTATCGAGTGGATGGAGGACTACCGCCACATGATCCGATGTAATTATTTTTCCATCACCACCCATCATGGAAGGATATAAGGATATATTTATCATATATATATATATATATGATATTTATGACATACTTATACATATGAAATTATAATATCATATAAAACTTCTTTATTTCCATTATGAGGTAATACAATTATGTCGCTCATGGGTACATCAAAATATCGCTATGTGAAGTAATATAATTCGTTATTCACTTATGATTTACATGGAATAGAACATGGATAAGTTTAATAAAAATATGTGATATATATATATATATATGAAATAAAAATTATTATGGAATGGAATTATATTATTTACCTTTCTTTGGTTTCATCCATCAGGAAAATGGAAGCAATATTCAAGCATATGTACAACTTACCATCTTCACGAACAATGTAATTAATTTTCTATATATAAATTTATTAGATTAATATAAATATATACAATTAATATTTTTAATAGTTAACATTATTTAGATTACTTAAACTTGATTAATTTAGAATAACCACAAATACCTACTAAAAACAAACATGAAATACAAAGCAGTTATTATCGAAAAAGTAATTTTAATAAGGGATTGTTAATAAATGGGTAATAAAAGTCTATAAGTAAATAATATATGATATTATACATATTATTATGTCTATATAATATATTTATAATTAAAATATATTTATTATATATGAGGTTTGAATGTATATTAAGGAATTTGAGACTTAAGGTAAGGGAATTTTATCTCAAACTTTCTTCTTTGGGACATTTATTATGTTATAAACCTATTTTCTTTTATGAGGTTGATATAATACCCCTTTGATCCCTAAAATTATTAACCCCTAAAACCAATGATAATTAACTTTACCACATGGATGAAGTGAATTAAACCCTAGGTTATCTTCGAAACATACAATCGCAACACCCTATTTTGATTGATGTTATAAGGATAGATTATGGTCAATGGTAAATTAGGGAACATATCCATTATGTAAAATGAGGATAAATTGTGTTTAGGGAAAATATTTGAACTCTACATATTTATCCCATGTGGCCTTGTATTACCGATTAAGATCACGCTCGCACAATTCACACAATACTCGAACTCACGTGTTTTTGTGTTAATTGTTCAATTTATTTCTTAGTTACTTCTAATTAAAAAACTCAATTAATGAATTAGATTAAGTTAATTACAGTAGCTCAATGATTCAAAATAAATAAATTATGAAGGTAGAATATAGATCAATCACTAAGAAAACTACTCTTCCATGGGTGGTATGGTCATCGTGGAGACGTTTTTCATGAGAAAAGGATTGAAAGGGTAGAACCCAATCTCATCTCCACTATTGATTCTAGAAAAATTAGGAAGATTAATATAAGAATAAATTTGAACAAAACTGAATAAAATATAATAAATAAAAGAAGAATAATGAAGTTTATTACACAAAAAAAGTATTACAACACGAAGAAGAAGAAGTAGGATAAGAAGAAGGCTTCGTCAAAGGGATCCTTGCTTCAAGAGATACCCTTATATAAATGGTTGGATAATTAGAGTGGATCCAGTTATCCTATTTCCTAAACATCGCAATTCACATCCCAACCATTCCAAATGTGAAAAATACATATTTATAGAGTGGAGGGGAGTCTAGGTTAATAGTGGTTTCAAGTGTGAATGATGAGATTCTGCCAAATATTTTAATTCCACTTTCATGACCTTATTGACCACAAAAACGCAAGAATTAGCTATAATTCTAGAAGGATAATATGTGAGAAAATGGGTTTTTCCATCCCCTCTCAAAATTTGGGCTCAATATATGCACCGATGTTGAATATATGACCCAAACACTAAAGTGATGCCCAATTTCACGTGTCCAGACCACCATTTCTTTAATGGCCCATTTACTCCATCCCAATACACTCTTAAGATCTAGTTTCCTGAATAAAAGTTGTAGAAAATTAAGTGAGGAAAAATATTAAAAAATTGTAAGTTCAAATAAGTCATATTAAAATATTTATGTTCTAAATGCTACAGTTAATTGAAAAAGGGTAAAACTAGAATTTTCACCATATTTTCAAATGAATGATCTAATCCCAAATATATTATAAATAAACATATTTAACATAATGTGAAGGAATTATATCATTTATTATCAATAAAATATTCAATAAAAATGTGTTTTATCAACTCCCCCACACTTACCCTTTTTCATTCCTGGGAAAAACCTCATATCATGTATTCGAAAAACAATTGTGACAAGATATGCATATTTATATTTCTTAATCCATAGTGAAAATATAGGCAAAGTAAGAATCATATCAAGAGTAAATATCAATAAATTTTAAATTCATTATCCTATAAATTGTGTCAAAAAAATCCAGTGAGAATCAAAACACTAATCATAGAGAAACAAGTTATTGGTCTACCATGCCACTAATTCTCCACGCGTGTGTGTACCAACCATTCCAAGATTTTCTCTCCACCCTTTATCTAGTATATTCAGGTAAATAAAACTTTTGTTCTTACCTGATTCTATTCCACCAAACCTATTCAATATCCTTTACAATCAAATTCCAAAACCCACTCATTTAAGCATTCCTAGAAGTAAAACCATGAGCTCCCAACCTAAATATCCATACATGTTGTACATTTATTCACTACTCTCTTTATTGATTGATTGTTTTTTAATTTTTGGATTTTTTTGAATTTTTTTAGAGGGTATACAATAGTTAGATATTAGGTGCACACACAAAGGTCAATTAGGTGCTGTGATGGAAATGATCAGAAGAGAAATAGACGTATGTAAATACCATGTTATAAGATGAAAAGAATTACTTACCCTGAATATACATTAAATTGGGTAAGAGAAACTCACAAGTCATGATTGTATGAAAAATTGTGTGGAGAAATCAATGAAACAATTTACCATGAACCAATATCATAGATAATGATGTCAAAATATAAAAGGTTTTATAATGACACAACCATTCATATCATCGATGACTTTAATTTTTATAAAAGTAAACCTTGGATGATAAAATCATACCCAGGATTATATTTCTACCAATTAATTTTGAGAACATGCATTTTCCATATGTTTCACATGATAATGTTACATGATATATTTTCTTCTTTTTTATTTTTTTTACTATTTTTTATTGTTTTTGTTTTTTTTAAATTTTAACCAAACACTTAATAGAAAATACACACAAAACAAACAAATGAAAATCCAAAATATCCTCCCCAAAATATTATCCCCTACCCTACACTTAAAATATTGAATTTTCCTCAATGTGAACCTATGAGATGATATGTGCATGTATAATTTTAAATAGGACAAAGAATATAAAAGTGAAAGGGTTAGGAACAACCCGATATGATCAAGTAATGATGGGGTTATGTAGTGTGATGAAATCCACTACATCAGTTGGAAGCCCCTCGATATATTTCTTCAAACATTGCCTATTGACTATAAAGCTCCTTTTAGTGGCCTCTTGTGTGATCTCCACTACAGCATAAGAAAAAATATTAGATACAATATAAGGACCCAACCATCTAGAACACAACTTATCAAGAACCAGCTTCAGTCGTGAACTGTAGAGGACTTTCTCACCATCATTAAATTCCCTTTTTCTAGATCATTTTGTCATGAGATACTTTGGATCTTTCATTATAAAGCATTGAGTTCTCATATGAAGATAATAGAATCTCCTCAAGCTCTTGAGTTTGTAGATTCCATTGAATTCTCGCTTAGTCCAAATCCATGTTGCTTTTCTTTATAGCCCAATAAGCGCAATGATCAACCTCCGCAGGTAGTTGAAATGATTTCCCAACTTTTTTTGAAATGGGGACATACCAATGGGTGTCTTATATTCTTCACTATAAGCCCATAGTGTATCATCCAAGTGCTTTCTCCTATCCTTTCTATTTGGCTTCACAGTTTTCTCCAAAATTTGTTTCAACTCATGATTTGAAACCTCAGCCTAACCATTTTTTTGGGGGTGGTATGGTGTTGATGTTTTGTGTGTCACCCCATACTTCCGAAGGAGGGAATCCAAATTTAGATTGCAGAAGTGTGTCCCTTGGTCACTGATGATGGCCTTTGGTACTTCAAACCTACAAAAAATCTGCGACTTGACAAAGTCTACTACAACATGAGAATCATCAGTCTTGGTGGCATTAGCCTCCACCCATTTACTCACATAATAAACAGAAAAAAATATATAAAAAAACCCAAATGAACTAGGAAAAGGACCCATAAAATTTATTCCCCATACATAAAAAATCTCATAGAATAGTATGGATTGTTAGGGAATCTCATGTCTCCTAGAAATGTTTCTAGTGTTTTAGAAACAAGAGTATGACTTAAAAAACACATGGGAATCATGTAATATGCTAGTAAAATATAATCTATAATCTAAGACTTTCCTAGCTGCCTATTGGGGTCCAAAGTGTCCACCACAAGAAAGTTTATGACATAATTTAAGAACAGACTCAAACTCATGATCATAAATAAACCTCCTAATAACTTGATCACTACACATGTGCAATAGGTAGGGGTCATCCCACACATAACACCTAGACTCACTCTTTAATTTTTGGACTTGATTTTTCTTAAGATTTATAGTGATTCCAGAGGAAAAAAGGTAGTTAACTAAATCAACATACCAGAGATGCATACCTGAGATGGAATAAAGATGCCTATCGGGGAAAGTGTCCCAAAGTGGTACCTGGTCCAAGTTTTCATCCTCTAGTGTGTGAGTAAACCTACTCATGTGGTAAAACACCAGGTTCTCTGACCCCTTATTGTCCTATATCTCAATATCAAATTCTTGATGAAGGAGCATCCATCAGATTAGCCTGGGCTTTGCATCTGGCTTCTTCAAGAGGTACCTCAGAGCTGCATAGTCAGAAAAAAAACTACTTTAGACCCAATAAATATGAACGAAATTTATCTAAATAAAATATGATGGAAAGAAACTCCTTTTATGTGGTTATATAGTTTGATTGGGTTGAATCTAGTGTCCTCTATGAATAATCAATCACATGTGAATGTCCCTCCACCCTCTAAGATAAGACAGCCCCAACTGCAAAGTCGGAGGTATCACACATCAGCTCAAAATGAATCTCCCACCATGGGGGATGTATGATTGGTGGAGTGGTAAAAAACTTATTTATCTCATAAATAGAAGTCCTAAAAGAATCATCAAACACAAAATCAGAATCCTTTTGAAGTAATCATGACATAGGAAGTGCAATCTTACTAAAATCCTTAATGAAGCACATATAAAATTTTGCATACCCTAGGAAAGATCTACCATCACTATAAGGACCCAACCTTAAAACATTACATAATATTGAATTAAATGAATAATTCACATTGAGGATCTTTTCTAGTTTAGGGTTTTATAGAATCAGGACATAACTATTACATCTCAAAGATTACAAGGTAGACACATCTTCCCAGTCTCCATTTTTTTCTCAAAATATAAACTCTTGAACAAAAGATTCATGTCTAGTTCCATGTTTTAGACATCATGACATTTCCTTGATCCCATCCTTGACCATATTCCACTTTAAGTCCTGTGGATAAACATTTCAAAAACTTGGGATGAGCACAAAAGGCTCAGTAAGGGATATAAAAATACGGGAAGGAAACATTAGTCCACGTATACATAAGAATCAATGAAAATACACTTTACTCATAAAACATAAGAAATTTAACATACATCATGAAATCATAAGATTTATGAATAAATCATTGAAATCATAATACATGAAGGTAACTTGAGGCATACATAACATACATACATTGTAGCTATCACAACTACATAGGGAGTCACATTGGGAATACCCATCATAGTATATTCCCTAAATCTCTTAGTATAAACATTAAAATTTACCTCCGTCATGTTACCCAATGCATTGGAGAGCTATCTAGGGCTCACCCGCCCTTAGTCTATCACGGAACCACCCGATTTCATAAACAATGCCCAATAACCATAACATGATCATATCTCATAAAGCATGCCTAAAGGAAACATAACATTTCCACATTTCAATCACAAGATATCAATAAAACACATTGATATAATCCAAACATTATCAAAATCCATTTTCAATACAAAAATACATAAAAGAGTATATGGTATTTATTTTTCAATTAAAAAGTTATGGCTTGTAGAGGGAGCCAAAACTCAAATAATGGTCATGGTGGTGGAGTATTCGTTTTCGCCAGATACTTAAGATAAAAACATCCCCTTTTGTCATTTAGTAAAACGCTTCGTATAAAAAGATTCCTTTTGAATAAAATTAAAAGTCAAAGGGGTTTATACACCGTATAAAGAATGTTTTGTATAAAACAAAATATTCCTCAATTAAAGGAGATTGAGACGAAGTTCCGTACAAAGATGGTATCCTTAGATTAAGGATAAATCAATTACATAATTATGTGTGAAAAATATAAATACACCCAATATAAGTGAATATTAAGTGTAAAACAATCAGTGTAATTCACACATATTCATAGAATGACATATTCAATAACTACAAGTTTAACCCAAAGAAATCGAAATTGGGTTAAGAAGTTCCCTTGACCTCCTAACGACGTCACTTTAAAATTAAAAGAAAATGAGTTGATGAGACAAAAAGGGTATCTCATCACTTGGAAATAAATTTTAAATCAATAAGGATATATAAGAACATATCCCAATATAATAAGATGTAAATTAAAAGACCTAACAAAATAATTCTTTTAAAAAGAGGAGGGTGAAAGGTTCCCTTACCGACTTGGGTAACTTTCGAAACGTACACCCCATTAAAGAAGGACTATACAACATTGATGTAAATACTCATAAACTAAATTATATTACACAAAGAGTAGAATAATGGGAAGTACATACACAACTCAAAGTAAATAGTGGAAAATGTAGCACAAATCCCACTAGAATAAAATTGAGATGAATAATCCCTTACGAAAACTCGACAGCCTAACGGTGCCACATAAAACATCCAAAAATGGATCAACGAGATCAAATAGGGTCTCTCATAATATTAAAATAAAATTTAAAGTAAGATAAATATAATATAACATCCCCCAACATAATAAATAAGAGCTTAAAATAAATGACATAAAATAGAGTTCTTAAAAAGAAAGAGAGATGTAGGATCCCTTACCTTGTGTCCGACTTGACTCGATCGTTCTTTAATCTCCAGAATAATAAACTTGAGTTAATTTATAATTTCTTAAGAACATTTTTCAAGTTCATTATTCCTTTTATATCACTTATTACCATGTTATGAACACTTTGTAATTATTTAAGTTAATAACGGTTGTTTTGTCGATCATTGGTACTTGAGTCAAAAATAAACTCCTTATAATTACAAGTTGTTCATGTGGTAAAATATACATTATATCCAGAATTATATTCATGATGTAGATATAATATATATTATATATATCCAGTATATACATGAATTTATAATATTACATAACATTTAGAGGTAAGAAATTAAATGCAACGTTCATGGAGACGGTATGCCGTACGTACGCATGAACGCTACTTTCATTTCTATTTCGTATTTAATGGAATGAAATTTTAATGATATAAAAGTATATTATAACTCAATTATAATATAACATGTAATATTATTAAATCCATCCTTTACACATCCCACATATGGCATTAACGAATCAAATCACTTTGAGGGGGCGGTAGTCCGCACTTCCTAAAATGAAGATATCACGTTTACCCATAATGGAAACCATAAAGGTATGCCATAAATGAAAAATACATAAGCTTAAGGAAAACATAAACATATTATATATCATATATAAATATAGTGAAATCTTAATGGACACCTTTTAAGGTGTTAAATGAATATTGAACAATCATCGTTTCGTGAGGCAGAAATTCACCATTCACGGAAACAGTACGTTCTTTAACCATTAGACATAGGTGTGTGTAAGTGTAGCTCAAATAATTCTTATAAAAACATCTTAGTATATTTAATATATTGGTGTTGTTACAAAATAAAGGAATAAAAAGTGTTTAGGGGGTTGGAGAAGCAAAATAAAACAAAAGAACATAAGAGAGGACATTACCTTTAAATCAGGTAACTCTTTTTGATTTGAGCCCAAAGGCTTCCTTAGAAAGGATTATGCCCAAAGTGAGGCTTCTAGGATGAATAGATGAATATTGGGAGATTATTTTATTAGAGTCTGGATGATCAAAAAGGCTTTAGAAGTGTGAGATATGGGTAGGAAGTGGGGTCTTTTTATAAGGGAGAGGAGGGGATCTTTTGGAAATCTTGAAATTATTATTTTATTATAAAATGAAATTAGGTTTCAAAAGCTCAAAAATTAATTAAATTCAAAGATAAGGTGGTCCATGTTCGAAATAAAATCATCCAATAAGAATTGGACAAGTTTTGGATATTATTTTAAACATTATCTTCTTATTTATTTAAATAATTCATTATTGACGTAAACACTGCATCATAATTGTGTCATAAATAATTTTATTTTTTTGATTTCTACAAAAAATATAAAAAAATTAACATGTTGTAGGAAATCATTTTATATTTCTAATGAGTATTTATAGTAAAAAATATAACATATATAACCCCATGTAAAAGTATTTTTAGTAAAATAATACATGTTTGTGATATTTTTATTTTTACTTTAAATAAAAGCTATTAATGTCATTATCAGCCCAAGTGGCTCCATGGGGTCCCACAAATTGACCCATAGTTTGTATTGGTCGGCCATGACTCAACCAATAAGTTTAGGACCTGTGTCAAGATATTTTTATATTTTTATAATATCATTTTTATCTTAAATTACACTAATTACCTCTAATCGCGGTTAACAAAACTCAAAAGTTACTATTCACCAAAAAAATATTTTAATCCCACTGAACCACATTTTACTTAATAATGACAACCATTTATGTCAGATTTTTTAAATTCAAAACATATAAGCGGTAAAATTTCATTTAAACGGAAAACCAGTTTGTTTAACTACCACTTAGTGGTTTCACTATTCATCAAAAATTGAAGTTCTTCAGAAAAATACCAAAAATTCACCCTAAGATATATTTGATATTCTGAATTCAAAAATGATTTCTATTTTACAAAATTAAAAAAATATAAGTTTCATTAATTAATTTTATGATTAATTCCCGTTGTCAAAACAAATAGCGTGTTTTTAAGAAACAATATCTATAAAAATACTAACACTTGTTTATGTCCAATTTTAAAGTGAAATTAATTACAATGACCAAAATTTGATTAAATGGTAAAAATATATTCTAATTAAACTTTAAAACAAATTTAATAGATAATATATCCATATAAATAAATTATATTAATGGGAGGTTTTGAATTAAAATACAACATTTTTCACTATTCAATGAAAAAATGAACTTTATCAGAAAAATACCAAAAATTTACACAAAGTAAATTTTTATGTCTTGATTCTAAAGAATAATTTTATTTTTTCAAATATAGAATATAAAATTTATGAAATGTAGATTTAAAAAGGGTTCTCCATCAAAAGGCGGTTAATCGACCTTTTAAAGAATATTAGAACATTTATGCTTAAAATTGGATTCATTTGCATTTTAATCATTTAACATTAATTGGATAAACATAAAAATATTTAACAAACATATGTAATAATTTTTTTAGTTATTTATATTCATTCCCGCCATTACAACGACTATGTGTTAACTACCATTTGAAATAATATTATTTTATTATTAGAGTGCAACGTAAGATTTCCAAGAAACTCATTGTTGCATATTGGGTACGCCATCGAATATAGCATCCCCATTAAAGTAATATTAATATTTTATACAAAAATATTAATAAATATGAAAATGTCATATTCTTTATTTACCTGGGATGTTACATCCTTCCCCCCTTTTTGGAATTGCGTCCTCGCAATTTTTTTTTTAAAAAAAGGGCTCAGAAACTTCATTGAAATCCCCACATCGGGAAAGAAGTAAATTAAACTATCAATTTAAAAGAAGGAAAGAAAAGTAAAAGGGTCACCCGAGATAACAGATACTAGGATTCCATGAAAACATGGATATGGAGGAGAAAACAAACCATCATGTTCTGATGAAGAGTGATAGAAAACATGTCTAGGAGAAAGTTAACCACCAGAAAATCACAAACTTGTGATGGGTTAAACGGTATTTGATTCCCCCATAGGAAAAGTTAACAGAAAACATTTTTGTTTAAAGTCACTTTTCATTGAGGAATTTATTTATGGGCTTAACTAAAACATAAGAAAAAAAATACTTACTTGTCATGTTGACTTTCAACTTTTTCTAGATTTCTTACAGAAACTCATATTTTCTCCAAAAGATGAGTATTTATGATAACTTGTTCACATTAAGAGTGCTATAATAAACTTCTTGAGAATCACCTAATCTAGAAAAGAGAAATATACATTTCCCATGTCTTTAGACCTTAACCAAAACCAAAACCAAAATTTTAGTACAAGATTAGATAATCCCCAAAATGGATAATTGTTTTTACAAAAAGAAAAACTACTCCTAATCTCCAAAATTTGTCAAACAATACCCAAAGTTCAACAAAGACCATTCAATAAACATCTATCCATAGAATTATTCAAAGTAAAAAAAAATAAGATTGAAACCCAAATCTTTGAAGGATTTAATCACATAGTCTTCTGAGGTAAATCTTAACATTTATCTCTAAATAACATCAGCTTCTCTTAAAGTCTCGTATTGAAAAGAAATTAACCTAATCATATATCCTTCATGATAGGTAAATCATTGCCATAGATAAACCAAAATAAAATTAATATTGATTAATAAAATCATCTAACTAAAAAGAATTAGTCAAACCAACCAGGGACTTCACGTATTCATGTGGTAGGTGATAAAGACCAGTCACACTTTGGTTGTGGGTTCGATTCTCACAGCTTTGTCCGATGCGACGGGTTGTCACACGTTCTGCATGTTGTCCTTTTTCCAAAACTACATAATTCTTATAAAATTCCCCAAAAAGCGATAAAATATTCAAAAATAACCATAACATAATTTAACCTCAAGTTTATCTTATGTCGTTCATATTTCATCATAACATATAGTAACCCATAATTACCTCAAAAGTAAGGACCATATAAACCATAATGGTTACCTTTATAATTATTACCTGAACTTCCACATCGAGTTGTTTATCTTGTACATGGTGCATTAGAGAACTCACCAAGGTTCAAGTGGTTGATCATGACTCCTGATAGTTGGTTTAGAATAACCACGAGATTTCTCATTGAATCCCCCATTTCATCCAGTCTCTTAATCAGAGAACCACCACAGTTTCCTTCAAACCCATTGTCACTTTGGTGCCTGATAGATCCATCCATTTACTAAAACCAAAAAGGTCAATGTGAGTATATCAACAAAATCATCATGTACTAAAGAGGAAGATAAACACTAAGATATAATTATCCAAGTTATCTCAAACTCATTCCAAATTTCATAAATAACAATGACTCTATCTAATATAATAACCATTGTGGTTATACACAACTTGTCACTTATGCTTAAACAACAATCTAACCTCAAAATTTATCTAAACCGAACTTTGATACCAACTATAAAGAACCAACCTTAAAACATTACATAATATTGAATTAAATGAATAATTCACATTGAGGATCTTTTCTAGTTTAGAGTTTTAGAGAATCAGGACATAACTATTACATCTCAAAGATTACAAGGTAGACACATCTACCCAGTCTCCATTTTTTTCTCAAAATATAAACTCTTGAACAAAATATTCATGTCTATTTCCATGTTTTAGACATCATGACATTTCCTTGATCCCATACTTGACCATATTTCACTTTAAGTCCTGTGGAGAAACATTTCAAAAACTTGGGATGAGCACAAAAATCCCAGTAAGGGATATAAAAATACGGGAAGGAAACATTTGTCCATGTATACATAAAAATCAATGAAAACCCAATTTACTCATAAAACATAAGAAATTTAACATACCTCATGAAATCATAAGATTTATGAATAAATCAAAGAAATCATAATACATGAAGGTAACTTGAGGCATACATAACATACATACATTGTAGCTATCACAGCTACATAGGGAGTCACATTTGGAATACCCATCATAGTATATTCCTTAAATATCTTCAGAGAAACATTAAAGTTTACCTCCTTCATGTTACCCAATGCATTGGAGAGCTATCTTGGGATCACCCGCCCTTATTCTATCACGGAACCACCCTATTTCATAACCAATGCCCAAGAACCATAACGTAATAATATCCCATAAAACATGCTTAAAGGAAACATAAAATTTCCACATTTCAATCACAAGATATCAATACAAAACATTGATATAATCCAAACATTATCAAAATCCATTTTCAATACCAAAATAATATGGTATTTATTTTTCATTTAAAAAGTTATGGCTTGTAGAGGAAGCAGAAACTCAAATAATGGTCACGGCAGCGGAGAAGTCGTTGTCGCCGCATACGTAAGATAAAAACATTAACTTTTGTTGTTTAGTAAAAAACTTCATATAAAAAGATTCCTTTTGAATAAAAGTAAAAGTCAAAGGGGTTTATACACCATATAAAAGAAAGTTGTGTATAAAACAAAATATTCCTCAATGAAAGGATATTGAGACGAAGTTCCGTACAAAGATGATATCCTTAGATTAAGGATAAATCAATTACATAATTATGTGTGAAAAATATAAATACAACCAATATAAGTAGATATTAATTGTAAAACACTCATATTCATTCAAAAATATTCATATAATGACATATTCAATAACTACAAGTTGAACCCAAAGAAATCTAAATTGGGTTAAGAAGTTCCCTTGACAGCCTAACGACGTCACTTTAAAATTCAAAGAAAATGAGTTGATGAGACAAAAAGGGTATCTCATCACTTGGAAATAAATTTTACGTCAATAAGGATATAGAAAAACATATCCCAACATAATAAGATGTAAATTAAAATACCTAACAAAAGAAGTCTTTTAAAAATAAGAGGGTGAAAGGTTCCCTTACCGACTTGGGTAACTTTCGAAACGTACACCCCATGAAAGAAGGACTATACAACATTGATGTAAATACTCATAAATGAAAGTATATTACACAAATAGTAGAATAATGGGAAGTACATACACCACTCAAAGTAAATAGTGGAAAATGTAGCATAAATCTCAGTAGAATAAAAGTGAGATGAATAATCCCTTACGAAAACTCGACAGCCTAACAACGCCACATAAAAATTCCAAAAAATGGATTGAAAAGATCAAATAGGGTATCTCATCATATGAAAATAAAATTTAAAGTAAGAGTAATATAAAATAACTTCCCCCAACATAATAAAGAGGAGCTTAAAAGAAATGACATAAAAGAGAGTTCTTAAAAAGAAAGAGGGAGGTAGGATCCCTTACCGCGTGTCCGAATTGACTCGATCGTTCTTTAATATCCTGAATTATAAACATGAGTTAATTTATACTTTATTAATAAACTTTTTCAAGTTCATTATTCATTTTATATCACTTATTACCATGTTATGAACAATTTTTAATTATTTAATTTAATAAGGGTCGTTTTGTCGATCATTGGTACTTGAGTCAAAAATAAACTCCTTATAATTACAAGCTGTTCATGTGGTAAAATATCCATTATATCCAAAATTATATTCATGATGTAGATATCATATATATTATATATATCCAGTATATACATGCATTTATAATATTACATAACATTTATAGGTAAGAAATGAAATGCACCGTTCATGGAGACGGTAAGCCGTATGTACGCATGAATGCTACTTTCATTTCTATTTCGTATTTAATGGAATGAAATAATAATGATATAAAGGTATATTATAAATCCGTTATAATATCATATGTAATATTATTAAATCCATCCTTTACATGTCCCACATATTCCATTAACGAATCAAATCACTTCGAGGGGCGGTAGTCCGCACTTTCTAAAATGAAGATATCGTGTTTACCCATAATGGAAACCATAAAGGTATGCCATAAATGAAAAATACAGAATCTTAAGGAAAAAAATAAACATATTATATATCATATATAAATATAGTGACATCTTAATGGACACCTTTGAAGGTGTTAAAAGAATATTGAACAATCATCATTTCATGAGGCAGAAATTCACCATCCACAGAAACAGTATGTTATTTAACCATTAGACGTAGGTGTGTGTAAGTGTAGCTAGAATACTTCTTATAAAAACATCATAGTATATTTAATATACTGGTTTTGTTACAAAAGAAGGGAATGAAAAGAGTTTATGTGGTTGGAGAAGCAAAATAAAACAAAAGAACATAAGAGAGGACATTACCTTTAAATCGGGTAACTCTTTTTGATTTGAGCCCAAAGGATTCCTTGGAACGGATTATGCCAAAAGTGTGTCTTCTAGGATGAAGAGAGGGATATTGGGAGCTTATTTGAGTATATTTTGGACGAGCCAAAGGGTTTTAGAAGTGTGAGATATGGGTAGGAAGTGGGGTCTTTTTATAAGGGAGAGGAGGGGCTCTTTTGGAAATCTTGAAATTATTATTTTATTATAAAATGAAATTCGGTTTCTAAAGCTCCAAAATTCATTAAAGTCAAATATATGGTGGTCCATGTTCGAAATAAAATCATCCAATAAGAATTGGACAAGTTTTGGATATTATTTTAAACATTATCTTCTTATTTATTTAAATAATTCATTAATGACGTAAACACTGCATCATCATTGTGTCATAAATAATTTTATTTTTTTGATGTCTAAAAAAAATATAAAAAAATTACCATGTTGTAGGAAATATAATTATCTTTATAATGAGTATTTATAGTAAAAAATATAACATATATAACCACATGTAAAAATTGTTTTAATAAAATAATACATGTTTGTGATATTTTTATTTTTACTTTAAATAAATGGTATTAATGTCATTATCACCCCAAGTGGCTCCATGGGGTCCCAAAAATTGACCCATGGTTTTTATTGGTCATCCATGACTCAACCAATATGGTTAGGACATGTGTCGAGATATTTTTGTATTTTTATAATATCATTTTTATCTTAAATTACACTAATTACCTCTAATCGCGTTTAACAAAACTCAAAAGTTACTATTCCTCAAAAAATATTTTAATCCCATTGAACCGCACTTTACTTACTAATGACAACCATGTATGTCGGATTTTTTAAATTCAAAACACAGAAGTGGTAAACTTTCATTTAAACGAAAAATCAGTTTGTTTAACTACCACTTAGTGGTTTCACTATTCATCAAAAATTGAAGTTCTTGAGAAAAATACCAAAAATTCACCCTAAGCTATATTTGATTTTCCAAATTCAAAAAGGATGTATATTTTACAAAATTCAAAACATATAAGTTGAATTAATTAATTTTATAATTAATTCGCGTTGTCAAAACAAATAGCATGTTTTTAAGAAAGAATATCTATCAAAAGACTGACACTTGTTTATGTCCAATTTCAAAGTGAAATTAATTACAATGACCACCATTAGATTAAATTTTAAAAATATATTCTAATTAAACTTTAAAAATAATTAAATAGATAATCTAACCATATAAATAAATTATATTAAGAGGAGGTTTTGAATTAAAATACAATATTTTTCACTATTCAATAAAAAAATGAACTTTATTGGAAAAATACCAAAAATTTATACAAAGTAAATTTTGATGTCCTGATTCTAAAGAAGGATTTTATTTTCTCAAATATAGAATATAAAATTGAAAAAATGTAGATTCAAAAAGGGTTCTCCATTAAAAGGTGGTTAATCGACCTTTTAAAGTATATTAGAACATTTATGCTTAAAATTGGATTCATTCGCATTTTAATCCTCTAACATTTATTGGATAAACATAAAAATATTTAACAAATATATGTAATCATTTTTTAGTTAATTCTGTTCATTCCTGCCATTACAACGACTACGTGTTAACTACCATTTGAAATAATATTATTTTATTATTAGAGTGCAACGTAAGATTTCCAAGAAACTCATTATTGTGTATTGGGTACGCCATCGAACATAGAATCCCCATTAAAGTAATATTAATATTTTATACACAAATATTAATAAGTATGAAAATGTCATATTCTTTATTTACCTGGGATGTTACAATCACGGACACATGAAAAATAGGGTAGGGATGAAATAATATCTACCTTAGACCTATCAACCTGTATCCTATGTTTTGACACTACATTCCCTAAGAAAATTCCTTTATCTGCCATAAAATGACACTTTTCAAAGTTCAAGACCATATACTTCTCAATATAATAATTCAAAACCTTTCCCAAACTAGATATACAATCATCAAATGAAGACCCATACACTGTAAAATCATCCATAAATACCTCCATGAAGGTCTCAATAAAATCAGGAAAAATACTCACCATGCATCTCTGGAAGGTACCTGGGGTATTCAGAAGTCCAAATGGCATCCTTCGGTAGGAAAACATACCGAATCAATAAGTGAATGTTGCCTTCTTTTGATCCTCTAGAGAAATAGGAACCTGAAAATATTCAGAAAATGGATCTAAAAAATAATAGCGTGTTTTCCTAGCTAGTCGCACAAGAATCTGATCAATAAATGTAAGGGGGGAATGTTTCTTGAGAATATATTTATTTGGCTTCCTATAATCAATACACACATGCCATCTGTTTTCTACCCTCATTGGAATTAAATCATCTCTCTCATTTTTAAAAAAAGTAACCCCACTTCTCTTAGGCACAACCTGAATAAGACTCACCCACTGGGAATATAAAATGTGATAGATTATACCTACCTCAAGAAATTTTTCAACCTATTTTTAACAACTTCTAAAAGGGTTAGATTGAGTATCCTTTGTGGATGCATAATCAATTTAGCCCCATCCTTTAAAAGAATCCTATGCATGAAAATGGAGGGGCTAATACCTGATATGTCAGCCAAAGTCCACCCAATTGCCCTGATTTTCTCCCTCAAATGATTCAAAAGTTTTCTTCAAGTTCAAAATGAAGATTATTAGCAATTATAATAGGTAATCTCTTGCCACTTAACAAGTATGAGTATTTGAGATTAGGTTACAATGTCTTGAGTTCCAATGAAGGGAGGTGATGTATATATTAAGATAGTGAAGGAATTGAAATATGTACATAAAGAGCATCAGTATCAGAATGGACATAATCAAAATCAGAGAATAGTTCATAAAATCCATCTGCATACTCAACAACCATATCATAATCAAAGTTCACATGATCAAAATTAGAATATGAATATATTTCAAAATCAAATATAAGAGAGTTTTTTTTCATTATAAATGGGTGTGTAATTACTCTTATATATCAAAATAAAACCAATACTCATAATCTTTCTAAGCATAGGACTATCGAATTCCATGGGGTTTTTATTTGATGGTTCAAAATGGGAGATAAAAAATGAAGAGTGGTCCTCTAAGGGGTACTTCATGGATTCCATAATATTAAATATCACAACTTCATCCCCAAGATCCATGAAAAGTGTACCCTAATGGATATTTATGATAGTTTTTGCAGTTTTGAGTAAGGGTTTACCTAAGATAATGGGATCATGTGAACATACCTAATCGTCCCCCATTTTAAGCATGTAGAAATCTGATAGAAAATCATGTCTCTTACTCAGACAAGTACATCCTTAGGGACTACCTCTAGATATACCATATCTCTATTCGCTAACTGCACCACTAATCTCTTCAACTTCAACTAGAGAAATTTTAAATAAGAGAAAATAGAGTGAGACATTACATTTATAGAAGCAACAAAATCACATAAATCATCTGAAAAGTGTAACTCCCCTATGGTGCATGGGATGGTGAATGTCTCAGGATCCTTGCACTTTGTTGTCATAACTAGATTTGGTGTAATGAGTGTTGACAAATTCCTTCCAAGATTCATCCTCTCATTTCCCTTGAGACCTCTTCTATTGGTACAAATTTCTTTTAAGAATTTGGAATACATTGGTATTTTCTTGATGGATTCAAGTAAAGGGATGTTGATCTCCACATGCTTGAATGTATCCAAAAATTCTTTTTTGCATCACCTCTTCAGCCATATTTTTTTGAGAACAACTCTATTTAGAAAAGGAAGTGGTTTAGGAGGAATATCATCAATATTTTTCTTACCATTATCTTTCTCCTTGGGTTGCTCATCAGTTGGTTTTGAATTGGACTTCTCCATATTTGAGATGAATCCAGGTGGAACGATAGGTGAAGATTTATCAGTTGTTTGCTTTCCACTTATTAATGTGATGGCACTGACATTCCACTTGGGATTTGGAGTAGGTTGGGAAGGAAGATTTCAGGAGTTCTTACTTACCAGTTCATGGAGGGCGGTGGCAATCTGGCTCATTTGAGTCTTCCATTCCCTCAGCAACGAACCTTAACTCTTTAGATCATTATGTTTATTAAGAACAATTTTATTCAAAATATCATCAGTGTTAGAATATACCTTGGCTGTGGGATTCCATTATTTCTAGCTTGTTGATGCTTGGGATTTAAATCTCCTTTGGGGTTGTTGGAAACCCTGCTGGTAAGGCAGAGGCTACTGGAAGTTTTGTTGACAAGGGGGCCTTTGTTGTTGTCCAGAGCCATACCTCATGTCTGATTGATCCTTCCACCCTTGGTTATATGTTGGAGAAAATTACTCATACTTATTTTGGGGATATGGTTGTTTTTCCTAGTGATATGATCTCCTAGAAAAATCTGTTGCACAATATTCTATTTTTTGTAGTTGGGGGAAATAGTCAGTTGGGTGGTCTGTTTCATAGAAAATGCCACATGGCCTCATAGGAGTGGGTTGGGTTGTTTTTTGAGACAATGCAATCTGCCTCACTATATTGGTCAATTCTTCTAACTTGGTATCAATCAAATGACTCTCAAGAGAAGAAGGACATACCTGATTTACTCAACTGACATGTGGTGTACCTCGATCGCCAATTTTTTGGGAGTTTTGGGCCATCTTTTCAATTAATGCATGTGCAGCCACTATTGTATTGTCCACTAATTCTCCTTCAACCGATAAATCCACCAAACTCCTCTCCATATGTGTGAGTCCTTCATAGAAGTATTGTATGAGGAGTTTCTCTCAGATTTGGTGATGTGGGAATCTTACACAAAACTTCTTTAATCACCCCCAGTACTCGTACATTGACAACCATTAGGCTTGCTTGATCCCCAATATATTTTTTTCAAATGGATGTGGTCCTTGATTCTAGAAAAAATCTCTATAAAAAAGACATTTCAAATCGTTCCAACAAGTTACATCTTTAGTTTTTAAATAATACATCAAATCTTTTGCAGCTTCATCAAGTGAGAATGGGAATGCTCTTAGTTTGATTTGATCTTCAAAAAAATTTCTTGGTTTTAAGGTTGAGAAAACCACATTAAATTCATTAAAAATTTTATTTGGATCCTCACTAGATAATTCATGAAACTTTGGAATAAGATGAATTAACCCAGATTTCAGTTCAAAGTCCGATTCGGGATTTGGGTATGCAATGAAATTTGGTTGATAGTTAATATCAGGTGTAGTCAATTATTAAAGTGTTCTATTTTGTTAATTTAAATTATTTTCAGCCATTGGTTCTTGTTTTATGTTTGAATTTTAATTTCTTCCAATTTTAATGTTCTGAGAGTTCAAGAATTCTCCAACTGGTTGAATGTTGAAACTTCCCATAGACTGAGAATGTTTGATTCAAGCCCGAAGGCTACGTTCAATATTAAGATCAAGATCGAAGAGATATTCGGGATTAGTTAATATCATAAATCATATAAAAATAAAAATAAGGAAATTGGACCATAATAAAAATGATAATTTAGAGTTGATGGTCCAAAAAGAAGAAGAAGAAAATAAAAGAATAAGAAAAAATTCAGATTGGGTAAAGAAGGAAGAAAGAAGATAAGAAGAGAATAAAATGTAAAATAAAATAAATACCTCTAAATGGTTGAAATAATTACTTGAATCCCCAAAAATGATTCCAATTTGAAAGGAACTGTTATAGGTGACCTCAAATGATTAGTGTGATTTTTGGGTACTTAGGTGCAACAGATTGGTTGACCAAGGTCGTCTCTCAAAGAAAGAAGTAAGTTTGATAACTTATTAAAGGTATTTTAAAAATAACATAAAAGGGAATAAGAACACTACTTGAAAGGATGAGGGGGGCAGGGGTGTTTACCATTCATAAATCTAGAATAAGTTTTTTGGAATAAGATTGTATAATTTTTTTTGTTTTTATTTTTTTAAAATGAAGTTCGATTAAAAAGATACAACAATAAGATGTTTTTTAGAAAATAATTTAAAAGGAACAATTGATCTGACTCTACCTATTCACTCCATTATTTATCATTTTCATCTAAATTAACATCCAATTAATTATAACTGCATAACTTGTTAACTCTCAAACAATACAAGAATTAACATTACCACAAAGATGAAGTGAATTAAACCCGAGGTTATCTTCAAAACATGAAATCGCGACACCTTGTTTTGATTGATGTTCTAAGGATAACTTATGGTTAGTGGTAAATTATGGAACATATACATTCTGGAAAATGAGGATGAATTGTGTTTATGTATTATATTTTAACTCTACAAATTTATCTCATGTGGCCTCGTATTACCGATTAAGATTGCGCTCTCATAATTCAAACAATACTTGACCTCACATGTTTTTGTGTTACTTGTTAAATTTCTTGATTAGTTTCTTATAATTTAAAAACTAAATTCATGGATAATATTAAGTGAATTAAAGTAGATCAATGATTCAAAATAATTAAATTAAGAGGTTATAAGATAGATTTATCACTAATAAAACTACTCTTCAATGGGCAGTGTGGTCATTCTGGAGACGTTTTACATGAGAAAAGGATTGAAAGGGTAGAACCCAATCTCGTCTCCAGTCTTGATTCTATCCCAATTAGGAATATTAATAGAAGAATAAATTTTAACAAAATATAATAAAATAGAATAAATAAAATATGAACAAAGAAGTTTATTACAAAAACAAAAGTATTACAACACGAAGAAGAAGAAGACGGAGAAAAAGAAGGCTTCGTCGAAGGGATCCTTGCTTCAAGAGGTACCCTTATTGAAATGGTTGGAGAATTGGAGTGGATCCACTTATACTCTTCCCTAAAATTCACAATGCACTTCCCAACCATACTAAATGAGAAAAATACATATTTATAGATTGGAAGGGAGGCTAGGTTAAAAGTGATTTCAAGTGTGAATGAGGAGATTATGCCAAATATTTTAATCCAACTTTCACCACGTTCTTTACTACTAAAAAGCGTGAATTATCTATCCTTCCAGAAGGATAATATGTGGGAAATTGGTTTTTAGATCCCATATCAAAATTTGGTCCCAATACATGAACTAAAGTAGAAGATATGGCCCAATCACTAATGTGTTGTCCAATCTCACGTGTCCAGCCCACCATTGCCTTAATGACCCATTTACTCCATACCAATGAACTCTTTAGCTCTAGTGTCATGAATAAAAGTTTCATAAAATTAAGTTTTAAAAAATGTTACAAAATTGTAAGTTCAAATAATTCATATTAAAATATTTATGTTTGAAAAACTACTGTGAATTTTAAAAGGGTAAAATTGGAATTTTCACCATATTTTTAAATGAATGTTCTAATCCCAAATATTTTATGAATAAACATATTTGACAAAATATGAGGAAATTATATCATTTATTATCAATAAAATATTTAATAAAAATTTGTTTTATCACCTTTATAATTTATTTTCTCTATTTTGAAGAGAATGTTTTATTCTCCCTTATTATGATGTAGGTTTTCCATAAAGGAATTTTCAAATTTCAAACCCTTGATTATTGAGAAAAAGATCAAATTCAGAGGAATAAATTTATTTGATGGGATAGAATTTAAGACCCTGAGATTTTATTTTATTTTTTAAATTAGTTTAATTTCATCAATGGTTTACATTACACACAAAAATGAGTTTTAATGAACTTCCACATACTATTAATATTATTATTTAAATGTGGGCACTATAATATGATCATTAAAACAATGGGTATAAATAAGGGTAACTAAAATTTAAAAAGGTTCTGGTTTACACATAAAGAAAGTAGGTTTATGTGTAATCAATAGTTTAGGAATGAAATTAATATTTCATTTGAATGTAATAAAAATGGTTTTCTAAAGGAAAAAAATTTATCCGGATGAAGTGATTTTATATTAAAACATAATTTAGTCACTATTTGTGAATTATTTTAATGAAATTTATATATAATAAATTCAATATTTTTTTACAATTCATCTAGTTTTTTAATAATTCTATAAGAATAAATATTGTTTTATGTTTTAAAATATATTTTTTTCTAAAAAGGAGGTTTCATCACGTTATGTGCACTTTTTTAAAACTATAATTTTTCAATTTTATAAAATTTAGTTGAAAAAATAAAATTAATTTTTGAAATATATATTTAAAAATTATCTTTTTGTGATATTTTTAGAATTTTATGAATATATAATTTTTTTGATGAATAGTAAAAAATATTGATTTTAATTGAAAACTTCATTTTTGTTTAAAGAAATTAAAATCACCATATTATTTTTAGATGTATTTAAAAGTAAATTTATTTCAAATAAATGTTGATAAAGAAAATTTATATCATTGGAGTGAATTTCATATTGAATTTTTATATTAAAACTTATATACTCATGCAAATTTTCTCATTGGAAAACCTCCTTTTTTGTGTGTGTATATGGGTTTAATTTTAAATTATAATTTTCCAGTTATGTGAATTTAATTTAAAAAATAGATTAAATATTTTTAATAAAAAAATTGTATTGAATAATAATGAAAAATTAATTTTTTGTCATAAGTAATAGTAAAAACAATATAAATTAAGTACCACAGTTAAGGCTAAAACTGTGTTTTGCGCATTGCATGTTCTTATGTTAAAATTAACTATACGCATATTTTGAAATTTAATTTAGTAATTTGGTTTTAAAATTTATAATTAATTATTATTAATTTTCTAATTAGTCTCATTTTATTTTTTTAAATATTGAATAAATCAAATAGGTAATTAAATTAAAAAACTAGTTACAGTGTTGAAAACAAATATAGTAAAATTAAGTAATCTTAAAGGATAATGAATAAAATGTTTAAAAAAATGTGTTTTCTTCATTTTGGTTGTGTGAATAAACCATATATTACATAAAATAATTCAATAATAAATTTTGTAGGCACATGTGGTGGGAGTGACTTCCCATTATTGAATAAGTTTGGGTATTTAAAAAAATGCCACTCATCTTAAATTACAAAAGGCCACATATTCAACTCTCTTTTTAAAACCTACGAATGCATTTGGAATGAATAAATATACTAAAATCACTCAAAAACACCCACATCATATCTTTATGTCATCCAGTCACCCCAAAAGACCAACCCTAGAGGTCTTAATAAGAGATTCAAAGGGGATTGTTCTAAGCGAAGGTAATTATCTTCACTAAACTATTTCTTTTTTACTTATTCTCTTACCAAATCCATTAATGTACTAATAATTACAATATAATAACAAAATTATCTACCACATACTTAGATGTTATTATGTCTATGTAATAACCTATATCTATATCTGCATTCATCAAATGGAGAATAAAACCATCAATCATGTGTATGGAGGACTACCACCATGAGAACCAATGTAATTCATTTTCCGTAACCTCCTATAATGAGTATATATAAGGATGGATTTACTATATTTATTTTATAATTATAAAATAGTTTTACTTTTGGAATTATAATATCATATATACCTTTTTTATATTCCATTATTTGGTAATAGAAAGCTTCAATTGTGTGTACCGCAGACTACCACCTCACAGAGCAATGTGATTCATTCATCACTTATGATTTACATGGAAGTTATTAAGGATAGTATTATGAAAAATATATCCTATATATGAAATAAAAATGATTCTGTAATGGTAATATAATATTTACCCTTCTTTAGTCTCATTCATCATGAAAATAGAAACAATGTTCATGCATACGTACGACCTACCATCTTCATGAATGGTGTAATTAATTTTATATATCTAACTTTAATATATTACTATAAATACATATATAATTAATATATATGATATTTAAAATTATTTATATTATGGAACAAATATCATTGTAAAAGGACCAAAAATACCTAAACTAAAACATATATGAAAAACGAAGCAGTTATTACCTGAAACGTGATTTTGACATGGAATTATTAATTAACGGGTAATAAAAGGTTATTAGAAAATAATATATGTTATGATAAATATGATTATGGTTATATAATATATTTATAATAAAAATATATTTATTATACATGATTATCAACTATTTATGATGGAATCCAAGACTTAAGGTAAGGAAATTTACTCTCAAACTGTCTTCTTTGGGAAACATGTTCTGTTAGGAAACTATATTCCATTATGTGGATAATATAATGACCCTTTGAAATTTTATATAATTAATATTCTTGATTTAATGGTATTTTATGTTTCAATTGATTTTATTATTTAATTTGACTTATCATTCAAATGTTTTCAATGTGGTAATGGATTTCTAGACTCTCTTTTATTTCAAGGATACATATTCAATATCCACAAATACCTTTATTTAACTTGTGTATATACATAACATTTGACATTTTTATTCTGAATATACTTTTATTAATGTTATTTAATATTTAATTTTATGTTATTCTCCAATGTTTCTTTTAATTCAAAAGTTTCCGAAGTGGTACGAGATTTTCGAATCACTTTTATTTATGTGGGATACATGCCTTATACACCACCAGTTTCTTTTTCTTGGTGTATATACTACCAATTATTGTATTTTATGATCAATATAATGATAATTATGGGAAATATATATCCATATAATGTGATTTATTTCATGGTTATAATAATTCAAAAGATACCAAAGTGGTAAGGTTTTATATTATAATCTCATTGTTTATCAAAATTTTTTATGATTAAGTTTCTAATGATGAAATAATATTATATATCTCTCAAAAACTCAAGAATTTTTTTTATTTATGGAAATTATACAATAATATATTTTTCCCATTTATTTTATTCTCTTTATGTACTCAATAGACAAAAATAATATTTTTAAGAAAAATTATCTTTATTTCTCACTTCGGTCGAAAAACTTTTTTATTCCATAGCTATGTTTTATAAATATGTTTTAAATAAAGTTTTTAATATTCTCTAATGATTTTTAAATACATTTTTCCATGTTTTATTTTTTACAACATGGTTTACATGTAATCTTTATGTTGTTTTCTGAAAAAGGCCCTTTTGGATTTTTCTATAATTTGAAAGGATTATTTCTTTATAATGTATGTCATAAATAAAAAATTATATTGTAAAGACCAATAAATGACATCAATATTCCATTATAATTTCCCAATGTTACTTTCAAATAAAATAATTTTGATTTTTTTGAAAAATTATTTTTAAAAAGATATTTTCAAATTGTAAAGTCTATTTTCCTCAAGACATTTTCTTAGTTATCTTTTAATATCATTTTTTACCTATGATGAAATCCATTGAAGTTACTTATATATTACTAAAGATATAATTCATTTATACCATTCTTATTCTTTCTATATATGTTTTATGATTATAATTAATATATGTTTATGAAAATTGTTACTTTTACATAGGTTATGCTATGATGAATTGAAGATATGACTATGCGACCCATTTCATTTCTATGGGTTATGAAATGATGAAATTTTTATAAAACCAATTTCTTCTCATGGGTTTTGATATGATGAATGTTTTATGATTCCCATTTATTTTCATGGGATCTGATATGATAAATGTTTTATTATCTTGTTGCACACCAATGCATGGTTTTATTTATGTGATGTTGGTTATGTTAAAACCAAATAAAATGGTCATGTTACAACCAATGATAGGTGGGACATATATCTCCCACAAATGAATTGGGTAAGATATTATATCTCATGAGATAGAAATGGGAAATAGGTTGATGTTCTTGATCCAAAATGAGAAATAGGTTGGTGGGATTGATCCACTATGGGAATAACACGATGATTCCTGATCTATTATGTAATGAAAAAATGTGATGATTCCTAATCACTTATGAAATAGAAAATATGTGTTGATTATTGATCCATTATGATTTGAAGGTCCTATATGTTAACCTTGATATATGAAATTGGTTAAAAAAATATGATGTTGCTAAACGTATTTGACATAAACTTATGGTTTATGATTTATTTTTGAATATTTCTCACACTTATGGTTTATGTATTTTGAAATAATAAATTCTTATTCCTTAGCTCATGTTTATGATCCATGATAGATTGGTTATGGAATTTAAATATTATTTTCATAATCTTATACCCTTATTCATATCTTATGCTTTCATATCATTACTGATTGATATCTTCCATGTTTACCCTAACTAAGAATCTAATCTCTCCATTTATTATGTTTATTTCCCATTTTGTGAATAAAGGTTTGAGTAGGGTATGTCTATAATGAGTACTAAATATGAATATCTTTGTTAGAGACGTTGAAGGTCATGCATTAAATAAAAATATTGTGTACCAAGACTCTAAAGGCACTACAAGATTATAATCCTTTGGTATGTATTTTTTTTAAGTATATTGAATATTAATATAAAAGATTATATATTTAATTATGAAAATCCTAGTTTGTTATAACCTTCTTTCTCAATATATTTTTCATCCCTTTTCTTACTTCATAACATTAATTTTATAAGAATCACAACAAAAAACCCCTTTTTATTCTAATTTAAAGTAAAAATATGTTACCTTGGTTCACTCCTCTATGAATGAAACCTATGTTAACCAATATACTAAATTTTAACATAGGATATTATTTATTTTTCCACACTCAATGACAAGAAAGTGTCAAAACATGGCATTGTTTCTAGGGTGTTTCAAAACATAGAAATGTTGTTAGGGAGGTAGTGCCAACAATCGAGTTCTCACATTGTATAAATATATGTAACGCCAAAATACATTACAATATTTTCATTTTATAATAAATATTACTTTATCTATCTTTATACGCGACACCATTTTATGCTTACACTACACAAAACACTGAATTAGTTTGCGTTACACGCAAGACTGAGTTTTACCTCATTTTAATGGAGAAACCTATTTTAAAATTAAAATTGGAAACTTGTATGAATTTTATTTTAAAAAATATAAATAATTTTTGAATTCATAAGGTTTAAATTATCTTAGGATGGATTTTTGGGATTTTTATGAGAAACTTTATTCTTTTTATGAATAGAAAAAGTATTGCAATTTTTTTAAAAATGGCATTTTCATTTATTTAATGATTAGTGTTAAATTATATTTTAAATTGGTTTTAAAAGGAACAATATATAAATTATGGAGATATTAATATAGTTTAGTTCATTTGAATCATTTTTTATATTTAAATTTTATATAAAAACTTATTGAACTTTTTAACATTTCAATTTTAAAAACCTGCTTTCTCACCACCTCTACAAGATTAGTGTTAATCTAAAATTTCCCACTTTTGTGATTTTGATTTTGAGAAATGGACACAAAAAGTTGTAATAAGTACAATATTCGTTTTCTAATAAGATCAAAACAATTTATGATAAAAAATATTAGTGAAAGTGATAAAAATAAATTATGGCGACTAAGGTAAGATTTAGCTTAATAAGGGACTAAAAATTACTATTAATGACCAAAATGAATGGGAAACTTTCCCGAAATCCATTGTATTCTAATAATTCAACCATTTATCCAATTGGTTAGGATTTTATGGGTTATTGGGATATTATTAATTGGAAGTTCCCTATATAGAAGGTTAACTAAGGAAAAATGGAAAAAGAGAACTTTCATTACTATTAACATTTGTAAAACATTTAGATATGTAAAAAATATAATATTTTATTCTATGAATATTATTTTGATATATAAATATATTATTTTTATAATAATAATTTATCAATAATTTTTAGATATTGTTTTGTTAAATAAAATACTTAAGAAACACCGTTATAATGATTATTTAGTTAATAATTAACTAAAATAAATGATACTATAAATATTAAAGGTAAAGTATATTGTTTGAATTATTATCATTAATTATTTATGAAGATGTATATATTCTATTAAATCAATGAAAACATAATATCTTTGACTTTGAATATTTTTTTGATATTTAAAAATTAAAATTAAATAAATAATGTCAAAATTGACATTATTATTATTTTATTGTAAAATATATTTTATTAAATGATTTAAAATTAATAAAAAATAAAATATTCTGAAAATTTATTTTTAAGTATTAATAAATATTAAATATGGTCTATTAATTTACCAATTGATCTTATATAATTAACATATTTACCCATATATTGTAAAGACATTTTTAACACAGTCTTGGTATAAATAGTTTTTAGCGCATGACATGTGCTATTTTTCAAATTAATTTACAAAACATATGGTATTTTTATTTTATAAATTATAAATCATATTAATAATTAATTAGATATATATTATATAATAAATCCCACATTATTTTAGTATTAATGGTTAAATTAATTAGATTATAAAACTAGCTGCTTTACTAAAACCCAAAATGATAAAATTGTGGAATTTTAAATGTTAAGGAAACAAATTATTAAAATGTAAATATTATTGTGTTTTGGAGGTTTTAATAGACCACTATTAACCTTTAATCCATTAGATATCAATTTTTAGGCGTTTTATGTAAGGTAGACCTCCTATTAATGAATACCTTTTGGTATTACAAGAGTCCCACTCCCCCTCCACTATAAAAGGAAAGCACTCTACCCCTTCCTCACACCTATCGGTCCACTTTATCTCATGAAAAACCTACCCAAATAGTCTTAAAAAATCCCTAAAATCGTCTTAGAATCCTACATTTGGGTATAAGTCCTTCGTTGGAATCCTTTTGGTACAAACAAAAAGAGTTACCTGATTAAGATGTAATAAACATCCTTAAGATTTTTAGTTTTATTTCAATTATCCAATCCCCAAAAATTTATTATTCTTATGATTTTATAACAAAAAATATTCTCAATATACTTGGATGTTGTTATAAAAATATTTGAACCCAAACTTACACATAATTCCATCTAATGGGTAACGAACATACTATTTCTGTATATGGTGTACTACTGCCTCACGAAACGATGATTGAACATTTTTCTATTAATACCTCCCATGAAGGACATTATTATGGAAATTTTTTTATATATTATATATATGATATTTATTATGTATTTATACTTCTTTAATACTTTTATAACACAAACATTTAATACTTACCATTTTTCTTTAATGAGATAACATTGTTTGAGGAAGTGTGGATTACCGCCCCCTTGAAGCGATGTGATTCATTCACGCTATACATGGAATGTATTAAGGATTATCTTGATAATACTATGTAATATATATAACATATACATTATAATGTAACGATAATATAAAAATTTATCTTTTATTTTTCATTCTTTTAATGTAACAAATAAATGAAAGTAGTGTTCTTGCATACGTATGGCCTACCGTATCCATGAATGGTGCACTTCATTTCTAATCTCCAAATAATTTGAACAACTATGAATACATATATAATTAATGTATATGATAATTAATTCTTGGTTTAAATTATTGATATGATGGAATAATGATCTAATTAATAGGAAAAACAAATCACAAGTCAAAACATACTTGAGAAAACTAGGTAATTAACAACCGAAGTAGTTAAAATAATGAAAGAGTTATAACATCCTAGTTACGGGAGACACCCAATGGCGACCCATACCTGGCTGGTCACATGGCCTCAAGTGAATTTCCCCGAACACGAGAGGCTACCGACTAGTAGTGAGATCCTTGGGTGTGATAGTAGGGAAACTATACCCTCATTGGTAGAGTAATACAACAGAAACAAATAGATAATAGTAGTGAAAGAAATAATACCATACAATAAGTAAACAACAAAAGAATGAAAATATATAAATACCCTGAGCACATATATATAAATGATGCAAGGTTCATATGTCTAGGAAGGCATCCAAAAAAGTCTCAATGCTAAAAAAATTGTACTAATCCAAAGTACAAAGAAAACAAGTAAACTCCAGCAGCATCGTATGCCTCAGCTTGGCCCCATGCTCTCCAGCTCCACAACAATCAAGTACCTGAAGTAGAAGGGATCTTTACCTCACCTATACCTACAAAAATATAATTTGTTTGGGACCAAAAGCATGACCCAAACATGTATGGGATGAATCCCAGTAGGCAACCACCAAAAGACCTGTGGCTAACTGTTAGTGAAAATATATTTAGCATGAAAATATGCAAAAATAATTAATAAAAAAGGAAGTACTAAAAGTAAAAAATCCTATAGTTTTAACTATATTTATTTACATATACCAATTATTCAACCAAACAAACCCAAGCAACCCTCTAAGAAGTTCTCACAGTCTAACCCCTTTATTTTATCTTTGGCAAAGACTCTTTGAGGAAACACTCACCATCAATTCCTTCCGTGGTATTTTAACGATAAAATATATACTCTCTGAGGAAGCATTTAACATCCAATTCCCCCTATGGTTTCACAATGGTATACTATAGACACTCTGATGGAGCACTCAATGTCCATCCCCCCTATGGTCTCGCAATGTGTAAAGTATAATAGACACTTTAGGGAAGCCCTCAATGTCAATTCCCCCTATGGTCTAACTACACCAGTTTCCCACAGCCCTGTGTAATACAATTGTGCACAAACAATATCTAGAAGCTAAAGTAAAACTCAAATACTACTTGGCTAAATAACTAAAATTCATATCACAATAATTACATATAAACAAAAACTCCATTCTAAAAGCTTTGGCATGGAACACAAAGTAGCCTAACATGCAGTTCTAGACCCAACAACCAATATAAAAAAAAATGAAAAAACCCATCCACAACAATGTAATAAATCTTATTCATAAACAAAAACCCTTACTCAAGTAATACAACGAATATCAAGCATTAGTATGATTAAATTCCCAAAACACACAATACCCTAAACTTGGTTATTGGGCACTTTTTGCACATATAATTCAACAACATCTACAAAAAGACACAAACCACCTAACTCTATGTTGTACGAATGATATAGTTGATCCTAATCATTTGAATTGACCTAGAACATGGAATATCTACAAAAATGTCAAAACTTTCAACCTTTAATAAATCATGAAAGAGGAGAAATCAAGAGGAGAGGCTCTAGAAGAAGGAAAAACTCACCGTGGAAATTCCAAATCAATCTATAGTGTTTGATTTAGAGAACAGATTTCCAAATGGGGGCTCAGAGAAGAATCGGTTATTTTCGTCACTCCTGGATGAGACAATGCTAGAAGAATATAACACTGTCAATGAGGCATGACCCTGATATGATATAACAATTAAAAATATAAATACACAGTGTGTTTCTTGAGGATACATGGCATGTATAGGCCTTTACCAGGACCCGTTTTAGGTTGTATTTAGGTCACATCGCACAACCATGTACTCGGCTAGTATACAGCTACCCACGGAATCCGGGTACGCAACGTGTACTCTAAAGTACATAGTGTGTACTTTATAAATTTCCAGATTCTCCCTTTTTCCTAAAAAACACCTAAAATCAAGATCCATACATGAAAATGAAGATCCAGGTTCTTAAAAACTTCCCTCTTAAAGAAATTAATCCCTAAATTTCCCTAAGAAGGAGGTTAATAAGAATAATCTTCAAATAGCTCCAGCCACTACGATCATACATCAGTCTCCCTCTCTCATGTATCATCCTATACTGACCCATTCTTCCATAGCACAAGTACCATAGGAACAGACTGGCCATGGATAACCTTTATGCTTTGATCAAAAATTCGGATAGGATGCTCCTTGAACAATTCATCCACCTCTAACTCTACATCCTCAGGTTGGAAAACATGAGATGGGTCTAAGAAGTAATAATGTAGCTGAGAAACATGGAAGGCGTCGTGCATTGCTCGATACCTATGAGGTAATTGAAAATGATAGGCAACTTGCCTAAATCTCTCTAAAACCCCAAACGACCAAATGTATCTTGGTGAAATCTTTCCCTGTCTCCTAATACTCATGTGTCCCAACCGTGGTGTGACATGTAAGAAAACCTAATATCTGACCTTGAACTCTAGAGGTAATCTCTGACGATTAGTATAAGACTTCTATCATGATTGCACAATAGCCATCCTCTTCTAAATCAACTCCGCCTGCTCTGGGGTCTCCTAGAAAAGATGAGGTCCCAACATAACTGCCTCTCCTACCTCCAGCCAACATAGGGGTAATCATCATGTACTATGGTACAAATCCTCATAAGGTGACATCTGAATTGTTGTTTGAAAACTATTATTGTAGGCGAACTCCACCAGAGGTATGTGCTTCTCTTAGGAACATCCAAAATCTAGGAAGTATGCCTGAAGAATGTCCTCCAGCACCTATATCGTATGCTTGGACTGGACATATGTATGGGGATGGTAAGCCGTACTCATAAGTACCTATTTACCCAAAGCACTTTGTAGTCCCTACCAGACCCAGGAAGTAAAACGGGCATCCCTGTTTGAAATGATTGAGTGTGGAACCTCAGGTAAACGTATAATCTCCTGAATGTACAACCTTACCATATTATCCACACTGAAGGTCTCCTTGATCAGTATGAAGTATAAAACCTTGGTGAGTATGTCAATGACAACCCAAACTGAATCCTTCCCTCGAGGAGACCTCGGTAAGCCTATCACGAAGTCCATTGCGACACCATTCAACTTCCACTCAAGAATGGGTAACTACTTCAAAATCCATGCTGGTTACGGATGCTCCACATTCACCTACTGACAGGTGGAACACCTCATCACAAAAACAGTGACATATCTCTATTCATACCTAGCCACCAATACTTTACAGTGTAGATCTCGATAAATCTTGGTTACACTAGGATGAAATTCCCAAAATGTAGAATGAAAATACCACATTAGATCCTTGCGTATGTCTGATAACACCAATTCACATCCATGGAAGCACAAGATCTCATCCTCTCCTACTGTCCACCCAGGAATAGGGTTCTCTCCTAACACCCTATCCCGTAGAACTAGGAATTCAACATCTAATAGAAGCCTCATTGACACATGATAATGAAGATTAGACATAACAAATATAGAAGAAAGGAATGTATGCCCCTGTCTGTCATGCACCTCCAAATGAATCTCAGAGAAAAGAGCCATAAGCTACCACTCACTACTGATCTCTTGAACTTCCTGTATCTGAGTCCTTATGCTCAATGCATCATCCACAACGTTTCCTTTCATAGGTGTGTAGGCAAGCTCAAAATCTAAGGACTGAAGGTACTCAACCCACCTTCATTGTCTCAAATTCACATCGCATTGAGGGAAGATATACTTGAGGCTCTTTTGGTCAGTGTACACCACAAAATGATCTCCCAAAAGATAATTTATCCAACAACTCAAGGAATGAAAAACTATAAACAAATTGAGATCATGTGTTGGGTAATTCCTTTCATGTGGCCTCAACTGCCAATACCTATATGCAATGAATCCTTCTCCCCGCATAAGCACTGCTCCCAGCCCGATACCTGATGCATCACAGTAAACTGTATAACTCTTTCCTGGATCTGGAAAAACCAGTATCAATGTGGAATTAAACCTCCCTTTCATCCTTTAAAAGGATTAATCATAGGAATCTATCTGCTGGAACTTCATACCCTTCTTAGTCAGGCCCATCAATGACACTACTAAGCATGAAAAGTCCTGTGTAAAGTGTCTATAGTAACCAACCAGCCTTAGAAAACTCTATACCTCAAAGATGTTCTTTGGATGCTCCTAGGAAACTATTGATCTCACTTTATCAAGGTCTACTAATACTACTGTATCTAAGATAACATGATCCAAGAAGTTAATCCGGTCCATCCAAAAGTGGTATTTTGAGAGCTTAGCATATAACTGATTCTCTCAGTGTACTCAAAATGATCTCAAGATGGGTAGTGTGGTTGTGTCTAGTATGAGAGTACACAAATATATTGTCCATGAATACCACCACAAAATAATCCAAGTATGGATGGAACACTCGGTTCATTAGTTCTAGAAAAACTATAGGCACATTCGTGAGATCGAACAACATAATAACATACTCTTATAGACCATACATTCTCTTAAAGGATTTAAGAGGTATATCTAATGGTCTAACACGCAAATGATGATAAACGGATCTCAATTAAATATTCAAGAACACCCAGGATCCTATAAGATGATCAAAGAGATCATAAACCCTCGACAATGGATATCGGTTCTTGACTGTTAAATGGTTTAGCTTCTGATAATCCACACAAATTTGAGGGCACTGTCTGCCTTCTTCACAAATAGGATAGGCGAACCCCAAGGAGAAGTACTGGGCCGGATGAAAACCTTTTCCTATAACACCTCTAACTACTTCTTGAGCTCCTATAACTCTAGTGTAGCCATCCTATAAAGAGGAATGGACACTGGTACCGCCCCTAGAACAAGCGCAATATATAAATCTAACTTTTGATCCAGAGACAAACCTAAAAATTACTCTGGAAATACATCTATGAAGTGATTCACCAATGGAGGAAAGTATATATGTGAAGTCCCCTAGTCATCCAGATACAGACTGGCTATCTGGGATATAACTCCTCCCAACCCAGGATGCTTGAGTCCCGCTCTGATATCCTGGACATCCCATTCACCCTTATGTATAAAAAACCCACCTTCTGGTGACGTGAAACTCACCCTACGAAGATAGAAATCAACAACATCCTGGAAGGGAACCAACCAGTACATTACAAGAATGAAATCACATCTTGTAATCTCTAAGAAATAAAGGTCCCATATGAAGTGACACCCTCCAACCACAAGAGGGAACTCCTTTCACTAATTTACACTAGTTGTTCTTGTCCCCAATAGAGTGTCCAATGTCAAGATATCAGTAGAAGTAAATATAAAGAGCCCCAGAATCTTCAGAATAGAAAAAAATATGAAACTATGGGAATACCCTGTATCGAAAAGTGAAAAAGCTAAGACTGATGTAACTAGAACCGCACCTCTAACTGTAGAGGGTCCAAGATCCTACTCCTACTGGGTCTGCTCAACTGAAAAAGTCTAACTTGTACCGCATCCCTATAAAGATGTCTATGATCCCTGAGCTGATCCACCATGCAGCTATCAAAAACCCTGTGTCTGACCATTGTGGACACGACCTCCACCTCATCCTGAATGGCCTAAAGTACTCCAGTCCCCTAACTTATGTGGGACTAGTGGTACTACTCCGGTACACAGATTTGAAATAAAACCCCTATCACCATATTCTGGTGATAAAATTTGACAAAAACACTAAAGATGACCCATATTTCTACAAGATCATCACTCAACTAGGTCTCTCGGGCAATGTGGCCTTGTATTCCCGCTCTTCCCGCACTAGTATCAAAACACCTGTTTACCTGAAGAAGTATTCCACCCACTCAGATCTCTGCATGTAGACTCTCTACAACACTTACAGCTATCAGTCGATTGGGTACCAACTCCAGATGCCAAGCCTCCCTATCTCAATATCCTAGAATCCCTCAGGTTATTCTCTTTGATCAGTGTATGGTTAACTATAGAAGTTATGGAAGTCAACCTGAAGATGTTCACCTGAGATCAGATGTCATGCCTGAGACCATCCTCAATATTCCTCACCATGAATAACTCATCACTCCCTAGAATGGGTGTGAAGCACTACAACTCCGTTAAGTGAGAAGAATACTCCATGATTGAGATATTACCCTACTCCAAACTAATGAACTCTCAGGATCAGTCGACCCTCAAAGTCTCCGGGTAGAAGTAATCATAAAAGGTATGCTAGAACTCATCCCAATCCATAACTCGCTGGCGGCCCGACTATAATATCACATCCCACCATATCTTTGTGGAATATTGAAGAATGTACGTCGTGATTTTCACCCTTATCTCGGGAGGTGTCTCCAGATGTTTGAAGATAGAAAACATGGCTTTTAATGTTGAATCTACAACCTGAGGTCCTCTATTCTATGAGAAAGTGGGAGGATGCTGCTAATGAAAAACCCACATCAACTCTGCCATAGATGGGGCAAGATGCGGTGCTCTCTGGAAGGATTACATAAACCTCATTAATCCTTTACAGAACTATGCATCATCACCTATATCCAGAATGAAAACTGGTGCTAAGACAGGCACGATGTGATGATCTTCTGGAAGTTCTAGATCTAGCATTTCCAGTGTCTGATCATTTCCTTGTATGTGGAATATAACCTAAGGATGTCTCAATGGCATGATTCTACAAGGTCATGTGCACACCATAGTTCAATATTATCAAGGATTAAAACATAGAAGTGCAAGAAATGAATAGGATAAAGAAAACATTCATGATTTCTAAAACATGGATACATGGCGTGTATAACCACTACAGGACATGTTCCCTTAAGCATTTACACGGGCATGTAATTCTGTCAAACATGGTCACGTAACACCCTCACACATGGTGTGTACTTTTTGAGACACAAAATGTACTTGAATTAGTTCCCCCTTCCCAAGTTTCTCTACATGGATATACACAAGGCTCTTACTTGGGTAACTCTACATGGTGTATGCTCCCTGAACACAGCATGTATCCCTTATGTCATAACCATCTATGTCTTTAGTCACACGGTCAGTGACACAATCAACTCTAGACAACATCTAAGAACATAAAACAACGTGTACAACCTGATTTTCATCCACCCATGCTGTTGGTCACATGGACAGATACATGGATCTTGTAACATGATGTGTACTCCAAGAACACGTCATGTGTCACCAACCATTTCCAAACCCCACGTATCTGCCCACACATCGAGTCACACAGTTTAGGACTACACGACGTGTACATATAGTACATGGTGTGTATTTTAGAAAAGTTGATCCTTCCTGAACAGAAGGATACATGAAGTGCATTTATCAATACAAACCATGTATTCTAGGTTTTTTCAGACATTAAGCCTCAGAAACTACTCCAAAACCCATAATAAAATTAAAAAACATTAAAGTTACAAATTATGATCCATGGGGGCCCATACTTCCCGTGAATCAAATCTTGACATCATATACATGTATATCACAAGGTATAACAGTGCAATAAAACACATGTTCCACCAAATTCTGATCCATGAGGGCCCATAATACCTCAGGGATCAAAGTTTGGCATTCATTCAATTGAAACCTTACACAATCCAATACCCTATTATATAGAAGTTATTATATCAAGGTATCTATCACAACAACATGCATATCTAGCACAACATCCATCACAACAACATGAAATCGATAATTCATCCTAAATGGCATAAAAATAAAGCATGACATGTGATCTCTAGAAAGTGACTTTATAATGAATGAGATGGAATAACCTCATCTTATCATGTTGCGACAGAAATAGAACCTCAATAATATAAACAATAAAAGCACAAAACAAGTGAATCACCCAATGATGAAATCAAATCTATTGTAATAATTGCTAAACTAGAAAATTTCAATAATCGAGGCATATTGGCTTCTCCCTATACACAAGTTAGCTACTCTCGGACACAACTTATTACCAACCACATATGCTTTCTTATCCCTATCTATAATCTCCAAACAGTAAGTCAAAGAAGAAATTAATACCTCTGATTCCACTTTGTAACGACCTGGTTCCGCGAGCCGCACAAAGGTGCCCCATACCGGGTTGGTCACATGGCCTCAAGCACATTTCCCCGAACAGTAGAGGCTACCGACTAGTAGTGAGGGGATTGGGTGTGATAGTGGGTAAACTATGACCTAATTAGAAGAGTAACACATCGAAAAAAACAGATAACAGTAGCAGAAGTAGTAATACCATACAATAAGTAAACACAGGAATAGTGAAAGTATATAAATAACTGGAGTACATATATATAATTGATACATGGAGCATATGTCTAGGAAAGCAGCTAAAAAAATCTCAATGCTGAAAAAATAGTACTAAACCAAAGTACAATGAAAACAAGTAAACTACAAAATCATCCCAAGACTCAGCTTGGTCTCATTCTCTCTAGCTCCTCAGCAATCAAGTACCATAAGTAGAAGGGCTCTTTCCCTTAATTATACCTACAACAATATAATCTTTCTGGGACCAAAAGCATGACCCAAACAGGCATGAGATGAATCCCAGTAGGAAACCACCAAAAGAACTGTGCCTAACTATAAGTGAATATATATGCAGCAGTAAAATATGGAAAGATAAGTAATAAACAAGGAAGTAATCAATGTAAAAAATCATACAATTTCAAATACATTCATTTACATCAACCAATTATTCAACCAAACAAACACAAGAAACCCTATGGGAAGTTCTCACAGTCTTACCCCTCTGATTCATCTTTGGAAAAGACTCTCTCAGAAAGAACTCACCGTCAATTCCTCCTATGGTCTTTTAACCATAAACAATAGAATCTCTGAAGAAGCACTTAACATCCAATTCCCCTTGTGGACTCACAACGGTATACAACAGAAACTCTGAGGGAGCACTCAAAATCCATCCCCCCTATGGTCTCGCAACATGTAAAGTATAACAGACACTCTAGGGAAGACCTCAATGTCAATTCCCCCTATGGTATAACTAAACCAGGTTCCCACTTCCCTGTTTAATAAAATTATGAACATACGATATCCAGCATCCAAAATAAAACTCAATTACTACTTGTCTAAACAATTACAATTCATATCACAAGCATGACATATAAATAACAACTCTATACTAACAGCACAAGGCATGTAAAATAATGTATCCTAACAGGCAGTTCTAGACCCAACGACCAATATCAAACAAACATCAGAAAACCCATCCATAGCAAGGTAATAAACCTTATTCATAAACAAACACCCTTAGTTAAGGGAAAAAATCATAATAAGCATTAGTAAGGTTAAATTTCCAAAACACGCAATACCCTAAACTAGGGTATTGGGCACATTTTGAACATATAATTCAACAATATCTACAAAAAGGCACAAACCACCTACCTCAACATTGTACGATTGATATAGTTGAATATTGTCCTTTGAATCAACATAGAACACAACAGATCTACAAAAATGTCGAAAATGTTCAACCTTAAATGACTCATGAAATAGGAGAAATCAAGAGGAGAGTCTCTAGAAGAAGGAAAAACTCACCATGGCGATTACAATGCAATCAACTCTATTTTATTTGGAGAATAGGTGACCAAACTGGGGCTCTGAGAAGAATCAGCTATATCCATCACTACTGGACGAGACAATGCTAGAAGAAAACAATTATGTCGATGAGACATGACCCCAGTCTGATATAACAATTAAAAATAAAAATACATGGTGTTTTCCCTAAGGATACACAGTATATATAGTCCTTTACCGGGCCCATCTTTAGGCAGTCTCCAGGTCACCTCACATGACCATGTACTCGGCCGTTACACAGCCAGTACATGGATATCCACAGAAACTAGGTGCACATTGTGTACTCCAAAGTACACAGGGTGTACTCCTTAAATTTACAGATTCTCCCATTTTCCACAAAAACACATGAAATCAAGATCCATACATGAAAATAAAGATCTGGGTTCTTACAAAAGTGTTAGAAAATGGGAAATTAAATATTTTAATAAGTTAATATACAATATTATAAGAATGATTAATTTTATAGTATATGTTAGTAAAATATTTTAAACCACTATACGTGAGGATAATGACCATACAAAAAAAATGAAGGTTAAGGTAAGGGAACTTTGTCTCAATTTAAATTCCATTAATAATTATTTGTTATTATCTCCCAATTCACTTTTATTTGGTGTATATAATACATTTTTAATGTTATATCTGAAATACCATTATTCTCATGATATTAAAAGTTTTATTTAATATCACACCTTCCTAGAGATTTTGATTTAAATGTTTAAAATTGGTATGGGACACTTGTTTAATTATTATTCTTATAAAAAATGTTCTTAATGATTAACACTGAAATCTCACTTACATATGCGATCATTAAATTTAAATTAAAATAATAACTTTTTTGTAATCATTATTTATTGGAAATTTACTTGAATATCCATATTCTAATATAGTGGATATTAGTATTTATTAAACTCTATACCATTTTTCATATGGTATTCAATATGAATGTATTAGATTCTTGGCATGAAGACCTAAAAGTATTAGATTCTTAGAATGAATCCATGTTGTATTAGATTCATGGGAAAAAGTGATAAATATATTATATTATTGGCATAAATCCTTCAAAGCATTATATTCTTAGCATGAAGCCTTGAAATCATTAGATTCATGGAATAAAGCCTTGATAACATTAGATTCTTGGCATCAAGACTTGAAAGTATTAGATTCATAGCATGAAGCCTTGAAAATATTAGATTCATGGCATGAAACCTTGATAATATTATATTATTGTCATGAATCCTTGAAAGTATTAGATACCTGGAATGAAGCCTTGAATGTATTAAATCCTTGGAATTAAGCCTCATTGGTATATTATAAATATTAATAATTATTCATCTACATCATAGATATGTCATTTATTATTCATACATGATATTTTTCATCGACTTATCTATGGATAAATTTAATTTTCAGTTCATTTATTAAATGGAATGTGTTTCAGTTTCTTACCTTTCCACTTTGATATTTTATTCTCTAGTTATTTTAATTCCATGTGTTATCAGATATCTACATTTCCATGTTAATTAATTCTTATTGATTCATTATAGCTTCCTCTTTACTTACCCTTGCTAAGAATTTGAGCTCACCCTTATTATGTTTCCTTTCCCAGGTTAGGAAGAAGAAAACTTTGAATAATATTTCACGGATGAAATTTATTTAATTTCATTATGTATCATGTTTTAATTTTTATTTCCCAATCTATTATGGGTATTATATATCTAATCTGGATTTCCAAGATAGCTAAACTGATCAGTCCATTAGGATCTGATTTCATGTAATCATGCTACTGTAAAGAGATAATGTACTAGTACTAGTATTTTGGGGTTAGATTATTACAGTAGGTATCAAAGGAATTTTAACAACAACCTTGGAAACTAGATCTAGAATACATATATTAGGGAACCTAACCCTATGATATACTTTGAGGATAATTGTAAAAGAACAAACTATAATTTTGGTATGGTAGATATTATGTTGGTATTCTTAGAAATACATACCTGTCTGGATACTACAAGTGGACGTGGTTCAAGAACAAATGTACCTAAGAGTAATAACTCAACCAAGGTGTTCTAAACCTGACTTTGGGAATCTTGGTACATGAATATGGGCCTTATTACTTACTTGGTTTGACACTCCCAGGGGATACACTTAGAATAATTTTCATTTTCCTTACAAACCATCAAGAAGTATTTAAGTAGAAGATAACTATGAATAACATAGGGTAAACCTATAGTGTCATAGATTAAAGAAGTAATAGAAATGATTTAGGTATGATATAAGTAATTTTTCATGACTATGTGGTTTTTTGTTTCAATAAGAGTTTATCACACTATGATTTTTGTTTTTAGGAAATGGAGAAATACAGAAGGAACTGGGTTAACATTCAATGTGATAGACAATTTACGAATGAGAATTAAAATCGAATGATCACTGGAGTGAAGGATGTTGTGATTCGTCCTAATCATCTTTTAGGGTAAATGATTAATATTATGAACCTTAACCATCTATTGGACCCATAAAGGTTGAAAATAAAGGAATTCACTTAAATTTTGGGTAATGGAGACCATAGAGAAAATTAGATTCAGTTTCTTATGTGTTAAGAATATGGAAATAATCTCCCATGTGAATGTCTTAAAGGGTCAAAAATATGTTTTTAATATGGAAAATAAAGACAAAAACCATGTAACTGCAAAGTTAAAAATTAAGAGTTATGTTGATGCAATGGATGGTAATATTAGACACCTTAAGACATCATCGACAGTTAAATGCTTTTAGTGTTGAATTAATAGTCATTATAAAAATTGATGTTCCATGTGGAAATGTCATGAAGAGAATATGAAAGGTGGAACGAGTAATGGTTTTATTATTAATGATGGTTACACTACTGGTGAAATGTGAAAGGAAAGAGTTATTAAGTAATAGAAGGAGGTAGCCTTATTAATGTCTCAAGGATGAAGTGGAATAATCTATGTGTTTATGTACTTGGATTTAAGAATTATTTCATTTTAATATTTTATTAGTGATGAAATGGTTATATGAATTATGAAATATATGAGGATATTACTATGTTACTTTTTTGTTAAGGATTTGAGATAATTTTCTGGATGGTACCAATAAATTTTATTTAGTATAAAGTTAAAATTTTCAAAAAAAACAATATTGATGGAAAGTAAACCCTTAATATGATCCTGGTGTTGAGATATTGATAAATAAATGATTTATCTGGAAAATAATTGACTACCTTGGAATTGAATAATGACTTGTTGAAAAGTTTTCTATGATATAATTTATGGAGTTTACAACACTTGTGGACATAGGGAATATATCCAATAACATGTGTCTTACTTAAAGAATATGGAAGAATTCATCTTCCCAATATGGTTTTGTGGTGATTCTAGTCATTACCATATTTCAAGAAGATACACGATGAAGTTATTCACATGTTTGGAATGTGAAAATTCAGAGATGCATCATTTTGATTGAAGTCTAAGGATAAGTTTATTTTGGACATCTCTTGACCATATTTTTAATGTGTTGGATCATAATATTTTTGAAAGGTTAACCATTTATTAAACGGTTTGTGTTGAACTTCGAATCTAAGTTTAGAGATTAATATATTACATCACTATACGATGAATCTTGTTCTACGAGATGAAGTTGAAATAGTTCAAGGCATAACCAAAGTATAAGATTTTGTTTATAGAAACATACTAAGTATATTTATTTACTTATATTCTTAGAGATTGAAAGAAATACTCAAATATTGGAAAAATGATCTTGAAACCAAAAATATTTTCCTTATACCCTAATTTTTGATGAATCAAATGGCCCCTTAGATCCTCATAGATTTTGGTCTTTTTATTGTTAAATTTATCCTAACCATGTTCTCTATCACTCTCTATCAGAACATTATTGTTAGATTTTTCCTCCGCATCCATGTTTCTATATTCCACCTATGTTCCCCTAAAATGAAACCTAGTTATGTGACCATTATACTTTCCTTTATCTCTTAGTAAGAAGATGTGTTATTAATCCCATTCACTATGTGGGTTTTTCAACAATAGTATTTTCAAATTCAAATTCCTTGATTAATAAAATAAAGTTTAAATTGAGAAGACACAATTTAAATATGGTGTGGAGAATGTAACACCCAAATACATTACAATATTTTCATATTAGAATAAATATTATTTTTTGTCTCTTTATATGCAACACCAAGGTAAGATTACACTACACACAACACTGAATTAGCTTGCATTACACGCAAGACTGAGTTTTAACACCTTTTAATGAAGGACCTATTTAAAAATTAAATTTTGACACTTTATGATTTTTTATAAAAAAAATAAACATAATTTTTTAATTCATAATTTTGAAATTATCATAGGGTGATTTTTTTTGGACTTTTATAAGAAACAACATTTTTTTATGAATAATAAAAATTAATGTAATTTAGTAAAAACAATCTTTTTGTTTAAATAATTATTAGTGATAAATTATATTTTTAATTGGGTTTTAAAGTATTAATAGATTATTTATTAATATATTAATAAAATTTAGGTAATTGGAATCATTTTTATATTTAAATTATATATAAATTTTTTTTTAGCTTTTGAATATTTCTACTTTAAAAACCTACTTTCTCGCAACGTCTATAATATTAGTGTTAATATTAATTTTCCCACTTCTGTGATTTTAATTTTGAAAAAATAGACATAAACTATTTTAATTAGTACAATATTTGTGGTTTAATAAGACTATCTTAATTTTTCACTAAAAATATTAGTGAAAGTGATTAAACTTAATTACATTGATTAAGGAAAGATTAAGCTTAATAAGAGACTAAACCTTAATATTAAAGACCAAAGTGAGATGGAAACTTGTAGAAAACCCATTTTATTCCAATAATTTGACCATATACACAATGTTTTATAATTTTATGGGTTACTTGGATATTATTAAATGGAAGTTCCCTATATAAAAGCTTACGTAAGGAAAAATACAAAAAGAGAAATTTCCTTACCTTTATTATTTATAAAACATTGATATATGTAAAAAACATAATATTTTAGGTTATATGTATCCTTTTAAAAGATAAATAAGTTATTTTTAGTATACTAAATTATAAATAATTTTTAGAGATGGTTTAGTTACATAAAATTCTTATGAAATGCCAATATAATGATTATTTCGTGAACAATTAACTAAAATAAATGGTACTATAAATATTAAAAGGGTAGTATATTGGTTGAATTGTTGTCATTAATTATTTTTATATCATTATATCTTTTTTAAATATCTGTAATGTAATTTATTTCAATTCCAATATTTTTTTGATATTATAAAATAACAATTAAATAAATAATGTCAAAATTGACATTATTGTTAATTTTATTAAATGATTTAAAATTAATAAAAATACTATGTTATGAAAAGTGATTTTAAGTGTTAATAAATATTAAATATGGTATATTAATTTAAAAAATGATCTTTTATAATTAACATATTGACCCATATATTGTAAAAACATTATTAACACAATTTGAGTTCATGTAGTGTTTTAGCGTGTCACATGCGTTTGTTTTAAAATTAATTTCCAAAACACATGATATTTTTATATATCATATTAATAATTAACTGGATATATATTTTATAATAAATACCACTTATTTTTAGTCTTATTTGTTTAATTAATTATATTAGAAAACTAGATTCCTTAATAAAAACCAAAATGATAAAATTAGGGAATCATATAAGTTAAAGATCCAAATTATTAAAATGCACATATTTTTGTGCGGTGGATGTTTTAATATACCATTATTCCCCTTTAATCAATTATTTTTTTTTGGAAATTTAGGTATGTTAGACCTCCCATTAATGAATACCTTTTGGTATTTACAATAGTTCCACTCCGCCTACACTATAAAAAGGCAATCACTCTACCCCTTCCTCACACCTCTCAAGACACTTTGGATCACAAAAAAGTTTTCCAAATAGTCTCCAAAAAACCATTTACTTGACCTAGAATCCTTTATTTTAGAATAAATCCATCCAAAGAAGCCTTTTGGTAGAAACCAAAAAGAGTTACTTGATTAAGAGGTAGCAAACTTCATTGATCTTTTTTAATTTTATTTCCACTCTCCAATCCCCAAAATTTCATTATTATAATTATTTTATGGAAACATAAATATAAAAAATATAATATGATTTTTTTATATAATGGTTATACCTACACTTACAAACACTTCCATCTAATGGGTAACAAACATACTGTTTCTGTGTATGGCGAACTACTACCTCATGAAATGATGATTGTTCATTTTTCCTTTACCACCTATCGTGGTGGAAATTATGAGGTAAAAATGTTTATATATGATATATATGATATTTATTATGAATTTATACTTCATTAATACTTTATTAATACACACCTTTAATACTTACCATTTTTATTGATACAATAACACTGTTTCAGGAAGTGTGGACTACTACCCACTTGAAGGGATGAGATTCATTCATGCTATACATGGAACATATTAAGGATGATTTTAATAAACCTATATAAAATATATAGAATATATATGATAATGAGATTATAATATACATATTTATCATTTAGTTTTCATTCTTTTAATGCAACATATAAATGAAAGTAGCATTCATGCATATGTACGACCTACCGTCTCCATGAACGATGCACTTCATTTATATTGTAAAAGTATTATGAACTACTATAAAAAAATTTATAATGAATATATATGATAATTATATCATGGTTAGAATTATTGAGATTATGGAGTCATGATTTAATTAATAGGAACAACAAATCACATGTCAAAACATACTTAAGAAAAGTTGGCAATTAACACATAAAATTGTTAAAATATTGAAATAGTGTTAACAAAGAGGTAATAAAATATTGTAAGAAGTTAATATATTATATTATAAGAATTATTTTATTTGTGTTATAAGTTATTAATATATTTTAAACCACTATACATAAGGATAATTACCAAACAACAAATGGAAGGTTAAGGTAAGGGAACTTTGTCTCAATTTACATTCCATTAAGTCTTATTAGTTATTATGCACAAAGTAACTTTTATTTGTGTATATACTACCTTTTTAATGTTATATCATATATCCCATTATTCTATAGACATTATAATTATAATTTAATTTCATTCCTTCATTTAGATTATGATTTAAATGTTTCAAAGTGCTACGAGACACTTTTTACTGTTTATAGATTATTCTCATAAGTAATGTTCTTAATGATTATCCTTGCAGTATCAGTTCGTTTTGTTATAGTTAACTTTATATTAAAATAGTAAGTTTATTGTAATCATTATTCAATGTAAATTTAGTTGAATATCCATATTCTCAAACACTGGATATTAATATTTCATAAACTATATACTGTTTTTCATACAGTGTTTACTATGATAGTATTATATTATTGGCATAAAGGCTTGAAAGTATTAGATTCTTAGAATAAAGCCTTGACAGTATTAGATTCATGTAATGAAGCCATTATATTATTATAATCTTGGTATGAAGTCTTAAACATATTATATTTTTGGAATGAATCCTTGACAGTATTTGATTCATGGAATGAATCCACAACTATATTAGATTCTTTGTATACATACTTGAAAGTATTAGATTCTTAACATAAATCATTTACTGTATTATATTCATGGAATGAATCCTTGATAGTATTAGATTCTTGGCATGGATCCTTGAAAGTATTATATTCTTGGCATGAATCCTCGAAATTATTAGATCCCTAGCATGAATCCCCAATGGTATAATATATATATATATATATATATATATATATATATATAAATATCAATTTCCTTCATAGATATTTCAGTTTTCATTCCACCATGATATTTTTCATTAACATATCTATGGATAAATTTAATTTTTAGTTCATTTATTAAATAGAAAGTGTTTCAGTTTCATACCTTTCCATATTTATATTATTTTATCTAGTTATTTGAATGGCATGTGTTATAAGTTATCAACATTTCCATGTTAAGTTATTCTTGTTGATTCATTATCTCTTCCTATTTACTTAACCTTACTAAGAATTTGAAATCACCCTTATTATGTTTTCGTTTCCTGGGTTATGAAGAAGAAAATTTTGAATAAGCTTTCAAGGATTTATTTTATTTAAATTTATTATGTTTTATGTTTTATTTTCTATTTCACATTGTATCATGGGTATCATGTATGCAATATGGATTTCCAAGTCTGCTAAACTAATCAGTCATTTAGGGTTTAATTCATTGTAATCATGAAAATGTAATAATATAATGCATCGACTTTAGACTTCTCGGGTTGGGGAATTACACTAGAGCCACAAACACTAATCCTTAACCACTAGGTCATAAAATTAAAATAACCTTGTTAAAAAGACTTAGATTCATTAATTTAAAATATAAATTTTAGGAAAATATCTTATAGACTCGAGTGAACCCATAAGGGTCCATTCCAAGCCTCTTACCAGGGCTACAAATCCAAGCGAGAACCTTCGAGACTATATTTCACCATAATCTCCTAATTAAAATAATCAACATGCAATTCTAGAATTAAAAAATGATTTGGATATGAAAAAATAAAAAATCCAATTTCTTTCTAAATTCCATGGTTTATAGGGAGAAGAACTAAACAAGATAATGGTTGGGAATTCACACCTATTTCTTGAAATTCATAGAACCCCCATTATATTAAAAAATGAAAATATATAAATATTAATGAAACATTCTATTTTATTGAATGAATTTTATTGAAAATAATTTTTATTGCTAAAATACTGATCGATTGGCATTTCTACTGAATTTGAAAATATGTTTACATGTAATTTTTTAATTATGAGAGTGTGGAGTAGACTATATATGAGTGGAAATTAGTTCCATGTAATTTATCTTGAAAATAGACAAACCCTCATTATTATGACTCTTAATTTTAATCATATAAAACCTCTAAACCAAAATCCATTGATCAAACCTAACAATCTCTCATGATTAACATAATTATTTGAATCATATCGAGTGGAAGTGTGGAAAATTTATTAATCCTATTGTGATTCTTTGATAGGTTTGGTGAAGAAAATGTTTTTTGAAAATATACATTTGTTTTACAAGGTATAATTAATTTATTATAAGTTCAATGTGTATAAGAGAGGAGAAATGAAGTTAAAATTGATTGAATGAGATGAATGTATAATATACAAAAATTGTTTTTGAGGAGGGATAATATCTTTTATTTCTTGGTGATAAAATGATGGATCTCTAGGTTATTACATTTAAATTTTCTTTGATTTTATGTTGGTGCATAATTTTCCAAAATTCCAAGCTCTAAGTGTGGGTGAAGTGATAGTGATGACATTTGAATTATTTTCTATGTGTATTTCAATGAATATATCCTGATAATTTTTTATTTTTATGTGAAATTGAATATTTTTTATATTTTTGTTGGGTTTTGAGGTAAATTTTAAAAATTTCTTAATTCAATATTTTTTAAAGTATTTTTTTAATTATGGTACTTTGAATATAAATTTTATAACAAATTTCAAAATTTCAAAATTATTTTTTAGGTTACTTTTATTAGTGGGATTCATTTCATCAATCTGAATCAACTGCTAAATTATCTTCTTGGAGGCACAAAAAAATTACTCAATATGGAAAACAATTTGATAGACATAATTGAAATAACTTTAATAATTAATGCATAAAAGGGATATTAACCTCCAAATGAGTTGATTCTTGATGTATAGAAAAGGTGAATTGTTTATACATATCTTCATTAAATATAAATTTCAAATTCAGTAATTAATTTGGTATATTGGTGCCTTCAATATGAGGAGACCGAATATCCCATTCCAATTAAAAATTTATATGGAGTAATTTAGGAAAACAAATTTCAACATTTTCAAATATATATTAAATTTTTTGGATGAATAGAGGCTTGTAAACAACTTTCAGTAAGAAAATATATCAAGATTCATTTTCATAATAGGCTAATGGTCTAGTAAATTTCAATGGATAGAAACTGGTGGGAAATATGCCACACCCTTTCACAATAAATAAGAATTTAAACATCTATTTTAATAGTTAAATAATTATATAGGGGAATATGCTGGATAATTCATATATTGGAGTGTCTCTTCCATTTTATTCTCTATTTTAATCATCTCCCACTTCCCATTTCTTCTTTGCAACCCCTTGAATAGAGGGGAATTGTTGAACGATCCTCGAAAGGAGGAGAACCCTTTTAGTAATGATTAAGTATGTTATTTAATTCAAACCATAATTTTGTATTAAATTATATATGTTTAAATTTTTTCTAAAATACTTTAATGTGACTGTATTTAGGGTATTTATGCGTTTCATTACTTATAGCATTGATTTTTGTTATATAAACTCACTCCACCTAGTGCATCTTGTATCTATTGAGAAGACTTTTCTATGTGGCGAGTGTCTTGTAATCACTAGAATGTGTGTAGAATCCATGAGTTATTTCTATACATATAATGAAAAGTAATTCCAAATTTGTATTTTACTTAGTTTTTAGGAATTATTTACCAACTTTCAAGCATAAAGGTGTGTTTTCCATTATTTTATTCAACTTAGTATGATTGAAAACTTGATCGAAGAGTATTTCATTAATCATTCTATCAGAAGAGTGGTAAAGTGAATTTGATGACCATTATGTCATTGTAAAATTAAATCCTACCATAAACCTATTACTTTCATCATAAATTTGTTTTTCAACACTTTTCTTACTTCTTCACATTAGTTTTTGAAGAATCACAAAAAAAAAACAACCACTCTTTCTTATAATTTAATTTCAAAAACATGAATATTGTTCACTCCTCTCTAAATATAACCTAGTTTAACCGTGATACTACATTATAAAATAAGAGATAATTTTTTTCCATAGCATATGACAATCCAATGTAAAAAAATGGCATTATTTTTAGAGAGTTTTAAAACTTGGGGTCATTTCCGGGGAAGAAATTTCAACAATCTAGTATTAAAATTACATGTCTAGAACAAAAAAATTTATAATTATGCATGATATATTGAAATTGAAATAACCATATTGATAAATTTATAAAAAATAATTTTCAATTATAATTTAATAAAAATTATCTTTTAGACTTGAGTCGAAATTCAAGAAGTCACTCAGACCCTATCATCATGGATGTAAATCATAACTAAAACCTTATATACCTTTTTATACCACAATTACTTAATAAAAAAAATCATCTTGTTATTCCAAAATTGAAAAATTATTTTGAGATGAAAATTAAGATAATCTATTTACTTCCAAAATTCCCTGGATTTGTTAGAGAAGACCCAAATAAGAGAATGGTAGTGAAGTCAAACCGACTATTTGAAATTCAAATCACTCTCATTGCCTTTAAGAATAATGATATACAAAATTTGAAAATATCAATTAGAAATTTTAATTTTTTATGAAGGTTGTGTGTATATCATTTTTTTGATGAAATTCTGATTTTGTGGGATTTCCACTAAATTCCAAAGAATTTTGGGGTTTCTTCTCTAATGAGGTGAGTGATAAGGAGATCATACTTTTGTGAAAATTAGAATCTTGTAATTTTGATTCAAAAATATCCAACCCCTCAATATTTCACCCCATAATTTTAAATATTTAAGACCTACCAACATAAAGTCACCAAGTTACTTTAACATGCCTCCATGATTAACACAATTACTATATTCATATCAGGTGGAGATATAGAAATTACCAAACCAATGGTGACTCTTTCTTGGGTTTGGAGGAGAAAATCATTTTCAAATATATACATTTGTGTAATTATGGATAATTCATGTGTGTTAAGTGTTTTTTGTTCATGGGAGGAGAAATAAAGTGTAAATGGATCGAATTAGTTAAATGTAGAAAATTAAATAATGATTTTTTTGGTTGTATGATATATTTTTTTATTGATTTTAAATTAAAAAATATAATGAGTATGTGTTTTAATTTTTTATTCATTTGATTTTAATGTTTACTTGTTTGGGAGTCCAATTTATAAGTGTAGGTAAATTTATGATGATGGTATTTTCATTATTATTCATGTGTAAATAAATGAATATATTCCCAAAAAAGTTTCATTTTTAGTGAAATTGTATCTTTTTTTATTTCTGTAGTGTTCATAACTAAATTCTGAAAATTTCTTAATTTTTGAATTTTATCAGTTTCTTATTTCTTTAGTATATGAAACATAAAATTTTAAAAATTGATCCAAATTTTGGAAATATTTTTTCATGTTACTATGATTTGTGGGATTATTTTCTAAAAACCATATCATGTTCATAATCGACCTCAATAAGGCCTAAATTAATTAGCTATATTGGAAAACATTTTGTGTGATAGAATTGATAGAATATCAATAAACAAAGAATAACTCCAAATATAAACTAGAAAATGAGATTATAGAATTAGAGGATATAAGACTCATCTTCAGATCACCTAATTAAAGAAATATGGTTGTAGATTAGTTTGTTGAAAAGGGTATAAATGAATTGTTTTCCAGCTATAAAATTTAGCTAGAGTAATTTGGGCATTAATTTTTTTACCACATTTCCAATGGATCAATTTTTTTTGGGAGAATATATCAGATTTTTTAAAAATATTTTTTATAAGAAACTATACCAATATTTATCATATTAATAGTCCTAAATTCAGCCAAATTTCGATGGACAGAAACTAGAAGGAAATCTACATCACCCTTTGTCTATAAATAAGATTCCATATATCAATTTCAAGTGTTAGGGAATAATAGAGGATGTTGTCCTTGATAATTCACATTCTTGATTTCTATATACATTTAATCTATTTATAAATCTTCCACATCATTTTCTTATATATGACCCCTTGAATAGTGCTGTAATTGTTTGGTGATCAGGGAAGAGAGGATACCACCTTTTTTAATTATTAAGTCTTATGTTTTAATTTATAATCAATTTTTATATTAAATTATTTGTTTTTTAATTGATTATTAATTCTATTTATATGATTTCCGTTATGTTTTTAGTGTTCTTATTTATTTATTATTTTTCTTAATGTTTGGGAAAATCCATCCACTGAGTGTAGCTAGTCTCGATTGAGCAGGTTGTGCTGAGTAGTGAGTGCGCAGTGATCACTGGCATTTGTATGGATTCCTTGAGTTGTTTCTAGATTTTTATGAAGAACCAATTATTTATTGGGATTGTATGTTGTTTTTAAGGAATAGTTTACTTATATTTACACACATAGGAGTGGATTACCTTGTTTCCTTAATCCATGGGTGATTGAAAACTAGGTCGAGGAGTCTTTCATTTATCACTGCATAATAAGAAATCTAAAAACATTTTGACACAATAATGGAATTAAGAAACTTAATTCAACCCTAACTCTATAACATTATTCATAAATATTATTTTCAAACCTCTGCAAACCACATCATTCTAGTTTTTAATGAATCAAAACAAAAAACTATTTTTCCTTAAATTTAAAGTGAAAAACATAACTGTTGTTCACTCCAATACGGAGACAACATGGGTTAAAAATATACTTCATTATGACTTAGTATATAATTTCTATTTCCACAACCCACAACATACTGGTTTTTTAACATGGCGTCATTTCAACAGAGGAAATTCTTACAATCCAATTCTCACATTTCGTGACTTGAACCAAAAACACTAATCCTTTCCTAATAGACCTTGAAATTTAAAGAACCATACTAAATAGATATGAAGTCATTAATTTATAATATTATGTTAATGAAAATTTTCTTATATACTGGGGAAAATCCTAAAGTGTTCATTAAGAGCCCATCATCATTATTGTAAATACCAACCGGACCCTAAGATAACTTTTTGCCCCATAATTACATAATAAAAAAAATTAACATGTGGTGAGAAAATAGAAAACCAAATTTTATATTAAATATGGAATAATATAATTTCTTACTAAATTTTATGGATTGGCTAGAGATGACCCAAAGAATCTTATTAAATAGTTCACATAAGTTTTTTCCACTTTCAGACCCCGAGGATTATCTGAGGAGCAGATAATGTGTTGGGAATTCCTATTGTAAATTGAAGGATATTAAAAGGAATTGTTGTAAAACCAAAAAAGTGGGTAAGTGAATTAATAGGATGGAATACAGAGAAGATTTATGTAATTTTTATTCTCTACCTCTAGAACTAGAACCATTATAAAATAGATCTATTCTATTTGACAGTCTTCTTGAGAGACCCTCTATGAGTTCAATGATAAGATTAAGTATCTATGATCCAGCTACCCACATAAAATAATTGAGAGGTTTCACTTCCTAATTTTATTTTACAATCATTACTCTAAAATGATTAAAAACTATTAACCACATAACCTGGAGGATCATTGATTGTTAAGTCATTAACATAATCCAAGGTCTTGGTTGAGAAGATTGTTTAGAACAAATGATAGTTCGGTATAAGAGGTGTTGAAATAAGAGGTATTGTAGTACCCCCAATTTCTGGTATGTAACCCTTACTTGATTGTTTTCATTGTTATAAAGTTAAGGGTGAAACATGGGAGAGTCGGGAGAACTTGTAATGAGTTTTGGGGAAAAAAGGGAAGTCACACGGTAGGCGCACAGTTTGTCTAAACCGTGCGGCCAAACCGTGTGGAGTTTGTATGAGAGGCAGTGGATTCCACATGGTCTGCGCACGATTTGTCTAACCATGCGGCCAAGCTGTGCGAGAAGGGTGTATGAGGAAGTATCTAACACATGGTTAGCGCACAGTTTGTCAAACCGTGTGGACTAACCATGCAGTCACTTAAAATTAGATCCTTAAATTGTGGATCGAACTCTTTTTGCCTCTAATTTCCTCATTAAAGCTCCTAAGAGGCCCTAACTTGGGATTTTGGTTCTCTTAAGGTCAAAGAGGGTTCTCCCATCATTCTGGAGGTGATTCTAAGGATTCTCTTGGTGAATCGAAGCCGGATTCTTGAGGTATGTGATCGTTCTCCTTTGTTCTTGAATGGTTTCTTAGATCTACTTAGATCTACTTCTTGTTTTATCTCGATTTATTATATCTATTCCCGTTATGGGTAGATTTAATTGCATGGATGCCAAATATGATGATATTTGGTCTTGGTTGTGTTAGGAGAAGAGATCTAAGGAGGATTCATGGAGTTTTGACCCGGTGTTCTTGAGCGTTCTTCATCTGTTGCTTGGTTTTGCCTTTTTGTTGAGGTAGGTGGCTTCAATCTCGATTCCTCTTTCTTAGAACTTGAAGGCTTTGTTAAATTTGTTTTAATTGCTTGGTTTTTATTGTGAAATTGTAGTGCAAAGCATGTTATAAATCCTCTTTAGTGATGATTTATGGGTTTGATGGAATTTTTGAAAAATTGAATGAAGGTGTTGTGCAAATTATTTTGGTTTCTTGATTTTAAAATAGTGAATCTAAAATATGTCTTTGCTGGATTTGGAAAAAGGATTTGCTAATTGAAATAAATGATTTTTAATAAAAGGTTTGATGCTTTATTGAAAGTTTTTGAACAAACTTGGTTTGGGCATGGATTTCATGGGTTGTGGTGTGTGTTCATATGCATTGGGATGGATAAGGGTGATAAGTACCCCCATCAAAAGGGACTGATAAGGTCATGAAGTACCCCCATCAAGGTAGTTTACTAAGTGAAGACTTAGTGAAAGGATAACTCACCACTCATGAGTATAGGGAGGTCCAGGTTGCATGCATGGTTGGTGGTGTGAATATGTGAACTGGAATGAATGTGCCGAAATAGAAATGGGATCTTAATTGGAAAATTTTCTTGGTTGATTTTCTTGATAAAGATGGGTTTTTTTGTAAAATGGTTTTTACATGGAACTTGTTATATTGTGAACTATTTTGGAATTGTTTTATATAAATTGTTTTATATAAATGTGATAACATGTTTTATCCTCGAGGCATGGGTCGGGAAGTCATCGGGGAAAGCCTACTGAGTTTCATTACTCACCCACTGCTTGGGCACGTTGGTGATTTTGCAGATGTCATATACTAGGATGTTGGAAAAGGTAAAGTGTCACATGTTTATAGCACTACTTAGTGATATTCGGGTTGGTTTGTGATGTTGGAGCTTGGAACTTGTGGAGAATGGAGTTGGGTTGTCGTCTTGAAGTCGTGTAGTTGTCTTTCCGCTATTTACTCTGATTTGGTTTTGTATTCCATTGTTGAACTTGGTTGGGTTATTATGGAAATAATGGTTGAGTTGTTTCAGTTTTAAATCATGCATCATATAGTGGTTGTTTAGAGATGTTTATCTAGTTTGCATTGTTTGTTGGTTGTCTTCTTTTAAAAGGGTAAATCGTCCCCCATGTGTTTTGAAACCCTTAAGAATTTATTGCCAGCCTTTGGTGCCTTGGGAATTTCGCTTAAGGCCAAGTAATGACTCGTTGAGCTCTCAAGACAATGAGAATTGGGTGGTCATTACAAATGGTATCAGCTTGTTCGGTTCTTGCCTAACAAGTGGTCATAAATGTTCTCTATCATGGAGTTGAAATTCCCTTTCATCTATTCCTTGGGTTGGAATCTTAGATAGGAGTAGGATTGTAAGAACTTGAAATGTATAGCATAAAAGGACTCAACTAACCCGTTTATGCTGAACTTCAAGTTACCAGTGTGTTGGGAACATAAGTGTTTTGGATACACTTCTAGAATGTTGGAAATCTCATTGTCATGTGTTTAGCCAATCAGAGGAGCATGACATTCATTATAGAGGAATGAATTCCTACTAGGATTTCATATCTCATTGTGAGGAATGAGTAAGAATTTTGTGAAAGGTGACAAATTTTGAAAAATGCAGGAATTGTTTACAACCAAAAGACTTTGAAAACAGGGTATTTGGTGTATTTTGAAAATAGATTGATTTTCAAAAAGTATGTTGAATGTTTTCAAAAATGATTGAACATGAGAAAAGGTTGTTTTGAAAAAAATGTGGTGATAGTTGATGTGATAGAATTTGAAATTCTAAGCCTTCAGTTGCTATGAAGTGAGACTAATGGCGTGCGTTGCTTGTATAGAAAATGGCACCCGTTAGGCATCATAGAAACCAAACGAAAGACGCTGTGGAGAATGTGGTTGTAGCAGAACCACGTGTGAACTAAGAGCTAGTTCAGAGTATTGTTAAAGCATTCCAGGATGTAGACACAGGGAATCAGAGGGATGAGTCAAGGAATGTAGACCATTCCGTCTATTTCCAGAAATATAATCCACCCATCTTTCGGGGCGATTATAAACCAAAAAGGGTAGAGGTGTGGCTGAGTAGGATGAATCGTATCTTCAATTTCATCGGCACACCAGTAGAGTTGAAAGTAAAGCTGGTGACATATATTCTCGAGGATCTTTCATGTCAGTGGTGGGATTTAGCGGGGTATGCTAAATTAGATGAAGGCCTTACATGGGAGGATTTTGAAGAATTGTTTAACAAACAATTCTATCCTCACATGTTCAAGATACATAAAATGATGAAATTATTCATCATGAAACAGGAGATCCTCTCTGTCATAGAGTATGCGGCTAAGTTCATGAATTTAGTCCATTTTGCACCAGAGGTTGCGGCAAGTGCTTCTTTGAAGGCACACATATTTGAATTGGGACTAAGGTAGGAGATTCGACCGAAGATTGTGGTGCTCTATTTTAGAGATTATACAGAGATGGTGAACAGAGCAATGATTACTGAACATGATATCTCGGGATCGATAAGAGGAGGTATGATGATACCCACGGGAACGGGTGGGAACTATAATGATGGAAACAAGCGGAAGAGGGACACCTACTTCCAAGGTGGGAGTGCGAATCAGAACCAGACGGGCAGGATCAATCAACCTTCCTCCATGACCCCAGAGCAAAGCAGATTGCTTTCAATGTGGTTCAACTGATCACATGAAACGAGAATGTACAGCACCACCGAGAGCATGACACAATTGAAAGCATATGGGGCATCTATAACGCTATTGTAGGAATGCTCCAAGGTTGGGTGCATGTGACACTTTCCAGGCATCACAAGCATCGTATGATTTGACAGGTTGAGGACAGAAAAATCAGTCTTGCCCGCAGAACAGAGCTAGTTATGGTGATTCCAGGAATACCATGACTCCTCAAGAAGGGAAATCTCAATAAAGAAATAAGGAGAAAAGTGCAGCAACAAAGAAATTGTATGGAGCCGATTAGATGATGGTATATGAACAGTCTGGACCATCTACGGTGAGAGGTAAGATTCTTTTGAATTCTAACCTCATGCAAGTGTTGTTTGATACTGGTGCATCACATTTCTTTCTTTCTTCTCGTATTTCTAATTCACTGAACTTAAAACTTGAAATGCCACCTTCTGTCTTGAAACTGCAAACTCCTCTTTGTGAAATAGAATGTCAAGACTTCGTGTTTAGAGCATGTGCTATAACTATTGATGGATATGATCTGAAATGGGACTTCTCTATGTTGGATATCGATGTCTGTGATGTAATCCTGGGTATGGATTGGTTGGAATGGTTTAAGGCTCACATCGAATGTTATAGGAGAATGGTTAGTTTCACAACTGAGGATGGCATGGAGCATATCTTTAGAGGAGAAAGGATAGTAAAGAAAGGCGCAAAGACCTTGTTAGCACCAATGGTGGGAACAATCTCACACCAATTGGTAGTGTTGACTTTGGAATCAATGGAAGAGATTGAGGAAGATAGTTTTCCAGCTGTGGTGGATCAATTTCTAGATGTATTTCCCAAAAATTTCTCAGTGTAACCACCTCTAAGGGAAGTGGAGTTTACGATTGATCTCTTTTTGGGGATCAGCCCTATCTCACTTCCATCTTATAGGATGGCACCAACGGAGTTAAAAGAATTTAAAGTATAGTAAGAGGAGCTAGAAAGCAAATGATCCATTCTCCCAAGCATGTCTCCATGGGCAACACAGGTTTTGTTTGTGAAGAAGGCAGATGGAACTCTTCAACTGTGTGTTTATTATCGTAAGCTTAAACAAGTTACAATAAAGAATAGATATCCACTTCCAAGTATTGATGACCTGTTTGATCAATTGAGGGGAGATCAGTGGTTCTCCAAGATGGAATTGTGGTCAGGATATCACCAGTTGTGATTTAGAAAGGAGGATATTCTGAAGATAGCTTTCAGAAGTAGATATGGACACTACGAATATGTAGTCATGCCTTTCGGTCTAACGAAATCACCAGCGGTCTTCATGGATTTGATGAATCAGATATTTCAGCAATATCTGGTTTCTTTTTTTTTGGTGTTTGTGGACAACATATTGGTGTATTCAAGAACAAGGGATGAGCATGAGTAACACTTGTCGATAGTGTTGAAAATCTTGAGAGACCATCAGTTGTATGCCAAATTATCAAAGTACGATTTTTGGATATAAGAGGTACGCTTTCTGGGCCATGTTGTTTCTGAGAAAGGTGTTTCAGTGGATCTAGAAAAGATATAAGTTGTTGTTTCTTGGAAATCACCGAATAATGTATTTGAAATACGATGTTTTCTTGGTCTAACTGGTTATTATAGACACTTTGTGCATGACTTATCATGACTAGCGTCACCTATGACAGCTCTGACAAAGAATAATGCTCCATTCCAATGAACCGAAGAATTTCAGAAGTCTTTATAGGAACTGAAGGTTCATCTTACATCGACACCTATCTTGATCTTTCCAAAATCAGGACAGGGCTATGTGGTGTTTTGTGATGCTTCAGGAATAGGGTTGGGTTGTGTTCTCATGCAAGGAGACCATGTTGTTGCTTATGGTTCAAGGAAGTTGAGATTGCATGAGAAGAATTACCCAACACATTATTTGGAGTTAGCTGCAGTCGTTCATGATTTGAAAACTTGGAGAAACTATCTATTTGGTGGGAAATTTACTATTTTTACGGATCACAAAAGCTTAAAACACATTTTCTCACAACGCGATTTGAATATGAGGCAGAGGAGATGGATGGAGTGTCTTCAAATGTTTGACTTTCAATTAATGTATACACTAGGTAAGGGAAATTTAGTGGCTGATGCATTAAGCAGTAAGTCGTATTATTAGTTGGAAAAGGAAGCTTCAGAAGAATGGCAGTTGATGTTATTTTTAGCCGACATGCATGTGGAATGTGAAAACGGAGGTGATGTTGCGGTTTTATTTTTAGCTAAGCTTGTTCCTGATCTGGTAAAAGTGGTCAAAGAGGAAACTAGCTAAGCTTGTTCCTGATATGGTGCCGAATGTCTGGTAATGAGTTTGAAACTTAATGGTGGGGAGACCATTGATGGATGGAAACTAGAAGCGGGATAAGGTTTGTGTTTTAGAGATCAGATGGTTGTACCTATAGTTGTCAGGAAAAACTCCTTAATGCTTACCACCATTCAAGATGGTCCATACATCCAGGTACACAGAAGATTTATAAGGCGCTAAAGGCGCAATTTTGGTGGAGCCGAATGAAAAGGAAGGTGGCCAAGTTCATCTCATGATGCTTAACTTGTCAGTAGGTTAAAGTAGAGCATCAGAGACCAGCTGGTATGTTACAGTCTTTACCTATCCCAGTGTGGAAATGGGAGCAGATAGAAATTGATTTTCTTACAGGTCATCTAAGAATGGTCTGGAAACACGATGCCATTTGGGTGATAGTGGATCGTCTAAACATGTCGGCCCATTTCATCTCGATTCCTGAAACTCATACAGTGGAAGATATTTCAAAAATCTATATTCGAGAAGTGGTAAAGAGGCATGGTGTACCGGTGTCTATAGTCTCAGACAGAGATTCGAGGTTCACATCTCGTTTTTGGAAATCATTACAGCAAGCCCTAGGGACTCAGTTGAAAATGAGTATGGCGTATCATCCTCATACAGATGGGAAATCTGAGTGGATGATACAAATGTGGTAAGACATGTTGCGTGCTTGTGTAATGGACTTTATTGGCTCATGGGAGTATCATATACCCTTAGTGGAGTTCTCATACAATAACATCTATCAAGCCTCGATACGTATGGATCTGTTTGAAGCATTGTATGGGTGTCCTTGTTGTTCTCCACTATACTGGGTGGAAACTGGTGAAACTTCACTAGTCGGACCAAGCCTTGTCCAAGAAACAACGGAGAAGATTCAATTGATTAGAAAGAGGATGGAGATGATTCAAAGTCGTCAGAAATCTTATGAAGATCACCGTCAAAGAACGTTGGCGTTTGTTGTGGGTGATCATGTCTTCTTGAGGATCTCTCCAAGACTTGGACATTGTCATTTTGGGAAACAGGGAGAATTATCCCCTCGATATATAGGCCCTTTTGAGATACTGGAACAGGTTGGAGAGGTGGCATATCGGTTGGCATTACCACCACAGTTCAGTTCGATGCACAATGTGTTCCATGTATCTCAATTAAAGAAGTATCAACCCGATACTGACCATGTGATAAAATGGGATCACGTTGACCTAGATCCAGATGCTTCATTGGTACATATCCCGGTACGGATTGTGGATAGGCAGGATAAAGTCTTGCGTGAAAAAAGCATCAGTCTAGTGCATGTTTTGTGGTAACATGGTCAGATTCAGGAAGAGACTTGGGAACGCGAGAAAGAAATGAGAGAGAAGTGGCCATAACTCTTTCAGACAAGCATTGGTTTTCTACTTTCTGAGGACGGAAAGGCCAATGGTGGGGAGAATTTAGTACCCTCGTTTTCTGTTATTTAACCCTTACTTGATGATTTTCATGGTTATAAAGTCAAGGGTGACAAATGGGAGAGTCGGGAGAACATGGAATGAGTTTTGGGGAAAAAAGGGAAGTCGCACGAGAGGCGCACGGTTTGTCTAAACCGTGCGTCCAAACTGTGCAGAGTTAGTATGGGAGGCAGTGGCTTACGCACGGTCTGTGCATGGTTTTTCTAACCGTGTGGCCAAATTGTGTGAGAAGGGTGGCTGAGGTAGTAGCTAATGCACGGTTAGCGCATAGTTTGTCAAACCGTGCGGACTAACCATGCAGTCACTTAAAATTTGATCCTTAAATTGTGGATATAACTTGTTTTGCCACTAATTGCCTCATTAAATATTTTAAGTGGCCCTAACTTAGGATTTTGGTTCTCTTAAGGTCAACGAGGGTTCTACCATTGTTCCGAAGGTGATCCGAAGGCTTCTCTTGGCGAATTGAAGCCGGATTCATGAGGTATGTGATTGTTCTCCTTCGTTCTTGAATGGTTTCTTAGATCTACTTAGATCTACATCTCATCTTCTCTTGGTTTCTTAGATATATGCCTATTATGGGTAGATCTAAGTGTGTGGATGCCAAATATGACAAGATTTGGTCTTGGTTGTGTTAGGAGAAGAGATCTAAGTTGGATTCTTGGAGTTTTGACCTGGTGTTCTTGAGCATTCTTTGTCTATTTCTTGGTTTCGCCTTTTTGTTGAGGTAGGTGTCTTCAATCTCAATTCCTATTTCTTAGAACTTGAATTCTTAGTTAAATTTGTTTTAATTTCTTGCTTTTGATTGTGAAATTACGGTGCAAAACATGTTATAAATCCTCTTTAGTGATGATTTATGGGTTTGATGGAATTGTGGAAAATTTAAAGGAAGGGGTTGTGCAAAGTGTTTTGGTTACATGATTTGAAAATATTGATTTTAAAATATGGCTTTGATGGATTTGGAAAAAGGTTTTTTTTCTTCTTGAAAGAAATGGTTTTCAATAAAAGGTTTGATGATTTATGGAATGGTTTTGAACACACTTGGTTTGGGCATGGATTGCATGGGCTGTGGTGTGTGTTCATATGCATAGGGATGGATAAGGGAGAGAAGTACGCCCATCAAAAGGTTGGGATGGATAAGGGCAAGAAGTACCCCCATCAAAAGGGACAGATAAGGCCGTGAAGTACCCCCGTCAAGGTAGTTCACTATGTGATGACTTAGTGAAAGGATAACTCACCACTCACTAGTATAGGGAGGTCTAGGCTGCATGCATGGTTACTGGTTTGGATATGTGAACTGGATTGAATTTTCCAAAATGGAAATGGGATCTTAATTGGAAACTTTTCTTGGTTGATTTTCTTGAGAAAGATGGGTAATTTTTGAAAATGGTTTTGACATGGAACTTGTTATATTGTGAACTATTTTGGAATTGTTTTATATAAATTATTTTATATAAATGTGCTAACATGTTTTATCCTAGAGGCATGGGTCAGGAAGTCATCGGGGAAAACCTAATGAGTTTCATTACTCAACACCTACTTGGGCACGTTGGTGCTTTTGAAGATGTCATATACCGGGATGTTGGCAAAGGTAAAGTGTCACATGTTTATAGCACTACTTTGTGATGTTCGTGTTGGTTCGTGACGTTGGAGCTTGGAGAATGTAGAGCATGGAGTTGGGTTGTCATCTTAAAGTCGTGTAGTTCTCTTTCTGCTGTTTACTCTGATTTGGTTTTGTTTTCCATTGTTTCACTTGGTTGGGTTATTATGGAAATAATGGTTGAGTTGTTTCGGTTTTAAATCATGCATATTATAGTGGTTGTTTGGAGATGTTTATCTAGTTTTAATTGTTTATTGGTTGTCTTATTTTAAAAGGGTAAATCGTACCCCATGTGTTTTGAAACCCTTCGGCATTTATTGCCAGCCTTTGGTGCATTGGGGATGTCACTTAAGGCCAAGTAATGACTCGTTGAGCTCTCAATCCAATGAGAATTGTCGGGTCATTACAGGTATTCATGAGGTAATATATTCTCATCCATTACTCTTAATAGAAACTACTATTTAAGATCCAACCATTTTGTTGTGATATATTTCCCTGAAACGAGTGACTAAATATAAACCACTAATCAAGGTATGCATTTTATAATGACCAGCTTATCATTTCACTAATCAGTGTGCTGAGGTATAGGGATTGAAAAGTTACATGCTGTATTTTTAGTTGAGGTATTGAAAAAAAAAATCTTGGTGAGATATTACCCAAGACCAATATAGATTTTTAAATCAATATAATTAGGCCAAATATCTACACAAATCAGTACCAAAATCATCCCCCATTCCACCATCAATTCCAAAACCCACCACTCTTTTAAAAAATAAATCTTATAATCCAAATATTTAACAATAAAAACCACCCCTTTATAGTAAACTATATCTTATGAATATTAATCCACTATTTCACATCCCATTTTTCTAAAACAAAAAGTATCTGTGGATTATTAGATGAAGAAAAGAGTTGATAAGTTGAGAAACACAGTGGAATGTCTTGTGAAAATTTTATAAAAAACTTAATAAATCAACCATATCAAATAGTTCAAAACCATAAGGGTAATTTAAGTATGATAACATCAATAAGTAGCATAGAAATCCAAATACTAGTTACCTATAAACCATATCCACGTACACCAGAGCTGGAGGATTATCAGAATTCTAGATATTCGGGGTAAAATTTCTAAGGAGAAGAAAAGAATGAGAAATGGGAGAAGGATAGGAAAAGGATAAAGAGAGAAGAAACACCATTTCATATAAAATTATGGGAGATGAAATAATTACCCCCACCATTTCCATCAAGGATGATGAAATCAATGAAAATGATGTAAGAAATGCTTCCAAAAGAAATTCATAAAACTTTCTAAAAAGTTGAAATTATTATCTCGTAGATGGATGAACTAAAAAAATTCAAGGTAATAATTTTTTTAAAGGATCATTGCACTATGAATTGGAAACTTTAAGGAAACAATAGTATCAACTTGGGAAGAAGTGTTTTGTTCATTATCACACTATAATTGTCAATCAAATGTCAAAATATAAGGGAATATTCTCTTCCCAACACCATTGAATCTTTAACATTATTTATGACGTTATATTATATATGTGCTTCAATTATTGTATTTCCTTACTCAATATACACTTAATTATAAAAATAATTATTTAATCCCATAGGATTGGTTTTATATCTTGTAAAAAAATACACATTTTCCTAGTAGGTGTTTCGGAATATATTCTTATGGTAGTTTGGTAAGGACCCAGATTTTTCCATATATATTTTTTTAAATTATTTGGGATTATTACGAGTCTGTGAAAATTGACAGCACATGATTCCGAGGCCTAGAGATCCCAGAACGAAATTTTGAACTTTTTTAAGGTAAGTTCAATAAATGTACGAGTGGGGATTTATATCGTTTGAATCAGTGCTCAGATTAAAAATCTGAGGGCACCATTGAATTCATAGTGTCAGGATTCACTTAGGCAAAGATTAACTTCAACCGACAAGGGTCTGACAAAAAAGTTAATTTTTCGACTTTACAAAAAAATAATAAAATAAATCCATGAGTTATTTTATTTCTTTCTTTGTAACTGATGATAGAAGGTGGTAGGACTACGGGGTTGTCAGATCATTTAATGGCCGATTACACTTGGTAGTGTAACCGCCCCATTGTGAGATTAATGGGTTCATTAATTTAACCCATTAATGAACCACATTAATTATGTAACAAGTTAAAGTCACCTTTATTTTATTTAAACAAGAGGTTGGCGTGGGTTCTAGAACCCCACGATAGAATTATTGAAAAAGTGCTGGCGACGTCTTCCACCATCATAGAATAGAGCTTCGACACCTTTGAGAATTCTATCCAGAGTTCGACGAATGCCAACAAACACGCTTCAAATGTGGACCCATATTCCTCATCCACATTATCTACCATCATATTTGTGGTAGGGAGTTTCATAGTTTAACCAATTCTTGTTCATTCTTCAATTTCTTCCTATATTATAAAGCTAACGCGGAGGGCATGGTCCAAACAAATAATACCCAGAACCTCTGCCGATCTCAGTATTGGTTGTGTACTTTGTGGGAAACTGAAAAATATGGCGGCAAGGTGAAACCGAGGGCCATGTAGTGTAGGTTCCATCCCAGGAGGTTCGTAGGTGCATACATGAAGAAAATTGGATCACTGTATCTTCACTGAGGATCCGTAGAAGCTCCACCGACACGGCGGCACCGACGACTGGAGGAGGAGGCAACTGGCTCTAGCTGAACGCGAAGGGACGGTGGCACCTGAAGGCACCACAACAGACAGGGGAAGATGGCCTTCGTCGACGGCATTGAAGTTGGGCAGCACGCTACGGTGGTATGCTGTGGAAAAAGGCTGTGGCTCTGAGCCATGGCAGAAGGCAGACCCACACCCTGCGGGTTCCTCAAATTACCGGTCCATGCAGACCAGCTAGGTGGAGTGGTGCCAACAGGCACCACAATTTTGAAGACCCTGAATGGACGAGCTGTTAGAAAGGAGATCAGACCCCCGCAACTTCTAATGGGACAAGAGGTCCAATGGGATAATGGGCCACACCCATCTATGTGGGCCTAGATGAACTTGTGGCCTAGTGGTTCGGGTCGGGTCGGTCCGACCGGGTCAGACCAGACCGGGACCCTTTTGGGCCCAGTTTTGTTTAAATGGGCATATCTCTTAAACCGAATGTTTTATTGAAAAACCATCTATGGAATTAGAAACATTAGGAAAAAGAAGTCCTTTTGAGATACTCCACTTGTGTTTTGGATATATTTGGAGTACATCCGGGTTGGATCAGACTCGAATCCAACTGGGCCCCCAACACTAAATTGCCTATAACTTACAGACCGAGTGTCCGATTGACGCACTGTCTATTGTGTTGGAACCCTTATGACATGGTGGTTCATCAGGTTACTTCTTCATGGGACTTTGTGGAGGTTGAGGTACGACCGATATCTTGAGGAGCAGTTTCTCGGAAACTCAAGCGCAACAGGTGTGGGAATCTTGTGGCTGACTGTCAAGTGGCATACGACCCAATGTGGATCAGAAGTAGCGTGACCCGATGAGGACTAGCCTTTGAGTGACCCATCATTGATTAACTAATTCTGACCCTATGTGGATCGATGAATTAGGACCCTGTGTGGATTGGGGAGTTATGACCTTGTGTGGATCGACGACTTACGACCCTATGTGGATCGACGACTTACGACCCTATGTGGATCGATGACATAAGAACCTATGTGGATCAGAAGTAGTGCAACCTAATGAGGAATAGACTTAAAGAAGACCATCGTGGATCAGCGACTTACAACCCTTTGTGGATTGGTGACTTATGAACTTATGTGGATCGGTGACTTATGACCCTGTGTGGATAAGATTTTCAAATAATTATTTGTGGTTCAGCATGTTACTTATTAACAGAATAAGATGAATTGGCTTTATGAATAATCATCATTATTTATATTATTTAAGTTATATACATATTTTTAGTTGAGTATATACTTGTGCTTTGTGAATGAGATCATGATTTGTGGTTATTCCTCTATGGAATTCTAGGAGACCTTCGAGAGTCTCGGGGTCCCTACAAGGTACTATTATACTCACCCCTGTATGGGATTTTTCCGCACCTTGTTGAATCTTGTGTAGATGAAGGAAAACTTTGACTAAGGTTAGGGAGCCAGGAATAAATGATACATGGTGGTGACCAGTTGATGTGGAGAGTCGTAGTCACGAGAAGTACCTAACCTTCAGATAGGATCCTTGGCAGATGATCTCAAGTGTTTTTTTCTATTTCTGCTGTATCAATTCCAGTTGGGCTTGTATACTAGCCCCTTTACTTTTAGTACTTACTTTTACACTTAGTGGTGGTTTTTAACTATGGTTGTACCCTTCTTCTTCCGTAGTGTTTTACTTGTGCATAGTGTGCCCAGTTTGTGTGTGTACAAGTTTCCAGGCAATGCATTCCTATTTTAGTGATATGCCTTCCAGTTCTAATATCCAACCCCTAGCCTATGGAATGTGGGTTTGGGGTAGTCATGACACGAGCCTAGGGGGAAGAGCTGTGACAAAGTGTTATCAAAGGGGTTAGTTCTACTGAAGAACTACGACTCTGATATTTCAGATGGGGAAATATTGTTAAGTGTATTGAGTATGGTTTTCAGTTTGGGGAGTCCACTGTTGGTGCGGCAGCTGTTGTATCCATACACCAGGACATTGAGTTCTGATTTCTGACTCGATACACCAAAACACTGATTGTGTACGTCTTTAAAAAGTTTTTATTTTTGATCTCTTTCATGTCATCTCACCAGGCATAAAATTATTTACCATGGCACATCTATTTCTTTATATGATGTTTCTACATAGAAAACCATCCAAGATTCCATAGAGAGTTCACAATTATGGCCCACTGAGAAATGAGGCTTCGGTGGAAGGATCCCTTATGGGGATGGTATGTCCGGGTGGTGTACCAGCAGCACCACTACCCAGAGGGTAGAAGTTTCAACTATCCCCACCAGCAAATGGTGCATGTCGACTTAGCATGCTGCACGAGTTCCAAAATCATAGGCCTATAAGGTTTCGAGGTGAGATGAATTCGTTGGTGGCTAAGGACAGGCTGGAGTAAGTGGATATAGTTTTCCACCTAGTCAGGACACCAGAAGATCAGATGATGATCCTAGCTTCTAGTCTATTCTAGGGGACAACTGTGAGATGGTTGTGCCTGAAGGTCTAGATTCATGATGAGGGGACCCTCACCTGGTGAGACTCTTTAGGGTGGAGTTTGTTCTAGCGACTCTACGCACTATACATATTCAAGAGCTCCTGCACTTACAACAGGACAACCTGACAGTATCCCAGTACATGGAGAGATTCATTGACCTCTCCCGCTACTCCACAAACATGGTATGAGACCCTTTCTTTAGGGCCCAGACCTTTGAGCAGGGTCTCTGACAGGAGATCAGAGCATCAATGATATTGTTCAATATCCCGACACAGACTAGAGTGCTTGAGCGAGCGCTATTGGTGGAGAGATTCCTAGATGAGAAGGCACTGATAGCGAGAGCCACCACTATATGACATGTTTCTGAGTCACCTGTAGTAGGTAGTAGGTGGATGACGTAGGTCCCCAAGCGGGCTAGAACTTTTAGTGGAAAACCCCAGGATATAGGGTCATAGGTGCAGAGCTCACGGGATAGAAGAGGTTAGTATAGGATCAGAATATGCAACTCATGTGGCAAGAAGGGTCACATAGATCATGACTGCCTGACTCGCCACCCTTAATATCAATGGACGGTCGAGGGACCACCAAGTTAGAGTCAAATATTTGAGCAGGGAGGTCCACAGGGTGACAGACGTGGAAGAAGATAAGGCTGTGAAACAAGTGGTGGGCAATAGTTTGAGGTTCTACCACCACCACCCACAGGTGGTCCACCCCGAACTTAGGGAGCAGGTGGAAAAGGATGATCTCAGCTTCAAGTAGCTGGGGATTATGACCATAGTGCTCTGGAGATGATTCGAGGTATGATCTATGTCTACTCCACCTTAATTTTTTTATTATAGGAACACGTGTTAGTCACTCTTTTATTTCCACAACTCTCATTTAGAGATCATAGATTCCGGTAAATCCATTGGCTAAATACTTACGATTAGAGACTCCTACAAGAGAGGTTTCGATGATTACACACTGGTTCCAGTAGTGTGAGATTACTCTAGGAGGTCAGATCTTTGACTATGATCTCCTAGTAGTAGCGTTGAGGCCTTACAATGTCATCTTGGGTATGGATGGGTTATCCATGGTCCAGGCTTAAATCGACTGTTTTAGGTGAAAAGTGTGATGTGACAGTGAGAATGGGACCAAGTTTTCTTACACTGGTGAGAATGGATCCTTTACAGCTCAGGATGGACTTTCTCATATAAGGATTTAGCCTATCACTCATCATTTGGCTAGCCTTACCCTTTGAGTAGTTGACCAGTGGAGTCTGAGTTATCCTGTAGTAGTGGACCAGTATGCTGATGTCTTTCCGGATGATGTTCTAAGATTACCTCCTCATAGAGAGATAGACTTCTATATTGACCTGTACCCTAGGACATCATCTATATCTACACAAGTATATCATATGGATCTCTCTGAGCTTCGTGAGTTGAGGGTACGTCTAGAGGAATTGCATGGTAAGGGGTTCATAAGGCCCAGTGTTTCTCCATGGGAAACCCCGATTTTGATTGCCAATAAGGAAGATGGGAGTTTGAGGCATTGTGTGGATTATTGGTGCCTGAACCAGGTTACCATGAAGAAAATGTTTCCTCTACCAAGGATTGATGATCTCTTCACCCAGCTAAAGGGATCACAGTGGTTTTTGAAGATAGACCTCTGAGCAGGCTATCACCAGCTTAGGGTACGGGATGAAAACATACTGATGATAGCCTTCAGATGTTGGTATGTCCACTACGAGTTCTTGGTGATGCATTTCAGCATGAAAAATGCTCCGACAATGTTCATGGGACTCATTAATAGGATCTTCTAGCCTTACCTCGATCACTTCATGGTGGTCTTCATTGAAGAAATCTTGATATACTCTACATCAGAGGAGGAGAACACCACACATCTGCGGATAGTTCTGGATACATTCCTAGAGCACCAGATTTATGGAAAGATCTTGAATTTTAATTTATGGATAGAATAATTACACTTTATAGGACATGTTATCTTGGAGGCTGGAGTTGTATTGGATCCAACAAAGATAGTGGCAGTGATTTCTTAGGAGCCACCCAGGAGTGTGATTGAGGTGTGGAGTTTCTTGGGGTTGTATGGGTACTACCAAAGATTCATACCTGAATTTTATAGAATAGAAATACCCTTTTTAGTTTTGAAAAATAAGGGACATCCTTTCATATGGGCAGAGAGATGCTAGAAGAGTTTCGAGGAGCTCAGGTGGAGACTAAAAAGTGAAACCATCTTGAGGCTACCAGAAGAGGGAATTGGGTATGTAGTCTTCTAAGAAGAATTATGGACAAGTCTAGTGTGTGTCCTAATGCATAAGTGAGCATGTATCACTTACGACTCATGGCAGCTGATGAAACACTTTCATAACTACGCGACCCATGACCTAGAGTTAGCAGTAGTGGTCTTTGCGCTAATGATTTGGTAGCACTACTTGATGAGATAACCGCTTACTATCTACTCTGATCACAAGATTCTTAGGTATATATTCTCATAGAAGGATCTAAAACTAATACAACATAGATGGATAGAGTTCCTCCGAGATTATTACTTTGAGATAGTCTACACACCTGGGATGGGGAATGTGGTGGCATACGCACTTAGAAGGATGTTTGGTTTACAGTTGCTGAGTGAGGTGATAGAGTAGCTAGCTACATTGTAGTTATCATTCATGGATAGTGATGGAGTAGCTTACCTCCAGTATATGACAATTACTCCCCTACTCCTTCAACGATTCAGGGAGGAAAAACTTGGGGACATTAAATGCAAGACCTGACGTGCTTAGATATCCTCAGGACATGATCCTGGAGGATTTTCTGAAGGTGGGGGGAACATCATCCTTTTCATAGGACACACCGTGGTACCAAGGATGCTATGAGAAGAGGTGTTGAGAGAGTTCCACACATCCCATTTGGAAGTACATACTGGTCTGGAAAATATGTACAAGGACCTCTTGTGTTAGTATTGGTGGCTAGGGATGATGAAAGCAGTAACATAGTTTGTTTCACGATGCCTCACTTTTCAGCAAGTGAAGTCCAAGCACCAGGTTCTAACAGGATTAACATAGAATCAAGAGTTACTCGAATGGAAGTGGGATGGTTTGTATATGGAATTCGTGACAAGGATACCACATATGTCCTAGGGCCATGATTACATCTAGGTGATCATTGGACAATTGACCAAGTTGACCCACTTCCTACCGATTTGAGAGCAGGGATTAGTAGAGGGATTGGGACATATATACATAAAGGAGATTGTACAGATTAATGGTGTGCCATCGATGATCATCTAAGATCGTGACACTCACTTTACATCCCTCTTGTGGAAGAGATTGAGGGAGGCGTTTGAGACTTAGCTACTTTTGAGTACCGCTTCTTAACTTTATACAGATAGTCAGACAGAGCGGACCATACAAATATTTTAGGACATGATTCGTTCTTGCGTCCTTGATTTTGGATGTAGTTGGGAGGACCACCTGCCCTTGGGGGAGTTTCCATACAAAAATATTTATCACTCCACCATCGGTATGGCACCATTTAAGTCTTTGTACGAGAGAATGTGCAGATCACCTCTATATTGGACAGACCCAGGGGAGTCAGCATGTATAGGTCCAGAGTTGGTACGAGCTACCACTAAGAAGCTGCAGATCATCCAGGGGTGGATGAAGACTGTAGAGGGTTGGCAGAAGTCTTATGCTGAAAGGAGACGGAGGCCCATGGATCTCAAGGAGGGAGACCATGTTTTACTATAGGTCTCACCCCATTGAGGATTGTAGATATTTGGACATTGTGGAAAGCTATCTCTGAGGTTAATTAGAACTTTTTAGACCTTCAGCAGAGTTGGCGAGGTGGCGTACCTCCTAGCTCTTCCCCCATAAATGAACCCTAGTGCACAATATTTTCCATGTATCACAACTGAGGAGGTACGTGCATGATCAATTGCATGTTATCAACTGGGGCGAACTGGACGTTGATGATTGGGAGACACTTGAGGAGTTTCTAGTGGATATAGAGGATTAACAGGAGCAGGTCATTCATGGGGGGTTTATTCCTCTAGTGCGATTTTAGTGGCATCATGAGAACTTTTAGGAGAGCACATGGGAGCGGGGGGCTCAGATACATGATCATTACCCCCCACTTGTTTCTCTAGTTTTGTTGTAGATTTCAAGGATGTAAATCCCTAAGGTGGGGAGAATTTAAAGACCCATATTTTTCCATATAATTTTTTTAAATTATTTGGGATTATTATGAGTCTGCAAAAATTAAAGGAATGTGATTCCAAGGCCCGGAGAGCCCGGACCAAGATTTTAAACTTTTTTAAGGTACATTTAGTAAACATGGGACCATCAATTTCTATCTTTTGAACTGGTACCCAGATTAAAAATTCGAGGGAACCATTGAATTTGCAATGCCAAGATTAGCTTAGGCGAAGTTCAAATTCGACTGATAAGGGTTTGATGAAAAAGTTAATTTTTGGACTTTAAAAAAATATTAATAATATAAATCCATGAGTTATTTTATTTATTTCTTTGTAATTGATGAGCAAAGGTGGTGGTACCATTGGGTTGTTAGATCATTTAATGGCCGGTTACACTTGGTTGTGTAACCGCACTATTGGAATATTAATCGGTTCATTAATTTAACTCATTAATGAACCACCGTAATTGTGCGACAAGTTAAAATACCATTTCTTTTATTTAAACAAGATTTTGTCATGGGTTTTGGAAACCCACAGATGAATTCTTGACAAAGTGATGGAAACTTTTTCTTCCATTAAAGAATGGAGATTCGACACCTTTGAGGATTTAATCTGGAGTTCAATGAATGCCAACAAACACACTTCGGACTCGGAACCGTCTTCCTCATATGTAGCATCTACCATCATATTCAAGTTAGGGGGTTTTCATTGTTTAAATAAGACTTTTCACTCTTGAATTTCTTATCATATTATAATGCTAACATGGATAGAACATGCCAAATGAACAAGGCTCGGACCCTATGCTAATCTCAGTATTGGTTGCGTTCTTCATGGGGGACCAAAATATTTGGCAGAAAGGTAGAAATGAGGGCCGCGCAGTGTAGGGGACGTCCTGGGAGGGCCGTAGGTATAAAAGGTAAGAAAATCGGACCACCCGAGCTACATCGGTGGCCTGCAGAAGCTCCGTCGATGTTGTGGCATTGACGACCAGAGGAGGTGACAACAAACTCCCGCCAGTTGCGAAGGGATGGTGGCGCCTAAAAGAACCATGAATTAAATGGGAAACCAGCCTTTTTCGGCCCCATTGAAGCTAGGCAGTGCATTGTGGAGAAGGGCCACAGCTCTGAGCCATGACGGAAGGTGGACCCGCGCCCTGTTGGTTCTTCAGATGACCGGTTCACATGGAGCAGCTAGGTTGAGTGGCCCCAAAAGGCACCGCTGTTTTGAAGACCCCGAATGGACAAGCCGTTTGGGAGGGGAGTAGACCCTCATGCTAGCTAGTGGGCCACTCCCAACTGGGTGGTCCAGGTTGAACCAGCAGCCCAATAGGAAGGACTGGGCTGAGCCCAGCCCCTTCGGGCTGGGTTGGGTCGGTCCGACCGGGTCGGGTCGGACCGGACCCAGACCCTTTTTGGCTCAGTTTCTCTTAAATGAGCATATCTCCTAAACCAGAAGCCTGTTTGAAGAAACTTATATGGTTCCATAACTCTTTGAATGAGTCTGTACATTTGAGATACTCCACTTGGGGTTTGGAGAAAATTGGAGTACAACCAGGTTGGATCGGACTCGAATCTAACAACCCCATGGCACTAAAATGCATATAACTTATAGCCCGTGTGTCCGATTGATGTGCCCTCTGTTGAGTTGGAAACATTATTACATGGAGGTTAATTGGGTTACTTAATAATGGGACTTTGTGGTGGTTTAGGTACAAATTATATCTTGAGGAGCGGTTTTTCGGTAACTCAAGCGCACCATGTGCGGGAATCTTGTGGCGGGCTATCAAGTGGCATAAAACCCTATGTGGATCAATAGTAGTGAGACCCGATGAGGAACAACATTATAGCGGACCATCATGGATTAGCGACTTACGACCCTGTGTGGATCGATGACTTACGACCCTATGTGGATCAGTGACTTATGACCCTATGTGGATCGATGACTTACGACCTTGTGTGGATCGACGAATTACAACCCTCTGTTGATTGACAACTTACGACCCTATGTGGATAGAAGACTTACACCTAGTGTCTATTAGCAGTAGCATGACCCTGTGGGGATCAATGACTTACGACCCTGGGTGGATCGGCTATGGAATGAATTTTTCGTGGTTATGCCGTGGAACTTCTTAAAAAAATAAGATGAATTAGCTTTACGACTAATCATCATTATTACTGTTCTTTAAGTTATATAATTTGGTTTTATATGAGTCTATACTTGTGCTCTGTTATTGAGATCATTCTTTGTGGTTATTCCTTTGTGGAATTCTAAGAGACCTTTGGGAGTCTCGGGGTCCCTAATGGGTATTTTTATATTCACCCCTGCACGGGCTTCGCCCACACCTTGTTGTGTCTTGTACAGACAACAAATAGATTTGACCAAGGTTAGGGAGCCATGAATAGATGGAGCATGGTGGTGACAGGTTGATGTGGAGAGCCCCAGTGACGAGCAGTACCTACCCTTCAGTTAGGATCCTTGGCGGATGATCTCGGGAGCTATTTTCTATTTTTGTTGTATCACTTTTAGTTGGGCTTGTATACTGGCCCCTTTACTTTTAGTATGTAATTTTACACTCAAATATGGTTTTGTGATTTGGTTGTTACTTTTCTTCTACCATTATTTTTAACTTTTGCGTAGTGTGCCCTATTTGTGTGTGTATAGGTTTTGAGGAAATGCCTTCCCATTTTAGGGATAGGCCTTCCGGTGATAGTTGCCAACCCCAGGCCTATGGAAGGCAGGTTTAGGGTAGTCATGGCACGAGCCCTTAGGTAAGAGTTGTGAAAAGTCTTGGATCTTCTCTCCCAAGTTAGATATTTTTACTAAATATGGAAGAATATATGATCCCATCACACACACCCTTTATTTTTTGGGGACCTTTTTGGATGAATATCAAGACCGCCATAAATTTCCATAAAAGAAAATACACCATTGAAATTTAAGGAAACACTATCCACCACATTATTTTTAACTCTGTGAGGATCCCTTCATATGATCACTCACTCTTTACACATACCACCTTCAGGTGGTTAAAACCATTGAATATTTAGGTATCTTTCATCCGTAGGAGAATTTTTTTTATTGAAAATTCTTTTTAATTAAGGGTTATCAAGAATTATATAAATTATATAAATTTTTCATCCAAATTAAATGAATATCTTACCTATTTTTTGGTGAATATGATGATTTATCTCCAGAATAAGTATATAACATATTATACTTTGTTAATAAAATTCACGATTTTGGAGTTTGGAAACTCAATTTAATTTCACTTGTTTGACAATCCCAAAATATGGAATTCAAACCACATCTCACTAATTTGAAATATTTTTACCTCAAAGAAGGAGAAAAATTACTAGTTATAATTTCCAATAATATGTATACAACCCAAGAAAAATATTTGATTGAACTTTTGAAAAATATTTCCAAATAAATAGGTTAGAGCTTAAGTGAAATCTATGGAATAAACCAAAAAATCAGTTCACCTCAAATTCTGATTGAGGGAGATCCCAAACTTGTCTGGAAGTCCAGGATGAGGCTAAATCCCATCTTGGTTTAAATAGTGAAGAAGGAGATAATCGAATCATGGATCATATATCCCATTTTATATTCACAATAGTTCAAGACCATACTTTCAGTTCCTAAGAAAATTGTACTCACCATTATGAGGAATGAAAATAATGAATTAATCTATTTGAGAATTTATAACTCATGGATAGTCTGTATAGACTTTATAAAGATGAATCAGGTCACTAGTAAAGATCATTTACCTATCCCATTAATTGACCATATGTTTAAGATATTAGTAGGGAGAAATAATTATTTATATTATTATATACTTTCACGTAATTTTTAGGTACCCATTTCTCCTGAGGATCATGACAGGACTACCTTTACTTATCCATTCAGAATGTTTTATTACAAATAAATGTCATTTGGATAATATAAATGTAACGTCTTGGATCTGGGTACCACCCAAATGTGCCCCAAACCCTGTTGGTCACATGAACTCTAGAACATTTCCCCAAATGAAAAATGCTGCTGACTAGCAACGAGGCCCAAGATCTTATAGTGGGGAAACAATGCCCTCATTGGCAGAGTAACATAGTGGAAACAAACAGTAAAAATTAGAGGAAATAATAATACCATACAAAAAAAGTAATCATTTTAATATTGGTAGTAATATAACAACTAGATCATATATAAATGATTCATGGAATATGTATATAAGAAACTATCCAAACAAGTCACAATATTAGTAGGCAATATAGAAGCCAAAGTACGTGCTATATTTTTAGTTGAGGTAATTAAACAAAAAATAATCATGGGGAGATATTACCCAAGACCAATATAGATTTATAAATCAATATAATTAGGCCAAATCTCTACACAAATCTGTACCCAAATCATCCCCCATTCCAGCATCAATTCCAAAACCCACCACCCTTTCAAAAAAAGATCAATCTTATAATCCAACTCCATAAAAATAACAACCACCCCATTTAAAGTAAACTATATCTTATGAATAAGAATCCACTATTTCACATCAAATTTTTCTAAAACAAAAAGTATCTGTGGATTATGAGATGAAGAAAAGAGTTGATAAGTTGAGAAACACAGTGGAATGTCTTGTGAAAATTTTATAAAAACCTAATAAATCAACCATCTCAAATATTTATAAACCCTAAGGGTAATTTCAGTATGATAAAATAAATAAGTAGCATAGAAATCCAAATACAAGTTACCTATAAACCTTATCCATGTACACTAGAGCTGTAGGATTATGGGAATTCTAGATATATGGGGTAAATTTTCCAAGGAGAAGAAAATAATGAGAAATGGGAGAAGGATAGGCCAAGGATAAAGAGAGAAGAAACACCATTTAATATAAAATTATGGGAGATGAAATAATTACCCCCACCATTTCCATCAGGGATGATGAAATCAAAGAAAATAATGTAATAAAAACTTCAAAAATAAATTCATAACACTTTCCAAAAAGTTGAAATTATTATCTCATATATGGATGAACTAAAACAATTCAAGGTAATAATTTTTTTGAAGTATCATTGCACTATGGATTGGAAACTTTAAGGGAACAAGAGGATCAACCTGGGAAGAAGTGTTTTGTTCATTATCACACTATAATTGTCAATCAAATGTCAAGATATAAGGAAATATTCTATTCCCAACACAATTGAATCTTTAACATTATTTATTACGTTATATTATATATGCACTTCAATTATTGTATTTCCTAACTCAATATACACTTAATTATAAGAAGAATTCTTTAATCCCATAGGATTGGTTTTCTATCTTGTAAACAAATCCACATTTTCCCAGTAGGTGTTTTGGAATATATTCTTATGGTAGTCTTGTAAGGACCTAGATTTTTCCATATAATTTTTTAAATTATTTTGGATTATTACGAGTCTGTGAAAATTGACAGCACATGATTCTAAGGCCCATAGATCCCTGAATGGAATTTTGAACTTTTTTTAAGGTACATTCAATAAATGTGAAAGTGGAGATTTATATCTTTTGAATCGGTGCTCAGATTAAAAATATGAGGGCACCGTTGAATTCTTAGTGTCTGGATTCACTTAGGAGAAGCTTAACTTTGACCGGTAAGGGTCTGATGAAAAAGTCAATTTTTTTTACTTTACAAAAAAACTAATAAAATAACTCCATGAGTTATTTTATTTCTTTCTTTGTAACTGATGAGAGAAGGTGGCGGGGCTATTGGGTTGCCAGATCATTTAATGGCTGATTACACTTGGTAGTGTAACTGAACCATTGAGAGATTAATGGGTTCATTAATTTAACTCATAAATGAACCACATTAATTATGCGACAAGTTAAACTCCCCTATATTTTATTTAAACAAGAGGTTGGCATTGGTTCTAGAACCCCAAGAGACAATTCTTGACAGATTTTTGGTGACGTCTTCCACCATCATAGAACAGAGCTTCGACGCCTTTGAGGATTCAATCCAGAGTTCGACGAATGCCACCAAACACGCTTCGAATGTGGATCCATATTCCTCATCCACATTATCTACCGTCATATTTGAGGTAGGGGGTTTCATAGTTTAACCAAGTATTGTTCATTATTTAATTTATTCCCATATTACAATGATAATGTGGAGGGTGTGGGGAAAACAAATAAGTCCCGGACCCTCCACCGATCTCAGTATTGGTTGCGTTCTTTGTGGGCAACTGAAAAATATGGCGACAAGGTAAAACTGAGGGCCGTGCTATATAGGTGTTGTCCCAAAAGTGTCGTAGCCACATACATGAAGAAAATAATACCACCTAAGCTTCACCGGGGGACCGTAGAAGCTCCACCGGCACAGCGGCGCCGACGACCGGAGGAGGAGGCAACTGGCACTAGCTGAACGTGAAGGGATGGTGGCACCTGAAGGCGCCGCGATAGACAGGGGAAGATGGACTTTTTCAGATGCATTGAAGTTGGGTGGCACACTATGGTGGCACGAAGTGGAAAAAGGGTGTGGCTCTGGGCCATGGAAGAAGGCATACCCACCCCATACGGGTTCCTCAAATGACCGGTCCATGCAGACCAGCCAGGTGGAGTGGTGTCAATAGGCACCACAATTTTGAAGACCCCGAATGTCCGAGCTGTTCGAAAGGAGATCGAACCCCCGCACCAGCCAACAGGCCAAGCGGTTCCATGAATTTATGTGCCGTACCCATCCAGGCGGGCCTAGATGAACTTGTGGCCTAGTGGTCTGGGTTGGGTCGGTCCGACCGGGTCAGACCAGACCGGGACCCTTTTGGGCCCAGTTTTGTTTAAATGGGTATATCTCCTAAACCAAAAGTCCGTTTGACGAACCATCTGTGGAATCGACACCCTTAGTAAAAAGAAGTACTTTTGAGATACTCCACATGGGTTTTGGAGATATTTTGAGTATGTCTGGGTTGGATCAGACTCGAATCCAACCGGGCCGCCAACACAAAAATGCCTATAACTTACAGACCGGGCGTCCGATTGACACATTGTATATTGTGTTGGAACCCTTATGACTTAGTGGTTCATTGGGTTACTTATTCATGGGACTTCATGGAGGTTGAGTTACGACTAATATCTTGAGGTGCAGTTTCTTGAAAACTCAAGCGCAACAGGTGCGAGAATCTTATGGCTGACTGTCAAGTGGCATACAAACTTGTGTGTATTAGCAGTAGCAAGACCCAATGAGGACCAACCATTGAGTGGAACATCATGGATCAATGACTTCTGACCCATTTTAGATCAAAAACATAGGACCCTGTGTGGATTGGAGACTTATGACCCTGTGTGGATCGATGACTTATGACCCAATGTGGATCGATGACTTACGACCCTATGTGGATCGATGACATACAACCCTATGTGGATCAGCAGTAGTGAAATATAATGAGGACTTTCCTTAAAGAGGACCATCATGGATCAACAACTTACAACACTGTCTGGATTGGTGACTTATGACCTTTTGTGGATCGGTGACTTACGACCCTATGTGGATCGGCTTTGGAATGAATTCTTCGTGGTTCAACAGTGTAACTTCTTAACAGAATAAGATGAATTAGCTTTATGACTAATCATAATTATTACAATTCTTTAAGTTATATACATATTTTGATCTGAGTTTATACTTGTGATTTGTGATTGAGATCATGCTTTGTGGTTATTCCTTTGCAGAATTCTAGGAGACCATCGAGAGTCTCGAGGTCCCTACTGGGTATTGTTATACTCACCCCTGCACGGGATTTTCCCGCACCTTGCTGCATCATGTGTAGATGACGGAAAACTATGACTGAGGTTAGCAAGCCATGAATAAATGATACATGGTGGTGACCAATTTATGTGGAGAGTTGTAGTCATGAGAAGTACCTACCCTTTAGTTAGGATCCTTGGCAGATTATCTCAAGTGTTTTTTTATATTTCTACTGTATCAATTTCAGTTGGGCTTGTATACTAGCCACTTTACTATCAGTACTTACTTTTACACTCAGTGGTGGTTTTTAGCTATGGTTGTACCTTTCTTCTTCCGTAGTGCATTACTTTTGCGTAGTGTGCCCAATTTTTATGTGTACAGGTTTCCAAGAAATGCATTCATTGTTTTAGTGATATGACTTTTTGTGCTAGTCGCCAACCCCTAGCCTATGGAAAGTGGGTTTGGGGTAGTCATGACACGAGCCTAGGGGGACGGACTGTGACAAACTGGTATTGGAGGGATCAGTTCTACTGAAGAACTAAGACTCTGATATTTCAGATGGGGAAATATTGTTAATTGTTTTGAGTACGGTTTTCAGTTTTGGGAGTCCACTATTAGTGTGGCGGACGATGTATCAATACACCAGGACCCTGAGTTCTAATTTCTGACTCGATACACCAAAACACTAATTGCGTGTGTCTTTGAAATGTTTTTCTATTTGATCTCTTTCAATTCAACTCAATAGGTATAAACTTATTGACCATGGTGATTATTTTTCTTTATAGGATGTCTCCATGTAGATAGCCAACCATGATTCCAGATAGCGTTCACAATGATGGCCCACCGAGAAATGAGGCTTCGGTTCAGAGATCTATTATGGGGATGGTACGTCTGGGTGCTATACCAGCAGCACCACTACCCATAGGGTACCAGTTGCAACCAGCCCCACCAGCAGATAGTGCATGTCAAGTTAGCACAATGAAGGAGTTCCAGCAGCAGAGGCCTATAAGGTTTAAAGGTGAGATGAATCCGCAGTCGGCTAAGGACTGGCTGGAGGAAGTGGATAGATTTTTACACCTAGTCAGGACACTAGTAGACCAGATGGTGATCCTAGATGCTAGTCTCTTCCAGGGGACGGCTAGGAGATGGTTGTGCCTAATGGACTAGATGCACAATGAGGCGACCATCACCTGGTTGGGATTTGAGAGACTCTTTTGGGTGGAGTTCATTCTAGCGACTCTACACACTGTGCGTATTTAAGAGATCCTGCACTTACAACAGGACAATCTGACAATAACCCAGTACTCTGCGAGATTCACTGACCTCTCCCGCTACTCCACCAACATGGTATGAGACCCTTTCTTCAGGGACCAGACCTTTGGGGTGGGTCTCCGACAGGAGATCAGAGCATCGATGATATTGATCAATATCCCAACACATGCTAGAGTGCTTGAGCGAGCACTATTGGTGGAGAGATTCCTAGCTGAGTAAGCACTGATAGCGAGAGCCACCACCATATAACATGTGTCCGAGTCATCTACAGCAGGTAATAGGTGGATGACATAGGGGACCAAGTGGTAAGGACCTTCTAGTGGACAACCTCGGGATGAAGGGTCATAGGTGCAGAGTTCATGGGATATAGGAGGTTAGTAGAGAAGCATACTATGCTACTCATGCTGCAGGAAGGGTCACATGGCTCATGACTGTCTGACTCACCGCACTAAATATCAATGGACGGTCGGGGGACCGCTGTGGTAGAGAAAAATATTTGAGCAGGGAGGTTTGCAGGGCGACAGACGTGGAATAGGATAAGGCCTTAAAATAGGTGGTGGGAGATAGTTTGAGGTTCTACCACCACCACCCCCAGGTGGTCCACCCCAACCTTAGGGAGCAGGTGGACAGGGACGAGATCAACTTCAAGCAGCTGACGCTTATTACCACAGTGCTCTGGAGATGATTCGAGGTATTATATGTGTGTACTCTACCTTAATTGATGTTATTATAGACACAAGTGTCAGTCACTATTTTATTTCCACAACTCTCATTTAGAGATTATAGATTCTGGTAAATACATTGGATCGATCCTTATGATTAGAGACTCATACGGAAGAGTATTTGATGATTACACACTGGTTCCGGTAGTGTAAGCTTACTCTATGAGGTCAGAGCTTCGACTATGATCTCCTAGTAGCAGCGTTGAGGCCTTATGATTCCATCTTGTGTATGGACAGGTTATCCATGGTCTATGCTTAAATCGATTGTTTTAGGTGCAAAGTGCGGTGTGACAGTGAGGATGGGACTGAGTTTTCCTACACCGGTGAGAAGGGATCCTTTGTAGCTCATGATGTACTTTTCCAGAAGAGGATGCAGCTGATCACGCATCATTTGGACATCCTTACCCTTTGAGCTGTTGATGAGAGGAGTCTGAGTTATTTTGTAGTAGTGGACCAGTATACTGATGTCTTTTCTGATGATGTTTTGGGATTACCTCTTCATAGAGAGATATACTTCAATATTGACCTATTCCCTAGGACATCATTGATATCTACACAAGTATATTGGATGGATCTCATGGAGCTTCGTGAGTTAAGGGTACATATATAGGACTTGTAGGGTAAGGTGTTCATAATGACCAGTGTTTCTCAATGGGAAACCCCGATTTTGTTTGCTAATAAGGAAGACGGGAGTTTGAGGCATTGTGTGGATTATTAGTGCCTGCACCAGGTGACCATGAAGAACAAGTTTCCTCTACCAAAGATTGATGATCTCTTTGCCCAGTTGATGGGAGCACGGTGGTTTTTGAAGACAGACATCTGATCAGGCTATCCCCAACTTATGGTACGGGATGAAGACGTACCGATGATAGCCTTAATATGTTGTTATGTCCACTAAGAGTTCTTGGTGATGAATTTCGGCATGACCAATGCTCCGAAAGTGTTCATGGGACTCATGAATAGAATCATCCATCCTTACCTCGATCACTTTATGGTGGTCTTCATTGATGAAATCTTGATATACTCCATGTTAGAGGAGGAGAACACCATGCATCTGCGGATAGTTATCGATACAATCATAGAGCACTATATTTATGGAAAGATATTGTATTTTAATTTATGGATATAATAATTACACTTTCTAGTACATGTTATCTCGGAAGCTAGAGTTTTAGTGGATCCAACAAAGATAGTGGCATTGCTTTCTTAGGAGCCACCTAGGAGTTTGATCGAGGTGTGGAGTTTTTTGGGGTTGTATGGGTACTACCAAATATTCATACCTGAATTTTATAGAGTAGCAATACCCTTTTCTGTTTTGAAAAATAAGGGACATCCTTTCATATGGATAGAGAGATGCTAGAAGAGTTTCGAGGAGCTAAGGTGGAGACTAAAAAGTTCCCCCATCTTGAGGCTACCAGAAGAGGGAATTGGGTATGTAGTCTACTACGATGCATTAGGGACCAGACTAGTGTGTGTCCTAATGTAAGAGTGAGTAGTGATCGCTTATGGCTCATGGCATCTGCGGAAACACTTGCATAACTACACGAGCCATGACCTAGAGTTAGCAGCAGTGGTCTTTGCGCTGAATATGTGGTAGAACTATTTGATTGGATAACGATTTACTATCTACTCTGATCATAAGTTTCTTAGGTATATCTTCTCATAGAAGTATCTAAACCTAATACAATGATGATGGCTAGAGTTCCTCCTATATTATGACTTTGAGATAGTCTACACTCCTGGGATGGGGAATGTGGTGGTAGATGCACTTAGTAGGAGGTTTGGTTTACAGTTGCTGAGTGAGGTGACAGAATAGCTAGCTACATTGTAGTTATACTTTGTGGATAGTGATGGAGCAGCTTACCTCCAGTATATGATAGTTACTCCCCCACTCCTTTAGTGATTCGGGGAGGCACTACTTGGGGACATTGAATTCGATACCCGACGTTCTTAGATATCCTCATGAAAGGATCCTAGAGGATTTTATGAAGGTGGGGGGCACATCGTCCTTTTCAGAGGACACACCATGGTATGAACGATGCTATGAGAAGAGGTGTTGAGAGAGTTCCACACATCCCCTTTGGCAGTACATAATGGTGTGGAAAAGATGTACAAGGACCTCTGGTGTTAGTATTGGTGGCTAGGGATGAAGAAAGTAGTAACAGAGTTTGTTTCACGATGCCTCACTTTGAAACAAGTGAAGTTCGAGCACAAGGTTCTAAAAGGATTAACATAGACTCAAGAGTTGATCGAATGGAAGTGGGATGGTGTGTCTATGGAATTTGGGACAGGGATACGACATATATACTGGGGCCATGATTCCATCTAGCTGATAATTGACTGACTGACCAAGTTGACCAACTTCCTACCCATCTGAGGGAAAGGATTAGTAGAGGTATTGGGACACATCTACATAAATGAGATAGTACATATTAACGGGGTTCCATCGATGATCATCTTAGATCATGTCACTCATTTTACATCCCTCTTTTGGAGGTATTTAAGGAGGCGTTTGAGACTTAGCTACGTTTGAGTACCGTTTCTTATCTCTAGACAGATAGTCAGACAGAGCGAACCATACAGATGTTTGAGGACATGATTCTTGCTTGCATCCTTGAATTTGTCTATAGTTGGTAAGACCACCTACCCCTGGTGGATTTTTTATACAAAAATATTTATCACTCCACCATCAGTATGACACCATTTAAGGCTTTGTACAGGCGAATGTGCAGATCACCTCTATACTGGACAGACCCAGGGGAGTCATCACTTATGGATCCAGAGTTAGTATGAGATACCACTAAGAAGTTGTATATCATCCAGGGGTGGATAAAGACTATAGAGGGATGGCAGAAGTCTTATGCTGAAAGGAGACGGAGGTCCATGGATCTTAAAGAGGGAGAGCATGTTTTACTATAGGTCTCTCCCCATTGAGGATTGAAGAGATTTGGCCAAGGTGGAAAGCTATCTCTAAGGTTCATCAGACCTTTTTTGGATGCTTAGTAGAGTAGGTGAGGTGGAGTACCGCCTAACTCTTCCCCCATAGATTCACCCCAGTGCACAATGTTTTCCATGTATCATAACTGAGGATGTACGTGCATGATCCATCACATGTTATCAACTGGGGTGAGCTGGACATTGATGATGGGAAAACGTTTGAGGAGTTTCTAGTGGATATAGAGGATTAACAGGATCATGTAATTCATGGGGGGGGGGGGGGGTTGATTCCTCTAGTGCAAGTTCGGTGGCAGCACGAGAACTTCCAAGAGAGAACATGGGAGCGGGAGGCTCAGATACATTCTCATTACCCCCACTTGTTTCCCTAGTTTTGTTGTGGATTTCAGGGATGTAAATCCCTAAGGTGGGGAGAATTTAAAGACCCAAAATTTTCCATATATATATTTTAAATTATTTGGGATTATTACGAGTTTGCAAAAATTGACGGCACGTGATTCCGAGGCCCAGAGAGCCCCGAAAGAAATTTTAAACTTTTTTAAGGTACGTTCAGTAAATGTGCGAGCATCAATTTTTATCTTTTGAACTGGTGCCCAAATTATAAATTTGAGGGCACCGTTGAATTCATAATGCCATTATTAGATTAGGCGATGATTAACTTATATTGACAAGGGTTGGATGAAAAAGTTAATTTTTGGACTTTAAAAAAATAATAATAAATTAACTCCATGAGTTATTTTATTTATTTATTTGTAACCGATGAGCGAAGGTGGTGGGACAATTGGGTTGTCAGATCATTTAATGGCTGGTTACACTTGGTTGTGTAACCGCGCTATCGGGAGATTAATGGGTTCATTAATTTAACTCATTAATGAACCACAGTAATTGTGAAACAAGTTAAACTCCCATTTCTTTTATTTAAAAAAGATTTTGGAATGGGTTTTGGAAACCCACATATGAATTCTTGAAAAATTTCTGGAAACGTTTTCTTCCATCACAGAACAGAGCTTCGACACCTTTGAGGATTCAATCTGGAGTTCGACGAATGCCAACGAACACACTTCGAATGTGGACCCATATTCCTTATCCGTAGCGTCTACCATCATACTCGAGGTAGGGGGTTTTCATTATTTAACTAAGACTTGTTCATTCTTTAATTTCGTTCCATATTATAATGCTAACGTGGATGGAACATGCCAAACGAACAAGGCTCTGACCCTCTGCCGATCTTGGTATTGGTTGCGTTCTTAGTGGGGTCCAAAAAATATGGCGGCAAGGTAAAACCGAGGGCCACACAGTATAGGGGACATCCTTGGAGGGCTGTATACATAGACGGTAAGAAAATTAGACCACCAGAGCTTCATCGCTGGCCCGCGGAATCTCCAACGATGTTGCGGCGTCGACGACCAAAGGAGGTGGAAACAGACTCCCACCGGCTGCGAAGGGATGGTGGCACCTAAAGGCGCCGTGACAGACATGGGCGACCATCCTTTTACAGCCGTGTTGAAGTAGGGTGGCTTGTTGCGGAGGAGGGACACAACTCCGAGCCATGATGGAATATAACGACCCATACTTTACATACATTGTTAATACTTCAAAATTGAAGCACACTTATTACAACATATTACAAAACCACAAAGGACCGTATAGGTATAGTGTCTTTAGAAACTGGGAAACATAAACAACTGGTTCATAAATCTTCTACAGTGTCTCCCATTTATTTCATCATATCTAGGGTCCCTTTTAGCATATTCTACTTAATATCCATCTTCCTGACCTGGGGAAAAGAAATCATAAAAGGGTGAGCTCAAATGCTCAGCAAGGGCAAATAAAGGAAATAAAAATCATATCATATCTTTTTGAAAATCAAAACCTGCAAAAGAGATCATAATATCTTATCATGGAATAAACCATAGAAGTGAAAATGAGATCCCCATAATCATAACATAAAACTTGAAACTTTGTGGCATGCACACATAATCATGGAAAATCATTTCTTGTTAGTCATGACTCATTGCCAAGACTATCTTAGTGGACAAAGTCCCTTTCTGAACCGAGTCACCCTCGTTCCAGTCCTATTTCACTGAACCGGTATAGCCTACCGTTCCAGCCATGTCTATCTCATGAGATATAAAATCTTTACCCAATGCATTTGAGGGAGATATAGGTCCCACCCATCTTATAATGAATCCTTTCTTATGTGTGCCACATAATCATACATCATCGCATAACACATGTAACAAAAATGGGATTCTTGAAACATCATGACATCATAAATCAATTCATATAAGATAAAGGAATTCATAAAAATAATTCCATCACAACATGATCAAATCAATGTAATAATAGAGATAAAAACAGAACCCTTTATTATCTTAGATGGAAAATAATTTTGATAAAACACTTGAACTCCATTCTTGAGGAAAATATCCTTTCTTCTTCAAAAACATTTTTCCTTTCATAACATGTCATAAAAATTTAAAATAAAAGAAGTTGATTAAAAATAAACTTGAAAACTTGTAAAGGAAGATTCTTGGAAATAATGTTTTAAAAATCCATTCATGCCGTATAAGTTAAAAAAAAAATTCTTCGTACTTTTGTCGGAAAAGTCAAAAAGTACCTCGTATGACAAAAGATTCCTTTCATAGATATTACTAAAAACTCACCGAAGGGTAAAAAAATGGATTTAAACAATTGTAGGTGGATGGAAATAATATTACATATTGATGAAACATGGATGTGGATGATAAAATACACCCCAGTAAATACTTACGAATAAACAATCTCAGATAAAAATGAGATTGTGATATTTCCCTTACCTTAGGTCCAATTTGCTTTGTACGTGACCGAAGCTCCTGTATAATGGTTTAAATAATGTTATTGACTTATTCCAGAATCATACATATTGATATGATATCATATATGGTCACATTCTTAGCTTCTTGATAGTAATATTTCATTGTTACTTGTTACTCGGGTCTTTATTGCCTTTTGTTCTTATGCGTGTTTTGCCGAATACATTCTTATTCTTCTTTTAAGGTTATAGATACCTTATATCCAGAATGGTATTAGTGTAACATATATCATATTTATTCATTCAATTCATTTATATAATTACTATGTAATGATGATCATGTAGAACGAGTCGCATCACATCGTGGAGACGGTATTCCGTACGTACGCACGAGTGATGATATCATTCCTATGATCGTGGAACTGTATTGGAGTATATATATATTATTTCAGTATCAATATTACTTTATAATAATCATAAATAGTTACTCATTACACCATTATACCCATCCTTGTAAAGTGATGGTGGAAAAATAGATTACACCACGGCGTGGAGACGGTATTCCGTACGCACGCACGCGCGGTGATTTCATTTTTCCGTGGGATGGATAGAAGGTGAATTAGGGTTGTTTCATATTTATAATAACATATCAGTATGTAAGTAATACTGATGTTATTACTTTATCATGAAACAACTAAAGAAGAAGAAGTTTAAGAAGAAAGAAATTGAAAAGATCGGTAATGGATATTACCTCTTCTTTGGAACGCCTCTTTGAATCCTCCACTTAGGGAACTAAGATTGGTCTTTGAAGAAGACCAGGACCTCTAGGATTATTCTAGGGAAGTGTAGAGGAGAAAATGGCAGGGGTTGGCCGAGCTTGAGTGCTCAAATTGGTGTGAGGAGGAGGGGGAGGAGGTGCCCTTTTATAAGGGAGGAGAGGGGCACCTTAGGAATATCTCAAAATATTATTTTATATTAAAGTCAAAATCGGTTTATAATGGTTCCAAAGGGTCTTATTTCGAAGCTAAAGTGGGGATGGGTCGAAATCCTATCAACCAATAGGATTTAGACAAGTTTAGGGTATTATTTTAACCTTATCAATTAGATTTAACTCTAAGTTAATTAATTTAACTTTTACCGTGTCTTTTTGTTTTCTTTCACTATATGGTTAATAAACTTACTATAACATGCCAAACGAACCCCAAATTGTTTATTAATAATATATATATCCTTATCTAAGTTATTTGGCCGAACCTTAGATTTTTAGGAATAAAATAACAATTAATAATATAATATTTGATTTAAAAACTATTTTGTGTCAATTTTGACACTATTTGATATATGATTTTTGTGAAAGTCATAACAGAATTATATGTTCGAACCAAGTTTATTAAATCAACATTAATATATCATAGTAACCTAGAGAATTATTGTAATTCATAAGAAGTCTCAAATTACATTTATTTTGGTGTTTTAACATCAATTATGTCAATATTTCATTAATAAGATAATTACTGCATCATCATTGTGTCATAAATAAATTAAATTATTTAATGTCTAAAAATTACAAATAAAATACCATTATGTAGGAAATATTTTTATATTTCTAATGAATATTTATAGTCGAATTTATCTTATGTATAACCCCGTATTAAAAATAATTTACTTATTAAACATTGATTTTAACTATTTTAACCCTTCTTTAAATAAATTAATAATAAATGTCCTAATCTAATCCAAGTGGGCCTAAATGGTCATATTTTATTCCTAAGTTTGTTTTTGGTCTAAATACACTTGTCCAATAGAATTAGGACATGTGTTAGGGTAATAGTAATATCATATTTACCCTTAGTTACCCTATTTACTATTAACCGCGGTAAAAAAAGTAAAAAGTTACTATTCACCAAAAAATTATTTTCATCTCATTGAACCAAATTTTAGTCCTTGATATTAACCGTGTCTCTCGGATTTTCGAAATTCCATTCACAGAAGCGGTAAAATTAAGTTTTATGCAAAATTCTGTTTTTAACCTACCACTTAGTGGTTTCACTATTCATCAAAAATTGAAAGTTTTCAGAAAAATACCAAAATTTCACCCTAGGCTAATTTCGGTATTCCGAATCCAAAAATGAAGTCCATTTTGAAAAATAAAATTTATAAAATTTCAAAAAGTGGTTATTACTATTCATAATGGCTAGTTTTAATAATATTTTAATAGCATATTGTTGTTTAGTGAAACTCGGTATTGCGTACGACGCAAGCTATCGAGGAAGGTCGTGATTGCGTGTAAAGTATGACAAGAAAGTGTGTAGTGAAAGATTCCTTTGATGATATATAAAAACAAAATATTATTCATAAAAATCTCGGGTGTTACATTCTACCCCCCTTAAAAAGAATTTCGCCCTCGAAATTTGTCACTTTGTAACAAAAAGATGAGGATACTTCTCCCTCATCATATCCTCAAGCTCCCATGTAGCTTCTTCAAGTTGGTGGTTCCTCCATAAAACTTTCACCAAGCGAGTGGTCTTGTTTCGTAGGACTTTTTCGCTACGATCCAGAATCTCTATCGGTTGTTCTTCATAAGAAAGATCTTGCTCCAGCGGTACAACTTCTGAGCTGAGTACATGTGAAGGATCTGGTATGTACTTTCTCAGGAGAGATACATGGAACACATCGTGAACTTGAGAGAGATTCGGTGGAAGTGCCAATCGGTAAGTTACATTCCCAACACGATCCAGTATTTCGAAAGGACCGATATATCTTGGGCTCAACTTCCCCTTCTTTCCAAATCTAATAACCCTCTTCCAGGGAGATATTCGTAAGAACACTTTATCTCCCACTTCAAACTCTAGGTCTTTTCTTCGGTTGTCGGCATAACTTTTCTGTCGACTCTGAGCTGCTCTTATGTGTTGTTGAATAGATCTGACCTTTTCTGCCATTTCATCAACGAGATCAGGTCCTAATAGCTTTCTTTCCCCAACTTCATCCCAGCTAGTTGGAGTCCTGCATTTCTTTCCATAGAGAGCTTCATAAGGAGCCATCTGAATACTGGAGTGAAAGCTATTATTATAAGAAAATTCCACCAAAGGTAGGTGTTGATCCCAACCTCCTTTGAAATCCATAGAGCAAGCTCTCAACATATCTTCTAGGGTTTGAATTGTTCTCTCAGACTGACCGTCTGTCTGGGGATGATAAGCAGTGCTAAAACTCAACTCTGTATCCATAGTATGCTGAAGACTTCGCCAGAACTTCGAGGTAAATCTCGGATCCCGATCAGATATAATAGAAAGTGGTACTCCATGCAATCTTACCACTTCCTTTACATATATCCTGGCAAGTTGATCTAGAGAGAAATCCTCTCTAATTGCAATGAAGTGTGCAGACTTTGTAAGACGATCAACTATGACCCAAATAGCATTATTGCCTTTAGATGTTTTAGGAAGTCCTGTGAAAAATTCCGTAGTGATGTTTTCCCATTTCCATTTGGGTATGGGTAATGGTTGTAACATCCCCTTAGACTTCTGTCTCTCAGCTTTAACTTGTTGAAAAACCAAGCATCGAGAGACATATTCAGCAACATCTCTTTTCATGCCATCCCACCAGAAGTAATCTTTCAGGTCCCTATACATCTTCGTGCTTCCAGGATGAATAGAGAATGAAGAACTATGAGCCTCATCCAACAGCTCCTTCTTTAATTCGGGGATGGAAGGAACACAAACCCGATTCCTGAACTTTATTATCCCATCACAATCAAGGTTGAATTCAGGAACATTTCTCACCTTCTTTTGTAACTCAACATCTTCTTTCTGTGCCTCTTTAATCTTCACATGTATAGATGGTTGAACATTCATTTGAGAAAGATAAGATTTTTCCCCTTCCATTATAATTCCAAGATCCATCCTTTGTAAATCCATAAATATTGGATCTTTTGTGATCCTCATCATGGATAAACTAGCATGGTCTTGTCAACTTAATGCATCTGCCACCTTGTTTGCTTTCCCAGGGTGGTAATGGATTGAGCAGTCATAATCCTTAATCAGCTCCAACCATCTTCTTTGGCGCATATTCAGCTCCTTTTGTGTGAAAATATACTTTAAACTTTTATGATCAGTATAAATATCACACCTTTCACCATAAAGGTAATGCCTCCAAATCTTTAATGCAAAGATTACCGCAGCCAACTCCAAATCATGTGTTGGGTAATTTTGCTCATGGATTTTCAACTGTCGTGAGGCATAAGCTATCACCATATCATTTTGCATAAGAACACACCCCAATCCCTTCTTGGATGCATCACTGTAGATCACAAACCTTTCTCCACTACAAGGCAGTGTGAGCACAGGTGCACTGGATAACCTTCTTTTCAACTCCTTGAAATTCTCTTCACATTCCTCTGTCCAGACAAACTTAACTCCTTTCCGAGTCAACTTGGTGAGTGGATTAGATAATCGTGAAAAATCTTTTACAAAACGTCGATAATATCCAGCCAAACCAAGAAAACTTCGAATCTCAGTTACTATTGTTGGTCTCGACCATCTTTCGATAACCTCTGTTTTTGCTGGATCCACAGATATCCCCTCTTTTGAGATTATGTGACCCAAAAATGCAACTTTTTGAAGCCAAAATTCACACTTGGTAAATTTGGCATAAAGCTTCTCCTTTCTCAGGGTCTTCAATATAATTCTCGAGTGATCTTCATGCTCTTCCTTGCTCTTTGAATAGACAAGAATATCGTCTATAAAGACTACCACAAATTGATCAAGATAGTCTCTAAAGACTCTATTCATTAGATCCATGAAGATAGCAGGGGCATTAGTAAGACCAAATGGCATCACTATAAATTCATAGTGTCCATACCTTGTACGAAAAGTCGTCTTTGGTATATCCTCCCTTTTGACCCTTAATTGATGATACCCTGAACGAAGATCAATCTTGGAAAAGTATTGAGCTCCGCGTAGTTGGTCAAATAAGTCATCAATGCGTGGGAGAGGATATTTGTTCTTGATAGTGATCTTGTTAAGTTCTCGATAATCAATGCAGAGTCTCATTGATCCATCTTTCTTCTTAACAAATAGAACAGGTGCTCCCCAAGGTGACGCACTAGGGCGTATGAATCCCTTATCAAGATTCTCTTGGAGTTGCTTCTTCAATTCCTGCAACTCAATTGGGGCCATTCTATAAGGTGTCTTTGAAATAGGCAAAGCACCTGGTACGAGTTCTATTGAAAACTCAACTTCACGATTTGGTGGAAGACCCGGTAATTCCTCCGGAAAGACATCATCAAACTCCCTTACAATGGGAATATTCTTAATCGTGAGTTTCTCACCAACCATTTGAGATAAATAACCTTCATTTAGTGGAATCAATACCCATAATATGGAAGAAATTTCCACTGGAAGGTTATGTTCATCCTTGCATTGGTATACGATCGTAGATTGATCTGGAATATGAAATGTGACTTCCCTTCTTTGGCAATTGATATGAGCTCCATGTATAGAAAGCCAATCCATGCCAAGAATCACATCAAATTCCACTAAAGGAAGGATCACAAGATTTGCAGGAAGCACTTTCCCACAAACTTCGATCGGAGAAGAATTATAAACTTTTGATGAGACTGTTGTGCCATTAGGTGTTGTCACAGCTAACTCAACATCTAATTGTTGAGGTAATATGGTGATACCCTTAGAAAATTCTTTAGAAATAAAAGAGTGGGTGGATCCAGAATCAAATAAAACATTTTCTACTTTAGAGTGGACGGTAAGTGTACCTTTCACCACTTCGTTATCGTACTCCACATCGCTGATAGAAATTGCATGTGACTTTCCTTTGTCTTTAGCCTTAAGATTTTGTTGACGTCGACCATCATCATCAACCCTTGGATTTGGGAATTGATTGGCATAATGCCCCATCTCCTTGCACTTGAAACATTGAAGTGTAGTAGGTTCATTCTGTGTATCCCTTCCTTTGTTTGCATCATTAGACATCTTCTTCCCATTATCACGGCATTCAAATGCCCGATGACCTTCTTTTCCACATTTAAAACATTTACTTGTCCCTTTAAGACAACTCCCTCCATGTTTCTTTCCACACTTTGAGCATAAGGAAAAGCTCATCTTCTTTTCCGTGTGCTCTTTAGATTTTTATTTGAATTCCATCTTCCTCTTCTTATCAAACCCATGTGACTGATGGGTTACTCCAATCTCCATCTCGACTTTGAGAGCACATCGAACGATTTCCTCGTAGCTATTGAAGTCCCTTATGGCTAATTACCTTCGAAGACTTGGTTTTAAGCCACTAAAGAATCGATCGATCTTACTCTCAGGTTGGATAATAATACCAGAAGCGTACCTTGCAAGTCTTGTAAAATTTGCTTCATAGGTACTAACAGATTCATCATCCCTTTGCTTCAGTTCAAGGAACTCTTTCTCCATCTTTGTTCGGAGAATACGAGGGAAGTACTTATTGAAAAATAAGTTCTTGAACTCATCCTATTCCATAGACTCAATTTCATCCCTTTGCCTCGTATTCTTAATAAGATTCCACCATTGATCAGCATCTCCTTCCAAACGATACACTGCTAGGATGACTTTATCATGCTCAGAACATTGAAGAACTGAAAATATATTTTCAGTAGTACTAATCCATTGTTCAACAACTAATGGATCATTAGACCCGCTGAAAGAAGGTGGACACTGCCTCATGAAGGATTCAACAGAATGTTGCTCCTTCCTTTGCTCGTTTGGAAGTCCTGCATGATTCATAGCTTGAGAAAGTTGTGTGAGCATGGCTACAAGATTTTGCATTCCAGCTCCCATATCGTTTGGTTTCTCAGGGGGACAATCATTGCATTGCCCATCGCATTCCGCATTAACACGGTTCCTTCGGGTTCCAGCCATTGACTAAAACCAAGAAGAATAGTGTGAGCAACACTAATTATAATAGGAAAACCACATAATTCAAGAATAAAATTTTCATGCTTAAGGTCTTATCCTAGGTTATTCAAGGACATTTCTAAAACACTAAGATTGTGTTCTATGCTTAGACTTATCCTTAGGGTTCTTACTAAGGCTTTCACATCCTAGTTTCCAAAGGTTGACTATACCTTTCCTCTGATACCAACTATAACGACCCATACTTTACATACATTGTTAATACTTCAAAATTGAAGCACACTTATTATAACATATGACAAAACCACAAAGGACCGTATAGGTATAGTGTCTTTAGAAACTGGGAAACATAAACAACTGGTTCATAAATCTTCTACAGTGTCTCCCCTTTATTTCATCACATCTAGGGTCCCTTTTAGCATATTATACTTAATATCCATCTTCCTGACCTGGGGAAAAGAAAACATAAAAGGGTGAGCTGAAATGCTCAGCAAGGGAAAATAAAGGAAATAAAAATCATATCATATCTTTTTGAAAATCAAAACCTGCAAAAGAGATCATAATATCTTATCATGGAATAAATCATAGAAGTGAAAATGAGATCCCCATAATCATAACATAAAACTTGAAACTTTTTGGCATGCACACATAATCATGGAAAATCATTTCTTGTTAGTCATGACTCATTGCCAAGACTATCATAGTGGACAAAGTCCCTTTCTGAACCGAGTCACCCTCGTTCCAGTCCTGTTTCACTGAACCGGTATAGCCTACCGTTCCATCCATGTCTATCTCATGAGATATAAAATATTTACCCAATGCATTGGAGGGAGATATAGGTCCCACCCATCTTATAATGAATCCTTTCTTATGTCTGCCACATAATCATACATCATCGCATAACACATGTAACAAAAATGGGATTCTTGAAACATCATGACATCATAAATCAATTCATATAAGATAAAGGAATTCATAAAAATAATTCCATCACAACATGATCAAATCAATGTAATAATAGGGATAAAAACAGAACCCTTTATTATCTTAGATGGAAAATAATTTTGATAAAACACTTGAACTCCATTCTTGAGGAAAATATCCTTTCTTCTTCAAAAACAATTTTCCTTTCATAACATGTCATACAACTTTAAAATAAAACAAGTTGATTAAAAATAAACTTGAAAACTTGTAAAGGAAGCTTCTTGGAAATAATGTTTTAAAAATCCATTCATGCCGTATAAGTTAAAAAAAACATTCTTCGTACTTTTGTCGGAAAAGTCAAAAAGCACCTCGTATGACAAAAGATTCCTTTCATAGATATTACTAAAAACTCACCGAAGGGTAAAAAAATGGATTTAAACAATTGTAGGTGGATGGAAATAATATTACATATTGATGAAACATGGATGTGGATGATAAAATACACCCCAGTAAATACTTATGAATAAACAATCTTAGATAAAAATGAGATTGTGATATTTCCCTTACCTTAGGTCCAATTTGCTTTGTACATGACCGAAGATCCTGTATAATGGTTTAAATAATGTTATTTACTTATTCCAGAATCATACATATTTATATGATATCATATTTGGTCATATTCTTAGCTTCTTGATAGTAATATTTCATTGTTACTTGTTACTCGGGTCTTTATTGCCTTTTGTTCTTATGCGTGTTTTGCCGAATACATTCTTATTCTTCTTTTAAGGTTATAGACACATTATATCCAGAATGGTATTAGTGTAACATATATCATATTTATTCATTCAATTCATTTATATAATTACTATGTAATGATGATCATGTAGAACGAGTCGCATCACATCGTGGAGACAGTATTCCGTACGTATGCACGAGTGATGATATCGTTCCTATGATCGTGGAACTGTATTGGAGTATATATATATTATTTCAGTATCAATATTACTTTATAATAATCATAAATAGTTACTCATTACACCATTATACCCATCCTTGTAAAGTGATGGTGGAAAAATAGATTACACCACGGCGTGGAGACGGTATTCCGTACGTACGCACGCACGGTGATTTCATTTTTCCGTGGGATGGATAGAAGGTGAATTAGGGTTGTTTCATATTTATAATAACATATCAGTATGTAAGTAATACTGATGTTATTACTTTATCATGAAACAACTAAAGAAGAAGAAGTTGAAGAAGAAAGAAATTGAAAAGATCGGTAATGGATATTACCTCTTCTTTGGAACGCCTCTTTGAATCCTCCACTTAGGGAACTAAGATTGGTCTTTGAAGAAGACCAGGACCTCTAGGATTATTCTAGGTAAGTGGAGAGGAGAAAATGGTAGGGGTTGTCCGAGCTTGAGTGCTCAAATTGGTGTGAGGAGGAGGGGGAGGAGGTGCCCTTTTATAAGGGAGGAGAGGGGCACCTTAGGAATATCTCAAAATATTATTTTATATTAAAGTAAAAATCGATTTATAATGGTTACAAAGGGTCTTATTTCGATGCTAAAGTGGGGATGGGTCGAAATCCTATCAACCAATAGGATTTAGACAAGTTTAGGGTATTATTTTAACCTTATCAATTAGATTTAACTCTAAGTTAATTAATTTAACTTTTACAGTGTCTTTTTGTTTTCTTTCACTATATGGTTAATACACTTACTATAACATGCCAAACGAACCCCAAATTGTTTATTAATAATATATATATCATTATCTAAGTTATTTGGCCGAACCTTATATTTTTAGGAATAAAATAACAATTAATAATACAATATTTGATTTAAAAACTATTTTGTGTCAATTTTGACACTATTTGATATATGATTTTTGTGAAAGTCATAACAGAATTATATGTTCGAACCAAGTTGATTAAATCAACATTAATATATCATAGTAACCTAGAAAATTATTATAATTCATAAAAAGTCTCAAATTACATTTATTTTGGTGTTTTAACATGAATTATGTCAATATTTCATTAATAAGATAATTACTGCATCATCATTGTGTCATAAATAAATTAAATTATTTAATGTCTAAAAATTACAAATAAAATACCATTATGTAGGAAATCTTTTTAGCTTTCTAATGAATATTTATAGTCGAATTTATCTTATGTATAACCCCATATTAAAAATGATTTACTTATTAAACATTGATTTTAACTATTTTAACCCTTCTTTAAATAAATTAATAATAAATGTCCTAATCTAATCCAAGTGGGCCTAAATGGTCATATTTTATTCCTAAGTTTGTTTTTGGTCGAAATAAACTTGTCCAATAGAATTAGGACATGTGTTAGGGTAATAGTAATATCATATTTACCCTTAGTTACCCTATTTACTATTAACCGCGGTAAAAAAAGTAAAAAGTTACTATTCACCAAAAAATTATTTTCATCTCATTGAACCACATTTTAGTCCTTGATATTAACCGTGTCTCTCGGATTTTCAAAATTCCATTCACAGAAGCGGTAAAATTAAGTTTTATGCAAAATTCAGTTTTTAACCTACCACTTAGTTGTTTCACTATTCATCAAAAATTGAAAGTTTTCAGAAAAATACCAAAATTTCACCCTAGGCTAATTTCGGTATTCCGAATCCAAAAATGCAGTCCATTTTGAAAAATAAAATTTATAAAATTTCAAAAATTGGTTATTACTATTAATAACGGCTAGTTTTAATAATATTTTAATAGCATATCGTTGTTTAGTGAAACTCGGTATTGCGTACGACGCAAGCTATCGAGGAAGGTCGTGATTGCGTGTAAAGTAAGCCAAGCAAGTGTGTAGTGAAAGATTCCTTTGATGATATATAAAAACAAAATATTATTCATAAAAATCTCGGGTGTTACATGGAAGGTGGACCCTTGCCTTTTGGGTTCCTTAGACAATCTGTCCACGTGGATCGACTAGGTTGAGTGGCACCAACTAGCACAACTGTTTTGAAGACCCCGAACAACCCAGCCGTTCGGGAGGGGAGCAGACCTCCACGCTAGCCAGTGGGCTGCACCCAGAAGGGTGGGTTAGGTTAAACCAGTGGCCCAACAGGAAGAACTGGGCCGAGCCTAGCCCCTTCGGGCCTGGTTGGGTCGGTCCGAACGAGTCGGATTGGACCCAGACCCTTTTGGCCCAGTTTCACTTAAATGATCATATCTCCTAAACCAGATGTCTGTTTGACGAACCTTCTACGGTTCCATGAATCTTAGGATGACGCTGTACATTTGAGATACTCCACTTGGGTTTTGGAGAAAATTGGTGTATGACCAGGTTGGATCGGACTCGAATCCAACCACCCCCCGACACTAAAATACCTATAACTTACAGCCCGTGCATCTGATTGATGTGCCGTATATTGAGTTCGAACCCTTATGGCATGGAGGTTCATTGGGTTACTTATTCATGGGACTTTTTGGTGGTTTAGGTACGACTTATATCTTGAGGAGAGGTTTCTCGGAAACTCAAGTGCACCATGTGTGGGAATCTTGTGGTGGGATGTCAAGTGGTATATGACCCTATGTGGATCAGAAGTAGTGCGACCTGATGAGGACCAGCCTTATAGCGGCCTGTCGTGGATCAGTGACTTATGAACCGGTGTGGATCGAAAACTTACGACCCTATGTGGATCAGTGACTTATGACCCTGTGTGGATCAACGACTTACGACCCTGTGTGGATCAACGACTTACGACCCTATGTGGATTGACGACTTACGACCCTGTGTGGATCGACAACTTAAGACCTAGTGTGAATCAGCAGTAGCATGACCCTGTGTGGATCTATGACTTACGACCCTGGGTGGATCGTCTATGGAATTACTTCTTCATGGTTATTCCGTGGAACTTATTAACAAAATAATATGAATTAGCTTTACGACTAGTCATCATCATTACTGTTCTTTAAGTTATATAATTGGTTTGATATGAGTCTATACTTGTGCTCTGTTATTGAGATCATTCATTGTGGTTATTCCTTTTTGGAATTCAAGGAGACCTTCGAGAGTCTTGGGGTCCCTACTGGGTATTTTTATACTCACCCCAGCACAGGATTTTCCCACACCTTGTTGTGTATTGTACAGACGACAAATAACTTTGACCGATGTTAGGGAGCCATTACTAGATGTCAAATGGTGCTGACAGGTTGATGTGGAGAGCCACAATAACGAGCAGTACCTACCCCTTAGGTTGGATCCTTGGAAGATGATCTCAGGTTCTATTTTCTATTTTTGTTGTATCACTTTCATCTGGGCTTGTATACTAACCCCTTTACTTTTAGTACTTACTTTTACACTCAATGGTGGTTTTGTGATGTGGTTGTTCCTTTTCTTCTTCCGTTATTTTTTACTTGTGCATAGTGTTCCCTCTCTGTATGTATACAAGTTTTGAGGTAATGCCTTCTTATTTTAGGGATATGCGTTCCGATTCTAGTTTCCAACCCTGGGCCTATGGAAGGAAGGCTTAGTGTAGCCACGGAATGAGCCCCTAGGGATGAGTTATGAAAATTCTAGGATATACTCTCCCAAGTTATGTCTTTTTACTAAATATGGAAGAATATATGATCCCATCACACACAACCTTCATTTTTGGGGACCTTTTTGGAAGAAGATCAAGACCACTATAAATTTCCATAAAATAAAATACACCATTGATGTTTAAGGAAGCACTATCCACCACATTATTTTTAACTATGTGAGGATCCCTTCATATTATCACTCACTCTTTACACATACCACCTTAAGGTGGTTGAAAACATTGTATATTTTGGTATATTTCATGATTTGTTTTCCTTAAGGGAAATTTTTTTATTGAAAATTATTTTTAATTAGGGGTCATCAAGAATTATAGAATTTCAGGAAATTTTTCTTTCGAATTAAATGAAGATATTACCTATTTTTTTTGGTGAATATGATGATTTATCTCTAGAGGAAGTATCTAACATGTTACACTTTGTTAATAAAATTCATGATTTCGGAGTTTTGAAACTCAATTTAATTTCACTTGTTAGAAAACCAAAAAATATGGAATTCAAACCACATCTCACTTATTTGAAATATGTTTACCTCATAGATGGAGAAAAATTAATAGTGATAATTTCCAATAATACATATACAACCCGAGAACAATATTTGATTTAACTTTTGAAAAATAGTTCCAAAGAAATAGGGTGGAGATTAAGTGATATCTATGGAATAAACAAAATAATCAGTTCACATCGAATTCTGATTGAGGGAGATCCCAAACATGTCAGGAAGCCCTGGATGAGGCTAAATCCCATCCCAGTTTAAATAGTGAAGAAGGAGATAATCGAATCATCGATCATATATCCCATTTTAGATTCACAGTGGTTCAAGACCGTACTTTAAGTTCCTAGGAAAATTGGACTAACCATTATGAAGAATGAAAATAATTTATTAATCTATTTGAGAATTTATAATAGATAGAAAATCTGTATAGACTTTATAAAGATGAATCAGGTCACTAGTAAAGATCATTTACCTATCACCTTAATTGACCATATCTTTAATATATTAGTAGGGAGAAATAATTATTTCTATTCTTATATAATTTAAAGTAATTTTTAGGTACCCATTTCTTCTGAGGATCGTGAAAGGACTACCTTTACTTATCCCTTAAGAAAATTTTATTACAAATAAATGTCATTTGGATAATATAATTGTAACGTCTCGGATCTGGGTACCAACCAAATGTGCCCCAAACCCTGTTGGTCACATGAACTCATGCACATTACCCCAAATGAAAAAGGTTGATGACTAGAAGTGAGGGTCAAGATCTAATAATGGGGAAACTATGCCCTCATTGGCAGAGTAACACAGTGGAAACAAATAGTAAATAGTAGAGGAAATAGTAATACCATACAAAAAAATTAAGCATTTTAATATTCGTAGTAATATAACAACTAGATCATATATAAATGATTCGTGGAATATGTATCTAAGAAACTATCCAAGAAAGTCACAATGTTAGAAGGCAATATAGAAACCAAAGTACAAAAGAAAACATGTAATCTCCAGCAGCATCGCAAGCCTCATCTTGGTCCCATCCTCTTCAACTCCAATAATAATCAAGTAACTGATGAAGAAGGGTGATTTACCTTATCTGTTCATGTAATTATGTAATCTGTTTGGGTCTAAAAGCATGACCCACTCCTGGTGTGAGACGAATCTCAGTAGGCAACCACCAAAATATTTGTGCCGAACTTTCAGTGAATATATATAGTTGGAAAATATGAAAAATGAAGCAATAAACTATGAAGTACTCAAAAGTATACAATCCTATAGTTTCCAATTAAATTGATATAAATTTATTAATTATTCAATCTGTTTAATAATGTAACCCTAGGGTCTAGACTAAGATATCTATGCCCCTATAAAGTAGTATCAATAGACATCTCCGAAGAATATCTAAACAACCAATTAATACCAAGTCCAAGCTTGTTCTTTGGCTTAGAATACTCATCACAATTATTTATTTATTCACAGGAAACCCTCTGGGAAAGTTCTCATAGTCTAACCCCTATGGTTTAACCTATCATCAATCTAGTAAATAATGACCCTCTAGTAAAGCTCACATAGTCTAACCCCTTTGGTCCCACATGTTAGTAATCATTTACAAATGACCTCCTGGGTAGCTCTCGTAGTAAATAACCCCTTGGGCTGCATAGAAATTATAAAAATGTAATGCCCCTGGAAGCTCTCACAGTCAATTCCCTATGGTCAAACATTCATTTAATAATGACCCTTTGGGTAGCTCTCATGGTCTAAACCCTCTGCTCAATGACCACCCAGAAGCTCTCAGAGGCAATACCTCTAAATCAACATAACAAAAATTTATACATAAATGACCCTACCTTGAGAATATCTCATAGTTAAGTCCCCTTGGTTATACTTTCACAATATGAATCACATGCATCTCAAATAAAAAGTAACTCCATCCTAACAACACGAGGCATGGAAAAAAAGCAAGCCTAATAGGAATTCTAGACCAAATGACTATAATCAATCTAAAATAGGAAACACACCCATAATCAAGGTATAAAACTTTATTCATAAACAATAACCCTTTCTCAAACAAACACACCACAACAGGTATTAAGAAAGGTTAAAATCCAAAAACACACAATACCCTAAACATGGGTATTCATCACTTTTAGCATATATAATCCAAATACGACCAAAGAAAGGCACAAAACACCTACCTTGATGTTTTACAATGAACACTCTTGAACGTAAGACCTTGAATCGGCCTAGAATGATGTATATGTATGGAAAGGGTAAAAATGATCTACCCTCTATAACTCACAAGAGAGGAGAAATCATGAAGAAAGGCTCTAGGGAAAGAGAGAACTCATCTATGTGAATCCAACACAACCAGTTGCATCCCAATTACAGGTTAGATGAAAGAACATGAGGTGGTTGAAGTTTTTTAGGTAGTTCTTCACTCTCTTATATAAAACATGTGGTTAATAAGAGTGTTATAGAGATTCGATATGACCCTACTTCTATTCATCAAATATAAAAATTTCACAATGTGTTCATTTAATGAACAGACCGTGTACTAGCATTAACCATCTCCCGCTTTAGGTGTTATGCCATGTAACCTACATGGCCATGTACTCAGATGTTACACGGCTACACATGGAAACTGGGTACACGATGTGTACTCAAGAGTATAATGACTGTACTTAGAAGATTTCCAAATTCTTCATTTTTCCTAAAAAAACCTGAAATAAAGATCCATGCCTGAAATGAAAATCTAGTTCTTACAAAATTCCCCCTTAAAACAATTCATCCATGAATATCCATTCCAAAGGTGGTGAAGAAGTAACTTGAAACAACTCTGACCATTGTGATCGTACATCAGTCTGCCTCTCCCATGTCTCGTCCTGTACTCACCCGTGCATCCAAAGAACCCATGCTAGTAGAATAGACCAGCCATGGAGAACCTTCATGATGTGATCCAAAATCCAAAAAGGGTTATCTTTAAATGATGAATCCACCTCCAACTAAACCTCCTCTAGTTTAAAACATGAGATGGGTTTGAAAAGTAACACCATAACTAAGAAACATGAAAGGTGTCGTGCATATCCCGGTACCTTTGAGGTAACTGCAACTGATAGGAAACCAAACTGACTCTCTCCAAAACCTAAAATGGCCCGATGTATCTCAGTTAAATCTTTCCCTATCTTTTAATCCTCCTATGTACCAACCTTGGCGTGGAACGTACCAAAACCTGATCTCTAAAATCGATCTCCAGAGGTCATCTCAATCGATAAACATAAGATTTTTGGTGAGACAATGCATTATCCATCCTCTTCTGATTCAACTCCTCCTGTTCAGTGGTCTCCTGGGGAAGACGAGGTTCTAGCATAGCTGCATATCCTACCTACAACCAATATAGGGTTGATCGGCATGGACTATAGTACAAAGCCTTATAAGGTTCCATCTAAATAATTGCCGGAAAAATATTATTATAGTAATACTCTGCTAGGGTTAAGTATCTCTCCTAAGAGCCCTCAAAATATGGGATGCATGCTCAAAGAATGTCCTCCAAAAACCTGAATCGTGTGCTCGGACGGACCATCTGTCTAGGTATGGTATGCTATACTCAGAAGTAATTTTATACCCAAATCCCTCTATAGTTCTTTCCAGACACGAGAAGTAAACCAGGTATCCCTATTTGATATTATAGAGTGCGGAACACTATGAAAATTTACAATATACCAGATATACAAGCTTCTAAGATCATAAGCACTAAAGGTATATTTGATCGATAGAAAGTGTGCAAAATTTGTGATCCTATCCATAACAACCCAAAATGAATCATTCTTTCATGGAAACCTCAATAAACCTATCATGAAATCCACCACAATATCATTCCACCTTCACTCCAGACTGGGTAACTTCTATAAAATCCCTAATGGTCGCTGATGCTCTACTTTCACATGCTGACAGGTGTAACATATCATAATAAGAATAGCTATATCCATCTTCATACCTACCCACCAATACTGACGGTGTAGATCTTGATACATCTTGGTGACACTAGGATGAACATCCCATGATGAGTCATGAAAATATTGCAACAGATCCTCACGTATCTCTGATAACACCCATATGCACCCATGAAAATGAAAGATATCATCTTCACCTTAGGTCCACCCAGTAGTAGGGTACTCTCCTGACACACTCTCCTATAGGACTAGGCCTTTGGAATATTATAGCTGCCTCATTTTCAATTGATCTAGTAGAATAGATGTAATAGCTATAGAAGAAAGAAATGTCTACCTGTGTGTGTCGTGCCCCTACAAAAGAATCTTAGATAACAGAGCCATAAGATGCCACTAATTGTTATCCTCATGAACTATCTGTAACTGAGTCCTCCTGCTCAATGCATCATCCACTGCGTTGCCTTTCCCAGACATGTAAGAAAGCTAAAATTCAATGGGATGACGGTACTCAACCCACCTTCGTTGTCTCAAATTAAGATCACACAGAGTAAAGATATGATTGAGAATTTTGTGTTTAGTGAATACAACAAAATGATCTACCAAAAGATAATGTCTCCAATAGAATAAAGCATGAACAACTATATCTAACTCGAGATCGTGCATTGGGTAATTCCTCTCATGTGGCCTCAACTGCTGAGACCCATGTGCAACGACTCCATCCCCTTCCATAAGCCCTAATCCCATACTGATACCAAATGCATCATAGTAAATAATGAAAATATTTCCCGACCCTGGAAAAATTAGTATTGGTGCTAAAGTCAATCTCCCTTTTATCTCCTGAAAGGCTGAATCACAAGAATCTGTCCATGAGTACTTCACACCCATCTTAGTCAGGCCCATCAGTGGCACTACTAAGCATGAAAAGTTCTATATAAAGCGTCTATAGTAACCATCCAGCCTCAAAAAACTCTGCACCTCAATGAATTTATTTAGATACTCCTAGGAAACTACTTCTATCACTTTCTCTATGTCTAATGATACTCTAGTCTATGAGATAACATGACCCATGAAGTGAATCTGATCCATCTAAAAGTGGAATTTTGAGAGGCTTATATATAACTGATGCTCTCTCAGTGTACTCAATACGATCTCAATATGTGTGGAATGGTCATGTAGAGTGTGAGAGTACACCAAGATATTGTCCATGGAGACTACCATAGAAGAGTCCATGTAAGGATGGGACACTAGGTTTATCAATTCCATAAAAACTTCCAGTGCATTCGTGATATTGAACAAAATTACCAAATAGTCGTATAGACCATACTTTCTATGAAAGGCTGTAAGAGGTATATCTAATGGCCTAATGTGAAACTGATGATAACTGGATCTCATGTAAATTTTAGAGAACACTCGTGATCCGCAAATATGGTCAAAGTGATAATAAATTCTTAGCATGGGATATCTGTTCTTGACCAGAAACTGGTTCAGTTTCCAATAATCCACACATTGTCTGAGGGTAATTTGCACCATCTTCACAAACAGGACAGGAGAACCCCAAGGAGAAGTACTGGGTCAAATGAGACCCTTCACCTATAATTACTATAACTACTTCTTAATCTCCTGTAACTTTGGGGTAGTCATCCTATAAGGAGTAATGGACACCAGTGTTGCTCCTGGAACAAGATCAATAGAGAAATCTACCTATATCTCCAAAGGTAAAACTAAAAACTTTTTTGGAAATACATATCTGAAACAATACACCAATGGAGGAAAGTAAATCTATGAGGTCCTCTGGTCATCCAAATACAAACCATCAATATGGGTTTTAATTCCTCCCAACCCATGATGCTCAAGTCCATCTCTGATCTCCTAGACATCCCATTCACCCTTGTATAGAAAAGACCCACCCTCTAATGACGTGAAACTCACCCTACAAATATAGAAGTCAACAAAGGCATGAAAGGAGACCAAATGGTCCATTCCTAGAATGACATCAAAGCCTGTCATCGCTAAGACATAGAGGTCCCACAAGAAGTTACACCCACAAACCTCAAGAGGTCACTCCTTTCACTAACTTACACCAACCATTTTAATCCCTAATAGAGTTTCTAGTGTCATAATACCCTGAGAAGTAAAGATACAGAGCCCCGAGCTCTCCAAAATGGAAAAAAATATAAAAATATGAGAAACCCCTATATAAAAAAGAGATGAACCTAGAACTGAGGCAACTAGAATCTCACCTATAACTATAGAGAGTCTGGGATCCTGCTCCTAAGGTATGATTCACTACAAAGGTCTGACCTGTACCATGGCCTTGTGACCCTACTTGACTACCCTGAGCTGATCCACCCTATTGTTGTTAAAAAACTTCCATCTGGCTACCACATCCATGAACACCTCCTTAACTTTAACGACATGATGAACTCTAGTTTCATGTCTGTTAACAAACTGTTGGTCTTACTTCTGAATGTGGAGTCATAACAGGTCCCCTCTCACTATCTCCTAGTGAGGAAAACTGGAAAAAATGCTGAAGATGACCTATCTTACCACTAGATCAGCACTTGAATGGGTCCTTTGGGCAATGTGGTCTCATATTACCACTCTTCCCACACTAGTATAATACAACCTGTATACCTGAAGAAACATCGCATGAAAGCTCCCTGTGGTGATTTTTTCAACCTGTTGAAGGAGTATAGACTTTGATGTTGAACCACCTTGGCTCACAGCTCCCAACTCCCTTAGATTTCTCTCGGTAATCAGCTCTTGGTTCACTATAGTAGTCACTGAAGTCAGCCTGAAAACATTCACCTATGATCAGATGTCATACTTGAGACCATCCTCAAGTCACCTAGCCAAATAAACTCGCCACCTTCTAGAACAGGTCAAAAGCGCTGATGCTCTATAAAATGGGATGAGTAAACCATCACTGAAATAGATCCCTATTCCAAATGCATGAACTCTCATGCTCGATTGTTCCTCAACGTCTCGAGATAGAAATAATAATAGAATGTCCTCTGAAACTCTTCCCAAGCCATATTCTGATGACGTACCACCTGTGAGATTATATCCCACCATCTCTTGGAATAATCACATAGCATATACATAGAAAGCTTCACCCTCCTCTCAGGAGGTGTCTCTAGATGATCAAAGATAGAAAGCATGCCATCCAACCACAAATCTGCAGCCTATGGTCCTCCATCCCCTAAAAAGGTGGGAGGATACTGCTATTGGAACACCTTTCTCAACTCTATCATAGACGGGGAAATATATGGTGCTCCATAAAAATTATGTAACATCCTCACAAAGCCTTCATGGAACTATGCATTAGCACGTATGTTCGGTATAACAGTTGGTGCCAAAATAGGAATGATGGGAGGATCTGCTAGTAGTCCCTGATCTACCATTTTTGGTGTCTAATCATCACCCTAAAACTAACATACAAACAAGAGACTTCTTGGAAGCATGACTCTACAAGGTCAAGCACACACCACATTTCATGATTATCAAGGATAGTAACTTAGAAGTGAAATAAAGTAACATGAGAAGAAACCATTCAATATTTACAAAAAAAGGTTACATGGAACGTATAAACACTACAAGGCATGTTCCCTTAAGTTTTAACATGGGTGTGTATCTCTGCCAAACCTGGTTGTGTAACAACCCTACATATGACATGTTCCTCTTATGACATGACATGTAATTGAATTTTCCCTCCTGCCTAAGTACATATACATGGATAGAGCTGCACGATTATCTCTTAGTGTAACACTACATGATGTTTTCACCCTAGACACGATGTGTACTTGTTTAGTTCTAACTTCCCGTGTCATTAGTCACATGGTTGGATACATAGTAAACTATACATGATGTGCATAAATGAGGCATGACGTGTTCTACAAAAAGGTTCCCAATCCTGTGTCTCTTCTCACATAGTCAGTCACAAGATCAAGCACTACATAGCTTGTATTTATAGTACATTACGTGTACATAAGAAAAGTTGTTTCTTGCAGAATATATGAACACATGGCGTGTGTTCATAACACCACACGCTGTATTGTCTGGGTTTCCAGATAGTAGGCCTCTAAAACTTCTATGAAACCCCTAAAAACATAAAATTTTATCCAAGGAATGATAAATTATGACCAGAAGAGCCCATAATCCCCATGAATTAAAGTTTGGAATCCTTTCCCATATCATAAATTGACAAAATTCAATTAAATTTCAAACATGATCCACCAAATTCTTGTCCAAGAGGGCCCATAACTCCTCAGGTAACAAAGTTTGGAATCCATCAAAATGAAACATTAAATATTCCAATACGCTATCAAAATAGTAGGTATTCTATCACAAAATATATTACAACAACATGAATATCTATCACAACATCTATCACAACATCATGAAATCAGTAATTCACTCTAAATGGCATGACAATAATGCATGAAATCTGATATCTATCAAGTACCTATATGATGAATGAGATGGAGTCCCCTCATATCATCGGGTTTCAACATAAATATAACATCAATAATATCAACGATAATATCACATAAAAAGTGAATCACCCAATAGAGAATTCAAATAAACTATAACTATTGAAAAACTAGAAAAATTGCAATATTCGAGGTAACTTGGATTTTCCCTATACACGGGTAAGATACTCCCAGGAATAGATTATTAAAAAATACATATTACTTTCTATCCCTATCTATAGGCTCTAAATAGTAAGATAAAGCAGAAAAGAAACACCTTTGATACCACTTTGTAACATCCTAGATCTGGGTGACACCCAAATGTGCCCCAAACCTAGTTGGTCACATGAACTCAAGCACATTTCCCCAAATTCCAGAGGTTTCTTACTAGCAGTGAGGTCTAAGGTCTAATAATGGGGATATTATTCCCTATTTAGTAGAGTAACACAACAGAAAAAAAACAATAAATAGTAGCAGAAGTAGTAATACAATACAAAAAAAGTAAACAGAGGAAGACTGGTATTAATATAAAAACTGAAGCATATATAAATGATGCATGGAACATGTATCTATTAAAGCTTCCAAACATTTCACAAAGATAGAAGGAAATACAGAAACCAAAGTAAAAAATAAAATATGTAAAATCCAATAGCATCGCAAGCCTCTGCTTGGTCCCATGCTCTCTAACTCCAACAAAAATCAAGTACATGATGAAGAAGGAACTTTTCCTTATCTATACCTAAAACCATGTAATCTATTTGAGTATAGAAGCATGACCCAAATAGGGTGTGATATGAATCCTAGTAGGCAACCAACAAAAGATCTGAGCCTAACTATCAGTGAATATATTTAGCAAAACAATATGAAAAATGAAGAAATAAACTAGTATGTACTCAAAATTCAACAATCCTAAAGTTTCAAATTACATTCATCTACATTTATTAATTATTCAATATGTTTAATAATGTTACCTGAATATCTATCCTAAGATCTATATACCTTATAAAATAGTAACAACCGACATCTTATAAGACCATCTAAACAACAAAGTAAGACCGAGTCCAAGATCATCCTTTGTCTTGGAATAATCATCACAATTATTTATTTATTTACAATAAACCATCTGGGAAAGTTCTCACAGTCTAACCCCTTTGATTTAACATATCATCAATTCAGTAAATAATGACCCCCCTGAGAAATCTCACATAGTCTAAACCCTTTGGCCCCACATGTCACTAATCATTTACAAACAATCTCCTCGGTATCTCTCATGGTCAATACCCCCTTGTTCTGCATAGAAATAATAAAAATATAATGGCCCCATGGCAGCTCTCATAGTCAATTCCCTATGGTCCAACATTAATTTAATAACGACCCTATGGGTAGCTCTCACGGTCTAACCCTTCTGGTCAATGACCACACGAAAACTTTCATAGTCAATACCTCTGGGTCAACAAAACAAAAATTCATACATAAATGACCCTACCTCAGGAAACTCTCATATTCAATTCCTCTTGGTCATAATTTCACAATGTGAATCACATGAATCTCAAATAAATAGTAACTTCATCCTAACAACACGAGGCATAGAAAACAAAGAAAGCCTAACATGCATTCTTGACCAAACATCCATAATCAATCAAACATGGGAAACACACCCATAATTGAGGTATAAAACCTTATGAATAAACAACAACTCTTTCTAAAAATCACACACCAAAATAAGTCTTAAACAGGGATAAATTCCAAAAACATGCAATACCCTAAAAAAGGGTATTCAACACTTTTAGCATATATAATACCAAGACAACCAAAGAAAGGAAAAAACCACCTACCTTGATGTTGTATGATGAACACTCTTGAATGTAATCCCTTGAATTGGCCTAGAATACCATATATGTACAAAAGGATAAAAATTATCAACCCTTGATAACTCATTAGAGAGGAGAAATCAGGACGAAAGGATCTAGGGAAAGAGATAACTCACTGGTGGGAATCCAATGCAACTGTCGATGTCTCAATTAGAGGTCGGGAAAAGGAACGCGAGGACTTAAAAGTTCTTCAGTCATTCATCAATCTCCTATATGAAACAAGGTAAGAATAAGAGCATTCTGGAGATGAGATGCGACCCTACTCTGATTCATCAAATAAAAAAGAAAAGTACACAGTGTGATTATTTAATATACACCGCGTGTATTAGCCTCAACCAGCTCCCACTTTAGGCTATCTTCCAGGTCACCTACACAACCATGTACTCGGCTATTGCATAACTATTACATGACTACACATAGAAATTAGGTATAGAGAGTATACTCAATAATATACAATGCATACTTAGAAAATTTCTCAATTCTTCCTTTTTCCTAAAAAAAACCTGAAATAAAGATCCATACCTAAAATGAAGATATAGGTTCTTACAATAAAAATCTAGGTACATTTCATAGGTTCATGTAAAATATATATTTTCAGAACATTGATAATTTCTTATAGGTATTATTGGATGATTTCATAGTTTTTGGAAACTCTTTTTTCCATTGTTTGAAAAATATGAAAATTCTTAAAAAAATTCCTTATAAATAATCTTGTTTTTAATTTTGAAATGTTCTATTTCCTGGTTGAGAGAGTAATGTTCCTTGGTAAACCCATTTAATATAAATTCATTTATGTGGATAAAAAAAATTGATGTGATAAATTCCTTACCTTACCCAACTTGTGTGAAAAATGTTAGATAATTTTTATAAAATGAATGATTCTACAAGAAAAGTATCAATGATTTTAGTAATATATATCTTCTTATCACTAGATTAATTTTTAAAGTTTATAATATAAATTTTAGTGGTGATTTTTAAAAATATGTTGATGATGGGAAGAGGGTATTGATAACTCCACTATTGATGGAGCCATTAAATTGGAAATGGCCATGCAAGCTACTTTATGATGATTCCAACCATGTAGTTGGAATAGTATTTTCTGAAAGAATGGAATACTGGTCAAAATTAATTTCATATTTCTCAATAATGTTTAAGAATGACCAAAATAAACTATATAACCACATAAAATGAGTTTTCGGTGGTTTTATTCTCATTGGATTCATATCATATCTATTTGAAACTAAAGTCACTATGTTTTATAATCATGCATGTCATAGGTAATTTATAGAGAAGGTTGAAGATAAATTAAGGTTGGTATGATGGATGTTGTTATTATATATGTTTAATTTAAAAAATCATATACAAGAAGGGGAATGAGAAACAAGTAGCTGACCACTTGACTAGATTGTCCAACACTGATAAAGTTAAAATTCCAAACCAATAACTACAAAATGATCACATTTAGGAGAATAGTTTTACTTTATTAAAGGAAAATTGAGTTGGTATACATGCATGTTCAATTACATATTAACTTCTCTAGTCCCATATCATATAAATACCCGTAGATTGAAAAAATTAAATATGAATTTAAATTTTAGATTTGGGAGGATCTATTTACTTGGAAAATGTTCAATGACCAAGTGAAAAGAAGATTCTTTCCAAAAAAGTGAAAATGAATATATTTTTTACTTTTCCCACAAATTATATTTTGAAGTCCACTTTTTTACTTTAATGTAAAAAAATTAATTTTTTATAATCTATAATTAGTTTTCTAAACACTTTTAATGATGCACATGAATTTTATAAAAAATGTGAAAATATCATTTTTTTCAAAATAATTCAAAAAGAAAAGAAAATAAATTCCTCACAGATCCAATCACTGTTTTCAAATTTGTTAGGTCTTCAGAATATATTATATTATAACTTTATCTATGTAATTTATAAATTTATATATATTTATTCTAATATATTATGTTTCAATCTGGATGGAATTCAAATCCATTAAAGATAATGATTCTCATATTTTTGTGATTTTGAAGGGATAATCTATTTTTTCCGGTTGAAGTGTCTAGATACATCATTAGTGGTTAGGGTACTCACTTTTTCAATGTAATATTAGATTATTCAATTTTAAAGTATGGAATGAATCATAATACATCAACACTCTATAATCCCCATAACAATTTTTAAGATGAAGTGTCCAATTGGGAAATCAAAGGAATTATATAAAAGAGTATTAAACCCAATATGAAGGAAGAGTTACAATGTTTGGAATACACCATTTGGAATAATATGTATTCCTACCAAAACACTATAAGAATGATCCCATACAAGATGATTTATGAAAAAAATCTATCACTTGCTTCTAGAATTAGAATTTGAGGCATACTAGGATGTAAGGGAGATGAATTTGGACCTAAAAATAGTTATAAATGAGAAGATAATATAGATATATGATATGGATGGAATTAAAAGATAATATTTTGAAAATTATAATATCTAAAAAATGTAACAAGAGTGTCTCATGATAAGAAAATTCAACATAAATACTTACACCTAGGAGACAAAGTGTTGTTCTGTAATTCAAGACTCAAGTATATACCATGTAAACATCATTCCAGATAAGAAGTTCCATTTATAATCACTCATATCTATCCATTTGTTCTTGTATACATTATTAATAAATGAAAATAAGAATTATTCACTATCAGTGGGCAAAAACTGAATAAATTACATTAGAACTTGCCATTGGAGCCAGTATAGGTTATCCCACTCTTCCATCTTATTTATAAATAAAAAATATAAGGTTATATATCTACCTATCAATTTTCTATTGTGATTTAATTAAAAATATTATTAAATGTTAAATATAATTGAATTAAATGAGGACACTATATCATTAATGTGTGGAATACTAAACCTTTTTAATTTAAATTTTTTTAAAAAAAATTGTTTATTTTTTTGTTTTACTATTTTCAATTTTAGTGTATTTTTGATACTTGGGAGATGAAATGATTATATTTACATTTTTAATCCCATTTAAATGAATGAAAAAAGTTTACCCATAGAACTAATATTAAATGAATACAGAAAATGACTTTGTTTTAAATTCAAAACTATGAGAATTTCATGAAAATAGCACAATCCCATGCCACATATCACAATATTTTTCTTTAAAATAAACATTATATTAGGATTATAAAACCTTTTAAACATATTATTTATATTCACCTAATTTATGGAGAGAAACTTTCTTATTTTCTTTAACTAGAAATTTATTTATTCTAATAAAATCTATATAGAATGAGGAAATTATGTTGAAAATGACTGGGAGATTTATTTCATTTTAGAAGACTAAATTTTCATGAAAATACTTTATTAGGTTGGCCTACATGTACATTTATTCCATTATAGACATATTTTTTATGAAAAAACTATTAGTAATTTAAATTTCTATTCTCCATATCCACCCAAATATAGTACATAAAATTGGATGATATAGTTGAATTCAAGTGCGGGGAAGCCCTCTGGTGATGTGATGCATCATTTATTTTGGATTCTTTGGGAGGAAAATCAAAAGATAATGAGGTTTTATTGATACTAAAATATGTTCCATAAATGAGATATTGAGAAGAATTATAACAAAATGATGGTATTTATAATCTATAAAAATAAAATAATGATCATTTTTTAAGATAAAAAGAATTATTTTAATTCAATATAAGGTCTGGGAAGTCACACCAACTCTTTAAAATTCAAAGCACCCTAAGTTCCTTCAAAAAATAAAGATGAACATAATTTTAAATTATTAATAGAAAATTAAATTATGTTGATGGTTGTTGTGTAAATTCCTCAAAACCAGTATCCAATTTTTAGTGGTTTCTTTATTAAATTGGCATTAGATACAAGGAATATTATCCTGGAGGAATTAATAGTTTAGTAGTCTTGGTAAACTATATACATACTTTAACCTACCATTATATATGATAACATAAAAAAATAGTGAAAGTAAATATTCTTCATTGTTGAACTCATTTAATGATTCATGCTTCATATCCTAGGGTAAGGAAAAAAAATAAGGGAATGATTAGATTATCGATAAGGGTTATGTTTAATGAAAACAATCATTAGTAAATAATTCATAATCAATATTAAAATGTAAATGTCTACGAACACATTCCATTTAATCATTAACATGAGCGTGAAGTATATCATGGATGGAGTAAATGAAGATCAAATAATTGAATATAAATAATCGCATCATTTTATAAATTGTCTATGAATATTAATCAAAATAATCCCATGGAAATTAATGAATAATTTCATAATTATTATATGGATAATACTAGGTGTTCAAAACTTACTACTGAGTCCTTTCACCAAGATATTTTAAAATATGGTTTGGTATACAAGAAAAACCCATTTAATAAGTCTAGACAACTACTTTGTCTAATGATACATATCAAATTATCAAGGTGTTATCTTACTATTATCCCCAAATATCACATAATAATTCTAACTCATTAATCATATGAATAAATAATATAACTTAATGAACATTCTTAATTCATAAATTGTATGTATTGGATGAACTAACATACATAATATCAATATTCCCCATAGTTAAACAGATCATAAATCATGCATAGAAAAGAATAAAGATAGTATTTTTACAATATATCCACATTAGAGAATAAATGGGTTACCTTTATTAATGAACGGAAATACCATAAAATTTTTATTTAAAATATTCATTAGAAACATAAAATTTCCACATTTAAATAATCATATAAAAAACAAAAAATTTCAAGAATTATAGGAAATACATTTCCTATGATAAGAATAATGGAAACTTATAAGGGAATATCCAAACCAATGAGAAGTAATGATGGTGGTAAATTTTTATCACGCTGCGTATATTAAAACAAATATTCCCTTAACATTTTTAGTATAAATTCAAAAGAAACAATTTTGTAAAATGAAATAAAGATTAATTTTTTTTAAAAGTAAATCATGGTAAAAAATTCCTCTAAAAAACAATAGTAAAATATTATAAATATTGTTGATTTTTTTTCTTCAGAAAACATGAATATGTATGAAAATGCCTTTTCTACTAAAGAGAGATATAATCAGATATTCTTAAAAAAATTACTCAATGATTTTAAGTACCAAAAAGAGAGGAAAATGTCACTATTAAATGAAAATTTCATGAATAAATAGAAAAGAATAAAATTAAGGTTTTTATTATAAAATGACCATATAATTTCCATTAATGGAATTTAAGCATAAAAAATACAAACAAAAATGATTTTGAAACATAAATCCATTTCTACTTAGTAACTTTTGAATCAAAAACCATTTGATGAAAATAGTTTTGATTAAAACATTTATAAAATGGATTAAGAATTATCCATGATATAATGTGTATATTTATCAGTATATACACCTTATAAATATAAATAGGTTCATAATTTTAAACAAGTCTTCAATGAAACAAAATTGAGATGAAGAATAATTACTATTGTGGTAACTTTTTAATCACAACCCCATGAAAAAAATAAAAAAAATTAAAAGTTAAATACCATGAATATGAAGATATTCTTTATATAAGATATATAATGGGAATTATATACACCATAAAAAATAAATATGTGGTGAATATGAAATACATATCAAGGAAGTTAACATGAGACCAAAAAGACTTACCTCATGTATTACTTCCACCGTATGTGTTTGAAACTCAATTATAATAAATATTTATCTATTAATAAAATATTATAGAACCATAATCCTATATACCATACCATATATGATTTAATTATTATATTTATCAGCCATTTATTAATAATTAATTATTAAAATCACAATTCTGTGTGATAACTGCTTTGTTAATCATGTATGTTTTAGTTTGTTAGTTTTAGTTCTCATCCATTGATCATGGTTGCATCATAGAAATTTTTCTAATCATGGTATAAGTATCATATATATTAATTATATATATAGATATAGTTATCCATAAAAGTTATATATAGAAACATTAATTATACTATTCGTGAAGACTATAATCCATATGTATGCGAGAGAACTGTTTTAATTTTTAGACGGATGAAATAGATAAAGGAAAATAATAGTTCAAAACTAAAGAATAATTTTTATATAATATATATCTTATATATTCATTAAATAAATCCTTATCAAAATTTATGTAAAATATAAATAAAAACTAGATCACAATGCTTCGTGGAGGTGGTAGTACACACACACACATGAGAAATGTTATTGTTTTCCAATGTATTTGAAGGTGAGAAGGTACTAATGATATTATAATTATAGAAGAATATTTATTTCATAAATATAATATATATATATATATATGTATTAATTATATCCATCCTTACAACTATCCATGTTAACAAATTACACATCTACGTGGAGTCGGTAAGTGATATTACACACGAGTGATGCTTTGACTTTTTAGAGGATAAAAAAGTGATTTAAAATGGTTGTACCATAATAATAATAACATATTAGAATATTTATGGTACTAGATTTATTTTTTAGGATTATTTCAATAGGTTTAGATAGTTTTTATGATGAATGAAAGTTAGAAGAGTAGGTAAAGACAATTACCTCTTCTTCGTTAGAATACCTTTAGATCTCTTCTTAAGGGACCTATAATTGTTTTTTGGATGGTCCAAAACATATATAACATGTATAATTATTTTTTAATGTAATTTGGTATTGATATTTGGATCTATGTTTCTCAAAGTGGTGTAAAAAAAGATAGAATGGGTGTCCTTTTATTACTAAGGGCAGTTGAATTCTTAGAATTTCATAAAGTACTAAATTAATATAAATTACTTATTTATGTTAAAATTTCACCAAAATTATATAAATCACAGGTAATATTTTTATATATATTTATCCTCTCATAAAATAATATTTTTAAATGATTTGGTTATTTTTTCACCCTTATATTTATGTGTTAACCTCCATTAACACATTTAACAACTAACCCAATGTTAACGTTTTCTACACCTTAATGGTCTAGAATGTTACAATAAATATATAAATTGTATATAAATGGATTTTTTTGATATTTTCAACCATATACCACTAATTTATCAAAATATAATGTTTTTATTAATTTTAAATCATTCAAAAAATATTATTTATTGTAAAATATCATTAATGTCATTCTTGACACCATTCAATTAATTTGACTTTAAATACATCAAGAAAAGGTAGGAACTAAAATATATTACATTCACACATCCCTAAAATGTCATATGATTCTATAAAATTAGTTTAACACCACAATTACACCAATTTTTTTCTTTTAATATTTTTAAAGTCATTTACTTTTTTTCTTCTATTAATTGAATAAATACTATATTAGCATTTTGTAAGCCTTTATGATAGTTATTACTTCAATAAAAATTTAAAATAAATTACCATGATAATAAATTAGTCATATTTAAAATAAAATATAATAATAGAATATATTTTTTAACTATATTTATCACAAAATATTATAGATATTAAAAACAAGAAAATGAAATATTCAGCTTTATCTTTCACTTAAATATTATATAGGTAAATATCAATGAAATATTTTACCATGTGGCCATATTTTAGAAAAATTGAAATAAATTTCTAGAATTCATCCATATAATTGGAAAAATGGAAATTTTATGATCATTTTTAGATACTATCATAATATTTTTATCATTAACTACATGATTTACCCTTACTGTGATGGCAATTATTTACAATTGTTACTATTAATATTGAAAAAATAAACAGGCCCTATTTACCAAATTTGGAATTCATGATTATAAATATGGATTTAATTTTTCAATATTAAATATAATTAAGTGTTATAAATAAATTTAATCTTAAAACGAAGAGCGCAACAGAAAACAATTTTTCCAGAAAATGGATTTTTAAGTATAAATATGTTTTTATAAAAAATAAATCCCAAAAAATTATTTTAATGAACATAATTAGATTATTAAATATATAAGAGAGATAATTTTAATTTTATATTATTTTAAAAAATGTTATCTTTGTAAATTATTTTAAAAAATACAATTTCAAGGAAAATCTATATTTTCCCTTATTCAATGGAAATTCATTATTTTATGTAAAATCACATAATTTATCCCTATTATAATTTTGATATAATGATTTTAAAAATTATGTGAATTTTATAAAATTTAATTTATTAAAGTGTAAGAAATTATTTATAATTCCAACACATACATATGAAAAATTAAGCAATTTTTTTAACAAAATATGTTTTCCATGTATAAAGTTATTTTACTAAAAATTAAGTATTGAGTCATTAATATAAAATTATTATATAAAAACCTTATACATATATTCATAATTCAGTTAACCTTATTCATACCCACAATTCAATTATCAGGTTATAATTATCATATTTAAATAATACCATTTCATGATCTGTTTAAGATTGGTGTTGTGTGTTGTATACATAATCAAACATAAAATATCGGGGTGTTATATTCTTACCCAATTAATAAAATGTGTCCTCAAAATTTAAAAATTTTATCATTTTGACGTTTTAAAATTCCATTGTGAAAATCTAAATCGAAATAATAGTTAATAAACATCCTCTTAAAAAGAGGGAAAGTATAATATTAAGGTTATTTCAAATAATATAAAACACGGTTTTCAAATATGAGAACATTAATTGTAAGTGAAAATATAGACACGGATGAGAAAAATAATTCCCAATGACTAATAGAGAGTGATAGAGAACATTGTTAGGAGAAATTTAAATACCACAAAACCATAAATTTGTTATGGGTGAAAAGCCTATAAATTCATATGAATTGATCATAATAGGATATTTTTTTTGTTTCAAGATCCTTTCCATAGATTTGAGGAATTAAATTACAATATAGACTAATAACATAAGGAAATATAATTACATGATAAGTTTAATTTCATCCTTTAATCAATTTCCACCACAATCTCATCCTTTCTCAAATGATGAGTATTCAAGATTTGTTTTTCATAATTTAATCTTAAAATAAACTTTTAATTGATCATAAGATCCATAATAGAATGAAAATCCATTCCATCTATCTCAAAATATTTACCAAAACCAAAATGGTTAGAACATGTATCTAATATAATATATTAGTCTCTAAAAACTCCACAACAACACCAAAATTTTAACATAATTCATTCCACAATTATTTATCATTAAAACCCAAAAAAATACATTTGAACAAATTTAAATTCAAATATTTAGGATATAGGTCAACAAATTTACAAAATCATCTTAACTTTTACCCCCCAATCTACATAAAATAACTCTTAATGTCACCTACTAAATATTCAAAAACCTTGATCATCATAAATCCTCAAAGAGAAGAAAAGTTCATCTAAAAATTAACTACATTATTATTCCTTAAATAAAACCACCTATTATCAAATATATTACCTGAATTTGAAAATAAATTAAATTCAATTAATTTTTTCATCAAATCACTAATCATTTCAAGGTCACCGGTACTATCAGATTAACATAATCAATTTCAATAATGTATTTATCCCAATTAAACATTATTACTTCAACATAAAGTGCATATTAAGGTTTGTCTTTCAACTAATTATGTGTTTTCCATAAATTATATATGTAACATTAAATCACTTTTCTAGGTCATCATTACTTTTCAATATATGGTTTAAAATGTATAAAGAAAAACTATTGTTGAATAATCCTTAAATTTTTTGTGATTCATGAAACAAAATTTTCATTATAAAAAGTTCTAGAACAAATTTATTGAATCAAAATATATAAATACTTAAATTATTCAACTTCTATGGTTTCCATGAAATAGAAACTTCCTCGATAAAGGAGTTAACCCTTTGTATTTGGGCATTGACTTGGATAATCCCCATGTTACACAAAAATAATTTATTAAAATTATTAATAATTCATTGAAATATGGCCTTTATTTCCATACAGAAACAACTTCCCTTTCCATTGAGTAATTCCTTAGGGTGTCTCCTTCCACATTTTTGACATGAATGAAATTGATACTTCTTTATTCCATTACCAATGACCTCAAAAAAATATATCTTTTTCTTCTTTGGTGAGTCATAGAGTAGTTAATGTGTGTTTTTAAATAAAATATCATGATAACTGAATAAAAATAATCAAAATATCATTCAATCGAGTCATCTTATCATTTGGTTTCTCATAATTACTACATTTTACATCACATTAAAGGTTAACATGTCTCCTTCTAGTTCCATCCATTGACTAAAACCAAATACTATATTATAGTAAATAATAATCATAGTGGGAAATCATGAAATATCATTCACTAGATTTCTAAATTATGACACCTTATTTTCACTGTATAATAATTTTGATTTAACCTAATCTATTATTGGTTTTCATTAATTCAAATCCTTCATAATATTATATGAATAAAATGTGAATTAACCTAATATTATCCCTCACGAGTGTCAAACTAGGTGCATAGTAACGACACACTCACTATGCACCAGAATAATGACCGATATATATTCAACAAACTCTTCTCAGGGTTATTAACCCTAGATGCATCTTTTACAAAAACAAATCCACTTATAATATATATATAGGGATATATTACTAGTAATACAAAATAATCCATAACTTAAAAAATTATTAAGAATTTAACCTATACTTATACTTGTCCTTGAAGGAAGTTATATGTTTATTTTATTTAATCGATGTTTTCTTAAATATAATTCCCAAGGATTCTAAAAAACTTTCCTTAATACCAACTGTAAAGTCCCTAACCCTAGTATCCCAGATTTGATGAATAATTTATTTCATGATCTCTCGAATGTGCGACATAGTAACTAGTTGTGATTGATGTGACTTTAGACTCTCAAGAAAGAGGGGCAATTTTTCCATTAAGACACATCCTTGTGACGTGACCTAAAACTATGTGGGTGAGATATACCCACACAAAGTGGATAGTATCAAGGTGTGGTGATTGAGCCCCTTTCACTTGCAGTTTTGGGAAAATGTATGGGATGTTGGGCATCGATGGTGGTTACTTCTTGGACTATTAGTGACTCTTTTCTTGGGTTGATCTAGTGATATAGAGATACCCTTACTCCCTTGTTTGGGATCTTTTGGTAGAGTGTATATATATATATATATCGTATTTTTAGTACCCACTCCTTGGGTTTTGGTTACTCTCCTTCTAAGAAGGGAAATGATGTGCAGGGTATGCCACATGCTTTTTGTGTGTAGCTTCTCATGGTTTGAAGATTCTACTCTCCTACTATAGGTTGAAAAGTATCGACAAGAATTTTATCTTCTCACCATTTCTATCTCCTCATATTTGGATTAACTTACTTCACTTCCTTATTGGGTTGAGCTATACTCTTTTTCTGTACATTGTTCAATCTACTACTTCCCTCCTCTATACCTCACTTGCTACTCTCTTGTGCCTTCGGGGCATCCTACTTAGTATTTTTAAACTCAACCCTACTTTGGATTTTTCCGCACTTGGGGTGCCATTGCAGATGACATATAGGTTGATCATGACTTTAGTGGAGCATAGGGATACAGTGTGCTTGGACCGCATGTGGTGGTTGTTGCTTGGGATCCAGGAGCGGTTCTCTCTTTCTTAGTTGTTTTTCTTTTTCACCCATTGCTAGGTTGTGTTAATTTTCTGGTTGGGCATGTATTTTTCCCCTTTTTCCTTTTAGGTTACTTTTCTTTTGGTAAAATAGATACGTACCTAAATATCTCATTACATTTTAAAATATAAAATATTTTTTAAAAGTAGATATTATGCATGATTGAACACATTCAAATATTCTGTCTTTATATCCTAGGAAAAGGAATAAAAATAATAACAATATCAAATACTCAGCATGGGTTATGTACAATGAAATATATCATCAGTAAACAATGTATAATAAATATAGCAAGGTAAATGGATGAGGGCACATCCCATTTAATAAATAACTTGATCATGAAGAATAATATAATGAATATAAAATTATTCCATATAAATAACCATATAAGGTTGAAACTTATACATGTATATTTTTTAAAATAATCACATGGAAATTAATTACTGATTTCATAATGATGGAATAAGTGATTCTGAACATCTAAAACTTATCATCAAGGCATTTTGTAGGACAGTTTAAATAATGAGTAGGTATAAACCAAAAACCAATTTAATAGGGCCAGACAACTAGTTTTTCTAATGATACCTACCAATTACTTGAGGGGATATGTAATTCTAGGACCACCTATCAATTATTAAATCTAATGCATTTATAATATGAATAAATAATATAACATAATCAATATTCCTTATTCAAAAACTATCCATATAGGAAGAACTAAAATACATAATTTCAATACATTCCCCATTAAAATAGATCAGAAACCATATGAAGAAATAATAAGGATGGTATCATTACAAAATATCCATAGTGAGGAATTAAAGGGTTGTTTTTGTTGATGAATAGAAATACCATAAAAATATCACTAAAAACATGCTTACAAAAATTACCCTTTTCACATTGAAATACTCATTTAAAAACATAAAAATAACCATAATATTAGGAAATTGATTTTATTTAAAAATAACCATGGTAAAATGTAATGTATGATTCAAAGAAATAGTAATTCACAATGATTGAGAAGTCTATCCATTCTATGTATTTTAAAACGAAGATTCCTTTCACATTTTTGGTAAAAATTCAAAAGTTTATATTTCAAAAAATTAAAATATTAATTATGAAGAATGTTTTGAAAAATAAATCACATTTAAAAATTAATTTAAGCAATATTTGGACAATGTTAAAAACATTTTAGTAAATATTTTCAAAACACATGAATATGTTAGAAAAAACATTTCAGTGAAGTATGAAATAATGTCGACTTTTGTTAAAATTTTTTATCAATACTTTTAAGTATAAGAGGGATGAAAATGGTACTATTAATTGAAGACTACATTAATAAACCAAGGATAACTAAATGAATTTGGTTTATTGTAAAATTATAATATAATTTACTTTAATTAAAATTCGAGCATAAACAATCCCATTTAAAAAGATATTGAAACATAAATCTATTTCCCATTAATAAACCTTCGAATAAAAACCACTTTCATGAAAATAATTTGAATTTAAACTTTAAAAACCATAATTTTAAAGTTATATAGGTTATAAATTGTTAAATTATTAATATATAGACCTCATAAACATAAATAGGTTAATAATAGAGAACATGTATTCAATAAAACTAAATTAATATGAAGAACCCTCACCACTCTAGTTACTTTTGAATCATAACCCCCATGAAATAAATAAATTCAAATAAAACTTTTAATTCCATGAATATAAATATATTTATGATATAACATATAAAAAGTAAAATATATACACTAAAAAATAAGCGGTGAGTATGGAATATATCTTATGGAAGTAAAAGTGAGACGTGAACCCCTTACCCCAGTTATAAATTTCTCCCTATGTTTTCATACATCCAATGTAAAAAATATATATTTATTATAAATAAATTATAGAACCACATTCATATATATATATATATATATATCATACACTGTATTATTTAATTACAAATTTATATCACCCATTTATTATCAATTGTTTATTAAAAACATTTTTCCTTGTGATAACTACGTCGTTCTTCATTTATGTTTTGGTTCAGTAGTTTTTGTTTTTGTACTTTTAGCATGGTTCCATAATCTATAGAATTTTAATCATGATATAATTATTATAATATATATATATATATATACAATTATATATAAATTGTATATGGATAAGTGAATTACGCCACTCATGGGGATGGTAGACAGTATGTACACATAAATATCCTTTTCACTTTTAGATGGAAGGAATGAAAATAAGATCAATAATTTTTTTATCATATATATATGATATATTCTTTAAATCTATATTTATTACCATCCTTGTAAAATGTAAATGAAAAATTGATTGCATTGCTTCATGGTGGTTGCAGTCCACACATACACACGAGCAATGTTATCATTTTTCAATGGGTTGGAAGGTAAGTAGGTATACATGATATTATAATTACAGAAATATATTTATGTCACCAATATCATATATATATATATATTAATTATTTTAATATTTATAAAAATCCAAGGAAATTTTTAATGAAAAAAAAATTACACTACTATGTATAAATGGTAAGCCGTACGTAAACATGAGTGATGTTTTTTCTTTTAATAATATGGAAAGGAGATGGAAGATAGTTAAAATAACAATAAAAATATAAAAATATATTTATGATACTCAATTTATTATTTTATTATGGATACACTAGATTTATATGATGTTGAAGAAGAAATAAATTTGAAAGAGGTAATAATGATGATTTCCTCTTCTTCGATAGACTTCTTTTATATCTTCTATTAATGGATATATGGTTAGTCTATTAGAAGGGAAATAAGCTATATAAATTATATATTTATGTTTGAAAGATAATTTTTAAGGATTTTCTTGAGTGAGGTCTCTCAAATTGGTGTAATGGAAAGAGAGAGAGTGAATACTTTTATGAGTAGGGTGGGGAATTCTTGTAATTTCATAATGTATTAAATTAAAATAAATTATTTATTTATGTACAAAAAGATCCAAATTGATATAATCTATGATAATATGAGTATTAGTGTAAATAATGTTATAAAATAAAATTCAGACAAGTTCTAGTAATATTTTCACCCTTATCTTATAGGTTTTACCCCATTAAACCTTTTGAAAATTACCATAATATTAATTTTTTCCACCCTTTAATGGTTTTGGATTTTTCCTTAAAAGAAAAAACGACCCATAAATAGATCACAGTTGATATTTAAAATCATATCCCATTTATTTGAAGGAATATAATATTTTTATTAGTTTTAAAACATTTAATAAAATATTATTTATTATAAACTTTCATTAATTTCATTTTTGTAACTATTAATTTTATTTTACATTAAATACATGAAGAAAAATACTGAACTCAAATTTAATATAATAAAACATACATAAAAATTAATATTTATCTATAAATGTGTGGAACTCAATAATTTATCTAATTTGTATTACTTAAAATATGTTTAAAACCATTTATTTTATTTTTATATTAATGGCATAAATTCTTTGCCGGTGTTATCAAAGACTTTAAGAATTTTATTTAATCATAAAAAAATTAAAATAAGTTTCAGTGATGAAAAAAATAAATTAATATTTATAATAACCTTCTATAATTAAAAATTAGTTTTATTTATCCCTATCATTAATTAATATATATGTTAAAAGAAATAAAGTGTCATTTTCGTATTTATCATTTACATAAATATTAAAATTGTCATTATTGAAGCAATGTGGAAACAATATTCTATATTTTGGAAGAATGGATTGAAATTAACAAAATTATATCATCCAGTAAGATAATATCTTGTTTTATGGTCATTTGTAGTACTTCTCAAATTATTTTTAACCTTAATTAACTAATTTACCCATATCATGGTGACAATTACTTACCAGGGTTACTATATATGATGGACAAAAATGAAGGAGACCTATTTACCGAATTTCTAACTATAGATTGAAAATATGAAATTAATTATTCAATATATAATTTCTATAATAGGAAAAAAATTAATTTAATTTTAAAATAAAAAGAACAATAGAAAAAATCTTTTTAGAAAAAGGTATTTTTTATTATAAAAATGTTTTTTCATAAAATAAATAATAACATTTATTCCAATGAACACAATTAGATTAATAATAATATCATATAACCAATTTAAATTTTAAAATATTTAAAAAAAATTTAACTATAAAAATTCTTGAAAATGTGTTTTTATAAAAATTTTAGAATTTAATTATAATTCCCACACACAAAATGAAAAGTAAAACAATTTTTTATGAAAATGTGTTTTTGATGTATGAAATAATTTTACTGAAAATTATTAACTTATATATTATTAATAAATTGTTTATATAAGACCTATAAAAATATTTTCATAACGTGTTCAACCATATTTAAACCTTGGAATTCAATAGATTGGTTCAAATGGATTGATTTAAACAGTAATATTTTTTGGTTCATTTCAGCTCGATGTTATGTGTTGTATACGCTATCAAAAAAAATGTTATTTTGAAATATAGGGTAATTAAATGTTTAGTGGATATCTTTTTTTTTTTGAAATATTTATTTTTTGGAATTTATAATAATTTATAAAATATATTTGGAGCTAAAACTATTCTGAGGAGAGTGACTATACTTGAGTGAACATTAGAATCATGCAATTTATCTTTAAAAGAGGCAGGCCCTCCTAATTCTCCCTAAAAAAATTTAACATCTAAAATCCACCAATCTAAATCCACATAACATCATTGATTTTCCATCATGATTTACATATGTCCATGACTCATATATGGTGGTGATGTATGGAATTATGAAGCCTTTGGTGACTCTTTCATGGGTTTAGAGAAGAAAATATTTATTGAATATATACAATTGTGCGATGATAGAAAATTCATGTGAGGTATGTTTTTTATGTTCAGGGAGGAGAAATTAAATTTAAATAGATTTAATGATACAAATTTAGAACTTGAAAGTAGTTTTTTATGAGGTATTATATATTTTGTTTCTTTGTGTTATATTGGTGGACCACCTGAGGATGTGTTTTAAATTTATTTAATTTGATTTGATCCTTGATTGTCTAGGAATAAAATTGATAAGTTTAGTGGAATTGATATAGACGATATTTTAATTATTTTTCATATGTATTTCAATGAATATATCCCCACTAATTTTTATTTTTAAGTGAAATTTAAATTTTTTATTTTTGGTGTGTATTGAGCTAGATAGTGAAAATTGATTAATTATGGAGTTGTAAACGTTTTTTTCTAATTTTTTTTATTTCAGACATAACTTTTAGAAAACTAAACCAAATTGTTCAATTTTTTTTGTTTCCTATGATTATTGGGATTTTTTTTATCCTACTAGACCAAGTGCTAAATTCTCCTATAGAAGGTCCATATAAATTACTCAATTTTGAAAACATTTCTGAAGAAAAAATTAACACTCCTTCGATAAATGAATCATGTATTGAGGTATAAAAATCAAATAGTATTTTACTAAAAATGTATGAGTAATAATATTAACAAGTTAATCTCTTAATTAAATATCATGTTTTAATTCAATTATTAAGGTGGTATATTGGTTTATTAAAAAGGTTGCACCCAAATATTATGCTTAAAATTAATATTTATCTAGAGTATTTCTATAAAAAAAATTCAACACAAGTATAATATTTCTATTATTTTTGGGAAAATATTTAAGATTCATGTGATTTTTTTAAGTATCAACTCTATAAATATTTTTCCTTATACTAGATCAAATGTGAAGAAAATTTATATATTTTAAAACTAGATGGAAATATGCCTCATCCTTTATCTATTAATAAAATTATTTACTTCCACTTTAATAGTTATATAAGTCTCAAGGGGAATATTATAGATAATTCACATGATTTAGTGTTTCTTCCATTTTATTCTCTATTTTAACATCTCCCACTTCCCCGTTCTTCTCTTTGTCCCCTCAAATAGAGGGGTAATTTTTGAGTTACTGGGGATGGGAGGAAAACCCTTTTTGTAATGCTTGATTAATGTGATTTAATTTAAACTCTCATTTTCTATTGATTTGTTTATTGTTGTGCTCAATTCAATTAATGTGATTTTATTTTAGGATTTGATATTAGTAAATACGTACAACTTCAGATAGAATTCTGTAAATTACCTCCACCCAATAAAACATATCTTTATTGAGTTATCTGGGATAGGTTTTTAGTGTCTTGTGATCACCAAAACATGTTTGGAAATAATGAGTTTTTTTTGGATTACTAAGGGAAACCAATTCCCAATTTCGATTTTTCCTTGGTAGTTTATGAATATTTTAATGACTTTCATTTACAAAGGAATGGTTTGAATTAATTTTTTTAACCATTGATAATTTTTAACTAAATTGAGAAGTATTTCATTTATCATTTTAAAAAATTAGAGATAAAATTATTTTTTATACTATGATGGAATTGAAAAATGTAGTCTACCCATAATCCTATCATATTCTTTATCAATATTTTTTTCAACCATTTTCTTACCACTTCACTATAGTTTTTAAATAATAACAATAAAAAACCTTTTCTTCCTAAAATTTGATGTGAAAAAATTTAATATTGTGCACTCCACTCTAGAGAAACACTAGTGAAACTAATATACTGAATTCTAACATAAGAGATAATTTTTTTGTTCAATTCAACATTATACATTAGTTTTAAAATTTGGTTTCATGGTCAATGAGGCATTTCTACCAATCTATTTCTAATATTCTATGAAAGAAACCAGAAACACCAATCCTTACCGACTAGATCATGAAATTGAAACAAACTAGTTAAGTATAATTATAAAAAATAATTTATGATCTGAATTTGAGGTAATTTTATTTTTAGACTTGATTGAAACATCATGTGTTCACTCTGACCCTGTCACCATAGCACGAAATATAATCTAGAGCATTAAAGACCTTTGTGCACCATAATTTATTAATCCAAACATATAACCTTCTATTATAGAGTTTCCAAATAATTTTGTGATGAAATAAGACTAATAAAATTTCATCGTAAATACCATTTATTGGTAGGAGATTACCCAAAAATGTATCTTAAAGATTTCAGATATGAATGCTCTACTTTTATACCATGAGGAGTAACTTAGGATTAGGTAAACTTGTTTGAATTATCCATTTCAATTTAAGGATATACTAAATAATAGGTGTATAGGATACCAAAAGGTAAATTACATGACTAATATAACTTATAGATATTCTTCATGCAATGATTATTCCCTAAATTCGAAAACATAACCATTAGAAAAGTGATATATTCCATTAGGAAGTTATCTGGAGGGACTCTATATGAGTACTGGGAGAGGATCAAGAAGTTATGTGACATCATACCATATCAAACAATCACATATCATAACTTGTTTCCATTAAAAAAGGATTACAATATTATTATATAGACCTAGTGGACACATAATCTATAGGATCCTTGATTGAAAAGTCACTTTCAAAAGACAAGGGATTTATTGATAAATTTACTCAAAACCTAGAACAGTTTGGTACAAGATGTACTGGAACAAGAGGTATTCCTAAAGTAATAAATTCTCATACAATACCCTTATTAAACACTAATATTTAATATAAAAATAGTTTTGTGGGAAAAATATCATTAAACAAGTGAGTGAACAACACAAACCAAATATGGTATATGGTGTGTGCTCATTACCAAATAATTTCACTGACCAGTATACTAAAGTAAAGGGATTAGAAAGTTGTGTAAAAACTTTTAATCCATGTAAATTCTAAAAATAAAATTGTTTTAGAGATCCTACACATGTATAGTATGGAATTCTAAACCATAATAATAATTATAGACCTCCCTACCATAATTAGTACCCAAACCATCACCTATTCAATCATTAATTCCAAAACGCACCCCAATTTCAATAAAATATATCTTATAATACACTTATTTAACAACAAACACCACATTATTTCTAAACAATAGACCATATGAATATTAATCCACCAGTTCATATCCTTTTTTTGTGGCAACAATAATGTTCTGAGGTTAAGGAGTTGAAGAATAGTGTAGATAAGATAACAAATTTTTTTTAAAATTCTTTTGAAAATTGAATCCAAAATCCCTGGAAAACACTATCCCAAATAGTTACAAACCACAAGGATAATTTTAGTATAATAATAATAGACTGTGGAAAAGTATTCCAACCACTATTCACCCCAAAATATGAACAAATTCAACCAAAAATAAATATAAATAAAGTTGATAATTCAAAATATTATAATAAAATTACCTAAAAAGATGAAAAAATAGGCAGAGAATAAGGATATTATAATAAGTAAGGGATAAGAATCAAAATTTCAATGAAAAAGTTGTAATAAATATTTATCCCCATTATTTCTATCAATAATGACACAATAAAATAAAATATAAGAGAAATAACTTTAAAAAATTAGACATTTTCTAGAAAGTGGATATTAATATCCACCTGATATAAGCACTCAAATACACAATAGGTAGGATAAAAATTTGAAATAAATTTTCACTAATAATAATATACTTATAGGGAATTAGAGTATTATCTAGGGAAGAACTGTCCCATCCCTTATCACACCCCAATTTCTAACCAAATGTGAAGATCGATGGATATTTTATATTCCCTGCAGCATTGGATCTTTAACATTATCTAATAAATTATGTGATTTAGGTGATTCAATTAATTTATTTCATTACTTACTATAAACTTCTTTTTAGATATGATAATTTAATTCCTAAAGGGTGGTTGTCTAGTTAGCAAACAGATCCAATGTTTTCCTAGTAAGTGTTTTAGTAGATGTCCTCGTGAATGTCCAAGATACATTTTTCCCAACTGACTTCTATGTGCTGAACATGGAAGAATATAGTATCTCATAACACTCATCCATCATTTTTGGTAGACCTTTATTAACTATGGATAATAACATCATAAATTTCCGTGAAGGAACACTCAACATGGAGTGTTGAGATAATACTATACTCTTCAATATTTTTGACACCATGAGGAACCCTTTGGAAAATCATTCACTCTTTATAATTTTACACATTGAGGAGGATAAAAAAAATTAAAATTTTAATAATGTTTCTGGAATTTTTACCCCTAATTAATCAATTGGTGGTTTAATATTTCTTGTAAGAAGGGGTGGTCCATAATTTTGGAAATTATAGAAATTATGATTTTGAATCATAAGATATGGAATCTTCTATGTTTTTTGATGAATATAATTATTTATCTATAGAATAAGAAAAATGTTAAATTACCTTTTTTATAGTGAATTTAATATTTTTTATTGGGAAACCTCAATTTAATTTCATCTCTTGAAAACCCCCAAATCTTGAATTATAACCACTATCCACTTATTTGAAATATGTTTACCTTGTGGAAGGATAAATATTACCTGTGGTAATTGAAAAAATGGTCTAAAACCCAATATAAATGTTTTTTTAAAATAGTTATAAATAATTTCAAAGTCATAGGGTCGATCTTAGGTGATACCCCAAGAATATAACCTAAAAATTGGTCAAATATAATTATTCAAGAGGGATATACCAAACCTATTAGACAACCCAAAACAAGGATAAATCCCACCTTTATGAAAGTATTAGAGAATGATATATCTAATCACATAGAATTAGGGATCTTCTATCCCATTTTTGATTCAAAATGGGTAAACCCCATACATGTAGAACTTTTTAAAACTAGACTAACCATTGCGAGGAATGAAATGAATGAGTTAATCCCTATGAGAATATAGAATATATGGAGAGTGTGTATAAAGTTTCAGAAGTTGAATATGGTCACTCAAAATTATTATTTACCCATATATTCCATTTACCACAAATTTTATATATTGTTAGGTACAAGTAATTATGGATTTTAGGATATATTTTCAGGTAATATTCATGTACCAATTGCTCCTGAGGATTAAGAGAATACGTCCTTTACTTCCCCTGTTTACAATTTCCATTAAAAAAGGATGTCCTTAGGACTGTTTAATGCTCCATGTACATTTCATAGGTACTGGTAACAATATTATAAGATCTCATTGGGGATCTCTTTGTGGTATTCTTGTATGATATCATATTTTTTAAATTGTTTTGACATTTCTTGAAAAATATACAAAAAAGTTTTGAAAGCATGCATTAAAATAAATATTCATTTAAATTTTAAAAAGGGTCATTTCAGGTTTGAAATAAGAATTATATGTGGGAATATTATTTAATATAAAGTAAATTAAGTTGATAAATCAATAATTTATGTTATAAATTCATTTCCTTACTAACTTATATAAAACATATAAGACCATTTTTATGACTTTCAAGATTCAATAAGAGGTATATCACTTATTTTATTCCTATATCCCCCTATATATAGAATAATTTTTAATGAATATAATTTAAATTTTAATGTTGATTGTATGAAATCATTTTTTGAGTTAATGAGGATATTGAAAACTACACCAGTGATGCTAACACCAAAATTGAGAAGAACCATTCGAGCAATTTTGTGATGATTACAAGAAATTAGGAGAAGGATTTCTTTCTCAAAGAATTAAAATTTTACCAAAAGTGATTTAATATGCCTCAATAACCTTATATTCTTCCAAAATACACTAAAAAACCAAGTAAATAGAGTTTTAGAGGTTTTATTATATATATATGGATTCAAATGATATCTTCTAGGAACTAATGTTAATATTTTTTGTATGATTAAACTCTTAGGTACATGATGAAAAATTATAAAGCTAAATCAATGCTAGTAATGTTGATGATACTACTATAGGAGTCAACCATTGAAACAAAATAACAAAAAGTGTACTAATAACTAAGTGGATGATCACTTGAGTAGTCCACTATACATTTTTGAACATGAAAATCCCATCAAAGAACCATAGAATGATTACATTCCTTGAGTGTAGTTGTACTTGATTTAAGGTGTTGTTCCTTAGTATACTAACATGTTTAATTATCTAATAAGTTCATAGGTACCATATCACTTAAATAATGAACAAATTAAAAAACTAAAATATGAATCTATCTTTTACCTTTGGGAGGATCCATTTATTTTGAAAATTTATAATAACCATGTGATAAGAAGATGCTTGTGTGAAAGTGAAATTCAATATATTTTGTATTTTTTTCATCATTTAGATTAAAAAGGACACTTTGTACATCATGTTACTATAAGGAAGGTTTTATAATATAGAATACATTACACCATATTTTTAAAATTTGAATATAAATTTTGTAAACCATCTGAAAAATGTCAGTTTTCTAGAAATATTTCCAACGGAAGTGAAATTCCACCAAGAATCATCAGATTTTGTGGATTTGTTGAATTTTTTGAATAGTTTATATGGAACCATTCTTAGTGTAATTTGTAAATTCTTATAAATTTATTATAGTATATTATATTTCAAAATGGGTGGAAGTAAAAGCCACTGCAATTTTTGATGCAAATAATTTTTGAGATTTTGTCCAAGCTAACATATTTTTTCAGTTATAAGTGACCCAAGTCATTATTAGTGATCAAGGGACTCAATTTTGTAAATTGATAATGGATAATTTACTAAGATAGTATGGGGTGAATCCTAAAACATCCACGCACTATCATCTACATACTAGTAGATAGAATGAAGTGTCTAATAGGGAAATCAAAGGAATTATGTAAAAAATGGTTAAACCTAACATGAAGGACTTGAAGAAAAGGTTCGAAAACACCTCATAAGATAATAGTAAAACCTATAAAACCATTGTAGAATGATCCCATATTGGATGATATATCATAATGTCGTTAGCCACATATGGAATTCGAAAAAGCCATACTAGGCTATGAGAGAGATGAATTTGTACCTAAACAAAGATAAAAAAAACTAAGAATATTGTAGCTAAAAGTTATAGATAAAATTATAATAGAATATTTTTAAAATTAAATAAATTTCAAAGAGATAAAAATAGTGCATCATGATAAGGTTATCTAATATAAATACTTTTATCTAGGATATAGAATCAAATTATACAATTCCACACTCAAAATAAATCCCTACAAAAATTTTTTCATTTGGGAAGGTTTATTTATAACAAATCATGTATATATTTATCATTATATGATTGTTTTGAAAGAAGTATAGGGAAAATAATTCACTTTTAATGGACATTGCAGGAATAGTTTCCGTTGGAACTTGGCACCATAACCAATGGAGGAGATCACATTCCTCCATCATATTTTTCAATAAAATCCAGTAGGTTATTCATCTCCTTATAACTTATATGGTTGATGTAATTTAATTACAAATATACATACATGTAGAATCAATATGAATTAATATAGGTAAATGATTCATTTATGTTTTGGGGAGTGAACCTATATATTTTAAAATTTTAAAATTTATTTTTTCCCCAAATTTTCATTTATTTTTTTAAATTATATTTATTTTTTCATTTTTATGTGTTTTTGGAACATGTGATCTCAAATGATTATCATTTCCTTTTATTAAACCCATGTAAATGAGTGAAATAATTTATCCAATTGAAACTTTAATAAATAAATACTAAATGTGAATTTATTTCAAGTTTAAAAAATTTATAATTTCATGAAAATAACTAAATACAATAACACATTTCACTTTATTTATCTTTAAAATCACCTTCCTAAGAGTCTTATGAACCCTTTTAATAATAATTTTTATATTCATATCATTTATTGAGACTACCAATTCTTGCTTTCTTTAAATATAGTTTGATTTATTTCTATCAAATATTAAGATATTTAGGTATTTTTGTTTAAAATTATTAAGAAACATCTTAAATTTTAAAATCCACCATTTTCAATAAAATCCTCTATATGTTTACTAACCTGTATAATTAATCCTTGTATCCCTAAGTAACCATGAAAAATATGTTCGTTATCTACATTAAAAATCCATTTTCACTATCCGAATTTCTTTTGGATGTAAGATTTCATGATCTACTTTAATTCAAGTGTGGAGGTGATGTATTGTGGTATGCTCATTTCATTTTGATTCCATGGGTGAAAAATCAAAAGCTTAAAAAGTTGTCTCTACTTCTAAAAGTTTTTCCTTTCTTGATATTTTGAGAAAAAATTCAAAAATTTTATTTTCAATTGTTTCTAGAAAAATAAAATTAAAAAATTTATAAAAAGATTAAAATAATTATTTTCATTAAAGAGTAGGTCTAGGAAGATAGAGTAATTTCCTGAAAACCAAATCACACACACTACATTAAAAATAAAGTTGTGTATAATTTGAAAATATCAATGAAAATTTCAATTCTATTGAAGGAAGTTAAGTAGAGATCATTATTTTCTGAAATTTTGATAGTTTGTTATATCCACTAAATTTTAAAATATTTTTTCATCTGATTTTATACTGAGGTGACTGAGGAGGAGACCATGATTAATTAAAAATCAGAATCATGCAATTTAATTTCAAAAAGAGCCAAACCATTCTTATTTTTACTGAGAATGTTTAACATCTAAAACCTAATAAACTAAATCTATTTAATATTCTTGATAATAAATCATGATTAACATAATACATAGAATTATATATAGGTAGATAAGTGGGGATTTAAAAATCTTATGGTGACTCTTTCATGGGTTTACATGGGGGATAATTTTTTAAATGTATTTATTTTTTTGATGAGGGAAAATTCATGTGTGGTAAGTGTGTAATTTGGAAGAATATTGAATGATATAAAAGGAGAGATTAAAATAATTGAGTTTTGGAGGCATGATATGTTCCTTTTCATAGTATTAAATTGGTGTATTTGATAGGAATGTGGTTTAAGTTTTATTTGTTTTAATTTTGATGCTTATTTTTCTAGGATTCCAAGTGCTAAGTGTGGTGTAATTGTTAGAGATATTATTTTCATTATTTTTCACATTTAGTTCAATGAAAATATCCCATTAATTTTTCTTTTTAAGTGAAAGTGCATCATTTTTTTTTGTTTTTGATGTGTTTTGATCTAATTGTGAAAATTGATTACTCCTAATATTTCATTTTTTTATCTCTTTGGTATTTTATACATAAAATTTTCAAAATCAATATAAATAATTTAATTAATAATATATTTTGTTTTTTTCCTTTATTTCATCCAGTAAGACCAAGTGAAATATCAATATATAGAAGAACCAAACAAATTAGTCAAGTTGGGAAACATTTTCATAGCTATAATTTAAATATCATCAATAAATGAATCACAACATAAAATATACACCTTATAATGATGTAATTAAAGACAAAGAGGAAGTAGGAAAAAGAGGATTATCTCGTCATTAAATACCACATTAAAATTCATTCGTTGAGGTGATATATTAGTGTATTCAAAATGAGATAACCGACCAATATGTTCTGTTAGAAAAATATTCTATAGTAATTTTGGTATAAAGTTTTCACCACATGTATAATGGATCTTTAATTTTATTGGTGGATAGTTAAGACACAACCAAAAAACATTATGAAAGAAACTGTATTGGTATTTTTCCTCACAATAGACTAATAGAGCATCAAATTTAGATGTATAGAAACTGGGGGGATGCCATCCATACCCTTTCATTATAAATAAGATTATCCCATTCCATTTCAAGAGTTGGAGTACTATATATGGATATATGTTAAATAATTCATAGGATGGAGTGATTATTGAATTTTAATATTTGTTTTTATCATATCCTACTTCTGTTTTATTATATGTTACCTCTCAAATAGAAGGGTAATTGTTGAGTGATCAAGGAATTAAAGAGAAACATTTTTTGTATTTCTTAATTATTATTCTTTAATTTAATTTGTCTTTTTATATTTAATTATGTCTATTTATAGATATGATTGAATAACTTAATGATATTATATTTAGGGGATTTTTGTTTTTCATTATTTTCTGATTTGGTTGATTTTATGTGAATTCCCTCCTTGTAGAGTATCGTTTCTTGATTGGGTGGACTATGATGGGTAGTGAGTGTTTTGAGATCACTGGAGTGTTTATGGAATCCATGACATGTATCTATATTTATATAGAGAACCAATTATTTATTGGTACTTTTCTTGGTAGCATAGGAATAGTTTTCTAACTTTCATGCATAATGGATTGGTTTCCATAGTTTCTTTCAACTAAGTGTGGTTGAAAACTCTGATGATGAGTCCTTAAATTTAGAATCCATTAGAAGAGTAGTAAAATGAATTTTAAGATAACGATGTAATTTCAAAATTTAATCCAACCCTAACCCTATCACTTGTTTTATTAAACTGTTTTTATACACTTTTATTACTAATTCTATTTAGTTTTTTAATGATCATAAAATAGTACCCATTTTTCATCTAATTTAAACTAAAAAACATGTCTATTGTGCACTTGTTTCTGAATTGAACCTATTTAAAACATCATAAAAATTATAACATAAGATATAATTAATTTTTCAACACCCATTGATAGTCTAGTGATAATTCATAAAATTAATCTTCTTCTCCCCATGAAAACAAAATGTAGTCAATCTTCCTTAAAAAATCAATCATTTTTATCCGTCACAATTTTATCTTCAAATAAACACTCTTTGGAATTATATAAATATCCACCATTGAATCACCATTTATCACCTAATTATTGACCCTTAATTTTATCCACAATTTAATGAATTAAATTCCCATTTAAATCTATTTTAAGTCATCTATCTAGATCAATATGAATCCTTATTTTTAAAGATATAAAAATTATCTAAGGCAAGTGTGGGACTCCAAACACCCATGGAAATGTACAACTCATCCCTTGATCTCTCAATAGAATTAAATTTTCATATATATGTCACCAACATTTTATTCATTTTGAATTCCATATTTTATCGAATCATGATTGACCATAGAATGGTGCACTATAAATCACGACATTGTTAAGTTTCATACAAAATTTATTTTACTACGAATTCCAATATGTTATATTTTATATTTCCATAATAATTTGGAAAATAAGATAGAAAAAATACTTCATAAAAAAAAACACACTGTGGTCTATTTATCATATATAAATAAAAACCCAAAAATAGTTCCTCTCATGTGGGTCATATATATTTATTTATAAGGAAACAAGTACAAAATAAAAGAGGAATATATTAAATTTAAAATAAATGGGATAAAACTAACACATTCAAACATAAACTAAATATCAAAATATTTAAAATACTCAACTCTCCCCCACAATATATCTTTAACTAGCATGGATACATAATAATATATAATAAAGAAAAGAAACTACAAACACTCACCCATAGATGGACATTACCAATTATCTACATAAAAAAGAATAAAATAAATAAGATAATCACCACTTTCTCCATCCACATATTTTAATATAATCATATTTGTGTGAACCCCACTTGATAGAAATGATTTATAAATAAATATTACTGCTGAAGAAAATATGGTCACCATAGAACTGATATGCTAATGATGACTATTGATTGAATATTTTGGATAAAACTTCAACAAAAAATAACCTAAAAACATATGTGGGATATGGAATCCAATATATGGACCCATTTATTCTGGGGGGAAATGAGTAGATAAATTGGTACCCAAATAACAGGCCTAAAAATGGTTGGTGAAAAAACACATGAATAGAAGACCCAAAATTCCTGGTGAAACATTATCCAAATTATGGGTACAAATAGCTAGGTAAAATAGTTCCCAAATAATAGTGGATGGTTAGGTTAAGTGGGATAAAATGGCCATGAAATGTTTAATATGAATAGTAGACCCAAAACCAAGAATTATTTTCACCCTGAATGGTGATGCAACAATAATGAGACAAGATGGAGACTCATGCTACAGAGAAGATGCCTAACGGGTGGTCAATGGATGTCTAGGAAATTTTGATGCAAAACATGATTCATGATACAAGAAATTAGTGATTCATGGTGTCTGATGGGTCTAGTTGGGGTGATGAAATAGAATAATCAATGTGTCCTAGGTACAAGATAGTTCCTAACTGGATGTGGGGTACTGGGAGGTCACTCAAAAAAGAAAGTGGTGGTGTGCCTACTAGAGTTGATCACATATCAAGGTAAAGGTGGGGGAAATGAAATAGTTCTCCCCACAAAATAAGTTCTGTTTAGGGTGCTCCTAGCTCTCATATTGGGATATCCTGAATTCACATGAGTCAAGAATAATATATTTTCACGAGTATATGTATGATAGAGGGTGCAAGAGACTTGGGCACTCAAGGAAGGGAACATGCACATGAGAGGCTCATGGGATTCAGTTGTGTAGTTTTAATACATGCACTCACAAATATCTAAAAAATAGATTCTCTATAGTGTCATATAAAATTTTGGACTCTAGAATAAAGACTTATTCAACCATAGTTTTGGTTGTGGGAGAAAGCTGTGGGGTGGGGGAACAGTTGTGACAAGGGGCAACATGATCAAAAAGGGGAATTAAACTGTTATGAAATGATGTACCCTATAATCCCCCAACTCTTAGGCGTAAACGAAAAGGTTTTACATATATAATAAAATATAGAATGGATGGGTTTAGTGTTATAATATTTTTTGATACTATATAAAAGGGGAGACATCAAAATTGTTCCTCTAAAGTTTGGATGGATGATTTATTTATAGGGAAAAAATAAAAAATATGAGAGGAAGATAGGAAATTACATATATAAGGTATAAATTTAAATCTTTAAAACCCAACCAAAATATCTAAATATCAAAAATTCTATAATATCCTATTTTTTACTCAAAACTGAAAATTTTGATACTCAAATCAGCTTGTGCTAGGAAAATTGTTTATCTCTATGTTTCTTCATTAGGATTTGAATGCTCAAATTGTTTCCAAAATTCTTGATAATATATCTAATATATTATTAGGATATTTTACACCTACCATGCCTTGCACCATGTTGTGGTATTTTCTAAAATCACATTTATAGCTAATACTTTATAGAAATCATCCTTAACATATTCTAAAATGGATTTCATGATATTTTACATTTCATATTACTCAATTATACCATGACCACAGATACCTTTTTATATGATTTATTCCTATTTTCTCCTTAACCAAGAAAAATAACATTCCATATTAGATAAGGTATTATCATCCTTTATTAAAATCACTTTCAAGCATCACCAAAGCACCAATATGATTCCCTGACCCATAAACTATGTCAAATATTAATATGAAAAAATTTGTTATGGAAATGATTGAAATAAGCTCCACTCTTCAAAAATTTACCCATGAATATAAAAATATCCACCATTGATAACATGGGTTTCAATATTTCTTCAATTGAATTTTTTAGCTTTTAGGGAGTTGTTTTTCTTCTATAGACATTACTAGGACATAGGGAAATAATAAGGGTTTCAATCCATTGATACATTCTATGAGACCATTGGTATATCCTATACAAATATTTTTATAAAATGTTTGTATTAGACTAAAAAAATAGATATATACCAGTGATTTATTAAAAATATTGGTATATAACTATTGGAATTATCTATAAAAATCTTCATTTTAATTATTGGTGTGGATCCTCCCACCAACCAATAAAATTCTAGTCCACCTAAACCTCACCCCTCAAAACATTATTATATAATTAAAAATAGATGTTTAACAACATATTATTTATTATAAAAATACAAATCTAACACATAATAAATAATTTATATTTTACATTTAATCAAATATTAATTTAAAAACAATATGATATCATATATATACAATGAGTTACACTAATTTCAAAAAAATTATCCAAAAATCAAAATTTCAAAAACATGATGCTAGAAATAGAGTGGATCAATATCTCATTTAAAATTATCATCATCATGGTCTCCACTATTTCATTGGTCCTCACTAATTTCATTTTGAACCCAAACTTCATCCCTAGGATCGTGGTATCTGTAAACTTCATCAATATCATCACCAGGGACTCCATCCCCACAAACATCACTAAGAACATCATCACCATATATTATAGATTCATACAATTATAACATTATAGACATACATTTATCATTAACTGTAGATGTATCTAGTAAAGGTGACAGACACATATGCATCATAGATCTTATGAATTGATTGATGATGTTTTGGATTCTTTCATGCTCATAGAATGCCCAGTTTGTTTACTGATATTTGGAATTGTTGTTTTAATTATAATAAAATCATTTTTATTTTGGTATTAATGAGTTATGATATCATTTTATTCTATTAGTCATTTTTCAAAAAAAAAATCCTTTATGGTGAAAAGACCCACCTTCAGTATTCACTCAAAAATGACTCGCTATTGAAAGAGTCATGAATAGGAAGGAATTTCCATTAGAGTTGAGTCATCGTCATGATGGGAATGTGGAAAAATGTTGGAAAGACGCACAGTAAGATTTGAGTTGTTTTTAGGACAAAATTTTGAATAATTATGGAAAATACCAACAGCTAAAAACGAGTCACCATTGAGGATGAATCATCATATGAATTAAGTCACCGCCAGATGAAATACTGTTAAACTTCAAATATAATCAAGAAATTTAGAAATGTGTTGAGATGAGTCATTATTGAAAATACTCATCATTGAGTTGAGTCAAAAATGATAATGACCTATCACTGGATGAATAACCAACAACCTAAGTCACCACCATGATAAGTCCCCACCAGTGTTGTCTCACCACTATATGAGTCATCCTAACTATTGTTGATTATTTTAAAATAAAATTTTCTATCAACTAAATTATGGAATTTAACACTAATAATTATTTTAATATTAATTATTAAACTATTTTAGGGAACACTAAAGGCTATGTAAGATCTTAGTATAAGGAATCATAATACCCGAATAATTGTTCCTGGAAGAATATCTATATTCTATGACAATATATATCCAAAGAATTCATCCTCATGAAAAATAATGAAATGAATGCTTACAGATTCGTAGGGTGAAAATAGATGATCAAGTATTCCATTTATTGAATAGATTTACATGGTGCATCTTCCTATAAATGTCTATAAAATTGTAGATAATAAAAAACATCTAGATCCTTTCATACAAAAATAAAAATAGATCTTAGGATGCTATTTTTTCTATGTTTTCCTAATGAATGACTTGATCCCCTATTTAAGATACATCTGAGGAGACTAAAGTTTTAGATCACATCATATTGAGAAGAACTACATTCTATATTTATTTATACTTTCTCTTTCTACTTATTGCCTTTACATTTTTATCAGTTTTTGGTATACCATGTTTATTAAACACACAGAGACTCATGTGCTATAACTGGAAGATACTCGATACTGTCTTAACTGACTCTTTACATTTTTTACCCATGCTATTGTGGAAGAGGTCTCTGTATGGAATGTGTTTAATTTATTCCCATAGTTATTAAGGAAGAGTTCCATTCTTGGTCAGGAAAACTGGTTAACTGTTGTATATAACTGATCGACGTTATGGATAATGATTATTTTATATAATCTACTTGGAAGAGGGTGATTACCAAGTGGTGGGGATTAAGTATTGGCTTAAGACTAGACATCCTATTGTAATTATGTTGTATTTTTTTCTTTTCTATGAATTAAAGTATTTTTTTTGTAAAATATAAAAAACCCATAACTTTGATAGTTAATCTTAATTTGTGTTTATACAATTTTTTTATTAAGTAAAGTTATTTAAAAAGTTAAAATAGTTTCCATATTATTTTATCTTATACTTAATCACTCTTTGATAAATCTTTTAAAAGATCAGAACTTATATTGATATTATATTTTAATTAACTTGTATAATTTAATTATTCAATGGATTTTATTTAAACTCATTTTAACCTAAATTGTTTATTGGATAATCAATTCATCCACTTTGAGAAAATCACTCTGACCAACATTTGGTATCAGATGTTTTCCAAAAATCATTTCAAATGTGATTTAAGTTGTGTTTTAATGTTATTAAATTTTAATTAGCTTTCAATTAGTTCCTTAAATTTATAATAAATAATATGGTTATTCTACCAACATACATCCTTCTTTAATTGTAATAACTACGCTTAATGGAATATAAAAATGAAAATATATATTGAGTGTATGGGTTTTTAAATTTAGTCTACTATAGAAGATAAATTTCAATTACCTAAGGCTAATAGGAATACATTTAATGATGTTTTTTAAGTATAATAATTTGAAATATACGATTCTATTTATTTTTACTTAGCTGATGAAGTGTTTTATATGATATGTACTATTAAAAACACTCATGAAATTTGAGATACATTAACTATTTCTCATGAAGGGACTACTACTGTTAGATAAATTATATTGGATACATATACAACATAATATAATGCATTCAAGATGAAACCTAATAAGATTATTTTTGATATGTATCTAATATTTGATGAGTTAGTGAACTAAATGATATCCTTATGGAATCTAGTGTTAGAAAAAGATCAAATTATGTGACTACTGAGATAACTTCTGGAAAGATGGAGCTGAACATCTATTAAATATGAGAATGTTTTGACATTAGAAAACAACCTATTAAGGAATTTATTGGGAAGATTATGATGTATGATGATTAGTTGAAGATTACTTATGAAGAGGTTTCTAAACCAAAGAGGAAATCAGTTTCGCTCAAAACTATAACATCAAAATAGAAAGAAAAGAAAAATTCAAGGTGAAATATCTAGTTATGTGGAATCAACAGCTGATAATAATGTGGAAATTACCCTTATGGAATTATGGTTTATGACATTCTATAAAAATATGATATTATTCAGGAAACTTCTCAATAAGAAAAAGTATGATAGTATAGGTATTTGGAAGAAATACTATAAAATGGATAATAATTCAAATGACATAACCTGATATACATATAAGAGAAAAAGACATGTTAATGATGAATATACCAAGATAAAATTAAAATTTAAGTATGATGATAAGGATATAAAGTATAATAAATCCATAAATATCACCAAGAGTTCCTCTGAGGATGGATATAGTGACTTAGACTCAACTTATGAAGAGAAAACTGAATGAGAAAATATTTTCTTCTAGAAAAAAATAGATGGACTACCTATTGTATATCTTATGCATAATTTTTATTATTCTAGAGATGAACAAAAAGATGATGCTATGAAAAGATAATTAATGTTTGAATATTTCAATATTCTAGAAGATACCACTAATGGTATTAAACTAAAATATAATATTATGATGAAAGAAAATGACTTTACTACTTGCATTAAATATAATTTTTATGTAGAAAAATAAAATAATGCTCAATTGTTAAAAATAATATAGATAATTGAAGTGCATTAATGAGCATCTAAAGAATTAATTATAGAGATTTACTAAGGTAAGACAATTTCTCACTAAAATAATAGGAAAACAAGTTTCTTGGATATATATATCTTGTCTAGGTTACCAACTGGGATAGAGAAGAATTGATAAGAGTACATTTGTTCCTAAATCTAATTCTAAAAATTCTACTTCTTGTTTTTATTCAAATGGAAGTAATAATGTCTTTATTTCTAATAGTTTGGATTCTCCTTATAAGAAACCCATTAAGATAATATAGGTTCCTAAATCTATCATTAAAAACATATCTAGACCCATGAAAGTATGGGTACACAAATCATACTTTTTATAAACATTATTTTGCAGGAAAACATTTTAATGAGATCATATAGAAATCTATTGTACTTAGACAGTGGCTATTCGAATAATATGATAGGAGATGACTCAAGCTTCAAGATCCTAATAAGTTTTGATGATGGAAATGTCACCTTTGGTGAAAATTATAAGGTAAAAATCATTGTCCTTAGACAAAGAACTGCCTCTAATGGAGTTTTAATTTCTAAAGTAATTTTTCTTGATGGTTTAATATATAATATTCTTATCATCTCATAGATAAGTGATGATCGTTTTTATGTGAAATTTTCCAACAGTTCATATAATGTTTCTAATTATAAAAATTAATTACCATTTACTTCTTCTATAAATGATAATGTGTATATTGTTTTCCAATATTCTTTAATTTCAAAAAATGTTTCTTACTTAAGTGTTATTCAAATGGAATCATGGATTGGCATAGAAAACTAGGATGTGGTAATATCCAATCACTTTGAAAGATTACTAGGAAAAGGAGAGCTAGGGATCTACCTGAACTTGAATTCAAAAATGAAAAAGTATGTTACCCTTATCAAAAAGGGATACAAAAAAATTTAATTAATGAATTAAGTTTCAAATTATAGAACTCTTGAGTTGGTACACATGGACTTATTTGGACCATCTAGAGTTTATATTTTAAATGGGAGGCAGGATGACTATGTACTTGTAAATGAAATTTCAAGGTATAATTGGGTATTATTTCTACTCATAAGAGTGTATCATATTTTTATTTTACCAAGTGTTCTAAATATGTAGAAAATGTAAGTGGAAATAGAATTAGGACCTTAGAAGTGATCATGATTGTGCATTTGAAAATCAAGTCATTGAATCTTTTTTCTCAAAAAATGTCTATAAAGGTATCTACTCTGATCATATTAACCCCAAGAATAACAGATTTATAGAAATAAGAAATTGAAAACATCAAGTGATAGTTCAGACAATACATAAATAATATGAATTACCAGTACATTTTTGAGAAGAGGGTGTAAACATTTCCTGCTATATAATTAATATATTTTTAAAGTCATATTATAATGAAATCCCCTTATGAAATTTATAATAATAAGAAGCCTAAGGTTAATTAATTTAATGTTTTTGGTTGCAAGTAAATTAGCCTTAACACATAGTATAATCTTGACAAGTTTTCCTCCAAATGAGATGAATGAATTTTTCTTGGTTATTCAACCACTAGTAAATCCTATAGAGTTATTTACAAAATAACCAATACTATCGATGATTATGATCATCTACCGTTTGATGAGACATATCCACCTGAACCTAATAATAATTTATAAAACAATGAGTGTTATTTGTCTACTTTTAAAATAAATTCTAATCCTTCTGATTTTGATACAAAACATGTAGAAAAATCATTCAATTTTAAGGAACTTACAGAACCTGAACCTAGACCTTTAGAAAACCATGAGGTGACAAACCCTTCTTTTTCAAGATATATGAGGACTCTTAAACCCAATAATTTAGATGTTGTAGTTGGAGTATTTGATATAAGTACCCAAACTAGATATTCTATATGAAACTAGGTTAAAAATCAATCTCTCTTTTCACAGTTTGAATATTAGAAAATAAATGATGAAATAAATGATGAATTCAGGGTAATGGATAGGAAAGAAGAACTAAATCCTAATTTATTAAATAATGTTTGAGAAATTTTGGATAGAACCAATGAAACCTTAACTATAGGCACTAAATGGGTGTTTAGAAATAAGGTTAATGAATATGGTGCAATAATAAGAAATAAGGTTAGATTAGTTTCACAAGTGTGTAGTAAAGAAGAATATGTAGACTATGAGGAATCATTTGCACCTGTAGTGAGACTTGAATCCATTATAATACTATTTACCTATGCATAACATCTATATTTTTAACTATATCAAATTTATGTCAAATTCACATTCTTTAATGGTTATATAATTGAGGATTTTTTCGTTGAAAAAACCCCTATATTTAAAAATCCTAATTTTCCATATAATATTTTCTAACTAAAAAAATAATTATACATTATAAAACAATATCTTTGATCTTGGTATGATAGGATGGAGTCTTTTCATATTTATAAAGGACCGTTAAAAGGTATATCTGATCCTTATATTTTTATAAATAGAATTTCAAAAGATATTTTAGTTGATAAAATCTATGTGGATGGTATTTCTTTTAAAGAATGTAAATATTATTTATGTAACAACATTCCAAAAATGGTCCAAAATTAATTTTAAATGAGTTTAATTGGTGAATTGTAATTCTTTCTTGTTTTTTAGATTTTTTAAAATAAAGAAGGAATTATTTTAAATGAAATTAAATATACTAAAGGAATTTTAAATTTTTTAGTTTCGATAGTAATAAGAGTTGTGAAACTCTTATGAGTAAAACCTATAAATCGAATCTTATTGAAGCTATAAAATTATTGGATCAAACCAGTTATAGAGGTATTATTGAAATTCTTCTCTACTTAACTTATATTCTACCCGACATTATGTTTAGTGTGTGTATGTGTGATCATTTTAAAGAAAACCCTGAAGAGTTGCACTTAGTTGATATAAACATGATTTTTAAATACATTATGTATAAAAAATTTAGGATTGTTCTACCCTAGAAGACAAGTAATTGACCTAGTTAGTTAGTCAAATGCTGATTTTGGCAGTTGAAAGTCATATAGAAAAAACACCTCTAGAACATGTCACCTTTTTGGAAAGTCACTAGTCTATTGGTGTAGTGGGAAACAAAATTCAGTTGTATTATCTACTACTGATGTCGAATACATAGGTATAGTAAGCTTTTGTGATCAAATTTTGTGGATAAAACACACTTTACTAGACTATGGAAATAAATGATGAAATACACATATAAATTGTAATAAAAAAATGCTGCAAATATTTTTAATAAACCTATATCAAACTATATAACAAAACAAATTGATTTAGGACATCACTTTTGGAGAGATAATTTTCATAAGGGTGATATAATGCTTAAATACATTTGAATTGAACCTCAGTTGGAAACTATATTTACTAAACCATTGAATTATGAGAGAATGAACTACATAAAAAAATAATTAGGGATGATTAATTTTGGATAAACTTAATTTTTTTGACCCACCATTTGATTTTAACCCACCATTGGAGTTTTACCCACTATTTTATTTTTAACCAGCATTGGAGTTTTACCCACTGTTGGATTTTTACCCACAATTGGGTTTTTACACACCGTTGGAGTTCTACCCATCAATGGAGTTTTACCCATCATTGGAGTTTTACCCACAATTTAAGTTTTACCCACCATTGGTGTTTTAACCACCATTGGTGTTTACCCACTTTTGAAATAACCCACCATTGGGTTTTTATCCTTCATTTCTAGTTCTTATTTATTAGTTAAAAATTTAATTTTCTTACGATTTAAATTTTATTTTCGTTTTTAAATTAAAAATCCTTGAATTCGTAAATTAAATAATAATTTTTTTAATTTTGAATCTCAATCTTCCTCACTCCGAAAAATTCTCTACTACCTTTCTCTCCCAAACTATCTCCTTCACTTGACCTCATTCCAACCATCTGATCCAATTGTAATGGTCCGCATGAAGTGAGTAGTAGTGTCTTATCCATATGAGTTGTGCCCATCAATGAAGTATAAGGGAGAGTTAAGAATATGTTCCCTTGATCTAGTGAACCCCCATCTCATGAATAAGATATTAGTACTTCAAAAGGATGTTTAGGAGGAGAAATTACTATCAATAATGTCTTTGGTGCTTAATGTAATTAAAGTCTAGGGATAGATATAGTGGTTTTGAAACAATGAGAAACTATTCTATCCATGGTTAGTGCACCATTTCAATCAATGTGTTCAGTTTAACTTTGAAGTAGACAAATACATTGTATTAAGTAGAATAAATGATCATAAAGTTGTTTTCTTTTCAAGAATATAGGCCATATGTCTAAAAGTACCTCATGAAGGTTGTTTAAATGACTAATAAGGATATTTTCGAGTGATAGTGATTAATTTGTAGATAAGGAAGCTTCAGTTGAGCTGAAAAGATATTTAATTATAAGAATATAGGATGCAATTGATCTTCATGGTGAATGTCATTTGATTTTCATGTTTACCCCTCACATTGTGTGTCTAAGGAAAGGTGATTTCACAAAAATGAGGTTTTAAAATTTATATCTAATATGTCTTATAAGGGGAGGATAAAAGATTAATTTTTGAAGATTCCTAATGGTTCATATGATGGAGATGTGAAAGAAATATTCTAGATAAAACTATCTTCTCTACCCTATGTTCATTTCTTCCATCTTTGAGGCCAATAGACTGATTGATGGGGAAGAAAAAACCATGGTAAACTATTGAGGTGTTTTCATTATAATGGTAATTTGTAAAATAATTGAGGTATATTGGAACTCCTAATAAAGGAAATAGTTTTATGAAAATGAAATGATTTATGAGGATTCCAATATTATTGATCACACAAATAGGGATAAAAAATATTATGGATCCTAGCATGATTCTGAATAATGTTTTAGAGTATTATGATGAGGAACTGGATGAGGAAGTGGAGGAAGAGTTTTTAGTTGATGAATTTAGTGTAGTATACTTGCCTAAGAGTCCTCCAGCTATCTCTATTGGTGCTCCTATCTCTCCTAGATCACTATGTATTAGAGAGTTTCTTTTAAATTAAGGAAGTGAATAAAAAGAAACTAATGTTTCTAGGGAGAAATAATATAATAGCACTTATAAATCTTCTAAATAAAATGGAAATGGAGATGAAAGTGATGAAGAAGTGGATGAAGAAGAAGATGAAGAAGAAAATTGAGACACCAATGATGAGGTACATGGTGATGTTGAAGATGATAGGGATTATTACCATGATGGTTTTGATAGCCACATTAGTACTAGAAATGTTGAAATTCCCCAAGAACTTGTTTCTTATCTAGTTATATTAGTTACTTCTAGGTATGAGGATATACTGATCCTAGTTCAATTAGTTTATAGAATTATTGGAGATAATAAGGAAACATATGTTGAGGGCGAGGGATTCCAAAGATTGGTTAGTAATCATGTTTAACCTATTGATGGAGACCATTTTGTGCCTATAGTTTTTGACCCTACAATTACTAAGAAAACAATTTTTTAATAGACTGATGTTGAAAATATGGTTTTTGAGCCTATGGTAGATAATCCCGTACATGTTGAGTCAACTAGTGTGTCTTCCACTAGGTCAGATGTCACATCCTTTTAGGAATGGGAAAAGTTTCCTAGACATCTCATACTTTTCTAGAATACATTAACTCAGTTTATAAGAGACCTACTATTCTAGTTAAGATGGATTCTAAGGGATCATTATTAAAACAGATAGATGCTAATAGAGTGATAAAATGTTTTTCTTTAGATTTTCCTTCTAGTTTTGATCCTGTAGTTCATACTGTGCAACATTTCATTTTTCTCCATCCTAGAATGCACCTTTTTGTTGCATCTATTCTAGTTGATGTTTCATCCAAAGCTAACTTAATGTCCTTCAGATATTATATAGATTTTAACTTTTATATGATTTTGGATATTCAACTTCACTTGATCACTATGATTAGTGAGAAATATGTGAGATATTTACTTGAGCATGTGATACATCACTTGCATCCTAAAATTATTCCTTAACTTCAAGAATTTGAAATAGAAAACAGGAGACTTTCTTAGGATCTGGAGTCTATGAGATCAGTGATGGAGGAGATAACGACTTACTTTATTTCCAATAAGGATTGTTTTCTAGAGAAGTTAAAGAGTATTCCTTCAAAACCTTATACATATAGTGATCTACCTCTTTCAATGGATGTTGAGAAGATCAAATCAGTGGTTAGGGATAAGCTTCGAGCAATTTTAGGATATGTTCCAGATATCCCTCTAGAATGTTTTAGCCAAATTATCCATAATAGTGACCATGTTTATAAGATATTCATGGAATTTATGAATGATCTTATAAATTATATAGAAATAATTACAAAGTTAATCAATTATTATCTTTCAAGGATTTATACTAAGTTTGATCTTAAATCACACTTTATTTGTCTGGATAAGAACATCATAATGCCTCCAGTTAATCAAGCCATCAAAGAAAATTTTAATCAGTTGAATGTGATGAACCCAATTCTCAAGTTATTTATGGATGAGAAAAAATGAATTTTTCAGTTCCATTTTTATGGGTAGAAAATAGTATCATGGACTTAGTTAATCTGATAAATACCTTTCTTCATGTTTCTATAACCTTAGTAATGGTTCAAGATTCTATACCATTCATTGCTCATCTCACTCCTCTAGCCTCTAATATAGTGTTTTTCAGACCAAGTGTTACTCAGTATACCACTTGAAATTTTCATTCTCATTTGGATCCCTTCATTTTGAATTTGAAAGAAGTTTTCCAACATCTCATTCCTATTATTAAAAGATAACCTCATTCTATACTTGTTATCCCTACATCTACCCCTATTATTTCCTCAACTTCTACCATTGTTCCCCATACCTTTGACATCAGAAAGGGAAAGGGACATCTTGTTCCTATTACTCATTACTAGAAGAATTAATATAAAACTATTATGTATTTGATAAGAATTTTTGTAAGAGTTTTGGTTGTATTTATTTTTGGATGTACTTAATTTACTGTTTTCCATTAATGGAAATTAGTTTTTCTCAAGTTCTATTTCATTACAAATACTTTTTTTATTATCAATTTTTGATAATCTCAAAAGGGGGTAATGAATATATCGAATTTATTATCATTTATTTACTTTGTTTATAGTAATTTTGTCTTTTGAAACCATCTTTAATATTGTTTTCATGGGGGAGAATGAATATAGAATTTATTTCCTATTTTTACAATACTCCTATCATTTGATACCAGTGTTAATGTTTTTTCCTAATACCATACCTTTTATGTCCTATGTAATTAATTTATTCCATTAATACTATATTTATAAACTACCTCTAAAATTTTTTTCTACTTAATATCTATTATAACATGTTAAAAACTTTATCTTTTATGATCAAATTCTCACTATAGATTTTAAAAGTTGTAAGATGATCTAATTTAATCCAAATATTATTCATTATATGAATATAAAATTCCATGATTTATGATCCTCAAAAGGGGGAGAATTTTGGCAGCCTTATTTTAATGATCAAAAAATAATATTTAGTATGGTATTAATGAGTCTTATATTTTATGATAGAATTTTATACTACTAGAATTTTTTGTAAAACATTTGGCTAACTATTGAAAAGAAATACCATTAGAATCTTCTCACTAATGACTCACTGTTGAATGATTCACTACTAGGAAAGGCCCACTTTTAGAGTTGGGTCACCAAAAGGATATAAATTTAGAAAACTACTGTAAGTACCCATCGATAGAGTTGAGTCACTTTTAGGATAAAAATTTGGCTATGTATGGAAAAGACCTACCACAAGAAAGGAGTCACCATTAAGAATGACTCACCATTAGAATTATGTCACCTCTAAATGACCTACTATTAAACTTTACAAACCATAAAGAAAATTGGGAAAGTACTAAGATGAGTCACCATTAAAAAGACTCTCTATTGAGACAATTCACCATTTGGAATGACCTAACACCTGATGAATCACCTATATCCTAAGTCACCACCAGGATAAGTCTTAGCCAGTGTTGTCTCACCTCCAGAAGTGTGGTCTTCATAGTTTATGATAGTTTTAAATGAATTTTATTTAATGGATATGTTATCAAATTTAATCCTGATACTTATTTAAATAGTTATTCTTAAACTATTTTTCTTTGGAAAATTAAAGGTTGTTTCAGAGGTTAGTATGAGGAGGAAGGATACATAGATGATTATTTCTTAAAGTATCTCTCTATTTTTCTACACTGTATATCCAAATAAGTCACCCTTCTTTGCAATGATGGAATTAATTCATGTATACTATCAAAGCTAAAACAAGTGATCAATTGTGTTATTTAGTGAAGATCTTTACATGGTGAATCTTTCCTATGACCGACTACTAAATTGTAGAGTATAAAAAACTTCCATATCCTATCATACAAACAGAAACATAGAGATTATGATGCTCTATTTTACTTTATATTTCTGAGGAACAACTTGAGCCATTATTTATTATACATCTAAGGAGACTCAAGTTTTAGAGCACATCCGATCTAGAATTAATACATTCTATACTTTTTTATACTTTATCTTTATACATATTAAATTATATTTTGAGAAGTGTATATTATACCCTATTTATTAAGAAGACACTAACTCATGTGATATAACTGGAAGATACTCGATATCTTCTTAACTCCCACTTTACTTTTTTTACCCGTGCTATTGCTGAAGAGGTCCCTTCAAGGCCTGATCTTATTTTATTCCCATAGGTGTTATGAAATAGATCCCTGTGTGGCATGGAAATATAGTTAGCTATTTTTAATACATTATCATTTGTATGGATAATGATTATTTTACACAATATACTTGGTTGTGGGTGATTTCCAAGTGGAGGTGATTTGGTCTTGGATTGATACTAAATAACTTGTTTCAATTTTTTTGTGGGTTTTATTTTGTTTCTTGTTAATTATTCAAATTTTATTTTTATTAATCTCTACAAAATTACTTTATAATTAATATTTGTTAGTTTTTATATATGATTTTTATTATGTAAATTGATTTGAAAAGATAAAATAGTTTTCATATTAATTTAATTGAGACTTAGTCACTCTTTGAGATATATTTTAAATGATAAGAACATATATCGATCTACTATTTTTATTAAATTGGTTCGCTTAATTTTATGGGGGATTTTATTTAAACTCATTTTAAAAAATAATAATTGGGTACACAATTCACCTCCTATCGTGAGATACAATTTTTGACAAATAGAATATACCACTTCTGAATTAGCCTCTTGAAATTGATACTTAGTACTAATAAAGGTGTTTGAATTTTTTATGGTGGATCAATAACTAGTGGGATTGATAGATTTACCAAGTATAAAGTGGACACACCCTTAGTTATCCTCACTTAATAGTTGTTTAAAATTATCATTTGAGTCATAGTTATATTATTTATCATCATGAGTCTTCAGATCATACTATTGAACAATAAATTATATTAACATTTAAGAACTATAAATAAATTTTTTAATGTATATAATAATTCATACAATCTTTTCTTTCAACTCATCATTAAAAATACTTCCATAAATCATTATTTTTCTTGAGAAAAAAGTTATTACTTGTGGTATCCATCCTTCACTATGCAACACCATACATTGTGAATATTAATGGATGTAAGAAAGAAATATTCATTTATATTATAATAGTGTTACAAATTTAATGAATCTAAAATTTATTAATTATATGGAATTACATATTCTATATAAATTAATTCCAAAACAACATAATTAAACTCATTTTTACTTGTAAAATACCTGGACTCTCTCATGTTATAGTATAGTCAATTATCCTAAAGTGTTCATATACCTTATAACGCCCTTATGTTTTGTTTCATTATGAATAATTCTTAAAAATAAAGTTAAATAATAATATACAATATATTAATTAAAATAATAATCATTTTAATCAAAATACTTAAATATTAATAATACCTTAAACTAATCACTACTTAATAGGAAACCAACTCTCGAGGCTATGTAGCTAGAAAAATATTAAGGGTTGGTATTTTTTATAACTATTTTATAACTCTACTGGTCCATCCAATATATAAGTCACGGTTATTTTCCACCACATTTCCCTTAAATGCATTAAACATTTAACCCTCAAAGCCTAACAAATGATAAAGTTAAAATAAAACTTCATCCAAAATATTAATCCACATAATGATAATGTTCATTTTAATCTAACAAATTTTCTTACCCATATATTTTCCATGAATTATCCTTAATTTGACAACCAATATTTTTCTAGAAGATTGGTTGTTTTAAATGATATCACTATATTCTGTAATAATCACCATAAAACATAAATATTATCTACTATGTTTATATCTCATTTGATTTTCATTATTTTACAAATCCATTACATGTCTTTGGTGATTCCATAATTTTCATGGGTAGAGTAAAATTAAAATAATCTAATGATTGGTATCACAATAGAGAATGTCAAAATTTTATAATGACAATTATAAAATATACCAGAATAATTCCCATGAAATTAATCTCAAGGAGACAGATTATTGATCAAATATAAGATAATGCATGGAATGATACAAGAGTAAGAAACTTTGTTAGATTATAATGAAAAGAATAATTTTATTTATATGAATTAATATTTTGGTTTAAATTTCCCAATGTCCAAGATATGAGGGATGCACATTTGATGCATTTAGGGGAATTTTAGATATAATATATGCAAGGATTATTTGTTGGATTAAATTTTATAATTTAAAAGGAGTTACATGGCTCCAATACTCAATTAATTCTATTTATATAGTACTAGATGATGATAGCCTAATTAAGTAGTGATGAGTTAGTTGTATTATTGAAATTCTATATTTTTTATTGAAAATGGATATAAATTATATTAAAATATTTATTATTATTATTATTATTATTATTATTATTTTTAAGTATTCCACACAAAGAAAAAAAATAGAGTTATAAATTATGCAGACAATTTGGGATGGATGTTTATACATGATCATGAAAAAAACAGGTAATTTTCAAGTATAACTGAGATGGAATATGTTTTTTTGGACATCACAAGTAAATAATAAGAAAAATTTTATTATAGATGAAGATGATCTTAATTAAATTTATATCACTAAAAAATAATAATTATTTATTTCTTATTCCCATTAATATTTATAGTAGATGGTGTTGAGAATTGATGGACATTTACCTCAAGAAAATTTATTTTACTCAAGTAAAACAAATATAGTTGATATTGTGGTTAATTTGGAGATAAAATAAAATATTTAAATAATTATTCTATTAATTAAAATTTGAATTTCAAGTTCCTAAATATTTATCTAATTTATATTTCCAATAAAATGACCTGACGTCTCTTGGGGAGAATTAAGATGAACGTTTTGGCCCAAATGATCATTTTTTATTTGTGTTGGGTGAGGAACACATGCAAATGGCCTATTTCCTAACCGAGAATTTTAAATTCCCCTATGTATTAGTCCACTTCAATCAAATCAAACAATTATTTTAGTACTATGTCATAGTTGTATGAGTCTAGTTCAAAAGCATCAAAGGACAGAAAATTACCAGTCTAGGAGTGTGAACGAAGTTAAAATTTCCTTGATATGTTCATGAAATATATAATGGATAGGGGCCCATAAATTCTCCTAGATGATGTTGTGGTTGTTGAAACATCTATGTTTAAAATTCCCTCATTATATGAATCTTTTAGTGATGGTGATGACATTCCTAGTGGAAATCATGGAGATAAACTTCTTGTTTCAGATAGTGATGAACTTATTGGATAAAATAACCCTATTGATGAGGTTTGTGATAATGATGATGGTTTTGATGAATGATATGGTAGTGGTGAACATGAATATATTTTTTGTTAGAAAATTGATTTACTCTATTTCTTAAATCATGTTTTTGAAACTTTGGATTTTTTGGATGCCATATTCAGAATTATAGTACCTCATTATATATATATGTTATCATTTTATTTTTAAGTTATTGATTTCATAAAGATAAAATATATGTTATTTTTTATACTTTTAATTTTTATTGTTACTAGAACTGATATTTTGGTTGGATTCAACACTGAATGTTATATATATGTTTGTAATGGGTGTGGTGAAGATAGGTTGAAATTATACTAATTGGCATGATTCTCTATACCAATGGTTTAAAATAATAATTGTTATATACTTATTCCATTTATTCTATACCTATAGTTTCAATAAATCATTGGTATATAACTTTTCTAACTAGTCTAATAAACATGTGCATGAAACCATTGGTATGGTCTATACTGATGATCTCATATACTATACTAATGATTTCAAACTATTGGCATTTCTATGTTTCCTAGAATTATGGAAGTCAATAAACTCCCATAATTCTGAAAAACCCAATTAGAGAACAATAGAAACCAATATTGACAATGGTTGATATTTTTGGAGTCATGGGAGAATGTTCAAAGAGTGGAGTTTTGTTTCCAATAATGCTCATAAATTAGTTTTTATTAATATTTGAAATGGTACAATTCTTGGAGAATATTAGAGGTTATTTGATGATGCTTGAATTATTTTTTAATAAGGTATGCTTAAAAAATTCTATTTTTATCATGGACTATGGCATGGTGAAGATAAAAATAAGGAGAAGCTGTTTTGAAGAGGATATGCAGTTGTGGTATTCTTGGGCATGATGACAGGAAAAATGACATGATATCCATTTCAAAATCCATTGTGGAATTGGTTTTCTCAATGTTCAACTAGAAATATGATGTTGGTGATGACCACTCCATTGTACATTTTTTGGTGGGAGTATAAGATATATATAATAAATGAGTTTCCTTAATGGGAATATTAGTATTCAATGTTGGAAGGTGAAATGGGGAGCTGATCTTATTTTATAGAATAATTCATTTTGATTATTGTGATTTTTTGAAGTATGAAATGGTTTGTTATAGTATTTTAGTAAATTATATTAGGTTTTAAATATTTAAAAAAATCCCATGTATTTTAAATTTTATATCTTCTTATTATATTTTTTATTCGTACCCTATAAATAATGCCTCTGAATTCAATTAAGTGGAATGGTTTATAGGTCTTTATTTTTACATTCTATCTGATAGAGTTATAATCCTAAACCCTACCTATTTCTTTTATCATCGTGACATAACCTGCACACTACCCCCAAGTGGGTGAGGTATCTCAAGATATAAGGTTCCACAATAGTCAGTCACCCATGTTAACCCTATTACCCACACCATAACTGTTGGTTTACTATCATAGGATACTCTATCATCTGACCCTTGGGATATTGAATTATTTAAATCCTCTCAGATTTTTAGCCACATTGCAGTCATTCCACTATATAGATCTCTATGAGCATATTTCTGAGAACCATGTTACCAGGTCTTGTAATCAACTCTCACAGTTGCTCCCTATCTTTGACCATATAAGGCTTCAACTCCATTTGTCATGCATCTACCCATGTAGATTGATAATGATCATATTTTAATTAATTTAATTTTTTAAATTATTGTTTTATATCCCAATATTTCATATTTTCATATTTAATTTTTACATTTTTATGTTTTTGGAATATTTTGGGATTAAATATTAAATTGTATTAATTATTTATTTTAAGTGTTTTAATTCGTATTTATAAATATTGGAAGAGTAAAAAATTTACTTTTAAATTTTTGGAATTATTTATAAATTTCATATTTTTGGAGTTTCTAATGTTTTAACTCTTTATAGAAAATATTATAAAGTCTATGATTTTAATTTTTTTTTCGATGGTTCTAAAGAAATTTGGTTATGCATTTATTCATGCATAATTAATATTTTTGAAATAAATTTAAAATAGGATAAGTGATAGAATACATAAGGTTTTTAATCTATTCATAACATATTTATTGAAGAACTATGGCTGAAAATTACCAAGATAGTATACGTTACATTTTTTTCCTTGAGAAATATCATACACAATATATTTTTTAATGTGAAGCTGATAATTAAAATATTTTTTCCAAGGTGTTGATATGTAATATAATTTTGAGTATAATTGAAAATATATCTATGTCATAAATTTTATGTATCAGTTATAGAAAAATGTAATGTTTGATTTTTTAATGAGTAATATATTTTACAAAGTAAAACGTGTTACATATCAATAGGATATAAATAATATTGTATATATGAATTTAATATCATACATATCCTAAAATAAAAGTTCTTATAATAGAAAATCATTTAAATTTGGTTTTTCTCATAGGTAGTTTCATATGATAATTTACATTTTGATATTTCCAAACCGATGCACCACAATAAGAAATAAAAAGACATGATGTAAAGATCATTCCGCTAACAAAATCCAAATAAAACTAAAAATGCTGAAATGAATTCATATTTTTACCATGATCATTATTATGGTGTTTAACATAGTACATATACTTATGAGAAGTGAGGAGAGTTTAAAAAACATGGATGTATCTTTCATAATAAAACATTACCACATATTCTTTCTAGAACTTTCCTTCTTATATGTGAAGATCAATAGACTAATAATGAATTCAATGAAAATTAAATACAACCAATACCTAGAAATAATAATTTATTAATACTATTTCCAATTGGATGCATGTTTTATATGAAAAATAATTATTTATGTACATAAAATTTTACTCCCCTACTATAATCCATTATTAGGACTTTCCTTTTCTTATTTAAAATCATTTTACATCCCTAAAAAAAGACATATATTCCTAGAGGTTCATTACCATCCAACCATATATTTATTTTTGTATGATATATTAGATTTATCCTTTATATATATTTGTTCCCATTTTCTATTTTGTGTTTATCCCAAAGTAAATTTCTCATCTCTATGAAAATTGAGAACTAATCTCAGTTGTTGGTTGATGGAAATTAGCAGTGGTTTTTTGTACTTCAATGTGTCTCTTTATTTTAGTCGAGGAATTTAGTGATGGTTATACTTATTTAGGTGACCATTTTCCCCCTTTACCTATCATATTTTATATTCATCCATATTCATAAATATCCATTCCCTTTATTATTTATTTTCTTCATATGGTGTAGTTTGTCTTGGAAAGTGTTTTTTGGTGTAGAGGTTTCCGAACCAAATTTAAGAATAGTATTATCCCACATTCATAGGTCATAGTATATGGTAAAAAAAAATCGAACAGGGTTTTTTTTGTCACAGGTATTGATCAAAAAATTTAATTAAATAATGATAATAATTTTAATGAATAATGATAATTTCATTGTTAAATACCAAGAACAAGCTCTATGATTTCTTTCTTACCAACCTATATGTGTCTTCTTTTTCATTTTCGTATACTGTTATATTATATATATATATGTATAATTTTTCATTTATAAACACCCACTATTTTTAAATTTTTCTTTTTTAGTATATTTTACTATTAAATATTTATAATAGAACATTAGTGTTTGTGAGTGGCCACATTGTGAGATCATCCATAGGGTATGTCTGGTATTTCATTCTAAGGAAAATAAGAAAATATTATTTTTGGATTTTTGAATAATTCCACCAAAAAAAATAATTTATCCTTTACTCTTTCACATGTGATCCATCCTAATATGGGAGTTAGGTGTACCCCTGCATGATCTTCTTTTAGGGGGAGGCCCATTACACATCACCCTCCATGCCCCCGGTCTGTGATAAACTCTATCAAGCATGGTTCATTCTATATTTTTGATCACCCAATATGAAATAAACCTATAATTATATATTTCCTTTCCTTTAGTATGTGATACCTCTCATATTTTTTCACCCATACCCAACCCCTTCCACTTCCATAAACCAATTATTTTTTTTGGAAACACGCAGTAATTATGCCTTAACAATGTCTAGGAATCCCCAAAACCACCTTTGATACTCTCCTTAACTACTCATATATATATTGGGTCACATTGATACTGAAACTACATAACATGAGACAAAAAAATATTCTATTTCAGGTAATCTATTCAATAACCACTTCAACCGACCTTTTCAGGTCATTATTTTGGTGTTGTTTCACCTAGTCGTTTAGCTCCTTTATTTGGGAGATGTTTAAAATGGTCTTTTGAGTCTTCTATTCAGGTATAATGGAATGAAAAAATATTTATTTATTTAAAATAAACCATAAACCATAAAATCTATGTAATTTTTTAATTAATCCCAAGATATATTTTTAATGACGGTGATGATGAAATTAACACCCACAATTACCTTAATGGTCTTGACCAAAATGTTATATATAATGATTCAAATAATTAAACTATTAGAGTGGATTTTAAACCTAAAGTAGTGGTCTAATATTTATATATGAAACAAAATGTTATCTCATAAGATGTTCTAATTAGTTAATTATTTTTATACAAATTGTTAGAGTTGATTTTAAACTTGGAGTTTGTGCTCTCAGACCACCTTCAAAGTATAAAAGTTACAAAACCAAAATTTTATCCTCTTACAATAGTTTTAGAAATTATTTTATTTTTCTAGAAAAAAATTACTTTAAAATTATATTTAGTATAATTCAATATATCATCTAAAATTATAAGTAAACTAATTTGGAAAACTGTAGTTTTAAGATAAAAGTAGCAGTAAATTCACGGAATATTATTACTATCATAATGGTCAACCCAGGTTTGGGTATAGGTGAATTATTTAAAGATTATTTTTATATATTTTAAACTATATAAAGAGCAATAATATTATATTTTTTATAACTTATGATACAATCAAAAAAATATAAGAAAAACAATCTAGAACAATATAAATTTGAAAAAAGTTGGATTTATTTCAGAGAATATCTATAAATGGGAAAACCTAGTTTTGGTGTAGTTTAATGATTTATAGAAAATTTCATTTATTTTTAGAAAATACAAATAATATTGTAATAATATTAATATAACTCAATATATAATCTTAAAATAAAAGTATACTAATTTAAAAAAAATATTATTTTAATAGAATAAGTTTAGTGAACTTGGGAAAATATTGAATAACTAAATGGATGAACCATGTTTTGGTGTAGTATAACGATTTGTAAAAAATATATGGAACATAATTCAAAATAGAACATATTTATTTTTTAACATAATATTCTAATAAATCACTACATTCTATAACTTTACATGGTATAGAAGTTACATTCCATGTTAAATGATAAATAAGGTAATAAAATAGTGATCACAATGGAACAACATTTAAAATAAAACTAAAATTTTATATCTATAAATACAATATAGTTATAATTTAGTATACTATTTGGTAGTAATGAACATGGTATTCAAAATAAATAATTTTATTTAAATTCTAGTTATAAAAAATAATTCTGTGATTAGGTTACAACATATCTTGTACCTCATTTAACATAATAATTACGTTGTCTCTATTATTTTATGATACCATTTTTTTTGTTATGAAATTTAGTATTCCAATATTATTTTTTGTCATGTATTATTCTTTTTTTGATTAACAATTATTATGCCTTAATTATGTCATACCACCATTTCTTTAGTTTTTGGGTTTCCTATAAGTATTTAATTTCTAAAAAAATGTAATATTAATTATCCAATGTATAACATGAAAAATATAGAATTTATACATTGGAAGAGATAGTCCTATAATAATCAATAGATTTAAGAGATGGAAATGAATATTCTAATCCCTTTTAAAAGTTTAGTATTATATATATATATATATATATATAAATTACCTATTGTAAAATTCCATATTAATAATCATTCTTAAATTTAAATCAGAAATCACCATCTAATAGACTGATGTTCTCCAGTAAACTATTGACAACAGGGATCTGAATGATCGATTGGGGGGGGGGGGGGTACTAGATGTGCTTGAAGTGCCCAATCATACATATAACCTTAATCGTATAATCCATTTAGTAAAATTTCCCATCCCATTATTCCCCTAAAATAATCAATGATCTTAATATCTCTTATAGTACTACCATAATTTCTTTAAGTTACTTCTTCTCATACACACTTGCCATATCTGATGATGGCTCCCTATCCCTAATATCCTTTTCCACTAACTTTTATATCACATCCATTTAAAAATTCTTCTATTTATTTAAGTTATTGTTTTTAATATCCATTGACATTTTCTATAGAAAATTTTGATGCTTCACTACCTATAGATCCTTCACACCCAACAGATCAATCAGATCCCACTAACTAGTGTACATCTGGTATATATTTAGAACACTATTAAATTTTTTCATAAAAAATTTATTTAATTTGAAATATGTATTAATTTAATATTTTTATATTATCTATCACAACAAGATATAATTTAATTAAATTAGGGTATACTCACATGAATGATGTATGAAACTGACATACATAAGTAACAATGATGTATAATGAACACAATTGATTAATTGGTAAATATGGTAGGGAATGTCAACGTTTTAAGTTTACCCTTGGAAAATAAACTAATATAGTTCCCTTGAATCCAATAACCTATAAAAGTTTTAGTGAGAAAATCATGGATAATGCATGGAATTTTATATGATTAAAATACATTATTATATGAAAGTTCATGTTCTCCTAGTATTTATTTAAAGTATTATTTTAGTTTAAACTTCTATTTAATTTTCCCAATAGAAATGATATTTCAAATTAATGTTTAATGGGTTTAGGGGAATTTTGGATGCTAAATAAACATGAATTAATGTGGGATAGTATAATAGAGTAGGAAAAATGTTAGTATAAAAACCACTAATTATTTTCCCTATAACAAGATATAGTTTCCTATTATAAGTTTTATGAGTTTAAGGTCTTATTAAAATTTAATATTTTAATTGAAAATGAATATGATTTTAATTAATACATTGATTAATTTTATTGAATTTTATTTTTATTGTAATATGAATAGAAAAACAATTTGGATCCTTTAAATAAAAATATATCCAAACAAAAATAATCAAAATCATAAATAATGTTGGAGCAACCCATTTAATAATTAGATGATCCAAAAAATTTGATGTACTAGAACTAAATTGAAAAACAACACACTAGTTACCCACTAGGTAGACACCTTTACACACTTAAACACAACTCTTGAAAAAAAACCCCAAGGGTATCTCACACACACATTAGGAATAAAAACTAGGATTCTTTTTGGTTCAAAGATTAGCCATTCATCCAAGAGAGGACATTTTTTCTTCTTTTAAACTCACAAAAGAAGAAAATATTACTATGAAAATCGATTATGTTAGTCTATATTAGATCACTACAAGTCCCATGTCCATGTTGTCCAACCCCACCAATTTATAATGGTCTATAGTTTTCCAATCGGTTGCACCATATTGTAAGATTCACAAAGGGACCACCATTAGACATAGTGATATTCAAATGCTTATAAGTCACACTTCTTTATCCACTATATCCTGGAGAAAAAATATTCTCATTCTAATGTAGTTATATTATTATTCATATTCAACCTTTATAAAACTTACTATACTCTAATGTGGCTATATAACACACACAATTTAACTATATAAAATTGATTCTTAAAAGAGATATGGATTATATAATCCATCATATAGACATGGAACCCTACACTTATTATTCTATAACATACATTTCCACAACAACCCCCCTCTTGTTGGCACCTGACATATATGATTCTCTATCAATCTGACTCACCTTTTCCAGAGTCACTCCTTCTAAATGAATGAAATGGAAATTAAATTTAGACATCAAACATTCCTAACAATATACCACTTTAGGAATGCTTTCAATGATTTATATTTTCTCTAACAATTATGATGGTTTTGATTATATCAATTTAAAAAAAAATTCGGAGTCTCCATTCAACTTCCAAAAACCCATGTCCCACTAATAAATAGTAATACCTCAATAAATACCCAAACCAAGGCCTTGATAAACATGTTAGTCGGATTCTGAATTTCATTAATCTTCCATGGATTCAAAACCCCTTCTTCCAAAATTTCTAATATAAAATTATATTTCAGATAAATATTATTTTTCTAGAAGTAAAACACTATATTTTCATCCAAATTAATTTCACTCCAACTATCATAGAACAACAACCCACTTTCTTGACTCCTTCCAAGTTTATGTAACACACTTCAGTAATGTAATGACATAGACCATCCGGGCCCACATGGCTAGCAGAAATTCAAGTATTTACAACCCCAAGCACACCTAAAATAGGTCATGGGATGGTGACAAGTGGAAAGAATACATAATACAAAATGTTTTTCATTTTCCTAGTGTACCTATATGCACAAAATCATCCACCTCTTTTGAAAAATGTAGATGAATAATAAAAATCCAATAAAACTAGAAAAAAAACATTCATATAAAAATCTATAGAAAATATATCAGAGTAATACAATATAAAACGAGGAATAAGGGGAAAAATATAAACCCAACCTGAAATAAAGTCCCAATTAGAATATCAACTAGAACTACTAAAAATATGGCCTTTATCAGCACTAGAAATGTCGATTAACAGTGCTAAAAAAATCACTGATAAAAGACCCCTTTATTAGTGTTTTTTTAGCACTGATAAAAGGGGATTTTATTAGTGCTTTTAAAAATCACTGATAAAAGTAAAAAAAAATAATAAATAAAAATTAAAAAAGAATTATATAATGCGGGGGGGGGGGGGATCTTTTAACAGTGCTTGACCCCCCCTTTATTAGTGCTAGATAGACCCCCCTCACACTCTCCCATGCGCTTCCCTTTCCGCACATCCCCAAATGTGTGCACCCCTTTGCTTCCACTCGAACTTGAACCCACGACCTCCCCCCTTTCGTGGTAGCACCTTTACCACTAAGACATTTCCTTTTTTTCTCTATTTAATGATATATCTATTTATTTATTTATATATACATAGTTATATTTATTCGTATATTAATATAGATTCATATTCATATAAATATATTTATTAATATATTAGCAAATATATATTCATTCGTATATTAATATATATTTATATTTATTTATATATATATTTTTAGTTATAAATTTTTATCCGTATATATATTTGTATATTAATATATATTTATAAGATTAGTTTTAAATACATTTATAAAATATGGTTTTATGTTTGTTTATAAATAAATAATTAAATACATACATACATATATAAAACACACACACACACATAGACACACGCACAGACAGACACATATATATTTACGAATAAATACAAATATATGTATATTTGAAAAGCCATAGAATGTTAAAACGATCATAACTTATAATCCAGAAGCCCGTTTCAACTCCACAAACAGTCTGTTGGACTCCTCATGTATTAATCATGTTTTAATGCTCACAAATCTCAATAATAATTAAACATATTATTCATGATCACCAATCTCACATATCTTATCAATCCTGTGTATTTATGTTTCAACTTATCTCATACTTTATAATGGTTAAGTTCAATTCATTTTATGCATATTTCTATCTATGTCTGAATAAAGTTATTTATCTATGTATAAGCCACATTGAGCCAGGAACTGTGAGCAAGACACTATGAACCCTGGAACCATGAAGCCTAAGTCTCAGAAACTGTGACTAGTCAGACACCGTGACCAATGAGACACCATGACCACAAGACACCGTGACACAGTAATCCTGACACCGTAATGCAAGAAACTAAGGATATACACAGTTATCCAGACATTCTATTTGTCTAAATGCGATACACAGTTATACAGACACAGTCATCCAGAAACCATAAGCTAGACACCATGACTCAGATACCATGAAGGACATACCCTAAAGGTGATACCGTGAAGGTGATACCATGAAGGAGATATCGTGAAGGACACACTGTGAAGAAGATACAGTGAAGGATATACCGTGAAGGAGACACCGTTTTCATAAGTACTGTGACACCATTTATTAAACTCTTTTGTTGTTTTACTATTTAACTTTTTAACGGTCATATTTGATGACTTTAATGCACAGACATAATTAATGTTTATTTTTAGACATAGTACGAGGTACGGGACACAAAATACATAGAACCCGTCAGCTCAACCTCATGCATTTCGAAGATAGAGAGAAGTGTAGACGTGAGAGAAAAATATATATAGAAAAAGCAAGAAACTCAAGTGCTCTTTACTGAACAGAAAGACAATCCTGATCACAAAAGTGAAAAACACATTGCATGATCTTAAAATAACTCTCATTCATTCAATACAATTCTACTGAAGAAAAAATGAAGTACATTGGAATCAAGAGAATATCTTCACTCGGGAATAACACAAGCTAACTCACGAAACTCTGTTTTTCAACAGAAAAACCAGAGGACTCAGAAGAATTTCTGCTGAATCAAAGGAGTCCAGAGTTACACTGCTAATCATTAGAGCATTATAAAATATTTTATACTTACTCTAATTGATTCTTTTGTTTACTTTCGAGCGGTGTGTGTAGTCTGTATATTTTACACACAATGTATCCTATGCTGAACTAGAGGACTTCAAAGTCCTCACTCCAAACCTTTTACCCTTGTTTACCCACGACAACTGTGGTAGAGATCCCTGCATGGCCTGATCATTATTTTTTTCCCAGGACAACTGTGGTAGAGGTACCTGCTTGTCCTGGGCAGTATATGAACTATTGTTAACCTTGATCCAGGGTGTGGATCAGAGTTTATTTATATAAACTGCTTGGTGGCAGGTGATCACCAAGTGGATTGGATTAGGTCTCGGCTTGAGACTGAACCACTTGTTTTACATCTACTGTGCATTCTTAGATTAAATTTAAACTATACTATATTTTTTATATTCCGATGCTAATTACTTTGAAATATAAAACTATTTCAAAGTTACTTTGATAGTTAATCTAGAAAGTGTTTGTAACTATTGTAAATCAGTAGATTAGTTTCAAAAGCTAATTTAATCTTCTGATTAAATTAACTAAGACCTAATCAATATTTTGAGAACCTAATTGAACCTTTAATGTTTTAAAAATTCACTACAGTTTAACTTGTTTTACAAATTGGGGATTTTAATAGAAGCAATTTTTTAACATATTTTTTTATTGGAACTCAATTCACCCCCCTCTTGAGTATCCACTCTGACCAACATTTGGTATCAGAGGATTTTTTTTATTAATACAGGATTTCAAAACATTCTGTTTTTCAACTGTGATTTTAGTTGCTTCCTTAAAGATCTTAAATTTCTATTAGTTCAAAATTTAATCTCTTTAAATATATTTTATGAAATATAGTTATGGAAAAGAAACTAGAAGGTGATGCTACCAACATGCCACCTTTCTTTAATGGTACAAATTATGCCAAGTGGAAACTTAAAATGGGAATTCACTTAGAGAGTATGGGGTTTGACATCTGGAATACTATAGAGACTCAATATAAGATCCCAAAAACTGAAAGAACTACTTGGGATTAACCTACTAAAATAGCTAAAAATAATAATTATAAATCTATGAATTCCCCATATTGTGCTCTAGGAGATGAAGAGTTTAATATAATATCTTCTTGAAAAAATTCTTATGAAATATGGGATAATTTGGGTGTTTCTCATGAAGAAACAACAAATGTTAAAGAAATGAGATTGAACACTTATACTATTAGATATGATAATTTAAAAATGATGACTGATGAACCTATCTCTGACATGTATCTCAGGTTCAATGAGATTGTCAACACTATGATCTCTCTTGGAAAGGCTATTCCAGCAAAGGAAAAACTTATGAGAATATTGAGATGTCTACCAGATCGATGGAGAGGCACATCTATTTCAATAAGAGATTCATGTGACATTGGTGCTCTGCCTGTCAAAGAGCTAATTGGTAGGCTTATGATGTATGAGGAAGAAATCAAGGTGAATAAGGAAGAAGATAATTATCTAAAAAGGAAGTCAATGGAATTTAAGTCTACTGCCTCAAGGAGAAAGGACAAGGAGAAAATTCACATAAAAACTGAAAGATCAAAAAGTGAATGTTCAGATTCTGGTAGTGATGCTGAGATGGCTCAAATAGCCAGAAGATTTAAGAAATTCTATAGGAAGAAGAAATTCTTCAGAAAATAAAACTAAAAAGGTAAATATGACAAAAAAGGTCATTAGAAAAAGGACTAGAAGAAAGCTGATAAGAGTGATTAAGTTATCTGCTATGAATGCTAGAGAAAAGGTTACATTAAAGCTGACTGCCCAAAATTGAAGTTCAAGAAGAAACATGACTATAAGGACAAAAAGTGTAAGAAAGTAATGAAAGAAACTTGGATTGATTCAGAAGATAGTTCAAGTAATTCTAATTCTGATAAGGATGAATATTCTCATAAATCTAACATGTGTTTTATGAAAAACACATCTGAGGTAACACTGAACCCTCCTGCTTTAAATTCATACTATTCTGGAGTTGATTCTGAATATGAAAACATGTCTAGTGAAGAATTATTTGAATATTTTAATATGCTATAAGAGACCTGTAATGAACTTAAGGACAAGTAAAAATCCTTAAAGAAACGACATGCTTTATCTAGCCCTGTAAAATCTGCTCTTGAGAATGAAAAGGAAAAGAATGCTCAAGTGTTAAAAGAAAATAATTAACTAAAAATATCAAATGATAATCTGATAAAGGACTTAGAAAAATTCAAAAATGGAATAGAAAATCTAACTCAAATTCTAGGTAAACAAGTGGAACCAAAGTATACTACTAGTTTGTGATACCAACCTGGATAGAGACAGTTTACCAAAAATAGATTTATTCCTAAATTTGGACAAAATTCTGCTAGTTCTATTTCTGGAAGTTCATATGCCTCAACTAGTTATTTACTTTTTTATAGATCAAACAAAGTTTATATTTCAAAATCAATTGATTCTGTAAATTATATGAGACCCATAAGACAAATTTGGGTACCTAAAGATTTGATTGCTAACCTGTCTAGACCCAAGAAGATTTGGGTACCAAAAACATTTTCCATCTAAATCTATTTTTTAGGAAACCTATTTAAAGTGTTCCTATAGGAAGACATTGTACTTGGACAGTGGATTCTCAAGGCACATGTCTGGAGATTACTCATTCTTTAAAAGATTAATAAATGTTGATGGAGTCTATGTAACCTTTGGTGATAATTCTAAAGGAATGATCATTGGCCTAGGCCAAATTGGTAACACTAACTCAGTTTTAATTTCTAAAGTTTTATTTGTTGATGGACTTAAATATAATCTGTTAAGTATTTCTCAGTTATGTGACGATGGCTTTAATGTTCAGTTTGAAAATTATTCTTGTAATATTTTTAATTCTATATTTTTTAGTATTTTATGCCTTGATAAATCAAAATGTTTATGCTGTTGATTTGAATTCCTTAGCTAAATAAAATGTTGTTTGTTTAAATGCATTTCATAAAGAATCTTGGCTATGGCACAAAATATTAGGACACTACAACATTCATTCACTTAGAAAATTGACTAGGAAGAACTTAGTTAGAGACCTACCCAAACATGAATTCCCATCAGACAAAGTTTATAATCCCTGTCAAAAGGGAAAGAAACATAAAGATTATTTTAAACCAAAGAAAGAAGTTTCAACTTCTCAACCTCTCGAGTTGGTTCACATGGACTTGTTTGGACCTTCTAGAGTTTCTAGTTTAAATGGGAAGCACTATGTCTATATCTTACTAGATGACTTTTCTAGATATACTTGGGTATACTTCTTAGCTCACAAAAGTGAAGCCTGTTCTTACTTTATTAAAAACTACAAGTCTGTAGAGAACCTTAGGGGACTTAAGATTAATATCATGAGAAGTGATCATGGCCATGAGTTTGAAAATCAAGAGTTTGAGTCTTATTTCTCACAAAATGGATATAGTCACAACTTTTCTTCCCCTAGAACACCTCAGCGGAATGGTGTAGTAGAAAGATGAAATAGAACCCTTCAAGAAATTGCAAGAACAATGCTAAATGAGTATGACCTACCTATTTACATTTGGGCTAAATCTATGAATATAGCTTGTTATATCATAAATAGAGTCTTGATAAGAACTGTTCTCAAGAAGACCCCATATGAACTATAGAATAATAGAAAACCTAAAGTTAGCTACTTTAGAGTCTTTGGTTGCAAATTATTTATTCTTAATACAAAGGATAATCTTGAAAAGTTTTCCTATAAAAGTAATGAAGGAATCTTTTTAGGATATTCTATAACTAGCTAATCCTATAGAGCGTTTAATAAGAAAACCAAGTGTGTGGAAGAATCTGTTCACATAAAATTTGATGAAACTGATCTACATGAACCTAAGTCATCTCTTGAAAATTTTGAAGAAGATTTGTCTATTCTGAACCTTACTGATAAAATCAATGAACCTATTGTAAAGACAACCAGTTATGGAAATATTTCAGAATCTACTCCTAATGAACCCGAACCTAGAGAAGAACCTAAAATTTCTTGTCCTACATTTACTAAATCAACTAGAATCATAAAGAATCATCATTTAGATGCTGTTGTTGGTAATCTTGATAGAGGGACACAGACTAGAGCTTCTATTAGAAATCAGGTTGAACATCAAGCCTTTTTGTCACAGCTTGAACCTAAAAACATTGATGATGCAATCAATGGTGAATTTTGGGTAATGGCTATGCAAGAAGAACTTAATCAATTTGAAAGAAACAATGTCTGGGAATTAGTGGAACGACCTAAGGACACTTTCATCATAGGCACTAAATGGGTGTTTAGAAATAAGGTAGATGAAGCTGGAAACATAGTTAGAAATAAGGTTAGATTAGTTGCACAAGGCTATAGTCAAGAAGAAGGAATTGACTATGAGGAGACTTTTTCTCAAGTAGAAAGACTTTAAGCCATTAGAATTCTACTTGCTTATGCTACACATCTGAATTTCAAACTATATCAAATGGATATCAAGAGTGCATTATTAAATGGGTATATAGTTGAGGATGTTTTTTTAACAACCCCCTATATTTACAAACCCTCATTTTCAAAATCATATCTTCAAACTGTCAAAAGATTTATATGGTTTAAAGAAAGCTCCAAGAGCTTGGTATGACAGATTAATTACTTTTCTTATTTATAAATGTTTTACAAAAGGAATAACTGATACTACACTCTTTATAAAACTAATTTCTTATTATTTTTTAGTTGTTCAAATTTATTTAGATGATATTATTTTTGGATCTTCAAAAAATTTATTATGTATTGATTTTTCTAAAATGATGCAAAACGAATTTGAAATGAGTTTAATGGGTGAACTAAAATTATTTCTTGGATTTCAAATCTTTCAAAATAATGATGGGATTGTTTTAACTCAAAGTAAATATACTATAGATCTTTTAAAACATTTTGGATTTGATAGAAAAAAAATTAGTGACACTCCCATCAGTACCACCTGTAAGTTGGATCTTGATGAATATGGAAAATATGTTGATCAAAAAACCTATGGAGGAATGATTGGTAGTCTACTATACTTAACTAATAGCCGTTCTTATATTTTTTTTAGTGTGTGTATGTGTGATCTTTTTCAAGAAAACCCTAAAGAATCACATTTAAATACTGTAAAGAGAATTTTCAAATACCTCAAGCATACACCCAATCTACGACTATTGTATCCTAAAGGACAATCATTTGAACTAGTTAGTTACTATGATGCTGAATTTTCTGGCTATAAATTAGATAGAAAAATAACCTCTGGAACATGTCACTTTTTAGGCAAGTCACTAGTATCATGGTGTAGTAAGAAACAAAATTCTGTTACTTTAACTACTGTAGAAGCTGAATACATAGCTTTTGGAAGTTGTTGTCCACAAATTTTGTGGATGAAACAAACATTACTAGACTATGGATATCAATTCATAGATGTACCAATAAATTATGATAACACAAGTGCTATTAACATTTCAAAAAATAATGTTTCACATTCTAGGACAATACATATTGATGTAAGACATCACTTTTTGAGGGATCATTATCAAAAATGTGATATCACTTTGGAATTCATTGGCACTGAATATCAACTTGCTGATATATTCACTAAACCATTAAATTATGAGAGATTAGATTAAATCATACATGATCTTGGAATGATCAATCACAAATAGATATGTTACTGGTATTACTGTTTAAATACTTTTCTACTTTTTACTTTACTGTCTCATGTTTACGGTCTCACAATTAGCACTTAGTGTTCATGGTCTGACACTCACTGTCTCACCATGACTGAACAGTTTACTGAATGTCTCACCGTGATAGAATATACCATTCACTATCTCACTGTGATGACTATAGACTATCTCACTGTGATGACCACTTATCATCACACCGTAACAAATACTCACGGTCTCACCGTGAAGATTAATTATACATTTATTTTAACCCGTATCGTGGTAATTTTTATTTCACCGCTATTTCCATTACTGCGTTTTTATTTTTATGACGTTTGACATTCCCAAATGATAAAACACAAGGGTTTTCACTTGATTCTTCACATGAAATCTCTCTACTAACTCTTTCTAAACCCTCAGTGGATTCCAAGGAAGAAGCGTCCATATTCATCCTCATCTGAGAAGCGCTGCTTGAAGAAATAGAAGAGAACACCGAAGCTTGCACCCGAATGACCCCTAAATCCAAATCTGGTAAACCGTACTATTGTTCCTAAGAAATAAATCTACCCTGATTGGATGTTGTCTAGAAAATCACTGGTTTTAAAAGTTTTTAGAGAAAAAGGTTGGCTCGAATGGTTGTCAAGAAAGCATAAACGCATTTACCTGATGTTGGTATCTTTGTTTTATCAGTATGCTCAATTCTTGTTTGATGATGGTGAAAGTTTTGTTGTAAGAAGTTGAGTCAATGAAAAAAGATGCTCCTTTTCTTCGATGTTATGGGCTGCATGCCTAAGGATTCCTCACAAAGGAATTTTTGATGATTATCAAAGAGATACCCCTCCTAAAACTGATATCTTTGACCTGGAAAATGCTCTAGAAACCTTAACTGGAAATGGAACCAAGAGAAGGGCCATATTTATTGAACTAGATGGGGAGACAAGACTATTGTTTAAGTTTGTTCAGAATTTGATTAGCCTGAGGAAGGGTGACTTTGTTGTCTTGAAGTATCATGATGTTTTCATGATTCATCTTATGAAGAATGGACACAAGATAAATATGTGCAAATATATCATTCACCATATGTGTGAATTGATTAAGGTCACATCAAAATCCACCTCTTTGATTTACTCAAGGATGATCTCAACCATGCTTGTTTGCAAAGGATTAGTTGGACCAAATGAAGAAGTTCTTATGGATTTTGAATTTTGTCTATCTAAACCTACCATCAGGAGGAAGAAAATCAATTGGAACCCCTGGAAAAAGGAGTGGGTTGAAGATAATGAAAAGATTTATGAAAAGTTTAATCCTGTGGATTATCCAACAAGGCGAAAGGACATTACTGATCCTGGTTTGGAACCATATGAAGTGGATGAGTATTCAAAAGATGAAGAAGAAGAGGAAGAGGTAGCTGAAGTACCTTATAAGGAAGCATCTCCTGTTGAGAAATACAGGACTGCTATCTCTGCTGTTATTCCTGCTGAAGTACCACATAGAGGAGAAACTGGTGTTGAAAAGGAAAGGACTGTTACTCCTCCTGTTGTTCTTGAAGAAGAACTTCTTATCCCTAGAGATGATGTAAATCTGGAAACGCAACCTGAAGCTACAAGAGATTTAGTCATCCCAAAACCTGAGAAACATGTGATGGAAGAAACAAATCAAGAAGAACTACCTGAAGAGAAAACTGTTCCTGAGTTTATACCCTCTTCAAAAGAGAGGATGGAAATTTACATTCAGTTAGAAAGGCAGGAAATGGATAAGGAGATTAGATCTGATCCTGTGAATCTTGAATAAACTGCTGAGCCTCTAGTTTGTGAAAAGGATGCACATGTTGAGGGGGAGGAACCTCAAAATCTTGAGATTAATGAAGCTGTTGATGAAGCTGAGTCTGGTGAAGCATCTAAACCAACTAAGTCTTTTTCTGTGTACACTCAGTATGAATTCCCTAGCTTCTATGATGTGACTTAATCTCAGCAAGTGACTGCAACAAGAATTGATCTCTCTTCTTTGTTTCAATTGAAGTCAGTCACGCACCATGAACCTCACCCTAAAACGAAAACTGAACCTGAAACTGAATCTGAACCTCAACTAGACCCTGAACCTGCCCATGTACCACTTACTACTCCTATACCATTACATGATCATCAATCTTCTGTCAGCAAGGATGATCTAAAAGTTTTTGGAGATTCTATCTTAGCTGGAGTTGAGAAAATTATGTTCTCTCAACCTCATCTTGTGAAACAACTAAGTCAGGAAGATGCCTCACTTCTTTTGGAATAAATTATTCTGCACATTCAACCCAGGATGATCCATGAAATTCAAGAAGTAAGGGTTGAAAAAAAGCTACTTAGTAATGATGTTGCAACATTGAAAGGTATGGTTGAAAACCTCCAGAAAGAACTGCATTCCAAATCAAAGACTGCACCTATTACTGCTTCTCCTGAACCTACTGTTTCCAACATTTCTCAAGACATTGTGTCCCAAATGCATCCCTACCAGTTATCATTTGATGAAAATATTAGAGAAAGGAACACACATATGTTGAAACGTATGAGAGAGCTTGTAGATAACCTGAGTAAGCTTATAGATGAATTCACTGGCTGTCTTCAAAAAGTCTTGAAAAAGCTAAAATCTCTAATCGTAGCAGTCAAGGATTCTCCTCCCTTTGGTCAAACCACTATTCCTTCTTTGGATAATTCTCTGCTCAGATCTATAATCAAGGAAAAGATTCAGAATTCCTTCAGTGGTTTTGATGTGACTTCTTTATCTGAAGTTGTAAAGAACAGTGATCGAGTACTTGACTTGGTTCAAAATCATTCCAAGATTTCCAATGATGCTCAGCAGGATATCACTAAGAAGATAGATTTCTATCTCACCTGGATTCTCTCCAAATATGATATGACCAATCACTTTAAGTATCTTGTAGAGAATCTGGAAATACCTCCTGTGACTCAGGCTTTTAAAACTCATGTTCAAAAACTCACTTTGTTTACCAGATTGTTGGACAAGTTCATAGAAAATAAATATGTTTTTTGAAAAGGCAATGTAGTATGGAGGAGAAATTATTACAGATTTCCTCAATCTTTTGAAGCCTTACCTACATGTCCAGAATACATCAATAGTTGCTCCAACTACTGCCCCTCTCAGACCTGGATTTCCCTATTCTCTTTCTACCTTTTGATAATCCAAAAAGGGGGAGAAAAAGTTATGTGTTATTCTATAATATGTTATTCTCTATGTTATATTCTCTCTAGTTGCATCTCATTTATAATTTACCCATATATGATTTGTGATCATAAAAAAGGGGGATATTGTTGGACTCTTCATGTATTAATCATGTTTTAATGATCACAAATCTCAATAATAATTACACATCTTATTCATGATCACCAATCTCACATATCTTATCAATCATGTGTATTTATGTTTCAAGTTATCTCATACTTTATAATGGTTAAGTTCAATTCATTTTATGCATATTACTTTGTAAGTCTGAATACAGTTATTTATCTAAGTATAAGACACAGTGAGCCAGGCACCATGAGCAAGACACTGTGAACCCTGACACTGTGAAGCCTAAGTCTCAAACACCATGACCAGTTAGACACCATGACCAATGAGACACCATGACCAGAAGACACCGTGACCACCAGACACCGTGACATAGTAAGCCTAACACCGTGAAGCAAGACACTAAATACAGACACTATTAGCCAGAAATTCTATTTGTCTAAATGCGAGACACAGTTAGCCAGACACAGTCATCCAGAAACCATAAGCCAGACACCATGACTTAGATACCGTGAAGGACATACCATGAAGGTGATATAGTGAAGTTGATACCATGAAGGAGATACTTTGAAGGACACACCGTGAAGAAGACATCGTGAAGGAGATACCATGAAGGAGACACTGTTTTCATAACTACTGTGACACCGTTTCTTAAAATCTTTTGTCGTTTTACTATTTAACTTTTTAACGGTCATATTTGACGACTTTAATGCACTGACATAATCAATGTTTATTTGTAGGAATATTACGAGGTACGGGGCACACAATACATGGAAACTGTCAGCTCAAACTCACACATCTCGAAGATAAAGAGAAGTGTGCACATGAGAGAAAAATATATATAGAAAAAGAAAGAAACTTGAGTGCTCTGTACTGAACAGAAAGAAAATCCTGAGCACAATGGTGAAGGACACATTGCACGATCTTAAAAGAGATCTCATGCATGCAATCAAATACTACTAAAGAACACACGAAGTACATTGGAATCAAGAGAATATCTTCACTCAGGAAGAACACAAGCTGACTCACAACACTCTGTTTTTCAACAGAAAAACCAGAGGACTCAGATGCATTTCTGTTGAATAAAAGGAGTCCAGAGTTTCACTGCTAATCACTAGAGAATTCTAAACTCTTTTCTACTTACTCTAAGTGATTCTTTTGTTTACTTTCGAGTGGTGTGTGTAGTCTGTATATTTTACACACACTGTCTCCTACGCTGAACTGAAGGACTTCAATGTAACACCCCGAGCTTCCACGATACGCCTCTCTTTCAATAATGCAATAGCTTGCATTGTACGCAACTTCGAGTTCTAAAACACCGCGACTAATCAAAGTAGCCGTTATGAATAGTAATAACCACTTTTTAAAATTATAGAAATTTTATATTTCAAAATGGACTTCATTTTTGTATTCGTAATATCGAAATTAGCCTATGTTGAATTTTTGGTATTTTTCTGAGAACTTCTAATTTTTTATGAATTGTGAAAAATACTTAAAAACAACTTTTTTAATCAAAATAATTTATAGTGATAAATTATACTATTTAGTGGTTTTAAAGTATAATTATAATATATTTTTACTATTTTATCCAATGGTTGTCATTAGAATTAATTTAACATTAAAATTGGACATAAACAATTGTCAATCTTTTGATATAAATTGTTTCTTAAAAACACGCTATTTGTTGTGACAGCGGGAATTAATTATAAAATTAATTAATGCAACTTATATGATTGGAATTTTGTAAAATAGAAATTATTTTGGAATTCGGAATATCAATTATAGCTTAGGGTGAAATTTTGGCATTGTTCTGAAAAACTTCAATTTTTGATGAATAGTGAAACCACTAAGTGGTAGTTAAATAACTGATTTTTCATTTAAATGAAATATTACCACTTCTGTGATTTGATTTTCAAAAATCCGACATACATGGTTGTCATTAAGAAGTAAAATGTGGTTCAATAAGATTAAAATAATTTTTGGTGAATAGTAACTTTTAAGTTCTTAATCGCGATTAGAGGTAATTAGTGTAGTTTAAGGTAAAAATAATGTTTTAATAATATGAGATGAGCATGACACTTGTCCTACTCCTATTGGATGAGTCATGGCCGACCAAGACAACCCATGGGTAAACTTGGGGACCCCATGGAGCCACTTTAGTTAGAAAATGAAATAAACACCTTTTATTTAATGTTAAAGTAAAAAATGACACAAACATAAAATGTTTTACTAAAACAATTTTTAAGTGGGGTTACAAATGTCCAAATTTTTATTATAAATATTCTTTAGAAATCTAAAAAGATTTCCTACATCATATTATTTTTTTTATATTTTTTAGACATTAAATAAATTAAATTAATTATGACATCATGATGATGCAGTGATGACCTCATTATTTCACGATTTAAATAAAATGGGAAGATAATGAAATATCCAAGGCTTACACTTGTCCAAAGCCAATTGGATGAGGAGATTTAGAACCCTTATCACCTTAGTCTCGAATTATATAAGTGTGGGACCTTTAGAATCCGAAAAGCATTGTGTAATAATGTAACATTTCAATCATTCCAAAAGAGCCCCTCCTCTCCACTTATAAAAGGCCCCCACCTCTCCCACCTTATTCACACCTTCAAGACATTTGGCTCTTCCAAACTCTGCCCAAATACTCTCCCAACTTCCCCATATTACTCCTAGAATCCTCACTTTGGGAAGAACTCTTCCCAAGGAAGCTTTTGGCTCAAATCAATAAGAGTTACCCGATTTTGAGGTAATGTCTTCTCTAATGTTGTTTTGTTTTATTTTTCTTCTCCAACCCCCTAAACTCTTTTTATTCATTTATTTTTTAACAACACCAGTATCCTCAATATACTAGGATGTTTTTATAAGAAGTATTAGAGCTACACTTACACACACCTACATCTAATGGTTAAAGAACATACGGTTTCTGTGGATGGCGAATTTCTGCCTCACGAAACGATGATTGTTCAACACTCATATAACACCTTCAAAGGTGGCCATTAAGATGTCACTATTTTTATATATGATATATAATATGTTTATGTTTTAATTATGATTCTGTATTTCTCATTTATGGCATACTTTATGATTTCCATTATGGGTAAAACGCGATAATTTCATTTTAGGAAGTGCGGACTACCGCCCCCTCAAAGTGATTTGAATCGTTAATGCCATATGTGGGATGTATAAAGGATGGAGTAAATGGTATTATACACTATATTATATTGGAATTATATTATACACTTATATCATTATGATTTCGTTCCATTAAATATGAAATAGAAATGAAAGTAGCGTTCATGCGTACGTACGGCTTACCGTCTCCATGAACGGTGCATTTCATTTCTTACCTCTAAATGTTACGTAATATTATAAATGAATGTATATACTGGATACATATGATATATATGACATATAAATCATGAATATAATTCTGGAGAAAATGGATATTCTACCACATAAACAACTTGTAATTATAAGAAATTTATTGTTGACTCAAGTAACAAAGATCGACAAAACGACCGTTATTAACTTAAATAATTACATAATGTTCATATCATTGTAATAAGTGATATAATAAGGATAATAAAATTGAAAATGGTTTTTAATAAGGTAGATATCAACTCTATTTTATTATTCATGAGGTTAAAGAACGGTTGAGTCAAGTCGGACATGAGGTAAGGGAACTTCTTAACCCAATTTCCGTTCTTTGGGTTAATCTCCTACTTTCAAATTATGTCATGATATTATTATGTACTATCATTCATTTTTACTTTATTTATGAGTACTTATAGTGAATACACATAATATATCTACTTTATTTTAAAAAAATGATCTTTGTAAGGGTCTTCGTCTCAATCCCCTTTCATTGAGGCATATTTGGTTTTATACACAACTTTCTTTTATACGGTGTATAAACCCCTTTGACTTTTATGTTTATTCAAAAGGAATCTTTTTTATACGAAGCGTTTTACTAAACGACAAAAAGGGAATGTTTTTCTTTCCGTACTTATGCGGCGACAACGACTTCTCCGCCGCCGTGACCATTATTTGAGTTTCGGCTTCCTCTACAAGCCATCACTTTTTTTTAATGAAAAATAAATACAAAGTTTTAAATTTCTTTTATTTTGGTATTGAAAATGGTTTTGAAAGTGTTTTTATTATATTAATGTGTTGTATTTATATCTTGTGATTGAAATGTGGAAATGTTATGATTCCTTTATGCATGTTTTATGTGATACGATTATGTTATGGTTTATGATATGTTTAAACCTATTCATATGAGGAATGCATTGGACTTAATAAGTGACGGGTGGAGCCCACTATAGCTCCTCGATGCATCGGCAGGTCTCATGAGACAAACTAGTGTCTTGGCACGAGGCCTTGACAAAATCTTATTTGTGGTCTTGGCAGGAGGCCTTGACTACGTGGTTATGATAGTCTGGCATTATGCATTCCATCATTATGAAAGTGGTTATTGATATTGCATGTGATTATTCGACCAGTAGAATATCCATGTGAAGAAGTGAATGGAATTATCTCATTTTACTTTTGCCATATTATGTTGAAGTTCAAGTTTAAAAGGCTTTTGTTTTAGTTATACATTGCCTTAAAAGTTAATGTTTATTTATGAAAGCTTCCGCTATATGGTTAACCTTACTGAGCATCTGAGCTCACCCCTTTCAATGTTTTAATATTTTCCAGGATGTGAAGAAGTATTTTATGAATGACCTGCAGGGATAGTCAGAAGTGGATATGAGTGTGGACTATGGAGACTTTGTTATTGTAGTTTTTCACTTTATGATGTAATGTAATGTTTACGAATGTATCTAGTGTTTCCAAGGCTACTAAACTAATCGGTCTTTCGAGACTTGATCTTTTGTGATCATGCCAATGTTACGAAGTAATGCACCGACTCTGGGTAGCTGGGGTCGAGGCGTTACAGTTGGTATCAGAGGCAGTTTAGTACTAACCTTGGAAGCTAGATTTAGATAAACTCTGATTAGAGCACATAGCCCAAAGATAGACTTTGAGGATTATTATAGAAGAACTTCCTAGAATTTTGGTATTATAGAGATGTTATGAGTTTTCCGAGCAATACATCCCTGTCTGGATACGAGCAGGTAGAGGCGGCTCTGGCACAGATGTACCTAGGGGTAAAACCCGAAAACACCGCTTTGAGCTAGACTCGAACGGGAACTGGTGCACGACAACGGGCCTTGCTGCACTCTTGGTTGCGACACTCCCGGGGGATATGCTTAGGATAATTCTCATTTTATTTACAAACCACTATGTAGGGTTTATGAGTATATACTTCCTCAAAGAAAACATTCTTATGATTATGGATTATATCCATAAACCGTTCAATTTACTTTAAGTATTTTAAAAGTTTGTAATTATTCATTGTAATTCATAAACTAACCTAGTTTATGCCATTGTATAGAAATGGGGCCCAGTAGAAGGAATGTGAACTCCAGCAGTACGTATGATCCAAAGAGTAAGAAGGATCGTATCTTTCACGGTATTAAGCCAACATTTCGAAGGGAAATATTCTCCCATGTGTTCTCAACATATGAAGAAATAGTATCATGTGTTAATAAGATAAGTAAAGAATTCTCTAAGTCCTATGGCTTTGAAGTGAAGCAAGAGACGAAAGGGATGGAAGAGAGAATGATGGATAAAGGGATGAGGGGAAAGAAGAATTTTCCAATATGTGGTAATTGTGGGAAGAAACATCATGGAACTTGCCTAAAGGGAATGGGAGTTTGTTATAAGTGTAGAGAAAAAGGAAACAAAGTGCGTGACTGCAAGGGTAAGAAAATGGTTTCAAATGTACAATGCTTCTTCTGCAAGGATTGGGGACACTACGCAAACCAATGTCCAAATAATCAGAGTATGCCCCAAATGATGTTATTGGATAATAATCAAGTTATGATACTACCACAGATGAGGAGTAATGATTAGAGTTCTTATGTTGTTATTAAATAATTTTGTAATTTGAGTGTTGTATCAATGATGTACTGGTTATAATAATTATGGAGTATATAAGGATTGTACTGCAGTACTATTTCATCAAGGACTTGAGATTGTGTGGAACCAAGAAAAGTGACTCCATAGTAGGATTAAATTTTTGGAAAATATATGGTTGAGAGAAAGATAGACCATAATATGGTTTTGATACTGAGATTGTGATTTTGGAATAAGACGTGATTGATTTGGATAAATTATATTGGATATACTTAACTTCCTTGAAACTGATTGATGTTTTGTATACATTTTTGGATAGAAGGAGTATATCTAGTATTCTATAAGGAATAAGGGATCATGGTAATTCAGTATGTTTAAAAAGAATACATGATGAAGGTATTCACATGTTATTACATGGGAAAAAGGATCTTCATTATGTTTACCTTCCTTATAAAATTTGGACTGTGAGTTGGATAGAAGTATTTTGGATAACTATAAAGGTTGGAATGGATTAAGTTGATCTTTGGATAGTATTGTTTAAGGTTAAAGAATTTTTGAATATTATTTTTGGAATATTATAATACTATAGTTTTAGGAAAAGGACAACCTGTAGGGTGGGGCATAACCTGTCACGTCGGACAAAGCTGCAGGAATCGAACCCACAATCAAAGTGCGACATGCCTTTATTTCCTACCACTAGCCTACAGGAAGTCCCTGGTTATTACAAAATAATTTTACTAATCTAAATGGTATGTGTTAACATTTGGAACCTTATACAATTAGGATAAGTATAATATTTTTGAGTTCTATTATCTTTTTGAGTGAAAGATGAGTTGAAGCTCTAATTGTCAAGCATAAATATATATATACCTATCTCTTATTAAATGAATAAATTAATTCTTAAACTTTAGTAAAGGGATATTAAAACAAAAAAATGTGTTATCCTAATACCTTATGTCTTGTTGAACTGATGACATTTTAAATCAACATAGATTGAAGGCTTTGAGGCCCTCAATTTGACAGTTGATTGTGATTGATGACCCCAATCACTCCCTACAAATATTTACGTTTTTCCTCCAATTATATGTCTCTAATTGCCACCAATGTTCTCTTAATCGAGATCATAATTGGGTGGTGACTTTTTCATTTCCCTTTCCCTCTTATTAAGGCTAAATTTTATTAATCTTATTTCCGATGTGGGTTTTCCTCAAATGTATTTTCTATTTTCAACCATTTATTTTCGAAGAAAAATTTCAAATTGTGAGGACGCAATTTATTGAAGGAGGGGAGAATGTAACACCCCGAGCTTCCATGATACGCCTCTCTTTCAATAATGCAATAGCTTGCATTGTACGCAACTTCGAGTTCTAAAACACCGCGACTAATAAAAGTAGCCGTTATGAATAGTAATAACCACTTTTTAAAATTATAGAAATTTTATATTTCAAAATGGACTTCATTTTTGTATTCGTAATATCGAAATTAGCCTATGTTGAATTTTTGGTATTTTTCTGAGAACTTCTAATTTTTTATGAATTGTGAAAAATACTTAAAAAAACTTTTTTAATCAAAATAATTTATAGTGATAAATTATACTATTTAGTGGTTTTAAAGTATAATTAGAATATATTTTTACTATTTTATCCAATGGTGGTCATTAGAATTAATTTAACATTAAAATTGGACATAAACAATTGTCAATCTTTTGATATAAATTGTTTCTTAAAAACACGCTATTTGTTGTGACAGCGGGAATTAATTATAAAATTAATTAATGCAACTTATATGATTGGAATTTTTTAAAATAGACATAATTTTGGAATTCGGAATATCAATTATATCTTAGGGTGAAATTTTGGCATTGTTCTGAAAAACTTCAATTTTTGATGAATAGTGAAACCACTAAGTGGTAGTTAAATAACTGATTTTTCATTTAAATGAAATATTACCACTTCTGTGATTTGATTTTCAAAAATACGACATACATGGTTGTCATTATGAAGTAAAATGTGGTTCAATAAGATTAAAATAATTTTTGGTGAATAGTAACTTTTAAGTTCTTAATCGCGATTAGAGGTAATTAGTGTAGTTTAAGGTAAAAATAATGTTTTAATAATATGAGATGAGAATGACACTTGTCCTACTCCTATTGGATGAGTCAAGGCCGACCAAGACAACCCATGGGTCAACTTGGGGACCCCATGGAGCCACTTTAGTTAGAAAATGACATAAACACCTTTTATTTAATGTTAAAGTAAAAAATGACACAAACATAAAATGTTTTACTAAAACAATTTTTACGTGGGGTTACAAAAGTCCAAATTTTGATTATAAATATTCATTAGAAAGATAAAAATATTTCCTACATCATAGTATTTTTTATATATTTTTTAGACATTAAATAAATTAAATTAATTATGACATCATGATGATGCAGTGATGACCTCATTATTTAACGATTTAAATAAAATGGGAAGATAATGCAAAATCCAAGGCTTACACTTGTCCAAAGCCAATTGGATGAGGATATTTCTAACCCTTATCACCTTAGCCTCGAATTATATAAGTGTGGGACCTTTAGAATCCGAAAATCATTGTGTAATAATGTAACATTTCAATCATTCCAAAAGAGCCCCTCCTCTCCACTTATAAAAGGCCCCCACCTCTCCCACCTTATTCACACCTTCAAGCCATTTGGCTCGGCCAAACTCTTCCCAAATACTCTCCCAACTTCCCCCTCTTACTCCTAGAAGCCTCACTTTGGGAAGAACTCTTCCCAAGAAAGCCTTTGGCTCCAATCAAAAAGAGTTACCCGATTTTGAGGTAATGTCTTTTCTAATGTTGTTTTGTTTTATTTTTCTTCTCCAACCCCCTAAAATATTTTTATTCATTTCTTTTGTAACAACACCAGTATCCTCAATATACTAGGATGTTTTTATAAGAAGTATTCGAGATACACTTACACACACCTACATCTAATGGTTAAAGAACATACGGTTTCTGTGGATGGTGAATTTCTGCCTCACGAAACGATGATTGTTCAACACTCATATAACACCTTCAAAGGTGGCCATTAAGATGTCACTATTTTTATATATGATATATAATATGTTTATGTTTTACTTATGCTTCTGTATTTTTCATTTATGGCATACTTTATGATTTCCATTATGGGTAAAACGCGATAATTTCATTTTAGGAAGTGCGGACTACCGCCCCCTCAAAGTGATTTGAATCATTAATGCCATATGTGGGATGTATAAAGGATGGAGTAAATGGTATTATACACTATATTATATTGGAATTATATTATACACTTATATCATTATGATTTCGTTCCATTAAATATGAAATATAAATGAAAGTAGCGTTCATGCGTACGTACGACTTGCCGTCTCCATGAACGGTGCATTTCATTTCTTACCTCTAAATGTTACGTAATATTATAAATGAATGTATATAATGGATATATATGATATATATGACATCTAAATCATGAATATAATTCTGGAGATAATGGATATTCTACCACATAAACAACTTGTAATTATAAGAAATTTATTGTTGACTCAAGTAACAAAGATCGACAAAACGACCGTTATTAACTTAAATAATTACATAATGTTCATATCATTGTAATAAGTGATATAATAAGGATAATAAAATTGAAAATGGTTCTTAATAAGGTAGATATTAACTCTAGTTTATTATTCAGGAGGTTAAAGAATGGTTGAGTCAAGTCGGACATGAGGTAAGGGAACTTTTTAACCCAATTTCAGTTCTTTGGGTTAATCTCCTACTTTCAAATTATGTCATGATATTATTATGTCCTATCTTGCATTTTTACTTTATTTATGTGTACTTATAGTGAATACACATAATATATCTACTTTATTTTAAAAAAATGATCTTTGTAAGGGTCTTCGTCTCAATCCCCTTTCATTGAGGCATATTTGGTTTTATACACAACTTTCTTTTATACGGTGTATAAACCCCTTTGACTTTTATGTTTATTTAAAAGGAATCTTTTTTATACGAAGCGTTTTACTAAACGACAAAAAGGGAATGTTTTTCTTTCCGTACTTATGCGGCGACAACGACTTCTCCGCCGCCGTGACCATTATTTGAGTTTCGGCTTCCTCTACAAGCCATCACTTTTTTTTAATGAAAAATAAATACAAAGTTTTAACTTTCTTTTATTTTGGTATTGAAAATGGTTTTGAAAGCGTTTTTATTATATTAATGTGTTGTATTTATATCTTGTGATTGAAATGTGGAAATGTTATGATTCCTTTATGCATGTTTTATGTGATACGATTATGTTATGGTTTATGATATGTTTAAACCTATTCATATGAGGAATGCATTGGACTTAATAAGTGACGGGTGGAGCCCGCTATAGCTCCTCGATGCATCGGCAGGTCTCATGAGACAAACTAGTGTCTTGGCACGAGGCCTTGACAAAATCTTATTTGTGGTCTTGGCACGAGGACTTGAATACGTGGTTATGATAGTCTGGCATTATGCATTCCATCATTATGAAAGTGGTTATTGATATTTCATGTGATTATTCGACCAGTAGAATATCCATGTGAAGAAGTGAATGACATTATCTCATTTTACTTTTGCCATATTATGTTGAAGTTCAAGTTTAAAAGGATTTTGTTTTAGTTATACATTGCCTTAAAAGTTAATGTTTATTTATGAAAGCTTCCGCTATATGGTTAACCTTACTGAGCATCTGAGCTCACCCCTTTCAATGTTTTAATATTTTCCAGGATGTGAAGAAGTATTTTATGAATGACCTGCAGGGATAGTCAGAAGTGGATATGAGTGTGGACTATGGAGACTTTGTTATTGCAGTTTTTCACTTTATGATGTAATGTAACGTTTACGAATGTATGTAGTGTTTCCAAGGCTACTAAACTAATCGGTCTTTCGAGACTTGATCTTTTGTGATCATGCCAATGTTACGAAGTAATGCACCGACTCTGGGTAGCTGGGGTCGGGGCGTTACATTCAAAGTCCTCATTCCAAACCTTTTACTCTTTTTTACCCACAAAAACTTTGGTAGAGGTCCCTCTGTGGCCTGATCATTATTTTTTCCCAAGAAAACTGTGGTAGAGGTCCCTACATGGCCTGGACAGTCTATGAACTGTTGTTAACCCCGATCCAGGGTGTGGATCAGAGTTTATTTATATAAACTGCTTAGTGGCAGGTGATCACCAAGTGGAGTGGATTAGGTCTCGGCTTGAGACTGAACCACTTGTTTTACATCTTCTGTGCATTTTTAGATTAAGTTTAAACTATACTATATATTTTATATTCCACTGCTAATTACTTTGAAAAACAAAACTATTTTAAAGTTACTTTGATAGTTAATCTAACAAGTGTTTGTAACTATTGTAAATCATTAGATTATTTTCAAAAGATAATTTAATCTTATGATTAAATTAACTGAGACCTAATCAATCTTTTGAGAACCTAATTGAACCTTTAAAGTTTTACTAATTCACTACAGTTTAACTCGTTTTACAAATTGGGGATTTTAATAGAAATAATTTTTAACAGAAATTTTTATTAGAACTCAATTCACCACCCCTCTTGAGTATCCACTCTGACCAACATAGTAAAATTGAATAAATGAAACAATATTCGATATGATATGTGATACAGTCCTAACAGAAATCTGAATCAGAAGTTATACCTATTTTAATGTTAACAAATCAGTGTATCCTGACAAACAACTCAGTTTTGGAGGCCTTCTGGGCCATTTTTTGCCTTAAAAAATGAGATAGAAACTTTTCTTCTATCACTAGCACAGATAGATCGTTCCAGGCTTCAATTTGATATGTTGTAGAGCTCAAACAGACACTCGGATCAAAAGTTATGTCCGTTTGATGTTTGAGTTACATTTTCAACGTATTTTAGATCTTTTAGTAATTTTTTTTTGATTTTTTGTGTCTTAAAATTGTTATAAAATGATTTATAATCAATAATAATTAGAAAATTATTAATTAATAATATTTTTTAAAATATTTTAGACCCATTTTCACTAAATTTCTTATATATTAAATGTAATAGTCTCCTTATACTTATCTAAAACATATTTCAAAAACATATATTATATTTATATCAATATACATATACTTATATTACAATATATTTTTTTCATGATTTTTTTGAAACATAAAATTTATCAGTGGTAGGAAAAATCACTGATAAATCCCCCCTTTATTAGCACTACTAAAAAAAGTGCTGATAAATGGGTCCCCTTTATCAGCACTTGTTTTAGCACGAATAAAAGGGTAGCACTTCCCATTCCCGTTTTTTTAGTAGTGTAGAATTTGAATGAACTAAGAAATCATGTCTCATGATCTCCAAGTCTAACCACTTTATGCAGTTAATCCACCCAAGTAACACTATGTTCCATCAATTTTACCGTTATATTATCCATCATTTTCATAACACATGAAACGTCTTTTAGAGGGCCATGTATGGGTGAACATATATGTACCAAGTAGGACACCCCAAAAATTGAATAGGTAGAAATAGAAAGATACAAAATACGTAGTTATATCAGCCCATGATAGGAGGGAATCTAAACCCATCATAGATATTTATTATTAAAATGAATCCCAAATTAGATAGAAATGATATCTCCATCTCCACATCCTAGACTAGGATGATGAGTTTTCCTGCAACTCATAAAGCCCATCACCGATTCCCATCATCTCACATGTGTTACCAAGAAATCCATGTGGATGATTCTAACCTCATCGTTGTTCCAAAAACCCAGGGTTAATAATATACAATAAAGTACTCGCACTATAATATGATAAGGGGATTCTACATAGTAGATAGAGGACCCATCTCCTTGGATTATAAGGGGGTTCCACTTAGTAGATAGAGGACACACACCCAAGATGATAGGGGTTACATTTAGATAATGGAGGACTTGTACCCTAGAATGATAGGGTGTGCCGCTTGATATGTATGGATGAAGGTCATGTGCCTTAATTCATTTGGGGGTTCCACTCAAACATGGAGGACTCACAACCCAGTATTATAGGGTGGTTTTACTTAGAAGGTAGAGGACCCATTCCTTAGTTCTATAGGGGGAATCTACTAAACTAGTTTAATGAGTATGGGGGGATCCACACCATGGTGATATAGGGGGTTTCTAACCCACCCTATCTACAGTTATAACACCTAATCACCGTTACTATTCTAACATCACTTGAAGTAGTCAAACAATCTCAACACCTCATGTCACATCAAAAAATACAATATGATGAATGCCCTTGTGTTATGTATGGAAAACTTAGCAGGATCAGATACTGACATGAAACAATATGATTTGAATAGAATGAGATGAAAAATGTGGAAACAACTAAGAAAACTAAACGAAATGTTCCTAGAATCACACGGTACGTGACCTCACCTGGACACCAGGTTTTGAGATCTTATGTACAAGGTTTTTATATCCAATTAGAGCTTCATGAAATATATGGGTATTACACAGCTTGTTTCAGAAGCATGGGGAATGCCCATGTGCTATTTCCCATGACCATGTATGTCATTTCTGCCTCTGTACATACAGTTATGCCTGTGTAATTTGGGTCCTTCCCATGTTCCTAGGCATGTCTGATTAATGAGATGTTCCATTTTACTACTGGTCATGACAATATTCATAGCCATTCTCATGCCTGTGTACTATCAGAGTAAAAACTGAGACACCATCATATTGGCACACGACCTTTGGTGGGTTTACATAGTGTGTGATATTTTTCCTCAACTAGAAACCCAAGTGTTTGAACCAGGGGACTACAAGGAATGTGTTCCTAGACTATATTCCTTAAAGTAGGGTTTTCCTAAATAACCTTAGAAAGATTCATGATCTCAAATCACACCACTACCATCACCATTTATATGAAGATTCATAATGAGGGGATAATATCATGGGTTGTTCGTGCCCTATGCATCATCGGTGGACCAATCCTAGACACTCAAACACTGATCATATTCACTTGTCACCACCAAAATCTTACTACTTCCAAACTAGATATTAGATCGATGGAGGTATCACTCACCAAAAAAACATCATGATCCATCAAAAAATATATAATTTGTTCATCATTCAGAAAACCCCTATTAATCCAAGGCTTCAATGACCCTCGAGCACACCCAAGAAATGTCAAACCGTAACCCTGTGGCTTGATAGTGAATAATGAAAAAAATGGAGTTGAAAATAATAGAGTAAGGTGAATCCATAATTATACAAGTATTCCAGGACAATGATCACATAATTGTGGTATTTTCGGGATGTATATGGTGAAGTTAATGAGTTAGATCAGATAAATATAACCAATAATGTTAAAGGATTTTGAAAATAAAAAATATCAGAAATCAAAAACAATTAATACATGAATCCATGCTCAATATCTTTATTAAAAGGTTCAAAACCAATATTTTTGATCCCTACCTAAAAAATGATTGATCAATTGTGAAGAATACATTCTTCAGTGATGTAGAATACCAATTATGTTCATTTTATCTCAATCCACATTGATATGATCAATTTTCATTCTATGTTCTCAATCCACAAATGAAGAAAACTCTCCTCTAACTTTCACTCAGTTGTGTGGATAACCCTAATGATATATAATGACAACATATTTATAGAGGTAATTAATGTTAGGACATTAAATAAAATAAATAAATAAATAAGTTATTAATTTTATTGAAAGAACATGCTAATGACTACATCAACCAGATGTCCAATACTGACCAACCATGGGACACTCATAGGGTAAACAATGTATTCTAGAATAAACCATGGCATAATATTTCCCATAAAAGCTCCCAAAAAATGAAAAAAATAGAAAAAATAAAATGATCTAAGCATGTGAAATTAAATATATTTATATTTCTAATTTATTATTTATCACATACCATGACACCAAAAAACACACTAATTTCGTGGATAATTACCCAAATATAGATACACATATTACAAGGATTAATCCATAAAAAATAGAGCCTCTACATTCTCCCATATTTCAAGTATTTTCACCCTAAAAAGAACAACAAACACAAAAATGAGGGGGCACTGGGTCTGCATCTGACTCTCACACACCCAAGAACTCTCCTATATACTCTCATTCTTCCAAAGAATAGAAAAAAAGGGGTTTTGTATCCACATAGAATTATATCCTACTGATCCTATATCACTAGGGTACTCTGTGAATGTTTCTCAATTATTTATGTCTAGCTCACCATAGTCAATAATGTTTTTAGGGTCATGAACATATCTCCTCATACAAGACACATTGAAGAAGTTTTGAAGCTGGTCAAACTGTGGGGGCAGTTCTAGGTGGTATGAAACCTCTCCAACCCTCTGTAGAATCTCAAACAACCTAATGAACCTTAGAAAAAACATACCTTCCAAACCAAATATATGAAATCCTCCTCGTGGATAGACTACTTGGAAAACATGGTCTCCTTTCTTCAACACCATGGAATTAATATGTGAATATGTATAGGATTTATATCTGCTCTATGATCTCCTCATATGCTTGTGGATCACCTGAACCTTCTCTATCATCACATGCATCATATTTGGTCCAACATGAGATGCCTTTCCAATATCAATCTAGCATAAGGGAGACGTATATTTTTTTGATTAAAAACAGAAAACATTAATGATGAATATCAGCAGAAGTACATGTGAAAATCCATGAAGGGAAATTGTCCTACTAGAGATGGTTGGAGTTGAATGGTCCTGAGGCCACTAGCTGATGGGACACGTTGTTTCCTTCCCTTTTGGTAAAGGAGAAGGTGCATAAAGAGAAGCATTGGAAAAGTGAGAAAATTCTCCTGATGATGATTCCAAATGACTGGATCCCACCATCATTGTGGTTAATAGCATAAATTACGATAACGTAGTCAGAATAAATAATGATATCACTCCATCCACATTCCATGGCAAGCAATATACCGGCAAGGCTGGCCATGACCTCAACAACTGCAGGTTCCCAAAAAGCCTGATGTGGTTCATATTTTGCAGCATAAGGGAGACCTACATGGTCTCCCATATAGGTCCTAATATGGATCCATATGGTTAGTATAGTGATATATATTATTATAAGTAAACTATACCAATGGAAAATGAACCTCCCAACTTCCACCAAAGTCCAAAACAGAATCCCTCACTATATCCTCCAACACATGGACAATTGGGTCAGTCTATCCATCTATTTGGGGATGAAACATAGCACTCGTCCTCAATTGGGTCCCTAATTCCTCATTCCATAATCTCCAAAAACATATCATGATCTAATCATCATGGATAGAGATAATCATTGAGGGTACCCCATGAAACCAAATGATATCCCACATGTATAACATCCCTATACACTCCACTAAACTCTCCTCCACAATGGAATGGAAGTGTGATGACTTCATGATTCAATGAATAGTCACCCAAATTACATCATGTACTATCACTATCTATGAAATAACTATCACAAAATCCATGATTGTAATATCCCATTTTCACTCTGGGATCTCAATAGGTTATTTCAAGCCTTCTAGAACCTGGTTCTCAACCTTCACTAACTGACATGTGATAAACTGAGAGATTAAATTAGTGATAATATACCTCACGCGAGACCACCAAAAATAAAATTAATGGTCCATGTACATATTCTACACACTATGATTTACAACTACAGGGGGGGGTGTGAAACTCCCTCATAACCTCCTCACATAGTGTTTCTGGAACAACTGTACATACCTAGAAAAGGGTGATGTGCTTCCCTCCATAAAAAAGTCTATACATAGCATATCCTAAGGATATATGGTCATGTTGAACCTCATAGTCGATGTATCCCAACTAGGCCTATCTCAACATTTAAAAGAGTATAGGAGTCACTACCATCATCTGAAGAAAAACTACACCACTCTCCTCCACCAGGGTTAGCTACAATTAAGAAAACTCCTTATACAACCCTTCCACTAATTCATACTGGGACATCCCACTAAGGGTATCTTCCACCATATTTACCTCCCTATGAGAATATACTATGTTGATTTAATAGTATTGAGGAAAACCATCTGATGCCTCTACCTTAGGTTCGGATCTCTCTAAGTATAGGTATACCTAAGTCTCTAATGGTCTGAGTATATAATAAAATTCTCGCCTAGAAGACAGTGCCTCTACATCATCAGAGTGAAGAATAACACTACAAACACCTTGTTTTTATTAGATTAGTTTTTCTTATGGTTTCTCAAATGCTTCAATCCATATAAAATAACTTTCTACCTCTAAATTAACATGCACTTATACCCATATCTATAGGAATCACAAAACACTATGTAATTAATGTCTTCCTCTGATTTCTCAACATAGGAGCATTGGTTAACCTCATTATCATCTTTTTAAAGGATCTATAACATTACCTAGTCTATATAAACATCTACCCTTTCAGTGTATAGGTGGTTAAATGGGTTTTTATACTTGAAAATTCACCAATGAACATCCTATATTACCCCCACCAAACAAAAAAACTTCAAACATCAGACATCCTCTTGGGTGGATTTCAATAAATAATGACATCAATATTCACCAAGTCCATAGCTAAACCATTATTCTAAATAGAATTACCTAGATTGTGAAACTCACAGATCCAAAAATGGAACTTTTAGATCTTTCCAGAAATTTGGTTCCTATAAAGTAGTTCTAGGACTATCCTCATAAACTCTTCATATGACACCTATGACATAGAGTAAATTAGAATGTCATCAATGAATACAAAAAAAAATAGTTCCATGTAGGAATTCACAATCTGATTAATAATATACATAAAAACTATGGGGTATTTTTTTCACACCTAATGGAATAAATAAGTAAACATAGTCCATAGTGAAATAGAATGTAGTTTTTAGAATATCATCCTTTCAAACCATCAACTGTGGGTAGAAAGACTTGAGTTCGATCTTAGATAACTATCCCATGCCTCTCAACTATTCGAAGAGGTTATAAATACTTTGTAAGGGGTAATTTGTTTAATCATTACCTATTTTATGAGATGATAATCAGTAAAATTCATCAATATCATATCCTCCATTTTCATAAAAAAGATTGAGTTTCCTAGCGGAAAAATAGGCTTTGATGATACCCTTATCTTTAAGATCCTCCAACTACATCATAATATTTTGGATCTCTATAGGTTCCATCCAATATTACATAAAAGATATCGGTGTTTTTTCATGGTTCAATTCAATGGATAGTTCCAAATCTCATCATAGAGGTTATCCCAAAACATCCTTGGGTAAGATGTCCATAAATTCATCATCTATCGAAGGAATCCATATGCCTGATGATCCCACTAAACCAGGGTCTAAATTACCCAAATGATGGGTGATGGGTTGTTACTTAAATATCAAAAGACCCACTAAATCAACCATGATATATATCTCACCTACAAAGGATAATCCAATCTCATTAATCTAAAGGCTTATAACTCATTTGTAATGGTAGTCAATATAGGAAAATACCATAGAGAACCAGTCAATACCCAATATGAATTTATGACGATTAATAGTGATGAACAAGAGGTCCCACAATAAACTATCTCTATTAATCACTAGATCTCACTTCCTTCAGATAATTGATATATAAGAATCACACCTAGTCGAAACATCTTGGAAAATCTGATAGGCTAAATTTTCAATTGGAAGCTTCGTCTATTTCACCATGTATAAGGTGATGAAGTAATGAATCATACTTGTGTATATCAATACCAGATATAAAGTATAATAAAAACATATTGTATCACATATTATCTCATGTGTAGCTAGACCATTTCCCTCCATAGCTAGTAACAGGCGGCAACCTCAATCTCCAACTCCATAATCCTGGAGTGGGGCCACAGGTGTTGGTGGTGTAAGCAGCTCATAGATTTACCCCCAAAAAATTATACTCCCACCATATCCCTACATTCTCCTCTTCCAGTACCACCTCAAAGGTGGCCACTATAGGCACACCTAGGAGAACCTTGGTAATAGTTATACATTTTTCATGCGAGTCCATATCCTTCCTGCTAGCCCTCTTACACTCGACCAGTTGGAAAATCACAATACATGTGACCTCACAAGTCACAGATATAGGATTTAACCTCCTTGGGATGATTAAAACATTTTCATGAACCCTTCATCACATTCCATTGTGAATGAATCTAACCATGAAGAGGTATCATAGGATGAGATCTTACCAACGAATGCCCTATATCTTTTGAAGATGACTCTTCCCCATGAATCCCATAATAATATCTGACTACTTGATGTCCATATGATAGGAAACTAACATTCACTAGAGCCTACTCTAGTACTCCATCATAGATGGGAATGCAAAAGGGGAACACACTTGCAAGAATGTCTCCATAGAGAAATTTCTCAAACTTCCACTTCCAGAAGTAACCATCTCACACCATGCCAAGGGAGTACCATATATGGTCTGTAAAACTCAAGACATACTCAATAACCATAATATTACTCTAAAAAAACTCAATAATATCTTAGATCAAAACTGAGTGAAATCATGAGGGATAATACTCCTCATGAAACATCTTTCATAAGTCATAACATGAGAGAATAATCTCTTGAGTCTATGTGAATATACTCTACCAGCACCCTACCATTCCTTGGAAAATATTGCATTCTATCACAAACATAAGATCATTCAGTATCTACATGAGCCTAGAGACTTCTATGACTGACTCAATCAAACCATACACTACCTGAAGATCTGGATCACTATGGAACCTCATTGGTCTATGATATTGTAATTGGAAGACCATGATAATCCAGTGTACATCATAATTCTTAATTTATAGTACTAAATGAAACGTGATAGGTTGGGTTTTTTCTCCTTTTTCTTCTAGAGGTATGACCTCATGATATGGACCCTATAATAAGGCCTCATTACTCATTATATCATTGATAAAATTTAGAATTTGTAACCTAGCAAGATATCTTCGCAAAGGAATCCTAAAAGTGATTAAGAAAAACAATAATTAGATAATAATACATATAGGGAGATGAATCAAGAAGGATAGTAATAGAAATTAATCATATTTGACGTATTTTTTCAATGGTTCATTGCAACCAATTCGTTGGTATATCGAGGTGACAAGTAGGTAGTTAGTGCCATGGTCTCTACACAAATAGTGGATACCATGGCTTGAAATCCATACTTGAAACACTTTAACACTATTTCCCTAAGTCTCAACCTAATCCTCATAAGATGAAAACTCTAAAAACTATCCAAAGGAATAAAAACTACAAAACAGGCCTTTGACAGTGATGGCCTTTATCAGTGCTAGGAAAAATAGTTGATAAAATATACACTTTATCAGCATTGATAAAGGGTGTCCTTTAACAGTGATTTTTCTTTAGCACTGTTGAAAGGTATTATTTATCAGGGCATTATTTTTTGCGATGATCAAGGATACACTTCATCAACGCTTAATTTTTAGTACTGATAATGGGTTCCTTTATCAACGCTTTTTTATCCTTAATAAAGTAAAATGAAATAACTAAATAAATAAAAAATAATATGATTTTATTAAAAAAATTTAAAATTTTATTAATTAAATAATTATTAATGAAAATAAATAAATTGATTATACTATATATAAATTATAAATACTAATAAATTGTATATTATATATATATATATCTGTGTGTGTGTGTGTGTGCCTAAATTGAATATTAAATAAATAAAAATTAAAGATAAGTGAAATGAGAAACAAATAGATATTTAATTAATTGAATAATTATTGATAATATTAATAAGTAGTATATATTAAATATGTATATATATATGATTTATATAATAAAAAATATTTTTTTATAAGAATCACATATTTAGTGAAGAATGTGGATTACAATACAAAAATAATATGAATTAAAAATATTGAATAATTGAATCAAGTGATGGACATAATTTAACATTGTTTGATTTTTAAATTTAACATATATCAAACATGTGTTATATTGATTTCAAATATTTTTAATTAATTCATTTTTATATACAATGTACATACACAAATATTTACATAATTAATGAAATCATTTTTAGAAACACATACACCTAATATTTATGTAATTTATTCAAATTTTAGTATTCATTAAAGAATTTCATTATAACATGATTCATTTAATATATCATGTCTTTAATTAGTAAATTTTATTTATTTATTTTTAACTTTATTATATTTAGGTAGTAATTCATTTTTAATAGATGTTTTATATTTTATTTTTTATTTTTTAGGGAATTTAGTAGATTTTTATTATTATATATATATATATATATTTACTATGTTCTAATATTTTCAATTTCAATTTATATTTATTTATATATATATCAATATTTGTGTAATAATTAATATTTATTTACTAAAACATTTCCTTTTTCCAATATTTTAAAAGTGTAATCATTTCTAATTATTAAATTTCAATCATTTTTAACATGCATGTACTTAAGATCAAATTTTCATTAATAATGTTGAAAATATATTTTTCAATACGTATTTATAAATATATATATATATATATTTTACTATATTTATACATTTATATATTTATAATTAAAAATACTTAAATATTTTTTTAAATTATTTATATAATTATAGATAAATAATTATATAAATTTTAAGAAAATAAATTTATAAGAAATTTATTTAAATAATTAATATATGTACTATATTTATATTTATATTTATTTATTATATATATATAAATATATATAAATATATATAAATATATAAATAAATAAATAAATAAATAAATAAATATATAAATATATAAATATATAAATATATAATTATATAAATATATAAATATATAAATATATAAATATATAAATATATAAATATATAAATATATAAATATATAAATATATAAATATATATATATATAAATATATAAATATATAAATATATAAATATATAAATATATATATATATAAATATATAAATATATAAATATATAAATATATAAATATATAAATATATAAATATATAAATATATAAATATATAAATATATAAATATATAAATATATAAATATATAAATATATAAATATATAAATATATAAATATATAAATATATAAATATATAAATATATAAATATATAAATATATAAATATATAAATATATAAATATATAAATATATAAATATATAAATATATAAATATATAAATATATAAATATATAAATATATAAATATATAAATATATAAATATATAAATATATAAATATATAAATATATAATTTTTTACTATATATATATTTATATATATTTATTATATATATTGCCCCATGGGGCGCAGTTCAGTGGTTCCACCCCTGCTGTACCTATGGTAATGAGTTGAGGAGGTCCTGGTTTCGAGCCTCCGCATCTGCAGATTTTCATTCCTCTGTACCCCTTCCCCCAGATCTACCATGTATATTATATATATATATATATATATAATTATATATAAATATTGTTATTAATATATAAATATATAAATATATTTTTTAAAAAATGTAATTATATAATTATAAATAAATAATTATATGTTTAAATTATTATAAAATTATAATAAATATATTTAAATGATGAATATATTTACTATATTTTTATTTTTATATATTTATTAAATGTATATATGATTATATAAATACATTTATAGAAAATTTTATTTACAATTATAATTATAAATCCTCTATCATTGCTTAGGTAATAAGAACTAATAAAAGGAATCTTAATCATCACCTTTTTAGCACTGATAAAGATAATGCATTATAAATGATAAAATAACACAGATAAAAGATACCTTTATCAACATTAATAATTTCTCCCTCATAAATATAGATTTTATCAGCACTTTTTTAGTAGTGAAAATTCTCTAACATTATCAATGCTAAAAAATAGATGATAAAGATTTATTTTACCAGCTCTTATTATTTTAGCGCTCATAATAGGGATCTTTACCAGTGATTTTTGGGTTGCACTGATAAAAGTATCCTAATTGATTTAAATAACCCAAACTAGTCATGAACCAGTGGTGATATCTGAAGCCTTATATACAAGCCTCCTATTGTCGATGCTCCTCCTTATCGAATCTAAGCTCAGATCAATACTCAAATAATGGCTCGAACAATTACAAGGTTTGAATCCAAGGCTCAAATGCTTCAAGGTTTGACAGAATTCGAAGCTTGAAAAAATTCTAGGATTGGTGATATCTCTACTTTTTCTCAGATGATTCAAAGCTTCAATCTAGGGTATTTTATTTTCTACCCATCCTATATCATTTATTTCTTGTTTTGTGATACATATTTTCATTATTTATATCATTATTCTTTCATTACCATCTGCATATCCCTGGGGTCAATAGTGGACACTCATATATTCTATCCCTCACCACTAGAATATCTCAACAACATACTTCAATATTTACTTAGTAGTAGGAATATATTACAACTTCTATTTAGTATTGTTGTTATGTTTTGATAAAGAATAAAAAACATGATATAACCGGTGATTGCTGTCTCATTTAAACAACCACTTCAGGGGAGGTCTATATTCCATCAAAAATTAAAATATATCACCTATATATTCCAATTAAAACATTTGATTATGCTGAGAGAGAACTTACAATCGAATATCACTAGTGTCATTAAATGTTTGCATTCACCTAATAAAGCATATCTAAGAGGAAGTCTCACTAGGGGAAGACCAATGTACTTGACCATGCCCATATAACATTGGGAAATCCTCTGAGGATTGATCATTATTTCTGATAATTCCATATTAATAATTTTATGTTTTAATTATTGTTGTTATTTTGATTGCATCAATATTCAAAATCCCCAATATTTTTCATTTTTTAAAATATACATAAAATACCATAAATATAATAAAACATTAGTGTTTGTGAGTGGCCACATTGTGAGATCATCCATAGGGTATGTCTGGTATTGCATTCTGAGGAAAATAAGAAAATATTATTTTGGGATTTGTGAATAATTCCACCAACAAAAATAATTTATCTTTTAATCTTTCACATGTGATCCATCCTAATATGGGAGTTAGGTGTACCCCTACATGATATTCTTTTAGGGGGAGGCCCATTACACATCACCCTCCATGCCCCCGGTCTATGATAAACTCTATCAATCATGGTTCATTCTATATTTTTGATCACCCAATATGAAATAAACCTATAATTATATATTTCCTTTCCTCTAGTATGTGATACCTCCCATATTTTTTCACCCATACCCAACCCCTTCCACTTCCATAAACCAATTATTTTTTTGGAAACACGTAGTAATTATGCTTTAACAATGTCTAAGAATCCCTAAAACCTCATTTGATACTCTCCTTTACTACTCATATATATATATTAGGTCACATTGATACTGAAACACCATAACAGGAGACAAAAAATATTCTATTTTAGGTAATCTATTCAATAACCACTTCAACCGACCTTTTCAGGTCATTATTTTTGTGTTGTTTCACCTAGTCGTTTAGCTCCTTTATTTGGGAGATGTTTAAAATGGCCTTTTGAGTCTTCTATTCAGGTATAATGGAATGAAAAAATATTTATTTATTTAAAATAAACCATAAACCATAAAATCTATGTAATTTTTTAATTAATCCCAAGACATATTTTTAATGACAGTGGTGATGAAATTGACACCATCAATTACCTTAATGGTCTTGACCAAAATGTTATATATAATGATTCAAATAATTCAACTATTAGAGTGTATTTTAAACCTAAAGTAGTGGTGTAATATTTATAGATGAAACAAAATGTTATCTCATAAGATGTTCTAATTAGTTAATTATTTTTATACCAATTTTTAGAGTTGATTTTAAACTTGGAGTTTGTGCTCTCAGACCACCTTCTAAGTATAAAAGTTACAAAAAAAAAATTTTCTCCTCTTACAATAGTTTTAGAAATTCTTTTATATTTCTAGAAAAAAAAATTACTTTAAAATTATATTTAGTATAACTCAAAATATCATCTATATTTATAAGTGAACTAATTTGGAAAACTGTAGTTTTAAGATAAAAGTAGCAGTAAATTCATGGAATATTATGAAAATCATAATGGTCAACACAGGTTTGGGTATAGATGAATTATTTAAAGATTATTTTTATATATTTTAAACTATATAAAGAGGAATTATATTAAATTTTTTTTATAACTTATGATAAAATAAAAAAATATAAGAAAAACAATTTAGAACAATTTAAATTTGAAAAAAGGTGGATTTATTTCAGAGAATATCTATAAATGGTAAAACCTAGTTTTGGTGTAGTTTAATGATTTATAGAAATTTTCATTTATTTTTAAAAAATAGAAATAATATTGTAATAATATTAATATAACTCAATATGTAATCTTAAAATAAAAGTATACTAATTTTAAAAAATATTATTTTTATAGAATAAGTGTAGTGAACTTGGGAAAATATTGAATAACTAAATGGCTGAACCATGTTTTGGTGTAGTATAACGACTTGTAAAAAATATATGGAACATAATACAAAATAGAACATATTTATTTTTTAACATAATATTCTAATAAATCACTACATTATATTACTTTACATGGAATAGAAGTTACATTCCATGTTAAATGATAAATAAGGTAATAAAATAGTGATCACAATGGAACAACATTTAAAATAAAACTAAAATTTTATATCTATAAATAAAATATAGTTATAATTTAGTATACTATTTGGTAGGTATGAACATGGTATTCAAAATAAATATTTTTTTTTAAATTCTAGTTATAAAAAATAATTCTGTGATTAGGTTACAACATATCTTGTACCTCATTTAACATGATAATTACATTGTCTCTATTATTTTATGATACCATTTATGTTTTTTTTGTTATGAAATTTTGTATTCCAAGATTATTTTTTGTCATGTATTATTCTTTTTTTGATTAACAATTATTATGCCTTAATTATGTCATACCACCTTTTCTTTAGTTTTTGGGTTTCCTATAAGTATTTAATTTCTAATAAAATGTAATATTAATTATCCAATTTATAACATGAAAAATATAGAATTGATACATTGGAAGAGATAGTCTTATAATAATCAATATATTTAAGAGATGGATATGAATATTCTAGTCCCTTTTAAAAGTTCAGTATTAAATATATATATATAAATTACCTATTGTAAAATTCTATATTAATAATCATTCTTAAATTTAAATCAGGAATCACCATCTAAGAGACCTATGTTCTCTAGTAAACTATTGACAACAGGGATCTGAATGATCGATTGGGGGGGGGGGGGGGTACTAGATGCGCTTGAAATGCCCAATCATACATATACCCTTAATCGTATAATCCATTTGGTAAAATTTCCCATCCCATTATTACCCTAAAGGAATCAATGATCTTAATATCTCTTATACTACTACCATAATTTCTTTAAGTTACTTCTTCTCATACACACTTGCCATATCTGATGATGGCTCCCTATCCCTAATATCCTTTTCCACTAACTTCTATATCACATCCATTTAAAAATTCTTCTATCTATTTAAGGTATTGTTTTTAATATCCTTTGACATTTTCTCTAGAGAATTTTGATGCTTCACTACCTATAGATCCTTCACACCCATCAGATCAATCAGATCCCACTAACTAGCGTACATCTAGTATATATTTAGAACACTATTAAATTTTTTCATAAAAAATTTATTTAATTTGAAATATGTATTAATTTAATATTTTTATATTATCTATCACAACAAGATATAATTTAAGTAAATTATGGTATACTCACATGAATGATGTATGGAACTGACATACATAAGTAACAATGATGTATAATGAACACAATTCATTAATTGGTAAATATGGTAGGGAATGTCAACGTTTTAAGGTTACCCTTGCAAAATAGACTAATATTGTTCCCTTGAATCCAATAACCAAGAAAACTTTTAGTGAGAAAATCATTGATAATGCATGGAATTTGATATGATTAAAATAAATTATTATATGAATGTTCATGTTGAATGGGTTTAGGGGAATTTTGGAAGCTAAATAAACATGAATTAATGTGGGATAGTATAATAGAGTAGGAACAAATGTTAGTATAAAAACCACTAATTATTTTCCCTATAAAAAGATATAGTTTCCTATTATAAGTTTTATGAGTTTAAGGTCTTATTAAAATCTAATATTTTAATTGAAAATGAATATGATTTTAATTAATACCTTGATTAATTTTATTGAATTTTATTTTTATTATAATATGAATAGAAAAACGATTTGGATCCTTCAAATAAAAATATAACCAAACAAAAATAATTGAAATCATAAATAATGTTGGAGCGACCCATTTAATAATTGAATGATCCAAAAAATTTGATGTACTAGAACTAAATTGAAAAACAACACACTAGTTACCCACTAGGTAGACACCTTTACACACTTAAACACAACTCTTGAAAAAAACACCCCAAGGGTATCTCACACACACATTAGGAATAAAAACTACGATTCTTTTTGGTTCAAAGATTAGTCATTCATCCAAGAGAGGACATTTTTTCTTCTTTTAAACTCACAAAAGAAGAAAATATTACTGTGAAAATCGATTATGTTAGTCTATATTAGATCACTACAAGTCCCATGTCCAAGTTGTCCAACCCCACCAATTTATAATGTTCTATAGTTTTCCAATCAGTTCCACCATATTGTAAGATTCACAAAGGGACCACCATTAGACATAGTGATATTCAAATGCTTATAAGTCACACTTCTTTATCCACTATATCCTAGTGAAAAAATATTCCCATTCTAATGTAGCTATATTATTATTCATATTCAACCTTTATAAAACTTACTATACTCTAATGTGACTATATAACACACACAATTTAACTATATAAAATTGATTCTTACAAGAGATATGGATTCTATAATCCATCATACAGACATGGAACTCGATACTTATTATTCTATAACATACATTTCCACAACAACCCCCCTCTTGTTGGCATCTGACATATATGATCCTCTATCAATCTGACTCACATTTTCCAGAGTCACTCCTTCTAAATGAATGAAATGGAAATTAAATTTAGACATCAAACTTTCCTAACAATATACCACTTTAGGAATTATTTCAATGATTTATATTTTCTCAAAAAATTATGAAGGTTTTGATCATCTCAACTTAAAAAAATTCTAAGTCTCCATTCTACTTCCAAAAACCCATGTCCCACTAATGAATAGTAATACCTCAATAAATACCCAAACCAAGGCCTTGATAAACATGTTAGTCAGATTTTGAATTTCATTAATCTTCCATGGATTCAACACCCCTTCTTCCAAAATTTCTAATATAAAATTATATTTCAGATAAATATTATTTTTCTAGAAGTAAAACACTATATTTTCATCCAAATTAATTTCACTCCAACTATCATAGAATAACAACCCACTTTCTTGACTCCTTCCAAGTTTATGTAACACACTTCAGTAATGTAACGACATAGACCATCAGGGCCCACATGGCTAGCAGGAATTCAACTATTTACAACCCCAAGCACACCTAAAATAGGTCATGGGATGGTGACAAGTGGCAAGAATACATAATAAAAAATGTTTGTCATTTTCCTAGTGTACCTATACGCACAAAATCATCCACCTCTTTTGAAAAATGTAGATGAATAATAAAAATCCAATAAAACTAGAGGAAAAACATTCATGTAAAAACCTATAGAAAATATATCAGAGTAATACAATATAAAACGAGGAATAAAGGGAAAAATATAAATCCAACCTGAAATGAAGTCCCAATTAGAATATCAACTAGCATTGCTAAAAATATGGCCTTTATCAGCACTAGAAATATCGATTAACAGTGCTAAAAAAATCACTGATAAAAGACCCCTTTATCAGTGTTTTTTTAGCACTGATAAAAGGGAATTTTATTAGTGCATTTATAAATCACTGATAAAAGTCAAAAAAATAAATAAATTAAAATTAAAAAATAATTATATAATGCGGGGGGGGGGAGCTTTTAACAGTGCTTGACCCCCCCTTTATCAGTGCTAGATAGACCCCCCTCACACTCTCCCATGCACTGCCCTTTCCGCACATCCCCAAATGCGTGCACCCCTTTGCTTCCACTCGAACTTGAACCCGCGACCTCCCCCCTTTCGTGGTTTCACCTTTACCACTAAGACATTTCCTTTTTTTCTCTATTTAATGATATATCTATTTATTTATATATATATACATAGTTATATTTATTCGTATATTAATATAGATTCATATTAATATAAATATATTTATTAATATATCTACATATATATATTCATTCGTATATTAATATATATTTATATTTATTTATATATATATATTTTTAGTTATAAATTTTTATTCGTATATTTATTTTTATATTAATATATATTTATAAGATTAGTTTTAAATACATTTATAAAATATGTTTTTATGTTTTTTTATAAATAAATAAATAAATACATACATATATACAACACACACACACACACACACACAGACCCATATATATTTACGAATAAATACAAATATATGTGTATTTGAAAAGCCATAGAATGTTAAAACGATCCTAACTTATAATCGAGAAGCCTGTTTCAACTCCACAACCAGTCTGTTGGAATCCTCATGTATTAATCATGTTTTAATGCTCACAAATCTCAATAATAATTACAAATATTATTCATGATCACCAATCTCACATATCTTATCAATCACGTGTATTTATGTTTCAAGTTATCTCATACTTTATAATGGTTAAGATCAATTTATTTTATGCATATTTCTATTTATGTTTGAATATAGTTATTTATCTAAGTATAAGACACAGTGATCCAGGAACCGTGAGCAAGACACTGTGAACCCTGAAACCATGAAGCCTAAGTCTCAGACACTCTGACTAGTTAGACACCGTGACCAATGAGACACCATGACCACAAGACACCGTGACCACTAGACACCGTGACACAGTAATCCTGACACCGTGAAGCAAGACACTAAGGACATACACAGTTATCCAGACATTCTGTTTGTCTAAATGCGAGACACAGTTATCCAGACACAGTCATCTAGAAACCGTAAGCTAGACACCATGACTCAGATACCATGAAGGACATACCATGAAGGTGATACCGTGAAGGTGATACCATGAAGGAGATACCGTGAAGGACACACCGTGAAGAAGATACCATGAAGGATATACCGCGAAGGAGACACCGTTTTCATAAGTACTGCGACACCATTTCTTAAACTCTTTTGTTGTTTTACTATTTAACTTTTTAACGGTCATATTTGATGACTCTAATGCACAGACATAATTAATGTTTATTTTTAGACATAGTATGAGGTATGGGACACAAAATACATGGAACCTGTTAGCTCAACCTCATGCATTTTGAAGATAGAGAGAAGTGTGCACATGAGAGAAAAATATATATAGAAAAAACAAGAAACTCGAGTGCTCTTTACTGAACAGAAAGACAATCCTGATCACAAAAGTGAAGAACACATTGCATGATCTTAAAAGAACTCTCATTCATTCAATCCAATACTATTGAAGAACACATTAAGTACATTGGAATCAAGAGAATATCTTCACTTGGGAATAACAAAATCTAACTCACGAAACTCTGTTTTTCAACAGAAAAACCAGAGGACTCAGAAGAGTTTCTGCTGAATCAAAGGAGTCCAGAGTTACACTTCTAATCACTAGAGAATTATAAAATCTTTTCTACTTACTCTAAGTGATTATTTTGTTCACTTTCGAGCGGTGTGTGTAGTCTGTATATTTTATACACACTGTATCCTGCGCTGAACTAGAGGACTTCAAAGTCCTCACTCCAAACATTTTACCCCTGTTTACCCACAACAACTGTGGTAGAGGTCCCTGCATGTCCTGATCATTATTTTTTCCCATGAAAACTGTGGTAGAGGTACCTGCATGGCCTGGAAAGTCTATGAAATTCTGTTAACCCTGATCCAAGGTGTGGATAGAGTTTATTTATATAAACTCCTTAGTGGCAGGTGATCACCAAGTGGATTGGATTAGGTCTCAGCTGGAGACTAAACCACTTGTTTTACATCTGCTGTGTATTCTTAGATTAAGTTTAAACTATAATATATATTTAATATTCCACTTCTAATTACTTTGAAATACAAAACTATTTTAAAGTTACTTTTATAGTTAATCTAGAAAGTGTTTGTAACTATTGTAAATCAGTATATTAGTTTCAAAAGTTAATTTAATGTTCTGATTAAATTAACTAAGACCTAATCAATATTTTGAGAACCTAATTGAACCTTTACTGTTTTAAAAATTCACTACAGTTTAACTTGTTTTACAAATTGGGGATTTTAATAGAAATAATTTTTTAACATAAATTTTTATTGGAACTCAATTCACCCCCTCTTGAGTATCCACTCTGACCAACATTTGGTATCAGAGGATTGTTTTTATTAATATAGGATTTCAAAACATTCTGTTTTTCAACTGTGATTTTAGTTGCAACTTTAAAGATCTTAAATTTCTGTTAGTTAAAAATTTTATCTCTCTAAATATATTTTCTAAAATCTAGTTATGGAAAATAGACTAGAAGGTGATGCTACCAACATGACACCTTTCTTTAATGGTACAAATTATGCCAAGTGGAAACTTAATATGGGAATTCACTTAGAGAGTATGGGGTTTGACATCTGGAATACTATAGAGACACAATATAAGATCCCAAAAACTGAAAGAACTACTCGGGATAAACCTACTAAAATAGCTTACAATAATAATTATAAATCTATGAATTCCCCATTTTGTGCTCTAGGAGATGAAGAGTTTAATAGAATATCTTCTTGAAAACTAATTATGAAATATGGGATACTTTGGGTGTTTCTCATGAAGGAAAAACCAATGTTAAATAAATGAGATTGAACACTTATACTATTAAATATGATAATTTAAAAATGTTGACTGATGAACCTATCTTTGACATGTATCTCAGGTTCAATGAGATTGTCAACACTATGAGATCTATTGGAAAGGATATTACAACAAAGGAACAACTTAGGAGAATATTGAGATGTCTGCCAGACCGATGGAGAGGCACATCTGTTTCAATAAGAGAGTCATGTGACATTGGTGCTCTGCCTGTCAAAGAGCTAATTGGTAAGCTTATGATGTATGACTAAGAAATCAAGGCGAATAAAGAAGAAGATAATGATCTAAAAAGGAAGTTAGTGGAATTTAAGTCTAGTTCCTCAAGGAGGAAGGACAAGGAGAAAATTCACATAAAAACTGAAAGATCAACAAGTGAATGTTTAGATTCTGGTAGTGATGATGAGATGGCTCAAATAGCCAGAAGATTTAAGAAATTCTATAGGAAGAATAAATTATTCATAAAATAAAACTAAAAAGGTAACTATGACAACAAAGGTCATTAGAAAAAGTACTGGAAGAAAGCTGATAAGAGTGATTAAGTTATCTTGTATGAATTCTAGAGAAAAGGTCACATTAAAGCTGACTGTCCAAAATTGAAGTTCAAGAAGAAACATGACTATAAGGAAAAAAAGTATAAGAAAGTAATGAAAGAAACTTGGAGTGCTTCAGAAGATATTTTAAGTGATTCTAATTCTGATAAGGATTAATATTCTCATAAATTTAACATGTGTTTTATGACAAACACATCTAAGGTAACACTGAACCCTCCTAACTTAAATTCATACTATTCTGGAGTAGATTCTAATTCTAATTCTGAATATGAAAACATGTCTAGTGAAGAATTATTTGAATATTTTAATATGATATAAGAGAACTGTAATGAACTTAAGGACAAGTAAAAAGCCTTAAAGAAACAACATGCTTTATCTAGCCCTGTTAAATCTGCTCTTGAGATTGAAAAGGAAAAGAATGATCAACTGTTAAAAGAAAATACTGAACTAAAAATGTCAAATGAGAAACTGATAAAGGACTTAGAAAAATTCACAAATGGAAAAGAAAATCCAACTCAAATTCTATGTAAACAAGTGGAACCAAAGTATACTACTGGTTTGGGGTACCAACCTGGATAGAGACAGTTTACCAAGAATAGATTTATTCATAAATTTGGACAAAATTCTGCTAGTTCCAGTTCTGGAAGTTCATATGCCTCAACTAGTTATTCACCTTTTTATAGATCAAACAAAGTTTATATTTCAAAATCAATTGATTCTGTAAATTATATGAGACCCATAAGACAAATTTGGGTACCTAAAGCTTTGATTGCTAACCTGTCTAGACCCAAGAAGGTTTGGGTACCAAAATCATTTTCCATCTAAATCTATTTTGTAGGAAACCTATATAAAGTGTTCCTATATGAAGACATTGTACTTGGATAGTGGATGCTCAAGGAACATGTTTGGAGATTACTCATGCTTTAAAATCTTAATAAATTTTTATGGAGGCTATGTCTCCTTTGGTGATAATTCTAAAGGAATGATCATCGGTCTAGGCCAAATTGGTAACACTAACTCAGTTTTCATTTCTAAAGTTTTATTTGTTGATGGACTTAAATATAATCTGTTAAGTATATCTCAGTTATGTGATGATGGCTTTAATGATAAGTTTGAAAATTATTCTTGTAATGTTTTTAATTCTAATTTTTTTAGTATTTTCTGCCTTGATAAATCAAAATGTTTATGCTGTTGATTTGAATTCCTTATCTAAATAAAATGTTGTTTGTTTAAATGCTTTTCATAAAAAATCTTGGATATGGTAAAAAATATTAGGACACTGCAACATTCATTCACTTAGAAAATTAACTAGGAAGAACTTAGTTAGAGACCTACCCAAAATTGAAATCCCTATCAGACAAAGTTTGTAATCCCTCTCAAAAGGGAAAGAAACATAAAGATTCTTTTAAATCAAAGAAAGAAGTTTCAACTTCTCAACCTCTCGAGTTGGTTCACATGGACTTTTTGGACCTTCTAGAGTTTCTAGTTTAAATGGGAAGCACTATGTCTATGTCTTAGTAGATGACTTTTCTAGATATACTTGGGTATACTTCTTAGATCACAAAAGTGAAGCCTCTTCTTACTTTATTAAAAACTATAATTCTGTAGAGAACCTTAGTGGACTTAAGATTAAGATACTGAGAAGTGATCATGGCCTTGAGTTTGAAAATCAAGAGTTTGAGTCTTATTTCTCACAAAATGGCTATAGTCACAACTTTTCATCCCCTAGAACAACTCAGCAGAATGGTGCAGTAGAAAGAAGAAATAGAACCCTTCAAGAAATTGAAAGAACAATGCTAAATGAGTATGACCTACCTATTTACTTTTGGGATAAAGCTGTGAATACATCTTCTTATATCATAAATAGAGTCTTGATAAGATCTGTTCTCAAGAAGACTCCATATGATCTATAGAATAATAGAAAACCTAAAGTTAGCTACTTTAGAGTATTTGGTTGCAAATTCTCTATTCATAATACCAAGGATAATCTTGACAAGTTTTCCTATAAAAGTAATGAAGGAATCTTTTTAGGATATTCTATAACTAGAAAATCCTATAGAGTTATTAATAAGAAAACCATGTGTGTGGAAGAATCTGTTCACATAAAATTTGATAAAACTGATCCAAATGAACCTAAGTCATCTCTTGAAAATTTTGAAGAAAATTTGTGTATTCTAAACCTTAATGATAAAATCAATGAACCTATTGTAAAGACAACCAGTTTTGGAAATATTTCAGAATATACTCCTAATGAACCTGAACCTAGAGAAGAACCTGAAATTTCTAGTCCTACCTTTACTAAATCAACTAGGATCCTAAAGAATCATTATTTAGATGTTGTTGTTGGTAATCTTGATAGAGGGACACAGACTAGAGATTCTCTTAGAAATAGGGTTGATCATCAATCCTTTTTGTCACAGCTTGAACCTAAAAACATTGATGATGCAATCAATGATGAATTTTGGGTAATGGTTATGCAAGAAGAACTTAATCAATTTGAAAGAAACAAAGTCTGGGAATTAGTGGAAAGACCTAAGGACACTTTCATCATAGGCAGTAAATGGGTGTTTAGAAATAAGGTAGATAAAGCTGGAAACATAGTTATAAATAAGGCTAGTTTAGTTGCACAAGGCTATAGTCAAGAAGAAGGAATTGACTATGAGGAGACTTTTTCTCAAGTAGAAAGACTTGAAGCCATTAGAATTCTACTTGCTTATGCTGCACATCTGAATTTCAAACTCTATCAAATGGATGTCAAGAGTGCATTCTTAAATGGGTATATAGTTGAGGATGTTTTTTTTGAACAACCCCCTAGATTTACAAACCCTCATTTTCAAAATCATATCTTTAAACTGTCAAAAGATTTATATGGTTTAAAGAAAGATCCAAGAGCTTGGTATGACAGATTAAGTACTTTTCTTATTTATAAAAGTTTTACAAAAGGAATAACTAATCCTACCCTCTTTATAAAACTAATTTCTAATTATGTTTTAGTTGTTCCAATTTATTTAGATGATATTATTTTTGGATCTTCAAAAAATTCATTATGTATTGATTTTTCTAAAATGATGAAAAAAAAAATTGAAATGAGTCTAATGGGTGAACTAAAATTATTTATTTGATTTCAAATCTTTCAAAATAATGATGGGATTGTTTTAACTCAAAGTAAATATACTAGATATCTTTTAAAACGTTTTAGACTGGATAGAACAAAAATTAGTGACACTCCCATCAGTACCACCTGTAAGTTAGATCTTGATGAAGATGGAAAATATGTTGATCAAACCACATATGGAGGAATGATTGGTAGGCTACTCTACTTAACTGATATCCATTCTTATATTTTGTTTAGTGTGTGTATGTGTGCTCGTTTTCAAGAAAACCCTAAATAATCACATTCAAATAGTGTAAAGAGAATTTTCAAATACCTCAAGCATACACCCAATCTACGACTATTATATCCTAAAGGACAATCATTTGAACTAGTTAGTTATTATGATGCTGACTTTATTGGCTATAAAATAGATAGAAAAAGAACCTATGGAACATGTCACTTTTTAGGCAAGTCACTAGTATCATGGTGTAGTAAAAAACAAAATTCTGTTACTTTAACTACTGCAGAAGCTGAATACATAGCTGGTGGAATTTGTTGTGCACAAATTTTGTGGATGAAACAAACATTAGTAGACTATGGATATCAATTCATACATGTACCAATAAATTGTGACAACACAAGTGCTATTAACATTTCAAAAAATCCTGTTTCACATTCTAGGACAAAACATATTGATGTAAGACATCACTTTTTGAGGGATCATTATCAAAAATGTGATATCACTTTGGAATTCATTGGAACTGAATATCAACTTGCTGATATATTCACTAAACCATTAAATTATGAGAGATTAGATTACATCATACATGATCTTGGCATGATCAATCACAAATAGATATGTTACTGGTATTACTGTTTAAATACTTTTCTACTTTTTACTTTACTATCTCATGTTTACGGTCTCACAATTAGCACTTAGTGTTCACGGTCTGACACTCACTGTCTCATCATGACTGAACAGTTTACTGACTGTCTCACCATGATAGAATATACCATTCACTGTCTCACTGTGACGACTACGGACTATCTCACCGTGATGACCACTTATCATCGCACCATAACAAATAATCACGGTCTCACCGTGAAGATTAATTATGCATTTATTTTAACCCGTATCATGGTAATTTTTATTTCACCACTATTTCCATTCCTGTGTATTTATTTTTATGACATTTGACATTCCCAAATGATAAAACACAAGGGTTTTCACTCGATTCTTCACACGAACTCTCTCTACTCACTCTTTCTAAACCCTCAGTGGATGCCAAGGATGAAGCGTCCATATTCATCCTCATCTGATAAGCGTCGCTCGAAGAAATAGAAGAGAACACCGAAGCTTGCACCTGAAGGACCCCTAAATCCAAATCTGGTAAACCATACTATTGTTCCTAAGAAATAAATCTACCCTAATTGGCTGTTGTTTATAAAATCATTGGTTTTAAAAGTTTTTAGAGAAAAAGGTTGGCTCGAATGGTTCTCAAGAAAGGATAAACCCATTTACCTGATGTTGGTATCTTAGTTTTATCAGTATTCTCAATTCTCATTTGATGATGGTGAAAGTTTTGTTGTAAGAAGATGAGTCAATGGAAAAAGATGCTCCTTTTCATCGAGGTTATGGGCTGCATGCCTAAGGATTCCTCACGAAGGAATTTGTGATGATTATCAAAGAGATCCCCCTCCTACAACTGATATCCCTGACCTGGAAAATGCTCTAGAAACCATAACTGGAAATGGAAACAAGAGAATGGCCATATTTTCTGAACTAGATAGGGAGAAAAGACTATTGTTTAAGTTTGTTCAGAATTTGATTAGCCTGAGGAAGGGTGACTTTGTTGTCTTGAAGTATCAGGATGTTTTCATGATTCATCTTATGAAGAATGGACACAAGATAAATATGTGCAAATATATCATTCACCATATGTGTGAATTCATTAAGGTCACATCAAAATCCACCTCTTTGTTTTACTCAAGGATGATCTCAACCATGCTTGTTTCCAAAGGAGTAGTTGGACCAAATAAAGAAGTTATTATGGATTTTGAATTTTGTCTATCTAAACCTACCATTAGGAGGAAGAAAATCAATTGGAACCCCTAAAAAAAGGAGTGGGTTGAAGATAATAAAAATATTTATGAAATGTTTAATCCTATGGATTATCCAACAAGGCCAAAGGACATTACTGATCCTGGTTTGGAAATATAGGAAGTGGATGAGTATTCAGGAGATGAAGAAGAAGAGGAAAAGGTAGTTGAAGTACCTTATAAGGAAGCATCTCTTGTTGAGAAATAAAGGACTGCTATCTCTGCTGTTATTCCTACTGAAGTACCACATAGACAAGAATCTGGTGTTGAAAAGGAAAGGACTGTTACTCCTCCTATTGTTATTGAAGAAGAACTTCCTATCCCTAGAGATGATGTAAATCTGGAAACCCAACCTGAGGCTACAAGAGATTTAGTCATCTTAGAACCTAAGAAACATGTGATGGAAGAAACAAATCAATAAGAAATCCCTGAAGAGAAATATGTTCCTGAGTTTATACCCTCTTCTAAAGAGAGGATGGAAATTTCCATTCAGTTAGAAAGGAAAGAAATTGCTAAGGAGATTATATCTGATCCTATGAATCTTGAATAAACTGCTGAGCCTCTAGTTCCTGAAAAGGATGCACATGTTGAGGTGGAGGAACCTCAAAATCTTGAGATTAATGAAGCTGTTGATGATGCTGAGTTTTGTGAAGCATCTAAACCAACTGAGTCTTTTTCTGTGTACACTTGGTATGAATTCCCTAGCTTCTTTGATGTGACTGAATCTCATCAAGTGACTACAACATGAATTGATCTCTCTTCTTTGTTTCAATTTAAGTCAGTCACACACCATAAACCTCACCCTGAAACTGAAATTGAACCTGAAACTGAATCTGAACCTCAACTAGACCCTGAACCTTCCCATGTACCACTTCCTACTCCTGCACCTTTACCTGTCATCAATCTTCTGTCATCAAGGATGATCTGAAAGTTTTTGGAGATTCTATCTTAGCTGGAGTTGAGAAAATTATGTTCTCTCAACCTCTCCTCGTGACACAACTAAGTCACGAAGATGCCTCACTGCTTTTGGAAAACATTATTCTGCACATTCAACCCAAGATGATCCATGAAATTCAAGAAGTAAGGGTTGAAAACAAGCTGCTTAGTACTGATGTTGCAACTTTTATAGGTATGGTTGAAACCCTCTAGAAATAACTGCATTCCTGATCAAAGACTGCACCTGTTACTGCTTCTCCTAAACCTACTGTTTCCAACATTTCTTGAGACATTGTGTCCCAAATGCATCCCTACCAGTTATCATTTGATGAAAATATTGGAGAAAGGCACACACAGATGTTGAAACATATGAGAGAGCTTGTAGAGAACCTGAATAAGATTACAGATGAATTCACTGGCTGTCTTCAAAAAGTCTTGAAACAGCTTAAAGCTCTAATCGTAGAAGTCAAGGATTCTCCTCCCTTTGGTAAAACCTCTTTTCCTTCTTTGGATAATTCTCTGCTCAGATCTATAATCAAGGAAAAGATTCAGAATGCCTTCAGTGGTTTTGATTTTACTTCTTTATATGAAGTTGTAAAGAACAGTGATCGAGCACTTGACTTGGTTCAAATTCATTCCAAGATTTACAATGATACTCAGCAGGAGATCACTAAGAAGATATATTTCTATCTCACCTGGATTCTCTCCAAATTTGATATGACCAATCAGTTGAAGTATCTTGTAGAGAATCTGGAAATACCTCCTGTGACTCAGGCTTTCAAAACTCAAGTTCAGAAACTCACTTTGTTTACCAGATTGTTGGACAAGTTCATGGAAAATAAATATGATTTTGAAAAGGCAATGCAGTATGGAGGAGAAATTATTACAGATTTCCTCAATCTTTTGAAGCCTTACCTACATGTCCAGAGTACATCAATAGTTGCTCCAACTGCTGCCCCTCTCAGACCTGGACTTCCTGCTTTAGCCTCAACTTCCATGTCAGTTATCCAAGCTCTTACTCAGACTAGGCCATTGATTCTTGATCAACCACAGAATAGATATTCTACATCTCCAACTTTGGCTCCCTTTGTATTCGAAGGTCTACCTTTACCTTCTTTGTCTACCACCTCTATGCATTCTTCCACATTAGAAACTACCCCTATGGATTCCTCTTCTACTGCTGATAAAAGAAAAGAGAAGGCCACATTCTGAAGAAGCCCAGTGACTACTTTCTTTTTTATGGGGATGTCTTTGATTTTTATGTTTCTACTGTCTGTTGTATTATGAACATTTTTTGAATGACATATGCACTGTTTTCCCTATACTCTTTTTACTTTTTGATAATCCCAAAAGGGGGAGAAAAAGGTATGTGTTATTCTATAATATTTTATTCTCTATGTTATATTCTCTCTAGTTGCATCTCATTTATAATTTACCCATATATGATTTGTGATCATCAACAAGGGGGAGATTGTTGGACTCATCATGTATTAATCATGTTTTAATGATCACAAATATCAATAATAATTACACATCTTATTCAAGATCACCAATCTCACATATCTTATCAATCATGTGTATTTCTGTTTCAATTTATCTCATAATTTATAATGGTTAAGTTCAATTCATTTTATGCATATTACTGTTTAAGTCTGAATACAGTCATTTATGTAAGTATAAGACACATTGAGCCAGGAACCGTGAGCAAGACACTGTGAACCCTGACACTGTGAAGCCTAAGTCTAAAACACCATGACCAGTTAGACACCATGACCAATGAGACACCATGACCACAAGACACCATGACCACCAGGCACTGTGACACAGTAAACCTAACACCGTGAAGCAAGACGCTAATGACAGACACTATTAGCTAGACATTCTATTTGTCTAAATGCGAGACACAGTTATCCAGACACTGTCATCCAGAAACCATAATCCCGACACCGTGTCTTAGATACCGTGAAGGACATACCATGAAGGTGATATAGTTAAGTTGATACCATGAAGGAGATATTGTGAAGGACACACCGTGAAGAAGACATCGTGAAGGAGATACCGTGAAGGAGACACTGTTTTCATAACTACTGTGACACCGTTTCTTAAAATCTTTTGTCGTTTTACTATTTAACTTTTTAACGGTCATATTTGACAACATTAATGCACTGAAATAATTAATGTTTATTTGTAGACATATTACGAGGTATGAGACATACATGGAACCTATCGACTCAAACTCACGCATCTCGAAGATGAAGAGAAGTGTGCACATGAGAGAAAAATATATATAGAAAAAGAAAGAAACTCGAGTTCTCTATACTGAACAGAAAGACAATCCTAAGCACAAAAGTGAAGAACACATTGCACGATCTTAAAAGAGCTCTCATGCATGCAATCCAATACTACTGAATAACACATGAAGTTCATTGGAATCAAGAGAATATCTTTACTCGGGAAGAACACAAGCTGACTCACGATACTCTGTTTTTCAACAGAAAAACCAGAGGACTCAGAAGCATTTCTGTTGAATAAAAGGAGTCCAGAGATTCACTACTAATCACTAGAGCATTCTAAACTCTTTTCTAATTACTCTAAGTGATTATTTTGTTTACTTTCGAGCGGTGTGTGTAGTCTGTATATTTTAAACACACTCTCTCCTGTGCTGAACTGGAGGACTTAAAAGTCCTCGTTCCAAACCTTTTACTCTTGTTTACCCACAAAAACTGTGGTAGAGGTCCCTCCATGGCCTGATCATTATTTTTTCCCAAGAAATCTGTGGTAGAGGTCCCTACGTGGCCTAGATAGTCTATGAACTGTTGTTAACCTCGATCCAGGGTGTGGATAAGAGTTTATTTATATAAACTGCTTGGTGGCAGGTGATCACCAAGTGGAGTGGATTAGGTCTCGGCTTGATACTGAACCACTTGTTTTATATCTGCTGTGCATTCTTAGATTAAGTTCAAACTATACTATATATTTTATATTCCGCTACTAATTACTTTGAAAAACAGAACTATTTTAAAGTTACTTTGATAATTAATCTAGAAAGTGTTTGTAACTATTGTAAATCATTATATTAGTTTCAAAAGATAATTTAATCTTCTGATTAAATTAACTAAGACCTAATCAATCTTTTGAGAACCTAATTGATCCTTTACAGTTTTACAAATTCACTATAGTTTAACTAGTTTTACAAATTGGGGATTTTAATAGAAATAATCTTTAACAGGAATTTTTATTGGAACTCAATTCACCACCCCTCTTGAGTATCCACTCCGACCAACATAGTAAAATTGAATAAATGAAACAATATTCGATATGATATGTGATACAGTCCTAACAGACATTCGAATCATAAGTTATACCTGTTTTAATGTTAACAAATCAGTGTATCCTGACTAAAAACTCAGTTTTGGAGGCCTTCTGGGACATTTTTGGCCTTGAAAAATGAGATAGAAACTTTTCCTCTATCACTAGCACACATAGATCGTTGCAGGCTTCAATTTGATATGTTGTAGAGCTCAAACAGCCACTCGGATCAAAAGTTATGACCGCGATGTTTGTGTTACATTTTCAACATATTTTAGACCTTTTATTAATTTTTTTTTGATTTTTTGTGTCTTAAAATTGTTATTAAATGATTTATAATCAATAATAATTCGAAAATTATTAATTAAATATATTTTTTTAAAACATTTTGAAGCCATTTTCTCTAAATTTATTATATATTAAATGTAATAGTCTCCTTATACTTATCTAAAATATATTTCAAAAATAAATATTATATTTAAATCAATATACATATACTTATATTACAATATATTTTTTTCTTGATTTTTTTGAAACATAAAATTTATCAGTGGTAGGAAAAATCACTGATAAATCCCCCCTTTATTAGCACTACTAAAAAAAGTGCTGATAAATGGGCCCCCTATATCAGCACTTTTTTTAGCGCTAATAAAAGGGTAGCACTTCCCATTCCCGCTTTTGTAGTATTGTAGAATTTGAATGAACTAAGAAATCATGTCTCGTGATCTCCAAGTCTAACCACTGTATGTAGTTAATCCACCCAAGTAACACTATGTTCCATTAATTTTACCGTTATATTATCCATCATTTTCATAAAACATGAAACATGTTTTAGAGGGCCATGTATGGGTGAACATATATGTACCAAGTAGGACACCCCAAAAATCAAATAGGTAGAAATAGAAAGATACAAAATATATAGTTATATCAACCCATGATAGGAGGGAATCTAAACCCATCATAGATATTTATTATTAAAATGAATCCCAAATTAAATAGAAATGATATCTCCTTCTCCACATCCTAACCTAGGATGATGAGTTTTCCTGTAACTCATAAAGCCCATCATCGATTCCCATCATCTCACATGTGTTACCAAGAAATCCATGTGGATGATGCTAACCTCATCGTTGTTCTAAAAACCCAGGGTTAATAATATACAACAAAGTACTCACACTATAATATGATAAGGGGATTATACATAGTAGATAGAGGACCCATTTCCTTGGATTATAAGGGGGTTCCACTTAGTAGATAGAGGACACACACCCAAGATGATAGGGGATACATTTAGATAATGGAGGACTTGTGCCCTAGAAAGATAGGGTGTGCCACTTGATATGTATGGATGAAGGTCATGTGCCCTAATTCATTTGGGGGTTCCACTCAAACATGGAGGACTCATAACCCAGTATTATAGGGTGGTTTTACTTAGAAGGTAGAGGACCCATTCCTTAGTTCTATAGGGGGAATCTACTAAACTAGTTTAATGTGTATGGGGGGATCCACACCATGGTGATATAGGGGGTTTCTAACCCACCCTATATACAATTATAACACCTAATCACCGTTACTATTCTAACATCGCTTTAAGTAGTTAAACAATCTCAACACCTCATGTCACATCAAAAAATACAATATGATGAATTCCCTTGTGTTATGTATGGAAAACTTAGCAGGATCAGATACTCATGTGAAACAATATGATTTGAATAGAATGAGATGAAAAATGTGGAAACAACTAAGAAAACTAAACAACATGTTCCTAGAATCACACGGTGCGTGACCTCACTTGGACACCAGGTTTTGAGATCTTATGTACAAGGTTTTTATATCCAATTAGAGCTTCATGAAATGTATGGGTATTACACAGATTGTCTCAGCAGCATGGGGCATGCCCATGTGCTATTTCCCATGACCATTTATGTCATTTCATCCTCTATACATATAGTTATGCCTGTGTAATTTGGGTCCTTCCCATGTTCCTAGGCATGTATGATTAATGAGATGTTCCATTTTACTACTGGTCACGACTATATTCATAGCCATTCTCATGCCTGTGTACTCTTAGAGTAAAAACTGGGACACCAGCATATGGGCACACGACCTGTGGTGGGTTTACACAGTGTGTGATATTTTTCCTCACCTAGAAACCCAAGTGTTTGAACCAGGGGACTACAAGGAATGTGTTCATAGACTATATTCCTTAAAGTAGTGTTTTCTTCAATAACCTTAGAAAGATTCATGATCGCAAATCACACCACTACCATCACCATTTATATGAAGATTCATAATGAGTGGATAATATCATGGGTTGTTCGTGCCCTATGCATCATCGGTGGCCCAATCCTAGACACTCAAACACTGATCATATTCACTTGTCACCACCAAAATCTTACTACTTCCAAACTAGATATTAGATCGATGGAGGTATCACTCAACAAAAAAACATCATGATCCATCAAAAAATATATAATTTTTTCATCATTCAGAAAACCCCTATTAATCCAAGGCTTCAATGACCCTCGAGAACACCCAAGAAATGTCAAACTGTAACCCTATGGCTTGATAGTGAATAATGAAAAAAATGGAGTTGAAAATAATAGAGTAAGGTTAATCCATAATTATACAAGTATTCCTGGACAACGATCACATAATTGTGGTATTTAGGGATGTATATGGTGAAGTTAATGAATTAGATCAGATAAATATAACCAATAATGTTAAAGTATTTTGAAAATAAATCATATCAGAAATCAAAAACAATTAAGACATGAATCCATGCTCAATATTTTTGTTAAAAGGTTCAAAACCAATATTTTTGATCCCTACCTAAAAAATGATTGATCGATTGTGAAGAATACATTCTTCAGTGATGTAGAATACCAATTATGTTCATTTTATCTCAATACACATTGATATGATCAATCTTCATTCTATGTTCGCAGTCCACAAATGAAGAAAACTCTCCTCTATCTTTCACTCAGTTGTGTGGCTAACCCTAATGATATATAATGACAATATATCTATAGAGGTAATTAATGTTAGGACATTAAATAAAATAAATAAATAAATAAAATATTAATTTTATTGAAAGAACATGCTAGTGACTACATCAACCAGATGTCCAATACTGACCAACCATGGGACACTCATAGGGTAAACAATGTATTCTAGAATAAACCATGGCATATTATTTCCCATAAAAGCTCCCAAAAAAAGAAAAAAATAGAAAAACTGAAATGATCTAAGCATGTGAAATTAAATATATTTATATTTCTAATTTATTATTTATCACATACCATGACACCAAAAACACACTAATTTCGTGGATAATTACCCAAATATAGATACACATATTACAAGGATTAATCCATAAAAAATAGGGCCTCTACATTCTCCCACATTTCAAGTATTTTCACCCCAAAAAGAACAACAAACAAAAAAATGAGGGGACAATGGGTCTGCATCTGACTCTCACACAGCCAGGAACTCTCCTATATACTCCCATTCTTCCAAAGCATAGAAAAAAAGGGGATTCTATATCCACATAGAATTATATCCTACTGATCCTATATCACTAGTGGGTACTCTGTGAAGGTGTCTCAATTATTTATGTCTAGCTCACCATAGTCAACAATGTTTTTAAAGTCATGAACATATCTCCTCATACAAGACACATTGAAGAAGTTTTGAAGCTGGTCAAACTGTGGGGGCAGTTCTAGGTGGTATGAAACCTCTCCAAACCTCCATAGAATCTCGAACAACCTAATGAACCTTGGAAAAAACATACTTTCCAAACAAAATATATGAAATCCTCCTCGTGGATAGACTACTTGGAAAACATGGTCTCCTTTCTTCAACACCATGGAACTAATATGTGAATATGTATAGGATTTATATCTTCTCTATGATCTCCTCATATGCTTGTGGATCACCTAAACCTTTTCTATCATCACATGCATCATATTTGGTCTAACATGAGATGACTTTACAATATCAATCTAGCATAAGGGAGACCTATATTTTTTTTGATTAAAAAAGAACAAATTAATGACGAATATCATCAGAAATACATGTGAAAATTCATGAAGGGAAATTTTCCAACTAGTGCTGGTTGAAGTTGAATGGTCTTGAGGCCACTAGCTGATGGGCCACGTTGTTTCCTTCCCTTTTGGTAAAGGAGAAGGTGTATAAAGAGAAACATTGGAAAAGTTAGAAAATTCTCTTGATGATGATTCCAAATGACTGGAGCCCATCATCATTGTGGTTAATAGCATAGGTTATGGTAACGTAGTTAGAATAAATAATGATATCACTCCATCCACATTCCAAGGCAAGAAATATACCGGCAAGGCTGGCCATGGCCTCGGCAACCGCAGGTTCCCAAAAAGCCCGATGTGGTTCATATTTTGCAGCATAAGGGTGACCTACATGGTCTCCCATATAGGTTCTAAAATGGATACATTTGGTTAGTAGAGTGATATATATTATTATAAGTAAACTATACCAATGGAAAATGAAACTCCCAACTTCCACCAAAGTCCAAAACAGAATCCCTCACTATATCCTCCAACACATGGACAATCGAGTCTGTCTATCCATCTGTTTGGGGATGAAACATAGCACTCATCCTCAATTGGGTCCCTAATTCCTCATTCTAGAATCTCCAGAAACATATCATGATCTAATCATCATGGCTAGAGATAATCATTGAGGGTACCCCATGAAACCAAATGATATCCCACATGTACAACATCCCTATACACTCCACTAAACTCTCCTCCACAATGGAAAGGAAGTGTGATGACTTCATGATTCAATGAATAATCAACCAAATAACATCATATACTATGTATATCTATGAAATACCTATCACAAAATCCAAGATTGTAATATCCCATTTTCACTCTGGGATCTCAATAGGTTATTTCAAGCCTTCTAGAACCTGGTTCTCTACCTTCACTAACTGACATGTGAGAAACTGAGAGATTAAATTAGTGATAATATGCCTCATGCGAGACCACCAAAAATACAATTAATGGCCCATGTACATATTCTACACACTATGATTTTCAACTACAGGGGGGGTGTGAAACTCCCTCATAACCTCCTCACATAGTGTTTCTGGAACAACTGTCCATACCTAGAAAAGGATGATGTGCTTCCATCCATAAAAAATTCTATACATAGAATATCCTAAGGATATATGGTCATGTTGAACCTCATAGTTGATGTCTCCCAACTAGGCCTCTCTCAACATTACAAAGAGGATAGGAGTCACTACCATCATCTGAAGAAAAACTACACCACTCTCCCCCACCAGGGTTAGCTGCAATTAAGAAAACTCCTTATACAGCTCTTCCACTAATTCATACTGGGACATCCCACTAAGGGTATCTTCCACCATATTTACCTCCCTATGAGAATATAATATCTTGATTTTGTACTATTGAGGAAAACCATCTGATGCCTCTACCTTAGGTTTGGATCTCTCTAAGTATAGGTATACCCAAGTCTCTAATGGTCTGAGTATATAATAAAATTCTCACCTAGAAGTCAGTGCCTCTACATCATCAGAGTGAAGAATAACACTACAAAAACCATGTTTTTATTAGCTTAGTTTTTCTTATAGTTTCTCAAATGCTTTAATCCATATAAAATAACTTTCTACCTCTAAATTAACATGCACTTATACCCATATCTATAGGAATGACAAAACACTATGTAATTAATGTCTTCCACTGGTTTCTCAACATAGGAGCACTGGTTAACCTCATAATCAACTTTTTAAAGGATCTATAACATTACCTAGTCTATATAAACTTCTACGCTTTCAGTGTACAGGTGGTTAAATGGGTTGTTATACTTGAAAATTCACCAATGAACATCCTATATTACCCCAACCAAACAAAAAAACTTCAAACATCAGACATCCTCTTGGGTGGATCCCAATAAATAATGACATCAATATTCACCAAGTCCATAGCTAAACCATTATTATAAATAGAATTATCTAGAATGTGAAACTCACAGATCCAAAAATGGAACTTTTAGATCTTTCCATAAATTTGGTTCCCATAGAGTAGTTCTAGGACTATCCTCATAAACTCTTCATATGACACCTATGACATAGAGTAAATTAGAATGTCATCAATGAATACAACAAAAAATAGTTCCATGTAGGAATTCACGATCTGATTAATAATATACATAAAAACTATGGGGTATTTTTTTCACACCTAATGGCATAAATAAGTACACGTAGTCCATAGTGAAATAGAATGCAGTTTTTAGAATATCATCCTTTCAAACCATCAACTGTGGGTAGAAAGAGTTGAGTTCGATCTTAGATAACTAGATCATGCCTCTCAACTAGTCAAAGAGGTTATAAATACTTTGTAAGGGGTACTTTGTTTAATCATTACCTATTTTATGAGATGATAATCAGTAAAATTAATCAATTTCATATCCTCCATTTTCATAAATAATATTGAGTTTCCTAGGGGAAAAATAGGCTTTGATGATACCCTTATCTTTAAGGTCCTCCAACTACAGCCTAATATTTTGGATCTCTATAGGTTCCATCCAATATTTTATAAAAGATATCGGTGTTTTTTCATGGTTTAATTCAATGAATAGTTCCAAATCTCATCATAGAGGTTATCCCAAAACATCCTTGGGTAAGATGTCCATAAATTCATCATCTATCAAAGGAATCCATATGCCTGATGATCCCACTAAACCAAGGTCTAAATTACCCAAATTATGGGTGATGGGTTGTTACTTAAATATCAAAAGACCCACTCAATCAACCATGATATAAATCTCACCTACAAAGGAGAATCTAATCTCATTAATCTAAAGGCTTATAACTCATTTGTAATGGTAGTCAATCTAGGACAATACCATAGAGAACTAGTCAATACCCAATATGAATTTATGAGGATTAATAGTGATGAACAAGAGGTCCCACAATAAACTCTCTCTACTAAGCACTAGATCTCACTTCCTTCAGATAATTGATATATAAGAATCACACCTAGTCGAAACATCTAGGAAAATCTGATAGGCTAAATTTTAAATTGGAACCTCCATCTATTTCACCATTTATAAGGTGATGAAGTAATGAATCATACTTGTGTATATAAATACCAGATATAGAGTATAATAAAAACATATTGTATCACATATTATCTCATGTGTAGCTAGACCATTTCCCTCCATAGCTAGTAACAGGAGGAAACCTCAATCTCTAACTCCATAATCCTGGAGTGGGGCTACAGGTGGTGGTGGTGTAAGCAGATCATAGATTTACCCCCAAAAAATTATAATCCCACCATATCCCTACATTCTCCTCTTCCAGTACCACCTCAAAGGTGTCCACTCTAGGCACACCTAAAAAAACCTTGGTCATATTTATACATTTTTCATGCGAGTCCATATCCTTCCTGGTATACCTCTTACACTCGACCAGTTGGAAAATCACAATGCATGTGACCTCACAAGTCACAGATATAGGATTTAACCTCCTTGGGATGATTAAAACCTTTTCATGAACCCTTCATCACATTCCATTGTGAATGAATCTAACCCTGAAGAGGCCTCATATGCTGAGATCTTACCAATGAATGCCCTCTGTCTTTTGAAGATGACTCTTCCCCATGAATCCCATAATAATATCTGACTACCTGATGTCCATATGATAGGAAACTAACATTCACCAGAGCCTACTCTAGTACTCCATCATAGATGGGAATGAAAAAGGGGAACACACTTTCAAGAATGTCTCCATAGAGAAATTTCTCAAACTTCCACTTCCAGAAGTAACCATCTCACACCATATCAAGGGAGTACCATATATGGTCTGTAAAACTAAAGACATACTCAATAACCATAATATTACCCTAAAACAACTCAATAATCTCTTAGATAAAAACTGAGTGAAATCATGAGGGATAATACTCCTCATTAAACATATTTCATAAGTCATAACATGAGAGCATCATCTCTTGAGTCTATGTGAATATACTCTACCAGCACCCTACCATTCCTTGGAAAATATTGCATTCTATCACAAAAAAAAGATCATTCAGTATCTGCATGAGCCTAGAGACTTCTATGACTAAATCAATCAAACCATACACTACCTGAAGATCTGGATCACTATAGAACCTCATTGGTCTATGATATTGTAATTTACAGACCATGATAATCCAGTGTACATCATAATTCTTAATTTATAGTACTAAATGAAACATGATAGGTGGTGTTTTTTCTCCCTTTCCTTCTAGAGGTGTCACTTCATGATATGGACCCTATAATAAGGCATCATTACTCATCATATCATTGTTAAAATTTAGTATTAGTAACCTAGCTAGATATCTTCGCAAAGGAATCATAAAAGTGATTAAGAAAAACAATAATTAGATAATAATACATATAGGGATATGAATCAAGAAGGATAGTAATAGAAATTAATCATATTTGATGTATTTTTCCAATGGTTCATTGCAACCAATTCCTTGGTATATTGAGGTGACAAGTAGGTAGTTAATGCCATGGTCTCTACACAAATAGTGGATACCATGGCTTGAAATCCATACTTGAAACACTTTAACACTATTTCCCTAAGTCTAAACCTAATCCTCATAAGATGAAAACTCTAAAAACTATCCAAAGGAATAAAAACTAAAAAAAAACCTTTAACAGTGATGGCCTTTATCAGTGCTAGGAAAAATAGTTGAGAAAATATACACTTTATCAGCATTGATAAAGGGTATCCTTTAGCAGTGCTTTTTCTTTAGCACTGATGAAAGGTATTATTTATCAGTGCATTATTTTTTGCGATGATCTAGGATACACTTCATCAGCGCTTAATTTTTAGTACTGATAAAGGGTTCCTTTATCAATGCTTTTTTATCCTTAATAAAGTAAAATGAAATAACTAAATAAATAAAAAATAATATGATTTTATTAAAAAACATTAAAATTTTATTAATTAAATAATTATTAATGAAAATAAATAAATTGATTATACTATATATAAATTATAAATACTAATAAATTGAATATTATATATATATATATGTGTGTGTGTGTGCCTAAATTGAATATTAAGTAAATAAAAATTAAATATAAGTGAAATGAGAAAATATTAGACATTTAACTAATTGAATAATTATTCATAATATTAATAAGTAGTATATATTAAATATGTATATATATATGATTTATATAAGAAAAAATATTTTTTTTATAGTAATCACATATTTAGTGAAGAATGTGGATTACAATACAAAAATAATATGAATTAAAAATATTGAATAATTGAATCAAGTGATGGACATAATTTAACATTGTTTGATTTTTAAATTTAACATATATCAAACATGTGTTATATTGATTTCAAATATTTGTAATTAATTCATTTTTATATAAAATGCACATACACAAATATTTACATAATTAATGAAATCATTTTTAGAAACACATACACCTAATATTTATGTAATTTATTCAAATTTTAGTATTCATTAAAGAATTTCATTATAACATGATTTATTTAATATATCATGTCTTTAATTAGTAAATTTTATTTATTTATTTTTAACATTATTATATTTAGGTAGTAATTCATTTTTAATAGATGTTTTATATTTTATATTTTATTTTTTAGGGAATTTAGATGATTTTTATTATTATATATATATATATTTACTATGTTCTAATATTTTCAATTTCAATTTATATTTATTTATATATATATCAATATTTTTGTAATAATTTATATTTATTTACTAAAACATTTCCTTTTTTTCCAATATTGTAAAATTGTAATCATTTCTAATTATTAAATTTCAACCATTTTTAACATGCATGTACTGAAGATTAAATTTTCATTAATAATCTTGAAAATATATTTTTCAATACGTATATATATATATATATGTATTTTTTACTATATTTATAAATTTATATATTTATAATTATAAATACTGAAAATATTTTTTTTAAATTATTTATATAATTATAGATAAATAATTATATATATTTTTAAAAAATAAATTTTATAATAAATTTATTTAAATAATGAATATATGTACTATATTTATATTTATATTTATTTATTATATATATATATAAATATATATAAATATATAAATAAATAAATATAAAATATATAAATATATAAATATATAAATATATAAATATATAAATATATAAATATATAAATATATAAATATATAAATATATAAATATATAAATATATAAATATATAATTTTTTACTATATATATATTTATATATATTTATTATATATATCACCCCATGGGGCGCAGTTCAGTGGTTCGAACCCTGCTGTACCTGTGGTGGTGAGTTGAGGAGGTCCTGGTTTCGAGCCTCCGCGTCTACAGATTTTCATTCCTCTGTACCCCTTCCCCCAGACCTACCATGTATATTATATATATATATATATAATTATATATAAATATTTTTATTAATATATAAATATATGAATATATTTTTAAAGAAATTTAATTATATAATTATAAATAAATAATTATAAGTTTAAATTATTATAAAATTATAATAAATATATTTAAATGATGAATATATTTACTATATTTTTATTTTTATATATTTATTAAATGTATTTATGAATATATAAATATATTTATTGAAAATTTTATTTATAATTATAATTATAAATCCTCTATCATTTCTTAGGTAATAAGCACTAATAAAAGGAATCTTAATCATCACCTTTTTAGCACTAATAAAGATAATGCATTATAAATGATAAAATAACACAAATAAAAGATATCTTTATCAACATTAATACTTTCTCCCTCATAAATATAGATTTTATCAGCACTTTTTTATCAGTGAAAATTCTCTAACATTATCAATGCTAAAAAAGAGATGATAAAGATTTATTTTAGCAGCTCTTATTATTTTAGCGCTCATAATAGGGATCTTTATTAGCGATTTTTGGGATTCACTGATAAAAGTGTCCTAATTGATTTAAATAACCCAAACTAGTCATGAACCAGTGGTGATATCTGAAGCCTTCTATACAAGCCTCCTATTGTCAATGCTCCTCCTTGTCGAATCTAAGCTCAGATCAATACTCAAATAATGGCTCGAACAATTCCAAGGTTTGAATCCAAGGCTCAAATTCTTCAAGGATTGACAGAATCCAAATCTTGAACAGATTATAGGATTGGCAATATCTCTACTTTTTCTCAGATGATTCAAAGCTTCAATCTAGGGTATTTTATTTTCTACCCATCCTATATCGTTTATTTCTTGTTTTGTGATACATATTTTCACTATTTATATCATCATTCTTTCATTACCATCTGCATATCCCTAGGGTCAATAGTGGACACTCATATATTCGATCCCTCACCACTAGAATATCTCAACAACATACTTCAAGATTTACTCAGTAGTAGGAATATATTACAAATTCTATTTAGTATTGTTGGTATGTTTTGATAAAGAATAAAAAAAATGATATAACTGGTGATTTCTGTCTTATTTAAACAACCACTTCTGGGGAGGTCTATATTCCATAAAAAATTAAAATATATCATCTATATATTCCAATTAAAATATTTGATTATGCTGAGAAAGAACTTACAATCGAATATCACTAGTGTCATTAAATGTTCGCATTCACCTAATAGAGCATATCTAAGAGGAAGTCTCACTAGGGGCTGACCAAAGTACTTGACCATGCCCATATAACTTTGGGAAGTCCTCTGAGGATTGATCATTATTTCTGATAATTCCATATTAATAATATTATGTTTTAATTATTGTTGTTATTTTGATTGTATCAATATTCAAAATCCCCAATATTTTTCATTTTTTAAAATATACATAAAATACCATAAATATAATAATGTGGTAAGAATATTGAGTGATCGAAAATAAAATATTAAAGTGAATGACCAGGTCCATAAACTATGTTGAACAAATGAAGAATGTAAATAATTTTTTTACCACCCCATAATAGTTGTATCATATTCTCAACCCCATAATCTAATATAAACTTTTTTTCTACATAATGAAACTCATTCTTAATACTTCTACAAAAAATAGTAATCCCATTTAGAGAAATATAGATCTATATATGAATAAAACATAATACATATGATATGTGTATAATTATTAATGGGTGAAATGAAATAATTACCACAATTTATTGATTTATACTTTGAGGGTCTATATATATCATAATGAATAAACTCCTAGGGTTTCTTAATTTAAATCTATAATGTATTATTTTAATTATGAAAAATCTCCCCATTCTAATTAGTAAAAATATCTATCAATTTTATCTTGTCATCCTAAAAACATCTCAACACACCATTTTTAAGTTAGTATTTAAATGTATCATTATCTAATATGTTCAATTTTTCAGTACCACAAATAAATTTCCTCTTTCGAACACAATTAACCTAAATTCTTACTGACCCTAAATTACAATATAGTTCAACAAGTATTCTATAACTTTGTAAAAATATATCCATATTTGGAATGATAACATACTCATTGATACATCTTAAAAATCACCTCATCTCCTTCATCACACATATAATAAACAATATGTATGTTTTACTTTAATCCATCTAAAAAAGATCTTTTCTAATATTTCCTTTTATTTTCAACATCTCTTAAATGGAAACAATTCTTCTTAAGAGATCCAACATTTCTAAAATAATAAGTACCCATTAATGCTGCAAAAAATATTTAATAACATCAATTTAACTATAATGTGATATGAAAAACCAAAATATAATATGAAAGGATGTTTATTTTATAAATAATTTAGTGTGACATCAATAATAAATTTATCTTAAATTCTATTATTTTTCATATAATACATTTCACATTACATACTCACATTCATATATATTTTTAATTTTTTTTGAAAATCCTTCATACAATCATTTAAATTTTCACATGTTCAATAGAGTGCATTCAATTTTTGAAATTAACCATCTAATTTTATATATAAATATTTTTTTCACTGTGAAACTATGTTTGAAAGAGTGGGTAATCTATCCATTAACTTAAAACCACTATATCTTCTATAATGAATATTAATCTCATTAAGAATAAAATTTTATACTATATGACCAAAATCACCATAGAACCCATAATTTACATGAAAATGATATTTTCTTATAAATCCTACTCTTCATCTACTTTAGAATAATACTAGTTTTTTGGACATCTAGACATAATTCTTAAATTATTTTATTAACTAAGAATATTTAGATGTTTTAAACCTTTACCATAATTAGGTGTATTCTTTTCCTAAAATTATTTTTTTATCGCTTATCAATTTTTAATATAAATTGTAATTTTGAGATAGTTTCAAATATTTGATATACCATTAATATTAAATGTAATCATTCTATCGGTTGTTTTATTACATGTTCCAAAAAATAGAATTGAGGTTATCAAATTCTATATATATTGGAATAATTATTATAAATATTTTAGCTATTCATCATTTTAGTTCTAGATGTATTTGTTCCACATCAATGAATATCTTATTACAAACCATGTATATCAAATAACTCTTTATTTATTAAATTTTTTATCAATATATATATATATATATATATTTTATCTTCTGGTCGATAGAATGATAGTTTATTATTCTTTTTTATCGTATTTGGGTTTTTAATTAATCATTAATTTCTTATATTATATTTTAATTTCTTTAGGGGATTTAAGAAAGAATGGATGGATCATTTTAATAGTGGTAGGAATAGTCTTCGTTAGGGGATTAAATTTAATAAAATTCATATTTCTCTTATAAATATGGAATTTATAGAGCCCAAAGGATTCATTTATCATAAAATTTCACCCGTAAGACCCCTTAAATCATATACAAGAATATGTATACCCCACAAATATCACATTCTATAGGAAAAAAGGTAATAAATACTTTAAAAGGTGTAATTTTCAAAAATTAGTGGCATTACCCATTTTAGAGAATTCAATGGAGTATAATTTTCATCCTCCTCATCTTCATTTTTTGAAAATTTTTTATTGAAATTTATTGATTGAGGCACATCCCATGTATATTTTTTATTTATTGTACTACTCCAAGTAGTATTTATCCCAAGGATAACTAATTATTAGATTATTTCAAGAAATAGAGGTTCATCTCCACAAGAGATGGAGGATGAGTATCAAACAAAAAAAATTCAATGACAAGTGTTTAGGAGATGAGTTGATGAGGATGAAATTTGTCTATAACATTATCTATTGAATGGATTTAGATGATAAGACCTGAAATAGTGGATTAATACTTTTCTTTAATTCAATTACCAATTTTCTTGAAAACATACTGAAATTATTTGAAACAATTAAACGGTGGGTTTCCCTTATAAAATTTATCAATAACTTTCACCATTTATATTAAATATCTTTCATGTATTTATTTATTTTTTATAAAAAATGAATATTTTATAAACCCAATATAATAAACATTAATAAAAAATATATTCATGTTAATCATTTGAAAATAGAGTATGAATATGGTGTTAAAGAGTTCATCTTGTTTTAAATATAGCATGTATACGACCCTTTTCAAATTCATTGTCCATGTTTACATTATTATTATTCAATAAAAATTAGTCCAGAAGAGTTGGAAGAACATTTTATTTTTTAAAAAATAGATTAGATCTCTATATGTTTCACTGAATATGGTGAAAGACATAATATTCACAATGATTGGGATTATACTATGGTTTATGGATCATTTGATATTAATACCAATATAAATGATGATGGAAATGGCATGGGATAAGTGAAAATGGAAATTAAAAATGACCTTTGTGATTGTAAAAGGTTTTTGGTAAGATAAATAGTTGTTCTATGAGACCATTTAATATTATTTGTGATAAATATACAACATTTTTAGCTGTATGGAAGTTATATAATTTGAAAGCTAGAAACGGATGAAGTTACACTAGATTTATAGAGCTACTTGGTCAATTGAATGATGTGATACCAGAATAAAATTAACTACCATGTCAAACATGTGACACTAAATGAATTATACTTTTAATGGGAATGATCCCTAAAAATTTTCATGCATGTCCAAATGATTTCATACTGTTTCACAAGGACCATGAATCAATCATAAAATTCCTGATGTGTGGAACAAATCGATATAAGAAAAATGAATCATTTACTTCAAAAAATGTATGGTAATTTCCTATCATTCCCTGGTTTAGAAGATGATATGAATGTTAAGAAACCATGCGATGATTGACATGGCATGCATATATTAGAATTAATGATTACATCATCCAGCAGATTATCCTCAGTGGAATAAAATTGATCACGAGTATCCTAAATTTGGAAATTAGTATAGAAACATTTATCTTATGTAATATATAGATGGAATAAATCCTTTTGGTTTCAAATGTAGTACTCAAATTACATAGCCTATCATATTGGAAAATTATAGTGTGCAACCATGGTTACGCATGAAGAACAAGTAAATTTTGTTTTCTTTTCTTATATTTGGACCAAGTAAACATGGTAATGATATTAATGTCTGTTATCCTCTATTGAAGGAAAATATTAAATTGATGTTGGATATAGTTGTTACAATGTATGATGCTCATATAAGTGAATAATTCAAAATGAGGTCCATATTGTATAGGATGATAAATGAATTTCCTACTTATGGAATTTTTTTAGGCTATACCATTAACAGAATATTGGGGTATCTCATTTGTGAAGAATGGATACACTCAATTTGATAGAAATATCCCTAAAAGTGTTTGTTTTATGACATCATAAATTTTTACCTCGATGATATAAATACTAATCCTGGACAATAATATTTGATGGGAATATCAAACAAGTTATAACACCACCTCCACTAACAGGTGATCAAATGTTTGATAAAGTAAAAGACATTGACACTATTTTGGGTAAACCATTTAAAAAAAACCTTATGAAATCAGGTTGGAAGAAGAGATAGATTTTCATTGAATTACTATATGGTAATTTTTTGTATATCTAAAAGTTTCTTGTTATCATGCTTGTAGAAAAGAAATATATTTGATAGTATTATTGGCATATTACTAAATGTTCCTGAAAAAATGATAGATGAAATCAAGGCTTGGTCAGACATGTTTGAAATGAGTATAAGGGAAGATTTAGCACCAATAAAGAGTAAAGGGTGAAATTTTCATCCCTTAGTATCTTTCTCTCTATCCAGATAAGAAAACTTGTAATTTTTACTTTTCTTTAATAGGGTAAATATTCCATTGGGTTATTCATCAAATATCAATAATTCCCTGTAAATAACTAATTTCAAGTTACTTGGAATAAAATAACATGTATTTCAGGATTTTATTCAAGCGTTTATACATGTTTCTTTCCATTTCATTATAGAAAAAATGTATTACATACATTAACCAAACTCTGATTATTTCTCAAATCCACATACAATAAATTTATAGACCAGATGAAGTTTCCAATCTTGAATAAGTAGGTTACAGTCATATTATGTAAATTTGGGAAATTTTTCCCATAATTATTCATCGATATAATGGTCCACTTGATGGTTTACTTTGTTCGAGAGGTTCAACTATTTGTTTCTATCCATCAGAGATGCCTATAACCCGTTGAACGACATATGAATATTTTTATGGGGGTATGTAAAGGATCAAATTACAAGAGAAGTTTGTATTGAATTATGATATATTATTTAAAAAGTTATTGAATTATATATTGATTACCTATCAGATTTTGATAGAATTACTTTCCCAAAATCTCGTTATAGTAGGTGAATTAAGGGAGAAGGGACTTCTAAAAGATATTTTATTACAGTTAACTTGAAAGAGCAGGATCAAGTGATCCTTTACATTTTACATAATAGTGAATATTTTAATCCATAAATTAAATCCTGAAAAAAAATTATTATTGATTTTGATCCATCAAGGGCGGATGGATAGATATTAAATACACATAATCTATACATACCTGTTCATTTCTGGAGTCCAGTTTTGAGTATAAATTTGAATTTTTATCTTTCAGATTCTTATAAAGGGGAAAAATTTCCCTCTTCTCCTATAAGATGACCTTAAATAATTTTTATAACCCATCTGTTAGTCCTGGAATAAGGATTTTACCTTAGGATAGTAGTTTTTTAAAAATCCAAGCCATTTGAATTTTGGAAGAATAAATAATATTTAATATTTAAAAAATTAAAAATTAAATTGTTCTCCCAGGTTCGTTCAATGATAAATTTTGAACAAATAATTAGATTGAGATTATGTATTTTCTATTGGGTTTAGAATGGAGAGTTTATCCTAGATTATTCATAAACTTGAGTGGGGCGCTAAGACCATCCTGTACACCTTTTTCTTCGTTTTCTTTTTATTTCACTTTTATTTATTCTCTTTTTATTTTATTCTTTCTTCTATTTCCTTCTCACATAAACCTCCCTGAATGATCTTGGGTGACGCAACTGAGATAAGAGAGGGAGGGGGAGGCAGATAAGGAGATATGAAGAGAGGGAGGAGCCGTCAGACGACATTTGATGCACCGAATCATCGTCTGACAGCCATGGATGGCAGAATCGAGCCAAGCTTGGAAACATCCACCAAATGATAGGCCATTTTAAAGATTTACCACAAAAACCATTTAAATATATTATTTTCTAAATATAATCCCCTATTATAATTTTTTTGGTCCCTAGTATCCTAATCTGTTGATTTGGGTGTTTAAATGGGGGTTTCAGGCAATCCAGAGGGTTTTCTATTCTGGAAAACATGATAACATAGAGTGTAGTCCAGAGTGATATGTCGTGTGTTATTCCTATTTTGGGAAGATGAATTTTAAGGAGTTCACACTGGGTATAGGGGTGTACATGTCATGTACTAGTACTCGATCATGTAGTCGAGTTCCAAGGCATAGCTACCTATGCAGGGGGACATGGCTGTGTAGAGTACATGGCCAGACCCCATGTGGGTAGCACACCATGTAAAAGTAAACAACATGACTAAGTATACGAACATTCCATTTGAGGGACATGGTCATGTACTCCGTGTTGGGTACATGTTATGTACCAATATTACACATAGTGTACCTAGTTGTTAACATGTCAAGGTTGGCGGGAGTATGCGACCATGTGGCGATTTGAGGGTACACGCTGTGTATAGTCTCTATATACTCTGTACTCCTCCCTTGGTGCCCTTTGAGGGTATTTTCCAATTTTGTGCCCCAAAGTTGGAATTGGACCCGAGAGTGGTCCATTCTAATTAATTTTACACATATATCATAATGGTGAAACCTGTGGAGCATTCGGAGGACCCCCAATGGGTGTTTTGGGGGAATCTATCTAAACAGTGAGGTTCTTCCTCCAGTTATCAATTTCATCATCTCATGAGAGGGATACTTGAATGTAAAAGATATGTTGGGTGTTTTGACCAACCTGGTTTGAGACTTTTATTTTAGATGTGTTGTGGGCTATATCTCATGATGTATTGCTTCTTAGGACGTTTCCCTTATGATATGTACCATTCTGGCCTAAGAGGTTGTGAGAGAAGTTGTTATCTAGGATCCGGTGTAGGATGAATTTATATTATTTTTGGTTACCAAGGATCCCATGAGGTATGGATTTTTATATATATTTATCTAAGGATTCCATTGTAGGATCCATTACCTTTTTATTGTTTTGAGGATTCCTTTTAGGATGCCTCCAATTGTTTGTCATTTGAGGATCCTATGTAGGATTCCTCCTTCACGTTTTACAGCTAAGGATCCCAAGTAGGATGCCTTATCTTGTGTTTGGATCAGAGGATTAGGGGTAGGAAAACTCTTTAGTTTTTGGCTTGAGGTTCCCAGAGAGATCTTGTTTTTTAACGAACCCTCATATGTATATCAGGTTTGGGTAGATATGGTAGAAGGTGTCACCTTAGAATCCATGCAGAACTTGTAAGCCCATAAGGCCATGGATGGAGTGTTGTGTTGTGTGTTTGAGCCACCCTCACTTATTTTTTATATCTTTGATATGGTTTTTCTGATTCAGTGATGTTCTTCCGGTTTTGTGGCTATTGAGCCTAACATGAGGCATCATTATTTCTATTAGGATGCCCAGATGTGCTTCCTGGGATATGTCTACTACTATATATTGGAGGAATTCTTAACCCTTTCCAGTTATACTACTATGTATTGAAGGAATTATTACCTCATTCCAATTATAATAATATTGATGAGAGTCATTCTTACCTCATTCTAGTTATACTACTGTGGATGGGGAGCATTCATACCCCATGCTAGATATACTACTATGGATGGGTGGAATTATTACCCTTGTCCAGTTTTACCTACTATGGACGAGATATATTCTTACCCCATTCTTATTATACTTAATATGTATGGGAGTAATTCCCACCCCACTCCATTTATGTTTATGATATATAAATGTTCTTGAAGGTCAAGAGACAATGAGGGCTCTTGGACCTAGGTTAGGGGTAGACCATGAGAGATCCCCTAGAATTGGATGGCAAGGGTACATCCCAATCCAAACCAAAAAATATCTATATATAAATATATTTATATAAGCTTTAATAGATCGGATATCCCAACTATGGGATGAAGTAGGGGTATGTCAATTGGGATTATGAATCCAAGGATCGACAATCATTGGTGTTTATGTCATTATTTTAACTTATGCATGGATTCATATATATGTAGGTATGTAGGTATATGTTTGGGAATATACATACATAAACTTATAGATGTGGACATCCATGGTGGAACTTTCAATTTTGGTTGGGAATCCAAACCTGAAGTTCAACTCCAGTTTCACGCTTGTTTTACTTACCTTTTGCTGTGTCTTAGTGAGTCTAAGCATGTTGCTTTTGCATACACTTATAGCACCACATTTATAGGTTTCTTGTCGGTGTGGACTACTATGATTATTTATCTCCCCTAAACATACACCAGGGTGTATGTGTAGAATTTATGTCTATTTTTCATTTTGATAATGAGTGGCATAGTGGATTGGGGTGAGGCTCTGTGTTGCATGTTTGAGTAGAGGTGGTCTTTTAGTTCTTTTGATTGGGATGTTATAGTTTAACTGTGTCTGGAGACCAAGTATGTGGTATGGTATCGAGTTGGAAGTAGAGACCTTTACTTTTACATTAAATTTCTTTTGTACTCCTGTATCTATATGGTCGGACCAGTGTTGTATAGTTTGGATAACTGTTTGTGCATTTATGGATTTTCATTTATTAATGCAGCATGTTCCATTTTAGTTATTTACAACTTATGCACTCTATTTATTTACTATTTTTTATGATATATATATATATTTTAAACTTTTTTCTTACTCTAATATGATGGAATAGTCTCCCCACTATCACACCCTATTCCCTCAATGCTAGTCAGCAACATCTGGAATATGTGGAAGCATGCTTGAGGCCTCCTAATAAATGGTCTTGAGGAAGCATTTCAGTGGCATCCACCCTGGGATGTTAAAAAATGATATTCAAGGAGTTTTTATTTCCTAGTATTTACTATTTAGCATATGGTAGACATGAGTATTAGGAACATGTTGTATCATATGATGGATATCGAACTGGTGTTTCGAGAACACCTGTTTCGCTAGGAAGTCATGGTTTCTAGGGGTTTGGGATTATCATTCTGATATGCGATGTTATAGTTTTATATTATTTTCACCTCGAGCGATGCACATGTTGTGTGGATGTTATTATTTATCATGGATCGTTGGCACTTGTCCATTAGAAAGATGAAAAATATATATTTTGACTATTGGATGAAAATGACAAGAGGCATCTCACACATCATATTTGGTACTTAGTATTCAAAAAATATAGGCCTGCTAGTGTGTGATTTTTATTAAAGACTAAGGATTTTTGGGCCTACTAACACATCTACAGTTTTTTTGATAGCATTTTATATGGATCTACATTGAGGGATTTTTTTGGTGCCTGATGACTCGGTCCTCATGCATAAGAGGTTCAGTGTCCTAATAGGTCAATATGGAATGTGACGCCTTTCGTTGAATCCCTTTTAGGGTGTTGTTTCTGAGGTCAGTGGTTATCTTCTCATATCACTGATTATGATTCTGATGGGTACTAGGACTTCTCTTATTAACTAGACCTCCATAGGTATTTTTATATTGGTTTCCCAGTGAGTATTTGTTCAATTTTCCTTTAACATTTTCATTGTTACATACATGGAGGATTTAATTATAAGGATGCTATGATAGGATCAAAACCTTGAGGTATAGGTTTTTCATTTTGAAAATCATAGGTCATTTTGATCCTTACATGCTTCTGAGAGGTTTTGATATTTTGGCCTAGGTGGTTAGACATTGTAACCCAATTGTGTGGTTCGTTCTGTAGGGCTAAGTGGGAGACCTAGAGGACCTTAGTTTGACAAATACATGTGTAGGAAGACATTAATTCTATTCAAGGTTATACTATGTGTGAGGTAGTACCATGTTTTATGGTGCCTCTTTTGGAAGTAATCTAGGTTTCAGGCTCGATTTTGGATAGATACACAATAGGTTCTTGAGTTCGGAATTATATGAATGTTGATACCTTCATATATTTGATGAAGCACCTTGGGTTCTTGTTTATTGATACTAGATTCGATAGGTAGGACTATTTGAGTTCCTGGAATGGTTGACCAGTTTTTACACTATTGTTAATGGAGTCAGAGAGTGGGTAGACACTCATGAATGGAACAACACTAGGTGATATGAGTTCATGGAATAAATCATGTCACATGTAAGTTTCTCAATTTAGAATAGGATTTCCAAGGTAACATCTCAATTAATGATAATGGCGTGACATGTAGCATGATCATCTTATCTTTGTAATGGAAGAATCAATAGAGTATGAGTCAGATGATAAAGATACATGCTATTTGTGTGTGGTATAATTTGAATCTAAATTGGTTAGTTTCTGAGTGAAAGATGCAGACCAATGTTCTAATATTTTCTGTGGGTTTGGATCATGAAAGTTGTGTTGGAATTTCCCTCCGTGGTAGAGGTGTCATCGTGGAATGAATTGGGTACCATGAGGTGGTTGACTAGTGGATGAATCCTAGTCAGGTTTTGACAGGATGGTGAGCATGGATCAGAGGGATCTGTAGATGATATTGGTGGAATATTAGTGTACTCATATTAGAGATTATCATGTTATATCCTGATTAATCTTGAGTATGTTGATAGTGCATCTACCCTACACCGAGTTCCTTTTATTTTAAATGTTCTTCCTTGGTTAGGAAGGTAACCTCTTGAGGCTTCACTTGAGTAGTGGTGTAAGGTAAGCCATACAGCGGGGAGTACACCTTTGGACATTTGAGTGTGGTGACCCTCGTTTTTAGTTTATATTTGAAACTCTTGAGGGCAGTTGGGATTGGTGGTTGTTTTTGAGGTGATGATAAGGGTACTCCTATGGTGGGGAGTACCATATCAGTCGCGGTTCAATGCCTTTCATGTAGAAGAGAGTTGTTAAAGCTTTATGGATGGTTGTTGGAGAGTCCAGATAGCTGGGTTGTGAAAAATCTCAAGTTGAGGGCATGGCTTCTTTTCTTTCCACTAGTATTCTTAGGGATGATAAGGATTATGGTGGGGAGTTTTTAAGGACCTATTTTTTTCCCGATTATAGGTTTTAGCCGAAAAATTAAGGTATTCTTTCAAATTATTTTAAAGGGGTATAAATGGTATTTTCCCCTAGAATATGATCTTGGATAATTTTTCTAACCACCCCATTGGTCTTGGAATAGGTAGTTTACCCTAGGACAGAGGTTTGGTGGAAATATTAGCCATTCGAACTTTGGAAGAATAATTAATATTTAATATTTAATAAATTAAATATGAAAATTTTCAAGTAGTTCCATTCGGAGATAAATTTTGGAAAGAGTGTCAGATTGAAATTTTGTCTCTGCCATTGAGTTAGGAATGGAGATTTCATCCTTGGTGAGGCATAAACTTTATTTAGGTATCGGGGTCAACCCAATCCCCATTTTCTTTATTTTCATTTTCTTTTTCTTTTCCTTCTATTCTATTTCCTTTCTTCCTTATTCCTTCTTCTTATTGAGTATGCCCATTTGAGGGATCTTGGGCCATGAAAACAAGAGTGTAGAGGGATAAGGAGAAATAGATGGACAGATGAAGATATTGAGGAGCTGTCATGGAGCCTTTGACACACCGAATCATTGTGTGATAGCGATGGACCGTGGAATCGATCCATGCTTATGCGCTTTGTTCCCAAAGTTATGACATTTTAAAGATTTACTAAAAATACCATTTAGATTCATTTTTTATAAATCTACTCGCCTATTATGCTTGTATGTTTTCCTTATAGGACCGATCTATTGATTTGGGTTGTTTATACAGGGGTTTTGGGCAATCTGGAGGGTTTTTCATTTGGGAAAACTGAATAACATAACGTGTAGTCCAGGGTGACATGTCATGGGTTATTCTCATTTGGGGAAGATTATTCTTAAGGAGTACATGATGTTTACTAGGGTGTACATTTCATGTAGTAGTACACAGTCATGTAGCTGAGTACCCAGGCATGGATACCAATGTAGGAGTACATGGTTGTGTAGAGTACACAGACAGACCCTGTGTGGGTAGCACACCATTTAAAATTACACGACCTAGCAAAGTATATGGATAGGCTAGTTGAGGGACATGGGAATGTACCCTGTGTTGGGTATACTTCATGTACTATCTTTAGACACTATATACCTAGGGTGTTTACATGCCAAGGATGGTGGGAGTATGCACCCATATGGCGATTTGAGGGTACACATAGTGTATAATCTCTATACACTGTGTACTCTTCCTTTGGTTTCCTTTGAAGGAATACTCCTATTTTGTGACCCAGAGTTGGAATTGGACCCGAGAGTTTTCCATTTTGAGTAATATTCTATGTAAATCGCAATGGTGAAACCTGTGGATCATTCTGAGGACTCTTAATGGGTATTTTGGGGATTCTACATAAATGGTGAGGTTCTTCCTCTATTATCAATTTTTTCATCTCCTAATAGGGATACATTAATTTGAATTATAGTTTGGGTGTTTGAACCAACATGGTTTAATAATTTGATTTGAGATGAGCTATGTGATATTCACTATGACACATTTCTTATGAGGAAGTCTCCCTTCTGAGATGTGCCCTTCTAGCCTAAGAGGGTGTGAGAGTATTTGTTATCATGGATCCCATGTAGGATCCCACCATCTTCTTTTTGGTTACCAAGGATCCCCTGAGGGATGCATTTTCTTATATGTGTATCTAAGGAGTCCCTTTTAGGATCCCTTACATGTGTGTTGTTTTGAGGATCCCTTATATGATGACTATTTTTTCTTGTCATTCGAGGATCCCATGTAGTATCCCTCCTTCAACTTTTACAGCTAAGGATCCTAATTAAGATGTCTTCCCTTGTGCTTAGACTGGAGGATTTGGGATAGGATGCCTCTACAGTATTTGGATTGAGGGACCCAGCAGGTACCCATTGTTTGACCGACCCTATGTTGTATGTTGAGTTTGGGTAGAGATGGTAGGAGGTGTCACCTTTGAATTAATGCCAAACTTGTAGGCCCCTGAGGTTACTTATGGAGTGTTGGGTTGGGTTTTTGGGACACCCTCAGTCATTTTATTATATCTTTGACATGGTTTGGGTAATGCATCAATGTTCCCAGAGGTTCTTCCTAGTTTGTGGCTGGTGAGATTGATGGGAGGTGTCTTTATTTATGTTGGGATACCCATACGTTCTTCCTGGGATTCGTATACTACTATGGATGGGAGGAATTCTTACCCCATGCCAGTTATACTACAATCAATGGGAAGAATTCATACCCTATTCGAGTTATGCTACTATGGATGGGAGGAATTATTACCCCATGCTAGTTATACTACTATGGATGGGAGGCATTCTTACCCCATGCCAGTTATACTATTATAGAATGGAGGCATCTTACCCCATGATAGTTATACCTATTATGGATGGGAATCATTCTTACCCCATTCCAGTTATACATAATATGGGTGGGAGGTATTATTACCACATTCCTATGTTTACAATATATAAATCTACTTGAAGGTCAAGTGATATTGAGGGATCTGGGACCTGGGTTAGGGGTAGATCGTGAGAGCTCCCCTGGAATTTGATGGTGGTGGTACATCCCAATCAATCCAACATATATCTAAATATACATATAGAGGTATATATGTAAGGTTGACTTGATCAGATGTACTATCCATGGGATGATGTTGGTGTATATCGAATGGTATTACAAACCCAAGGATTGATTACTGTTGGTTTTTTTATTTGTTTCACTTAAATATAAATGTCATATCTATATATGTATGTATAGATATGGGACTATACATACATACACTAATAGATATGGAAATCAATGGAATAACTAGTACAGTTCGTCGAGATTATGAACCCAAGGTTCGACTGTGGTTTCACGCTTGGTTTACTTACCTTTTTTTGTGTCTCATCAAGGCTGCGCTTGTTGATTTTGCATACACTTATAGCATCACATGTATGGGTTACTTTTCAGGGTGGCCTACTGATATTCTTTCTCACAGATGCATGTGAACCATAGTGTATGTGTAGACATTATGTCTTCTCTTCACATTAATAATGATTGGCATGGTAGATATGGTTTACAATTAGTGTTTCATGTTCAAGTGGAGCTTTTCATGTTGTTCTTCTGATCAGGCTACTGTAGTTCGACATTGTCTCAGGACCAGGTTTGTGGTTTGGATCGAATTTGGTAGTAGACCCTTGTAATTTTAATTTTAGCTTCTTTTGTACTTTTGTATCTGTATGGTTGGCCTAGTGGGTGACCAATTATATATTGTTTGGATAGATTTTCATGATTTTATATCTTTTCATTTATTATTATATCTCGTTCTCTTTCATTTATTTACTGCTTCCACACTCTGTTTGTTTACTACTATGTATGATACATAGTTATTTTCCAATGTTTTCCTACTCTGATATGATGGTATAGTATCTCCACTATCACACCCTAGGATATCACTACTATTCATTATCCTCTGGTGTATAGAGAGGTGTGTTTGAGGCATCATAACCAAGAGGACCGAGGAACCATTTTAGTGGAATCCGTGCTAGGATGTTACATAATCAATAGTTTATTAGATAGTTCTAAGATAAAATTCATTTAGAGTTATCTGCAAATTCAAATTCCATTTTTTAACTACTTAGACGGACAACTAGGGGAACTAATGAAAACTTTATATCCTACCCCAGTTCTGTAATAAATGGTTATATATTTTATATAGAATAAAATGATGACCATAGTATGATAAAAAAGTGGTGTTACCCTTGTATAAGAAGCGATGCACATATCTGGTTCCAAGGATAGAAATCCAATTTATGGAAATATGTCATATTTTGGCATTAATGAATAGATATAGGAGTTAGATAATACAACATTTAATGTAATGATTTTATGTTTCAAATGGGTTGAAAATAAGAGTGTAGTGAAATTTATGTAATGGGATTCGTCAGGGTGAATTTTAGTGTGGAAGGGGAAAAAATCCATTCATAATAAAATCAAATGTTGTGCAATAATTTTATGTATTGGATTTAACAAACATGATTTGGTCGATTTTCATACTAGAAACTAAAAAAATGTTTGGTTAGATGAAAATTCAATAAAATATGACCCTTTAATTTGAATATAACAATCAATTCATGTTTTTCCCAATGTATACAATGTCATTTACATTATAAGGGACAATACATATATGATTAGGATTCTTGGTAGAGAATCCCAATCCCTAAAAACATTTAAAAAATAAATGATAGTTTAATGACAATGTAAATATGTTTTTCAATATACTATGTTTTTTAATATAATTTTTTTTTCTCATAATATTATATGTCCTCAAATTAATTAAGATAATATTAATTAAATGTTTGACTAGTCAGGCAAAATGTATTTTCCACATTATGGTGTTTCCAATCCTAAAAATTAAAAAAATGTAATGAAGGAAGCCATTTAGGAAGATGTAAAGGTAATGTTATGATATAATTTTTTTATTTTACCAATAAATTATATAATGTAACATTTATTTAATTTTCATTATTCCTTGAAGATTTTGTTTATTTTAGAAGTTTTTTATCTATATTCCATTCCCTTCTTCCCCAAAACATCCAGACTTCTTCTCCCTAAAATGGTGATTTCCTACTACTTATTTAATTTATCTTTTATCATTTTATCTACTATTTGTAAGTTAATTTACATTCCATTTTTATATAATAATTATTTATTTTTTATTCACAGATCTTTTGGGAAGTCATAATTTCAATGTTTGTTTATTTTATAAAATTTATATCCATAATTCAAGCCTTTCTTCACTAAAACATCCACATATATATTCTTCCTATAAACATTTTTACCCTTATAATGTTGCAATTTATCACTCTCTTTTAGGTTGCCTCCATTACCTTTATAGGAAGATAAATGATGCTGCCTATACTCAATCACATAAGTAATATTACTGTTTTTATAGTAAATAATGGTCCATATAATTAGTTTATTATTTTATATTTATGTTTAATTTATTTATTTTTAGTATTATAAACATAATAATATTTTTTATATAGTTAGATTCTTTTTTTCGATTTGGGGTTGTCTGTTCAAAGCTGCTCATGCTAGTTGGATATCAGACCTTGAGACTGAAACTAAGATAATTGAAATATGGAAATGGGTCGAGAATGTATAAAACCATCATTTTTTTAATTCTTAATACTTATTTAATTAATTTTTTCATCATTTTGTCTAATATTTTTAAGTTAATTTCCTTCTCATTTTTATTTAATACTTATTTTTTTCTCATATCATTTGGGATGTCATATTATTATTTTAACTATCTGGAATAAGACACAAAATAGATAAGATGTTTCTTTCTTAAAATGTTACCATAATTTTTGTTGGATTTACTTGTTGAACTTCACTGATTCCTTTTGAGTTTATGTTCTTAGCTATAATTTTTTTTTCTAATAAGAACATCAACTCAAAATGTAGTATAGTTTCGCAAAGAAACCCAATGGAAAGCATATAAATAATGGAAGTTGATATTTTTTTCGATACTTTAGGATTTTTTGGAACTATATATAGCTCAATATTACATACATTGAAACTAATATGACACCAAATTCTTGTTTTTATTTAAATTTTAGAATAATTATAGTAAAAAAGTCAATTGATGTAATCACAATAGAGAAAACACATTTGAATTGTATTAATAATTTTTTACAATGATTCATAAGTCATTTGTGACATGTACGAATCATCCCCACCTTAAATTTATACATGATGTGATGGGTATGACTCAAAATGATTTCTTCCATTTTAAAATTACATTTTAGTAAAAAAGATATTTGGCATACTCAAAACCAAGAAAACAAATTTATATTGTTTTCATAATTTAATACACAAATCAATAAGTCATTTTGGATGTGTAAGAATAAAAAACACCTCAATACAAGTCATGGTGTGACCTATATGACTCAGAGTGCATTTTTTATTTAATGTTGACATTAATTTTAGTAAGAAGACAATTGGTATACTCAAAACTGAGAAAATTCATTATAGTTATTTGGATACTTTAGGACAACAATCTATATGTCATTTTTATGTATATGAATTATCATGACCTCAATCTAATATGTGATGTTCTTGATATGACTCAATGTGTCTATTATCATTTTAAAATTGAAATTTTAGTCCAAAATATGTGGGTCGCTGAAAACAAAGAAAATTCACTCGAATTGTCGTAATAATTTAGGAGAAAAATGATAAGTTATTTTTGATATGTAGGAACTAGTATCAAGTAAAAGTGATACAATATTTTAATGATATGACTCAAATTTCCCTTTAATAGTTTAAAATGACATTTTAGTAAAGAAAAAGGAGTGATATAATCAAAACCAAGAAAACACATCTGAACTATTTTTATTCTTTTATAAAATGATCCATATTTCATTTGAGACCTGAATGAATCAACCACACTTCAATTTTATGCACAGTGTGACTGATATGATTTGAAGTGTGTCTTTTTATTTAATGATGACATTAAATTTTGTAAAAAAGACAACTGACATACTCAAACATGATAAAAATAATTTATATTGTTTTGATACTTTAGGAAAATGATTCATATATCATTTATGAGGTTAAGAATTATCCTTACCTCAATCTGATACATGATGTTCACGGTATGACTCAAAGTTTCTATCACCATTTTATAATTGACATTTTACTTTAAAAACTACCACTCCCTAAAAACATAGAAAACATGCTCGAATTGTCTTGATAATTTAGAAAAATGGTTCATATGTCATTTGTGACATATATGAATTAGACACACCATAATATGATACTTTAGGTTTCAGATATGACTCAAATATTCCAATATTAGATTGAAATATGAATTTCAGTTTAAAAAATTTCACTCACTAAAACCCAAGAAAATGCCCTATGATTTTCATGATAATATAGGAAAATGATTCAAATGTCAATTGTGATGTACATGAATTTGTCTCATTTCAAACTAACACACAATGTGACTGGTATGACTTAAAGTGAGTGTTTTGAATTTAGAATTACATTTTAGTAAAAAAAGAAAAGTGACATAATCAAAATTGAGAAAACACAGTCATATTATTTTGATATATTAGGAGAAAAATACATTAGTAATTTTATATATTTAATAATCAGCCTCACCTCAAACTGATGCACGATGTGACCGCTTTGTCTCCAAGTGTGTCTTTTAATTTAATGTTATCATTAATTTTAGTAAAAAAGACAACTGATAGATTCAAAAATAATAAAATGAATTCATATTATTTTGATACATTATTAAAAATATCCAAGTGTCATTTTTTATGTGTAGGAATTGTCCACAACTCAATCCGATAAATGATGTGCCCTGTATGACTGAAATATTACACTATCAGTTTAAAATTGAAATTTTAGTTCAAAAAGTTTCACTCAATGAAAACTAAGAAAATACACTCATATTTTCTTAATAATTTATTAAAATTATTCATAATATACTTTTGATGTGTAAGAATCAGCCACAAATAAAACTGACACATGATGTGACTGGTATGACTAAGAGTGCATGTTTCTAATTTAAAATGACATTTTAGTAAAAAATAAAAGTGACATACTCAAAACTGAGCTGACACAGTCAAATTATTTTGATAGTTTAGAATAATGATCCATAAGTCATTTGGGACATGTCGTAATCATACAATCCTCATTCTAATGTGTGATGTGATAGGTATGACTCTAAGTTCATATTTTCAACATATAAGTGTTATTTTAATTTAGAATGCACATCACATCGCTAAAACTGAGAAAATGAACCTAGATTATTTTTCTCATCATTATATCTTCAATTACTTAACTATTTTATTTATAAATTTTTTCTTATAATTATTTAGTTAATTTTCATAGAGATAATTCTTGAAGCTGAACAAAAAATTGTGTGATGTGAAATAATCAACCACACCACAATCTGATACACAGTGTTCCTGGTATGACTTGATGTTTAATTTAAAATTAACACTTTATGCTAAATTATATCATAATATTATTGCTAACATAATAATTGTTTTCTTATACAGGTGTGTTATTTTTCTCAATAATGGGTTAGGATCAAAAGATAAAGGAACATTGATGTTTTTGAATGTGTGTAATAATTTTTACATATTTAATTGTATATACCAATGTTTTAAATTTATATAATATAGTGTTTCTTTCTTGTAATTGTGTTGAGAATTTTATTTCCTTGAAATTATGTATTTTTAGTCGATTTTACTAATGTCGTGGTGTTTTTGGGGTTGTGGTGTGCTATTATAGCATAACATAGCATTCCTCTTTTTCAGATATTGTATAAGTACTCATAAAGGGGTCCTTTATCAGTGATTTTACAAGTGCTAATAATGGTTACCTTAATCAGTGCTTTTAGAAGTGCCATTAAATGTACTATTTATTGGCATAAAATAAAATCACTAATAAATGCCCCCTTATCAACACTGATCAAACACTAGGGATTTAATCTTTCTCTGGTAGTCAGTGCTTCTCTAGTGCCACTAAATCCCATTTTTAGTATTATTAAAAGCCTTTTTTATAGTAGTGAAGGTTTTACTATTATACCACTCGGTAATAACCCAAACCCCTAGGTCCACCTAGCTAGTACAAATCCAATATGTGACAACCCCAGGCCCTCCTCTAGTAGGTCAAGGGATTTTGACACATGACAATAATGAATAATATAAAATTGATGGACTTTTACTAGGGTATATGTACACATTCAACCATATATCTCCATGAAAACGTGTATAGGAATAATAAAATTTATATTACATATATAGTATAACCATTATTGTTTAAACCTATAGAGAAATTATCAGATTATGATATTATAATCAAAGGAATAAGGGGGAATACCTTCCAAACTAGATATGATGTCTAAACCTGAAAAAAAATTGGAAAAATAAAAAATTGGGAGAGTCAGGCTCCTGATTTCAAGGTATCATCTCCATATATGGTCAATTCATAAAATTGTCACTATGATAAAACGCTCTCACCACTGAACTACCGATATTCCTCATAATACAAGACACATGTGGGAAATTCCCCTGTATTGGTGAGTCTTTAAATTCCCAGTACCAAGCCCTAAAAATAGAATAGGGAGAAATAAATACTTACAAAAGAAGTAGTTATATGAAAACCTAACAAGAGGTAAATGAAACCTATCTCAAACACACACAGAGATATATATGTATATATATGATAAAAAATGAACTCAGAAAAGAGATAAAGGGGATATAAATCTCTGAATTCCTACCTAGGATGTGGAGTTTTCTTGCATCTCCAAAGGACCATCACCAATTCCCAGCATCTCATGTGTCCATTCGAAGAATCCATGTGGAGGACTCACACCTTTCCACTACTCTATGTCCCGAGGGGTCACAATCAACATGAGAGGAATGGAGACCTAGTAGGATGTAATGATTCCAATCAGTAGATAGACTCCATATTCCCTAAGATGATAGAGGGATTCCACTCAGTTGATAGAGGACTCACACCCTAGGATAATAGGGGGTTCCACTCTAATCATGGAGGACCCACATACTATAATGGTAGGGGTGCCCCTCAGTATGTATAGATAGAGGACTAGTTCCTTAATGAGTTAAGGGGTTCCACTCAAATATTGAGGACCCTCACCCTAGTACCATATTTGGAACCACTCATCCTATTCATGTGGTATGTTGGATGCATACCTAGTTGTTAAAGGGGGGTTGCCAACCCCAAACTCTCTTTAGTGATAAGTCCTGGTCACATTTACTAGTCTAGCATTTCCTGATGAATCATCATTCTCTCAATACCTCATGTAATTTATTAAAATAATCTATTAATGATACCATAATTTTCTACATGGAAGGATAATCAAGATACGATAATCACAAGATAAAATATAAATCTATAAAAATGAGATATTAAAGGTGGAAACTCTCAAGAAAAGTAAGTGGAGTGTATGTGTGGTCACATGGAATGTGTACTCACCTAGATACCAAGGTGTGTACTATCGTACACATGGAATGGATGGACATGTATCACTATACTAGGTTTATGGGTACTTCATTGAATGTCTCAGCCTCCCAGAGCCTACACATGTTCTCTTGGTCATGCCCTTGTACATCATCTCATTCACATGTTCATTTTGTCATGCTCATGTACATTGGTCTATCCCATATACCTGACTATCTCTGAATAAAAGTTTGTTCCCATGTACTCATAGTCATTACCATCTGCCTAGTCATTTCTATGACCATGTTCTCTCATATTACATACTAGGCCACCAGGATTAGGTCACACAATGTTTGGTGGGTCTATATAGTTAGTGATATTTTTCTTAACCTATATACCCAAACACCACGACCAGAGGGACTACATGGCATGTGTTACCAGACTACATATAGTTTATTTTATTTTTAGATAGAAACTATAGGAAGCTTCGTGCACCATTAGAACATTGTCTCTATTTTTGTTTCTATTGTGATTCACACTAACGGTCTCGATACAGTGACATTTATTCCTAATCTGTTTCTGGCGGTGAGATCTCGAAAAACTAAACCCCACACAAATTCACCCTGTAATGCCCCGACCCTAGAATCCTGGAGTCGAGGAATTAATTATTACATTTCCATGATTAAAAATAATAAAATACCTAAGGAATAATTATTTTAGTATTATTGAAGAAACTATATACATACATGTAACTCATATTACATTGGTAAAGGTAACAAAATAAAATATGTAATAAAAACTAAAAATCTGCATTCACAAGAACTCAATAAATGTTCTCCCCCTAAAAACCTATTAAAGGTAAAAAAAATTAAGGGGTGATCTAAAATTCTCAGTAATGGTTATAAATAGTGTAATCATGAATCTAAAATAACTAAATAATAAAAAAATTGGTATAGTCACAATGGCTTGGTGAATAAATGAAAAAAACACGCTATTAATAAACTGAGAATGAAAATACATTAATAGGTTTTTTCATAGTGAAAAAATAATTGATATTAATAACTCAAAACAAATAAATAGATATGATTATTAATTGGACATCATGTATCTAGAACATGATACCACCATACCGTCAAAACGGTTTATGTTTGTGGGTAGAAACATGTCTGATTTTTAAAAACAAACTCGAAGGGTTTGTTGCCAAATGATTTGCCTCATGAGATCTATCCATACATCATGGGGATATATTGGTCCTTTTACATCACTATAAGTCAAAATAATTATTTATACATAGATATAATATAAGCACAATATGCCTTCTAAATATCCATATAGAGTAGAGGATACAGAGTTATCAATGTTTCCATAGTTAAACAGTATTCCAAATAAACACTGTATGTAAGAGGGTATTAAGATTAAGATAATAATCATATACATGAAGCTAGAATATGGATATATAATATATTTTCAATTTAAAATGAAAAATTATCTCAAATGGGTAGTGTAAACAACACATAAAAAATATTAGGTGCATAATACCAAATAAAGGACAATGAAATGGAAATTGTGAAAAAGTCCCTTACCACATTGTAATCAATCGATTCGTATGAACAAAAATTAACAACCAACAAATGAATCACATAGTACCAAGAATATAAATAGAATAATGAAAATATTTATCAAATTCCAGTACAAAATACACCAAATTCAAGAAATAAGTGGAGAACAATGGAAATATCAAAGATTTAAAATTGAGATAAGAAACCCCTTACCTTATGCTTGAATGTGTTCGTCGATTGATCTTAATGAGATGAATATTCAAATTTATCTTCATTAATTAATAATTCCAAAACCTAATATACAAATAATTTATTTATTTTAACATTATTATGGGTTTAAGAGGTTCAATTGTGTTGTTTTGGAAACATTTTATTCTATGGTTTTCATGATCGGTTTACTTCTATTCATGAATGGAAGTTCATTTGAAATGAGGTTAAACAAATAGAATTGTTAATATATATTATTATTGACATTGAAGAAATGTTAATGATATTATAATTATTTTGTTTATATACCATGAGGATGACTCATTAGATAAATGATAAATGATTGGATTAACTTGGTGGTTTTGTGCAAAATGAACATGTTTTGTATAATTATTTTATATTATGATTGTGTAAGGATTGAATAATATTAAATAAGATAAAATAAATATATTATGATATGTTTCAACCATTATAAAGGTTTCATGACCAGTATTGAAGATAGTAATGAAAATTGACAACTCTTCTTCCTTGAACGTGATAAATTAACACATCTCGGACAACGCTTCCATTTATAGTATAAAAGGAGGGAAAAAAATAAGACGATGATGGAATAAGTGAGTACATGAATAACTAAGTCTCTTCTAGTAGAGGATCAATTTCTAGGTGAGATGTGTCATGTTGATGATGATGTCATTGGTGAGTACATGATGATGGAATAAGTGAGTATATGAAGAACTAAGTCTCGGACGGTTCAATTTATACATAGGTGAGTACATGCATTGGGTATGGTGTAACACCCCAAGATTCCACGGTAATCTTCCCCTTGAATAATTCAATAGCTTGCGTTGAACACAACTCTGAGATTATAACATATCGCGACCAATCAAACTAGCCATTATGAATATTAATACCCACTGTTTGAAATTTTATAAATTTTATCTTTAAAAATGGACTTCATTTTGCGTTCGGAATATCAAAATAATGTTAGGGTGAATTTTTTGTATTTTTCAAAAAACATTCTTTTTTTGATGAATAATGATAAATACTAAATTTTAATTAAAAATAACTTTTTTAATCAAAAAAAATTAGTCCTAAAATTATACTATTGAGAAGTTTTTAATTATAATTAGATTATATTCTTAACTTTTAATCCAATGTTGTTCAATGGACATAATTTCACATTTAAACTGGACAAAAGCAAGTGTCAATGTTTTGATAGTTATTATTTCTTAAAAACACGTTTTTTGTTTTGACAATGGGAATAAATTTTAACTTAGTTTTTTCCACTTATGTGTTTTGAATTTATAAAAATGGATTAAATATTTAGAATCAATAGGTACAAATTGTGTTAATAGGTAACTTTTATTTTTAGACATTCCGAATAATTACTTCGGTAAATATTTTTTTTACCATGGTTAAAGGGAAAATACGGTAAATAAGGGTAAACAAATGATATTATAATAATATTAAATTACCCTAATACATGTTCTAACCCTATTTTAAGATACATTTCCGACCATGGCCATATTTGGGTCGATTTTGGGACCCAATGGAGCAACTTGTAAGTGATAATGACACTTTATATTAATTAAGTTAAAGTAAACACAAAAATGACATAACCATATATCTTTTAGTAAAACAATTTTTACATAGAGTTATATATGTTATCTCTTCGACTATAAATATTCATTAGAAAGATAAAATTATTTCCTACACAACAGTATTTTATTTATAATTTGTATATATTGAATAATTAAATTTATTTATGACACAATGATGATGATTTATTTTCCTTATTAATGAAAGAATCAAATAAATGGTATTATAGATGTTAAAATAAATATAATTTGAATGTTTTGATATCATCCACGAATTTTCTAGTTTACTGTGACATGTTAGTATTGATTCAAAGAACTTTTTTTAAAGTAATAATGCTGTTAAGAATTTAAGAAAAAAATCAAATAGTGTCAAAATTGACATAAAAGAGTTTTTAAAACAAATATTATATTATTAATTTATATTCTATTCATAAAAATCTAAGGTTCGTCCAAAGGTCTTAAATAATATTATATATGTCATTAATTAACCACTTGGGTTTTTCTTGGACGTTTATAGTAAGTTTATTAACCATATAATATAAAAATACAAAGAGACATGGTAAATGTCAAACTATTTAACTAAGAGTTAAATCTAGAAGATAAGGTTAATATAGTGACCCAAACATGTCTAAAACCTATTGGTTGAGTGGTTTCTGACCGATACCCACCTTATATTTCAAATATTTAATTTTTGAGCCATTATAAACCGAAAATTATTTTATTATAAAATAATATTACAATATTTTCCTAAGGTGCCCCTCACCCCTCTTATAAAAGGGAACTTCCCCTTATCTCAAATTCACACATTAAAAGACATTTATCTCAGCCAAAACCTGCCCAAATATCCTCCCAACTATCCTAGATTCATCTTAGAGGACTTTATTTAGTCATAAAGCCAACATAAGGATCATTTTTGATCAAATCAAAAGGAAGAACCCGAAGAAGAGGTAAATATTTCATCACCTCTTTCAAGTTCGTTTCTTCTTAAACTTCCTCTTTATTTGTTGTTTCCATTATAAAATAATAAATCTAGTACCTTCAATATAATATGATTTTATAATAAATATGGTACAACCATGTTCATTATTCTATCCATACTTTTAATGAAATGTCACCATAAGTGCGTACATACGACTTACCGTCTCCACATCGTGGTGTAGTTGTTATTCAATACATTATTATTTGGATGGGTATAATAATGTTGTATTACTGATGTAAATAATAAATATAACATTATAATGATTATGTATATATTATATACCATCCAATTATATATTATTTTAATATCAAAATAATGATATTGTCGCTCGCGCGTACGTACGAATTACCGTCTCCACGAACACGATGAGATTCATTCCCCATTGTGTCCAATCAAGAATAATTTTCTTTTAATGGTTAAAAATAATGTTTAAAGACATAATATCATTATTAATATGAATAAGACACATCCTATCCATAGCAAACATTACTTACATAATAAATCATATAAAGGAAAACGAATCAGTTAACACCCGAAATGATGATAATACTAAAATATTATTAACAAAGAAATATTAGAAGATCATATATGATATCATATTAATGTATATAGTTAATGAATAATTTAATAACAATTATTTCACCATTATACAGTAGGTTAACTTAACCTCGACCAAGTAAAAGTACAAGGTAAGGGTTAATTCTACAATCTATTCATTATCCGAGGTTGTTTATAAGTAATTATCTACTAGGATCTCTTTATCATCCACATCCATGTTTCTTAAAAATGTATTTAAAAACTTTTTTAATATTTAATAAGAAATGGGTTAAAGTCATTTATACCCTTATTTTAACTTATATGTTTTAAAGGAATCTTATAGTCATTTTCCAAACAAGGTACTTTATGACCTTTTCAACAAAATTATGGTAAGAATGTCTTTTTTAAACTTGTACGGTGGGTGTGGTTATTCTCTGCCATTATAACATTGTTAAACCTTACCTTACTAGTTTATAAGAATATTTTCAAAATAAATGTTTTCTTTTATAATTATGTAACTTTAAATTATTTCTAAAAAAATAAAAATATATTTCTCTCAAATAGTTTCGATTTCATCTATGTCAACATACTTTGATGGATTTTCTACTTTTTTGAAGTCGGTACATTATGATACAAATCGTCCATATTTTATTGAAGGTTTTGTGATATGTTTTACTGTGGATGTGCTATTTTTATACCATTCATGGTTTATGTTTAAAGTATTGACATTTCGCATGCTAGTTTTAATACTAATGTTTATGTTATATTTCGTCCTTTTCATTTGATGAATGTATTGGACTTAGTAAGTGATTGGTGGAGCCCTCTATAGCTCCTCGATGCAACATTAGGTCTCAAGAGACAACTAGACATAGAATTGGTCGAGGCCTTTCCCAATTTGATATATGGTTTTGGTCGAGGCCTTAATCATTTTTAGATGTTTTGGCCAAGGCCTTGAAAAAATGTTTCAGAATGACTGGCATTATACAATCCCTCATTATGAAAATAATATTGATGTTTTATGTGGTCATTCGACTAGTATAATACCCATGATTATGTTTTATTATGACATTATTTACTAAACTCATATTCCATCCATAATAGTGTTCATGTTTATTACTAGAAAAGGAATGTGTTTTCAATTATTCACCATGATTAATATTTATGTTATCTTCCTTTGTATTTATTACCCTTACTGAGCATTTGAGCTCACCCCTTTCTTATGTTTCATTTTCCCAGGATATGAAGAAGGTAATTATGAGTGACTTTCAGGCTTAATCTAGGAGGCTTGGATGTTTCTAATGGAATAAATTAGTGATGTCTTTCTTTTCAAGTTGTAAAGTTTATCTTATGTATGAATCTTGTTTCCAATAATACTAAACTGATCGGTCTTTTGGGACAAGATTTCCTTGTGATCATGCCAATGTTATGTAATAATTCCCTGACTCTAGGTGACAAGGTTCTGGGTGTTATAGTTGGTATCAGAAGAAGTTTAGTACAAACCTTGGAAACTAGATTTAGAAAAACTCTAATTAGAGCACATTATCCTAAGAAAGACTTTTAGGATTAGTATAGAAGAACTTCCTAGAATTTTGGTACTGTAGAGATTTTTTTAGTTTTCAATGAAATACATCATTATCTGGATTCGAGTAGGTAGAGGCAGCTCTGACACAAATGTAACTAGGGATAAAACCCAAAAACACCGCTTTGAGCTATACTCGAATGAGAACTGGTGCACGACAATGGTCCTTACTGCACTCTTGGTTATGACACTCCCAGGGGATATTCTTAGGATAATCCACATTTTCTTATAAAACCATTATGAAGGATTTATGAGTATATACCTCCTCAAAGAAAACATTTTTTTTATGATTATGAATTATATCAATAAAATGTTCAATTTATGTTAAGTATGTTATATGTTTGGAATTATGTATTGTGGTTCATAAACTAATCTATTGTATTCCATTGTTTTGAAATGGAACCTAGTGGAAGGAATGGAAAATGTATCAATGCATGCACTCTATTTAGGGATTTCCATCCTGCTCTAGATAATTATTGTAGAGCTGGTAATATAACTGGTGTTGATCAGCTTATCACCATATTGAGACAACTCACTTAGGTTATGAATAATAACCTTACCTGTATGGAGCAACCTGATCCAAAGCATGAAGGATTAAGGTTAGATAGATTCATGAGGCAACAACCACCAACATTGAATGGGAGTACAAATCCATTAGTAGTTCAGAAATGGATAAATTCCTTAGAGAAAACATTCTATGCCTTGGGGAGTTGCGAAAGGGAAAAAATTGTCATGGTAGTTTACAGCCTAACTGGAGATGCTGATCAATGGCCGTCATTGATTCAAAACACAAAGGAAGATGATGAAGTATCAAATATGGAATGGAGGGAGTTTAAAGAGATTTTCTTAGAAAAATACATTTCTCATGACCATCGAGCAGATATGGAAATAAAATTTCTGAGTCTGAGGAAAAAAGAGGGTGAGAATGTCACAAAGCATGATGATAACTCTACATGGTTAGCAAGGACTATAGAAGATTATATACATAACCCAGGAAGTAAGATTAATCATTTATTTTATGGGTTAAAACCATTTCACCGTCGATCATTAGTCTCACAATCCTTCTCGTCATACGAAGATATTGTCTCATGTGCTATCAAGACCGAAAAAGAATTCTCTAAGTATTATGACTTTAAAGAAAAAAAAGAGAAGAAGATATCTTCTCAACACTCTAGAAATAGAAATAAAGGGAAGAAGGGAAAATTTGAATATCCATCCTACAGGTAATATGAGAGGAAACACCATGGTACTTGTCTGAAGGGAATGGAAGTCTGTTACAAGTGTGGTGAAAAAGGACACGAAGCTTGTGATTGCAAGTGGAATAAAGAGGCTATTAATATTGAATTATATAATTGTAGGGAAAGGGGAAATTATGAAAATGAATTTACTAAGCATCAGGGGAACTTACCTAAAAAAAGACAAGGGATCAAGGCCATGATTTTTCTATCACTACTGCTGAGGTTGAAGCTCCGAAAGAGGTGGTGACAGGTAATTTAATGGTTTCCTCAAGATTAGAAAATTATTTAATTGATTATGGATCATCTCATTGTTTCGTATATTCCCAGTTTGCTATGAAAATTACATATTTCCAATTTTATTTAACTAGGGAGTTTTCAGTCCAAACTCCAAAGGGAAGTATCATTACAACAATGTTTTTTGAATCAGTACCCATTAGGGAATATAAATGTTCTTTATCTACTGATCTCATCATCATACCCATGATTTATATTGATATAATCCTCGGTATGGATTACATTTCGGACCATGATGCAAAAATTTATTGTAAGAAGAAAGAGGTTATGATTTTTGATGACAATGATAAAGAACACCTTATCTTTAGAGCAGAAATGTCACCACCTCATTCTTATCTAGATCCATCCCAGTAGCTCAACTAAATTCATTTTTTGGAGATGAAGAGAATAAAATAACTATAGGTGAGGAAAATAATGTTCCAATAGAGGATATACCTATTGATCAAGAATATGTTGTTGCGTTTCCAGAAGATTTACTTGGACATCCTCTAGAATGAGAAATTGAGTTTTCCCTTGATTTAATTCCTGGTTTAAGGCCCATATCGAAGACCCCTTATAGAATGGCCACTGTGAAATTAGTGGAACTAAATAAACTACTAGAGGAATTGAGTAATAAAGGATTTATTCTCCCTAGTGTTTATCCATGGGGATCCCATGTTCTTTTGGTAAAGAATAAAGATAGATCTATGAGGTTGTGCATTGGCTGCAGGGAGATCAATGCTATAACAATAAAGAATAAGTATCCCCTACCTCGCATTGATGATTTATTCTACCAAATTCATGGAGAAAAATATTTTTCAAATATTGAACTTCGATATGGATATCATCAGTTGTGTGTGAAGAAGGAAGACATTCCGAAAATAGCATTTCGATCTAGGTACGAGCATTACGAGTTTACATTAATGCCTTTTGGGATGACTAATCCACCCTCTGTTTTCATGGATCTAATGAAAAAAGTTTTCAAGGAATATCTTAATGATTTTTAGTGGTATTTATTGATGATATCCTAGTATACTCCAAAAGCTATAAAGATCATAAAAATAACTTGCACACTATTCTGAAAACCCTCAGAAGAAATGAATTATACGAGACGTTTAGAAAGTATGAATTTTGGATTCAGTAGATTTCTTTTCTTGGCCATATTATCTCTAAGGATGGAATATCTATTGACCATTCTAAGAAAATGGAAATCCAAGAATGGCCAGCACCAACAAGTATAACTGAGGTGTGCACTTTAATTGGTTTATTAGGTTATTATCAACTTTTTGTATCGAATTTTGCCCAATTGGATAAACCATTCACAAACCTCACACATAAAGGGGTTAAATTTGTTTGAAAAAAAGAGTTTGAAGAATATTTTGAAGAACTTAAGAGAAGATTAGTCAATGCTCCTATCTTGAATCTACCATTGGAGAATGATGTGTTTGTTATTTATAGTGATGCCTCAAATAAAGGACTTGGTTGTGTCCTTATACAGAATGATAGAGTTATTGAATATGCATCACGACAGTGGAAAATTCATGAGAAAAACTATCATACTCATGATATTGAGTTAGAAGCTGTAATCTTTGCTTTGAAGATTTTGAGACACTATCTCTATGGTAAAAAATATGAGATTTATACTGATCACAAGATTTTAAAGTATATTTTATCTTAGAAGGAACTCGACATGAGGAAAAGGAGATGGATTGAACTAATCAAGGATTACGATTGCATGATAAACTACCACCCGAGGAAGGAAAATAAGGTGGTAGATGCTTTGAGCCGAAAGGATCATGGAGTTTTGAATAAGATGAGAGTTGAAAGGGATCCTATTTTCATGGATCTAGTAAATATGGATATGAGGATAACCATGAAAGGTGAAACATCCAATCTTTTTCAAATAGTTTCCAAACCATCTTTAATAGAAAGGATAAAGAGTTCTCAGACCGATGGTGAAGAGTTTCCAAAGAAGATTAAAGTTGTGAATGATGGGAGATTGAATGAATTTGTGTATGAAGATGGAATTATGAAATTTGGGAAGAGACTTTGTGTTCCCGATATACCTGATCTAAAAAGGGAATTGTTGGATGATGCTCATAGTACCAATTTCTCTATACAACCTAGTAGAACTAATATGTATAGAGATTTGAAGGATCATTTTTGGTGGGACAACATGAAGAGGGAGATTGCTGATTTTGTGCCAAGATGTATGCTTTGTCAAAAAGTGAAAGCTAGAAGGAAACATCGTAGAGGAGTCATGCAACCTCTTCCCATACCTGAGTGGAAATGGGATAATATTACGATGTACTTTGTCATGGGACTATGAAAGACTCCTAGAAGGAACGATGAAATATGGGTCATTTTTGATCATCTTACCAATTTAGCACATTTTCTTTCTATAAGAGATGATTTACCACTTGAACATTAAGATAGACTGTATATTAATGAAGTTTTAAGATATTATGGAGTACCCATTTCGATTGTTTCTGACCGTGATCCCCATTTTACATCAAGATTCTAGAAAAGTCTTCAGAAATCCCTGGATACTGAACTTCGTTTGTGCACTACCTACCACCCACAAACTGATGGAAAATAAGAACTGTCTATTCAAACCTTATAAGACATGTTGATATATTTCTCACATGAATTTCAAGGTATGTGGGATCAGTATTTACCTCGAGTATAATTTTTCTATAACAATAGCTTCCATTCAAGTATTCAGATGGAACCATATGAAGTGTTAAATGGAAAGAGATATCGTACACCAGCATGTTGGGATGATATTGGTGAAAGAAAACTCATAGGCCCAAAACTTTTTGAGGAAATTATGGAAAAGGTAAAGGTAACCCAAACCCACATCAAATCATCTAAAAGTAGGTAGAAGAGCTATGCTGATAACTGACGGAAGGATTGGAAATTTCAGGTAGAAGATCATGTTTTCTTGAAGGTATCTCCATGGAAGGGTGTTATGCATTTTGGTAAGAAGGGAAAATTATGTCCCAGGTACATCGGACCTTTAGAAATTCTAAAACTAATTGGGGCTGTAGCTTACCTTTTGTAAATTCTTCCAAGTCTCTCCAAAGTTCATGATGTGTTCCACGTATCACTGTAGAGAAAATACATGCCTGACCCAATGCATGTACTTACCTATGAATTATTAGAACTGGAACCCGATCTGTCTTATTGAGAAGATCCTGTCAAGGTTCTTGATACAAGAGAACAAATGTTGAGAAACCAAACTACTCGTATGGTAAAAGTTCTATGGAGAAACCATAAGATTGAAGAGGCAACGTGAGAACCTGAGGAACTTATGATGAATAACCACCCGAATAATTTTATGCAGTAATATTCTAGAAATTTCTAGGACAAAATTATTTGAAGGAGGGGAGAATGTAACACCCCGATCTTCCACTGTATGATTTCCTTTGAATAATTCAATAGCTTTCATTATACGTAACTTCGAGATTATAACACATCGCGACCAATCAAACTCTCCATTATGAATAGTAATACCGAATTTTTGAAATTTTATCAATTTTATCTTTCAAAATGGACTTCATTTTTGGGATCAAAATATTGAAATTATCTTAGGGTAAATTTTTGGTCTTTTTCTGAAAACATTCAGTTTTTGATGAAGAGTGAAAAATACTAAATTTTAATTAAAAACAACATTTTTAATCAAAATAATTTATAGTGCTAAGTTATACTATTTAGTAGTTTTTAAGTATAATTAGATTTTACTTTTAACATTTAATCCAATTTTGGTAATTGGACAAAATTTCACATTTAAACTGGACATAAGAAAGTGTCAATCTTTTGATAGTTATTATTTCATAAACCACGCTTTTTTTATTTTGACAATGAGAATTAATCTTAAATTAATTTATGCCAATTATGTGTTTTGAATTTAGAAAAATTGGATTCCATGTTTTGAATCAGGAGGTCCAAATTGGGTAAACATGTAACTTTTATTTTAGACATTTTGAATAATTACTAAAGTAAATATTTTATTTACCATGGTTAAAGGGTAAATCTGGTAAATAAGGGTAATAAAATGATCTTATAATAATATTAAATTAACCTAACACATGTTATAACCGTATTGGATGATACATGTCTGACCATGATCATCATTGGGTCAATTTTGGGACCCCATGGAGCCACTTGTAAGCGATAGTGACACCTTATATTAATTAAGTTAAAGTAAATACAAAAATGACATAAGCATATATATTTTAGTAAAAAGTTTTTACATAGGGTTATATATGTTATCTATTTGATTATAAATATCCATTTTAAATCTAAAAGTATTTAAAACATAATGGTATTTTATTTATAATTTTTAGACATTGAATAATTAAATTTATTTATGACACAATGATGATGCAATATTTTCCTTATTAATGAAAGAATCAAATAAATGGTATTATAGAAGTTAAAATAAATATAATTTGAATGTTTTGATGCCATCCACAAATTTTATAGGTTAATGTGACATGTTAGTATTGATTAAATGATTTTTTTTCGAAGTAATAATGTTGTTATAAATTTAACAAAAACTAAATAGCAAATAGTGTCAAAATTGACGTAAAAGAGTACATAAAACAAATATTATATTATTAATTTATATTCTATTTTTAAAAATATAAGGTTCATACAAAGTTCTTAAATAATATTATATATGTTATTAATTAACCACTTGGGGTTCTCTTGGACGTTTATTGTAAGTTTATTAACCATATAATATAAAAATACCAAGAGACATGGCAAATGTCAAACTATTTAACTAAGAGTTAAATATAGAAGATAAGGTTAATATAGTGACCCAAACCTATCTAAAACCTATTTATTGAGTGGTTTTCAACCTATCCCATCCTTATATTTTAAATAATTAATTTTGGATCCATTATAAACCGAAAATTATTTTATTATAAAATAATATTTCAATCTTTTCCTAAGGTGCCCCTCACCCCTTTTATAAAAGGGCACTTCCACTTCTCCCAAATTCACACCGTAAAAGCCATTCTTCTCAGGAAACCCTAAACAAATATCCTCCCAACTGTCCTCCCTTCATCCTAGAGGTCTTCCTTTAGTCAAAAATCCATCCTAAGGATCCCTTTTGATCAAATCAAAAGGAAGAACCCGAAGAAGAGGTAAATATTTCATCACCACATTCAAGTTCATTTATTTTTCCACCTCCTCTTTTTTTTTTAATTATAAAATAATAATTTCAGTATCCTGTATATACTGTGATGGTATTATAAATATGGTACAACCATATTCATTATTCTATCCATCCTTTGAATTAAATGTCACCATACATGCGTATGTACAGCTTACCGTCTCCACGTCATGGTGTAGTTGTTATTCAATACATTATTATTTTTATGGGTATAATAATGATGTATATTTGATATAAATAATAAATATAACATGATAATGATTTTGTATATATGATATACCATCCAATTATATATTATTTTAATATCAAAAGAGTGATATTGTTGCTCGTGCGTACGTACAGATTACCGTCACCAAGAATACGATGAGATTCATTCCCCATCGTATCTATTCAAGACTAATTTTCAGTTGATGAATAAAAATAATGTTTAAATACTTAATATAATTCTGAATATGAATAAGATACATCCTATCCATAACAAACATTACTTATATAACAAATCATATAAAGGAAATTGAATCAGTTAACACCCGAAACGACGATAATACTAAAATACTATTAACAAATCAATATTAGAAGATCATATATGATATCATATTAATGTATATAGTTATTTAATAATTTAATTACAATTATTTCACCATTATACAGGAGTTTAACCTACCCTCGACCAAGGAAAAGTACAAGGTAAGGGTTAGTTCTACAATCTCTTTATTATCCGAGGTTGTTTATACGTAATTATCTACTGAGACCTCTTTACCATCAACATCCATGTTTATTAAAAATGTATTTCAAAACATTTTTATAATTTACTAGGAAATGGGTTAATGTAATTTATACCCTTATTTGAACATATATGTTTTGAAATGAATCTTTCAGTCATTTTCCAAATAAGGTACTTTACGACCTTTTTGACAAAATTATGTTAAGAATGTCTTTTTTAAACTTATACGACAGGTGTGGTTATTCTCCACCATTATAACATTTTAAAAGCTTTCCTTACAAGATTATAAGAATATTTTCAAAATAAATGTTTTTTATAATTATGTAACTTTAAATGATTAAAAAAAGAGATATTTCTCTCAAATAGTTTTGATTTCATCTATATCAACATCCTTTGATGGATTTTATACGTGTTTGAAGTCGATTCATTATGACAGAAATATTGTATATTGTATTGAAGGTTTTGTGATATTTTTGACTATGGATGTGTTATTTTTATACCATTCATGGTTTATGTTTATAGTATTGAAATTTCGTATGCTAGTTTTAATATGAATGTTTATGTTATATTTCAACCTTTTCATATGAGGAATGTATTGGACTTAGTAAGTGACGGGTGGAGCCTAATATAGCTACTCGATGCATCAGTAGGTCTCATGAGACAACTACTCATGGAATTGGATAAGGCCTTTCCCAATTTGATATATGGTTTTGGCTGAGGCCTCAATCATTTTTAGACATCTTTGCCGAGGCCTTGACAAAATGTTGTAGAATGTCCAACATTATGCATTCCCTCATTATGAAAATAATATCGATGATACATGTGGTCATTAAACTAGTAAAATACCAATGATTATGTTTTATTATGGAATTATTTACTAAACTCTTATTCCTGCCATAATAGTGTTCATGTTTATTACTGGTAAAGTCATGTGTTTTCAATTTTTCACCATGCTTAATATTTATTTTATCTTCCACTGTATTTCTTACCATTACTGAGCATTTTATCACACCCATTTATTATGTTTCATTTTCCAATGATATGAATAAGTTAATTATTAGTGACTTGTAGGCTTAATCAAGGATGCTTGGATGTTTATAATGGAATAAATTAGTGTTCTAAATCTTTTCAAGTTATAAAGTTGAACTTATGTGTGAATCTTGTTTCCAATAATACAAAACTGATCGGTCTTTCAGGACATGATTTCCTTATGATCATGCCAATGTTATGTAATAATGCACTGACTCTAGGTAACTAGGGTCAGGGCGTTACATATGGCATGTATTTCTTTAACAATGACACATGAAACACATTATGAACTTTTGAGAGGCTTGGTGTCATTTCTAAACGGTAAGATATAGCTCCGATACTTTCCAAAATTGCAAACGTTTTGATGTACCTGGGGATCAGTTTACCTTTCATTCTAAACCATAAGAAAACCTTCCATGGAGATAGTTTTAAAAATACATGATCTCCTACTAGGAATTCCAAAACCGTTCTCTATTTTTTTGCATAACTATTTTTCCTACTTTGGTCTGCTTTAATATGGGCCTGAATTTTATTTACCTTTGCCGTTTTCTTTTCAATAAGTTTTGGGCCTATAAGTTTCCTCTCGCCAATTTCATCTCAACAAGTTGTATTTCAACACCTCTTTCCATGTAATGCTTCATATGGCTCCATATGAATGATAGAATGGAAACTATTATTATAAGAAAATTCCCCCAAAGGAAAGTATTGATCCCATGTACCTTGAATGTCAACAGTGCATGATCTCAACATGTATTCCAATGTTTGAAAAGTCCATTCAGACTATCCATTAGATTGGGGGTGATAAGTAGTACTCATATGATGCTTAGTATCCAAATCCTTCTGGAGACTTTTCCATAATTTTGATGTAAAATAGGAATCTTTATCAGACACGATTGATATAGGTGCACCATGAAGACTCACAACTTCATTAATATAAAGTCTTTCTAGGAACTCAAGTAGTAAATTCTCTCTTATAGAAAGGAAATGTGATGATTTTGTGAGACGATCAACAATTACCCATGTTGAATAATTCCTTATAGGTTTCCTTGGTAGTAATATGAAAAAATCCATAATATTTTCATCCCACTTCCATATAGTAATAGGTATAGGTTTAATGACCCCTCTAGGATGTTGTCTCTCTGACTTCACCTGTTGAAAAACTAGACACCATGACACATAGTCAGCAATATATCGCTTCATGTTATTTCACCAAAAATGTTCCTTCAAGTCTCTATACATCTTAGTTCTACTAGGGAGTGTAGAGAATTTTGAGCTTTGAGAATCATTTAATAGTACCCTTTTTAGCCCAGGTACTGATGAAACACATAACCTCTTCCCAAATTTCAGAACTTATTTCTCATACATGAAGTATTCCAATCTTCCATCCTTAAAAGCATTAATTTTAATTTTGTAAATTCTCACCATTAGAATGATAGATTTTTATCTTCTCTAGTAAATATTATTTAGCAGTAATTTTATAAAGGAAATATGTTTCCACCTATTTAACAATTCCCATATCCATATTTTGTAGATCCATAAATATAGGATCTCTCTCAATCCTCATTTGGTTCAGAAGTCCATGATCTTTCCTACTTAATGTATATTACACCTCATTTTCCTTTCCTGGGTGGTTGCGTATTGAAAAATCACAATATTTGAATAACCAGAGCCATCTTCTTTTCCTCATGTTGATTTATTTCTATGTAAACATTTATTTCAAACTCTTGAGATCTGTATATATCTCACATCTTTCGCTGTAGAGATAATGTCTCCATATTTTCAGAGAAAAGATTATGAATGCTAACTCAAGATCATGAGTTGGGTAACTTTTCTTAGGAGTCCTCAACCACCTTTATGCATAAGCAATAACATTATCATTTTTTATAAGTACACAACTGATTCCGTTCTTTTATGCATCACTGTATATCACAAATCCATTATTTATAGATGGAAGTGTCAAAATTGGAGCATTGAACAATCTTCTTTTCAATTCTTTGAAGCATTCTATACATTTTTTATTCCATACAAACATAAACCCTTTACATGTGAGATTGGTTAGAATGTTATCTAGTCATGTGAAATTCTTAATGGAACACTGATAGTAACCATCTAAGCGAATAAAACTAAATACCATGGTTATATTCATTGGAATGGGCCATTCTTGGATTACCTTTGTCTTTATAAGATCAACTAATATTCCATCCTTAGAGACAATATGGACAAGACAAGAATTTTATTGAATCTAAAATTCACACATTCTAAACTTCCCATATAATTCATTCTTTTAAGAGTTTTAAAAATAATCTGCAAGCGATTCCCATGGTCTTCACAGATTTTGGAGTATACCAGTATATCATTGATAAATACCATAAAAATTCCTCAAGATATTCCTTGAAAAAACTATTCATTAGATTCATGAAAACAGAGGGTGCATTAGTCAGTCCAAAAGGCATTATCATAAACTCATAATCCCTATACTTAGTTCAAAATGTTGTCTTTGGAATATCTTTCTTTCCCACACATAGCTGATGATATCCAGATCGAAGGCCAATCTTCATAAAATATTGGGATCCATGAAGTTGATCAAATAAATCATCAATGCATGGCAGAAGATACTTGTTCTTTATTGAAAAATCATTGATTCCCCTATAATCCATTAATATCCTCATGGATCCATCTTTCTTCTTGACAAAGAGGATAGGGGATCCCAATAGAGAAACACTAGGTAGAATAAATCATTTGTCACTCAATTGATCTATTTTTTTCTTTATCTCTACTAATTCCACAGTGGCCATTATATAGGGAGTCTTTAATATAGGTCTTTCACTAAGAATTAAATCAATAGAGAACTCAACTTTCTATTCTTGGGGATGTCTAGGTAAATCCTCTGAAAATACATCAATGTATTCATTCACTATATGTAAAACTTCAATTTTAAGATTTATTTCCCCACCCATGGATATTGTGTTCTCTTCCTCTCTAATAATTTAATTTAGTAGATCTAATGGGGGTGGATCAAGATAATAATCAGATGGCAAGGTTTATTCTCTAAAGATAAGGGTTTCTACACCATTTTCAAAAATTGTAACTTTTTTCTTCTTGAAATAGATCTTCCCATAATAATTTGACATCCAATTCATACCATGAATTATATCAAATTAAATCATTGGTAGGATGATAAGGTTAGAAAATAAAGCACATTTATGTGTTATGATGGGGAATGATTGAAAAAACTTTGTTGCAATGATGTATCCCCTAGGAATTTTGACTGAAAATTTCTTTATTAAATTAAATTGGACGTGTCTAATTTTCTGGGAAAACTAAAAAGATGTAAATGAATTCAATGATCCATAATAAAATAAAGCATTGGCTATGTTTGAGTAAACAACTAAAGTACCTACCACCACATCATTAGGAACTTCAACCTCTGCAGCTATAATCACATAAGCTTTCCCTTGCTCTCATGGCCTTTTCTGAGTCAAGTTTCCTTGGTGCTTAGGACACTCATTTTCATAGTGTCCCATCTCCCTCCAATTATAGCATTGAACATAATTAACATGTCTCTTCCCCTTTCATTCATTAGACCGATGACCCTTTTCTCGACAATTATAGAAAACTCCCATCCCTTTCAAGAATTTCCCATGATGATTATTTCCACAGTTCTCACACAATGGAAATTACATCATTCCACTCTTCTTCATTGGAGATTCTAATTTTCCATAGTTATTAGAATTACTCTTCTTATCTTGATTTCCCTTGAAAAAAATTTGATCTAGAAAATTCCTTCTCTATTTTGATAGCACATAATACAATTCCATCATAAGATGAAAATGTTTTAGAAGCCAGTTCCCTTCGATGACTTGGATTAAGACCTTCAAAAAAATGATCAATCTTGTCTTATGAATCACATACATAATCTATAGAATACCTAGATAATCTTGTTAAGATATCCTCATACTTCACAACACACTCTTCTTCCATTTTCTTTTGGATAAGGAATTTACTATTCATTTCAATTCATTGTTCATGGGGGAAATATTTGTTGAAGAATATTTCTTTAAAAGTTATCCATTCCATATCTTCTATTTATTCTTCCTCCATGGTATTGTAGATCAAGGACCACCATTGATCATCATCACCCTTGAGGCAATACACTACGAGTACTACTTTTTCATTTTATTTGATATGAATGCAAGAAATATCTTTTCAAGGGACTCGATCTACTGCTCAGATACCACCAGATTAGTAGTCCCACTAAAATATGAAGGATTATACCACATGAAATGATCCAGTATAGGCGTAGGATGGTAATTCGTCATAGCTTGAGTATGTTGTCCCAATATGGTCATGATCTGATCTGCTCTAATATTGACTATGTTGACTTTCTCAGTAGGATAGTCCCTACATTGTATTTTGAGTATTTTTTTCTCCCATTAGGTTCCTTAAATAAACAATTTAATAAAATAAATTAGGTAATAGTTCATAATTTCTAAGTAGAAAACACTTAAGATAATCAAAAAATTTATGCACAACAAACCCCGTTATCATAAACATTGTTTATATTTACTTAAAAATACTTCTTAATGGTTTGTAAATAAAAAGTGAATTATCCTTAGAATATCTCCTAGGAGTGTCAAACTAGGTGTGTAGTAAGACCTATTGTCATGTACCAGGATACATCGGCTCAAGCCAAAAACTCCTTGTCAGTGTTTTCACTCCTAGGTACATCTGTTCTAGAACCACATCCACTTGTAGTATCTAGAAATGGATGTATTTTATAAAAATATCCACATAATCTATTTCTTACCAAAATAATATGATGTTCTTCTATGTTTATACTCAAAGACTATCATAGGGGTTTGTTCCATAATCTATGTTTTCTAAATTTTGTTTCTATGTTTTCTACTAAACATCATCTGATACCAACTGTAATGCCCCGACTGTAGAAGCCCAGAGCGGGTGAATTAATTATTACATTGGAATGATTAAAAGAAATGAAATCCTAAAGGAACGATCAGTTTATTATTCTTGAAGAAACTAGATACATACATGTAACTAATATTTTATTAGGAAAGGTAACAAAATACAATACATAACAATAACTAAAAAACTATATCCATGAGAACTAAATAAATGGTCTCCTACTCATAACTTTTTGAAGGTAAACAAATGAAACGGGTGAGATAAAATGATCAGTCATGGTTACAAAGAGCAGAAGCATGAATCTACAATATCTTAATCATAAACAAATTATAATAGTTCAAATGGCATGGTGAATAAATAAAAAACTCTCCCCATTAATAAACAAAGAATGAAACTGCATCCATTGATTTTTGTCATAGTGAAAACCTCATGGATAGTAATAAATGAAAATGAATAAAGAGATAAGATTATTAATTGGAATTCATGTATCTGAAACATGATATCACTTTACCATCAAAACAGTTTAAGTATGTGGACATAAACCCGTCTGATTTTTGGAAACAAACTCGAAGGGTTTGTCGCCAACTGATTTGTCACATTAGACATGTCAATGCATAGAGGGGATATAGAGGGACCAAACCATCAATTCAAGTCAAAATAATTATTTATAAATATATTTAATTCAAGAAAAACATGTGTTCCCAATATCCCTATAGATTAAAGGATACAAATTCATCAATATTTCCATAGTTAAAAAAAACATTTCAAATATGCATCGTATGTAAAAGGGTATACGACTTAAAAAAATAATCATATACATGAAACAAAAATATGGATATATAATATATTTAAAATTTCAAATGAAAAATTATATAAAATGGGAAGTGGATACACCACATAAGACCGATTATGTGTACAATAACAAGTAAATGAAAATGAAATGGAAATTGTGACAAAGACCCTTACCATGTTGTAATCAATCAAGTCATATGAAAAGAAATTAATAAACACAAAATTAATCACATAATTTCATGAATATAAATATAATAATGATAATATATATCAAATTTAAGTACAAAATACACCACATGTAATAAATAAGTGGCGAACAATGGAAATCTAATAGAGTTAAAAGTGAGATAAGAAACCCCTTACATTATTCCTGAATGTGTTCATTGATTGAACTTCATGAACTGAATAATCAAATTTAGATTCATTAATTAATAATTCCAAAACCTTATATACATTTAAAATATTTAGTTTAACCTTATTAGGTTCATTCATGGCTATTTTTATGGGTTTAATAGGGTCAATTTTATTGTTTTGGATGCCTTTTCTTCCTTAGTTTTCTTGATCGGTTTTCTTGTATTCATGAATGGAAGTTCATTTGAAATGTGGTTAAATATACATAATTGTTAATATATATTATTAGTGAAATTATATATATATAAATGATATTATAATGATTTTTTTTATATACCATGAGGATGACTCGTTAGATAAAAGTTAATGATAAACACTTGGATTGACGTGGCCGTTTTATGTATAATGAACTTGTTTTGTAATATTATTTTATATTATGAGTGTGTAAGGATTATAGAACATTACATAAGATGAAATAAATATATTATGATATGGTTTAACCATTATAAAGGTTTCATGTCTAGTATTGAAGATAGTAATGTAAATTGAGAACCCATCTTCATTGAATGTGATAAATTAACAAATATCAGACAGTGCTTTCATTTATAGTATAAAAGGAGGGGAAAGAAGAGATGATGATGGAATATTAAATTATCCAAAAATAATTAAGTAGATATAAGGTAAATTAGTTTTCATTAAATTTGGATGAGGATAGGTGGGAATAGAAAAGATAATAAGGGAACTTGAAAAGATAACCAAACAATTAAAAAGAGAAATTTACCTCTTCAATCTATCTTCTTTTGAGAGCCTCTTTAGGGTATAGGATTGGGTATTTTTAGGATACCAAGGGATTTTTGATGTGGGATATGAGATTAGGGAGATATTTGAGCATAATTTAGTCATGTCTTGAATCTTTAGAGGTGTGAATAAATGAGGGTGTTAGGGGTGGTATTTATAGTGGAGGGGAGGAGGGTTTTCTTAATATTATATTCATTAATTTATTATTTATCTAGAAGAAAATAAATAGTCAGGATTACATGACATAGAATAGTAATAAGTGAATGTGAATTCTATATTTGGGTTTTAACATAAATCATGATTCTAGGAATAACGGATTTAAATTATAATGTATTTATATGGTAAATTAATTTTTTTTATTATTCACAAAAATTCACATATTTTAGAAAAATCCCAAAAATTCACCCTGACTATTTTTCGACATGTAGAATTAAAAAATTAACTCCATTTTTTGAAAATAATTTTCTAAATTATATTAATTTAATTTTTAAATGAAATTTAATTTTTTCATAAATAACAATTTTAAATTTATAACTCTTTTTAACACCTTCAAAAATTAACAAACATCTCATTACCTTATAACCTTAAAAAAATAAAAGAATAATATGATTTACTATTCATAATGGTTATATTACTATTCATATGACTATTCATAAGGTTATGTTACTATTCATAAAAACAACAAGTTGGTTCTATTAGACACCAAATAACATACGGATCACAACTGTAGATGATCGCTTTTTGAAATTCAAAATAAAGAAGTGGAAAATTTAAGTTTAATGGATAGGTTATGACTTTATACAATTAATAAATATGTGTTGTATCATAGAGACTTAGTTATTCATGAAATATAATCTATCTAAAGAATATAATGTATTTAATAGAAACATAACATAAAATTATTAGGGTGTTATACACACACTACCACCAAAATATTTCCATTTCCACTTTAGATCATGGTTCCAAGGAGGCCTCACTATTAACATGAAAATCATCCATATCTGTCTGCAAATCGCCAATACATTCATCATTCATGAAACAACCCTGAATTCTAGGGTTCTATCATGCTAAAACATTCCCCGATAATGTCGAACTGTAACACTATGGGATAACTGAAAAGAAAAAAAAAAGAATAAAGGGTGAAAAGAATTTATTAAGGGTGAACTCATTATTAGCCAAGAGTTCATGGATAATGATCACATAATCAGGTTATCCAAGGTGATAATAGATGAAATGAAATAATTTTATAGGATTAGTATTACTAATAAATTATGGGGATCCTGTGATGAAAAAATATTAGAAATCAAAAATAAACTAGATAACTATCCATGTTCAATATGTTAATAGAAAGGGAAGAAGACACAAATTAATAGAACTATGTCAGAAGGTATTGATCCTTGGTGATGAATTTGTTTTCCAGTGATCCATAATACACAATTCATTTTATGCCTCTTAATCCACCTTGATCTAATCTGCTGTTGTTCCCTGGTATTGATATACCAATGAATAACACTCTCCTTTAGTCCTCCTAGAGCTATGAGAGTAACCCTTGAATAATGTCATAAAAAATATTTATATGGTCTAATTATCTTAGGACAATTAATAAAATTAATAAATTAATAAATTATTTATTTTATTAAACGGACCCACTGAAAGTTTCCTCAATTAGTCTTTCGATGCAAACCAACCTTACGACACATGTAGGGTGCATCTAGAATTTCAGACTCTACCAAGGTGTCATATTTTCTATAGTATGTCTTGAACAATATGAAAACCCACAACACTGAAATGATGCACGAAGATGCATTAAAATATATTAGTATATTTAATATATTATTTTTGAGGTCTCAAGACACCCAAACACCATGTCGAATCTGAGGATAAATCCATATATATACAAAGAAATATTCAAATTACAAATCCGTCACAACTAGAGTAACTATAAACTAGACATATTTTTCATGCTTCCATGATTATCACATATCGTACTTCTATTTTAGATAGTTCAATAACTTTTTTCAGTCCAAAAATGAAACTAATGATAATATTTTGTAAGGTAAAAAAATAATTTATTACTCTTCTTTGTGTTTATATCTTCTCTATAATCTGAATTAAAATATACTTGAAATGTTTTAACTATATTGAAATAAACATATATATATTTTGAACTTTTTAGATATTATAGAATCCACTTCAAAACATCCCAATTCTCTTTTATGGATTCACCCTAAACTGACCAAAAAAATCCTAATACATGTTCAATGACTGAACTTATAGAAAACAAAGCATAAATAAAGTTACTAACTACTGATTAAAATATAACTTTCCCCATATTCTATGCATCAGGATCAATTTTGAATAATTTATAATAATGATGTGTTTGACCAATTTTGTTGAAATAGGTTTACAAGTGGATATTATGAATCATTTGGTGACCTTACAAATGTATTTTATCAGTGAAAAAACCAGATTTTTTGTCTATATGTCCCTCTTAATCTGCATCCCCAAAATTTTCTCCTCTTCACAAAGATCATTCTTCCTAGTTATTCCAAACTAATCAAAATTCATGTCATGAACATGTTCCATGCATGGAACCATCAAGAAAAATTTATCTATTTATGAGATAAATATAATATAAACCACATCCATGAACACCTTTTAGTGTCAACAATGTTTTTCATTACACTATAAGAACCCCTATTCAACCATAAAATCCTAAAACTTATAATTCTTTTGACTTGGATCTTACATATAACCCTAAGGATCCACTTAAGCTTACACATCATGCCCATATTCTACATTTACACATATCCCTTTCGCTACGTAATATATATTTTCACCAATTTTCCCTGAAGGAATACTATTTTAAAATCAGTCTATTTCAGATACATATATTTGGAAGAAACTAGATTCAACATCATCTCTAAGGTTGTGTGTTTGACAATGGTTGATAAAATTTTGGAGAAATACACAATACACTTATACTAAAACCCCTTCAAAAAAACCCTATATTATACATATTTATACTATAGACTTCTTACTTAACCTCTAAAACTCATTTTTATGCAATTTAATCCCATTTAAAAATTCTTACAGTTTTTAGGATCCATATTCTTGAAACTAATAAATTTCATCTTTCATAGCTAACTCCGAAATCCTAAAAATTAAAATACTCACTACTTCTTCTTTGATCTAGGCCTCTCCTCTATCCATAATAAGAATGTATTAGCAGTTCTATTTTGAACCTCTAAACTAGTAATTTGATCCTTATAGATAATTTCAAATCAACCTCCAGTTCTTCTCTTTATGGGACCACTACATCCAAAATTTCAACTTTCATAGCCCTACTATTATATTTCACAATTCTTGAGCATTCAGATATTCTTTTTTCCCAAACAATTCATTCGATCATCCCATCATCCCTAATCTTTTTATATTTTTTATATTTTTAAACATCAATTTTGACCCACTTGGATATTTTTAGACGATTCTTTATTCTCAACTCTATATTCCACTATGTTCCAATCAATCCAAAACAAATTCTCATTGAATACAGCATTCCAACTTCTAAATGTTTTTTATTGAAATATTCCTAAATCCTAAACCAAAATTTTTGGATCCTATACCCAACAAAGAAATATCCTTCTAACATTACTTCAGGTTTTTTCCCTATCACTGGGATTAAAATGAATGTAGGATAAAGTTTTTATAACTTTTATATGGGAGAAAAGTATTGATTTTATAGACCACTACTATTCCATTATCTCTACATAAAAGGGTTTATAAGGATTTATGTTCATAATAAAATATAAAAAACTAACCGATTTCACTCAAAACTCCTTGGGATTTCTATAATTGATTCACATGATCTGAGCCTTCTTGGTCAGTATCTAGTTCATCCACTCCACTACACCATTATACCATAGTGTTCTTGGAATAATAATCTCATACATGATTATTTTTACCCTAAAAACAATCTGAATTACATACTACTATATTCTCTACCATTATAATACATTAATCATTTAATCTTATTTCTGATCTCTTTCTCCACCATCTCCCCACCAAATAAACGCCACTAACACCTTGGATTTTTTTCTCAATGAAGTAAAACCATAATTTTCTTGTTGAATAATAGATGAATATAATAATGTATAATGACATGCCATGTGAAAATATTGGTTCATACCCCTACATATCCAAATTAATTAGATATAACTTCTAGGATATAGGTATTCATCTATTTGTGATAAATTGAATTTTTCCCAAATTTATAAGGGTAAAACTATCACTAAAATTCCACTATATTAGAATTTCAAAAATTTATCATTTCAATTATAAAACTTTTTGGTTCCTTTCACATAGTTTTCAAATACTTAAATTTAACAACTTTATAATTTCAAAAGTTATCATTCCAATAATTGTTTCTTCACCTGATCTTCCCATTAGAAAAAATATACCATATTTAACACCTTTAGCCAAAATCATTGAAACTTGAGTGATATTTTGTACCCAAAAAATGAATATTTTCACTAAAACAACTAATCAATGATAACAAGAATCTATTATAACTCTACTATGCACTGAACTCCCTATAACTCCAAGAAACATCCTTTTAGAATTTAAACATTAACATTAACCATTCAAATGATCTTGAGAGGTTCATCATCATCTAGATAAACCCTATTGAATCTTATAGAAACATAATTTACTATAAAACCCATATAATACATATAATAAAATGAATTACTAAAATCAATGATCTTTGATTCTATTGAAATATTAAATCTTAATAATGAACCACTCACACCTTCAGACATGATATTTATAGGACATGACTTCTCGAAATATTACCATAAAAAATTCATCTTATATTCCCTAATAACCTTATTCTAATTACCATTATCCAAGATATTCCAACATAAATGTTTGAAACTAGCTAATTTACCAAGACTTATTTCCTTTCACCCATCTTTTGATTTCATTCAATATTCTTATTGAATGAATTTTCCTATGTCTTTTATACTGAGTGTGGTTTCTAAATATGCCTATACTTTCTTCTGACTAGGATATTCATTCAAAATGTGATAAAGAAATATGTTTAAAAATCGGTTTAGTACATCCATTGGAGATACTTATGATGGTCACCAATGCATCACATTATTCCAAAATCATTGATAGTTGAAACAAATCCCACACATCTTTTATGAAATCCACTTTACTTGATTTGATTAGAACTAACACCTTATTGAAGTCATTGACATAATAATTCATTTTTGTTCCTTCAAAAAATATCATATCAAATAAACTCTACTTTAATAAAACTTTTTTTATTGCTATTGGCTTCTCATAAACATATTTCATGGCCTTCATCAGATCTATTGTGGTCATCATCTCCTAAGTGTTTTTCTAATGTTTTATACTAGTGAAATCAATATAATTTCATGTGACTTCTTATTAAGCCTTTACCATTCTTCATTTTCCATTAATTATAGATTTAATCCTCTCAACTGAACCTCACCATCCAATTACAATATATAATCATCCATCTATATCGTCCAAAAACTAAAATCCTTCCCATCATATATTTTTGTCTAGAACATTACATCTCTTGATTTTATTCATTATAAAATAGTTTAATCCCATTGAAGAAAAAAATCATAGATATTAGAATGTCACTTGAAAATTATACATCCAATTCTTATGATCCTTGCTGAACCACAAGCTCTTATACAATGTGTTGAGGTCTATAGAAACCAATGATCACCAAAACAAAACCCCTAGAAGTTATAATTGTGAAATGAATCTCAATAAAATCAATAATTATTATATCCTATAGATCATATGTATTAGAACTAAGAATAAAACTACCACCTAGTCACCACATTAGACCAAAACCCTTACACTCAAGAAAAAAACACACAACTCATTGAAACAAACACCCTAAGAAAAATCCATATACACTTTAAGAATGAAAAAAAGGGTTTTACATGGTTCCAAATTTAGTCATATATCCATTAGAGAACATTTTTGGTTCATCTAAACTCATTAAATAAGAAAATATTACAATAAAAATAAATAAAGTTTGTAGATATTAAATCAATATAAGTACCTTTTATAATTTGTCTCATCCCAACAAATTATAGTGGGGCTGAACCAGTCAACCAATTCCATCACCTTTTAAGATTTGTTGAGGAACCACCATTATACTTGGAGACCTCTTATTTCGTATAATTAACTCTTCCTCAACTGCTATATTCTATTGAATAATATTTTTCATTCTCACATACCTCCTTAATTATTCATATGTTTCCACTAGAATATCTTCATTTTTAATGATATAATCCCCTAACACACCATACATAACTCCATCAATGTGATTATTACATGATTCATAGATTCTATACTACCTTATCAGAGCATGGAAACCTTCATTCATAGTTATGGAACATACCCATCAGGAATAGTAAACCCCATTTTAATCTCCTACTTCTATGATCTTCCCTCAGTCAGAGTCACATTTTTTGGAGTCACACTTTTTTGGTATAGGAAATGTAACATAAAAGTATATTTAATTATTTTAAAATAAAAATCAGTGTGATATGATGTATATAAATATTTTTTATGGGTGAATATGATGGTTCATGGGAGAAAATAAATATTTTCATGTAAAACTTAGTATGATTTTATTATTTAGGACATAAGTTGTAATGAATAAACAATATCATGTCACAACTACGGTTGGGATTAATTTAATTTCAATAATTAGAATAGTATTAATAAATATTTTTTAATTACATCCACTGATATCTGCAAAAAAGAGATAATAAACAATGAATTTTGGGTAACTCAAGAAAAAATATTTCTCTAGTGTAAAAATAAGAAGGATGGATATTCTCTTAATGTTGAGACCCATAAAAATTATAAGTCTTGGAGAATTAAAGAAGTAAAAATATCACTAAGTAGTTAAAGAAATAAATGATGTCTATGTGTGTAGAACTTCTTCCTAACACTATTATGGTTTTTGAAACATGTTTTACAATGATGTTATCATTGTATGATTCTTTGGATGATGGTGATAATGGTTTAAGTTGTCTTTAGGGAAATGAATATCTTGTTGATAATGGCTATGATGTTATTGGAGATGATGATATTAACAATGAGGTTCAAGATGTCGATGATGGTAGTGACGACCAAGATGGTAGTGGTGACCATGGAAATGATTTTTTATTGTAGGATATTTATCTACTCTATTTTTGATTTCATATTTATGAAACATTAGATTTTTTGGATGACATTTTCTGACATAATAGTAACTCATTACATGTGTATATTATCATTTTGTTTTTATGTTATTAATATTTGTTAATATATAATTCGAATTATTTTTTTCAACTGTAAATGTTTATTATGATTGAAATTTGTATATTTTTTAGAATCCACTTTGAATGAACTATACCAATAGTTTATTAAACTGTTTGTATAGATTAATACTAACGATTTAAAACAAATATTTTTATATAAATTTCACAACATTATTATAAGAAAGTCCTCAACCAAGAATTAGTATAGATCTATTCTGGGTGATCTAACACCAATGTTTCATGAAAACATTGGTATAGGCCATACCAATGGTGTAATATCCTAAACTAATGGTTTAAAAATATATATATATATATATATTTATATTTCCAATCAGTGCCGGAATAAAGATTTAACAAATTGTTTATTGTTTCAAACTAATAAATGACAAAATATTATTGATTTTATATAGATTTATAAACAATACTTGAAATAGACCTTAAAACTAGCACCATATGATAGTAAACTCATGGTTTTAATAAAATATTTTTTTATTAATTGTTTTTTCAAGATGAAAATAAAAATCTCAGCCAATATTTTTCTCTTTAAGACACAAGAGAATAACATTGGCCACTCTATGTCGATGATGGATGTTACTGAAACCTTGGGTGGATATTGATGTGAAAAAAAATTAACACTAAAATATAAATTGAAATGGGAACCACCTACCTCATTGATAAGGTGATAATGTGATTGAAAATTAATAGTTTATAGTAGAAAAAAGGAGGTGTTTCCCACATGAAACAACATATTAAATGATTTTTATACTACTTACCATTAATTAAACTGATTGTTTTTTCAGTAAAAATAATTTCAATTACTATATTGATATATTTATTTCTACACATTCATTATTTTTGATTTCTGAGTTCTTTTTCTATGAGCTTAAATTACTGTGTTAAAAAATTTTATTTGTTTTTTTATTGTAGCTATTAAAATTTTAGTTTTGATGAAATATCTACATGATGAAAAATGATATCTTTAATGGGGTCGTTTTTTTGGAAAAATGATAATGAATCTAGGGATTATTTTATTCATTTTTATACTATTTTTGTTACTTTTTCTATAGAAACATAGTTATTGGAATCTATTTATAATCTTACTCTTACTTTTAGTTGAATATGATTATGGTTTTTAGTTGTGTTTATGGTTTCTTATTATTTTTTAGTAATACTTGGATAATATGAACACTTATTTTATGATGTTTACCCTTTTTAATTTTAATCCATTCAATTGATTGATTTATACGATATTAGTGTAATTTTTTAAATATTTGTTTTCATGTGATTTTTAATGAATTTGTGATAAAAAATTCATATATTCTTTTTTGATATTAAGAAATTATATTAAAATTATTATGAAATTATACCTCAAAAATATGTTCATCATTGGGGAAAACATAGAGTTTTAAATATGGAAGAGGGTTTTTTCATTGTACTAAAATAAATTTCATGGAGTAAACATCATATTTTCATGGAAAATTTTCAAAAATTTCTCATCATTAATCATTATTTTTTATGATCATTGGGGTTAATTTTTTTTAAATTAATAACTGTTTTGATAAATATTGAGTAATTAACAATTTTCTCTTTATCAAGGGGATTTTCCTAGTAACCTTTCATAATAAGTTGTATTAGATCAATATGTTAATGTCATTGAATCTCTCTAATGAAGCTCATATACATGGAGAATAATGTTTATGCTAAGTTCATGCCTTTTTAATGTTTGAAATTAATAGACTTGGGGGAATAGAATTATATCAACCTTATAGTCTCTTAGTTTTGATGTTTTCATAGCTATCATACACCATCAATCATATTTTTTTATTATTAAAACATATTTTCCAAATTCCAAATTCCCACTACTAAAATTTTGGGGAGAAGAATCAAGGTATTATAAAATAGTTCAAGATAAGATTATATATATAGAATGTATATTTGAAGTTTAGAAGAATTTTACCAGGAGAAAAAAAGATTCATAGGGCCAATCTGATCCCATTATGAAGCTAATAGTTTTAATTTCATGTTACCTTCTCACCAAGTGTTTTTAATATAAAATCTAGCTCTAAAAGGATCTTTTATCTCTTTATAATTTAATAAACTGACATGTGCATGTTTATGGAATTATATATGAACATAAAAATCAAGGCTATGTTATATTCAATAATGGAAAGGGTATATTTTAGTATTTTATTAGAGAGAGGCCAATGAATATAGAATGGGCCTATATGATAAGATTTTTACCAATACAATATTAACAACTATGGTATAAAAGAATTATCCACTAGAGGTCATGGATGATACCCCCACCATACATGATCCCCCCCATGAGAGGGATCAATCGATGTTAATCTTGAGTCCACTAGGTAGAGGGATACATCAAACATAGTGACCCAGTAGAATGTTATTTGTAGTTTAAAAATATGGTTGGTGGTGAACCTTTAGATAATGGATAGAGAAATAAGATTTTTGGCCTTAAATACTTGTGGAAAAATCCAACATCAGAAGCAGAATCCTCTATTTCATGTAGTTGAGGGAAGCTAATGTAGAATGGTGGTTAACTTTGTTTGGGGATTTTAATAAGATATAGAATCCAATCTCAAACAACACACTATATATCCAACCTTCTAGGGATTAGATATCCAATATCTGAAACCATGAGTCAACGAAGAGCTTAAATTATCCCCTGACATGTGGATTCGCACAATGTTGCTATTAATTTTCTAGATGGACAATTCCCAAGCACTATCCTCGAATATGTGTGTATGTATCTACCTATTCATATATGAATATTAGAAACAATTGGGGGAAATAGAGGCCCCCCATTGATATACCACATTGTTAGTTTATTGGGAACCAATGTTTACCACTATATAGGAAGGCCTATTTCATGGGGATTCAGATTGCCCACATTATTTTTTCCTATGTATCATATATTTGACAGTAATGTATGAGGTTTCAAAAATAATTATAGTATAATTTACTAGACTATTATGGGATGAAATAATAGCAATTATCTCTATCCAATAATTGAATTTTTTGAAATAGTTACTTGTGGTGACCATCCATTACCATGTTAGTGAAGGATGTAAGTAGTCCTTTTCATTCTGAAGTTGATATTTCGAGTAGGGAAGAATAAGAACAACAACAAGGTACCATCCTAGTTATCCTTCTAGAAAGATACAATACCAATTCCAATGATCCAACACCAATATTAATTTAAGATACTAAGTGTTTCATATAGGGTACTCTATAACGGGGACACCAAAGGAGTCTGGTTGAGAAACCCATCAGAATTTGATTCATATTTACCCCTAGAAAAATAAACCTATTAGGATTGTCCTAGAAGGATCTACCATGCCATTTTATCTAACATATATTACAAAATGGTTTATATGATCCTTAATTTGATGGCACCTTCATCAATGGGTTTTGATGTCCACCTCTAACCGGCCTAGGTTTATTGACCTTCCTCATTTACATCCCATAAAATATAGGATTAAATTTTCTCTATGTTATTTATGGCTATTTTACGAGATTTGATGAATATGAGAATATGAATGACCATGGAATTATGTAAACAATTAATTAGAACAATTTATTAATTATAATTATTGGAATCTACTCGATTTTGATGCTAAAGATCAAAATTATTTATATGTAGATCTATGAAACTAGATTTAAATAAGGGTCATGAATTTCACTAATTCAAAAGAAATGTCAGATAAATTATCCAATATATATGAGGTTGATAACAAGATGGAGTGGGAAATCTTCCATTTCATAAAAATAATTTTTATGACTTGAAAATTTTCTCTAATGAATATGTTAATGAGATACTTGAATGAATCATTGATGTTTTTGGCACAATTTGGGGATTTAGTGAAGAAATAAAATACATTTATAATTTGAATAATATCATAGAAATATTTCCACCTCTTTATTATAAAAATTAATTATCTATTTAATATAGGAACTTGGAAAAACTATAATTAGTTTATCTATAAAGTAGTATAGTTTCATATGAAATTTGTGTTATTCCACAAGGAATTCCAAGTCATACAATAAGGATATGGATTGTAAAGCTATGTAAACACTCGATATAAAAAATGTGAAGATAAGAAATAAGATATAAGTGACGAATTTTTATTTCTTATGGAAAGGAAATAAAATTGATGAATGGGGATACTAAAAGGCATGTTTCCCTTGTCTTGTTTTGGTTGTGCTAATTTTTGGAACATTGTTTCATGGTTTCCAATGATATTTGATGATGATGTATGCAGATAATAAAGAATTAAGAATCCCGAAGGTGGTTCTTTCTTAAAATATATTTCATACATGTAAATTCATGTTGAATGATTTTCTAGAGGATTATTTTGGTTCGTTATAAAAAATTTAACAATAAAGATATTTGGAGGAAATAGGAACAAAATTTAGATAAAATCCCTAAATTTATTTGTTGCCTATAATTGAAAAGGAAAAATTTGAAATAGAGAAAAATAATAAAATAAAAGGTGTTGTCTATATCAAGGTGGAAATTGAGGGGATCTTTAATAGTTCAATTATCACAGAAAAAAATCAAAATACTGTTAGTTTTTTAAAATAATATTCTAATTATATAGATCATATAAATGTTAAGATTTTCTGAATAGGAAAAAAACAATGAAAATACCAATCAAGATCTACATGAAAACCGAGAGGGGGAGGGGTGAATAAAAAATCTTTTAATTTTTTATGTTTTATTACTTATGAAACAACCATTTACTCTAATTAGTGATAACTTACCATATCAAAAACAAAAAACAAGAACAAGAACAAGATCATATGTATTTATAAGGTTCACAACTCAATAAGAGTAGTTAATCCTTGGTATTGTTTGAAAATAATATAGGAACACAAAACCACTATAAAACAATCCTTTTGGTGGTTAAAACTTGTAAGGAATATATATTCACTTATATTTCACAATTCTCAATCAATAGTGTATGTTCTCCTCACAAGGATATAAGATATAATAATGTTTTTAACAACTTTTAAAACCATAACCAAAAGGCTTTAGTATGTTGTCATTGTGTTGAATCTACTTTATTCAAATTTACCTTTATAAAAGTTATTCATCATCTTAAAACAAATTATTAGCAGTGCACAAGAACCTCTTCCTAGAGGTATATCATAAATACTCTCTCTAATCACCTCCTCATCTGATATACTCCATCCATTAAAACTTGGTCTGATTCTCATTTTGTTCGATTTCTTTTGCATCCAATTCATCTGATCACTTATGTGCACTATTTGTCCAATAACAGTTGATATGAAAAAATTTTAGGTATCAGTTAGATTGATACCTTTATAACCTAATCGTATTATTATCACATAACTTTGATATCCATTTTCCCAACAACCAAAAACATGCACATTTATTCATCATACTAACCACATTTATATAATTAATTATTGTCTAAAAACATAGTGTGTAGTGAGAAATTAAAATTCAAATATCCCACTAATGTTTGAACATACTTCTCAAACTCTTTCAACAATTTTCCACTATTAATTATTTTTAATGTTAGGAACTAAATAATTTTTTTGTCAAGAATATTCATAAAAAAATCCTAAAAGCTTGGTGAGAATCATGGTGTTTACCGCATGATTATTAACACATTAAAAGTAAAACTCAAAATCATCATTATTATGACTTTATGAAAAATTCATAAATATCTTCAACCATTATACAAAATACATCCTCCTAAAAACAATTATGACCAATAAAAATTTTCTAGCACTACTTCACAACATTTTAAGAAAAACTCAGAATGATTTTTCAAGACACATACTCCATCTGATGGATTGATTTGGAATCCATATACTATTAAATTTCATATAAAACAAGGGTTCGATGAACATGTAAAAGTTTATTTAGTGGAATCAAAACCTTTATTCTTTCTAATTCTCTTTACAACTCTGGATTTTCTGGTGGATTCTTTCCAATGACATTACCCAGTGACTCATATCTGATATAGCTATAAGACTTACATTGATCGATTATATAAAAACTTCAACTCAATTATTTTTCTTGGAAATTTATTTCTGATATAAATTTTCATTTATATAACTCTATGAATTTATTACCAATAACATTAAATAATTCATCCTTTTGACCTAAAATCTTGATCTTTTTACTACCTCACCTCTGTTCGATAGATTAATTTTGGTTTAATATAAATATCTTCATTGAACAATCTTTTTACAAATAAACATCAATATTCTCCCTTTGAATCATGATAAGACCATGATAAATTTTAGTAAACATTATTTTTTGTTTGTTATGAATATAAAATCATTTCCCAATTTATAAACATCATTGATCATTCTATATGGTTCAACATGTAAAAATACTTGGATAAACAGTATGAACCATATATTGTCCACTAACTTCAGTATAGCGGACTTTATCTTTTATCCTTGATCCGATGGAATTCCGTCCGATCACTTTCATAACTCAAAACATTTAAATGATTTATGTTCTCAAAAATTTTAATTAAATTATATTTTGAAAAACAATCATCACTTAATGAAAATCATCTCCAAACTCGACCTAATTCTTCTTAACATAGAAACACCTAAAAATATCGTGGTCTTAACAATCTACACCTTTTGGTTTTAATTTCAACAATGAAATATATTTCACCACACCTTTTAAAATCAAGAAATGGATTACACAAACAATTATATTCCTACATGAGAAAACTCGGTGTTAGAAACAAGAATCCTTAAAAAACAATACCATGTTTTCTTTAAGTAGTGATTTAAGAACATTTTCAAACATCTATTTTTAAACTTCTTAGAATCTCACATCTTCATAACCTATAAGAAAAATTTTCCAACATCCACTATAGAAAACTATTAAAATAGTTTAAACATACTAAAATCAAGACTTACCCCCTTTTTAAACCCCCCTCAATATGCGGTCTCCATTGAAAGGAAAATCACATAGAAATGGATAGATTTATATTACAAAATTTTATCTCCTTTAATAACACTATCCAAAAGAAAGATGAGACAGGTGATAGATAACCACATACCTTAGTGTCTCCGACACTTTTGTGGGGCCACACATTCGTTTGTGGGGATGCACTGGATATTTCCACACATTCCCACTTTCCAATGGTGGGCGGCATCCATATCTTATTCATGAAATTTTCCTCCTTGATTGAACTGGGATTATGGGATGTCAGCCTCTCCTTTTGTGGATTCCACCTTGGAATTCTTCACATAGACTATTTCTACCTTAATGATTAAGACATTGTTCATGAAACTCTTCCCAATGACATTACTTTTTGGATGCCTCTTAATTACAACACTTTTTTCAGTACATTCCATGGGGTCAAGTCAGGGCAACAACTTTCATTCAAGGGAGTAGTCACATTGGGCATCACTGGCATATCTATGTGCTAGAACACTGCTACAACTAAATTTTCATCCCCTTACGATACAAATTCTAGAGGGGAAAAAATCCTGAGGAACCCCACATCGAGTATGGGGAATTTTATTCCATTGGAATGTCTCCATGGTTTGCCTCAACTTCCCATGTTTAACATGGGGTATTACTCAAGTTTGACTTCTTGTGGAGATAGATCGGACTAATCGAAACACTTATGGGAGTGAATCAGATGGGTACATCCCTAAGAGTGAGCACATGTGAGGTTTACTATGTGGGGGGATCAAGATTCCCAATGAAGATAGATATGAGGATGACTGGGTCTTGAAAAAAGGGAGACTGAGGTTTACCATTGGTTGGGATTGAACCTCATGGAGGCCTCCTACATACCCTATATTGAAGATAGGGATCAAAACCCACATATTTTGAGAGGGTGAATCATAGGATTGGCGTGTAAAAAATGGAAAAAAATGAAGAAATGCTGGGTATTATGTGTGGTTAGCAGCCCAAATGCTACAAATGAGCAATGAAATGAATGGGGCTTACACATGATTAGCTACCCGATGATGTCATGACAACATCGGGATGTGGTGGCCCAGGTAGAATCAGGATGGATATGGATGGAGTATCTAAGGATGGAATGAGTGGGGATGGAACTGAGGTGAAGATGATAGTGTTAGTCTTGAACATCCTGGAGGTTTCCTACAAATCCCCGTGGCATGAAATAAAATACCATGTAGCACTACTACAAAAACTGGAAAGGGAAGCGCCACCTTTTATCAGTGCTAAGAAAAAAATCACTGATAAAGGTAAATATTTATCATCCCTTTTCTAGTGATGATAAACAATCCCATAATCCGCGCTAAAATTATAGCACTGAGAAAGGGTACACTTTTTCAGCGATAAAAAATTACTGATAATGGAAGAATTTATCCCTACTTTTATAGCGCTGATTAAACCACAGTCCCATATTTTATAAAATTGGATGCACAATATCCTCTGCTTATCGCACCCTCAAAATCTAATTGTACTGTACCCCTGAGATAACTCCTCTCCCTCCAATATTCTCTTTTTCAGACCTCCATCTCTATCCCTACTCCACCGCTATCCCTACTCCTTATCCTCCCCCTCAAACCCCTTCCACTTATCCTCCTCCGTGTGAACCCTACATCTCCTCCTCTTCACTGGACCCTACTCCCCATAAACCCTACTCTTCTATTTCTCAACAGTTGTCAGCTCCTCCCGTGCACCTCCTCCTATGGAGGTCGCGCCTTCCCCTCCCGACGTAGCGCAGAAAGCTCCCTGATAGCTTGACGCTTCTTCTCTCCCTCCATCATGGGTGAGATCTACTCTAGGTAAGTCTCCCACTTCTCTTTTTTGGTTTATTTTTGATAATTTCTCTCCCTACCCTACATGTTATCATCATTTTCATTCTCATTTAGACAATTATTCAATAAATAATGGGTGAATGGTCATTTCACATTCCATAGTTGGAATCACAAATCACTCCATGTGAAAATGAGACATAGGTAGTGCTAGTATTTTTTAGACACACTTTATACCCCTAGGGACACATCATGTCCTCCTTTGAGGATAGTTTTGAGCCCTATTTCCTTTTATTTCAGTTTTGTTGTGAGATTTTTGAGCTTCCATGGACAAGTATTGGTGGACTTTGTTCCCTTGGTCCATTCCTATGAGGGCTTGATGCAACTTCATAACCTCATCCCAGGATGTTGGCCCCTCTATATCTTCTTAATGATCAGGATAGTGTTGGTGAGTTCCATTATTCTTGATTGAGTTGTCTTAGTCCACTTATATTAGGGTTATTATGGAATTAGTTCTTGTTCATTGAAACTCATACCCCTCACCGACTTGGAACATGTATAAATTCAAGGGACCCTGAGAAATCCTCATTTCATTCATGTTGTCCCTATATTGGGTTTGTAGAATTGTAATCACCAACACTTACATGGCCATTGATCCCCTATATTGGAGGATGTTTCAAGTAGGTTCTATTGTCCCCAGCAAGTCTTAGGAATTAACCCCTATCTTTGTATAGAGATAAGACATCTCAAATGGTGTATTCGTCCGATAAAGCATATATCTCAGATGAACCCTCCCAGATTTCAATATACTTATTCTATAGTGAGCTGTCTCAGTTAACTTTTATTGGGGTTAGTGTGGAATATGATCCTAAGCAATAGACCACAGGTCACTTAGTGACCTGGAGCTTGTATCCCTCCGAGAGTCCGTAAGCAAACCTTATTTCTAATGTGTTCTCTCTATGTTGGGTTTTTTGAATTGGAATGACCGAAATTTACATAAGTGTCTACCCCCTATCTTAGAGGATTATTTTAGTAGACTATAGTATACCCCCATAAAGCCTTGGTCATTGACCCACTATAGTTCTATCATGAGCTGATATTTCTGATGGGTTATTAGTCTGATGGAGTGTATATCTTGAGTGAACACTCTTAGTTTCCTATGTGATTCTTCTTGGATAGATGAGATGAGTTTGACCTCTAGGATGAGTTTCTTCATTGTAATTATATCTTGGGTAGCATTTCCTCTCGGAGGAGTGTTACCTTGAAACCCTGAGTGGATCTATAACTAGAAGTGGTTGAGACATTTTTTGACTCAGAGTCATTTATGTGTATATTTGGGATATCCTTGGTTATCATTATGTCTCATATCTTGTTTGGAATACCTGTGTTTAGTGACATGAATAATCTTTATGATTTATGTATGGTGTTTTGGGGGTTTCCTATTGGGTATTGTAATACTCATCCCAACAAGGGATCTTCCCATATATGTCTTGTCTTATACAGACGATGGAAAATTTCACAGAGTCCTTGGTGGACTAGGATAAGGTAGAGATTAGTTTGGGATACATAGACTAAGGTTCTTACTAATGGTGAATTAACATCTATCCCCTCCTTCTTTACAGGTCATACATTATTTTCCATTTTTTGGTTGGATTGTATTTCATCTATTTTTATTAAATATATTAATTTATGTTTTTCAATTCATAGACCGACCTCTAGTTGTTTGGGGGAATTAAACATGTTATACTAATATTTGGATGTCTATATTAGTGTTATATGATTATTATTATGATTTTAATTCATATCATAATATTTTAAGGTAGTGATCTTTTGGGATGTAGGCTTAGCAGCACCCACCGACATTAGGTGTGTGATGCAAGTCTCATCTCAGGAGGCACTATCATTCTTAGGTTCCTCAAGGATATCCCATCACTCCAAGGAAAATAATATGATTGTGATGGGTATAGACATACACATTTCATTTTCTTAAAATACATGCTACAGTCAGAGAGGCAGTCGACGAATAGCCTAGGCAGAGGAAGGAACTAGAGAACAGAGGTCTGTACAACACTAAAGTGATGGAGGAGATTGGGGAGCGACATGAGGTGGATGAAACTTTGGTTTGATTCAACTAATACTACCCCTAAGTATACCACTCCTATATTATGAAGTTAGTGGTTAAAATCTTGGATAGTTTTAGTCACTAGAGTCTTTTTACCAGGACGCTCTAGGAGTGTTTGGAGGTACGATCTATGTTCGTTATACTTTTCTTATAGTACTATTAGAAATAGGTACAATAAACTATTTTTACTAATTTTTTCAATTACTTTCTAGGTATATGGTAGGCGTTCATAGAGCCCCATGTTAGTGATGTTTGGTATGAATTTGGACTTTCAAGAGAGATGAACAATTCCCCCATTGAGATGTGTTCTTGAGAGGTGATCCAAAAACAAGTGGGCAAGTCATTGACTCCTAAAGTAGTTAATATATAGGTTTTGTATATGGGATCCTTTTAATTGTGTGTTTGAGGCCCTTTTTATGTGCTAAGGTGTCATATAAGTCCCTATTTTTAGTGAACTAGTGTGAAATGAAAAGGGTGTGTTCTAAGCAATTAGATCTCATAGAGGTTTTGAGTGCGGTTCTAGGTATGAGTTTGGGGGAGGTGAGGGAGAGTTATTGCATATCCTTTAGATGTTCATGATAGAATTTATGTTCACTAACCTCAATTTTCTATTTCTTATGATGATTTGGGTAACAAAACCTATGATATTCTATAGTAATTTTGGATAAACTGAGGTTATGTAATCTAAATTAACTATTAAACCACTTTTTCCAATAATGACTTATGCACGTTCTGGTGCTCCTAACCTCAAGGCTGAACAAGTCTCTCAAGCAGTAGTAGCTGCTCATAGTACAGATCAAAAACAAGTTTCTGAACCTATTGCTGCTCCTAGTGTTGAGGTTCAACAACCATCATCACATGCTATTAGTACCATTTCTAATGAACATATTGATGATGTTGATATTGATGAAGTGGTCAGGGATAAAGGACCAACATTGCATAAAATAGAGGTGCATCATAGTTTTATGGTGTTAACCAATGTTCATAAGGAGAAAAGAAAAGTCATAAAATTTGATGTTGGATGGAATGCATGAGGCCAACATGTGAATCCCAGCAAAGCTATGTTTAGTAGTTATATTAGAATTTTCACTCAGAAATGTGTTCCGATTGACATAGATTCATGTCACCATGTTGTTTTCGGGCTGAAGGCTTGGATCTAGGAGGAAATTACAGTAACATTATGATATTATATCTTTAATTTACTAGAAAATAAAATAATGAAACAGTGTATTACTCTTCTCAATCCCTTGTAGAGTACATTTATAATAGATGATTCACACTAGAATTATGTACTAAGACTGGAAGGAAGGATTCATCGAGGTTTTCGAACCATTCTAACAAAATTTCACCTGAAATATTCCCAAGTTAAAATAAACCTGCACCCACCCATTTTCTATGATCACCTGATATCAAGAAGAATGAAATTAATTTATTTTCTACCATGGGGATGAGAGGATTCAGGTACATTGTGGCTGATAATACATTACTTGAGGATACACATATTCATCACTTTGATTGTCAATATTTCATTAATGAAACAACAACTCAATACCGAAAACAAGGAACATACATCAAAAAGAACATACCCCTATCGTAAAGCAAGGATGGGGTACGCTTCACTAGAAAAGAAAAAGGTATGTATTTTAAATTTATAGTAATATTGTTAGGTACCAAAAAACAACATCATAATTATCATTATATATTTATATATAGATTGATGAGTCTAAATCCAAAGAAACTTCCATCCCATGTCATGTGCTATAGAAGGAGGCAAATGTGAATAAGGAAGGGAAGATAGTAGATTAAAACACAAAAAAAGTGTGGTAAATATATGTAAGTATGATACGATAAAAAGTTTTGTTTTAAATTGATATTACATAATAATAATTACTAATTTTATTATATCTGAATGTTACAAGAATCAGGTACTCCTATGGTGGATGCAAACATATTATCAACGGCTTTGAAGCATCCAATAAATATAGTCATGTCAGAGGTGTGGGGTTTGGGGTGACACCCTGAGTATATTTTGAGAAAAAAAACTAACGGATGATAGAAGTGAAGAAATAAAACAAATGAGCAAAAGACTAGAAACTCTTGAAGAATGATTTCAATGGTAGGGAGAGTTTCTAGAAACTTTTATGGGTGTTAATCAAGAAGAAGACACAACTCATGAACAACTAGTGCATGAAGATCCCACCCCACACCCCACCAGCTTTGAGGTGAGCCATTCCCCACAAAGAGCTGCCTTAGCCGTGGTAATCAATATTCTAATAAATTGTTCCCATGAAATGTAGATCAGACAAAAACTAATACTTTTCTTATACTCGTCTTCTACATGGTGATAATGATTGTGATTTATATATGTCAACACCCACCTATCACCTTGTATTGAGGGCTACAGTGTTCGACATCCCAGAGGAAAAGCTGCATAATAGACCACTTCCAAAAGATCATATGAAAGTGATGATCAGAGTAGCTCATGAGCCAAATGCAGAGCTACTGATTCTACTTGATAACGATGATATTCATATGTTTGAAAAGGCTATGGTGACATTCATTGCATGGCTGTCACAACTTGTAAGAGTACATGTTGACAAAAAGGTACTTATTTCCATTTTTTTCAAGCTAAACCATTAACAATTAATGAAAAAAGGTCTGAACCAATGAATGTTATTATAGATGGAGAAAGGGAAGGGGGTGACAAGAAATGTGGGCTCAAAAGAATCTAAAGTACCGATCAACCAATCTAAAAGAGATACCAAAAGCACAATAACACCATCTGTTCTTTATCCACATTTTCTAGCATTGAAGACTCATGTGGATACGAAGCTAAAAAGAGGTAGTAGTCATATAGTGGTTTTTGAAAAGAATATATATGGAGAGGAAATTCAAGATTTTGTTGCTACTGAAAATGTAAATGAGATCCTTGAATACAGTTGGCTAGGCGCCACAATTGTAAATGTATATATGAGGTATGTTTTCATTAATTGATTTTCTAAAAGATGATATAATGTTCTAATTATGACTAAATGGATTTTATATTATTGGAAGGAGTATGTATAAAAACAGTTGAAGGAATTTTCCCATGAGCCAAAACTCAGACTTGTAAGTCCTCATACCACATCAACACAACTAACAAAATTAGAGCTATCAAAAAAAGATTAAATAGTGAAAGGCTTGCTGAAAACATTTTAAAGCAAGATTACGGATGAAAGACTCTTCCTAATACCAACCATGAAGGGGTAAAACTATATGATTAAAGCATATCAATTATATTTTCACTTGTTTTATTACTTATTCCATTTTGTGTTTTTAAGCCACATTGGCTGCTAATTGCGGAGAACTTGGATACTCCAAAATTTATTTTTTGGATTCAATGTAAGGACATCCAACAAAACAACCACACATGATGGAGTTTTTGAATCTGTAAGACACTACATCCTAAGTTTTAGATCTAAAAATCATATAATATAATTTATATTATCTTTTACTGAGGATTCTGTTATGATAGGGATGTTTATCAATATCTTCTAAAAAAGGAATGAGGATAGGGGCTAAGAATAAGGAGGCAAGAAAGTACTACGTCTGGACAAATATAGGGGTATATATAATAAATTTTCACTATCCAGACACATATCAAAACAAGTTACTTATTCTCAAAATGATAAAAGTTTTTACAGAGTCCAAAACAAACAAACGATAATGATTGCAGTTATTATTCTAGTAAATTTATGAGAGAGATCATTTTCCATCAACTAACTAGCACCCCTAAAGAAGTATTTTAAAAAGCATCTACTATTTAGTTTAAATTATTTATTATTTATTTATTTATATATTTTATAGTAATAATATGACTGTCAAAATGCCTTATATTCACAAGATGATATAGATTTGTTCAGAAACAAGTGGGATGAATACCTGATGGATGATTGTACACAAATAGCATAAAGATATGACTTGGGGATGTGTACAATTGACATCCATTTTTGAGATGGGTTAAGGAGATCTAAAGATAAAACATTGTTGTATGTAAATTTTCGTTGGAAAATTTTAATTGTTATTAAATAAAACAATATTTTTTCAAGGATTCATTTTTCCATTTTAATAGATGAAATGCACCAAAAACATGCAAGAATGATGAACCAATTTTAGTTGGGCTTTGGATAAGAAAAACCAGTAAAATATCCAAAATACCTTCATATCTATCCAAATGAATTAGGATTATGTTGATATTTTAGGAGAAAGATCCATGGGTAATGTGTGACGTGTACGAGTCAACCCCGCCTCAATCCAAGGCACAGTGTGGCCGGTATCACTCAAAGTGTCTCTCTATTGTTTAAAATGAACAAAATTTTAAGTGAAAACAACAATTGACCTACAGAAAACAGACCAAATGCATTTGGATTCTATTGATACGTTAGGATAATGATCCCTGGGTTATTTTTGACATGTACTAGTCAACACCACCTCAATACGAGGCACGGTGTGGCTGGTATCACTCAAAGTGTCTCTCTTTTGTTTAAAATGGACAGAATTTTAAGTTAAAACAACAACTGACATACGGAAAACTGACCAAAAGAATTTTTATTGTGTTGATACTTTATGAGAATGATCCATGGGTCATGTGTGATATGTACAAGTCAACCCCACTTCAATCTGAGGCACAGTGAGGCCAGTATCACTCAAAGTGTATCTCTTTTGTTTAAAATAGACAGAATTTTAAGTGAAAACTACAACTGACGTATGTAAAACCGATCAAACACATTCAAATTGACATACAAAAAACTGACCACCCCTAGACACCCCCATGGACAGCCCTCCCCCCCACCACCATGGGCATCCCCCACCCCCTAGACATCACCAACCCCCTTGATGACCCCCACCCCTTGACGGCCCCCACCCCTCCTAGACACCACCCCACCACTTGGAAACCCCCAACCCCTGGACACCCCCCACCATAGACAACCACCCAAACCCCCTAGACACCACCCACCCCCCATGGATAGCCCCCCAACCCCCCGGACCACCCCCACCCCCAGGAAACTGCCCTACCCCCGGGACACCCCCACCCCCCTGGGCACCCCACCCCTTAGAAATCCCCCACCCCCTTGGAAACCACCCCACCCCCTAGAAACCACCCCACCCAATGGATACCCCCACCAACCTAGACACCCCCACCCCCAAACACCTCCAACCCCCTGGACACCCCTACCCCCTGGATGGACCCCACCCCTCCTAGACACCACCCCACCACCTGGACACCCCCACCCCCTGAATTGCCACCCCCACCCCCTAGACACACCCACCCCCTAGAAATCCCCCAACCTCTTGGACACCACCCCAACCCCTGGACAACACCCCACCCCTTGGACACCCCCATGGATAGCCCCCACAACCCTGGATAGCCCCCACCCCCTGGACACCCCCATCCCCCAAGATGGCCCCACCACCTGGATGGCCCCCACCCCTCTTGTACACCACCACACCTTCTGGACACCCCCACCCCCTAGACACCCCACCCTCATGGACATCCACCCCCACCCCTAGACACAACCCCACACCCCTTAGATATCCCCCCAACTTCCTAGACCACCCCCATCACCCTGGACACCACCCCACCCCCTGGACACCCCCACCCCCTGGACACCCCACCCCTTGGAAAGCCCCCCAACCCCCTAGAAACCACCCCACCCCTTGGACACCACCATGAACCCCCCCCCCCCACACCCTGTACAACCCCCATGGACAGCCCCACCCCATGGAAAACCACTTCCACCCCCTGGACACCACCCCACCCCCCTTGGATAGCCCCCAACCTCCTGGACTGCCCAACCCCTAGAACCACCCAACCCCCTGGACACCCCCACCCTTGGACACCCCACCCCCTGGAAAGCCCCCAACCTCTTAGACACCACCCCACCCCCTGGACACCACTATTGACATGCCCCACACCACCTTGAACAGCCCCACCCCCTTGGACACCCCCATCCCCCAGACACCCCCACCCCTGGACACCCCTACCCACCTTGGATAGCCACCCTAAACCCTTGAACAGCCCCTAAACCCCCTGAATTCTGGAATAAATTCTTTACGTATTTAATTAACTTATGAATTATGTGTTAATGGTGTATGGGTATACTATTTTATGGGTATACTTGTTGTATGTGTTTACTTGCTGTAATTACCTTATGAATTATGTGTTAATTTTTTATGGAAATAGTTGTTGATATGATGATCTTTTGAAGGTCTTGTTTGGGTGTGCTGCTGTAGAATTCAATGTTACAACAGGCATGTCATTTTTCAATGATTTTTTTAGCACTGATAAAGGGATCATTTATCAGCACTTATTTTGCACTGATAAAGGATCCCCTTATAAGTGCTTTTTTTTGTGCTGATAAAGGATCCCTTTATCAGTGATTTTTTTAGCACTGATAAAGGCTCCCTTTATTAGTGATGAGCTTTACAGTGATATTTTAGTACTGCTAAAGCCTATTTTGAGCACTGATAAAGCCTGTTTTTTTAGTAGTGTTGTTCTGGAATGAGGCGATGAGTTTCCTGAGGAGGCGGCTCGTGAGAAAGGATGCATGGATGGGACTTGAAGGATATAGAATTTTTGGTTTAAGGAACAATCTTCCTGAATACAATGGCTCACGGGAGAGACTGATATGGGATATGGGTGGTGGTCTTGAACCTCAGGGGGGCTTCCTACGTATCCTTGAGGTAGGAAATCAATTTCTATGTAGTTCAAGATGGGGAATGGAATCAGACTGTACACAAAGGACAGCAACCCGAACACATGCTGGGGCTTACACGTGGTTAGAAGCCCATCACAAGAGGGACACTCTTGGTTGAAGGAGTGTGGATTGAGTGTGGGGATTATGAATGGTTAGCTGCTCGTGAACCAGTCTGACCCCAGTAAAGGGCATACCAAGGACATGGTTCCCAATAATGGGGATGATTTAGTTTACTGGTGTTTGGGGTTGAACCTTAGGTAGGATTCCAACATACCATGTCTTTGGAGATAGGGATCAAAACCCATGTAGTTTGAATGCATAAAGTTTAACTTCATGCGGGACAAAAGTGCAATACAATTTAATATCATGTGGGACAAGGGTAGACCATCCTGAAGTGGTCGGGACTGATGGTTGGGGGGCTTGAACCTCAAAGAGGCTTCCTACGTACCTCTATTATAAATGGAAAAGATAAAATTATACTTTGTTCAGCTGAGAGGGGCATGGGGTTTACACACTATTGTGGACCAAATAGTATTTCATAGTCTATTCTTACTCTAATACCACATGAGTAATGATTAGTGTGAGAAATAATAGGCATCAAAGACCTGGCAATCGCATCACGAAAGGTGCATCTGTGAAGAATGGAGTGGGGTTTATGCATTGTAATTAGCCCAAAGAGGATACAAGGGATTAATTAGAGAGGGTATCCCAAGTAGGGTTCTAGAAGTACGTAGAGGACATGTCCACTATACCAACAACACCCTATCAAGTTTGGTCAGGGCATATGAAAGGACTGATCTAGGTGCACATGGAAAAAAAGCTCAGAGGGATGGAGGAGTGAGAAGGAACTAGTTTTCATACCCTTCATGGTCCTCTTTGGATTGGTCACTTATATAGAAATCCCAGTTTAAAATCATGTGTTTGGAATGTAGGTGCTTGTAAATTTAATGTTCTGTAGCTCAGAAGCCGAGGATTCACTTTTCACCCCTAGGAATTACTGGCATACTTTTTAACCCTTGGTGAAGGGAATTAACCATAAATTTCATATGGAGATGGGGTTGTGGAGTGACCCATTGAGGGGATCACATAAGAGTGGCTATGTGAAGAAGAAATAACCATTAGCGTTCCTATACTAAGAAGCATGACACAAACCAATGCAACATGAAGCACCACCCAAGGGCCTTTGAAATCACGTCGTACAAGCCTGGAGGGCCGCATGGGATAAGTACGTGAAATATAGGGTTTTTGCGCATAAGAGGGGCTTGGAAAAGGTTCCTTAAGGTAAGGACGACACATGGAGTGCACAAGAAGAGGCACTCACAATATTTAAGGATATCACACAAGATAAGTTCTTGTGCATAAAATTGGATGGTTGCATGCAATATAAGTGGTTTCACACAAGGGGGAACCCTGGACACAAGATCAGAATGATTGATGAGATAACATGTGTGAAAGAGGAATATTTTTCATGCAAATACCTTTGCGTAAAAGGAAATGGGCAAGGGTCAATCCCATGTGGGATCACCCAAAGGAAGACGATTGGGAGACCTGTTTCATATGATCTGGTACTTTGAGGCCATTTATTTTTCATGTTCACAGAAGGGATGTCTTTCGTACAGTAGAGCGGTGCTTCATATTCTGTAATTGTCCCCAAAATTTTGGGTGTACTCTTCTTTCTATAGAAAAAAACATCAGCGATGGCGCAGAAGCATGCCTACACACAAGTGGTTTATTGAATCTAAATTGGGCGTGAAAGATCATTCACACGGTTTCCAATATTGCGTGCCAAATAAATTTCTTTCTTTCTTCTGACATGGATGTTTTATGAACAATTAAAGTGGAAGAATCCATTTGACATCGCATTGGGTGCACAAGATTTTTCTTTAATTTTTTAATCTTGCGCATATGCCTTAAATCTTGCACAAAACACGCTTGGGAATTTTGGGATTGTTTTCGAATTTGAAATATATTGTTGGGTATGCTAAAAAATTTCCATTCATGGACATAACCGAAATTCGATGCCAAAAAAATCCCCCCTCAAAATCAAAGTAGAAGGGGGAACCAAAGGTTGGATTCTAAGAGTAACACCGTTAAGTAGAATGCATGATGGTGGTGCGCACGAAAATTCCTATTTGGCATGAAAACCACTTCCGCGTGCATGAAGGGCCATTCCAAACCTATAAATATGCATGGGGGACCAAAGCTTGACACTTTTACTTTCTCTTATGATAAGATACGTTTCTCTCATGTGTGAAATATCTACTTTTTTTTTACGAAAAATCATTAATTTTGTCTGCATCTTATGCACAACCCCTAACACTTTTCCATCGCTTCCAATTCTTGAGCACACCCAACTTAGCCATATGTTTTTATGGATTAAGCCCATATTGAGTGAAATAGACTATCTTTCATGCCAAAACCCCATTGTTTCACACAAGTCCCATTTTGAATTATAGGAACTAAAAAAATGGCTTCTGAACATACCGATACTGGGAAGGAAGATGCTGTTGCTGTACAGAGGATCCAGATGATCACAAATCCTCATATTCTTCACACAAGAAGGCTCATGTCTAATAATTAGATTCTTTTCAACATGCTAATGCCATATCAAAAGGATTATGTTTTGAGTGATAGTCTACCGATATTGAACATCTGTATCCTAGAAGAGGTGTTGATGCCAGGTTTTGAGACAGATACACCATGATCATGGGTAACATGGGAGGATATCCTTCCATAGTTTAACATAACAAGCAATGGTAACCCCACCAGGGAAATATAGAACATGACTATTTACATCCTAAATCTGAAGACTAGGACTGTTGTGGGGATTGATCTGATTCTAGAGGAATCTTTATCTCGCTATGCGAGCATCTTCATAAGTAACATTACTGATGAGGCCAAAGGTTGGTTAGAATGAGACTTCAGGTTTGGGGGACAGTTTATGAGTGAATCGGCATGGGCATACTAGTTATAACAGACATGTGAGGAGTTTTGGGTAAAACTACGGTTTATTGGTATTTTTGATGCCGTGTGGACATCACAATTTAATTTCTATTGTCAGTAGGACCTGGTAAGAGAGTTTTTTAGTTGGTTCTATCCCAACACAAATACTTTTCACCTCCACTACAGGGAAGTCGGAATCAGCCTATGGGATATCCATTTCATTGGGGGAATTCCCTTGGAAGGGTTTCAGTATGATGAGTTCCTTCCAACAAATAACGTTTGGGGGGATAGGATACACACCACCATTCTGTCATGGCATCTGTTGGAGATGGATAAGGATAAGTTGAAAATAAAGTATGTCCTAAAGGATATATCCTATTCGGGATGGTTCAATCTATTTTGGATGTAGGACAAGGTAGTGAAAATTCCAGGACAAGGTAAGTAGTGTACGAACACATCGCAGAAGGGGAAGGAGGGATCATACTTGATGGTCTTAGAAGCCGGAAAGTACCGATCATGGGGCTTCAACATAAACAAAAATTCAGGACCAGAATGTATGATATGCTAGGTCACATGGTGCATTTTCTAGGTGGGTGACTACTTCCAATGAGGGACACAAGGAAGGAGTTTCGTCCAGGGATTCTATTGATGGCTGGAATTATGGAAGCCAAGAACAAGGTTAATCTGGGGGTGACCATATTGGATAGGTTGTACAACATCCTGAGATGTATCTCTAGAAGAATTATTCCTAGGATAATATGTAGACCATTCTAGAATCTTTATGGTTGGGTTGCAGCTCGTTACCCTAGTTATGACTTTTAGAATTCCATCCGCCCTCCAGGTGACGGTATGTGACCATCCCTAATAAATATAACCTGAATTATCCTATCAATGTTTAAATAGATAGGGGAGAAAGTCAATATTGAAAACCATGAAAACCTAAACTTTCATCCGTTTCAGACCCCAGCTAGCCAGAAGACAAATGATATATGAGACTAATATGAGCAGAGATAATACTTGCAGAGCATCAAGGGTGGTGTGCTGGTTGCCCAGATCGATAGAAAAATCTTTTTCGAACCCTATGTGCCGATGAGGTTTTCCAAGAAATTATGCTTCATGAATTAGATTCCTAAGAATGTATATATAGAGGTTTGGGAAGAGTGAAATCATTGTATCCTTTTCCAATGATGGTTCGTGTTCACGACTGTAGGTTTTGGTGAAATCATCACCCTTCCCCTAATAAAGTTAATGTTAGCCTATCAATGAAGTATATTGACCAATGGATTGCAACATACCTAGAGAATATTATGTAGAAATAAATTCAAAAAATAAAAGTGGCCAGTGTGGAGTCCACATAGTGAAGAAGAAAATTAGGTACTTGTAGATAGGTGAGACAAGGAATAAGCCAGACAGTTGGAATGTCGTAGGCTGAAACGTTGTTAACAAGAGCGTCACAATGTGAGAATTCACCTCCACCTTCTAAAGAGGGGTGGTATTTTGGGTGGCCTCATGGGCCAGTTAGAGAAATCCCTTGGAATGTACTAAGACATCTTCTAAATCTAACTACCTCTTCCATTTTCTCATATCCATGGTCCGCCTGGAGAATGTTGCGACAATCTAAGTCCACTAAAGAGTTATGGTGGAGAATGGTGCGCTCTGGGATTGACCTACTAGATATTGGGAACATTCATGTGGCATAGAGGGTGAGATTTCATCTCCATCATGCATACCTGAAATCCAAGGAGATTTATGCATGCCAACAAGGGTGGTATGAAGAACCACATCTCCTTGTGAAAGTAATGCTTCACCAGGAGCCTGACCCAGAAAAGCTAACGTCTGAGGATGAAGATGATGAGGAAGAAGAAGAATAAGGGGAGGAAGAGGAGGAAGAGGAAGAATAGCAGGAGGAGGAAGAAGAGGATGATAAAGAAGAGTAATATGGAGAATAAGAGGTTGGGGTGAAGGTCATGGAGGTGATAGAACTTAGGAAATAGTCGTCTACAAGGGAATCCCACATGAGAGTAGTGAAATCATAGGATCTGACTTGGAGTTGGCCAAAAAAATCAAGTTGAGTCTCAACTATTATATATAGTGGCCTTTATTTTTTCATAACATGAATCCACTGACCAAAACATTCCATGTTTAGGAACACATCGATGATTATAGCAAGGATGATTCCCCTGCATCAGATGAAAATGTACCCGTGGACGTGGAAGAACATCCTCATGAATATACATTTGGAATTGAGCGGGGTGGGGGAATGACCACAGTTGAAAAGGTAGAAGTAACAACCAAAATTGAAGTGGTCAGTGATAATCCAACAGAAGGGGCCCAAATGGAGACCTCAAAGTCTCAATACATTTCCACCATTCAGAAGAAGCCAATGTTGATTATTGAATTAAAAAGTGTCGTGGGATCTCCCGTGGTGGCAGCTCCTACCATGACATAGGCACTAGAAACCGCTTCACTTGGCTCTTATATGTTTCTACCATTGTAGGCTCACATATTTTATTGGGGAACTTGGATGACCAAGATATTGGTTCCCAATGTAGTGTTCAAAATGCTAGAGGCTAGGAAAACTATCGAGTCTGGAAAATCTATGGGAGCTCTATGAGTGATTGAACTAGCTCTCATAGAGTCAACTATTCAAGATGGTGAATCCCTAGCACCCAGTGAGTAAGAAGCTACAATTATGGGTGATGCTACTACTAGGGTTGAGATCAAGGCTGGTTGGGGTGCGATCGCTGAAGAAGAAAGAGTGCCCGAAGAGGACACTTCCACTGATCTTTTGACTATTTTTCCTGAGTACATGCCCATAAATCCTGAGAATATGGATGAATATTATCCTGACATGGAAAAAGAGATTCATATAAAGCTATATAAGGTGTGGAAGTGCATCAAATTCTTCCTTAGTCAATCATAGGAAGAATGGATAATCCGAATGGGGTCACTTCATGTATCACTACACTTTCTCTACACAAGAGGGGTGGATGCTCACCATATTCATATAATAATCCATCTTTATATGGTTGATAAGACATGAGGGAGTATCCAATGCTCCGATATTTCATGGTGTCAGACAGAATCAGAAAATACCTAGTAGTTTCTTGAGGCTTAGTAGGATGTCTGACGTCTTAAAGAAAAAGAAAATGCAAAGTGGCCTTTATTACAAGCCTTTATGAGCTCATTGAATAGTTGAAGGCCTAGTTGGTGGATTCCTAAGATCAAGAAGTACAGGAAAGACACTTAATAATTGAGTTCCAAGCTAAGAAAAAGAAAATGTAGGCCAAATATAATGAGCTCTTCTCCACAATTTCTAATGAAGAAAGGGGGATCAAGGAGTGGTAAACAGCCCTAGAGGCTACGATCTAGAAGGTCGAATCACTAGATAAATCCACCAAAGGAGATGATCTATAAGGATGATGTTTTGGATGAACACATAAACATATCTTCCTCTTTGTTTTACTATCACGAACTACGCGCATGGACTTATTATTTTCTTGCTTGCTTATTTTAATGCACCTCAACAAGAACTGTGAAGTAATTAGTGATCAATCCCTAATCTCATATGGTCATACCTAGTGTGAGAAACAAGTTAAGACTACATAATTATTCACTTTGTGTATTAGTGTTCTAGATATATTTTTTAATACCCAGACTCTGAATGACAACCTGGAGTTTTTAAAATAAAAGATTGGTCTTTACTAGAGAATATGGTCCTCAAAATAGTAAAAAAACTCTTCCCAAAAAACTCTAGTGCACAAGAGGGATGACATCTGTAACAACCTGAGATTTTATGAGAATTATTATTTTTAATTTCATTTATGTCTTGTGTTGTACGCTACACCAAAATTAGCTTTTTCTATACACAATACCGTATTACCTTGTAGTATATGCAACACTATTCTTGGCTCGTGTTACACACAATTTCGAGTTCCTTTTGTAGAAATTATTCTACACAACATTATGTATAGATTTTGTTTAATGTATAAATGAAATAAGTTATGATTATTTTATATGCAACAACAAAGGGAGCTTGCACTTCATGCATCCTTGACTTGGCTTGCATTACACGCAATCACAACCTTCCTCGATAGCGTGTGTAGTACGCAATACCGGGTTTCACTAAACAACGATATATTGTTATAATATTATTATGAACTAGAAATTATGAATATTATTATCTAAATTTTTAATTTTATGAAATTATAATCCATCTTACACATTTTATATAACATGGTGTGAGAATAAAATAAATATTTCGGGAAAAAAAAGTATTTTTAAAAAAATGCAGTTTTCCACCTTTTGATGGCGTACCCACATTAAATTTAGTTTTTGACATGTTTATAAGATAAATTTGACAAAATAAAATTATTTTTGGAATTAGGATATACAAATTTACTTTGGATAAATCTTTCATATTATTCTAATAACTTTCATATTTTAATGAATAGTAAAAACACACAATATTTTAATTAATTTATTTTTTCATCACAATAATTTATATGGATAAATTATAATTTTTAATGGTTTTAAAGTATAAATAGAATATAATTTTACCATTTAATATAATGTTTTTCATTACCATTAAATTTTCATTGAATTCATAGGTATAAACATTTCAATCTTTGGCAATGTTTTACCTTTTAAAACCCATTTTCTTAACAACAGGATTAATTTTAAATTAATTACTGCAACTTCTGTGTTTTGAATTTTGAAAAATGGATTCCATATTTTAATTCAGTGGGTCCAAATTATGTTAATAGGTTACTTTTATTTTTTTTATATTATGAATTGTAACTACAGTAATTTTTCTTTACTGTAGTTAAAGGTAAATCAGGTAATTAAGGGTAAAAATAAGATTATAAATTTACCCTAACTCCTGCCAAAATTCTATTGGATGACTAAAAGTAGACCCTTATCACCTGAGGGTCGGAATAAATTCATTTTATGGACTTATGACCATGAAAATAATTTAATTATTATTAAAACCAAAGAAAGTGACAACATATCACTCTCTTAAATATTATAAGTATAATAATTTTAATTTAGTGATAAACTTCATGAAACATCGAACATGAATAGTATCCATAAATCTAATAATATCAAATAAATCATTTGATTTTATTTATAATTTTTAGGGATTAAATAATTTTCATTAAAGGTGACACAATAGTGATGTTGAAATTATTTTATTGATTAAAATATCAAATAAATGATTTTAGAAATATTAAAATAAATATTATATGAAGTATTTAATGTCCTCCACTAATTTTATAGAAAAACAAGACATGTTATCAATTTATTAAATATTTTATTTAGGATATATATTCTGTGTGTATTTTATTTAAATTCAAATAATTCAATAGTGTCAAAATTGAAAAAATTGTTATTTTATAAGAATAACATAATATAAAATTGTTTAAAAATCACAAAATTATTTAACAATTATAAATTATAATTTATATGGTATAAAATGTCATAAATAATCCAATTACGGACAATTAAGAACACATAAGTAATTATTTATAACAATTTAAAATTTCGAATCTTATAACCACAAATAAAATTAAATAGATTAAATAAGGATAAATCAAGTTGATAATGTTTAAAATAAATTACCAACATGTCAAAATTTTATTGTTTGATGATATTTCAACCATATCTCATCTAATTTATGATTTTAGTCATTTTGGAAGTTTTTAGGTGTGGATTCAATTTATTATAAATTAATATATTTGAGGTTTCTAAAGGTTCCCCTATCCTCCCTTATAAATAGGGTACCTCCTCCCTGTTCTCTTTAAACAATTTTGAGCCTTCAAGCTCGGCCAAACCCTGACCATTTACCTTCTCAACTTTACAAGAAACATTATATAGGTTCTGGTCTCCTCAAAATACCAACTCTAGTGCCTTAAGAAGAGGTTAAGAAAAGATGCGTCAAAGAAGAGGTAATATCCATTACCGATTCTTTCCAATTTATTTCTTCTTATACTTCTTATTCTATATTTGTTTCATCATAAATTAATATCATGAGTATTAATAATATACTGATATGTTATTATAAATATTAAACAACCCTATTTCATCTTCTATCCATCCTACAGAAAACGAAATCACCGCGTGTGCGTACGTACGGAATACCGTCTCCACGCCGTGGTGTAATCTGTTTTCCACCACCACCTTACTTGGATGGGTATAATGGTGTAATGAATAAATATATAAGGTTATTATAACATTATACTGATTCTGAAATATTATATCATCCACTACAATTCCATTCAATAATTATGGGAACGATATCATCGCTCATGCGTACGTACAGATTACTTCTTGACGACGCGATGAGATTCATTCTCCATGATATCCATTAAATAATGATTATAAAGTATATATAATGAATAATAATGAAATATATTACATAATTAAGCTACTTTATTTATTTATACATATATATATATGTCATCTACTTACTTCCATTCAAGTCAATAAGGAAAGGAAAACAACGTTCATTCATACGTACGGCCTACCGTCTCCATGAACGGTGTATTTAATTTCATTTATCTATCTATTATGTATGTATATATACTGAATATATATTATATATAAATCATGATTTACGTTTTGTAAGTATGTTAATCATGATATAAGTAATAATAATATCAAGAACAACAAGTGCAACCACATACGATAAATAAAACGATTTTACCCAAAACGCTAATTTAACATGGAATTTCCAAAAGAACGGGTAATATAAAGTCATAAGTGAACCATATATGATATCATAACAATAAATATGATTCTTTAATAAGTAAATTACATTATATAAATCATTATAAAGGAGGCACAGATACGTACAAATAATATCAGACCTTAGGTAAGGGATGATTTTGCAATCTCATTTTTATCCGAGATTTCTTATACGTAAGTATTTACTGGGGTAATATTTTTCATCCATGCCCATAAAATGTTTTTCATAAAGTGTTTAATATTCTTACATTTATGTTTAAAGTCATGTTTACCCTTCATTGACTTTTAGTTTGTGTTATGGATGGAATCTTTCTTTTGTTTACCATACGTGGTAATTTTTGAGTTTTCCGTTAGAAGTATGAGGAGAATGTTTTTTTAACTTATACAACATGAATGGATTTTTATGGTTTCATAACACCTTATTTTCAGGAAGATTACTCCCCAATATTTCTATACTATTTTCAACAAAATCCTTTTCTTTTAAAATTTCATGGCATTTTGTGAAAAAAATGATTTTGAATAAGAAAGGATATTTTCCTCAGGAATTTATCTCAAGTGTTTTATCAAAACCATTTTCCATCTAAGATGACATTATTTCATATGTGTATGTTTCAAGTATAATGTCTCTATGATTTACATGGTTTCACTTCTCTTATTATGAAATGATATCCATTTGTTTTATATGGATTATGTTATGATGGGATGATGTTTATGAAACCCATTTTATTCTTTGGGTTATGATGAATGATTTATGTTTTTGTTGTGGCACACATAAGAATGATTTCATTATGAGATGGGTGGTACCTATATATCCCTCCAATTAATTGGGTAAATATTTATATCTCATGATATACACATGGCTTTAATGGTAAGTTATTCCGGTTCAGTGTTACAGGACTGGAACGAGGAGTGAACTCGATTCATAAAGGGACTTTATACACTAAGATGGTCTGGGAAGCAATGCCTTGGATACTATTAAAATCATATCATGTGCCTAATGATTTTCCAAAATTACATGTTTTATTCCCATTTTATTTTTTCATGATTGATGTTCCTTTATGATATATGCCTTACGTACTTCCAAGATTTATGTCTTTGCTCAAGGTTTTGATGTTTAGATTTTATGTTCAAGTTTTATTTGCATTCAAATGTTTATGGATTGTTTTATGTTCTCTATGTTTACCCTTACTGAGAATTTTAGATCACCCTTTTTATGTTTTCATTTCCCCAAGATATAAATAATGGTTTTAGGTAAGAAAAAAAGGGGAAAATATTTATGGGAGATGTTGAAGATCTTTCACCATGATTAGAAGATTGTGTTCTGAGTTTCCAAAGACACTAAACTACTATGATACTTGAGTGTTAGTTTTTGGTATGTATTAAGTATTACTCAAAAGTAATGTAATTTTAAAGTACGTCAAGTGTGGGTCTATACAGTTGGTATCATAGGAAAGGATTAGTTAACCGTAGGAAACTATGATGCGAAAACATTTGTGAGATCCCTAGAATATATTTCTAAGGTATTTCTAGGGGTGTCTCTAAGGTTACGTATAGGTATAGGTTATAGTCCTAGAATTATGATAATGATATTAGAATTAAACCTATGATGTTAGATATTAGAGGTACTCCCCCTTTATTATTTTGTTTTCCTAGCATGATTTTTGTCTCTCACACTATTTTTTTTGGGTTTTAGAAAATGGATGGAAATAGGAAGATTCACGATATTGAAGGATATGATGGACAATGGAATGATATTATTCATGAGAAACCAAATGAAATGAGATTTGTAAGTCAAAAAATCGTTATTATTCCTAATCAGCAATCTCATAATATGATCAATAATCTCAACTTTGGTAGGTTTCCTAACTCATCTAATAAGAGAAAGATAGAGTTTCATGATGATCATAGAGGAAAGAAAGTTCAATTTACATAATGTAAATCATGTGGTAAGAGGCATCAGGGGGAATGTTTCAAAGGAACTGGAAGATGCTTTGGGTGTGGAAAATAAGGACATAAAGCCATTAATTGTAAAGGAAAAGGTTCAGTTAACACCATGGACAAGGATAATGGTATTTCTAAGACATCAACAATGGTTAAATGTTTTAAATGTGGAATGTACGGGCATTTTGAAAACCATTTCTCTAAGGGAAAATTTCATAAAGAGAATCAGCATGGTCATATGGGTAGTATTTATATTGATGATGATGAAGAGACTACAAATTATATATGAGATGAAAGAAATGATGAATATTAGTCAGTGGTTTAAGTAGGTAGTGGAAGGATTGTATGTTTATCAAGAATAATGTATGGTATTATGGAATAAAGAAAAATCTAAGGATTGTTACACTATTGTCTTTCCTTGAGTTTTTGAAATTATATGATGAATGATAGCGGTAACCATGAAAGGTTATTCAAATATTTTTGGAAGGTAGATGATATGTGCGTAATGAAAGGATAAGGAGATAATGAGATGTTTGATAGTATTAATGAGCTCATTACTGGTATACGGACAATGTGATATCATGGTTTGAGTATACAGATTTTTGGGATTTTGGTATGTGGAAAGAGTTAACTTTTGACAACATTCATGTTTTCACTAAGGTTCAATGAGTATTCATTTTTCAAGAGAATACAAGATTAAGGTATTCACATGTTTGGAATGCGATAAAAAAGATATATCTTGTGATATACGGGGGATAAATGATGGTATTCACATTCTTGGTTGATGAAATTTATAGTTATCATTTCCTTTATACTATGAGCTTGGATAGAAGTATTTTGTATAGGTCTAAAGATTTGAAATTGATTATGTTGGATATAAGATATTATTGTTTAGTGATATAAACTTTTTTTGATATTATTGATGGGATGTTATAATAATGTAGTTTCAAAAAATGTACAACTTGCAGGACAGGAAACAACCCGTCGCGTCGGACAAGGCTGTGGGAATCTAACCCACAACCGAAGTACGCCAAGCCTTTATCACCTACCACTGGATGACATGAAGTCCTTGGTTAGTAGAAACTAGTTTTATTTTTTTAAGAGGTATGATAGATGAATTATAAGACCATTTTTGGAATCATATACGATTAACCTCGCCATAGATGGACTTATGTATATTTGATAACTTTTGCTAACTTATGTTTGAGACAGATGGAATGACCTATCATTCTATCACATGATCTGTTAAAAATTCGGGAAAGACAAATTCAACTTCATTTCATTAAGAGATGAAGTGTAAATTGTTCGATGCACGAGCAACATTGCGACTGTATTTTAATTCACAAATTATTCAACATTTGGGAAATGATCCTGAGAACCAAAAATTTTGTCCTAATGATCTAATATCTGATGAATCATATGTCACCTTAGATTATCACAAATTTATGGCTTTGTGATTGTTGGATTTTTCATAGCCATGTTCTCAACCACTCTTCATCCAAACAGTATGGTTAGATTTCTCTTCCATATCCATATTTTCACCTATGTTCTCATATGTAGAAACCTAGTGATGAGTTAATTTTGGTAACCGTTACATCTCATACATTAGTTTTTAAAATTAAGTTTTAGTATTCTTTATTACTATGTGGGTTTCTATGAAAGAAACTTTCAAGTAGTAAACGATTTATAACCCCGACGAATTTCGACGGAGAAATTCATTTTAAAGGGGGTAGAATGTAAAAACCCGAGATTTTATGAGAATTATTCTTTTTAATTTTATTGATGTCTTGTGTTGTACTATACACCAAAATTATCTTGTGCTATACGCAACACCGTATTAGCTTGCAGTATACGTAACACTATTCTTGGCTCGTGTTACACACAATTTCAAGTTCATTTTGTAGAAATTATTCTACATAAAATTATGTATAGATTTTGATTAATGTATAAATGAAATAAGTTTTTATTATTTTATACGCAACAATAAAGGGATCTATCACTACACGCAACCTTGACTTGGCTTGCATTACACGCAATCACGACCTTCCTCGATAGCGTGTGTAGTACACAATACCAGGTTTCACTGAACAATGATATATTGTTATAATATTATTATGAACTATCTGTTATGAATATTAGTATCTAAATTTTGAATTTTATGACATTATAATTCACCTTACACATCTTATATAACATGGTATGACAACAAAATAAACTTTTCGGGTAAAATAAGTATTTTTCAAAAAAATGCAGTTTTACCACCTTTTAATGGTGCATCCACATTAAATTTAGTTTTTGACATGTTTATAAGTTCAATTTGACAAAATAAAATTCTTCTTTGGAATCAGGATATAAAAATTTAATTTGGATAAAATTTTCATATTATTCGGATAACTTTCATATTTTAATGAATAGTAAAAACACGCTATATTTTAATTAAAAACAATTTTTTTCATCACAATAATTTATATGGTTAAATTATAATATTTAATGTTTTTAAAGTATAAATAGAATATATTTTTTTCCATTTAATATAATTTATGTCATTACCATTAATTTTACATTGAATTCATAGGTAAAAACATTTCAATCTTTGGCAATGTTTTAACTTTTAAAACCCATTTTCTAAACAACGAGAATAATTTTAAATTAATTATTAGAGTTTATATGTTTTTAATTTTGAAAAATAGATTCCATTTTTTAATTAAGTGGGTCCAAATTATGTTAATAGGTTAATTTTATTTTTTTTGATATTATGAATAGTAACTATGGTAATTTTTATTTACTACAGTTAAAGGTAAATCGGGTAACTAAAGGTAAAAATAAGATTATAAATTTACCCTAACATCTGAAAAAAATCTATTGGATGAATAAAATTCGACCCTTATCACCTAAGGGTCTGAATAAATTCATTTTATGGACTTTTGAGCACGAAAAAATTTTAATTATTATTAAAACCAAAGAAAGTGACAACATGTCCCTCTCTTAAATCTTATAAGTATAATAATTTTAATTTAGTGATACAATTCATGAAACTTAGAAAATGAATATTCTACAGAAATATGATAAAATTATATACCTCATGGGAATTTATTTATAATTTTTAGGGATTAAATAATTATCATTAAAGGTGACACAATAGTGATGTTGAAATTATCTTATTGATTGAAATATCAAATAAATGGTTTTAAAAATATTAAAATAAATATTATATAAAATATTTAATGTTATACACTACTTTTATAGATAAATATGAATTGTTATTAATATATTAAATCTTTTAGTTAGAACATATCTTCTGTGTGCATTTTATTTAAATTCAAATAAATGAATAGTGTCAAAATTGACCCAATTGTTATTTTATAAGAATAACATAATATAAAATTGTTTAAAAATCCCAAAAATATTTAAAAATTATAAATTAAATTTTTATGGTCTAAAATGTCATAAATAATCCAATTATGGACAATTCACAACACATAAGTAATTATTTATAACAATTTAAAATTTAGAATCTTATAACAACAAATAAAATTAAATAGATTAAATAAGGATAAATCAAGTTGATAATGTTTAAAATAAATTACCAACATGTATAAATTTTATTGGTTGATGATATTAGAACCCTATCTTATCTAATTTTGGATTTGATTCATTTTTTATGTTTTTAAGTGGGGTTTGAATTTATGATAAATTAATATATTTGAGGTTTCCAAAGGTGCTTCTCTCCTCCCTTATAAAAGGGCACCTACTCCATCTTCTATTTACACAATTTTGACCCTTCATGCTCGGCCAAACCCTGAAAATTTACCTTCTCAACTTCCCTAGAAACATTATAGAGGTTCTGGTCTCCTAAAAAGTCCAACTCTAGTGCCTTAAGAGGAGGTTAAGAAGAGGCGCGTCAAAGAAGAGGTAATATCCTTTACCGATTCTTTCCAATTTATTTCTTCTTGTACTTATTATTCTTTATTTGTTTCATCATAAATTAAAAACATCAGTATCACTCATACACTGATATGTTATTATAAATATGAAACAACCCTATTTCATCTTCTATCCATCCTACAGAAAACAAAACCACCGCACGTGCGTACGTACGGAATACCGTCTCCACGCCGTGGTATAATCTGTTTTCCACCACCACCTTACATGGATGGGTATAATGGTGTAAAGAATAACTATATAAGGTTATTATAACATAATACTGATTCTAAAATATTATATCATCCACTCCAATTCCATTCAATAATTATGGGATTGATATCATCGCTCGTGCGTACGTACGGATTACCGTCTCCACGACGCGATGAGATTCATTCTCCATGATAACCATTCAAGAATGATTATAAAGTATATATAATGAATAATAATGAAATATATGACATACTGAAGCTAATAAATTTATGTACACACACACACACAGATATATATGTCATCTACTTACTTCCATTCAAGTCAATAAAGAAAGGAAAACAACATTCATGTGTACGTACGGCCTTCCATCTCCATTAACGGTGTATTTCATTTCATTTATATATCTATCATGTATATATATATACTGAATATATATGATATATAAATTATGATTTACATTTTGGAACTAAGTAAATCATGATATCAGTAATAATAATATCAAGAACAACAAGTCGAAACACGTGCGATAAATAAAACGATTTTACCCAAAACGCTGCTTTCACACGGAATTTACAAAATAATGGGTAATATAAAGTCATAAGTGAACCATATATCATATAATAAAAATAAATATGATTCTATAATACGTCAATGACATTATATAAATCATTATACAGGAGGTTCGGATACGTACAAAGCATATCGGACCTTAGGTAAGGGTTAATTTTGGAATCTCATTTTTATCCGAGATTTATTATACGTATGTATTTACTGGGGCTATATTTTTCATCCATGTCCATAAAATGTTTTTCATAAAGTGTTTAATATTCTTCCATGTATGTTTGAAGTCATTCTTGTAGGACCGAAATATAGTATGAGATTCTCAATATACAAGAGGGGGGGGGGGGGTGAATTGTAAACTTTAAAAATTCCTTTGGAACCTTTAAAGTTAGTTAAGAATAACTATGTTTTCCTTAAGAAAAGGAAAAGGCTAAGTTTAACAATGTTAAACTAAGTAAATTCACAACACCTCTAAACACCGAATGCAAACTTGGAAAGAGATTCCTAAAGTAAGTTCCAGAAATATGGTTTCGGAAAGTGAAACTTAACAATAGATTACAATATGAGATTCTACCTTAAAGCATATAGAATCTAAATGAAACAGAGTACAAGTAAGGAAGTATAAGAAAGTTATACTTTCCTTATAATACAAAATGCAGCGGAATATAAACAAGTAGTAAAACTACAAGTAACAAGATATAAGTCTTTTAACCCAAAGAGAAAGGTATCCAACAACATTGGATAAAGGTCCCTTGATTTATACTTTCAAGCAAGTCTGTCTTACCCACACCAGGGTAAGCCCTCGATACGAAGATCGGAGTCTCTGTCTTGCTATCCCTGCAAGCCCTCAACTTCAAGGTAGTTGGAAACCTCTGTCTTCCTCAGCAAGGAAGCCCTAGAACTTCAAGGTAGTCGGAAACCTCTGTCTTCCTATCCCCAGAAGCCCTTGAATGTAATCACCAATATTCGGAGTCGCACGAAGCTTTGAGAGTTAATATGAGCCTCTCTCTCTAGAATTCACTTCAACAGCATGTATGCACAAAAACAAGTTGTTCTTATATCATTAGTATGGAGCTCTTTAAAATGAGATCCTATTTATAGGTAAGGTCGGCTCCTTCTCCAACGGTCATATTTTCCTTAAAGATCGGAGGGACCTGTACACGTGTCACTTAGACAACGGTTAATAAGAAACAGAATAGACGACATCGTTTTATAACAAAACAAGTGTAACAAAATGTGCAACATCGTTTTAAACTCTAACATAAAAGTTCGGAATGAAGACTTCAGAGTGAAGGTTCAGAGTGTAAGGATCAATAATAAAGAGTAGACAAATTAGAAAATGTAAGCAATATAGAAGTTCGGAGTCTAACCAAAATATTTTTCAGAGTCTGAATTAATTCAGAGTGTATAAAACAAAGATGATCATATTCTGTTTAATAAGTGAATTCAGAATGGCAATTCAGAATGAGAATTCGTCATCAGAATTCGTAATGAGAATTCTTCATTAGAATTCGTAATGAGAATTCTTCATTAGAATTTGTAATGAGAATTCTTTATCAGAATTCGTAATGAGAATTCCTCATCAGAATTCATAATGAGAATTAATCATTAGAATTCATATTGAGAATTCGTTATCGAACTTCATAAGAATTCGTATCCTGAATCTGGAATAGAACTTAGTCAGAGTTCATATCCGGAATTCGGAATGAAAACTTCCTTATAGTTCTTATCCAGAGATCGGATCCTAAAACAGAATGCTTCATATCAAAGTTTTAATGATTCCGTGAAAATGAATCTGAATCTCATACTTAAGAGAAATATGGATGAAAATATGATAAGGATAATTTTTCTTATAAAAGCGATTTTCCTTAAGAAAGCAATTTTCCTTAAGAAAGAAATTTTTCTTATAAAAGAAATTTTCCTAAAGATAAGGTGTTTGTGATTTTCAAAACAAGAAGGAATGGAAAAGTCATAAGGAAAACCTTATTGACTCAACAATCTCCCCCTTTTTGGAAAGCACAAACATCCTTATGAAAAAGAAATTCTAAGAAGAAAGAAAAACATTAAGGCTTATCTCCCTTTTCTTTAAGGATATTGATGAATACGACTAACTCCCCCTTAGGCTTTGAAACTCTAAGGATCGTATTCAGATTTCCGGAGTGATAGATAATAATGTCTTCTTTAATGAAAAAGCTCCCCCTTAAACAAACTCTTATTAGAGTTTTTCTTTTTCTTCTCCCCCTTTGATAAACTCTTATTAGAGTTCTTTTTTCTTAAAAATATTTTCCTTCTCCCCCTTTGTGATTTTCAAAAAGAATTGGAGGGAATGGAAAAAAATAGCAAAGTACATGAAAAATTAGTAATGACAACAATAGAAACGACAAGCACAACTTTCATTAAATTTGAAATCTCAGCAAGAAAAAAAATACAACAAAAAGATCGGATTTGGTTATTTCGGATCTTTTTTCTTCGACATGAGCCCCTTTAGAATAGCCTTGATCTTCTTCAGGTCTTTATGATCTTATTCAGCTTGCTTCTCTAAGACAACTATTCTTGCGGATTGAGATTCAATTTTTTCTTCCTGGGCTTTCAGCTTTTCTTCCTGAGTTTTGATCTTTTCTTCCTGAGCCTTCATCATTTCTTCAAAATCAATCCGATGATCCCTTTAAAACTTCCAGTTTTGAGAAACGGAATTCAGCTTCCCATTCAGATCTCTCACTTCTTGAATTCGAAAGTTCTCTTCTTCTGTCAGCTTCTCTTCAAAGGATGAAGTTAACTCATTTATCTTCTTGTCCTCGGTCTCAAAGGCATCTTTAACATTGTCTTGAAACTCATCGAATAACCTCATCTCTTCAACAGTCTTCTTCGACCAGTTTGTCATCCTCTTGCAAGATTTTCTATGAGCTTCGTAGCAAATGAAAAACGTTTTGAACTGGGCCTCTAATTCAACACACTTGACTATGACCATAGACACGGAATCTGTTTTCTGATTCAAAGCATGTTGGAGCATCTGGCATCTTGAGTCAATACTAGAGAAGGTCGGAATGGTTCCCTCCAACTTCTTTAAGGACTGAACAACGAAGTCATGCCCCAACGAGGATGACTCTGAATCCGAAACTTTTCTTGGAGAAATTTCTTCTTCTACAAGTTCAAGCTTTCTCTTTGAAGAGCTTCCAACTTCCTTCATCTTCCTCACTTCTGAGCTCGGAGTATCGGCAAGAATTTGATTTCCCTTGTCTTTTTCCAGAATTGAATCCTATTCCGGAGTTATCTTCTCACTATCAGAAACTTGAACAACATTATCTTCTTCATCAGTGACTTCCTGAACACGAACCCCTACGATTTCCTTCTGAGCAACATCAAGTAAAAGATGTTCTTCTTCTCCATGATAAGAAACTTCTTCTTCTCCTTTCCCTTCTTCCATTGCTGGAGTAACTAGCTTTGAGGATTCTGCTTCTGAAGTTCAGAGTGATAAGTGTTCCGAAGGTGTCCCCTTGTAATCATCTACTTGTTTCAGCACATCTCTGGTTTCACCACTTCCTTCAGCACCCTCTTCTAATTATTCCACTTGCTCAACTTGCTCTACATCCTCAGTATTCTTAGCAAAATCTTCTTCCGGAGCAACGAAGTTTCTTCCTGGAGTCTCAGGTAGAGATTCCAAAGAGAAAGTTCTCGGAATATGAATAGTTGCTGAAACCATCTCATTGAATTTCAACAAAGCCTGAGCTACCTCAACATCAGACATCTTCTTCTTGAGCTTCTTTTGCTTTGCTTGTTTTTCAAGCTCATCAGCAGTTCTCTCCTTCAAGGCCTTAACCTCCGCAGGGTCCAATCCGAACTGCGGATCCCCTTCTTTCCTTTTTTCTTTATCTGCTCTCCACTTCATAACAACCTCATCAGGATAGGTTTTCTTCTTCTTAGGTTTTGGAGGTGCGGAATGGACTTCTTTAGACTTAGGATTCTCTGCTTCTATTTCCACTTCTTTCAGCTTTCTCTTACTTACTGGATTGGATGATTCCGGTTCAGAAGCCTTCGGAGCTGTTTATTCTTGATTAGGCAAATCAATGAACTCACCAATCTCCTTGTTGAAAGCCACATCCATCCTCTTAAGGGTGTCATCACTGACCAACAAAATTTTAAAAACCCTTGGCTTAGATCTGCAGGCTTCCTTGAAAGATTCAAGGCACCGAACTATCAACTTTGATAATATTGATGGGTACATTACGATCTGTGCTCTGAGATTTCCCTTTTTAAGATTCTCAATGGTTATAAGAATATGCCTCATGAAGTTAAACTTCCTTAGATTTATCAGGAAATCTAAGATATAGATCTCACTCTTCTTCAAGCTGTCTTTATCACCTTTCCTCGGTACAATAAGCCCTTGTACCCATAACTCCAGAATCCGGAAATTTGTAGATAAACTAGCAATCTTCGGAGCCTTGCCATCAGCCAGTCCGGGAGTTTCTAAGGCTTTTTCCTTGTCTAAGCTACCCTTAGAGTCCGAAAACACATGAGAAATAAATTCGTCTTCTCCTTCATAAGTCAGTCCTACCAAGCTTGTAGCCTTGGTGTGAGAAATCTTGTAAGTCTTTCCATATGACTAAAAAGATAACTTCTCCATATTATCTTCCTTAAAGAAGCAAACTGATTCATAGAACTCAACAAGTAAGTCTGAATACATTTTATCTTGGTTCCCTGTTTTTGACACCACAACATCTTCCCAGACATTCAACTTAATGTTATTTGAAATAAGAGAATCATAGTTGTTGAAGAAATCCGGATGGACTAACCTTTCTCTGTAAACTAACCATTGCGAAATAGGCTTAGTGGATGACATTTCTTGAGATGCTAACTCTGCAGACATTCGGATCTGAAGTCCTCTGGGAAGTTCGGAATGGAGAAAACTGAAGTTCAGAATGGCTTTAAAACAGAGGGGTAGAGCTTCGGGACGCGAGAGCTTGAAATCGATGTGGGACGAGTATTTGGGTCCCCTTTATATAGGCAATGAAGTGACGGTTCAACTTCCTCGGTTGATCTAACGGTTGTGATAAGATGAGATCAGATCTAACGGTTGAAAACTTGAATCCGATCTTTTTGAGGTTTTTATTAAAGAAAATAATTAAGAAAACTATAATCCGAAAACATAATACAAGAAAATGCCAGCAAGTAAAGTATGACTATGAAAACATGAGTAAGGAAATCATACCTTTCGGATTGGCTGAGGATGATTATTCGTAATGGATAATATAAAAATATGATTACGGAAAAAATACTTTATTATGAAAAGACAAAATTCTCAAAAATTTACTACGGAAAACAATCTCAGTACGAAAAACATAGTACGAAAAAGTCAATACGAAAATCACATTACGAGAAAAAAAATCGGTACAAAAATCTGGTTATGAAACTGCCAGTACGTAATTTTCCATTCCGAAAATTTTTAATACGAACACTTCCATTCCAGAAGTATTCTGTACGAGAATGTCCATTTTGAAAAATTTTAGTTCCGGAAGTTCCATTCCGGAAATCGTCGTTCCGAAAAGTTTGAAAACAAATTTTGAAAAACTTTGTTAAACAAACAATCAAATGTACTCCCCCTATGAAAAGGAGTTTATTACTGTAAGGAGACTTTTTCAACAGAAAGTTAATTAAGAAAGATTACCTTACGGTTGTCATTCCTATCTTCTGTTTAATATATTCAAATCTATCAGAAGGCAAAGATTTTGTGAAAATATCAGCAAGTTGATCTTGCGTTCCGATAAACTGAAGAATAATATCTCCTTTAAGTGTGTGATCCCTAAGAAAGTGATGCCTAATATCTATGTGTTTTGCACAGGAGTGATGTGCAGGGTTCTTACTGAGGGCAATGGCACTTGTGTTATCACACATAATTTGAGTTTTAGTAAAACTCAGGCCATAGTCTGTGAGTGTGTGTTGCATCCAAAACACTTGAGCACAACAATTTCCAGCTGCTACATATTTAGCTTTAGCAGTGGAAAGTGCTACAGAATGTTACTTCTTGCAGGACCAAGAAACTAAAGAATCTCCTAAGAAATGACAAGTTCCGGATGTACTTTTTCTATCCATTCTACATCCACCAAAGTCAGCATCAGAAAAGCTTTTTAGAAAAAAATCATTTCCAGAAGTATAAAATAATCCTAGATCCATGGTTCCCTTAAGGTAGCAAAAAATTCTTTTTACTGCCTTTAAGTGAGATTCCTTAGGATTGGATTGATATCTTGCACATATGCATACTGAAAACATTAAGTCTGGTCGACTAGCTGTTAAGTAAAGTAGACTTCCTATCATACCTCTAAAAGATGTTTGATCTACTGGTTTCCCAGCTTCATCAAGATCTAGAGAATTTGAGGTACCAATGGGAGTACTTATACTCTTAGTATTGTCATAACCATAATTTTTAAGAAGATCTTTAATATACTTATGTTGAGATATGTAGGTTCCTTATAGTTTTTGAGATATTTTAAAACCAAGGAAAAATGTTAACTCACCCATCATACTCATTTCAAACTCAGATTTCCTTAGACTTGCAAAAGAGTCAGTCAAAGATTGCTGAGTTGAACCAAATATAATGTCATCAACATAAATTTGAACAATCAAAACATTTTTCTTATCTTTATTTATAAAAAGGGTTGGATCTGCATTTCCCTTAACATAGTTATTTTGAAGCAAAAATCCTGTGAGTCTATCATACCATGCTCGTGGGGCTTGTTTAAGTCCATACAAAGCTTTGGTAAGTCTAAAAACATGATCCGGTTGTTTTGTATCTTCAAAGTCAGGAGGTTGTTAAACAAAAAATTCCTCTTGAACATAACCTTTAAGAAAAGAACATTTCACATCCATTTGGAAAAGTTTGAAATTAAAGAAAGCTGCAAAAGCAAGTAGAATATGGATAGATTCAAGTCTAGCTACTGGAGCATAGGTTTCTTCATAGTCTATTCCTTCTTGTTGATTATAGCCTTTAGCAACAAGTCTAGCTTTATTTCTAACAATGACTCCATTTTCATCACATTTATTTCTGAAGACCCATTTTACTCCAATAACAAAAGTTTCCTTAGATCTTTCAACCAAGGTCCATACTTTATTCCTTTAGAATTCATTTAGTTCATCTTGCATGGCTTTAATCCAATCATCATCACCTAAAGCTTCATCAGTGCTTTTAGGTTCTAATTGGGAAAGAAATGCTAGATGTTCTACTTCATTTCTTAAGGAACTTCTAGTCCTTACAGGTTGATTTACATCACCAATGATACTATCACTGGGATGATTCATAAGAAACACCTGATTTGGGTTTTGTAAAACCTGTTCATCAACATAGGGTAGAAAATCTTCTGGGGTAAATGTTTTAGAAGTATCTTCTTGAACAATTTCTTTATCAGAAGGTTCTTCTATCAAAGGTTGATAATCAGTTTTTGAAAACACATCCGAGGAAGAAGGCTGGGATGGTTTAAAAACAAAAGGATCGGACTTATCAAATTTCACATGAACTGTTTCTTCAACAGAGCAAGTATTTTTATAAAAAACTCTATAAGCCTTAGATGTTGTGGAATATCCTAAGAAAATCCCTTCATCAGATTTTGGTGCGAATTTATGTAAGTTATCTTTAGTATTCAAAATGAATACTTTGCAACCAAAAAATTTGAAGTAGGAAAGTCTTGGTTTTCTACCATTCCATAACTCATAAGGATTTTTATTAAGAAAAGGTCTAATTAAAACTCCATTTATAGTATAACAAGCAGCACTTACAGCTTTAGCCCAGAAATGTCTAGCAATAGAATATTCACTCAACATGGTTCTAGTTATTTCTTGAAGAATTCCATTTCTTCTTTCAACTACACCATTCTGTTGAGGAGTTCTAGGTGCTGAAAAATTGTGAGTAATACCTTTCTTACTACCAAATGTTTCAAAATCAGAATTTTGAAATTCTCCTCCATGATCACTATGAATAGTTTTCAATGGAAGGTTTTTCTCATTTTTAACTTGAGATCTAAAACTTTTGAAATATGAAAAATCTTCAGACTTCTTTGCTAGAAAATAGACCCAATTAAATCTAGTGTAATCATCAACTAGAACAAACACATAGTATTTTCCTCCAATACTTCCAGTTTGTGTTGGACCAAAAAGATCCATGTGCACTAACTGTAATGCATCAGTAGTTGAGACTTCACCGATTGACTTAAAACTAGATTTATGTTGCTTTCCATATTGACAAGGATCACAAACTTTAGAAGAATCAAATCTAAGCTCTGGTAGATCCTTAACTAGTTTCTTCTTAGAGAGTTTACATAGGTTTCTAAGATTACAGTGTCCTAATCTTCTATGCCATAACCAGGAGTGATCTTCCATTGCACTTAGGCAAGGTAAATCTTGGCTTCTAAGATCTTCTAAGTTCAGAGGGTAAACATTCTCTTACCTGTTGGCTGAGAGAATAAATTCTTCCTTGGAATTGTGAACTAATAACTTATCATTCCTAAAATTCACAAGGTAACCTTCATCACATAATTGACTTATACTAATGAGGTTGTACTTAAGACCATTAACAAAAATAACATTTTAAATCAAGGTTTTACCTAAAAGAACAATATTACCAATACCAACAATCTCTCCCTTAGCATTGTCTCCAAAAGTTACCTTTCCTCATTTCGTTTTGATAATCTTTTCAAAAAAGCTTTTGTTACCAGTCATGTGCCGGGAACATCCACTATCCATGTACCATGTATTGTTTCTAGTACTTTCTTTATTATCTTGAAATCAAGAAGAAAATTAGACTTTTGGAATCCAAACTTGTTTGGATCTGAGATTTCCAGACAATATAATTTTAGGTATCCACATCTTCTTAGAAAAGTAGGCTTTGTGAAATCCTAGAGATTGGGTTTTATTTAATGAACAATTCTTTGCCCAGTGACCACCACATTGACACTTGGTACAAAATGGGTCACTTTGAGGAACAAAATAATTTTTACTGAAAATAGGTTTTTCATGGGTATAACCAAATCCAGATTTATTTCTTAAAGGTCGTATTTGAGAATACATTTTATCAAAATTTTCCTTACCATGGGTAAAGTTTGACAAACACTTCTTTAAGGAAAAAATTTCGGACTTGAGTTTTACAACCAAGTTTTTATCCTCAAAATCATTAGTTTTAGAACTAGAGTTAGGCTCGAAAACATTTTTCTTAGAAATTACTTTTTCTAACTCTTTAGAAAGTTTATTCTTCTCAGAACTTACTTCCTCAAGATTTTTTGAAATATTTTCAAAATCATCATTTTTCTTATCAAGATCTTTAGAAAGATCTGATATCTCTTTCGTAAGAATAAAATTCCTAGAGTTTTCCTTATCAAGTTTCTTATTGAGTTTGGAATTCTCAATCTCAAGAAGTTCATCAAACCTAGAGACTTCTTTATAAGTAGGTAAAGTATTTTCTTCATTAGAAGATGATTCTTCATTAGAAGAGTTATAATACTTACTATCATTAGAATTTAAAAAAACATTGGTCAAAAATTCATCATTTCATACCTTAGCCATAAGGCAATGATTATCAATAGGTAATATGGCTATAGGACCAAGATTCTTCTGTCCTGAAGATTCATAATCAGAAGATTCATCTGAAGAGTCACCACCACTGGTACTCCAGGTTTCATTAGCTTTCAGAACTTTCTTAGCTTTAGCTTTATAAAACATTTTTTCTTTTCCAGTCTAAATGCCTTTCTTTTCTTTCTTTCTTTTTGAGCATAGGGCAATCTGGTCTAATATGTCTAGCTCTTTTAAATTCATAACAAGTAACTTCTCCATCTTTCTTATCTTTCCTTTCCTTTTTCTTATACTTGGATTGAAAATTTCTCTGTCCAGCTATCTTGTTCATCCTTCGAGCAAGATTGGCTAATTCATTTTCTGAGAATTCACTCTCACTAGATTCGGATTGGAAAATAACTTTCTTAGACTTGGATCTGGTTACTCTCTCAGGAGTCTTAGCTTTCATCTGATTTGAGGTTGTTGTAAAAGCAACAGTACCATTTCCATTCTTTTTCTTCATATTGTCAGCATCTCTCTTCATTCTGGTTTCATGTTGTAGAAGGGTTCCAAATAATTTATCAAGATTAATTTGAGTGACCTTCCTGTTCTCATCTATAGCTGTTCTCTTGGACTCCCACTCATTGGGAATAATATCAATTATCTTTTCTAAAAGAGATTCATCATCTAAAACTTTTTCTCCCATAGTTTGTAGACTGTTGACTATAGTCATAAATCTCTGTTGAACTTTACAGATAGGTTCTCCATAAGGAAAGTTGAAGCCATGATATTCAGCTCTAAGCATAGCTCTTCTATTCTCAATCACTTTAGAAGTCCCAAAGTGTGTAACCTCTAACTTCTTCCATATACAGTTAGCTGCTTCACAAGAAGAAATTTGGCTATATATATTCCAAGTCATTGAACATAGTAGAGTATTGCGTACCTTATAATTGAGTTGATATTCTTGCTTTACCTGATTAGTAAAAGTTCTAACTTCCTTGTTAGGAATTTTATAATCACCAGTAAGCATAACAAAGTTGTCTACTCCAGTATTGATAACAAAAGTCTTCATACGATCTCTCCAGTATTCATAATCATTACCATAAAAGATAGGTGGTCTTGTCGGATTTAGACTGTCAATTGATCCAAAATTGACTCCTACCATACTTAAAATAACCTTGGACTCACAACCTTGTTAGTAGAAAAAGTTCATAATCACAAAGTTCGGAATGGGAAAATTCGGAATGATAAAGTGAGCAAGAAAAACTTATTCGTGAGTATAAGTATTTCAGAGACCTGCTCTGATACCAAATGTAAGATTGGTATAGAGTATTAGGTTTCCACCTCTGATACCAATTGTAGGATCGAAATATAGTATGAGATGCTCAATATACAAGAGGGGGGGGGGGGTGAATTGTAAACTTTAAAAATTCCTTTGGAACCTTTAAAGTTAGTTAAGAATAACTATGTTTTCCTTAAGAAAAGGAAAAGGATAAGTTTAAAAAAGTTAAACTAAGTAAATTCACAACACCTCTAAACACCGAATGCAAACTTGGAAAGAGATTCCGAAAGTAAGTTCCGGAAATATGGTTCCGGAAAGTGAAACTTAACAAAAGATTACAATATGAGATTCTACCTTAAAGCGTATAGAATCTAAATGAAACAGAGTACAAGTAAGGAAGTATTTGAAAGTTATACTTTCCTTATAATACAAAATGCAGCGGAATATAAACAAGTAGTAAAACTACAAGTAACAAGATATAAGTCTTTTAACCCAAAGAGAAGGGTATCCAAAAACCTTGGATAAAGGTCCCTTGATTTATACTTTCAAGCAAGTTTGTCTTACCCACACCAGGGTAAGCCCTCGATACGAAGATCGGAGTCTCTGTCTTGCTATCCCTGCAAGCCCTCAACTTCAAGGTAGTTGGAAACCTCTTTCTTCCTCAGCAAGGAAGCCCTCGAACTTCAAGGTAGTCGACAACCTCTGTCTTCCTATCCCCGGAAGCCCTCGAATGTAATCACCAACATTCGGAGTCGCACGAAGCTTTGAGAGTTAATAAGAGCCTCTCTCTCTAGAATTCACTTCAACAGCATGTATGCAAAAAACCAAGTTTTTCATCTATCATTAGTATAGAGCTCTTTCAAATGAGCTCCTATTTATAGGTAAGGTCGGCCCCTTCTCCAACAGTCATATTTTCCTTAATGATCGGAGGGACCTGTACACGTGTCACTTAGACAACGGTTAATAAGAAACAGAATAGACGACATCATTTTATAACAAAACAAGTGTAATAGAATGTACGAAATCGTTTTAAACTCTAACATAAAAGTTCGGAATGAAAACTTCGGAGTGAAGGTTCGGAGTGTAAGGAACAATAATAAAGAGTAGACAAATTAGAAAATGTAAGCAATATATAAGTTCGGAGTCTAACCAAAATATTTTTTGGAGTATGAATTAATTCAGAGTGTATAAAACAAAGATGATCAGATTCTGTTTAATAGGTGAATTCGGAATGGGAATTCAGAATGAGAATTCGTCATCATAATTCTTAATGAGAATTCTTCATCAGAATTCGTAATGATAATTCTTCATTAGAATTTGTAATGAGAATTCTTTATCAGAATTCGTAATGAGAATTATTCATCAGAATTCGTAATGAGAATTAATCATTAGAATTCGTATTGAGAATTCGTTATCGAACTTCATAAGAATTCGTATCCTGAATCTGGAATAGAACTTAGTCAGAGTTCATATCCGGAATTCGGAATGAAAACTTCCTTATAGTTCTTATCCAAAAATCGGATCCTAAAACACAATGCTTCATATCAATGTTTTAATGATTCTGTGAAAATGAATCCGAATCTCATACTTAAGAAAAATATGGATGAAAATATGATAAGGATAATTTTTCTTATAAAAGCGATTTTCTTTAAGAAATCAATTTTCCTTAAGAAAGAAATTTTTCTTATAAAAGCAATTTTCCTTAAGAAAGAAATTTTTCTTATAAAAGCAATTTTCTTTAAGAAAGCAATTTTTCTTATAAAAGCAATTTTCCTAAAGATAAGGTGTTTGTGATTTTCAAAACAAGAAGGAATGGAAAAGTCATAAAGAAAACCTTATTGACTCAACAATTCTTACCCTTATTTTACATTTACTTTGTGTTATAGATGGAATCTTTCTATTGTTTACCATACGTGGTACTTTTTGAATTTTCCATTAAAAGTACGATGAGATTTTTTTAAACTTATATGGCATGAACAGATTTTTATGGTTTCATAACACCATATTTTCATGAATCTTACTCTACAATGTTTCATAAATATTTTCAACAAAATCAATTTCTTTTAAAATTTCATGGAATTCTGTGAAAAGAAAATGATTTTGAGTAAGAAAGGATATTTTCCAATAGAATTTATCTCAAGTGTTTTATCAAAACCCTTTTCCATCTAAGATGACATTATTTAATATGTGTATGTTTAAAGTATAATGTCTCTATGATTTACATGGTTTCACTTCTCTTATGATGAAATGATATCCATTTGTTTTATATGGATTATGTTATGATGGGATGATGTTTATGAAACCCATTTTATTCTTTGGGTTATGATGAATGATTTATATTTATGTTGTGGACCATGTAAGAATGATTTCATTATGATATGGGTGGGACCTATATCTCCCTCCAATTCATTGGGTAAAAATTTATATCTCATGATATAGACATGGCTAGAACGGTATGTTAATAGAGTTCAATGTTACAGGACTGGAATGAGGAGTGAACTCGATTCAGAAAGGGAATTTGTCCAGTAAGGTGGTCTTGGAAGCAATGCCTTGGATATTATGGAAATCATATCATGTGCTTAATGGTTTTCCACAATTACATGTTTTATTCCCATTCTATTTTATCATCATTGATGTTCCTTTATGATATATTCCTTAAGTACTTCCAAGATTTATGTCTTTGCTCAGGGTTCCGATGTTTAGATTTTATGTTCAAGTTTTCTTTGCATTAAAATGTAATGGATTGTTTTATGTTCTCTATGTTTACCCTTACTGAGCATTTGAGCTCACCCTTTTTATGTTTTCTTTTCCACAGGATATAAAGAAAGGTTTTAGGTAATAAAACAAAAGGGGAAGATCTTTATGGGAGATGTTGAAGATCTTTCACCATGATTAGGAGATTGTGTTCCGAGTTTCCAAAGACACTAAACTATTATTATCCTTGAGTGTTGGTTTTTGTTATTTATTAAGTATTCTGCAAAAGTAATGTAATGTCCAAGTTTTTCAGGTGTGGGTCTCAACAACATCAGGGTTGTTGGAATAAATATGAACAATGTAGAACGAAGAATATGAATTAACATACACATAATTAGGAATATAATGAGGATTTCATGACAACAGAGGATAACTGTTGACCAATTTTAGAACACATCATTGACATCATCTTAGCCTGAAATGGGATCAAAGAAATGAGGTCCAACTGTTGACCTCATTCAAAAACACTGGGACAAACTCAAAGATTTGTTTGATATCCTTTGGAAAATTGTACTAGGATGGTAGCTGAGTGTTAAGGGAAAGCATCCTAACCATTAGGAGGTTCCTCCAGAGGTGAACGGGAATAGGGATTAAAAATAGAGGGCATGAAAGGTATGGTGATGGGAGGATGGGCTCTTTGGATAAATTCTAACACCATTAAAATTACACCACTTTGATGAAAGTACACTAGGAGAGTGTATCAGTGTGAATTGAGATCTAGCCTAGCTCTAAGAGGGACCTCGCTAGAGAGGGCCTAAGATGGTCTATAGTTTTACGTCGTGCAAATGAGGATGATTCACAGAATAGTTTAATGTCCTATCAAAAATAAGTTGCACATCGATTATTGTCATTAAGCATAGACCTTGATCAATAGTTTAAAGTCATAATATAGAGACCAGGCACACCTAGTTTAGGGCTATATTGTTTGGACCATAATTAGGGGAAAAGAACGAGAAAAGTTAATAGTCCTAGGGTTGGGCCTGAGGTGAAATTCTTGGATGTTTCTACATATCCAATAATTATCATGGGGAATCCTATGCTTTTTTAGGGTAGGGATTTAGTTTAAAGTCATGGGTTGAGGACATGGGTTCCCCCAAAGGAGAAATGTGTAGTGCGGTTCATAACCTGATGTGAATGAGGACTAGTGAGGTCCACACTACATCGCACATTACTGAAAGGGCAGTCGGTGCTAAGAAGGCTAGGACAAGGAGTTTACCATTCAGTCGACTGGACCCTGGGATGAAATTCCCTAATGGATCTACGCATCCTACAAGGGTTGGAATCAAGACTTATGTTGATCTTGGTGGTGGTATGGCATGCATCTAATAACAAAATGGGGTTATATTCTCTTTTAAAGAGGAATATCACAATTTTTATACAGTTTAATGTCATGCAAACATAGATGGTAAGAATATGAGTTTAAGGTCATAGATATCAGACCATATGGTGCGCAATTTAATGTCCCATGCATGGGACATGCCTGTTCAATTTATCATCTTGCGATATGGAAAAAAATCAAGAAATCTTGAGAGAGGTTTGTGGCTTGGTTACTTCTAACCTGATGTGAATGAAAAAATATGTACACACCAAACCACATACTTCTGAGGAAACTCTTGCTGAAATGGCACAAGAGGGTTCAAGTTGTTGCGGATGCACCACCGACCAAAGTCTAGGCATCAATACCTATCCCATAAGGATGGGAATCTAGCCACACATAGTTCTTGAAGGTGGTATGATAGGCGGCCAATACCGAAAATGGGAAACATCTTATCGAGCGAAGACATTGTATGGCTATGTAATTTATCGTTACACAAACTAGGTGTAGAAGACATATTTTTTCATTTTATGATAAGGACATAAAGGATCTTAGTTTATGGTCATAGAGCCTGGACCAGAATGGTGAGACTTCTAAAGTGAAATATGTGTTGTGCTGCTACAAAGAAACCCGACATAGATTAGGGACAAGGTATTCTTTACCACACTATAAATTGTTAAGATAACACATATAGTTTAAATTCTTGATGCTTGGAGTAGGGGACCATAGCTCCTAGTTTAAGGACATAGAGTTTAGACCATAAAAGAATGCATGATCCTTCCATGAAGGTACAAACCATACCCAAATCCATTATCCCACATGAGCCATGATCGATGTGGTAAACAAGGGTAGATAAGGTCTTTACAACACATATAATAACATGGTAGGGGTCAAATATGCGAAGCAAAGAGTGACCCTGCAATACTGGTTCATACTCCCAGTACACAATGGTGTATGGAGGGATAATACCAAGGGTGTCAAAAATATACTTGGATGTGATGGTGTGGAAAGGGATGTGAATCACGAGACCAATATGTAGGATGTAATGGGGGTGGGAAAATTATGGAGGATAACTTTTTACCTTGTAAAAAACAAAGCATCCGTATCGTGTGACCTGAAATGTGAATAACAGAAGAGGGCCCACTGTTGACAAAATTCGCTACATGGAACCTATCTCATAATGTCATTGAAAATCATCATGGATGTTTCCCAAAGAGTTAGGTGAGATATATGGATGGTCATCCATACCATTAGGGGGTCCTTTCAGATGTTAAAGATTATGGGAACCCAAATAAAGGGAGATGTGAAGCATGGAAACAGATGAAATAATGTCTATGAAGAGTCCAAAACTCTAGGTCATAAACCACAGTGAATCTGAGCACATTGCTGAGGAATTGAAGAGGTCGATAAGTCCAAAAAATATGGGAAAAATGTGTTGATGTACATGGGGCTATATCCAAGGAAGAAATGTTCAGGTGTTCCTATGTATCCCATGAGCATGAAAATCAAGACAAACATAGTTCTAGAAACACCATTTAGTTTAATGTTATGCGGTAAGGATACAAGGGGAGCACGTTCCTTGAGAGAGGAACATATATGGAATGACAGAATAACCCGGCATGACTGGGGACCAAAGAAGTCCACATAACACACCATTCATGATCTCAAGAGAGAACCTAGGCCAAGGGGCTGGGAGAAAGAATAGAAGAGCTTGAGGCTAGACTAAAGGATGAAATGTCTGGGTATTCCTACATATCCCAAAAATAAAGGGTGTCAAGCCATACATAATTATGAAAATGTCTTGCAGTTTATCGTTTTGTGACAAATACAAGAGAGAATGTAAGTTAAATCCCTAAAGGGATGCACATGGAATGGCTATTATAAACCTAACGTGAATGAGGAAAAAAGAGGTGCTCACCACAGTACATACTTTTGATAGAGGTCAGGCCAGGGGGTCAGAAAGAAGGAAGGATTTGTGGTACCTGGTGCTGGCACCAAAGAAGAAATTTATGAGCATTTCTATGTATCCCAGGAAGATTAGAATCAAGACCGATGTATTTCATGGAAACAACATGGTCGAATACCCATGCTAGGGGAAATTTTTTCGTACAAGCCTGGCCCTTGCACTAAAGGAAGCAACATTTTATGGATCTTTTTTGTTATTTAGTGTGGGTGTGTTTTTTTATAAACAATCCCAGGATGGAGAATCTGGGCATCACCGTAGGAATCAAGCCATATCTTTTCCTTGACAAATGTCATGCTGGATGAATGATGCAAAACATGATGTCCCCTAAAGAGAGGACACCACAATGTAGTTTCATTTTTAGTTGTTCATAATGGATGATAGTGTCACAGTTTAAGGTCTTATGATAGGACCATCCCATGAACAATAACATTATGTGGAAAATACACAACAATTTAATGTAATTTGTGATGAGGAAACATAGTTTAACATCATATGGTTTGGATTCAGTTGGAAGAATTATGATCTAAATGGAATTCACATGGAGTGACAAAGCATACCGAACGTGAATGGGGATAAGGAAAGTCCAAACCACACCACGTGAAATCCCAAGGGGGAACCTTAGGACATGGGGCCAGAAAATATCAAGGGATCTGGGGTACGATTCGAAGAAAAAATGTTCAGCTGTTGCTCTGAATCCCATAAGGATGGGAATCAAGACACATGTAGTTTTGAAGATGTCATGTATTTTGACATCATACAGTAAGGACATGAGGAAAAGGGGATGGAGAGATATTGAGGGAGATATGTGGAATGTAAATTGAAAACCCAACATGAATGGGGACATAAGTCCACACCACACCACATAACCCCAAGAGAACATAGGCCAAAGGGAAAAAAGGAAGAGAAGGTTTCTAAAATCTAGGGCTAGACCTGAGGATGAAATGTTTGATCATTCCTACGTATCCTATGAGGGTGGGAATCAAGCCAAAAGTAGTTCTGAAAAAGTAGTGCAGTTTATTGTCATGCGATAAAGACATGAAAAGAGGTATCTCAAAGAGGAACGCGTATGGTATGGAAAGATAGCCTGACATGAATGAGGACATAATACCACGTACCCCACACCATTCACAAGTCCAATAGAGAACTCATGCTAAGGGTCTGAGAGAATGAATAGATAAACCTGGTCTAGACCTGAAGATAAAATGTTTAGGCATTCCTACGTATCTGATAAAAATGGGAATCAATTAATACGTAGTTATGAAAATTCCATGTAGTTTACTGTCAAGAAGTAAGTAAATGAAAGGAAGAGTGTCTCAAGGGGATGTGTGTGGCGTGGAAAGAATAGCCCGACATGAATGAGGAAAAATTCCATACCACACCACACAATACTAATAGCGAACATGGGCCAAGAGTTTGGAAAGGTTGAGGGACATGAGGCTGGGTCATTGATGAATGGTCTGGAAATTCCTACGTATCCCATAAAGATAGGAATCAAACCATACGTAGTTCTGAAAATACCATGCAGTTTAATGTTATGATACATGGATATGGAAGATCATAGTTTATGGTCATATATCTTAGACCATAGATTCTCAATCTAATGTCATGTGTGTGGGATAGATGTTCAGAAAAATGATGAATCAATACACCCATCATTTGGGAGATCATGGGGATAGAAATAACGATTGACGATAACTACTAACCTTGTTCAGAACATAGTATCTATATCATGTTACCTATAGTGAGAAAAAATAATTGAGCATTGACCACTGAACATTTTTGTAATGAGGTTCTTGTATCAAATTTTTGTTCGAGATTCTTCGGGATTTTGGCCCCAAACAGTCGGTGAGACAAGGTGGCATGAGACCAGGCCACTAGGGGGTCCTTTCAAATGTGAAAGATGATGGAGACCCAAATGATGGGACACATGAAGTGTGTTTGTACTCATGCAGTTTAACGTGTTACAGTAAGGAAGAGGGAAATCTTAGTGTAAGGTCATAGAGCTCAGACCATGAGGTGTATTCACCATTCTCATTTTATCATCACGCAGGATGAAATAGATCTTGGTTTAGGGTCGTAGAGCTCCGACCATTTACAATTTAATGTCTTACAAGATGAGGATAGGCATTTTAACGTCTTCCCAGAAAGAGATTACCTTATTTGATGTAATAATTATCAATTTTTCATTGGTGGGAGGTGTAATACCCTCACCATCCATAGTGACCATAGAGTATGAACCATTGGGGTAAACATTGTGAATTTCATAAGTTCCCTCCCATTTGGGATCTAGATTCGATGGATTCTGACCAAGTATCATTGGTGTTCTCAGGGCCAATACCGCATCACATTGTAATAAATAGAGGTGGTAAAATTTCTTGTTGAAATCCCTGGATATCTTGTTCTAATTCCTTTCCAGATTGTGAATGACATGAAGCCTGTTCTCATCTAGAGCTTCTAGTTCTTCCAAATGGATTTTGGCTAATTTTTCTAGTGGCTACTAATCTTAGAAGGAATTACGTAGTGAGGGTAACTGAATCTTGATGGGAAGGACTACCTTTGTTCCATACACCAGGGAATATGGAGTCACCGAGGTGGAATTATGAGTTGTCGTACAGTAAGCCCAGAGAGCATTGGGGAGTTTTTCTAGCCAACTTTACTTGTTCCGACCAACCATTTTCTGTAAGATGTCAGAGAGGTTTTTTTTGAATAACACAATCTTCCAATTTTATTGTGCAATATAGGAAGAGGTATGATTAAAATGGATGTTGTACTTGGCGTACAATTTCTTCATCTCCCCTGCTCAGAATTTGGGGCATTTATCAGTAAAGAAGGCATAAGGGACTCCGAATAGGTGGATAATATTAGATCTCACAAATTAAATGATGGAATGAGCCTTATCTTCCCTGAGTGAAACTGCCTATGCCCACATGGAAAATAAATCTGTAGTGGTCAGGATGAACCTTCACTATTGAGTTGTTGTCAGTGGATATAGTCCCACAAAATCATGTCCCCAGACAACAAAGGGCCAATGAGTAATTGGTACTATGGATTGGCTCTGGCATTCGATGCACAAAAGTATCATGGATTTGGCATGAAGGGCACCTCTTGGAAAACTCGATACAATCATAGATAATTGTGGGAAAAAATATCCAAATATTTAGATCTGATGAGTGAGTTGTATACCTGTTTGATTATCACCATAGGAACGGGAATGAACTTCCTACATAACCTGAGAAATTTCATCTCCTTTAATGCAACGAAGGAGAATCCCATCACACCCACATATATAGAGATTTTTCTCAATATTGGGACCACTTTGGAGTGTGAATTGCACAATGCGCTGTCAAATTCACACATGTTCAGTTCGATTGGTCAAGAGATTACTGTGTTGGAGATACTCGATAAAGGGAGTCATCTAGTTAGCGGTATACTCCAATACTATGGTTGGGGTACCTAGAGGACCTGATGTGGAGTCATCGACAGTAGGGTGACTTACTTGTGGGATATCATCATCATCCGGAGTGATAAGAGATATGACTCTACAATTCACCACATGGATAATCAAATCATCCTAGTCAGGATCTATAAGAGATACGCAAAGGCTGGACAAGGAATTAGGCCGACCGTTCTGTGGTTGAGGGACATGAGTAACTTTTAGATGAGAAGATAACTGGGCTATTAGTTGGTGAGTATGCTTGAATAGAGGTATGAGATCTGAATTACTGATGACGTAGTCACCACCAATCTTCTTGATGACCAGTTCAGAGTACCCCTTCACAGGTAGGTGGAGAACATCAATCTTGGGGGATTTCTCAAGAGAAGTGATGAGAGACTGATACTCGACCTCATTTCTAGTACAACCTTCTGGAAACAGGAACTAATATGGTCGGAAAACTTGTGTAGGCTTGGTGAAGAAGATACCCAAAACTACTCTGTTGAGTCTGGGATCATTGAGTCTCCTACTAATAGGACTTTTCAAAGCACCATCAAAGTGCATTTTCCGACACAGAATGGCTTGATCCACTAAGAGGATTGCCTCATATAGAGAATCAAGATCTAGGTACTTCTCTATGGGGTGTTGGATGGGTGGGAAGAAATTCGTCCAATGCCCGTCCCTTGATAGCATTTTGGGGGGAAAACATGATGTCGAACTATTGAAGGATCACTACTCACCGATCTAGATGGACTATCAACATAGGGAGGTTGATAATGTAATTCAATGTATCCACTCCAGACATAAACTGTATCTCACAGTGATATAAGTAATGTCGCAATTTCTGCACTGCGAATACCAACACAATGCATCTCTTCTCGATAGAGGAATACCGAGTCCTTTCATCAAGGAGCATGCAAGTGAGATTGTATAAACTATTCTATGTTCTCTAATTTTTCTTTTAGGTGAGAAGAGCATTGAGGTACCATTCTAGAGTGGTTACATAGAGGACCAGTAACTTTTCAAAAATGGGTGGCATTAGAGTTGGAGGTTGTAGATGGTACTTCCTGATTTCCTCAAAAGTAGTTTGACACTCCTCATCCCACTAATACTTGGTACTTTTCTTCATGATCCAAGAAAAGGGAAAAAACTTACCAGCTATATTGGCGATGAATTGGTGTGTGTAGGATAAGTATCCTTCAAAGACTTGGATCTCCTGAATGTTACTTGAAGGAGACATCTGGCTGATGACCATGATCTTTTATGAATTATTCTCAATGCCTATGTATCTAATAATGAAGCCGGGAAACTTTCTAAAGGTGACCCAAAGGCACACTTCAAGGGGTTCATCTTCAAATGGCTGGAACTTAGGTAGCCAAAATCTATCTCAAGATCACCGAGATGTTCCTAACATGGGTGATATTTAACCACCTAGTTGTCCACATATTATTCCACCAATTTTATAATGATTGGATTTACTATGCAGTGCATGGAATGCTGATAGGTGGAACATACATTCTCTAGATCGAAAGGCATTACCTGGTAGAAAAAACTACATTATGGGGACCTAATGGTGGTAGAATCTTCATCCTAAGGGGCCATTCATATTTTATTATATCTAGAATACCCATCCATGAAGGAGAGAGCCTAGAAACTAGTAGTGGCATTGATCAATAGTTCTTTCATAGGAAGGGGAAAATCATTGTTCAGATAGTGATAGTTGAGTTCCCAAAAGTCGATACAGAATCTGATCTATGTTTTCTTATCCATGACAGGAACAATGTTATCTAACCGTCTAGGATATTTACCTCCTTGATAAATTTATCTTTTATGACCTTATCAACCTCTGCCTCGACCATGGCACTGTGAGAAGGGTGCATCTATCTGGGATGCTGTTTGAACCCACGATGATTTCCTGGGAGATCGAGATGGAAGATGGTGACCTGAAGTTATAGCCTTATCATCTCATCATAAATCCATGAGAATACATCATGATGGTTTCTTATAAAATCCCTGTGTCATTGTTTCTCTTCTATAGGCATAGTTTCACTAATCTGTGTTGGTTTCAGATCCGTCTCAGTATCAAGGCTCACTTGTACCAATTCATCGATCATAGTAGAGAAGCCCTCCTTGGAAATGGAAGGGATTTCTTATAAATAATATTCTTCATCCATGGTGAGAGTATCATTGGCTGGAGGAAACTCCTCTGAGTTAATAGATCCTGGCAGGGCACTGGTGCCAGCCAGAGCAGTAGTGGAAACCTCATCGGGGGATCTTGCTATAGTGAAACCATGGTGAAAAAAGCTATCAATCTAATCCCATACAGCCTTCAACCCAAGGGTCCATCTTTGATAATATCAAATAAATATAAGTGCATCATCTTGAGTCAGTTTATCCTAGCCTAGAAAAACAAGAAATTATGACATATCACTATTTCCCTAGGGTGAACATCCGGATACCTTATTAGAGTAGGGGGCTATGGGGTTACCCAAGAATCATTTGTGTAGGAATATGAGGTGATATCATGGAGTTACATAGAAATGGGAATGTGTTTTCCCCTCATTATATAGAAAATAAAGCATTGCCTCAAATCTGGGATTGTGGCCTCCAATCGGTGAATCAGGAAAACATAGGCATTATCCAAGTCTATCCAAGGTTCAGTCACAGTCATAGCATGATAAACCTCATTAGACTGAATCTTATTGTTATTATCCTGAATATTATTTTTCCTTGATCTTGTAGTAGTTGGGATCAAGGTAGAGGGCTTCGAAAGAGGCAAAAGGTGACACATCACCTTGGAGTATGCCTACTTTACCATTAAGGGAGTACTTAAGGAATTAAAGATATGAAGAAGGGACTACCACATGTAGGTGAATCCATGGTATACCCATCAACGCATTGTATGTGGTGTCTTGTGAGACAACCATGAACTCTGTGCTGGTATCGAGGCCACTAAACTGAGTTTTCTGGAGGATCTTACCAACTAGTGTCTACTCCGTCCTGTTATAACAATGAGTCTTTAGGTTAGAGGGAATCAGATATGATTTAGATAGTCCCATCATGAAAATTATTTAGTTTGGTATAAGATTGATCCCAGATCTCATGTTGACAAGATATAAACAGACCTCCACACCATGGAACTATTTAGTGATTTACAGTGGGTGGATGTTCCCCTGTGTAGAAGAACCTTCATCTTTTCAGGAGAAAGAGATGATGTCCTGGAATTCCTCATGCTTGACTATCTTGGTATAGAAGGATTTTGTAGCTGTTACTTATATCTCAAACTAGAGGGAGATTATTAATTGATCTATAAGTGCCTCATTCATATTTGCTGATAGGAGGAGAGCCTCTAGGATAGAGGGCCTCATAGGAATACTGGAAAGATGCTTCATGACATCATATTTACATGTAAGGAATATACATCTGCGGATAGAAGGTCTCTCTGTGGAAGGAGGTATGACAGGTGCTACTAGTTGAACCAATAGATTCTAGCTAGTGCGAGGAATGTCTAGTTGCTCACTTGTCGAACCACGTTGAGTGGATAATGGATGACAACAAAATGAATGAGGTCCATCCACAACGAAATTCGGATAATCATAGCACGGTCATTGTGGCTCTACTAGATCAAGGAGTACAAATAACAGATGGGGGGAAATTGACGGAATAAGAAGAGAAGGATTCATGTGATGAGTTCTACACTGGGCCTACTGTCTGGTCTCTATGGCATGAAAAACGTGGCAGGAAGCACTAACAAATTCATTTTTCAAGTTCACATACCAATGACTTCATCGACGTTGGGTTTGACTGGGGATGTTGGGAGGGTCCACCTGCTGCTCTTCATCATCATGAACCATGTAAGGGTTTACCAGGTCGATGGTATGGAACGAATCATACCCCAAGTTGTCACTTGAATAATCCTCCATTATTGGGAAGATTTAGGGGGAAATCCCAATCTCGGGGGAATGAACTTTCTGAGAGTACAAGATTGATTTGGAACAGATAGAGGGATTATTATTCTATTGCATCATCAGTGATTTCTCTACTAAGAATATGAAGACCGATATATTGATGTAGAGATTGTAGCCAAAGTTGGTGTAGTTAAATCTTAAGGATCGGGACGATTCATATGTGTATGTATAATACCATGGGCATGAGAGACTGCCTTGAGAGCCATCCGGTCGTTGTATTTTTGAGGCCCTCTATTAGAAACCTGCTACCATTCACCCTTACTATCACTACCAGGATTTATAAACCCACATTCCACCTATGCCAGGGTTGGAACCAACCTGACTATGTTGTTATTGACAATTTCTTGGAGAAAATATTTAAACACATATCTTTTCTTAACAGTGTTCCCAAAGAACTGCTGATAGGGGAAATATTTGGGGTGATTAGCGAGATTCTCCTATTTGGGCCTCTTGCATTCTAGAAATCATAAGATCCCCTAGTCCAAGGTGCTTTGGAAATAACCAGGAACCAGAGCCTCATTAAAGGGGTAGGCCCAGTTCCTCCGATCCAAGAAAGGAGCTATGGGATCCTAGCTCTGATGGGGGGATGGCATAGCCAGTCAAGGAGGTGGAACCTGATTATCTCATCTAGGTGACAGTGGCAAGTTACACAGGAGAACCTTCTAATTTTGAGGTGGGAGCTACTCAGCTAGAGGATGCACATGTGGTGGTGGGCCTTGATGAATCTTTGGAGGTGGCTCTTCTAGTAACAATTCTAACTACCTAGGGGAATCTATTTGTGCTACCGTGGTGGTCTCGAACTTGGTGGCTCTTCTTGAGGTAGCTACATGAGTCAATGGATGTGCATTATTGGCTTGCTACAAGGCCTCTTCTAAACTTTGAGCTTTGTCAGATAAACCTCAGAACCCACCTGAGATGTTTTGAGTGGTGAGAGAAGGGGCCATTTTGGTCTTCACATTCTCAATGAACATCATTGGAAAATACTCCTAGGTTAGTGGAATATCAAGAGAATATGTGAGGCCCTTCCACCTAGTGATATAGTTTGTGACATGCTTGTTAGGCCTTTTCTTAAGCTTAAAGAGATCAATAATGCTCGTCTTCCAAGATAGGGAACTAAACTAGTAGAGAAACTGCCTATGACGATCCTCCCAACCAGCTATTGAACTAATGGGTAACTAGTTGTACCAGAAAAATGTGTGCCCTTAAAGTGTATTTATGAAGCACTGGAGCTTGGAAGCCTCCTACTACATTGGAATTCCCAGTATGGGTCCACACCATGAAATAAAGTGGGATAGACGCTGCATTGGATCTTCCATACCATTAAAGGGGGGAGAAGGTAGGTTTTTCAAAACCTGATGGTGCTGGTATATCATCCACCCATGCCGTATATGGACTTCTATCAGACATGATTTCCACTTGTCGAGATTCTAAGGCCTCAAGGTGAGAAATAAGTGCTGTCATCGGATCCTCTGGATGAGGATTTCAATCGTGATGACGACCCCTGAACACCATCGCATTGGAAGTTTCATCAACATGGTAAGTGGGCCCATCAGTTCATGGGGTGACTAGAAGAATTACCCAGGGAGATGGTGGGAATAACCTGTAGGGAGGCCGATGAGATATGTGGAACTGCCTGCAGAACGTGATTTGAGTCATGATGAAGGTTTCACACGATTCAGGTGGATTGGGTGAGGCATATCATCGCCGCATGCCATAAACAATGGAATCTACCCTCTCTAGATGGGAAGGGTTATCGATATCACCCAAAGGAAACTCACTAGGAAGAGGCAGCACCAACCCTTTCCCATGTTTCCCCAGTCGAGGATTACCATACTTTGGCCACTGTTCCTCGACATTCTCGACAATGAGCTCATCAACCATCTTTTTATGTTCAGCGAGTTGTTGACACAACACCACCTTTTTAGGGTTATCCACCTTATTTTTCATTATTCCAGATGGGTCTTAGGGTTTTTTCAGTCCCAATTTTATCTTTTCCTTTTCTGGGGTCTCAACGGAGAGGCAATGACTCGAAATGTAAAGGAAGGCAAATAAAAAATTTCTTTGTTGGTGAGTATGGAAATCTGTAAGATTTTTCGAGTGTTTTATTTCCCTAGTGGGAAGTTCGTCTTCTCTAGGACATGTGATAGTTCCCCCTTCCAGGTATATCTTAGTAACAACCATGTTCACTTCGATGAAGCCCAGAGGCATATACTTGATATCCTCGGGTGAACCAGGATGTCATAGGATATGACTAAAATGTAGGGCCACATACTGCCCCCAACTATGGATCATTACATGTAGAGAAGAATCCCTGATAACTATGTAGAGCACAGTGAATCTCTGTACACATTTTTGTGTGTGTGTGTGTGGGGGGGGTGTGTTGTTAACTAGGTGACGTGGGGTCCAGATCAATAGGAAGTGCAGTTAACTCAACCAGGCGGCATTTCTAACCAATGTCTTCATAGTGTTCCAGCTCTTGGGTTAAATTAACCACTAATAATGGAGATATAAATATTTCATCCCTAAGGTTTTGTGGATGCACATAAACATGTCATGAGTAAGGGAATCTAGAATGTTTATGTTTGCGGTTGCATTTGGACAAAACATTTCTGTGAACTAGTCCACTATGAGAATGTCCCGCAAACATATTGGTTGAGACTCAAGATCTGGACCTTGATTTCCCCACCCAACAACTGGAGGTGGTTTTGGTACCAGTAACGACATTGAATTGGACCGTTGTGGTGGTAGACTAGATGACGGAGAGTATGAAGCATGAGCTAACAAGCTTCCTGATCATGGACTATTTTTCGATGAATGCACTGACTACACCAACATATACTTATAGGATATACTAATGATCTCTTATTCTTGCACATGGGCTATGGTTTTTGGCAGTGGGTCACACTATTTTTCATCCCTTATTGGTCCCCAGAATATCTCTTCATGATGTCTTGTTGAGGTAGAGAGTGATCCTATTGAATATAAAAAGGATTTCATGGATAGACCCTGAAAAGGGGACAAATCTTCCACCTCCTGTATTAATTTTTGAAGGGATGTAGGGATTTGGTGGACCTCACTTTATAGAAGGATGAGGCTGATATGCCTTTTTCCTATTCCACCCCTGGCACAGAGGATCAAGGTGAAGGTTCCACCATCGAATAACAATCTAATTCAAAATCTAAAAATCAGATTGGTTTGATTCCGGTTTGAGGCTTGTCATGATTTTTTCCCAAGAGGTGAAGACCATCCCTCATACCCTAGGAATGTTCTTCATGGATGGTTAGATTTTTGACATGGGGTGGTCTTCTGATTGGTTTGGTGCTGAAGCAGGGAGGACCTTTGCATGGACAAACTGATGTGCAGGGAGCACATAAGAAACTGTCAAATGATAAACTGGGTGGACATCTATGATTGAGGTTTCTATAATGGGGAGGGTCTCCTCTAGAGCTAGTAATAACTTAGGGAGGGAATCCATGGTGTTCTTCCATAACATGGGGAGGACCTTCGCTTCGATTGGCTCTGTTAGCTATGGTATGAGGAGGACCGTTGTTCTAACCATACTGGATATGGGAAAGACCTTTGTGATGACCGTCGATGAAGTGGCGAGGGCCTCTAATGAAGTTGGTTAGAAAATGGGGAGGACCCCCATGATAGTAGGTGATAGGATGAGGAGGGTCCTTACATTGATAACCTAGATGGAAAGGGAAATTTTCACACCTAATACTAGGAGCACGGGGATGAATTCCATGATGAGTGTTGATGAAGAGTGGATGGACTCCACATGAGTTGATGATGGTGTCATGGGGAGAACCTCTAGGATGGATGTGGGAGTAGAGAGGAATTTTACTCTGCCTGATGATGGTATGCGGAGGACCACCATATTGGGCATCATCATTTTGGATCAGCCCATGATAGCTGATACTTTTACTAGTGACTTGGGAGGTCAATGTAACCTGTTTGTGATTTATCTAGTGCCTCACTCCAGACCGGGCATGAAAATTCCCCTACTTTGAGGAAGGGAAATGCCCCTAATCTTGGAAAACAACATGGATCCAATATCATGTGCCAATGGTGGCTTGGGTCATAGGAGCTTCAGAAGATGATGCACCTGAGATGGAATCTTCCTAAACTTGAACTTGATGTTCATGTCAGGTCAGATTAACCAGGTTTGGATGTGCAGGGGTATATAACACCTACCCCTCGATCTATAGGAATTGCTGGTGACACTTACATGGACAGGTGGGAGCCCTCCTTGGGGGATCCTTGGCAGAAGTCCTAACCGAACAGACTCAAACATCCCTTACTTCATCCATATAAGGGAGTGAATCATAATAGCGCTCTGAAAATAGGCTCCCAAATATGTTTAAGGTCAGAGTGTGGAGTAGCGGATCCTTAGAAGGCCCATGGGGGGTAGTGGCATTGATGGGGCACAAAGGCCACCAGGTCTTGATTGTCCATGTCCCTTGTTTGGATAACACCCTCCTGTTCGCATTGATGGACAAGTGTATTGATCACCCTCCTTTGAATAAATTCATAGGGTTAGATGGGGAATGAGAACCTAGTAATTTTGGTCAGGTATGTTTCTGTAGAAGAGATAGATCCATGAGGGATTACCCAGTTGGCATTTCCCCTGCCCCTATATCCGAGGATGGGAGGTGATTATTTTCTGATAACTGCATCTTGGGTCCTGAAAAGTATAAAAATGCAACCATGAGTACAGAAACTAGGAATGCGATGTCCAATTCCCCTGTTCCATTCAATCTTCCATGTATGGATAGAAAGATCCATGCTGGGAATGTTACAGACTAGGATGACCAATTATCTACTACCCCAAATCATGGTGAGTTTCATGCTAGGCCCACTATTTTCGTAGAAGGACCTGGAATATTACAGATGGATCTGGTGACACACATATATGTTTAGGCCCCTAACACTACTAATCATTATATTGAGGTGCATAAATTCACACCAAGTTCACCATTTCAATTTCTGATCCTTTTTTGGGGAATGCATCTGTCCATGGGGACGCATTGGCTATTTCACCAAATTTACACCTTCCAAATGTGGGTGACATCCATCACTTATTTAGGGATGTTTTCTCCTTGATCAAAACAGCATGATGAGATGTTGGCCCCTCCTTCTGTGGATTCCTCCTCAAAAATTTTCCCCTAGTCAGAGTCTCCCTTATAGATTAAATTTTTTTTTGTGAAACTCTTCCTAGAACCATTTATTTGTGGAATCTAGTTAATTACACTACTTCTGTCTAGACATTCAATGGGGTCAAATCACGGCAATAACCTTTAGTTAGTGGTGTAGTCACATTGGGCATCGCTGGTGTATCTGGGCACTAGAACACTAGTACACTTGGATTTTCTTCCCCTTAAGATAGAGCTTCTCGAGGGAACTGACCCCAAGGTAACCAACATCGAGTGCGGGGAATTCTATTCCACAAGATTGTCTCCAAAGTTGTCCATGATTTCGAATATTTCACTTGGGGTATGCCGTGATCCTATCATTTAGTAGAGTTGGATCAGACTGATTGGAATAGTAATGGGAGTGGATCAAATGGGTAAATCCCTAGGAGGGAGCACCTAGGAGGTTTACTAGATGGGTGGATAAAGAATCCCAATGAGGAAGGATCCTAGGATGATTGGGTCATGATAAAAGGGACATGAAGGTTTACCATTTACTGGGATTGAACCACATTGAGGCCTGTTACGTACCATGTATAGAAGATAGGAATTAAGACCTATGTAGTATGAGTCAGTGAATCATGGGATCAGGATGTACATAATGAACAACAAACTAAAGACATGTTAGGGTCTATGTGTGGTTAGCGGCCCATATGCTACAAATTATCAATAAAATGAATGTCTCTTACACATGGTTAGCTATCCGAGGATGGAATGACTTCACCGGGATGTGGTGGCCTGAGTGGAATCATGATGGATATGGATGCAGTGTCGATGGATGGAATGAGTGGGGATGGAACCGAGGTGAAGATGACAGTGTTTGGATTGAAACTTAGGGAGGTTTCCTACATGTCCCCATGGAAGGGAATCAAAGTCCATGTAGTTAAAGAATGAGGTGACGAGTTTCTTGAGGAGATGACTCGTGAGAATGGACGCATGGATGTGACCTGAAGGAAGTATAACCTCCGAGTTAAGGTATGATATTCCTGAACAAAAAGGCATAAGGGAGTGACTGGGATGGTACATGGGTGGTGCTATTAATCCACATGGAGGCTTTCTATGTATCCCTGTAGTATGGAATCAAAGTCCACATAGACCGGGATGGGGCATGAAATTAGAATTTATATAAAGGACATCAACCCGAAGACATGCTGGTGCTTATGTGTGGTTAGAATCCCATCACAAGAGGGAAACTCTTGGTTAAAGAAGTGTATATTGAGTGTTGGTTTTATACAAGGTTAGCTGCCCTAGAACTAGTATGAAACCACTAAAGGGTGGACCAAGGATGTGGGTCCCAACAAAGGGAACACCATAGATTATCAGTGTTTGGGGTTGATCCTTAGGGAGGATTCTAACATACCATGTCTTATGAGATAGGGATAAAAACCCATGTAGTTTGAATGAATACTATTTAACGTCATTAGGGATAGATGTTTCATACAGAATAACGTCATGTAGGATGATGTAAAACTACCGTGAAGTGGTCAGTACTGAGGGGTGATGAGCTTGAACCTTGGGGAGGATTCCAACGTACCTTTCCTATAAATGGAAGAGATTAAAGTCCATATAGTTCAGATGATAGGGGAATGGGTCTTAGAAACTAAGGTGTCCCAAAGAGGATGTCATGGTCGATGCTCACTCTAATCCCATGTGAGTCAAGCTCTATGTGAGAAACAAGTGGTAACAAAGACCTGACGATCGCATCGTGAAAGGTGTATCTGTGAGGAATGGATTGGGGCTTATTCCTGGTTAGTGTCCCAAAGAGGATAAATGGGATTAATCTGAGATGGATTCCTGAGTAGGATTCTAGATGTATAAGGAAGATATGGACACCATACCCAGAACACCCTATCAAATTGTGTCCAGGATTACAAAAGGACTTCCCAAGGTGTGCATGGAGACAAAGTTCAGAGGGAGAGGGGAGTGAGAAGGTGTTGGTGCCCATCCCATTCATGTTACACTCTAGACTTGTCTCTTATGCGATGATTAGAGTTTAATGTCATCTGTTGGGGACACAAGTTCATGGCAGTTTAATGTCCTACAGCTCGAATGGTGAGGATTCACTTCTCTCCCATATGACTTACATAACTGGGGCACTTTTTAACCCCTGGTGAAGGGAAGGAAACAAAAAGTCCCTATGGATATTGGTTGGTGGATTTATCCACTGAGGGCCTCATGTTAGCGTGGCTATGTGCAGAAGAAATAGCCATTAGCATGCCTATGCGAAGAAGCACAAACCAAATAAACACAACATTAAGTACCACCAAAGGGACTTTGAAATCACTTTATACAAGACTGGAGGGCGTCATATGATAAGTATGCACAAGATAGAGGTGTTGGGCGTAAGAGGGGATCAGAAATAGTGCCTTAAGGTAAGGATGAAAAATGGAGTGCACAAGGAGGGGAAAATTCAATATTTAAGGATATAACACAAGATGAAGGCATGCATACAAGATTGGATGGTTACACGAAATATGAGTGGCTGCACATAAGGGGGCAACCTTTGTGCAAGATCGGCATGACAGATGAGAAAACATGCATGAAATAGGAATCTTTTGTGTGCAATTTCCTTCGACTAAAAGGAAATGGGTGGGGGTCAAGCCCTAGTGGGCCCACATGAAGGAGGAACTCTAGGGGACCTATCGTGCAAGATCTATTACTTTGAGGCCATGTCTCCCTCATGGTCATGGAAGGGTCATATTTCACACAATAGAGCATTGGTTAATCTTTTTTTATTGTCCCCCAAAGCGTGAGGGTACACTTCTATTTATAGAAAAAAACATCAATGGTGGTGCAAAAGGAGGCATGCACACAAGTGGTTTATTGACACCACATTGGGTGTGAAAGATCTTGCAAGCGGTTTTCAATCTTGCACGCCAAATAAATTTCTTTTGTGCTTATGACATGGCTATTTTATAGATGGTTGATGCAGAAGAATCCATTTAACGTCGCATTGGGCACACAAGATCATGTGTGAATTTTTTAATCCTACATGCAGACCTTAAATCTTTCACGAACCTACCTTGGGAATCTCAAGATTGTTCACTGATTCGAAATATTCCTTTGGTTTTCTCAAAAATGTCCTTTCATGTCCTTAACCAAAATTCAATTCCAACACATATCTTTGATGATAGGGAGGTTGAAAACATAATATCAACCTCGGCTTGTGATATGTTTCCTTTAAAAATGGTATAGTAATGATATCAAAAACTTTCTCCATTGTAGGAAAAAACACCACCATTATATCATTTCATTCCAAATGCTCTTTGATGAAGTGTTATTTATTATCAATGTTCTTTTATAAAGAATGTTTCACATTATTCTTAGTAATTTTTATATACCTTTGATTATCACAACCCAAGAGTAGGGAGAACTTAATTTTAATCAACAAATCCTCACATTATGTTTTCATCCTCATTAATTATGTTATAGATTGAGTGATAAAAAAACATTCATCTCTAGAAATGTTTAGAGTCACTAAATTTTTCTTCTTACTATCCAAATTCACACATAAATTTCATAAGAATAAAACACCACCAGATATAGATCTTTTAAAATCAAGAGAACCTACCCAATCTGCATATATGTAACATAACAGATCAATATTTCATACACTATAATATTTAATTCCAAAATCAACATTTTCATTGATATGTCTTATAATTATTTTTCACCCATAATATGAAATTAATTTGTTGTTCATCGATAATTGGGACATTAAGAAACAACATATACTATTTCTAGACTTGAATATGTTAGATATATCATGATTCCAAACAAATTTCAAAACTCATTAGAATAAAACTCCTTTCATTACCCATATTTTGAGAAATTTTTTTCCCTTAAAATGGTTGTGGAAATAGGCTTTTAATATTCTTTGACAAATTTCTTTAGAAGTTCATTAACATACATATCTTAATATAGAAAAATGTACATCATTATTTGAGTAATTTTTATTCCTTGAAAGTATTTAATTTCTATAATGATGGAAATTAAAAAATAACTCATTCACTTACACAATAAAATTTTCACAAATTTATTCATCATTCCCTAAAATCATAATATCATTAACATAATCAAATACAATTATAGAAACTTTTTTATTTTCTTTTATTTATAGATTACTATCAACTTTGTTGATAAACCTCTTGGATATTCATTCAACCCATACAAATTATTATTCTACTTTCACATATAACTTCCATCTTGTCGCAACATGAAGCCACATAGTGGTTCAATATAAATATCTTTATGAAGATTTCTATAAATAAATTTATACTTAATATCCATTTGGAATATCTTGTATCATTGTTGTGTAGTGATATTAACAAATAATTGGACTGTTTCAAGACATTATACTAGGGAAATTTTTTCATCAATACAACTCCTTCAATATGTGAGTAACCTTTAAAAACCAGTCATTCCTTGTTTCTTATCAATTTAGATTTTTCAGTCAACTTGTTTCGAAAAAACACATTTTTTCAAATCAAATTCTTATTCTCTAGTTTGGGTAATGTTCCCATTTGTCATTTTTTTTCAATCTAATATAGCACCTTATTCATGGAATAATTGCACTCATGATACTCAAAATCTTCTTTGACATATTTTGGATCAAATTATAAATATATGTAATTATAAAAAACTAGCATTGATATTTTCCTAGTGTGAAACTATTGTCTTTGTTCTCAAATTATGTGTCGGATGTCCATTTTTTTGTTAGACCACGTTTATATGAATGATATTTTCCCTCATCACATGAAATTGTTTTGTTATAGTTTTAATCTTTAATATATTTAACATCATTACTTATGTCAGAAACCCTATTACGTTGTTGAACAATGAAAAAAACATCTTCACATTTTCATTAATCTAGAACTGACTGTGAAATCTTTCTATCATAATTTTCTAGCACTTTAACATTTATAGAGTCAACTATATTTTCTATTCCTTTATTATAAAACTTTCATCCTCTAGCATTAAGATGGAATCCATGAAATATTCCCCCAATGGATCTTTGATCAATCTTCCCAAGATTTTCACATTTGAATTTAATAACACAACGACTTCCAATAAACAATATTTATTCCAAATTTGGGTTTATTTTTATTACACCTTCTATAGATTCATATAAGAGTTTGGTCTATAGAAAAAATAATATTTTAGTTTGAACAATTTATCAAATATCATACCTCCAAAACTATCAATAAGTACCATGTTCAATCAACATGGTTTATGCCCCCTTAACTGAGATTCTATTCCATATTTTGGTAATACCATTATACTGTGGTGTTTATGGTGTTCTAATTTGATGGAAAATAGCATGATTATAAATATAACCTCTAAACTTACCATATTTTTAATTTAATCCATTATCAGTTTGAATCTTATAAATGTAATAACCACATTCCTTCTCTAAACATCTCTTTAGACTCATCAACATTTTGGGATCCTTTATTTTAGGTGGTAAAAACATAATACATGTAATATTATTAAAATAACCATTAAACAAAATTGTGTACATAACTACGTTTGTTGATTAATTTTTTATTAGTCCACATAAGTCCAAGTGTATCATATCTAATAGTTGAGTCGAATGTATATCATCATTATTATACATTGAGTTTGTAATCATCCCTTTTTAGCTTATATAACAAAACAAATATCTTCCACTTTTAATTTAAATAATATAAAAAAGTATTTCTCTCATTTTCTGCAAACTCATATTTCTCTGACACATATTCCTCAACCTTTGATTCCATAGATGATTTTATTTTATCGTGCTTGGATAGAATGAAATATATGGATCACAAACATGAAATATATTTCCCTTAGGTTGTTATGCTTTTGAAATAACATTCCCATTATCAATAATTTTAACTAAATAATGGTATCTTATGAATACACATTTATTTCCTTCATACTAATTTTATAAAACACTTAACAAGTTGTGTTTTAGACCATCTATAAATAAGAATATTTTGGGTTTTAAATTTTATTCCCCATTGATAACAGATCCAATGCCTTTGATTCCAAGGGAATCATCATTTCTAGACATCACTTGCCATTATTTTAATCATTCACATTTTTAAACAGATTAAATTATATGGCCATAAGTAAAGAATACCCACTATCCAGTATCCATGGTCATTCTCCATTAGTTTCTTTTCAAGTAGTTTAGAAAACTAAGGCCATATCCATGCCTTTTCATCCTTCTCATAAGACATTTGAGTTTTTTTATATTAACATTTTTTTTCTTGAAAAATAACAGAGAATCCATTAAAAGTACATTTAATTTTATCATATCATTTATATATAGTTTCTAAGGGATAATTTTTTTTTTCAATCTTTAAACTAACATTATCAGGTTTTGTTCTTTGTGTGGGTTGACTCATCCACAAACACTATGTCTGGTTTCTCCGGGATTCATTATAATATGTATGATTGGACTAAAAAATATTCATTATATTCCAATATCCTTTATAGAACCATTAATATCTATATTTATAATATTTTCATATACAACTTATATTAAATTTAAAACTTCACACCTGACTTCCATCACTTTTATCACCATACACCATGAAAAGTTTTTGTGTACCAAAGTTTTGATAACCTAATAAAATATTATTATACTACCTATATTTCTTCTTAACCTTTCAAATATCTTTAATAATAGTATCATTTGGTTCATACTTTGAAAACATATATATTTTCGGTTTTTCAACTTCTCTTGTTTTATATACATACATAGTCTTCTTAACATTACTTTTTTAGGGCATAATCAACCTTGTTTTTAACCATAGAGGATTATTTTTTCGAATCATTATGAGGTTTAAATTCCTTAAAAAAATTTCAAAAAAATGGGAACTGAGTTTTTGAATTTTATACTAATTTTTTAATTTCTATTTTTTTGAAAAGATAACATACTTTCTCATTCACCTTTATAATTTTATCAATATTGATATTGAAGTTATTATCTTTATCAAGTAACTTCTTCATTTCATAAATCAATTTTAATGGCATGTATTTTTCTTTAAGAATAGATTCCTGATTATTTAATGAAAGACTTTCTTTATTCAATTTATTATTATCCTTTTCTATTATAAAAATATCTAAATGAAATTATTCCAACTGCCTATTAATTAAAAACTAAATTTTAGTTTCTTCTTATTATTTAAAGATACTAATTTTATCCATATTTATGTTTAGTTAATTCCCTTTTTACATAATAAAATTTTCAGTAGTATTATCACTATATTTTTCAGCTTCCACTTCTTTATCATCATCTTCCTAATATTTGAACAAAAGTTTCACTTATTATATTTATATAAATCATAACACTTTCCCTTAGAATACGACTTTCATATTATTTGTATTTTTTATGGGTCTTATTAGGTTACCATATTCTTCGTTGTTGTTTTCATATTCCATTCATTGATGTAAATTTATTAAAAAACCTACATTGGTTCTACACCCGAAACACTTTAGTGGAAACATTCCATTATATTTACCTATCCCTCATTTAACCAATTTAAAAAACACATAAATAAATTATTAAAAATATTTACAAACATAATCTTCAATGTCAGAGTCAATAAATTCCTTCTTGGGAATATTAATAGATTTTCTTTTCCTTGTATCAGAGAAATAAATTTACCAATAAACCTTTTCATTTTTCTTCGTAATCATTTATCCTCTCATTTTAAATGTGACAATAATGTGATTCATATAATCTAGATAAAGAGTTTCATGATATATATATTCTAAATATAATACCTATGAATTATATTTATCTAGATGAATTATTAGAATTTATTAAATTATATATTAATATTCAAAATTCTCACCTAAAATTCATATGGCTATTAAAATTATGCTAAATATTAGAAATAAATCACGAAAATATTCATCTTCACCCATATTGAGATCGTCATACCATAATATTCATATTGAAAACATTTCATTATTTAATTTCTTATTTACTTTAAAAATTTTAATTGACTTATCCTAGATTACTTTAGATATTCTGTTACCTTTAACACATATAAATTTAATTTCATTGAGTAATGAATGTACACAAATTATAGCTTGCCAATAATTCTTCATATTTATCTTATCAACAACTACAAATGGAACACCCATAAAGAAGGAGGGAAACCATTTGTAGTAGCTTTATGAACCTCATTGAAAACCCATATAAGAAAATGTTACATTCTAAATTTTAAATATGATAGTTCTTCTCATCTATTATAAGAATCCCCTTATAGTTAAGTATGTTCAAAAAATCCATGGTAGATTTATTTTTCCTCAAACTTTAGAAAATAGTCAATGAATGAAACTTTTATCTAATTCCACTTGAAAGAACAAATAAAGATATGTGTTATCAATGAGAGGGGAGGGGTTTAATTAGGTATCTCATTATTTTTATTTTTTATTACATAAAAAATAACATTCACATCAAATTTGTGAGAACTAACCCTTATGAAAATAATAGACAAGAATAACCACTAAAACACGTGTATTTCTATGTTTCACTTCCCAATAAGAGTGTCTAGTCCTTGTCATGGTTTATAAATAATTTAATACATAAATACAGTATAAAACAATCATTTGAGTTGTTAAAATGTATAGTGAATATCCTTTCACTCGTGTAAAACTATAGTCAATAGATAGTTCGTGTTATCCTCACATAGATTTAAAATTGAACAATATTTTATACAAAAATTATGAACCTTTACCAGTAGTTTTTAGTTTGTATTCATTGTTCTTTTTCTAAATTATTCACACATTCATTTATATAAGTTCTTTTTTCTCATCAATTTCTTTTATATTAACATGAAATATCTTCTTCGTAGGAACATTTAATAAATTATCCATGTAATGACCTCTTCATCAAGTACACATTGTATGATGAATCTCGTTATAATTACTAGTGCGTATAATTACTTATAAAATCTATAATTTTGATTTCATATACAGACCATTCACCCTATACCAACTGATAGGATACTCTTCCTAGTATCTGTATGATTGATTCCTCCATAAACTATTCATAAAATTGTATCTATACTTCAGTATCACATCGCCCATCTACCAAAAACATACACTTATTCTCAATGTACCAACCCAATTTATATAGGTGACATTTATTTTAAAATATAAAGTGTTTTTGATATCTAGATTCAAATATATCACTCTAAATTGAAGATACCACTCAAATTCTCTCAATGATTAACCAACATCAATCATTCTAAATGTTAGGAACTTATCTATAATACTCAGTGTCAAACATCTTGATCAAACCATATTAAAAACATAGTGAGAATAAAAAAAATTAGTTTTTAGTTTTTTAAATTCTAAAACTCCGTCTCAGTATCTTCATAATTATTACATTACAAAAATTTCATTAAGATATTCATTCCCTCCATCCACTAAAACCTCTTGAAAACTCTTATGAATGATGAGAACTCATCTAGTTATTCATAGAATCAGAATCCTTTGACCATTTTCTTTCCACTGTCTGATTTTGTTTACAACTATTGTTTTCCAAGTGGGTCTTGTCTAGTGAAATTTCTCAATGACATTAGTTTGATGTAGCTAAAATACTTCTTCTGATAGATTATATGGAAACTTCCATCTGATTATTTTTCTTTGAAAATATGGGTGATAGGTTTTTGTATCCCCGTAACTCTATGAATTCATTACCCATGGACATTGAATCATGAAAACATATTATTTTTTCCCTTAAAAATTCCGCAAATGTACCTCTTTATGATGGAATCAGTTCTATGAACATTAAAAAATATGATAAATAAACATCATACATCCTTACTCTAATCATAAAATTTTGAATAAATCTAGGACCATGATAATTTTTATTTCTCATAATCTTTGGTATTTCAACAATAATAAAAAATAAAATGATTTATAATATTCGTTAAGAATTTTTTATAATATGACATGTAATCATACATAGATAAAAATTATTTTTCATAATCTGTAAAATAACATCATTTTTATGGACTCTATCTTTAATACATGAGCTGATAGAATTTACCAGATCACATTCGTAACTCAAAAAAGTTAATTGATTTATTTTATAAAAAATATTATATTAATGAAATTTAAAAAACAAAAGAATAAAGTTAATGATATCCTTATTCAAACCAAACATATTTCTTCTTAACACAACAACACCTCAGAACATATTGGTCCCAACAAACTATAAGATAAATTAGTCATCTAGTTAGGTGAAATTGAAATATGTATATATTTTCAAGTTGATTTTTTAAGAACAACTAAATGTAATTTATGACCATAATTTTTGTGTAAAAGGGTGGAAAAAGAAGGTATAATCTCATTAAGAGTAGGTTGTTACAATTCTAAGTAAATTTTAATTATAGATAAAATCAAGAGATTCAATGAAGATGATTAAATTTTTTAAGTTCTCATATGAAGAATTATTATAGAAGAAAAAAATTAAACTCAAAAGATGTTTCTTTAAAAAAAAATATCCAGGTTCATAATTAAAAATATAGTCGGCTAGGATGATATATCATCAAAAATAATAAAATTGATATAATATGAAAAAGGGGATCATAAGGTTGATAATTTTAGAAACAAAACTATGAATCCATAATACTATAAAATGATATATCTGGATAAATGAAAATATAGCATTAAAAAAAATACTAACTATTCAAGGGTTAATAAAAAACCAAGTAGCTATATAAGGACTATAGACATGTGGTAGAATATGATTGAATGTATGTTTCATCTTAGGAAGTGTTAATTTTATTGTTATCTTAGTAACAACATGTAATATTGTAAATATTCTATGATCTATTTTAATGGAGAAAAACTCGGAAGTCATCAAATAAGAATCAGAACATATTCTTCATATCATAGAAGAGATTATTTATATGGAAAATTCATTAATTTTTTAAATTTACATTATCAATATATTGATTATAGATTAATATAAAATTAACTATCCATTGGTATAGTAAAAGGTGTATGGATAATAGGATACCCAGCCATATTTATTTGGGAAATAGGTACTCTTTATTTTAATATAAAGGTGAGTATAATTATACTTCCTATAGTGAAGAAAAATTGGAGAGGTCATACCATGCATCAATTAAACCGATCATATCGTGGAAAGAAAAGAGGATTATGGATGTGATTCATCAAAATTATTGATTATTATAACACAATTTCCTATGTTATCATCATGTTGGGAAAGAGATAAAATAGGGAGTCCATGAATAGATATCAAAGGATCGTTAAAAATGAGACCATACAAAAAAGGAAAAAAATTCAATCTGATAATGGATCAATGTACACATATATTAATGTGGATACTACTTTGAGAAACATGACATTAATAATGAGGTTTCATTAGTGGGAACTCTAAATATGTAGGGGTTTTGAATGAATAAATGAGATGATGGACAATATTTCTTTGAAATTTATCATCAAGAGTTGTATGAAGTATTCCAATTTGTGCATGGATTGTATTTGTTGTCAAATGAGAATTGATGTCAATATGATGAAGAATCTCCAAAGTTAATGGATCTTAGAAGAAGTTATCATGTCTTATTCAGTGATAAAACATTCCCGTAGTTTGAGAATGGATGAAGAATTTGAGGTTCATGGTGATTCCTAGAGAATTGTTATATATTCATAGGGATTCATGGTGAATTGTTATAGATTTCATAAAATTTGATTTCATTCTTGATAAATTCTTTATGTTGATATTGGCGATTCCAAGATAATTCTTATTGATTCAATATTATTGGATTTCATGCTTGATAAATTATTTGTGTTGAAAAATGACATGATTTTAGAACTTGTTCTAGGTTCAAAATACTTATTTCAAATGTGATACACTATTCAAAATTTTTAATATGGTTTAAGTGCCATCTATTTGAGGACTATGTACTTTGGAATTCATATATCGAAAATAATAGAAGAAGAAGAATGATGGTTGAAGATGAAGAGATATTGTGAAAGGGTCCTTGAGTTCTAAGGTGGCCATACATGGTATTAATGTTATAAGGTGTGCATGATTTTCATATTGAATAATTTTATGTGGTTTACATAAAAAAAATATGACCATCCGACTAAGCTGACTGGAAGCCTCAACTGAGGGCATATATTGGACACTGGGTCGACTGCACCCAATGGAGGCCAGCCAGGGCAGCCTGCAGTTGGCATGCGGGCCATGTGTAAGCTCATGGGAATGTATGGGAATGCCTATGTATAGGTTGGACCAAGGGAATGTAGAGAGGTGGGATCAGAGCACACTCATAGAACCAGTACATGGAGGTACTGGGTAGGGGAAAAAGATAATTCTGAGTGGATAGAAGAGTGGGTTGATAGATATAACATGGCTTATCTTCGCTACCATTTTGATGCGGGATGAGTTTTTTAATTAATGGGACACTCATGGATTCTCATCTAATCTCATGTCCCACTCATTTAATTAGAGTCGTCCAATATTATGTTGCCTCTCTATAACCCAGTGTGATCGTCTTCTTCCTCCATCATATGAGAAACCTCCTATTCACCAAATTTGATGCAAAAACATGGACAATTCACCATGTTTGATCTCTATCCATCAAAATAACTTCTTGGGATATAATCGAGATCATGCATGCATCTTACGTCATACATGCATGTGATGAATGAAAAACACTCAGATTGGACGATGGAAAATGAAGTTGTTGAGGAAACATCATTTATTTGATTTTCATGGATGATTCTATATTGGATTTAAATTAAGGTTTAATATGTTCATGAATTTATGAATGATAATATTCAGATTCATAATAAATGGAAATACATTAGGTTTTTTGGCATATCTTTTACCCTTGTTTAATGAAATTGAAGCTGAGGATCTTAGAAATTCAAATCCTCGATCACATGACATATGTTATGGTATTTTAATGCAGTGAAAGGCTATGATCCTTATATTTAAAATGAGAGGATCCAAGCCTATTGAGGCTATAATTTTCTATATCCCAACATATCTCTTCAAAATAGAGAATCTCAAAACATCTTTTTCGTGAAGGGAAAGTATGGGAGTTTCACAAACCATTCTAGTTCTTTGAAGAGAAGTGTCACATGAGCCTTCAACAAGTGAAAAGAACTTTTAAAGTGGGTTTATGAAGAGGGGAGTCTCACGAAGCATTATGGTTACGTGAAGAAGATCCACACACCCAATGTAATGAAGTCTCATAGACACACAACTTTTGTGTAAACACCCTTGCCATGTTTCACAAAATAATGAGTTCAGTGTGTTAACCCTTATGCAGAGACAATATAGAAATAGAAGAACAATATTACACAAATTTTTATGAAAAGAAGAAGATAAGTAACTTGCACTATTTTGTTTTTTCATGCATGAATCACATGAACTCATTAGAATTATTTAAAGACACACAAGTTTGAACATGCAAAGAAGAGAAAGAAAAGAAAACAATGTCGACAGAGTGTGTGTGGGTGTGTTAAGTCACACTAAGTGTATGGTGGGTTGCACCAAGAATCAATTGCATTACTCTGTGAACACTTATAGAACTACTTGACCCCCAAACTAGTGTTGTCTAATGATATAAAGAAGGAGAATAAATTTCATACATGCATCCATTCATACATGAAGACTCGTGCATAGATAGATGGTTATGAATTTGAAATCCCAAAAACATAATTAATGATTTCACTATATAGAGTGCATGAAGTACACATGATTTATTTGTGTTGATAATTCAAGATGAGAAGTAAAATAAGAATATAGTTCACCCAACTGAAGATTGATTATTATTCAGGGTAGTTTAATTCAGATGATTCCTAATGAGATTATCTTCAGTGATTTGATAATCATAAAAGAAATTTGTGATTCCATAAATAAGAAGAAAAATTGATCACAATGTATTTTTTTTTTCATTGAATAAGAAAGAAATAAAAAGAATACAGTGCATCTTTTAGTTTTCTATTGAGAAGAGGCAAGAGGAGTTACTTCCATGCTGCTATGAAAGTAACAAAGTAAAGAAGAAGGTTGTGGAAGAACAAAGTCGCACTGTGACATCCAGCATGTCTTAATAGGTGGAATACTTTATTGGTGTTACAAACCCATTTCAACAAGGATAATAATATCTAGGGAGGCATCATAAAGATCTATTTTATATCTATAAAACATTCACTATTGTATTGTTTTCAAATATCCCACCATGTGTAAGTGTATATCCTAAGCATTATAACCACATAAAAAGGATTTTTTATAGTGGATTTGTGTTTAGGATTATTTCTAGACCGTGATAAGGACTAGATAATATTATTTAGTAGTAAACCCTGTAAAAACATCATTTTCTATATTTACTACTTTCATATACTTGCATGAAATAGGGAAAAATAGAATAAGAGAATCAAGATCCTAACAGGTCAATAGGTACAAGGTTAAAAATATGGAACTTGTTTAAAAAGCCCCCAACACTAATTCACTACCTCTCAACGTTAGGAATATCCAAAACTGGTCCATAAAATTGTAATCAAAGTGGGTTCATCTGTGTTAGATTTTCTACAGTGAAGATATTCTTTTTTTTAGACATGAGAATGTTTATGGAGTTAATAATGAAGTGATGTTTTGTTAAATATTTAGTTTTCCTTAAGAAGAAGTCTATATCTTCCAATACAGTGATGAACATGAAAAATAAAGAGAAGATAAAGTTGAATAAAATGTCCCTCTTATCCAAAGAAGGGGATATATCTATTCCTATAAACCTTACTCACAATGAAGACATATTAGGCTTGGAAATCAACTAGTAGGTGTCTCAAGCTCCCACTAAGAAGATTTATAAACTTCCCACCAATAGTGATCAGGAGATATGTGTTGGTACATTGGAAAATTATCCTCAAGATGAAAATTATAACTCAAGTGGTGACAGTAAATCTACAAATTCTCAAGAATTATCGGTTGATAGATTAGGAAATATTCTGTATGGAATTCTTGAAGAATGTGTCTCTCTTGTTTGTGGAGTACTTCATTGTGTGCAAGAAGATATCACTCAGCTATAAGAAGAAATTGATTTTTTGGAGAAGGGCCTGCAAGAAAAAAATTTCGAATGTATAAAGCTCTCTAGATAGGTTGGAACCACTGAAGAAGCAAAGAGGGAACCTGAAATGAGTTCCTCAAAATGGCTCAAAGATGTTGAAAAAAATGGAGTCAATAAGACTCTGAAAGAAATGATCCACAAACTTGATGATAATTAGAAGTATAAAACTGTATTCGATGGTTTATATTTGTAAGAAGCTTCCAAGAAGATCCTGGAACTTGACTATTTGATACAAAAAAAGATAAGCTGCATGAAGTTGAATTTGGATTAATGAATAAGGCTTGTGAAGAGAAGATGATTAAGATTGATGATCATAAAATCATCTTCAAAATGAAATATATAGAAATGGAATCTCAATTGGCTAGTCTTGGGAATAAACATATTGACACTTCACAAAAGAATACAGTTTCTTCCGGAAAAAATTTTCTTTGGAGGATTCTATGGTTTAAATTCCACCAATATATGATAAAAAGATCATGACATCTTACAATGATCTAACACAATAAACTGAAAAGGAAAAGGTACCCTCCATACCATCTTGTACTGATGTTTCTAAATATGTTTCCATAGACAGTTTAGGAAGGAAGACAGATTCCAAACATATATGGATGAATAAAGGGGATAATAAAAATACAAACCATGACAAGGGTGAATAGGATAAATATTTTGGAAGATAGATCCCCATAGAGAGCACAACACATGTTGAAGAAGACCAAAAACCCTTATACAGAAGATATCAAAAAATTATGATTTTTGGGTCGATGTTTGTACTGTAATAGATTTGGGAATTGTACATTACATTGTTGGTACAATCTTAAAAATATTAAAGTGCAACGAAAGACTATCTCAAAGGGGGAGATATAGATAAATAAGAAAAATCTATAGGACTGGAAGCATCTATATACTGAAAATAGATTTTAAATGGTTGATAAAATCTATGATGTATGCAATCAAAGTGGTCATAAGGTTGGTAAATTCTCATCACATCATATATGCAAATTTTATAAGAATTGGAGATCACAAAATCTAGATAAGAAAGAAGAATCCACCTTGAGAAGTAATCAGAGGAATGTTTCTAAACATAAATTCTATGAAGAATATTCTAAGAAGGAATAGTGATAAGAACTTGGATTCTAAATCCATGAAGTCTAAGGGAAGTTCATCCAAAAGAGATACTACGAGGGTTGAAACTCAAAGGAAACCATTTGGAAAATCCAAACTTACATCCACAGTTCCTAATGATATGTTCATTATCTAGCCTGAAAACATGGAAAGAATGAGGATATCGAAAGATTCACATACTAAGGCAAGTGAAAAACGAATTGAAAATAATTCACATGATGAATAAAAATTTAATGGAAGGTTCAAAACAAAATTAAACAGTTTTGTTTAAAAATTCATGTGTGAGAGATGCAATAAATATGGCCACATTGAAAAAGGTTGTTTAAAATTTTACTAGAACTAGAAGTAGTCCTAATGCGGTTTATTGATGTATAATCGATTATGTATTCTATAAAAAAGGCTCTCTACACAAATAAGAAGAGGATGTGAAGAGATCCAAGTTTCCTCAACTTAAATCAGAACATATTTTTAGATGTGAAAGCATGAAGATTAGATGAAGTGGAGCAACTTAGATGAGAAAAACATCTCAAACTTGTTGTTCATATTAATGAAGCAAGGAGGATTCACCTTATTCCTTTAAATCAGTGTGTATTATATTTGTGTTTATAATACATGGAATTTAAGGTAAAGAATGTTCTTAGGGGGGAGAACCTAAGAAGTAGTGAGTGTTTTCATGTCTTGATAGCGAAGATAAATATGTTTCCACCATTGAATAATTTTTCATTTGATATTCAAATATTAATATGATTAAGAATTATGTTTCATGAAGAATAATGCGATGCTATATTCTGGAAAGCCATGATTAAGAATATTCCAACTTGGTTTGATCTTATCTATTGTAATTCCAAAGAAAAAATGTTCTACAAAATCATGCTTGGTAAAGTTGTGAATTTTTTCCAATATAGACTGTCAAAAGTTGAAGAACTATTATAGTGTATTTTCTATACTGGAATTTCTTGAAATCCATTCATGATGAGATCTACCATTATGAAGATGATGGGAAGTGTTTCCCATGAGGGGGAGACAAATAAAGAAACTTCCAGAATTATTATTTCAATTTGTATCAAATCTAATTATTCTAGAAATTGCTTGAATACCATGTCATTGGGAGATGTATGTATCGTAATATCTCAACCTTGGTTATTAAAAATAACTAATTTTTTACAAAGGGGGGAAATTGACTTATTTAGTGACACAAGAAAAATGGAAGTACCCCAAGGTCACTTATCCTGCCTATTTTACTTGAATGTTTTTTGTCAATGGTAACGGAAAAAATTTGTTGCCTGAATAAAATCCTATTTTTTTCTAGACTGATCATAGCTCAAGTATACTTATAGAAAAATTATGTATTAACATTTCATAATTATGGATTGGTACCCTTTCCCATGAAATTTTTATTTCTTGTCAACAAGGGAGAGAGAAAGTGAAACGAATGTATGAAATGTAAAGGGGACAAAGAAGATTATTGTTCTACATATTAATAAATTCATTTGGAAATAACTTTGAATTAAATTCCAACAAATAAAAAGGGGGAGATTGAAGAATATTTATTTCTTCATGGATTTTATTTATTATCAAATGTACATTTATGTTAATAGAATGAAGCATCTACAAATTCATTGGAGCTTGGAAGAAGTGCTCAAGTCTTATACTTTGATGAAACATTTGAATGGTTTGAGAATGTTTTTAAGATATTGAGTTTCATGGTGATTCCTAGAGAATTGTTATGTATTCATGGTTATGCCCAGAGAATTGTTATGAATTTTATAGTATTGGATTTCAAGCTTGATAATTTATTCATGTTGACAATGGTGATGCCTGGATAATTGTTATGGATTCCATAACATTGGATGTCATGCTTGAGCAATTCTTCTTGTTGATAAATTAGATGATTTTTGAACTGGGTATATGTTAAAAATACAAGTATGAACTATGATATATTGTTTACAATAGTAAATATGGTTGAAGTACCATAAATTTTAGAACTATGTAATTTGGAATTAATATACCAAAAATAATAGAAGAAGAATAATGATGGTTGAATATGAAGAGATATTGTGAATGGGGACTTAAGTTCTATGGTGTCCATGAGTGGGAATTAAGTTATAAGGTGGATAGAAATTTCATAATGAATATTTTTATGCGGGTTACTTAAAAAAATGACTAGACCACTAAGCCAATCAGAAGCCTCAACCAAGGGAATATGCAGGAAACTAGGTTGACCACACCAATGGGTAGCTATCTAGGATAGCCCGTAGGTGGCATGAAGGCTGTGTGTAAGACCCTAAGATCTCATGGGAGATCCCATGCATAGGTTGAGCCAAGGACCCATAAAGATGTGGTCACAAAATGCGCCCACAGAACAAGTACAGGGTGGTACAGGGGAGGGGGAGAGTAGAATTTTGAGCGGATAATAGAGCAGCTTGATAGATATACCACAAATCATCTGAATTGCATTTTCAATGTGGGATGAGTTTTTTAATGAATGGAGTGATCATGGATGTTCAACTAATCTTATGTCCCACTCATTTAATTATATACCTTCAATCTTCTGTGGCCTTTTTATCACCTAAAACGATCGTCTTCTTCCGCCATTGTCTGAGCAACCACTTTTTAATTAGATCTGATGCAAAAACATAACCAAATCACCATGGACGATCATTGGCCATCAAAATAACACCATGAGATCGAACTGAGATCATGCATGCAACTGACGTCTGGCATGAATGTAATGAATTCAAATAACTTAGATCGGATGAAGGAAAACAAAGTTTCTGAGGCCAAATCATTCATTCGATTTTCATGGATGATTTGAGAATGGATTTGAATGAATATTTCATGCGATATTGAACACATGTATAAGAAGATTATTCTGCATAATAAAAGGAAATACGCCTTTTTTGTGGCATATCATTTACCCATGTATAAATAATTTGAATCCAAAGATCTCATGAATTTAAACCCTTGATCACATGGCATATCTCATGAGATTTGAATGAGGGGAAAGGCTGTGATCCTTGTTTATAATAAGAGGGGAACTGAGCCTATTAAGGTTTCTACTGTCTGTATACCCAAGATATCTATTTAAAATATATCCTCTATGAACTATTGTTTCTCGAATGGAATGTAGGGGAGTTCTGTGTCCCATTCATGTTCTACTGAGAGAAGAGTCATAAAGGCCTTCAACAAGTGAAAATCACTCTTAAAGTGGATTCACAAAGAGGGGAGTCCCATGAACCATTCTAGTTTCTCAAAGGAGATATATAGACACTATGTGAAGATGTCCTCTAGACACAGAACATGTGTGCAAACACACTTGTCGTGTTTCATGAAAGAACAATTTCAGCATATAAACCCTTATGTAGAGACACTTTTGAAAGAGAAGAATAGAAATTCATATTTTATTTGTGTAAGAGGAAGAGGAGGAAGTCACAAAATTTGGGTGTTTCATGAATTAACCACATGAACTCATGGGAATTTTTTAGAGACACCTGTGTCCATACATGGAAAGAAGATAAAGGGATGGAAAAAATCCTAGCAGTGTGTGTGTGTCAAGTTACACCAAGTGAAAAGTGGGTTGGACCACAAACCAAGTGAATTCTTCCATGAAGACTTATAAAACCACATGATACCTAAACTATTGTTGTAAAAAGAGATAATAAAGAATAAAAAATTGCATTCATCCATTAATAAATATGTGAATATCCATGCACACAAAGATTTTTATGCATTTGATCTACCCAAAAATATAATTAAATATTTCATTACATTGAATGAATTAAGTACACATGATCCAATTGGGTTGATAATTCATGAAGATAATAAGAATACGAATAGTGTATGCCGAACAGAAAATTTATTATTATTTAGGGAAGTTTAGTTATGATGGTGCTTAGCTGAGCTGATCTTCAATGATTTGATAATCAAGAAAAATTGTTGTGATTTTAGAATGAAGAAGAAAAATTGATCACAATGTAGTTAGTTTTGAATTGAATAAGAAAGAGAGAAGAAAAATAAAGTACAACTTTTAGTTTTCTACTCAGAAGAGGTAAGAAGAGTTAGTTGCATATTTCGTAGCATGTAAAAATTTGAAAAAGAATGTTGTGGAAGAACAAAGAAGCATGGTGACATCCAACAGGTCTCAATAGGTGGAAGACTTTATTGGTGTTAGAAAGACCATTAAATAAGGAGAATAATTTATTTTGAGGTAGTATAAAGATACATACAAGATCTGTAAAACATGAACTATTGGATTTTTTTCAAAGTTCCTAATGAGTGTAAGAGTATATCCTACTCATTGTAATCAAATTCAAAGGACTGCTTTCTAATGGTTGTGTAGTTAGGATAATTTCTTAACCACGACAAGGACTAGATACTCTTATTGAGTTGTGAATCTTAAAAAAATATTGTGTGATATATTTACTTATTTCATGTACTTTCATGCGGTTGGTAAATAGAGAATAAGAGAATCAAGACCCTAACTGGACAAGAGGTATAGGGATAAAAATCTGGATTTGGTTTGAAAATTCCCCAACACTGATTCACCATCCATTGTTAGGCATATCCTAAACTCATCCCCACATGGTATCCATCACAACTATTGGAAACAGGAAGTTAAAGTTATATTATATACTCAAAACCATGAATCACTAAGCTTGGGGGGGACACCATATGAAATATTGAATGGATGGAAAACCACTCTAAAACAATTTTGATTATTTAAAATAAAAATATATATTTGAAACAAATAATAAAATCAAGGAAATTATATGCATGAAAAGGATGAAGTATTATGTATAAGTTAAATGATATAAAGTAAGGACTACAAATTATACAGTAAAATGATAACTCTAGAGGTTATATAATGTACACCAAATGATTAATATACCAAGGATGAATCAAAGGAGGATATGAAGTTATCCTATCATGGTGTGATCAGAAAAATGATTTTTGAAACATTGATAAATATTTTACATTTGGAATTAGGTTTTCTCCAAAGAATACAATGTTGTAGGTGTTTGGAAATCCTATTTACTGGTTTTGTTTGATATAAATAGTTTATGAAATTGTATAGTTTTAATAACAATTTAATGATATGTGTTATATCCATAGATCGTTCTCCTCATCTCATATTTAATAGTTATTCAATTTTTCCCTATTATCTATATAATTAATTGAAATTTCAATGATTAATCTTCTCTGGTTATTTCTATTTGGATATAGAAATACAATTATTACTCTATCCACTATACTTTCTAAGAATAGTAATTGTATATCTCTAATAACCCTAAGATTATTTTACTGATTTCTATCACATGTAGCGATTTAAGTTTATGTTTTTATGTGTGAAATCATAAAAATAATTAGAATAAATTAAAATATAAAACCAAATGAAAACTATAATTGATTAAATATATTAATATAAATAGATAAATTAATATGAAAACTGGATGATTATAATTCATCAATATTGGGAAGGAGGTAATTCTCCTTGGTACGACCACAAATTTCCTAGTGTGTAATCATAAGTGTTATTAGCATTATAAATAAAAAAATTAATAAAACAAGAAATCACAATGAGTAGTGAGTGGCAGTAGAAGACATCCCCCAAGAGTGAGTGGTAATGAGTGATTATCAACCCCTTAAGCTCTATTAATAGTGGTTTATTCATAGAAGATCACTCGATCATCTTTCGGTAATCTTAAAATTTTACACATGAGTAGAATGAGGATAATCAAGTCCATCGAGAATGTTCTTTTTTTAGTATGAGTAATGATCTCTCTATTAATAGTTGATTACCATGAGTCATTTATATAAGGATTGGATAGATTTAGTTGAGTGTATCCCTACTAATTCATTTGGCTCTAAATTTATTCCCATGACCGAGCATGTAATTCATTAAGAATATTCATTGAGCATGTGCTTTGGTTTGTTTTGGATGTTATGAAAGTCATCCTTTGTTTCAAGTAAGAAGACATTGAAAAAATATATTTCATATTTTTACTTAAGTGGGTCATGGAATATGGGCCAAGATGTCACTATAATATTTGTATTTAAATTTGACATTTATCTTCAAACCTAAAAGCATGGACCATAATACAAAAATTATTTTAATCAAAATTTTGACTCAGCATTAGTATCATTTTTTATTTATTTTTATTTAAATTTTATAAATATATATACATATTCATATTCATATTATTATTATTATTATTATTATTGATGAGTGGGTAGTGGTATTTGAGGGTTTTCTTCCAAGTGAGCATGCATCTTCACTCAGCTTCCACATGTGAGTGGCGATGCAACATTCTCTTCTTCATTTGTGGTGAGGTGAAAATATAGGGTATCATGGAAGGCTTTCTTTATTCATATACATTTTTTATCTATGAGGCTCTTGGGATTTATTTCTTTATAAAAATGTTTTCTTCAATAAGTGACTTTAATGGGTATGGGTGTCTTCTCCATCACAAAATAATCTATATCATAAACCAAGGTGATCATGGGGATTTTATTGGTGTTCACAACAATGAATCTCATCTCTAACTATAAATTTGGACATGTTCAAGTTGTGTGGAGGATGTGGCGAAATTAGGTGATGAAAGTGGTTGAGAATTGATAATGTGGGCAGTATATCTTCCATATTCCAGTGGAGTATAGGGGTTATAATATGTAGTGGTGGCAGGTTGTGAAGTTATTAGTGGCAGTTACAGTATGTTACCATTTGATAATAATGGTGGTAGGTAGTGATTCCATGGTTTGGTGGTGGGAGTAGGGTAGAAATGGAGTAAGAGTTGTGGTGATAGCATTGAATAACCTAGAAGTAGGTTGGTGGAAGTTGTATAATGGTTCTACCAAGGAGTGAAAATATTGAATTTTTTAAGAGGTAGAAAAATTGGGGACTAGTAACTTAGAACTTACAGTAGATACATGGTGGTTCCTAACAGAGGTGGTGGTAGTAAAATAGGTCAAATGGTAGCAGGTTATGCTATTATGGAGAGGTACCAATAACATGAGAGGGTGGTAGCATGGTCTCACCATTATAAATTTTTCTTCTAATGGAAGTAAGGTTATCTGACTTTATCATGCCTTTTCATGCACTTCTATTTCAATTTAGTAAACATTTCTTCTAGTGATGACATTTTACTCCAACAAATTTAAAAAATGATTAATTAATTAAAATCATCATTTAAATCTTGGAATATTAATTTGAAAGGAGTCCAAATCACATCGAATTAAAATAAAATCAATTCAAATTACAAGTTTAAATAATATCAAATTTTTAATTTTTATTTTTGATTCATTTCCTGATTGAATACATAAAATTTATTTTGATAATTCTATTTTTGAAAAAAAATTTATTGTATTATCATTAAATTGAAAAATTAGTTTTAAAATTTATAACCATTAAAAAAATTCAATTTATGAATTTTTAATCTATATTTTAGTATTTGAAATTCTATATTCAAGCTTAAAAATTAATTTCAATTTAAATTGTATGGCATATCCATTAGCCACAAAAAATGAATAAATCATTAAGGAACATAAATTATACCTTTTGAAAATTAAATATTGAATTCAAAAAAATTAAAAAAAAATCCATTTATTAAATAGGAATTAGATTAAATTAGTTGTTTTTTTCAAAGAATAATAGATAAAAAATGTTGAAAATTTCATCTCACAACACTCCCACACACTTGAACTATTACACTCTCAGGTAATTTTATCATTGAATCAAATTTATTAAAAAAGAAAAAAAGTTCCTTCCTAAATCTAAATACATAATCTAGGGAAGAAAAAAATTATAGATTCATGAAATTTTTGAATTTCCATGGCTCATATGTAAATAAAACATGAATCCAATCAATTTTCCTATTCAGGAATGGATCAAATCAGATTTAATATGAATTAATGTTTTAATAATAGGCTCTTTAATTATATATCTCATATAAGCTTCTTAAACTAATATTTTTTTATACAAATCATTGATAAAAATAATATGAATATATTATAAGATAATTTTCTACATCATTGGTTCAATATTCCTCATGCCTAAACCAATTCATTTTTTTACTTTGAAACTTTATACATTTTTTTTTATTTTTTCAATTTTTAATATTTACCAACCAGGTATGTGCATAGAACTATTAAAAGTAACTTATTAAAAATTGTATAGAGGGATAATGATAGAAATAGTGTCATTGACTCATAAATTTGTTGTGTGTCTTCCATTTCCCAATACTATTCAAGTTTCAAAGGACTTATATAATTTTATTTTGAGTAGACTATATATGGTGTTATTTCATTAAGAAGTAAAGTTACCTCATATTATGTTCTAAATACTAGTATCCTCAGGTTTTTATATTGGTTCCAAAATAAAAATTTCACTCAAAAAACCACCTGCTATTTCAAAAACCAAACATCCATGAAGGAAATAATAAATTTTCTCTAGAAATCATCTATGTATTATTATTTTTGAACCAATGAAATATTCACCTCAACAAGAAATTTTCAAACTATGTTGGACATTGATGAGGATCATGAATATTTGAAAATAAAAAATATATATAAAAAAGTATATAAATAGTATTAAAAATGTAATTAATATTAGTAAAACAAACACAATGAAATTTACTTCCTAAAACTAATCTGTCCCTCTTACCCACACTTGGTTAAAATATAATTTAAATTTAATTACAACATGCATGTTTTCATGAAAAACAATTCAAAACATAAAACAAGAAGAAATAAAAATATGATATATAGAGGATAACTGATAGTGTTGAGTTTATCATCAGCCGGGAGGAGTTTGGGCTCCTCCACTATTTATTTTTCTTGGGATTTTTCCTTAGGTACTCATTGTTGTTCCATTATAACTTTGATCTCCAATAGAGATCATTCACTATTTTACATCTCCATTCCACTCATTAATGTTATAGTATTTAAATTTCTTTTTCTGTTTGGAATTCATTGAGTAGAAATGTTACATAATCCTTGATTAACTATATTACTTATGGTGCTCATGAGGTAACCAAACTCACCTTTTAATTCCTATAACACTGATACATGATTTATGATAGTGGTATATAGACTATTTTGAGATTATATTCCTTATATTAGTATTTCCTTCATGGAAGAATCTTAATAATTTACTTGATGTTATCTTGTGTATGTTTTTAAATTTGTCTCTAAAATGGTTGGGGTTGACAAAGATGTTGAGAATCCACTCATAATTCGTTCTGGAATGGCGAGCTTTGATTATATTAGCTCCCATTTATAATTTTATTTATTTAAAAATATCTAAATCCACGTTTTCATCATTTTTTGTTGTAATTTCCTCTAGAATATGTCATTATAGCTTCCAGTCACTTGAACTTTTGGGAATAAATCAATAAAATTCTCTAGGGAATAGAATAATTTGTAGGTCCTTGGTGGTTTGGTGGGTGATGATTCTTGCACATTGTTCATTGCTAGCTATCTCAAAAGAGATGTTATTTATTTAATTTTATTTTCTACGAAAGGTGAGTTGTATGTTTTGAACTTATGTACTCTTCATGTTATAATTCTCATACCAATTATTTTGTAATTTTTAGACATTATCTCAATCATTTCTCTTCAAAAGGCGAATTATCTATCAAAATTACACCCATAGAATAATCTATAAGGTTTTTATCATTATCAACCAATCATTGGTAAAATAATACCAAAAATTTGTGTTATTCCTAGGGATGGTGTGGGAAAGATTTAGTCATTTTCTTGAACTATTCCTACAAATCATAGATAGTTTCACCATTATCTTTATTATTCCCATAGATATTCTTCCTAAGATGAAAAATAATTGAATTAGGGAATAATTTATCATGTAAGGTCCTCTATAGCTCATCTCATGTGGTGAATGATCTATGTTTCATGTTATAGACAGACTTCATGGCTATCCATTCAACTAAAAAGTGGAATTCATTCAAGATTATTTGAGCCTGAATAACTCCTCTTGTTATGAATCTATTTCATACCACATTAAACACTCTCCAGTTTCTATTGAGGTATTCACTTGATAGTCTATGAATCATAATAAAAATTCCAATCATTATAGTTTTTAGTTCATAGTCTTGTTAATTCAATTTTTATTACCATTTACTTATACTGAAATTTTGTGCATTAATTTCTCTTAGAGTATTGTAGACTTGAGAAATATTATCTTCCACCTTTTAACTTCCTAATGTAGCTTTTTTGGAACAATAAGCTGAGGGTAGAGTGTTATAAAATGGAATGGTGAAAAAATATCTTCCCTCTTGTTAAGTTATTTTATGAGTTTGATGTCTAGAGAGTATAGTTATCTCAACCATAGGCTCAAAACTAGTGAGGATAGATGAACAATATCAGGTAATTTGAAAAAAAACTAAACAAAATATGAATAAAAACCATGGCCTCCCAGGTAACAATTTCTAGTTTGAGGCATGACAATCAAAAGGTTCACAACCAAATGATTTTTGAACTAGATAAAATTGTAGTAGATTAGAACTTGGGTTTTATCTAGAGAATAAAATTTTGGGAGTGTGTTTAAATATTTTTTACTGGGATAAGTGTTTTTAGAAATATTAGATTAAATTGGGTGGTTTTAATTTAAATTTGAAAAATTGTTTTCTAGCCATAGATAATTACCCCATTCCTCATATAAATCATGATTAAAATTTATCAATATTCACCCACTAATCAAATAAAAACTCATTTATTAATCTTATTTTGTTATTTCAACTTAGATAGAGAAATAAAATGAATACTATATCCCATTTTCTTTTCTATAATGGTAATTTCATATCTCTACTCACGGAAAAATTATCCCCCTACTTGTTAAAATGTAGCGATTTAAGTATGAGTTCATGTGTGTTTAATTATAATATTTTGTAGAATAAATTAATATAAAAAACAGATATAAACCTTAAACTAATTAAAACCATTAGGATATATATGAAAATTATCATGAAAATTGAACAATCATAATTCAACCATTCTTGTATGAGATAATTCTCCTTGGAATGACCAAAAATGGCATCGTGTTTAATCATCATAATTATTATAATGAAAATAAAAAATAAAATGAGAAAAAATGAGTAGTGAGTGATGGTATAAGTTAGCCTCCGGTAGTGGGTGAGTGAAAGTGAGTTTCAACCCCTTAATAACCATGAATAATTATTTATTTATGACAAAACTTATTTGGGGTCTTTGGGAACTTAAAAATTTCTCATGTGCATATCATGAGAAAACTCAAATCCTTTAGTAATGTTATATTTTTCAATGAAAGTAGTGGCCTCTCTATCAAGAGATGATTGGAATGTTTCATGTATCTATGGTGTGAATGGATTCTTCTAAGGGTATCATTAATTTTTCTTATATCTCATAATTTTTTACCACGATCATGCTTGGACTTATTTAATAATATTCTCCAATCATTTTCATATGTGGATTAATGAATTTATGAAAGTATTGATTTGTTTCAAGGAAAAAGATGTTGAAAAAATGGATTTATAATTTTTACTCTACTGTTTTTTGGGACTAGAAGTCTCTAAAATTGGTATTTTTGAATCTAGGATGTATCTTTGAACATGTATTAATGGAAAAAATATAAATTCATTAATTTCATCTGAGTTTTGATTCATTATTGGTTTCTTATTTTTTCATTATTTTTAGTTTAGTTTTATCATAAAATATATGTTTACATATTCATCTATTTGCTTATTTATTTTGTTATTACTGTTATTATTATTATTAATTATGTTTATGGTACAAGATTTTTGGGTTCTCTTCGGATTGTCCACATGGATTCAATCAGATTCTATAGGAGATAACTGGAGAAACTTCATCCTCTTCATCGATAATGATTTGTGAATCTTACGTTACATGATGGGGTCACTATGTCAATATCCGTTGCGAGATTCTTGGTACATGGGATTTACCAGTGATTGATGGTGGTGGATTCAATTTGTGCTTTCAATAAGCTCAGGTGTCTTCTCCTACATTCATGATTCAATTTCTTCAACGTAGATGATATTTGATATTCGGTTGTTGTGCACAATGATGGTTATCATATACAATGGTGATCTTTTCTTGGTTAAATTAGTGTGGACGATCTGGTGAAATGTGGCAATGATAGCGGTGGAGAAGTGCTACCATGGGTGGTAGATTTGGAAGAAGCTGGTGGAGCACAAGGGTTCTGATTCACGGTGGTTGTAAGTTTTGAAATTGGTGGTGGTAGTTACCGTGTTATTCAATTATAGAATAGTGGAAACAAGTAGTGCAACCATGGGGTGGCAGTAGGGGAATTGTGGAAATGGAGTGGTAGATGTTTTGTTATAAATGGTGAATCTGGAGGTAGGTTAGTGGAAGTGGTAGAAAGGTTAAACTTTGAAGTGACGGTAGATTATTTTTTATGGTGTGGGAAAAAATAGAGGACTAGTGGAATGGTACTAGAGGTAGATTTTTTGTGGTACCAGAAAAAGATGTCTATAGAAAAGTATGTCAGCTGGTAGTAGGGTGTTCTATCTTGGAGCTATAATGGTAACATGAGTGCATAAAAACATGGTGAAACCATTGTAAATTTTTCTTATGATCGTTGTAAGTTCACCTAAATGTATCCGGCCTTTTTTGTGAACCCGTTTTTGAATTCATTCAACATTTTTTTAGTGATGAAATATTATTCCAATAAATTTAAAAAATAAATAAAAATCGAAATCATTGTTTCAAACTCATAAAAAGTAATTTTAAAAAATTAAAATAAATTCAAATTCATATAAAATAAAATCAAATTACCCATTTTCAAATTATCAAATTTTCAATCATTTTTTACCACCTTAATTTCTAGATTGAATTCAAACAATTTATTTTAATATTTCAATTTTTGAAATAATTTTATTTTTTGGATTAAAATTATATTAAAAATAATAATAAAAGAACAATAACTATTTAAAATAAATTTTATTAATAATTTTAGTTATAGGTTTGATTATTTTTTATTATAATTTCTAACTTAAAAAATCCATCTCAATTTCAATTGAATGACTTGTTAATTAAATATAAAAACTGAATGAATCATTAAACACCATTAATTTTTCCACTAAAAAATTAAATCCATAATTCCCAAAAATCATAAAAATAATGATTTTTCCCTAAATATGGATTAAATTAGGTGTATTTTAAAAGAATAAAATATTTTTTTAACTTTAATCTCACACCTGGAGATGATTATAAAATAATGTAATCATTCATCTCATAAGGGAATCAATAGATTAGATTTTTATCAATCCAATATAATTTGTGATGTAAATTCTCTAAAAAACAGGATGGATGATAAATTTAGTAAAGGATGATCTATTGCTACTTGTGTGACTAAAATAATTTTAAGAATCATCAAATGATGAATCATGGGTTAGAGTCATGAACAATGAATTTGATCAGATTGAAAAGAATCAATGTTAAGAAGATGTGAATATTACTTAACATAACAACATGATTGAAAAAAATTGTATTTATAATAATAAATTTTATCATCATGGTAATTTAATCATAAAATGGTCTGTCTTGTTCATAAAGGTTATGAAAAAATTAAAAAATTTGTGTTAAAAAAAAGTTCTTCACTCGTGGTTTGATAGTAGTAAATTAGACAATACACAAGAATAAAAATGCAGAAATGATTAAATATTTATTATATGGATGTAAAGATGGAATTTTTGAATGGTTTTATAAATAAAGAAGATTATATATTAGAATCTATGTGTTTTTTAATTGGAAATATTAATTGAAATTTTCAAGAAAAAATAGTTCCCTTTTTGTTCTAAAAAAGGATCCATGAGAATTGTATTCTTGGCATAACACATTAATAATGAGGTTTCAATTCAAAAGGGTTAGTGTTGATCACAATCTCTATGTGAATATATCCAAGAAATATAAATTCATGGTGCGGGTTTAGGGAAATAATATCATATTTGAAGGAAGTAGAATGAAATATATAGAGGGGTTTTCTAATCTCAATAAGTCAAAATTTAAAATTTCAATGATTAGTGAACTCATTTATTTTCTAAGGTTAAAATTGATTTAGATAGATAGATACAATATTATATCTATGAATAAGTACATTATAGATCATTTGAATAAATTTGATATATACAATTCCAACCTAATGTTAAATCGAATTGTGGTTTGAACCAGGCTTAGGAAGCATGAGGATGGGAAATATGTGGATCCCACACCATATAGGTAGATTCTTAGAAGCCATTTATATTTAAATATAACTTTGTTGGGTATTATTTTTGTAACATGTTTTTCATCCTATTTACAAATTCATCAAAAGTAGTTGTATATCTAAGAAGTTAAAGGGATCATGAGGTATATACAAAGTACCATAAAATATGGATTTCTCTTTGATGTAGGAAGGGATGATAAATTATAAGTATTTTTATATGTATATAGGATGATGATATGGTGGACCAAAAGTACACAAGTAGTTGTGAATTATTAATTGAATACAAATGTCTAATTTACTTGGGTAAAAAGTTGGAAATCATTTTGAAGATCATGGTATAAGAAGAATATAACTTAGTAACGAAGGAATGTATTTGATTTCTACAGATAAAGAATAACTAATAAGATATATTTTTGTAATTGAGCATCAAATGGGGATATTTTGTGACAAAAAGTGTTCTATTAATTTAAAACAAATACCATAAAACACTCTCAGATAAAACAAACTAATTTGAAATATTAGTTTATCAATGAAATGTTGGATTAAGGAGTGATAAAAATAGAGAAAGTTAGAACTGATTAACTAGTGGATGACATCAGGACTAATCCATTGGCCACTCCCACATTTGAGAAACATTGGTTCACCATCATGACATTCTCCCCCTTTATAATGACATTTTTCAAGATTGAAAGGTTCATTATCATTGGTTTTATTTTCAAATGGGATGAATTTTAAATATTCTAATGATATTCAATCTATAAATTAATAATGATGATATTCAGTGATAAAGGGTTCTTCAATTACAATTTATTCAAAAAATTTATTATAGTTGTGATATTATAACATAAATGGGGATTACATGTTATGAATTTTATGAGGAGGTACAATTCACGGGGAATTCATATTAAATGTGCTTGAAGATAGGGGAGTAATATAATAAGGAATGGAATGAGGCGTGAGATACAATCTTATAATCCTCTTTTTTATAGGTATAATTACTCATATAGACATAAAGTGACAGATGAATTATTATAAAAACACTTTGATGCTATAAATTTAGTTTTCAATATTGACTTTACCATTGGATTTTAAACAAACCCAAAGGGTTATAATGTTAAAAACAAGGTTATCAGTGTTGATGGTTTATAGAATATAAGTTATATTGTTAGAAAAAATGGAAACAAGTGGTTGAGATCTCAAGGAATATAAATAATGTAGATATTTTTGTGTTTATTGTAAATAAAATATTGAATACTATACATAGATATTTAATGAGTTATAATATAAAGGGATATATTTTACTAGAATTGGATGTTTACAATTCAGTTTGTGGAACATTAATGTTTCTTATTTTCTCAAAAGTTAATCCACACGTTTTTCAGGTAGTTTCACAGAAGTTGTTGTCATGACACTCCAAAAGGTTTACACTATTTAGGTTTCACGAAAGGTGTAATATTTTAATAGTTCTCCATAAATGTTGGGAGTTAAAAGGTTTGAGAGAAGGATCAAGATTGCCTATAAATATTGACTAATACCATCATTATGGAACAATGAATAAGGATTTAATGAGGTGTGAAAAGATTTATCTATGTGAAAGGCTTATATAATAGTTCAAAGAACCATTTTTTCGTGATGATATATATTTTTTCAAATAGTTCTACTAGAAGGGGTTAAGATAAGATACCCATGTGAATATTGTTTTATGATCAGCGGTTAAGGTAAGGAAGAAAAACAAATATAATTCTAAAAATTTGGTCTAAGTTGAGAAATCGATGTAAAGATAGTTTCATTAGTAGGGGATAATAAATGATATCTATGTAAAGATAGTTCTAGGATTAGGGGATGAATGAAGATATCTAGGTGAAGATAGTTTCACAATAAAGTATTTCACGAATGTAGCTGTGTAAGGATACATCTAATGTAGTGGGTGAGAGTAGATAGTTATTTGTAAAATGTTTCCCAAATGTACCTAAGTTATTTTTTTCATAAAATCATACCGGATTAAGTAATTTTTGATGAGCATACCTAAGATAAGATTGTTTTATGAACAATAACAGAGAAAATTCATCGAAGGTGTTGGATAAAATCAGTAGGTTGAGATAAGGATTTATAAAGTGAATGGTATATAGTATAAAGAGAAATTGCTTATTGTTGTTGGTTATTCATTAGATTGAAGATATCATTGTTATATTATATTTCATCATTAATGATGGAAAAAATAAACCAATTTATTGATAATGTTTATGTTACAGATATATAGATAAAATGAGACAACGATCATCTGAATAAGTGATTAAATGAGGAGCCAATGGAAATGTGATAATGGATAAAAGATGTTATTCCACAAAATAATTTGTAAATATAGTGATCCTATCATAAAGTGACCATGGAAAAAATTATATCCCCCAAAGTAACGAAGTAATGTTGATTTTTTCAAATCTATACATCATCAGTGTGTGCTTCTTGGACATATATCTTAATGGTGAACTAAGTAATATTGATTTGCTTTATGTTTTATATATATTTGTTTTAATGCTGTATGTATGATTAGACATGATAGTTTTAATGAGTTCCCACTAATTTTTGAAGAAACCAACATAAATTAAGAAATGGTGTGCATCATGATTTACCCCCACTCAAGGTGTACTAGGTTGAAACAAACATAAATCCATGGGCAAAAGAAATAAGTTATAACTCAAAATTAGAAATTATTGAATAAATGAGGAATTTTATAAATGCATAAATCACATTGGAATTGCGTATTTTTTAATTTAATCTTTTTCATGAACAATAATATTATGTTATAATATGAAATCATGCTTTATGATGATTGTGGTTTGATAAAAAATTTAAAGGGGGATATAAATGATCTCATATTATATTTAATGAGAATATTGAAGGGTCCATTAAATTAATGCATTATTTATTTTAATAAATTATAAATAAATAATATCATAAATGGGGAAAACTAATCCTGAATTGTAATACTAATTCAAATGAAAATAATTATTTATAATAGTAAGAAAGTTATATGATGCATATTTATTCTTTTTTCAAATAATGCTATGATCATGAGATGAGAAGATGAGAATAAGAGAGGTAAATGATAACAAAAACCCACCAGTTAAAGTAAATCAATCAAATAAAATGTTCACCATGAGTTAAATTATAAATAATATTTCCTCCGTGAGAATAGTTTAAAGGAAAAAATAAAGAGATTCCAGAAGTTAAAATAATAATTACTCAGCATGGAATTATGTATCCTCACAAACACAACTCTAACCATTAGAATGGTCAAAAGAACCTCTATATGAAAGTCATTAATGGAATATCACTTATCATATAAAGATTAAATGAAACATGATATATATATATATATATATATATATATTTATAGGTACGTATGAGAAGTCCTCTACAAATTTTAAATTAAATATAAAAAGACAATTTTTCAATATAGTTGAGGAATTAAATAAAAAAATAAAAATAAAATCTTATATAAATAAGTATTCAACAATAAAAGTGTTAGTAAATGAGGAAATAATCACTTGGAATGTTAGAAATAGTAATGGTTTATTAAAATTTATGAGTAATTATTACAAAAACTAATAAAGGAGAGAAAAATTATAAAAAATGGTATTGTTCATGATCCAAAAATATTTTGAAATTATAATTAGTTTTTTTAATGTAAATATTAATATTTTCATTTTTAAACTAGAAAATTGGTCAAATTGATGGTTTTGAGTCCAATTAGAATGCATTTTTAAAATAATTCATAGAAGTGAATGTTTATGTTTTGTCAGGTGTCAATTACATAATTGTGGTACAATGAGATAAATTTTATGATTTTATGGTGTCTGGAATTATATTTGATAGGGTGGGGTATTTTATATGTTGTTTGAGGCTCAAAAAATAGTGAATAATAGGTCCATAAAAAATTATAAAGAATAATATGTGTGAAGTATCAAAGGATTTTGTCATAAGCATCATGAGAATCAAGTTCTTGCACCCAGAATATATATATTTTTTGAAATATATTATTTATAAATAATTAGATCAATTTTTTAAAATAGTAAACAACTATGTTGGAGAAAAAAAATAAAAAAATCTCAAATCCTGAATTTAATAGAATAAATATCGATGCTTATTATAATATTTCATAATTTAACATCACATTGAATAAAAAATGTTTTATAAAAATGTTTTTTATACCTAATAAATTAATATGTGTACCAAATGAAATGAAATAATTGCGTGTACTTATTTTCTCTTTCATATATCAGTCAAATAATATGAAGTCTAATCTCTGGTCGAACTAAATATAAATGGAAAATGAATATTTGAAATCATGTTTATTGGGAGATATTTTTTGGAACCTTTCAAGAATTTAAATGGAAGTGTTTAACATGTTAGGGAACCTAAGAAATCATAGAAAAGATATTTTTATAGTATGAATGAGATTATCTTAGTGGGATGTAACATAGGCCAACTAGAATACCAATGTAATCTGAACTGTTATTAGATGATTAGGGCAGTGTTATAGTTCTACTAACACTTCCACTAGGAACCTAATGGAAAACCATTGGGGTCCTAGTATCCAATTGATCTAATAGTGGGGGTCCACTAGGTGTTTGGAGGTAACCCATGACCATTTTTTTCTGTATGGTACATTTTCCAAATGTTTTCTCATAAACTTTTTTAGGGGTTTCTCCTCAAATTGGCCTATAAAATGGGAGGCCTCCCCCTCTTCCTATCTTTTTTCCTTACACTCTTTATTTATGGATTAGAGTGGTTAAAGATGAGTTCGATTTATATTTTAGAATTATTTTACTCATTTTTATCATCTTTTTTTATTATAGTTCCAATATTGTTTGTTTTTGATAGTTTATATAAGGATTTTATGACACATTTCACTATATCATCGTGAGATATTTATTATAAAGTGTTTCTTTCATTTAGGATTTCATGATGGGTCTCATAAAGGATGATTGAATGTCATTTCACATCATGTCAATCAATATATTTCACTTTTTTATTTTTATAATGAAATTTATGAAAATTAGGTATATCAATGATCATATTTTTAAATTGGGGAAATTGTTTATAGATGTGCCAATAGTCCATTGTGAGTAATATATACCTCAAAACACGTGATTACTACATTGTTAAACTATATAGTGAGTTTCTATGGATTTTAGAATATTATTATAATGTGATATAACCGGTGATATGATAATTCAATTGGTGATTCTGGATGATATAGTTTATTTAAAAGTTAAGCTTTTTTATGTGACCTTGGATGAATAATTAGATAGAGAATCAATTTAGGTTCCATTTTTTTATTGAGCATTTTAATACTTTGTTACATTATGGGTTTCTTGCTGTTAATTTTATGACAATATATTATTATTATTTTTAAAATCATCATATAATAACATTATATTATTTCATAAAAAAATTATAGATACATGTTGGAATAATAGTCACTAAATAATATTATAGACTTCACTAAATGATTTGTTAGGTAGTGACCTTGTTGAAAAAGATTTGGTAAAATATTTTATGAATAAAATGGTGGTGATTCTTTACACAGTTGTCAAAAAATAAAAACGTTTAATATTTTAAAATAACATTTAACCATTTTTGTGTTATAAAATTTAATTTTAATGGATAAAGGGATATTAAATGATTGACTTAGATATAGGATTTTAAATGAAAAATTAGTGAAACCCAAATGGATATTTTTATTGTATTTTTCCATAATCTCTAGTGAGTAAATCATATATGATATTCCATTAGAAGTTTTTTTATATTGGTATTTAACCCATGTTACTAATTAATTTTATGAGGGTGTATTTTGAGTAATTTTATGGACTATTTGACATTATGTAGGAAATGTCCATTTTTAAGAAGAATGTTTACTATTCTATTCTCTATTAATGGATGGTTTCCTTATATAGATTTTATTGATAATGGTAATATAGGTTAATTACATTAAACCTACCTTTTTTGATAGGATAGTTATACTTGGACTATATGTCTAGTTTGTTATCATTGACCATATTCTAATGGGGCCTTGGGACGTAACCATTATGTTGTGATTTTGTGTTAGACTATTAATATCCTCAACTCATTCAAGCTAAGTAAGGGGATACTAGTGAGAATTTTATGTGATCAAACATTGGTTGTGATATAGTTTCAATATGAACTTGAGATGGTGTGAGACATATATATTTATTGGTTTATGGTGATAGAATTTACCATCAACCTTGAAAACCGTAAATTATCTAGTTATGTGCTAGTCCTCATGTTACATATATTGATGGATAAGGATGAAATGAATACTATATTACCCAATTTATGATAATACTTTATAGGGATTGGGATCATGGGATATAAGTATCTCAAGTTACCTACTTCTTGGATTTGGTGTTTTCAAGCTTAAAATTGAGTGACCGGGCTTTTAGCCTATGAGGAACGAGTTGGCTTATAGATGGACCACATACATGGATGAAATGATGACAAAGGCCTCAGAGAACATGATGTGAGAAATATGGAGGGTTAATTTCAATGAAAACTAAATGATATATTCCTTAATATCCCTTATACATATAATTCATTATAAATATAGCATATGATATTAATGGGAATGTTGTGTGGTGGGAAATTAAATTTTATTCTTTTGTCTCATCTATACCAAATTACATAGTTAAGGGGTATTATATTATATGGTAACATGTTACTTCAATAATGGTTGTAATATAAAACTTGAAAAACAATAAATAATTGTATGAGGCACTATTTTATTCCATTATTATAGTGGTTTAACCGTAATCATTAATGTTCAAATGATTGTTCCACATATTATATCAATAAGGAGACGTTTCGTAATATGTTACACATGGGATTTTATTCATATAAGAGTTACATGATATGGTTGTGTCATTTACTTATGTATTATAGTGCATGATTAAATGTGAAAGAACTTGAGGATAATCCTTAGGGATATATAAGAAGTTGTATCACATTTGAAAGTGGTGCGTGAATGTAAAAACCACAACCAATATATCATGAACCAACCCAAGACTCCCAAAAGACAAGCAACTAAGTTGACCCATGACATACCCATTGTATGATATTGGTTGCCTTGAGATGATAAAAATATCCAAGGGAATATAAATATACTAAGTGGGAATTATTTCACCCAATATGAAAATAAACAATGAAATCCTATTTTTAAGTTCAGCATGAAATCTCCATGAATCAGGGTTTCGAGCCCAACCATATTATACCTATAAGAACATGAAAAACCAAAACTAGATTAACTGATGAATAATGAACTATGATAGAAAATAAAACATGGATATGATAATATGATTTCATTTAATAATTGACAACTTGTAAAAAATATAGGCAATACGAAACAAAAAGAAAACAAAAACCCAACATGATATCCAAGGAAATATTTATGTTAACCCCCAATCATAATGCCACAAATGCTCCATGACCAACAAGAAACTGAACCTAAACATGAAATGTTTATTTATAGTAATGAGTTAAAAATAACCAGTAGGTATTCCAAAACTACACTGCACAGACCACCTTAAACAATATGTCTATGCCAAGGGAGTTTGAAATACAACTAAAATAATTTTTTCACACTTTTATTGAAAACCAATCACTTTGAGGTTCTATATTTAAAATAAAATAATCCTTCTAAAAAGTTTCATGAAGGAAGGAGGATATAATACTATATTAATGGAAATTAATCTAAAAAAATCCCTTTTACTAGAGAAAAATACATTTAACACAAAAAAAACAAGGGAATGATTTTAAAAACCATTCCATTATAATAAAGAGAGACCTTTCCTTTATTTTAAAAAAATAAAACGGAAGAAGGAAATTGTTGACGAAACTATAGTATAAGATAACCATAATATCATATAAAAAAATTATAAATAATTGGAACATAGTAGCTCATGGTAAAATATAAAAAAACTAATACAAGTTCTATTGAATCAGTGCACCTAATGCAATATAACCTCACTGTCACCTAGTCTTACCCTTCTAGGTCTATGTTATGGGAAAACTCCCAAATAAGGGAGACATACATACCAAAGGAAACTAGCTAGAGAGAAACACAATGAAAGTGTTTCATGTTATCTTAGATATTCCACTAGATACCCTCAGGTTACCATGATTTATATATTTTGGTTGATTCAATAAGTAATAAAGAAATAATATAAATACAAATTCATGTCGAAATACAAAAATAAAAAACCATAAGAAAGAATCTTCCTTGATAACCCTTTTATAAAAATACACCCTTACATACATGCACATTATTATAATTAGTGGGTCCTAAACTATAGGCATTTTTATCTATTTTAAACAACCCAAGTAAGGGTTCACGTTCCAAGGTACCATTTTCAATAAGAAAAAATACTCTAAAGGTGCTAGTTGATCCTCGTAATCATTATTTAGTACTAAATAGTTATAAAACAAACTTATAAAACCATCAAAATAACATTAATGAATATAAAATATATTTTCATATTTCAAAATACCCCTTTAATTGTAAAATAGGCACCTTTAAAAATTCTAAAAACATGATGAAATCAATTTAATGAACCAATCATGAATTGATACCTCAAAATTAATTTATAAGGTATATTAAAACATTTTATTAAACATTTCATGTGAGTAGTTATGTAAATAATATTTAAACTATATCTTTAAATATGGAAACTACTTTTTCTTCATTTAAAACCATGCTAAATCCTTGTTTTCTTCTTATAAAATCGATAAAAACACTTAATACTACCATTATATACTTAAAAATGGATTTCAGAAAGATTGTAATAACCATTTATAATATTTTTGGATGATTCATGGGGCTAATATACATTGAATTATCACTTCCACAATAGAAGGTGGTAATCCACTTCCAAGAAGAAAGAACTACCTCCAATAAAAGAAACAAGATACTAAAATCAACAAACCCCATGATAAAACCGATGAAAATTCTTCCAAGGTCTCCATAACACATATAAATCATGTATAAGGAGAAATAAGAAGAAAATTATGAGTATAGATGTTTTAAAAGGAATTACCACTAGAAATTGATTATAAAATTTTATGAAATGGCACAAAATTCTCCTAAATAAGGAGGATAATCAATGGGGAGGATTTTATAGGGTAGTTTTAGATAAATAGGAAGAAGAATATGGGATTTGGGAAATTATAGAGTGTTGATTTGGTAATCCCACATTTCTAAGTAGTTGTATAAGATTCAATATTTGGCTATGTTGTTTACCAAACTATGTAAAAATTGTGTGAGCCTTACAAAATCAACCTGGGTATACCACATTTTGTTTTTCAAATACGAAAAAATTGTGCACCAATAATGTGAAACAAAAATATTAAAAGTTCTGAAAAACATTCATTTTTTCTTCATGGATTCTGATAATCATGAGAGAATCATTCAATAGATAAAAACATAAATATTTTTTAAAGATGAAAAATAAAGGTAATGAATATGTAAGGGAAAAAAGAAATAAACAAAAGTATTAGGATATTAATGGTCGAGGTGTGAAAATTATCCCCACTATAAAACTTTATACCACTAAAAATATTAGTTATAATAGTTTGGTCAAAGAATAAATTAGGTTCGACATCTTCAAGAAAAAAAAATCAAAGAACACTATAACCTTTCTATTACAAATCCCACAACATCAATAAAATCAAACAGTATTTATATTCTCAACCTAATTCCTCTCCTCCATATCCTTGAAAACCACACAAAATAAATAGATACACTATAACTAATAAGGATTCCTGAATGAAATTTAAGAAAATTCATAATATGAATCATGGTTTTTAAAAATATAGTGGTATCCCCCCATATTTATAATTACTCTAAAATAATACATTTCCAAGGTGACCAACCACTCCCAATATTTGAGTGAAGAAAAAATGAATCCATAAAATGAAAGAATCTGATATAAACCACACTAAATAAGTTATCATATTTCCAATATTTAGAGTCCATCAATTAGATAGATTAACCCTATACAAGCCTATAAAATATTTAGAGTCAGTAAAAGGGAAAATATGAAAAACATGATTCAGAAATATCTCACAACCTAGAGATATTGAATAAAAACTAGATATAGAACAAAATCGGGGATATATTAAAACAAGAACTAAAATGAACTATCATAATAGTCTGTTCATGTAATCCATGGACATAAATGTGTCTAAAATATAAAAACACATGAAAAAAATCACAAGAATTCAATTGAGACTATGGATAAATTTTTACTGAAAGAAAAAGAATATTCTAAAATATTTCTATGAATCATAACATGAATTCAAATAAGAATAGTCTCATGAATAAATTCTAATGAAAAATTTATCCAATATCATAAGTAAAAATGATTTTTATTTACCAAATAAAAACATAGTATATAATATCCTGAAGATTTATGGTTTGAAATCAAAAAATTAATGAAGGAAACCAATAGGTAATAAGAGAGGGAAACCCCTATCAAGCTTCGACACGATACTACCTAAATCCAATATATCAAAACTCTATTAACTGATCCCCTAAAGTGGAAATAGCATATGATTTAGGTGATGATTACTAAAATAAAAAATTATTGGGATTGTGATGAGAAAAAATAGATAAGGAGTACATCCCCTAGAAAATTTAAATTCCAAATTACTTGATCTGTATGAGAAAGGGAAGGTCTGATTTTACACTCTACTCAGAGTATGGTTATGGTCAATAACTATATAGGATAAACTAAAATTCTAGAGGAAATTATCCTAACATAGTCCCCAAGGAACTCACTCTGTAACACTCCTCAAGAAATTTTAGAGAGTAATTTTTAAAATAATAAAAGAAGCACATGTCAAAATTAAAATCTATAAAACTCAAATATAATTTAAGGGAAGGAAAATAAGACTCAAATAAATAACTATAAATAATTAATAAAAATAATAAAACAATAGAGAAAGAATTTCTTAAAAATTTAAAATAATACACTTTAGTTTTAGATATTATAATCCATTTGGAAAACCATTTGAAATTTATATAAGCTCTTCATAAAAAATATTTACATATTTACAATATAGGTAGTGTATTTTGTTTTTCTATCTAAAAGACACTATTCCATTTTAAAAAATAACACAAAAATCAATGGGAAAATCATTCAAAAATCCAACCATTTAAATTAATTTTTAAATTAAAAAACAACACCTCCATTTCAATCATATTTATAAATCCACATTATTAATGACAAGACTAATCATTTCCCATTAAAGAATGTTTACATCTTTAAATACTATGATCATCCAATCAAGAAACATTAAAATTTTAGTAAAAATTCTCTTTATTAGTTTTAAACCTAGCTCCCCCATAAACAATAAATCAAATATTTACCTAGGAACACCCTTAAATAAAATGGATCTCAATTTTTTTAGATATTATACCTTGTACCTTTTGATAGTTATGTTTTATTTAAGAATTCCCTTCAAAATCATGTTGATTTATGTCAATTAAAATTAAAACCCAATTAAATTAATATTAAATAACATCAACCAATAACGAAAATAAGTTTCAAGGAAAATGGAAATTGAATAAAAACATTTAGAGGGGCTAGTGGCTATGAACCATTTTTTGCACGGTTTAAACATCTGTTCACCAATCATGCAACTTCCACTAGAGGGAAAATAGTTCCAATCACAACGTCTCCATATGGTTTTCTAGACCATTATAGGTAACTATGTGTATGTTTTTCTCCCTCCATTTTCACCCCAAAAACAATAAAGAGCATAAAATCAACCATTGAACATCAGTACCACTCAATCATCATAAAAAAACTAAAAAAATAAAAATAAAATTCATAATCAGGGATTACAACTCAAAATCCCATGGAAACTCTAGTATTGTGACAAGTAAGAGTTAGTTAGACTCTTTATACACCTAACTTGTAAATTTTAGTAGTCTTAACACCGATCTACCAAAATCGCCCAAATAATAAAGTAAACTATAATACTATTATACTGTTAAAAAATCTTGGACCCCCTAATGCAGGGACCTGAGCAAGATTGTGGGTATTAGGAACACCCTTTTGGTATTTCATCGTCTCACTCAAGTTTTTATATTATGGTTGCATCAATCTACTTTGTGATGGAATATCCCTGATTCCCAAATTTGTCATCATAACCTACTTCTCTCTTCAAGGTACTATCATTCCATTATGGATGAAGGATCCCTTTTATGCATCAAATGATTCTTTCTAAATCATGGATACCTCCATAAGTGGGAATATATTGATTAACATTTTTCTTCTTAATTAAGAATATAATAATATGTAAATAGTTTTAGAATTAGACATTGGATTTAGTTCAAGGTTCATATTTTCTTCGTTTCCATTATGCATATTTAATTTGTCTAGAATGATCTTGTGTTTAGGATTTTCCTAAATTCTTTGGATCTAACATGTATTTTAAACCCTTGATAATCCCAAAAGTGGTACCAGATCCTACCATGTGATTAGATTTTTGAAATCATGTGAGAAATGGATATATTAGAAATCATATTTATTATCACAATATAGTTATAAAAAATGATACATTAAATAATTGTACATTTTTTTTTCATGACATATGATATTTTCCTTAATAAGTTATTAAAATATTTAAATTCGTGTTTTTTCATTCGTTTTTGTGTACCATCATATCATAAAATATGGTTCTAGAATCTTGTTTCCAAAAAACAATGCATCCTATAAAAAATATGATATCATTGTATATAGTAAAACATGATATGTGATATCATAGGGAAAAACTGGGATATTAGTCATAAAATAAAATAGATAATGTGAACCACTAGTTTATCAAACATTGATTATGATTTACCCTAAGTTATAGTATATGGTTTTGAATAATAACCTATGACTCATGCATGATCATAAAATATGATTGGTGTTGAGAGATTTATTGTTCTAAGAATTGAATTATGATTTGGATTTAATAATTTATTTTTTTTATAAATAATGATAAAAATTATTTTAGGGATATTTATCAATTTAGAAATAATTTATAAATTATGTAAAAATAAGGATTTTATAATTAATTCACTAATGTTTATGAAAAATTTATTATTAAATATCCCTTAAATATTAAATTTTAATATTTAAAAACAACTTTTACCGAATTATATGGAATTTCTTATGACATATAAATAAATAGTATATCTAGAAATCATAAGGATAATTTATAATAAAATTATAACTTACAAAATAAGAAGAAAAAAATAAAATATTGGTATTTTATAATTATAATTTTTTTATAATAATTAATTATAATTATTCAAATAAAGGGCCTTATTTGGGTATTCTTTACATCACATCTGAATTTTTTTAAAGATTTATTTGATTAAGGTTTAAATAATTTTAAGCATATGAAATATATATTATGTAAAATGTTTAAATAATATAAATTATATTATAGAATGTTTATAATTAAAATAGAATATCATATATTTAATAAAATGTTATATAATAAATAATATTAAGAATATCATATTATGAAATAAATATAAAGTGTTTATATAAAATATTATAGAATTTCCAAAAATAATAGAAAACATTATGAAGTGTTTAAAATTAACATTTATTTATGAATTGTTCATAAATTTTTTTCGCATGATTTAAATATCTGAATTTTTTATTTATTTAAATATAATTCCCTAATTTATAATTCATGGTAATAAATTACTTATATATTATGAATTGGTGTATGATTTATTCTATTCTATCAAATGAATTCTTATGAAATTTTTATCCTTGTATTAAATGCTAGGTATGCTTATATAATATATGGTTTTCATCTACATCCACCTTAGTTTCTAATGAGTGTTATTATATTGAATTTAATCATTTAATATAGTGTATACATATTAGGTTTTAATTTTATGATGAATTTAAATTTATATTGTGTAATGTATCCCTAGGTAGAGGGACATTGGGTCAGACTTCCCACTCACCTACAGGTTTATTTATTATACTAGAAATGTGGTGGTTTTCTATCTGTGGAACTAGTACTAAAAATTTATAGATTATAAATCTCATATAATTGGAAATCATTAAATTAATGGTTCATATTAAAGTGATGAATTTGGATATGTGTAAATATAACTGGATTTTATTTTTGGGTGACAAAAATTTTGTATTATATAAGGAGTTGTACAATAATATAAGTTAAATTATTTATTTTTTGGATGGAATATAATTCCAAAAAACAATATCATTAGAAGAATTAATATACAAAGGGAATATCATGATATAATATTGTGAGATTAAATCGCATTAAAAATAATAAGGGTCAGATTGTTTCCAAAGCATCACTTATCAAGAACTTGATCATTCAGTATGGGTGAACCTAATAACTTGGAACCATAAAGTTTCTTATATAGAAAAATAATTTAATAATGTGACTATAATGGTTTGGTTCCTTTTTATTGTCATTTTTCTTGGGTTACACATAGTTTGGAAACTCTAACTGCTAGGATACCATGGGAATAGAGTTGAGTTTATATCCATATTATGGATTTGGTAAGGATTTTTCCACTCAATAATCCAAGATTCACATAAGATATGATTAACAATTATTGTCTACAAAATATTACCATGGAATATTTACATGCACAAATAGGTGTAAGTAAAAATTAAATTTCCATCTTATCCCACTAATGGATTCAACAAATTTAAATTTTTTTATTATTTTAGTGAGAGATAATTTAATAATATTCTATATTTAATGGTAATAAAACATGATAATAATATAATAAATCATTGTTCTATTAAAGATAACATCATCCTAATCAAACTTAAATTTGAGATTAATCATTAGGAAGGAGAAAAATAATCTAAGAAACTCCTAAGAAAGGAAAATTATGATAATTTCATAAGAGATATTCTATGGGTTAGGTTTGTACATTACTAACTAACCAAGTATTGGATTTTTCCAATATGTAAATCTTGATTCATGTGAGAAGTATGAAATTATTCCCTTAAGGTTTCAAAGGAAGTAGATATTATATAAACTGCAATATTATTATCTCATATACTAAATATGATTAGGTTTCTCAATTAATAATCAATGTGATTGAATAAATAAATCATTATGAAATCAAAGATTTTTCATGAAGGGTTATTCTGGTTACCTGATTCATTCTATTATCATAATAGATTTTTTTAAAAGGATGAATGAATTCAAGAAAATTTTACCCAATATTTTCAAATTTCTAAGAATAGATGAATTGGGAATATGTGGGATAGGTTATGGCGCTACATAGATAGTAAAAGTGGGTAAAAGGTCAAAATGGAAGAAAGAGAGTTATTATAGGATTCTAATAAAGTTTCTTCAAGTAACCAGGGAGGTTCATTATAGCCTAAAGGTAAAATAAGGAATAAAAGAGTTATTAATCCATATTATGTGATTTTATAAGATGATTCAAGGGTTATTTGAAACTATATGTAATATTTATGCCATTTTTTATATTTATAGAAGTTAATTATTTAATTTTTATGAATATTTGATATAGAGTGTATACTTTACAAGTGTTCTAAATATACAAGGGTTCAAAATCTGAATAATAGTTGATAGTTCTTCTAGTTTTTAATAAAATGATAATGAAAAGAGTTTCTTCACTAAATATTTACATGTAAAGTAATTTATCATGATCAAATAAATATAATTAAAGAACGTGTATCTTCATCTTATTTCTCTTATATGTTAATATTAGACATTCATTGACAAAGATTTATTGTGAACAAAATGAGATGATCAATTGTACACATATGGTTGATGATTTTATAAAATATATAACATTTTTTTGAGAATAATATTAGGATAAAAATGTTTTACACAGGATATTTTATATATCCATATATTTGTAAAAATATGAGGTAACATTTTCCCACTACCCATCAAAGGCATATTTTGATGTAAAGTCTTATGGGGGGGGGGGGGTTCTCCAAACACATAGAATACCTCATATTATATGGATATAATACTTTATGTTTTTAATACTCTTATTATAGTAAATATTTTTTATTTACTAAACACAAAAAATTATTGTGTATCCTATCATTATATTTTTAATAGAACATATTGTCAAAGAGTTAATTTGGAGAATATTTAAAATTAGAGAAGTTCAAGGATAATAAATACAAGATCATAGTATTCTAAAATTCAATTTTCCTCACTTAATATCCTAAAGAGTTTAGGATATGTGATAATAAAGTAAAATTTAATGGTTTTATTTAGTTACATTGAAAATGTGAATAATTATATTTCTAAAATTATTATGTTAGTTAAAATAAAAAATAAATTTTAATTAAAATTACAATTTTTTTTGGGTGTGTAAAAAAAAGTAAATGTAAAAAATTGTATTTATTTACGATAATAAAGTTTGTATCATACTATTTTAAGAATTTTGGGATGTTTCAGTAAGTAATAATGTAAATAGTTACATTTATTATACTGGGATCTCATATTAAATGTTTCTTTGAATGTTTTTGGGGATGATAATGATTAAACTTAAAAAATTTATAAGTAGGAAAAAAATATGAAATCATAAAATAATAATTTTGGAGTTATAGAGTTTAAATATGGACAAGGAGTTAAAAATAATGAATATAATTCCAAAATATCACTATAATTCAACATTTATCTCTTTATATATGTTACATGCTAAAGATTTTAGTGGGAGAGTTTTATCATATGGTCTCTATAACATTATAGTCCAAGTACATAAATATTATTTGTTTAGGAGGTTATATTTCGGCCATGAGGGGTGTCAGAGGTGACTCAATGGGAGTTAAAAGGAACCTTGGCCTTTTTGGGTGGCTGCAGAAGGCCACTGGAAGGTGGGTGGGTTCCATTGGTCCACTAATGGAAAGCTGCCACAATGAACTTCTTATAAGAACTGAAACATCCATTCAACCAGGAGCCTTAAAATACATGCATTCTACCTATATCAACCAGCTATCTATTAGACCTCCTCTTTCATTCCAGTCGGACAACTAGTATCCACTACACATCTTCAGTGTCCTTAGGCTTAGCCAGGGATGTAATGGTGTTTTATTACTTTTTTCCCAACAAAACCATTAATTACCACCTTAATCTCTCTTTATCAAACCTAATCTTACTAGGGATCCTGAAGAGGAATTAATTTTTTTCTAAGCTCCTTAGAATTTATCTTCATGTTGTTTTGATACCAGTTTGATCAGTAGTCAACGTTTTGATAGGTTTGATCGAATATCATCATGTCATTATTTCCTTATTGGAATCTATAGTGGTTAAAAACTTTTTTTTTAAATCTATTGATCATGTAATGATCTATCTCAAAACCTTATAGATTCATCAGGTATTTTCCTCCTTAGTGTTGAATCCCCTATTGGTTTTTCCATAGCACACTACATCCATAAGTTATGTGTTGATATTTATTCTCCACTAATTTTTTTCTTGTAGAAGATAAATTATAATATGGAGGTTTATGTTTAGGTCATAATATTAATTCCTCTATCATTCTCTTTCATTTTTGTGCACAGATCCCATTATGGTTGGTGTGTTACCTAAGTGTGAGTTAGGTGGTCTTGTCCCTTGTATATATTTGTTGATCCATGAATTTTATTGGTTTTTTAAATGGATTTATAAAAAATTATCGGAATCATATGTGATGTGTTTGACATGAATGAGTATATGTTTTTTTATAAATGATTATTTACCCATTGTTTTTGTAAATGAAAGATGTTTTCAAATCATTGTCAAATGGTTTGTGAAATTGTATTTTAATGCATGATTTTGAAATAATAATTGTTTTTTTTTGGAATTATATTTTGAAATGTGATGATTCATTTTGAGATTATTTGACACATGCATCACACGTGATCCTTAGGTACGTAGTAGGGGGTTTGTATTGGGCCTTGATCTTTGAAAAAATAAGACCGTTCAATTTATGAGATGTTATTATATTCCTATATTATAGATCCATTAGCTCTAGGAACATGATCTTGACACCATAAGGGGGTTAAATTTATATGGGAAATATTCCATCACTAGATCATAGATTATTTAGTTCTAGAGAATTTATGTGGGCATTAGAAATGATTTTTTTGAGTTATGAGTGGCCTAGTTAGCCTATACCTTAGTAAACCTAGGGGTGATTTTCATTATTCTTGGATTTAATTTTTTCTATTTGATATGATATATGATGCATTATTTGAATATATTTAATGGTTTATTTGAAATATTATTTGATAATGTATTTTTTTGGATTTATTTTATAATTGTATGAAGAGGAAATTTTTGACCTTTATTTTTTTATAAATGTGAAAACTATTTATTGTCATGTGTTTACTTTTATAATAATAATATTGAGATTATTTTATAGAGAATATTTAAGGAACACCTAGGTGGAATTATAATGGGCCACTTTAGCTCACACCCTACACTCTCCCTTAGGGGTTTGTAGACCTTATTTTGTTGGATGTATGAAAGGGTATAGAATCATTGCGAAGTGGTGAAGTTTATGTTAGCTAGGTATCGTAGAAAGTAGTGATATTGTGGATGTTTCAAATTAATCAAATACAGTATATTTTTACTTTTTTGGTATTATGTTTTTATTTATTTGGTTCATTTACATTAGTTTTGGACGTTTTACCTTATATTATCATTATTACTCTTTTGAATAAGGAATATTTATTTTCAGGATATATTTCTCTATATGAATGTTATGTATCTTGTTTTAGGCTGAAAAAAATGTTTCCCTCTAGTTGATGTTGGATGACTGGGTGTATGTCACCAGCTTATGGGGATTGGGAATGTCCTTCAGGTCCTAACATGGTTCGGTTTATAGCCTTGATGGATAGGTTGTCTGGTTCGGGTCATAGTAGTCACATATAGATGTGGAATGAATTTCATATAGATGTAATATGTTAAAAAATATTAGAATGTGCAACAACCATAAGGATAATTTTTAATTCTATCATATATGATATTATACACATTCACTTTTTGGGTTTTCGAAATTATTCTTAAAAGACTTTTAAAATATAAAATGTATCATATAATAGGAAATCTACACTTTATGATTTTTATATTAGCTATGTATATATAGTGATATACATCATGTGAAATATAATTATAATTGTACTCTTGAAGTGTGTCTTTGAGCTATCCATATCCATTTCTCATTATAGAGTATTACAAGTTATGATTAAATATAATGGTTTACATGAGTATTTTTTTTGTCTGATATATAGAATATTCTCATGAGACAACAAAAGATTTTTTTGTGCACTGGATGACCCACTAAGTGCACCACATGGATTTTCATACACCGTGTCTTTGGTATACTAGGGGTTTTTGAATTAAATTATATTTCCCCATTACATAATTTTGGAAAGATACCTAATGATAGAACCATCGTATTTTGATACATTTCTTATGAAATCCTTGTGGATTTCCTAATTAAATGTTAGTTGTGTCTAATGATGATCTTGTCATCAATTTGAGATTAATAAATACGGGATTATTCCTCTTCTATGATGAGTATAAAATGTTTTCCCTTGATTGATATAGATGATGTAGTGTGTGGAATCACCATGATAGTACATATGATGTGCTTATATACATATATAGGGTAAATACAATTTGATACTACATAAAGATGAATGAAATTAGATGTATTAATTAACCATATCAGTCAATACTTGGACAGTTTGAATGTATGAATTCACTATATAAGATTTACATACTCCATGTACCATGGTCACTCAATGTCATGTAAAAAGAAAATATATTGAAATGACTAAAAACATGTGATGATGAAAAACATAGTTATAGAGATACATGTGTCTTATGGCGATCATAATAGACCCCGTAGTAGTTTGAGAAGAATTTATGATTTACTAGAAGGTTATAGAGACCTGAAACTTTCATATATAGATATTATATCTATGTCCATTAATTTTAATTACATAACATAACGATTCATTCTAGAATAATATAGGTGTAGTATATTTGTAAACTTGGAAACATAAATAACTAGATCATAAATGTTCTACATCATCTCACACTTGGATCTTAATAAATATAACCCAACTTATACATATCATTCATAAAACCTTTATTCAAAACATGGGAAAAGAATCATAATAAATGGTGAGATATGATACTAAGTAAGGGTAAAGAGGGGAGATATTATTGTTCATATAAGTATAAAATCAGAAAAAGGTCATGTGAACATGAGATTATAATTTGAAATCCATACCCTACAATTCATAGATATTAATATTCAGTTATTTCAAAAATCTTGATAATATAAAAGACATGAATCATAAAAGAATCCAAGAACATGAACCATGAGAGCATAAAATTGGAATAAGAAATGAGTTTTTTGGAATACAAAAAAGTATTGAAAATCATTCCTTAAGTATTAATGTCCCTTTTCCAAGAATATCATAGTGGAATGGTTTCACTCCAAGAACAATCATAGTATTCATGGTTCTATCCCTACACTATCATTATAGATAATGTCCCTTACTGAACTAGGTTCACTCCCTATTATAGTCTTATTTATCTCATGAGATATTTACCATTACCTAATGATTGGAGGTATATATAGGTTCCACTAATCACATAATTAAAATTATATATATATGTTCCACTATATTATAATCAATTAATAAAATTATATCCCATGAAAAGAAATTAGTTTCAAAAACTTATCATCATAGCATAGTCCATGGAAAATTAAATGATTTCATAGACATTATGAAATCAGAAAAAAAATCCAAAAAATAATAAGGATGGTATATTTGAATAATATCCCCAGTAAATCATAATAAATATCTATTTATTTTAATTTATTAATGGAAATATCATAAAAAGGTCATTAAAAACATTTTTTAGTAACATAACCTCTGAATTTTGAAAACAATTATTAAAATATTTAAATTTCCTAAATATTATAGGAAAAAATTTATTTTAAATGAAACATGGAAAATTTTAGTGGAATGTCTAAAATGTTAAGTGGTAATGATAGTGAGTAATTCTTTTCATTCCTTATATGTTAAAACAAAACATTATTTTCACATTTTCAAAAAAATTCAAAAGTACCTAGTTTGAAAAATGAAATCCATATTCCTTAAAAACCATTTTTAAAATGAAAAATGATGGTAAAAATGACAATAAAAATAATTTTAAAAGATTAAAAACCATATTTATAACAATTATAGAAAAAATTTATATTTAAGAAAAAATTATTTTTCACTGAAAAGAGAAATATTGTCTATTTTATTGAAAACCCTATTTGTAGAATATTGAGTACAGATGGGGAGGAAAATGAATGGAAAAAATATATTTTAAAAAAATAACCATAGGAGAAGAAAAATAACGTGTATCTTTAGTTGTATAACATATTATTTCATCATCATAACTAAATCATAAACAATATAGATAAGCAATGAGATTGTAACATAAAACCCCTTACCTTAGGTTCGACTTACTCCATATATTTTCAAATCCCATGTATAATAAATATATGTTTATTATATATAATAATAATAATAAATAATCACACATATATATATATATATGAATCTATATAAATAAAACCATATATAACTGATTTTTAACCGTATATCACTATTTTATTAACATTTTATTTTTAAAATCACTATATCGGATGGCAATTGGTTTTCTATTCATGTATGTTTTGGATTGGTAGATTCATTACTTGTAATTTTATCATAGTTAAATAATCAAAAATATTTTTTATCTTGGTATAAATTTCATATAAATTATATATATATATATATATATATAATTTCATAATGGTTAGTGATAGAAAAATGAATAACACCACTCATAGAGACAGTAGGTCCTGCATATGTATAAACATTTGTTTTTCATTTTTCATAAGATGGGATAAAGGAAAGGTAAACAAAAAATTACATATAAAAATAATTATTATTTCATATATATCATATATATTCATCAAATTCATCTTCACTGCCATCTATGAAGAATGAAAATGAAAAATAAATCACATCGCTTCGTAGAAGTGGTAATCCACACATATGCATGGATGACATTATCGTTTCCCAATGGATTGGATAGTAAGAAGGTAGACATGATATTATCATTAAAGAAATATAATTTTGTCATAAATATTATATATAAATATTAAAACCATCATAATGACAATCCATAAAAGACGGTGATGAAAAATGAGTTGTATCTCTACGTGGAGATGGTAATCCGCACAAACGCATGAGTGATACTATCACTTCCCATTTGATGGGAAAGAGGGTGTATAATGGTATTTAAATAATCATAATAAAACTAAAATATATATTTTACTTAATTTTTTATTTTTGGTATAATATTACTTATTTAGAGGGGGTAAAATATAAATTTATATGAAAGAGATCAGTTTAGGTGAGTACCACTTATTTTGAAAGACTCCTTTAGATAACCTCTAATGAGTTATATGGTTGGTATTTTGGGAAGAAAATAATCTCAATAATATGTATAGATAATTTTATAAGATAACACGAGAGATCATGGTCAGTATACGAGGCTCAATGTGGTGTGAAGAAATGAAGGGAGGGATTCCCTTTTATAATTAAGGTGAGGGTATCTTTTATAATTTCTCAAAATATTAAAATATAAAAATTCATTCTTAATCAAAGTAATTAGACGTAGATAGGGATTAAAAGTTAATGTATTATATAGTTTTAATACCATAATAAAATATAATTTAAGTAAATAAAAATTAGTAATTCAAATATAATATTTTTTCACACTAATAACATGTTATATTCACCTATATTAATAAATAATTGATATTTAAAACAAAGAGAGTCACATTTTGTAACTTTCATTGATTTAAGTATTATATTAATAATACCCATGGAAAAGTTTTCATTATACTAAGAAATTTCAATTATAGGATAATAATGGTCGTATTAGCATCATAGAATAATAATTAGAAAGCAAAAGTGTAGCTTTATAAATTATTTTTAATCTAGATTAACCCAATTTACCCTTTATAAAGCAGATAAAATTTACTCCGGTTAATATTCATATAAACCGAAAATAAAAAGGGAATATTTAAAAAAATTGATCCTCTTAATTATAAATATGTAATTAATTTTATTTAACTAATTAATTATAAATAGTTGAAATTAATTTTAATGTAATCATGTAAAATTCAAAAAAAATAATTTTTAGAACTAATACAATTTTTAGCATAAAACTAGATTTATTATTATCCTAGTAATAAATTTTTTGAAGAATATTAAAAATATTTTACAAAGTAAATAATAAATTAATTTAATTAAAGTTATTTCCCAATAGTAATTAATTTAATTTGTAAGTATAAAAAAATTATGTGCAAAAAATGATTTTTTTAAAAGTCACTTTTATTTTTAATTTTTTTAATTGTATTAATTTGATAAATAATTAATTACTTTTAGAAATTTTTAGACCATATATTTCTCATAATTCATTTATTATTATTCATACTCTCCAATGAAATGTTTAGATGATAATGGAAACCTAATATTTTAAAAATTTACATGGTTTGTCTAAACTATTTGTTGTATGTAATGAAATATATTGAATAAATCAACATATTTAAAGAGTAGTATTTCCTAAATAAATCATTGTGTTAAATTATACCCCCTCCAAATAATTTTCCCTTAAATTTTTTTTACATTGATATAAACAATTGGGAATACTTATTCCTCACAATATCCTTAAGTTTTCTTGTAGCTTCCTCAAAATGGTCATTTCACCACAATACTTTAATCAGGTGAGTGGAATTGCTTCATAGAGATTCTTCTCTATGATATTTAATCTCCCCCAATTTTTACTCATAATAATGATCATGCTCCACTGGTATGACCTCTATGATAAGTATATATAATGTACCTGGTTTTTACTCACTTAGGATGGATACTAGGAACACATCATTGAATTTTGGGAGATTCTGTGGGAGAACCAATCAATAGTCTTCCATCCCAACATGATCAAGAATTCCAAAAGGACAGGTATAACTAGGGATTAGCTTGCCCTTATTTTTAAATATCATCACCCACTTCTAGGTAGACATTCATACATCTAGGATGAATATAAAATGATGAACTATGAGCTCTATCCATCAACTACTCCTCAAAATATATTATCTAAGGGACACATACATGGTTCTTGAACCATATTATTCTAATATAATCATTTTTAAACTCCAAAACATTTATCAAATACTTTTGCAGCTCAACATCTTTTTTATGTTCCTCTTCAATATTCACATGGACAGATGGTTGACCACTCATTTTAGAAAGATAATATTTCTCCCCTATATTAAATTTTTTAAGATCCATATTTTTAAGTTCCAAAAATATTTGATCTTTTGTGATTCTAAAAAAAATATTCTAGCATGGTCCTTTCAACTGAAAGCATCTTCCACCTTCTTCTTTTTCCCAGGGTGGTAATGTATTGAGTAGTAACAATCATTAAATATCTCTAACCGTATTATTTGGTGGATGTTCAACTATTTTTTATTGACATTATTCTTTAAACTTTTTCTATCAGTATATATTTCAAACCATTATACATAGAGATAAATCTTCCATATATTTAATTTAAAAAATAATGCAACTATCTCTAAATCATGATTTCCATAATTTTTCTCTTGAACCTTCAATTAACATGATTCATAATATAACATTATTTCATTCAGAATGAGTTTGCATCTCAAACCACTCTTTGATAATCACAATAGATTGATATACGTTATCCACTACAGGGTAGTGTAGGCATAAGTGTAATAAATAGCCTTATATTCAGTTCCCTAAAAAAATCCTCACATCCATCCATTCATAATAACATGGCTCCCTTCTGAGTTAACTTGGTGATTTTATTTGATAACAATGAAACATTACCCACAAAGTGCTATTAAAATCCATCCAAACCTAGATAAATATCCATCTCAATCATAGTTGTCAGTATGGTCTAATGTTCAATAGTTTATGTCTTTTATGGTTCTACTGATATACCCTCACTTGGGATTATATGCTCTTAAAATTAATCTTTTCTAATAAAAAATTAATACTTGGTAATTTTTTTATAAATAATATCCTTTCTTAGGGTTTTCACCATAATAAAAAAATTAATTTTCATGATCTTCGTTGATTTTGGAATAAATAAAAATATCTTGTTTAATGACTTTTACAAACTAATCAAGGTAATATATAAATAATTTATTCATTAAATCAATGAATATTGATAGGTAATTAGTAAGAACAATGGAATCACTATAAGTTCATAATGTTTATACCTAGTATAGAATATTGTCTTGGGTATATCCCCCTTCCTAACCATCATTTGATGATATATAGAATGAAGATCAATACTGTAAAAGTATTTACCTCTTCATAGTTTGTCAAACAAGACTTCAATACATGGCGTAGGATACATGATCGTGATAGTGATATTTTTATATTATTGATAATCAATATAGAGTCACGTTTATTCATCATTGTTCTTAATAAATTGAATAGGCGCCCCAAGGCGACTCACTTAGTCGAATGGATACCTTTTCAAGATTCTCCTGGGTTTTTTTCGTAAATTCTTGCAACTCAATCACCATCATACTTTATAGAGTCTCGAAAATTAGTGTAGCACTAAGTATAAGATATATGGAATAATCAACTTCACGATTTAATGGAATCCCATGAAACTATTCCCGAAAGATGTCATTAAACTACCAAAAAATAGTTATATCTTCAATATTGAGTTTCTCCCCAACAATCTAAGAAAAATAAATCTTTTAAATAGAAATCACGACCCATATAATAGATTTAATTTCAATTGTATGTTCATTTTTTCATCACACTGGTAGGAGATTATATGGTTTTTATTATATTAAACATAACTTACCTTCCATGGAAGTTGATACGGGATTCATATTATGAAATCCATTCCATGCTGAAAATAACATCAAATTCAACTAGAGGAAGAATTAAAAGATCACATTAAACACATTCCCACAAAGATTAACAATTAAAGAATCATATACATGGGATATGATCCTCATAGAACTAGGGATTTTTACTTCTAATTCAATATCTAATTTTTGAGGTGGTATTATGTTACCATTTGAAAAAGATTTAGATACAAGGGAGTGGGTAGATGTAAAATCAAATAATACATTAGTAGTTCTAGAGTCGATTTTAAGTCTACATATCACCATGTCATTATCATACCCACATAGTAAAGAGTGATTTCATAATATTTCACATTTTCTATTGTATTAAGTAGTTTTTGAAGAAAATCATAATTATTAATCATTATATTTGGGCGCTGGTTAGAATAATTTATAAAATCCATTCATTTAAAAAGGTGGAGTAAGGTGGTTCTTTATATGGAGATGTAATGTCTCATATTTCTCTGTATTTTATTTTAATATTATTTGGGAATTATTTCGAGACCAGGCTTTGAGACGGCATGCAGGTCCGTTGCCCAGTGAGATCGGAACAAATGATTGAATTTAGTTGAATAATTAAACAGTGTGTGCGTGTGGTTTTCCTGAAAATGTGGAATAACACTTTAAAGGGTGCTCGTATCGGAAATATGGTGGCACTGTTGCATCCAGAGCATCGAGTTTACCCTAGGAGAGACCTAACATTAGATGACCCAGGTCGATGGTGAAATCTAGTTTTTTGGACATAACTATAATAAAATATTTGATAAAAATATTTTATTAAATCCTTGCTGCAGCAAAATATTTTATTTTTTTAAATTGAGATTTGCTCAGGGATCTAGGGTTACAAACCTCATAACCCTGAAGCTCTCAGAGGCTCTGAAAAGCTATGGAGGAAACACCCAACGCGGTGACAACGTTCTTGACAAATTTTGCCAGCGACAACAATGCAGCGACCAGATATTTTCCAACGAACACCAAGAATCAAGGTAGGATGTTTGAATTTCTTTTTTTCCTTTCCCCATTCTTGATTTCTATAATGAACGTGGACTAATCCACAAACAGTTTAGCCCACAAATCAATCATATTCGCGGGATGGGCTTTTTTCGAGGATTATGGGGAAGATCTTAATCCTTGTAATCTAGATCTGATAATTGTTTAGAGGATCATTATTACAGGAACATATTGAAAACGGAACAAATAATGGCCAAGGTTCATTCCTCGTGTTTTTTCTTTGTTAATCCTTTTCCCCATTATTTTCTTGGACATTCTTCATTCTTCATGGGATAAGAAAAACGATCGATTTCACCTTCTATCTATGTAATAACGATACGATTTATAGATATGACATAGGGATGAACCAACGGATCTCCGATGACGACGCCGACGGATGGATCTAAGCGATTCGGGAGAAATCACACTTTTAGTGTATTTTCATCAGAAAAACATATGTTGTTCGTTGAGCCGATTCAAGGCCCGAAAGGCTAGGATTTGGTGCTATGGTGTTGGGACGACCCCCAATATTGAGTTTCATGGCGAACAGATCATAGAAATAGAAACTGGAAGATCGACCGAGGCGTAGAGGAAGAAGACGGTTCTCGAAATTTCTCGACTACACAACATGTAGTATGGGCTACACGGTGTGTGTTCGTTGGAAGACCACCTTGTGTGTAATCTGGGAGTACACAGACACGGGTTGGGTACATGGCCAGGGACATGACGTGTATACCCTTCCATGGCCAAACCCGATCATATACATGGGATACCCCGTGTACTGGTACATGGGCAGGCGATACAGATAGACACCGTGTACGAGAATACGACCAAGGTACATGGGTGTTTTTTAGTTGACAGGGCATGGTGTGTGCGTTGACATACATGCCGGGTATATACTTTTCTGTATGACTTAGATTTCAGAAACAGGCCGTTTACACAGGAATTACCTGGAGTCAAGGAACCTGACCTATGATCCTACTACATGCCATGTAGTTGAGTTTTACACAGCTTTGTAGGATGACACAGGCTGTTTACATGGACAGTATCTAGGGTAAAAGAACACGATGTGTAACCATACTACATGCTATGTAACTTGTTTTACATGGCTAGATCCATTTGTCCTCTATGAATAGGACTAGACTTCTTAGGGTTCATACCCATGGTCATCCCCCTGAAGGTTTCTGGTATCATTTCTTATATACAAGAGTATGATACCTTCTGCGGGACTTCTTGAATAGAGTTGTTGGAATCCCCTCTGTGAGACTTGGATCTGGATCCTCTATTCATTCCTAGAACCCTAAGTAGAGTTCTTGGTATCGACATGACCAACATTACCCAGGCGCTGATCCTCTGCTTAGAGGATTAGTTAAGATTGAGTTGTTGGAATCAACCCTTAGATATTGGTTGTGATCCTCATCTGAGCATCGTATTCTTAAGTACTTGTGGAGTTTGTTCTCCTGGAAAGAGTACTTCACCTCTCTCTCTTCGGACCTAGGAGTGTGTTCTCTTTATTACATTCTTAGTGGAATCTTAGAGCTGGATTGTAGTGGTGGTTTCGCGATGGTCGATCGTGTATGAGTATATATGGATATTCTTCCTATATGTTATGTAAACATATACTGTGTAGAGCTGACTATATCTTTCCTTTGTGGTATTTTCCCTTGTTTTATTCCTTTGTGGTTTCGGGGTGTCCTACTGGGTACTGTTATACTCACCCCTGCACGGGCTTTGCCCACACGTGTTGAGTCTTGTGCAGAAGAGCAAGCCTTTGACAAGATTCTAGGCAGACCAGGATCAGGCGGTGCTCAGTGAGATCAGAAAGGCCAAGGTGTGTTCCTATGACTAAGGATTGTAGTCCCAGTACCTTTCTTTAAAGGATGGACTTTGTTGCAGACTCTCTTTTGGTGGGATTTTACTTTTAGCCCAGGGTTTTACCTTACTATACTTTACTTTCCTGTCGTACTCTATTGGTTGGTATTTTAGTGTATGCATGCATATCCTTTTTAAGAGCTTTTACTTTTTCAGCTTTGTGGGCTTAGAGATGTGTGTACATGTGTACAGGTTTATCAGCAATGCCTTCCATGTTGGTAACATTCCTACTCGGTGCTAGTCACCAGCCCTAAGCCTATTGGTGGCGGGCTTGGGGAGTTGTGTCTAGGGCCCCACTAGGATGGGTCGTGATATAGTGGTATCAAAGGTGGTCAGCTCTACTGTAGGACTAAGAGTCTGTGAGTTGTTTTGGGGAAATAGTGTTAAGTTTTTCGAGTTAGGATTTCAGGTTAGGAACCCCAGTGTTGGTGCGGAGGGCCAACGTATCCATACACCAGGACTATGATAACTTTCTTTTCGACTCAAAACATGAGAACAGTAGTTTCAGGGGAAAATAATGGTACCTACATCATATAGGAATGAGTTGTGGTTTCCATGTCCTTCTTGAGTCAGCTCTCCAAATGTACTCACTGACTGAGATACATCTTATTTCTTTATAGGATGCCTCCGCGACGCGCACCCTCTAAGATCCAGTATATCGATCATGAGGATTACCTCCTCTGTGATAAAGCTTCGATACAGGGAACAGATCCCCCAGGTTTACCTTTGGGTGGTGTTCCAGCTATTCCATCACCTGTGGAGGAGTGTTTAGTGCCTGTTGTACCTGTAAAGGAGGAGCGCAGGCTGAGAGCACTCCACAAGTTTCAGAGACCGATACCCCTCAGGTTTCGAGGTGAGCCTGACCCTTAGGCAGTAGAGGACTGGCTTGAGGCAGTGGCCAATGTCTTCCATTTGTTCAGCACACCACCAGACCAGATGGTGATCCTCGCAGCGAGCCTTCTGTCGGGCTCAACAAGGCGATAGTGGTGTTTTGTTATCCATACTCACAACGAGGCGACTCTTGCATGGTCAGAGTTTGAGAATCTCTTCAGAGAGGTTTTTTTCCTGGTTACCCTGATAGCAGTAAGTATATAAGAGCTTTTGTAGCTGCAGCAGGGAACCATGATGGTGGATGACTATTCATCAAGGTTTACCGACCTCTCACAGTACTCGATGGATGTGGTCAAGGATCAGTACATCAGAGCTTGGACTTTTGAACGGGGCTAGCATAGAGATATTTGAGCCAACATCATCCCTATGAGCATTCCTACATATCCTGGGGTTCTCAAGTGGGCTTTGGTGGTCGAGAGTTTCTTGGAAGAGCAGAGATAGTCGACAGTTGTCATTAGTGAGCGATATGGAGCAGAGACCTTGGAAGTAGGGAGCAGACATCAGGGAACAAGGTGTGGGAGATGTTTTCAGATGATATCCCATGATAGAGGATCTGCCGTATAGGGTTTACAGGGTGCATCCAGCGAGCCTAGAGAGAGGTGATGCTACTCTTGTGATGGTAGGGGACATTTTGCTCGAGATTTTCCGACTCATCATACTAATGACATGGGAGCAATAAATGGACCACCGAGGTAGAGGTAATGTGTGGAGCAGATAGATCCTCTAGGAGGATGACGTGGTAGAGGAGCTGGGAGAGCAGCCGGAGGTGGTCGGCATTTTGACCTTTTACCACCACCCACAGGAGGTCCTCCCCTGGCTTAGGGAGTTGGTGGAAAGAGACAGGTACAGCTCCAGGCAGCAGAGGATTATAACCCAGGTACTCTTGGAATGATTAAATGTACAATATGTGTCTTTTCTACTTTGGCTGCTGTACTGATGGACGTAGGTTCTAGTCATTCTTTTCTGGATTCTTATCTTGTTCGAGACCTTGAGATTCCAGTTGATCCGTTGACTTTACCCTTACACTTAGAAACACCGAATGGAGAAGATTCAGAGATCACACACCTTTGTAGATAGTGTGACCTGACCTTTGGAGGCGAGAGTTTTGGTTGGAACCTCTTAGTGGTAGCACCGAGGCCTTACAATATCATTATTGGTATGGGTCGGCTATCCATAGTTTATGCACAGATTGACTGTTTTAGGCGAAGGGTATGGTGTGCCCACAGTGATGGAATGAGGTTCTCCTTCGTCAGGGAAAAAGAGACCCAGGCAGTACAGGATGGACTTGTGCGTATGAAGGTACAACCGATTTTACATCAGTTGGCTAGCCTAGCCCTTGGCACAGTATATGTCACAAGTTTCCAGTTTCCAGTAGTAGTGGTTGAGTACGAGGAAGTCTTTCTGGAGGATTTCCTCAGACTACCTCCCCATCATGAGATAGATTTCTGCATTGAGTTGCAACCCGGCACAACACTGATAGCAGCATCAGCATATTGGATGGCTCTTGCAGAGCTTCGCGAGATAAGAGTGCAGCTGGAAGACTTTCAGAGGAAGGGCTTTGTGAGACCCAACGTTTCACCCTGGGTGGCCCCAGTGTTGTTTTCCAAGAAGGCAAACAAGAGCTTGAGGCTGTGTGTGGATTACCGGCTCTTGAATCAGGTGACCGTCAATAACCGGTATCCACTACCGAGAATCGATGACCTCTTCGACCCGTTAAGAGGGGCACGATGGTTCTCGAAGGTTGATCTACGATCAGGCTATCACCAGTTGCGAGTACGGGATGAGGATATACTGAAGGCAACTTTCAGATGTCTCTACGGTCACTCTTAGTACTTGGTGATTCCCTTTGCATGACGAACACCCTAGAAGTGTTTATGGGACTCACGAACCAGATCTTTCATCTCTATCTAGATCGGTTCATGGTGGTCTTCATCGATGACATCCTTATGTACTATTCATCCTAGGAGGAGCACGTGAGGCACCTAAAGATGGTTCTGGACACACTCCAAGAGCACCAATTGTAAGGGAAACTCTCAAAGTGTCAATTCTGGATACAGGAGGTCCAATTTTTGGGACACGTTATCTCAACAGATGGTGTAGCAATGGACCCAGCCAAGGTAGTGGCAGTGATAGCATGGGAGCCACCTCAGAGCGTGATGGAGGTGCCGAGCTTACTTGGGTTGGTAGGCTACTATCAGAGATTCATTCTTGATTTCTCCAGGATTTCAGCACCCATGACAGCTTTAACATGAAAGGGGATGCCTTTCATGTGGACCGAGAGATGCCAACATGCTTTTCAACAGTTGAGATAGAGTCTGACAAGCGCCCCGATCTTGAGACTACCAGAGGAGGGTGTCGAGTATGTATTATTCTACGATGCATCAGGAATCGGGCTTGGTTGTGTCTTGATGTAGAGGAAAGCGGTGATTGCCTATGGATCACTCCAGTTGAGGCCACATGGGAAGAACTACACGACACATGATCTTGAGTTGGCAGCGGTAGTCTTCGCATTAAAGATGTGGCAGAACTACCTGATGGGCGAGAAGTTTATCATCTACTCTAATCACAAGAGTCTCAGATATATCTTTTCTCATAAGGATTTTAATTTTAGAGAGAGGTGATGGATTGAGTTCCTCCAGGAGTACGGCTTCAAGATCATTTATAATACTGGTAAGGGGAACGTTGTGGCAGATGCTCTCAGCAGGAAATCCAGTTCGCAGTTGCTGGATGAGGCGACGAGGTAGTTTTCATCTTTACAGTTATCCTTCATGGATAGAGATGAGGGAGATTTCCTTCATTCGATGGTTGTTACCCCTTCACTCTTACAATGAGTCAGGGAAGCATAGCTCGAGGATTCAAGCTGTGAGACTTTACGTGATCAGATATCGGCAGGAAATGCTGTTGATGGATATTCAAAAGGTGGGGAGCATGTTGTTATTTTTAGAGGGTGCACAGTAGTACCAGTGACGTTGCGGGAGGAGGTTTTGAGGGAGTTCCATAAATCTCATTTGGTGGTGCATCCAGGAATGGTAAAGATGTACTAGGACCGCCAACGCCAGTTTTGGTGGTCAGGAATGAAGAAGAGTGTGGAAGAGTTTGTTTCTTGGTGCCTTACTTGTTAGAAAGTAAAGGCTGAGCACCAGGTTCCAGTAGGTTTGACTCAGCCCCTTGAGGTGCCAGAGTGGAAGTGGGATGAGATATCTATGGACTTCATGACAGGTTTACCACGTACGGCCTGGGGACATGATGCCATCTAGGTGATCATTGACCGACTCACTAAGTCAGCCCACTTCCTAGACATACAAGAGCAGAGTTCAATAGAGAAATTTGGACGCCTCTATGTGTAGGAGATAGTTTGGCTTCATGGAGTGCCATCCACGATTGTCTTAGATTGTGATGCTCGTTTCACATCCCGATTGTGGAAGGGATTGCGGGAAGCTTTTGGGACTCAGTTATGCTTGAGAACAACATTTCATCCTCAGACTGATGGTCAGACGGAGCAGACCATCCAAGTTCTGGAGGATATGCTACAATATTACATACTTGACTTCAGTCGTAGTTGGGAGGATCACCTAACATTGGTGGAATTTTCTTATAATAATTGTTATAATTACACTATTGGTATGACACCATTCAAGGCTTTGTACGGGAGACCTTGCAGGTCACCACTTTGTGGGAATGACCCAGGAGAGTCAGCACTCATGGGCCCAGAGATGGTGAAAGCTACTACAGAGAAGGTGCAGGTCATCCAGGAGTGGATGAAGACTTCATAGAGTCGGCAGAAGTCCTATACCGATCGAAGATGGAGTCCCTTGGAGTTCGAGGAGGGAGACCATGTGTTCCTTCGGGTCTCACCTTGATGGGGATTGATGAGATTTGGTCGGGCCGACAAGCTATCTATGAAGTTCATCAGCCCTTTTCATATTTTGAGTAGAGTTGGAGAGGTGGCATACCACTTGGCTCTACCTCCTCAAATGGACCTGGTACACAAAGTCTTCCATGTGGCGCAGCTGCGGAGGTACGTGCATGATCCATCGCACGTTATCGACTGGGGAGATCTGGACATCGATGATGGAGCGACCTTTGCTGAGTACCCAGTGGAGATCAAGGATTGGCAGGAGAAGATCCTTCTTGGGCGAGCTATTCCCTTGGTATATGTCTGCTGGTAGCACGAGAATCTCCAGGAGAGAACGTGAGAGCGGGAGACTCATATTCATGTGCAGTACCCAAATTTTTTTGAGTAGCCTTTGTTTTGGCTTTTCGGGGATGTAAAGCCATAAGGTGGGTGTAATTTAATGTCTCATATTTCTCTTTATTTTATTTTAATATTATATGGGAATTATTTAGAGACCAGGCTTTGAGACAGCATACAGTTTCGAGGCCCAGTGATCCTGGAACAAATGTTTGAATTTAATTGAATAATTAAATAGCGCGCATATGTGGTTTTCCAAAAAAAGTGGAATAACTCTTGAAGAGGTGCTCGGATTGGAAATATGAGGGCACCGTTGTGTCCAGAGCAGCGAGTTTACACTAGGAGAGACCTAACATCAGACAGCGCAGGTCGGTGGTGAAATCTAGTTTCTTGGATGTAACTATAATAAAATATTTGATAAAAATATTTTATTAAATCCTTGCTGCAGTGAAATCTTTTATTTTTTTAAATAGATATTTTCACAGGGATCCAGGGTTACAAACCTCATAACCCTAAAACTCTTGGAGGCTTTGGAAAGCTCTGGAGGAAACCCCCAATGTAGCGACGATGTTCATGACGAATTTTTCTGGAGATGACGATGCGATGACCGGATCTTCTCCGACGAATGCCGCGAATCCAGGTAGGATGTATGATTTTATTTTTTTTCCTTTCCCCGTTCTTTATTTCTATGATGAACACAGACTAATCCACAAATATTGTAGCCTACATATCGATCATATTAACATGATCGGCTTTTTATGAGGATTATGGGGAAGATCTTAATCCTTGTAATCTAGATCTGATAATTGCATAGAGGATCGTTCTTACGGGAACAGATCGAGGCCGGAACGAACAACGGTCGAGGTTCGTTCCTTGGGTTGTTTCTTTGTGAATCATTTTCCCCATTATTTTCCTGTGCGTTCTTTGTTCTCGGCGGGATAAGAACAACAATCGATTTCCCCTTTGATCTATGGTGTAACGATACAAGATTATAGATCTGATGCTGGGATGAACCAACAGAGCTACGATGACGACGACGACAGATGGATCTAAGCGATTCGAGAGAAATCTCTCTTCGAGCGTATTTTCATCAGAAGAACATATGTTATTCATCAAGACAATTGAAAGACCGAAGGGCTAGTATTAGGTGCTAGGGTGTTGGGAAGACCCCTGGTTTTTAGTTTTGCGGTGAACGGATCATGGAAATGGAAACCAGAAGATTGGCCGGGGTGCGGAGGAAGAAGACGGTTCTAAAAATTTCCCGATTACACGGCGTGTAGTATTGGATAAACGACATGTGTTCCTCAACGGACCACCTGGTGTGTACTCTAGGATTAAACGGACACCGGTTGGGTACACGGCCAGGGACACAGTGTGTATACCCTTCCACAGCCCGACTCGGCCAGATACATAGGATACCCCATGTACTTGTACACGGGCAGGCGACACAGACAGACACAATGTACCGGCATACGGCCAGGGTACATGGGTGTTTTCTAGTTGACAGGGCATGGCATGTGTGTTGACTTACACGCTGTGTATATACTTTTCTTCCTGACTTAGATTTCAGACACGGGCCATTTACACGGTCAGTACCCGGAGTCAAGGAACACGACGTGTGATCCCACTACACACCGTGTAGTTGAGTTTTACACAGCTTGTACGGATGACACGTGCCGTTTACATGGTCAGTACCTGGGGGTCAAAGAACACAGTGTGTAACCATTCTACGTGCTGTGTAACCTGTTTTACATGGCTTGAGCCATTTTTCCTCTATGACATGGACTATATTTCTCAGGGTTCGTACAGTAGGTCTTTCCCCTGAAGGTTCCTAGTATCATTTCCTAGGTACAGGAGTATGATCCCTTCAGTTGGACTTCCCTAATAGAGTTGTTGGAATCCCCTCTGTGAGACTTGGAGATGGATCCTCTATTCATTCCTGGAACCCTAAGAAGAGTTCTTAGAATCGACGTGACCAACTTTAACCAGCTGCCGATCCTCTTCTTAGCAGATTAGTTCAGACTGAGTTGTTGGAATCACCCCTTGGCTATTGGTTGTGATCTGCATCTGAGAATCATATTCTCAAGTACTTGTGGAGTGTGTTCTCCCAGAATGAGTACTTCGTATCTCTCTCTTCGGACCTAGGAGTGTGTTCTCCTTGTTATGTGCTTAGTGGAATCTTCGAGCTGGATCTTAGTGGTGGTTTCACGATGGTCGATCATGTATGAGTATATCTGGATATTCTTGCTATTTGTTCTGTAAACGAATACTGTGTACAGATGACTGAATCTTTCCTTTGTGGTGTTTTCCCTTGTTGTATTCTTTTGGGGGTTTGGGGTGTCCTACTATGTATTGTTATACTCACCCCTGCACGGGCTTTTCACGTACGTGTCGTGTCTTGTGCAGACAAGCAAGCCTTTGACAAGATTCTAGACAGACCAAGACCAGATGGTGCTCACTGAGATCAGACAGGCCGAGGTGTGTTCCTATGACTATGGATTGCAGTCCCATTACCTTTCTTTATAGTTTTTAATTTGTGGCATACTTTATTTTGGTGGGCTTGTACTTTTGGCCTAGGGTTTTACCTTACTGTAATTTACTTTCCTGTCTTATTCTTTTGGTTGGGATTTTAGTGTATGGTTGAATTTACTTTTTTAGTAGCATTTACTTTTTTAGCTTTGAGGGCTTGGAGATGTGCGTGCATGTGTACAGGTTTATAGGAAATGCCTCCCATGTTAGTAACATGCCTACTCGGTGCTAGTCACCAGCCCCTGGCCTATTGGAGGCGGGCTTGGGGAGTTACGGCTCGGGCCCCACTGGGATGGGTCATGACATGAGCTTTCTCTCTATTCACATAATTATATATCTTATTCCCATCACTTATGTTTTCTATTACTTAATGTCCTAACTTTCAACACTTGAAAAATTTAAAAGGTCCCTCAAGACAATATATGCCATGTTTCCATCCATATTTTGGGAATAAAGGGAGGGGAATATTATACTCTCTACAATTTCTAGAATTTACTCTTAATTCCATTTTTATTTGCAAGAAAAAAAATGAGTTTGATAGGTAACTAAAATATTCATCTCCACCTAGAGAGCACATCAATCACTTTCTTCATAGATAACAATGTACCTTATGGAAAACTCCCTTCATAGACATGGTTTTAAGACATTTAAGAGTCATTGAACCTTACGTTCAAGTTGTATGATATTAATAGAATCATACCTCATAGGTCTTCTAAAATTTTCCCCATAAGTACAATAAAATTAATCATCATTCTAATTAAAATGAATGTATTATTTATCTATTTCCATTAAAATAATATTACTAAATTACATGTTGAAATATTTTATTTTAAATTCCAACCACTATATAGATTAAATTTTATCTTGTTGCAACATTTTTATTATATTTCACCACTAATATTGTTCACATTCCAATTGAAAATTTCTAGAATAAATTTTTCACATTTCAAACATTGAAGGATAGAAAATATATTTTCAAAGGCACTGATCTATTTCTCAATGACTATTGGTTCTGTGGACCAAATAAAAGAAGGTTAATATTTAACTGTTAAGGACTAAATAGAATATTTTTCCCTCCTTCACAAATTTGTAATCTCATATTGATTAATATCTTGAGAATGTTTTGTGATAATTGGAATAATATTTTCTACTCTAGATCCCACACCATTATATTTCTCAAGAAGACATTCATTGAATTTTCCATCACATCACCCTTAAAATGAAACCATCAGGGTCTATCCATTTCATAAAACCAAAATTCATAGTTCAAGAAACAATAATCATGTTATGAACCACATAATCATGTAAAAAAATTTATTTGATGTCTAAATTATGACACCTTCTTCTATGAAACATTATGTTTAACCGAGGCTAGTCATTATCATTACTAAAAATTTAGTATTTTTTTGAATTAAAATACATGTCCAAATGGTTCTCACAAATTGTTACTCATTATATATTCTAAAGGATTAGTAAACCTTTCTATGATAGCAACTAAAAAACCATAACTTTTCATACATAGATTTTACATATAAGTAGATAAAAATTATTTATATAAAATAACAAATCATGCTCAAATTTTATAGGTCTAGTATCATTGGAAACACAGAATCATAAATAACCGATTCATAATAGTTCTAAATTGTATCCCTTTTATATTTTCATAATTATCACCCTCTTAGTCATATCGTAGACAAAACCTTTCTTCATAACCTAGGGAAGGATGCATAATAAAGGGTGATCTATGGTTCTTAGTAAGGGTAAAAATGGATATATCAATGATCATATAAGAACAACATGAGAATAATTGTCTGAGAATATGATTTTAACATTAAAATATTATTACTTGTCTATCATGGATCATAATACAATGTTTTGAAATATATATTAATAGTTTATAAGAAATGAATCACAAAGGAATCAAATAACATGAGCCATGAGAGCATAAAACTGGAACAAGACATCTGTTTTATGGAAAACCCATAGTCATAGAAAACAATTTCCTCAGTTGTATTGTAACTTATACAATATTATCAATGTTTAAGGGGTTCACTCCCAAAACCATCATAATTGAAAAATACCCTTACTGAATTGGGATCACTCTTCATTCAAGTCCTATTTATCACATAATATATTATTTTTTACCCAATTAATTTGAGGAATATATAGGCTCCATTAATAACATAATGAAAAACAAACAGATATGTTCCATAATAAAATAAACCATTCCCCATATCATAACCCATGAAATTAAATGGGTTTCAAATCATTTCATCATAGCATAACCCATGGACGAGGAAGAGGTTTCATTAACATCATGACATAATAATCATAAAACACCCAAATAAAAATAATGATGGAATCCTTGGATCATATTTATATTAAATCATTAGAAACATCAGTGGTTTTTTTGATGAATTTAAATATCATAAAAATATTATTAAAAACATTCTTGAGGAAAATACCTTTTCCATTTTGAAAACACTTCTTAAAATATAAAAGTCAACAAAATATTGTGGGGAAAATTTTATTATAAAATAAATATGGAATCTTTTATTGTAATCCCCAAAAAAAATTTGTGTTCCGTATGGTGGTATATTTTTTCATTTTTGTATAAGTTAAAATAAAACATCCTCTTCAAATTTTTTGTTATGAATTTAAAGGTGCCTCATTCTTAAAATAACAACATGATTCTTTTTAATCAATTTTGTAAAATTTAAAATGTGGGTAAAAATTAATTAAAAAAATTAATTTTATAATATTAGAAACCACATTTTATGTTCTTTTATAATTTTTGGATATAAAATAAAATTTTCTAACAAAAGAGATAAATAAAGTAGATTTTCCTTACAAAAATATTTTTAGTTTATTTAGTACATAAGGTGATTAAAATGAAATGAAAACATGTATCATTAATAAATATCTGAAATATAATAATATTTGTCGAGTATATTGAGTATTATATCATAATATTTCATCATCATAACTTAATTATAAATAATCCCGATAAACAAGGACATTGTAACATAAAACCCCTTACCTGGGGGTTGAATTCCTTCATATGTTTTCGAACCCCCTATATAATAAATATAGGTTTATTTTACATATTATACCAAACAAATACTCAAATATATATATATATATATGTATATATAAAACCAAATATGATTGAAATTTTATCGTGTATCACTTGTTTATTGAAAATTTATTATTAAAATTACTATTTCGGGTGATAATTACTTCATTTTTCATGTATGTTTTGGTTTAGTAGTTTCAGACATCGTAATTTGATCATAGAAGTGTCAAATAAAAATATTTATCATGTTATAAATATCATATATATTTATTATATATATATTTATTATCATCGATATGATTCAAGGTGAGAATATTGAATTTCCCCATTCATGGAGATGGCAGGTCATCTGTACACATGAATGTTTTTTTTATATTTTGATGCTTGGAATAAACAAATGATAAATAACAACTCATACTTATATATTAATTAATATATCATATATATCATATATATACACTAAACTAATCATAATTACTATAAAATTAAAATATAAATGAAAAACGAATCACATCACTTTTTGTAGGTGGTACTCTACATGTACGCATGGGTGACACTATCGTTTCCTAAAGGATTAGATTTTAGGATGGTTGAAAATATATTATCATTAAACAAATAAATTTTTATTGAATATAATATATAATTATTAAACCCATCATAATTAACATCCATGAAATATGTCAATGAAATATGATTTGTATTTTTACGTGGAGATAATATGCGATACATATGCACGAGCGATACTTTCAATTTCCATTTGATGGGAAAGAGGGTGTATCATAATTTGTTTCATAATAAAAATATAAATTATGTATATTGATGATTAAAGAGATATTAATATATAAATAATATATCATTTTTGGAGTATTCGAATGAAAATTTTAAAATAATGTGATTGGTAAAGGTGATTACATCTTCATTGAAATGTCTCCTTTAGATCTCCTTTAAAAAGATCTTGGGTTGTTATTTTGGGAAGAAAATAACATGTTTAATGCATCTATGTAATCTCATAATATAAATTGGATAATTTTATCCTATCTATAATTATCAATGAGGAGTGAAGATGATAAATTAGGGGTTCCCTTTTATAATTTATGGGAGGGAACATTTATAATTTATCAAAATATTATATTAGGGTAAATTAATTTTCATGAAAATTTCCCAAAAATATCAACGAATTAAAATATATTTTAGTACATAATATTAATAAAATAAAAAATATATATTTTCACATGTTTTTTTTGTTATTTGAAACCTGATCATTTTGATTTATCCTTGGTGGACTCATTTTAGTTTTAAGTACAACAACAACTTTTTCAATATTAGGGGGATGTAATTTTTACTTATAAGGAAACAATTGGCCCATGAATGGCCATGTAATGACATATTAGACCATATAATGTCCAAATTGTCTTATTTCTTGTTTTTTATGATTTTTTATTATTTTAATAAATTATTTGTTTGATAAAATATCATTATTGTGAGTTTTGACACTATTCATTTAATTTGACATTAAAATACATAAATAGAAATTTGAAATCAAAATATATTATTTTAACAAAACAATATTATTTAATAATCACCTAATAATCATGGAAGACTATGAATTACTCAAATAATATAAATTTTAATATTATCAAAATCATTTATTTTTTCCTGTTAATTTAATAAATATTGTTTCAATGTTTTTTAAGAATTTAAGTTAGTTATATAATACCTAAAAATTAAAAAAAATGACTATAATTTATATAATTTCATTATTCAAAAAATGAATTTTAATATTCCTTTATATGTAGTTTTTGTTCCTATGTTAACACAAAAATAATATTTTAAACAAAGAGAGTGACATTGTGTAATTTTTATTGATTTTAATAATATATAAATAATTTTCATTGACATGAATCCATTAAAATAATAAATATAGATCCTATGGTGATAAGTGTCTAATTATATTCATTCAATAATAATTAGGATATAAAATAATGGCCTTATGAATTATTTGTAATCAAGATTAACTAGATTTACCCTTTGCCGAGGTGTTAAATTTTACCACAGTTACTATTAAAATTGACCAAAAATAAAAGTGGTATATTTAAAAAAATTTAAACCACAAATTATAAATATTTAATTATTTTTATCTAATTCAATTCTTATAAAAGGTATAAATTCATTTTATTCTTAATGCACTAAATTTGAAAAAATGTTTTTAGAAAAAAATCCTTTTTTAGGCCTAACAATTGATTTATTATTATCGCATCACTAGAAAATATTATTTAATACTTAAAATATTTTATAAATTAAAAAATAAAAAACATTAATTAAAATAATTATCTAAAATTAATTAATTTAATTTTTTAATATAAAAATACATGGTCTGCATAAAAACTATATTTTTCATAAACAATTCGTTTTATTTTCAAATAAATTTTGTTTTTAATTATAATTATTTGATAATTAAGGACTTAGTTTTATAAATTTATATACTTATTATTATTCATTATGTATTTATTACAATTTATACCCACCAAAATAATGGATAGGTGGTAACAGACACATAATACTTCAAAAATGGCATGCGGCTGGTCTAAGATTACTATTACATGTAACACAAGCTATCAAAAAAAAATTTAAAGAGAAATATTTAATAAATTATTATGGTGATATAGGGTTTTTGTTTCGTTACATTTATGGATCTTAAGATCCATATTTATTTTTGACATTGTAAATCCTCGTGGGGTTATATTTGTTTTTGACAAAATGAGGATTGAGTTTGACACATAGGGATTCTATAAATGTTTGTTAGAGTTAACAAAAAGGGTTTAAGATAGGTATTAAAAAATTACTAAATAGGATTTAATAAAATGTTATGTTTATTATATAATTCTAATAGTGTTTGGAAGATATCTAAAATGAGTTTTGGGCATTCTTTTTTAATTTTCTAAATATGATACAATATAAAGTGGACTCGAACATAAGTTTTTGAGGATTTAGTTAAAGTGGGAGATTAAAGGATATATTTCCTAAAATCTCATATACAAAATATTAATTTTAAATATATCATAGGATATAATTTTCCATGTCATAAGGCTTGAATTTTAATTTAATGTCATTTCCTAATCTACATCATATTATAAGATTAAGGGGTTTCATATTTCATGGTCATTTGCTACAGCTATATAAGTTATATTTTATGACATGCCAAATAATAATGCACGGTATAAGATACCACTAACATTTATTATTATGGTGGATGAATTTTTATTATTAATTTTCAAATTTTCATTCCACATATTCTATTAATAATTATCCATTTGTTAATATGTTACACATAAGATCTTGTTCTTGTAAGAATCACATGAGATCATTATAACATTTAATCATGAATTATAACATTTGAGTATTTATAAAAACAATTGAGGAGCCTCCTCAGGGATATATAAGAATGTAATTTCCATTCTATTAGAATTTATTAATTATTGAACTGATGGACAAAACTCCATGATTCATAAATCTCACTTCTTCAACTTCCTCTACCGATTGAGGTGCTAGAACATTGTGGAGGATAAATGATCCCCTTTGATCATTGAATGGTTTTTCTAGCACATGGATACCTCTATTGGTGGGAATATTTTCAATCACACATTATTTATCTTCTTAAATAATATATAAACTATAAAATAGTCATAGAAATAGGTAGTAGATTTTATGAAAGGTACATATTTTAGTTTTTCATTTTTATAATGTGAATTTCATTTATATTTGGATGTTGATCTTGGGTTGGATATTTTTATGACATTAATTGTATCTAATAAGTATTTTATTACAGCCTTAATCCAATAAATTACAAATGTGATGGTAATTGAGTTATATTATAGCATGAATTATTTTATTATGAGGTCACATATTGGGAAAATGTTACACCCAGTTGATGACGGTGAATACCATTATGTTGTTATTTTACATTGGTAACTATAGAAAATGAAATTGAAATTTTGTCTCTAGGATGTATGGGAGATTCTATTAATTTTAATGATGGTACCTAACTTATGGGAAGTTTTTCCTTTATTTGGATTCACTATATCTTGACCAAATCCATTCTACATGAGCCGATGATGATTTTCCTACTTACAATTGATATAAGTTAAGATTGATTAGTGTGTAGTTGTATCTCAATACAATTATGGAATTTGATCAAACCCCTATTACACCTTGTGATATATGGGACACAATCAATGGTTCTTTATGTGTAGTCTAGTGGAAACTTCAATTTAGGACCAATGAGGTAAGATGTAGTATCTTACGAGATACAGAATCTTTGGTTGATATGTTTTAACCAAAATATATGTTTTCTCATTGATTTTATCATTTTATTTTTTATTTTATTTTATTTATTTCCTTAAGTCATATTTCATTGCTTATAAGTTATTTTAATTATAATTTGTTCCTTTTCATTGATTGTGGTTAACTATTTGATTTCTTATTGTAGGAATTATTACTATGACAAATATTTTTCATGATATTTCAAGTTATGGTTATTGAGGCATAGTGATATGGATAATAATTTATGTGATACTCTTTGGAGTGAATCTAAATGAGATACGATGAGAACACTTGGTTTTTTTATCTAATGAGACATATTTGGATCTATAGTGTACCTCACTGGGATGACAGGACAGATGTGTCATTTGTCCCTGGTTTGTAGGATCTAGACAGGGTTGGGTATTAATGATGTGACATTAATTTATATATTTTATAAATTTATTTTAATGAAGACTCTTGATAGTTTTATGCTAAAATTTAAATTTATCTTCTTAATTATGTAGTTCTCATAATCTATTATCAAAATGTAAATTTCATCACGAAAATGGGTGAAATATGATCATTTTGATCTTTATGTGTTTGGGTTTCTATGATTGTATTTTTTATTACTATTAGACCAACTATTCAATTTTTTTTGTGAATGGATTCTTTTTTAAATATATTATTCAATTCACATATGTTATAAAATCTAGTATTTTTGTATTAAAATACTTAATTATATGTGTCAAAAGTAATTATAAATTCCATTATAATAATTATAATTAAATTATTCTTAAAAAATAAAAAAATAAAAAGAAATTTATATTTTTTCCTTGTATTAATATTAAAAAATTATTTAATTTTTTTCTGTTTGAGGAATTTGATATGCTGTGTATTTTAAAATTTTGTTATATTTAAAATAAATTTTATTTCAAATAGTGTTTTATTATTTTTTATGATTTTTTAATATTGATTTTCAATTTATTATGTTTTACATTTAACTCTATTTTTATATTATTTTTACTTGTTAGTGAATTATATATTTTGAAATAGTCCTAAATTAGAATAATTTATTTCATATAAGATTGTAGGTACTTGACTCATGGTTATAATTTAGTGAAGCATTGATTCTTTTACATAGGTCAAACTTCTCTATTTGGGATTTGTGAATACACTTATGAAACTAGGAAAATTCATTTCTATTGGAAGTATAACATTGAATATTGGATACCAATGCTTTTACAAGTCATATGATATACTACTATTAGAATAAGGTTTTTTCATCACCACATGATGATTTGAGGCTCTTTATAAGAGATTATCATGGGTATCTCCAAGTGGCTAAGATAATCTACTAGTTTCTTTTGTGACAATATTTAGAATAATTCGACTCTTTGTTTTTATTCACATCTGATATTGAGAATGAGTCAAATAATGTCTTTCTAGAGAAATAAATTTTTTAGAAGATATTAATTGATGCGGATGAGGGTCCAAAAATATTCTATTATAGATTGATATATATATATATATATGATTTTAAAAAATATTAGATAATATAGTGAGAGGAAGGATTAATCAAAGAATTTCTATTGGAATTATTTCAACAATCAATTGGTGGAATGAAAAACATACCAAAAAATGTGTATTTTTTGGAGAATTGATGGAAAATCTTTGTTAAATATGGGAGATAAAGATGAATGATAATGATAAGTCTAATGTGTTGGGGATATATATGGGTAATGGTATTTCTATTTCATTTAGGTTAGAATGTGGATCTCGTTGCGGCATGATACAATTTATCTCTCCTTGAGAGTATATTCACCCCCACCAAATCAATAGAACAATATATTTATGGTGAATCTTGTTTAAGTTACAAGAGTACCTCATTACACTAAACTTTTACTTATTAGATACTATCACTTAAAGTGGTTTTTCAAATTATAGGGTAATAAAAGCTGTTTTTGTTTTACACCAACAATGTTTCCTTGATTCTTGTAGGTTATTTTTTAGGAATATTAATGGTAGAATAATATTAGAGTACTGCAGATTTTTTGGAAGTCATTTTTACATCAAATGGAGACTCTATTTTATAGGAACTAGAGTGCCTTTATGGATAATATATCTTACCCATTCTTAATGGGTTTAAATGTATTATTTAAAAGAAAGAATTTATTAATTTAATATTTTCTTTTAGTTCACATCTAATTAATTTTGTGTCCCAAATCACACTTTCTATTGATTGATATATTTTTTAGATCATTCTTAAAATGATCAATGGTCCAGATCATACCTTTTTCGTGTCCTGGTACAACCCACTGGGCATACCCGTTCATTCATTTTTCCAAATTGTTATAACCTACTGATACTTGGTAAAAAAATTAATACACCATTAAGAATTGATAACAAATGTGGAATGAAATGTTAAAAGTTCACAATAAAAGAATCCAATTACATGATCACATGAACATTCATGTGTGAGTGAATGAATGATGTGGTTCATCACCCCCCATAGGAATTTTTCTCCAAATTTCTTCATTTTTAGTAATGATAAAATTGATTCCCCTAATAAATTATATGACACTAAAACATAATATTATTTGTGGGATTAATAAAATCTATCCCATTCTAAAACCTCGATAGAAATATTTTTTAATATTTCAAAAATCTCTTAAAAATACAACAATACCCTACCATTTTAAAATATTTTCAAACCCATTTGGAAAATCATGAATCATAATCTCTTGAAATGAACATACATCAAAAAATTTATCTCATGATTTCAAACTTTATTTAGTAGATAAAAATCAATTCTGAATAGAAAAATTAGTGGACACTTCCTAGAATAGGTAACTCTTATTAACATCCAATTACATCTTACACAAAACTATTGAAATTTCTTATTTATTTATCTACTCCTATAAAACATTATGATCACATGTCATTTATACTATAATGAATGTATGAGATCCAAAATCATAATCTCTTTGGAGTGTCCCCTCTCCTACATCTACATAAGAGAACCATCATGTATTCAAATGTTTTGACACTTGTTTGATTTCATTGGATAATTAATTGTTTTAAACTCACCCTCCCTTTAAAATGGTAACCAAACAAAATTTTCCAAGGATTTAATATACCATTTGTGTTTCCTTCACACATGATATATAATTTAAAAAATAAACTTCTATATTCCATGGAATCACATATTATGTTAAGGTCTTGTCAATGGTGATTTTTTGACTACGAGATTAAACCCACCATTATGGAAGGTTTTTACACCAACTCTATTGAATGCTATTTTTTTAGTGTGTCCAACATATTTTATTATTCTCTAACAAATTTCACATTTTTGATACCAAATTTTATCAATAATATTATATTGTTATGTCTAACATAAAAGTGTCTACGTGTTCTTTTATAAGTGTTTATATTTACACTATCCACCATTTCATGGCTATTATAATGTGTACTAACCAAAGGCCTTAACATATGACATAATGGTAGATATGATAATATAGATCTAATCCATTCATATTCTTTTAGGGGTTCTTATAAACAAATAAACATAGAATACATTATGGATTCCAATATATAGTTTTGTTTTTTTGAGCCCCATGATATCCCTACACCTCTAACTTTAAAAAAAAAACACTAATAGAATAGTGATCCTCAATATTGGAAATATATCATACAAATGAAATTATATCCAACACCCTTTAATTTAAACTATGAAATATATAGTAATCCAAAGTACCTTAAATATATTAGAGTACTATTTTAACATATTTACCATTGTAAATAACCTAGGATACTTTTAATCCTTATCAAATTTCTAACAACATATTAAATAAAATTTATTGTGTTTTTCATAGAACAAAAGAGATACATGATGAAACTTTTATATTTCATTTCATAAACCTCCCTACCAGTATATTATAGAATCCTACTCCCATAAGCATATGGGTTTGAAATCAAGGAATAATTAAAATTTCCAAAGCTCTATAAGTCTTTTTCCGTATAATGTGATTGAAAAAGGAATATAAATTTCTTAATCCTAAAAAAATTTATTCTCAAAATGAAATTAAACTTTCGTACGTATTTCATATATACATTACGAGATAAAATGCACTTAAACTCATTTACATGATTCATATCAATTCCAAATATTTTAATGTCATCAATATATAGACAAATATCCACACCATTTTTATTATGTAACCTATTATAAACAAATAAATCAAAGTGGTTAACTAAAAATCCATTTAATAAACTTTTTACCTTAAATTTATCGAACCATTATTTTTATAGTGTTTTAAACAATATAAGTGTCATACCAATATCCATGTATTCTTTAATTTTTTAGATATTATGAATCCTTTGGGTTGTTCTATATAAATTTATTCATTTAATTCACCACATAATATTTTTATTTTAACATCTATTTGGTGAATTAATAAATTATATATGGAATATAAATAATGAAAAACTATATAATATGTTTTATTATAGATGATTTAATAAGGATTGAAATACTTAATTCCTTCCTTTTGAGTAATCACAATGACTACCAATATGTCATTAAAATTTTAAATTCTACTATCATTTTTTTTATTTTCTTCTAAAAAACCATGACATATATTTTAATTATGTGGGAATAAATATTTTAAATATTATGATAGAAATATATTTCAAACATTTTTCAAAGATATGGTGCCTCCAAATCTTCAATGTAAAGATCACAACAGGTAAATTAAAATCATTCATCAGTTAATTTTGCGCATGGATATTTAACTATCATAAGGCATAAGACATCACTTTGTCATTTTTCAATTGGAATAAATATATGAAATTATTATAAGAAATACTGTATAACATAAAAACATCCCTATTTAATGGTAGTGTAAGTATTGATTCAGTGACTAGCCTTTGATGGAGATATATTTACATTCTTATATGCATAAATACATCAATACGTTCCCTATTAACAAAAATAGCGGGCTAGGAAATCATGAGAAATGATTCATAATGTTTCACTAGTACCTAGTTAATATAATAAAATTATAGATCATTGGGGAACTTTTATGTCTAGAACATTCCATAATTTCCTTTTTCATTGAATGATCCATACAAATTTTGTTATATGTGATTCAATTCCATATGAATATGAATTTCTTCTTCCAAAATCTCCAATTAATAAAATTTTCAAACATTTTATTATTCCAAAATAACTTAAACATATTCCTTATATATTCCACATATTCTTATTTACTCTTTAAAAATATGAGAATAACAATAATAAAGAATACCATAAACTTATTGAGATAATATATTACGATTTTATTAATAAAGTTGATTAAGATTACTGGAGAATTTATGAGTTTAAATGACATCACTACAAACTATTAATGTTTATATATTTTATGGAAGACTATATTTTAACAATATTTCATCTTGAAAACTATTTCATGGTATCCAAAACCATAATATGATTTTAAAAATTATTCAGAACATGATGTTGATCAACAAAATCATCAGTCCAGGGTAGTGGATAGTTTTTATTTATGAAGATCCTGTAGATATCAATATTATTGAAGAAAATACACAGTGAACCTTCCTTTTTCTTAATAAATAACACTATTATATGACAAGGTCATTCACTAGGGAATATAAACCCTTTGTCTTAATGCTCTATTATCAAATTACTTAATTTCTCTACTTTTATTGAGGATATTATATAAGGGTTTTTATATGTGTTTCCCTAATTATATGTTTTATTGAGAACAATACATCATAATACGGGGGAGACCTGAAAATTATTTGGGGAATGCCTCAATTATTCCCTTATAATATGTATGTATTTATGGTTTGAATAAACCATAACACTATTAAATTGAAATTTCATTTGTTATCAATAATGAGTTAAGGTCATTATAATTCTTTGAGAATGGTTTTAAGATGATAAAAATTAGATTTATTATATATGCCTTTAAAATATTTAAAAATGTTTTAACATTATTTTTAATAATATCTGGAAATCTAATATGAAGGTAAAAAACTAGAAAATACAAGGAATATGTAGTATATTTGTGTTTACATCACAACATAAGAATTTTTGAAGTGTTTAATGTAACTAGAGGTCATGAGATTTTTTGTAAAGCATATTGAAGAGACTAGAAAAGGAAAATCCTTGTATAAGTATTCCTTTTCTAGAGACGTAAGTAACATTCAACAATAAAGTTAATAAATTGGAAAATTTCTACAGAGTTCACAGTATGATAAAAAATATTTCCTAGTTATTTGAATATCAATAAAGGGAAAATATTGTGTTGATGCATAACATTTTAGTATATAATATGTATGAAACTTAATATTATGGATACAAGAAATGAGAAAATCAAAGGGTTTTTAGTGGATCATATATTTGGAAATGTATTGGGAGATACATTGTGATACTTAATTTTCCCACTTAATCAAATGTAAGGGTTCTCTAATACATGAAAAATAAAACTATTTAAGAGAAAACCACATTGAGATACATAAGAGTAAAAAATCATTACATAAGGGTTTTCAATACAAATTATACGAAGCCTAAGATCCATACTATGACACATATGTTTAAAAAACATTATGTAATGTTTAATAGTTCTATAAAAATTGATATTACTAGAGATTCAATTCAAAAAAATATTTTCTAATCTTCAAGTAACAATTATCCCATGATGGATATTAATATATTATTTAATCCATGATCAGTTCCTAATTAAATTAATAACAATTGATTAGATCACTATTCACTTATTTATGAGAATTTTTTAATTTGAGGATTTTTAAATCATTCATTGTGATCAAACTGGATCATTTATTAGGAGGCCATTTGACAAATTTCAAACAGGGTAAAAAGAGGCCATAATTTAAAGACATTATTGTTTTATAAACTAAAGGAATAATTATTCACATGTTTTATATGAATAAAATATATAATGATAAAATAATGAAAAAAGGAGAGAGGATATCGAATGATGTATTCTATTGTCAATTTTAAGTATCAAAGAGATAGAAAGTTTTAGAGATCATTGATCATATACTACAAATATCCATAATTTCTTTTGAGGGAAGTCAAACATGATTGTGAACATCTAATGACATATTGTTTAAGGGGAAGGAGAAAATGTTTATTTCAATTCTCTTATGCATAAATTGATAATTATGACATCCAGAGAATAATTATTCCTTTCATTTAGTGTTTTTAATTACATCAAGGTAGTCTAAGACCTATTTTTTGAGAAATATAAATCACTGTGATGTGAATACATCCATGAGAACATAAATATCTTATTAACATCTGAAAAGAATGAGGATTATTTATGAATAGAGGGATCCAATAAAAAATAAGTCAAACCCATCCTATCAGGATATATTGATTTTCCTTGGGATGTGGATTTCATCCTTGTCCTAATATTTTCTCTAGAGTGAAATGATCAATGTATGAGTTGAGTAATGGTGGATATCCATTGTAATTAATATTATATACGGGTGATAAGTCTATGTCACAACCATAACCCAAACATCATCTTGAGTAGTCACCCACATTGGAGTATAACCTTGTAAAAATCAACATGTTCCTTGCATTTTATTAATTTAGTATAATTAAGTTTAGAGTGAAATATAGGGGGAGTGTATCAAGACTTTAATCAGTCATAAGGGTTGATTTAAAAAACATTTACAAATATTATCACTTTTTCATCCCCCACTCAATGATACATTACTATTTACCTATTATAGAGACTGCTTCACCACATAAGTGGTATTATCCAATGATGTTTTTTATAAATGTACTTTAAATGTTGATTGAAAAGTGTAGTAATTTTTTTTATTTCCTCATGTTGATTTTTATAAAGTTTATGGAACAAAAAACATTAAATTAGATGATTTATATTATTGAGAACATTTTTTAAGAGAATATAAATGTGAAGGAACCCAATCTATATATATAGAGTGAAATATTTGAATATATGAATATGAAAAATGATGATATTATAGAAATTAATTAAAAAGGGTAAATTAGATTCATAGTAATATTTGGGATTTTCGAGAAACCATTGAAGAATCAACCATTGTCAAAAAATAATGAGAAACTTTTCTATTTTATTTGATGAAAAGTTTTATAATTTTGATTAAAAGATGTACATATCCCTTTATGAGTGACATAACATAATTTCTAATTACGAGTTAATGAAATACCTTCTTTTTATGATGAAATTAATAGATGTGGTGAAATTCAAATATAAGTACTAGTGTAAAAAAATGGTGGAGTAAGATGATTACATGGATAGATATGAAGATGATGATAAAGAGAATAAGAGATTATTTGGGTTTATTTTAAAAAATATCAATAAAGATATCGGTAAGTACAAATTTTCATATGGAATCTCACCCTAAAGTTATTTACATGTGGTGGAATTGGTATTTTTTACATTTGATTGTATAAAAAAGAAAAGAAGAGAGTATGATGATGATGGACATAGAGAAAGGCCTCCAAGAAATAAATGGGGTAAAAGATATAAGGAAGTTAAAATATCTATAGAGAGAAAGTAATGGTTTGCCATAATAAAAGGAAGAATTACGATGGACAGATAAGAAGAATATTACTCAATTAAATGTGGTCAATCTGATGAAGAAGTTTTTGGATAGTTTAGGAACCTTATGAATCCTGATGAAAAGAATAAATAACCCAAGTAGTTATGAATAAGGTGAATAAACATATATTCTGTATATAATGTGAGCTGAGATTAAAGGATGTCATTAATGGAATAGTAAATAGAAGTGGGTGATCAAATCATTAATAAAGTGGTTAATAATATAGAGAAATTTAAAGATAAATTTCACAAAAATCAAAATAAATTCATTTAGGAAGTCAAACTTATTCAAGTGATTTTTTTTGAATAAGATAAATTATTGAATGTTTTTAATGAAAAATTTTCTTAAAGGTAGGAATAAATGATTAGTACAAAATCTAGGTGTCTAAAATATGAAAATACCTTAAAGAAAATGAAATAAAATTAAAATAAATCTATAAATTTTAAGATGATGTCATATAAATCTATTGAGAAAGTGAAACCAGAACATAAGTTAAAATCAATTACTAATAATTCCTATTTTAGAAAATCTTTTACCAAAAAAATTTAGGTTTTAAAAAGAAATCATGAATTGAATGGGTTAATAAATTTCATTAATTTTTTTTGGAAGATTATATTTTAATGGTAACTATTGTTTTTGTGGTGTATTTAGGCATGTTGACATTATAAAATGTGTTCAATGAAATTATATATAGAATTAAATATGTGAGAATCACTTTGGAACCAAATTTTGAGTCTGTGTAGAAATGTGTATTTATTCCAGAAGAAGAACAAGATTTTATTTCCTTATGATGTGATACAAAACTTCCTTGACCCAGCCCAAAGGGATAAGACCACAAGCTGACAGTGATCCTAAGAAAGGGTGTGGGGGCATAATGCCCAAAGTATGGAGAAGTTTTTTTACCCAGGTTTCTTGGCCAGATGGACTTCTGTGAACCAATCCTGCATGCTAAGAGGATGGAATAGGCCCTCTCTGCATATCCCAGAAGACACATCCACCCATGCTTGAAGACCTATGCCGACCCACCTACATGGCCCAAAAATGGAATCCACACCTGCATGTGAAAATTTCATAGGACACCTATGCTGGGTACCTATGCAGATAAGATCCTTCAACCGGATTCCCATATTTTCCTATAAATAGAACCCAAGTTCTCTTCAATCTCACAATTAGAAAATTGAGAGAAACTATGAAGCTCAGGTCTTGCGTCCCCATCACCCATGTCCTCCAATATCACTTCAATAGCCCTCTACAAGCCAATAATAGAGAAAATTACGGGGTATAGTGGGATCAAAGTCTCTCATAGGTCTAAAAAACAATACACCTACATGAGGAACCTATTTTCCATAGTGGACAAAAACTTACGTGAGGCCCCTTCCCTAATAGGGACATATTTGAGACTTATCTAGGGACACCTGAGGAGACCCTTGGTTCCATGGTTATATCCTCATTCAAGTGTTATTTCCTAGATGATATATTTCCCAAGTTATCACATTCTCGTGTAGGCTTCTTCCCCTACGTGACACACCTAGAGTTCCTCCTAGGAAGTGTTTGAGCACCTTTTCCTGCCAAATAAGGATGATCATGAGATTATTTTTGAACTCTATTTCATGCTATCAATGGTAGGGTTCATACTCCTCCACTATATCCCTCATCTAAGGTGTCTAAAATTAAACTGACACTAAAGCCTCCAAACATTAGAAACCAAGGAATGAGGAACACCATCATATATCCCATTTGGATATGCATTTATTCAGTCAGAGGTGTCCCTCAAATGTCTTACTAGAAATGCAGGGTCATTGGAGTTTATGTGGATATGAATTCATTCGGTCACAAGGACCTCAACACTGGGGGTAGTGTTATTGATCTCTTGGACTTGGATACGAGTGATCTATCATTTCCCATCCCTCGTTATCTATATGAATTAGGGCATTGGGTTGTTGGGAGAGGGTGATGATCACACTTCCATTCCCCCTTTGACATGGAATGAGATCCACCTCACTTCCCTTGGAACTAGTTCTACGATATCCTAATAGGATAATGCACCAAAAATTTCATGTAGAACCCATAATACATAATTCCTTCTTCTTTCAACAAGCCCCTGGGTTGTATCCATATGGGTAGTTAGACCTGACTATCTCAGACACAACTATGGTTGGGAAGGGGAACATCAACCCTCTTCTTCTTCTCTTATCACTCTGCTATTTTCACTATCAAGAGAAGGATATTGTGGTTTTCTGGATCCTATGATTCCTCTTTGTTCTCACACCAATAACGACTGACATGGAATTTGAGGTTGGGGGTGATCATGCCATTTTTGTTATCCCATAACATAATGGAATACCTATAAGAGTAAGACCCTAATATTTTTGTAGGAGGAGGCACTCCTAATCCTCTTCACCTACCCATGTTGTAGATGGATAGATCATTATATGTGACTACCTAGGTTACCAATATAAAATAAGATACGGGAACATGAAAATCCTTTTCTATTTCCATTTGCTCTACAATATTCATCCACTAGCCAACAATTCATGTTGTGTGGTCTTCTAAACTTATCACTTCCTCTTGTCTCTCACATAAAGAATGACTCATATGGGATTAGAGGTGGGTGGTGATCATAGTATCTGCACGATCATATCACCATGGAATCATCCTTAGAAATATTCCCTAAAATCCAACTAATGGTAATCATTCAATGTGTATCACAAAATTCAATATAGGGCCTCTTAATTTGTATAAACCCCAACCATATCACTATACAATCACTATATTGGCATCCTATTGGTGTATGCCGCAAACATATCCATATGAATTTCAAAGGGCATCCTCCTTAAGAATAATCCACAACATAATCATCTTAATGGGATATACTCCCCTGTAATAAAACCATTCATAGAGCCTATATATGTGAGGTTCCTTACCAAGAAACTAAGTGGGATTTGATTCCTATCCAAATGGGATACATAGGAATCCTCCATACTGTCTAAACCCAACACCCCAAATCAACCCTAATTTTCTCTAGGCCACATTCCCAATAGTTTCACATTCAATCTGGGAATCCAAATCCATTCCATCTTTCATGGGACACTTTGTTGTTTGTCCGACACCAAACGTTAACAAGGATCCTTTTACCTAGAAGTCCTTACCGTATGATGTTAAACTTCACAGTTGATTCCTTATAACATGAATTGGGAATTTGTGATTTTAACCATTAAGTGGCACAAATCCATATGGATTCATATTCCTTTTTCAAGGATATGTAGGAAGAACATTCATTGGTCCGATCCTGACATCAAAACAACTCCCATCTCTATGCATGATGATACACTCCACAACACCCCAAAGTGTAGCTGAAAACTAAAATAATGTTAAAAAAAGAATATCTAATTATTAAATATAAGGATACCATAGATGAAGATCATCAGATACATGCAGATATCCTCATTGAGGAGGAAACTCGGATACATATATATGATTAGAAGTTTAATACATGATAATGATTCATTTTTAATTCAATATGTACCCACTTCATACTTGGAAATTAATGATGGCTTCCTGAACATTTCATAAATATAAAAGAGTGTCTTAGATTAAGAAATGATTCCCCATAAAAGGGTGTGATGAGCTTAACAAACCATCCTCTTGGCCAATGTGAGTTTCTATGTGTCATTGGATGCACATACTAATGAGTACCTGCCATTGGAAATAATGTGCCATAGTAATCACAAATATAGAACTATTGGGTGTTTTCTGTTCTATGAATAATCCCTATTATAAACTACCAAAAAGGGACATGGATATTTCTTTGACATAAAGGTTGTTCCACCAACCCAAAAAAATATATTCAATCCCCACATGACAGTTTCGAGGAAAAACAAAATTTTTGAACCCAACATGAACACTTAACTAGGACGATGGTGTCACCCAATAATCAAACCCCTCTCACTCTCAAAAATATTGAGGTCTAAATAATAAAACCAATTATTCATGCATTAATTTAATGATATGCTGATTTGAAGAGGTTTTCATGTTTTTCTGAGTCACATATACTCCAGGAATTTTCTAAAATAACCTCATTCAATCTAAATAGCCTCCTAACAACTCTCAATGATGTATTACCTGACTTCAATTAGTGTTGGGTCCTCTTCCAAGTAGAGGACACTATCACCATCCCATCAACTTAAAAAATGGATCCTGAACACATAGGTTTTGGAGTATTTTTATAATGTTACCATCTCGACTATGGAGGATTCTTGACAGGACCTCCAGTTTTCAATGACCCACCGGTCATCTAATCAGTGAGGATCATTGGTCTATAAGGAGATGGCACCAGCCAAAATCTTCAACAGTTTCAATATGTTATACCTATAACTATACAACATTACCCTCCCTTAACTTAGGGAGGTTTATCCAGAGGCCAAAGAAGGATTCATCTAGAAGACAAAGGGGTCCTTCCAAAGGGATCCTACTAGTAGTCATATCCACCAATATTGTGAAGCAATGAACCGTTAACATGATGAGGTTTCAATCCTCGACATTATGGAACAATCCTTTTAGACTCGGGCATGCATGATATCCCACTGAGGTTATAAACCTGTAAACAGGTAGAAGGGCCACACCTCTATCCCCTATAGAGAATCTCACTAATCAAATTCGGTGGAAAACTATAAGCGGACACATACACCCACCCAAAGTAATTCTTCTACCCACAAGTTTCACTTAGATGCATCATGGGAATCCCAAAATTCAATTCTAGAGGTACAAATCGAGTAGAAAGTTACACCTTCATATACAAACCAAGACTTATATAAGACTCATATGGTAGGATTTTAAGAATATCATCCATCAAAGTTAGTGGAAAGCTATGATCAGGGAAAGATATCTATCTGCATTTATCAAGCCTATTAGTGGTCTCATCTAGTTTCACCCAAAGAGGTATATTGAAAAGTATCTCCAATGAATAGGGTGAAAACATGACACTATGCCTCCGAAACTGAGTACATTCAGTATCCACTAGTAGATAATGGAGTACAAGAGTAGGCATGTACCCCTACATCAAACATGGAATGAGAATATATCCTCAATAAAATCACTGAATTCACTAATAATATTCTAAAAATTTTGAAAGGGAATATGAGAATATCTACCCACATCCTACAAACATGTAAGGAAATAATAATAGTGAAAATAGTGGGGACATATGTATGGGCACATAGATCTGTCCCTACTTATGATGTGGCTCATCAGCATGTAACCTCAGAGTGGATACATAACTCTTATCCCATCTAGGAGGGTCATGGGGAAAACATTCATGTGAAATATGGAATACTAGATCAAAAAGTATACACTCATTTTAGATAGAGGTAATTTTCCTATCCCAATGGATTCCCTAACGTAGAAATAATTCCCTATCCATTAAAAACAATTTTCTTAGTTAGTGGCCCCGTTCATTTGAATTAAAGGATCCCAAAACAATACTCACCAATAAAAACTAGAAAATGAAGAGATGATCCATATCCTCTCTATAACTAATTTTTATTTATTTAAACCCTCAGATGTATATCTATAGAAGATCAGGATCCTACTCTCATATTACTAAATTATAGGAACTGTAGAAATATTTCAAATGGTCTTCCACGAACACTTCATCATGAAGGATTGGTTCATGTCCATAATCTGAACTATTTTGAGATTCCATCTCTTGATGAGAGTAAAGGTAGCCCAAAATATTTCCATAAGATCAAATAGAAAGTGGATCTTCCCCTTACTTTAATCAACCATGGTAGTCCTCGCAGTAATGGAATTCTCTATGAAATTTCTCTCAGTGGTTGTTTTTTATTTCATCAATGGGTATTACCTTTACGGATGTAATGATTAGGAATCACTCCAACTGTGAGGAACATGGGAAAATAAGGACATTAATGCCTAATGATTTATTATTGAAAAGTGAAATTCATTATCATCTGAAATATTTCCCAAGGTGATGATCATTCTATAAACCCTCCTTATATCTCTATCCTTATAATATGATAGAGGAAGTATGTACCAATACCGTTGTTTAGGATAAAGTAGTGGGAAAACATCCACTTTTTTTGGACTAGGATGAGGATCATCTGAAAAAAGAAAACAAGTAATTCTAAAAATGATAAAAATATGGATAAATATGGCATTCTGGTCATATTCTATCTTTTATGCATGCCTCCATATAGAATTATAGAGTTTTTGTTAGAAGATTTTGTGCATGACATCCTCCAAAACATATGGAACACTCTTCATCACTTGAGATAAAAATTATTACCCTTGGATGTGTATTGTATTCATGTTATTTTAATATAAGGGATGAAATTATAAATTGAATTGATAGATCTACAGGATGCATGACATCAAAAGTTCTAGAAATAGGAGGTATCCCTTCAACACATATGCCTAGGAATGCTAAAAATATTATGACAGTTGATTGGAGATACCCCATATAGATTTTATATTAGAGAATGGGTTGAAAATGGAGCATTACATTGTACCACACTCCCCAATTATAAATTACTGCTAAAGGTTGTATCATGCAATTTCATAGCTTCAATCCAGCTTCACCAAACAAAATATATTCAAAACTAGTGATATTCTCAATAAAAATGATCCCCGACTGACTCTCACTAACATATGGCCAAAAGAGAGAAGGCTATAAAAGAAATTTTTTGTTATACATCTGAAAGTATTGAGCATGCCTCTTTCTCAATGGATGTAAATATTAAAATGGTGAAAATATCATAGATAACACAATGGTCTGTGAATTAATGTGGTCCAATTATAACCCAAAATGACTCACCTAGCCCATGTTTGAATAAAAAATCATAAAATCATAAGGGCATCCACGTCAGTAGCATCCATGACTATTATATAGAAACACCATCCCATAGGGCTGGGAGATATTCTACCCAAACATTTATGTTAGAAAACCATGCCCAAATAATTATGATAATAAAATAGGAATAGACCCAACAATTTGGGTTAGGGATTCTTTACCTCAACAACTAACTCCTTAATGGATTTCATTCTTCTCTCAATTAGGTGATACTACGCAGAATGAATCCTCCCTGTTTTCCCACCCCTTGATTTGGTACAATCAATAGGGACATGTATCATTGAACTACTTGGATATTACCATAAAATTACCTCCCTCCAAATGAATCTTAAAGAACTGGAAATGGAAAGGAAAATTCCTCACGTAAGGAATAGGAAATGAAATTCTTGCATAGACACTAATGAAATGCCTGAAATGCATTACACATCAGTAATTTTCATTAACACCACCCCTACAAAACCTATAGAAAATTTTTCCAATTTGAAGGAGGTGTCAAATGAGGATGTTTTGGATAAAAATATGGTCTATAATAAAATAATTAATGGAGGTGTGAATAACAAAAATTGGAGGCCTTCTATTACTTTTGGCATTCCCTTAAACAATCCATAATTTACTCCCCATAGATATTCCAACATGGCAATTGGTAACTGTATGTTTGTGGCCGAAATACCTCATGAAGGTGTTAAATCACTTATGATCAAGGAAAGGTTTTATAGAAAAATTAAAGATATGAAATAATTGAGAAGAATCAATAAAAACTACTCTAAGGAATGTTATAGAAGAATAAATTCAACTCACACACCTTTTTGGTGAACCTCAACAATGATGGATTTCCACAATAACTAAAAAAGAATCAGAATATCTAATCGACATGGGAAGACAATGAAAAATATAAATGGATATTTCATTAGAAAATCGAGAGTTCCCTCCATTGGTTATATAGGAATAATAGGTTCATTTACATCTTTATATACATACCCCTATAGGGTACCCACAAAAGATATAAGTAGTTCCACCATAGAAGGCCCTACTAGCTGCTGCCCCTGTTCAAGATCATACTCATACAAAATATTCTCAAGGGATCATAAATACTATTCTATTTCTAATGGATAATTTAGAATCCATGGAGGAATGGTGTTTTCCTATACAACCATAGAATAATCCCTACCCTGAATGGGTAAACCAAACTCTTCCATCGTCGGACATCGGGAATCCTATATTTCCAATTTTCAATGGATCTGGGGAGCTAGAGCATCACTATACACATTTCATGTTCTGTTGTGATCCAATTATGGGGAATACTAAACAAAAATATCTAGTGAAACATAGGTGCTTCATGTAATAACTGTAGGGAATAGTCTTTGAATGGAACACTTGTTTTCCATCTTATTCAATTATGAGGTGGGAAGGTCTCTGTAAAAAATTTCACTTCCAATTCAACTCAACATTATAGAAGAAAAAGGTCATGAAAAACTCAAACTACAATTAGTGGGAGGAAAATTGTGCCTTGGATTTCATCTCATGGTTGAAAGGGTTGAAATTCTCTTTAAACCTATAACTTTCTCAAGAAGTCTTATTTTCCATCTGTATAGGGAATGTTCCAGATGATTTACACACACCAATCATCACATTGAAATACATAAGAGGGTTTCAAGAATTGTTTTGGATTTCTATTAGAGTGGAAGAATCCATCATATAGACCAAGGATAAGTACCAATTAATCCTATCATCTTAGGGATTTAGAAATGGGAAAGGAGAGGCTACCACTATTACACTTATATAGACCCCTGCACTTTCCCAACTCTAAAGGCTATAGAATATTGTGGTGTTATGCATCTTGAACATCAGAAAAAATATCAACCTCATAAATATGACAATGAGAGAAGAGGAGGAAATAGTTTGACGTAATGAATAACAAGTTCTATTCTTTCCAAAGTTAATACATCAATAGTTACATCGTATCACCATTAGAGAATAAGTTGATCATGTTTCCAAATACCAAGAATCCATGAAAATATGTTAATGAAGATCTCCAAAAAAATTCCCTTCCATAAATCATTAGGGAATGACAAACATGATTGTTTTTTTTCTAAAAAACATCCCACAAAAGATATAGGGATCCAGGAATGTGAAGTTAAGAATTCCACCTCCTAAAGTTCCATGTTTTTATACCACCAATATAGAGGAGGAAAATGAATGGCCTGAAATTAGCAGTAAGGTTATGTAGAATTTAAACTACTAGATGGTTAGAAATAGAATAATCCTGACTTATTATATCCTCCAAGAACATTAGAAACATCCAATTATTTCTCTAGACCTCTTCCACTATGACACAACTGACCCCATTTGATGAAAAAATCCCCCAAAGGCCAATCTTCTAAAAAGACACTTGGATAGATAGGAAAGAAGAAAACATAGGAAGATTACCTTGTTCCAAGGATGATGTTTTCTTTACCATTAGAATACTTCATTCTTGTAGTCCCAGAATAGGCACTGACTCGCCAAACGCTAAAATATTTGTCCACCCATCAAACAGAATCCTCATTAGATAAGGAATTAATATTTAGTTCTATTAATGTTATACACATAATTTATCCCTTCTTGGATGATAAGTGAAACTATGAACCTTAATTACATACATTATATTGGGGATCAATGGTAAAAGTCCATCATAGTCGAGGATACAGGGGAAGAAATATTCATGTTAGAAGTTAATACTCAAAAAGTATCCATGATAAAATTGCCTATGCAAATGAAAATCATGGGACAGATCTCTAGTGAGCTCAATAGAAGAAATAAAGTCCCCACACACATTTCAAGGTTTTCCTTTTCATGGTCATCCATGAAGATAAAATAAAAGGGGTTCCATCACCTAATCAACCATAGAGTGTAGGTATATAAAATCAAACAAATTCACCATGGGAAAAAGGAACCTTCAAATCATGCTCTAAAAGCGAATTCATCCACATTCCATACATTGGTTTCTAAATTTATCATGGAAGTGAAGACTTATATTGATAGTTATAGACTTTTAGACCCTAAGTATAAAATCAAAATGAATTTATCCCTTGTGTCAGCCAAGTGTTCAATGTGGGTTCCTTGATCCAATCAAAATACCCACTGGAAGCACACGTAGAAGCCTTATCAGGCCCTCAAGAATTTGAAGTAATGTTTGCTACTGATGAAGTGTATCATTAAGAGAATAATCTTACAGAATTTCACATGATTATATCTTTCGTAGACCAGGATGAAGTATGCTTCATGTAGGCACATTTCATACCTTTATATTTATATTTGGAATGAAAAGAGGCATTGATATCTGATGATACTTTATTGACAACATATCAGGATTTAACCCCATTCTAGTCCAAATAGTCTATCAACTAGGTGTAAATGAATCTCACTTTTCCCCCTCATCTCAAATTTTATAGGGTTATAGTAATAATGATAAAAGGCCTATTAGATAAATAAAATTAAAGACTTAGTTTGGAGATATATTTTTTGACTCATAATTCTTGGTTGTTTAGTAGGATTTTATCTTTATAATTCTACTAGTAAGACCTTGGATACAACCACATGTGGGTATACCTTTTTCATACCACTAACATGTCAAATATTTTATAAAACTTTAAATTATAACATTACATGGTGACAAATCCTCATTTAAATCTTATATTTCACAATTCATTGATGCAGGATTCTACCATAGAGAACATAAATAGTACAAGACTGATGATATATCTCAAATAAATGCCCAAAATGTTATAGACATGATTATGAATATTCTATTCTATTAGAATAGTTTATAGTATGTTCTTACCATTAATGAAATTGAATAGTTGGTCCTGAATTTGAGCACCAAATCATCATCTTCTATGATGTGATTCGTGACAACTAAGCTGAGGAGAACTGGAGAAGTTGTCAACACTCCGAGAGGTAATGAAGTTTCAGATGAAAATGTATTCATTTCAACCCATGAGATCAAAAAAATAATTTTACCATTTCCTAGGATGGATGAATTTTTCATGTCAATGGGTGAACAAGCATATTCTAATTATCATTCCCCCATATCCCCTTTGAATCTTCAAAAAGGCCACGCTACATCAATCAATATAGAAGTAGTTGTTCAACCTTCTGAATTTCAATGTGACAAATCCTCCCCTAACATTGAGAAACATGGTTCATCATCTACTCCATAGGAAGCGGAAAAAGATGAAAAGAATGAGAAATAGGAAATAGATGAATTCCTGATAGATTAAACTCAATAATTTGAGGAAGGCGCCTCAACCGCTATTAAATAACTAAGATAAATAAATTTTGGTACATAAGAAGATCAATGACCCACTTCGACTGGTGCGGACTTGAATTCAAAAGAGAAATGGTTATATACCTCCATATTGAAGAAAAATCAAGATAGGTTAGATAGAATTACACACAGATGATTGGACTTGATCCTAAGGTGTCCCCCTCTACTTAGGATTACTAGAGACAACCAAGGATACAATTAGGAAGCTAGAAAGACAGACCTGACTCACACCTCCAGAATTGAGCTTTAAGTGTACAATCTAATAAAGGAAATCTTCATCCATGAATTAAAATATGTTAAATGGATAGCCAACATTGTCCCTATAAAGAAGAAAAATTAGAAAATCACAATCTTCATTGACTTTAGAGATATCTATCGACACTATCCAAATGATGACATCCCAGTTTAGATAATATAACTATCGATTAGTGTGAAAACTTGTTATCACAAAATCCCTTTCATGGATGGATATTTAAGGTACATCCAAATTCATATGGATGTAGAATATAAAAAATTCACCACCTTTAGAGACCCCCATGGAGTATTCAGCTATCATGTAATGCAAATTAGAATGAAAAATGTCGGTTTTACATAACAAAATTCCATGAATCACGTCTTCAAACCATTCTTGGGGATGTTTTTTGAATGATATGTTGATGATCTAACGTTTAATTCTTGGTAGCATTCTTATCATCTAGATTATCTTGATATTGTATTCAACAAGATATGAAAACATGGCTTGAAGGAGAACCCCATAAAATGAAATTTTGGGGTATCCTCAAGAAATTTCCTCTACTTCATTATATGCCATATAAACACTAAAGTCAACATAGAGAAAAAAATATCCTAATCATTCACCATCCTTGAATCCTTAAGGAGTTTAGTAAAATTCAACGGCACTTGGAATACATCTGGTTATTCATATCAAACCTTTTAGGAAAACGTTTTACCTTTACCAAACAAATGAAGAAAGGGTTCAAATATTAGTGGATTGGTGACTGTCAGGGAGAATTTTACAACCTAAGGAAATACCTCTTGATTCAACCGGTATTAATGCCACCTGTTGAGAGAATTATTCTCATTCTATATGCGACATCATCAAAGTGAAAACTAAGATACTTCCTTGTAGAAAAGAACAATAATTTCTATGAAAATATCAATTATTATCTTATTTAAACTATTATTATTGATGAGACTCATTATTCAAATATTGAGAATAGATAACTAGTGTTAATATTCATGGTTCAAAAACTAAGGCACTACCTAAAGAACCATAAGATCTATTTGTTCTCTCAAAATAACCAAATCAAATACATGGTCAACTATCCTATGTTAAAATGAATTTTAGAACCATGGGTGGTTTTCATGAAGAAAATTTACATACATTCTGTGAATTATAATGTAGTTAAAGTCTAGGATTGGAATATTTTCTTGTAGATCACATGTCTGTAGAAATGACGTCTTTAAAAACTGAATTTCCAAATGAAGAGTTTTTTCTTATTTTAGACGAACCCTAAACATATGAAATGTATGTTCATGGAACATATAAGATCCCATTAGGGAGGATAATGTATATCAATAATATTAACATATTCGGAATAACGATTATGCTTATCTCTCTAGAAAAAGTTGTCATGCATTACTACTTTCTATTATCAGAAGGTTGTATTAACAAATATGTGGAATATCAGACCATCATTTCAGGCTCGAAACAAGAATTACAAATATAATTGGACTATTTAGAACTGAAAGGAAATTTGATGTTGGTAATTAAACAAATCAATGGGGATTATTCTATTATAAAAGAAGATCTAATCCAAATGTTTGACATTTTCTAAGGATTAATGGAAGAGTTCACTCAAATTAAATATTGAATCATATCCCATGATAGTAGAATTACAAATAATATTCATTGAAAAATGAAGCTACGACTTTAGAAGATCCAAACCAGGATGAAACCATCACCAGCATTGCTCATCACATAATGGTCTTTCCCTTTTTTCAAGTCATAATGGAGGAGATCGATGAAATCAGTCATGTACCAAAAAATTATTTCCTCACCATTGGGTACATGATACCCATAATAGAATATATCCAAAATGAAGTACATCCCTCAGATAGGGATGGTGAACAATAAATCTGGATGTGAGAAACCGTATTCACTCTTTATGACTGCCCAAATTTTTATAAATTCCTCTATAAATGAGGCTTTTATGGAGTACTTCTCAAAAGTATTGATGGAGAATAGGACATTGTTATCATTAAATATGTACACATGGTAACTTGTGGTTACCACTAGCCAGAGTTCAAGCTTTATCATCAAATCCAAAGGCTAGGGTTCTGCAGGCCCACTATGACACATTATTTCATATTATTCACCAAAAATTCCATTATGTCCAACTGTATTAAAAAATCATCCATAAACCACTAGAGTTTCTACATAAATCCAAATACTCATGGCCATTTTATATATTGTAAATGTATGTTGTGAGATCATACCCTCTATCTACGACCAATAAGTTCAAATACATATTAACTACTACTGATTTATTCTCTAAATATGAAGATTCAATACCCATCAAATATGTCGAGGCCAAAATCATTTTCAACTTCATTAATGAAAAAATCATTACCATATTTTTATTCCTCATACAATATTGATAGAAAATGATAGTGATTTCTACTCTACTAAGGTGGAAAATGTGTATCAGGAGAAAAATATCAAATACAACCATTCATAATAATATCATATAGAGGCTAACAGATAGATAGATGACATTAACAAGACCCTATAAAACATACTCCTAAAGATGGTGGATAATGATAAAATGTCTTGGACGGATAAGCTGTTTCAGGCCTTGTGGGCCTACCAAACTACCACCTATACTAATACATAAGAAAACACTTATTCTCTTGTATATAGAACTGAAGTAGTCTTACCAATTGAAGTCCAAATTCCATCCCTCCATGTTGAAATATTTTATTGGATTTCCATGGATTATAAATACCATAAATGAATTGATGAATTAGATAAAATCGATGAGACAATATTTCATACCTTTCATCATTTGAGGTTTTATCAAAATTGGATAGTGAAATCTTTTAAAAAAAAGTTATTCCTTAGTTTTTTCTTACAAGGATACTGGTATTGGTCCTTAGGACTCCGGCGATACTAAGAAAGAAGTATCCAAAGCTTGATCCAAAATGATAGGAACCTCAATTTATACATAAGTTCCACTTTAATAGATATTATTCCATTATTTTGATCGATGGATAGCTCATTACAACCAAAACCATTGCATGGTTCCCAAATAAATATTTCTTTTACTCTCAGGACACTCATCTTAGAAGTAAGATATTATACTGAACAACACTATCAAGTCTAGGACATAAGAGTTTAAACTATGTACCATTTCGTCTAGACTATGTGAAATTTAACTGAATGGTATATGTCTTAGTTTCATGATGTTAAACTGTATAGTAAGTCTATATCTCACAACCTTAAAAATCATGGAAGTCATCCATGTCACATGATGAAAAAATGTATGGAACATATATCCAGTTCATATGATGTTAAACAATTCAACAAAGTCCCTACAACATCATGTAAAGAATAATAGTCAATGTTATTGTTTCATGACATGATACTACATAACATTTCAATATGTTTTTGAGAATATCACAATAATTATTAAAAGTACCTATTTCACACAATTATTCATGAAATACACATGGATTGATTCCTATTATCATGAGATACATTGTGATTCCTAGACCTCCCATCTCTAGTCCATCCCAAAAAGAATCCCTCTATTCCATATGTATGAATCAAACATTCATAGATAACTCTTTTAAAAATGTATAAGGCTTGATTCTCATGTAAATGAGATATGTAGTGATTCCCAGACCACATGTCATGGTCCCAACCATCATTATAGAGAACATAAAATCCCCCATTCCCTGCTTCAAATTTTTTGATGAGGGCAACTATTTTCAAGAACTATATGTGGATTGACTCATACTAACACAAGATATATAGTGATGCCTATACCACTAATATCAAGCCCAACCATAATATTACTTCCATTTCGAATTAGGTGACCAATATCCCTACCTCAATATGTTAAACTAAACATATAGTATCCTCATCACATGAAAATAATCAACATGATCTATTTAATGACAATATATATATTCATTACCGTTGTTGTGATATATGTAGTGACGCTTAGATCTCAAATCCTATACCTAGTTGAAAAAAATATTAAAATCCCCCAATTTTTAAGGGTCAGACCTACATAGTGAATATTTCAATAACTAATTACGGATATATTCTTACTCTAATGAGATATATAGTGACACCTTTGTCATTACTCATGGCCCAACCACAAAAAATATAAATTCCTCTATAATTAACTTAAATTTCCATTGTGTGGTGTAATAAACTGTCACCACTCTTTATTTCCCACACATAGAATAGATCAGGTGGGATTAGGATTTTTGGTAATAGATTTCCCTATATAAGTATGTAATATCAATTCACATCATAATTATCATGGACTGGGTTGTGAGACCCTAAAAGGATCACCCAATATATTCACCTCAAGACACAAAAGTACATCATTATTTAAGAACTGTGTTTGGATTTATTATCATTAACATGAGATACATAGTGTCACCCATATATTAAAAAATATTCAATCCACAATGTTGTATATTTTCCCACTATTCTAGGTAGGAGTCAGATCTACATAAGAATATCTAATTAGATTTCTCACCCCATGTGTGAGCCTGTATAAAAAATAGATTTCTCTACACATGAAATTGATTATTATGGGGAATAATTTCTATAAATTTATATGGATTGAATATTCTATTATAAGATATGTATTGATACTTAGGTATTATACCCTGGTCCAATAAAAATATTCCTTTTTTTCGATGTCGATGCACCTTTTTTCTTACCACATGATGTTAAACTACATGGCTAATGTCATTGATGAAAGTCATTAAAATGAAAGGTACCGAAACAACTATGTGTGTCTTGATTCTCATTCCAGTGAAATATGTATTGACACCTAAGTATCATTTCCCAGTCTCAGCCATGAGGTAATTAATGTTACCATAATCATGTGTACAAACACACATATATGAAAGAGCTCTTGATTTTCTTTCACTCATTCAAAGGTCCTTAAAGGAAACATAAATGTCTCTCTCTTGTATATGAGTTAGATATATAAAAGGAAATATACAATTAATGGCCAATATCATCCCAAATAATTTTTTTTTCAAGAATACCCCTTACATAACTCATACTCTTAATCCTATACACTTTAATATATTTGTAATCCTTCTCAAGATACTGAAAATATAATTTCTGATATCTGAGAAAACATTTTCATAAATATGAAAAAATACCCCCATTGACTTTTGATAAGTCACCAACAGAATAGACTTTTTAGCCAGTGTATTCATCTTGTTGACTGTGCAGTAAAAAACCATAGTTGGATTTGAATAAATTTTCCAACAAAACAAGTTTGAAAACTAGCGGTAATTTCAACCTTATGTCATGCCCCTCCTACCATCACAAGACTTAATGACATTATATTGGAACACTTAATTAAATTTTGTCTCATAGTCATCCAACATATATTTTTTATATATCATTTCTATTGATCTGAGAACCCAAAAAATATTGGTTTACAATTTACTCCCTCATTTCTGAAGTATTCCAAAATGAAATTGGTTCAGTAGGCCACAAATTACCTATTGTTTTAATAATGTTTTGGTCCTGATCATGTGACCTAAAACATAATTCACCATATTTTCCATGTTTTGGTAAAACCTATATGGGGAACTTATTTCCCCATTCCATGGAAATTAGGACTTGAAATTTCCCTTTTATATTTGTGTACTGTCCTACCATTAACTAAACATTGTGTATAGTGAAATATGAATCTCTTTATACATTCTTTGGCCAACATTATAAGAATTTTGGATTTTCTGAGATCTCATATTTTTTATTATGAAGAAACAAACCCCATTTTTCCTTGAATAATTTCTCCACATAAAAGGACTATCAGCCTGAGGATGCCACTATTTGACTATTCAGTAACACACCCCATTTGGATTTTCATAAAGTCACCCACAAAATAGTTTTTTCATCCAAGGGTTATTTCATCCTCATGAGAGAACTACTATACCGTCGTAAGTGCTTCTACTCCATTAAACTCTTTAGATCCAAAGACACCTATATTATAGCTTAAAATATCCCCCATTTATACCTGAATATAAAATCATGTTCTTAGATAGATTACCAAGATGGAGAAAGTCATTAATCATTCAGTTAAATCTAAAAAAAAATTAAATTATGACCCCCAATTTCCATTCTATAATACAATTAATTGCATGCAATAAAATCCTACACAGAATACATTAAACTATACAACAACATCCTCACCATAAGATACTAAACTGCAAGGTCCATGTTCTAGTTTCATGACATTAAACATCATGATGCTTCCACCATTGTCAAAAGGGTTAACACCCTGAGATGTTATGAGATAGATTTTTTAATTTATTTGATATATTTTTTTGTATGATACACCAATATTAGATTACACTATATGAAACACCATATGAGCTTGTAGTATACACAACACTATTCTTGGCTTCCATAACACTCAATTTCAAGTTCTTCTGATAGAATTTATTTCACACAACATTTAGTATGGATTCTGTTCAATGTATAAAAGAACAATGTTTGGATTATGTTATAATTAAAACAAAAGGAAGCTTTCACAAAATGTAACACTGACTTGGCTTGTGTTACACACAAGAGTGACCTTCCTCAATTGCTTACATTGTACGCAATACCATGTTTCACTAAACAATGATATATTATTGAAATATTATTATTTAATATGATATAAACTAGTAATAATGAATATTATTAACCATATTATAAAATTTATATAACATTAACATACATCTTAATTATTTTCTATTACATGATATAAGAACAAATTCTATTTTTTGGATAAAAGAATTATTTTTCAAAAAAAAAATCAGTTTTACCGCATTTTGATGGAACACCAATTTCAAATATAGTTGTTAAAAATTTTATATAATATATTTAAAAAAATATAAATCTTCTTTAGAATAAGGACATCAAAATTTATCTTGGTTGAAATTTTGATATTTTTCTGAATAAATTCATATTTTGATAAACAGTAAAAATATGCAAAATTTTAATTAAAAACAAATATTTTCATCAAAATAATTTATATGGTTAAATAATACTTTTGAATGGTTTTAAAGTATAAATAGAATATATTTTTATAATTTGATACAATTTAATTAATTTTCATTGATTTTACAATTAAATTCATAGGTAAAAACATTTCAAACTTTAGCAATGTTTTATCATTAAAAAAACTTCTTTTTTTCTGATAGGGGATTTAATTTTAAATTAATTACTGAAACTTCTCCATTTTGAATTTTAAGAAATGGATTATATATCTAGAATCAGTGGGTCTGAATTATGCTAATATATTGCTTTTATTTTTGGATATTATGAATAGTATGTACGGAATTTTTTTACCACAATTAATGGTACGTCAAGTAAATTAGGTTAACTACTTACATGATAAGGATAATAAAATAATCCTAAAACCTAAAAAAATCCCATCAGATTCATGAAAATCTAATATTACCATATTTGGTTCTAAACATAGTCATCTAATGTCTTCTTGACAATGAAAATGACATAGATATTAATAAAACCAAAGAGAGTGACAAAAATTCAAACTCACATTTCTTATAATTATAATAATTTTAATATAGGGATAACCAGGTGATATCTTCAGAAATAAATAGTCCATGGAAATATAATAGAATTAACTATATCATGGTAAATTATTTCTAATTTTCAGGATATAAATAATTACCACAATGTCTTATTCTTTGATGATGTAAAAACTAATTAATTGATGATAAATCAATGAAACAATTTTTATTTAAATACTAATAACCATTAAAATTTCCAAAAACATTAAAAAGTCTTATTGGTAGATTATATCTCGACCATAATCATCATAACGTCAAGAGGGTGACCATTTTCAGCCTTATAGAATACATTATGACCCTTATATTATTTTATCTAATGTAATGTTAAAATTTTCATGTTCATACTTTAATAAGTATAACATTTTTAATGTTTTATTTTCTAGAAGATAAATTCAACTAAATATATTATCATTAATGATATAAAATTTATATTCATTAAATTATTTTAATTTTAATTTTGACACAAAATTACGTATATTAAATAATTACACAAAATCATTGTAGTAAATATTTTATTAATGGAGAGTTGAAATAAATGTTATAACAAAATTAAAACAAATATATTTTTGGATAATTAATACATCCAACAAATTTTATAGATATCCTTGACCTCAAATTAATATAATTAAATAGTTTTTTCTAAGTTAATGTGTTATATTTATATTTTTTAAAATCAATAAATTGAATAGTGTCAAAATTGACACTATTGATTGTTTATCAAAATACTGTTTTATTAAACAATTTAAAAATAATAAAACATTTTAAAAAATATATAATAATTATTATATGGTAAAAAATGTTCTGAATTATTTATTTATGATCTAATTGAAACCAAATAGGTAATTATTTTTCCCTTTTAATAGTGAAATATTTGTTACCCTAGTTAAAATGAAATAGAATAACTAAGTGTTAAATTCAAAAGATATGGTTTGAATGGATATAGAAACTTGTATAAAATTTATTGGTTGATAATATTACGAAACTAATTCATCTGATCATTTAAATTGGGACATTTTAGAGGTTTTTAGTGGGGTTGGATTTTATTATAAATTAATATTTTCGAGGTTTCCAAATGTTCCCACCACCTCAATTATAAAAGGTCACATCCTCCCTAATTTCTCCATAAATAATTAAGCATTAAAGTTCATCCATACCCTAAAAATTTATCTTTTAAACTTTCCTATATACATTCTAGAGGTTCTGGTCTTCTCAAAAGACCAACTCTACTTCTATTAAGAGGAGATCTAAAGAGATCACGTCAGAGAAGAGGTAATCTCCTCTACTGATTCTTTCATATTTCATTATACTTATACTTCTACTTAAGGAGTTTTTTAATTATAGAATAATAACTCCAGTATAACTTATATACTGAGATGTTATTATAATTATTAAAAAACTATATTCCACTTTCTATTCATCCTACGAAATATGAAATTACTATGCATGCATACATACGGATTACCGTCTCCACGCCATGGTGTAATTTGTTTTTCATCACCACCTTACATGGATGGGTATAAAAATGGATTTAATAACTATATATGATAATTATAAAATAATATTTATTCTTAAATATATTACACCATGGAAATAAATACCATTCAACATTTATGGGAATGATATTGTCGCATGTGCGTACATTCGACCTACCATCTTTAGGATGCGATGTGATTAGTTATACATAATCTTCATTAAAGTATGACTATATAAATGAATTTAATGAATAAATTAGATATGTATTATACCAATACCACTCTATAAATTATAAAACTCTAACCTAAAAATATAAATAAGAACATATTTGACAAAACATGCATAAGAACCTAAAATATTTAATACCCAAATAACGAGTAACAATGAAATAATACTAAGAAATACATGAAAATAAGATCATAAATGTTACCATATAAATTATTATGAATATGGAATTAATAAATAACATTATTTAAATCATTATATAGGTGGTTTAGATACATACAAATCATATTGAACCTACGGTAAGGGTTATTTTTTCAATCTCATTTCTATTCGATATTATTTATTCGTAAGTATTTATTGAGGTATATTTATCATCCACATCTATGTTTACTAAATAAGTATTCTAAAATATTATTTCAATCCTTATATATTTTCTTAAATACAATTTTTCCCATTGGTGAATTTTTATTACACGGTATGGAATGAATATTTCTTTTGAGGTACTTTTTGTCCTTTTCAGAAAGAATATTAGATGAATGGTTTTTTAACATATACATCATGAATGGAATTTTATGATTTCATAATGCCTTATTTCCATGAATACTCTCTTACATGTTTTAATGTTATTTTCAATGATATTTTTTTCATTTAAAATTTCAGTTTATTTTAAGAAAAGAAAACGTTTTTGATGAAGAAATGATATTTTCATCAAGAATTAATTTCAAATGTTTTATCAAAATTATTTTCTATATAAGATGACATTCCTTAAATAAGGGTATATTTATATCCGTATTATTACTATGATTTTTTTTGTGATGGAATGATATTTCTGAAATCTATTTGTTTTATATGGATTATGATGGTATGATATTTAAGAATCCCATTTTATTTCTTTGGTTATGATATGATGAATGATTTATGTTTTTGTGGAACATGTAAAAATGATTTCATTAAGAGATTACTAGGACCAATATCTCCATTAAGTTCATTGTGAAATGATTTATATCTCATGATATAGAAATGACTAGAATGACAAGTAAATCTAGTTCAATAATACATGGATGGAATGGAAAGTAAATCCAGTTCAGTAATACATGGCTGGAATGACATGTAAACCCGGTTCAGCAATAAAATTTGTCCACTATGATGGTCCGGACATCAATGACTTGGATGCTATGGAAATTATACTATTTTCTTATTTATTTTCCACAATTTCATGTTTTATGCCAATTCTATTTTATCATGTTTAATGTTCCTTTATGATTTGTGCCTTATGTACTGCCGAGATTTATTCTGTGACTCAAGATTTTGATATTCAAAATTTATGTTCATGTTTTCAGAATCTCATGCTTATGTTTTGTTTGTTGTTCTTCAAGTTTACCCTTACTAAACTTTTTATATAACTATTTTTATGTTTTATTTTCCCCAAGATATAAAGAAATGTTTTCAATAGGAAAACTAAAGGGGAAGATCTTTATGATAGATGTTTAAGAACTTTCACCAAGATATAAGATTGTGTTCCTATTTTCGAAAATACTAAACTAATATGTTATTTGGGGATATTTTTGTGTCTTTTATTAATTATTCTGAAAATATAATGTAATGTCTATATATGTCAAACCTGGGTCTCTATAGTTGGTATCATAGTGAATGTTTAGTCAGCCTTTGGAAACTAGGATGAGAAAAAATTAGTAAGATCCCTGGTGACATTTCTAAGGATATTTCTAGGGTTATCCTAAGGATAAGTCAAGAATAGGTCACAATCCTAGGTGTTTTTTAAAATCATGACTTACCTAGAGATAAACTGAATATATCATAGATTGACATATTATATGTAATTTACCTTACTTATGCGTTTCTTATCTTTGATATGTATTTATCACACTTTTCCTTATGGTCTTAGTCAATAGATAAAAATACATAAAACATTGTTAACCATTTAATATTTTAGAAGTGAAAATTTTGAGAATTATGAATATTGATTTCCTAAGTGGAAATATCATGAAGAGAATCGTGATGATGGTAAGAGTATTAGTCATACTGATGAAGATAAAGAGATAGTAAATGACATGTGAATGGTATGTGATGTTATTCTAGTATTTTTTACATTAAACCTAAGAATATTAAGGTTTAGAAACATTAAGACGTGATTCATATTTTTGAAAAGATGATTATGATGGATCCTGAGTAATGGTTTAAGGATAAAGTTTGATGATTGAGGTGTATATGTTTCGGACTTCAATGATTATGTTTTAGTAATCATGAAATATATAAGTGTTTTCAGTATAAGTTTTTCATTAAGGATAGGAAAGGATATGTTAAATTGTTCTAGGGAGCCAAAAAGTGATTTAAGGGTAAGGTGATGCACTTGGAGAACACATGATTAAGGGAAAGATAACCCTTAAGATGTTATGTATGTTAAGATAATGATGTTTGGAAAAATATATGTTTGATTGAATAATTAAATTGGATGATTCTAGTTTTTTGGGAGCTAATTAAAGTGTTGTTGAAAATATGGTTATGATATCATGGATGAAGTATTCAACTTTTTGGTACTTAAGGAATATATCCAATAAGTGTTGGAATAAGGAAACATGCATGCTTCCAATAAAGATATATGGTAATTTAGGATATTACCATGACTCAAGAGAGTGCATGATGAAGTCATTCAAATGTTTGTAATGTGACCGATAAGATATATCTTATGATATATGGGGGATAAATGATTGTATTGACATTCTTGTTATATGACCTTTCTTTTAATTTTTTTTGTACTGTGATTTTGGAAAAAAGTATTTTGGGTAAGACTAATGGTTGTAAAGATTATGTTGAAAATCAGATAGTATTGTTTATGGATAATTTTTTATATATTATTTCAAGATTGTTATAATAGTATAGTTTTAGAAAAAGGACAACCCCTAGGACATGCGACAACCTGTCACATCAGACAAGGTTGCAGGAATCAAACCCACAACCTAGGTGCAATAAGACATTATCAACAACCACTGGCCAACGAGAAGTACCTAGTTAGTATAAATTAGTTGTATTTTATTTAAGTGGAATGATAGATAAAGTATACACTAGTGGAAATCACACCTATACCAAAACAAAATATACCAACGGTTTTAAAAAACCTTTGGGTTAGGTTACATATACCAATAGTTCAATGAAACCATTGGTATAAGTCTGTTAATTGATGGTTTTACCAATGGTTCAATACCAACATTGGTATAGCGGTAGAATTTTGAAGGGTATACCAATGGTTTTAAAAAATCATTGTCATATCTTGTCTATCCCATTGTTTTTTAAAAACTGTTGGGAAAGGAAGCCCCCTAAATACTCATGTCCATCCTGCTTCCTGAAGACTATTCTGCATTCTATCCTCATTTTTCCCTAGTTGTGAGCCTATGTCCAAATTTTTTATAGCCCTCAGCCTCTTTATCCTAGATGCAGACCTGTTTATCCTAGGTAAGAGACCAATTGTAGTTAAAATTCTTATGTGGTAACTGAGTTATATATTTTTAGTCCTTTTATTTCGGCTATTTTCATTTAATTTCGGTGTAATATGAATTCAATTTTTTTAGCTTTGGGTCCTCATCCTTGATGGTTTAAGTCAATTTTCTACTATTTAAAGTATGTGTTTCAATGAAATTATTTCATTTTGTATAAAAGTTTTGTTATTTCATTGTAAATTGATTTTTATTGAGGGGGGGGGTAGGACTGTGTAGGTGGGGAGGGGGTGTGCAGGTTGGGAGTCGGGTGTGGGTTGTATAGTGGGGCTGGGATGTCTAGGTGGGGTGGGGGAGGGATGACTAGGGGGGTGGGGGTGGGGGCCTGTCCAGGGGGGGTGGGGTTTTCTAGGGGGGCTGTCCATGGGGGGGGGATTGTCCATGGGGTTGGTGGATGCCCAAGGGTGTGTGGTGACTATCCAAGGGGGTTGGGGTGTTCAGGGGGGGGGGGTGTCCAGGGGGTGGGTGGGGGTGTCCAAGGGGGTTGGGGGTGTCCAGGGGGTTGGGGGGATATCCAAGGGGGTAGGGGGTGTCCAGAAGGGTGGGGGGATTTCCATGGGGGTGGGGGTGTCCAGGGGGTGGGTGGTGTCCAGGGGGTGGGGGTGGGGGTCCAGGGGGCTGTCCAGGGGGTGGGGGTGTCTAGGTGTGGGTGGCTGCCCAAGGGGAAGGTGGTGTTCCGGGGGTGGGGGATGTCCAAGGGGGTGGAGGGGTGTCCATGGGAGGTGGGGGTGTCCAGGGGGTGGGGGTTTCCAGGGGGTGGGGGTGATAAATGTTTCCCCCAATTACACAAAGCCCATCTCCCCCGTCCACATAATTACATGCCCTAATCCGATCCCATCCTGAAGCTCTCTCTTTACCCTAGGGTGTAAAAATCCTTCCACCTGATAGATAAATCTTCCATCAAACAATTTTTTTATTTATACGCTTCAAATTAGTAAGTGCTATCATAGTTTTACTATTCTATATCTATTTTATTTTTTTCTGTTTTGATTTGGACCAAACCAGATTTATGCGTATTCTGTGGCATGGTATACCGAACACTTTGGTTTGATTTCTTATTTTGTTCCACACTTCATGTTTCATGACTGCGTGAACCAACTTTATATGAAGTATTCATACGCACTGATTCGGTGTAGAGTTCGTGAACCATATGAACTAATGGGTGCTGGTGATATTTATCCCCACTTCAATATGGTTAAGGGTAATGGATATATGTATGGTCCATGTAATGTGATTGGGGATGATTGGGGTAGTGGTGTAATTAATTTTCCATTTTTTAGTGAGGTGATATGGTATTTTCTATGCACTTTAGTTTAGTTGCAAATTTAATTTTGTATTTTGTATTTATAGTTTTTGTTCAATGAATAATGGGAAAGGTAGTGATATTAAGGATGAATTGGCTATTGGTTGGGTGATGTATTAGAATTTTGATATTGGTTAGATTGGGTATATGTAATTTTCATGGTAATATATGGGTATTTCCTCCCCTGAACACCCCACCCCACCCCCGGACACCCCCCATTGGATATCACCCCCACTTCTACACACCCCCACCCCCCTTGGGCAGCCCCCACCCCCTGGAAACCCCCCTTGGACAACCCCCCCAGAAACCCCTCACCCCCATGGACAATCCACCACACCCCTGGACACCCCCCATTCCATGGACACCAACCCCCCCTGTGGACATCCCCCCACCCCCACGTACCCCCATTAGACTTCACCCACCCTCTGCACACCCCCACAACCTTAGACAACCCCCACTCCCTGGAAACCCCCACCCCTTGGATAACCCCCACCCCACCCCCAAGCACCCCACCCCGCTGGACACCCCTCACCCAGATGGACAACCCCCTCCCCCTCCCCCATGGACACTCCTCACCCCATGGACACCCCCACACACTGGATAACTCCCACCCCTTGGACACCACCACCCCCTTGGATATCCCCCATCCCTAGACACCCCCACCATATGGACACCCCCACCCCATGGACACCCCACCCCCCTGGACATCCTCCAACCCCATGAACAACCCCCAACCCCTTGGACAGCCTACCAAACACCACCCCACCTCCTAAGTGCTTGGGCCAGTTATTAAATTGGAAATAACCATATAAGTGATTTCCCCTTTCCCCAAGGGCATTTCTTATGTGACCCATAGAGCCTTATAAATTAAATTTTTCATGTTTTTATAAATTGAATCGGTTTATTTTAATGAAATGGATAATTCATGATGGATTTCCTTTCAAAATTAATAAAATTGTTTTGAATAAAATTATACTAAGAGGGAATGCAGGGGGGTTGTCCAGGTGGGGGGGGGGGATGTCCAGGTGGGGGTGGGTTGTCTAGGGGGTAGGGCTGCAGAGGGGGTGGGGGGGATTCAAGGGTGTGGGGGAGTGGTGTGGGCTATCAATGGAGGGGTGTGGGTTGTCAAGGGGGGTTAGGGTGGGATATTCAGGGGTGGGGTGGGCTGTCTAGGGAAGCGGTGGGGGTTATACAGGTGGTGGGCTGTCCAAGGGGGGTGGGGGTGGGCTGTCTAGGTGGGGGAGATGGGAGGGGTGGGTTCTCCAGGTGGGGGTGGGTGGGGGGGGGGGTTGTCCATGTTTGGGGTGGTGGGATATCCAGGTGAGGGTTGGGGTGGGAGGGTCTATCTAGGTGGGGGTGGGGGTGAGATGTCCAGGTGGGGGTGGGAGTGGGGGGATGTTTACTCCCATAGACACCCCCACCCCCTGGACATCCCCACCCCCCGAGATAGCCCCCTAACCACTTGACACGCCCACCCTAGACACCCCTACCCCTATGGGCAGTGTATGTGATCACTCAAGTAATCTACTAAAATATAAAATATCATCGATATAAAATTTACTCAACTCTTGAATATTTCTACTCTACAAGTGTATATGATCTTATACACTCATGTATAGTTCTTGAATGTTATTTTGTTATTAATATAGTATTCTTTTACCTTTTATATTATGATTCTCATATTGAGTAGTGTGTTAGTTATGGTTTCATTTAAAGTGAAAAATTCTCGTTTACTTAAATATATTTTAGATAAAAATTAAATCTTTTTTAATTGCATTTGAAAAAATGACTTATAATTTTTTTATAGAATGGATAGAAGTTGGTTGTATGAAACCGATCAGATCTTATGTGATTTTCAAAAAAATTTGGATAACTTTTTAGATTTTTCATTTCATAATGCTTCAGATAGTGGTCACATACACTACCCCTGTTACAATTGTGTTGGAAGACCTTGGTTAAGCCATGAAGAAATCAGATACCACATAAGCAAATATGGTTTTCAAGAAAACTACTATGTGTGTTATCACAATGGGGAGAAAATGAAATCTCAAATTACTGATGATCCAAATGAGAGGACTGGATTTGAGAATTTGTTATATGACCACTTTACATTTATATGTCATCATGAAAAAGAAATGATTCTGACCCAATAATACTTTGATGTGAGCCCACATGATGCGTCTAATGAAAACGATGATGTTATCTTGGTGAAAAAATTTAATGATGCTACCACGGCTCCAGTATATCGACAATGATGTAAAATGAAAAAGCTAGAATTTTTAATCCAATTGTTTCATAAGAAAACTATGTATGGGATTTCTAATACTTACATCCACTATATTCTTACCTTATTGAATGAATTACTTCAATATTATGCAGATATTCCCTCAAACCACTATATGGAAAGGATGTTAGTTGAGGATCATGGTTTTTTAGAAACAAAATTAATGTTTTCCTGAAAGATTTCAGTTTATTCTAAGAAGAAACTTCTGAATGAACTAATTGTATAAAATGTGGAACATCCCACTATAAGCCAAAAGAGGAGGAACACCATATCGTGTGCCATATAAAGTAATGTGGCACTTTACATTGATCCCTAGATACCATAATCTTTTAATTTAGGAGGAAACATAAATAAAAATGTAATGGCATGATACTGAGAGAAAGAAGACTAATGATATGTTGGTTCACCCTGAAGATGGATTTTCATGGCAGAGATTTTATGATATATATCGAAATTATGGAGTTGACGTGATTTATGTGTGGATGGGTCTTTCATGTGACGATTTTAATCTATTTGGGCAGATGCATACTTCTCACAACACATGGCCGGTATTTATACACATTTATAACCTTCCCCCATGGTTGTGTATGAAAAAACCACTCACTTTCATGAGTATACTCACATATGGCCCTTCTGATACTGGAAATGATATGGAAGTTTACAAGAAACACTTAATAAAAGAGTTGAAACTTCTTTTGGATGTGGGTGTGCGTATATATGATGCTTGTTATAAAGTTATATCTCAGATTTGTTGGAAAGACATACTGTATTATATTGCAGTATACACAACACTATTCTTTGTTTGTGTTACTCACAATTTAAAGTTCTTCTGATAGAATTCATTTCACGCAATACTGAGTATGAATTTTGTTCAATGTATAAAAGAAATATGATTGGATTATGTTATATTAAACACCAAAGGAAGATTGAAATAAACATAATGTTGATGTGGCTTGCATTACATGCAAGAGATACCTTCCACAATAGCTTGTGTTGTACTGAATTCCGAGTTTCACTAAATAATGACATATTAATAAAATATTATTATTTAATTGGATATAAAATAGTCGTTATCAATATTATTAAAAACATTTTGAATTTTATATAACATTAAAATTCATCTTATATATTTTCCAGAACCTGCTATAAGAATAAATTCAATTTTTCGAATAAAGGAAGTATAAAAAAAGTCTTGTCGCCTTTTGATGGCGCAAAAATTTTAAATCAAGTTTAAACAATTTTATATATTATATTTAAAAAAATTAAACATCTTATTTGGAATTTGAACATAAAAATTTAAGTTGGTTGATTTTTTTTTATTTTTCTGATAAAATTCATATTGTGATGAATAGTAAAAATACACTAAATTTTAATTGAAAACAATTTTTTTCATCGAAATACTTTATATGGTTAAATTATATTTTTGAATGGTTTTAAAGTATAAATAGAATATAGTTTTATAATTTAATACAATTTAGGTCATTTTCATTAATTTTACATTGAATTCATATGTAAAAATGTTTCAATCTTTTACATTGTTTTAACTTTTAAATAAAAACCAGTTTTTTCGAACAATGGGATTAATTTTAAATTAATTACTAAAAATTATACACTTTGAATCTTGAAAAATGGATTCTATATTTGGAATTGGTGGGCCCCAATTATGCTAATAGGTTAACTTTATTTTTTGATATTATGAATAGTAACAATGATAATTTTTATTTACCAAAGTTAAAGGTAAATCGAGTAAAATAGGGTTACTAATAATATGATAAGGACAATAAAATTATCCTAAAACGTACCAAAAAACCATTAGATGAATAAAACTATATAATTAACATCTTTGGTTTAAAACAAATCCATTTAATGTCCACTTGAATATGAAAATGACAAAGATGTTAATAAAACCAATGAATGTGAAAAAATTTCAAACTCAAATTTCTTATAAGTATAATAATTATAATATAGATATAACTAGGTGATTTCTTCAAAAATAAATATTACATGGAAATATAAAAAATTAAATACATAATGGTTATTTATTTTTAATTTTTAGGAAATAAATAATTACCAGAAATCTTAATCATTGATGATGTAAAAATTAATTAATTGATGAGAAATCAATGAAACAATTTTTATAAAAACCCTAATAACCAAAAAAATGTAAAAACACATAACCAAATCTTATTGGTCAAGTATATATCGACTATAATAATCTAAAGGTCAATATAGTGACAATTTGGAGCCTTATAGTATAAATTATGAACATTATATTATTTTCATTAAATTAATGTTAAAATTTTTACATTCACACTTTAATAAGTATAACAATTTTAATATTTGATTTTATGGAAGATAAATTTGACTAAATATATTCTCATAAAATATATAAAATTTATATTCATTATAGTATTTTATTTTTAAATTTTACTCAATAAATATGTACATTAAATAATTACACAAAATCATTATTGTAATTATTTAATTAACGGAGAGATCAAATAAATGTTATTAACAATAGTAAAATAAAAATATTTTGGGATAATTAATATGTCCAATGAGTTTTATAGATAACCTTGATTTTATTTTAATATAATAAAATATTTTTCTAGAAGTTAAATTGTTATATTTGTATTTTTAAAAATAAATAAATTGATTTGTGTTAAAATTGTCCCTATTGATTGTTTATCAAAATAGTGTTTTATTAAATTATATAAAATCATAAAACATTTTTAAAAATATATAATAATAATTTTATGGTCTAAAATGATCTAAATTATTTATTTATGATCTAATTAACATCAAATTAGTAAATATTTTACCCTTTTAATATTGAAATATGTTTTACCATATTTAAAATGAAATAGAATAAACAAGTGATAAATTGAAAAGATAATGTATGAATGGATATAAAAACGTTTCTAAAATTTATTGGTTGATGATATTACAACCCTATATCATATAATATTATAAATTGTAACATTTTGGTTTTTTTTGAGTGGTGTTTTATTTATTATAAATTAATATTTTTGAGGTTTCCAAAAGTGCCCCTCACATCAATTATAAAAGAGAACCACCCCCCTCATTTATACACAACTCATTAAGCCTTTAAGTTTGACCATAACCTAACCATTTATCTTATAAAATTCTCTAGTTACATTCTAGAGGTTCTAGTCTTCTCAAAAGACCAACTCTAGTTCCATTAAGAGGAGATCTAAAGAGATCACATCAAAGAAGAGGTAATCTCTTCTACCGATTATATCATATTACTTTCTACTTATACTTCTAATTATTGTGTTGTTTAAATGTATAATAATAACTCCAGTAGTTATTATATACTAATATTTTATTATAGTTATTAAATTACTATATTCCACTTTCTATCCATCCTAAGAAAGATGAAATAACCACGCGTGCATTCGTGCGACTTACCGTCTCCACGCCGAGGTGTAATCTGTTTTTCACCACCACCGTAAATGGATGAGTATAAAAATGGATTTAATAACTATATATTATTATTATAAATTAATATATATTCTGAAATATGATTCACCTTGAAAATAAATACCATTCAACGATTATGGGAATGATATTGTTGCTCGTGCATATGCACGACCTACCGTCTCCACGATGTGATGTGATTTGTTCTACATAATATTAATTAAATAATGATTATATAAATTAATTTAATGAATAAATTTGATATATATTATACTAATATAATTATATAAATTTTATAACGATAACCTAAAATAGAAATAATAACTTATCTGACAAAAAATGAAAAATAACATAAAATAGTTAATACCCAAATAACAAGTAACAATGAAATCTCACTAACAAACGGATGAAAATATGATCATAAATTTTATTATAAAAATAATTATGTCTTTGGAATAAATCATAAACATTATCTAAATCTTTATATAGGATTTTTAGATACATACGATGCATATCTGACCTAAGGTAAGGGATAGTTTTTCAATCTCATTTCTATCTGAGATTGTTTATTCATAAGTATTTATTAGGGTATATTTATAATCGACATCCATGTTTCCTAAATAAGTATTTCAAGATATTATTTAAATCCTTAAATATATGTTTAAATATAATTTTACCCACTGGTTAATTTTTATTAAATAGTATGGAAATAATATATCATTTTAGGTTCTTTTTTACTTTTCCAGCAAGAATACGAGAAGAATGATTTTTTAATGTATACAACATGAATTGCTTTTTTTTATTTCATAATGCCTTATTTACATAAATATTCTCTTACATGTTTTCAAGTTTATTTTCAAAGAAATTATTTTCTTTAAAAATTTAGTATTTCTATAATAAAAGAAAACTTTTTTGAAGAAGAAAGGATATTTTCCTCAAGAATTAATTTCAAGTGTTTTTTCAAAATTATTTTCCATATAAGATGAAATTATTTAAATAGGGTTATGTTTCCATCACTATTATTATAATGATTTGATAGTTTTTATGGGGCAATTCTATTTATAAAATCCTTGTTTTATATATATTATAATGTAATGATGTTTAAGAATCCCATTTTATTTCTTGGGTTATTCTATGATGAATGATTTATGTTTTTGTTACAGATGAAAGAATTATTTTATTATGAGATGGTGGGGCCTATATCTCCCCACAATGCATTGGGTAATGATTTATATCTCATGAAATTGACATGAATGGAATGAAAATTAAATATGGTTCACTAATACATGGATGGAAAGTAATGTAAATCCAGTTCAGTAATATATGGTCGGAATGGAATGTAAACCCGGTTCAGTAATAGACTTTGTCCACTATGATGGTCATTGAATCAATTACTTGGATACTATGGAAATCATATTATGTTCTTATTTATTTACCACAATTATAGGTTTTATTCCAATGCTATTTAATCATGGTTAATATTCCTTTATGATCTATTCCTTACAAACTACCAATATTTATTCCATAACTAAAAATTTTGATATTCCAAATACATGTTCCTGCTTTCACATTCTTTATCTTATGTTTTGTATGATGTTCTTCATGGTAATCATTAATGATAATTTGAGCTCTCCCTTTTTATGTTTTCTTTTCCCTAGGATATAAAGAAAGGTTTTAGGAAGGAAAACTAAAGGGGAAGAACTTTATGGATATGTTGAAGATCTTTCATTAAGTTATAAGATTATGCTACATGTTTCTAAATACACTAAACTAATATGGTCTTTGGGAATATTATTGTGTCATGTATTAAGAATTATGAAAAATTAATGTAATATTCGTGTATGTGAAACTTGGTTTTCTATATAAAGGTGCCTTCCCCTTAACATCAATCACTCAAAAAATATACCCTCTTTCACATAAGACATATTAGTGTAGGATTTGTTTTTCCCATTAATTTCCATTGATAATACATGCACTATCTTCTTTAAAATATATATTTCCTTAAAAAACCGCCCATAATAATCTTGTTAAATCCATAACTTCACAAACCCCTCGACCATCGGTACAATAGTTTTGGAATTCCTATGGATACATTTTTCTAACTATGAAGTAACACAACCTAGTTGGGCGTTCATAAGTCACCCAAATGATGGGCCTATCAGCCAAAGTATTAAATGGATAGAATAAATAGTAATATACCTAAATCATATTTTCAAAATTTATCCCACAAAACAGGTTTGTTAAGCAATGATAAATTCTTATATAATAGAAACCTCCTCTCTTCTCATAAGAACTAACAATACTGTGCAATATACCGCTTTTATAACTCATTCCATGGATATTCCAAACATCTTTCTCCCGTATCCTATTTTAGATTTGGGAAAAAAATCTTGAATCAAAATCCCCAATTAGGTATATAAATAATGTTAGAACATTATTATCCCACCAGCCTTGTTTTATTCATCATTTAAAAACATATGTTAAATGCTATTTGACCTAAAACATCAGTCACAATAGTCCATCTTTCATGACATTAAACTATCTCCAAAAATAGGCACATTACTCATTAGGTTCAAAAGGAACAAAGGGAACTCCAGAAAAAAGATGGGCCTTAGCATGATAGACCTGTACTCCATTTGGTTTAGGAAAAAAAATCAACCAATGAAAATAAAGTGGCATAAAACTTGTTAGGATGAAAATTTACAAAAGGAAGTCTATGAAAAAACCATATATCACTCCCAATGTTTTCTTCATATTGGACTTAAGAAAAAATTAGGATGATGATAGGAAAGACACAAAGTTTGTAGGGTTTTCTATAGGCCCATATAAATAGTCAAACTATGCTTACTAGGACCCATGGAATAAGAAAAAAATTAAAGCATCCTTACATAGATTATATTTATAAAAATAAAAACAAATGATGTTGGAATACATAAATGTTCCCTATAGTTACCTTAGAACAAGATTATTTTCTTGACTAATGAATCTAATTTTAGGGGGGGGGGATTTTGTTGACATAGTGAAATGTGTTACATGAACTTTACTGAATAATTCATGATGTTAGCCTCCCTTATCCACCAAATTATGATTTTGAGTAGAAATGAATCTTTATTTTCAAACAAGCATATCATATTTCCATATTTCCTGACACTAAATGGCCTCGATCCAACTTAATAAGTTTATGGTGTGACTCTACATTTTTCATGGGTTCAGGGATAGAATAGAAGGGACAGTCTCAAAGGGTCAGGACCACATTGTAGATATGATCTTGGGAAAGGGTGCAGGGAAAAGCCCTCGGGGTATGGAGCAGCGGGTTTACCCAGGTTGTTCAGAAAGGTGTACCAAGGTGTAGGAATCTTGTGTTCCAAGTGACTGGCATAGGCCTTACCTATGCAACCACTTATGTATGATGGCTCATGCATTCCCCCCTATGTGGCCCAAAAAAAGATTCCACAGATGTTTATGAAACCTGTGCATGAAACCTGTGATGTGTACCTACACAAACATGATCCTTCAACTAGTGTCCTATATTTTATTTTAAATAGGACCCAAGGTCTCCACATTTTCACTACTAGAAAATAGGAACAAAACATGAAACTCTAATAGTGCATCCAATTCTCCAATGTCCTCAAAAATCCCTCATGTATCCCTCCATAACCTGATAAAATAGGGAATTAAGGGGGATATTGGGGTCAAATATTCTCAAGGTTCTATTACATAAGAAACCAATTCGAGGTCCTTATTTCTACATAGTGGAATACCACTAGATTGAGGCCCCTTCCCTAATTAGGTACCAATGATTGACCAATCTAGGGATACTTAAGAAAACCTGTGGTGCCTAGGATAAATCCTATCTCATGTTTTTATCATAGGTGGTCCACTAAACAAGTCATATCCTTGTTGTGTAGGAATATCCCCCCGACATGAAGCACCTCTAGTTCCTCCTAGTCCCTATATGAGACACCTTTTACTGCCAATCCGGGACATGCATGGACCTCCTATTGAGACCACATTCACACAAAAAATGGAAGGGTTCATCCTCCTCTAGATCTCTCATCTTCGGGTGACCATATTCAAACCTACCACTGAAGCCTCTGTACTTTCAAAACCATGGAAATAGTAACATCAGTGTGTCTCCCATTTGGATATGAATTCTTTTGGTTAGAGTATTCCCTCACTTATCCTACCTGATAGTTAGTGTCCTCAGGGTGCATGTGGATATGAATTCCTTTGATCACATGGACCCTGACCCTGGGGGAAGTGTTTGAGATCCCTCAGTCATCCACACAAGGGCTAGGGACTTACATTTTCCTCGTCATCTCGATGACATAATAGATTAGATTCTAGGTGGGTAAGCTGAGGATCATGCTTCATTTTCTCATTTTACATGGAATGAGATCCTATAATCTTCACTATAAAGCAGTAATAGAGAATACCTCTGAGATTATGACCCTATACTTTCTTATGGGACCCCACCCTCTTTATTCCTTCCACCTTCTCCATTTCTCTACAATATGATGGTAGGGAATTGTCCCATCACAACCACTTCTTATTCCATCTATTCCCACCCACTTCCACCTATATGAGAAGGATTGTTTCATTTGTTGGATCTCCTTCTTTCACTTAATTATCACATAGAGAATCTCTCACATGGTTTTATATGTTGGTGGACTTCAGGGAATCCTTGAGATCCCAACCCACAAAGGGAATCCCTACTAGAGTAAGCCACCAATCTTTCTGCAGATGGTGGTTCCCTTATTTATCTTTTCCAGCCCAGGTCTTAGTTGGATAAATATTCTAATGTGAATATCCTAATTACCAAAATAAAATAGTATATGAGAACATTCAAATCCATTTATCTTTCCCTTTGGGATCAAAAATTCATCCACCATTGAAAAAATCATATTTTATGGTTTTCTAGATTTATCAATTCCTCTTGTTTCTCACACTGAGCATGACTCACATGGGCTTAAAGGTTGGTAGTGATCATGGTATCTGCAAAATCCCAACATAGGGGAATTATCCTTATGAACGTGCCTCTAAATCCAACCAATGGGAATCATTCCATGTGTTTGAATCAATTAGATCTATAGGCCAGATACATGGTATAATCCCCAACCATGTCACCATAAAATCACCATATGGGCCTATAATTCAATGTAATACCCAACAATATCCAAACTAATTTTAAAGGGAGTCCTCTTAAGGAATAATCCCCAAAATAATACTCTAAAAGGACCATACAACCCTAATATAATAACCATAATTGGGCCTCCATATTTGAGGGTCTTCACCACAAAACTATGTGGACTTTGATTCTTTTCCAAATGGGATTTTTAGGAATCCTCCCCGAAGTCTAAAACCAACACCCCAAATCAACCCTAATTTCCTATGGGCCACATTCTCAATAGGTTCACATTCAACATGGGAATCTGTATCCCTTACGGGTTCCTTGGGCCTCTTCTTCATAATTCCCACACAAAACATTGACCAAGAACCTTTCACCTAGAATTATTTACTACATGATGTTAAACTACACAGTTTGGGGTATATAACAATAACTTTAAAGGTATATTGTAACCCATTAAATGGTAAAAGACTATATGGGTGATGATTCATTTCATTATGATATTTAGGAAGCTCATTAATGGGTCTAACCCCAATATGAACACAACTCCCATCTCCTGGGATGATGATATACTCATATGTGGACCACTGTGTGGATGAAAACCAATATAATCTTAATAATGACTAATGAATATATAATTATCACATAAGAGGATACTAATGATGGAGATCCTTGGATGCATATAGATATATCCATTGATGAAGAACCTCTAATACATATAGATGATTCTATGTTCTATACATGATAATAAATTATTGTTAATTCAAGGGTGACCTATGTCATACTTGGGAATTAATGATGGATTAATGAACACATTATAAATATATAAGATAATACCAGAGTTAGAAATAATTCCTCTAAAAGGGGGTGATGAGGCCCTGCGATTTCTCAAGTGTCATTTTCCACACCTCCAAATGAGTACCTGCCTTTGGAAAACAGGTCCCAAATTCATCACTAATATTTAATTATTTGATGTTTTAAATTCCATGAAAAACCACATTGGGAACTTCTTGAAATGGACATGGATATGTGTTTAATGTAAAGGATGATCCACCAACACAACATATCACTATGCCATCCCCATGTGGAATTTTATAGGATGAAACGAGGCATAATGATTCTATTTTATAGTATGACATGTATGTTTCATGATGAAATATATGAAAAGGATTAAAAAAATATATCAAATAAAAGGAGGAATAATTTTGAGATGAAGAAACATGGAAATATAAACATATTAATATTTTTTACTCAAAAAATAGATTTTATTTCTTGTGAGAACCTTGTTTAAGGTGTGACCAGTATGGTTATTGTGATGAAAAATGTATGATAATGGTTCATGGATACATTCTTTAGGCTTATATATATAAGAAGTTTTACAGAAGATATAATGCTGATAAATCACTTCTTATTGAGTTTTCTCTTAAAATAAGAATGATAGGAAACCAATTTATACTGGATAGTGAATTTTCATCTCATATGATAAGAGAAACAAAACATATTGAAGAAAATTTGAGAAAATTATTGGGCTATAGCAACCTTTGGAAGTGATATCTTATTAAAGATAAGAGGTATTGGGACAACTGGGATTGAGGATCAATTATTGAATGGTAAATATGTTTCAATTTTTTTGGATCCTGAAAAAATATTTTTTTTTTGTTAGTCAAATTTATGAATATGAGAATGAATTAATTTTTAGGAGGAATACTTGAACCATGAATAGTATAGATAAAGAACGAGTTATCACAAAGTAATTAATAACAAATGGAAACTTGTTCCAAATTAGTGAATCATGTGATACTTGTTATTTATGATCAAAATGTGAGAGTGAACTGTGGAAATAAATTCTCCTCCATCATGTTCATCATAGATAGAATAAAATTTCAAATATTAAGGTGGTAAGATATTTTATAAAACTGAAAATTCCAAGATAATATATGTGTGTAACATTCTAAAAATGAAAAATGATACAATGATCTCATAATATAATGTAGATACATTTGAAAACATCATATAAATTGATTCATTCAGATTTATGTGGGGTAATGACACATCAAACCTATAATGGTGATTATTATATAATCACATGACTTTATGATTTGAAAAAAATTATTAATGTTTTGGTTATAAAGAAAAAAAAATCTATAAAGATATTGAAAATTTTAGGAGGGGAAGTCGAAAAAGAGTTGGGGGACTTTGTCTTGTATTTGAGAATAAATAATGGAAATGTTTGAATAGAAATATATTTGAAACCTATATTTTCAAGAACGGGTTCAAGAATCAATATAGTTCTCAATATACATCCTAAAAAATGTAGTTTTATATAGGAAAATTATAATCCTATTTGAGATAAGAAGAACCAAGCTATTAGAATTTAATTTGTAAATTTCCTTCTATATATTTCATTTTTATACACATTTTAACATTAAAAATGTGTGTTTGTTGATGAATTATCCCACTATGTCTTCATATGAAATGTGGTATAAACATAATCCTATAGTTGATTATATTAGAGTTTTTGTATTTCCATATTTTATAAAGATGAAAAATTTATATTTTTGAAAATTTTGATGAGAAACCTAGGGAAGGAGTTTTCATATGCTATGTATATAATTTTTTAGGCTATATGTGATTAAACAAAAGAATAAAAAATTTTAAGGATTGTTATGATGTGAATATTCTTTAAAATAAAGTGACTTTTTATAGAAAAGGTTATAAAATTTTAAAATATAAAAAATCTAAAAACATTAATATTTTTTTGAAAAATTGGGTGAATAAGCCTCTATAAATGAACCAAATCAAGTTGATATTGATTCATATCAGATTATAAATGAATATGGTGAAATTAGAGATAACAAATTTTATAATCAGATGCTGAAGAAGCATTTTGGAACCCAAAAAAATATAATTGGAAATTAGAATATATCAGTTACGACTAGAAGAGTATTCATACATGATAATAAAATAATTACTATTTCTCATGTTAATGAACAATCAGTTACAAAGGCTATTGGGAAGTAGGAAAAGATTGATACATTTAATGTGAATCTAAATCAAATTAGAAATAATGATACTTGGGATCTTGTTCTAACAAAAAAAGTGTTAAATGTAATTAGAAACAAATGGGTTCTCAAAAATTTGATGAACGATGAAGGATAAGTTTCAATAAGTAAAGAGAAACTAGTGTTCCAAGGATACCCTTATTTTTAAGGCATTGATTTGGAAGGGAATTTTTCTCATATTAAAAGAAATTAATTCAAATGTTTGTTTCTTAATATTTCATCTCACTTGTATTAAAAAATAAACCAAGTTTATGTGATGAATTATTTATTGAATAAAGATCTTGAATAAGAAGTTCATATTAAATGACATGACGATTTCTTCATGAAAATGATCGAATGATGGTATGAAAGATAAAAATGCATTATATGAGTCATAATAGGATCCTATATCACTGTATTCAAACATTATATTTGTGTTATATAAATGAAATTAAGTAAAAGGACATTTTATTGCAATATTTATGTGAAGAGGATGAGAACAAGTGATCTTATTATTGTTATTTATATGGAGGACATCATTTTTATACAAGGCTAGGAGTTTTCTTGTGAACAGTTTTCAAGACAGATGAAATGTAACATTAATATTTATATATACATAGGGACTAGTAACATTCTAGGAATGAAATTTATACAAAATGAAAATTTCATCTTACTATCCCAGGAAACAAACTCCAAGGAATTACTGATGAAATTTTCAAAGAAATATCAAAAAGATATTCACAAAGCCACACACATTTGTGTGAATATGTGTCAGGGAGTTTGATGAAAAACAATAAATTAGAAAGAATTCATAAGACTTCATGGTAGTTTCCTTTATCTCAATTCATCAAGTACTTCATTTTCTATATTGTGACATTGAGAAAAAGTTATCAAAGTAATCCAAAAGAATCACAATTGATGAATTCCAAATTAGTTCTCAAGTGAATCAAAGGAAACTTGATTTTTTGGATAACATAAAAAATATATGATCACTTGACATTATCTAGATACACTTATAGTGATTGGGTTAGCGACTGTGATGATAAGAAATCTACATCAATAGGTATATTCCTTCTAGGAATTATCAATGAAATGTAGTGGTGAAAATGGTGAAACTCATTGAAATTAAGCACTACAGAGGCTTAGTATGTGGATTCTACATATGTTTTTATAACCACCAAATATTTATAATTTAATTTCTTTAAAAAATATATTTTCATTCATGTGGTATACCCAACACAATGCTTATATGTATTGCAATATACTATTTTTTAAATATGGCCATTATGAACTGGCTATTGGTTTGCCAAGTATGAATAAGAATAACTATATTATGAAATATTTTTTGAAATTATTATTTAATAAAATTAATAATCAATCATAAATTAATTAGCAATTGGTTGGAAATGATAAAAAATATTTTGAACGTAAAAGAGATATTTTTCATAAAACTCATTGTTTCATTTGTGTGGTATATTCTTATCATAATAAATTAGATTAATCACTATTTATAAATAATCATAATGAAATAAATAGATAATATATCCAATTTAATAAATTAAAATTCATCTAATTATGGTCATTAGTAAGGGAATTAGAATAATTTAATTTTATTCTCAATAATATATTTTCTACAAAAATGATTTTAATTTAATATTGTGCGAAGATATTATAATTAATTTAGACCAATTGTTGAAATTTTATTTTAAAAAATGGAAAGTATTTTAAAATTATCATTTCATAATAGTCTTAGGTATTATTTTTTGGTTTTTTGGAAAATATTTGTTTTTTTAGTGAGTAGTGAAAAAGGCTACTTTTTTCAAAGATATCATTTCTTATTTAAATAAATTAATTTATAATTCAATATCTATTGTGGATTTAGTTTTAATATAATTTAACATCCATTTTATTATAAAAAATTTAAATAATTCTGTCTATATCAACATTATATTTTATTTTCACATTAATTATTTTTTATGCATAAAAATGGAACATTCTAAAAAATATTTTTCATTCCTCAACTATATTAAATTTTTTTTGTTCCACTTATAAAAATTGAATCTTAAAAAATAGATCTAATATTTGGAATAATGGGTTTAAAATAATTTAATTATCATTTTCATTTTTGGTCATTAGGAATAGTATCCATGGTAAAAATGTGTGTATCACAGTGAATGGGTAAATCGAGTTAACTATTGTAAATAATTTGTGATAGGGAAACAAATTCATATTAAAAATTATTTTATGTGTTATTTATACCCTTATCACCTTATCTTCAAAATTTGATAGTTTTTGATCCACATTCACATGATTAAGACATTTATAATATTTAAATGAAAAAAAAATTACAAGTCTGTTGCTACCCTCACTTATAAACGGGAACCTACTCTCCTCAATTTATCATTACTTTTGAGAATTGTAGCTTGGAAAATCCCTACACAAATCTCTCCCGATGTCCTAGAGGTCATATTCTCACCAAAATACTTATCCTAAGAGGATTAGGGTGTAATCATAATAGGTTATATGGGGTAATGTTATAATTCATAACCGAACTATTTCAATTTTATTTCATCCTCAACCCCCTCAATCAATCATAAACTTATTGATATAACTTTAAAATAATCCTCTATATACAAAATTTTATTGTGGTTACTTTTGTTATGTCTCATATATTTGATTTATTTTTTTACATATTATATGGATTTATTTCGAGACCAGGTGCTGAGACGATATGCAATTTCGAGGCCCAGGGTTCCCGAAACAATTTTTTTAATAATATTAAAATATTATACTGCTTGTGGGCACAATTTTCCTTAAAAAGTGGAATAAAAACTAAATGGGTACCCATATTAGAAATTTTATGGAACCATTTCATTTAGATCAGCGACTTTACCATAGGTGAGGCCTAACATAAAACAGAGAAGATTGGCTGTGGAAAATAATTTTTGGAAAATTAAATGAATAAAATAAACTATGTTTTATTTTATTTAATGTTACATGATGACATAATGATGTTTCCATTTCAATAATTCTATTTTATAGAATTTAGGGTTATCATCATAACCCTGGAATTCCTATGAAGCAAGGTGACTAAAGCATCTTCAATAAATGACAATGGATCCGAGATATGATCGTGGATAATCGTGCCATCAAATTTGGAGGATCTATTCAATGATGAAAAATAAACCACTCCTCATCAATTACCACTCCAAATTGAGGAAGGGAATATTTTTCATTTTGATTACCCATTTTTGAATTCAACGATAAATGAGGATGAACCCAAGAATTGGTTGAACTATAGTTCTATTGTTCTTTTGGGATGGGCTTGATTGTGGGGTATTAAAGGGAGATAAATCATTATGATTATTTATTCTTTTTTCATCATTCTAACAGGAACCAATTTAGGCCAACACAAAAAAAAGGATGAGGTTTGTTCCTATAGGATTTTTTTATTCTTCTCTACCCATTTCATGGTGTTCTTAACCATTTGACACTCGTGGTCACGTCTAAATTTTTTGGGAGGCTCCAAATGTGATCGAACCACCAGATTTGTGGTAAGATGAAATCAAGGATGAATCGATGTAGCTAATGAGCCAAAGATTATATAGGATATTTTATTTTAGGGGATGGACCTCTGGGGGAGTAATGGTGGCCTACATAAGTATTGGGGGTGGTGAGTAGTGTAGGTAGTGGCGGGGAAGCCAGTGGAGCCTTTGGGAGCCGAGACCACGAGATGCGGCGCTGCACCGTGTGGGACGCAATGGCTGTATATGGGAAGAAGAACTATGTGGACTGGACCCAGAAACATGCCGAGTTTAGTGTGAAGGTTGGGTGGGAAAAGTGGTCCAGGTCGACCCAGTAGGTCAGTTCAGACTATGGGATGGGTCAGACGTCGTGTTGGGTCAGACCAGGGCGGCCGGACAGGGCCATGGTTGACCATGGTGGTTGATAGTGAGCCACGGTCGATTGAGTTTCCATGTAGCCACAACATCTAGGATGTGATCGACCACCAAAAAATCTTTATTTGTCATATAATGGTTGGCCATGGGGGTGTATGACCACCACAGTCAGTCCATGAGCCGTTAGACCCCCTTTTGAATTTTCAAACACATGTGACATTCAAACCGTGTGTCCGTTTGATGATATTTCTATTCCGTTGGGACCCTTGTGATGAGGCATTCCTTTTGAGATATTCTAAGTTTATTTCATTGGATGTTTTCATATATAATAATGAATTGAGGAGTAGGTTCTCCCAAAATGAACGTTTTTTGAGTATAATCCTATGGATGGTTGAGACATATATATTGCGTGTCTCATAGAGACTGTGTGAGTCCCAAAGTATATGTTTCTTATAAATATTGTGTGTGTCATGAATACTGTGTGACTCCAAAATACTATGTTTCTTATTGAGACTATGAGTCTCATGGGGACTGTGTGACTCTCAAAGACCATGTGTTTTACCGAGACTGTGTGTCTCGTGGAGACTGTGGGTCTCATAGAGACTGCGTGTCTCATTGGAGAGAGTGTATATATATATATTCTTCATTTATGGTATGTTGGAGTATATATTTAAGGATGTGATTTTACTATTTCATCAAGTTATTTAATTTTATTTATTTCGTTTGTGGTATTTCCATTGTGGTATTTTTTTATGGTGTTTTATTTGTGGTATTTTCTTTGTGGTATTACTTTTATGCAATTTTATTTTTGGTATTTCCTATGTGGTATTTTCTATGTGGCATTCCTTTTTGGTTTCAAGGTGCCTTACTGAGTATTGTTTTACTCGCCCATGCATGGGCTTTGTTTTCACATGTTGTGTCCGGTGCAGATGAGCAAATTTTTGATTGAGTCTAGTGTAGTCTAGGACCAGACAAATATTTGTGTGTTATGGTAGGATGAGGTGTTCCTATAGCTTTGAGCGGCAGTCCCAGTACCTTAGTCTACAGGTTGTAATTTTTGGTTTATAGACATTTCTTCTGGTGGGATTGTATTATTTCTCATTTTACTTTACTGTACTTTACATTCCTGTTATAATATCTTGTTAGGATATAGTATATGAATGTATTTGTTTATTTAGTGTTTTTACAATTTAGATTTTGTGGCTTACAAACATTTTCATGTGTATAAGAAGTTAGGAAAATACATCCCATTTGTGGGATATTCCTTCTCGGTGCAAGTCACCACCCCCTAGCCTATTAGAGTTAGACTTGGGGTAGTCATAAAATAGGACCCTATGGGATGGGTCATGAAATATTGGTATCAAAGGGTGGTCAGTTTTTCTATAGGACCAAGATGTTGTGAGTTTGGATTGTGGAAATAGTGTCAAGTGTTTCGAGTTTGGATTTCAAGATAAGGAATCTAGTGTTTGTACAGTGGCTCAAATATCCACACACTAGGACTCAGATCTATTTATTTCAACTCAATACATGAAAACACTGATTTCATGAAAAAATAATTGTACATGCATCATATTGGATTGGGTGATGCTTTCCATGTCCTTATTAAGTCATCTCTCTAGATATACTATATTAACCATGGTACATCTTGTATTATTTTAGGATACCTCCATGCAGACATCCATCTAGGATTATGTTGCATGATCATGAGGATGATCCACCTAGTGATGAGGCATCGGTATAGGGGAATGTACTGGAGACAGCACCACAATGTGGTTTTCTGTGATACCTCCACCTATTGATAACTAGTTACTACCATCATTATCGGTTGAGGATTCATGCTGAATGAGTGTGTTGCAGAAATTCCATAGGAAGAAAACTCCCAGGTTTAATGGTGAGCTAGAACCCCATACAGCTGAGGATTGGATAGAGGCTGTTACACATGTCTTTCACCTTGTGAGGCTACCTTCCAACCAGATGGAAGTCCTTACCATGAGTATTTTCTAGGACTCAGTAAAGAGATGGTGAGGCTTAGAAACCCCGACACGTGACGAGATGACACTCTCTTGGGTAGACTTTGAGCGTCCATTAATAGAGTAGTTCTTTCTGGATATATTGTGATCAGTGTGCATATAGGAGCTTCTGCATATGCAGTAGGGTACTCTGACTATGGTAGATTACTCAGCGATGTTTAAATATTATTCTAATTACTCTAAAGATATGGTATGAGGACAATTTTTCTGGTCTCAAACATTCAATCAAGGAATATACTGGGTGATCCGGGCATCCATGATATCCCTTAGCATTCCTAATTATATGGGGGTACTAGAGAGAGATATACTAGTGGAGAGTTAGCAGAAAAAACACCAAAAAAGGGGCTACTAGAAGACACTAGATATATGATACCTTGACTGTAGGTAGCCGAAAATAGTCGTAGGGACCCAAGTAGGTCATGCTCTTTAGGGACAGATCCCAAGGTATAGGGTTAGTAGTGTAGGGATCCTAGGATGGATCAAATCTACCGAGGGACAAACTTTGTTACATGTGTAGGGTTTGGAGACATATGGAATGACATTGCTCGACCCTTTGTACAACTAATCAGGAGATGGCCAAGGGACCACTAAGGAAGAAGAAGAGAGTGGAGTAGGGTGGTCTATAAGGTGAAAGATGCGGTAGAGGGGTAGTCAGGGAAGAAGGATGTTGGAGAAGGTTCGATGCACTACCACATCCACCCCTAGGTGTTCCATGATTGGCTCAGGGAGATAATGGACTTGGATGAGTCAAGCTTGAGGAAATAGAGAATTATAGCCCTAGGGATCCATGGATAATTAGAGGTACAATATGGGACTTTTCCACATTAGTTATAGTTTATATATAAACAAGTTACCATCATTATTTTCTTTCCATTAACATTGCTAGATACTAGGAAATTCTAGTTGAATCATTGAGTCGAACCATATGCTTATAAACTCCTACCAGATAAGTTTATATGGTCACACACTAGTGTCAACACTATGTCCTTACTCTTGGAGGTGAGAGTTTTGGCTGGGTTCTCTTGGTAGCAGCATTGATGTATTACAAAGTCATTCTCTTTATCGAATAGTTATCCAAAGTACAAGCACAGATTGAATGTTTTAGTTGCAGAGTGTTGTTTTTCCATAGTGATGGGACTGGGTTTTCCTATTTTAGTGAAAAGGAAACCTAAACAATGAAGGATGGAATCAATACTCTAATGGTGTAGATGATCACTAATTAGTTGGATAGCCTGACACTTGGAATAATGGATGATATAAGTCATAATTTTCCTATAGTGGTGGATGAGTACGAGGAAATATTTCCTCGGGATGTTCTAGGATTTACTCCCCACAGGAAGGTAGGCTTCTACATTGATCTATACCCCGAGACGAAAAAGATATCTACACCAACATATCAGATCCCTCCCATAGAGCTTTGTGAGCTGAGGGTATAGTTAGAGGACTTTCATAGGAAAGGAATCAAGGGATCTAGTGTTTCACCATGAAGAACCCTAGTTTTGTTTTCCAAGAAGGAAGATAAGAGCTTGAGGTTATGTGTGAAATTATGGCAGCTGAACTAGATGACTTTGATGACTAAGTATCCACTACCGAGGAACAATGACCTCTTCGATCAGTTGAAATTATCATGGTGGTTCAAAAATATTGACCTCAAATATGGCTATCAGTAGCTACGAGTATGAGATGAGGATATATAGAAGATTTATTTAAAATTATGATATGGAAAATACATGTAATTGGTTATGTCTTTTGGATTGACGAACAACCTAGTAGTGTTCATGGGACTCATGAACAGGAACATATAGTCTTACCTAACTGGTTTGTGGTGGTCTTCATAAATGACATCCTAGTGTACTCGGTGTCCATAAAGGAGCACATGAGACACTTAAGGGTTGTATTGGACAAACTCTAAGATCACCATATTGACGAGAAGCTCTAAAAGTGACAATTATGGATTCAAGAGGTCCATTTTTTGGACACATCATTTCATATACTAGAGTTTTAGTGGATCCAGTGAAGATTTAGACAGTTCTTACTTTGAAGCCCCTAAGAGTGTTATCAAGGTGTGGAGCTTCTTTTGTTTGGATATGTACTATCAGAGGTTTTTACCTGACATATCAAGAGTAGAAGCATCCTTGGGAGTCTTTACATGAAAGGGGAATCCTTTCATGTGGGCAGATAATTGTTGGGAGTTTTTTCTATAGTTGAGACAGATATTGACCAGTGCTCTCATTTTTAAATTTCAAGAGGAGGGTGTCGAGTAACTAGTGTTCTAAAATTTATCCAGAATTAGGCTGGGTTGTGTCGTGATGTAGGTGAAAGTAGTGATTACCTTTGTTTCCCACCAATTAAAACCACATGAGTAGAACAATGTGACCCATGATCTCGAGTTATCATATGTATTCTTTATATTGAAGATGTGGTGACAATCTTGAAGGTAGAGTGGTTTAACAGCTAATCTGACCACAAGAGTCTCAAGAATATTTTTTCTTAGAAGGATCTAAACCTGAGATAGAGGAAATTTCTAGAGTTCTTCTAGGACGATGACTTTGAGATTTTATATACTCTTAGGAAGGGGAATGTGGTTCTTGATGCTCTTAGTAGGAGATCCAACACACAATTTCTGAATGAGGCATCAGTGCTATTGGCCTCATTGAAGATATACTTTGTGAATGGAAATGGAGTATCTTACCTATAGTCGATGTATGTCACCCCTCCAATCTTATAGTGAGTTAGGGATTTACAACTTGGAGATACCGACTCTGAGACTCTATGTGATTATATATCCACAGGGCATGCCCCTGATGGATATTCCAAAGGTGAGCAGCACATCATTCTTTTTAGAGGCTGCATAGTAGTATTAGTGGAGTTACATGAGGAGGTCTTGAGGTACTTTCATAAATACCATTTTACATTACATCTAGTTGTGGAGAAGATGTACTATGACATACATTGTTAGTTCTGGTGGATGGGAATAAAGAAGAGAGTTATGGAGTTTGATTCTAAAAGCCTCACGTTTTATCAATTGAAGGTTGAGCAATAGGTTCCAGTAAGTTTGAATCAATCCCTAGAGGTTCGTGAATGGAAGTGGGATGGGATATCAATGTAGTTCATGATTATCTTACCACATACATCTTGGGGACACGATACCATCTGGGTGATCATTGACCGACTAACCAAGTCAGTGCACTTCCTAGCTATTAAAGAGATGATTTCAGTAGAGATCGTAGGATGCCTCTATATTCATGAAATAGTTCAAATACATGGAGCTCAATTAATTATAGTATCATATCATGATGATCTCTTTATATCCCAGATGTTTAAGGGATTTCAGAAGGCTTTTGTGACTCAATTACAAATGATCACAAAATTTCACCCACAAATGGATGACAAGACTAAGGGGACCATTCAAATTCTAGATGAAATTCTACATTATTTCATCCTATATTTTATCCATAGTTGGGAGGATCACATACCTTGGGTGTATTTTTCATACAAAAACATTTGTAAGTTCACCATCAGTATGGCACCATTTGAGGCCTTGTACATGAAAACCTATATGTCACCACTTTCCTGGATGGACCTGGGAGAGTTATAACTCAAGGGCCTAGACTTGGTGTAGGAAACTATCGAGAAGGTTTAGATAAGTTGGGAAAGTATAAAGACTGCATAGATCCATCATAAGTTTCTTGCTGAAAGACAACATATTTCTTTAGAGTTTGTGGAAAGAGGCCATGAGTTCCTTCAGGTCTCACATCAATACAGATTACAATGATTTGACGAGGGTGGAAAGCTATCACTGAGGATCATCAGCTCTTTCTAGATTCTACGTAGAGTTGGTGAGGTGGTGTACCACTATTTTGTAACTCTGCAGTTAGAGCATGTGCAAAAGTCTACCACAAGTCATATATGGGGATGTATGCGCATGACTCAACAAACGACATTGACTGGGGAGAGCTAGACATCAATGATGAGTTGAATTTTATTGAGTACATGGTGGAGACTGAGGATTGAAAAGAGAGGATCTTTCATGGGAAGTAGATTATTTTGGTGTGCATTTGGTGGCAGCATGAGAATCAATAGGAGAGAACTTGGGAGCATGAGGCTCAAATTCATGATCAGCACCCTCTTTTATTTGAGTGGCCATTTTTCAGCTTTCAGTGATGTAAAGCTCCAAGGTGGGGAGAATTTATCACCTCAAATTATCCATGTATTAATTTTAGTATTATATGGATTGATTTCAAGACTAGTCACTAAGACAACGTGCGATTACAAGGCCCAAAGTCCCCATGATTTTTTTGAATAATATTAAAATATTATATAGCACGCGCACACAATTTTCTTAAAGAAGTGGAAAATACCTAAAAAAATGCATAGATCATAAATCTGAGTGCATCATTATGTTCAGAGTAGTGACTTTCCCTTTGACAAGGCCTAATATCGACTAATGTGGGTCTTCTATAAAAAGTAATTTTTGGAGATTTTAAAGACTAAAATAAATAATGTTAAATTTTATTTAATGTTACACAATGACACAATGAAATTTTATTTTCAATAATCCATTTTCATAGAATTAATGGTTATTTCCATAACCTTGGAATTCCTCTGATGTGTGGAGAAATAAAACTCTCCAACAAATGATGAGGTATTAGAGATAGAATCGTAGATCGTCACTCCAATGGAGTTAAAGGATCTCATCAATGATGGAATAGAAACCGTTCCAAAACAATGAGCAATACAACCCGAGGTAGGAAGTTTGTTTTCATCATTATTCCCCATTTTCTAATTCAATAAAAAATGTGGACCAATCAAAAAATAGAATGACTAGTGGTTCAGTCGTTCTTCTAGGATGAGATTGACTTTGGGGTTTTAATGGGAGATAAATCTGTGTGATTATTTTTTCTTCATTCTTTATTCTAATAGGAAACAATTGATGCTGACACAAATTAAACGGTGAGGTTAACTCCTCTAGGAGTTCTTGTGATTATCCGCTCCCCTGTTTAGTGAGTTTTCACTGTTGGAACCTCATGGTCATGATATGAATTTTTTGAGAGGCTCCGAACATGATAGGACACCCGGATTTGGGATAGATGAAAGTAAGTATAGATCAATGTAGATCATAACCCAAGGATCATAGAGGATATTTTGTTTCATTGTTTTGACCATTAGTGGAGGAGTGAAAGCCTACAGATGTAGTAGTGATGGTGAGCAGCGTAGGCAGTGGTGCCACATGGATAAAACCTGGCAATGGACCTGGTCCGGGGAGCTGGCCTAGCCAGCAAAGTTTTCCAGGCCCAACGGGTTGAGTCTACCCATCTGGTTGGGTCAGGACCATGGACTTGTCGAACCTAGGTCGATCCTGGTTTTCCTGATTGGGATACAGTTGACTAAGCTACCACACGGTCATGGATGATGGGTCACTATCAGACAAGGCAGTCAACTTCAATAGTTGGTGGATTGACTACCCGGTCAGTCCATGATCCAGTGGACCCCCTTCTGAATTTTCAAATGAACGTAACTTTCAAACCCTGTGTCCATTTGAAAAACTGTCTAAAATATTGGGACTCTTTCAATAAGTTGGATCTTTTGAGATATCCAAGTGTATTTTTGTGTAATTGTGAATAAAAACTAATTTTGTGAGGAGTAGGTTCTCCTAGAATGATCCTGCTTTGAGAAGAATCCTATGGATGGATGTGAAATAGAAATAGGGTGTCTCATTGAGACTGTGTGACTGCCAAAGATTGTGTGACTCATGGAGACTGTCTGACTCCCAAAGACTATGTGTCTCATGGAGGCCATGTGACCCAAAATGGATGTGTGTCTTACTGAAAATGTGTGTCTCATGAAGATTGTGTGTCTCATAGAGACTGTGCATCTCATTTGAGAGAGTATATCTCGAAATTCTTCATATATGGGTCATTGGTGTATATCAATAAAGAGTTGACTGCACTATTCTTTCGTGGTATTCCCTTGATGGTATATCCTTTTTGGTATTTCATTTGTGGTATTTTCTATGTGGTATTTCATTTGTGATATTTTCTACGTGTTATTTCTTTTATGGTATTGCCTTTGTGGTCTTCCTTTGTGGTTTCATGGTTCCATACATAATATTGTTTTACCCACCGCTACACGGGATTTTCCCACACATGTTGTTCCTTTTGTAGATGATCATCCTTTTGATAGACTCCAGGATGGACTAGGATGGGATAGAGATTTATGAGTTCAGGAAGGCTGAGGTGTTCCTATGACTCTGAGCAGCAATCCCAGTACCTTTGTCTAAAGGTTGGACTTTGTGGTTTGAAAACTTTTCTTTTCGTGGGCTTCTATTCATTCTCCATTTTCGTTACTATACTTTTCTTTTCTAGTTCACTTTTTTGGTTGGGATATAGTGTATGCATGAATTTTTTTACTTAGTGTTTTTACATTTAAGCTTTTGTGGCTTTGAGATGTGTTCGTATGTACAGCTACATAAGAAAATGCCTCTCATTTTTGAGATATGCCTTCTCATTGATAATCACCGTCCCCTGGCCTACTAAAGGTGGGCATGGTGTAGTCACAAGACAATCCCCACTAGGATGGGTTGTGAAAATTTTATACCCCTTTTTATCTTCCTTTATATCCAATTGAAAGTTAAATCATCATTCATGTGTACGCACAGACTACCATCTCCATATAGTGAAGTGTTTTTTCATCACTGCCTCGTATGGGTGGTTAAAATTATGGATCAAATGAATTTATATGATATTTATAAAATAATTATAATTTTAAAAAGATAATAAATTACACACCTTCTTACCCTTAAATGTTTTTTTAAAATGATAATGTAGTTTATGTGTATGTGTGGACAACCACATCCAGGAAGTGATGCGAATCATTTTTTTTGTCTACCCAAATGGATGGTCATAAGGATGAAACTAGTGAAAAAATATGATATTTATGAAATGTTTTTGAATAATGAAAATTAAAATATTGTCTAATTGATTTCATTACAACCAAGTAGAAAGATAGAATCGTCACTCATGTGTAAATGCAACCTACCACCTCCATGATACGAAATATTTCAATTTTTTTGTCTGCATTTCATGGATGGATATAAAATAATATTTAATGTAGAAATATGATAATTATTTTTATTCCTACATCTATCATAATTTTTTAATGATCAAAATAACTCTCATATATTTTTAATACTTTATTTTTTTGAGTTATATTTATTTAATTCAATGTAGTTAATTCCATTAAATATTCAGATAATTAAAATACATTATTGAGTCATAGTAATGAATAAATAAATTCCTCATGACCTTTTATGTTACTAAAAAGATCATAATAATATATTATATTTAAATTAGATGTGGATTCACATAAAGGTGGAGGTGTGAAAACATCATAGGCCACCCGATGAGGTGCACTAGTTACCTGGTTCAATGAGGGTAGCAAGCATATTATTTAGAAGGACTATTAGCTACCCAGTAGAGGAGAACTATCTTATAGGTAGGTCCAAAAGAATTATAGTAGTTCTTGAAATAGGCCACCAACCAGATAATAGCCAATAGAGGCTCACGAGTGGAGGTTTTCTAGAAGTCCTTGACCACATATAGGCCACCAACAACCTGATGTTAGCTACTGGGTATTTGGTGGTGTCGGTAAGTGTCTAGGGAAGAGGTATTTAAATGGTTAATCCATAAATTATGATATATTGTTCCAGGTTCAATGCACCAGGTGATTCCAAAAATTTCCCATGACTTTTAGAGCCTATAAGAAGACTCTCATGGAACTTTGAAGATCAACACTAGTTACCAACATGATCTCAAGTTTCATCAATAGCGAATCATTAAAATTCTAAAATCTTATCAAGATTTCCCTGTCAATATTATGAATATCCTCAATAATCTCTACCTTTTCTCACTATCTCCTATTTCTTCCATTGTAATTCACTCCATCAATGATATTTTTTAGTGGCCTGAAATTGTATTTCCTAAAGTGAACTTATATTTTCTTAACCTTTTTTCACAAATGATTTACGCAACATAAAAGTGTGGGATGGAATATCAGATGAAAAATGATATTAAATAGTGTTCTCATACATAAAAATATTTTGGTACATGTTTTTCATCACATTCGAGACCAAGGGATATACAAAATTGACCTCATTCATTAAGGTGTGAAGATTTTGGGGCTCATATAATGATTTATAAAAAGTGTTTATCTGTCTTGTTTTCCCTCAATTTTAATTTTTTCAACTACATCATTTATCATCATCTCATATATTTTCAAAATTTCAATTCAAATTTTTTTTACAGTAATTACTTTGATATTTTCATTATAAACATAAATAGTAGTTATCATCTATTTCATATTGAATTTATTTATTTATTAATTGTTTTCAACATATGTTTTTAATGGAATATTCACCCCCACACACATTCCATAATCTTTTACAAATAATGTTTTCTAATTGGGTTCATTTCTTCTTAAAAAACCATTTCATAATTATAATTATTTTTCAAAATTTTAATTTTCAATGTTTTAATCTATTCTAAAGGTAGACTTTAATTATGGAATCTAATTACAATTCAAATAATCAAATTTTTCATTCCACAGATTAGTCATATTGGGAGAATAAATTTTCAACTTTCTTTCGTATTATTTCTTATCCTGTATGGAAAATGGTAAGGCATGAGTATATTACCACCAAAGAATCAGAAGAAAAATGGAATCCCTAAGGTATAAGGAATTATGAGTTGAATAAAAAATGTATTAAATAGGTACACTATGATCCTAAGAGATATATGTTTAATTATGTATCAATATTCAGAACTTATTATCAAATATTGATATTTTTAGAAGTAACAAATTAAGGGAAAAACAATATCTATGACAACCCTACTTTTATTTCACAATTAAACATAATTTAATAAATAAAATTCATGTGATAAAACATAGAATATTGATAGGTATAATGTCTTTGGGGATTAGGAACATTAAATAACAACTTAAAGAATTTAATGAAACATCTTATTGAAAACTTCCTTTACATGACCATTACATTCCCCCATACATAGCATTGCAAGGGATAACCTAAAGACATGCATAAGAAAAGAGTGATCTATAAATCCTAGTAAGGGAACAAACATGGAATATCATGAGGAATAAAATACTTGTTAGAAAATAGGCATATCAATGTAGAACAAGAGAAACATGAACATAAAGGCATGATAATGCATGATAATCATAACATGGAAATGTGGCAACAATACTTAACATGGAATTAGCATGAGCTAAGGTTCATTGCAGATGGAGCATGAGTAAACCCTCATGGAACATGAAGCACATGTAAAAACTTGTTTAACTTGAATTATCATGAGTAAACACCCATTTCACATGATGTATCATGATAATATACTTTACCCAATACATTGGAGCACTAATTGGGTGCACCCTTCATAATCATTTCATTTCAGACATAAGTGTGCCACATAGATCATACAACATTGATTCATTAACATAATAATTCATACCTTGGATAAGAGACATGAAATAAATAAATCTATGTTTTCAATCAACAAGTACATGGGCATAAATGTGAATAACCTTGAAAGAGGAGTGGGTATGGTATTCACTACACAATGATTTTGGCATGGAAGTTTTGGTGTAATTTCAGCAGCATAACGACGTCAAATAAAAATTTGTAGAATGGGTTGATGAGAGAGAAAGGGGTATATAATATTTTATAAATTAAATGGAATATTAGGGGATCATGGGACAAAATATAACTACAAATGTAATGGAATTTAGATGCATAATATAAAAGGATTACTTGAATGTAAATGAGGAGATAGAAATTTCTTACAGAATTTTGGCATGGTAACAGGTTTACATGGGAGGAATTAATGAGAGACAAAGGGGTACCTCATCTTGAAAATGTAAATAGGGTAGTATAAAGGAGGTGAGAAATAATACCCCAAAATTTATAATTGAAAATAAAAGGGTTTAAAAACTTTAAGAAACATGGATAAAAAGATAAAGGTAAGAATCCCTTACTTGAAAGTGTGATCCAAAAGGATTGGGAGAGGATTTAGAGAGGCCTATTTGAAACATGGGGTGACTTGGGAGGATTATAGAAAGATTAGGTAAGAGGTTGGATGAACTCCAAAGGCTTTGAGTGAATAGGAAGTGGGAGCTTGGTTGGGTTTATATAGGAAATGAGGAAGAATTCTTTATTATTTTGGTTTGGGACACCACACATTAAACTAATCAAAACCACAAACCATCCCATGGTGTTTGCCCATGGGTTTTGAAAAAGGGGAGTGTAAGACAATATTTTATAAGGGAAATGGCCGAATTTCTTAAAATAAATGGGTTGATTATGTGGAGGTGAGTCACACTCTCAATGAAATCAATTTAAAAATCTAAAATGTTTTATAAGTATTGAAGGGTCCACTAAATCATTGAAAAATAAATCAAAAAGAAAATAACATTATTTTAATGGTAAAAAATATATTGGCCGTTCATAATATTTAGATTATTTCATTACTTTACTATTGGGTCATTATGATATCATAAAACACATTATATATTTAAACGGTATTTAATTTTTACCAAAAAATTCAACTATCTTAGAAAATAATGAAAAATTCACCATTGGATAATTTCAACGTCCTAATTCCAAAAATAGTATTCATTTTATCTAACTAATTTTATAAATAAGTGAATTTTTACTTTTAAAATATAAACTGACATTTATAAAAAATTCATGGGTTTTGACAAAAACAGCTTTCAAACCTTAATAAATATTATAATTGCATTCATAAAAATATACGATCAATTATATTTAATAAATTTTATTAATAATATTAATTATATTTTATTAAAATATTATTTAATTTAAAAATCCATTAATTCATCAAAATACATTTCTTAGTTGAATATTAACTGAAAATTCTATTCTTACTTTAAAAACTACTTACAATGTAATAATAATAAAAATAATGTATAATATCTAAACATGAATAATGTACATAATCGTAGTTCTAGGGTATTATTACATAATCCATTAAAACACCCACATATGACCTTAGGGTAATGTGCGTGATTTTGACAGACTCATTGGGTGGCATTGATAACATTTCTCGAGTGATAATATCTATCAACATTCACTTATCATGTAGACGATTTTGCTTGAGCTTAACATATTCAAGATCATCTTGGACTTGTTCAAGAGAAAAGCCCAAAAACGCCACCTCCTTTCTGAGCTTTGATAAATTGGCTTTGTATGGGGCATGTCTACTGGATGAGGTCATCACTTCCTTTGTCTGAGTAAATTGGATTTGTTAAAGCCCTATATTTATAATAATCATGTGATCACTTTTCAATGGCTATATTAGTAACGAACACAATTCTTAATGGTATTTTAAAATCCAAAACATATAACAAAATAATTACATATGTTTTATATAACCATAAGAAGACATTTAAATAGTCCAAGAGTAATTTTCAATAATGAATTTTTGAGTCGTTAAAATCTTCCCCCCTTATGAAATTTCATCCTTGAAATTTCCTTTTCCCACACGAAAAAATGTGGGTAACTTTGCATCATCACTTCTTCTAATTCCCACATCGCCTTTTCAAACTTGTGGTTTTCCCACAACACCTTAATGAGTGTCATTTTCTTATTTCGTAGAACTTTTTCTCTATGATCTAAGAACTTCATTGGTTTCTCCTCATAATAAAGATCATCCTCTGATTGTAATACCTCTGAAGAGAGTACATGTGAAGGTTATTCTATGTACTTCTTTAAGAGGGATACATTAAAGACATCATGTACTTTGGCCATGGTAGATGGAAGTGCAAGTCAATAGGCCATAACCCCAACATGAACAATAATCTCAAAGGGGCCAATGTACCTAGGAATTAACTTACCCTTCTTTCCAAACCTCATGACCTTATTCCAAGGTTATATTCTTAGAAATACCATGTCACCAAATTTAAACTAAATGTCTCATCGACAGTTATCAGCATAACTCTTCTGTCAACTCTGGGCTACCTTGATATGTTGCTGAATGGTTTTAACCTTCTACCCCATTTCGTTAACCATTTATAGTCCTAGAAGCTTATGCTCACTAACATCATCCCAAAATTCTAGTGTTCTTCACCTCTTCCCATACAAATCTTCATAAGGTTCCATTCAGATTCTTGTGTGGAAACTGTTATTATAGAAGAATTCAACTAGAGGAATTTGTTAATCCCATATTCCTTTAAAGTCCATTGAATATGATATTAAAATATACTCTAGGGTTTAAATAGTTATATTATATTGGCCATCAGTTGGAGGATTATAGGCCGTAATGAAGTTTAGTTCAGTATCCTGATCATGTTGAGGACTCTTCCAAAACTTAGAGGTGAATCTTGGATCGCGATCAGATTTAATAGATTGTGGTACTCCATGCTGCCTTACCACTTCCATGATATATATCTATGTCAGTTGATCTAATGATAAATACACCTAAATAGAAATGGTTTTTTTGCCTTTGTAAGGCTATCCACAAGAACGTAGATAGAATTGTTTCTTTGGAATGTCATTAGAAGTCAGGTGACAATGTTCATGGTGATGTTCTCCCATTTCCAGGCTTGTATGGGCTATGATTTCATCATCCACTTAGACTTCTACCTACCTGACTTCAAATGCTGAAACACCAGGCACATTTATGTATATTCAGAAATCTTCCTTTTTATATTATCCCACCAACAATGTTCTCGATGATCTCGATGCATCTTTGTGTTTTTTAGGCGAATAGATAAATTTGAACAATATGAATCATCCAAATGTTCCTTCTTCATATCCAGACTAAATGAAAGACATACTATTTTCGCAAATCCCACAATTCCTTCTTCATTAATATTGATCTATGAGGATTTCCCTTTTCTAATTGCATCCACATTGTTCTGAATTCCCATATCATCCTTTTGAGAGTCCTTTAACATTTCCAAAAGAGACCGTAGAGAAATTATTTTTGAAAGGATTGATGATGTTTCCCTTATCTATGATTCCCATGTCTATATTTATCAAATATAAGAAGATTGGATCCTTCTTAATTATCATAAATGATAGAATATCTGGGTCCTTTCTACTTAGAGCATCTTCCACCTTGTTCATTTTCCTAGGGTGGTAATGGATTGAGTAGTAATAGTCTTTCATCATCTCTAACCATATTCATTGGCGCATGTTCAACTCTTTCTATGTGAATATATACTTGAGACATTTGTGGTCCATATATATTTCACAGTTCTCCACAAATAGATAATGCCACCAAATCTTTAAAGTAATTATCACCACAGCCAACTCCAAATCATGTTTTGGATAATTTATCTCTTGAACATTCTATTGCCTTGAAGCATAGGAAATGACTTTGTCATTTTTCATCAACACACATCCCAAGCCCATCTTCGAAGCAACACTGAATATCACAAAAGGTTCTCCAATTGTGGGTAAAGTAAACACGGTTGCGGTGATAAGCCTCTTTTTCAACTCCTTGAATATTTCTTCAAATTCATCACTCCAAGTAGCCTTTACACCCTTCCGAGTTATCTTGGTAACATGGTTGGAAAATAGTGAGAAATTTCTCACAAATCATCTATAATATCCAGCTAACCCCACAAATCATCGGATATCCGTTACTGATGTTGGCCATGGCCATTACTCCATTTCATCTTTCTTGGAGAGATCCACATATATCCCATTTCTGGTGATGATATGGCCCAAGAATGAGACCTCCTTCAACTAGAACTCATACTTGTTATACTTTGCATAGAGATTCTCCTTTCGCAAGGTCTCTAGTATAGTTCTTAGATGCTACTCATGATCCACCTTGGTTTTGGAGTATATTAGAATATCATCAATAAATACTACCAAAAAATTTCCTAGGTAATTTCTAAAGACAATATTCATCAATTCCATGAAGATTTCTGGAGCATTGGTGAGTCTAAAAGGAATTACTATGAATTCATAGTGCCCGTATCTTATACGAAAAAAAGTATTGGGGATATCTTCTTTCTTCACCCTCATTCGATAATATCCTGAACACAAATATTCCTTGGAGAAGTATTGTGCTCCACAAAGCTGATCGAACATGTTATCAATTCATGGGAGGGGATTCTTGTTCATTGACATGATTTTTTTAAGCTCATGATAATCGATGAAAAGGTTCATTCACTCATCATTCTTCTTGATGAAGAGGACTGCTGCACCCCATGGTGAAGCACTTGGGCATATAAAACCTTTATCCAGATTCACATGTAGTTGTTTCTTTAGCTCCTCAAGCCCCAAAAAATCCATTTTATATGGAGTATTGGATATTGAAAACACCATAGGTATAAGGTAAATGGATAATTAAACATCTCTTCTTGGAGGAAGACTAGAAAATTCCTTAGGAAACACTTCAGTGAATTCCATGACAATAGGCATGTCTTCAAGAATGGTTGCATCCTTAAACTCAATCATCTGATCTAGTTATGTGTGCTCATAGGGAAGTAATATCTACACTTGAGATGACGAAGTTAAAGCAGATCCATCTTCATCCTTTCACTTATACATAATTGGGGGTTGATTCTCCACATGGAGAGTGATTTCACCCTCACGAAAATTTATGTTGTCTTTATATAGGGAAATCCAATCCATGACAAGAATTTCATAAAATTCCATAATAGGGAGTATGATGTGGTTTGTTGGGAAGTTAAACCCACAAATCATGATAGGGTCGGAGTTATATTCATGGGTTGCAATGATTTCTCAATTTTCCATACTCACCAACATCTTGACTTCCATGATTTTTGGGGGTGTTGAGATTGTTCTACTAAACATTCAGTATATAAAAGAATGCGTAGAACCTGAATCAAAAAGTATGTTCACTATTCTTGAATGAATAACTAGCATACTTTTCACCACTTTCTTATTGGGGTTCACTTATTTGGTAGTGATAAAAAAATCTCAACCTTTCTGCCTTGGAGGTTGTTGGTTGCCACCGAAAACCCTTGGCTTAGGGCACTGATTTTCAAAATGCCCTGGTTCTTTGCAGTTGAACAAATGAACAATACGTTGATATTCAAACAGAGTGTTCCTTTCCTATATTTCTGTCATGGCATTTTATTGTTGGTAGTTCACAATTAGGTGTCCTTATCTTCCACACCTAAAGCATTTCTTGGTCCCCTTCAAGTAATTTCTGGGGTTCTTCTATTTGCACCTTTGGAAAGTGGGGTGTAGGATTTTCTTAGAACCATTGGATTTATCCATTAGACCGCTAGAATTGAAGTCCACCTTACACTTCAAATCCCTATGATACCACTGATATTTTTTGATCTCCATTTCAACCTTTAGGGATCATCGGACAATTTCCTCATATCTATCAAAGTCATGGATCTCTAGGGATTTCTGCAGGTTAGGTTTTAGCCCACCAAAGAAGCAGTAAACAATGCATTTTGGGGTAATGAAAAACCTAGAAGCGTATCATGCAATCCCTATGAATTTTTTATCATACGCTCCAAGAGATTAATTGTCTTTTTTACTTGAGGGCAAGGAAGTCCCTTTCCATATTAAGCCTGAGAGTGTGCAGAAAATATTTATCAATATTTTTTTCTGCAAATCATTCCATTCCAATGCTTTGATATCCTCCTCAGGCTTCTCATTTTTTATCAATGTCCACCATTTATTTGCTTGTCCATCTAATAATAAGTATCTAGAAGAACCTTCTCTTGTTCGGAACATTGAAGGATGGAGAAGATCTTTTCAATGGATTTGATCCATTGTTTGGCGATTGAAGGATCAGATGATCCATTAAAAGTAGGAGGTCATTGTCTTATGATTCTTTCGATAGAGACTTGTTCTTTCTTAGGGGGTGGGGGTTGAACTTTCCACTTGACCCATGTTTCTTTTCAAATATTGAGATAACTAAGATAGAATCGTGACAAAGGTGTCGTTTCCTGCTCCCATCGAATTGGGAATCTCATTAGCATAGTCATCACATTGATCTTCTCATATGTTGTTATCCTGAGTCATCATATTACCAGCCATTGGCTAGAATAAAAGGAATGTTAGGAGTTACACATAAAGGGTAATCCGAGGAAAAAACAAATGACTTATAAGTAGATTTTATTTCCTTAACTAATGAATCTATAGGCTTCAATATATGTTATCCATGATCTACTTTCTAAAATATATTCTTAGGGTCATTTTTTTAATTCCCTAAATAAGGGTTCATACTAAACTTTTGAATTTAACAAATCATATCCCCCGAGAGTGTTGTAACCAAGAGTGCAGCAAGTCATGTTGTCCTGTATCAGGATACCCCGAGTCACGCCCAAATCTCCTTGTCAAAGTTTTAGCTTCTAAGTACATATGTGTCAGTGTTTCCTATACCTGCTCTTATCCAGACAGGGATGTATTTACTTTATAAACCTCTTAATCAATACTCACCAAAACATGTGGATGTTTTTATTAAACTTATTCTTGTCTCTATGGATTCACTACGGTTTTATATTCCTAATCATAAAAATGACTAAACCTATCCTCTGATACCAACTATGACAACCGTTCTTTTATTACACACTTAAACATGATTTATTACATAAAATTCATGTGATACAACATATAATATAGAGAGGTATAGTGTCTTTGGGGTTTGAGAACATTGAAAAAACATAATTCATAGAACACAACATCTTATTGAAAACATCCTTTACATGACCACTACATTCCCTTTTACTTAGCATTGAATGGGATAACCTGAGGACATGCATAAGAAAATGGTGAGCTATGAAGCCCAGTAAGGGAATAAACATTGAATAACATGAGAAATAAAATAAAAGTTAGACAATAGGAATATAAATGGATATAAAGAGAAACATGAACATAAAATAATGATAAAGCATGATAATCATAACAAGGAAATGTGGCAACAACACTTAACATGGAATTAGCATGAGCCAAGGCTCATTGCACATGGAGCATGAGTAGACCATCGTTACACATTAAGAAATAGTAAAACCTCATTTAACTTGACTTATCATGAGTAAACAACCATTTCACGTGATTTATCATGATACTATGCTTTACCCAATGCATTAGATCACTATTAGGGTGCACCCATTGTAATCATTTCATTTCATGCATAAGTGTGCCACATAGATCATACAACATGGATTCATTAACATGATAATTCATTCCATGAATAAGATATTTGGAATAAATAAATGTAAGTACACAATCAAGAAGTACATGTTCATAAAGGTGAATATCGTTGATAGAATATTGGGTATGGTATTCACTACACAATTATTTAGCATGGAAAGTTTGGTATAATTTCGGCAACATAATGATGTCAAATAGAAATTCGTAACATGGGATGATGAGAGTGAAAGGGGTATCACATAATTTATACATTAAATAGAATGTAAGGAGATCATGGGACACAATATACCAACAACTGCATTAGAATTTAGATGCATAATATAAAATAATTTCTTGAATGTAAATGATGAGAGAGAAATTTCTTACGGAATTTCAGTATGGTAACAGTTGTACATTTGAGGCATTAATGAGAGATAAATAGGTATATAATCATTAAAAAATTAATAGGGAAGTATGGGGGAGTAAAGAAATCATACCCCAACATTTATAATTGAAAATAAAAGGGCATAAAACTATTAAGAAACAAGGATAAAAAGAGAAAGGTACGAATCCCATACTTGGAAGTGTGATCCCAAAGGCTTCTGAGAGGATTGAGAGAGGATTAGTTGGAACATGGGGCACCTTGGGAGGACTCTAGAAAGAATATAGAAGAGGTTTCGAAGAAATGAAAATGTATTTAGTGAAGAGGAAGTAGGAGCTTGTGTTTGTTTATATAGGAAAGTAGGCGGAATTCTTTATTATTTTGGTTTGGGACACCATACATTAAACTAATCAAAACCACAAACCAGACCTTGGTTTTTCCCATGATTTTATACAAAGGGTTTTGGAAAAAAATATTTTATAAGTCCAATTTATGATCTTCTTAAAATAATAGTGTTGCTTATGTGAAGGTGAGTCACACTCTCAAGGAAATCAATTTAAAAAGCTAAAACAATTTATAAGTTTTGAATGGGCCACTAAAGCAGTGTAAAATAAATCAAACAAAACTTAAAACACATAATTTTAATGGTAAAACCTATATTTTCAGAAAATAATGTCTGGAGTATTTTATTACTTCACTATTGGGACATTATAATGTCATAAAACACATTATATATTTAAATAGTATTTAATTTTTACCCCAAAATTCGACTATCTCAGAAAATAATGAAACAATCACTGTGGGATAATTTCGATATCCTGATTCTAAAAATAGTATTCATTTTATCTAAATAATTTTTTAAATATTTTAATTTTCACTTTTAAAATAAAAACTAACATTTATTGGAAATTAATGGTTTTTGACAAAAATAGGTTTCAAACCTTAATAAAAATTACAATTGCATTCATAAAATTATATGATCATTTATATTCAATAAAAAATATTTTAATAATTTTAATAATATTTTATTAAAATATTACTTAATTAAAAAATCCATTAATTCATCAAAATATATTTCTTAGTTGAATATAATCAAAAAATATTGTTTGTGATTTTAAAAAAATTTACAATGTAACAATAATAAAAAGAATTTAAATTATTTATACAAGAATAATGTACATAATCGTATTACTAGGTTATTTTTACATAACCCCTTAAAACACCCTCATATGAACTTAGGGTAAGGTATGTGATGGTGATAAACTCTTGGGGTGGCTCAGATAACATTGCTCGAGTGGTAATCTATACCAACTTCCACTTCTCTCATAGATGGTTTATCTCAAGACTAACTTATTCACACTAATCTTGGGCTTGGTTAAGAGTGAAGCCCAATGAAGCAACCTACTTTCTGAGCTCCGATAATTGGGATTTGTATGTGGCAAGTCTACTAGATGAGGCCATCACTTCCGTTGTCTTAGTAAATTGGATTTGTTAAAGACCTATATTTATAATAATCATGTGAGCACTAGTTTCTCCCCCATAAGAAAGATCATCCTATAGATTTACTACCTCTTAAGAGAATACATGTAAAGGGCCCGGTATATAATTTCTTAAGAGGGATACATGAAAGATATCATGTACATTGGCCATGTTAGTTGGAAGTTCAAGTCGATAGGCCACAACCCTGATACGATCAAGAATCACGAAGGGGCCGATGTACCTAAGACTTAACTTCCCCTTATTTCCAAACCTAGTGACCATATTCCATGGAGATATGCGTAGAAATACCATGTCTCCAACTTTAATATCATGGTCTCCTTGAAGGTTATCTGCATAAATGTTCTGTCAACTCTGGGCTGCCTTGATATGCTGCTGAATGGTTTTCACCATCTCCACCATTTCGTCGACCATTTATGGTCCTAGAATCTTAAGCTCATTGAATTCATCCCAACATGCATGTGTTCTACACCTCTTCCCATAAAAGGCTTCATAAGGTTCTATTCGAATGATTGAGCGGAAACTATTATTAAAGGATAATTCAACCAGAGGAAGATATTGATCCCATCCGTCTTTAAAGTCCATTGAACATGATCTTAACATATATTGCAGTGTCTGAATAGTTTGCTCAAATTGTCCATCATTTGAGGATGATAGGCCAATATGATGTTTAGTTTAGTATCCAGTTCATGTTGAAGACTCTTCGAAAAAATAGAGGTGAATCATGGATCTTGATCAGATACAATAAATAGTGGTACTCCATGCAACCTTACCACTTCCCTAATATATATCTATGCCATTTGATCCAATGAGAAATCCTCCCAAATAGAAATGAATTGTGAAACCTTTGTAAGACGGTCCACAACAACCCAGATAGAATCATTTCCATTAGAAGTATTCAGAAGTCTGGTGATAAAGTCAATAGTGATGTTCTCCCATATCCATGCAGGTATGGGAAATGGTTCCTTCTTGCTCTTAGACTTCTGCCTCTCTAACTTCACTTACCTTCGTACCAGGCACTTTGATATATATATTCAACAGTATCCCTTTTCATATTATCCCACCAATAATGTTATCAGATATCTTGATACATCTTTGTGTTTCCTGGGTGAATAGAGAAATTTGAACTACGTGTATCATCTAAAAGTTCCTTCTTCAGCTCCAAACTTGATGGAACACATAGTATTTTCCCAAATCTCACAATTCCTTATTCATTAACATTGAACTCTGAGGATTTACATTTTCATATATCTTTCAATTTCTTCTGAATTCCCACTTCATCCATTTGAGCTTCCTTTAACATTTACAAAAGAGACAACTGAGAAATAATTTGTGAGAGGATTGGAGATGTTCCATTATTTTTGATTCCCATGTCCATCTTCATCAAATCTAAGAAGATTACATCCTTCTCAATTCTCATCAATGATAGAATCAATAGGTCCTTTCTACTTAGAGAATCTGCCAACTTGTTCACCTTCCCAAAGTGGTATTGGATTGAGTAGTCATAGTCTTTGATCAGCTCTAACCATCTTCATTGGTGCTTGTTAAACTCTTTATGTGTGAATATATATATGAGGATTTTGTGGTCTATATATATTTCACACTTCTTTCCCCAAAGAGATAATACCGCAAAATTTTTAAAGAGAATATCTCCACAACCAACTACAAATCATGTGTTGGATAATGCTTATCATGAACATTCAATTGCCTTGAAGCATAGGCAATGACTTTGTCATTTTACATCAACACACAGCCTAGAACCTTCTTCAAAGCATCACTGAATACCATAAAAAGTTATCTACTAGTGGGTAATGTGAGCATGTATGTAGTGATAAACCTACTTTTCAACTCCTTGAAGCTTTATTCACATTCATAACTCCATGAAAACTTTACACCCTTCTGAGTTATATTGGTAAGAGGGTTGGATAATCATGAGAGATTTCTTACAAATCGTCAATAATATCCAGCTAACCCCAAAAATATACGGATATCAGTTACTAATGATGGCCTCAACCATTCCTCTATTGTAGCTATCTGGGTGGGATCCACAGATATCCCATTGCTTGTGATGATATGGCCCATGAATGTGACCTCCATCAACCATAACTATCACTTTTTGTACTTTGCATGGAGCATCTCCTTTCGAAAGGTCTCTAGTATAGTTTTTAGATGCTCCTCATAATCCTATTTGGTTTTGGATTATATTAGAATATCATCTATAACAACTACCACAAATTTTTTGAGGTAATATCTAAAGAATCTATTCATCAAGTCCATGAACATTTCTGGAGCATTGGTGGTTCTGAAAGTCATTACTATGAATTCATAGTGCCTCTATCTTGTACTAAAAGCAGTCTTTGGTATATCTTTCTTCTTCACCCTTACTTCATAATATCTCGACCGCAAGTCTAACATGGAGAAGTATTGTGCTCCATACAGCTGATTGAACACGTCATTAATTATTGGGAGAGGATACATTTTTTTTATCGTGATTTTGTTAAGCTCACGATAATCGATGTAAAGGCGAATTGACCCATCCTTCTTCTTGACGAAGAGGACCGGTGCACCCAATGGTGATGCACTTGGGAATATTAACCCTTTATCCAGATTATACTTTAGTTGTTTATTCATTTCCTTAAGATCCACAATAGACATTCTATATGGAGTCTTGGATATTGTCAATTCCCTATGTATAAGGTCAATTAAGAATTCAACATCTATTCTAGGAGGACGACCAGACAATTCCTCAAAAAACACTTCTGTAAATTCCCTCACAATACGAATGTCTTCAAGGATGGTTTCCTCCTTAAACACTATTATATGAGCTAGATATGCATGCTCATATGGAAGTAATATCCACGCTTGAGATGATGGAGCTAAATAGGATTCATCTTCCTACTTTCACTTGTATTGAATGGGGGGTCGATTCTCCACATGAAGAGTATTTTTTCTCTCATTGAAATTTATGTTGGATCTATAAAAGGAAAGTCAATCCATGCCAAGAATAACATAAAATTCCATGATAGAGAGTATTATGAGGTTCTCCGAGAAGTTCAATCCACAAATTATGATAGGGGAGGAGTTATATTCATTGGGTGTAATGATATCCCCATTTGTCGTAATCACTGACATCTTTACTTTGATGATTTTAGGTGGTGTTGGGATTGTTATACAAAAATATTGGGATATAAAAGAATGCATAGAACCAGAATAAAAAAATACATTCTCTTTTATGGAATGAATAACTAGCATACTTTTCACCACTTCATTGTTGGGGTTCACTTCAGTAGTAGTGATGGAAAAAGATAGCCCTTGCTGCCTTGGAGGTAGTTGGTAGCCTCTGAAAACCCTTGACATTGGGCACTGATTTTCAAGATGCCCTGGTTAATTGTAGTTGAAACAATGAATAATGCGTTGAGAGTCGAATGGAGAATTCTATTCTCTGTCATAGCCATGGGTTTTTATTATTGGTAGTTAGTAGCTTGGTGTCCTTATTTTCCACACCTACTACTTTTCCTCGTCCCCTTCAAGTAATGTCTAGGGTGATTCTTTCTACACCATTGTCTAGTGGGGTGTTGTATTTTCTTAGCACCATTGTATTTTTCTAACGAACAGTCATAATTGAAGTCCACCTGATGCTTTTTATCCCCATGATACGCCTGAGATTTTCCGATCTCCATTTCAACCTTGAGGGAACATGAGACAGTTTTCTCATAGCTGTCGAAGTCATAGATATCCAGGGATTTCCACAGGCCAGGTTTCATCCCACCAAAAAAGATTTCAACCTTTCATTCAGGGATAATGAAAAATATGGAAGTGTATTATGCAAGACTTTTGATGTTTTCCTCATACGCTCCAATAGATTTATCTTATATTTTCTTGAGGGAAAGAAAGTCCTTTTCAATATTAAGTTGGAGGGTGCGTGGAAAATATTTATCAAAAAACATTTTCTGGAAGTCCTTCCATTCCAACTCCTTAATCTCCTCCCCAGGCTTCGTATTTTTGATCAATGTCCACCATTGATCTGCTTCACCCTCCATACAATATGAATCCAGAAGAAACTTCTCTTGTTCAAAACATTGAAGGACGAGGAACATATTTTCAATGGATTTGATCCATTGTTCGATGATTGAGGGCTAAGATGATCCATTAAAAGTAGGAGGCCTTTGTCTCATGAATCTTTCGATAGAGGCTTGTTGTTTCTTGGGGGGGGGGGTTGAACATTATTATTGACCCATATTTCGATTAAAATCTTTAGTTAAGTGAGAGAAAATTGTGACAAAGTTTGTTATTCCCTCTTCAATCAGATTGTGCATCTCATTAGCACAGTCATCACATTGATCTTCACATCGATTGTTATTCCAAGTCCTCCTATTAACTGCCATTGGCTGGAATAAAATGAATGTTATGGGTTACATATAAAGGTTAATCCATGGAAAAAACATATGACTTATAAATAGGTTTTATTTCCATATCTTATGAATCTATAGGCTTCAATATATGTTATCCATGATCTACTTTCTAAAATATATTCTTAGGGGTATTTTTTTAATTCCCTTAACAAGGGTTCATACTAAACTTGTAAATTTACCAAAGAATAACCCTTGAGAGTGAGTTAACCAAGAGTGAATGAAGGCTTGTTGTCATGTACTAGGATACACTAGGTCAAGCCCAACACTCCTTGTCAGAGTTTTCACTCCTAGATACATCTGTTTCAGTGATGCCTCTACCTGCTCATATCCAGACAGGGATGTATTTACATGAAAAACCACTTAATCAATACTCACCAAAACATATGGATGTTTTTATTAAACATAGTCTTGTCTCTAAGTCTTCACTAGGGTTTTCTAATCCTAATCCCAAAAATAACTAAACTTATCCTCTGATACAAACTATGACAACCCTTCTTTTATTACACACTTAAACATGATTTATTACATAAACTTCACTTGATAAAACATAGAAAATAGAGAGGTCTAGGGTATTTGGGTATTAGGAACATTATACAACAAATTAAAGCATAGAATGAAACATCGTATTGAAAACTTCCTTTACATGACCACTACATTCCCTCATGCATAACATTGAATGGGATAACCTGAGGACATGCATAAGAAAAGGGTGAGCAATAATGCCCAGTAAGGGAATAAACATGGAATAACATGAGGAATAAAATAGATTCTAGACAATAGGAATATCAATGTAGGACAAGAGAAACATGAACATAAAGTCATGATAAAGCATGACAATCATAACAAGGAAATGTGGCAACAACACTTAACATGGAATTAGCATAAGCTAAGGCTCATTACACATGAAGCATGAGTAAACCATCATTGCACATAAAGCAAGAGTAAAAACTCGTTGAACATGAATTATCATGAGTCAACACCCATTTCACATTATATATAATAATACTATACTTTACCTAATGCATTGGAACATGATAAGGGTGCAACCTTCGTAATCATTTCATTTCATGCATAAGTGTGACACATAAATCATAATGCCTTGATTCATTAACATCATAATTAATTCCATGAATAAGATATGTGGAATACATAAATTTAAGTCCTAAATCAACATTTACTTGTTCATAAAGGTTAATACCCTTGATAGAGGAGAGGCTATGGTATTCACTACACAATGATTTTGGCATAATGATTTTTGTGCAATTTCCGCAGCATAATGACGTCAAATAGAAATTCATAAAATGGGTTGATGAGAGTGAATGAGGTATCTAATCATTTATAAATTAAATTCAATGTAAGGGGATCATGGGATATAATATAACAACAGATGTAATGGAATTTAGATTCATAATATAAAATTATTTCTTGAATGTAAATGAGGAGAAAGAAATCTCTTAAGGAATTTCGGCACGGTAACGGGTGTACATGGGAGGCATTAATGGGAGAGAAATGTGTCTATAATAATTAAAACCTAAAAAGGGAAGTATGGGGGAGGTGTTAAATCATACCCCAACTTTTATAATTGAAAATAAAGGTCCTAACAATATTAAAAAACACGGATAAAAAGATAAAGGTAAGAATCCGTTACTTGGAATTGTGATCCCAAAGGCTTGGGAGAGGCCTGAGAAAGGCTTATTGGGAACTTGGGGTGCATTGGGAGGATTATAGGGAGAGGTGGGAATATGTTGGACGTACTAAAAAGGCTTTTAGGGAAGAGGAAGTGGGAGGATGAGTGGGTTTATATAAGAAAGGAGGGGGAATACTTTATTATTTTGGTTTGGGGCACCACACATTAAACTAATCAAAACCACAAACCATCCCATGGTTTTTCCCTTTGTTTTTTCGAAAGGGGAGTGGAAAACAATATTTTATATGGAAAATGTTAGAAAATGTTAAAATATTGGGGTTGCTTATGCAGAGGTGAGTCACACTCTCAGGGAAATCAATTTAAAAAGCTAAAATGTTTTATAAGTCTTGAAGGGTCCACAAAAGAATTGTAAAATAAATCAAACAAAACTAAAATCACTTTATTTTAATGGTAAAAAATATATTTTCTGAGAATAATGTTTATAGTGTATTATTACATCACTATTTGGTCATTATGATGTCATAAAACACATTATATATTTAAAGGGTATTGAATTTTTACCCAAAAATTCGACTATCTCAGAAAATTATGAAAAATTCACCGTTGGATAATTTTGATGTCCTGATTCCAAAAATAGTATTCATTTTATCTAAATAATTTTCTAAATATTTGAATTTTCACTTTTAAAATAAAAACCTCTATTTATAAAAAATTCCTGGGTTTTGACCAAAACAACTTTCAAACCTTAATAAAAATTACAATTACATTCATAAAATTATACTATAATTTATATTTAATAAAAAATAAATTAATAATATTAATAATATTTTATTTAAATATTATTTAATTAAAAAATCCATTAATTCATCAAAATAGATTTCTTAGTTGAATACTAACTCAAAATATTGTGTGTGATTTATAAACTATTTAAAAAATAAAAATAATAAAAAGAATGTAAATTCTCTATACAAGAATAAAGTACATAATAATAGTACTAGGGTATTGTTACATAACCCCTTAAAAAACCCACAAAACACATTAGGGTAAGGTGCGCGATGGTGACAGACTTTTCGAGTGGCTCAGATAACATTGATCGAGTGGTAATCTCTATCATCTTCCACTTCTCTCATAGGTGGTTCAGCTCAAGCTTAACGTATTCAAGATCATATTGGGCTTGGTTAACAGTGAATCCCAATGATGCCAACTCCTTTTAAAGCTCTAATAAAAGGGCTTCATATGGGGAAATTCTATTGGATGAGGTCATCACTTCCTTTGTCTAAGTGAATTGGATTTTTTTAAAGCCCTATATTTGTACTAATCATGTAATCACTATTCAATGGCTATATTAGTAATAGACATAATTCTTAACAGTATTTGAAAATCCAAATCATAGAACCAAATAAGTGCATACATTTTACATAACCATAAGAAGACATTTAAATAGACCAGGAGAATTTTCATTAATGAATTTTTGGGTTGTTACAATCTTTCCCCTTTAAGAAATTTCTTCCTCAAAATCTCCTTTTCCCCCACTAAAACAGATGTGGGTAACTCTACTACATCACTTATTCTGATTCCAACATCACTTCTTCAAACTTGTGGTTTTTACAAAACACGTTGATGAGGGGCATTGTCTTTTTTCGAAGAAAATTTTCTCTACGATCAAAGATCTTCACTAGTATCTCCCCGTAAGAAAGACCATCCTCTAGATTTACTACCTCTTAAGAGTGTACTTGTGAAGGTTCTAATATGTACTTTCTTAAGAGGGATACATGAAAGACATCATGCACCTTTCCCATGGTAGTTTCAAGTGCTATTCGATAGGCCACAACTCCGACGTGATCAAGAATCTCGAAGGGGTTGATGTACCTAGGCTTTAACGTCCCCTTATTTCTAAACCTCAAGACCTTCTTCTATGGAGATATGTTTAGAAATACCATGTCTGCAACTTTAAACTCAAGGTCTCATCGACGGTTATCTACATAGCTCTTCTTTCGACTTTGGGATGACTTGATATGCTGGTGAATGGTTTTCACCTTTTCCACCATTTCTTTGACCATTTCAGGTCCTAGTAGCTTATGCTCACCAACTTCATCCCAACAATCGGGTGTTTTTCACGACTTCCCATACAAGGCTTCATATGGTTCCATTCAGATGCTCGAGTGGAAACTATTATTATAGTATAATTCAACTAAGAGAATATGTTCATCCCATATTCCTTTAAAGTCCATTGAACATGATATTAACATATCCTCTAGTGTCTGAATAGTTCGCTCAGATTGGATATTAGTTTGAGGATGATAGGCCATACTGAAGCTCAGTTCAGTATCTATAGCTTGTTGAAGACTCTTCCAAAACATAGACTTGAATCTTGGATCTCGATCAGATACAATATATAGTGGTACACAATGAAGCCTTACCACTTCCCTAATATATATCTGTGCCAGTTGATCCTATGAGAAATCCTCCCAAATAGCAATGAAGTGTACAGTTTTAGTAAGATGATCCACAACAACCCAAATATCATTGTTTCCTTTGTATGTCTTTGAAAGTTTGATGACAAAGTCCATGGTGATGTTCTCCCATTTCCATGCTCGTATGGGAATGGTTGCATCATCTCCTTAGACTTCTACCTCTCTACCTACAGTTGCGGACACACCAGGAATTTTGATGTATATTAATCAATCTCTCTTTCCATATTATCCCACCAATAATGTTCTCGGAGATCTCGATACATCTTTGTGTTTTCTGGGTGAATAGTGAAATTTGAACTATGTGTATCATCCAAAATCTCACAATTCTTCCTTCAATAACATTGAACTTATTGAGTTTCCCTTTTCCGATAGCTTCCACTTTATTCTGAATTCCCATAACATCCTTTGAATTATCCTTTAACATTTCCAAAAGAGACATTTGAGAAATAATTTTTGAAATGATTGATGATGTTCACTTTTTTATGATTCCCATGTACATATTCATCAAATCTAAGAAGATTGGATCCTTCTCGATTATCATAAATGATAAAATTTTTGGGTCCGTTCTACCTAGAGCATCCTCCACCTTGTTTGCTTTCCTAGGGTGGTAATGTATTGAGAAGTCATAGTCTTTGATCTTCTCTAACCATATTCATTGGTGCATGTTCAACTCTTTCTGTGTGAATATATACTTGAGTCTTTTGTGGTCCGTATATATTTCACATTTCTCCCCAAAGAGATAATGCCGCCAAAATTTTAAAGCGAAGATCACTGCATCCAACCCCAAATCATGTGTTGGATAATTTTTCTCATGAACATTCAATTTCCTTGAATCAAAGGAAATGTATTTGTCATTTTTAATCATCACACAACCCTGTCCCTTCTTCAAAGCATTACTGAATTCCTCAAAAAGTACTCTACTTGTGGGTAATGTGAGCACGATTGTAGTGATAAGCCTCATTTTTAACTCCTTGAAGCTTTCTTTACATTCATCACTCCAAGGAAACATTAATGCCTTCTGAGTTATCTTGGTAAGAGGGTTGGAAAATCGTGATAAATCTCTCAGAAATCGTTAATAATATCCTTCTAACCCAAAAAATCTACCGATATTTGTTATTGATGTTGACCTCAATCTTTCCTTTATTATATCTATCTTGGTGGGATCCATAGATATCCCATTGCTTGTGATGATATGGCCCAATAATGAGACTTTCTTCAACTTGAACTATCAATTTTTGTACTTTGCATAGAGCTTCTCTTTTCACACAGTCACTAGTATAGTTCTTAGATGCTCTTAATGATCCTCCATGGATTTGGAGTATATAAGAATATCATCAATAAATAATACCACATATTTTTCCAGATATTCTATAAATACTCTATTCATCACATCCATGAAGACTTTCAGAGCATTGGTGAGTACGAAAGGCATTCCTATGAATTCATAGTTCCCATATCATGTATGAAAAGCAGTCTTGGGGAAATATTCCTTCTTCACCCATACATGATAACATCTTGACCACAAATCTACCTTGGAAAAGTATTTTACTTCACATAGATGATCGAACAAGTCATCAATTTGTGGGATATGATAATTTTTTTATCGTGATTTTGTTAAGATCACGATAATCGATACAAAGGCGCATTGACCCATCCTTCTTCTTGACGAAGAGGACTGGTGTACCCCATGAAGAATGGGAATATAAAACCTTTATTTATATTCTCTTGTAGTTGGTTCTTCATCTCCTAAAACTTCACAACAACCATTATATATAGAGTCTTGGATATTGGTAATTCCCTGGGTATAAGTTCAATTGAGAATTCAATATCTCTTCTAGGAGGAAGATCAAGAAATTTCTCTGGAAACACTTCATTGAATTACCTCTCAATAGGAATGTATTCAAGGATGGTTGCCTCCTTAAACTCAATCATCTGAGACAGATATGTGTTCTCATAGGGAATTAATATCCACGCTTGAGATGATATAGCTAAAGAAGATTCTACTTCCTCATTGCACTTGTACAGAATCAGGGGTCGATTCTCCACATGGATAGTGATTTCCCTCTCATGGAATTTTTTTTGGCTCTATATAGGGAAATCCAATCCATTCCAAGAATTGCATCAAATTCTACAAGAGGTAGTATGGTGAGTTTCCCTTGGAAGTTCAATCCACAAATTATGGTAGAGGGAGGAATTATATTCATGGGATGTAATGATTGTTCCATTTTCCATACTCACAGACATCTTTACTTCCCTGATTTGTGGTGGTTTTGGGATTATTCTACTATACTTTCAGGATATAAAAGAATGAGTATAACTTGAATCAGAAAGATTTTTTTCTATAATTGAATGAATAAATTGTGTACTTTTCACCACTTCGTTGTGGGGGTTCAATTCTGCGGTACTGATGGAAAAATATCACCCTTGCTGCCTTGGAGGTTGTTGGTTGCCTCCAAAAACCCTTGGCTTAGGGAACCGATTTTCAAGATGCCCTGGTTCTTTGCAATTGATGTAATGAACAACGCATTGAGAGTAGAACGGAGAATTCCTCTCCTCTGTCACAGCCATGGGGGTTTCTTGTCGGTAGTTAAAAACTTGGTTTCCTTCTATTTCACACCTAAATCTTTTCCTCTTCTAATTGAAGAAATTTCCGGTGTGATTTTTTTGCACCTTTGGGAAATGGGGTGTTGTATTTTTTTCGCACTATTGGATTTATCCATCAGACCATAGAATTGAAGTTCAACTTATGCTTATTATTCCCATCATACTCCTAACATTCACCGATCTCCATTTTGACTATGAGGGCACATCAAACAATTTTCTTTATATCAGTCGAAGTCACAGATCTCCAGGGATTTCTGTAGGTTATGATTCAGCCCACCAAAGCAGTAGTTAACCTTAATGTTGGGGGTAATGAAAAAGCTGGAAGTGTATTGTGAAAGACTTTTTAATTTTACCTCGTACACTCCTAGAGATTCGTCGTGTTTTTTCCTGATGACTAGGCAGTACCTTTCCATCTGAATCCAGAGGGTGCGCGGAAAATATTTATCGATTTTTTTTCTCAGAATACTTCCGTTGCAACACCTCTATCTCCTCCCCATTATTTGTATTTTTTTATCGATGTCTTCCATTGATCATCTTCACCCTCCATACAATAATCAGCCATATGAACCTTCTCTAGTTCAGAAGATTGAATGATGTAGAGGATCTTTTTAATGGAGTTGATCCATTGTTCAATGATTGAGGGATATGATGATCCCTTAAAATTAGGAGGCCTTTTTTCTCATGAAGATTTTCGTAGATAGCTGTTCTTTCATTGGGGGGGGGGGGGGGGGGTTAAACGTCCCTCTTGACACATGTTTTTATTCAAATTTTGAGTTAACTGAGAGAGAATCATGGTAATGTTCATGATTCCTGCTCCCATCAGATTGGGCATCTCATTAGCACATTCATCACATTGATCATCACATTGGTTTTTAGCCTGAGTCCTCCTATTACCAACCATTGGCTGGAATAAAAGGAATGTTATGGGATACACATAATGGGTATTCCAAGGGAAAAACAGATGACTTATAAATAGCTTTTAATTCCTCAAATTATGTATATATAAGCTTCAATATATTTTATCCATGATATACATTCTAACATATTTTCTTAGAGGAATTTTTTTAATTCCCTAAATTAGGGTTCATACTAAGCTTGTGAATTTACCAAAGCATATCCCTCTGGAGTGTCATAACCAAGAGTACAGCAAGGCCTGTTGTCGTGTACCAGGATACCCCGGGTTAAGCTTGAAACTTTTTGTTGGAGTTTTCCCTCCAAGGTACATCTATTCTTGAGCTGCCTCTACCTACTCTTATCCAGACAGGGATGTATTTTCTTGATAAATAACTAAATAAATAATCAAAAAATAGGAATGTTTTTATTATACTTAGTCATGTCTTTATGGCTTCACTAGGGGTTTCTAATCCTAATCCGAAAAATAACTAAAACTATCCTTTGATACCAACTATGACAACCCTTCTTTTATAAAACACTTAAACATGATTTATTACATAAACATCACTTGATATAACATAGAAGATCAAGAGGTCTAGTGTCTTTGGGGATTAGAAAATTATAGAACAACGTAAAGAGTAGAATGAAACATCTTATTGAAAACTTCATTTACATGACCACTACCTTCCCTCATACTTAGCATTGCATGGGATAACCTGAGGACACACATAAGAAAATGGTGAGCTATAAAGCCCAGTAAGGGAATAAACATGGAATAGCATGAGGTATAAAATACATGTTATACAATATTAATATCAATGTATAACAATAGAAAAATGAACATAAATTCATGATAAAGAATGATAATCATAACATGGAAATGTGGCTTCAACACTTAACATGGAAATTAGAATGAGCCAAGGTTCATTGCACATGGAGAATGATTAAATCCTCATTGAACATGAAGCACAAGTAAACCCTCATTGCAATTGAATTTTAATGAGTCAATACCCATTGTATATGATGTATCATGATACTATACTTTACACAATGCATTGGAGCTCTATTAGGGTGCACCCTTCGTAATCATTTCATTTGATACATAAGTGTGCCACATATATCATACAACATGGATTCATTACCATCATAATTCATTCCATGAATAAGAGATGTGGAATACATAAATTTATGTCCTCAATCAAAAATTACATGTTCATAAAGGTGAATACCCTTTATAGAAGAGTGGGTATGGTATTCATTACACAATGATTTTGGCAAGGAGATTTTGGTGTAATTTTGGCAGCATAACGACATCAAATAGAAATTCATAAAATGGGTTGATGAGTGTGAAAGGCGCACCTCATAATTTATACATTAAATTGACCTCAAGGGGATCATGGGACATAATACACCAATATATGGAATGGAATTTAGATTCAAAATATAAATGAATTTTTTGAATATAAATGAGAAGAGAGAAATTTCTTACGAAATTTCGGCATGGTAAGAAGTGTAATGGGAGGAATTAATTAGAAAGAAAGGGGCATCTCATCAGTCAAACATAAATAGTGATGTATGGGGGAGGTTCAAAATCATACACCAACATTTATAATTGAAAATAAAATGGCATAACAATATTAATAAACTTGGATAAAAAGAGGAAGGTAAAAATTCCTTAATTTGATGTGTTATCCCAAAGGCTTGGGAGAGGATTAAGAGAGTATTCTTGGGAACATGGGGCACCTTGGGTGGATTATAGAGAGAGTAGGGAAGATTTTGGACAAAATCCAAAGTCTTTGATATAAGAATAATTGATATATTGGGTGACTTTATATAGGAAAGGAGGGAGAATTCATTATTATTTTGGTTTTGGACACCACACATTAAACTAATAAGAACCAAAAACGAGCCTATGGTTTTTTCCAAAGGGGAGTGGAAAATAATATTTTATAAGTCCAATGGATTAACTTCTTAAAACAATAAGGTGGCTTATGTGGAGGTGAATCACACCCTAAAGGAAATCAATTTAAAAAGCTAAAATTTATTATAAGTCTTGAAGTGTCCTTTAAAGCATTGTAAAATAAGTCAAACAAAATTAAAATCAAATTATTTTAATGGTAAAACATATATTGTCCGAAAAATAATGTTTAGAGTATTTTATTACATCAATATTGGGTCTTTATGATGTCATAAAAACATTATATATTTAAAAGGTATTTAATTTTTACCCAAAAAGTCGATTGTCTTATAAAATTATGAAACAATAACCATTGGATAATTTAGATATCTTGATTCAAAAAAAAGTGTTCATTTTTTCGGAATAATTTTCTAAATAAGTGAATTTTATCTTTTAAAATAATAACTGAAATTTATTGAAAATTCATGGGTTTTGACAAAAACTGCTTTGAAACCATAATAAAAATTACAATTGCATTCATAAAATTATACGATATTTATATTTAATAAAAAGTAATTTAATAATATTAATAATATTTTCTTAAAATATTATTTAATTAAAAAATCCATTAATTCATGAAAATAGATTTCTTAGTTGAATATTAACTAACAATAATATTTGTGGTTTAAAAACTATTTACAAAGTAACAATAAAAAAAATAATGTACATTCTCTATACAAGAATAATGTAGATAATCATTGTACTAGGGTCTTGTTACATAACCCCTTAAAACACCCATATAAGACCTTAGGTTATGGTGCACGATGGTGACATACTCTTTTGGTGGCTCAGATAACATTGCTCGAGTGGTAATATCAATCAACTTCCACTTCACTCGTAGGCGGTTCCACTCGAGCTTAACGTATTCAAGCTCGTCTTGGGATTGGTCAAGAGTGAATACCAATTATGGAAACTCCTTTAAGAGCTTTGACAAATGCACATCGTTGGGGAAAGTCTATTGGATGATGTCATTGCTTCCTTTGTCTGAGTAAATTGGATTTGTTAAAGCCCTATATTTATACTAATCATGTGATTACTCTTCAACGACTATATTATTAACAATTACAATTTTTAATGGTATTTGAAAATCTAAAACATAGAACCAAATAAGGGAATACTTTTTACATAACTATAAGATGACATTTAAATAGACCAAGTGTAATTTTCATTAATGAAAGTTTTGGTCATTATAATTCCATGTAAACTATACTAGATAGACAAGATCAATTCTTTTTATGTTTTACTGTGAATTACGATAAATCCATTACAAGTATGATTACATTATTTACTAACACCTTTAATGGTATAATGTCCCTCCAAGATGATTTATCTATTAAATCACTTGAAAAAAAAATCTTATGGTAGTTGCTAATATATTGGGATCCTAAAGTAAAAATTATCCCAGAATCAAACTATTTAAAAATGATAGAGGTACAAGAACTCATAAAATCCTTAGTGGAATAAGAAATTAGGATTATACACTATTATCCTCTTTATTATTATTCTTATTATTTATCATACAATCATATTAATTAGTAGGAATTAAAATATCCCAAAAATCAATAGGATATATGATATCTTAAACTTAATTCTTTATATTTAGAACTGGATAAAAATATTTTCAGTTTGTAATCGAGAATTATAATCTTAAAAAATAAATGGTTGTTCCCATGATTAAAAAATATAATCTCATTATGAAAATTTAAAATAAAAATAATTTCAGTAATATTGACTAAACCATTAATTTCCATGAAAATTATCCTTTAAAATTTTACCAATGTGAAGAAAAAATAGATTTTGGTATCTCAAAAACCTAATAATTATTGAATTGTATTTTGTTACTCAAATCATGAAAGAACTTCAAAAAGATCATTGAAAAAATATTTTTTAAAGGTGTTTCACAAAATCAATTTTGTAATTATTTCAAAAAAATAATCATTTATTCTATGAATGATATTAAAAAAATGAAATGGAAGGCCAAAGTAATTTTATCTCTCTTTTATTATTTCAATGAGAAAACCCAATTAGAAAATTTATTTTCTAAAATCATTATTTCATAATGGATGTAGACCCTAGTTCTTGTGGGTACCAAAATATTCCATCACTTAATTTTTTAATAAAACTTTCCTTTAAGAAAAATAAATGAAAAAATATGGTACGTCAATATTGGTTTCTTGGAACACATGTGTGTTGAAATCTCTGAATTCAGTCAAATAAAAAAATATGAAGGAGTTCATGCATCATTTGGTGACAGTTCTATGGGTAAGCTAACTGGGGAAGGTAAAATCTATTTTCCTAACTCAACCTTTATAAAAAAAATTATTCATAAAAGAAATGAATCATAATTTACTATATTTTAGTCAATTATGTGGTAGTGATTTTTAAACCCATTTTGAAAATGATTTTTGTATGGTTTTTAATTTAGAATAAACAATTCATTTTACAACATCCAATTTTTAAAATTTTTATGAATTTAATTTAAAATAACTCTTTGTGTAACAAATCAATTGTTTGAGTGAACAAGTGAATTAGTCAAGGATTTGGAATATATGATTCATTCATTATAGCTCACATTCCCATGTTAAACACTACTAATAATAAGTATTATGATACCTTATCAAATTTCATTTTAATGATGATGCAGTCTATAAAGCATGTCAACATGGTAAGAAACATAAATAATCCATTAAAAAAATTTATATTTATTCTTCCAATATTCTTGAAATGATCTATCTTGAGATTTTCAGTCCTAATCTGATTGAAAATATATAAGGAATTTGAAATATGATCATAAATAATGAGAAATTATAATAATTCACATGGGATTATTTCATAACTCATAAAATTTAAGCCTAAAAATCCATAATTATGTTTTCAAAAAATATTGATGATGAATTGTTTTAAAATTAATTTAGTTAGTAATGATCATGGTATAGAATTAGATAATAAGGAATTTAATTTTCTATGCTCTTCTAAATTATATAATCATTCTTTTTATGCTCCTTGAAACCCTAAAAAAATTGGGTACAAGTGAAATCTAAAAATCCAATATATATTCCAAACTCTTTTAAATAAATTTTCCCTTACAAAATATTTTGGTGGAAAGTCCATGAATACTTCAGATTATATCATTAATTTAATTATATATAGGAATTTTCTTAATAAAACCCTTTATGGTCTTTTTCATAATAAAAATACTAGGGTGGATATCTTCAATGATTTTATTTGAAAATTATTTATTATAAAAAAGAAAATTTTGAAATTGTTGATTATAAATCTTATAAAGGTATCTTTATCGGGTAGTCTAACACAAGTAAGACATTTTTTTGTCTTTATAGAATTGATAAAAATGGTGGAAGAATAAATCCATATTGTTTTCGATAAAAAAATATAAAACCAATTTCATAAAATATTTTAGAAAATTATTTTTAAACCATTTCAAACTAATGTAGGTGAACATGAACAAGAATCTCATTTAAATTATTTCTTTAAATTTTACACAAAATCAACAAACCTTACCCTTGAAAATGTAATCAGAAATTTACAAGTGGTAGCTTGTACTTGTATATTTGTCAAAATTAATGTTGAACACCTGGCCTCTATCTCTCTCCTTGAACCCAAAAACCAAAATGATATATTTATAGATGAAAATTGATTAACCACCATGTATTTGGAACAAAATAAATTCCTTATAAATGATAGATGGACTCTCATTGAAAGCCCAAATGATCATAAATTTATTGGGTCCAAACGTGGTTTTTGAAATTAAATAGATGAATATGGTAATATCACTAGAAATAAACTCATTTAGTTACAAAATTTTATTACTTAGAAGAAGGAATCAAAAATTGTGAACCCTTTTCACCCCTATCTCATATTGAATCCATAAGAATCATGTTGTAATTATATTCTCATATGATTTTTTTTAGATGGATGTAAAAATTTATTTTCTAAAGGTTTTTATTTCCAAAAATGTTTTTATTGAAAAACCACCTAGGTTGGAAACTAATATTTTTTTTAAAAAATGAAACATATCAAATATATTTATGTAATAAAGTAAACCCTTAAATCATAGAATGAATTTCATTCAAATTATGTTATTTCAAATGGTATTAAAATGGGAAAAGGAAATTCAAATCAACTTTCAAACTAAATATCTAATGACGTTATACTTGTTTGAATAAATTTTGATGGGGGTTATTTTTAGCTCCACCACTGAAAAAATATTTTTTGAATTTTCCAGTTTAATAGAAAATGGTTTTGAGATGAGAATAATGGTTTATGTCAAATTCTTAATAAACTTTAAAATTTACAAAAATTCTAATGGAATATTTTTAATCCTTGGAAAAAAACTAATGAACTTATCAAATGAATTTTAATGGATCATGCTAAAGAAATTAACACTCCTGTGAGTACCACTTTTAAGTTAACAATGTATGAAGTCAAAAAAGTGATCAACAACAAGATTTATAAAAGTATGATTGGTGGTCCACTTTACCATAAAATATCTTGAACTAATATCATGTTCTATGATTTTATTTTTCCTCATTTTCAGTCAAATATAAAAGACACCATTTCCAAATTTATCAAAAAGTATTCCTTATTTCAAAGGTTAAACAATTCTCCATTTATTTTATCCAAAAGGAATCAATTTTGAATTATTTTTTTATTTGATATTGATTCAATTGGATTCATAATTTATTTGAAAATTACTAGTCAAACATTCCATCTACTAGGAAAATACCTTATCTCATCGACTAATAAAAATCATAACTCAGTTTCCATTTCTACAACTGCATCGGAATACTTATCCTCTGAGAGATGTTTCACTGAAATTAAAGAGACAATATACTCTATTAGAATTTGGGATAAAATATATCCATATACTTATTAATTTTTATACTACTAGTGCCATAATAACTCTAAAAATACAATTCAACACACTCTCACCAAACACATTTACCTTCATCCTCATTTCAAAGAAGATCTCTTATAAAAAGGTGATATCTTATTACATTTTGTTTCTATAGAATCTACTCACTAATATTTTCACCAAACTTTATCCATTGATAATTTTAAATTCATCACAAGTGATTTAGGTTGATTCTCTTATGAATTCGATCATTTGATCTGTGTTTAATTTTAGTTCTCATTAATTTTTATTAATATATCTTATTTTTAGAATTTGATTTTATCTTTTTATTTATATGTCTATTCGGTTAGGGGGATACTTTTACCTCATGATTTTCTAAATTTTCATTAAGAGTGATATTTAGGTTACAAATATAATTAATTAATATCATTTGTACTCTATTTTTCTTATTTGAAATTCATATTTTCTATTAAATTAATTTTCTAATATTTAGTTTTTATCTCTAATACTATGTGTGAAAACTTAAATATAACTTTAATGTAATTTTTTTTTCAAAAATTGTTAAAAAAATTAAACTCATTTATGTATTTATTAAAAATTTAATTTTTTATCTCTTTTAATGATGATTATTGAAGAGTAAAAATAGTTTAGATATATTTTTAACTCAAAAAATTATCCTAAGATATCTATTGAAAAATACTGAACTGAAGATTTATTTTTAATGTATGGTTACAATACAAAAGAATAACCTCCATATTATCATACAAAGATAAACTATCTTAATGGACGTGAAAACATTATTTTATGTGATGTGAGAAATTTAAGTACCGGTTTTAATTTTATTCTTTTATTTTATAATTCTTTTATTGTATATCTATTTTATTAACATAAATCATTTTCTTATTCTTCCTTTATCTCTATTTTCCCATTGATCCCTTCTTTCTATTTTCCTTTGATACATGTTTTCTCTCCACTTTTTATTTCCACTCTATTTCTATAATTTTCTTATTCTTTAGAGAGTATTGAATGTTAGGAAATATTTTTCAAATTCAATTCACTATTTATATTATATGCTACTTTCCCCTATTTCTCTCTTTAATAAATATATTATTTATCGAGTAATGGAAAATAAAATGTTTTTTTCAAAATCAATTTCTCTACTATTATTAGTTTTCCATAATCCTTATTTATTTTTTTATTCCAAATTATTTTTTGAGTCTTTTATTTCTCTTCTTAATTTTATCATTTTTATGTTATTCTATTTTTAATAATCACAAAGGTAGATACATTTTTCTAAAATTTATGTAGAGAAATTTCTTCTAGAGAATTATTTATATTTATGATTTTATAAATTTATTTTTCGTCTATTATGGTTTAATTGTTTTATAATGGGGTGGGGGTACAATATATTATTTTTATAAAAAATTATTTATTATCGTTAAAAAATTTAATTATTTTAAAAAATATTTTTCATTTTTGTTTAAATAATTATTTATATATTTACTTCTTGATCTCATTTATTATTCGATTAATATCTTTAGTTTTTTCCTTTATCTATTTCACTCATAATTTATTATTAGTTTTTTATTTTATGTTATGTGTTTTGATAATAAAAAATGGTGATATTTTTTACGTCTTTCTCATGGCATTTTTTGATCACAAAAACTGAAATATCTTTCTCAAATTTAGTTTTATGAGAGTTTTAGTTTTACTGATTGAATTTAAAGTGGTGAATTACATATAGTATTTAAATAGCTTAAAGTATTTTTGAATTCATTCTATTATCTCAATCCATTATTTATGAACATATATGTTAATTAGATGTTCCAAATAAGATATTTGGGTTAAGTGGACTTTTATCTACATGAAGGGAGATGTGTGCATATTGAATCCACTACTCGATGAGGTATACTAGATACCAGGTTAAATTATGGAAGAAAGCCTCTCCTCTAGAATGACCACCAGCTACCCATTGGAGGTGTAGAAAATAGCCATTGGCTCTACTATATCTGCAACAGTTTTCTCCAGATGAAACCACCTAGACACCAGCTAGTAGTGGCTTACATTTGTAAGTCATATAGTAATACTTGACTATAGGAAAGCCATCAGCTACCTGGTTGTGGATACCAGGTATACAGTGGCTTAGAGAAGTGTCCTCCAAGGAGGAATTTAATTTCATCAAATTGAAAATTATAGTGTCATTTTATAGGATTTATACACTTAGTGATGCAAAAAGTTTTCCATCACTTTTTAGAGCCTATAGACTCTCTTTGACCCTTGGGTATGTACTACAGTTACCAATTTGCACTAAAGATTCATCAATGGAGAGGATATAATCTTCTGAAATCTTTTTAGGATCCAACCATATAGGTGAAAAATATCATGAAGGTTCTACAACTATTTTCCCAACCCATTATTTTATGTCATTTGGTTCACTATATCAAATATATTTATTAGAGGCGTGTAGAGGGTCTCTTAAATCAAACAGTTTTTTCATAAACCTCATTTCACTATTGTTTCACACTTCAAAAAATTGTGGGATGAGTTACTTAAGGATAAATGATAATGATGAAGGCACTCACAGCTTGTAATTGTGATTTATGGGTTCTTGGTCCCCACTAACACCAATGTTCTTTTATAATTGAAATATAAAGCCAAGGGATGGAGACAAAGGGTCATACATCATGCTTTAACTAAAATACTTTTCAATAGAGTTTTTCCTCTAATTGAATTTATTAAATTACATCATTAATCATTATATAGAATAATTTCACCATTTTTATTCAAACATTTCCATCAATTAAATACATTGATATTTTTTTTATAAAATCAAGTCGATGTTATTAACTATTACGTATTTGATTTCTTACTTTATTAAATAGATTCTCCTTAAATTATTTATATCGAAATTTAACCCTCCACCTTTACATAATCTATGACCTAAAATAATTTTTTGATTAATATTATGGTGATGATGGAACAATTACCACTTTGACCATAATTAACTTACCGAATTTATTTTGGGCTTTGAATTGAACGTCCTCAAAACATACAAAATAAATATGAATGAATAAAAAACTAAATAGAAAAGTATATAAATTGAATAAAATTTTTTATTATAAAATAATTAAAATTAAAATGTTTCTTAATAATTTTAATAACTAATACAACTTTATTATTATGGAATAAAAGAACGTACAATGTTAGACGGAAATTAATGTATGATATTTTTCATCTCAATTTCCTTCCATTGATACTTATTACATTTTTACAAATTAATTTTTATTATTATATGTTTGTAATTATATTTGGATGTATTATATAATTTAATTACTTAAATTTATATTTTTTTCAATTCATTTTCATTTTCCCTCATTCAAATTTAATTTGATTTTAAAAGTTACCAAAATCATAAAGAATTTTTCCTTAAAAATAATTTTTAAATGTTTTAAACTATTTTCATCCCTTTTTATGTTCTTTTAAATGTTTCAAGAATGATATAATTTTTACATAAAATATTTTCAATATTTGTTTTTTAGTACTTTTCACATTATTAATTTTTTTTAAAAAATAATTTTAACATTTATTATATGAATCACTTTTGACTCTTTTTACAAAAATGAAAAATAATATTTTTAATGTATTCAACATGAACAAATTTTACCACCATTATATACCTTATTTTTTATGAATATTCCTCTGCATGTTTTTCATGGATTTTTAAAAAAACTTAACTTCCAATTCTTATTGGAAATTTTTTATTTTAATGTGGTTTAATAAGTAATGGTATATTTCTCATTATTTTTATATGAAAATGGAAAGTGGTTTTTTACTTATGGGCCCAAATGAGTTTTTCAAGTGCCTTATAATGAAATGTTGAATTATTTAAAATTTTTTCTTCATGATGCAGTAATTGAGAATTATATATTATATTTGTTGAGCCTAAAATAGATCATGATTATGGGAGAACCAAATATAGATCATTAATGCATTAGAGAATGAATATTATGGGAATAAAAAATTTGGGTGATAACTAGTTAGATTTATCCAATGGAATTAACTAGGATTTAGTAATACTAACATGGGTTAAACAAGAGTGAGAAAAAGTTATGAATAAGATGTTTTGATACACCAAATATATTATGATAATTTTTTTTATTAAAACCTATTGATTTCATGGGGAAGAGAATGTATATGGACTATTAAAGGTGAATTTTTTTGTTTTCCAGGGAAAAATTTCATTTAGTATCATATCTCTCATATTAAATTAATGAAATTTATATGTTTCCAATGGGTTTTAAGGGTTTAATTTAATCAAAGGTTGATTTTATCATGTCCATATATTTTATTTATGTGTTTAATGTTTTATGGTTAAAAAGTTAATATTTTCAAGGGTTTTCAAATTTTTCATTTGACTAATAATATTCCATTATTTTTATATTCCATTCTAAGTTATGTTTTATCCATATCATATATTCATGTTTTATTGACACGGCATAAAAATGTATAGGAAATATTATGAAGCTTAGCTCCATATAATAGAAATTCGCTATAAATTAAGAAACTGTTCCATGAATGAAATTTGAGTGTAAATTTAGGTGTCATATATTTATGAAAATAAAGAACACTATTTTTCATTGTTCTATTTGTAATTAAAGGATTTACTAATTAAAAAAAAATATAACCTAATATATCATAGTAATGTAATAATGTTTAATCCATCTCATAAATCATGCAAATATAGGGTGATTAATGATTTATAGTGTTATTGATGGTATCAAAGACAAGGCTTTGATAAATTTAAGGGTTGGGATAATTTAATAGAATATGTTTTTAGTGTTTTTGATATAATCAAGTGTTAATTAATTTATGCTTGATCATAATTTTAAATTCATAAATACCCTTTTAATGTTTTACATGATGGGAGTACTTTAAGATACATTTCTTGAGTTTTAATAGAATCTTGGTGTATATGTAACATTATGATTAATTTTTATTTTAATGATTTTATTTTGATGAAGAATTAATTTAAATTATTTACATAAGATGAATGGTATTGATAACCATTAGGGTAAATACAATATTTTATGATGAGATAATTGTTGTCAACATTGATAAAATGGTTATTAAATTTGGAAAGATATATTTTATCATATAAATAACTATGCGATTGAAAATTTATTTGGTGACATAGTTATTAAAGTTATTTTTTATGAATTTGACTATGTCTGTAAAATGATACAATTAAGGTAACTGGAAATATTTTCTTCTATGATGGGAGTTTACTTTATTAAAAATGTCTGAATTATCTCAGGGAAGAATATATGATTATTAATTTACCTTTATAAAGAATCAGTATTTTTATTGAAGCAATTATTATATTATGATGATTATATGATTAGGACATATATAGTTTGGGTATATTTCTTTATGAGTGATTTTTTTTGTTTAGAGATATATGTTAAATTTATATTTGAATAATATTTGATTGAATAATTCTAATTTTTAGGTTTTTAATATTTTATGAATGTTTTGAATAGTCTTAAGGTTTATAATTTAATGATTTATTTAAGTTAAAATTTGGGTTTTATTGTTGATGTTTTTCATATTGATTAATGTTTATTCATATTTGATATTATCTTATCTTGTGTTAACCATTTTTGTTTTTGATAGAATCTAATTAACAGATGAATAAATTGCAATCCTTTTGTGGATGTTCAGACCAATTAAAAGTTGACATTAGTGCTTGATAAATGAAATATTCTTCTTGAATATTCATTTCATAGAGTAATATATGAGATAAAAGTGAAAAAACTTCTTGAAGCACAATAAAGTGATGAAATTGTTCTTATAAAATGAAAATAAATCATGTTCCCATATTTTCTCATGTAATCTATAATGATGATAAAGAAATCCATCAATTATATAATTTAATACTGAAAATATAAATTTTATCCTTTTTCGATGATTTTTATGAATTTATCATGTCTTCTCTTCTCATTATGATATTTATTAAATAGATATTCATTCCATGTCCATATTTTTTGCTTCTACCCATTTTTTTCCTTATTAGTGAAACTAATTATGTGTTATTCTAAGAGACTGTCATATTTCTCATTTACACTTTTCAAAAGGATTTTTTATTATCCAGTTCTATAATTTTGGGTTTCCAAAATGATATTTTTAAATATTAAAATATTTTTTTTTCAAGATTGTATACTTTATCTTGTACTCCTTGGAAATGTTTTATATTTTTTAAATATTTTTTATGTTCATGAGATATGATTATTATGATTATTTTATTAATTTCATTATAATTTAACAACACAATATTCTATAATATTTTTTCAACAAATAATATATTTTATGCAATTTGGTATATAAAACAAAAATAATAATCGAACCATGATATAATATTATTTAAATATGAACATTATGACCTGGCTATTATTTTATTAGATTTTAATTTGAATAATAAAATTATGAAATATATATAGAATTTTTTCTAAAATAAAACAAATAATCCATCATAAATTTATAATTAATTAGTTTTAAATTACGTTAAAATCTTTTAAAAGGTAAAATATATATTTTTCATAAAACAATTTTTTCATTCACATAATGTGTTCTTAACATAACAGTTTAAATTAATAATTATTAATAATTTATTCTAATTTTTGATTCCCTAAGTTTCATTATGAATTTTATGTTCCTTTATGTCTGTAAATCACAAACATATTTCATTAAGGAAAAATATCTTTCTCTAAGAAAATTTATCTTAAGGAAAATTTTCTATTTCTAAAAATGTTTTTCCCTTTACACATATTTTTAAATGTCATAAATTTTTTTCTTAAAACTAGTATAACTATTTTTATTAATTAATGAAATGTATCCGTATCTAACTCTGAACTATATTGTATCTTAGAATCTGATTTCCCAGAATTATGAATGATATTTCTACTGAAATTGGACTTTGATTTATCCTGAAATCATACTCTTATTTATCCTAAAATAAGACACCAATTCATCTTGAAATCATACTCTGATTTATTTTTAAATCAGACACTGATTTCTCATGAATCCAGACTCTAATTTATTCTGAAATAAAACTCTGATTTCTTTTAAAATGAAACTATAATCTCATTAGAAATCAAATTCCTTATTCATCAAAAATAAAACTCCGATATTCAGTTTCTTAGAATCCAATTTTTAACATTTCTAGAATCCTATTTTTAATATCTTATGAATATGATTATATATTTTTCTTAAAGTTTCCTCATTTCCATAGAGTAATAATTCATTGTATTATATCTCAAATTTTGATATTGTTTCTTACACATGATAATGTTTCCCATGTTTTTGTAAATAAAATTATGTTGTAAAATTTGGTTTTAAATACCCTTGGACGTGTGACACATGTACAGGTCCCTCTAATATTTATGGAAAAATAAGACCATTAGAGGAGGAAGTAAACTATTGGGATTATTTCCTATAAATACCTAGTCATTTCAATGTTCAAAAAATAACGACACAATGATTATGTTGAACTTCAATGTTTTGTGAGTTCTCTACTTGATCTACCATGTGGAAAATAAGTGAATGAATTTTTCAAGATTAGAACATCTATTTCAACTTTCCTACCGTGATTCTGATTATTGTAGATCAATCGAGGGATTTCGAGGATAGAAATACAGAGGTTTTGATCAACCTAAAGATTGAGGGCTTTCAGGGATATCAAGGAAGATTCTGATCTTCATATCGAGGGCTTACCCTGGAGTGGGTAAGAAAAAAAATCTTGAAAGTATAAATCTAGGATCCTTTTTCCAAGTTTATTGGATACACATCTCTTTGGGTTACTAGATTTTTTATAATTGTCTTATTTTGTTAAATGTTTTAATTCCTATGAATTTTATTAAAGATAGGAAGTGTAACTTTCTTACACATTCTTATTCTTTTATACTCTGATAAAAATATGATTCTATATACTTTAAAGTAGAATCATTCCCTAAGTAAACTTCTCTTATGTTTCTTTATCATAATAAATATATTTTCTTTGTTAATAACTAAAGAGGGGTTGTGAATCTATCTTGTTAAAATTTGTTAAAAATATATTTTCTTAAAGATAAAAAAGAATGTTTTTAAACCTAAAATTTACCCCTCTTGTAATTAAGAAATCTTCATTTACATTTCTAACCAAAAATTGGTATTATATAAGGTCTCTAAAATACTTATACTTACATATATGTTTTCTTTCTCATATTTTCTTTCATAACATTTATTTCTCAAATTTTTATTAAATATTTTCTTATAAACTCATTTTTATAATCTTTTTCTACTAATCCTCTTTTGGAAAAGTTTTTATTTTAATAACGGTAGGAATTAACATTGGTTCTGTAGTCAATTTCAATCCTACCAGACCCACAATATTTGATGGAAATGACTATGGATACTAGAGAGATACAAAAATTACTTTCATTATCAATAATAGTGTTGATAACTATGTTATTAAAACAGGGGACTACAATATTCCTGACAATGAATTCGGAGAATTCACCAATCATGAAAAACAAGAGTATTAGCTTAACATTAAGGTACACAATAGTTTATTATGTTCTATTACTATAAATATCAATAGTAAAATTTTATCATGTAAAGATGCTAATAGAATCTTGAATAAGTTATAATTTTCACATTTTTTCACATCTAAGGTCATTGAAACAAGAATATCTATACTAATAGCTAAATATCATAGTTTTATGTTTCTTTATGGAGAAATTGTATGCAATGTTCGAAAAAATTTTATGACTATCATCAATGGGATTCATTATATGGGTGAGAAAGGACTTGATGATGAGGCTACATTGGATAAGATAATAGGAATTATTTTCAATGAATGGTAATCTAAAATAATTGTGATTGATGAGATTAAAAATGTTTCAAACATCACTCTTGATGAGTTATTTGGGAAACTTTTACAACATGAAACTAGAATGAAGAGATATGTATATATCAATAAGAAAAATAATGGTAATGGGAGTATTGGTTTCACTACCACATCAAATCATGTGAAAGACAAAACTCCTGAAAATGTTACAAGATTAAAAGACAAGAATGCTACTGTTATATCTGAATCAAGTGATAGAGATCAGTCTGAGAATTAACTTTCCAATATTACTTGAAGAATGAAAAAGATTGTGGGAAATAAATATTTCCAATATAGACACAAGATTAAATAAGGAAAGGATATGAAATATTCACAACTAACTTGTTATGAATGAAATAGGTAAGGTCATATTAGACCAAACTATCCTATTCTTAAATGGAAATAAAAAAGGACAGGCATTCAGAAAGAGACAAGAAGAATTACTACAAATCTATGACCAATAACTTAATCAAATATAATGACACCTGGTGTACTAGTGGTGGAATTTTTTCTGACAAATCAATGGATAATTTATCAAATAGGTAGAATAATATTTGTCTTATAGCTAGAATTAATACAGAAAATCAATGTCTCATGGTTAAGATAAACAATACTTAATCCATAACCAATATTTCTTTTAAATACTAATTTTTATAATGAATAATTTTATGAATATTTGGATAATGAATATCCCTCTTTATAAGATAATACTTTACCTTATTTTTAATAAGAAAATAGTTATTCCAAGTTACATTAGAACCAAGATTAAAAGATCAATAAGAAAGTTGATAAAGAAGATTCTAGAATCTCTATTTTAACAAAAGAAGTATAATATCTTTCAAAAGATCTTGATCAGAAAATTCTTGATTTAGAAAATTTTTCCAATACCCCTGAGGAACTAAATTTTGAGAGGGAAACACTTTTTATGGATCTTGAAAATGTTATTTATAAGAAAAATGTTTTAGAGACTCACAGAAATTCTAAAACTAATGAATACGAGTATAAGAATTTATTCATCCAAATAAATTATGATATATTTTCCATAAAGAAAAATTTATCAAATTTTACTTATGGAAGGAATGAATTTGAAAAATTTTATTCACAATTTCATTCTCTATGAAATAGTTCTCGATTTGGTTATTCACATTCAAAACTAGTTTATAGTCACAAATATATTATTCCCAAAAGTTCTAATTTTTTGTACCAAGTGTCAATGTGATTGGTATTGGGAGGGAAAATATTATTTAAAAAAATTAAATAATTAATTTATCATAAATCATAATTTCTAAAAAAATTTGGATACCTAATATTTTACTTTCTAACAATTCCGAGTACAAACAAGTTTGGATTCCAAAAGACTAACCCTTTTATTTTTAGAAAAACAAATTCAGTTCCAATAATAATACATTGTACATGGATAGTGGATGTTCCTGACACATGACTAGTAAAAAAAACATTGAAAATATTATCAAGATAAAAGGTAGAAAAGGAACTTTAGGAGAAAATGATCAAGGAGAAATTATTGGTACATGTAATATTATTACTCTTGGAAAAAAAATAATTTAAAATTTTTTATTTGTTAATGGTCTTCAGAACAACCTTATGAGTATAAGAAAATTATGTGATGAAATTTTACTTGTGAATTTTAGGAATGAAAAATTTCTAACACACAATTCCAAGAATGAGTTTATTCACTCTACCCATAGGCCTGATAATATTTACACACTTAACTTAAAAAATGTTAGGATCCAAGGCCTAACTTTCCATAGTGTAATGGAAGATAAGTATTGGTTATGGCATAGAAGAAAAGGAAACTGTAACCTTAGGAACTTTTGTAAAATCTCAAAGATAGTACTTGTTAAGGATATGTTGAATCTTAGATTTGATTCTTCAAATGTTTTTGATCCTTTTCAATATAAGAAGCATCATAGGTCAAGATTAAAATCAACCAATGAATTATCAATTTCTGATGAGTTATATCTAGTTATTATGGATATTTTAGGTCCAATATAGAATATAATTATTAGAGTAAAATACTATGTATTTGTTTTAGTTTATTATTATAGAAGATTTATATGGTTCTATTTTCTAAAAAAAATCGGAAGCCTTTTCTTATTTTAAATATTTTTTAGACAAAATAAAAAATGAGAAAAACATTCGATTGATAACTATTAACAGTGATCATGGGGGAGAATTTGGAAATTCATATTCTTAACGTTTCTATAGTAAGAAATACATTACTCATAACTACTCAACTCTAAGAACTCCTAAAAAAATGGTGTTGTTATAATAAGATATATAATTCTTCAAGAGATAACTAGAACCATGTTTAGTGAATATTCAATTGCTAAATACTATTTGGGTAAAGGTGTTAGTACTGATTTTTATACTATAAATCTTTTTTCAAATGAACTCTTATTAATAAAACACCATATAAGTTATGGAATAGTCAAAAACCAAAAGTTTCATACAAAAAATTATTTCAATGCAAAGTATTCATCATGAATAAATTATATAACTTACATAAATTCACACCCAAATCCGATAAAGGAATTTTTGTATGCTATTCCCGAACCTCGAAGTCTTATAGATTTTTTAACAAATTTTTTTTTACTGTTGAAGAAACAATACATGTTAAATTATATGAGATTGATCCTTCAGTTTTTGAACAACTCCAACCTATATCCTCATATATGTATTCTAAAACTAATTATCAACCTTTTATGGAAGATTATTCTAATAAAGAAAATACATAAGTAACTATTTCTAAAGTATTTACCCCAGATTATTTATTACCTTATGTTTATGAATAAGTTTTACAAAACCCAAATATGTTGTTTCTTAAGAATTATCCCATTGACAGTATAATTGGTAATGTAAATCAAGCAGTAAGGATATGAATTTATTTAATAAATTATGTAGAACAAATATATTTTCTTTAATAATTAAAACCATAAAGGAATGTTGATGATTTTGTTGAGGATTATTGGATTAATTCTATTCAAGATGAACTAAATTAATTCGTATGGAAAAAAGTATGGACCTTGCTTGAAAGACCTAAGGAAACATTTGTAATTAGATTAAAGTGGTTTTTCAGAAATAAATGTGATGAAAATGGAATCATTATAAGAAATTGAGAAATCTTAGTTGCAAAATTCTACAATCAACAAGAATTAATAGACTATGAAGAAAACTATGCTCTAGTATGTAGACCTGAATCAAATTTTATTCTCCTAGCCTTTGCAACATTCGTTAATTTTAGACTTTTCTGAATGGGCGTGAGGTGTGCTTTCATTAATGGATATGTTAAATGATATGTTTATGTTGAAAAAAAATCATAGAATTTGATATAAAAAACATATTGAACATGTTGAGAAATATTCCAAATCATTATATGGACTTAAAAAAATCCCATATATCCAAGTTGGATAGAGAAATAAATTATTATTACAAAATAACTTTTTAAAGGAAACTTATGATCCAACCCTTTTAATAAATAAATAAAAGAAAAATGTTTTGATTGTTCAACTTTTTGTTGATGATATTATATTCGGATCAAATCAACAATCCTAAAATAATTATTTTGTGAATGTTATGAAATCTAGTTTGAAATGAACATGATGGGTGAGTTAACTTTTTTTCCTTGGATTTCAAATTTATAAAAAACCAGAAGAAACTTATATATTTCAACATAAGTATATTAAAGATATTTTCATATAGTAAAGATATGACAACACAAAAAGTATAAGTACTCTAATCAGTACCTCAAACACTCTTGATCATGATGAAGCTAGGAAACTAGTAGATCAAACATCTTTTAGATGTGTTATAAGAAGTCTATTATACTTAAAAACTAGGCGTATAGAAATAATTTTTTTCACTATGATTATGTGGAAGATATAAATCTAATCTAAAAGAATCCAATTTAAATGAAGTAAAATGAATTTCCCGCTACTTGAAGTGAGCCATAAATTTAAGACATTTCTATTCTTCTGGAAATGATTTTTTAATAATATTTTTGGATACTTAATTCTGTGCATATAGAATGGATATGAATATTATATCTAGAACATGTAATTTATTAGGAGATTCATTGGGTTCTTGGTCATTAAGGAAGCGACACTTAGTATCACTTCCCACTACTGATGCTGAATATGTAGCAGCTAGAATTTGTTGTACACTAGTGTTGTGGATTCAACACACACTCATTGTCTATGTAATCAGTTTTAACACAACAAAAATAATTTTTGATAATAATAGTTCCATTTACCTATAAAAAAACCATAAAGTATCTTATAGGAAAAATATATAGGCCTTAAGATCACTTTCTTAAGGATCACACACATAAAAGAAATATCATTCTTTAATTTATCAGATCAAAAGGTCAATATGCTGACATATTTACAAAATATCTTCCCTTTGATAGATTTGAAGACATTAAAAAAAGTCAGGAATGATAACCTTTAGGTAATCATTCATATTATATTTCTGTTAAAACCTATCTCCTTACATTAAAATACTACTTTTCATAGGGAGAGTACATATGTTTAATTTTTTATATTTCCTTTTTAAATATATTTTTTCCCGAACCAAAAAAAGTTTGGAACCTAAAAAAAATTTTTCCTTAAAAAACATTCTAAAATATATATTTTATATGTGGAACCTTATCAATACTAAAAAATATTTCTGAGCAATCCAGATGGTACATTTTCTTACTTATATCTTCGTAATTATATTTTCGGGTTGTTGGTATTTCAATCTTATTTTAAGAAAACCTTTTCAGATTCACTTTACTTAAATAATTTTTTTTTAAAACTCAAAATATCAGAACCAATAAATCCATCTCTAGAAATGATATAAATTGATAGATCATATATCGGCAATCTCAATTGTTGGATTGATTTTGGAATATAAACCATCACCTCAAACCCTATTTTACAGATGCCCATAGTCTTGTCCCAAATTAGTTATCTCAATTATTTTGTGATGAACCTTGGATGATCTTCAAATTTGTCATTCAGTTTTTCCTTTTTCCATTAAAATATGAATGTCTCTTTAAGTTTCCTCCTAGAATCCAATGGAATCAAACAAGGAACTCAAGGATGGGCTAATTTTCAAGGAAAGGTTGGTTTATACAAATTTAATTCTCATGTATGACTCCTTGATTTCAAAAATCATAAAGAATAATGAATGGGAAAGACAATTCATAACCAATGAGAAGAATAAGGATCTGGTATATCCTGATATTCTTATAGAATTTTATGAAATTGTTCAATCATATGAACATGGTAGAATGAATATATTTTATTTTAAGAGTTATGTAATTACTTGATATCTATCTTTCCACAAAGAAGAAATTATTTTATACATACCCTGTGAAGGAGAGACCATCCTTTTCTCTCACATATTTCTAAATAAGGAAGGATATTTTGAGAAGGTTATGGCTATTGAGTTCCTTGGACATAAAAGAGTAATTACACTGAAGATCACTCATCTTTATACCAATCATATATTTCACTCTCTTTTGATGTAATGTTATCTGATTATGAGAAAGGGAGAAAAGGATTTAATTAAAATATGTAACATCTTCATGATGGACTTTTTGGTGAATGTAATGAAGTTGAACCTCATCAGGTATATTATATTTACCATCAAAAATATCAAGAATGGTAAAATGAAGTTGCAGATCACAATATATCCTGTAATCTTGTCAATGATTGTTGTCTTGTTCTTAGAATCATTTAAAATCCCTTGCATCTAAAAGACCAAAGATTTCAAGATTATTTTGTTAAGTGATGACTCTCTAAGAAGGTTGTAGATTTGTTTTTGTGTTAAGAGAGGAGAGTTCATTGAAATTATTGATAAGCATGATAATGTTTCTAGTAATAAAGGTGAAGTTGGAGAAAGCACCAAACCCACTCCAAGGAAAAGAAAAGGTAATGCGCCGGAACCGAAAGAACAAGAACTAGTAACTGAGTCAGTATCTTCTCTACTAAAGTCGAAGAAACAAACGAATTCTTCTAATGAATTTGTTGCTAAATGGAGGGAGATCAAGAAGAAGAAAAAGGAATGAGATGTATTATTTGGGTTAGACCTTGTTGAGGAATAGGCCTTAAAAATACAAGGAGATTAATAGATCAAGAGGCAAGCCAAAGAGAAAAGGTTATATAAGAAAAAGTAAGGGGATGAAATTATCTAATATTTACATAGAGATACTGAGAAGGCATCAGAACAAGTTTAAGTACCAGATTCATTCATGCAAGAACTAGGGCCAACCAAGACTCCTGTTACTGATAGGATAATGAAATATAGTTTTATTCCGGAAACCATAGTTCATTAAGATGAGTAAGAGGTGAAAGAGGAATGTAATGATGCAATAAGGATGGTGGAAAATAGTATTGAAAAGGAAATGTCTTCTAAAAATCTACCTATAAGAACAAACCAAGATGAATCCTCCAAGATAACAATAAAAGAAAAATCTTTTCCAAAAAAAATGATGAATCTTATGATGAGGTTGATAAACCTTTATATGATGAGAGTAGAAATCTTGATTTTTTTCATCAATTTATTGATAAAGAAATTAGTGGTAAATTTGCTGATAAAGATGTTGTTGATGATGATAAAATAGTCCATGTTTCTGATAGTTATCATAATTCCCAGAATGTTGATAAAGAAATCTCTAATACAAAGAAAGGTAAGAAAGTGGTTATTGATTATCGAAAGAAATATTTTGTTACAAAATCCATGGAGGATGTTATTCTAACATAAAATATGAAAGCATATGAGCAAGATAATGTTACCCCTATAATAAAAGAATCAATATCAAAGTCTTTATCTTCTTTATGACAAGATTTTGTTTTTTAGTCCTTAAATAATCTTGTTAATAACATTTCTTTATTTTAAAAAATTGATTCCATATGTAATCTTCTACAAAAAACAGTCAGTCAATAGTCAGATTCAACAATTCTTCTTATGAAAAAGTTTATCAAAATTAAAGTTCAGATCAGTTATGATGCTCATAAGAGATTATGTAAAAAATTAAGTGGTATAAATTAGTCATAGATGATCTTGAAATCTTTGATGAATTAATTAATTCAGTCAAGGATGATTTTAAAAAGTCTGATGACATAATTAACAACCTTTCAATATGTTTTTTAGACAAGTTAAAGGAAGAACATGATAGAAGAAAATATGAATACAACAATCTAACTTGGAAGCTGAATTTAGTTTCCCTCAATCGGAAAAGAGAAAGGGAACATAGGGAAGAAATCGCTGAAAATTTTGAAGAGAAAGAAAGAAATGATAAATTCTCAAGGATAATTTCTTAAGTCTCAAGTAGATAGGATCAAAGATCTTGAAAAGAAAAATCAGGATCAAGATCAGTTGATCAAGGAGTTTGAAGACGATCGTAATGAATTGATGAAGCTAAATTCTACATTGAAAAATTTTATTCCAAAGGATAAAATAAAGGATAAATGACTTTCTCTTAAACTCAGATCTTTTTTTTATTTTACATATAATTTTTTTCTAACATAATGAAATTTGTTATGTTTCCTTTTTTTGTTTTATATAATCCTAACCATTCAGGTACAATTTTTTTCTTTCCCTATATTCTTTTTTGAAAATAAAAAATGGGTAGAAAAGAGTGATAAAAAATAATATTAAGTTGAATATAGATAATTCCCTAAATAAGGGGTATATTACATAAATAATAATTTATTAGGTACGAAAGGGTGGTTTCTCTAATAAACAAAAGAATATGATCCTTAGGAATTTCAAAGCCTAATAGGGGGTTAGTTATTTTAATAATGGGTAAAAAGAGAGATAAGTATTTATTTTAATAATCCAAAATGAAAACCTTTGTCATGATATTAATTTTTTAAAAGATATATGTGATTTCCAAAACGGGGAAGACTGTTGAGTCAATTTGTTTCCTTATGACTTTTCCATTTCATTATGTTTTGAAAATCAAAAACAAATTTTCTTAAGGAAAAATATCTTTCTCTTAAAAGATTTTTGTTGATGAAAATTTTATTGGTATAAATATTGTTTTTAATTTACCAATGGTTTTGAATGTATTTTCAATTTTTTCCATAAACCATGTCTTAATATTTTTTCTTAAGTAAAAAAATCTGATCCTTATATAACACAAAACCTTAAAGTTTCATATAATTCAATTTCCAAAAATTTTGAATATAATTTTTCTGGAAATCAGATCTGATTTCTTCTAAAACCAAACTCCATTTTTACTGAAATTGGACTCTCATTTCTAGTGAAATCAGACTTTGATTTCTCCTAAAATCAGATTCTAATTTCTTCTGAAATTAGACTTTAATTTCTCATAAAACAAGACTCTAATTTCTCTGGAAATCTGTCTTTGATTTCTTATAAAATCGTATTATTGTATCTTTATAAATTATATTCTGAATTCATTAAAAATTAGACTCCGATTCTCAATTTTGTTAGAATTTGATTGTTAAAATTTCTATAATCTAATATTCAAAATCTTAAGAATCCTATTAAACTCATTTATGATAGTTACCATATTTATATAAAGTAATGATTTATTTTATCATATCCTAAAATTGGATTTTGTTTCTTACACATGATAATGTTTCCCATATTTTCTTACATAAAAATTATGTCTTACAATCTATTTTTAACTAATCATTGGCCGAGTGACACATGTATAGGTCCCTCTAAAATTTAAGTAAAAATACACTTGTTGGAGGAGGAAGTTGATTGTTCGGATTTTCACCTGTAAATACTCATTCATTTTAGTGTTCAAGAAATAAAGGGACAATAATTGTGTGGAACTCCTTCGGGTTGTGAGAGCTCCACTCGATCTACCTTGTGCGAATGATGTGAACAACTTTTTTAAGATAAGAACATGGTGATCAACATGTGTTGAGCAATTCATATTTTTTCTAACCAACCAAGGGATTTCTAGGATAGGATGACATAGGATCTTATCACCTTAGAGATCGAGGGATTGTGGGGATATCAAGAATGATTCTGATATTTGTATCAAGGGATTACCCTAGTGTTGGTAAGACATGATTTATTGAACGTATAAATCAAGGGACCTTTATCCAATGTTGTTGGATAACCTTCTCTTTAGGTTAAAATATTTATTATACATTTCTTGTTCTGTTATAAGTTTTAATTTTGGTGAATTTTGTTAAAGATAGGATGTGTAACTTTCTTACACATTATTATTATTGTATACTCGGATCAAAATAAGATTCTATACACTATAAGGTAGAATATTTCCCTAATAAAACTCATCTTAGGTTTCTTTATCCTATGCAAGGCAGTTTCTTTGTTAAGAACTAAATAGGGTTTGTGAATCCATCTTATTTAGCTTTGTTAAACATGTATTTTCTTAATGATAAAAATAGATGTTTTTAAACCTAAAATTCACCTCCTCTTGTAATTGAGAACTCTAAATCTACATTTACATCCTAAAAAATTAAATAATTATAAAATGTATCCAACTAAATTTAATAAAATTCATTTAATATTGATTATTAGTAAAGAAATGTGAATAATTTCATTTTAGGACTCAAAATAAATATTCTTTCAAAATGATTTTTAATGGATTTTATGAAATTATATTAACATTAATTTCTACCAATTTTAGATCATTTATTTAATAAATTTAAATTATTTCTGAAATTGTAACGTAATAATATTCTTAAGATGAGTTTTGAGGATTTCTCAAAAATGATTTCTTTTTTTGAGGGAGTAGTGAAAAATTCATATTTTTATTTAAATAATTAAATTTAAAATTATAATTCTATTTGGGTTTTGGGTTTTATGTAACACAAGATCAATTTTATTGAAAATAATCAAAATAATTCCATATTTATCAATATTATTTTTTATTTTGCTATTAGTTCATTATTATTTTTTAAAATGAAATTTTCCATACTCCATTTTCATTTACATTTTGGTGATCTCATGTTAAAAGTAGTTATATCCAATTAAAGAAATTGAATATTTAAAAAATTTATTTTATATTTAGAATTTTGATTTTAAAATTTTAAAAATTTGGCAACTTCATTTTTCGTCCTTATAAATAGTTACCATTGTAGAAATGTGTCATCATTGTAAAATGGTAAATATTCCTAATTACGATAAATTAGTTGTGATAAGACAAAAAAATACTATCTTTAATATTATTGGATAAGGTATTTTAACCCTTATCAAATTATTGTTGAAATTTGATTATTTTTGAACCACTTTCACAAGAGTAAAACATTTATAATATTTAAAAGTTAAGAAAAATTACAGGTGTGCACTATCCTAATATATAAAAGGTAACCTATTATCCATCTTCCCTATAAATTATTAACACTATATATAATATACAATGTAGACTCTCTTTTTTCCTTTCAGTAATTTAAAATATATAAAGGAATATTTTTGGAGTCAAACAATAAGATGGTGCATGATTTCAAATCATGTGTGAGCTTGAAAATAATTTTATAAAAATAAAAAATATATTTTATATCATATATATAAATTTTTTGAATGAAAATGGAATATATTCTGAATAGATTCTTGGATACAAAATAAGATACTATAATTGAATATATAGCATGGGTTTTAGCCTAGTCATGACCTAATATTCGTATACGCTAGATGTTTGATTGAGCCAACTATTGGAGGGTCATTTAAAATAAAATAAATGATTGATTTTTTTGTATTAATTTAAAAGACCTATATCTCATAATGTATAATTTTTTCATAATGAAACTTTTCCATGGTTAGTTTTATAACCATGGGAAATTTTTTATAGGATCTTTGAGGACCTTCATTGGTATATCGAGATTGGATGAGTAACGATGATCAGATCGAGTTTAATTGATAATAAGCTGACACAGTGAATCATCTTTATCATAATTGAATTCATTATTATCCAAAAAATGATCAAATATTATTTTGGGGATTATTAATTACTGTTTTACCATTTATTAAAAGATTTATCATGTTATTATCTACATTTCTTTGATCCGTGACTAATTTAATCCTTTTAAAGAGCCCATGTATCAAATTAATTTCTATATTAAATTTAATATTAATTATACCATGTTTCTCACCCCAAATACACTTAATATATTATAATTTTTCATGAAATATTTGAAAATAATGGTTTTAACTTTTAACTTATGTATTTCACCTATATTTTCATTGTGTTATTTTTCATTAGGACATGATTCCATGGTTCAACATTTTTTATTGATTCCAATCACAATCAAACCCACCAAATCATGGTGGAAGTGTGGAAAATTACTGGGCCAATGAATTGTAGATGGTTTGGGATGGGACATGGGTGATACTTCATGGATCTAGGATCAAGACTAGTAATTATGAGGATCGGTACATGAGGTAGAGTGGAGCACACAATGGTTCTTCATGTTATTAGACAATTTTTGATTTATATCCAACAGAGTACTAGAATTAATTACTAGAGATTATTACACCCTTTTCGGGTGGTTAAATGGTGGATTTGGATGTGGGAGATTTTTATTTGGAGAACTAATAAAGATACTAGATTTTCTGTGAAAAAGGTGACTATAAGGCATGTAGTTTAATGAACAGACATCGCATATCCCCGCCCAACTACAAAGGATAGATTTTTGGGAAAGATAACAATTAGATTCCATGTGGCTGGGGCGTATTCCATGTGATACACAACATTAATGTATGACTTATTCTAGTTTTACATACCTAGGACCCTATGTGGGAGGACACATTGTGTCTCTAGGAGAACACGAGTACGACTCGAAGGACATGGACATACCCAATAGCACATGACATGGCATCAAGACGATGATCATGAAATGTAGTAACATTATACACCATGCATTACTACATGGCTAGATATTCGTGTGTTGGTAAGTACATTCTCAGGACTCCAGGTGAGGTTACACACTGTTTGACCCCCCTAAATGGCATGTACTTCTTTATAAAAATTATACCTATTATATCTCCTTCATTTTTACTCAAAAGTTTTCTAATTAGTAGACTATAAATATAGTTATTCTATGATTAATGTTATAGTATCCATAAATTTAGATTTTTAGATATGATGCAAGATGTTCCAAGTGAGACGCTTCTTCAAGAGATTCTCAATGATAACTGGGATTGGGTAGGATCATCAGAGAGTTCTGATACAGAGTTGGAATTCCCCTATCACACAAGGGGTCGATTCATTTATACCTGCTATGGTACTCCCCGATCAAATTAGGTAAAAGTTACTCAATACTCATTATGCATAATTATATGTGGAACATCCCTATCACACCACGACAAATGTCCACTGTCCATGAAGACAGTATGCTCCTATCGCACCAGAGTGTGGGTCCTCCATACTTTTTATATAGATAGAGAGGTGAAAATCTACTATCTCACTTGGGAATAATGCCTCCATTCATATATATGGTACTCCACTATCAGACCAATGTGTGATTCCTTTATCCACTGAATGGTAATCTGCTTTCACAACAAGGTGTGGTTTGTCCATACTCATCATACCGATACTGAGTTTTCACTCCCCTGTCACATAAGAGAACAATTACTCTATATAATGATAAATTAGTCCCCTATCACATTAGTTAATAATTCCTCCATACTAATTGTACTAATATAGAGGTATCACTCACCAATTGCACCAAGGTGTGGGTCTTCTATGCATAGAGATGGTACTCCCCTATCGCACTTGGGCGCAGGTCCCCCATACTCATTATTGAGATATAAAGGATATAATCCCATATCAAATCATGGGAATGTGTCATCTATCAATGGATATAGTACTCCCCTGTCAGACCAAGGCATGCATCTTCCATACTCATTGAAGAGATATACATGTGTCACCCCATGTCACACCATGGAATGAGTCCTCTATTAATAAAAATGGTAATCCCATATTTTACTAAGGTACTGTTCCTCCATCTTAAGTTTATAGATATAGAGGCAATAAATCCCTATCATACAAGGTCATGGTACATTCACATGAATTATTCTTATAGATAGGTGAGTTACTGATTATAGACCTTTGGATCTACTGGAAGACTCACTATCCTTAGATAGAATGTAAAATATAGGTCCCATTTCCCTCTTATATGGGTTTATTAAATGGAATTATAACTTTTTGGTTGGTTTTTATTTTTAATTATTGCTTTGTATATATATGAATATTTCTATCATGTCTTCCATTTCTCCTAATTCAGTTTTTTGGTCATCCTACTGGGTATGTATGTACTCATCCTTTCATGGGATTTTCCCACACATGTCATGTCTTATGTAGATGACAAACATGATGACAATGATTTTATAGGATCGTAATGATATTATGATGCATAGAAAACTTATGGTTGTCAATCATGGAGATATGGAGATGTGATCCTTCCTCAAATCATTTCTTTTTTTTGGTTGGGACATATTTTCTGGTTTGGAGTATAGTTCCCGCATTTACAGTTATTATTATGCTTTCATAGACTTTTTTATTCCCTAGAGGTTATTACATGCATAGTTTTTAATATATATGTCACTACATTTTATTTTTATTTCTATTAACTTTTTATGGAAATTATTTGGTGTGTTTGTGTGGGTTTTTTATCCAAAGGTGTCCCCTTTTTGTTATGCCTTTCAGTGCTTATCACCATCCCCTGACATATTGAGGCGGGCTCAGGGTAGTTGCAGCTGGACTTTCCAACAGCCTATCAGGCCTTAGTGGGTAAGATCATTACAACTATGACTTGAACAAATATTTCCAAAATATCTATCCTCATATCCTAGATAAATAAATCTCACAAAAATTCCCACTATAGAAGGATTATGGTGTAAGCTAATGAGGTTATCTAAGGACAATGTATAAGAAACAACTAGAATATTAAATGTTTATTTATTATTCTAACAACTTTAAAACAATCATGAACATAATGATATAATAACATAAGTATCATTAATCTACTTAAATTTCATTATTTTATTGGTATAATCCTTTTTTATATTGTTTTTCATTTTAGAGAAAATAAAATCATTGCTCAGGTGTATGTATAGACTATCATCTCCCCATAGTGTTATGTTTTACATTTCATGATCATATTATATGGCTAGTTAAAATTATAGATCAAATGAATATATATTATATTTATGAAATAATTATTCTTCTATATATATAAGATGTTATTAACCTTATTACCATTCCACCTTTTGAGAAATGATGTCATTGCTCTTGCATACATGTGGTACACCACCACCATGAAGTAACGTTATTTTTTTCATTACTGCCTCACAAATATGTTCATAAAAAATAAATAATTAATAAATATTATATTTATTACATTTCTATGGTTCTGTAAATATAACATCTTATCTAGTTTATTTCTTTAACACTCAATAAAACATTATAAATGTATCTCATGTGTATGTGCGAACCATAACATCCACGATATGATATATTTCATTTTTCATGTATAACATTCATGTATGGTTATAAATTGTATTTAATTTATAAAATTTATAATTTTTTCATGATTAATATTCTACTAATGATGGAACAGTGACCCCTTTGACCTTGGACAACCTACTGATGATTTTTTTGAAATATGAACTAAATGTCCTCAAAATGTCTCATGTAAACATATCTGATTAAGAAACTAGACCAAACAATTTTCATAAATGAAAAAATGGATAATAATGTTGAAATTAACATGAAAAATGTTATTAATAAATTATATGACTATAATAATATTATTATTCATAATCCAAAGAATATATGATGCTAGATGATATTTAAGGTAAGGTATTTCTCATCTCAATTTTCTTATTTTGATATTCACAACACTTTTCTATCATATTATATTTTATGTGGTTTATATAATAATATATATATGTATTATATCATTAATTAATTGAAATTTCCGTGTTTTACAAATCCTTTTCTTGTTCCCACTTCCAATGCCTTTTATTTAAAAGATACCATAAGCTAAAGTGTTTTCTGGTAAAAAGAGTATTTTAAATGTTTTAAACACTTTTAAATATATGTAAATGTTCAACAAAATGTTTCAAGAATGTTATTATATATTAATAAAATACTTTTAAAGTTTATTTTCTTGTAATTTAAAATTTCTTTAAAATGGTCCAAATTTGTTTTAAACATTTTTTGTAAAAGTCACTTTTTGACACTTTTTACCATAGTTTAAATGGATTTTAATGCATAATAAATGAATGGATTTTAATAAAATAAATTTCATTATTAATTATTAATCATCCTTTATATATTTTTATATTTCCCAAATAAAATTCTCATTCCCAAGGTTTTAGGGAAAATTTCATTTTAATCAGTTTTTGAAATCAAAGCGATATTTAATTGCATATTTAAGCAGTATTAGAATGTGATTTTTATTTATGTGATAAAATGAGTTTTCCAAGGGTTTTATGATGAAAAAAATGGAGGATTCATTTTTTTTTCAAGATATGGAAATTAATAATTATAGATAATAATGGGTGATACCAATATAGGTCATAAAAATGGGTTATTTTGATATATCTCTCCATTATATTTATTAAAGAATATTCTTTAAAGGAAAAAATCTGGTAGATAACCAATATGTATTCTCTTGTATAATTAATATGGATTCAATTATTTAGACATCAATTAAACATGAGTGAAATTATATTATAAATATGATTCTCCAAGATAACCAATATATTCTTAAAAATTACTTTTATGGAAAAAAATTTGATTTCATGAGGAAAGTAATGTTGATGATCATTTAAAGGTGAATAGTTTGATTTCAAATGAAATTTTTCATGAGGTATCATATCCTTAATATTTCCGAAATTGGTTTTCTACACAAATGGTGGGTTTTAAATGTTTTATTTTAGATATATTTTATTTTATAATGTACAAATGTTTTATATATGGGATCAATGTTTTATTATACTAGAATAATAGGATATCTTTATTTTTATATCACTTTTAGGGAATTATTTTTCTCATAAAACATTTTCATGTATTTTTTATTTTTCATGAAGTTGAATAAGGGTTTTTATTAAGTTTATCTCTTCATAAAAAATAGCCTTAAAAGAAGAAAGTGTGTCTTGAATAAAACTAGAGTGTCAATTTAAGAATCATGTTTTATTTGAAAAAAATGGAAACTATGTGTTAGTGTTCCATCTGTGTTTTAATTGTTTTCATAATTCTATAAAATTAAAAACCTAAATTATCATGGGAACATAATAAATTGGGACCCTTTTCATAAATCATGTAAATTTGGGTTAATTAGTGATATAATATGTAATATTTTTCCACAAATGATCTTAATGAGAGAAGTTGGATGATTTTAAGGAGATAATTGAGAATTCATTTACAATTTCATGTGTTGACCAATGTGAAATTGATATTTCCAAGAATATTTTATAAAAATATTGGTCAAAAGTCATTAATAGAAAATATAAATTTATCAAAGAAATGTTTTCCAATGGACATGTGAGGATATAAGTTTTTCCTCTAAGAGATCAAATTGATGGTATCTTCCCCAAGGCCATAATAAAAGAACCATTTGTAGGTGAGATGCTAAATATGTATTTTTAGATTTTCCCACTCACTGAGACATTTTTGTGTTCCCCAAATTTCTTGAGATTTTATTTCTAAAGTTTAATAAATTTTAAGAAAAGCTATGTACTTATATTATAGAATAAAAAATTATGTTATTGAAAAAGGGGGAGTAGTGGGTGAGTTGATTTAGGAAGAAAGAATCAAAATAACTTTCCCATAATTTTCATGTCATAAAGGGAATAAAATATCAAAAAACCATTTTTTTATCCATTAGTGTGGTGTTAGGAAATTTCTATAGGAGAAATAAGATTCTTTAATGTTTTTTGGTGTGAGTTTTTCTGTTGAAAACAAATCCAAGGTGGAATATTGAAGAGCCCAAGGAATTTTTCAAGGTGTATTGCATTTATTTTCAATAAAAAGAGATGTTTATTATTAGTATTTGAGAATAGTATTGAGATTTTAATACGGATTTTGAATTTATCAGACAATCTCTTAGATGATTTGATGTAGTTCTGAGCTTAATTGATGTGGTTTTAGTAATTTTAGTTAAGGATGAAAACTGTGAAGGAAAAGTAATAGATAATATATTTTTATTTACCTAAAATTATAGGAATTCTGAGTAGTGGAAGTCACTATAACATGTAATAAATTTTTAAAATATTATTTAAAAAAAATATAATTTTAAATACCTTATAAAAGGGTTCCTCAAACCAATATATAAGATTTACTTTATGATTAAGCTAATGAATGTTCCAAGTACTTACTATTTCAAAATATAGTACATACATTATCCAAGTGATGTAAATACTAAAAAAGTAAAAAATATTATTTTAATACATAAGATTTCACAATATTATAATTAAAAAAAATTATTTTTTATTCTATAATGTGTAAAACGTTAAAAAAATATGTTAATATTTATGTAGCCATTGAAATGGTTTCATTTGTTGTCAATAAGGTTGATTAAATTTTTATGAATGATGATTTCAATATGTGTGTAAGAATAGAATGTCTTGGAAGTTATGTAGATATTCCACACCCAGTGTTGAATTGTGAACTATAGATGTGGAATACAAATTAATTTTTAATCAAAGAAATATGAGATTATTTTTCAAATATAATTTTAATAGATTGTTGAATTGAATAACTAATTTTTTGGAATTACGTCCATATAATGATTACCAAAGGTTACATGTGAAGATACTAGATGAAATTATATGAATTAAAAGGATGAATATTTTTTTTATTTTGGAGTGGCTGTAACTTTTCTTCGGTGGATTTTATAATATGATATTATAATTATTTGAAGAAAATATTTTATTTCGAGCCTTTTTATTTGTGGTCTATTTTTATTCAATTTTATAAAGGTATATTCATAATTTAATCAAGTAATTTTTATTATTGTTTTTTAAAATTGTTACCAACCCTATCAAACCACCCATGAAGCATAATAAAAAGTATTGATAATGATTAAAGGGGGACTACCCTAGGATAGACATAGATATTTCATATGTACAGGTTAGTATGCATGTTGGTTGTGAGTGGTTAGATTACACTATGTGAGGGGTACAAATGACCATATGCGACCACTAGATCCCATTGGATTTAACTTAAATGTTTTTACTACATAGATATATATTTATCATATGTATTCAGAAGGAAAAGATAACCTAGAAATAAAATTGTGGGATATCATACATACTTTTAAAATACAAGCTTAAAACATTGATCAAATCAATGCTATATTGTTTCTATTCATTTTCAACATTTTGTGATTCACTATGAAGAAGTGAAATAGTCCTCATCACATCATTAGTTATGATGCTACAAAATCCATGAAATGAGAAGATCAACGACTCAAACACAAAATGGGTAACCATATTTAATGCAAGATCTGTAAATGGATTTTAAGTATATCATTTAGTGGTCTATAAATAAAAGTTATGATTCATACATCCATGCATCACAATCAATCCATTTACTGCATACCTCAGATTTGATCCATTGAATGCATGCCTCATTGTTGGACAAGATGGTAACTTTTCCTTATGCTATGTCCATTTAAAACATTCTCTATATAGTTGATCCATTGACTATATACCTAATTGTTGATCCATATGGTCACAAATACCAACATCGTTATTCATGGTTTTGGATGTGATAATTCATGCATCTCTTATAAAAAAATCAGCGATGCCAAAAATTAAATGAGGGGAATGTGAGGGATATAGTTCAAGATGTAGTCACAAAGATCATGAATGTAGTTTCTATGATTAATGGATGTGATGATATAATTTTTTATTCATTGATCATCTATATGAATTAGTAGTTCTCTATAATAAATAAATAAGTTGGTGGGATGTGTTTATTTAGAAGATAGTTCAAGAATAGATGACATGATATACCCAAACTAGACTTCATGGGAATAAATATCAGTGTATGTTTGATTTAATGAAGAGAATGATTTTTAAACTACAATTTTAAAAAAATATGAGATTTATAAGAATTATGAATTTTCACATGACATCATGGAATTGTTTTAAATACAACAAATATTAAATTGTGGTTGAAATATTTTTATATCGTATAAATATATAAATTAAATCCTATTCAGAAGGATAAAAGGAAACACATGGGTTTTAATTTTTCTAATATCCCATGATTTATATTATAGCAACCTAGGCTCAAAATACATGGATATTACATAATTTTAGGTGACTATTCATCACACTACAAAAGATTATTTTTGGGAACCATAACAGTTTATTATTTTAGGAAACATGGAACATAGTATTCTAACTTGGTGAAAGATCCTCTATGTTTTCCAAAAAGTTGTTCCCATTTAGTAATATAAATTAAAATATTACATCATACCCTAGGTAAAGGAAACATAATAATTTGGTCACTCAGATTATAATTAAGGTTATATAAATAAATTCAAATGTATAACATATTCACAACGGTACGATAACACGATCTTACATTTCTAAAATAATACCCTATATTTAAAAGAATATAAACAAGATTCATGGAATAATGATAATATATTAAGAATAAATTAATCATAAGAGAATCATGATCATTATAGATGAGATAATAACTTAGGAATAAGTCATTTATTTGTGGTAGACATATAAGCATATAAAATCCTTCCCTATAAGTTAAGGGTCATTTCTAAAACTTACTAGTCCACTTCCTGGGGGCTATAACTACTAAGAGGGAAACACCATAATTTTTAGTCAAAACCATTTTCTTATATTGGAATGATTTTACTCCCCAATCCATCATGGTAGTCAATGTTCACTCCCAAGACCATCTTCACTGTTGAGGTTCACTCCCATGACCATCTTAGCGGATAAAGTACTTTACAAGTTCACTCACCATTTTTTACATGTATATGTAATGATATATAATTATTTACCCAATTAATTATAAGGTTATATAGGTCCCACCCACCATATAATTAAATAAAACTGATATATGGAACAATATAATAATACATTCATCATATTAGGACCCATAAAAAGAGACGGGGTTCATAAAAATCATATCATTACCTATGAAATGATATAGGTATCATAAAAATTCCATCATATCATAGTATGTAGAAAAGAAACTGGTTTCATAATAATAGAATAATCCATTCATGAAATCGATTTTCATAAGTGTTTTGCCATGGTATAACCCACTGAAGGGAAGCATGTTTCGTTAACAACTTCTTATCTTAATCATAAAACATTCCAAAAATGAATAGAAATGGTTTCTTTGGATAATATCCGTAGTAAATAATAAAATATATCAAAGGATATCACCATAGATGGTGAAGGATTTTAAAATATCTCTTGGCCCATTTCATAAGGGAAATAAGATTCCTTTGAAAATTAATTTGTAAAAAATATAGTATTTTCAAAATTGTTTATTCTTTGAATACAAATTTTAAATAATTTGAATTGAGATTTTTAAATAAATTATTACACTTCCTGAGGATAAAAACATTTACCTTTGAAATATTATATTTTTGAACGTAAAACATTTTGAGACTCTTTTCCTTTGAATATATCTTTTAAAAATAATAAAATTATATTTGAAATCATTGAAATCCTTTTATTTGAAAATGGAATTTTCAAAGCATATAAACAAATCACTGAAATTAACATGACATAGTTTTTAATCTTAAACCTTTCTAATTGAAAATATCAATGAAAACATATAAAAGATGCTTTCAATTTAATTAAATCATATTATTCGAAAATAAAATTTTGAAAACTTATAATGGGTGATTTAAAAATCATTAAAAACAATTTTTTAAACATAAAACATTTTTTAAAACCTTTTTCTATTAAAATAACAATTAATATATATAAAAGAATTCTTGAAATCTATGAAATAATTTTATTCAAAAATAACCTTTTGAAAACATAGAAATAAATATTTTAAAGTAATTTAAACAAAAATTATTCATAAAACATTTTTGAAAACCATTTTCATTGAAATTAGCTTTGATGACCTATATATGAAACTTTAAAATCATTGAAATATTTTTTTGAGAAGAAACTTATGAAAATTTATTATGGAAGTTTTTTAAATTATTTAAAACACATTATAAATGTAAAAATTGTAAAACCTTTTTCCTCTAGAAATATATTTGAAAACATATAATGGAATCTCTAAAAAACATTTATAATAAATCATTAACATAAATTTTTTTAAAACATTTTATTATAATAAAACATTAAAAAAATTTATTTTTAGTTAATTAGGAAAAAATTCTTTTAAAAATTAATATTTTAATATTTCAAATGAAACATCAACAAAATGAAAATCATGATGGATGATAAATCCATACATGTCAAATATTTCTTTTGCGTCATAACAAATTTAGAAAACTACCTTAATTATAAAATGAAAATAATATTAATTTTTTTGAAAAAAATTTATTTCATAAAGGTAGACATTTGGTAAAAATTTATTCTAAATATCATAGGAGAGTAATATTATTTTATGAAATTTTTAGAAAACATGTTTTTGAATGAATCTAGATTTCTATCTGAAGAGAAAAATCATGTTGGATTTTTATGAAATCATTTTCTTAATTACGGTATGTACCAATAATTTGGTAAATGGTACCATTACTTGGATATTACAAAAATAAATATAATAGAATAAAATTCTTTGAAATTATTGATAGATTGATCATAATATTCCATCAATGGAATCATAATTTTAAACTATATTGATTATTGATGAGATTATATCAATAAAATGTTACCACTTTGGTGCCATAGAATCCTTATCCCCATGAAATAACAATGTTAAGTGAAGCACTAAATATAACTAGAAGAATTATAACCATTTTATAACATGTAAAAGGGTATTATACACACCTTTAAAAAGAATATAGGTGCATAACATAACATGTTTCTCAATGAAGGGAAATTGAGGAAAAATTACATTACCAATTTGGAAACTTTTTAACTATAAAACCCATTAAAGATAAATCTTAATATGGATATTTAAATAACCATAAATTTAACGATGATAATCCTATAAAACATTTATGGTACATTTTTACACTACACAAAATAAATGAGTTATGAATATGGCATAATTCTCATAGAAGTAAATATGGGACTAGGAAACCCTTACCTTTAATCTACAATTTCCCCACACACATCCAAACATCCTTTATAATAAGTATAATATTACTATAAATCTACCAAATAAACATATTATTATATATAACCTAATATATTATTTTATTATGTCTTTATATTTCCCTTTTATTAACAATTACATTATAATGTTACATTTCATGTAATAACCACTTTGTTTTTTTGTATATGTTTTGAATTATTATTTTTGATCCTCTTACTGATATAATTATTAAAATATTTCCCTAATGGGAAATATTATTTTAATATAACATATAATTATTACATAAATACTTATAATAATCTATGAAATATAAAAATATGTTTTGGAATACACGGTTCATGGAGATGGTAGGCCATACGTACACATGAACACTGTTTATATTTTCTTATCATATTAAATGAAAGAAATTAATTGAAATATGTGTGTGTGTGTGTGTGTGTCTATATTCATTATTTTATAATTATTATTATATATATATATACTAAAATTCTACTAAACCAATCCTTAATACATTCCATGTAAAGTTTGAACAAACTACATCGCTTTGGGGATGCGGTAGTCAACCCATCCAGAGATGAAGTTATCGTATTCCCACAAAATGGAAAGCATAAAGGTATGTGTTATATATAATTATATAAGCATAAATAAATCATAAATATCATATATATTATAAGAAAACCGTATTTATATCATTATTCAAATCTTTTAAATGTGTTAATGGAATAATGGATGACATCAGTTCGTGAGGTGGTAGGTCGTTGTACACACAAAAAATGATTGTGTATCCCATTTGATTGAAGTGTGTGTGAGTGTAGGTAATAACAATAACCTTAATAATTCTCAATCTATTTAGGATAAATAGTTTATTATATAATCATGGAATAAGAATAATTACGTGGTAGATAAATAAAGAAAACAAAATTGATAGTTGAAGGATATTATATATTCTTTGGATAATTCATTTAGTTTTCCACCAAAGGTATTACTTGGATGGATTTGTGCCTAAAGTGTGGATTATAGGATTAAGGGTTGGAATTTTGGAGAATATTTTTAAAGTGATTATCATATCTAAGGGGCTAGATAGTTTTGAGGAAGTGAGGGGGTGATTTCCATTTTTTAGTGGGGAGGAGTGGAATTATTGTTAATATAAAAACACAATCACTATTGAGACATCTCCCCTACATCATGTTCCTCAAATAATTTTCCATATTCAACAATAGAGAATATTTCATTGAAATACTTAAATACAATTGGTTTAGTATAATCTTATATATTTTTAAACCATATATTTTATGTTTAACCAATAAGTTTCCCTGTTTTTACCTTAACCGTGGTAATTAATTTTAATTTCCATCATAAATATTTTTTTTGGTAAATAACTAAGTTAAGATTATTAGAGTTTGTAAAATTTTTTTGACTAAAAAAAGGGAATCAATTTTTCCAAATTCTAAACATATATGCAGATGAAATTAATTTAAAATTAATCCCATGGATGGGACAAAACAATAGGGTTTTAAAGAGAATATGTTTTAAAGTTTTAAATATTTCTGTATCCAATTAAAATGTAAAATTGATTCAAATGGAATAAATTGGTTTAATATAATTAAAATGGATATAAATATAATTTAAAACCAAATAATAATTAAAACATTACTATATAAATACATAATATGAAGACTCGATTTTTAATTATAATTCAGTATTTTTCACTACTCATGAAAAACTAAAACTTTATAGAAAAATATAAAAAATTCACAAAAACTAAATTTTTATATTCCACTTTAAAAAAAAAGCTTATTTTCTCAAATAATAAATCACTAAAATTGAAAAACTATATATTTAAAGTAGGTGCGCCATTAAAAGGACGTAAATTTACCTTAAAAAAATAGATCTTTCTATTCATAAAATATTATTTATTCATTTCTTATGCCTATAAAATCAATTTATTTAGCATTAAAATATTTTATATAATATTAAATATATTTTTTTTATTAAAAAACATTCATCAATGGTGGTGTGTTTAATTTATTGAGATAAAATGTGTTTGTACATAGAAAATTATTTTTCCTAGAAATGGAATTTCATTATTTTAAAATAGTTCTTAAATTCAATTATAACTAATTGATAACCAAAGGTTTAATTTTATATGTATTTGTAAACCATATTTTTCACAATTTATTTAAGCTTATTTTTATCTTCCAATCAAATAACTTGGTGGTTACAATAATAGTATTTAAATAATAATATTTATGGTGTACATTAGTTTAGTAAAACTCGGTATTGCATGTAACGAAGGCTATAAAAGGAACTATGAATTGTGTATAACACAATCCAAAGATAATGCTTTGTGTATCACAAGATAATATAAGTGTTTCATATAGTGAAAAATTAACTTCATGTCTCATGAAACTGATCCATACATAGTGCTTTAATATAATTCAATATATATTCAATGTTACATGAAATTAAAAATACTTAATAGAATAAATTAATTCAAAAAAATATTTCACAACATTTTGGGGTGTTTCATTCTACCCACATTAAAATGAATTTTACTGAAAAAATTACTCTAGGTTATTAATGTTTTAGTAATTTAATTTTATTGTCATTCCAACCCACATCATAAAAATTAATACTAAAAAAACCTTTTAAAGGGATATTTAGAACCGTAAAGGTTATCCAAAGTAACTCACAACTAGGATTCAACATAGGAGAACATAGCTGGGAAGTGAAAACATGGACATGGAAGAGTAATTTAACTATCAGGTTGTAATGGAGAGTGATAGAGAATAAGGTTAGGATAAAGTTAATGATTACAAATCCATATACAAAAGTTGATTGAAATAGGTCCATGATACTACAAAAAATGATGATAATAGAAAAATATATATTTCATGAACATTTTCCTAATGTTGAATAATTTTCATAATAAATTTTACTTAATTATTTCATTACATTTCAAAATTCTCAATCAAACCCTTTGGCTATGCCATGACCAATTTTACCATCCTCTCTTACCCTATAAAATAAAGATAGATTTATCATTCCAGAAGCACTAGTAGATCTGATATCCATGAAAAAAATTATAAGTCATTCTATCTATCATTATCATGGAAAATGGTTACCACATATTATCCACTATGCATAAATACTCAAATATCAAGATAGTAATTTAATATCTAAAGCTACATATGATGTTTAATATAAACCATTCCATAAAAGGTTAATATTATAACCCGTTAGAAAGAAAAAAAAATAGAAATATGGTCACTATATTTTGGAAATAAAATTAACATTGACCCCCCATATATCATAATGTTTATCTTGTTTCTCACATACTAAACATGTGAATGACTTAATCATGAATTCTATCAAAATAATGTAACAACAGTAATTACAATAAATCCTTATAAAAACATGATTGATTTATTTTTATAATAATTATTGGATAAATTCTTTAAATAAAAATGATCCATAAAATCTATCCATAATAGCATGAAACACATTTTCAACAAATCATTAATCTATTTCCCATGTAATCAGTACTATCAAATTTACTTTATTCTCATCTAATAGCTCTTTATCCAAATAAAACATAATTTTCTCAACATAAATAATATATTAAGGTTTGTAATCCATTAATAATGTGTTTCCCATTAAATATAAAACTTACATTAAATCACTTTTATAGGTCTTTGGTACCATTAAATATATTCCATCATATTCTTAATTAAAAACTTGTACCATAGAATCCTTATATATTTAATAAATATTGAATCCAAATACATAAATATTTCAATCCTCCCCCTTTAATGTTTGGTCTTGAATATGTCCTTCCATGGAGTTGAAGTAGATTATTATGTCACAGAATTTATTTGGGGAAATTACTAAGTTCTACAAAGATAATACATTGAACTCCTCGATAATTATTCACTCTATGACTATTTATTCACACAGATAACATCTTCCCCTTCACTAGAGGTATTCCTACAGGTTGTTTTCCCTATATTCTTAACATATGGGAAGCCAAATGTTCTTTCATCTTTGTCTATTACAATGTTAACTTTTATAAAATTCCATATTAATATTATTCTATGTGCGAGGAATGTCACTATAGTTCACATTTTCATTCATATATCACGATAACTGATTCGACATAATCACAATATCTTTTTCTCTAGTAACAATAAAATTTGGTTTCTCATCAGAACATTTTCCATAACATTCATTGTTAACCTAACATTTATGGTTCCTTTCATTGAATAAAACTAGAAAGTAGAGTGTCAGTAACACTTGACATAGAGTAAAAGCTCATAATCATGAAAAATCACTTATAGGTTGTAAAAAACATGAAACCTATTATTTAACTGATTACTCCTTAAGTTTATATTAGGTTATTCAAATTCATATTCTATATAAATCCTTCATGATGGTTCATAAAGGGATTTTGATTTCTTAAATCATATCTCTTGGGATATTCAAGCATGGTGTTCAATAAGGCACATTGTCATGCACCAGTTACCAATCGAGTTTAGATCAATATGGTGTTTTTAGAGTTGTAACCCCTTTTAACATTTTTGCCAAACACACATCCACTTTTAGTATCTATGTGATATGTATTCATAAGAAACCACAATATAAATCATTTACTAAAATTATGGGACATTTTTCCTGAACTTTTACTCATCCTTAGACTTATCATTAAAGACATACCTAACCCTGTCCTTAGAAATATCCCTAGGGATATCACAAATTGTTTTTCAACCTAATTTCCAATGGTTGACTGATCCTTTTATTTGAAACAAACTATAGTAACTTATTATTAAAATAAATGTTTATTACATAATTTTAGATTTATATTAATCACATTAAAAAAGTATATGCATGTAGGCCATAACAGTTTAGGGTCATTGGAATTGTGGTAGAAAATATTCTAAATTAGTGAAATATCTGTAAAATTTCACACAGATATTTTTATATTGTACTAATAATTATAAACATTACATATAAAATGTGTAAAGGAATCATAAGAAATGGTGAGTTTATATGCTCAGTAAGGGTAAATAAAGAATATACATGAGAGTAACATAAGAAATAAGGAAGTGAGAACATGGACAAAAAATTGGAAACTCATACCTTGTATATCAAATAATATAAACAATAATCTTGGAATAAATATTAAAAAGACATAGGAAATGAATCATAAGGGAATAAGGAGCCTGATCCATGATAGCATAACATACGAATAAGACATGGAATTGTGTAAAACACATAATTGTTCTAAGTCATTCCATATAATTCAAGACTCATTTCCAAAACATATCAAGGAAATTCATGGAGGATACACCTACTGGAAGGGACACACCACCATCCCTAGTCACATCCCTTCCCTTATATTGGAATGGGTTCTATCCCTAAACAATCTTAGTTGTAACACCTTGATATTTATTATTTATTCTTTTTCAAATTAATTTAATTGTTTTGATATGTTTCATTTTACGCAACACAAAAAATAGTTTATTTTATATTAAAGAACTGTGTTTGGATTGAATTATATGCAACAACAAGTTAATCGTGCACTAAAAACACTATATTTTTTTCTTTATCTATATGGAACACTATGGTAATATTTAATTACACACAATAGTGACTTTCCTCATTGTATTGCGTAACATTCAAGAACGAGTTTGCTGAAAAATAATATATTATTTAAATAATATTATTTAATATAACATGATATAACCTAGAAATTAAATTATAGGTAATGAATAGTATTAACTAACTTATGAAAATATATTTTTTACATAAATATAAGGTTAATTCATAGTTTACCAATTAATTATAAATGAAAATATAAGTACCAATTCAATATAGTGGATTTATTTTTGTTTTTATGCTCCCAATGGTATTTTTTCTTCATAAAATAAAGTATTTAAAATTAGTGAGTGATATTAATGTCATGTATATTTCATATATTAAAAAAAATTATATTCAACCTACATATTTGATAGGCTTATGCTAAGAATAAACCAATGTTTCTTAAAACATATATTTTTATTGAGGTGTTTTTTCAGTATTTTAATAGAGATCTCATTTGAAATCAAATTTTTGGAACTTTTATCAATATAATATATATATATAATTAATATTTTATTGTTATAAATAGAAATTTGGGTAGAATAAATTTTTGTAATTTTTATGTAATGTTTTATTTTTTTAATGAATAGTCAAAAATACTGAATTTTTATTCAAAACTATTTCTCATATAATTCCCTTATAAAGAAAAATTATAATTTAAATTTTTTAGAAGTTTAATTAGATGATATTTTTGACAATTAACCCAATTTAGTTCATTTTAATCAATTAAATAGTGTAATTAGATATAAAAGTTATCAAACTTCTGATTATTTTAACATAAAAAAACCTCCAATGTCGTCCCTTCAATGAGATTAAATTTAAATTAATTTATGAAACTTATATTATTGGAATCTTGAAAAATAGATTCTATATTTTTAATAATAATAATTTATAATTTATAATAAGTTCAAATTATTTTTTGACCTAAAATATTAGTGAACGAAATTAAAATTAATTACATCGATTATGGTAAAATTATGATTAACTAAGGACTAAACCTAAAACATAAGGGACTAAATGACCATGAAACTTGTCCAAAAGACTTTTTATAGCCATATATATACCCAATAATAACATGGATTAATTTGGTACCATTATTATATACACAATACGTGTGGAAAATGTGGGTGGAATTCCCCTTCTTAAAATTTATAAGAGTTTCACTCCTCCACTATAAAAAGGCATTACCTCCTCCCACTTCCTCAATCCTATCATGACAATTTGTATAAATAAATATCAAAAAATATCTCCTTAACACATATAAAATTATCATTGAATCAATCCTTTTTTAATAAGGTCTTCCATGGAATACCTTAGGTGAAAGCCAAAAAGTGTTACTCGATTAAGAGGTAACACCCTCCCTCAAGATCATTTATTTTATTTTATTTCTACACCACTTCAATTCATCTTATTCCATGATTATATAACAATTAAAGTATCATAAATATACTAGAATATTTTATAATAATGGTTAGACCTACACTTATACAGACATCCATATAATGGGTAACAAATATTATGTGTACAATGAACTACCACCTCACTAAATGATGATTGTTCATTCTTCCATTACCACCTCTCATGGTGAAAATTAGGATAGAAAATAAATTTATATTTTTTAGATATTCTATTTATTATTTATTTTATCTTCTTCAATATTTTTACCACACATATATTTATATATTCCATTTTTTTTTAAATGTGATAATTTTGTTTAAGGAAGTGTGGACTACCGCCCACTCAAAGCAATGTGATTTGTTTACACACTACATGAAATGTATTAAAGATGATTTTAATGAACTTATATGATATATATGACATAATAATTATATTTTAATAATTATATTTATATATTTAAACATATATTTAATTTACATTCTTTCTTTTAACACACCAATCAAATATAAATAGCATTCATGCATACATATGACTTACTATCTCCAGGAATGGTGTATTACATTTTTACTTATAAATATTATATTTATTATTTTAAAAAAAATAAAATAAAATATAAATTTTATTTATATAATGTTTTATATTGTTTAATTTATGATATAAATATAATGACCAATGATATAACAAATTTAGAAACATGCGAAAAACAAAGAAAATATTACCTGAAGCATGACCTTAATTTGGAATTATTAATAAGAGGGTAATATAATGTCAAAGTAAAACCATATATGGTATTATATATAATATTTTGGGTCTATTATACATGTATAAAAAATATATATTTATTATAGATGCGGTTTTTATGAGTACGACCATAGTAAAGACACATGGTAAGGTAATTTATTCTCACTTTTTATATCTGTGAGATACATGTCATGTTCACCACTATTTTATTTTGTGTGGTGCATATACTAACATGAATGTATTATATTGTTCTTATTATTAAATATATGGGTATTTACATATCCACTCTATTATAAATATTTCATGGGGTTTATTTTTCAAGAGTTACCAAATCATTAAGATAATTTTGTCTTAATTTACCTTATATGACACTACTGTTTTGTTATGCACCTACATTATTTACCAAGGTGTATTAGACATGTTATATCATGAATATACTTATTTTCACGATATTAAATGATTAATTTAAATACATTTTCTTTCATGGAGAGTATTATTCCATGTTCTTATGTGGTAAGAGTTTATTGAAACAATCTCATTATTTTTCAAGATTATTTATGTTTGTGATTCCTTTGATTAAATATTATGATCCATATCTCCAGAATTATACTAACACTTATTCCAAGATTTTTATTCCTGTTTTATACATGTATTTGTACCATTTTTACACTCTTTGGTCATATTATATTTCAAAAAAAAATTTTATGAAAGCCTGACATTACCGTCTCTTTGGTTAGAAATCTCTGTTCCTACAAAAGAATTTTTTCTAAAAAGGTTCCCCAAGAGTATTATACTATTATACGATAATAATTAAAATCTATTTTTTGACATTTATGTCTTTTAACAATTTTCAAATGATTCATCTTATTCATTTCCAAATAAGGAATTTTCATAACCTTTTATCAGGAAAAAAGAATGCCCTTCTTGCCTCATATGGAAGGTATGGATTTACCCAACGACTTTTTGTAAAGCTTAATTTGAATGTTGAAATGGTTAATTTTTATGAAAATTATTTTAAAATATATTTCAAAGAAATGGGTTTTAAAACATTTTCAATCTCCCCTTATATTGTTTTCAAAGAAAATGGTTCCCAAATGGTTTTCAAAGCATTATTTATAATCATTCATGTTTATTTTGAAGAAAATAGTTTTCAAAAGATTTTTTTTTTGGTTTTAGAAATCATTTTTACAAGAATAAAATATATTTTCCTCAATAAATGTTTTTAAAATATCATTCCATGTTATTTTCCATCTAATATTAAATCTTTTGATTTTAATCATTCCTTTTTAGGAAATGATCCAAAGGTTCTATTCACATCCTTTAGTGAATGGTTTATCTTTTGATGGTATGATTTTTATGACACCAAATTCAATTCTAGTAGTTATACACTTTAGAAACTATTTATTTTCAAATGTTATAATTTGATTAGATGATTATAAAAACTATCTCTTTTCCAAAGGTTATGATATGACGAAATGTTAATGATAGACATTTCATTTAATAGGTATTTGTAGGATGTTTCTAAAACCTGTAACACCCCAATTATTTAAAAATAAATTTAATGAAATGCATGAAACACTGTGTGTTGGAAAAATAACAAATTTTGTAGGGATATATTTATAACCTAGATGTTAAACAAATTTTTTCCACTTCTGTGTTTTGAATTTCAAAAATCTGACATACACAGTTGCATTTAAGGTGATTTTTGGGGTCTGATGGAACAAACCTAATTTTGTGTTAATAGTAACAAACCCTTATAAATATTAATATGACCTGTATGAATAGTAAATCTTCAACAAGAATAGTAACCTCACCCATGAATGTATACATAAAATTTAGTCATCTTATAAGTGATAAGTTGACTATAGTAAAAGAATATTTATTTTTGTAAGTCCTAAATAATTAAATAAAATTAAATAATTAATTTAAAAGAAAATTTATTTTCCTAAAAGGTGTTCATTAATTAACAAATTTATGTATTCTTGGTATTAAGATATTTTTAGACGACCTTATGTAATATTTGAAAACTTTAAAAAATCTGTGTCAGTTTTAAAATCTGTATTTTCAAGAAAATTATAGTTTTAATTAAAAATTAAATTAATCATATTCAAAAAAATATTTATGAAAAAATTGAGTTCATTTTTGGATTCTACATTTTGAAAAATGTTTAGGGTAAATTTTTTGGGATTTTTCAGAAATACTTGAATTTTTTGATAAATAGTAAAATATGGTAATTTACTTTATATATTTATACATTATATGTTAAATAGACTATTTATTAAGACATGTCTGATGTAAGCACATTAGGATTGAACTCACATGCACATATGACTATTTTTGGACATGTAATCATCACTATTTCTTGTATTATGAAAAATATAATAAACTAATCATTAAAATATTGAGAAAACCCTCCTCCCCTCCATTATAAAAACCACCCACACTTCCCTCTTCTCTTCACTCCACTCAATCCTTGTGACAAGACAAAATTATTCTGAAATATATCCCCAAGATTCTCCCCCACATGCATTAGCCCTTAATCTCCTCAAAATACTAAATCCTCTCCCCTTAATAATCTCTAAATGAAGATTAATTCAAGTGGAAAATTCCTCTTTTCAATTATTTTACATTATTTTCAAGTTCCTTTGTTTTATTTCTTATCCTTACCTCTGATCAACCAAAAATTATGACAAATACAATGCCTTAAATATAATAGAATGGTTTTATGATAATTGAATACATTATTATCTTCTCTCCTTTAACATTCTTTTATACTAGAAAGGAAAACACATCCGAGATGTGTTAATTCATCATATTCAAGGATGATGGGTTTTCAATTTCTTTTATCATCTTCAATTCTGGTCATGAAACCATTTTTAAGGTTGAAATAGACTATAATAGATTTATTATTTCTAATCTATGCTTCTATAATTTTTTTACACATGGTTTTTATTTATAATTCAAAACATGTTCGTTGTGATAAAAAACCTCCAATTAACCCAAAAGGTTATCACTAATGTTATATATAATGATCCATATTAACTCCAAGTAACCAAATTAAATTTACATCAATGTAACCATATATATGTTCAATAATAAAATATAACTCCAATATTGGACAACTATCCTCATTTTACTTGATTATCCGTTCATGTCTAGAGGTAAACAGATCATGAAACAAACAGACCCAAACAATGAAATTGAACCTCTTAACTCATCAAAAAGGACATGAATGAACATGATAATTTTATAATAAATCAATAAAATGTACTATATATTCTATAATTCTTAACTAATGAACCTAATTTGATTATTTGTTTCTTTAATATCAAGTGGATAATATCTTTAAACTTAAGGTAAGGTATCCTCTATTTCTCAATTTTATTCAAGAATATATTCTATATTATGCCCTTTTATTTTTAATACCTAATGATGGGGTATATTTTTTCACCTCCCCCATACTTACATAATGATATATAAATTATTAGAGACCCTTTACCTCTAATTAAGCCCCCTATGTACACCTATTACCATGTTGAGGTTTCATAAGGTATTCAACCTGAATTTCCTTTAATCCTTCGAGTTTCGTTATATTTATTTTTACCCCAAAAATGTGATCTATTTTTTCTTTATATATTTTAAATTACTTTTAGATGCACCAAATTCATGTATCAAGACCCTTTACTCATCTATTTCTGGGATATTGATGTTTTTAAATGGTTCCCTCCTCAATACTTCCCGATAATCAAACCCGTTTCAAGGAACTCCCTAAATTCCTTCCAAAATTTTAGTGCACAATATCAACTATTTTAAGACACAATTATTTTATAAAACAAAAATTTTTATTATTAAAACCTTCATGGTTCACTTCTGGTTTTATATATAATATTATTCCATTTTATATTTTAAATCTCCTTTGATATTTTCCTTTAACCGCACGAAAATGATGAAATTATAATGTTTCCAAAAAACACTTTTTTCATGTTATTAAAACAATAGGAAATCTCTTATAAAGTTTTTTTTATATATTTTAACCTATTATTGTCAATAATTTATCTAATTAATTTCCTTAATATACACTTTTATGATACATTCATTTGTTATTCCTTATATTAGGATTATGATACCCAATTATTTCTCAAGGTAACCCTTATGATTATATATGGTTGATTATGTGTGATTATTTTTTTTGAAAGAATATTCATGAACATGTTAATTTGGGTGAACTGATATAGCACTCCAATTATTTGGGTAATGTTCAATATCATGAGATTTTATGTGAAACAGTCTTGGCGGTTAGCCTTGACTTGTGCTACCATGTGTAACAGTCTTGGCAATTAGCCTTGACTTGTACTACTATATGCAACGGTCTCAGTGGTTAAACATGACATGTGATCATCTATGTGAAATGAGCCTTGAATCATATTAAAGTAATGTTTTGTGTTTCTGCTACATTACAATTATTTGATGTTTATATGATCCCATGTTTATATGTTATGATTCCATATGTAATGTGATTTTTATATCATTTTGTCATGCCTTCAAAACCATGTGCTAAAGCTTTATTCTTATGTTCATTACCTTTCTAGGATTTTTCCTCATCCCTTTTTTCATATTATCCCTAGTTTATACAAGGATTATGTATGAGTACAATGTAAATTAGGAACTCAATATGAAGATTAAATAAAGAAACATTTGACGTTTTCGGCATTTTTTAACTAGTCTTTATAGACACTTGACTTCATGAACCTTGGATTATATTTCGATGTGTAATTTTTCATAAAATCATGAAATGTTATGTGTAAAATGTTAGGGTCACTATAGTTCATATCAGAGGATGGTATAATTATTTTCGTAGACTAGGAAGAGAGATCTGTAGTAAGAACCTTAGTGATGAGATTACGTTTAAGAAAACATCCCTACATTTGGTAAGTATAAAGTAAGTGGTTTATCAAGAAAATACATCCCTTTATGGATAAAATAGGTAGAGTTATTTTTGAAGGATATGTTTCTAGGGGTAAAACCCAGAAACACTACTTTAGGTTAGTGTCAAACGAGAATTGGTGCACGACAATAGGCCTTGCTTCACACTTGGGATGACACTTCTAGGGGATATGATCTGGTAAATTTAGGACCATGTTACAATCCATTATTATTGGAATAAAAAAAGGACCCCATAAAAATATAATTTAAGAAATAGATTAAATATTACCTAGATTTAAACCAAATTAATAATAAGTTAGGATATACTTTTCTATTAATAGTTTATACTATTATTTTTAAAGTTTACTTGTTATGCTTATTTTTTATGTATTCAAACCCTCAATTTTTTTCACTTTAGTGTGTAAAATGAAATTTTTAGGGAGAAATTTCATGAGGAGGAATAATGTAACACCAAAAAGATATAAAAATAAATTTAATTAAATTTATGAAACACTAAGTCTCTATAAAAAACACTTTATTTTAAGGAGATATTTATAACATAGATATTAAACTAATTTTTCAACTTTTGGGTTTTGAATTTTGAAAATATGACATACACGGTTGTGTTGAAGGTGATTTTTGGGGTTTTATGGAACAAACCTAATTTTTTGTGAATAGTAACCTAACCTTATGAATAGTAATATGACCCTTATAAATAGTAAATTTTCCAAAAGAATAGTTACCCTGTTTAATGTATAAATAAAATTTTGGCATTTTATAAGTGATAATATGACCATAGTAAAAGTATAAGTATTTTTTATGTCATAAATAATTAATTACAATAAAATAAATAATTTTAAAAAAATTATTTTCCTAAAAGGTGTTCGTAAATTAAAAATTATATGTATTCTAGTTTTATGATAATTTTATAAGACCTTATGTAATTTTTGAAAACAATATAAAATTTGTTATAATTTTAAAATCTGCATTTTTCATGTAAATTATGATTTTAATTAAATATTAAATTCATAATATTTAGAAATTTATTTTTGAACAATTGAGTTTTTTTTTGTATTCTAAATTTTGAAAAATGGTTTGGGTTAATGTTTTGTGTTTTTTTTAAAATACATTAATTTTTTTATGAATAGAAAAATATGGTAATTTACCATATATATTCATTATTTGTCAAATATGCTATTTATTGAGTCGTGGATGACATAATCATGTTGAGTTCAAACTCACATGAACATTTTATTGTTTTTGGTCATGGAATCCTCACTATTTCCTATATTATTGGAAAATAATAAACTAATGGTTAAAATATTGAAAAAACCCTCTTCCACTCCCCTATAAAAACTATATGCAGACCCATCTTATCTCCAGTCCTATAAAGACTTATTACATGCCTAAATTCTTCTAAAATCACATCCCAAACTCCTCCCCTATGTCCAGTAGCCCTTCGTCTCCTCAAAATACATAATCCTCTCCCCTTAAGATTATCTCAATAAATATTAATTCAAGAGGTAGATTGCTCTTTTCAATTTTTTTACATATTTATCAAGTTCCTTTTTCTTATTTTATATCCTTAACTCCCATAATTCAAATATTATGACAACTACAATGACTTACATATAATATAATTTTTTTTATGATAATGTAATAAGTTATTATCATCTATCATTTACCCTTCATTTATATTATAAATGAAAACACCATTTGAGATGTTTTAATTTATCACATTCAAGGATGATGAGTTTTCAATTTCTTTTACCATCATCAATTATGGTCTTGAAACAACTTTTATGGTTGATCCAGACTATTATATATTTATTACTTCTAATCTATGGTTCTAGAATCTTTTTTTACACATGGTTTTGATATATAAATCAAAACGTGGTTGTTTTGATCAAAACCCACCAATGAACCTAAAAGGTTATCACTATAGGTTTATATAATGATTAAACTCCCCTCTAACTAACCAAAATAAATTTATGACAACGTAACCTTTGGGGTGTTCAATAACAAAATATAACTCCAATTCTGGATAACTATCCTCATTTTACATGATTATCCTTTCATGTATATATGTAAACCGATCATTAAATAAATAGACCAAAACAATGAAATTTAACCTCTTAACTCATAAAAAAAGACATGAATGAACTTAATAAAGTTATAAGAAATCAAAAACATATAGTGGGGGTTACTTAATTTTTAATTAATGAACAAAATTTTATTATTCATGTCATTAATATCAATTGGAGAACACCTTCAAACATAAGGTATGGTATCTCTCTTTCTCACTTTTATTCGAGAATCTCCTCTATGTTTTGCCCTTTTATTTATAATAAATAATGATGGGTTATGTTTTTTCACCTCCCCCATACTTCCCTCATAATATATAAATGATTAAATACTCATTATCTCTCTTTAATCTCTCTTATTTACACTTATTTCCATGTTGATGTTTTGTAGGGGATTTAACCTGAACCTCCTTTATCCTTCCGGTTTCTTTATCATCCTTGTTACCAAAATTATGATAACAATTTTGTTTATTTATTTATTATAAAAGATATATATATGTAAAAAAATCATGTATCAATACCCTTTCATCATTTTTTTTGGATATATATGTTTTTAAATGTTTCCCTCTTCAATACTTCCCGATAAGCAAACCCGTTTTAAAGGAACTTATCGAATTCCTTCCCAATTTCAAGTGCACAATATCATCTATTTTAACCCAGAATTGTGTTTATAAAACCAAAATTTTTATAATGAGAACCTTCCTTGTTCACTTATGGTTTTATATAAAATATTATTCCCTTTCATATTTTAAATGACCTTTTATATTTTCCTTTAACAGCACAATTTTTTTAAAATTCTAATGTTTTCCATAAACTCTTTTTGCATATTTTTACTTCAAGTTGATATCACTTATCATAATTTATTCCTATTTTACCCCATGATATTCCATTTATTCTCTAATTTCTTTCATTAATAGAAACCTTTATGATACGTTCATTTGTTATACCTTATATCATGATTATGATACCCAATTCTTTCTTTGGGCAACCCTTATGTTTATGTATGGTTGAATATGTATGATTATTTTTGAGGAAAGCATATTCATGAACATGTTAAAATTGGTGTTTCTATATATCAATCTAATTCATTGGGTAAAGTTTAATCTCATGAAATGTTATGTGCAATGGTCTTAGCGGTTAGCCTTGACTTGTAATACCATGTGCAACGGTCTTGGTGGTTAGCCTTGAATTGTGCTACATTGTGAAATAGTAATGGTGGTTAATCATGAATTGTGATAATCTATGTGAAATGAGCCTTGAATTGTGTTAAATTCATTTTTTATGTTGCTACCACATTACTATGATTCCATGAATACATGATCCAATGTTTATATGTTATGATTTTATATGTACTATGATTTTTATATCATTTTGTCATGCCTTGTAACCCATGTGTTAAAGATTTATTCTTATGTTCATTCCCTTACAAGGCTTTGATCTCAAACCTTTGTTCAAGATATCCTTAGGTTATCCAATGATTATGTATGAGCACAAAAGAATATTGGATCTCAATATGAATATTAAATGAATAAATTATTTATGTTTTCTATTTTATGTTCCTAGTATTCAGAGACGCTTGACATCATGATCATGGTATTGTATTTTAATGTATAATTATACTTAAAATGATGTAATTTTATGTCTAAAATGATAGGGTCACTATAATTGGTATCAAAGTATTGTCTAGAAATATTTAGAGAATAATAATAGTGCACTTTATTAAGAACCTTAAGGTTGAGATTATGTATGAGAAAACATCCCTAAATTTTGGTAAGTATAGAGTATGTGTTGTATCAATCAAATAAATCAGTTTATGGATAAAAATAGCTATATGTTTCTCTTGAACAGATGAATCTAGGGGTAAACCCCACAAATACCTCTTTGAGGTAGACTATAATGGGAACTGGTGCATGAAAACGGGCCTTGCTTCACTCTTAGTTTGACACTCCAATGAGATATGATTTAATAAATTAACAAGATTGTTACAAACCATTATTAAGGGAATAAAAAAAATGGATCCCATAAGAATATAAGATAATAAATAGATCTAGGATTACATTGATTTAAACATAGCTAATCTCAAGTTAGTATATAACTTTCATTAAGGAGTTTATACTTTTTTGTTTAAATTTTTTATTTTATGCATATAGCTATGTATTGAAACCCTCACATGTTTTCACCTTAGTATGTAAAATTAAATTTTGAGGGATAAATTTCATGGGGGGGGGGGGAATGTAACACCGCAAGGACTTACAAATAAATTTAATGAAATTCATGAAACACTATGTCTCTGTAAATCAACACTTTGTTTTAAGGAGATATTTATAACCTATAAATTGAACAAAAATTTTCCACTTCTATGTTTTGAATTTCTAAAATCTGACATGCACGGTTGCGTTCAAGGGGATTTTTTTTCAATAGTTACTTAACCTTATGTATAGTAATATGACCCTTATGAAGGTTAAACTTCCAAAATAATAGTAGCCTCTCCCTTGAATGTATAAAGAAAATTTAAGCTTCTTATAAGTGATAATATGAGCATAGTAAAAGTATTGGTATTTTTTAGTCATAAATAATTAATTTCAAAAAATTATTTAATTAAAAATAAAATTTATTTTCCTAAAATATGTTCATAAATTTACTATTTTATGTATTATCATTTTAATATATTTTTATAATACTTTATGTAATTTTTGAAAACATTATAAAATTAGTTATAATTTTAAAATCTGTATTTTTCAAGTAAATTATGATTTTAATTAAAAATTAAACTAATAATAAATAGAATTTTATTTTATAAAAATTATACTCATTTTAGTATTCTACATGTCAAAAAATAGTTTGGGTAAATTTTTGTTATTTTTTTAAATACTTGATTTTTTTATGAATAGTAAAATATGGTAAATTACCATATGTATATAAATTATATGTTAAATACTATATTTATTGAGTCAGGGATGATGTAGAAACCTTTGTATCCAACTCAAATGCACATAATACTATTTTTGGTCATGGAATATTTACTATTTCTAGTCTTATGAAAAAATAATAAACTAATTATTAAAATATTGAGAAAACCCTCCTCCCCTCCACTATAAAAACCACCAACACTTCCATATTCTCTTCATTCCCTTCAATCCTTGTTCCCTATCTAAATTCTTCTCAATTATCTCCCCAAGGTTTTCACCCACATCATGTATCCCTTTTTCTCCTCAAAAGACCAAATCCTTTCCCCTTAAGAGGCTCTCAAGGAAGATTAATTCAAGAGGTAAATTCATCTTTTCAATTCTTTTACTTTCTTTACAAGTTCCTTTATTTTCCATTCAATCCTTATCTATAATAATACAAAAATTATGAAAACTCCATTTCATTACATGTAATTTATTTTTTTTTTGAAATGGAATATGTTATTATCATCTCTCATTTTCCCTTCTTTCATACTTGGAATTAAAACACCAACTGAGATATGTTAATTCATCCCATTCAAGGATGATGGGTTTTCAATTTCAATTACCATATTCAATTGTAGTCATGAATTTTTTTTTGTTGAAATAGACTATAATATATATATATATATATATATATATATTATTTCTCATCTATGTTTCTGTAATATTTTGTTTTCACATGGTTTTGATCTATAAATCAAAATGTGTTCGCTGTGATAAAAAACTTCCAATTAACCCAAAAGGTTATCACTAAAGTTTAATATAATAATTCAAATTCACTCCATTTAACCAAATTAAATTTACAACCATGTAGACTTATGGATGTTTAATAATAAAATATAACTCCAATTCTGTACAGCCATCCTCATTTTACATGATTAACCGTTCATGTATATTAGTTAACCAATCATGAAACAAACACACCCAAACAATGAAATTGAACTTTAACTCATAAAAAATACATTAATGAACTTAATAAGGTTATAATAAATCAATAAAATGTATTTTAGGTTCTATAATTTTTATTTAATGAGCCTAATTTTATTATTCATGTCATTATTATCAATTATAGAAATCATTCAGACTTAATGTACGAGATCCTCTCTTTCTCACTTTTATTCTAGAATCTCCTCTATGTTACACCCTTTTATTTCTAATAACTAATAATGGGGTATGTGTTATCACCTCCCCCATACTACCCTGATGATATATAAATGATGAGAGACCCATTTATCTCTCATTAATTTCTCTTAATTACACATGTTACCATTCCAAGGATTGGTAATGGATCCAACCCGAACCTCCATCACTTCTTCGAGTTGATTTATCATTCCTTTCAACTAAAAAAAGTTATCTATTATTTTCATGTACAAGTTTTAAATTATTTTTATATGTACCAAATTAATGTATCAATACCCTTTAATTATCTATTTCAGGGATATAAATGTTTTTAAATGGTTCCCTCCTCAATAATTTCCGATAAGCAAACCCGTTTTAAAGGAACTTCCGGAAATCCTTCCCAATTTCATGTTCACAATATCATATGTTTAAATCCACCATTTATTTTATAAAACCACACTTTTTTTATTAAAAACATCTAGGTTCACTTCTGTTTTTATATAAAATATTAGTCCCTTTTATGTTTTAAATGACCTTTTATATTTTCCTTTAACTGCATGAAAATGATTAAATTTTAAATTTCCCAAAAACACCTTTTTGATGTTATTACATCAAGTTGACATAAAGTTTAAATATTTACATCTATTTTACCATATCGTAGTCCATTAATTCTAAAATTAATTTCCTTCATAGACACTTTTATGATAGATCATGTTTTATGCCTTATGTCATGATTATGATACCCAATTCTTTCTCTGGGAAACACTTACGTTTATGTATGGTTGATTATGTATGATTATTTTTTTGGAAAGAATATTCATGAAAATTTCAATATGGGTGTTCCCAGATATCACTCTCATGAATTGGGTAATGTTTACTCTCAGGAGACGTTATGTGTAGTAGCCTTGGTATTTTTCCTTAACTTGTGCTACCATGTGCAACGGTCTTGGCGGTTAGCATTGACCTGTGCTACCATATGCAATGGTATTGGTGGTTAACCATGACTTGTGATCCTCTATATGAAATGATCCTTGAATCTTTATGAATTCATGTTGTATGTTTCAGCCACATTACTATAATTCCATGTTTATATGATCCCATTCTTATAAGTTAAGATTCTATACATACCATACTTTTTATATCATTATTTCATGTCTTTAAACCCATGTGTTAAAGCTTTATTCTTATACACAATACCTTACAGGTATTTTAGATCATCCATTTTTTTAATGTTATCCCTAGGTTATCCTATACTGATGTATGAGCACAATGAAAGTTAGGAGCTCAATATGAATATTAAACAATGAATTGCTTTATGTTTTCAGTTTTATGTACCAAGTCTTCAATGACCCTAGACTTCACGATCCTTGGCATGTATTTCGATGTATAATCATGAATAAAATCATGTAATGTTATATTTAAAATATTAGGGTTTCTATAAAACCCATCATCATTTTGTGTCGTGATTGATGAATTTTTTATTATCTTGTGGCACATGTATGTATGATTTCATTATGAGATGGTTGGGAAAGATATCTACTTCCAATTCATTGGGTAACAATGGAATACTCCTGATTATATTGTTATGCATGAACTTGATTACATGTTCACTATGATATTCATGAACCCTGTTGCATGTCCATATGATTATGTGTGACCCTGATTACACGTTGACAATGTTATGAGTGAACATTATTATCTGTTCACAATGTTATGCATGAACCTGATTTCATGTTCACAATGTTTTCTGTGAACATGATTTCATGTTCACAAAATTATGTGTGGACATGTTTTCATGCCCATAAGTCTATGAGAGGGAATGAATTCATGTTTATAACTTTATATGTGAACCTATTTCTAATTATAAATGTTCACTATGTTATACATGGATGTGTATACCACCATTCCATGTATTATTCCTATGTTACTCTTTCATAGTGTACAATCTTATTTTTCTTTTTATTCATGTCTTGTGAACTACAAATCCATAATACATGATTCATGTTTATGATCATCGATACATAGGGTATGATATTCAAATGACCGTGATCATGTTATTATAACCTTATGTCCATGATATTCATATTAATTTTCTTTATTTACACTTTATAAGTATTTGAAAGCACCCCTATCTTATGTTTCATTTTACCTAGTTATAAATAAAGGATTTTAGTTATAATTACTAAGGGGAATATCTTTGTGGGAAACACTAAAGATATTTCACTGAGCTAGATGGTTTTTGTTCCATGTTTCCAAAGGCACTAAAGTAATATGTTCTTTTGGAATATTTTTTATAATGTTTTAACTATTCATAAAAAGTTATGCAATTCCTATGTATTAAAATCCTGGGTCACTAAAATTGGTATCAGAGTAAAGGATTATTTAAACTTAGGAAGCATGGTTGAGAAAACCATAGTGATAACCCTCAGGAAATGTCCAAGGATAATACTAAGGATAAGAAAAGAATAGGAAAATGTATTGGATTTTTGGTAAATTATAGAGTGAGTGGTTTCCGAGAAATAAATCCATATCAAAATTATATAAGTGGATGTGTCTATGGAATAGATTTACCTTGGAGTAAAAACTCCAAAAAGATGTTCCGGGCATGACTCGGGGTAATATGGTACATGAAATTAGGTCTTGATTCAAACCTAGTTTGACACTCCTGAGGGATATGATTTGGAAATTCATAAACTATTTATGAATAATCCTAAAGGATTTAAATAGATGTTGAATATGAATATCCTAGGATAAACCCGATGATTCATTTTTTAATGATGTTTTTATAATTTAGACATCATATTAGTAATTATTTTTCATTATTACATGGTTTTCCACTATGAAATATGTTTCCCACACAATTATTTCTAGTTTTAGTTAATGTAATGAACTAAAATTAACATGGTTAACGTTTAATGTTTTATATACAATAATTATGGGCATTATATGAGTCAATTTCCCAACTAGAAATCTCATTACAAGAATCAGGAAGGTCGTACGAGTATTAGTTATCATTATGAAGTAAAAGTGACCGAAAAATACATGTTGAAGGTATGTGATGTTATCTCAATATTGATTACATTAAACATAATACAAATGATTAGATTGAGGATGAGGACCCTTAAGACATGATTCATATTTCATATTCAAGGGAAGAGGTATTGTGGAATAAGTTGATGAAGCCTAAAAAATAGTTTAAGAATAATGTTGGAAGAATGAAGTATTAATGATCTTGAATTTAGAGATTATGTTATATGATCTAATAAATATATAAGTATTTTCAGGATAAGTTTTCATTATGGTTTGAAAATTACATATTTAATAGTGATTAATACATAGAAAAATTATTTCATGTAATGGTTATATTTTGATTAAGGTAAGGTAACACATAATCAAATCCTGACAATGATATATTGATCTTTGGATAAAGACGTTATAGATATGAAAACGTAAATTGGATGGTATGGTTTATCTTGGAAATAAATATTTACATATTGTTATATTTTATCATGGATGATGTTTACAACTTCTTGGATTTATAGAATGTATCCAGTTATAATTTGAATAAGGAAGCATGCATGTTTTCTAAAATGATTTATGTTGATTAAGGTTATTATAAAATTTTAAGGGAATAAGAAATGAGGGTGTTCACATGTTTGTGAAGGTACGACCATGTTATACTTGTTGATATATGGGGGATTAATGTTAATTATCTTTCTTGACATTCTTTATAAATCCTTGAATTTTCATCTTTTAGAAGGGTTATAAGGTTATCCATTTATGGGAAGTATAAGTTAAAAATTAAATGAAGTTTGTAAGATTATAGTGTTATATCTCCTTATGAGGATTTATGAATATTTGATATCCTGTTAAAGATACTTTTTTATAATAACTAAGGAAAAATGGGATATAATATCATGGATCTCATGATATGTTAGTACTTCAGGAATGGAAAAATCACCTTACTTTTTAGATAAATAGGTGATGTTGATCAACGATCAACAAAGGGTTATGTTTTCCTAAAATCATGTTTCTATGTATTTTCATTAAAATAAATCAAATGTATCAAAAATGATCTTTAAAAACAAAAAAAATTCATAGTACCATCATTTCTAATGAATCTAATGGTCCCTTAACAAATCATAGATTTATGGATTTTTGATTGTTATCTTTCTCCTAACATACTCTAAATCACTCTCTATCATACCGTGATAGCTATATTTCTCTTCCATATCAATGTTTTCAGTTCCCACCTATGTTCTCCTATGTGAAAACCTATACATATGTTACTTTGGGTAACTAGTATTGTTCTATCCTCCCCTTTTTAAGGAAAGTTTTAGTATTCATTTTATAAAATGTGGATTTCTATGAATGAAACATTTAAGTATTAAACCTTTTATTAACCAGATGAATTTTGAGGGAGAACTTCATTTTATGTGGGGTAGAATGTAACACCTTGATATTTTTTTAATTATTTTTTTCAAATTAGTTTACTATTTTTGATATTTTTAATTTCACGAAACCTAGAATAAAATTTATTTTCTAGTAAAGAACTATGTTTGGACTAAATTATACACAACACCATATTAATCATTCAATACAAAAAACATAAATATTAGTTTTTGACTGAAAAAATGAGGTTACCTTGCAGTACATGCAACAATGACTTTCCACAATGGATATCGTAACACTCAAGAGTGGGTTTTACTGAACAACAATATATTATTAAATTCGTATTATTTAATATAATAAGTTATAATCTTGATATTAAATTAGAGTTTATGAAAACTATTAACTATCTTATGAAAATATACATTTTTACAAAAATATAAGATGAATTCATAGTTTACTAATAAATTACAAATGAAAATATAATAACCGATTGAATAGAAAGGATATGTTTTTATTTTTATTCCCACAAAAATGTTTTCTCTTAATAAAATAAATTAAATAAAATTAGTGGTATATATTAATGTAATGTATATGTTATATATTCAATAAAATATTTTTTTATGCATCCAATAGATTTTATTGATATAAGATAAGAACAAACCCAATTTTATGCTAAAAACATATATTTTTATTAATGTATTTTTACTACCTTTTAATATAGAATCTATTTTAAATACAATTTCTTGAACATTTAGTTATTTAATATAACAAAATAATCATTATCTTTGAAATTGAGACATAAAAATTCAAGTAGGATACAATTTTGGTATTTCTCTCTATGGTTTCATTTTTTAATAAATTGATAAAAATACAAAATTTTAATTCAGAAATATTTTTTCATGTAATTTATTTATAATTATTAATTATATTTTCAATTAGTCTCAATGTTTATTTAGATAATATTTTCATAAATTAATCCAATTTGCGTCATTAGAAATAATTTCACATTGAAATTGGATATAAAAAAATAGAAAACTTTCTATTATTTTTACATTAAAAACCTCCAATGCCATCCCATCATCAGGATTAAATTTCAATTCTTTTATGCTATTTTTGTGATTGGAATATGTAAGAGTTGATTAAATATTTGGAATAATCATAATTTTTAATTTTTAATAAGTTCAACATAGTTTTTAACCCAAAATATTAGTGAAAGTAATTAAAGTTAATTAAATCGATTAAGGTCAAATTATGCTAAATTGAGGACTAAACAATAATCATAAGGGCATAAATGACCTATAACCTTGTTAAAAAGAACTATTATATCCATATTTAGACCCAATAATCACTTGGATCAACTTTTGCCCATTATTGGATCCACTTTCCAGGGAAAAAACATGGGTGGAATTCCCTTTCCCAAAATTTATAAGAGTGCCACTCCTCCTCCACTAAACAAAGGACTCCCCTCCCCTGAAATCCTCACACCTATAAATACTTTTATTATCATCCTATATCTACCCAAATAACATAAAAACATCCCTAATTCATTATTGAGGCCTTCCTTTGTTCATAAACACTTCCAAGGAATCCCATTTTTGCAAACCAAAATGAGTTACCCGATTAAGATGTTACACCCTCCCTCAAAATCAATTGTTTTATTTTATTTATACAAATACTAAATTAATATTATTCCATTTGTGTATTAAAAAAATTATCCTAAATATACTCATATTTTTTTATTCTAATTATTTTACCTAAAATTACAAACATATATATATAATGTGTAATGAACATACTATTTACGTGTACAGAGAAATACCACCTCACTAAACTATGATTGTTAATTTTTTAATTACCGCCTATCATGGTAGAAATTATAATGGGAAATATATTTATATATTTTATATATTATATTAATTATTTAATTAATATTATGTAATTATTTTACATTTCATATCTTTATACATTCCATTTAGTGTATATACGATAATTTCATTTGAGGAAGTGTGGACTACCTCCCCCTCAAAGCGACGTGATTCATTTACAAAATATATTGAATGTATTAAGGAACGTATTATTTTACTTATATGGTATAATCATGCTTCTATAAAAATTATATACATAAATATATGTCATTTCCTTCTTTTTTCAAAACACCAATTAAATAGAAATGCCATTCATGCATACATACGACCTTCCATCTCCATAAACATTGTATTCCATTCCATACTACTATATTCTATATATTATTATAATAAAAATATAAATAATATAAATAATATTTATATCATGTTTTATATTATGGAAATCATGATAACTTCTATAAGGGCCAAATATATAACAATGTAAGACACATGTAAAATTAAACCGAATAATACCTGATGTGTAACCATAACATGGAATTATTAACAAGAGGGTATGATATAGTCATAAAAACAAAATATAAAATTATATATAAGAATATGGTTCTATGATAAATTAATAATAAATTTATATTTATTACGCATGAGGTTTTTACAAGTACGAAGAGAGTCAGGACATAAGGTAAGGGAATTCCATCTCACTTTTTATATTTGTGAGATACATGCCATGTTCACCACTCGTTTCTTTTATGTGGGTTATATACTTAGATTATTGTATTATATAATTATCATTCTTAAATTTATTTTCATTTACATATCAACTTTGTGATTTTCCATTCATTGGATTTATGTTTCATGAGTTACCATATTTGTAAGATGGTTTTGTCTCAATTTTCCTTCTTCGAGACACATGTTTTGTTATGAACCTACATTATTTTTCAAGGTGTATTTTACATGTTATATTTGAATATAATTATTTTCATGATATTATAAGCTTAATGTAACTCCATTTTCATAAATTCATTGTGTTATCCTATGTTTCTTTGTGGTAAGAGTTTATTGAACCAATATCATCACTTTTTGAGATTATTTATGTTTATGAATCCATTAATGAAATATTATGATTCATCTATCAAAAACATTTGTGAATATTATTATCATACAGTTATTTATTATTTATACAATTATTGGTACCATTTTTTCACTATTTGGTACATATAATATTTAAGAATGTATTTTTAAGAATTATCAACTTTACCCTCTCTTCTGTCAAAAATCCATGTTATTTCAAAACAATGTTTTCTAAAATGGGTCTCCAAGAATATTATACTAACATCTGATAATCATTAAAAGACATTTTTTTCACTAATGTTTTCAAAGGAACATTCTTCTCTCATTCTGAACTAGGAATTTTTCTAACCTTTTACCATGCAAAAGGAATGTTCTTCTTACTTTATAGGGAAATTATGGATTTAAACATATTAATTTATATGAAGCTTCCTTTTTAGGATTACAAGGTTATTTTTATGAAATGTTTTATAAAATTTATTTTAAAATAAATCATTTTAAAAACTTTTTCTAGATCTATTTATATTTTTTAAATAAAATGTTTTCCAATATGTTTTCAAATATTTCATTATAATACTCCAAGTTTATTTCCATGAAAATAGTTTTCAACAGGATTTTATGTTTTAAAGAGCCCTTTTAAAAGAAGAATGAATATCATAATTAAGAAATGATTTCAAAGTATCCTTCCAAGTTATTTTCTACATAATATGACACTCTTTCATGTTAATTCATTCCCTTATTGGAAATGATCAAAGGGTCTATTCATATCATTTCCTGAATGGTTTATGTTTTGATGGACTGATTCTTATGACACCTATTTTTACTCCACAGGTTATATGCTTTTGAAACCGCTTCTTTTCATGTGTAATTTATTGTTTAAAAGATTATGAAACCTATATCATTTCCATTGTATATGATGTGATGAAATATTAATGCTACCCCTTTCATTTCTTAGGTTATGATAAGATGTTTATAAAACCAATATTTTTTATGGGTCATAATAAGATGAAAGATTTTTTATCTTGTGGAATATGTCTATATTATTAAGTTATAATATTGGTTAGGCATATATATCCCTCTAATCTATTTAGTAGTGATGGATGACTCAAAAGTATAAATGTAATGTATGAACCCAATTATTTGTAAACAATGTTATTCATGGACCTAGTTCCATGACCATGGGATTATTCATAAACTTGAATATATTTTCACAATGTTATAAGTGAACCATATTATATTCTCACAATGTTATGTGTGAACCTGATTTAATATTCACAATTTTATGGGTTAATATGATTTCATGTCCACATAAATATGAGTGGACTTGGATGCATCTTCATAAATCTTTTTGAGGGTCTGATTTCATGCTCTCAACATAATTTGAGAACCTGTTTATACTTATACATGTTCACTATGTTATACATAGATGTGTATTCCACCATTGATTGTATTATTCCTGTCATGATTACATGTATTATTGTCTTTATTTACTTATGATTCATGTATTATAAACTACAAATCATTATTCCATGATTCATTTTAATGATCTTTGATTTTTAGGGTATGATATTCTAATTATCATGGTCATGTACTAATGCCCTTATATTCATGATATGCATTCAGATTTACTTTGTTTACCATTATTGATCATTTGATATCACCCCTTTCTTATGTTTCATTTCCCTAGGTTGTGAAAAATATTTTTAAATTAAAATTTCAAATGGGAAGATCTATATATGAAACATTGAAAATATTTCACGGATTTAGAAGATTTTTTCCATGTTTTAAAATTTACTAAATTAATATATTCTTTGGGATTATGTTTATATAATTTTTTAAGTAATCTAAAAAATTTATGTAATGTATATTTATAAAAATATGGTTTCACCACATTAGTAGTCATGGTTCACTCCTAGCCAATATTAGTTGTCAAGGTTCACTCCAAAGACCTTCATAGCAGAGAAACTACTTTACTAAACTGAGTTCACTCCCCGTTCAATCCACATATTTCTCAAGACTTATAAGTGTTTAATTAATTCATTGGGGGGATATTTATGTCCCACCAATCACATAATTAATTCACACATATTTATACCATGAGATAATAAAACATTTATCATTTCATGACCCATAAAAATATATGGGTATTATAAAAATCCTATCATTACTCATGAAATAAAATGGGTATCATAAAAATTTCAACATATCATAACCTAGGGAAAATATATAGGTTTCATAATCATAGAATAACCAAGGAATGTAAGTGGGTTTTATAATCATTTTATCAGGGTATAACCCATGGAATAAGAATATGTTTTGTGAACAACTTGACATATTAATAATAAAACATTAAATGACAGGATTAGAATGGTGTCCTTAGATCATATACCTAGTAAAGAATAATCTATATTAAACTATGTTACCTTATATTGAGAATTATTTTGAAATATTACTTGGAACTTTTCTTAAGGTAAATAACCATTCATTGAAAATAAATTTAAAAAACACAAAAAAATTCCAAATCCTTTTTTCATTGAAAACAACTTTGAAAACTTATGAATTATATTAAAAATTAATTTAAAATATGTCTTGAGGAAAATAAAGTTTTCTCTTTGATGAATTTTTTTTATAACATAAATCATTTTTAAAACCAATTTACTTGAAAATATATTTCAAATAATATAAAATAATATTTAAAATAATTTAAATCTATTTCATTGAAATTTAATTTTTTCTAACATATAAATAATTCTTGGAAAATCATTTGAAATAATTTTCTAATATTAAACATTTTTAAAATATATATTTTTTAAATTAAAATTGAATAAATATAGAATAATCATTGAAATTATTGAAAACAAATCTCTAAAAATAATCTTTTGAAAACATATAAAGGAAGCTTTAAAAAGAATTTAAAAAATTTGTTGACTTAATTTTTTTGAAAACCTTTTTCTTTGAAAATAGCTTTGAAAACATAAAAAATAATAATAGAAATAATTCAAATCCTTTTTATAGAAAATAACCTATTGAAAAAAGTTCTCTTATAAGATAACTTAAAACACTTTTTAATCATAAAAAATTTTCGAAAACTGTTTTATATGAAAGTAATGGTGAAAACCTATAAAAGAAGCTTTGAAATTATTGAAATCCTTTTCTTTGAAAATAAACATTTGAAATGTTTTAAAGGAATATTTGAAGATCAATTAAATAACTTTTTAAACATAAATCATTTGTAAAAACATTTCTTATTTGAAAATATTTTTGGAAACATATAAAGGTATATTTGAAAATAATATAAATCACTTCTTGAACATAAAAATTTTTTAATTGAAAAAAAGTTTAAAACATAGAATTTACCAAAGATATGGGAAGAAATTGTTATAAAAAATTATTCTTGTAAGAATTCAATTTTATATTAAATAAAATTATGTTCATGATGGTCGAAGAATATGTACTTTCCAAACATTTGTTTGTGTCATTAAATGTTTAGAAAAGTTCCACAGTAAAAAAAATTAAATGAAGATGAATTTTTTAACGATTCTCATATAAATTTAAAACATGGGTAAAAAAACTATAATAAAGATCATATTAGTGTATTATAAAAAAAATTTATGACATTTTTACAAAAAATGGTTTTGAAAGAAAACTAATTTATTACGGAAGAGAGAAATAATATCACATCTTCAAAAAAATGTTTTCTTAATTATCATAATAATGAAATAGTGGAATAATAGTACCATTACATGTATATAACATTAATTAAAATTGGTGAATAAAATTTATGATAATTCTTGTCTTATGGTCCATAATATTTCACCAATGGAATAATAATTATAAATAATCCTGATAACTGAATAGATTGTATCAATAATCTTTTACCACTTCGGTATCATTGATTACTATTCCACATGAATGAATAAAATTAAATGAATCGTATAATATTATAAAAAAGTGGACATCAATGATATAAAATTTCAAAGGATATTATATACACCTTTTAAAATAATATAAGTTTATAACATAACATGTATTTCAAAGAAGGAAAATTGAGGCAAACTTACCTTACGTATTTGGTAACTTTTGAATCATAGACCTCATAAAATATAGATAGGAAAAAGGATATGTAAATTCCCATATATTTAAGGATAGTAATCATATAATATATTCATGTGTATTATATACACCACAAAAAATAAACATGTGGGAAATATGGCATAAGTTTTAAAGAAATAAAACTGAGACTAGGAAACTATTACCTTTTGTTTTATATTTCTTCGTACACGTTAACACCACCTTTATAATAAGAATAAGTTAATAATAAATATATCAATGGACCATATTATTATATATCATACCATATATTATTTTATTATGACTTTATATAACTCATTTATTAATAATTTCATGTTAATGTTACTTTTCAGGGAATGACCTCTTTATTTATTGTATATGTTTTGAATTTTTACTCTTGATCCTTATACTTAGATCACAATATTCTTATTTTTAGGATGTAAAAAATGATTTAAATATCAAATACATCCATTAATTATATATTTATAATAATCTATGAAATATATCAATATGAAATAGAATACACCGTTCATGGAGACAGTAGGTCGTATGTACGTATAAATGTTGTTTATGTTTTCATGGAATATTAAAATAAAGAAAGTAATTAAAATATATGTATATATGCATATTTATATTCATTATAGTAAAATTATTACATAATATATTTCATATAAGTTTAATAATTCAATTCTTAATACATTCAATGTAAGGAGTGAAAAAATCTCATCTTTATGAAGAATGTGGTAGTCGACACATTAACAAACAAAGTTATCGTATACCCAAAAATTAAAATCCTGAAGGTTTGTGTCATATAATAATTCTATATTCATAAATAAATAATAAATATCATATATATAAAAAAAATTAATTCTATTAAGATTCTCCTCCTTTAAATGTGGTAATGGAAGAACTAAGAGTATCAATTCATGATGCGGTAGTCTGTCGTACACATGAACGATCATTGCATATCTCATTTGATGGAAGTGTGTGAGTGTGTACTAAACGATATATATATTTATATGACATTTACCTTATTATTTTTATTTTATATAGTATAAATCACATAAAATAATATAGACAATAATATAAAAACATTAAAAATTAAGAATCAATTAGTTAAGAGGTATTCATAAAAGTGATAGAACTTATACCGATGAAATAGTAATGTGGAATTAAGAATAACATATGAACCTAGTGAATAGTATATCAAATAAATAAATAGTAACTTCACCAACAAAAGTATAAATAAATTTTAGGCATATCATACATGAAATTTTGATATAATTATATCATAGTATAAGTAAATGAGTATTTTAAAAATTACTAATTAATTGTTGATATTTTTTTAGGTCATAAATATTTAATTATAATTGTATAATTAATAAATTTATTTAAATTATAAATAATTTTCATAATATTTTTACAAAAATAAATATGTTTTTGTCTTATGATTTTAGGACGATTTGATGAGACCTTGGTTATTTTTTCAGAGTGTTATAAAATTAATTTTAATTTTAATATTTGTATTTATCGAGTAAATGGTGGTTTTAATTAAAAATTATATTTAAAATTTTAGGAAAATTAAATTCATAACATGTATTACATTTTTTAATTATAGATGTCAAAAAATGGTTTGGGTGAATATTTTGGGTTTTTCTAAAATACTTGAATGTTTAGTGAATAGTAAAATACAATGATTTATGGTATAAATACATTATAAGATAAATAAACTATTCCTAGAGTCATAGATTATGTAAGAAAAATAAACTCAAACATACCTTAATTATTTTCATATATTTTATGATAATTATAAAACTAGTCATAGTCTTGATCCAAAATAATAAATAAATGAATAAAATATTCAAAAAACACCCCTACCCTCCACTATAAATACCACCCCTTATCCTGACACCTAACATTCATTGAGCATTTTAAAAATTACTACCAATACTATTTCCAATACACTACACCATTTCTAGTATCTCATGGTCTAATCATAATTCCAAAACCATTTCCCTAAGGTGGTTCTCAAGGTGGAGTTTTAAAGAGTTAAAATCCTCTTTTTTTCCTTTTATTTTATTTTATGTTATTTTATTTATTCTGTCCTCACCTACCCTCATATGAATAGAATAATGACTCGAGTACCATACATATAATGGAATTTTATTATGATATTGTAATAATCCATCATAAATCCTCATCTCCTATCTGTTTTATTCAAAAAATGGAAACGTCGTTTGTGAGGTGTTGTTTCATCGCCTTCATGGGAAACAAGTTTCCATTTTACTACACCATCTTGAAATATGTTTATGAGAAATTTTAATGGTTCAAATAGATTGTGAAATGTATATTATAACCTTTTTTCTGTACTAGATGTAACATTTTTACATAATACAAAACAATAAAAAAAATGAGTTTATTACGATCAATAATAGTAGTAATAATCTAAATGATTATCACTAAATATCATATCTAATGATTCATACCCATACCATATAAACAAATTATATAAATAGTCATTTACAATTTTTATGTCATGAATAACATTTAATAAAAATTATGTAGAATTATATCCATTTTACATGAACTCAATTACATATAAATAAGAGAACTGATCATGAAATCCATGGAAACAAACACCCCTAAATGGTAAAATACTATCTTATAACTCATAAAAGACCATAAATAAACCTAATAAAATTATAAAAAGAAATTAAACATTGAAAAGGTTCTTAATCTATTAACTAATGGATTTAATTTTATTATCTCATACATTATGTTCAAGTGTAGACCACAATCATAAATAAGGTAAGAGATTCTACCCGAACATTCATTTTTCCCTTCAGGTTATTATTTCACTATATTTACCCAATGTAATGCTTATTTTTTATTGTCCAAATATTCTATATTATTTTTATATGTTCTAAAATCATATATCTAGATCATTTCATCTTTTATTTTTGGTAAATACATTTTTTAAAATGTTCCCTTAATAATACATCCCAATACACATGCACGATAAATGGGAACATCTCGATTACTTACCCATTTTAAAGTACCATAAATATTTATATTTTAATACACCCATATTTTTATAAAATAAAAACTTTTTTTCATAAAAAAACTATATTTTTTCAATTTTTGATTTATAAGACCAATTATGAAAAATACAAATTATTTTTCAAAATAACTATTCTTTTTAAGTAAAAAATGGTATTTATCTCAAAAAATCCTCGATGATATTACTTGTGTATTTTAAACTACTTGAACACAAAAGTTGAATTTTATGAATTATTTAGATTTAAATCTTATAATTATCATCTAACATATTTTATTAAATGTTTTATGATCAGTTTGATTGTAGATGTGCTATCTTGATACCCTTCTCCATACTACTCAGTATGGATAGAGATTGTATTTACTGATTGAGGAAAGTTATTTACATTTTGTATCTATATTTTGTTTATGTTTAACCCTTTTTATATGAGGAATTTATTGGACGTAGTAACTAATGGGTGGGGCCTTCTATAGCCCCTCGATGCATTTGTTGGTCTCATGAGATAAAACAGATATGTACTTGGCTGAGGCCTTGCCCATTTTTTGATATGGTTTTTGCTGAGGCCTTAATAATTTATAGATATATTGGCCATGATCTTGATGATTTGTTTCAGATGTCTATCATGATGAATTCTATCAGAATGATATTAGAAATTAATAAATAATACGATTATTCAACTAGTATAATATATGTAGTTTATCATTATGTGATTATTTATCTGGAATTATTTATTGATATTTTATTTCTTCCATATTATGCTCAAGACTATGTTTTAATTCTAGGTGTTATTTTTTTATTCACCATGCCTTATTATTTATACTTATGTTTCATTTTTTACCAATATTTATAATATTATCTCACCTAATTCTTATGTTTTATTTCCCCCTGGATGTGAATATGTATAATATGAATGAATTTCAAGAAAAATATTGGAGTTTATGGGTCATTACAATTAAATGGATATGTTATATTTCTTATAAAAATTTTAATGTAAAGGTAATTTATGTAATCCGGTTTGCAAAACACCTAAAATAGTTTATCCCTTGGGATTTATTTCTTATATCTATGCCAATGTGACAATGTAAGGCACTGGATCGAGGATACTAGGGTTGGGGTCTTTAATGTTGGAATCAGAGTAAGTTTAGTAGAAACATTTGACACTAGATTTAGAAAAAAAATATTATGGAAGATAACCCTGAGATGGACTTTGAGTGTCAAAATAGAATAAAATTCTATAATTTTGGTAAGGTAGAGATTATGTGGGTATTCCTAGAAATATACCACTATTTAGATACTACAAGTGGATGTGATTTTTGTCATAGATGTACCAATGGGTAACAACTCTTACAAGGAGTCCAAGGCCTAACTTGGGGTAACCTGGTACACGAAAATGGGTCTTACTGTGAACCTTATTTGAAATTCTTGTGGGGTATTGATTAGATAATTCACATTTTTTACAAACCATTATGAATTAGTTAAAATTAAATATTTCCCCAAAGAAACCATGTTTATTATAATGAAATTATTTATGCATAAATTCCAAATTTGGTTATTTATTTTGCTATTTTAAAGATATAAATAAGGATTTATAAACTAATAAAGTGTCTGAAATTATTTAGAAATGGAACCTAGTGAAAGGAATGAAAATGTATCTACACATGTACCTCGTGTTGGGATTTCAATCCTATAAAAGATAAGGGTATTGGTACTGGAGCTGCGAATGGTGCTAAGAAAATTATACCTATACTGGGATCATTGACCCAGGTTATGTACAATAACCTTTCCTTTATGGAGCATCCTAAACCACAATTTGGAGGATAAATGTTATCCCTATTTATGTGACAACAACCTATATCATTAAATGGGACTACAAACCCATTTATAACAGAGAAGTGGAAAAGGTCCTTAGATAAGAGATTTCTTACTTTGTGAAGTAACGAAAGGGGGAAGGTTTTCATGGTTGTTTATAATATATCAGGAGATGGAGATCAATAGTGGAAACTAATTTAAAACATAAAAGAGGAGGAAGAAATTACAAATAAGGAATATAGGGATTTAAAGAAATTTTTCCAAGAAAAATATTTTCCTTGCAAACAATGTGTATATATGGAATAGAAATTCGTGATTCTGAAACAAAATAAGATGAAATAATTAAAAATAATGAAACCAAATTTACAAGTTTATCAATATAGGTCACGTACTACATAAGTAATCAATTTTGTAAGATTTATTGATTCATATATGGCTTAAGACCATTAATCTGGAGGGAACTAGTCTCCCAAAATAATTCATCGTATTAAGATATAGTCTCATGTGCTATCAAATGAGAAAAAGAATTACCTATGTCTTATTATTTTAAGTTAATGTAAGAGAATAAGAGGGTTGAATAGGAAAAATGGATAAAGGTAAGAGTAGAAATTTTAATTTTCCAATATGTGATACTTTTGGAAGGAAACACCATGGTGACTACTTAAAATAAAAAAGAAGTTTTCTATATGTGTAGAGAGAGTTGACATCATGATAATGATTTTAATGGAAATAAATAAGCTTTAAATATTCAATGCTATAATTATATAGAGATGGGGAAATATGCTATTGATTGTCAAAATCAATAAAGAAACATAACTCAGAAAAGGCTATGGGATCTTGGCAATGCTTATGTGATCACAACTACTGAGGTTGAAATTCCTAATGATGTTTTGGTAGTTACACTAATCATTTTCTCAGAACATTAAATTCTTTGTTTTATTCAGGATCATTTAATTATTTTATATATTTCTAGTTTTCAAAAAAAATTATACATTTCCATTTTTATTTAATAAAGGAGTTTTCAGTCAAACTCTTAAGGGATGCATCATTCCAATAAAGATGAGTCAATAAGCCCCCTTTAGGACCCATAAAAGTTCTTTAGTTATAGACCTTTTCATTATACATATGATTGAATAATATTTAATCATTAGTATAGAATGGTTTTCAACATATTATGTAAAAACTATTTCAAGAAGAAGGAAGTCACAATTTTGATAAAAATATAGAATACCTTAACTTTAGAGAGGAGAAATCATCACATGGTTCTTATCAAGAATCACCTTAGTTAGCTCTTATAAATGAAATTCTCATGGATGAAAATAATCATTATCTACAAATATTCATATTAAATATATACCTATTGGGAAAGAATATATTGATGTATTTCCAAAATATTTACCTATACATACTCTTGAGAGGGAAGTTGACTTATCTATTGATTTAATTCATGGTTTATTAACTATATCAATGAATATATATATAATGGAAAATCTAGAATTTTTAGAAATAAATAAACTACTAGAGGAATGGAGTGATAAAGGATTTATTCGCCTAAGTGTTCCTCTATGGGATGCCCTTGTCCACTTTATCAAGAAGAAAGATGTACCCATGAGGATGTATATTTATAAGAGATAAATCAACCTTATTATAATAAAGAACAAGTATCCCCTACCTCACATTGATGAATTATTTGATCAACTTCATGGAGATCAATACTTTTCAAAGATTGAACATCGATCTAGATATCACTAGTTTAATGTGAGGAATGAAGATATTTAAAATATAGCATTTGGAAATTGGTATTGACATTATGAGTTTACAATAATTCCTTTTGGACAAAATAATGCACTCTCTAATTTCATAGATTTAATGAACAATGTTATCAAGGAATATCCCAATAACATGTTTATGGTATTTATTGATGATATCTTGATGTACTCCAATAGATATTAAGAATATGAGCATCACTTTTATATTTTTCTATATACTTTTAGAAGGAATGTATTATATGGGAATTTTAGAAATTATGAATTTTGGATTTAATTGGTTTGTTTTCTTAGCCATATTTTATCTATGGATGGAATCTCAGTTCATCATGAAAGGAAAAAGGCTGTACATAAATGGCGTACACCAAAAAACATAACAAAGGTGTGTAGTATTATTGGTTTAGCTTGTTATTATCAATGCTTTGTTCAAAGATTCACCTAATTAGATACCCTGTTAACCAAAATTAATCTTAATAGGGTTATGTTTGTTTGGAAAAAATAATGGGAAGAATGTTTTTGAAGAATTGAAGAGGGGGTGGGTTAATGATCTGATCCTAAATCATATATAGGAAAATATTGGATTTGTGATTTATAGTGATTAATCAATGAAAGGAAATGGTTGTGTATTTATCCAAAATGATAGAGTTATTTCCAATACATCAAGGTAATTAAAAATTCCTAAACAGAACTATCCACATCATGGTATTGACTTAAAAATCTATAATATTTTCTCTAATGATATGGAGACACTGTCTCTTTGGATAATGGTGTGAGATATATACATATCACAAGAGATTGAAATATATATTCTCACAGAAATTAATCAAAATGATGGAATGAAAATGGCTCGAGATACTTAAGTATTATGATTGTTAAATGCACTATCTCCCCGGAAAGGTAAATAAGGTTTCTTAGGCACTGAGTGGGAAGGATCATGGATTTATAAACAAAATGATGATTTATAAGGACCTTACGTAAATTGACTAAGATATGATAGATATAAGAACTATCAAGGAAGGTGAAACATCATCACCTTTTCAAATGGTTACCCAGCCATATTTATTAGAAATGATTAAAAGTTCTTTATCTGATGATGAGAATATTGATAAGAAAATTAAAGATGTGAATGATGGGAACATTATATAATTCTTGTGTGAGGGTGGAATTATGAAATTTGGTAGTAGGTTATGTATTCCCTCTCTACCTGAGCTAAAAAGGGAGTTATTAGATGATGACCATAGTTCAAATTTCTCTACCTACCCTGGTTGCACAAATATGTACATCGATTTGAAGGTACATTTCTTAGGGGTTAACATGAAGTGGGAAAATGCTAATTATATATCAAGATGTTTAGTCTGCAAATAGGTGAAGGCTGAAAGAAAACATCAAAGAGGAGTATGAAAACTCTTCCAATTCCAACATGGGAAAGGTATTATATCACTAGGAATTTTTCACCGGATTACTAATAAAATTCAACAAATAATGCTTAAATATGAGTAATTATTGATCAAATTTCCAAATCATCCCATTTCATCCCTATATGGGAGGATTTTCCACTGGAGTTCCTTTCAAGGATCTATATTAATGTAGTTTGAAGACTTCATGGAAAACCTCTCGCAATTGTGTCTAATTGTGATCCATGATTTACATCAAAATTATGAAAAAAAATTTATAATGATTTTGTTTATTAATCTTCAATTGAGTACTTATTATCACCCTAAAACTGATGGGCACTCAGAAAGGAAGAACCAAACTTTGGAATACATTTTGAGATCATGATCACATGACATTTAAGGTATGTGGGATCAGTATTTAACTTTTGTAGTGTTTTACTACAATAACAATTTCCATTCTAGTATTAAAATAGCACCCTGTAAAGCATTTTATAGAAAGAGATGTCGTACGCAAAATTGTTAGGATTATGTTAGTGAAAGGAATATTTTTAGCCCAGATATTATGGAGGAAATACCATTCAAATTAAGGACTATCGAAACCCATATCAAATTATCTAAAAGTAGGTAAAATATATATGCTGATAATTGCAGAAAGGATTTATAATTTCAAGTGGGAAGTAACATTTTCTAGGAAGTATCTCCATATAAGGGTGTTATAAGATTTTGGAAGAAAGGGAAAATGAGCCCCAGGTACATTGGTAATTTTGGAATCTTAGAGAGAGTTAGAGATGTGTCTTATAATGTTCCAGTGCCTCCTATCCTTCCTAAAGCACACAATGTGTTCTAAATCTATTTGTTAAGTAAGTACCTGCCAAACCCAATGAATCTATTCACTTCTTAAGGAAAATAGTTGGAACCTGAATTATCTTACTATGAAGAACCTATCTGGATTTTGGACACTAAATGACTGGTGATGATAAATCTAATGATTCATATGGTAATGTTACATTGGAAAAATCATAAAACTGAAGAGGTGATGAGGGATCCTAAGGAACTAATGATGAAGCCCTTTCCAAATCATTTTATAGGTGAAACTTTTGTTAATTCAATGTTGAATTTTCTTGTTGGAGGGGATAATTTATCAACCCATAACACTATCATTGAGATTTCCCTTATTATTTTTATTTTATATAGTACAAGCCACATAAACCACATAGGAAAAAAATACAATCTTTATAACTGATGAATTTAGAGAATTGGAGGAATTTCAATAAGTTACGAAACTTATATCGATGAAATAGTAACACGACCATATGAATATTATATGACCATTAGGAATAGTAAATCATCTAAATAAATAGTAACCTCACCCATGAAAGTATAAATAAATCTTATACATATCATATATGAAATTATTGTATAATTATATCATAGTATAAGTAAATGAATAATTTAAAAATTACTAATTAAGTTTTTCTATTTTTGAATGTCATTAATATTTAATTACATTACTATAATTAATAAAATTATTTAAAAGAAAATTCATTTTAAAAAATCATATTCATAAATCCAAATTTTTTTCTCTTATGATTTTAGGATCTTTTAATGATACCTTAATAGATTTTTCAGAGTGTTATAATTTTTTTTATTTTTAAAAACTATATTCTTTGAGTCAATGATAATTTTAATAATAGATAACTAAATAAATAATATTTTTAAATTTATTTTTATAAAAAAATAGATATTTTAAATAAACACATCAAAAAATGGTTTGGGTGAATTTTTCATATTTTTTATGATAATTGGATTTTTGATGGATAATAAAATTTAGTAATTTATGATATAAATACATTTTAAGCTAAATAAACTATTTTATGAGTAATGGTTGATGTGATCATATTAATATCAAAAATTCCTTAATTATTTTATTATATTTTAGGATAATTCTCAAAATAATTATATCCTTGAGCTAAAATATTAAAAAAATTTAAAATATTCAAAAAACACCCCTCTTCTCCACTATAAACACCATCCTCACCACCCATTCACCTCACACATTCCAATATTTGGACCTTATCAAATTTTATCACAATACCCTTACAATGACCATAAATAACTTCCAAGATCTCTTTGTCTCATCAAAAGGAAAAAACCATTACCATAAAGCGGTTCTCAATGAGGAGTATTCAAGTGGTAAGAGACTTTTCCTTTTCCTTTTAATTTCTTTTCAAGTTATTTTATTTATTATCTTCTAACCTCCTATCATAAAAATATCAATACAACTCTATTATTTGAGAAATATTTTAATTTTGTTATGCTAATAGATTAATCCATCATCAATCCCCTTCTCATCTCCCTTTTAATCTTAAAATAGAAATGTCATCCATGAGGCATTGTTTCATCGCCTTCGAGGACGACAAGTTTTTATTTTCCTACAAAACCTTCCAAGATATTCATGAAACCATTTTAATGGTTGAAAGGGATTTTAAAAGTTATATTAGTACCATTTTTATGTTATGTATGTAAAATATTTACATAATATAAAATGATAAAACAAAATGAGTTCCTTATGATCAATAACTGCTGTAATAATCTAAATGATTATCACTAAATGTCTTGTCTAAGGATTCATCCTCACACTATATAAAAAATGATATACAAAAACATTAAAAATTATTTATGTTCATTAATAACATTTAATTCCAATTCTTGAGAATTATACTCATTTTACATGATCTATATTAATTACAAATACACAAACCAATCATGAAAACTAAGGAAACGAACGCCCATAAACAATAGAAGTTTATCTTATAACACATCAAAAGGCCATAAATGAACATAATACAATTTTAAAAAATAAATTAAATATTTAAAAATTAATTAATTACTTCATTAATGGATTTAATTAGATTATACATGAAATTACGGTCAAGTGAATAACACATTTGGAAATAAGGTAAGGGTTTTAACCCGAACATTCATTTTTTGTCCATGTTATTCTTTCACTATATTTACAAAAATTTAGTGCTTTATTATTTTTGTGTAATTCTTAAATATTATTTTATATGTTCAAAAATTATATATCCAGATCATTTCATATTTTTTCATTGTAAATATATGTTTTACACGGTTCTCTTCTTAATGTTTTCCAATGCGCAAGCCCAAATAAGGGGAACATTTTGATTTCTTAACCATTTTTATGTAACATTCATAAATCTATTTTAATACACCATTATTTTTATAAAATAACTAATTTTTTCATAAAAAATATTTTTTTTCTACTTATGGTTTAATACAAAAAATTATAATAAATAAAAATTATTTTTCCAAAAGAACTCTTCTTAGCATAATAAAAAGGGGCATTTCTTCTAAGAATTCCTTGAGGATCTTACTGTGGTATTTTAATCTATTTGAAAACATCAGTTGAATTTTATTATTTATTTATATTTAACTCTTATTATTATCATATTATATATTTTTTATGTGGTTTATGATTAGTTTGACTATGGATTTGCTATCTTAATATCGTTCACCAAACTACTCAGCATGGTTAGTGACTATTTAACAGATTGGTGAAAGTTATTTACATTTCATATATATATATATATATGTTTTTTATGATTAACCCAATTTATATTATGACTTAATTTTATTTATTAAGTGATGGGTGGGTTTATTATATCCCCTCAATGCATGGGTAGGTCTCATGTGACAAAACAGACATGGACTTGACCAATGCCTTTCCCATTTTCAGATCTGGTTTTGGATGAGGACTTAATCATTTTTATCTATATTTTCTGTGGCCCTGGTAGGATTTTTCACATATCCAAAATTATTCATTCTGTCATTATGATATTAGTAATAAATAAATCAAATAATTATTCGACTATTAAAATATCCATGGTTATGATTCATGAGATTATTTATATGTCAATATTTATTCTGATTTTATTTATGTCATATTTTGCTCAAGATTATGTTTTAATGAAATGTTTTTTTAGTTATTCACCATGCATTATTATTTATTCTTACCCTATATTTCACGTCATTAAGGCTCATTTGAGCTCACCACTTTCTTATGTTTTATATTTACCCAGGATAAAAAGATGTATTTTATGAATGACTTAAATAAATAATCTTAGAGTATATGGCTGCTTCCAAATTAATAGATATGTTTCATTTCCATTAAAAGTTGTAATTTAAATTTTATGTATATAATCAAGTTTCCAAAACTATTAAACTAATTTATCCCTTGGTATTCGTGTCTTGTATCTATGCCAATATAATGGAGTAGGGCATTGGCTTCAGGATACTGTGGTCGAGGTCTTTATAATGTGAGATTAGGTCATAGACTTAAAATAACAACATCTCTATATATTTAGGTTACTAGTTACAGTATATAATCATTGAATAATTAAAATTTAAGGGGTGGACAATTAAATAATACCAATTTTCTTATTGAAGTATGGTACCTCTTCTTTGGGTAACTCGTTTTGGACTGAACCAAAGGGACCCCTTTGTTGGATTTCTCCCAAAGGCATCTAGGATTTTGGGATAGATGTTTTTAGGATATTTTTATATGGTATTTTCATGACAAATGGATTAATAGGTGTGAATAAGTGGGGGGACTAGGAAATTTTTTTTAGTGGAGGAGGAGTTGAATTATTGTAAATATAAAAAGGTAATCACCATTGAGAGGTATCTCTTAAATCATGTGTCTAAAATAATTTTTCATATTATATCCATGATGGTACTAGGTATTAATATTTCAAAACAATAGTTTTTTTGATTAGTGTTGGGTCATTCTTTCATCTTATGTTTTAGCTTTAGCCACTAAGTAATCTTGTTTTACCATAATCGTCGTAATTAATTTTAGTTAAATTCACTAATATGTTTTGGTCAAAAACAAGGTTAAACATTCCAAAAATTAAAATTCATGATTATTAAAAATAATAAATCCAAATTTCATTCTTTTAAACATATAAGTTTAAGAAATTAATAAAAAATGGATCCCATAGATGAGACGAAACAACAGGTTTTTAAATTGGAAATTCTCAATTGTTTGAAATATATTAATATCTAGTTTCTATGTGAAATTGATTGCAATTAAATAAATTAGTTTAATGGATTTATAATTGATCTTAATATACAAAAAATTAAATAAAATATAGTTTTATTGTGTGTATATATATATTAAATTGTTTTATTCAATTATAATTTGGTATTTTTCATTATTTTTCCAAAATGACACTTCTCATAAAAATAAAAAACAATTACCCAAATTAATTTTTATATTCCACATTAAGAAAGGATGTTTTTGTTTCAAATAATTATTATTAATTTTAAAAAAATATATTTAAAATAGTTGTTCCATTAAAATGTGGTAAAATTATCTTTTAGAAAAATACATCTTTTTATTCATAAAATTTGATTTATTCTTTTCTTATGCCTATAAAATCTATTGGATGAGTTTCAATAAAAAACTTTTTAATATATAATATATAAACCTTACTAAAAAAATTCTTGAAATTTGGTGTGATTAATATATTGAGATAAAATGTGATTGTATATAGAAAAATAGTTTTCATAGAAAATAAATTTATTTATTTTCAAGTAGTTCTTAAATTCATTTCAAACTAATTGATAACTAAAGGATTAATTTTATATGAATTTGTAAAAAACTTTTAAAAAATTTATTTAATTTTATTCATATGTTACATTCCAATGGATAAGTCTTAAATATAATAATATTTTAATAACAGTATTAATTTTATATTGTTGATCTATAAAACTAGGTCTTGATTATAACACAAGATATTAAAGGAACTTGGAATTGCATGTAAAACAAGATAAACACGGTATTTCATGTACTAAAATTAAAACCGTGTGTTGTGTGTAGTGAAATATTATCTTTTTATTGCATGTAATGCAAGCCAATATTAGTTCTTTCACATAACTCAATCTATTTAAAATTGTTTTTTGAAATACATAATAATAAGAAAATTAAGATAATTTAAAAAAACATTTACCAAAATTTCGGTGTTTCACGTAAATAGTGATATTACAAGGATTTATGAGTCAGCATGATTTTTGGATACTAGATGAAAAATATTAACTCTTTAAAATAAATATATATATGTTAATAATGGTGAGAATTATTATGTAGGGAACTAAAATATTATTGAATATATTATGAGTAAAAAACAATGAGAATAATCCCTGGTTATGCTTTATATTATATGAAGTTGTAAGTAAGAATAATAATAATAATAAAATATGAGAGTTAGATAAAATTTCCATCCTTTTTAGTATCAAAGAAGAAGAAATATATTGAGGTCCTAAAATACAGGATGTGTTACTATAATTGAAGATATTGTTGTTGAGACCCCAGTTGAGGATGAAGAAGACTATGTTCATGTTATCACAATCTCATGAATAAATAAGTCATCATAATGATATTTTGGAGAAGATATTGTGCATGATAAAAATAATTAATACATTAGATAATTTGATGTCTCTCAGAAGTAGATATTATTCTTCATTTTTCTGCATCCAATACTTTACTAAGGATCTGGCTAATTTAAATAGAAAATGAGAAAATTTGAAGAACAAGTGGTAATGTATACATAAATACATCATCAATCAAAAGGATAAATAACTAAAGTTATATGGTTTATACTATAATAAATGAGGAATAACAATGATCCTTTCTTCCTGACACATTTATAATATAATTTGGGAAACATTCTATAATTAAAGGATTCACACTAACCATTTAATATTGTAATAAATCCCCTGTTGTATGGTGATTATTCAAGGTCTCATAAGTTTACTAGAACATGGAATGAATTAGTCTTTAATAATTACTTTGAACGATTTAAATCTTTTTGTTCTTCCATACTTTCTTATTTTTTCGTTTCATACCAAGGTGAGGGTTGAGAGCACATCAATCATTAAATTTCTCTTAACAAGAAAAATTGTTCTATTATAAGTGGGATTTATTAAAATATTTTAGAACTCAGAAGAATTTGAGTACACTAACTCACCATCTCTTATTGTCCTAGAATGATCCATTGGGATCTAAAAGTTGTATCAGAGTAAAGTTATTCCTCTCATTGGATCGAATTATGTTTTTATTTGTTTTTTTAGAATCTCTATATGAAGATCATATTTTAATAACGTATTTATGTACCTCAGTTGGGTAATTGAGATTCTCACCATGTAAAAACTAAATTATAGTTTTCAATCAAATTATTAAATGATATAAATAAGAATGTGACAACAAAATTGAGAAAAATATTAAAGATGGAAAAGAAGGACCAATCACATTTTTACATTGATCATGGTGATAACTACTTATCTCTTAAATCTATTAATAGTGATCCTTTTGAAAAATAAATATCAATATTATTGGTGTTTAAATAAGATAATTATATCAAAATAGTTCAATACTTATACTCTCAATTTTAAAGGTATGTTAAGAATATCCGTATTTAATTTATTATATATATAATTGGTTTTATCAAAGTAATTATTGAAGAAAAATAAGAAATAGAGGAAAAATTTAAATAAATAAAAAATTAATTATGAAAAATATTTAAATGATTAAATTCCCTTATAGAATTTAAGAGATGAATAATAACTAGATATACCTTTCCTTGAAAAAATTTACTTTATTAAATAAATTTTTTTGATGGCATGGTTGTGAGAAGGAACAGAAAAAGATTGTCCACTAAAAATTGATTCATACTCTTGAAAATTTACACAACACATAAATGAATATCTAGGAAGTAAAAAAATATTAAATCTAAGAAGATCAAAGACCATGATAATTCCATGCATGAATGTAAAAAAGGATTTAAAAATGTTTTTAGAAGATGAAGTAGGATTGGGAGGTGAAGTTGAGATTAGTTGAGGATGGGAAATATTCCATTAACAAAAATAAAATGGAATTGGAGATCAATGTAAAATATCTAGAATGTAACAAATTTGGAACATCCCGAATAAGTGAAATGGCAGATGCTTCCATAAAAATTTCAAAAGAGAGTCATGATTTCAAAAGGTCACATACATATGGAAAAAATATCTCTAAATCACCTAAATAAGAATCCACTTATAACTCTAGGACAAGTACACCATCCAATTAAAAATCTGTTGATTATGTTAAATCACATTTTTCAGATAATGATGTTCTTAAAAAAATTAATCAAGAAAGAAAGGTGAAAAGTGATTACTACCACTATGTCATATTTGGAGATAAAAATTTATAAAAGATTTGATTCCCCAAGAGAAGATCAAAAAATTAATACGAATACAAAAATAAAACAATTTCTTAGTTATGTAATTTCTAAATAATATGCATAAAAAAAGAAAACAAAGGAATTTTGTCCATTTCTAGTATTGTTACATATTTTGTAATAGATAACTTGAATGTTGGTGCATAATTTAGACATTATTTGGTGCTTCTTTCCACATTACTTTTGTTGTTAAAATGATGTTTTTCATTAGTAACTGTTACTTAATTTTGTTAATTATTGTATGTGGTTTTTTTTGATATATTAAATTAAATAGTATTATGGATAAATAATTTTTTGATTTATAAATGATTTTTTTTCTAATTCTATTTTTTAATTATGATTATACTTTTGATGTATTATTTTTTATTGTTTTTATTTAATATATGTGTTTATGTAATTTAATTAAAATATTTAATCATTCTAACAAATTAATTAATTAAATATATAATTGTATAGGGTATTTAATTTATAATCACTCTTTATTTAAACTTAAATATTTTTATTTTTAATGAATAAATGTTTAATTAATTTAATTAATTAATTAAAAATGGAATTTATATTTATAACTATGAACCTTTCAACGTGAAATATGTTTTTAAAATTTTCATCATATAACTACTGTATTAATTAATTTTTTGGTTTTTTAGTTTTTAATTTTTAGTTTTTAATTTAATAATGTTTCTACATAATGTTAATTATTATTTATTACTTTTTTTTATTTTTTTATACTTTTTTAAGATTCTAATAGATGCTTTACATGATATATATAGTTAAATTTAATTCTTCCATCATCTTCAGTCAAAGGGTTCTACCATTGATACCTGAAATTGTTAGTATCCTTGCCTCTACATTAGTTCATCTACCTCTTCTACTGTTATGGAGAATTTTATGCTACCTTTGTGAGAGATTTATTTTCTAACACCATCACTAATTTTTCTACAACCATACTTTCACATGATATAGCCAGGTTCTCGTGCCTCCTTTATCGACCCTGCTACTATTTCCTTCCAATAATAGAGTAAAATACCTCTACTACCATTCCTTAATAATCATAATATATTGTGAAGTGAGTGTGTAGAATAAAACCTTAGATAAGGTCTCATCCAATTGAGAAGAGATGAGTTTTAATGAAATTGTAACATAAGAATGTGGCGTTAAAGGAATCAATGTGATATTGTAACAACCCCACCTCTAGTGTCTTAGAGCAAGTGAATTATTTATTACATTAGTACTAGATTTAAGGGATTTCATCCCAAAGGACCTAATTGTTTTTTATTGGAAAAATAGATACATACATTTTTTTCATTTTACATTGTAAATAGACTATAAAACATATTGAAATAAAATATTTTACAATATTGAACTCATTCAATGATTCATTAGTCTTATCCTTGGGAAATAAAATATAGAATGTGTGAGCTCATATGGTCAGTAAGGGTTACATGTAGTAAAATCAATCATGAGTAAATAAGTCATAATCAATATGGGAATGTATATAACTAAAGACACAATGAATTTAATCAATAAAATGAGCAAGAAATGAATCCATAGATAAAATCAACACAATAACTTCATATATAATAATAACTGAATTATAAATAAAATAAATTCATAATGTTATACCTTATGGCCTTTGACATCATGATATCTTCACCATTATGGCCTTATAGTAAGATAGTTTAATGGGAAGATATATAGAAAAAATGCCATTTAATAAGGATAACCAACCAGTTTGTCACATGAGACCTATCGATGAATCAAACGGTTATCTATAACCAGGACCCGCCCATGAAAACATATCCAATTAATTCCTTGAATATTGAATATTCAATTTAATTCATAAAAAACTTATATATCAACAAACTTTCATGATTTAGAAAAGAATACAGAATATAAATATATCCTCAGTCAATCAAAAAACATTAAAATAAAAACACCATATATAGAAATAGAATATATTTTAATAAATAACCAAATCCATTACATAAATAATATGGATATTTAATGTCAATTTCTTTTCCCACAATCATAAGAAAGTGAAAATTTCAGAAAAAACACAATGGCCTAAAAATTAATAAGAGATTAAATATGACCATTAGTTCATCAGAAATATAGGTTATGTAATAAAATAATGACTATTAAAGAAATAAATAAAATAGAAGAGAAATAATGAAATATTATCTTGTAATTATTTTTTTTAAACCCAATGAAAACATATGGAAAAATATATATTGTATAAAATGGATATGGAGGTGGGAAATTCCGTTAATGATGTATAAATTAAAAAGGAACATTTATTTTGAGTTTTTGCAAAGTAAATTTTCAAATGAAACTTTTGGAAGTCCTTAGAAATATTCTATTTAAAATATATAAATATTAAAGGATAATAAATAATTTCCTAAAAAAATTTAGAGTAAAAAAATTAATTTTTTTAAAACAGTTTTCAATATTATGGATATATAAGAGAAATACATTTGATCAAAAAGAGAAATAAGATCCATAATTGTCTTAAAAATTTCCTTCCTTGGTTCATGATTCAAAGAGGGGAAACGTTGGATGAAAATATGGAAAATAATTAAATATCTGGAGAATAATAAAATATTTGGGTTTTATGAATAATACATTATGAAATTAATTCAATGAAAAATATATGAATTCAATGAAAAATGGTATTATAAAATAAATTCTTACCTATTTGAAAACATTCAATGTTTAACCCCTTGAAAGTGTAAACAATATTATATTAATTAATCATAATTTATAAATAAATATACTCTTTAAATATATCAATAGTGATTTATATAAACCACATAAAATTATATAGGTGCATAATACTAAATATGAAATAATGGACTAAAAATTGAGATGAAATCCGTTATAGAGAAAATATCACTGAAGTGATAATTATTCAATAAAGTGATTATGTGTAAAAAATATAAATCCACAAAAAAATATAAATATAATATAAAACATCAAAAATTTATTTCAAATATAATCTTCTAATAACATAATACATGATGTGGTTGAATAACTTAATGAATATAAATTTAGTTAAGAAACCCCTTACCTCAAGTTCAACTTTCTATGAAAGTGATCTTTCCACATGTATAATAAATTTGAATTTTTTATAAATAAATAAAAATGTTATTCAAATAGTTATAACATAACATATGGCCAATGTAAAACATTCCAATACCCATTTATTAACAATAATTATATAAATTGTCATTCATGGATGTCAACTATTTTCCAACTGGTTGGAAGGTACGATGGAAAATATGATATTATAATTTTTGAAAAATAATTAATTTTTTAATATCATATATTCACTATTTAAATTTTTTTGATCATCCAAGTAATTTAGTGATGAAAGATGAATTATTCAACTTAATAGCGATGGTAACCCATATATATGCACAAACGATGTTTTCTACTTTAATAGGATGTAAAAGAGATGGAAATTAATTTTCACATCATAATAATATTGTATGAGTATATCTATGGTAATTTATTTATTATTTTATGATGGTCAAAATAAATTTAGAGTATGTGTAAGAAGAAATAAACATGAAAGATTTAGTAATGAAAATTGCCTCATCTTCTGTTGAATTCCACTAGATCCATTCTTAAGGAACGTTGGACTTGTCTTTTAAGACGAACAACACCTATAATTTGTAGATAGGTAATTTAATATGGTAATTGTTAAGGGTTTTATTGATTCGAATTTCTAAATATTGTGTACAGAAAAGAGATATGGGGTATCCATTTATAAGTGAGGGTAAGGGAAGTCTTGGAATTACACATAGTATTAAATTAATATAAATTACATTTCATTGAAAAATGCATAAAAATAGATATAATTAGATGAAGAGAGTATTATGATTCTAAATAATCTCTTCCTATAAAAGTTTTTCATTTTTTGTTATGTTTTCACCAAAATCTCCTAGTTTTACCCCAATTAACCATTTCCTAAATTTCTATGATATCATAATTATTTACAATTTATGGGTTAAGAAAGTCACTATTAAAGGAAAAGTGACCCATAAATAGAAAATGTTTGATATTATAAACCATATACAATAAACATGTAATAATAATATTTTCATATAAAATTTTAAACAATTTAATAAACTATTGTTCATTATAAAATGTCACAAATTTCTTTTTTTAAAAACACAAAATATTATCTTATAATATTTGTATAACTCATATAAAATGGTTATAAAATAATTTTAATTATTAGATAAGGAATATATGAAATAAATATAATAATATATTAAAATTGTAATAGGTTTAGATATCATTTTAAATGTTATCATATATTACCCCTTAGTTAACACCTTTTAACCATAATCGTGGTAATGACATTCCCAATATTGAATGTTTTTAATTTTACTCCTAAGGTAATTATAGGATCATAAATGTAAAAGAAATTAAATATTTGACTATTTATAATCATAATTTTCATATTTAACGTTTTTATGATTTTTAAATAATTTAATAAAATATTATTTATCCAAAAATACAATTAATGCCATTTTAAGAACTAATCATATAATTTGACTTCGAAAAAAACAACAACATAGAAATGTAATTAGAATATAAAATATTAAAATATATACAATATGTCATTATTATCTTCATTTTTTTAGTTGTTTAAAAATTTACATTGTTTTTCATCTACTTTCACATACAACGTGTCAGTGTTTCAAATGAATTCAATGTAATTATTTCATCACTATAAGTTAAAATTGAATTACTGTGAAAAATTAAATTCATTAATATTTAAAATAAATATATCTAACTAAACATATTTTTTTTATCCCTATCAAAAAATATTACAGATAATAAATTAAAAAAGAGACATTTTTCACTTTATCTTTTAATTAAATTTTATAAAATTCATAATAAAATTTAAATGGAAAAAAGTTATTATTTTTGATGTTTTGATTCTGATGAAATAAATTGACTCATACAATGAAATAAATTAATGTTTTGGGTAAATCTTAAGCCTCATCACATTATATTTAACCTTAATAAACCAATTTTACCTTTACCATGATAAAAAAATGTTTCTAAGTTTACTGTTAATATTGATTAAAAATAAAAGAAAAATATTTAAAAAAATTGATCTTTATAATTACTTACATGTAATCCCTTAATAATTATTCTGTTTCTATATATTTTATAAATTAATTTTAGATAGAAGGGGAATTGTTTGATAAAATTCATTTTTAAGAGTAAAAATAATTTTATAACAAAATCAACCATAATTTTGATTATAATGAACATAATTGAATAATTTATAATATAATAGATCGAATTTCACTTTGAAAAAAATTTTAAAATAGACTTTATGTTATTAAATTCTTTAAATAAATAATAAGTTTTCAATAAAATCTTATATGTTTTAATAATCATTAAAAAAATAAACCTTTTAAGAAAATTCTCTTAAATTCACTATAAGATAAATATGACATGCAGATTTAAAAAACAATATATATATATATTAAAAATAATTTCTAAACTTTCTAGAAATTAGTCATAATATTCTGTCACATAAAGAAATAAAAACCATTTTTTAAGAAAACATAAATTTAGCTGAATAAAATGAATTTACTAATAATTGGGTGACTATTTCATTATAATTATTCAATAAATTTGTATTTAGTAATATATATATATATATATATTTTATAATGTGTTTAATCCTATTCATATCATCCAATTCAGTGAATATGTTATAATGACCACATTTCAATAATAATATTTTGTGGTTGATTTATTCTCAATGTTGTGTATCCTATAAAATATAGAATATAATGTTCTTTTAAAATATTTGAATATTATCTTCTACCCCATAAAAATTAATTTATCTGTCATAATTGTTTCTCAGTCAATAATGGTTCAAACTTTATAAAAAACCAAAATTGTACAAAGGATACTAAAACTTATTTTCAAAAAGAAATTTGATAAAGATACAGGTTGGATGAAATATAATGTATTCAGAGGTTCCCATATAATGATAACATTTACGGGAAGTTAAAATATAGATATATAAGGGAATAATAATGATAAAGTACTAATATATAGTGATATAGATTATAGTCATGAGAATGTTAATAGACAAAAATAGAAAAATTAATGAGCAATGAAAAGACCATCCATTCATTATAAATGAAGGAAAAATGATAACATTTTCTTGATTATTTTTCTATCAATATAAGGAACAAGTTAAAATGTACTTACATGATTTATTTATATTTCATAAGAACAATTTCATCATTTATTTCTCTTATGATGAGTTTCCACTTTTTCTCTCACTCCAAGAAATTAATATTGAAGATGAATTTTTTTCATGACAAAATCACAAAAATTGAATTTTTTTCTAATCATAAGATCCAAAAAATGAAAAATTAATCCCAAATTATATAAATATTTAAAAAAACATAAATTTTTATCAAAATATATCTATTACAGATAAATAAAATACATTAATCCCTGAAACATCAACAATAACCCATAAATTTAAATATAATGCATTCTTTAAATATTTAAACTTAATTATCCTCTAAAATATGTCTCAGAAAATTAACACACATAATCCAAATGATTTGATCACTTATATTTTTTTATATCAACTATAAAAATTTTCCCTTGAAAAATGAATTAGCACTTGATGAAACATACCGAACATGTAAATATGTTGATCACATATTCTCTTGTAGCATACTAATAATTTGAATCACCATACAAACTCAATGGAATCATAAATGCTTTCAAAAATTAACTCTATAACAATTCATAAAATACAATCATAGACAATTGAATATATTAAAAAATATTAAATAAATTAATCCCTTTTTTCTTCAAATCACCAATTTATTCAAAGGTCACATATACCATCCAACTTACATATATTAATTTCAATCATCGTTTTATCCCAAATAAACATTAATACCTCATCATAATGAATATATTACTGGCTATATTTCTGTAAATCGTACATTCTAAAAAATATAACCTTACCACTAAATCATTTTTATTTGTTATCGGTATCATTCAATATATGATTTCAAAGCATTGAAGAATAAATGATTTGGAGCAATCCTTAAATGATTCATAATGATTACTACTATAATATAATAAATATAAGAAGTTCAAAAACATAAATCATTAATCCCAATATATAAAAACATTAATACTTTCACTTCAATGATTGGAATAACATAGTTATTTCCTTGGTCTAAGAGTAATCCCATTGATTAGGACACTGAATCAGATAATTACAATGTTCTCCGCATATAAGGCATTAAATTTTAAATGGAACCTTAAGATGAAATATATATTCTTCCAATGAGATCTTGTTTTTTTCATATAAATATATTTCTCAACAACCATCATTTACACTCACACAAAAATATTCCCTTAATTGATAAATTCACATGGGTGATTCTTCCCACATTCTTGACATGAATAAATTTGAACTATCTTTCTTCTATGGTCATTACCACATGAACATATATAAATTTACATTTTTTTTCATATTTTATGTGTTATGAAAATAACCATAGATTATGTTCCTCATCATATATCACAATAACTGGTTAGGAATAATCACAAGGATTTACCTTCCAGATCCCATATCATTCTATTTTGTGGTATAAAAATAAATGTATTATCAATTATATTTAATATTGACATTATTCTTCTATGTTCTAAACATTCTGTAAGACCAAATAAAAATAATTGTGTGAAAAACATTTCAGTAATCATATAATCATGAAAAATCACACAAAATATTGAGATATTACATTAAATCGATGAAACATTAGGTTTAACCTAGCTCATCCATGATCATCATTTATTTAAATCCTTAATAATTGTTCATCAATTATATGTGAATTATTCCAAGAATATATCTTGTGAGTTTCAAACCACGTGCTTCCTAAGGGAACATTCACTATGCACTATACTGATTCCAGGATACACTCAACCAACACTTTTTATGGTAATTACCACTTGTTGCATCTATGCCAAAACCACATCAACTTGTAGTATCCAGACATGGATGAAAATAATGGAAAACCACATAATCTATACCTTAAAAACATTAGTGTGTTTTCAGGTATTTATATATATCCAGAAATTCTTTCATAGTATTATTTTCAATCTATGTAATACTTTATATAGTTCCCAATGTTTCAATAAAATTAGCTCTGATAATAAATATAATAACCCCAATGCTATAAGTCTAGAATGAATTTCTTCTTCATTATATTGAACCTATATATAAGTGATTTTTCCTAATGGACTAAATAGTTTAGTAGCTTTAGTAAACTAGATGCATAAATTCTTCCCATTTTACAATGAAAATAAAACAAAAAAACATAGTGGAATTAATTATTCATCACCCTTGACCTAATTAAATTATTCATTATCCATATAATGGGGAAAGAAAATAAATAAATGGATATATTATATTATTTTTTAGGGTTGCATATGATGAAATATATCATGAGTAAATAATGAAAATAAATATAGAAAGGTAAATAACTAATTTACGTTCTCATTTAATAAAAAGCATTATCATAAAATTAATCTATGGATAAAATGAATACAGTAATTTCATAGATAATAAAAACAAAATTCCCAATGAAGGAAATTATTAATGTTTAACATCATGATCTTGGATATAATGATATATTTTCCATCAAGTCCTCATTGAAATATAGTTTAATCGATGTGTAAGTATATAGTAAAAACCCATTTAATAGGTATAGTTAGTTTGTCCCATGAGACCTATAAATGAGTCGGTGGGCTATCTTTAAATGGACTCCACCAATCACATGATGTCAATTTCTTAATATGTTAAATTAACAAGTTAAAACATAAAAAAATTACTTATAAACAAATTTCTATATTAAATAAAGAATAAAGAATATCAATATTTATCCAATGAATCAAATACAATTCAGTGTAAATCACCATATGTGAGAATGGTATATGGTTTATGAAATAATAATATATATGATAAAAATAAATTTTACAGTAATAGTAATTTTATGCTAAATTATCATAATAAATTGAATATTTCAATATAATGTTAATGGATATAAAATGAAGAGTCGATAAAATATGACAATCAGTTCATCAAAACTATTAGTTTTGAAACAAAATCATTTCCTTTAGAGGAATAAATAAAACTGAAGAAAAATATTGAAATATCCTTTTTTATGAAATTGTCTTTGTAAACCCATTTAATACATTTATAAGAAGATAAATTTCATAAAATAGTTATGGATTTAGAAAATACATTAATTCCATATACATTGAAAATGAACAATCCTTTTTTACTTTTTATTGAAGAAAGTAAAAAATGGTTCTTTCTAGAAACATTAAAATATTAATGTTAAAAATTTTAAAATTAATGGATAATATAAAATTCCCTTAAAAATAATTTTAGAAATTACAGAATGTCTTTTAAAAAAAATAAAAAACATATGGATATAGATAAAAACTATTCCCGATCAAAATGAGAAAAAAGATAAATTTTAATTCTAATTTTTAGTTTTCTTGAATAAAGTTACAAAGAGAAGATAAATTGGAAGAAAATATAAAACTACTTAAATAACCAAAATATTAGAAAATATATGGATATTATTAATAGTATATTAAAATATTACTTCAATGAAAAATATAATCTACCCGAGAAAAAATGAGATTGTAAAATAAATTATTGCCTATTAATAATCATTTAAATTGTTACCCCTAGATTATGTACACTTGATTATAAATATTAATCATTATAAATAAATATATTTTAATTTTAAATTCATCACAGTGTAATTATATACACCACATAAAATTTAATATTTTCATATTGCAAAATATGTCTCATTGGATTCGAAATTGAGATGAAATCCATTACAAATATTGTATCATTGAAGTGAGAATTAATAAATAAATATATTATGTGTAAAAAATTTAAATCCATACAATACAAGTGGAAATAAATTATAAAACAATAAAATATCATTTTATGCATAATCTTGAAATACGATAATCAATTATGTTGTGGTATAACTCAATGAATATAAATTGAGTTAAGAAACCCCCTACCTCAAGTTTGAATTACATTGAAGGAAATATATACTCATGTATAATAAATACTAATTTATTGTAATTAGATACTATAGTAATTTAAATACACATAATATCATATATGATACACTAATAACATTTAAAAACCCATTTATTAATAAATCTTTATTAAAATCATTATTTTGTGTGCTAACTGTTCCATTTTTCTTTTTAATTCAGTTTGGAAGTTCTGGTCGATATACTTTTATTATGGTTACATAATATATATAATAATAATAATGACATAAATATAATATATATTCATATATAAAAAGTATAAAGTAAAGAATTAATTACACTATTTGTTGAGACAGTAGGTCGTACACAAGCATATACATTGTTTTCAATTTTTAATGGTTGGAACTAATGATCGGTATATAAAATTATCCTTTAAAAACCATTATTATATAATATATATCCAATAAATTCATTAATATATTCTTATTACCATCCATTTAATGTGTAAATTATAAAATAATCATGTTACTACATGGAGGTGTTAGTCCATACATACACATTTGTGGCATTATCATTTTATAATAGATTGTAAGCTCGGAATATAGATATCATATTATAAATATTTAGGAATAGTCATTCCATAAATTTCATATATATATATATATTCATTAGTTTTACCTTTATAACCATTCATGTAATATTGTTATTAATGAAGAATTAGATATTTATATGGAGGCGATGAGACGTACGTTCACATGAGCAATGTTTTCATTTTTCATATGATAGAAAAGAGATAAAATTTTATTCAAATAATATTATTAATAATAAAATATTTTTTTATTTATTATAGTAGATTTCTTTTTTAAGGATGGGTAAAACAAATTTATTTGAGTTATAAGAAGAAAATACTTGAAAGAGTCAGTAAGGATATGAATATTGTAGATCCCTTATTGAGGATGATCATAATTTTATTTTTAGAATAAAAGAACCTATAATTTGTGGATATAGAATTTTATATAATAATTTTTTAGTGTTTGGCCGAGATAGGTTTCTCAAAATGCTGTAAAGAAAAGAGAAAAGGGGTGTCTTTTTATAATTGAGGGATGGGAAACTCTTGGAAGTACGTAAATTATTAAATTAATAAAAAATTATATTCATGGAAAATAGACCAAAATTAATAAAATTTAATTATAATATCACTATGATCATAAATATTGTAAAAAATTAAAAATTACACAATTTTTTGTTGTTTTTTTACCGTTATATATTTTTTAAATCCATAGTTAACACTTTTTCAATTACCATGATATCAGAATTGTTTACTATTTAGGGGTTAAGAAAGTAACTATAAAAAGAAAACGTCCCATAAATGGAAAATATTTGATATTATAATCCATATATAATTAATGTGAACAAATATTACATTTTTATTCATTTTAAATCATATAATAATTTTTTTATTATAAAATATCATTATGTCATTTTAGGAAGTACATGAAATATTATAAAATAATATATTTCTAACTCATGTAAAATTGTTCTGAAATGAAATTTCATATAGAATAAATCACATATGGTACTTATATATTCATATAATAAAATTTTAATAATTGTAGATATCATTTTAAATATTATATATGGGATTAACCCATTGGTTTAATGATTTTATTAATTTTAAAGGATTGTTATTTTCGTTATTATGTGAAAATTTTCTAATAAATAGTGTAATGATAAAATATTATGAAGTTTAACATCTCAATTGTTATATTTCAATATTTATATGATTTTTAAAGAATTTAATAAAATAATAATTACTTATAAAAAATAATTTAGTAAATTGTAATAACTATACACATAATTAGACATTAAAAACAACATGATGGAAGAAAAATTCAACATAAACAACTAAAACATATAAAAATGTTATTTTGTATTAAAATTCCATTGGTCACGTTAACTCAACCAAAAAATTACATTTAGAGTATTTCAACAAATTTATTCTATTTTCTAGTTCTTTCACAAACAATTTATCAACATCGCATTGGAATTTTATTTAATTATTTCCTAAAAAAATTAAAAAATTATTAAGATGATAAATAAATAAATTAATATTTAAAGTAACCTTTTATAAATGGAAAAAATATTTTAATCCCTATGAAAGAATATTATAGATATTAAAATTAATATAGTGAAATTTTTTAATTTATATTTTACTTACCTATAATCCATTTAAAAATAATGGTTAAATGTAAGTTAAAGGTCTTGTTTTAAAATATTGGGTGATTATTGATGAAATTAACTTATCCAATTAAATAAATTCATTTTTTTGAATAAATATTTGTTTATATAAAATTAGTTTTAACCCTAATTAATCTAATTTACATTTATTATGGTAAAAAATTTACTATGGATACCATTCATAATGACCAAAAATAAAAGGGGAATATATAAAAAAATTTGTCCCCTTCATTAAAATTAATGAATCCATTTTTCATTATTAAATTTTTATAAGTTCTACAAATTAATTTAAGACAAAACTCCATAATTCAATGAAAACAAGTTTTTTACAAAAATTCCTCTTTTAGTATAAAATTTAATTGATAAACAATTCAACCATAAAATTGATTCTTGGGAAATTAATTGAATTATTCATTATATAATGGAGCTCAATTATATTTTGATCAATTTTAAAACAAAATTTTACTTCTTAAATTCTTGAAAAATAAAAGTAGTTTGTAATAAAAAAAATTATTGTTACTATTCTTTGAATTTTTATTAATAAAATACTAAAATATTCATTCTAAGATAATTTTTTCGTGATGCTATAAAAAATGATATCATTTTTATCAAATAAAATTTCTAAAATTTTAATAAATTTATTTTAATCTTCTCTAACAAAAATCTTTAATTTTTTTTAATAACACATTTATTTGAATAATGAAATAAATTTACTAAAAAATGTGTGCCTATTTTATAATAATTAATCAATAAAAATGTCTTTAGTTGGATACTTATATGTTTTTAATAATGTGGTTAGTCATATTAATATCTTCAAATATATTGATAAGGTTTTAATTACCATATGTTAATAATAATATTTCATAGTACATTTAAGCTTGGTGTTTCATATCATGTATGTTATCATATATATACTTCTTTCAAAATATCCAGATATTATATAAATTTCAAGAATGCAGATCTAAAGAAGACTACTGAGAGCCAAATTATTATTTTTTAGGGATGATGAACCAAATTTATGGAAGATAATTCTAAACACATATTAACTTAAGTGTGTGCCTCAATTTTTAAAGCTGGTGATTCCATAAAAGGGGTATAACAACAGTAAATGAATGATAATATTAGAAAAATTTTATGGATGATATTTTAATTTAAATTATAGAAAATTTATTTAACCAGGAAGACTGGATGAGGAGAATCATCAAAAAATTAAACACGGGGTATCATCTGAGATGATGTTGAAGTATTAATGGGGTAGATGAATCCATGTCCATTGGAGATAATATTTTAATCTTGATGATAAATTGAATGATTTCACCAATATAAACTAAAATTTAATAATGGCTATGTAACTATGGAATATTAGCGATGCAGTGTTTTTCTAAGAATCATATTTTCCTCACTAAAGATAATCAATTGATTCTGAGCATAAATCTATGTTCATGGATGGTTGATATTATTTCACTAAATATATCACCAATTATGGAGCTGGATAAGAGAATCATTTAGTCAATGACACTATATTTCTATATTTTCATGTTTGATGAAAGGAATAATTTGTAGGCCTTTTGAAATTGTTGTGGGTTGTAAGGGTATGACGTATAACCTAATCGACTAATTTCCACTTGGGAACTTATGAGATGGGTGTTGGATATATGAACCTATTTCCAAAGATAATATTTTTTATAGTCACTTTTTCTTACATTTTATGGTATATAAAGTGTTTCAAGATGTCGGTTTAGTTAGTTAATCAAATCATGAATGTGAATGAGGTTATTTAGGAGGTTTATATGATATTTTCTCACTAAAATTTAGTCTGAGCTGATGGAATTTATGGGAGATGATTTAAGAAAAGGTAAAATTCAATTTTATAGTCGGTTTTTTATGAAACTTGGTTTTTGAGAAACATAATGTGTGTTTTATAATCAAGTTAGTTATAATAGGTAACTGACATGTGTAATTTTTTTCATTGGTAATAGTATAAATGTCTAGATGTTTTGTATAAGGAAAACACATGTGTATTTGTCTCATTATGTTAGGAGGGATAACATCATGTCACATGGTGGTGATAGTGCATAGTGAAATATTCCACATGTATAAAGTCGATGAAAATCCCAAATTTAAGTCAGTTCATATATGTATGATTTTTAAAATATATTTATAATTATATTAATTTATAAAACCTGGGGACCCTAAAAATTTACCAAGGATAATCTTGGAGAGAGATTGACAAACAGATTTGACACTACAACAATAGAGGATATTAGAAAGAAATGTTTTTGGAAAAAGAGCTATAAATTCACTAAAAGAGGATGTTGAATATTTAGTAGAGTGAGACGGAAATTGACCCGAGAGGGAATATTTTTTGTATTAATCTCCTCTATATAATCTAATAAATATTTATCATATTTTTTTGTTCTCTATGTTTATATTTAAAATCATGAACTATATTTAATTTTTTGAGGTAATTTAGTTGGATTTTTCGGTTCATCATTACATTATCTGTATTCCTCTTCAGAATTGAAAGTTGTTCTATTGTTTTTATTTTTATTGATGAATCAAGTGATAAAAAGTAATTAAGATATTGTTATAAACTATTTAATATGGTTTAAAGTTTAGAGATCATATCATTGAATTAGTTAAATGACCATTAAAATCTGGATGAGAGTTATAATTTTATGTATGACTATATAGTATTCACATTCTATTGAATTTATCTTTTCGAGAGTGTCACCTTTTTATCAATATTTTTTCTTTGATATCTATTAATTGTTCTTAATAACTCTCCTAATCAATAATATATAATAGGTTTAACTCCTTTATAACCTTCCTAATACTTCATTTATCATTATCTCACTATAATCAAATCCATTTTTCATTATTCTAGTCCCTACATTTATTATATTATGTTTCAATAATCCCTAAGATCATTCTTGACCTCATTCCATGTGGTTCAACCATGATCACCACAATTCAAAAGATTATGAGAATTTATTTTAACATATGATTACCATGAAAACCTATATCCCATAAATGTTCTAGTTCTGTTTCTAAGGGAGGATTGATATGAGTTCCCCATGGTTTTGAAAAAACAAAATTCAAGAAAAGTCAAACATATATATATATATATAATAATTTTTAAACAAAAACACTAAAAATTGTTAATGTAACACTACTTAAAGTTATAGATATTCAATATCAAATATATTTTCTGTTTTGATATTTAAAATATTAATTTATAATCTCTATAATTGTATAAAGAGTTTTATTTTTCCGTGTTAATCATCTCATGGTGATTTAACTATTGAGTTTTGTGTCTAATGTGAAAAATATTATTGTTATTATTTGTGATTTATATTAAAAAAAATTAGAATATGAATAGGGTTGGGATCAACATAATGATGTATATTATGTCTTCAGATTCTAATTTCGGTATAGTTCATGTTATTGTATCAATAACTAACCTCAAAATAGTTTTCATTTTGAATAAGCAGAGGATTTATTGGACCCCAAACATGATTATCAATGAAAACTAGATCATATGATTTTAAAAATCCCCGAAAATTTTATTAAATAGAAGAATCCCTTGAATCCATAACATAAATATTGTAAATAAAAACATGGAATATTTAGGATAAAGTGAAAGAATAATAATAAGAGATATTTTTAATTTTAGGTCAACCAAGTGAATCGTTGGAATATGATAACAAGAGTGTAGTAAAAATTGACACTACTTTTTAGATTAAAACATTGATCATGAATAATATGATCTTAATGAGAAAACACTAATTAATAATTAAACATGATAAAAAATAAATTTCATTTAAATATATGGATCCATTTAATAAAATTCAGTTTAGTTTTTATGAAATTAAAAGTGAACGTGAAATGGGTCATCCAATTGTTCTAATAGTTTATAAGGTTGAAAAGGATTACAACTATAGAAGCATTGCGGGTGTGATTTCGTAGGTTGAGAAAATTTGGAATAAGAGGATTTAAAATTTTAAACAGCTTCACAATATTTTATTAATATAATGGGGAATTCACCTAAATATGAATTTGGGGAACTTTTGGGGGATAAAAATGAATTCAAAATCATTGATTATGAAATTTCAAAACTAATGGTAATTGCGATCTCCCTTGATTTAGAACTGAGACCCCATAAATTTTTTAATTTTTTTATGAATAGGAAAAGGTATTTTATTTTGAAATCAAATCCATTAAAGATCAATTTTTAATGAAGGGCCTTTAAAAATATAATGCTGATCGAGATCCAAATGATTTTTAACTATTAATGGTGACATTAATTTGGAATTTTCATATTGTATTCATGATCAAACATAATTTGAGTTTTCATTTCCCTATATTTGACATTCAAAACCCAATTTTTTTATATTGATTTTAGGTAATTGAATATTAGAACTTGATCCAAAATGGAATTTTAAACACACGCCTTTTAAACATATTCGGACAAACTTTTTAGATGTAGTGAATCCTTATTGTGAGTTTATATTTGAATAAAATTTTGAAGGAATTCTTAATATGAAAAAAAAGAAACCTGTTCATTTTTAGGATGAGTTTAATTTAGAAATTCATTATTTTTCTTTTTTTGACCTCAGCTATTCAGGGTTTAGAAGCTAATGTTAAATATTAGAATAAATTTTAATAGGAAATATGTTCATTTGAAAAAGAACTAAAAATTGATCAAAGCATCATTTAAAAACGTCATAAAAATCTATATTTCACAATTCCTCCTTTTGTGTATTTTTTGATAGCATTGTGGTTTTTAGTGGATAAGAGATAAATGAGGCACATTTCAAACACATAGAGATACCTTAATATTCTCTATACAATGATGATTTTTTAATTCATTAACAAATATAGAAGTTGACTTTAAGCATTGCACAACTTTTTTGGGTCTTTCTTGGGAATTATTGATGTTGAAAATGGTTTTAAATGTTTTTATGTAATTTTTTATGCCCATAAATATCAAAACCCACATAAAAAGTGTAAAATAAAATACACTGGTTCCTACATTAGAAATGACATCCCCTGAGTGAAATGGGTTTTTATTCGAGAATCTAACATGGTACTACAAATCTAGTTCTTCATGGGTGGAAACCCCTGATTCAATAAAAAATATCCTTCTTTTGTGTTTTTATTTTGTTTTCAAAAATATCACTCGTCTATTTTTTTCATACCAGTATTCGTACCTTATAACTTTTCATGTTTCTTAATACCTTCCACTCCCATAATTGGTTGTTCATTAATTTTTAATCATTAATTTTTGTTCTTAATATTGATCTGTTTTCACATAAAAATTTTTACATGAGAAAAACAATTAACTAAAAGTGTCAAGGGGGGTGGTTTTGATGGAATGAATGTGCATAAGGAGTGGGAATTGTAGTTTGAGTGACTTGATGAAAAGGTTTCATCGAAGAGAAACATTATTTTAATTTTCTTTCCAATCCTCAATGATATAGTTCTTATGCAAACTACATAACATCTCCCATACCCTTTCTATCAGGCTATCTTCTCTCTCGAATTTAAATTATAGTATCTCATATAAATTTCATTATCTTTTAGGATCATTAAGTTTAAAATAGAGGATTAAATGGTTTCATAAAGTGATGTTACATGCGATAACATCTAATGGATAAAGCATTATCAAATAAGAGATTAATTTTTTTAACTTTTAAAATTTTACTTACTATACTTCATTTTTCTATGTCATTCATTAGTGTAAAAAATTTTTACATTTTTATTTAAGAACATTAAACTAGTTTTATTTCATGAAACATTTTTTTGGACACTAATAAATTTCATAATTTTTATTTTAATTATATTGATTCCACTATATGTCATTTTTTTGGATTCTTTGAAATTCACACTCGAACTGACCTATAACATTCAATAAAATACAAAATCACATTATTTCCATAAAATTTTTAATAATATTATATTAGGAACATTATTTGTGTTTGTTATGTGTGTGATTTTTCTCAGGATTAATCGTATTTAATCTTTTATATTACCCCTTTGAATTATTTTGAAATCATTGTGAACAAAACTGCTTAAATGTTTCTCTAAATTTAGTATAAAAAATTGAGGATAAAAATATGATATACATGTGGGGGTAGGGATCTAAATTTAGTTAAATTAATTATTTCTTGAGATCCCACCAAAACTAGCATATTTATTGATAAAAAATTAGTTTTTATGAATATCTTAAATCATTTTCAATGGGTGAAATATTTCTCAATGTTGAATGTTGGGATCCAAACTAATGATATTATCCTTCAATGTGACATTTATTTATATGGTAAAACTTTTTCTTTTATCCTTTTGATATTACTTGTTTTGGTTCTTTTTTGGGATAATTTCTTTCAATAATCATTAGGTTTGAAACATTTAGATTTTGACTAAATGATAAAATATTATAATTAAATGGGCTGTGAAACAAAAATACAAATTGAAGATTAAATTTATAAATATTTATTTTATATTATTTTATTTTTTCTTATACTAGATAAGTTTTTATATAGTTATAATATTTATAAATTTACACTCATCTTTTGGTGTATCTAAATTTTTTAAAGCTATTTAATTATGTGTATTTTTTCACCAAGAGGTAAAGATAATTTTGGACGTCCTCATTAAATTAATATATCTATTTGATTAACTCATTTAAAAAAAATAAATTCAATCATTTTTATAAAATAATATCCTATTATTCACTAAAAATATTTAATTTTGAGAGATAAATCATAATTTCTACATTATAAAATAGTTTATGGAATACAATATTGAAGATAAATTTATTATAGAATTATACTCTTTCAATTATGAGGTTCATTTTCTCCAAGAAATTTGGACCAAATAGTTTCTTGAGGAAATGAAATGTATTAAGTGTGGGAACAGTTTTTTTAGAATTTATTTTGTTATTTTTTCAACATTAGTACTATTTTTTTTATTTTTAATTATGAAATGTTCCATAATTTATTTAATAACTATAACTGGTTATATTGTTTTAAAAGAATAAAATTAAAGTGTTTTATAGTTAAAAAATTGTTTTTTAAGTTACACTCGTTAATTGTTTTGAGATTCATTTTTTAATAATGATTCTTATTTTAGAATAATAATTTTATCCTTTTTATTTGATCACATTTTTTATGTAATTTAATTTAATTATTTATTATTTATTTAGTTTTTTAAATAATTAATTATTTAATCTAATTTTTTATTTAATTGTTAATATCTCATAATTTTTACTTAAATAATTTTATTTTTAAGAAATAACTAGTATGTTAATTTAATTTATTTATTAAAATTTGGAATTTTAATTTATAAAATTTATCCTATTATGTTTTTAATATCTTATAACTTTTAAACATAATATTTTATTTATTTATTTATTTTTTTATTTTTTAATTGTTGATTATTAATATTCTAATATTTTCCTTAATGTTAATTTTTAATTTATAATCTATTTTGGTTTTAATTATTATTCTATTAAGGTTATACTATCTGCTCCATGTGATACTGGAAGTTCAATTTTCTGTTGCTTTGAGATTTCATCGAAGGGTTCCACCATTGAGACCAACATGTATCAGTTCCCTTGGTTTATCTATCATCCAGATATTCCTTCTACCATTAAGATAGATTTTTTACTATCACAAAGCTCATTTATTCTACGTAGGGCTTTCACCCACTACACTCAAGTTCTTATACATCCTCTACCAACATAGTTACTATTTCCTTCCACCATTAGAGTAAAATACCCTTATTGATACTCTTATTAATCTGCAACATTTTCCTTAAAATGCTAATATCGTCCCTTAAGAATCCTGACGTATCACAAATCCAATATGTTGAAGTATAACTGGGATCTAGTGGAAATAAATTGTGATGAGATGATCTTGAATGAAATTAACAAAAAGTTAATATTATCTTAAGAAATATGTATAAATCCATGTGGGTCCATCTCCAACTAATAATCTTGTGGTGTGAAAATTTACTTCTAGTGGATGATTTACTCAAGTCAAGGAGGAACAAGATCATCATAAATTCACATGAGTGTGGGTCTCAATTTTTTATTTCAATGATATTGATCATGGGATATACCTCAAATAGAAGATAGAGACTCATATGTATATTGGAATAGGTTAATATTATTAATATTCTTCAAACACGATATCATCATGTAGATCAGATGAGGAAAAGCAGGAAGAAATTGAACTATGGGTGTCATCCGATCCAAAGTTAAAGTATTATTGAGGCCAACCAATCCCCATTCACTATAACACATATTTTAAACATGAAAATGAATAAAATGTGTTTTCATATAACAACATTATTTTTAAAAAGATGATAAAAAATGGTATATTGATGATTTTTTGTTTGTCTAAGAATCATAATTTTCTAACTGAAGACTATTGATGGACTCTGACGGATGATCTGGACTTGTGTTTGGTCTAGTATCATTCACCGAATATGTCACAAATTATATAAATTGTTTAAATACTTTTTCCACAATTTCTCTTAATTTTTACATTTTTAATTTTGAAGGAAGGAAGATACTTACACCTTAAGAGGTGGTTTTTTTGAAGGATGTTGTGAATAACCTATTTGACTAATTCCCACTTAACAACTTATGAGATGCGAGCTGGTGAATATAAACCTAATAAAACATTTTATATTAGTGTGAGTTACTTTATATGAGGTGGGTTTGTTTGTAAAGGGTTTAAAGATATTTTTGTAGTCAATTTATCAAATCATGCATGGGGATGAGGATTTTTGGAAAGTTTGGGTGAGATTTGAGCACTTCTAGTAAGTCCAATATTATAGAATTAATGGGAAATGATTAAAGACAATTTTAAATTACATTTCATAGTCAGATTTTCATGACACTTGGATTTAGGAAAAATATTTTTCATATATTTATAATATCAAATAAAATAGTTGGCTGGAAAGTGGATTTTTATTCATTGATAGAAGGATAAAATTTTGGAAATTATTGTGGAAGATGAACACACGTGGGTTGGATGTATTAAATTAGGAGGGATAATTTCATGTCACATGGTGGTTATAGTGCATAGTAAAACATTCTATGTTAGTGATTCCAAAACAAAGACCAAATTTATTCCGACTCAAGTATTAATGAGCTTGAAAATATATAAAAAACATACTAAGTAGATCAAGGGGACATTGAAAATTTTCCAAGGATCATCATGGAGAGTGGAAAACTAATATATCTAACACCATACATCAACAAGAGAGCGTGATAGATATATTTAAAAGCACAAGGTTGAAATTAAATTTAATAGGATGTTGAATATCAAGGAGAGGGATATAGACTTCATCTTGATAGAGTATATTTCATATTCCTCCCATATTTACCTTTTATTAAATTTTTATCAGTTCATGTATGTGCTCTAAATGTAGATTAGAAAAAATTAATATTATTTAATTACTTGAGGGAATTTAGTTTTCTTTATTGATACATAATTCCATGCTTAATTTTCCTTTTAATAATATAAACTCATTCTTCTTATCACTTTATTTTAATTAGAATATTTATTTTAAATAATTTATCAAGTGATGAAAATTAATTTTGAGACAGTTATAAACTATTTTTTATGGTTTAAAATTTATAGATCGGATCATATAACTATTTTAATGGGAATTATATGATTAATTATTGTTCATTTTTTATATGAATACATTTTTTAAACATTATGTTGAATTAATAATTTCAATTGAATCTCAATTTCATAAAAAAACTTTCACCCAATCTCTATTGATTATCCTTATAAATATTTTCCAAATCATTAATATACATTTGGTTCTTTTAACTCCTCACTCACACAACATCTATCATTCTAACACTCTGTTAATATCCATTTTCACCATTCTATTCCCTTACTTTAGTTTATTGGTTTAATATAAACCCAAGTATAAATCATGACCTCCACCTCTATTGTTCGACCCTAATCACCAATGTTTTAAATAGTAGGACAATTTGAATGAAAATTTGATTTCCATGATGAGCGCCATTATTTTTAGAAAAATATATCAATTTATATTGTACAAATAATCATTATATTAGAGGGATTAGTTCTAAAGTAAGATTACAACCTGTTGAATGAAAGAATAATTAACCAAAAAGGAGTAACCTTTTTATGAAAAATGTTTTTATTTTTTGGAAATAATATATGAACTTTTCAATATATATGGTAAAAAAATTGATATTTTTGGGTATGTTCCAATAGATTAAAAATAAAATGTCAATAATAATAGACGTTCATAATAGAAATTTAATCAGGTAAGGATATAAGTTAAAGATTCTTAGGGAGAACATCATATAAAAAAGGTGTTCGATAAATGAAATCAGTTGATAAAACCACCCCAAAGATGTTCCAAAGAAGTAATAAATGAAAAGAAAGTAACATTATCTTTTTTTTAAATAATGGGTACACTATTGACACTTTAAAAAAATACATGTATATTTCTATTTGGAGAATCAATTAAATTAATAATATGAAATCAGTGAAAGAAAAAAATGGTACTAGTTCTACGAAGAATTCTCTCAAGAAGCCATGTTAAGATCCAAAAAAGGCATAGTAAGTTAAAAAATAAATTTTTATTATTTTAATAATAGAGTTAGAGAAGACTATAGTAATGGAATAATAAAAAGTATGTGATGGTGTGAAAAGAAAGGAATAAATTCCAAATTAAGAGTTGTGTGGGTGGTGTCAATAGGCCATAAATATTTCAATAAAATGTTTAATCATCTTACAAAACCAAGAATAAATGATAATGAAGATGATTATGAAATATCTAGATGCATTTTACATAATTTATTGTGAACATTAGATCATCATCAACAAATAAGCTAATCTAATGAAGAGTTATATTCTACCAAAAGAAATAACATAATTGAAAAAGATTCATCATGCATTAAATATGCAGTTAAATGAGAAACTCTATTGAGAAAATCATCTCAACCATGCTATATATATAAAAGGAAAAGTAGTTCCATCATAATTCCAATACTTATTTGTGGTCTTTAACATAGGCAACTTAATGTGGGGATTTTCAGAGTATGTTATTTAAAAATAAAAAAATATAAAAGTAAATAAGAAAGGATCACAATTCCAAACATGATCAAATCATGAAAAAATCCATCTTGTTAATTTCCTGGCATTAAAATTCGTGAAATTGATCCATGGAAGATATTCAACTTGATAATGATGAGGTAAAGTTTCTCCCAGAGCAGAATAAAAGTGATAATGATGTTGAGAAACTATTATACATCTCTATTGAAATTCAATTCAGATTTCTATAATGTGAATGAGGTAATTCCATTGAAAATTTATGATTTTATCCTCTCTTATAATTATTTACAAGATGACATCCTAGAATGTAAGAAATTAAAATTAATTAATAGTCTATAACAAAAATTTAAACATTGAGATAGAATCAAGGATATTTCTAATGATCAGAACATTTAAGGTTATACTTGGATATTCTAATATGCGTGTCAAAGAAATTATAAAAAATAACGTTGAAAAATTCTTTATGAATCACTTAATCAATTTTCATTAACCATTTATTTTTTCTAAAAATGTGTTTGAAAATATTTTGAATAACATGTGGTGATCATTGATCTTGGAAATTCTTACATTCTCTTATAAGTACCATGATACATGATTGAGATTAATAATTATGAAGAAATGAGTTACCTCCTCAAGAGGTAGCTTTTGTAATTGATGAGACAATAAAAACCCTATTTTGAGTGAAATAGAAATTTCGAAAGGGCCTAGTGTTTTTTATTAATGAGGTATTCCAATCACCCTTTATAATGATTCATTTTTTATATAAACAATTCCGATGAAATTGGAGTTATATTTCTTGTACTCGAGCTTTCAAATTTTTTTTGAATATCTTACATGGTACATATATACGTATTGACAAATCTAAATAAAAAAATTATTTTTTTTGAAAAGGTATCACATTTATAGACTACATTGAATACCTTGGATTACTAATCTTATTTTATACACTGGTTGACCCCATATAGACATAATTTTTCCTAACTAGAGACTATAGCTAAGTGAACATGTGGTGTTAAATCCACATTCAATTGTTTAAAGATGGATACAAATTTAGAACTGTAAATAAGGTTGTAGAAGACAAGTTTCCACCCCTATCTTTGTGTTTTTTATCAATACGGTGGAGAAGGAAAGGAGTTCAAAAAATATTAACGAGATTTTCCTTGAGGATATTGAAAAAATAAACAATTTTCTACCCCTATTTTTGTGTTTATTCACACATCCATGCCTCATGATTTTTCCATTAACTGTATACCTCATGTTCAGTCCAATGACCAAATTCAATACTATTAATCAAGAATATCACTTTACCTCCACCAGATCTATTGATTTCATGCCCCATATGATTAATTTATTTACCACATGCCTCATGGTTGATCAAAATAGTTGTAACTCCAAAAATCATTCTCTATGGTTTTATATGGGACCATACATTAATCTCTCATGAAAAATTTCACAATACCACAAAGGACGTGAGGAGAATGAAAGGGATACATATGAATATGGGGGAAAAAATCTCATGCATGGAGTTTCTATGATGAAAAAATTCATTGATGAAAATATTCCTCCATACATTATCTATATGCATGAGATGTCCTCCACGATAAGAAAAAATGTCATTAGGATGTGTCTGTTTTTAAGATTGATTGAGAATAAATTAGATAATGTTCATAGTATTAAATTAATAGGAGTAAATATAACCTAATATGTGATTTCAAGTAGTTTATATGTTTCTAAAAATAATTTACATTAGAAATAAGTGATTTGTGAGAATTATACATGTTCACATTCCCTGGTAGAATTGTTTCATAAGAAGAATATATTGAGATGAGGGTCACAATATTTTCATATCACATAATGATTTAAATTTCAAAGTCTTTTGGAAGACCAAAAGAACTTTTTTTCTTTAATTTTTTCAAGATACAAATCATTACATGGTGTGATTTTAGAAAGTTATAAATCCACATGATTTTTGTAGACTATAAAAACAATATACATGCTTCACTTTTTTTGTAAATATGAAAATAAGCAATATAATTTTTTAATCATTGCTCTAAAATTTTCTTAAATCTAGTATAATTTAAAAAATGTGAAAGAATATTCAATATAATTATTTTAAATATTCTATGATTCCAAATGTAAGATAAAGAATAAAAAGAGAGGATAGGTTGATACAACTGAATGCCTTTATAGTATCAAATAAGAAGAAAGTGATTAAGTGGAGAAGGGATTTTTTTTACTAATATAATTGAAGATATTCTTGGTCAAGGAATTGATGATGAAGAAGGATGATTTATTTTTGTGTGAATACCATTTTTAATTAATTTATAATATTAGATATCTTTAGGAGAATGTGATGAGCAAGATAAAAATATTTATGGCATTCGAGAAGTTAAGTCACTCTGAAGTATACTTTCTTCTTGATGTTTCCACTTCCATTAAATTATTAAAGATCTGATTTATTCAAAGGGATATAAAGGAACCTAATGAACTTGTGATAACAGTATAAATGACTCCATCATATAGTATGAGGCTGATGAACTATATGAAGGTAGATACTCTTTTAAGACTTATGGAAGAACAATTCTCTTGTCCACATAAAACATACGAATTATAATTTATATATTTGACTATGATTCATGTATAAAAACAACATTTATTCTATTTCAATCAATCTATTTTTATCTAGTGATCACTCTTGTTCTAAAAACATAACTTGATCATGGATTTGTTATGATATCACATCGAGGATGAACCTTGTAAATCGTTTTGTACTGATGCCCTTTCTTATTATTGATTGTATGCTGATGTGATGGTTAAGATTTCATCATTTGATCCATTTATCATAACCAATAATGTGGTTCAATTATAATAGGGGTTTAGTAAAAGGATTTAAAAATAAGTAGAAGTTGGGTTCATTGATTCACCACCCCTCTAAGTGTTCTTATATAATCGGTTGTGTACTAAAAATACATAAGGGTACTTAGAGATCTAGATATCTGAATAAGTTTTATGAGCTACATTATTGTGTGTACTACCTCAAAGAATCATAAATTAGGGATTATAGTAATTAAAAACTGTAAATTGGAAAAAGGTAAGAACCACATTAAGAAATTTAAGAGTAAAAAATCCGTACACAATAGTTTCTTAATATAAAATTTTCAATGTCCCAGATCATCACAGTGGTACTTAAGGACAAATATTTCTTATATAATGGTTTATATTTTAAAAAAATATGATATCACTATAGATTCATGTCAGATAATTCATTTCTGTTCTTAAATCCACTAATATCTAGGGTTATAGATTAATCAATGATTAAATCCATTATTAGTATAGAATTAAATAAAAATTAATTGAGATGATCAATGCTTTATTATTTATTGGATTTAAAAATACGAATATTTGAAAATCACTTATAGAGATCAATCTATAGATTTTATTGGGAGACTATTTGACCATTTTAAATAGGAAATATGGATGACTCAATTCAATAGAAATATTCCATAGTGAAATTATTGAAATTATATTAACATTATTTCAGTAAAAATAATGTATACGAAAATTTTAAATGGGGGAGAAGATATAAAATACTATATTCTAATATAGATTCTCATGTTCGAAGAGAAGTAGATAATTGAGTTCTTGAAAAAAAATATACTACATCTATACATAATTTTCATAATGGAATGTATTAATTGATACTGATAATATAAAGTCTTTTATTGAGGAGTAAGAAGACACATGTTTTCTTTAATTCTTTCATGTATACATCTATCATTCAGAACATTTGAGAAGAATTACAATGTGAATAAAGTGTTGTCGATTATATTTTACTCTTTGAATTCCTCATACTGAGGAGGAATAGCTTATATTATGATATCCAAAAGAAGATTGAAATTTTGTTCACAAAAGAGTAAAATGAGGATCATGGATGACTATATTGATCTATAATAATCTAATCCAATACTCTAATATTAATATATAATGATTTTCCATGGGATGTGGATGTGAAACCACCCCAATGGTTTCTTAAAGGGTAAAATAAATTTTTAATTTAAGTTTTATACCCTCTCACCCATTCTAATCACTTTTATATACTAGTGGACATTCATTGTATTAGTATTGACCTAAATTCATTAAGGAGTTGTGACATAAATTATGGGGGAACACTGTAAAAATCATTATGTGATTTTAATTTTTTATACTTTTAGTTATATATATGTGAGATTGAAACTAATAGGTAGTGGATAAAGATATTAATCAGTTGTGGTGTTTGATTCCAATGAATATATTTTAAAATTATTATCAGTAAATAATTGCCAATCCTCAAGGATACATCCTCATTTACTTAAAACTTGAATGATTAATTTTCATTTATCTCAAGAAATTATGAAATTTATTCTTCATTATTAATTATTAATACACATACATTTTAATGATCTTCATAACCCCCCTTGTGTTATTATATGAGCATAGAAAGGTTCTAGATATGTAAAGATATTTTGATTTTGTTGGTAGTTTATATGATATCTATAGAAGTATATAAAATTAATTCATATTAGAAAATTAAATTTTATTATAATAATAATTATAATGTTTTTAGAAAAATATTCCAACAAATAAGAATTGGGAAGGATTGAAAAACATGGTATTTTACAATTTAACTACATGGGTTTTTCACCAATATATCCACTTCAATGTATCAGGTGTTTGATTCGATGTTTATAATGAACTTTCAAGATATTAGGGTATGCATAGATCCATAATCAAAAAACACTTTTTTAAATACTTAGTGAAGAATATTTTTACTTTTCACCAACTTATTTTGATTCCCATGGTTCCCATGATTTTATAATAAATATAATTTATAGATAATAGCATACCACAAGTTAATATATCAGAAATAAATAACTTATTTGTGTATTTGAAATACTTCATAGGAATAATTAGCATAACTTATAAAATAAAATAATCAAGATGAGGATTATTTTATAATTTAATCTAGTTTCTAGATTAACTAATCCTTAATATGGTACTAGATAGAGTGACTTCAAGTTCACATACAGAACTATTAAATAATTTTTAGAAAAAAAGCATAAAAATACACATCCATAAATCAAATGATTCAGTGTTTTGGAAAATTAGTTTTATATGAGATTAATACAAGTAAAATATTAAAAACAATTAAATCCTTCATCATTTCCCTACTATATATATTTATAATAATGATAACACTTATGATAACATGGGGAATTACATCAAAAAATGGGGAGTTAAATACTATGTAAGGGGATGAGTAAACAGAAATAAAGGGAAGAAAAAATCAATATGAGTACATGAATTATCCAAATAGATATTATCAAATAATGATTATAAGACCATGATCATAAAATATTTAAATCATGTGATGATGAAATTAAATTTTTTCACATCAATGATAATTATATATCATATGAAAAAGTTAAGGACTTTTTCATTGAAATCATAACATAGTGGAAAAGGATAACTATATCATGTTCATGCATAACATAGTGAACAAAGATGATTGTATCCTATCTACACATAATGATCTCCAGATATTTTAATATTTAAACAATTAATTAGAGGCCTATTAAATTCTGGGCCCATCCATCATGACATAATATATTTAAAATGATAATTTCCAAATATATATAAAAAATAAAATTATCGTTCTTAAATCTAAAATCATAAAGTTGATAAAAATTAATGAAATGGAAATGAATTTTTTAAAAAATATCACCAAATATAGAATATTATCCATGCTGGTTTAATTATTATATTGAGTCAAAATTAATCATGAGGGAAAACATAAACATCTTATGATACATCCAAAATTTATACATATTCATCTTGTATCATACATAGGAGAGACACTATCATCACTGTTGAAGTAATTATTTGATTAAGGGGAAATTAATAATAAGTGAAAAAATAATGGTCACAATATACATAAAATATAGATATATATACCTATTGTATCATACAATTTACAGATAATACCAATGAGGTATTGAAGTTCACAAGTATAAATGAAAAGGTAACAAGAGGGTAATTGAGTAGTGTTCCTATTTATGATTCCAAAACATTGGAGAGAATAATAAATCTATATAATAAATATAGGAAATAAATATAAATTAAATTAAAATAATAATGATAAATTCTAATTATAAGTGGAATTCCAATCACAACAATGATTTTGAAAAATTATAAAGAAGAAACAATTTTTTCAAAGAGAAGAGAAATAATTTCCATTTAATGTTATAATTAATGAAAATGGGGTAGAGAGGAAATTAATATAAAATAGTATGTCTATTAATTAATATAAATAAATATTTAAAAACTAAAATCATTAATTAATAAAGGGTAACAAGTAATAATTCAAACCTAAGTCAATGTTAAATCCCCTCACCTTAGGTCCAATTATGCATTGTCCCAATAACACCACCTATACATCCAAATTATATTTATTAAAACATTATTTTAAATATAAATATAGATTATTTTATGTTTTTTGATCATTTATTATGATTTATAAATACTTAATTTTTATTAATGATATGTGGGCATAACATTATGTTTGGATGAATTATTCCATTTTCTCAATATTTTGGTTTTCATCATTTTTATTGTTCAAGAGTTATGTCTATTTAAAAACATAAAAATGTGTGTGTGTGTGTGTGTGTGTGTTTATAAACTACACTAACTAGGAAATATGTTGTTGAGGAAAAATCAATTAAAAAAACCTCATATGCGGTAAAATAGACCACTAACGAGACATATCAGTAGTGGAAGAAATATAATATATATATATATATACTAAAATTAGAATTCTAATTTTAATACCATGTATATTTACTAATTAATTATCATGGGGAGGTTTAAATGTATGCTAAAATATGATAATAGAAGAAAAAATTAATTGAAGAGAAATACGACTTACCTCTTCTTTGAAGATAACCTGTTGATATGGGAGTATTTCCATGAAGGCTTAGAGTGTGGATCTATAAGACTCTTATGAAACTTTATAGAAGTGATATGGGTAGTGTTTGGGAGATGGAATGAATTTTAAATCAATTTTCTATGGTTTTTCTAGTGTATTTACTCTTGGAAGTGTTGAGTTTTTTCATTTAAAACATAGAATGTAAAATTAATTAATGATAAAAACCTGAAATTTTAATATTTTTCATATAGATAAATTTTTTTACATACCCTTTTCCCAAAACCAATGACATACTTACTAGTTGGATAGTGTTTTTTCATGAAGATGTCATCATTACATCATTATTGCATCATATATATTGATTTATTTTGTTAATACTTTTTTGAAACAAATTATCCTAACATAAATAAAATATTATAATTCCACACATGAAATTTATTTAATGAAAAATAAATTAAAAATATGTTAAATAAATTTTTGAAAACCCCATTTAATAATTTTAAAATTGATTTTTTATTATGCAACTCATTTCCTAAACTCTTAAAAATATAATTCCAGGATTAATAAATTCATTTCTAAACATTTAAAAAAAAATATAACATACTCAAATATTTTATTTATCTAATATGTTATATTATTAATTTTAGATAACATTATTTCTTATATTTTGGAGCATATTTTAATATTCTTTTGAAAAATAGACTATTTTAGAAAATTTCAAAAAAAATCAATATTATCTAGTTCTGACTTCTTATCCCCAATTATTAATCCATTTTATCAAAATAAATATCTATGTAAATTGATTTCAATATTTATTTTTATTTTAAAATAATATGGGGTTTTTTGGTAAAAAATGAACACATTTCTAAAATAATTATTTTATATAAATTCAAACAATATATTTATTACATTAAAATTTCAATTAGAATATTTCGATATTCATATAGAGGTATTTTAATTACATTATATTATTAATTATACAAATATTTTGGTTACTATTCTAATGATCATGTCACTTATTCTAATGATTGGGTTGTTATTCTAATGCCCATATTTTTAATGGTAATATTTAATTTCACTAATATATATAAAGAGTTTTGATATTATATATTCCATTGAATTAGATTTATTTTAAATGTTCTTTACATTTTAATTACAAAACTATGTTCCTTTTTCGTAATAATTTGGTTTTTTACTGTAGTTATGTTCGTGGGTGAGGTATTTATGGGAGACCATGAGATACCCAAATTTATAATTCTGTTTATGTTATATACACATGTTTATTATTTTTTAGTATATTATTAATATTATAGAGTGTATTTATCGTTCATATGTACATTTCTATATTATAGAAATAAAATAATGTTTTCCTTGTTTTCTGGTGCATGAGATTTATTTATACCTTATATTTATTTTCAAAATAAATTGTTTTGTATATATAAAAAAAGTATATATTAATAAAGGAATCATTATATTAAAACCATTAATGGATACACAAGTAATTTTTTATTCTTGAGGTGATTTTATATGATGTTATTTAATATATTTTCCCTATGTATTTTCAGGTTAAAATTTGGTTAATTAAAGTTAAAATTTTTATTTTATTTATAAAATATATGGTTTTGATATTTTTTTAAATGTTTTGTTCAAAACTGAAATGGATAAAACGTTTTCTTTTATTCTTCATATATTAATTTTTTATTCTTTCATTTTATAAAAATCCAAAATCCAATTATTAATTTTTTCATATTTTAATTATATTTAAATAAATTATTTAATTCATATATTGTTTGAAATCTAGAATTCTTATATAAAAATCCATAATAATATATTTTGAAAAATTAGTATATAATCCATGATAAAATTTTAATATAATAAAGATTGAAAATTTCAATGATTTGTGAAAAGGATGTAAAATATTTTAATAGGAATTAATATAAAAAATATTAATGGATTTTATTTTTGTTGTATTTTTTGTATTGTGGATTTTAAAATTGTCCTTAATTTAAAAGAAATATTTTTTAATTGATTTTTCACTAAATATATGATTTTTCAATATTATTTTTAAAATTTTTATGCCATAATTTGAAATATATTTTTGAAATGGGATTTAAATTTCATGGAATTTTATATTTGTAAACCATTTCTTTATTGGAATAGTGGATTTTTCAAATAATTATAGGTATTGGACATGTACATCAATATAATGTTGCTAGGTTTTGATTCTTATCCCTGAGATATGTGTAGAATCTGACCCGACTAGGTTAAATCATATGTACGATTGTTTGTGGAACTTTATCATGGAGGCCCGGATTGATCAAGCCATCCAATCCACCACTCTAAAGACAACGGTCAATATCCATTATATAACTATTAGACAATTTTTGAAGGATATTATCAGTGGGTATCCATGATATTGATATCATATAACCTTTTTGTTTGGGTCGTGATTGAGAAGTAATAGTGGTTTTATTTTTGGTAACCTAGAGTGCAAGAAAGAGCCAACGAAGGGTTTCTAGGAGCTACGAGTCCATCAAAGAGATTCAACAATTCATATTAGGTTAAAAAATTTATTAAAACCAATATATAAATTGAATATTTTATAAACTTGATGATAATTTATAGATGGGTTGGTTTACTCAAGGATCACCAATTTCATTTGATTCAAAAATCAAATGGTTAAACATTATATACCCATCAATGCTCCTCATGGTCGGAGAATCAACATAGGAATATCTATTTATGATTGGAGGTAAATATAATGATTGGTGATAATGTTAATGGAGTTTTAGTGATTTTTATTCTATAACTGATGTTCATTAAATGAGTTTTCTGTATTGTTTGATGCTAAAGTAACTGAGTGAACCTATGAGTAGATTTCTGATTATTCCCTAAACATTCAAAGGTATAGTGGAAAGAATTAATAATGGATCTTAATGATATATTTAGACATGAAAACAACTAAGTCACATGGATAAATATTTTAATTTTTTTATTTGGTACTAATTTTATGCTATATAGTATAACACATCCATAAAAATATAGTAACTGAATCCCATCTCTAAGTAAAACATATGTAGTGGTTGGGAGCTATTTCTTACTAACTGACATATTTTGAAATAAGCATATCATACTTCATCTAGATAAATCTTCTTTCATAGAGAATGATCTAAATTGATAGGAGTGTGTCCTTTTATATAGATTAATTAAAACTATAAAAAGTGATATTTATAAACTTTATAAAATTTATATTAATTTACGATATATTTAGTTATGTTGATTTATGACAAGAAGTTACTTTTTTTTAACTGTACGTCAACTAAATTTTTTTATGTATATTGAATTTTAATTTTTTTTTTAAAAGTATAAACCCTTTCAAAATTTTCATTTTTTGATCTATAAATACAATTTACATTATGATTCAATCATTAATAGTACATTGTTATACAAAAAGTTGAAATAATAATAGGATAGAACCATGTTCCTAATTCATTCATTCATTCTAGATTCATCTATATAATTTTAATAAAAAAATCATGTTGATGAACATTAGTAGAGTTTTCTTTGTCAAGATATAAAATAGTATTTCTGGATTATGATTAAAGAATCACACCATTATTATTGTATTCACAATTATCTTAGACATAATTGGTGAGTTTAAGTTTAGTGTTTTTTTCAGTAAAACTTGATGTATGTTGAAAACCTTAGTGATAGTTTCGTTGATCAGGAAAATATATTTTTTAAATGGGGATTATTTTTAAGAATCATATAAATATAATTTTCCCATATATTTTTCTTCGACATCTATATCTTTATTATCTCAACTCTTGATATAATTTGTCAGTTCACTCTAATTTCACTCATTATATGATTTGAAATTAATTATTCATCCTATTTACTATTTATATTTTCAATATTACCAATTCTAACTTATTATTTATATTGAAACTTGTTTATTATGAAATTTTAATAAAATCCTATTAATATAATTCTCTTATATATGAATATGATCATTAATAGCTATTTTAGTGTGTTTATGTAAAAATTTAATTTTGAAATTCTATAATGATTTAGACATAGTCAAAGTTTGATGTCGTCATCAGAGTTGAAAATGATACATTATTGGGACTTTTCAAATAATCTTATTTTAATGATAAAAAATATTCAAAAGAATTTATGTTTAACTATTTTAACATATGTATGATTACTATTTATTTTCTTTTAGAATATTTTTTGTACTTAAAAATAATTTTTCATTTATAATTTTATAAAACATATATGACACAATGATACCTCATAAATGATTCCTCCTCTATTGATATATGTTTTGGAAATCATCAACTCATGATTTATGGGACTATGTCTTGAGAATACTTATATTTTTACTGGAATTATTAGAACATTAGAATATTAACTATTACCAAAACTAATTTAGGAATTATATGAAACAAATTTCTTTTGTTTTTGATTTTTCTTGATGATGATTTAGAAATAATATTTACTATAACTAATTATTAAGATAAAATATTATTATTTTATTTAAAAAATATTTCATTCTTAAAATATAATACAATTTTCAATGATCTTATAGCTGATTAAGAATAAGTATAGGGGGATATGTGATCTGAAGTTAATAGTAATAGAGTTATTATACTTACTGTGGCTATTATTAACACAAAGTGTTTTAGGGTATAGATAATCAACAACGGTAACCCCTATAACTTGATTAAACTCAATTTTTTGGGTCAAAAAATGAAATGCAATTTACATAAGAACAAACAATATTAAATATAATTTCAAATATTTATCTAAATAAATTTTTCAAACATGTATTTTGCAATAAAATGTGGTAATTTAATCAAAATAAAAAATAAAAAAACTATCAAGAGAAAATATAAAAAAATATTAATAATTATTAAGAAAACATAAAAATATGAAATAGAATTTCTGGTGTATTAAAAGAATAAATTTAAGAGAGGAGATATATATAAATAAGTAAAATATAAAAAATGGTATATGATTGTGTAATGAGGGTGATAATGTTCATAAAATATGGAAACTTTATTAACCGGTATATGAGAAAACCCTAAAGGTGTAGAAGAAGAAGAAATATTTTTGAATTTTTAATCAAAATAAGAATATCATTTTGTTAATTATAGTCTTGATTAAGTATTATTTTATTTTAAGATAAAATTAATAAATGAAAATTTATTTTTCAATTAATCCATAAAATTTTTTCAAATAATTTTTTGTGTTGAAAGTGGTTATGACATTAGATGATTTATGGGAGATTTATTAAACTAGAAAAAATTGATTTCAAAATTATTAAATGTTAATTGAAATGTTGTATTCCTTGTTTGGATAATAAATACCTAACAATTTTTTAATTATTTGTTACTGATGAGTATGAGGTGGTATAATTTAATCATAAAAATATTTCTCAAAACTTATTTCACAAAACCCTTAATTATGATTCTCTAAATCATTACAAAAATAAACAAATTAACAGTTGACATTTTAGGTGAGGAAATTTCAAATATAGAATTAAATTATTTTGATTTTAATCAATCTAAATTGAAATTATTATTTCCCAAAAATAATAGGTAAGTCTCACATAGACATTCATTTTCATTAAATGAAGATGTGGTGGAGTTTGATTCTGGACTAATAGTTGGTCATTATCTATTTACTATCTCCACCATCAGTTTTCTGGGTGAAATAAGGGTTAAGAATAAACTAAAAACCGAATAATGTGAAGAATATAATTAAATTTGACCAAATTTAATTTGAATATATTTTAATCTGAAAAATATCCTTCATTAGTATCTTAAAATAAATGTTTCAATTGTTATTAAATGACTTCCTGAGGTTGACATAGAACTCTTTGAAGATATTTATAATATGAATCCTCATTTGGATACATGAATGGATAAATATTTACTAAATTTTTCATTAAAGATAATATAACTGAGGAAGTTGATTTTGAGAGAATTTTGAATGGGTTAAAAACTCTCAAACCATCTTGGATAAAAAAAATTGAATATATTTTTCAAATATGAATAGTCTTTACACATTTCATAGTCATTTTGGGGTAACATTAAAAGATGATTTATGGGAGGAATATTACATACTTATTGAAGATCCCCATATTATGTTTTCGCTATCAGTTTTCATTGAAAAATTAAAATTTATATGAGAAATATAGGTCAAAATATTTCAAGGCACATCTATTAAGGGGTACCATGTAGCAAAAAAAATCCTAACTACACCCAATGAGACATCCTAAATTAGGGTATGAAATTATTTTTCAACTTAAAATAGATTTTTTATAAAATTTTCAAGAATATATTAAGCCTTTCCATTTCCAAAAAATAGAAAGAAAAATTTAGATAAAGAAAATAAATATACTGGAAAAAATATTTTCCTCAGTTTACCACTTAGTGCTACTTCAATGATAATGCATTGATGACGTATTGATATTCTAGTTAATTTCATTATTCACTTTATGTGAATTAAAATTTATGAATGTATCATTATAGATCCAAGAGTTTCTCTATCTTTTTCCATGTTCTCTCACAACTTCATGGAAGATGTTGTAAGAAAAACTTATTACACATTAGTCTCTCCAAAAGTCTCCACTAATAAGAAAAAAAAATAAATTAGGGGTTTATCATTAAACATTTGTATCCTCTATAAATAATCAAGATATTTAGTTTATATATATAAAAATTCCTCTCATCTATATGAAAACCAAATAATTTAGTCCTTCCTCTAAGAATCAATTGTTTTTTATTCTCTATATTTTTCTCTTCAAATAACTACTCTGTATAGATATAATAATTTCCACCTTTAAATTTTCATGTTCTACCTGATGATAGGTGATGGATTAATTTTTAATGAATCCCAACCGATAAATTGTTACAATATAAGAATGATTTATATTGGCACGTCCTAGGATCTATCTATCAAGGAGGCCACCTACAAAAAATAAATTCCTATTTTCTCTATTTATAGTCCAAAATAAATTTTTAATTATAACATTAAAAATAGGGGTTTATAAATTATATTTAATTTAAACACACACAAACACATATATATAAGAATTTATAAAAAAATTAAGGGTAAAAACACAAATAAGTGAGTGAGAATGAACTAGTGTTACTAGGAGTTCATAGTTAATCTATCATTATAATTTGAAAATAATATCACTATCATATTCAATATTAGAATCTACACTTATCAATGAAAAACATCTTCTATGAATAGTAATTACCCTATACTGAGACTTATACATGTAAGATAACATTCTTCTTAAATTCATCTTTGATACCTCTTCATTGAACAACATTATCTATGCCATTCTCCACCAAATGAAAGACATAAATAGTTAGCTGAAAGAATAAATATGATCAAGGAAAAATAATAAAATAGTTAATAAAATAGAGAAACTAAAAATACCAATTAGTTTTACAACTAAAAAATTTATTGAATATAATAACCTGAATACATTAAAGAGTAAAAACAAGAAATATACCCCCTAAAAAAGTGAGGTTTGGGTATATAAAACCATGGTGATTAGAGAAGCATGGTTAGGGAAAAAAATATAAATGAAGGAAATTTAGGAATATAAAACTAATATAAAAAAAATTAGAAATCTATTAAAAAATATAAACCTCTAATTATCTACTTAAAATTCATACTCATGAATATAAGATGAGTAATATATTTATAAGAAATAAGGGTGGAAAAATTTCCCACAAATATTATCCTTTATATTTTCACAATTTTTTAACTATTTTATGGATGAATTTAGTGAATTTAAATTCTATTAATTAATTCTTATAAATCATTAACATTCTCACACAACATATTATATCTTTTGAAATTTCATAGGGAAAGTTAGGTTTTTTTATTTAATATGATGTTTCTCTCATATAATAAACATTAAATTCCCATGCTATGGTTTCTTATGAATTTATGGCTTTGAAAATGGTTTAATATATAGAATAAATAGTTAATAATGTTTTCCCAACTTCTTATGTATTTACAAAAAATATGATCTTCTTGGGTCCAAACAATTAGGATATATGGGCCCAACATTGAATGTTAAGAAAAATATGGACATATTTATTTACCTAAATTTCATGATTTATTAGGCCATGATATTTTTTAATTCAATAATTATTTCAGTTACTGAAAACCATTTGATACAAAAGTAATAATTTTTTACTTTTCATAAGCTTAGTTAATGATATGAAAAAAATTACTGATTTTTTACATTGAAAAATAATAATAAAATATATTTTTTTCTGTATCATTACATAATGAATGAAAAGTGATGGTTAAATAAAAATAATGGTATGTATTTCATGATAATTACATAATTTAATAAAAAACATAAAAACAAATAATTAAACCAAAATTCATGATACTCTTAATGGAATTTTCTATGAAATTACACATATTTTCTCCAAATTTAACATTCACAATTTTGAATTCCAAAAACATATATTAAGAAATACTGTTTACTATATAGATACAATACACCCACCATGACTTGAACTATGGTGTGTTCTCCCTGTAGTAATAAAAAATGGGAATGAAAATCATGGGATTCATAGATATGCGTTAGATAGGGGTGGGGTTTTCCAAAAAATATCATTCATTAAGGGCATAGACATATGAGGGTTGAGCCAATGTAGATACTATCAGAGAAGAGTAAGCTCTTGTGGGTGTAGACTTACCAATTGTCCTTAATGAATTTTTTAAAATATATTATACTTAAATATTATATATTTTAATCAAAAAATCATGATAAACCCATCTCATGTGATTTTCACCCTAATGGATTTAAATACCATTTATTAACAGGTGAATTTTAAATAGGACTATATTTTTTAAATATGATATAATACTAATTATATAATAATTATAAACTAAATTTACATGGTCTGTTTTCTTAGCTCTTGAAAAAACCCATCTCCCATGCATATAATTTTACCTTTAAAATATTTATTATAATGATAATATTTTTTTATCCAATTACATTTTTTATTTTATTACTAGGAAAATTAAAAATGACTATCTTCCTCATGATAACCCTAACTCCATCCTCTAAAATGGGTCCCCATATAGAGAGTCTCAATTCATTCATAGTTCTAATTTTTGACATCACCAAACCATCAAAATCATCATTCATAGATCCTCACTAGTCATTCACTTACGCGGTGTCAGAACGGTTCACCCCATATTGGCATGGCTACGTGCCACTATCAAACTACCAAATATTTCTCCACCATAGCCAAAGAAATTCTAGTTATGGATGATCCATATATGTACCAACAATTAACTCCAATAATTATAAAAAATAAATAATTTGAAATAGCACGATTAATAATTATTTTTAAAGGAGGGAAATACCATGGGTTTCCCAAGGTCTTACGTAGATAAGGGAGGGATGTCGACTTTTTTATCGCATTATATGTGGGTTTTTTGCATACAATCCCTCTAGGGATAAAACCTTCATGGGATTGGCCACCCTAACCTTAACGACCTATTTTATATTATTATCTCATCCAACATCATGTTTCTAAATGAAATTTAAGCCAGTGTCATCATCTATGACTTCAAAAACAACTCGCATATATTTTTTCTTTCATCACACCAATTCATACCCCAATAACTACTCCACTTCAAAATTTCTTCTCCACATTTTTTATCTTCACCGTGCCATAGACCATGTTATAACATAAGTGATCTCAAAATTCTTAAAAAATAATTTAAAGTGTCATCAATGTTTCTCTATACTTCTGAAATATTATTTCCTTATTAATCACAAATACTAACAACTAATTGACAACTTATTTTGAAAATAAAAACAACTCTACTATTCCATCATTAATCCATTGGTCAAGAAATATCAAAAATTATAAATATTGGATCAAACATTCTATATCTTTGTGATATTTTTGAGTCCATATTTTTTTAGTGAAATGTATCATAAAAAATACAAAACACAAATAGAATAGCCTATTCATTATTATGGGTCTTTATGAGAAAAACTCAGTGCAGAAAACAATTGATCAGGTGAGAATTCCATGATTATCTATAATCATAATGTCTAGACTAATCATAATCATAGCCACCCAATCTTGAATATATCATTATTTATAGAATTATTTTCCTAACCGAGAACTCCCCCTCAATGGTTGACTCCCCCTGAAAGGTAGAATTCCCCTTGAGATAAGAATTCACTTGTCTTTAATTTCTATAAGCTCATCTTTTCTCCACCCTTTTCAATTAACCTAGGTGTTTGTTTCATGTCAACACCATATAGTTGATCTATAGTCATAGAGATAATACCTCACCCTTCATCTTCACTACATGACTATAAAATAAATAAAAATTGGTCCCTTTTTCATGATATTAAACTTCATGAAAAATACTCTATTCTTTTAAACTATTTGGAGCGGTATATACCATATTCACCTAAACAACATGGATGGGTCCTTTTTATATTACTGAAATAAGAAATTACCCTCCCATATATTATAGTTCGATTTACATAGATGTATTTTTCTATTACCTATATATTTTATAGTCATGGATATACTAGAAAACCCCATGTGTCATGGATCACTTAATGCATGAAAAAATTTCCCCATATTAGAAGTATGTGTTTCTTGATTCCTTAGGCCTTATGATATATAATGATTCTTGGATCTCCTATACCATGACTTGTCACATAATTTATTTCCACACATATTCTTCCCATCATAATTAGACCTTTACCAATTTATTTCAAATTTAATTATTCTTTCTCTCTATAGGGTACCCAAATATCTCTCCCCTATTTTGTTATACATGAGCTAGATCAGTATATAGATATTCAATATCCATGATTTTCATGTTGAATGATTCATATTAATATTGGATATATAGTGATACCTAGATATCTTATTATGTGGAAATCACAAATCCCAATCAACCACTGAGTTTATCTTGGTGTTTGAGACTTCATTCATCCATAGCAGGCTTTATCTCCTCACCCAAAACTATGATAGGGTTTTCTTATTTTATGAACATTACATATTTTCATAAATCCCATAATTATAATTAATTATTGTATGACACTAAACTAAATTTAATCTGAGTCCTTATCATATTCCATTTAATTGCATGAAATATGATCTATCATGAAAGTCATTAACTACATTTAGTTGTTTTAATTATATAATCAAACTTCCCTACAAGATATATGGATCCATGTAAGGGTACCTGATACTTGAATCTTATCGCTAAACTTATGATTGGTATGTAAAATCTGTGGATCTTTTATTGGTTTTAATCAAAAAACAAAAATAGAAATTCCACATTCCTATATAAGAGTGTTATCTATGAAAATAATATTTTCTATGAAATATGTTACTTCCAAATTTTTATCTTGGACCCAACCGTACATTAAATCACTATAAAACCACTTCCTAGTGTATGATCCCCCATTAAAATTGGGTATTTCTATACTAGAATCTACACATGGAAAATTTAAATTAATTAGTATGTGGGAATTTAATCTTATCATTAAAAGACACATATTTACACTCAAACTCCATATCTTAGGCCCAAACACAAATCATGTCAACATTACTCTTAGAATTCATGATCTTACTAATTCATGTAGATTTTCTTATAACCTCTTGAAAATAGAATAAATCCACCAAATATTTATCTCACCATGAGTTAGATATGTGAAAATAACTTACAAGAACAATTTGTTCATTGATTACTTTAATTTCATGAAACAAGGTGATGCTAGAACCATATATTTTAAACCTATCCACTAATCATCATCCATTTAAACTCATTTTTAAGGCCTGTTATAACATAAATATGGTTATTTTGGTATTAAAATGTACCCATAACACTTTGAATATCCCCCCATAAACAAAAATGCATACCTCATGTTTATTAATTTATAAAATGCATCCATTGAAAATGGTAAATATTGAATTTTTCTCTAAGGGACACCTCTACATTTTAATTATATTCATTCCACAATATTCAATACTAAAAAATAGAATCACAACATTTTACTATCATGAACGCCCTATAACCCCATGCTCTCTCGAAAACATTATTGTGGAACCCTTCATTTGAATATAGGTTGGTGTTAATACATATCATACTTTTTAAATCACATCACATCCTAATTTAAATACCTCTTGTCCTATTTTTTATCATATTCATTTCTTATTTAATAGCTGTTAGGTTCTCTTAGATCTTGATACCCATCTAGGTTATCATATAACAACCACATCAATTCTCAAAGAAATACAATATAAATATTTGTGCACCTATATATGAGGGAATCTACACTATAATTAGACTCTTTATTCACATTCAGTTCACTATTCAATTTTTGACACAACACTGCACTATCGATAGTTTCAGTCCACCTAAACCTGCTTCATTAAGGAAAATGACCATGATGACATTATGTGTGACGCTTTGGGTTGCATATTGGTTGACAAAATAGGATGTTATAATCATCTCCTACTTCTAGGATGTATTTTTTCATACTATGGGACTCTTTTATAGTTTTATGATAGATTTGTGAATCCTTACCTGATATAGTGTTATTACTAGTTACCAATATTCCATTAATTCATTAAAATCATACATTAACATGAACCTAACTATATAAAATTGGTTCTCCATATTTATTTTAATTTATTATTATACTATGTATTAAATTTAAATAATTTGGTACTCTATAATTTATCGATATCTATTGAGGAGTAAGGTGTTGTGCCGTTAGGATCGAGCTTATGAGAAAGTTCTTTTTATATATCCCAATAAATAAAACTATAACTTGTGTATAATTGTTCCTTTTAAAGAGACACAACGTTCCTTTTTTGTTTGCTAAAAAATGATCATCATTGTGCATTTTATGGCCATGAAATAATTAAAAAGTGAAGTGACTTTTAAGGTCATGCATCTTAGACATATAGACTGTTAGAATTAATCATCAGAGAGGTATCCAACATATCCTTATTAAAGGGAATCAAATCACACCCATTTTTTATAGATTAAGGGAATGTGATGGGACTAGTGAATATAGTTTAATTTCACACAATAGACACATAATACTATACAGTTTAAATTAATATAGATATGATTACTAGTGGAGAAATTTCTATAAATATTTTCTGTGGGGATTTTGTATGGACGACCATTTTGCTTCATATTGTTTTTATTAACTAAAAAGTAGAGGGTATGTTGAGATGTTTAGAGAATATGGCCCATTGAGGTATTGAATTTAATCAAGGAATATAGACCATTGAGTAAGGTTGACTTGAGTCATGTGGAATATGGCCTAATGAGTTATAATTTAGGATTACAAGTGGTATAAGAACCTATAAATTATGTAAATAAGTAAGGATACTTATAATTATTGTTCATATATTTCTATATGGTGATTTACCTTGTAAGTGAGTCAATTATAGGAAATTTTCAGGGATTACACCTAGTAGAAGGCCCATTATATGTATCTAGATCATTGAATTGTGTAATAATATTAATTATATGATTAATAAAATGTGATAATAGATATGGGGAAACCAACATGAATAGCATGATCCTAGTGATGTTTCACTAGTATCCTCACAATATTGACTCTCATTATTTTCATTATATAGAGAGGCTTATCAAATTGGAAGGACAAAAATATGAAATTACTTTTATAAAGTAAATACATGTGTTTATGGGGTGATAATTTATGTTTGTATCATGGTCATTAATTTTATGAGGTTGTTAATGAGGCTTATTTAGGTGAAAACCTAGGTGGATTACCTAGGCATATGTAGATTCCATGAAATCATGGCGCCCCTATGTAGATTTGGAAAACGGGGTAACCAAACATGGGCCCTCGAAGAATTTGGTAACCACATGAGGGTAGGGTAATGTGTCACCCTATTATGAGGGTAGGGTGATGTTTCGTCTTATTGTGTTGTAGGGAGATGTTTTTCCTCGGTTAGGTATATCCAGTATGGCTAGAGTCTATAGTTCCAAATTATTTACTCTGTGAGACTACTAGGGAATGGGGTTCCCCTATATAGTATCCCCATGTAGATAAGGTGTGTTGATCCCTAGTATTGACACAATGATATGACCTGTGTGAATGGTTTTTGGGAATTGCATCCTTAGGTTCAGACATAAAAGTCACCTGAAGGGAAGAAGGAAGGCTTGGAAATGTGTAGCTCATATATCCTTTCATATTCAAACATTATTTCAAAATATTTTCCATTTGGTCTCTTTTGAAACCATGGGGAGATCAAGGTGAGTTGTTAAGAGAGTAACAAAATTCTCCCCATAGTGATTCATGGAACCTTTAATTGGAATATTACGTGATTATATGATTCAAGTGATAAGACTATATTATTTTAAATAGGTTTCGTCATTCATTTTTAGATAAGGGTGATGAAACTTTCTTGTGTGATTGAAAATCAATAAAAATTGGTCTAGATGTGTGATATGATACCAGGTAGAAACAATACAAGAATGCAATATGAGACCAGGGTGATGTTACATGAGTTTTTAATGGGAGAAAATTCAAAGAGACTAGGGTGTAAAATAGGATACTGTGAAAAAAACCTAGGATTTAACATTGGTCATGAAAATAATAAGGGATCAATTAACTAAGAATTTTTCCAATTAGAAGAAATTGAACATCATTCAAAAAAGGATAACCAACCAATTCGGTCTTAGGTGTTGGATTTTATTGGCACAAAGAGTATTTAATTATATGTACCATCTAATTATAGTGTAATTTTTTCATCAAAGGAGGGTTTATTCACTGAAGTCAAAGAGTTAGAAATCTATTCCTGATAAAACCTGTGGGTATTAAGCACACATTCTCCTAGGCATATTATTTGGATCCTCTAAAAATTGTGAGGGTGAACTTCTCCTTCCTAAATTATTATGAAATAAGATAAATATGAAATTATATTATATCTTCTTATTCATATCATTTATTCTATTTAAAGTTATTTTCCAATTCATTTTTTTATTCCACAATAAAACAACTTGGGCATATAGATCATAGAGTGACACATACATATATGTTAGAACCCATTGGTGAATAATATTGAGAAAATACACATGAGTGAAGAAACCTATGTGATGTTATATGAGTGAATAAATCTATTAAAAAATTTTTGATTCCCAAATGTTTTTCCCAAATATTCTCATTATTGGATCACATCATTCTCATTGTGCTTCCATTTTTTTATTCTTTCCAGCATACATTGTTTAGATTCTACATTAAATAAAAATACAGCTCATACAATGAACATGAGTCCATATGTTGAGGTCACTTCTGACATCTAATTTTATATTCATGATGTCGAGTAAGGATATGACAATGTTTGTAAGTCACATTATCTACAATTTCACAAGTTATTTGAATGAATCACCAATAATCTCCCATATCATATTTCCTTCTTCTATTTGATCATGGACACTTATCTAATGTGTAAATGAAAATATAAGACTATAATATTTATAAATCAGAATTCATATAATGAAATAATTTAGGGAGTTCCAACATATTAAATTGGGTAATCAAAAATGATTTGTAGGTCACCCTTTTATATATACTGCACCACTACAAAAATTCCCAATAAAATAATCCATATAAATAAGATCCGTAGAAACACTGGTATTCCTCAATGATAAATCTATTAGATATATTCCAACTCTAATAATGTGTATAATATTAGGGTATATGTCATAGAAATGGTGTTATGCGTAAGTGGACATTGGGATAATGGGTTTTTTGTACAAGTGATGATTTTTATGATTATTTTAAGGCCAAAAATAACTATGGATCCATTTTAATTTCATAGATATATGTATATAGTTATATTTAACTACATCATAAATTGCTCACTCATTGCATCCAATAAATGAATACATTTCAACTATTCTATATAGATGTGAGTATCATTATGTGGGGAATATAAAAGATCTATGTGGAACACATCCTCCTAGTTATGTGGGATCAATTCGTTTTCCCTACGGACACATGGGGTGATACACAAAGAACACAGTAATTCGATCAAGTATTGCTGACAGAATCTATCAATACTATAAGGAAGGATCTCCTTCCATAGATATACATCAGCTTTGATACATGAATGAATATATGTATGATTGTTTATAGAGATGGGGAAACTCCACGATTCCCAATAGGGTGCTCTTCTATTAATAAAATGGAAATACTCATCACATAGTGGATAGAGATAGAGAGAGTTCAATATAAGATAAAATGTAATAAAATTAACCCAGTGAAATATCCTTAGATTAGGTTATCTAGGTCCTTCTTTATGTGGATTACTGTGTACCTTATTTCAATTTTTGAATCTCATAATAAAGAACAAATGAGTTCCTTTGTGGAAAATGTACAATTGACTGAAGAGAGACTTTTTGGACAGTAAGTATTAGTGCTAACCAATATTAATCAATTCCTATTATATATATATGGATTTCCTTGTTATATATCTAAAATACTTTTCATTTGTTTTTGGTTTCAGTTGTAACACACATAAAAAAGTATGATATCCTCAGTGAAGTGTAGTTTTAGTGGTATAGTTTTTGATGCACCTTTTGGTAGAGAACATGGAAAGATATATATATGGTTGTCCGATTCAAATTCACACCAATAGATTGAAATATATTTTTTGACTAGATCACTTAGAGAGATCAGTTGGCCATCACCCGTTGTACTCATTAGTACTAGAATATTCCCATTCTATGCGTCTTTTATCGGGTAGAGTGTGGGGAGGATAACCTCCATGAATGGATCCTCAATTTTAATTGACACAACTATACGTGATGTAATGAATAGAAAAATAAATAGGTGAATGATAAATATAGTTAGTGGTTTTATAAGTAATCACAAAATCCATTTTGAGCATTGGCTTCCTTTACTATTATTTCGTCTTCTAGCAGAGCACCTTAGGTTTTTCCTCCAATGGGTGCTTCTCTATCTACCATGGTAATAACCTCCAATTTTAAATTTTTATGGTCATATGGAATATATTGGAAATAGTAACCTCATTCCATGGAATGAGAGGGTATTTGGTCCAACCCTCTCCAAATTATTTTTTCCACATCAGTTTGTGGGGTTGGAATGTTTCAATTTCAGAAATCTTTAGGGGTATACTAGTGGCCCTCTTTAGGTAGGATGGATGGGTCTTCCCTTGTCAACACCTTAGTCAGGGATACCTCCACCATAATGTGTGATATGGTTCTAGTATCCCATTGGTAGATTAACCTATATATGTTTTTTATACAAATATATGTATGATTTATGGTTTAGATCTGTATTCTATACAAGGAAATAATTTTATAAGCATAAGAAAGGAATTCTTACTCCCATCTAGATCCTTGTTGAAGTATATAAACTCTTCCAAGGAGCCACATATTTATATTATTGATTGATAATCATAAATTGTGGTCAATGATCTATTGATAATGAAAATCTTTTCCGTGAAATAAAAGGTCATAAGGGTGATATGAAATGTGATAGTGGAACTCAACGGTTGTGACTGAGTCATCCACCCTTCCACTAGAAGGGACAACTAATTATTTTTTTCAAATTCCATCCACGATAGGTGTAGTTACATATAAATTCTGAGGTGGGAATTTAAATTGGGACTCCCATCAAACATGCTTTGGGATTTTTTCATAAGTATCCCCTTTGGAGAAGTGATATTATATGATCAAACAATCATGAAATTAGTATATTTATATAGAAACCCACATAGACAAAAATTAGAGTATGATCTAAGATACTTGAATGTTATATATATAAGGATATTTTTGTACAATATATTTGTGTTTCTATGATTTATGTTTATTTAAGTAGTGTTATGTGACCTCCTTTCTAAGGGAAATGGACATAGAGGTGGGAACATTGAATATAGCTCTATCCTAACTAATTCCGTCATATACCTCTAGAAATAAGAAAAATTGTCATTTTTTGAGGAAGTCATTCATGTATCACCACCTAATGGGGTGACACCCATGAAATACATGAGAGACTCTAGATTTTTCTGTTCCACCCCAATTATCTACAAGAAATAAATAAGTTTATATTTTCATGAGTGATCTAAAATCATACAATAATCTTCTAAAAGTGAATATGTATCCTTTATCATATGGGTTGATGAGGCTGACCCACATTTCATTGATATACTGATTAATCGACCCTTCATAGGATCGTCTATCTATAACATCATTGTACCACACTGTCAATGGAACATGTTCTTTAAAAACATATTTTAGTGTTTTCATCTCAATATGGTTCTTTCTAGCTTCATTTTTGAGCTAGGATGTATGGAAACCAATCTGTAGGGAAGCCTATATCCACGTAACATTAGTACCTAACTTATATCCTAACAATAATATGATAGAATTAGTGTTCATGTTATAGAAGGAAGTATCCACCATCCTTAAATAATACTCAATCTCCTTAGACTATGATTTCTTCCTAGGACTCTCATTTTCAGTCTAATCATCCCCGTATATTCTTAAGTTTTTTATATGGGATTTTATTATTGGTGTGGAATATCTTAAATGTGAATATTTCAAGAGCCTTATCGGAGATATTGGTTTATAATCCTAGATATTTTAACCATTTTACCATTGTTATGTGGATTATTGGTCCACCTTTCCCCCACTCTAGGATCTAGTATGTTGTATCAATGAGAATTCTACTCTCTAGTATCCTATTGGGATATGATGATATAAAAGATTGGTCATAACTAGGTGTCTACTAGATGAATGAATTTGATAGAGGCAGCCTGATCATATATTGAGTTTAATTTGGTTCCATCATTAGCTATATTTTTATACCACAATTAGCTGATGCTCTATTCTGACATCCATCAGTGATGCCACTACATGATTCTAAACACACTGGAATTTATTTTATAATTGATATAAAGTGAAAGCCTCACAAAAAATATAAAAGTAAACATGATCGACCAAATAATTCTCCCTCATGAACATATTTTATGACTAAAATTCCTAGTCACTACTATAATCATATATTATTTTTTCATTTCATTATTATTATTATAATAAATTTAAATATGAATACATACATATATTATATTAATCCTTTTATCACATTAATGATAACATACTTGTACTGGATATGACATTTATAAATAGAATAAATTTACATTTTTATATATACTCTTCATAAGTAATCTCATACATATTGATGTGTGCTACCACCTAACCCCACAACAATTTAAATGGCCTCATCATACATAATTGGACTTCTCTTTATAGATATGTTGTAGGAACTAGTGGATTTTGTACCAAACTGGTACTATGAGGCCAATGAGCCTCCGTTATATCAACTGATATTTTACTTTAAAAGTATATTATTTTACATTATTGTGATTTTCAAATACTGGAAGTAGGGACCCACTCAACTACAAGGCGAGGATGCTGACTAACCGATTCTGATGGGGGGAATTGGGTTAACATCATAACCAAATTCCTTGCACTGACCTCACTCTAAATCTAGGAGTTACATACAAGGGATTCCCATTTTATTACAAGATGGTAATCCATTTGGGTGTCTTGTAGTATTACTTTCCTCACATAAAACCAAAGATATATTCATCCAAGACTCAAATAAAATGTATTTTAAATGGGTGGAGCTATTTACACATGGCCATGATTACTTCTCTCCATAATTCCTGAGCTAATAAGGGACATCATTGAAGATATCCCTAATAAAACTTTGGGGGAATGAATTATTTGTACATGGATCTAAGGTTGGGTTCCCCCAAGACCTTGAATATATCCCCTTGATATATCCCCACTTTTCTATGGACTAGGAGAAATGTATTTATCTGTGGTATCTAATAACTAAGTAGCTCAAGAAGGTGGTTGGATTTCATATGCATAATTATATAAAATACTAATAACTTTAAATATTTCTTCCACTTTAAACTGATTTTCAAAATCAGAACATGATTAGGGAACCATGTATTCCCACATCCAAATGGACTTAATACCATCTCAAAGATGCAACACTCAATCCTCTACCTAGACTCAGAGTTTGTATGTGTCTCATTAATAGAATATTAAATATTAGAAGTGAATTTGGTGATCTAATGTATATGAATGATTATTTAGGGAAGCCTTAATGTTTTATAGTGTACATATACGGGTTTCCACTTTCTCGTTGATGTATTTACACTTTGATTATATGTTTTTACTCCCCGTATGAGTGTACCGTGTGAATTAATATATTTGAAGATTATCATATGAACTCAACAGATCAACATTGGTCACAAACCCATGAACACACAAAATATTGAAATATAATACTTGATATTTATGATATTTATTCATTATAGATTTCCCAATAAGAAATTAGTTTGACCTATATTCATTGGAATATCCATGATCAATATCTTGTATCCGCAAGTCGATATGGGTGGTGACCTCAATGTATATAATCAGGTTCAAAGCATGGAAAATATTTTTCCTTAAAGAGGAAGGTCAAAAAAATATGTTGGATGGAATAAGAAATGAAATAAAATTGAGAATTATGTGGCCCATTCATGGGAACATATGGGTGAATTTTCAAAAAAGGAAAACACTTCACCAAGTTTTATTTAGTTGGATAATTTTACTTTGGTGGATTTTCTAATCCCAATAGACCCAAGATCTTCTACCTCGATTAAGGTATTGTGAAAATATCATGTACCTATGATAATGAAAATATTGCTAGGAGATGATAAATGGTAATACCACCTTATGTAGGGATATAATTTTATTGAGAATAGTGTGCATAGATTTAGGTTTAACTAATGTCATAATGAAACATATAGTTGGGGTCGTCTCCCTCTATTTATAGAGTCATTTCATCATGTTCCATGGTGATAACACACATCATGTTCCTAGGTAATAGTGTTCATGGGTTGGTAACCCTCCATTCTAAACATATGAACCCTAATTTAATGAAATATTCATTCTAGACTCATATGGACCACATATTTGGATCTTCTATATGTAGATTAAATGAAATTATGGGAGAGGAAATGTGTGGTTTCTATCTTTTGTAAATTATAGAGACTGTAATCAGGAGGGGAAAATTCTTGATGAATGGAACCACTAATATTACCATGATCCATGCATGTGATAAGTTACTTCTACATGGCCTCCTTTCAAATTCCTAGGATTCATTTCCCTAGTATCCATGTGCACACCGAATCATATTTTCCTGACATTGATCATCAATCTTAGCTCCCCAATTCATCAATCAGCATGAGGCACTATACCTCAATAGTGAATGAAGGAGGTTACCCATTTATCAACAAAAAATTAGATCCATGTGGTTTATAAATACAATTGATAGGAAATAATTTTAAAAAATCATAAAGGACGAAAGAGCATTTAAGTTGTGCATTCCCCATCCATTACTCCACTCTTCAAGTGACTCGTCAATTTGAACCTAGGTGTAGAAAGACAAGGATTACCCAAACTAGGATTCCACATTACCTAGTCACCCCAATGGAACAATACTAGGTCTCCACACTCCCTTGGTACCTTTGGATATTATAAAATGGTTCCCTAAACCATAGTAGTCATTGAAACCAAATATTACAACATCATGAACCCTAAACACTTCAAAGGTACCCCATTTTTGGAGACACGTATTTCTATAACCCACTAGGGAGACACTTAACCATATCCTCATGCCAATAAATTGTTTGTCCTAACATTAACTATGGATACAACTTATTGTAACCTTATATTACAACACCACATTCTCCCAATACCTAATATGGGTAAAACATCATCCAAATATAAAACACATAATAATGATTTCCTTAGTCTATTTCTTAGGTTTCTCCTTCTCTTTGGTCATAAACCTGGGTGTCTAAATATTTGGGACTCATTTTTTAACCCATGAAAATTTCCAATGGGGTTTTTCACATCCTCACACACCTTGTCAGTCATGCAATCCCTTAGTAAAATAACTTTCCTAGATTTCCCTAACAATGTTATTTGACACTCGGGGTAATCATTATCATGTATCCCATCAATAATGAGCTTAAAATCACGTGTAAACTAAAAAAACCTTCCCTTTATCATTATTTTCATCGTGGATTCCCCATATCTATTATCCAATCGGCTCGATCATTTAATGAAAATCATTATTCCACTCAATGGGATAGATCCAAATAATAGGCCTCCTACAATGTTTAGGCCTTGAAAACTACCTTCACCTGAGTAATTATCCTAGTAAATACCTTCTTGGTAGTATATAAAAAGTCCCCAAAAGTATCCTCCAACTACCAAGGAAGAGAAATTCCACCAACTACGTGTAAACCCAAATTTGGTTCTACGGGGGCTTATTCCTCATGAGTCGAGAAAACCGTCCTCCACATGATATATTCTACAAGATCCTTCCTTAGAAAAATGGGTTACTTTCCCTAGGAGTATAACCATACCCACTTCTGTTTAGTTAGCAACAAACTGGATGAACTAGAAAGGGTAATCTGTATATGTTCAATTAAACCAGCCATAGAAAACTAGAACACAAAGTGTACTCTATAATAATCTGAATACAATATATTTCATAAAATACATAACCTTGTAGTACTAGATACATGAATTCAAACTATATAGTATAATTTCATTAAATCATGATGTTAAACATCATGGACCATTCTTATCACCTAACATTAAATCATGAAATTGTACCACAAGAGATTTGATTCCTGTTAATGATGACATGTAATATTTCTCTTTGAGGTTTAATACCAATACTACATAGGTCTAAGACACATGAAAAAAATGTAAATTCACATGGTCATGAATGTATGACCTTAACCGGAACCACATGAGTCTTTATCACATAACCTTAAAAGGTAATATGTGTCCCGATAAGTCTCACCAAACTACATTGGTTCAGATTCCCTTCATAGGGATACATAGGAGGACCTTTCTCATGGTCATGATCCCAACTCCATAAAACTTATCTCCTCCATGGATGGTCATAATTTACATATTTTATATATTTCATACATTAAACCACAATATAGTCCCCATTCAAAATAAATACGAAGAACCATTTATATATACATTTTTTCACATTGATTAACGATTTTGATTAATTACTTACATGGTAGTTGCCATTAGTTATAATAATACATTGAAATATTTAACAATATGTCATAAATTTATAATTGGGGATCAATGTAGGAAATAATTACACCTAATTATTAATATGAGTCTACCCAATCATCCTCTTGACCAATATAAAACCAAAATAATCCCTAGTAATTTTTTAGTGGCCATCTACCTTTGGAATGTCGGTCTGTATAGACTCAAAATTTCATAGATATGAAGCCGCATAAAAATCATAATAGTGAAATAAATGTTAATTTATGAAAATAAATTATTAATAAATATTATATTTTTGGAATTCATTATTCACTTTGTATCTATTATAATCTGGGAGTAATCTCAATTAGAGTTGAGGTTTTTTTTCATAAGGTCCTCATAATTTCAGCTATGGTTTTGGGGGAATCTTCCTAGGTATCATGGGTTTATTAGGGATAACACTAATCATACTTAAATTAATTATTAAATTATAAACTTCCTGTTAAACTCTAATGTGACTTGATTTTAATAGATTTCCAGGTTGTGTAGTGTGCATAAAATTTTTTCATTGATTCAATCCAACTCATCTAGCTATATCTAATATTTATCATCATAAAAAAGTATATTTAGATAGAAATATTAAGTGTGGTAAGATCAACATCAATTTTTAATACCACCTATATCCATTATATAATAAAATACGGGATCACATGTGTGGTAGAATGAGTTATGGTGTGATAAGACAACATAGAATACAAAATATTTTCTATCAAACACTTGTTGTATTTTTCCTTCATATTTTAAATTATATTTGAAATTTTTTTGTTAAATTAATTTATATTTTTTTGTAGTTTCATTGTAGATAAATGAGTGTTTGGACTGAATATTGTATTCCTCTTAAAAATTTAATCCAGGAGAGTAGAAATTTATGTTATTGTTCAGCTATATTTTGTGAGGTGTAGTAAATATAGAAATGATATTGGTTTTTATAAATAATATAAAAACATTTTTTTAATTCCATGGAGGATATAGACTCATACGACATGGATAATAAGTTAGTAGAAGTAATTATTATTGCATACCACATTTTTATTATATAACATTACATGAAATTTTACAAACAGAGGATCAATTAAGGTTAAGTGTCTTAGAAATAAGGTACATAATACATGAAAATATAAAACATTATTATATTACAAAATAATGGATTATTCATGGTTCATCCTATGTAAACTTATTTAATCTCATAACCCAGGGACATACATCAAAGGAAAGGGTGAGAAAAAGGCATAGTATGAGAAAAAAAGTGATACAATTTACATGTGAACTTCATCAATATTAATAAGAATATGAGGAATATAGTAAAGGCATGAGAAAGAATCATATCATAATAATATCTTCAATAATAACATGAAAATGTGGATATACCATTTAATTTTTAAATTCATAAGAATATCACCAAGTTCCATCCCTAAGGTGTCAAAAGGAATTACTAAGGTTATTCACCAAGGTATCAAAAAACATTCCATCTCTTGAGATTAATTCCTTTACCCAATGAATTGGAGAGATATCTGGTCACATCATTAAAATCTATTTATTTTAATGTGATACACATATATCATAATAAATAATTTCATAAATTATCCATGTATAATAATGAAAAGGAGGTTTTATATCAAAATCACAGCATTTTAAAAGGTGAATAAAAACATGGTCATTATGTCATTTATAACACACATAAAGGGAAGGATGTTTTTATGTATGTCAATTGTAGAACAAAATAAAAAAATTTATTCCTTGATCAATACTTTAGGAAAAAAACGTGGTGTCGGTATTTACATTAATAAAATAAATGAATTTTTTGAGAAAAAAGATAGAGTTGAGATGAAAATTATATAGCATAATGGGTATGGAACATAGTTTTATAAAATATTAAAATGAGTGGGTACATGGGTCCACCATTCATAAAATACCAATAATACTTTATAGGTATAGAATTATTTGTATATAAGAACATGAAATGGAAATTTTAATGACATACCACATAAAAGAGATCTTAAAAGGAAAAAAGAAGTTGAGATTTTATTTACCTTGAAGAGTAAAATCTAAAACTCTATGATCAGAATCTTGAGGGATTGATAAAACCTTTGTAGGACTCATTGTGTTTTTGAAATAACATAAATTTATGAATTAAGACTTTGGAATGTAGATAATAGAATGAATGAGTGGGTATTTATAGTAAAAGGGAGGGAGTTGTTTGTTAATTTTAATGGACACCTCATTAGTGGTATCTGAAAAACCATGGGATTTGCCATGGTTTTGGACAATTGGGACACCTAATATATTTTGTTAGTCCACAAGATTCGACCAAAATCTTATCTTATTCACTACATAATTAGGACATATTTTGATGTCATTAAACATATTGAAAACTTAAAACTGTATTTTTACGATTCATCGAAAATTCTACTATTTCACAATAAATACTAAAAAATACCCCGAATCAATTTTCAAAGTGTTGAATTAAAAAATGAACTCAATTTTATAAAAATAATTTCCATTTTAAATTAAATTAAATTAATAAAATTCTGATACTTAATTAAAAATTTCATAAACATTTATTTACTTATTCTATTATATAATTATATCACATTACCATTTAAGATGACTAAAATATATTTATACATCCTTAGGTGAAGTTACTATTCCAATGGTAAAATTAATATTCATAAGGTCAGCATTACTATTCAAAAGGATCAAGTAACTATACACCAAAAATTATGTTGATCCAATTAGACTCTAAACATTTTACTGATTGCAACTCTGTATGTCTGTTTTTCGAAAATCATTTCACATAATACCTTTTTTAAGAAATATTTACAGAAATATTTTTTTATGATTCGTCAGCAATAATACTATTCATAAAATACTATTCATAAAAACACTATTCATAAAATAAATTTCATTAAAAAAATACAATTCATCCAAAAATTAAAACTTCTTAGAAAACTAACAAAAATTCACCTGAGATTAATTTTGACAATTGAAATTCAAAAATGATGTATTTTTTACCTTAAAAATTCTGAATGTATGAGAAATATATAAAAGTTAAAATCTTTTACTTCTAAAATTGATTTATCAAATTTTTCTCAATTAAACATATATTTTCCTAAGAAAATATTTTATTAAAATGGAAATGATGAAATAAAAAAAATATTTAAAAAATGGATAACATTTGAAGTATCTAGGGAGTTGAAACATAACCTTTTAGAACACCCACATATGAACTAAGGGTATTGTGTGAAATTGTTATGTACTCTAGGGGTGGCTCAGAAAACATTGGTCAAGTTGTAATCTCCACTAACATGAACTTCTCCTGTACAAAAGCTCGTTCAATATTAACATGTTAAAGCTCAACTTGAGCTTGGTACAGAGAGAAGACTAGTAATGCTACCACCTTCCCAAGCTCCAAAAAATGGGCTTCATATGGCCCGAGTCTATTATATGAGGCCATTGAATCTTTTTTATGGATTAAATATCCATTATAATTTCAATTTATAAAAAATAATTATAATATTAAAAAAATAATATTTTCCCAATGGTCATATTAACCAATGGTAATATAGTTGTCAAAACCCGATGGTCACCTTTCATTTGTACTTTTTATTGATTAAAAAATATTAAAACATAAATTTTTAGGAAAAAACATATATTCAAAAGTTTGGGTCATTACAATCTCCCACCTTAAGAAATTTCATCCTTGAAATATGAACTCATACCCTTATATGAGAAAAGGGTTGGGTACTTTTATCTCATAGTCTCCTTTGGTTCCTACATGGCTTCTTCATATTTTTTGTTCCTCCAAACAATTTAATAAGGCGGGTAGTATTTTTTCAATGAACCTTTTCTCTACGATCCATGATCTCCACTTCCTGTTCCTAATAAGAGAGGTCATGTTCTAATTGAAATACCTTTGGATTCAGATTTGTGAAGGGTAATGTATGTACTTCATCAAGTTGGATAAGTGGAATACATCTTGAAATTGGGCTATATTTGGAGGATGTTCAAGAAGATATTCTACTTCTCTTATGTGATCTAGTATTTCATAGGGTCCAATGTGTCTAGGGATGAGCTTACCTTTATTAAAAAGTCTCATGACTCTCTTCCATGGATAAATTCAAAGGAATACCTTATCACCAACATCGAACTCAAAGTCCCTTTGAAGGTTGTCGGCATAGATCTTCTTCTGACTCTGGGCATCCTTAATCTGTTGTTGGATGTAATGAACATTTTCTATCATATCCTACACATGATCAGTCCCAAGAATATTTCTATCCCTATATTCATCCCTACAAGTAGGTGTTCTACATTGCTTCCCATATATAGCTTCATAGGGTTCCATTTGAATTCTCAAGTGGAAGTTGTTTTTATAAGAGAACTCATCTAATGGGAGATGTTGATCTCATAGACCATAAAATTCCATTGATCTTTTTCTCATCATGTCCTTGACTGTATGAATATTAATCATAGATTGGCTATTATTTTGAGGGTCATTGGCCTTACTGAAACTCAATTCAGTATAAAGATCATGTTAAATATTTCTCTATAATTTTGATGTGAACATTGGGTCATGATCAGATATGATAGAAAGTGGAACTTCATACATCCTTACCACTTCATTCACATAAATCATGGAATCTTGATCAAGATATAAATCTTCCCTAATATATATAAAATCAGTAGTCTTAGTGAGATGGTCCACTATAACACATATCTCATTATTTTATTTATAATTTCTCGGGAGACCAGTGAAAAAATCCATAGTGATATTATCCCACTTCCATGATGGTATGGGAAGTGGTTGTAATACACCTTTAGGAAGTATTCACTCTTCATTCACTTTTGGAAACACTATGATCCTTTTAGTGTAGTCATCAACCTCCATATTCATGTTATCCCCCCAATAACGAACACAAAGGACCCTATATAGTTTAGTGATTCTAGGATTTATAGATAATATAGATCATTGAGTTTCATCCACTGTCTCCTTATTTATTTCTAGAATTGATGGAATATATAGTTTGGTATGATAATTTAGTGCACATTCTTGATCAATATTGAACTCATGAAACTTCCCATCCTTTACATCCATAAACTTCTTCTGTAACAAAGGATCTCATTTTGATCATTCGTGATTTTATCTAGTAATAGAGGGTGATAAATCATTTGGGATAGGGTTGATGATTTCCCTTTCTTTATGATTATCATGTCTGGTTTCACTAGTTCTTTGATAAATGGATCTCTTTTACTCATCATCATTGACAGAAAAACAGGGTCCTTCCTACATAATGCATCAATGACTTTTTTTCTCTTCTGGGATGATAAGGAATTGGAAAGTAACAGTCTTTAAGATGTTTCAACCTTCTCCTCTTTTTTATGTTCAATTAATTCTATGTGAAAATATACTTAAATCTTTTATGGAAAATATATATATATATTTCATTTCTCCCCATAAAGATAGTGCCTTGATATTTTCAAAGGAAAAACAACCACTACTAGCTCAAGATCATGTATAGGATAATTTTGATCTTGAGGATTCAACTATATAGAGGCATAAGAAATCACCTTGTAATTTTCAATGAGGTCGCAACCACGCCCTTTCAAAGATGCATCAATAAAAATAAATAATCCTTCTATGATTGAGGGAAGAGTTAACACGGGTGCAGAAACCAATCACTTCTTCATCTCTTGGTAACTTTCGTCACACACCTTTGTCTAGATGAACTTGACCCCTTTTTCAGGTTAACATGGATAATGGATTACAATGTCATTATATTTTTTTTCAAAAACCACTGATAATATCTTAGTAAAAAAATGAAACTAAAAATATCAATTACTATTATAGGATGAGGCAACTACTCTATAACCTTTTTCTTTTTGTGGTCAACTGGGATTCCTTCAGTAGTTACAATGTTCCCCAAGAAAGAAACTTGTTGTAACCAAAACTCAAACATTCTTAACATTTCAAATAACCTCTCCTTTCTTAATGGTTGCAATATAATACTTAGATGATCTTTATTCTCTTCCCAAATTTTGAAATATATCATACTATCATCAATAAGAACTACCACAATTTTATCAATGTAGTCTTTAAAAACTATATTCATCATATCCATAAAAATATCAGGTGAATTAGTCAATATGAAGGGTATAACATTAAACTCATAATGCGCATATCTTGATCAGAATGTAGTTTTTGAAAATATTCTTTCTTCACCCTCAAATGATGATAAACAGATCAAAGATCAATCTTTGAGAACAACTGAGCCCCAGGAAGTTGGTCAAATAAATCATCAATTCTTGGAGGAAGGTACTTCTTCTTTGTTGTGATCCTATTCAGTTCTTCAAAATCAATGCATAACTGCATTTTTGCATCCTTATTCTTCATGAAGGGAACATGAGCTCCTTAAAGAGATACTCTAGGCTGAATAAATCCCATCTGCAAAGGATCTTGGAGTTTATTCTTTAATTCCTCCATCTACACATTCTCCATTCTATATGATATTTTTAAAATTATCTTTGAACTAGGCATGAGTTCAATGGATAACTCTACCTCTCTTTCTGGGGGAGGTCTAGGTAACACCACAAGAACTACATATATGTATTTCAGAACTATGGGTAAATTATTTATCCTTATAATCTAATTTACTTCATCCACTTCACTGATCAAGTCCATAATGAAGGCTATAAGAGGTTCTTCTAGAAAAAAATAAGGTCGAGATATCTCCCCTTGGAAGATAAATGTCAGATTTCCTTTCAAGAATAATGATATTTCCTTACTTCTCCATTTGATCATATCATTATATATTGAGTGCCAGTCCATCCCTAGTTTAATTTAGAATTCCAACATGGGAATGAATACTATATTTGAAAAAGGACTGTTCTTTCTAATGTAAATAATAATGTTTCTAAACACTATTGATGCTTGGATAATCCATCCACGAGTATTGACCGATAACTCTATTTTTAGCGGTTTAGGAATTTATTCAATATTCTTCACAAACTTAGAGGTAATAATGAAATTTGTAGAACTAGAATAAAAAACACATTCTATAATTGAGGGAACAAAAGGAGTACCTTCCACCACATCATTTCGAGGTTCAACTTTAGTTATTGGGATAGAAAAATCATGACCATTCTCTCTTTTCCTATACTGAGTGTGATGGTGATTCCCCTCCACTACCCTCGGATTTGGATAGTGATTGGAATAGTTCCCAAGGTGTCCACACTTGATGCATTGGAAATCAGGTAGAGTCTACACAATCTTCCCATTGTCTTTAGTTTTTGGAAGTTGGGGCTTCACCTCATTACAAAAATTATGAAAAAATATGGACACCTCTTCCACATATTTAACACTTATTTCTCTTAAACAAGTAGTTCCCCAAATACTTATTCCCATATTTATTACATATGGTAAGTTTCATTTCCATTACACCTCTTCCCTAATCAAAGACCCTCCCTAGGAATGGCTCTATTAATCCATTATTTTCTTTTTTACTTATGGGACCATTTTGTCTAACTGAACTCCAGTTCGACTTTCATAGTACTTTTTAAGATCTACTCATTGATATCATAGTCTTAGTTAGATATATTCTTCCATATATAATGTATTAGTCCACTAAAGAATATATCAAATATACCATTAGGTTCCATGAAAAATCTAGTGGTGTAGCATGAAATCCATGTGAATTTCATCTTGTAGCTTTGCACATATTTTTTCTCCTTCTTCTTTAGTTCGAGAAATTCCTTCTCCATTTTTATTCTCATAGAATGAGGGAAATAATTATTGAAGAAGATCCCTCTTAACTCTTCCCACCCCATAGCTTCAATATCCCCTATTTTCCTTCTGTTTTTAATTAATTCCCACCACTGATCATATTCACCATCTAAGTGTTAAAAAACCAAGGTGACTTTATCTTGTTCTGAACTATGAAGTACATAAAATATCTTTTCAAAGAGATTATTAACTATTCTATAATCAATGGTTCAGAAGATCCATTGAATGTTGGTCTTCATTTATTTATAAAGGACTTAATAGAATGTTTTTCCCATCGTGGTGAAATACTTCCCTCAGATTAATTAATGTTATTTCCCATAACATGAATCATTTGATTCATCATTCCAGTGAAATCTTCCATTCTAGTTTCCATCGGAGGTCTATGAGTGAATGGTCCATTGTGGTCACCAATTATAGAGTTCCACTTATTTCCCTCTATTTTCTAAAATAAGAAAAACATTGTGGGAAAGTAGTTTCATTTAAGAATACTATAACTCTAAAGAATTTAATGTTTTAAAATATCATGCTTAAACACATTATTAATTATCAATAATTAGATTTTCTTTAAATCCTTAATAATGGTTCATAAAATGATTGTGATTAACCAAACATATCCCCAGGGATTTTCAAACCAGGAGTGCAGGAAGACCCATTTCTCATGCACCAGTTCCAATTCATGTCTATATCAAAGAGGTGTTTTCGGGTTTTACCTCTAGATTCATCTGTTCCAGAGACACATCCACTTGTTTGTATCCATACATGTATTTAAATGTTCAAAAACCATTTACATACTATTTCAACAAAATACTAAGATGTTTGATTAAACATAAAAATATCTATAGGGTTCTTTCCTAATGTTTTCATATCCCAATTTTCATATATAACTATATTATCCTTTGGTACCAACTGTGGAATCCCACCTTTTTATTTCTTAACATTACATGAAACATTAGAAATAGAGGATATTTTAATGTTTAGTGCCTTGGAAATAAGGTACATAATACATCAAAACATAAAACATCAATCTATTCCACTAGAAAGGATTCTTTAAGATTCATCCTAAGTACACATATTTCATCTCATAACATGGGGACATACATCAGAGGAAAGGGTGAGCATAAGGTCTAGTTTGGGGAAACAAGTGAAAACATTTACATGTAAACTTGAGAAATATCAATAAGAATATGAGGAATGTTATAAAGGCATGGTAAGGAGGAATATAATAATAATACCAGAAATGCTCAACCAGAGGCAAGCCTCTAACCCTTTATTAATAAAAGAAAAACATAAATCAGGTATAAGAAGTTCAGAATAGCTACATGTCAGAGAAATCATACTCATAAAATGAAAATTTGGCTACGAAATTTAATTTATACATTCCTAATCATATCACCAAGGTCCATCCCCAAGGTTTCCTGAAAATTACCGAGGTTATTAACAAATTTACCATAAAACTAATCATTTATAGATTTTAATTTCTTTACCCAATGCACTAGATCAATATCAATGTGAACCCTTAATATTACTATATTTTTATGTTTTCATCATAGATAGTAATAAAACATTTCATTAATAACCCAAATAGAATAAAATAAAAATGGTTTCATATCAAAATCTTAGAATTTTAAAAAGTTCTTAAAAACATGGTCATTATGTCATTTATAACCCATGGAAAGGGAATGAAGGTTTTATGTATGTAAATTATTGAATAAAATAAAAAAAAATTATGTGTTAATGAATACCTATATAAATTAAAGTGGTTTGGGTATTCACATAAAAAATAAAATGATTTCTTGAAATAAAGAGTGAGATTTGAGATGAAAATTCTCCAGTATAATGGGTATGAAATGTAATTTTATAAACATTAAAAAGGGAGGGTACCTGGGTAACCCATTAAAAATATACTCATAATACAGTATAAGGATAAAATAAAATAAAAATAACAACATGTTATGAAAATTTAAAATACATACCACTTAAAAGATAACTTGAAAGGAAAAGAAAAGTTGTGAATTTCCTTACCTTGGAGAGTAACTTCTATAACTCTAAGATTGGGACCCTGATGGATTGACGACATCTTGGGAGGACAAAAGAGGAGGTATAAATAGAATAAATTAGTGTAGTATGAATTTTTAATGAAAATAAATGATGTAGTGGGTGGATATTTATAGTAAAAGAGATGGAGCTTGTTTATTAATTTCAATTAACACCTCATTAGTCGTATTTACAAAACTATGCGGTTTCCCATGGTATTTTACAACAATATTGGCCACTTGGGCCTCCTAATATCATATTTTAATCCACAAGAGTTGAAATAGTCTTATCTTACTAATTAAATCAGTATGACATAATTATGATGTCATTAAACATACTGAAAACTCAAAACTATATTTTTACTATTTATGAAAATTCAACTATTTCATAAGAAATCCAAAAAATCATCCTAAACATTTTTCAACAGGTAAAATTAATAAATAAACTTTATTTTATAAAAATTAATTTCATTTTAAAATAAATTAAATAAATAAAATAAAAAAAATTAACAAAAAATTCTAAAACATTTATTTACTTATACTATGATATAATTTTATCACATTACAATTTAAGAAGTCAGAAATATATTTATACTTACTTATGTTAGGTTACTATTCCGTTGGTCAAATTACCCTTCCTAAGGGTAACATTAATATTCCAAAGGGTAATGTTACTATTCAACGAAAAATTTAGTTGATCCTATTAGACTCTAAATATCTTACTGATTGCAACCATGTATGTTGATTTTTTGGAAATAATTTCACAGAATCAATTATTTAATAATTCATTAAAAAATATTTTTTAAAAAATTTCATTAAAAATAATACTATTCATTGATTACTATTTATAAAATAATATACTATTCATCAAATAGAATTCATCGAGAAAATATTATTCATTTTAAAATTAAAACATCATCAAAAACTACTAAAATCTCACCCAAGATTAATTTTGACATTTAAAATTCAAAAATGATGTTTCTTCTACCATAATAATTATCTATGTATGAGAAATATTTTAAAATTACAATGTTTTTATTCTAAAATAAATTTATTAAATTTTTCTCAATTAAAAAAATATTGTATTAAAAAAAGGTGCTCTTAAAACAGAAATGATAAAATAAAAATTTTATTAAAATAAATGGATTACATTTTAAGTATCTAGGGCCTTGAAACATAATCCCTTAAAAAACATTCATACGACCAAAGGGTAAGGTGTACGATGGTGAAAGACTCTTGGGGAAGCTCGGATATCAACACCCAAGTTGTAATATCCACTAAATTTAACTTATATCATTGGGGATTGTATTCAAGATTAAAATATTGAATCTCTTCTTGGTCTTGGCCTAGATCGAAGCCTAGTGACACTACCACCTTCCCATGCTCCAACAAATGGGATTAAAATGGTCCAAGTCTAATGGATTAGGCTATCAACTCTTCATTATTCATTATTTACCCACTATCAATTCTATTTATAAATAATAATTATAATTTTAAAAAATTATTATTATTTCCAATAGTCATATTAACCAATTGTCATATAATGGTCAAATCTAGATAGAAACATTTCATTTATAGTTTTTATTTATTATGACATATTAAAATTTTTATTTTCATGAAAAATATATTATTCAAAATTTCTGATCATTACAAGGATATACTTGAACTACCTCAGAAAATGATAAACATTATTTAGTGGTGTGAAAAACTTCATGGGGTTGAGGAATGAAGTTATCATTTATCTATTATGTATGGAATTTATTAATGAACTCCATGAGATCATATTTAATTTATGACTATAACTTTATAGATATCTTTATTTAAAGGAAGATTTATCTTCTTGAATAATGAGCACCAAATTCAATAGAATATAATTCTAACATAATAATGAGGTCATTTCCTCCTTTAATGCGTATGTGGAGGACACCATAAAATCCTCTATTGAAGATAACATTTTTGTAATTTTTCCTAAAACAAGTATGAAATTTTATACTCACCAATAGATCATCTCTTTCTTGGCTTGATCTAGTGGAATAATTCCACTTTGGAGGTAGTCTATAATGAGTTACATTCTTTCAATTATGGTATTATTTGGTGAGTAAGGAACTTTTCCTTGATCACTGGTGGTATTAAATGCATTGATCACTTCCATATAATTGTTGATGAATAAATATTTCAACCCTATTATGTGTTATTTTAAGGAACATGTCATCCTTTCTTGGATTATCTTTGGTTATAACCACATTGAATAATGCATATTCTCAGGTATTTTTGGTATTAAGGACGTCATATAGTTTTGTATATTAAGGGAATTCATCAATTAACTTTAACAAATAATCCTGTAATGGAATTACATATAGTTTCATGTTGGTGTAGTCTCCATTTTTGTTCTTAATCTCTAACTCTTTATCACATTTTATGTTCAATCTATCAAATAGTTTCTGCAGGGATATACCCAAGCCTATAATGAGAGCTTGATACCAAAACTTATTCTTATGGAATCTTTCTAAGAGTAGTAAGAAGTATTGAAGAACTTATTTCACTAGAGGGATGAATGAAATCCCCATGAACAATAATTTTTCTTTAAGGTTTCCATCCGTCTTCTAGTTGGACTCATAGATGCTCCATAAAAGAGTTAGTTTGTGGAAACCATTATCTATAATAGGACATGACATCTAGAGACATAAGAAACATCTAATGTCATATTACATTATTTTCCTGATGATGGTGGTGGAAGTGGAATAATATGTCTAGTCACCTGGAAGCATGGTAGACAAGATATATATTGGTCACATGATAAAGTTATAGAGTATAGTTAGATGAGATGAGAAGATAAAACATATGGAATAAGTTGGTGTGGTGAAAAGGAAAGTCTAGTAGAATTCATTCTCTGATATATTTGCTAGGTAATACTATGGATTGGATAATGGAGTTTATGTTGTGTAATGGCATGATGGAATGAGTGTTCTATATGTGGTGATTATAAAATGTAGAATCTATCCAATGAAATATGGATAGTATTGAATACTAGAAAGGCCATCTTGATACAACTATAAATTGTTTGATGGAACACTTGTGATCATAACTAAGACTAAATGTGGATTGTAATTATCTTCCATTTCTCATGAACAAAATTATAATTATAATTCCCATCATAGATTATGAAGGATGTTTGAACCATGTAGAAAAATTTTGTTTTAGTTTTTATTACATTGAGTTCTCATCCAATCATTACTTTAAATTTTTTTTGTTTATCATCACATCTAATGGTTTTCAATTGGAATTTGGTCTCTTATGTAATTACTTAGACATTCTAAATGGTATTTCATTCCTATATAAATGTTTTTTCCTATTTTATAGTATTATACATGAACAAAATAAAGTTAATACTACCATTTTTAAAAATACCATTACGTTAGTCATCTATGAGGCCAATTGCTATTACAATCATTACAACTGGAAAAAAATATAAAATAGAAAATATAAAATGGAAAAAAAGTATCACCCCAATCTACTAGAATCATTTCCCCCACAGTAAATTATATTGAATTAAAACAAAATATTAGGTTACCAATAAAAATCTTAATATATAATAGTATAACCTTTAGGATAAATTTAGAGTGAATGAATGAAGTCATATTTATGGGGAATAAAGGAAAATGCAATCATTGGGATTCCACTGCTATATGAACATCGATAAATTATTCATTAGTAAATATGACTGTCAAAAATGATACACTTGGATGATAATGTTTCCATTATAATTAGTTTTTATATGTAGTAAGGAAAAATGATAATTTATATAGAATCAAAAATTAATGTCTTTAAGTAGTAGAGTCATGTCTTTTAAAGCCTATTTGTCCAAACATGGGAGGGACATATTGTCACTGGGATTCACCCATCGCCAAGCCCAAGAAAATATTTGACAAGATAATCTTGAACGAAATAACTTATGGGATATGATCAAGTTAGTGGTGGTTACCACTTAGTAGATGTTACTTGATCCACCCAATGAAACTACGAATATCACATCCTTACTCATAGAGCATATGTGGGTGTAATAAGGGGTTACATGTTCAGGACATTGTTAAATAAAGTGTAATTTAATTTTTATAAATAAAATTATTCTTCTATCAATTCCATTTAAAAAAAAATTATAAAAAAATACATGTTTAATTGGGATGGATTTAATAAAATGATGTTGAAATGCAAATGAAACATAATTGGATTTTTCTAGAAAATGTATAATTTATTTTAATAAAATCAAGTATTCTGAATAATAATTTTTAATTAAATTTCATTTAGAAAACACTCATCTTAAGATAAATGATTAAATAATTTTATAATGTCATCTATAATTTTTTTAATGTGTCAGAATTTTGATCGTGGCGTAAAACTGTTAATTTTTTATAAATAAGAGTTTTTTATATTTAAAAGTTAAAATTATCATATTAAGATAAATTTTCTGAAAATATAAATCTCATTTTTGAAATCATCATGTCTAAATTAGGATAGGATGAATTTTTGAAAATTTTCTAATATACTTTATTTTTTCATGAATAGTATAAAATACACTTTTAGGGTTTTAATCTATTTTATCATATTATATTTTTTTATAATAATGTAATAATTAATTAAACACAATAAAATACCTAAAATATGCTATTTTAGTAATATTATGTATTTTAATATATTTTAATCAATTTCCAAAAATATTAGTGACTTTCAGAAGTTTATAAATGAATATTTTATTATTTAAACATCGATTTGTAGAATATTTACATTTCCTGAGAAAAAGGTAATAAAAATATTTGTTATAGTATGGTGGAATAAAATAACATAAATTACATCCCAAATTTCCAAAACCATGGATAAAAAACATGGGTAATCCTTTTTTTTCATTTTCCGAAAACCATATTTTCGCGGCCTATATTTGGAAATTATTAAACAATTCATCAAGTCCTCCTATAAATAACAACCCATTTTTCCATTCCCTTTCACTATCAATCCATCCAAAATGTTGGTATTGGTATTTTCCTCCCAGGGATTCCCCAAAGGTTTCTTCAATCCCTGAATGATCCATCCTCAATTTGTAGGAACAACTCTTCAAGGTAATGGAAATACCCACTTCCCTTTTCTATTAACGTTAACCTTTTAGGTGGTATGTAATCTAATTTATAAACTAAGTTATTTTTTCCACACTATATTTTCCTATTAAAATTATAATAGTTTTTTAATAATGAGAGACCCTATTCACCTATCATTTTACTATTTAAAAAACCATATTTTATAACAATAATGATGCCGAATTTACTTTCAAATTTCCAAATTTTACACGAGAAATCATATTTTCATTTTTATTCAAATACCCGAACCTATTTTATTTATTGGTATTGAAATTGATTTAAAAATTAGTTTCTTATGTTATATATATATATGAAAAGAAAATTTCCTTCTGTGGTTTAAAATTTATGTCATAATCATTTATTAAATCTATTTTTTATGTCATGATATTGATAGAAAACCCCCATTATTTATCCTCCAAGGGTTATTAATTATATTATTTATTATAATGTATGTGGATCATATAAAATTTAGACATATTAAGTGTTAACCCTGATATCTCTCAAATATATTTGTTAATGAATTTAATATGTAGAGATGACATGTTTTACGATACCTTGGTGAATAAACTTTATAATTTTTATTCATGAAACCTTGGTGTTAGGATTATTAATTTTTCATTTATATTTTTTAGTAAAATTTATAGTTTATGATTAATTTTCTTATAATTATTTTTTGTCTTCATTTCATGGATTTTTTGTACCTCATGTTCTTATTGATATATCTCATGACCACATGGTATTTGTCTCCCTTTATTATTCCTTTACTAGGTTTCATGATCACCCATTTCTTTTGATGTATGTCCATAGAATATGAGATACCATAAAAGTAAGATAGGGTTAACACATGATTATGTCTTTCAAGGGGATTTAGAATAATGTTTTATGTATTGATGTACTATATACCATTTTTTTAGGAAACTAAACATTAAAATACCCTATATTTGTACCATGAAATGTAATTTTATGTAGTAAAAAAGGTGAGATTTCATAGTTAGTACTAAATAATTTTAGTTATTTTTGAAAATTAGGGATTGAAATCCTTAGTAAGAACCCTAAAGACAAGTCTAAATATTATAAATGATATTAAAATTTTGTTAAATTATTATGAATGTGGTTTCCAAGAAAATAAATCTATATTTGGAAACAAACAAGTGGATGTGGTTCTAGAATAGATATATATAAATGTAACACCTGAAGAAACTAAATTGAGATGGACTTAAACAAGAACTTGTTCACATCAATGGGGCTTGCTTCACTACAAGTTTGACACTCCCAGGGTGATATGTTTGGTTAATAAAAATCTTTTTATGATCCATTATGAATGATATATTGAAAATGAAAGTGTAAGTAGAAGATATTACCTACCAATTTAAGAATGTTGTTTTAATACATAAAGTCCATTTATAATTATGAGATTCATAAAAATAAAAAATTTCAAACTATGGTTTTATTTTATTATAAAAATGGATGAAAATTGGAGGAACCATGTAAATGATGGGTGACATGGATGATTCAAGGTAGTCATTCCGATGGATGATGGAACAGAAAAGTTTATATTGTTGATGAATCAAATTACTAGAGTTATTAACAATAATTTGAATCAAGTTGAGATACCAGTTTGACCTCGAAGGGAACACAATTTTATTGAGTCCTTCATGTGTAAACAAACACCTTCTTTTAATGGATATGTTGACCCATTTATTGTTAAACAATGGATAAATACTATATAATAGTTCTCTTTTGTACCCCATTGTTTAGAGAAAGAGAATGAAGATATAGAATTATTCCACTTATAAGGATATGTTGATCAGTAGGGTACACTGGTTAAAATCTTAAAGCCAAGAAGGGAGATCTATGATATAGAGTGTGAAGATTTTAGGGGAATCATTTTCAATAACTATTTTCTACATTAGATGAAAATTAAAATGGATAAGTAATTCCTTGAAGTAAAAAAAAATGAAAATAAATAGATGGGAATCTATGTGAAGAAATTTACCTCACTTTATTGATATTGCTCAAGATTTGTTATGGATACTAATTGTAAGGTTGATTGATTCGTTAGTTTAGTGAGACTCTATTAATGGATTAATCTATCAAATAAAAACTATTAAAGCTTTTAGGAGGTAGTGAAGAGTGATATTAAGGTTGAACTAGAGTTTGGAGATATGTAATGTCTATATAGATTGAATGAAAGGAAGAGATAATTATATCTAAAAACTTGGAGGAACATTGGTCATGGAATATATTGAATGAAAGTAAAGCTCCCCACGTGAAAAAAAATGTGGGAAGAAGCATTTGGGAATCAAATTTATTTGGAGTGGAAAGTGATAAAAAGGTGAAATAGATGAGAATATATCTTTTAACAGTCATGGTGAGGTGAAGCCTCATCTTTTCAACACTAAAAACATAAGGAACAAGGTTCAGGCCTTACCAGAAGTTCAATACATCATATGTGGAAATCTTGGGATCTTTTCCAATAAATTTCCAAATTAGAAGACGATGGAGGAGAACCACCATCAGCCTAATCATAGGAAAAGTGGGAAATATTAGGATTTTTTAATCATTATGGGTGAAGTTGTGTCCTAGAAAGAAGTGTTTTCTGGTGCACTTGTTGTACTCTCTATGGTAGAGTGTAATTTGTTTGATTCTAGGTCTACACATTCTGTTATTTCATCCACATTTTCAAAGAATATAGAATCCATTTCTAAACTTCTAGAAGTAGTTTTATCAGTTAAGTGTACTAGATGAATTACAATAACATCAAAAATGTTTAGAAACACTAGTATTAAAATTTTCTAGTACAATATCCTCAAAAATAAAGCACCCATTCCCATAGTTTAATTTGAAACTATACTAGGGATCGACATGATATCAATTTATAATGATAAGATCAACTACACATGAAAGGAAATTTCAGTTTTCTAGAATTCACAACCTACATTCATTTTCAATGGAGATATATCCTGATAAGAGATTTTTCTAAAATAACCTACAATAGCTTTCTTTATGGAGATGAAGGGTGATGATATAGAAGGAAATAAAAGTATAGTGATAGATAATGACCCCATAGTTCAGGAATGCATCAACGTATTTCTTGAAGGGTTACCTATACCTCTCTCCAAATGATAGGTAGAGTTATCAGTTTAACTCATACTTGGATCCATGCTGATATTAGAGACCTTGTATAGAATATAAAATATAGAGTTATGGAAATTAAGGAAACAACTTCAAGATCTTTTTGTTAATATATTTAACCATATATGTGTCTCATTGGGTAGAACCATTTATCGTTGTTTGGAATAAGGACAGATCAATACAGTTATGCAATGATAATAGAGAACATAATGGGATCATAGTGAAGAACAAGTACCCAATTTCAAGGATTGATTTTTTATTTGGCCTCCACCATGGCTATGAATTCTTCTCCAATATTATCCTCTAGTTGTGCAATCGTCATTTAAGGGTGAGTAAAGAATATATTCCAATTAAATCCTTCCAATGGTGTTATGGGAATTTTGAATTTTTTGTTATGCCCTTAAGTATGACTAATTCTCCTTCTATATTGATGGATTTTATTAATTTAGTCTTTAAGGACTACATCAGTAAATTCAATGGAAGTTTTTATTGATGATATTATGATATATTCCATAATTATTACGGAGAATGAGGACCATGTAAGGGTTATATTGAAAACTATGAGGAAGGAGAGTCTTTTTGGAAAGTTCAAAAATAAATAATTATGGTTACAAATAATAGATTATTGGGGACCCTTTTAACCAATAAATGAATCCTAGTTGACAATGTGAAGAAAATTTCTATAGAGGAGTGTCCTCATCCTACAATAGTAATTGGGATTCATAGTTTCCTTGGTTTAGCAAGATATTATAGGATGTTTGTGAAAAACTTTTCATCAAATTCTATTCTACTAACCATGTTAACTCAAAAAAGGATAGGATAATATGGAAAAGGAGTGTGAAGTATGATTCCAATAATTATAGACGAGGTTGGTTACTACACCTGTGTTAACACTATTCTATATTGGAGATGGTTTTTAATTTTATATTGATTCATATATGAATGTTCTTGGGTGAATCCTTATGAAAAATGACATGGTTAGTTCTTATTTACCTTGTCTTTTAAAAACTTATAAAATATTATCCTACCGATGACCTGGAGCAAGTTGTGGTTATTTATTCTCTAAAAATATAGCGGAACTATATTTATGGGGAGAAATGTGATATATATTGAAAAAACCAATGTTTGAATTATATTTTCACATAAAATGAATTGAATTAGAGAGAAAGGGTATGGTTGTATCTTCTTAAATACAACGATTTTTCAATTCACTATAACCCTAAAAGAGAAAACAAATTTATTGATGCATTAAGTAGTAAATACCATGTTGTACTGAAAATGATGAAGAATAAGGGGAATGATTTGATTAAGGACCTAGTAAATTTGGACATGGTGATCATAAGGGACTCGACATCATTAAAATGATCCCAATTTCTTTATCAAACATCATTACCATAGAAGATAAATATATCTCAATGAGGAGATACCTTGATAAGAAATAATAAATAGGCTTTAATGAATGGGATATTTTTTATGTTATATATTAATCAAGAAGGGTAATGAAATTTCATACAAGGATATTTTCCCCATCTATCCCACAGATAAGGAATGACATAATGGATGAAGTTTACAGCTCTACATTATCTATACTTCTTGGAAGCAGAATAATATATAGGGAATTTCTTGATCATTATTAGTGGTATAATATGAAAAAATATATGAATAAATACCCTACAAGGAGGATGGTATGTCCACAAGTGAAGGCAATGAAAAAAATTCCTAAAGGGGTATTGCAACCACTACCCATAGAAACATGGAAGTTGGAAAATATCACAATAGTCTTTGTCACCAATCTACTAAGAATATCCCATAGAAACAATGCAATAAGGGTTATAGTGGATCAACTCTCTAAAACATCCCATTTCATTGATATTCGGTAATATTTCTCTCTAGACCATTCTTTCATGATTTGCATAAATGAAGTGTTGAAGTTTCATGGGGTACCAAATTATTTCAATTATGACCATGATCCAAGGTTTACAACTGGATTCTGGATATGAATTCAATATTATCTGAGTACCGAATTCAATTTTAGTATGTCCTACCACCCCAAAAATTATGTTCAATCTATAAATTCTATCTAAAATCTTAGGAACATACCAATAACATACCTATTTAAATTTAAATGTTTATAGGATCAACAATTTCCATAATTTGAGTTCTCATAAAACAACTAATTCCACTCGAGTATTCAAATGTAACCATATTAAGTTCTATATGGAAATTGATGTATAAATACTACTTTTGGAGATGATGTTTATGGTAGAAAACTAATTGGGCTTGATCTTGTGCAGAAGATGAAATAAAAGGATTATTCAATCTAACAACATATAAAGTATGATCAGAGTCGGAATAAGAGTTATCATGACAATTTCCAAAAGTAACGGGTGTTTGATATTGTGGAAAATGTTTCTCTTTAAATATTAAAATTAAATAGAGTCATTAAATTTAAAGATAAAGGGAAGCTTATCCCAAGGTATATTATCCCCTTTTAAATCATTGATCACATTGGGGAAGTGGCCTATCAACTAGAACTTCCACTAAATCTAGTTCAACTACATGATTTATTCCATTTATATCTCTTGAATAAGTACATACTTGATCCCTCACATGTACTCAATATGGAGAAGATTCAACAAGAATATGACATCTCTTATGAGAAGCAGTCGGTTGAGAACTTGGATGGTAGAGATAAGGTTACATGAAACAAGACAACCCACCTCACAAAAGTGATTTGGAGGAACTATGAATATTATGAACCAGAGTCAAAACCAATGTGTACAATTAGACAAAAGTACCCTCAATTTTTTTTTCAACAGAGAAAATGAATTGTAATTTTTGGGAAACAATTATTAAGGGGGAGATATAATAACGAAGAAATTCTAAATGATATTTTTTCTAGAATAATTTTTTTACCTATTACATAATTTTATACATGAATAAAATAAAGATAAACCAGCATTTTTTATAAATACCTTTAAATTATTTAACAATGAATCCGATTAAAATTAAAAATATTATAACTAGAATAATCATATAAGAAAGTAAATATAATATTGGAAAATAAGGATCTCCCCAATCTAGTAGAATCAATGCCCCTACAAAAAATTCAATAGAAATGAAAAACAATATTAGTAATACAATAAAAATATTATTAAATTAAAATAGATCCTTTGGGAGAAATTATGAGTGAATGAATGATGTGGTATTGATAGTGTAAAAATGGAAATGCATCCATTTAGATTCAGCCTTTATATGAATGTTAGTTAAATATAACTATTAGTCAATATTATATATGAAATATATAACATCGTTAGATAAATTAAACTTTATAATTAGTGTTTATAACTAGTACATAAAAAATATAACTTATATAGAAAGAATAATCAATAACATCTAGAAGTAGATTCATTTCTTTTGAATCTAATTTTTCAGAACAAGGGAGGTAGGTATTTTCACTAGGGTTCACCCATGACCAAGACCAAGTTGAGATTCGGCAAATTAAGATTTAATGAAATCACCTACAAGAGAAGTTTAGGTTAGTGGATATTACCACTCGGACGTTATTAGTTGAGCCACCCCATGAAACTATGACCATAACACACCTTAATCACAGAGAGTATGAGGGTGTAATAAGGGGTTACTTATATGTAAATTAGTTTCATAATGTGTAATTTACTTTTTATAAATAAAAATATTTTTCCATAAATTCATTTTGAGAATATATTTATTAATAAAATACATGGTTCATTTAGATAAATTTGAAAATTTTATTTTAAAATGCAAACAAAACAAAATAGTATTTTCTAAAAAATATATTCAGCTTTATAAAAAACTCAACTATTTTAATTAATATTTTTTTAATCAAATGTTAATTTAAAACACGATCACCTAAATATAAATGATTAAATAATATTATAATTTCCTTGAATATTTTTTATATGTTTTATAATTTTGACTATGCCTTAATGTTAGGACCAAAAGTGGGCTAGATACCCTGAGAGGGGGGGTGAATCAGGGTATGGATGTTTGTTTTAAAAATTATTCTTTCCCCACTGGATCTTTACCTCTTTATTACAAGGGTCTCTTTGTTTGAACTATTATGTTTATTATGACCACATATTTTCTTATTTATATTATGATGATGCTTTAAATGCAATGCGAGGAAGCAATCAGGTAGACACAGAGATTTTTACTTGGTTCACCCTCACTGGGATACATCCAAGGAGTATACAACGGTGATGTGCCGCTGTACCAAATCCACTAAAGCACACTTCCAATAATTTTTTGGATATATCACTTCAATTCCCAGACTCACTGCCTTTAAAATGTTTAGGGTAAGCTCCCTGCTTTCCCAAGGGTCACTCCCTATTTATCTCTCTCTGGATCACTACCGGTGGAGAGGATCACCTTATTCCTCTTCCTTTGCTCACTATTTTGGAAAGGATCCACTCATAGTTTATAGACCTGTTTGTCTCTTCATGTGCATGAAATAATGTATCATCAACTGTTGATCGATGCTCTATTTAAGTTCAAAGTTCATCCACTGATGAATACCCCTTTTCCCCTTAACACTGAGAAAATCCTTGGGAAAATACCTTCACAAAGCACCCTACTTTGTGAGGCTCTCAATTTCGCAACTCTAAAAAAATCCTTCACGAAGCCCCTGCCTTTTCGCTAATCACTCTCGTGAAGCTCAAGCCTTCACAAGGATTAGGCCATCACGGAGATCCTACCTCTTTACGAGGCACACTCCGTAGAGTACGCAGCCTCGTGAAGTGTAGTTCCTTTCGTGGAACTAGATTAGCCACCGCGAAGAACCTCTCTTTCGTGAAGAACACTACCTTCGTTAACTACCTTCGTGAACCGAGAGAAAAATATTTTCTTCAAAAAATCTCTCTTCTTCTCTCAAGGGGGTCAACGTCTATTTATTGGCGATTCCACTGACCATCGAACCTTCTGCACGAAGTCAATGCCACATCATCACAAATCGCGAAGCCCCGAAGATTCTGCTGAAATTCTATCAAACTCTTGAAGCACCATGACAATTTTTCGATCGCAGAGCTTGATGTAATCTCGGAGAAAAACTGTTAATCCCTTCACGCCTTCGCCGTGAAGCTCCCTCGCAAATCCATTCACTGCCGCGATGCGCTTCAACCTCTACCGTTTGCAAAGCTTGACGTAATCACGAATAACACCGTCAAAATTCTTCTTGTCTTCGCGAAATTCAATCCATGAAGCCTATCTTTGTGAAACTCATGACTTTGTGATACTTAAATAATATCTTAAAGGATATCCAATTTTCATGATGCTCACCAACCTCCAAATTTAGGACCCCCAAAATTCTACAAACACTGTAAAGTGGTGCCACCTTTTACTGCTCTTTTGTACCACCTCCAGATCATCCGTTCCTTTGACATCATTATTTTTCAACATGGATTGTCAACAACATCTCTAGAACTCAAAAATTCTCCATGGAAACCTACTTTTTCAACAAACAAAATCAACCCAAAAATGCTATAATATTACCATGAGAGATTTTTTCCCAACAATGTCCCCATTTGTGTTTGTTGACAACGCTTCACAAATCTTCTTAGAATAATTTTTTGCACGTTTATACCTCACTCAGTCTTCTTACAACTAATACCACCATTCGCATCTTGCGATCCGAATATCATTCAAGGATTCACTTAACACATACACTATGCTCAAATGAGCAATGCTCAGTGTGAGAAACAAGAGTAGTATGAAAATTTCATCAATGAATCACATCATGTCAAACCCCAATGTTTGATTCCAAACTGATACCAATTTCTAATTTGATACCAATTTTTGAACAATACTGGCACCAATTGGCGATATCTTGAAACCTTCTCTCACCATTCCAACAACACTATTCTTCTTTTATCACAATCCTCAGATGTCGTGATATCTATTCTTTGATTGATCACTTCTACCAACATCATATTTGAAAACACTCCCCCTATCTCATTGCTCTCCCCCTATATCACTGCTCCAAATGTTATCTTCTACTCGTGTCTTTGAAAAAGACATTTTATCCCTTTATTAGTCACAGTTTATCCCCCTTGGGGAGTCACTATTTCTCCCCCTTTTTCAATGAACCCAAAGGGCACTCCTCTGCGGGATAAGAAATTGGTAGGAAAACACAATAGCATAGTATATAAAAACACACCATACCTCGGGGAGAGGGGGTCATTCCACATCCACACTCTTTTAAGTGCGGAGAGTCGACTGAACTCCAAGATCCAGTTGATGCCTTTAAAACGCTTCTTTGGGTAAGAACTTTGTCAGAATGTCAGAAACCTGTAGTTCTATAGGCACATACTCCAACTCCACAATTCCTTTCTCAACCTTCTCTTTGATAAAATGATACTTTATCTCAATGTGATTTGTCCTTGAGTGATGGACTGGATTTTTCCTGAGATTGATAGCACTTGAGTTATCACACGGGATTCTAATCAGATACTTCACTTATACTCCCATATCCTCAAGCTATTGTTTCATCCAAAACAAATGTGTGCATGCTAGAGTGGCCGTAATATACTCAGCTTCTGCGGTGCTCAATGAAATGAAATCTTGCTTCTTACTTAGCCAAGAAACACACAAGCCACAAAGATAGAATGCACCTCTAGACGTTGATTTCCAGTTATCTGCTGAACCATCCCAATCTGCATTAGTATATCCCAATAATTATGACTAATATTTGTCACTATATATCAGGCCGAAATCCACTGTGAACTTGATAAACCAAAGTATTCTTTTTACTGCAATCATGTGGCTTTCCTTTGGATTACTCTGATATTTCGCTGCTTGGCATGTGGCGAATAGAATTTCATGCCTTGCTGTAGTCAAGTATAGCAAACATATAATGATTTTCCTATATTCTATGATATTAACTACCTTTCCATCTTCATTTTGGAAAATTTCATCCGGGTAGCTACCAGAGTCCTTATCTCCATGAAATTTTCCATTCCAAATCTTTTCAAAACCTCATTCGCATGTTTGGATTGTGAGATAAATGTTCCATTCCTTCCTTGTGTCACCTGTAGACCCAGGAAAAATGTTATCTCACTAATCATTGATATTTCAAACTCAATTTTCATGAATTCGGAAAAATGTCTACACTAAGCTTCATCTAATCTGCCAAATATTATGTCTTCGACATTAACTAGCACCATAATCCATTGATTAATGTCGTTGTTGAAATATATATTGTAATCAACTCCAACACGCTGGAAACCAAGATTCTTTAAATAATGATCGAGCATTGAGTACGATAATCTCGATGCTTGTTTAATCCTATATAACGCCTTCTTCAGCCAAAAAACCATGTTCTCATCCTCATGAATGAGAAAACCATCTAGCTACTCGATATACACTTTTTCCTCTAGAATCCCATTCAAGATTTTAGATTTGACATCCATATGGAACACTTTGAACTTCCATTTCACTACAATGGCTAGGAATAATCTGATTGTCTCCATCCTTGCTATCGGTGAAAATGTCTCATCGACATCAATTCCCTCTATCTAGGTGTATCCTTTACACAATATCCATGCTTTGTTTCAGATCACTATTCCATCTTCATTAATCTTGTTGCGAAAGATCCATTTAGTCCCAATGACATTTTTATATGATGGCCATGATAAAATCTCCCAGGTTTGATTATTCTCAATCTGATCAAGCTCTTCATTCATTTCTTGAACCCATTATTCATGTTCAAGTGCATCAGAAAAGAATTTCAGCTCTACCTGAGATAGAAAAGATGTCTGCTGGAGTGATTTAATTCTTCTTGTATGGATTGGAGCTAACTGATCACCAATGATATTCTACCTGTCAATTTCAGCTCGACTCATTAGCTTCCTTGCAGACACAGACTTGAAACTTTCGTGTTCATCATCAGTTTCTTCTTCTAAGTCATCATCTTCCACTTCTACTCCCCCTGAGTCTCTTACCACATCCATACATTCAACAGAAAACATGTCACTGTGTCATTATTCAATGAAGTCATTTCTTTCAACTACTTTTCTGATCATCTTGTTAAAACATTATTGATACTCTCGCACAGCTTCTTGGTATCCTGAAAACAGCTATCTTTTAGACACATAAACATTCTTCTTCTCCTGCATCATCTATTATCATCTTCTAGTCGAAATTGATCCATTAACCAAATCTCTAAGGCTACTGATTTGAAACTCATTGTAGGAAACAAGAGAAAAAGTTAATAACACAATAACTTCATATTGTGCTCTGTTACACACTTTCTTCTTTATCATTGGAAACTGATTTGAGTCAATCAAAACTCTGAAGCATATCACCTTTCCACATTGCATCTTTAGATGCCACTTCCCCTTGGATCATATCTCACTAAAACTTCAAACATTTGAATCATCAGTTAATAGCATTTATATACATAGAGAGAGGGGTGCTTCTGGAATCCTCAAGGTAGGGATTTTGGTTAATCCTGATGGGTCAACCCTTTGATTCTTTCTTGCAGAGCATGAAACTATTTTCTTGCTTCTTCTAACTGTCTAGCGAACTTCAACTGCTTTTCCCATATGACTAAGAATTTAGTACCCATATGCTGAGCCATTTTCGGATATATAGATTCTGCATTCTTGGAATTATTCACAATTTGGGGTTTAAAACCAATTGTACACACATCCATATTTGATTTAATACCAATATATCTCATCCATTGATTCCATCTCTGGGTCAAAATCTCTCTGTTTGGAATCTTCCATTTATTCTTCCACCATTTTAGGGATCTTCCTCTTTCCTCCACATATCTCTATGTCACACGACATGTGATGTTTTCAGTATATTCTTTGTTTATCCTTTTTTTATCATATATCTGTGTCACCACATTATTTTGTGCTGGTGGTGATTCCCCATTTGTGTGTGCATTTTTCCTTCTCACAGTGGGAGTAGATCTCCCCTTAATCTTCTAGGTTTGTTCACATTCTCTCCGTGAGAGCTATTGTGAATATGTCATGGGAGGTTACGGATAAACCTTTTGTTCAACTCCATGTGATTATCCTGAGGATCTAAGACTATTATTCACCTTACCACTTTGTCTCCCATTGTAGAATTTCTCATTATGCATCACTGGAGTTGAGAATCTCCCATTGATCCGCTTAACCTTTCCTGCTTTCTTCTTACTACAATGTCTTTCCAAATTCCCATAATGAGAAAATACGAAACATCTTCTATCAAAAGAATACCTAATATCATCATTTTTCAGTTGAGATGTTGATGCATCTTGAGTTCTTCTTATGACATTAAGCTCCTTAGCATCCTGACACACTCATAATGTGTCCCATTCTTCCACAGTAATAGCATCTGATGAATGCTTTGCTCTGAAAGACTCTTCTTTATGATTTCTCATGTCACATCTTCTTATTTGAAGATTTAGTTATGTTTCTATTTTCACATCCCAAAATGAATTCTTGAGCCTCTGAATAAAATCTTGATGTGTGGCTACGAATCCCGCAGAAATAGCACATGTCATCACTACTTCTTGTAACTATCCTCTTAGGCCTGTCTCCAGTACCTAAAGGATTTTTTCCACTTTTGGAACTATTCAAGACTCTCTTTATATCCTGCATGGGAGGGGATTCATAAAATCCAATTCCAGGTTTTCCCAAACTCTATGGTCTTTGAGCTGAGAAAATATTATGTTGTTTCTCTTTAGAAATAACACATTTTCTTTTCTTTTCATCATCACCTGCCGAAGTATAATCAAATAGTAAGTGCAAGGCATCATTAATTTGAGGCTTCCCTCTAGCATTGGATTTATCCACTTCATTCTTCACTAATTCTAGCTCTTCTTCCAACTTTTTAATCTTCATATCCCTTGATTCAATTTGGGCATTGATCTCTCTTTTGAGATTACTTTCAGAACTCATCTCATCTTCCAGTTCTCATGTGAGCTTTTCTACCATATCACTTTTCTACTTTACTTTCAATTTTTTATGAGAAACAGATTCAGAGATAGATGCATTCTCTTGTTTAAGCCTTTGATTCTTCTGACCTTTTTCAAACAACTGTGAAGCTTGATCATCATTTCTAGCTTTCAGATTCTAAACATCATCTGACTTTTGATTCTCTTCATAATCATCAGCCTTTTTTTCTTTAATTCTAGCCATATTTTGAATTTCCTCACCTAGAGAATCATTGTTCTCCCTTAAGTATGTAGCCACATAAATAAGCCTTTTATTTAAGCCTCTTAACTTCTTGACTTCAATTTCCAATAATTGGATCTGGATATCTTTACATTTAACTTCATCATCCAATTTCCGATCCAATTTCATTGTCATGTTGACAACATCTACTAGTTGCTTCCTTCTTAAAACTTCTTCATCATCAGTTGATTCCGTATCACTTTGATGCTCTAGTACTTAACTCATTCCTACATCATGATCGAGTAAATCAATCTGTTCCCTATCAGATCCATCCAGGCCTTCCTTCAGTAAGCTATTGGATTCTTGTATTTGAATCACACTTTTTTCCATAAACACTTCCACACGGAGGGACATCACCTTACTTCTTATTCTTCTTTGATGTTTTTCCCTTTTCCATGGCACACCGAGATAATAGCAGACTGATTTAACCACAAAAATCTACTACACTAAGTCAGGGAAAACAAATCTGATAAGAGCAACCTTCCCTCTTATACCAGTTGTTAGGACCAAAAGACGGCTAGATTCCCTATGAAGGGGGGGGGGTGAATCAGGGTATGGATGTTCGTTTTCAAAATTCTTCCTGCCCCACTGGATCATGACCTCTTTATTACAAGGGTTTCTTTGTTTTCACTTGTGTATTTATTAGGACAACCTCTTTTCTTATTTATCTGATGTTGATTCTTTAAATGTAATGCAAGGAAGCAAGCAGGCAAACACATAGATTTTTACATGGTTCACCCTCACTAGGATATGTCCAAGGAGAATTCAACGATGATGTGCCACTATACCAAATCCACTATTGCTCACTGACAATAATGTTCAGGCTATATCACTTCTATGCCCATACTCACTGCCTTTTCAATGTTTAGGGTCAACTAAATTCTTTCCCAAGGGTCACTCCTTATTTCTCTCTCTCTGGCTCACTGCTGGTGGAGAGGATCACCTTCTTCCTCTTCCTTTTCTCACTGCTTTGGAAAGGATCCACTCACAGTTTATAGACTTGTAGGTCTCTTCATTTGCATGAAATAATGTATCCCCAACTATATATAGATGCTATATTTAAGTTCAAAGTTCATCCACTGATGAATACCCCTTTACCCTTGAACACTGAGCAATTCGTTTGGAAAATACCTTCGCAAAGCACCCTACATCATGAGGCTACCAATTTTGAAAAGCTAATACAAGCCTTCGTGAATCCCCTACCATTTTGGGAAGCACTCTCATTATGTACTTTCGTGAAGCTGAAGCCTTCGCAATGATTAGGCCGTCGCGGAGCTCCTGCCTCTTCATGAAGCACACTCCTTAGAGCACGCGGCCTCACAAAATGAACTTCCTTTCACGGAGCTAGATTAGTCTCCATGAAGAACCTCTCTTTTGTGAATAACACTACCTTCACGAACTACCTTCGTGAACCGAGGGGAAAATATTTTCTTCGAAAACTCTCTCTTCCTCTATTGAGGGGGTCGACCTCTATTTATAGGTGATTACACTGACCCTAAACCCTTCCGCGCAAAGTCAACACAACGTCATCACGAATCACAAAGCTCTGAAGATTCTACTGAAATTCTCTCAATCTCATGAAGCACCACGATAATTTTCCAATCACAGAACTTGACGTAATCACGTAGCATCACCGTCAATACCTTAACTCCTTCTCCATGAAGCTCCCTCATAAAGCCCTTCACCACCGCGATGCGCTTCAACCTCTGACGTTCACGAAGCATGACGTAATTGTGAAGAACAACATCAACATTCTTCTTGTCTTTGTGAAATTCAATAATTGAATCCTATCTTCGTGAAACTCATTCCTTTGAGATATTTAAATAAGATCTTCAAGGATATCCACTTTTCGCGATGCTCACCAACCTCCAAATATTGGACACCAAAAATTTGGTAAACATTGGAAAACGGCGCCACCTTATACTGCTCTTTTGTACCGCCTCCAGATCGTTCGTCCCTTTTTCATCGTTCTTTTTCAACATGGATTGTCAGAAAAATCTCTGGAATTCAACAATTCTCCATGGAAACCAACATTTTCAACAAACACAATCAACCCAAAAATGCTGCAATGTTACCTTAAGGGATTTTTGCACAACACATTAAAAGTGATTCTTTAGATAAATAAGGATTTTTATATTTAAAATTTAATATTATAATATTTAGAGATTTTTTATTAGAAAATAAAAATCACCTTTTAAAACATCACATTAAAATTAGTATATGGTGAATTTATGAGAAGTTACTAATATACTTTTTTTATTCATGTATTTTAAAATATAAAGTTTTAGGGTATCAGTTTTTTTTCAGATCATATTTAAATGATAATAATGTAAAAATTAATTAAACAAAATACACAACTTGAAATATATTATTTTATTAAATTCATAAATTTTAATAGATTTAAAATAGTTTCTAAAATGATAAGTGGTTCTATGAATCTTAAAAATATAAATTTTATTTTTAAAAACATTACTTTGTGGAATCATTACTTTATCATTCAAAAAGACATAAAAATATGTTCTGTTTCTTTGGGTCAAAATAACATAAAATTTGTTACAAAATTCCATAACCAGGGAAAAAACCATGGGTAATCGAATGGTTTTTCATTTTCCACAACCAAGATTTCCAAGGCCTATATATAGAAATTATTAAACAAATACTCCACTTTTGAAATAACCACCAAAAAATTTATCCATTCCCTTTCAATTCTAGTCAATCCCCCTTAATGTTCTGGTGATTTTTCTTCCCACGGAGTCCCCATAACATGTCTTCAATCCCCCAAGGATTTATCCTCATGTTTTTTGAACAACTCTTCAGGGAACGATAAATCTTCACTTCTCTTTTCCTTTTATGTTCCCTTTGTTTGTGGTATGTATTATAACTTTAAAAAAGTTATTTCTTAAACATTCAATTACACCATTATAATTATAATATTATTTTATTAATGTGAGTCCCTTTTCCTCGTTAAATTTATAAATTTCTAAGACCATGTTTTATACCCATCATGCTACAAAATTTAATTCAAAAATTTCCCTCGTTTATAAAAAAAATTATCTTTTCATTTTATATAAATATAGAAAACTCTTGTATTTTCAATAGTTATTTAACCATATTTAAAAATTAAATTTTTATTTAAGTATTTACATATATGAAATCCACATTTCCATTCATGGGTAAAAAATAATGTAATTATTGTTTATTTAAACTATTTTTTATGCCATGATTTTGATAATAAACTTGTTCTTTATCATCTGTTGGTTATTAGTGACATGATTTATTATGATCAATGTGGCTCACATGGAACTAAGAAACATGAATGGTGGACACTAATAGTGATTAAATGCATTGGGTATGAATTTAATTTCTAGAGATGATATTTTTTTATGGCTTGGTAATTTTTATTTATGGTACGTTGTTAATAAACCTCGATGGTATTCTTCTATATGTCCCATTTTATTTTTTCCACACATTTCCATGTTATGATTCATGTTCATATTGTTATGTTATTTCACTATTCATTACTTAGTGTTATACCACATTCTCTTATCAATATGTCCCATGACCACATGCTTTTTTCTCCCTTTATTAATACCATAATGGGCTTCATTCACACCCATTTCTTTTGATGGATGTCCCCTATATATGACATATAGTAAAATTAACTGAGGGAGAACCCAATAATATTTCTTTCAAGTGGATTTATAAAAATATTTTATGGAATCATGTATTATGTACCTTTTTTCAAGAAAATAAAATTTAAAATACCCTCTATTTGTACCATGTAATTAATATTTATGTAATAAAATGTTGGGATTCCATATATTTGGTGTGCTCAAATTCCATGTTCATACGTCCTAGAACGAGGTTCATTAGGATGCCTTTTCTTATCTGTGTTATGTTTTTATATAGTGTCAACCTACTAATGACATTAACAATGCTGATCTGGTCATTGAGGTAACATCTATTGATTAGAGTCTTTATAGTTTGAATTATTGGAACTCTTATACATTTTTTTGGAATGGCTCGCTGGTTTATATTATGTTGTGATCTTGGAATTTTTCTTATTTTCGGGGTTCTCACATATTATTTAAAAGTGTTTTTGGAAGAAAAATTAGTTTTTTAAGTTCTTATATAGTGATTTTTAGTTGTATTATCATACATTGTCCCTAGACCCAACATGGGGTTTCAAAGTTATTTTTAAGTGTTTTCAAAATGTATAGACCCTAGGTGAGGTGATTAATAACTTTATTTAGTATTAATATACTTTTCATAATTTTATAAAAGAATATCTATAATTAGTTTGTCGTCTTTCTCTACATTTTCTAGAAGTTGCGAGAGTTAAAATATTCTAAATGAATTTAAGAAAACTATATTTAGTCTATGGTGGATAATTTAATGGAAAGGAAATTAGATTCTAGAAAATACTAATAGTAGATTCTCAATCAAAAAAATATGTCGACCTATCATTAAAAAGTGTTAAACCAAAATTGATGAATATAGAATAATGGGAGTGTATAGACATGAAATTTCTTAGTTATATTTTTATGTAACACACTTCTAATGTGGAATAAAACAAACCTTAAGTGAATACTACAACATAATACATGAATAATATTTCTAACAAGTATTAAAAACCAAAAACAATGAATAATGTATTCTTATTGTGTAGGTTCCTTATAATGAGAATGTTGAATGTAATTATTATGGTGGATCATTTCAATAAATTTAATATTATATATAATATATTGAAATATGTATAGGTTATATTAAGAGATATAGAATGGGAATTTTTACTACTCTCCTTAGCCAATGAATCATGGGATAAAATTGGTGACTCGTGTGAGTAATTGTAATGGAAACGATGAATTAAAATTTTTATGGATTTATGACCTATTATTGAATGAAGAAATTATTCAGAATTATAGTTAATAATATTCCATAAATGGATAGAATTTATAATGAATGCGAATTTATAATTCATAGAAATTTCTTTGAAAGTAAAAAAGGAACAAGGATGTGTTGCATGAGTATATCAGAAGATAGTTATCCCTTATGTTGGTATTGAGGTCAAGAATGACACCATTGAAAATTTTAGAATGGAAAGAGGGATACTTAGACAAATATTATTTCTAAAAATGGTTCTATGAAACACATGTCAGAATATATGGTGGATTACTTTTACATTCTGGTAGTTCTTTGGGACTTGGTTGATAGACATCACAACATCATTTCATTATATATGCATCCGAGGATTCATGAAAAATTATAATTTTCTAAGACATGGAAATTTTCATTATTTAGATGATAATGATATTAATATTATATGGAATATAGGTATTTCAATTTAGGAAACATTTGAAAGAACTGTAGAGTTTATGGATGGGTGACTCATATTGGTATTAAATAAAAACATGATCTCGTTTTAACAACGTTATGATGTAGTTCTATGTATTATGTTCATGTATGGTTTATAGAAAAAATCATTTGGGTCTATAGTCATAGAAAAATTATATAAGGATGAGATTTCATACCATATAGGGGTATTATATAGAGTGTTACATGCGAGAGGGTTATCTTTTGTTAAATGATAGTGTGGCCACCTCAGACATCTTGGGGTGAAAGAGATGAAAATACATATTGATAAAGGATTATATAAGATGAAAACCATGGAGTATTGGAAATGTTAATATTATATATTTGGGATGTAGTAGAGTGTCTCTATCTTGATATAATTGAAGAAACAAAGACATTGATTTTTTTCACATAAACATTTGGGGAATATCTCTTGTGCATTCTCCTAGAGGTTCACTCCACTACATAACATTTAATGATGATTACAAAAAATTATTTTATTTTAAATTATTCAATAGTTAACCTGATGTGTTTTTAAATTTCATCTAATAGAGGGAAATGGAAAAAGGATACCATATTCATTTTTAATTTCATAGGATATGGCTATGATGAGGAGTTTGTATGTAATGAGTTCTAGAGGTTTTTCTTGTGGATGGGTATTCAGTTTTAGAAAACCATACTAGGTACTCTAGAACAAAATTTTGTTTCAAAAATGATAAACCAGACACTTCTAGAGATATATATTGGAATTAGGATTCACACAAGTATCCCTAATTTGTTTTCTATATGTAGTGAATTTTTTGAGTTAATCAATCAAAGATTAGCTTCTTAAATTTTCCCCATCATTTTGGGATCTGTTATTCTGGACAGAAAATTGACTTCAACCCCCATAAAATTTACTATTATCTCACCCTTTTTCATTTTAATTCCAATGAATAATTTATGTTTTATTCTATGTCTAGATAATGTTATTTTTTTAGTTATTGTGATGGGAAATTAAGGTTCCAACTCTAGAAAATTGACTCTCAAAAGATCATTTGAATTAGAAATGTGATCTTTAATGAAGAGACCCCATTAAAGGAACAAAATTTAGTAGAAATTTTTTATGAATGAAAAGTATCATCAAAAGATACTGTTTATTATATTGGACTTAAAAAATTATGGATGTTCCAATGAATTTAAGAAGAAATACATTATAAGATGCACCAGACCATCTGATGGAATTATCAGAAGGAGGATCAAATCTGATGGTTTTATATAGGCTATATATATTATAAAGCTTAAAGACTAAGGAAAACTTAGAAAAATAACTAAAATTTTACACTTTCAATTTTATAGTATTAAAATGATCTAAACCAAAAAGGATTATTTGACATTATATTATGGAAAGGATCCATGTGAAAAAGTGTGAATGTTCATGGATTACACACTTCCATGAGACGATGGAGATCTCGAGAACCTAGAAACAACAAGTAATTTAAAAATAAATAGAATAGTGGTAGTTCACCATGAGGGATGAAATTAATTCCCTCAATGTATTTAAAAATAAAAGCTAATGAACATGAATACTAGGAAGAAAGTGTTGAAAATGGTGGACAATCATTTGAAGAATGAAGTGAATGGTTTATTGAGGTAAAAAGAGATTCTAGTTATGAATGTTTTTCAACATATTGAAGGAGTGTATTTCATAGATATTTGTTCATTGTTAGTAATGTATATGACTCTCCAAATGACTCTAACCATGATTGTGTCTAAAATATTTTATCTTAGTCATATGGATATACAGACACAATTTCTTTATAGAGAACGTAAAGAAAAAATATTTAAAGAAAAAAATGTGTATTATTGACAGAAAAACTAGAATATTGTCTTCAATATAGGGAATAAACTTTATGGATTGACGTGAGAAAAATGAAATCTTAATGAGAAGAAAAATTAATTCATGTTTGAATGAGAGTTTATCATGAAAAAAGATAATCATGGATTTTACCTAGAAGTGTTTGATGATGGTAACATCATCAATATTTTTATCTATATTGATGACATCAAGATTGTGGACCTAGAAAAAGAAAGAATTGGTGATCCCAACACTGAGTTATCTAAAATCTTTGAGATAATGTTTCTACCTTGGACTAAATGTATTTTGGGGATGTATATTATGAAGGAACAAAGTTCTCATGATTTTTATCTATCATAGGAAGTCTACGTACAGAATTTGGTGTATAACTTTAAGATGAATGTGCTAAAATAGTTACCACACCCTTGGATAGAAAGCTAATGATTTTTTAAATAGAAGTAACCCTAAATAAAATAAAAAGATGTGTCCATAGAGAAGGCATCATATGAATTAGCTTTCATAATCATGATCTGCACCATGTTATGTTCCCATTTATAAATTTCCCAAGAAGTGGGAGTCATCAAACGGATTATGTTGAACCCTATAAGAAATAATTGGGATTCCATGTCATGGATTCATAAGTAGTTGTAGGGACTCAGAATAAATGGTTTATTTCAAAATTGTTAAGTCTTTTCATGGTTTTTTGGACTAAAACATGATCTAAAATTTAAACATAACTAAGATCAAAATATATTATGCGTTTTATTTTGGCAGAATAATAATGACTTGGATATTGAAAAATGTACCAGAGGTAACAATATCAATAATGAATGTGGAGTGAATCGCCTTGATAGAAGTTTGGAATGATATGTTGTGGATAGAGGGGTTTCTAGAATATCTTAAAATAATTCCTGAACGTGGAGTGTTGTTTTAGGATTATCAAAGTTAAATAAACTAATATAGAAACTAAATGTTTTTTTATCTGATTAAGCACATTCAACTGATGTACCACTTCATCTGGAAGTTGTAGGATGAGATATTTTTGGTTAAGTATAATATATATGGATCTTGAAATTTAGTAGTTATGATGCCAATGTTTGGGTATTATGTTTTATGATATGATGTTGGTCTTCAGTATGACCGAGTTAGCTAGAAGAGCATGGTGAAGAAATTTTTCAATATAATACAAGACATCATGGGAATGGGTGGAGGTAAGATAGAGCTAATGGAGTACATAGCAAAGAATCCTAGAAACTAATTTTGATGTGACATTTTTCTGGGTTGTTAAAACAATGTTTTGGAACATGACATTACATAAAATTGAATATAAAAGATAAGGTGGATTATTGTTAGACTATTTAGATAATAAAGATAGATTTTATATTAGAGGTATAGTCATCCATAAACACAAAAAAATTGGGTTGGGATTGGCCAAATAGTGTAGTCAGAAAGTATTGGTGGATAGAATGAGAGTATTCTACAACTTGAAGGAGATAGTGTATGGAAAATTAAATTCTAGAAGAAATCATTTAGAAATAAATTTGGTATATAGAATTGTGGACTAGTATAGGGGTTTGAGTTAGTGGAAGGCATTGACTAAACATGGGTTTTTTCTATGGAGATCAGAAAATGTGGACATTATCCTTTTTAACTCAGATGGTGGTGATAAAAATACACTAGATAGATCCTACTATAATAATTTGGTAGATCAAATATGATAATATATATTACTAACTATTAATTGTAATCATCTTCTATTCATCTTGAATAAAACTAGAAGCATAATTTTTTATAAGGATTAGGATATAAGTCTAATCCATGTAAAAACATCAGTTGATTTAATGACGTTGAGTTTTTTCCATCATTAAATATTGTAACAAAGTTTATTCTCATATATGGTAGTGTTACATTGTAATGTGGTTTCCTAATTTCATCTTACTTACATTTTTTGATCAGCATAGTGTGGCAGTTTTTTCTACATCTTTTTCTAATGTGTATTGTGGTTCTATGGGGTTTTTACAAGTTGTTGTATCTGATGTTTTCCCTGGAACCAACATCAAAGTAAATATCCCAATCCTGAGATGTTTTTTATATTTTAAATACATTATCATCAAATATTTATATTCTTATTAGTGAGTTATATATGATAGGGTGTTCTGTGAGGAAATCTGCTAAACCTAGTCCATTAATAGCTTTCTATGACACGAAGTGGATATCAAACTACAATAGAATGACCTATCATTATTCTTTATTACCAATTAACATTAGGAGTCCAAGGTTATTTTTGAGAAGGTTAACACAAAAAAATGTAGACCTAATGATACATTTGATAATGTATAAGGTTATACACTGCAAAGATCATTGTAAGGATGTTCTTCTCAATATTGGAATATCAGTCCTCAACATCCAAAATTGTTCTGTTGATATAGTAGATAATATTATTTCTCCCACATCATTCATATCATAATATAGGGTACTGAGTGATCAATCCAAGGTTTTACATAGAGGATGAGAGGCTAACGTTTTACTAGTTCCATTAAGATAGAAAAATATCTAATTTAATCTTTTATATTGTTGAAAACATTCTAAAAATATTTATCCAATTGATAAGTGAATCCCTTATTCATAACATATTATAAGGGAAATAATTTTTGTGATGTTAGAAATGATACACCGAATATAAATAAGGCATTCTTAGATTCCCCTAAACAATTTGAGGTTTCATGTAGGTGGCATGTCATGTAAATCCTTGGTACTTTTGGGTTCAACTTTAATATTATAGTGGAATACCATAATAGGGAGAAATTTCCATGATGTTACCATCAATGTGTGTAAAACTCAATTTTCATCCCTATAAAGGAATTAACAATATGGTGAAAAATAAATTGATATGTTTTTTCATAATTCTGTAATAAAATGTGAATTAATTAGGAACACTATACCCATTTTGGTTGCCTAAAGGATTTGGGAAATTTATCTTTGAGAGCCATTAAAATTTTGTTATATATAGAATATCTATTCATGAAGGAATGTGATTTAAACCCATTAGTTTTATCCATCGGTATATCTATGATTGTTAATCTGAAATAATACATGAAAAAATACCAATATGGACCCCAGAGTCAGTGTGGACTAGAACTTTTATAATATTTCCTTGGAAAATAGTAATTTGTCTGAGATAATTTTGTTATTTTACTATCAATAGAATGATGTCTTTGATGAGTTTTTTAAACTTATACTTCCACATTATAAGTATAGGTATAATTTATTTTCCATGATACCTTTTTATATACCTAGTGGTTATTTGGAAGACCCAAATAATGAGTATCCACGTCAAGATCCAAATTTGTAGTCTTCTAAAAGATCTATTTGAATACAACCTTGTGATATTTGAAGAAAAATATGTATGACTACAGTTATTTAGGGGCCATGGTGACACTAATAATGTATATTTTGGATCTTCATACATAATTAGATTAATTTTTATGAGTTCATCGATGGTGGTATAGAATACCTCCTTTAATACTTGAGGGATATTATTGAGTTATTCTTTTTATTCCTCTTCTTATTTCTTAATATTGTTATAGAAAGAAGATGTATGAGTATATTTAGATATGGGAGACGATATATTTGAGAATTTTTACTAACATTTGATTGATAACATTCTTTCATATTTATGGGTTTTTCTGACACAACTGATACCAAAATAATAGGGGAGAATGTGCTTAAACCATAAGATTTTATTTTTCTTCTTGGATTCATAACAAGTTTTTGGAAGATTGTTGACTTTGGTGATTGAAATTTTTTTATATCTTTATTTTGTATGAGATTCTTTCGGGATAGGTTGATAGGAACTGATTGCACCATGGATAGTTCCTTCCATAGTGGGGGTTTCTCCAAGGGTAAATTCACCTGATCAGTATATGAGAAGAAAGTTATTGGATTATTTGGTTTATTATCCAATGGAAACCTCAGAATCTAAAGACATCTCAAATTGGGAGTTGTTTCCTTAATTTTATTTATGGGAAACTTATAGTCTTTATCAAGTTTTCTCCATAAATTTATGATAGAAATTTTCATTCTATTGAGGGAAATAATCAGAATGTTGTTGTTTACCATTTTCTGCATCCCCCCCTTTTATATAATTTCACATACATATATTGATATTCACAAGATTCATAGGCCACATTATCACTACATAGTACCCCAAATATTAAATTAACTAAGTTGTTTAAGAATTATTTGTCATAAAAATTAACAACCACATTTATATAGATCTAGGTCCTCACTAATTGGAAATTAATACTATATATTAAAAAAACATAAACTCAGAGTTTGAAATGTGATATTTAAACTCGACTATGATTTTCATCTTCAAATTTACATCATATTCACTTTTGTCATATCCTTGGATGGTTATATTAAAATAAGTCAAGTGTATTTCAATATAACCAAAATGTCAGGGGGTCTATATTAGGATGAGTTTGATCCCAAAATAGTTTTCAATCAAGTCATAATGGAAATTGATATTATTAATATTGATGTATATATACAAGGGTTTTTTGTTCCTATATATTTTATCTTCCCAGTCTTTATTCATAATCAATGGAACTAGTAACCATATGATATGTCGTAGTTATAGAAACTTCTACCTGAAACTGTTGAGGGATTGAAAAGTCCTCAATAAGGGATTATGTTACTTATGTGGAATTATTAATGGATTATAAGGTATAAATATTGGTCAAAATTATATCAAGTTGCATCCAGATGTCATAGTCCATGACCAAGGATTTATGCTTTGTATCATGAGGTTCTTCCCTGGTCTGAGGTTTAGAGGCTGATGAATTGTGTGTTGTAAATTCCTCAATTGAATGATATTAGAGGATATTTTTTTGTCTATAGGTTGGGTTGCACCAGCCATGTTTTTTAATATAAAATTATATATTTTTTAGTCAATATTGTATTATGACATCATATGAATGAGGCTTGGATAATTTAAAATTAGATAAGTGCTCCTATTAAAATCATTAGAGTGTATGTGATTTTTTATTCATGGAATATATTTACTCGATAAAAAATTTGTGTGGGTGTTGGGGGCTGTTATGACCTCATCAGACTATTTAATCTCTTCCCTAGCCATTGGTTGGGAAATCATGTTCATATGTCTATTCATAATTAGTGAAGTGGTCTATTAAGTGGATGAATTTTTTTGATCTATATTTTGACTCTTAATCTAATAATAATACTATTTAGTTTTTTGGTTATTTTTTTATCATTTTATTTGATGTTTCTCATCCTCCAAGTGCTGAGTTTAAGAAGTTTGAGAGAGTCTAGACCTTCTTGGATTCCAGTAAGGGATCGTCCTTTTATTCCTTCTTTTGATGATTTTTTTCATCAACTCTTGAAATATTATCATGATGAGGATGTATCCACTAGTTTTATAATGATCGTTAGTGGGTCCCAAATAGTTATTTTAGTAAATCCTTATGTTTATTGTGTTTCAATGTGACCAATTTATTGGTCATATAATAATTAAACTTATGCACAAACCTATATACAATTTGATTTAACTTTTATTATTCATATAGTGAAGCAAAAAATGGCATATAATATTTTTTATAGGAGTTTTCCCATGATTCATGGTATATATTAGAACTTTTTTGGGAGTATATCCTTGAATATGAAGCAGTCCTAAATGTTTTATCCCAACATCTAATTGAAGGGGCTATAATATGGGTGGTCATTTATACTAACTTCATTGGTTTTCTTTATTTCTAGAAAATTTAGTAGATTTTTATCTATATAGTTGATGAAATATCCGAAATTATATTGCTTTTAATTAGTAAACTCTATTATACTAGTCCTTGGTTGTCATATTATTTGTATACTTCCCAACATAATGTGGGAACATGTACTAATGTTGTCATTTTGAGAGTGGTATCATGTAATATTTTTTCAACATTGGATTTAGAGTTTATATTGATGTTTGTTTTAGAAGGATGGTCATATTCTCCCCTCTAATAGGATATTTCCCTTGGATGTTGGTGTTAGTCAAGATTTTGATTTTTAGCACCAAATTTTATATTCCATCCATTGTGTGATTTCTAAAAACTCTTGAAAATGGATATTGTGCTTTAAGGTAATCAAAAGTGTCTATAAATATTCATGTAAATTATATATACAGTTTTATAATGAGGGTTATTGTAGATGATTATTTTTCATCAAATACATCAATCATTTATACTTATAAAGGAAAAATATAACACATTCATTTTAACACTAACTACATTATTAGTGGTTGAGGAAAATTTCTTTCATTAATATTGAGATAAATTGGTAAACAAACATCCATTGTAGATCTTGCCAATAGATAATGGGTCTTTTTCATCGATTATTATACTATAAAATGTTTGTCCTTATATTGATTGGACAAAGCCCCTATGTTTCACCACCTAATTCTTCTCACATGTTCCCAAGGATTCCATTTAAGAGTAACATGATTCAATGGTGGAAAGGAGTTCTAAGAGGACTATTGATTTGGTAGATGCCTTAGTAGAGATAGGCGGTGGATCCTGATATAGTCAACTCATCCATTCCTATTTTTGATATCCCATTCGACCCATCATGGGGTATATTTCATTAAATAATTGTGTCTTTTACCCAAAGGATGGAATTTCTGACATTCATTGTCTACTAGGTTTAGATAAACTTGTTTTTAGGCCTAATGTTATCCAGATGAGTGTATTCTACACTCATAGGACATCTTCTTCATAATTAATTAGATTCACTAAAGGATAAATATTTTCATCTTTATGTGAGTTTTATTCAGTATGAATATTTTACAATATTACTTCTATATTTATTCTTCTAAACTTCTCCAACTCAATTTCATATTGATAAATCCTCTCCTCAATAATGAGAGTCCCAGAATCAGGAGGTGGTGGGTTAGATATTGTAATTATTACACCTTTATCTTTGGATGAATATATCTATGTAGGTAGTAGATAAAAATATATCATGTTTTGTATCTTACTTTGATTCCCAGTATATACACCTTCTTTGTGGACTTCACTATAGAAGAAATTTTAAATATACGTTTTCTTATGGTGTTCATCTACATCAACTTCATGCATTGTGTTATCTATAGGTTTGATATAAATAACATTCAGTAATGAGAATGACATATAATGAACCAAATAATAATTTGATTTATAGGGGTATTTATCTTCCCCTAAATATCCATTAAGGGAATAATAAAAATCTTAATTGATATTTTCCATCATGGAAGAATGTTTTTCTTATAGTCCTTTCCATGATTTATCTTCCCTACTCAATTCTACCTTTATTGTTACTTATGTAGGATGATCCTGAGGGATTATTTGTTAACATTAACTTATTTCTTTACAAATAAAGAGGATAGATCACACCATCAATAAACGGTGTGAATGGTTTATGTGAAATCAATCCCATCCTAGAAAATATTGATTTTCTTGGAGGATGATGGAGTAATAATGCCACCATCCCTATTGGGTGGGGTTATCTTGTCTCTTATAAAATCATAAATTTGATCCACTATGACTTTGATTATCCAAGGGGTGGTGGTGGTAATGGTAATCATTCCCATAAACTTACAATTTTGGTTTCCTTGATAATTATATTTAGGAATCTACAATCACAACCTTCATTGATTTTTAGCCCGCTATGGAGGAATGAAATGAATATAGTGAATGTTTCATCCTGGAATCACTTTCAATTTATAGTTTCTCTTTAGATAATGGTTTTTATCTTAATTTAGAGGAATGTGTCACCCACTTAGAATCTTAGTGAAGGATTCTAGTAATGGATCTATCTCATTGGGATCACAATTTATATGACTGAGGAATGATAATATTTAGTTATATATGCTAATTGGCATATGAATTGACAGGGATTGAGACCTTACCGAAATGAATAATATTTTAGTGAACCTTAACTAATGATACTTGTTGTCTAGAGATGTGGGGAAAGTGTAGGGAGCCATATCTTCCCTTCTCTCTAATGTGCATATTAGTTGGGGTATCTATTATTATTTGGAAAAGAAACATCAGGCTACTATGGACGTCCAACTAAAGGAGATATTATTTCTAAAATACCAAAGGGTTTCATTAGATTAAGAAGGTAAAGAATTTTATTAGGTCATTTATTTTAATCAATATTTATAGGTGGCTAGAAGACTCTCTATAATAAATATATTTGGTCTTCGTTTGTTAGAGAGAAATCCAAAAATTAGAATAGAAATAGGATATTTACTAATCTTTCAATTCCCTTGGAACATCATAATGGTATGTAATAATGAGATAGATCATAACCTTTATTTTATCCTAAATTTACTCTTTCCATACAAACATGGAATTCCCATCATCCTCTATGAGGGGTTCCAAAAACTGATTTGATCATAAAAACCGGTTTCCATCTATTTTTTCAAGGGGAGAAGAATCTTTTTCTATGTCATTAATTTTGTTAAAGGGAATGTTATCATAGTGATGAACCTGTGATGACCATGATGCTATTATTTTCTTGGGTTGATATGATATTTCCCTAATTAGTGATGAATCATTTGGTGTGGTTGATTTTGATTCCTTTAGATCCACTTGGTATGAGGGAGAAATCAAATTTAGGTTAACCTAGGTAATCTTTTCATGTCAAGAAGTTATGATAATATGTGGATTACCTTCATAACTAGATCCATAGGGTGGACTTCTATCATTTACAATTGTTTATGGGTGTCTAGTGGGACTCCCTATAATTTCACCTTCATTATATGGAGACTAAATTTGAATCTAATACAACATGGAAGACATCCATGATTATCCATCATATATAAATGAAGACCTTAATGGTAGGTGCTATGGAGAGGACCTATAAAGATGCAGAATTTGAAATTTTAGAGTGGACCTTCATGGACCTAGTTTTCATATATTATTAATAAATTATTTGGAAGATTCTTAATATTCTATTAAACTATGTCAATGGTATTCAAGAATAAAATTATTAATAGGTGAATGTACACAGGGATTCTCCTAAGATATGTGTTTCCATTGAAAATATCACCTTTTTTATTCTCTAAGAACGAGGCTTCATATTGAACCTTTATTATATTGGGGACACACAATATGGACAATGAACATTGTTAACAGGATCCCACCAAGGTGGATAATCAGCTATCATCAAGTTATATTGATAATCATTATGGATACAAAATGTGATACCAATCTACTCCATGGTTTCCATAAGGATATGTCAATGGGCTTCTTATAATCAGAAAAAGATATGGTAATATCTATTTATTCACTAGAATATACTGATGTCCTTTAGATTAGGTGAAATATGGTATTTTCTCTAATTTACTAAAAGAATATATCAGTGAGATTTATGATATGGAATATTTGTTTTCTTCCCAATTAATTTAGAGATATGACAACAATATCTATTAGTTATTTCAGTAATATTCTATAGAAATTACTTATTTGGGACTATAACATGATCTTATTCCCATAGTGCTACTAGAATATGCAAACATCAATCCTTGACCAGATTCTGAGAAGGGATATAATACATCTTATAGGATTCTTTTAGAAAATGTCAAAGAATCTCTTAGATGAGAGTAGGGATATGAGTATTCTCTTGTGATTATTCTAGAATATTTTGATATATTTTTTAGATAAAATTGGGTAAATAATTACACTCCTATGTGTATATAGAATTTGGGATGTGGGACTACTTATTTACTTGCACCGAAATATGAGGAAAATCTTCCTGGATGGGGGTAGTGATATAATCATTCCTCTGGGGTTCAATTGGGACATTCCAATTGGATCCATGTGTATAGATAGTGATATAATCTTGACATATTATAGTCATTGAGATATGTTTTATCCCATATTTTATTAGAGTAGGAATAAGGGCTTATAAAAGAATTGTCCTCAATATTTCTAGTGAATTATAAAAGGAATGGGGATATGAAACCAATCATTATATTCATTTTCATCAGTGTATACTGAGGAACCATCTAGGTGGGAGTTAGGATATAAGTATTTTCCAAAGTATCTCTTGGGATATGTTGATGGAGCACCTTAAAAACTAGCATGATATGATTGATAATTTTGTGGATTTGAGTTGGTATATGGAGCTTCCCTTTATTAACTACCTTGATATACTAATGATATTTTTGAATGATAATATAAATATTATCTTGTTCCTAGGATTTGGTTTCATTTATCCCCCTGAGAGACCTCCTCCTAGGTGCCTTATTCAAGACCACTGAGACTTGGATCTCCGAGGTGATCTCCTCAGTATATTTTTGGGTAATTTGAACCATATAATGATGTTGATGGAAAAAAATGATGGAGGCCTCATGGGTAGCTCATAAATAGTAGTGAGAGTTCAGAATAAATCCTCCATCACATCCCAATGAAAAGGGAGATGATACTTTTTTACCCTTTAAGGATAGGCTCTTGAAGGAATTGAATATGGAATTTTGGGTCACAAAAATCTCCACTGCAAGTTGTTTGTGGAATGGTTGAAGAGGCTTCATAAATTTAAGATTTCATGAACTACCAGTAATATTTAGATAGATCCATTTAAATGAGAATCCCACTCCCAGTAATTAATAACCTATCATTTGAGATGATGAGTTGGCCATAACATCATTTATAGATGTAGGAACATGACCTTCATTCTGACTAAGGAATATATATGTTTAAGGTGTAAGAAATTGTATGATGCATGCAATTATGTCTCTATTTTGATTGAAGGAAACATTGAGAGTTTTCTAGAAAAAAAAAGAAATGATCTAAAAAAAATCTATCCTTCAATGCACCATCTCATGAAATATCATGGTAAATTGATCCCTTTCATGGGTAAGGATTCACATTGGGTTCATTATTATTTTTCTAAAAAATAATTGTACCCTTGATGTTTTGAGTCAATGTGAACCTACATTCAAAAGGTATCAGATCATTGAGACTTTACTAGTGGTGAATTGGGTTGTGAATTAGTTGATAAGATATATTTTAGTATTCTATATCCCTTTTGGGAGTAATTATTGATTACTCCATGACTCACTTTTATATTTAAGACATATTTGTTAATCCTTCATAGTAATAGTACTACTATAGGATACTACCATTCCTTGGATTGATCAAAAGTATCGCTAGTAAGCTCGAATGCATCATTAGTAAATTCACATCCTTTCAACCAATATGCATCCCAAAGCATCACTATTAAATTCCCAGCAATCACCATCCTTTGGAAAATAGGTATACATCAAATCATAAAATTACACACATAGTATTTCATCATTGTGTATAACTTGAATGATCTTTACTCGCATGAGAAGATATTAGAATAATAATATCGTTACCTCTAGTGTCATTGATAGAAGTTATCAACATAATGGGGAAATAGACCCACCTATGGATGAACATTTTCATTGACACATGGATGATGAAATTTCTGGTTTTTAATGTATATTTTCAAACATCATGAGGCCTGACATGATTCCCACCTATCCATAAATGGGAAATCCCCTACATGTAATATCTAGAGATGGAGTGATAAGGATATGAGGAATGGTGATATGATATCTACCTAGTTATCCCTCTTTAGGATTAGTTAGATGGGTTACTATCTGTAATTGATTGGGTACCTGCTACTAGTATGCAACTCCAAAAATACAGTACAGTTGCGTACCTCCATGGTTGTGGCCTAGTTGGAAGAGGGGAGCCATGCTAGACTCTAAATACTAGTTCTATATAAATACATGAGTTCCTACTGTGTATCTATAAAGGGAATTACATGTTCTATATATTAAGGACCAATCAAGTGTTTTAGGGATGGGTGGTAGATCACTTCAATACATGTGAGCTCCATGGAAACGTAAAAATACCAAGGATCCTATTTAGTCTATTTACACAAGGTGTATCTTGCATCATGATAACCCCACTGAAGTTTAACAAGACATTAAATCTCTTGAGACTATATTCATTGTTCATATTTATTCTCTATAATAATCCTTACACTAACAGAATCATAGATGATGGCAGTGGAATCTATGAACCACAATTAGACAAGATGATCAGGGGGGAATAAGATATGGTCTCTTAGGTTGACTATGATTTCATTTCAGAGGATTGCATACTATATTTATTTTTATGTTAATTCATATGCATTTGGAGTAAATTAGTGGTTCCACTATATGATTTCATAATAGAGAGACACCCAATGGTGGGAAAATAATTATGGTTAAGGATATCCCAAAAGATCACTCAAGATAAGGTCATGTTTCCTTCCTTGAATGTGTTCATCAAGCTAACACCAATGTATGCATGATCCTAGTCATAATCGTATCACAAAAAAGATAATGGAGATCATAACTCTAAGTGTTATAGAATCCATAGTCATAGAGAGATTGAAAAGGGCCACTATGAAGTCTCATAAGAATTGGAGGACTAAAATATTATATAGGACTTTTGATAAATATCACCTAAATTAATACGAGAAAATTTCCATTAAATAGCTTCCATGCCAAGATTTTGAGCTGAAATAGTTCAGACGATGGCAGTGGGGAAATGTCAAAACTAAAATTGAGAGGTTTGCATAATATTTGAAGTTAAAAGAGCATAATTATTCTTCAAGCCTATAAAATACATTATCAGATTACTAGTAACCTAATTTTATCCTCTTTAGGTTGGGTTGGCCACTGGTTTTCAATATTATAGGGCCATAAACATCCCTATACAATGGAATTCAAATCCACCAACATAGTAAAATCAATTCAGTTTTATAACATAACATCATGAAAAATTCTAATTAAGCTAGTATGCACCATAATAAGGTAGTGATGTTGATTTATGTTACTAATAAACGAGTTCAAGTCATAGGGTGGGTGTTAGATATTGTGGATTCAGGCTTACCTTAAGGGGCATTTAATTTTCCTATTGTTGAGGAACGGTACAAACACTCCAACCATAATGATGTAGGATGAATATATACATTTATAATTTTATCAAAAACATTTAGATTAATCTATAGAATCTCCACTTTTCCCCTTCTTGAAAATAACATGAACATGGTATGAAAATTTAGGGGCTCTCAAGTACATCATAGATGGAACCCTGGAAGGTGGTGTTATGTAATTAATTTTTTCAGTAGAAGATGAGTTTTCATATAGACCAAGGATGATGTAGGAACTGGAGGGTATATACTAAATTTCTACTTTCTTACATTCATGACCTCTTCCCCTATAAATGTGGATATATTCCCCTCCTTCAGTGACCATACATTAGTGAAATGATGAGATATTAGGAAAACTTCTTACAGAACATCACCTCTCACAAATGGATCCTTAAAGTAAAACCCAATAGAAATTAGAGGGTATGATCAATGTGGAATTACACCTTCTATTACAGATGTAGTTACAAATATGGTAAAGGGAACACCAATAAAAATTTATCTAACCATCCATACCAATGGAGGGTGTATTGATCATGTATAACCATTCAGTTATATTACCCTCTCTATTATATTTCTATTTGACTATAGATATCACCATTATCACTAAATGTATTACCATAGTTGAATATATTCTATCATTAATAGACATATACACCACCCTAGATGAATTTAAATTATCCAACAAGTTGTTATATGGTAATAATCTGTCCATTATTTTTATGTCCAATTATTTCACTTCATGGAATGATAATTGGATCCCAAAAATCATACAATTATATTTATAGAAAATTCTTCCAGAATGGTGACTAAATCCTTCTCTTCTCTTTATGTGGAAATAATCCCAACTCAAGAGTTTAAAAGGGTAGACATGTTCGAACTTCTTGATGTAGACCAGTAGCTTACCCCTGATGGTTCACTAGCCACTATTACCCCTAATCCATTAGATTGGCCCAACTCTATTCTCATATTCCTCCTTATTAAAAAATAAAATATAATAAATTAATTTTTTCAAAAAATGAAAATGGAATTCCCCTAATTGAAAAAATGGAGACATGCCTTGGATTAGGGAAATCACAAGACACATGTAGTTAGGTTTGTGCCCATAGTAGACCCAGGAATATTCTATCCAAGCATAGTCACTCACACACCCCTTAATTTTTTTATTACACTTCTACATCTAATGAAAATAGATATAGTGAACCACCCTTTTTTTAGATGTCTACATCCCTATAAATCTCTGTATAAAAAAAGGAACAAAGTGTATCAAATAAACAGAAATGTAGTTCCACAAAAAGGTAAATAGAGGAGACATGAATAATCATAGGGGGGGGGTCCAAGCCATTTTCATGTAGGTTCTAATGCATCTTATACCCAAGAACAAAACTATCAATGTCTAGAAACTCAAACACATGAGCATTTCTTGATCACCATTATAGAATACAAAATATCCAGATCATAGTATATATGGGATGATATGGGATGAGAAAATCATATTAGACATCATTAAATAAGGAATAACCTCACTCTAATACCAAAAGATGAAACAAAATGTGATGAACCAGTTCCATTCATGACTATCCCTGGAGATACATGGATATAAAACCCAAATCACATGAGAGAGAACTAGTTGGGATGATGAAGGGGGATATGTTAGTGTTGCATCAGTCCCACTTACATAGAAAAGAATTAAATTTTATTCCCATTTGGTGAATGTAGTAATAAAAGGAAAATTAAAATATATTTATAACCATGATTTATAGTGGTTGAAAAATCAAGGAAGATCATATGGAATGTTAACATTGACCCACTCACCCCCATTAATTGTTATTTTTTTTTCATTCACTCTACTGGGATGAAATACTTCCACTAATATATATAGCTCAGGTCTGTTCTCCTACCTTCATTGAATACTCATCTCCTCAACACTTCATTCCTCACCTTCTCCATGTTCATTATTTGTTACAAAAAAACATTATTTTATCTTAAGTGAATATATAATCATTAATTTGGATTATATTGTTAGTCATATTAGTTAATGGAATACTAGAAATAGTGTGTTCTACCTCTATGGAATATTGTGACATGATCTTGGTAGTCAATATACTACTTGAACCTACTTGAACGCTAATTCGTTGACTGATTAGATGTAGATATTGTCTCCAACTCTAAGAATGTGATTATAATATTTAATAATGGAATTGTGGATAAAATTTTGGACCCCATTCATTAGATACATTCTGATATTTTCATTCTTTTCATACTTATATTGCATTTCAGTGTCTGAATTTGTTTCCATCAATACTGAGGGCGTTTAGAAAAAATCATCATCATAAAAGATATTATTACTGAAATAATGGGATTTATGGGTATATGGACCATAATGGTATTGTGTAAGAAAATTTTTAATGTGACATAATTCCACTAAAAGTGTTTCATGTTGGATTTCTGATTACTAATGTTGTTTCAGAATCTGTCGGTAGTGTTGTTCTTACAATTGTAATAACTAATATCGCTCAAGATTTTCTCACATGTTTTAATTTAGGAGATAGATATATATATTAAATAACTTTAAAACAATATTCCATGAACACTGAAGTAATTTAAGGATAGTAATAGTTTCATCAAAATTTCACACACAGTAAATTCGGCAATAGATGACCACACTGGTGGAAACATGTCACAGATAAGATCCCTTTGGATGTTCACTGTAATAGAATATGGAAGAAAATATTTACCAAATCACCAAATAAAATCCAATTAAAATTCAATAACTATTAACTCAATGTTACAAGAAAAATAAATAAAATAATAAATTAAATAAATTTAAAGACACATTAGTTTTACAAGGTTTAAATTTACATCAAATGTCTATGAGAAAAGACTTTGGAGTTTTCATTTACTTAGAAAAAAGTTACAATCACTATTCAAAATAAACCACATCAATAAATAACTGATATCCAATAATGAAACATTAGAAAATTTTTAGTACCCAATATTATCTTACAGTAGGTAAAAACTAAATCCCTAAACTAATAACCAATGCAAATCCTATGACATTATCATTATAATAGAAATTGTTCATGGTTAATTAAAAAGTAATTTTTCTTTTAATTTTTATAAATTTAATTTGATAAAATGGATATAAAGTTTTAGTTTGTAAGGTTGATTTTAGCTTAGGGTAATTTTTTGGAATTTCCTATAAATAGTTTATTTTTGGGTGTATAGTGAGAACATGGATATTTGAAAGTTTAATTTCATTTTATCAAATAAAATAATTTCTAAGCCCCATTATAATATGGATTTGGATTTAAATTAATTTCATACACGTTTATTAAAAATATTATAATTAATTCTATTGGAATAAACATTTTATTTTATTTTGTATAAGTTCATTTTTTTTGATTAAAATGATTTTTAACCACATAGTTTTACATTATTAGCACATATGTAAACATTATTTTATTCCAAATCTAAAAATTTAATATTTAAATTTGATTTATTATTTTAAATTAGGATTTTAAAATTTATTAATGAGATTAGGTTCATATTTTTTACTATAAATAGAAACCATTGTAAAAATTTATCTCCACAATAAAGGCTAATTCGGGTTAATTATGGTAAACACTTTATTATACGACCAAAACATTTTATATAAAATATTATTAAAAGATATATTGTGACCCTTATCAAAATATTTTCATTTTGTTGATTTTTTCCCACTTTTCAAAAAGTATTAAATTTATAATATTTAAAATATTAGCATAATTACAAGTGTATCACTCATCTCACTTATAAAAGGGAACCACCTATCCTCTATTATTGAAAATTATTGAGAAATTTATAATTACTAATACCTTCCCAAATACATCATAATAATCACTACCCACATACTTGAGGTATTAGTCTTACTAAAGAACCAATCCTAGAAGTCTGATGGTGTAAACTGAAGGAGGTTTTTCTAAGAAGTTGTAAAATTATAAATGAGTTCATTCACATTATTTATTCAGCAATATCCTTATAATAATCTACAAAAATTCTGACATGATAAAATTTTTATCTTATATATATTTAAATTTTATTATGTTGATGAAATAACCCCATTTTAATTTCCTTTTCTATCCAATGTAAAATTAAAGGATCACTCATGAATGAGTAAGGATTACTATCTCTATAAAGTGATGTAATTAATTTATAATCACTGCCTCCTATGGATAATTAAAATTATGGATAAAATCAATATATATGATATTAATGAAATATTTATGATTATATAAAGATAATATATTACATTACTTATTACCCTTCCTTCCATTGGAAAATGATAACATCACCTGTGTTTACCTATGGACAACCACCTCCACGAAGTTATGTGATTCATTTTTTATGTCCACCTACATGGATATTCATAAGGATATAAATAATGAATAAAAATTATATCTATAATATTATTATTATTTAAAATTAATTCTATATAAATTTTATTTTCTCTTCATACATTATAAAGACAAATCATCTCTCATGTGTGTGTATGAACTACCTTCTCTATTGTAAGGAACTGGTCCCAGTTTTCCAGAGTCGGTGCCTTATTTTATTACATTGGCATATAAACAAGGAATATTCGTCCCAAAGGACCAAGTATTTTATTATATGTTGGAAACAAGATATATAAATAAGTTCAACATTACCTCTTGAAATTAAAATAACATTAATTTATTCCATTAGAAACATCCATGCCTCCAAGATTATGCTTGCAAGTCATTCATAATTTAATTTTTCATATCCTGAGAAAATGAAACATAAGAAAGAGGTGAGATTAAATGATCAGAAAGAGTAAGAAATATAATGTAAGATAACATAAATATTAGACATGGTGATTAATTGAAAACACTTTCCATTAAATATAAACATGAACATAATATAGCAGCAATATGAGATGAGTAAATATTGACATAACATAATCATGGGTATTCTACTAATTAAATAACCTTTCAATTAGTAGATTAATAAAAAGGGAAGTTAATATGTCAAACATTCTTAAACATTTCTTCAAGGCCTCTACCAAGACTACTAAAAATTATTAAGGCCTTATCAGAAACCATATATCAGATTGGGAAAAGCCTGGGCCAATTCCACATCTATTTGTCTCAGGAAACATACTAATGCATAGAGGTCCTATAGAAGGCCCCACCCATCACATAATAAGTCCAATTAATTGCTCATATGCATGGGGAGAAACATAAACAACATATACATTCATATTGAAACTATCATATTAAATGTAACTATCTTTCCCCAGTCATTTAACATAACACACTAACCATTCCAAGTAATACAGTGAATAGTTTTAGGACAGATCATCCACAATAAAATTAGTCATAAACCATTAAATAAAATATGGTAGATTACATAATAAATTTTTAAACACAATAATAAATAATAATTATCTAGAGTGTTGAATTTGACGAAAATACTCTTATAAAATCATTAAGCAATTCTTGAGATAAATACTCTTTTATTTTGAAAAGAAGATTTCTTTTGGAAAAATATTTTTATAAAAAAATAAGTTAATTAAGATATTATTTTCATAATAAATTTAATTATTTTATAAATATAATGGCTTCCAAAACATATTGTAGTGTTTCTTTGAAAATAGGTAAGATTTTGAGAAATTCCCATGAATCAGGCTTGTATTTTGGGAAAAACATTAAATGTTCCTATTAAAACGTGTAACTATATATAAAATAAGGAAGGTTTATAGTCAGTAAAAATATATAGAACACTCAAAAATATTTTACTGAGATTAAATAATAATATACAAGTATTTTATTCAGTTAATTAGACAATAAAAGTAACCCGAAAGAAAATGGAGGTTCGGGTAAGATAACCCTTACCTTAAGTCCAATTGTGTTCCCCTCTTGAACTTAATGTCCTGGAAAATAAAATTATACTTATTAATAACTTAATTCATAGCCTATTATACATTTATTTAGTTTGTCATAATTATTTTTAGTTCATTTATTTCCTTATTGATAATTTAAAATATTGAATTTCGTTATTCCAGAGTGTTCGTTTTTATGATTTTCATAATCATTTCACTTGTTTTTAAGTAATGGAGTTCAAGTGAAATGGTTATAAATCTAAAGAATTGAAATTAAATATTATTTATGAACATAAATTATTGTTAATTGAAATTTATGTCATTTAGATACATGTAATGATGATGAATCATTAGATGAAATATTAATGACATTCACTTAGATTATTTTAGCGGTATTTTGATTATTATGAACTAGTTTGGCCATATGATTTAATAAAATGTATTTATAGTGGTTCATGAATATTAATTAGATTATAATAAATATATTATAGTCTGGTTAAATCATAAAAATTGTTTCATGTCCTGTAATGAAGAAGAAATTGAAGAACAAAACTTAATCATCCACGAAGGTTATAAATTGGAACGTCGAGGGATTTGATTTCGTTTATTAAAATCAAGGGGAGGGAGTAAGAATATTGATGATGGTTACTCAATTCACATAATATAATTCAAATATATAGATGATACTAGTGTTATCATGGTCATTGGGATAGAGGAGGTGAATAGAGGATAACAAAAGGAGATAAATTGAAATGAAACTAAGTGAAAAAGTAGAGTGTTTTACCTCTTGAAATAACCTCCTTGAGAACCTCCTTAAGGGAAGGGATTTTGGACTTTTGGAAAGGCCAAGAGATTCATGGACGTGGGGAGTGACTAGATAAGGGTAATTGGGCAGAACTTTGAGGAGCTCAATTTCTTAGAGGATTGAAGACAAGTTGGAGTGATGTGGGGTTTTTATAGTGGATGAGAGTAGGGTTTTCATAATTGTTTAATCATTAGATTAGTAATTTCACTAAAGACAAGAAATAATGATTATTACATGACCAAGAATAGTAATAAATTCATGTGAGTTCTAAACAAGTGGGATTACATCACTTATGATGTCATAAATAGTGTATTTAACTGATAATTGGTATATACTGTATTTTACCGCATTCCACTATTCATTAAAAATTTGAGTATATCAGAAAAATACCAAAAATTCACCATAACCATTTTTTGATATTTATAATCAATTAATGAAGTCCATTTTTTAAAAATATTTTTTTTAATTATGATTAATTTAATATTTAATTAAAATGAAAATTTATTCTCAAAACGACAGTTTTAAAACATTTATTTACTTATTCCAAAGCATGGGTATATCATACTTCAACTTGAATATTATTTATATAATATATTAGGTAATATTACAATTCATTATGATATATCACTGTTCATAAGGGTATGTTACTATTCATAAGGGTAGGTTACTATTCACCAAAAAATTGTGTTTTTCTTATCGGATTCCAAATAACTTACTTATTGCAATCGTGTATGTCAGATTTTTGAAATTCAAAGCACATAAGTGAAAAAATTATGCTTAAGGGCACATAGTGCTTATCAGTTCATTATTATTCGATTTCATATGATTAAGACATATTTATAAGAAAGTAATTTCAATTAAAAAATATTGGTTATTAACATTCTCCCCACCTTACAAAAAATTTATCCATGAAATTCTCAAAATGTAACCTAGAAAGATTAAGATATGTCTTCAACATAAGCTCCTCTGGATCCCATATTGCCTCTTTTATCATATGGTTCCTCCAAAGAACCATTACCAGATGAGTCGTTCGATTTCTCTATATATGTTCTATAGTATCAAGAATATTGATATGTTCTTTACAATAAGATTGATCTAGCTAATGTTCTATTTCTTCCTAGGTGAGTACATGTGTTGGGTCAAGCATGTATTTCCTTAACATTGACACATGGAACACATTATGAACTATGGAGAGACTTGGAGTAATTTCCAAAGGTAAGCTACAACTTCAATTTGGTCAAAAATTTTATAAGGTCTAATGCACCTTGGACTTAATTTTCCCTTCTTAACGAATTGTATAATAGCCTTCCATGGAGATACCTTTAAGAAAAAAAATGATATCCTTATTGAAATTCCAAATCCTTTCTTCGGTTATCATAATAGATCTTTTGCCTAATTTGACCTATTTTGATATGGGTTTGGATAATCATCACCTTTTATGTTGTTTCCTCACCATGTTCTAGGCCTACGAGCTTTCTTTCACCAATATCATCCCAGCATGTTGGTGTACGAAATCTATCTCTTTATAATAATTTGCATGGTTCCATCTAAATACCTGAATTGAAGCTATTATTGTAGGAAATTATATGAGAGGTAAATAATTATCCCACATACCTTGAAAGTTATGTGAAAAATACCTCAATATTGCTTCCAATTTTTGAATAGTCTGTTATGAATTTCCATCAGTCTGTGGGTGGTAGGCAGTGCTCAAACATAGATCAATATCTAAAGACATCTAGAGACTTTTCCACAATTGTGATATAAAATGGGGATCACGATCATAAAAAATTAATATGGGTACACCATGAAGTCTTACAACTTAATTAATATATAGTCTTGCTAAACGTTTAAGTGGTAAATATTCTCTTATAGGAAGAAAATGTAATGATTTTCTAAGATGATCATCAATAACCCATACCACATCATTCTTTCTTGGAGTCTTCGGTAGTCCCATGACAAATTCCATTGTAATATAATCCCATTTCCACATAGGAATAGAATGGGGTTGCATGACTCCTCCTAGACGGTGTCTTCTAGCCTTCACCTGTTGACACACCAAATATCTCAACACATAATCAGCAATCTCCCTCTTCTTGTTTTCTCACAAATAATGTTCCTTTATATCTCTATATATATTTGTGCTACCAAGATGTATAGAGAAAATAGAGCTATGTGCATCATCCAAAACTTCCCTCTCTAGCTCAATAATAGAGGGAACACAAATCCTCTTTACAAATTTCAAAATGCAACCTTTATATACGAAGTCAATCAACATCCCATTATTTACAGATTTAATTTTCTATTGAAACTCTTCATCATCAGCCTGAGAACATTTTATCATTTATTGTAAAAAAGGTTTGGCAACCATTTAGAAATGTGGTGATGTGTTACCTTCCTTGTTAATTCCCATATTCACCTTTAATAGATCTATGAACAAAGGATCCCTTTCAACTATCATCTTGTTCAAAATACCATGATCCTTTATACTCAAAGTGTTTTCCACAATGTTTTCCTTCCCCAGGTGATAGTGTCTTGTGAAATCATAATCATTGACTAGCTCAATCCATATCCTTTGTCTCATGTTGAAATCTTTCTTTGAGAAGATATATTTGAAACTCTAATTATCTATATATATCTCAAATTTTTCATCATAGATGTAATGTCCCCAAATAATTAAAGAAAATATTTCTACTCCTAACTCAGGATCATAAGTAGGATAGTTTGGTTCATAGATTTTTAGCTACCTAGATGCATAGGCAATCACTATATCATTCTGCATAAGTATAATACCAATTCCTTTCATTGATGCATCACTAATTATCACAAATACATCATTCCCTAATGGAAGAGTCAAGATTGGAGAATTCACTAATATTATATTAAATACATTAAAACATTATTCACATTCCTTTGTCCATACAAACAAAACACCTTTTCTTGTAAGCTTGGTCATTGGGTTGGATAAATGGGAGAAGTTCTGAACGAAACATGGATAATAACCTTCTACACTAATAAAACTATGTACCTCAATTTTTTTCATTGGGGTATTCCATTCTTACATTTCCTTTGTCATCATAGGATATACAGATATTCTATCCTTAGAGAAAATGTGGCCAATAAAGAAAATTGATTATACCCAAAATTCACACATGTTGAACTATCCATATAATTCATTTATTCTTAGAGTCTTTAGCTTGGAGGGAAATGATTTTCATGATCTTCATATATTTTAGATTATACCAGGATATCATTAATAAACACCACCACAATGTCATCAAGATATTCCTTGAATACTCTATTCATTAGATCCTTGAAATCAGAAGGTGCATTAGTTAGTCCAAAAGGCATTAATATTAACAATTAATACCTGTACCTGGTTTGAAATGCTATTTTTGGAATGTATTCCTTCCTCACAAGAAACTGATGATATCTAGATCAAGGATCAATATTCTAAAACTATTGGGCTCTATGAAGTTGAAAAAATAAATAATCAATGTGCGGTAGGGGATACTTTTTATTTTTTGTTATAGCATTGATCTCCCTATAGTCAATTCCAAAACTCATAGACACATATTTCTTCTTAATAAAAATAACTGAGGCTCCCCATAAGGAAATTCTAGGGAGAATAAATAGGTTATAACTCAATTCCTCTTGTTGTTTCATTAGTTCCACTAACTCCATAGTGGCTATTATATAAGGGTTCTTTGATATGGGCCTTGAACCCGAAATTTAATCAATGGAAAAGTCAATTTCATGTTCTAGAGGATGTCCAGGTAAATATTATGGAAACACATCAACATACTCTTGAACAAGAAGTAAATACTCTCTTTGTACATTCATTTCTTCACCCATAGTTATTTCACTCCCTTCCTCCCCAATAATTGAATTTATTAGAGCTATAGGGGGTGTTTCTAGATGAGATACAAATATTGATGTTTCTACTCTAATGATAAGAAATTCATTATCATCATAAAAAATTGAAACCTCCTTTTTCTTACAATAACTTTTAGTATCATGATCTGAAATCCAATCCATTCTGAGGATTACATAAAATTCAATCATGGGTATAACAATAATATCAGCAGATAGAGTACATTTATATGCCATAATGGTAACTGATTCACAAAATATTGTAGTAATGATACATACCTTAGGATATTTTATTGAAAACTTCCTTAATATGTCAAATTTGAAATATATAATTTTCATGGAAAACTGGGTGGATATGAAAGAATGTGGTGATCCAGAATTAAATAAATCATTGGATAATTTTTTAGTAAATGGTTAAAGTACATGCCATCATATCATTCATAACTCCAACCTTTGTTATTGTGATATCATAATCTTGGCCTTTCTTCCTTGGCCTTTTCTTTGGAAGGATTCCTTGACAAGTTAGAAAATCATTAGAATAGTGCCCCAACTCTTGTCAATTATATCATTGAACATTAATTGATTATTTATTCCCCTTGAAATCACCAGAAAGATGGCATTTTCTTCCACATTTTTAGCATACTCATTTTTCTTTTAAGTAGGGACCATAGTGTTTCCTTCCACAATTATCACAGGGAAGAAATTTAACTATTCCCTTCTTCCATGTTTCCATATTTCCTTTCATAGAGTTTTCAGCAATACCCTTCTTATCTCACATTACCTTAAAGTCATATGAATTAAATAATTTCTTTTCTATCTTGATATCACATGAAACTATATCCTTATATAATGAAATATTTTGGGAGACCAGTGCCCATCATAGGAATATATATAGTCCATTAAAGAATAAATCAATTTTTCTCCTTGTATTTTGTATGTAGTCCAAAACATGTCTTGATAACCTTGAGAAGTTAGCTTCATACTTTTCAACAATCACATATTCTTTTTCCTCAAGTTTAGAAACTAGTATTACATATCCTCTCACAGTTAATGAGGAATGTATTTCTATAGGATTATTTCTTTAAAATCCTCCCATTGCATCTCTTAAATATCTTCCTCCTCCTTTGTGTTTTTGAATAACAACTGCCACTGATCTGCATCTCCCGATATATGATAAAGTACCATTAAGACCTTCCCTCTTCCAATAAATCCCTATGTAATATATATATTCTCTAGGGAACTTATCCACTAGTCATCTACAAATGGTTTTTCAGTCCCATTGAATGATGGTGGTTGTTGTCGCATAAAGTGATCTAACATTTCTCCTCCACATGGTTGATTTGGATGCTCCATAATTTTAATGTTAATATTCATAACCTGAGTAAGTTGTCTCAGTATAGTTATAAGTTTCTCAGAACCAGTCGTAGCACCAGAGCCAACATCATTATCTTGCATCGGAGGAGAATACCTAATGTGTACTCACATGTTCATGTAGTTTCCATTCATTACACTAGGAATCCATTCTAAATAATGACATACACTAGATTATTGTATGAATCATAATGTATAATCATAACTTAAAAAAAATACTTAGCATAAATTGAGATCCTACACATGGATAATCCCATAATCACAAAAAATGGTTTCTTCGAAGAAAAATTTACATTTAAATACTTCATAATGGCTTGTGATGAAAATTTGAATTATCCAAATAATAACCCTTAGAAGATTCAATACCATGAGTGAAGGAAGGTCTATTGTTATGTAACAAGATACCCCAGGTCAAGCCTGAAACACTTTTTCGGAGCTTTCACTCCTATGTACATCCGTTTTAGGTCTACCCCTACCTATTTATATCAATAAAAGGATGTATTTTCTAAAAGGATCCACGTAATCCATTACTTAATAAAATACTAGTATGTTTTTATATGATTATCCTAAAATACTATCTTAGGGATTTATTCCCTTATCTACATTTTCTAAATCATGTTTCTTGGTTTTCTACAAATCATCATATGATACCAACTGTAAGGACCCGACCCTAGTTAACCAGAGTCAGTGGATTATTTTATTACATTGGAATGTAAACAAGGAATATTCATTCTGAAGGACCTGGTAGTTTAGTATCTGTTGGAAACTAGATATGTAAATAATTTCCACAATGCATCCTGAAAAGAAAATAACACTAATTTTCTCCATTAGAAACATCCATGCCTCCTAGATAATACTTTCTTGTCATTCCTAATTTACTTCTTCATAACCTAAGATAATGAATCATAAGAAATGGGTGAGTTCAAATGCTCAGTAATATTAAGAAATACAGTGCAATATAACATAAATATTAGACATGGTGAATAATTGAAAACACATGCCTTTAAAAATAAACTTTAACATAATATGGCAGGAATTTGAGCTGAGTAAGTATTTCCATAAAATAATCATGGGTATTCTGCTAGTCTTATAACCACATGATATTTGAATTATTAGATTCATAATGAGGGAAGTGCATATGCCAAAAATTCTTAAACATTTCCCACAGTCTCATCCAAGACTTCTAAAAATGATTAATTCCTCAGAAAAAACCATATATCAAATTAGGAAAGGAATCGACCAATTCCATGTCTATTTGTCTCATGAGACATACTGATGCATTAAGGGGCTATAGTGGGCCCCACCTATCACATTATAAGTCTAGTGCATACCTCATATGGGTGGGGATAAACATAAACAACATATACATTCATATTGAAACTATCATATGAAATGTAACTAAATTTCCCAAGTCATTAAACATAAAACACTAAACATTCCGAGTAATAGGGTAAATGGTTTTAGGATAGATCATCAATAATAAAATTAGTCATAAATCATTAAATCAAATATTATATATGACTTCATAAATTTTTAAAACCAAATAATTCATAAGAATTAACCTGATTTTTGAATCATACGAAAATACTCTAATAAAATCATTAAGCAATTCTTGACATAAATAATATTTTATTTTTAAAAGAAGAGTTATTTTGGAAAATTCATTGTATAAAACCAGAATTGAAGAATGATAGTATTTTAATAATAAATTTAGTGATTTATGAAGATAATTTTTCCTAAAAAAATTATATATATTCCTTGAAAAAATGTAAGAATTTGAGAAGTTCCCATGAATCGGGCTTGTATATTGAAAACAACATTAAATGTTCCATTTAAAATGTGTATCTATCCATAAAATAAGGAAGGTTTATAGTTGATAAACATATATAAAAAACTAACACATATTTTATGAATATTACATAATAATATAAAATAATTGTATTGAGTTAATTAGACAATAAAATTAACCAGAATGAAAATGGAGGTTCATGTGAGAAAACCCATACCTTATGTCTGACTGTGTTCCCCTATGGAACATAAGGTCCTGGAATATGAAATTATACATAGTAATAATAGAATTAAGAACCTATTATACATTTATTTAGTTTATCATAATTATTTTTAGTTTATTTATGTCCTTATCGATAAGATATAATATCGAATTCTGTCATTCCAGAGTGTTTGTTTTCTTGATTTTCAAAATCGGTCCACTTGTTTTTATGTAATGGAGGCCATGTGGAATGGTTGTAATTCTCTAGAATTGAAATTTCATTTTATTTATGAACATATAGAATTTTTAATGGTAATTTATATCATTTTACTACTTGGAAAAAAGATGTATCATTAGATGAAATATTTATGAATTTCACTTAGATTGTTTTAGCGGTATTTTGATTATTAGGAACTAGTTTGGTCATATGATTTATTAATATGTCTCTATACTGGTTCCTGAATATTAATTAGGTTATAATAAATATATTATTGCCTTTTTCAACAACTACAATGCTTTCATGACCAGTAATTAATGATAAATTGAATAAAAAAACATTGTTATCTATGAAGGTTATAAATTGGAACCTCAGGGACGTTGATTTCATTTATGAAAATAAAAGGGACGGAGTAAGAATATTGATGATGGTTATTTGATTAAAATGATATAATTCCATTATATAGATGATAATAGATTTATCATGATCATTAGTACATAGGAGGTGAGGAGAGTATAAAAAAACAAGGTAAATGGAAATGAAACTAAATGAAAAAAGAAGGGTGCTTTACCTCTTTAAATAACCTCCTTGAGAACCTCCTTATGTGAAGAAATTTCAGCCTTTTGGCATGAACAAGAGCTTCCTGGACGTTGGTAGTTACTAGGGAAGGGTAATTGGGAAGATCATTGAGGATATTCAAGGCTTGGAGGTGTGAAGAGAAGAGGGAGTGATGGTTGGTTTTATAGTGGAGGAGAGGAGGGTTTTCATAAATTTTTAATCATTAGTTTATTAATTTCCCTCAAGACAAGAAATAGTTATGATTACATGACCAATAAAAGTAAAAAATGAATGTGAGTTTGAACCAAGTGGGATTACATCACCTATGATTTCATAAATAATGTATTTAACTGATAATTTGTATATACGGTATTTTACCATATTTCACTATTCATCAAAAATTCAAGTATTTTAAAAATATATCAAAAATTCACCCTAACCATTTTTCAATGTGTAGAATCCAAGAATGATGTAAAAGTTTCAAAAATAATTTTATAAATATTATTAATTTAATATTTAATTATAATTATAATTTATTCTAAAAGCAACAGTTTTAAAACATTTATTTACTTGTTCCATAGCATAGGTATATAGTAATTCCACTGTAATATTATTTACGTAAAATAATATGTAATATTACTATTAATTAGTGTATATCTCTATTCATAAGGGTATGTTACTATTCATAAGGGTATGTTACTATTCAACAAAAAATATGTTTATCTTATCGGACTCCAAACAAGTTACTGATCGCAATAGTGTATGTCACATTTAGGAAATTCTTAGCACAGATGTGAAAAACATATGTTTAAGCATCACATAACACTTATTAGTTCATTATTTTGTGATTTTGTTTGATTAATAAATATTTATAAGAAAATAATTTCCATTGAAAAATATTGGGTTCTTACATCTATGACATGATATATTTCATTTTGAATGAAATTTTTTAATGGATGATTCAAATGGTATATTGAATGTATATAAATTATAATTATAACATGTTTATTATATTAGAGATGATGAACCTATGAACATGGATCAATTTTTTAAACCTTAAAACTAAATCATATATGGAAAATGAAATAGTTAACACTCATGTATTGATTTTAACAAATAATTATTAATGCATGGGTAAAAAAAATTTACCAGAGAATAGTATTTGGTTACACAAATCCATATATGGATCTTGTATATATTAATAATAAGTCCAAAATTATTATATAGTATATTATATCATGTTTGAACAATCAAAAGTATGATGTAAGGTTTTATTTCATATTCTCATTATTATTCAAGAATGTTTATTTTTAAGTTTCCATTAGGACAAATATATGATATTATTATATTAAATCCCATATATTTTCTTTTAAAGTATTAATTTATAGTTTTTTCATGTATTAGTTCCATGTTTTACCTTCTTTGATTCTTAAAATCCGAAGAAACATTTTTATGAAAACCCGACCATATTTTTTTTCACGAATATTTTTTCAACATGTCCATGTTCTACAAAATTGTTTTATGAGAATTCTTATTTACATTTAAAATATTGATAAAATTATTCTTATAATATATTTTAATTTCCTTTAGAATTATTTTTAAGGATCTTTCTTTTCATTTTTGGTAAAAGTTATTTTTATGATTTTAAAAATGTGTGAAAAAATAGATTTTTTTTCTTACTGCATGCCTGGATTTTCTTGACATTGCATACATTATTTGTTAAAAATATTACTCTAAATGATTATTTTTTAATGAAATTCTTATTACCATTATTCGTGGAGTTTTTATTTTTAAAATTTTTTCTAAATAAAAGAACATGTCATCTTGTTTTCAACATGACTGTCTAATGTCCTTATAAAACAACTTCTTCATTTACATCACAAAACTTATTGAATATTATAGTCCAATAGAGATTTAATATAATGATACTATCAACCTTATTTATCTAGATGGTATATTATCATATTTATCTATTTTTTAATTGGAAAAATTACTAACATTCTATATGAAAGTTTTCAATGTGATTGTTTATGATATTTATTTATCTAATTGTTATTAATTTATTTTATATAATTAATACATTGGAATTTTTAAGTGATGAGAGGTTCCCAATATATCACATAGATGCATGAGAAGGTCTCATGAGAAAAAAAATCATGGGTATTTGGTGTATTTCATGCCAATTTATATATGATGTCTTGGAATAATGCATTGATAGTAAGATTATGATGTCTGGCATTATGAATTGTATTATTATGAAAAAATATAGTGTTTTCCATGTGATTATGTATATTATTATGTCATCCATGTATATATTCCCCTTTTATTTCATTAATTTTATTGTATAGTCAATAATTGTTTTTTTTTGTGTTACATTAATCATTCTTTACTAATTTTATGTTACATTCAGTTCTATTCTTTCCCATACTATGAATGTGAAACCTCCATTTTTTTGTGTTTTTCAATTCCTATGATACTAAGAAGGGATATATGATGGAATTATAGGATGTAATTGAATAAATAATAAATTTATAATTATATTATTATTTTTTCATTCATGTTTTCAAATATAATATGAGATTTATATATGTATCTAGTCTCTGAAGACTACTAGACTATTTTAACCTGTTGAATTTGAAATCTTGTATCTTAATCCAATGTATTAATATAACCAATATATCTAGGTTATGGAGTTGGGAATTTTGAAATGGGGGCCCGAACCCTTAATATAGAGGATCACACCTAGTAATTTAGTCAAATCATCCTCCTAAAATCATGGTAGTCTATATGTTTCACTATAAAACTACCGCTTCCCTATATCATTCATTAAAATTAACATGGATCACTAGTTAAACCACCATATTTCCTATACCTCAATCCTTTTCCAAAGAACAAATTTTAGTGATCAAAACATACACACTCACTTCTTTCAATGATTACAACATCTACCAGAGTTTCTAATTGGTTGATCACCATGCAGAAAACCAAACCTCTAATAACCCCAATGCCACCAAGAAAAATCCTATTATTAGTATTCACATAATATATGAGAATTCATAATATTTTATACATCTAGTTAACTCACTTAATTTTTATAAGAGTATGAAAAATTATATCAAGATACCACTTGATTAACTATTTAAGGACTCTTTGAAATCCTCCAAAAATTTGTTAAATGATACCCATTGTACTTCCTTTTTTTTTTGAAATTCTCCTTTTTTCATTACCTTATATTCTCCCAAGTAAATCATATACATTGTTTTCTTCATGATCTCATAGAATAAATTCTTTTTGACCATATCCATTATATTATATCATCAAACTATATTCCACACCCCTACCTATCTTTCTTCAAGTATCTTCTAGAATTAATAGTACATTGGGTAAATTTTCTTTATTGGAACACTAGATTTTCAGAAAAATATATCACACTCTGTCTGTCATAGAAGAGTAAATATTTTTCCATTATAAATGTTATCCCGAAAATATTAAATTTAAAACAAAATATTTTATTTCTTTATTCTGTCATTTCTATATACACATATTCTATAGTGGATTGTAAAATTAATGGTTGCAGCCCCAACAACAAGGATACCGTGGTTCCAAATAAATTAAAGATATATAAATCTATTTTTTTTTGAATCAATGCTTCCCAAAAAGTCTACATAAACATAAACAACCCATTAATAATTATATATAAATAAAATATTTATATCTTTTATTGTATTGAGATATATCCACACCCACTTCACAACATCACAATGCTCATTACCTAGATTTGATAGGAACCTACTTACAACTCCAATTATACGGAAGTGATCCTATAAAGTGGATAATATGGATTAAATGATACTTACAACCATTGAATCATAAGTTATTATCACCAAGTTCCTTGCCAATTCATCTATTAATGGGTTTTTATTTCAATATTTTTAAGTGGATGACATAAGGATTTGAAATGGATTTTTATTCAATCGTATCAAAATTTTATATGATCCTATTAATATTCTATCTTTACTATAGTACCAAGATTCTAGTAGTCCTATCATGTTCAATCCTCATGTGAAATATATTATTTTCATCCAAAATATATTTCATTTCAAACATCCTCGATAATTCTTTATTCAAATTCTAAATTTGTAGGATTGATGGACCTATCATAACACGCCATCCATATACAATGAAAAAAATTATTAAATCACTAACACTTTATACCCTTTGGAAATAGTAGTGATATGAGTTTCATCAGGTGAAACCCTCATTCCCCATGAAATAGTGAAATTTTTTATCACACTAACTTCATTATTATTTTAACCCACATGGATGTTCTTGAGTTTACAAACCTATATTTTTTTGATGATCTATGAATCTAGAAAGTTTCTATATTTAGATACCATTTTTAATATCCAAGTGAAGAAAATATATTTTCACTTCCATTTTTTAAGATTTAATCATATGGATGAAACTATATACAATAAAACATTAATGGTAGTATATTTAAATAATACGGAAAAGATTACAAAAAATTCAATGTCCTCTGCTTCATAAAATGACATAACTATTATCCTTTCCATATACTTATTACTTCCAAAAAATTTGTATTTTAATAGAAATAATATTTTTTTATAATGATCGCTCTTTCCATGTGGTAGTTATACTAACTCCCATATTTTTTTCATATTCAATGAATCTAACTCATCCTTAAAACCAAATGCCACTCACTAAAATTTCTCAGTTTATCTGCTTCTTCAATGATTTTTGGTTCTCTCACATCTATTAAAATTATTATGTTCAAGTTATTTCCATAACATTATACTAGGAATCATAATTTTTTTGAACATCACAAAACATTCTGTAGTATTTTCCCTGTCTTGAACAGAGGTATATTAAAATTCAACTTCTAGAACACTGTACCTCACCATATCTAGATATTTAAGTTTTTTCTATAACTATTCTCATTCCCTATCCATCTGTGTGATCTCATGAAAATTTCATAGAAATTTTCGAACATCTTGTAGACATAAATCCCTATAAATTATCTAGAAATTTTTGACTTCCAATACCTACATTTATGTAAAATTGAATTTATGTTTAATATTCACCTTCAAAAACCTTTACCTTCAAGTTCTTTTCTTTACAATGAACTTTCTCAAAAAAAATAATGTTTGTTATTTTGATTAATTTCTTTATATCATTATCCAAATCATTATACCCAAAGTCTTCAACACTATATCTTAAAAGAAACATTCATGAGATTTAGAATCAATATTATCTCATAGAATTTCATCCATATGTATATAATATATACTTCCAAATACAATAAGTTTCTAATCATCTAGATATTTTCTTATCAAAATAGATTATAATAGATTCTATCTCATTATGTGATGCCCCAAACCCACACTCCTAGATATGGTGCTCACATACACAATCTTTACCTACTTCCTTGGATACTAGTTGTAAAAGCCTTTATATATCCATCCATAATTAAAAAATCAATAATTATTTTTGAGTCTCTTACATCCAAAGTAGATTTTTTGGTTCATAGATTTAAATAATTTGTATATCATAAACTAATAGGTTTTAAATATTTCTCAAATAATGTACATATTTTATTATATATAACAAAATACATAGTTCAATATATGGCCTTAACATCTCCAAGAAATTATTCCATCCATGTTATCCATTAAATCAGGTCATGTATAAAACATTTACTAAAATACAAAAGAATATAAACATAAGAAAGAGTTGATCTAAATTGATTTATAAGGGAAACATATAACAGAAGAAATCATGGAATAAATATAGAATAAATATTATAGATAGAGTAGGTAAACTATAGTAATCCATAATAAATATGAAACTATAAGAAATAAATATCCCTGAAAATAAATTAAATCATTTATATCAATAATACTAATATCATATAGATGGAATTCATAATTCTTTTCATAAAAAACCTATTATCAAGGCCTTTTTCCAAGACACTTTACTTATTGTCACGGCCAAATTAAAAAAAATTGATAATTTGGGTGGAATACGAGAAATAATCAAACATTATTCATCTCATGATACCTTTAGATGAATAAAGGGGATATATAATTTCATGCCCCACTAGTCACCCAATTTAGTCCAATGAATTCACCATTATATTCATCAGGACCTTTCATATCAATCCATGTGGAATTTTTTTTTTAATAAAACATGTTTATCCATATACTAAGGGAATAAAATTAATAAATAATAAACATTCATTAGTAGTCAATAGTCATCATGAATTTAAAAAAAATTCCCCATTTTTATAAACTTTTTGACCTACTTATAACCCATCCAGATTAAAAAGGTTAATGGTCAAACAATACATACTCAACTTTCAAATAATCATTCATATTGGAATGAAAACATTCATAATGTCAATAAATTTCCCCATGTAAATAGAATAACATACATTATATGAAAAAACCATCCATTATGAATTATTAGAAATGTTATGTTCTAACCAAATATATAAATGAGTATACATATAAATCATTAATGTAATAACATGATCAAAATACACCTAGAAAATGATTGTGGGTGATTTTAAAATGAAATAACCTAATTTGTGAGGAATATTCATCAAATGATTTATGTGGTATGAATGTATATCCCCATAAAAATGAGATTATACGTGATAGAAAAATTAAAGGGAATAATGTACAGAAATTATATGAAATAATTTCATAGAATGATCATAACTAAAGGAATGAAAATTGAGTTGCCAAAAATCCTCTCTACTAGGGAATCAACTAAATCAATAGGCACTTAAATAATGGAATATGATTTTAATTGTAAATAAAATGAAATAAAATGGGTAAATAAAAAAACTATCAATGGGTTATGAATTCACTATAAAAATTAAACATGGCGCACAAAATACATGTGGACTCAAAGAATCAGAATTGAGACTAAGAAAAACCTTGTGGATTCAGTAATTCAGAAATCAGATCCCATTAAAAGAGATGGATTTTGATTAAAATTAATATATAATAATATAAATATAATTCATGATATTATATATCAATTTTTTAGTATATAAAATAGATAAATGATAGTTGGTTCATAAATACGACACTTTTCTCAGTAAAGGGAAATGAAGATGAAGACCCTAATATCTTGTCCTAAATTAAAAAAATGAACATTATCCACATATATAAAAAAACATAACTACCATAGTAACATTATTAAAAACTTTTTTAAAATCCATTTTCATTTATTCTATTCTTGAATAGCCATTCTCTACATCAATTCTTCAGATTTCTTGTATTGAGTGTTTAAAGATTTGATCTGTTATACTAGTTTCATAAAAGCAGTTAGGTGTTTCTTATTCCTTTGAAGTTCATCATTACTACGTCATTAAAGTTACTTTTAGGAATTATTTTTAATTATTTCTTATATTTTAAAATCATTTATGTATTTTTTATTCTTTATCCTTGAATATGAATTCAATAACATACATTTTTTTTATGATTCTTGACGATCGATTTTTTTTCATAATTAATAAATTAAATGTTTATATAACATCTCTAGAACCAAAATATAATAATATTTTATAAATTTATATCATATTATACATGTAATAATATCACAATATTCATACCTGATATATATTTATAGTATTGTTAAATTAGGTGGTTAAACTGACTAAAACATAAACAATCCTTGATTTAATGAATGATTATGAGTTGGTTATGTTGAAATATCATTATACCCAAAGAATAATGTTCATATTTTGTTTTTTATTATGATATATCATAATATTATGGAATTATAAGATAATTTAGTGGATATGAGAACATTAAACAATTTGGATAAAATATTATCCTCTTAATATTCTTATTTTAAATGATTAAAATAATGATGATCATTTTTTGACCATATCATTAATGGGTTCATAAAAATATCATATAAAACCCATAATTATATCATTAAAATCATATTTATCCTCTAATACCATCATTATGTATGTCTTTGTATGCTAGTGGAGGAAAACAAAACTCATTCTTTCGTAGATACATTATTCCACACAACACGAAAATAAGGGTTTTCTTTTCTTAATGGATGGGTTATGTGAATAAAAAATGATAATAACCATAACATTGTAACATTAAAGTATATAAATTTTACTAATATTATTATATTATTTTTTATTGAATAAATTTTATACAGATTAGTTAAATAGAAATGATAAGTAGTTTATAATACTCACTTTGGGGACTTGAATTTTCCTTGTAAGTATCTGTGGAAATGAAAGCCATATGATAAATAATAGTGACTAAAATATTCAAAACATTTGATTGTTCTATATGAGAAGAAAATTGGTAGATTTTTTATATGAAATTAAAATGAGATGTGTCTCTTTATGTGATAAAAAAGTTACCTTTCTACAAGTGAAGATAAGGGCTGTTTTAGGAGTAACACATAAATTTTCAATAATGTAAGGTCAATATTCAATTTTCAAAGATAATAAATGAAAAAACGTTTAGAGGAAAATACTTCTGGGTATAAAATCCGATCAAATACCCTTTTTGAACCAAATTTAAGTGTTTTATACATTATTTAATTTATTATCAATTTCTTTGACATACTCTTACCTTGTCAATTAATTTCAAAACATAGTAATTAATTTTAATGAAACATATTAAGATTCAATTTATTTATAATTTGATACATATTGTTTAAATTTTTTTAAAAAAATTGACTTAAATTTCTAAATGTTTGAAATTTTAATTTTAAAATAAATACTCATTATCAAGAAAAACGATTTTAGGAAAAATAACATTTTTATGTTTTAAAATTATATATAAGGTAAAATTATATGGGATAATGATCTTAATTAAATGGATTCATTCACTATAAAATAAATAAATGGTATTAGTCTTCCAGTATAATCCATTACCAATCCCCCTTAAAAATACTTGATCCAAAGAAAATATGGAATAAATTTTTTAATTAAATTAGATTTTTTGTTTGTTATAATAATTCATCTAGAGTTTTTTTATGTTCAAAAAATATTTTAAAATATATAATTTTATTCCTAATATTCTTTTTTTTACATCAGGTTTTATAAATTTATAGTTTATTCTTATATAACAGTAAATTGATATAAATTACATGTTTTATGTAAACCATATTTATGGTCTAAAATACACCTTTTTAGAATAAAAATTATAAATTCAAACCACACCAATTCTCATAAGAAGAATTAAAAATTAAATTTATTTTTATTTAATTAAAAATCTAAAAATTTAAAAATTAATTTTCTGTATAAAATCATAAAATATTAATGAAACCCTTTTTTATTGGAAAATAAAAATTTCAAATATTAACTTTTATTATTTTTGTTTCATATCATTGACAAACTCAATTGATATTATAACACTATTAATATAAAAAATAATTTATTATCTTTAATCATATGTTTATTCAAATATAAATTCAAATAATAGAAAAGCTATTTTTTAGAAAAAAATAACTTTCTAAAATATAAATGATCTTATTAATCGTTTTAGGTAAAATATTGGAATTTCATTTAAATTTAAAATAGAATTTATTTTCATTATATATATTTTTATATTTTAAAAAATAGTCACTCCTATTCATTCTAAATAATTCAGCAGCTATGTTTTAATGGTCATACATCAAAAAAATTTCAAATAAATATATAATTCCCTCAATTGTGTCTGGTGTTTCTTGCAAAGAATGATATCAGAAAATGAATTATTAAAAGGTAATCATACATTAAAATTTTGGGGTGTTACATTCTCCCACCAAAATAAATTTATTCCCCACAATTTCACTCATAAAATCAAATTAATTCTTATATGAAATGCATAATTAGCCATATTCCACTTGATGATCTTGGGTGTATTTTGGATTTGGAGTAAGATTTTTATATATTAAAAATCATCATAATCACTTTATAAATATAAATAACCCATTCAGAATTTAATATAAAATTATATTAATAGATGCATATCTATATCCATAAGGAATAGCTTACTTCAAACCCTAAAAATGATTTATATACTAATCCAAACCCTATAGGCTTTTATTTATATCTAAATATCCATTAGTTGCTGAAAACATACACGACATAGGCCACTATAAATTATAGAGCGGAAATTTTCTATCCTATTCATTAGTAGCAGTTTCATTGGTTTTTCCATGTTAACGTGGTTATTTCCTTTGGACGGGGTCATTGAGTCTCATAGTTCCTAAATCTATTTCATTTTTAGATATGTATTTTTGTATCATCTCCATTTCCTCTACCCTTATGAGTCTGAGGAAACTTATCTCCACACTTATATAATATGAAACCTTATATAAATTCAACATTTATCATTATTAGTTAAATATTAGATAATTTGATTTGGGTTCTCCCCTTCATTTTACCCAAATCTATAAAATACAAACCCAAAATTACCATGAAAATTATTTAAATATTCTAAAATAAATAATTATTGAAATTTATGTTCTAATAATCCCAATTATCTTTCCAAAAACAATATTAATCACTCATATAATCATATACCAAAGAATATATACACCCCTATCATATTATATCAATAGAATACATTTCCAATAACCTATTTGAATCTCTAAGACATTAATTAGAAATGATATCATATATTCCTAGAAAAATAAAATATATATTTAACCCTCACTTGTAATTAACCAATAGTTCATAAACTAGTCACTATATATCTTAACCCTAAAAATGAGATGAACTTCTCCAAAAATATAACAAATCCATTATTAATCCCAAGGTAAGCATTAATGATATAACTTATTGAAAATCATACCACCCACTATTATATCATTATCATGCATATATTAAACATAATATTTATCCATATATCAACCATGTATTCACCAATAGTTATCCCAAAAAATAACATTATCATAAAATAACTTTTTAAGGTTATTAATACTAAATAATATATTTCACCATGAATTTTATGTAAAACTAGTGAAGATTAATCTTTAGATGTTTCAAATAATACTTATAAAATTTATAATATATATGAATATCATTTATAAATATCACTTCAATAATTAAAATGTATAAGGGATTCAAGATATAATTTCCTTTAAAGTATCAATCATGTTACATTAGGTAAGACTAAGAAATTAACCTTTTCCATACTAAAAGGTTTGTACCAAAATTATCATCCATTTGATTATTCTCCCTTATTTAGTTATAAGAGATTGTTGTTTTTGGATACACACATTTCTCATCTTCATCTATGTGATCTATTTTCATCCAAATACCAAAGCCCAAAATTGTTATGGTAAAATTCAAAATATTAACTTGAAATTATCATTTTTCATATGTATTCCCTTATGACATCTTTTTTTAGTACATGAAACTTTTATATCATCCTATGACTCAATTTGTTCAGTCCTTTTTTATCCATGGTCATATTTCTATTAGGTTCTCTAACCTAATTATTTAAAATCATTCATAATGGTTCGTGAAGCGAATTTTATCAACCTAATCATATCCCCTGGGTGTTTCTCATGAGGTGTGTTGTATTATTCCAACTTATTATGGATCATATTAATGGTTGAGTCAAAATTTCACCCAACCCTTTTGGGGTGATTACCCCTAGGTACATCTCTTCAACAATTATATCCACTTTCTAGTATACCGATAGGGATTTATTTCAAGGAAAAACCATATAATATATACTTATCCAAAACCTAACATGGACATATAATAAATATACTTCTTCATAGGGGTTTTATGGATGATTTCATATCATAATCCCAAAATAAAATGTCGTATTTTTCCATAACAAAAAATAATATACTATTATAAAGGGTCATATATAAATTTTAAATTTTGATAAACCATAACTTATAAGTCCTTAAATTATCTTAAAAAATATCCTAATTGGTAAATTTATCTAAACATTTAAATTAATACAAACCATCTTTCCCCAGACCTTCACTCCACGATCCAGTGCTGATAGATACGTACTCAAAATAATTTCTTTACTACCGGATGAAAAATCCTTCATATAGTAATGTATAACATAAAAATAAATAATAATTTTTTGAATCCCTTACATCCAAAATATCTTTTCATGTTAAGATATTTATATAAATAAAAAATATCATCAACTAATTGCTATTATGTCTTTCTCAACAAATTTATTTTTTTTCTTCATATATAAGGAACTAATTAATTAATTATAATTTTTCATCAACCCCTATAAATTATCCCATTCATATTATCCTTATTAACATGTCACATTTACTAATTTTATTCACAGAATAGGGAATGGAAACATAATAAATGTGTGATCTAAAATGATTTGTAAGGGAAAAAAATAATTTAAAAAATTATGGAATAAATATTATGGTTTGAGTAGGTAAACAACATGAGTCTACAATAGACATGGAACTGGGTAAATTCTATATCCATGAGAATAAATTATAAAATAGATGTAAATAATAGTTATCCCATACTAATGGAATTAATAACTCCAAATATTAAAAATTAATTTTCAATTTATTGTGCCAAGACACATTACATGTCACCAAGATAGTAATCAAGACATCATTCAAAATTGATAAATCATAAACCATATACCCCAAACATGTTTTCTCCCATGAAAGCTATTGATGAATCATGGGGATAAACAACTTTGGGCCCCACCAATCACCTGATTAATTCCAATTCATTCATCATATTAGTCATCAATATTATTCATACCATTTCACGAGGAACATATAGTTGAATAAAATTTGGTTATCTCCATAATAATGAAAATATAAATAAATTAATAATCAATATACCTAACAAACCAATAAAAATAATGAATATCAATACTTTTCACCGTGTCAATAAAAGGGATAACATAATAATAACGCATCTATATAGATATGGTGGATGGTAAAACAATAAATATAAAAAAATACAATAATCATTTGTATGGGAATAACAACATTCCAAACAACAATAATATTTCATTTTTCAATATAATAATATACTTTATCGGTGGTAATCTTATAATCTGAATTATTATAAATTTTATATTTTCACCATATAGATCAATGGGTATACTATTGTGTTAATACTAAAAAAATGTGATCAAAACCAATCTAGAGAAAGATTGTGGGTGACTCTGAAAGGACATATCCCAAGGAGTGAGAAATATTAATCAAAGGATTTATGTGTAAGGAATGTATATCCCCAAAAAATAATGAGATAAAACCAAATAATAAAATCAAAGAGAATAATTTAGAAAACTTATGTGAAATAATTTCAAAGAACAATCATAACTCAATGATTGAAATTTGAGTTACCAAAATTCACCACTAATGTGGTAAAATATTAATCAAAAACAACTTGAACAAGGGAAAATGATTTTTTAGTAAATCACACGAAATAAATGGAGTAAAATAATATATAGTAAATAAATATTTTATATAAAGGAAACATGGTGCACAAAATGTATTTTTTCCCAATGAATTAGAATTTAGACCTAGAGTGCCCTTTGGGCTTGAGTAACACTTCCATAAAAACTAATTGAAAGTGAGTAATTGTAATTGAACATAAAATAAAATAATTAAATGATAATTGATGACATGATATCTAAATTTGGTATTATATTCACCATATAAATGAAACTAGACACATAAATACAAAACATTTCACAATGAATGGAAATCCGGACGAAAACCCTTACCGATAATCCTAGATTAAAAAAAACAATTTAAACTAATATATCATAAAAATATATATCTTAATCACATAATTTAGAAAATTATTAATAACCATTTTCTATTATACATTTCATAAATTATCATTTATTACTTGAATTAATTTTATTTTCAACATCAGTTATTTATAGTTTTGATTGTTTATACTAGTTTCATAATTATGGTGTTAGAGTTTATTATTAGTTCAAATTTTATCATTAATATTTCATTAATGTTATTTATAGAGAATATTTATCATTATTTGTGATTTTTCAAACTAATTTCATGATTTTTTTATTCTTTTTCCTTGAAGACGAAATTGATAACGAACATGTTTCAAAAAATTAATCATTAAAGCTTGTTTACTTGAGTAATGCAATAAATATTTCTATGACATATCTAGAATAAAAAAAATTGAATGAATTAAATATTTAAATAATATTATATATTTAAAATTTTTATTATATAAATTCATAATAAAAATTCATAGAATTGTTCAATTAGGTTATTAAACCAACCCAAACTTGAATATACCCTACATTGTTGAATGATTATGAGGTGGTTTGATGTAATATAATTATATCAAAACAATAATTATATTATTTTTTTATTTTTTATATAATAATTTTATCGAATTATAATATGATTTAATAGATATTAATACTTTACAAAATTTGAAAAAAAAGATTATTCTCCTAGTACACTTAATTTAAATGATTAAATTAATGATGATTGTTTATATTTTTTATCTTTTTATATTTGAGATACCAAAACCTAAATTATATCATAAAAATAAAATTTATACTTTATTACCATCCTCATATCTATCCTTGTATGGTGATTAAAGAACATGAAAAACATTATGTTATGGAGGTTGCAGTTTGCATGACTTATGAATGACTATTTTGTTATTCTTAATGGATGGGGTATATGAAAAAACAATGATAAAAACATTAATATAGAAACTTTAAAATATATAAATTCTAAGAATAAAATTATATCTAAATGGATAGAATAAATTTTAATGAATATAACTAAGGATAAAATCTATGAAGATAATAATACTCAAATAAAGAATATGAATTTTTCGTGGAAGTCTCCATGGAAATGTAGACATAGTATTAACTAATAGTAATAATTTTTTGAAATTTAGATAAGGTTATAAGAGTAAAAAATTGGCATATATTTAATATTAAATTAATTGAAAAAATTTATCTTGAAGTGGTTATGATACTATACATTTACAACTGAAGGGAAAGGATGTTTTGGGGTTAACCATTACATTTTCAATAATGTAAGGTTACTCTTCATGTGTTGAAGGCCTAAAAATAGAAAAAATAGAATGGAAAAAAAATTTGAGTTTAAAATCACCTAAAAACACATTGTTTATATATATTTTAGTGTTTTATTGATTTTTTTTAACTTTTTGTTTTTTCCCTAATTTACTTTTATCATGGAAATTAATTTCTAACCTTAGTATTTTATTTTAATGAAAAATATTAAGATTTAATGTTTTAACTAATTTGACCTTTTAAATTTAAAATTTGAAAATAATTTTATCAAGAAAATTTAAAAAAAATTTATAAAGTTAATTTTAAAATAAATACACATAATTCTCAAAGAATATTTTTTGGAGAAATAACATTTTTATCCATAAAATTGTGATATGTGAAAAAATTATATTGGATAATGAATTTAATGAAATGGACTCATATATTATAAAAAATTGTTTTATTGTGTAATTAAATACATGATAAAATATATTTCCCATGAAAAATAACTGATTCAATGAAAATAATAAAAAGAGTTTTCATATTAATGTAATATTTTAATTATTTATAAAAGTGTATTTTATAGATTTTCTAATTTAAAATAACATTTGAAAATGAATAATTTTATTCCTAAAATTCATATTTTATTACTCAAATAGTTTTATAAATTTATATTCAATTATTATATAATGGTAAAGTTATACAAATTACGAGATATGTGGAAACCATAATTTTCAACTAAAAACTGGAGTTCTCATAAAAAAGATTAACAATTCATATTAATTAAATTTTAGTATGTGTAATTTAAAAATTAATTTAATTTCATTTTATTTAAAATTTAAAATTTATAAATTTAGTTTTGTAATAAAATCAAAAAAATAAAATTGAATACCTGAATTTATTACAAAATGAAATTTTCAAATTTTAACTATTGTTATTATTAATTTGTATCATTTACCAACTAAATTATTATTAACAAATTAATAATATAAAACAAAATTTAAAATATTTAATCATATATTTTTGAAATAGAAATTCAAATCATATAAGTGTAATTTTTTTATAATAAAAATTTCTAAACAATAATTGATCATTTTAGTCACTTTTGGTAAACTGATTAAATTTATTTTTTATTAAAAGTATCCTTTTTTATTTATTCATAGATTTAATAAAGTGGTTAAATTGATTTATTCCCTATAATTTAATAACATGGTTTTTATAATCATTCTTACATATTTATATTTTATCTAAATATATCATGTTTTTGTATATTATTGCTTTTGTGTGTGGAGAAAGATATTGAACAAATTTTATTATATAATGGTGGCAATATATTAATATTTTGGGGTGTTACATATTGGTTTCATGTATATTTTATTGATTAAGTACACCATAGTAGTAAATTATTTAACCCAAAACACCTTACTCATTTCTGAATGCATATTCATACTTCAAGCACTTTCCATAAATGTCTAATTCGACTATTTGTCTATGCCATTTTTCTAGGTAGTTTTAGTAAAATTATTCTCATGAATAATTATTATATATCTGAAATATTTCAAAAACTTCATTCAAGGGTACTCACCTCTATTTTCCAATGATAATTGTTTTAGATTACATAATATTTTCCTTTCAGCCATAGATTTCCAATATAATAAACACTCCAAAAAAATCATATATGGGTTTTAGATATTGTAACCATACTTTCCTCAAAGATTCATCAATAAAATTTTGAAAATAAATTATAAACCTCTCTGATATTTCACTAGGTAAGTTCCCTACACATCTATAAGTACAATCTCATTCTTCTGTTTTTTAGATTTTTTTCATTTTTAAAACTCAACGTTTACTCTATTTCAATTATATAACATTAATATCTCTTAAAGCCTAACTGATTCATCTTCATAATCAATTTGTTACAATATATATTTTATAAATTTCAATATGTGGTTCCAATGTAAGTAATTATTCCTATTTGAACTTCCAAAATTTTATGTTCTTTCCTTCCTATCATATATAATGTATTGTACTTTACACCTCTTGTTATGACTAATGATACTTAAGTTATTTTCTAAAATTCATGAAAATATAATTTTACATAACAGGATTTATCCAACTTTCCTAGTTTATTTAGATTCATTCTAACATAAGGAAAATATCAGACTCTTACAAACTCAAGAAAACTACCATTCATCAACTATATTATTATATATCCCTTCCCCATAATGTCAAGAGCTTCATTATCTACTATATTCACTTTACAAAAGTTAATGTATTAATAGTTGATTATGAATCCCTTATCACCATTTTAGAGGGAATATTCTCTAGGGTATATGATCGAAGATTATATTAGTGTGTTTACACTTATATGTTAATTTTTCTCATCAATCCATTGTTGAATTAAACAGATTCAATCCTATGAAAACTTATCTTCTGGAGTTTTCTCCGCACTTACAGTAATCATTCTTGAGAGTTTTCATTTCACCATAGTTCCAACACACTAGTCTATGATCTATAGAATTACTCTTCCCCTCTCTCTTGAATTCCATTTTTATCACCTTCAAAAATTTTGATTTGTTGAGTTCCTCTTACATATTAATTTCGGGCATCCCAGAAAGATGAAAAAGTATCCCTCCTCTGGATATATTCATTTATAATAAAGTTTCTAATATCATTGAATAACAATTTTAATTTCCCACTAGATTTACTTACTTACATTAATATTTCATCACATGATTATAGTAATTATTATAATAGTAATATCTCCCAGACATCATCTATAAATTTTACCTTCGAAGACTCAAACTAGATTAAGATAAATTTAAAATCACTCAAATGACTTATAGTTTATCTTCATTCATATATACTAATATTTAATAGTAATAATATTAATAACACCGTATTGAGGGTTATAGGTTACTCATACATGTATCCTAGGGATGATATTGACTCTATTGCAGTCTTTTTTACTGAATGTTAAAAGACACATTATTAGATAAGGTCATATCTACAACATATAAATCCATTCAATATTTTTTATCATTCATATATATAATTTCTTCTATATATTATCACTATTAAATGAATGTTTTAGATCTTTATAGATGATATAGTCTTCCATTTTCATCTTCTATTAGGAAAAATACACTAAATAAATTTCATTGATCTAGACATTACAATATTCAGAAATCATCCCCTTCCGATAAAACAATTTCTATTTAATAAAAAAAATTAATTGAACCTGAGAATGTTACCAAAGATATTTCTAAGTAAGCTATTGAACCTTTTAGATCATGCTTTTTATATCTGATACTAATGATTGGGAATTTATATGAAATTTTACAGTCCAAAAATTCAGCACCAAAAGGACACAGTAGGTGAAACAAGTCTCTAGTAGGAACCATTGGGATTTTTAGGCTACTAAAACATAGAAGTACTTAGTTCACCCAAATCACCACACTAAATCCAATTCTCACTCAATAAATTTTTAATTCAACTCAAAAATACATTCATGAAAATCATAATAAAAAGTAAGTAAAATACAAGTTGCTTTTATGTTTCTTTGATTTACATCCTGTGTGTATAGTATAATATATTACATTTTCAATTTCATTGGAAGCAAAAAATTGCAATCATTGGGAAAAATTATACTTTTAGATAAATAAACCGTATTAGTGAAAAAAGACCAAATTTGTTTCCTTCCCAATAATATAATTGGTCCCACCATGTCATCTAGATTCACCATACATAAAAAATTATGATTATCAATCCATCTCATTGTGAAACTACTACTTCACTCTAGAATTCCAAAGCTTAACCATTATTTACTATTTCCGAAACAGTTCTGCCTATGCCTCACTCCTTTTCCAAAAAACCTAATGGATTTAGTCACAAATAAAAACTTCCATATGAAACTGATCGAAACATATGCTCATATTTTTGATAGACTGATCACCATGTTATAACCCATCATATGTTCACCAAATTTTTTTAATCTCACTACCACCCAACTAAATCTTGTTTCCATGTATCTCATAGGACCGACAGATTCTCTAAAAAATATCCATCAAAAAAATCTACTCTACTTTTATATATGTGTTAATAATCCTAATAAATGAATGAATAGAGCTGGTTTCTAGTGAAAGTAGGGAAGAGGTGCTTGTTTTGTGCGACTGTTGAAAGTATAAATCTTTTAACGTTATTGGATAATTTTTTTCTATTGGTTTTTTGAAATTTTTTCTTTCCTTCCCATTAATTTTCTTTGTTTTCCTAGGGGATGCGCTTATGGGGTGGGTGTTCATGGGGTTGGTCATATGTGATTTGGGTAGGCAGAATGTAATCCCCCTTCTCTGATACCACTAAACTAATGCTCCATGGTGGTTCACCAAAATGACTCAAGTACACCTCTCCCTATGCCGGAGGCTACTGACTAGTAGAAAGGATGTAGGGTGTTTCTCTGTAGAGACTATTCTGACACATGAGAGTAAAAAATTATGTAAATAACTAGATATCTTCCAAACAAATAGATAAATAGGGTGTGTAAGATGAAAATAAACTAAAAGAGAAATATTCTATAATAATAAATTAAATAATCCAAAAGTCTGAATAGCCATGTTATTAATAAATAACTAGGCACCAATTGTGCCAACCATACATACAGGAGTACAAAAAAATAAAATGAAATAAAATTATAGGGCTTCACTAATAACTCTGAGGAAGCCCAAATACCTGGTCTCTATGGCACTCTCGAGATGCTCTATATTGATCAAAATAATCTACATGTGTAGCTCCGTTTGATCATGAAACCCTTGGACTTATCTAGATCCATCATGCAGTAATTCTCAACAAAAAATGTATACATAAGGTCTATACACACTGATGTGTATGTATAGGGGTGAGAAATAATATTAGTGTGCCACCCTAATGATGATAATATTAATCTATAATCATAAGGTAATTCTCATGAATTATACTCAGCCTAGCTAAGACACAACTAGAAATGATAAATTAAAAATATCATGAAACCACAGTTGATCCCATGTTCCTTGATTCTGGTCAACTGGACAATGTGTCATCAGTATATATATATATATCAATATATATATATATATGTACATAAATATTTATATATAGTATTAATGGGAAAAAATAAAATAAATCATCAAATAATCGATCCATGGGTCTGTAATATCAATCATCTAGGCATCCGGTGAAAAAAGCATTAAGATAGATTTCATACCACTCATACCATGTATAATTAATTTGATCTCTACATTTGTAATCCAGATTGACTATATTTGCTTCAAACAGTGCTAGAAATGTCTCTAACCATGCTACATCACCATATGGGGGATACATGTCCTAGCCCAGGGATCACCCATACTATCCTATAATAAATATACTAAAGGTTTTTGTATAAGGACATAAAATCTAATGATTATCATATAGTGATGGGAATCATTCCACGCTCTCTATATACATATATTCCAATGTTATTTTCCCCTGGTCATAGCCCTTAGTCATTCATGACATTGAGACTTAGATAATCCCTAAGGATATTACCTTTATGTGATGTATAGGGATAGTTTCCCAGTGGGATTTCATTCCCACCCATAAAGATATCTGATCAGGGATAGTGTAATAATCCTTATTACATGGGATAGTGTCATAATTTACAAGTATCTATCACATAAACAATAAGGGCCACCATGACCACAACCATGTTCTAGAAATTGATTAGGGAGTGTGTAATCATCCTCACCACTCATAAGAGTGTAATCATCCTTGAGTATTGATCACATAAATGGTGAGGAGTTCCATGTACACCACTAAAATCTAGTAATTGATATGGGAGAGTGTAATCATCCCCATCAATAGGGAGAGAAAAATCATCCATGATTATCATCATTAGGGAGTCCATTTCCTTTTATCAGAATCATAGGGATGCCATGCCCGCATATCATAAACTTTGGGACACCATGACCATATATCATAATCATAGGTATGCCATACATGTATATCATAAAAATATGTATTTCATTCCTGAAGAACATAAACACATGCAAAAAATATGATTCCTATGGAATACATCTTAACATCCAAATATATAAAATACAGGTCTCAGAATCCAAATCCCAAGAAATATGTTGAGTCATCCCAATAAGTTAATATGAGGGATCAACGAAGTAAATATAGTTGTTCCAATATAAAAAATAGTCACATCACGCCAGGATCAGAGACCACAAACTAGAAATCACCCTTAGTAATCATTGATGCATCCATAGTAAACAAGTGAGTGCATGAAAAGAAGAGTGGGGTAGAATAATGCTTAAACCCACCACTACTCCCACAACCCCTAGTCATTCAAGTTTTGTATGGGTTCGCGGGTGACACTCGCTACCATCACTACCAAATCCACTAGCACACTAGATATGGGCTAGAAAAATACCGGGGCACCAACTGGGTCCCTCAAGTCATAACAAATAATGGTTTTATTACTTTGTATCCTTTAATTCAACACATAATCAATGAAATACTACTTGGGATCCTCATCTATGAATATAAAAGGATGAATCATGCATGGGATTATTGAAAATAAGTAAAAAGATTTATTGTACTCGGGATCCCTAGATCGATATATAGGAAGAGGGATCAACCATCAGACACTAACTAATAGTAGTAAGATAGTGGAATTCAACACTGGGTCATCTAGGATGAAGCATAAGTAGATGTACCCAACATGGGATCCTTGGAGACAATTTATCTCATAGTCTCACGTGCTAGAAGGGAACATCTCACATTGGATACATTCCTTAGTGGAAAGATTAAAAATCACTAATCAAAAGAGATAACTAATCGATCTTGCTAGATCAAGTGGTCTTACTCTCAGGATATATCTATATTTAATTACAAGAGGAAGAACCTGTAAATTTAGTAAAATACATTAAATGCCAGCTAGAATTCAATAAATTACCTCATGTGTTTCACCATCCTAATATACATGGAATGATACTCAATATGTACTACTCATGTAACCCATTCTGAGACCAATGAGAAAATAAATGAAAACCCCTCAAATTGGTTGAAAGGTAATGTACGTGGCATTTATACTTACTACACGATGTGTTATCCCAATGCTCCACCTATGCGTGTATGTCATCTGGAAATGGGATTTAAAATCCCATGTATGCAGCATTTAACCTACATGGGGTTCCATCTAATGTTCCTTATAGGGCCTATCTGTGTACTTTTCCTGGACGTATAATTATACATAGGGTGCAACCAACAAGAGGTCTGACAGTATACTCTACACGGTCATATTCCCCTACATAGTATATCTAATGCGATACTCATCTACAAGGAAAAGTACTAGTACACTGAATGTATACCCCATAAATTGTGTGAAATATATGAAATACCATCTTCCCCAAATGCAATGAACACATAGTGTTTTTTCATTAACTACACACTGTATGATCAGGATTTATGAAAAAGAAACCCCTGAAGTCACTAGAAACCCAATTTTCCCCGCAAAAGATAGAGATCATCTATATAGGGTTCCCAAGAAGTGTTAAAATAAGTATAAATATTTAGAAAGGAAAATATATGAGTATTTATGATAAAACATAAAAATAGCCTACCTTTGGGCAGAATCCATAGAAGATTATCCCATTTTCATGATTGATAGTTTCTCTATGAAAATCTTGCTCTTCCTGAGATCTATGGTGGTAAAGTATTTGTATATCTCTAATTATCTCTCTACCTCTCCTTTTACTCTCAAACATAAATAAAGGAGAATCCTTAGTGTCATGCGTGAGAAGCTATATGATAAGGAATAGAAAATGGAAAAAATAAGAGAAGAAAAAGAATTATGGGTTAGGCCCAACCATGGTGCATAACTTAAGTTTAAGTCCCTCCTAAGAACAAACCTATATTTTGGACTCAATAGTGAAGATTTAATATCAATATGGTGATCTGTTTAAAAGATACATCAAATGAATGTCTCTAAATAAATTGATATTTAATTATTTAATTATTAATTATTAATTATTCCATAAAAAGATTTTGGTCTAGAATTCCCCCAAACACCTATAATAGGACAAAAACCTTATTATGAGACCAATTGAGTGGTCATAATAATTATACGACGTCATATTTTTGGGAAAAAGACTAGTCCTCCCCTTATAATCATCTGAAAGATAACAAATCTAATTCCTGCTCAAAAATCCAATCTAGAAAATCATCAGTTTCTACAACCTCCCCACCCCCATAAAATATATTTTTTCCGAAAACACATGGGGGTTAAACTATATTCCAGGATATCATCATTAGCATCTATGAAACTATGTTATCTCGGCTATATATTGACTACTCTCATATTGTTAATAACTTTCCTACATAAAAGATAATTAACTTTAATGGATCTGTTACTCAACACCATAGGAATACCCTTATAATAATCTCATAGATAATATTTGAGATTATAAAACCATGTAAAAAAGATGAATATCATCAGGAGAAATTGTCACAACCCCCAAATGACCAACATTTCACTCCCTGTCAAATGGATTACCTTATATTGCTCCTTGAACACCACCTCAACTAGTTAATTTATCAATCTAGGAAATATACTTTATAATAAAATAATCTCGACATAGAGCTAATTCCCCTTCATCATACTTGGGATAAAATCAAGATATATTAATGATCATCACTAACTAAGAGTACACTTAGATTCCATTGAATGGTGTGTATAGCTCTCCTAAGACATGCCCACATCAAATCAGAATAGATTTCCATTAACCAACTCCTAACACCACGTATCTCAAAAATGCATGTCCACTTCCAAACATGGGTCTACCGCATCATAGTCCACAATTTATTTTTGATTTCTCCTATAACATGTATAGAAATTCATCATTTAACCATAACTCTTGGGAAACCATGCCCATGGAATGTCATGAAAAAATCGGTCCTCAGCTGGAACATAGAAACTCACAAATCTAATATATAAATGGTACCACCAATAACCAATGTGTACCATCAATACCCAACTCATTCTCCCATGATTCATCCATCAAACGGCTAAGCTGGCAATGCTACATAGAAAACCATTTTAAATAATCTTAAATCTCCATTATAACTGCTCTTAAAAATTAAAATCCTCCTTTATACTTTATTTTATCCCATGACCACCCTTCACCTAGTTTCATTCCAATCAAAAGAATTTTTTGATGATATTAATATATTTGAAAAAAACAATGGTAAAAAGGTCCAACCAACCCAAAAGTCCTTCCCATTGAATCTAGTCATGAAAAAAAAGTTCACTAGGTGCTTAATCATAATCCCAAGGCATAAACATGCCTATATAACCAAACCCAATCACTGATCATGTATCGGGCTCAAATGAGCATATAACATAGCACACTACCAAAAAAAGGAATCATAAAACCTGGATCAACCACACATGCATGTTTTCCATGATCAAAATGAACATATAATAACAAGGGTACGAGTGAGAATTAAGGGCCTCTAGGTCTCCCACTGTGCCCTACTAATCATGTCTAGCATCAATGTCACCAGTTCTAACCTACTTGCCCAAAAAATCAACACTCTATTATATAGATAAAGATAAAAATTACCTATATGGGTCAAACTATCACCCGTCAGCCTACTAGGTCCTTCATCCTCACCATGAATCCTCATAATGAACTTCTCTCTAGAGGTCATGATATCAACACAGAAGAGATATTTAATTTTCACACACTAAGAATCCATATACAGTAATCCCTCCTCAAGGCCCACTTCACATGAATTCCTTTGTTTCTTCTATAATAATAGAGAACCTACTAGATAACCACAAACTAAGGATGGTTAAGTATAATTTCATTCAAATCTATGAAGGAAAATACAATATAGGATGTTACTCACATTTTAAATAAAAAGTCTTGTGAATCAACACCCTATTAGGGGTTGGAAATTTTGTAGTCATATGCCATGTTGACCTAAATGGTCAATTCACCTCATTTTCATGGGGACTAATTCATTAGCTTCACCATGCAACATATCACTATTGATTCTAATAGCCTATTATTGGAAGGAAATATAAATGAAAGTCATCCCAACTAAGTATAATTCCAACAAAAACTATATGGGAAGCATTATTTTTAATTTTTTGATAGTTTAAATAATTGTTCTATATCATTAAAAAAATGACACACTACTAGGCTTGTAAAATTTTAATATGATGTGACAAATTTGATGCATGAGATTCATCCTTCCTATTACGACCAATTTTCAAAATCAATACTGATATTCTTGATAATGGGATAAGATCTAGAAACTAATAACAAATCATAAAATCTATACAACATGTGCATCGTTAAATTGGAAGATCATATAAAAACATAACATCATAGTTCATAACAATAATCCCAAATCCATGGAAATTGGTACCTCTCACCGGAAGAGGTGTTCTCAACATACTAGTTCAATACCCATCATAGGTTCCAACATATTTTTAATACACATATCAACCCAATAACAAATATAAAATAAAAAGTAAAAGAACACCTATGATACAAATATGTAACTATGCATACTATATTACACTAAACCAGTGATCCAAGATGGTTCACCACCAGGACTCATGTGCACCTCTCCATACACTAGAGGCTTTCGACTGTTAGTGACGGCCTATGGTTTGTCCCTGGATAGAAAATTCCATCATTCCATAATAAAAAAAAGTGTATATAACTAGATTCATCCAATTAAGTACATAAATTGAGTGTGAAAGTATAAAATGAACTAAAATAGAACCATAGTATATAAATAAATGAAATTCTATATATTACAAAACAACCATGACATTCATAAAACCATTTTCACACACTGGGCCAACCATACATATATGAGTATAGAAATGAAACTAAAATAGAAGTGCATGGATATACTACTGACACCAATATCGAACACATACCTAGTCTCTATGACATTATCAAGATGCTCCAACCTTGTCAAAGAAATATGCATGAGTGATCCACTCGGTCATGAAACCCTAGACCTCAACCCTATCCATCATATAGTATGTGGTCAACCCAAAAATCAAACATAAGGTCTCAACACACACTATGATTCACATACAAGGGTGATACAAGGCCACCCTAATGATGAACCTATTAATATTATTTCATAAGTGTATGTTTATGAAATATTCACTTCCTATGTGAGGCACAAATATAAATGATAGGTAAAAAATAACATAAAACCATAATCGATCACTAGGTCTGTGTTCCTGGTCAACTTGGAAAAATTCCCTCACATATATATATATATATATATATATATCCATAAACACGCACAGACACACACACACACATATATATACACATGACTAACGTGAAAGATGACATAAATCAATAGTAATTGATCTATCGGTATGTAATCATGATCATATGGACATCCTGTGAGAAGGGTATTGAGATGGATTTCATAACACTTAGGCTATGTATTATTTAGTTGATCTTTGTATCCATAATCCCAATTTACAATGCCTTCGTCGGCTAGTGCCTAAAATGTCTCTAATCAAGCTAGTTCATCATATGGGGTTCATTATTTATCTTTGGGTTCACTTGTACTCACCATCAATAACTATAATAAAGAATTCCATCAACTAATAGAAAATTCTACAAATATGATAAAGAGATATACAGCATGCCGCACCTTCCATCTATATCTAGTCAAATGTATGATCCCTAGGTCCTAGTTCTCAAGTAGTCATGAAATTGTGACTAGGAAAATCCCTAAGGGTACTTCCCTTAGGCAATGTGTAAGGAGAGCACACCATTGATATTTCATGACCACCCATTATGATTTATGATTAGGGATATCATAATCACCCCTATCATCCATGAGAGAATAATATTCCCTTAGTAGCTATCACATTAATAATGAGGAGTGCAATGTGTACCACCATGATCTTGTAATCGATTAGGGAGAGAATAATCATTCCCATCACTCAGGAGATTATAATCATCACTAACTATCGATCACATCAATGGTGAGATGATCCATTTCCCCCACCATGATCTAATAATTGATCAAGGAGTGAGTAATCATTCCCATATCTTTGGAGTGTGTAAAAATCCTCAAGTATAATCATTTGGGACCTTATTCCCATTAATCATAATCCTAGGGATTCCACTTCTATATATCATAAAAAAGGGATACAATGCCTATATATTATAAAAAACGGGACTCCATGCTCATATAAAATAAACAATGGATAATCATGCCCAGATATCCTAAATATAGGCAACGAATCAAGAACCCATGGAATATGTCTAGGCATTCCAATATATAAAAGAAAGGGATTTGAAGTAGGATCACATAAAATACATCTAATCATCACAATAAAACAATAGGATGGATATAAGTATGTAATTTTAGGTATAACAAGATAGATAAATCTATGTCACGCTAGGCTCCATGGCCACAAACTAGGAAGCAAATATACCAATCATTGTTGTATTATCAGTAAATAGGTGAATGCATAAAAAGAAGAGTGTGGTTGGACAAATGCCTAAACAACCCACTACTTCCACAGCCTGATGGGATTACAATATTTGTACGGGTTATAAGTTGCCACCTGATACCATCACTACCCAAAATCCAAATGCACTAGCTCAAGGCTACTCATGCTATAGGGCTCCAATTGGGTCCCTTGAATCAAAAAATCGTAGAAATGTCCTACTTGGGATCCTCAATGTATACATGTAATGAAAGCCATCCTACATATGGTCCTCATCTATAAAGGTAAAAGGGGTAATCATACATGGTATGTTTAAAAATAAGTAAGAAGAGGAATCCTACACGGGATCCATATATTGGTATATTAGAAGAGGCATCATGTATGGGACAATTAATAATAGTATTAATATAGAAGAATCCTATAATGGGACCTCTAATACCAAATTTTACAAGAGGTATTCTATAGGCGGTCCGTGGTGAAAACTAATAACATGGGATCCTAGGAAAGGAGGGAACATCTCACAATGGATATTTACTCAAGGTAAATTATAAAAAACACTAGTCATAAGAGATAGCTCATGGATCATCTCAAATAAAAAGGTATCACTCTCTAGATTTAGATGGATTTAAATATCAAAGTAAGAACCACACCATTTTCTAAAATGTCTGAAACTCCTCATAGGATTCCAAAAATCTCCAAAAGGATGTCACCATCATGATCTACATGGAAGGATACTCAGGGTAGTATACTCATTTTTCCAATTCCGAATCCTATGAATAAAGATAAGAGAACCCTCAAAAGGATACTGAAGGGGTAATACAGTTCTTTTATACCTCGTATAAGACATGTTTCCTAATGCTCCACCTAATCTTTTACATTAGTTAGACATGGTTTATAAAATCCCCTATACACAACATGAAATACATGTTCATAGTGTGTACCAGACACTAGGTACTAGCCTACGTACCTCACATGTCCGGGTCATGTACATCACCAGGTCATGTATTTCTACATGATGTGTAGCATATATGGTGTCTAACTATATACTGTACATGACCATTTTCCCCTACATGGGTAGCATGGATGGGTACATAGGTACATATTTGAGTCCCATTAAATGGTGTATATTCCTCATACATGGAATGTACTAAAAAATATCATCTTCACTAACTTGAATAACACACAACATGTGTTTTGGAACTACCCATAGTTTTATTGGGATTTCGGAATGTGAAACACCTCAAACCACACAAAACCCGCATTTTTATCCCAAAAAGAAACAGATTGACCCTGAATGGGTCCTAAGAAGTTATAGAAGGGTTTTGAAACATGTAATGGTAAATCTATATTTATTTATGAGATAACATAAAAATTAACTACCTTTGGGATGAATATACTGAAATTTCACATATTTCCATAATCTATAGTTGTCAGATAATGATTCAGATCCTCACGAGCCTTGGGATGTTATCTCCCTTAATCCCTCTATATTTATATATCTCTTCATATAAATTATACACTCTTGGTAACATAAAAGAGAAGATCTAGGGTCATTCATAATAATATAGGGTAGAAAGAAAATAAAAGAGGAAAAAAAATAATAAAATAAAATGAGATTGGGGTCAGGGCCAACCCTAGTTTCGCACATGATTTTTTGCCGCACTAAGAAAAACCTCCTCATTCTAGACACAAAGATAAAGAAACAATTTCAATCTAACACTTAGTTTCAAATATCCATCTGAAAAAACTTGTGAAAATTATTTAATACATAATTAGGTAAATATTTATTACTAATTATTCCATGAAAATTTTAATAGTTCATAATGCGACCAAACTCATGTCTATGGGTAAACACTCTATTCAAGGAACAATGGATTGGTCAAAATAATTATCCAAGGTTATATCCTATGGTAAAAATATTACATTAACCAACATAAGCACATGAAAACAATAAAATAAAATTCCAACTCAAAATTCTAGTCTAGAAAAACACATTTCATTACATTCAATATTGGTGTAGGGAGTAGAGTGTAATAAGGGAGTCATGTGGTGGGGAACCAAAGGATGAGTGTGAAGGGGGGTCCCACAGAGAGAACTAGATCACGATCTAGGACTATATACAAGGATAATTATATGAATTCTTCGAGATAACACATGTATGAACTGAGTCCGAGTGCATAGATATTAGTTGTTCGCATGAGTAGGTTGAATAGGGCCAATAATTTGATACTTAATGGTGTGTGGAAGGCATACAATTTGGTATTTGAGTATACTGTTAACATGGATTCATAGGATATAGGATGGTAATTATGGCATTAAATCATGTGATTCATGCATTAAAATTTATTAGTTATCTATTTTTTAAAAAAAATTGATATTATATTTTCATTCAATTTTTGTGAAATAGAGATGTGTGTAGATCCATATTTAGGAATGGAGGTCATTTCTCCAAGTTTTAAAATTTCATTCACATGGGCCATTTCTAGTTTTCATAAGTGATGAAATTACAATTGGTTTATGGTTCAACAAGGAGCATAGAATTAAATGTTCATAGAAATCACTCCAAAAAATGGAAACATGGCCATGAATAGTTCATTAGGATTCTAGATCCTGATATGTTCACGATCACATTGGATTATAAAATTAAATTACATGGATATAATTTGAAATTACCTTTATCTAATACAAATTTATTCATAGATTATTCTCTCATTTTTTTGGTCTTCAACCCATGTTCATTATGGGATCATCCTGAAAGAACCCCATTTTTTCAATTGTGCTTCATTATTTGGTGTTAGAGAGGGTTTCATAGTCATTCTCTACCATTTAATCACAATTTCTTATCCCTTGTGATACCATCCTTACTAGGATATGTTTTTGGATATGTTAGAGTTATTATTAAAAAAAATACATGTTTGTGGGATGCAATGTGAGGTTAAGATTTTCCCCAAGTCTATCATGTGTGTGGAAATGGTTATGTGTTTATAAAACTAACTGTCATCCTAGGAATGTCTTCCATATTTTCCTATTGTATGACTTAATTTTTTTTCTTTTTTGTTATTCCTTGTCCTTTTCCACAGTTTTTTGTATTTTCTATCTATTATTCTTATTCTATTTTGGGTCTTTCACACACAAGGTGCTAGACTTGGGCATGTATTGTGCCTTGGTACAATACCTATAGGGATATCTTGGTGTGTGAGGTGAATGAAATTGTGGTTCTTGGGTTTTTAAAATTTGTTCATGATGAGGAACATAGAAAGGAAATCACATATTGTGGTTGGGTGAGTGAGGAGGGAGTCACATATAGAGATGTCACATATAGTGTATAGTGAAATATTTGTGGGCAACGGCATGCATATGCAGCTATACAAGGGATTTCATGGAGGGGATATTCTATATAGAGGCATGTATCTCTAGTGTCTTACATCACCATTCATGTAATGAATCATGGGGGTTCCTCAGATCAAAAATATATCTTTCAATATATTTTTCGAACCCATTATTTGAATATTGGTTAGTGTATATCCTCGTTATACCTATTTCATATCTTTGAATCCTCATTTAAAAATATTAGGACATGATTTACATCATTTTCAATCTATATTAAAAAGATGTTGAGCACTCTTATAACATGAGAACTATCTTCATTTTCATATCTTACCCCTATCACTAGTTCAAGAAATATAAAATTACACTATTAGAACCACTCTATGAGGTGGTATATACCTGCCTTTAAATCAATATTCATGTCAATTTTGGAATTTACCTTCCTACATACACTATCCCACCTTTCAATAAATGTTTGTTAAATCATCATACATTGTGTATTGGGTTTTACATTAAGGTAAGATCATAGTTTTTTATTTTTAATGTGCCTCTACACCCAAGACATTTTAATTCAATATGGACCTAGTTTCTAGAGGTAGGTTCTCATTGGGACAATACCAACAACAATTTGGGTTTCGCATTAGTCATAAGAATGGGATTTTGGGCTCATATCACCCTTTTTAAGGGAATTATTACTTACATCAATACTCTATTAAATATTTAATACATATTCATGAATTATTCCAATTAATATTTGTTATCATCATTTTAGTGATTTGATAAAAACCAGGTGTCTATGTGAATATATATATGTGTGTGTTATAGGTTTTATAAAATTATTTTCCTTATGGATTACACTATGGTTTAAATTGTCATGGTTGGGTGCTCAAAAATTTATCACCATCTTGGGAGGAAGTGAGTATTATGGAGTTGAGATCTGGGCCATGATAGGTTTATTCTAAATATACTCATATTGGGAATCAAAACCATTGTAGATTGGTGCTTCTTGGTTGGACATGTTGTACATTATAAGGTCATGTGACAAGGAATCTGATAGCATCTTTTGAAGTTGCACAACCTTTTCCAATTCATGTTCTTCTTAAGGTCATAAATCTATGGAATAGTAAATATCCTTCTAAGTTCATGAATCAAAGACATAGTAAAGTTCCTTTTATTTCCATGTATATAAGTCATATGGGGTGTTGTAATTTAACCTCCATGAAACATTGTATGTATCCTAAATAATAGAAATCAATGTCAACATAGTTTGGTTGCCTGGTTTTTGATTATTTGGTAGTAATAGTCCGTGTAGTAAGGATGTTATACAATGTATTTTAATATCCTAAAACTAAGACTGCAAATCTAAGGAATCCTAGAAATTGTTATTATAGAGATTTCATATGGATATATCATTTTTGTTCATTCTATTCATTTATTACTAAATAGGATAGGGTGTGATTAATCTTTTATGAAATATGGAATATTAAAGTAATAATGACTCCTAGGGTATATGGCCCATTAAGGAAGGTTGACTTCACTCAAATGGAATATTGTTTAGTGAGGGGTAATTTGATGCTTGCACCAGGTAGGAGTCTCTAACCATTCTTAGGATTATGAAAGATACTTGTGGGGATTATTCATGTGCTTCCCAATGGCGTCTGACTAGATATATAACTCATATAAAGGTAGGTTTTAGTTATTTCTTCTTGTTGGAGTTTTACTATATATATTTGGATAATTGAGTGGATTAAAGAGACCGAATAGATGTTTGGTATGATTGGATACTATGTATGGGGAATCCAATATGATTAGAATAGGTCAGGAGAGGTTTTATTGGTATCCCCATGATAGGGACCCTCAATATCATGGGAATACATGATCGTGATTTCCTTGATAGTCCGATCAGTTTTTGAGAAAATTTTAAGAGCCATTTTATCAATGGAATACATGATCTATAGGGTGCACATATATGTGGATTGGCTGATAATGCATTTTAGTTGGTCATGAAGGAGGCCTATGTAAGTAAGAACCTAAGTGGATTACTTGGGATAGAATGTTTCCCTTAAAAGATACTTGGGCATGAATGGTTTCCTAATATAGACCTGGGTGAAGGGTCACCCATGTTGTGGACTAGGAGAAGCTAACACCCTCATATTAGGGTAAGAAAATGATTATCCAATGTTTAGGGTAGGTATTAGTGTTTCACTAGTGGGGTGTATGGAAATGTTTCACCGCAGTGGAGTACCACCAAGGTGGATATGGTGCATGGTTTCTTAGTATTTTCTCTTCAAGACCACTTGGGACTGAGGAAACCATGTATAGTATCTTAGGGTATATAGGTTGTTTGGAGAATTTATATAGTTTCTATAGGGTAACTAGGGTTCCCAACATCCTAGTGTTGGACACACTAGTCATTTATTTACTTAGCATCATACATAAGAGTCAGCTTAAAGAGGGAGAGAATACATCAATTATCACATCCTGTAATTGCTTTATTATTCCAAATTTTTTTGAAAAATGGTGGCAGTTAAATATATTTATATACCATGGAAAGACAAGGGAATTGTTATCAGAAGTTATTTTCCTTCATGCCCAAGTGAGGTGAGGAACCTTAGGCTAACTGCAGATGTTTTATAGAGTATGGTTTAGTGGTAAATATATAAAATTAAGGTTTCTAGAGATTATATATGATATTTTTTCTGTAAAATTACTTTTAGATGGAGATCACATTATATAATCCATAGAACTGATCACTTATTCTTCTCTATATCAGAAATATATTCTTATTTTTATTCTTTCTCCTAAAAATAACACACTTGTTGTTCCCAATAATTTCCCTTGTTTGATTCCAAAAGTAGTACCCAACCCAGTTCATGTTCTTCATTTTAAAAATTAAAAATCCCATAGTATTATCAAAATCATCCATCTCATTATTTTAATTATACTTTACATAATAAAGTAAGTATGGTGAAGGGATAATCAGTATAATTATATGTTTCTAGATATAACAAATAATAAATAGATCTTGAAATAACTAACCAATGTTATTGGGGTCACTACATTCCAAGAAGTTTCCATGATAAAAAATCTTGGAAAAAATGAGTTAGGGCATTGGGAGTTCATATATAAACTCCAATGTATTATTTAAATAATAATATCACATGAAATGATTATTAGGAAAAGTACTTTTTTGAGGAGAGGGTATTATTTTTAAACGAGATGAAGGACATTATAGCTGGTATAGAAACGATAAAATGTAATAATATTATCGATATCATGGAAATGTATTAAATACGATGTGACAACACTATTTTCTGTGGTTTGGTAAAGTTATTTAAGTCTTTTAAATTTACATTTTTCTTTTATCATGAAATTTTAGATATGGGTCTAGTCCATCTATGTGAACATTCAAAAAGTCATCAACTTTTTCACCTTGAGGACCATGTGGTTTTTCAACATATAGAAGATTATATCAATGTGATTAATGGGATATCCATGTGAGGGAATGGTAAACATATTATAGGGGAAGTATTTTGATTTTCTATATATAATGTTTTGGGAATTTTATCTTTAGTTCAGGTTAATAAATAGGGTTAATTATTCTAGGGTAGGGGATTTAGTTATTTAGAAATATTTTGGGTAATATGTTATTTTTACCTTATATTTTGAGATCATTTACTCAGAGAGCATCTTTTTATTTTTCTATATATTCTTATTATCTTTCTCCTTATACTCATCAAACTTCTCCAAATATATCATTTAACCTATTTAGATTTACTTTTATAATAAATTATTTATAATATAGTGTTCTTTATAAATTATTATGTATTATAATTGTTTTACCATTTGGTTTTATTACATGAAATGAAAGTTATTTTTATGAATGGATAGATATTTTCTCCAACTTCACCAATATCATGGATGTAAACGTTTTACAATAATGATCTTCAAGATATGGTTTCTCAAGGTTTTCTTCTTCAAAGGTTAATATGATTGGACTATAAAAATGTGACAATATTTTAATAATATATTTTATAATTTTAATTTTCTTCATTTAATCAACAAAACCATAAATTTATCATACAATACCATATTGTAATTTAAAGAAACCAATAATTTTTTCATTAGAGATCATTCTCAAATCATAAAAAATTGCAGTACTTGTAACAATACCACATTCACCTTTACATCTCATTTTTTTATGTTATCTAGTTTTTTTCAAATAGATTTAAATAATGAATAACTCATTACCTCTGTATAAATTAGATTTTACAATGCTCTTTAAATATTAATTTTTGACTTAACATTAACATTAAGAAGGTTCTTTTTCACTTATGTTGTTGATAGCTCCATAACATTTCTCTCAAGAATTTTTTGAATTCAAGTAGAATAGAAATATAATATATGATAACATATCTATGATCTATATTCATTATTCTAAATCTTATAGTTCTGACAAATGAATAATATAACCGCATTTTATTCATTATTTTATCCATGTTGTTGAACATAACTCATAGATTCACCAAGATGAAACATTACGGATATGATACAACTTGTTGCAAGCAAAACATCAAAAAACAACCCAAATTTTTTTAGAGATTAATCCAGGCGTAAATTTTTTCATCTTAAACTATATATTATGTTTTTTGAAATAACACAAAAAACATTCCAATTTTTCATGTATATAACAAAATATATATATATATAATACAATAATATAATTATTTTTCTTGTTTCACCATTAAGTGATAATCCAAGGGAAATATTCCAATGGCATGAAAACATATCATGGGATTTTAATATGAATAATTTTTTAATTCAACTTTAGGATGGACTGACTATTTATCAATGGGTAACTTCTTTTTTCAACCTAATCTCTCTCCATTTCAAAGAAGAGTTACAGGTAATAATCACAACAAGAATATTACCCAAAGAATTTATACTTATAAGAACAACACCAAATGAATTGGGGTGTTATAATTTTTCTTAAATGTCCTTGATAAATAATCCTTATCTTAAATATTTGAAAAATAACATTTTTATCCTTTTTGAAATATTCATATTGAGTAGTTCTACCACACAAAATCTATCCTTTTTAATTCTATATATTTTTATATTTAAACAATCACTCTTTGGACTTAATAAAATTTATACATTTGAATGAACATGTATCACCTAATGTTAAAAACATGTATTCATACATAATTAAATGAGTTGACCTCTCATTTGAATCTATTTGAATTCCACAATCCCAATCATCCCAAATCATTAGATTCCCAAAAAATAACTACTCACCAAAACATGAAAGGGACTCAAAATCACTAGAGTTATGTCCACCTCAGTACTTGAACATTGAAGACCATGACATATTTACATTTATATCCACAAAAATATGGTCCCTTATTATTTCATATTTGATTTAATAATTACAACCCATGATGTGGTGCACTAAAAACCGTGGAATTAGCATGTTTCATGAAATATGGATTATTCCACAACTCCCACTATGTTAAATAAACCATTTCCATAATATTCAAGAAATTCAATAACTAAAAATATAATGAAACAACCTCCACAATTTGATATTTACATTGTAGAAAGATATAACTAAGAACAAAGACTCCCAAGTATGTTCGGAGGCATTATTTATACGAAAACTGAAACAGAAGATAACAGGAAGATATAAAATTTAAAAGACATGGGACAAGGTTGAATAATTTAAAAACATCTAAATATATAAATAAATAAAATATGATAAAAATTCCCCTAAATATAGGTTTTTATAGAGTGGATACATAATAAAATGAAACAAATAAAATACACTCATAATACTCCTTTATGAGATTCTCGAATCCAGATTTGTACATAAATATTAAAGAAATAAATAACAACCTCTATATATGTTCAACCCATTTATTTTTATCCAACCAATTTTTTATAAAATTATGATGGTTTGAATTATTGATAAGGAACTGTTAATTATGAATAATAGGTGTCCACCATAAAAATTCCACGATGACGACTACCATCGCTTGAGGATACCGAATGAAACAAAAACCATCAAATGACCCAAAACCAATTAGGTGAAATGAAACATGATGTGTAGAACCAATAATTTTATATGAAATGGTTCTTGAATAATAAACCCAAAAGTTTATGGGAATTGACACATGAATTTTGGAGAAAAAATGTCAGGTTAAATTGAGCCCAAAGAGGGAGCCCAAATGGCCAGGTAAAATGATGAGTAAATTATGAGGAAAGGATGAGTGAAAAAGGAAAAAACCTAGGTTAATTAGTGATTAAATAGAGTACCATAAACCATGAATTTCGTGTCACAAAAAATGGTAGTGTAATAAAATTTTAACCTAATAGAGATCCAGAAAGAAGAGAAGAGAAGTCATGGTTGGTTGGGGGATGTTTAAGAATTTTTGAATTCAATCATGATGTAGATTCCAAGAAATATATGATTTGTATAGGTGGAAAATATTGGTTGGAGGATATAGAAGAGGAGTGGATGTTCATCCATGATTTTAGAAAATACTTGACTATAGGTGGAGTGTTAAGAAGGAACTCATATAAGCATCAGGTGGTGTTCCTTTTGGAGTTGATCTCATTCCATTGGTAGGGTGGGTGTAATGTTATGTTCCTCCCCAAAAAAGTATTTATTGTTAGGGTGGGCCATTATATCATCTTGGGTTGGATCATATTCAAAATATTCAAGGAAAACCAATTTGTTTAGTTAAATTAATGATAGAGGGAGCATGATACATATGCACTCAATAGCAAGGAGTGCGCACATGAGAGGTTCACAGGGTATCATTACATAGGGGTAATATGTGTTATTGTAGATATATACACATCATAATGACTACATTAGTTTTCTGAAGCCCATTTTAGGATGAGAAGATTTAGAAAACCTTAGGTATGGTGGAGAGAGATGGCGGCATGGGGAAGATGACTGTTCTTATATAGGGTGACAAGATTAGCCATGGAGGACGGGTATTGTGACATCTTGTTGCATGGTTACCCCCACTAGTGGTAACCTACAAGGATTTATCTTTATTATAAAAGATATTAGGGATGTTTTTAGGGTTAAAATCCTATATGATAATGTGTATAAACATATACCAAAAAATAATGCATCTATAGTGATTCTGTAGGCTTTATTTACAGGGTAACAAAAAAATGACAATAGGAAGATATAAAATTCTAAATACATGGGATAAGGTTGAATCATTCAAACATAACCTTAATATATAAACATCTAAAAATATTTAAAAAAAATTTGATACATGAAATAAGAAATCATCATAATCAAAATAACAATTCACCTTTCATCATTACATGTAAACTGTATTTTTCTAAAATACTCAATAAGACAAGTCATTTATTTCAAGGATCATTTAATAATAAAATTAATTGAACTATGGTTTGGTGGTTTCATATATCTCATTTTTAGTTGAACTATTTAGGAACAAAAACCTCTATAGTTTCTGAAACGGATGACATGTTTTTTCTCCTTTCATCTCACTCAAGTAAACCATGAAAACTTATTATTTTTATAATTGGATTCTACTCATTTTAATCTTCAGTATGGTCAAGAACATTCCTTAACATGTACATTATTTACAGATTTTACACAAAAAAAATCCAAGCATAACAAAATCACATCCAAGGTTCTCTAAGACCTGTACCATATTAAACATCAATACATATAACTAGTTTATAAAAAATATTTAAAATAAAAAACCACTCTTCCAAATTTATCCCATAAATCTAAAAAATAAACTGTTGACAACCTAGATTATAATAGTTTTATAGTTTTTTCATCTTTTTGGGTGTTTGGTTACATCACTAGATAATTCTTGGAAATACAAAAATACCAATTGTTTCATACTATTTGTATATTCCATGAGACCATTGGTATATCTATATCGATGGTTTTATTAAATTTTATTATTAAACCTATCAAAGAATAACCGTACTAATGATTTTTTAAATCCATTGGAAAATACCAATTAGAATAAGTCTATACCAGTGGTTATTTTAAACCTGTTGTTATAGATCCTCCCACTAACAATTCAAATTCGAGCCAACCTACAACTCCCCCCTGAAAACATTATAATAAAATTAAATTTAGAACCTAAAAAATATATAATTTCTGATCACAATACACATTAAAAATATGAAAAATAATATATATATTTTACATTAAAAGAATTAATAACTTAAGAACCAAATGATAACATATATTTAAATTTATATACAATATGTGTATGAAAATACCATCCAAAAAATCAAATGTTTCATAAACATGAAGTCAAAAATATAGTTAAACAATATATCACTCCAAATAGTCATCTTCATGGTAAGAACAACTATCTTGGCCTTTACTATCATCATCATCACCCAAAACCACATCCCTAGGATCATCATATTTTACAACGTAATAAAAATTAGCACTAGAAAATTCATCACCCTAATCACTATTAAGTTCATCATTTCCATCTCCCAGAGTATCATAAAATGAACTCATTGTTAGTATAGTTTTTTCAAAAAATATAGTGGTATATATAATATGTGTGGAGGATATATTTATCATTGATTTTAGGAACTTCTTCATGATGTTTTGAATTCTTTTATTCCCCTAGACTATAATTGTTTTTTCAAATATCTATTTTAGATAATAATATTTCAACTATTTCATGGTATCAATATAGGGGCTTTAACTACCTATTTTGGTTCAATTCCTAGTGGGTGTGGTAGACTTATCGAGTTTAAAATGAACCTCCCTTAGTTGTTCTAACCTGTGAACTATCACACATGATTTGTTTGGGACAAAGATTTAATCTTCTATTTCATCATGTGACTTTAGAGAAGATTGTTTAAAATATAAATTAGATTAATATTTTATAACAGTAAATTAAAATTTTAATGAATCAAATATGTATTAAAAAAATATCTTGCATCTTAACATTAACAACACTTATATACTTATTCTTTATTCTTGAGAAAACAATTTTTCTCAAGGTACCCATCCTCTAATGTTCAACAACATACACAAAAAATATTAATGGATTTAAGAAAAAAATATTCATTAGAACTATATTATTGATTAAAATTTACTGAATCTAAACTATATATGCAATATGACATTTATTATTCTTTTCAATTAAAACCATAAATAATTTAATCCAAATATATTATAATTTATTAATTCATAGATTCACTCATGATCCTATAAAGTTTTCTATCCAAAAGTGTGAACATACTTTATATAACCCTTTATTGACTTTTTTGAAGAATCCATGACAAGAAAAATCAATAATAAGAATCAATATTTTAATAAAAATCATTATCATTATCAATAAAAAGCATTAAATTTAAATAATTCCATAAATTCGTAACTATTTTGAAATGAAATCATATTTGGTAATGTGTAACACGATAATCATTGATGGTTGGTATACCCTATAAATATTTTACAACACTACTCACGAATCATAAGTCTTGTTTACAAACATTCCATTTTTAACCTAAATTAGTAAAACATCTAACCCTTAAAACCTAACCATCATGAAATTTAAACCAAACATGAAACAAAAATACTAATCCTTATAAAGAATATGTTAATTTTCAACTAAAAAATATTCATACACATATATCTGCCCATTTATTATCTTTAATCCAATCACTAATGTGTCACCATGATATTGGTTTCACGAGAATAATATCACTATAGTTTCTATGTTCCATTATAAATCTTTGACAATCTCTACCATTCTTTTTAATAATTTAATTATCTTCATTTAAATATACCCTTACATATGTATGGTGGTCCATAATCCAGGTGGGTAGGGTATAAAAAATCAAATGATTGGTTAACATGGAAGTGAATGTCAACATTTTATGGAATTTATTTAAAAATATATTAGTATCATTCCCATGAAATAAATCCCCTAGAGACACATCAGTGATAAAATCAAGGATAATTCTTAATAATTATGGTATCATTTCATTTTCTGGATAATACATTTTTTCTAACTAGGTTGAGATACAACCCTAACTTTTCCTGAATCCCTATAATACATAGATTAAATTACCATAGGCATAAAGGCCAAAGAAATACCCCAATGTCCTAATCTGTATAAAACCCTCCCTAATTTCATGTCATCCAACCAAGCTAGATCATCATCATATTTAGCCCTTCCATAACCCCCTTGACCTATGGGATTCTCTATTAGTAATTGAATATTTTTTGGTGATTTATCACCCAATTTATTCTCCCCCAATTTTCTCCCATTACATTCAAATCACTAGTGACCTCTATCATCCCGCACTTCATTGGGTTTGGATCAACTCTAGTACATATCTTGAATGACCACATTTGATGGCCCAAAGGCCCAATGACCCAAAGGCCAAATTACATATCCCAAAATACCACATCATAGGATTCATACAACTTATAAAATACCCCTATAGTGTACCATCACTATTATAGAGATACTGTACTACTAGAGTACCATGAAAATCACTCCAAACTGGATTTGAAATTGGGTTTCATACTGGATTATCGTAATTATTTACCACTTAGGTAATCCCCAAACTTATAATAATTTTTATCTAAGGGGATGATATATTATTAAGAAGATTTATTAGATTAAAATTTATATTATCATTATATTTATATGAATTAATATTTTGGTTGAATATTCATTTTAATTTTCTCAATGGTCATTATATGGGGGTTGCATGTTTAATTATTTTAGAGGAATTATGGATGGAATATAATCATGAATTATGAGTTTTTTGGACTAATAGAGTTAAAATAGAATTTCAAGTTATGAACCCCCAATTATTTTCTAGTCACACTATACCATAATATGATTTACTATTAACATAGTGACGAGTTTAAGATATTATTGAAATTTAATGGTTCTAGTTGAAATGATTATAATTTCATTTAATATAAGGATTATTATTTTTTAATTTACATTATCATAATTATTAATAAAGAAACTAAAAACAATGGTGATATAAAGTATGTTAAATCTTTGAGATGAATAACTATATAATATCCTGAGTGAAACCAAGTATTTATCATGAAATATTGAGATTTATTACATTATGTAGGACTCCATTGTTAAAGAATATGAAACATCATATTAAAGCTACATTTAGGATTCATTAAATTTATTTCAATAACAAAGTACAAATTAATATTATTTTCCTATAAAATTTAGATTTTTAGTGGATGATATTGAACATTAAATGATGGGTTCCTTGAGAAAATTTTTTCCCTCTAAGATGAAGGATAAAGGTAATATTAATTTTATAATATCTATTATATTTTTTAAAATTGTTATTTATATTTATAATATATTTATCTTTTTAAATTTTTCAACAATATTCCATATAGTTTATTTGTGGGAAATAAGATGTAATATTTTTTCAAAATAATCATTTTCAATAGGTATTATGTGAGGATAACTCAGGGGGTCCACTATTAACCCATGATGTTTATCATTCCCACGAAGTATTATCCCACACTATTACATTAAAAACCACTATCATTATGGATCCATTATTAATAAAGGAACATTAAAAACTATAAATGGTAAAACAAATTGATACTCTATCAGCGTGAATGAAGTCAATAGGTCATTGAGTGGCCTATGAAATCTTTTATGGATGTATGTTTTTCACTTACACCATATTTGTTTGTATATTTTGATTCATATATGTAAACAATTTAATCATTGTATGCTATTTCCGTTTATGTAAATTATTGTTTTAGTGGTGATCGGGGAGATGGCCATCCTAGTGAAGATGGTGATGAAGTTATCTTAGTTGATGATCTTAGTGATCAGGTTTGAGATGGTGATGCTGGTAGTGATAAAAAAGATGGTATTTGTGGCCTTTAACCTGATTATTTTGAGTTGGATATTGATATGATCCATCTCTAACTACATGTTTATAAAACATTGTATTTTGTAGATGGTGTCATCAGAATTACTATAACAAATTATTTTTGTATTCTATAATTTAATTTTTATGTTATTATTTGTTTGAATATAAGATATAAATTATGTGTTCTATTTGTAATTTTTAATATTACTGGAACTAATATGTTGGTAATATTTTTCTTATAATGATATGAAAATGTTTTTTAGGGGTGAAGTGTAGTTTTGTTGGATTTCAATTGGTTTCTAGGAGGATCTATACAAATGGATAAAAATAACCATTAGAATAGAATTATTCCAATAGTTCTATAATAATTATTTCAGAAAAACATCATTATTGATCTATTTTGACTCATATAGGACCAATGGTTTGTAAAAATATAGATATAATCATGAGAAATAGTCTCATTTCCTTTATAAATGGTTTGAAACTACAGGAATTTCCCTATTTCCCACCAGTACCTATGAAATAAACCAAACTCAAAAAAATCTAAAAAACACAAATTGAGAAATATTAGAACTAATATTGTTAATCGTTGATATTTCTTGAGATCAAGGATAATTTTTGGAATTGTTTTGTTTTATTTTCAATATTGGGAAAAAATAAGTTCATATTGATATTTTGAATGGTACATGTCTTGGATAAGCTTGGAAGAACTTTGGTGATGCTTGAAAGTGAATTTAGTAAAGTAAATTGTGAACAAACCCATTATAGAATTTTATATTGAATGGTATAGATGAAAACTCAGATATGTTTATTTAAATAGGAGATGTGGTTGTTGTTTTGCTGAGTGATTTGAAATAAAGAAAATAATGTGAACCATTTTATGAACAATAGATGATGTTATAGTCTCAAAGTTCAACTAAAAATGATATTTTATGAGAGATCATAGAATTGTGTTAGTAATGGTGTGAGTAAAATATCCTTGTTAGAGATAGTATACCTTAACAAGAATTTTGGATTTTAAAGTATTAGGGTGAAATAGAGAGTTCAGAATTTGTCTAACACAAGACATTTTGTGTACCTTGGTTTCTTGTTTGAAGTATGAAATTTGTTTTTATAGTGTTTTAGATATTTATTCTATGTTTTAATGAGTTATCCTTATCCCATGTATTTTTAATTTTATACCTTCTCTTATATTTTGTATTTATTTCTCTATAAATAATCATTTTCGTCTCACTTGAGTGGCCCAATTTCTAGGTCTCTCTTTATAGACGGTATCAAAGCATGTTTTAATCCTAACACCATCCCTATTTTTTTAATAAATAGAAAATATTACAGGAAACCCATAAGGGGGATGAATATCCTAGGTTCCAGGGTGTCTCAAAAACTAATTGCCTCATGTTGATCCAGTAAACCTTAAAAATGGTCTGTTTCCCTACATTTCCTCCTCTCTTTCAGCTAGCCCTAGGTTTTATTAAATCTACACAACCTACTTAGGGCATCATTAAAACACTATAGTAATATCATTTTATAGATATTTTAGAGAATGGATCATTACACGGTGTTCACAAGCATAGAAAGAATCTATCATACACACCCCCTTTTGTTGAGTTAATAGGTATTTCATTCCCTCTATCATGCCTCTACTGAAACAAATTAATGAAGCTCATATTTAAATTAATTTTATACTATAGGTAAATGTTTTAAATCCCAATATATTATCATTTTTAGGGTAATTTTCAGTGTTTAGGTTTCAAGAATAATTTGATCTTTATCATGAAAAATGGATTAATACATGGTTTTTAAGTGTTTCAATTAATTTTTTGAAACATTATAAAATCAACACATTTAATTTTAAATTTTAGTAATTTATTTTAAATTGCATATTTTTGGAGTTTCTAAATTATTTACTCATTCTAGAATAAATTATAAAATCCATTATTTTAATTATATTTTTAAATGGTTTTGAAGTAATTTGGTTAAGTATTGATACATATGTACCATAAGTTATTGAAAATTAGTTGAATATTTATTAAATTATGGAATATGTTTTATTTTTGGTCTATAAATAAAATATTTTTTTGTAAAATACGTATCTAAAAATGAGTAATGGGTGATACATAAAATTTTTCCACAGTTAGGTCATACGAAATATATTTTCCTAGGTGAAGATGATATGTAACATAATTTCCCTAGTGTTCTGATATGTAATATGATTCAAATATTAATTTAAAACTATTAAAGTGAAAAAATTTATGTATTAGATACAAAATAATGTTATGTTATAATTATTTTAAATGATTAATATATTTTCTAAAGCTATAAATGATAGTTATCAGTATAATATAAATAATATATTAAATATGAATTAAATATAAAATGTTTCATGAAACCCAAGATAGTCCATGAGAAAATATCTTAGGTTTGGGGTTTTAGAGGTATTTTTGTAATAAAATTTACTTTTCAAACATTCAAAAATGAAGCACCATGTAATGGAATGAAGGTTCATGCCTTGAAGATGATTCCACTAGAAAAATTGGAGTAAAACTAGATATGATGAAATGACATCATATTTTTACTATGGGAGCATTTTAGGGTTTTTAATTTGATATATCTACCTATGAGAAATGGGGAGGGATTGCATGTCATAAATATATCTTGTGGACTTTATGAAATAACCATGTCACATCATCTTTCAAATGTGTTACTACTTTAATTGTGAAGATCAATAGTATAAGGATCATAGGAGGAATTCATAGAATAGTAAATATTTTCTCCACCTTAAAGGAAGAAATGTTTAACCCACATCAAATTACTAATTTCGATCCAATGGCCGGTGAATATTTCCTCATGATGGATCTGAAACTACTATTTCCACCTATATTCATTATTAATGTGAAAGGGAATTCCCTATGCACTTAAACTGAACTCCAATTTTATCATCCATAACTATAGTTTTCTTTGAGGGAGAGAGAAATAATTTCTAAAGAGGTTGGTATGAATTTCACTTTGGTATTAAAAATATATTTAATAGAAAAAAAATCAAGATTGTGAGTTAGGTAATTTAGATCCATGTAGGATTAACAATTTTTCTATGAAGGTAATACTTGAGTAGTGTTTCCATTATTACATTAGAAATCTTATTTTGGATTTAATATATATTATTTCCTATGAGTGAAATATTTAAGTGTAGAGAATTGATTAAGCTCAAATTTTCATCAATTTAAATTTTATAATAATATGTTTTCAATCCCAAAATTTTAATATTTTAAGGGTAATTATCATATTTTTAGGCTACTAGAATAATTTGTGATTGATTTTAAAAGCTACTTATTTCTGTTTTTATAAAAATTTTGTAATATATGAAAATCCACATATGTATTTTAAAATTTTTGGAATTAATTGTAAATTGGGAATTTTAGGAGTTTCTAACAATCATTTTGGAAAATATTCAGAAAATAATGCTTTTAATTTTTTTTTCCAATGGTTTAAAAGAAATTTTACTAGCTATTGTTTCACACGTGAAATAATTATTAAATCATTTCAAAATCAGTTAAGTCATGTAATATATATGGATTTTATTCCATACATAACATATTTTTAGAAATGAATTATTTGGAAATGATAAGGAGATGATATGCTACATTTTTACCTGAGATATATCATCCATAATATTTTTTACCAATTTAAGCCAATGTGTAACAAATTTTTCAAAGGGTAATGATGCATAATAAAATGTTGAGATTACTTAAAAATATTTTAAAATTGATAATTTTAGGTATTGGAGGGGTAAAAATTTTAGATATTAATTCTTTCTGAAATGTAATACATTTTCTAAAACACACTACGATTTTATAAAATTATTCAAATATATTTAATTACGTAAACCATTTGCATTACACAAAACATTATGTTTTAATGAACTATGTTAAATTATTAATTTTATTATTTAAACTTGACTATTATAACTAAGACATTCAACATGGTGGTAAGGATATGAATAAAATAATTTAAATATTAATTATAATGGTTTTATATAAAAAATGATATTAATAAAAATGTACATGATTTTTTTGTACAGACATTATATGTTTCAAAAATACTATTTTCTCAAAACAAATTATTTTTTATTGTGAAAAAATAATAAAAGGATTTTTTGATGCATTTAGAAAATTTAATTGAAAAAATAGACACCCTTTTTCAAATCTACATGTTAAAATCAACACTGAGTTAATTTTCTATATTATTTTAAGAGATTCATTTTTTGATGAATAGAAAAATAATACTTATTTTTATTAAAAATTTTCTTTTTGTTTAATGAATTTTTTAGTTTAATTTTATTTTAACAATTGTTCAAATATAACAACATCTAATATTGTATTATTTTTATTTGAATTTACGTCATTTGAATCAATTTAATATTTATTGTTTATATAAAAAATTTACTTAAAAACATTTCTCTTCATACCACCTATTTTATTTAACATTTTAGGTTTGATTTTAAATTAAAATCAACCACTTATAGGAAGGTAATTAAGAAAGTTTGTTTAAATATTTTGACTCATAATTATTTTTTATTAATAAGGTCAAATTATTATTTTTAAAATAAATAAAAAAATATTAAAAATTAATTATCATGATTAGGGTTAAAATAGTATTATAAGGGGATAAACTAAAAGGATATTTGTTAAAAGGACATATAAAAAATTCCAATTACTATTTAAAGAACATATTTCTACCTTAAAACATATAAGTTCAAATAATAATGTAACATCCCTGGTAAATAAAGAAAATGAAATTTACATATTTATTAAAAATTTAAAATTAAATATTAATTATACTTTAAAGGAGATGATATTTTTGATGGAATACCTGATACACAACAATGGGTTTATTTGAAAACATATGTTGCACATAACATTTAGTTATACTGAAAAATAATATAATAATATTATCAATTTAAATAGTAGTTAACAGCTGGTCGTTGTGTTGGAAGGATTGAATATAACTAACTAAAATATGATTATATATGTTTTTTAAATGTTTTTATATTTATCCAACAAATTTTAGAGGCATAAAATAAGAAGGAATAATATTTTAAGCATAAATACAACAATATTCTTTAAAAGGCCGTTTTACCTCCTTTTGATGGAGAACCCTTTTTAAATCTAGTTTTTATCTATCTTATATATTTTATTTGACAAAATAATATTATTATTTAGAACCAAGACAAAAAAAAATTAATTTTTTTATGAAATTTTAGTATTTTTCTGATAATGTTCATTTTTTAATGAATAGTTAAAAATAACGTATTTTAATACAAAATGCCTTTTAATCTAATTTATTTATATGGTAAAATTATCTTTTTAATTGGTTTTAATGTGTAATTAGATTATTTTGTTACCATTTTCTCCAATTTTTTTATTTTATGTAATTTCCCATTGAAACTAGACCTAAAAAAGTGTCAATCTTTTAGTTATTATTTCTTAAAAACACGCTTTTTTGTTTTGACAACGATAATTAATTTTAAATTAATTTCTACCACTTATATGTTTTGAATTTGGAAAAATGGATTCCATATTTGGAATTAGATGGTCCAAATTGTCTAAATAAGTAACTTTTATTTTTAGAAATTATGAATATTTACTTCAGTAGATATATTTTTTACCATGGTTAAAGGGTAAATTTGGTAAACAAGCGTAACAAAATATTATTATAATAAAATTAAATTACCCTAACATGTGTCCTAATTCTATTTTTTGTCACAGTTCAGACCATTGGAATCCTTGGGTTAATTTTGGGACACCATGGAGCCACTTGGAAGTGATAATGACACATTATATTAATTAATTTAAAGTAAAGACAAAATTGACTTAAATATATATCTTTTAGTAAATCAATTATTACATGTGGTTATATAAGTTATTTATTAAAATAGAAATATTAATTTTAAAGTTAAAACAATTTCCCACATCATTATTTTTTATTATAATATTTCGAAACCAAATGAATATAATTATTTATGACAAAATAATGATGCATTGTTTACCTTATTAATTAATGATTTAAATAAAGAAGATTATAAAGATTAAAATAATATCCAAAACCTGTACAATTTTATTGAATGATTTTATTTAAAACATTATTCTTAGTATCTTAAACTTTAATAAGTTTTGGACCTTTAGAAACTGAAAATAATTATATAATAAAATAATATTTTTAAACATTCCTAAATAGTCCTCCCCCCTATAAGAAGCCATCACTTCAAACCCATTCCACACACTTCTCAAGCCCCTTGTCTCATAAAAACTCTAACCAATTAAGCTCCATATATCTCTCTACTCCTCCTACAATCCTTTCCCTAGGAATAAGGCAATTCAATTAATCATTTTGGTTCAAACCAAAGGGAGATACCTGATTTAAAGATAACATCTTCTCTTAAGTTCTTTTGTTTTATTTTACTTTTCCAACCCCCTAAAATCTATTTATTCCATTATTTTATAACAATACCAGTATCATAAATATACTAGGTTGTTTTTATGTTATTTATTATAACTACACTTACTTAAACCTCCATATAATAGGTAAAGAACATATTATTTCTGTGGACGGTGAACTGCTGCCTCACGAAACGATGATTGTTCAATCTTCTCCCACCACCTCTCATGGTTGCCATTATGATAGAACTATATTTATATATGATATATATTATGTTTATGTAATATCTATCCTTATTTAATTTTTATTTACAAACATACCTTTATGCATTCCAATTTGTGTAAATACGATAATTTCATTTGAGAAAGTGCGGACTACCGCCCCCTCAAGGTGATATGATTCGTTAATGACATAAATGGATCGTATAAAGGATGGAGTTAATGAAGGTATGTAAAATATATATCATATGATATTAAAATTTAATTATAATATACATATGTATCATTATGTTTTCATTCCATTAAATATGAAATAGAAATGAAAGAAGCATTCAAGCGTACGTACGACTTACAGTCTCCATGAACGGTGCATTTAATTTCTTATCTCCAAATGTTATGTAATATTATAAATACATACATATAATTAATATATATGATATATTTTATATCTAAATAATAAATATAAATATGGATATAATGGACTTTTGACCACACGAACAACTTGTAATTATAAGAAGTTCATTTTTGACTCAAGTACCAAATATAAACAAAATGTCCATTATTAACTTAAATGATTGAATAATGTTTATAACATGGTAATAAGTGATATAAAATGAATAATAAAATTTAAAAGGTTATTAATCACGTATAAATTAACTTTATATTATTATTCATGAGATTTAATAATGAATGATTCAAGTCGGACACGAGGTAATGGGTTTCTTATCTCACTTTTAATTCTGTGTGATTTCCATTGTTCTCCACTTATTTCTTGAATGTGGGGTATTGTTTTCTGCCATTTGATATATATTATCATGATTGTTTTTATATTCATGGTATTATGTGATTCATTTTTTGGTTATTAACTTTTTTTCATACGACACGATTGATTACAACGTGGTAAGGGTTTTTCATCTCACTTTTTATTCCCATGAGATTCATGCTATATATACCACTATTTCATTTTCTGTGGTGTATGTACTTCCAATGACTGTATTCTATGTGTAATATAATTTAATTTATGGGTATTTAAAAATTCATTTTATGATCCTTCTTTCATTTGGTTTGTGTTTCGTAATTTACCAAATCGGTAAGGGAACTTTTTAACCCAATTTCCATTCCTTGGGTTAATCTTCTAATTATTAATTATTTCATGAAATGATTACGTGTGGAATAAAATATTATTTATTTATGTTATAATTTCCAATCCCCTTTTTGTGGGTATATATTTGATACACTTAATCACTCCATTGATAAATTCTCATGTCATTGATATGATCTTGATGAGGGAAAACTTATCTCAATTTCTATTCAATGAGTTAAACATCCAAGTCATTGGTTTTGTTTTAAAATGAACATGTGTGAATATACTTTGATTGATTTACACTGTATATCCAATCATATTGAGTGTATTTATATTTTTTACACACTATTATGTAATTAATTTATCTTTAATCTATAGATACAATTTTTATAACAGATTTCGTCTCAATTTACATTCCATTGACAATTCATTGTTGTTATGCACCAATTCACTTTAATATGGTGTATATACTAACATTTGACATATTATATCATTAATTCCTTTATTCTCATGATATTATAAAGTTCTGATTAAATTTTATTACTCAATTATTTCTATTCAAGCGTCTCTCATTTTGTTAAACACTCCTTAACTAAAATATCATTTTAAATGTTTTAAAGATTTATTTTTCTAAATCATTCTCACTAATGTCCATTTTTAAAAAATAGTTTTTAAGATTTATTTATATGGAAATTAATGTTTTAAAATGATAATTCATTTAAATGTTTCAAAGTGGTATGAGAAACTTTGATTAAAAAATATCGTTATTAATTTTTTTAAATGGTTTTGAAAATGGTTTGCTAAAGCATTGTTTATTTCAATATATTGGTATGATATATATTGATTGGAATGTGGAAATGTTATATTTCCTTTATAATTGTGTTAAGTATTATGATTTTGTTATGTTTATTGAGAATTGTTTAAAATATGGGTGGTTCCATGATAAGCCTATGGCAGGTGAGCCCGAGATAGCTCTCCAATGCATTAGGTATCGTGACCGAGGTAAACATGAATGTTTCTCCTAAGAGATTTAGGGAATATATTGTGGTGGGTATTCCAATTTAACTCCCTACATAGATGTGATAGCTAAAATGTATGTATGTTCTGTATGCCACAAGTTACCTTTATGGTTTATAATTTCTATGTGTTATTGAAAAATCTTATGATTTGATGAGGTATGTTATGATTAAAAAGTGTGGTTTAATTGATTTGTCTTTATTGATGGGTTAATGTTTCCTTTAATTATTTTATAACCCTTACTAATATCTTTTTGCTCATCCTATGATTTTGAAATGTTTTCCATGGGACTTAAAGAGGAATATGGTCAAGGATGGGATCAAAGAATAGTCATGTGGTCTAAAACATGGAAGTAGACATGTTTCTTATTAAGTGATTTTATTTTATGAAAAAAATGGATAAGGAGTAGTGGGGTCTACTTGTAATTTTCTAGTTGATATATAATAGTTATGTTCTAATTCTCTAAAACTCTAAACCTGAAAAGATCCTTAATGTGAATTATTTGTTTAATTAAATATTATGTATAGTTTTAAGGCCGAGTCCTTATAATTGATATTAGAGGTCAGTATAGACAACATTAGGGATTAAGAGTTTTAGTTAAACACATGGTTAGTCCTTATGTATATTATTTCAGTTAAATCCTTGTTTTATAACTTTTTCAGATCAAGTAAATCGGTTAAAAATGGAAGGAGAAGGTTCTCAAACAACATTCATATCTTTTCCTACTGACATGCTTGAAATAATTATATCAAAGTCATGTTACAATAATTGTGAACCTTTTTCTAGCATATATCTCACTATAAAGAAGTTTTTTGAGATATCAATCACATCCACTTACCATGATATCACCATGGATCATGGGTTGTATTTAATCAAATCATATCATCACAATATTCTCATATTTTCAAGAATGATAAATATTATCAAGTAATTTTCAAATATTTTACCACTTCTCAAGATTTTGAAGCATATTATGAATTTGAAAAAGTTTCTTAAGAAGGTGACCATTGCACAACCTATTTATATTTTATTTTACAATATAGTCTCTCATTACATACTTATGTTATTTTAAAAGAATCATTAATTTAATGTTTCAACTCAAATTCGGTACAACAGTTTTATAAAAATCTTGTTTTATCAGATGTTTTGAAATTATATGTCATACATGATTATTTTATGAAACAATTTTTATGCAAACACCCATATGACCCATGTTGTACAATGTGTATTTGTAAGAAGGAGTAAAATGATTTTGAAGGATCTCTAAATCATTTTTGCAATGCATGGACCTTCTACCTCGGTGAAAAAATGACAATGAAACCATACGGACACCATGATGAAGGTATGTTGTTATTTCTATTAGGAATAGTTTTATTTTATCATATGGAGGTGAAATAAGAAAAAAATAAAATATATATAAGGCTTCATGAATTTAGATGTGGAGGTCTTAATGTATTGGGATGAAAATGAAAGGTCTAAGAAATACATTGAGGATAAAACATGTTAGGGTTATTTTTTTAGTTTCATAAAAATGGAAAACCCATAAGATGGGTGAAAACCTATTGCATCTGGTAAGGTCGTAGGAAATTGAACCCACAACCAAAGGGCGATAAGGTCACATCTCCTACCACTGTCATACGTGAAGTCCCTCGTTAGTAAGACTTATTTTTTTAAAATTAAATGATTTTATGAATCAATAATAAGTTTATTTTGTGAATTTATGTTTTATCAAATGGATATCCTTAATATAGGAAAATGATTTGGTGATTATGTGATAAAGGTTATTTTATAAAAAAAATTCTCTTTGGGAAACATTATATGCTTAAAAGAAATAGAATACTTTAAGATCTCATTTGTGTAGTAATGGTTAAAATTTTATTTTGGAAGAATTTATGTTTTTATTGTGGACATATGATGATTTGGTTTATCTATGGAAATGATTAACCAATCATGGAGAATATGTGATTAGGTTAATTAATTTTTAGTATGAGACATTAAGAGTAGTCGATGTTATTTATAGATAAATTTTAAGATTTACTGTGGAAACCTATGTGATTAAATCCATTTCTGTTTTGGGTTTCTATCTTAGTTTAGATTATATTGAATAATTTTACAGACAGTTGTGTATTGAATGGTCTCTGTTGAATTTTGGGTACTATTTAATGAATTTTGTAGATTAATAGTTGTATTTATTTTTATAAAGGATTATCCTCTTGGGGATTATCTGATCTCATACTAACCATTTTGGTTTTGGATGATGTCTAAAGACATGGTAAATATATATTTCATATTTTTTGGATTATGTGATACTCTATAAGTTGAATCTAGCACTTTTAATGTGACCGAGATAGTTTGAATACTCATCATTTGGAGAAAAGATGAGTCTGTAGTAGAAGTTTAGTGAAGTACGAAAGTCTACATGACATGTAAGTATGATTCGTTATGTCTTTAATTAATCTCATAAATAAATTCCTCCACTTTATGAAAAGAAACATAAAACAAAAATGTTCTCTGTTAACGTTTCCTGTTGGGGAATCAAATACTGTTTAAACCGTCAAAATTTTGTGATATTCTGGTGGTTAACTTTCTCCTAATCATGTTTTCTATCACTCTCCATAAGAAGTTGATGGTTTGTTTTCTCCTCAATATCCATGTTTTCATGGATTACTAGTATATTTTTTCTCATTTAACCTTCTTACTTATCTTCCATTATTTTAAAGTGATAGTTTTATTGACTCTTTTTCCAATGTGGGACTTTCAATGAAGATTCTGAGCCGAATTTTAAAAATGCATGGACGCAACTCACAAAAGGGAGGAAGGATGTAACATCCCATGTAAATAAAGAATATGAAATTTTAATATTTATTAATATTTTTAAATAAAAAATTAATTATACTTTAAAGTGGAGGCTTTGTTTGGTGGCGTACCTGATATGCAACAATGGGTTTATTTGAAAACTTACGTTGCACACAACGTTGAGTTATACTGAAAACAAATATAATAATATTATCAATTTAAATGGTAGTTAATGCCTAGTCATTGTATTGGAAGGAATGGATAGAACTAACTAAAATATTATTATATATGTTTTTTAAATTTTCTTACATTTATCCAGTACAATTTAGAGGCTTAAAATAAGAAAGAATCTGGTTTTAAGCATAAATACACTAATATTCTTTAAAAGGTCGTTTTACCGAATTTTGATGGAGAACCCTTTTTAAATATAGATTTATCCCTTTTATATTTTCTTTTTGACAAAAAATATTCTTGTTTATAATAAAGACATAAAAATTAACTTTGGATGAAATTTTAGTATTTTTCTAATAATGTTCATTTTTTAATGAATAGTGAAAAATATTGTATTTTAATTCAAAACTACCTTTTCATCTAAATTATTTATATGATTAGATTATATATTTAATTGTTATTAAATTTTAATTAGATTATGTTTTTACCATTTAATCTAATTTTGGTCATTGGAAGTAATTTCACTATGAAATTGGACTTAAACAAGTGTCAATCTTTCGATAGTTATTATTTCATAAAAATAGCTTTTTATTTTGACAACAGGAATTAATTTAAATTTAATTTCTGCACTTCTGTTGATTGAATTTGTAAAAATGGATTCCATATTTGGAATCAGGAGGTCCAAATTGTATAAATAGGTAACTTTTATTTTTATACATTATGAATATTTAATTCAATAAAAATTTTATTTACCATGGTCAATGGATAAATCTGGTAAATAAGGGTGACAAAATATTATTATAATAATATTACATTACCCTAAAATGCGTCCTAATCCTATTGGTTGACATGTTTCCAACCATGGTAACCCTTGGGTCAATATTGGGACCCCATGGAGCCACTTGGGAGTGATAATTACACTTTATATTAATTAATTTAAAGTAATGACAAAAATTACTTAAACATATATCTTTTAGTAAATAAATTATTACATGGGGTTATATAAGTTTTCTATTTGACTATAAATATTAATTTAAAATCTAATACTATTTTATACATCATTATATGTTTTTTATATTTTTTATACGTCAAATAAATAAAATTATTTATGACACAATAATGATGTAGTGTTTACCTCATTAATGAATGATTTAAAAAAATAAGATTATAATGATTAAATAAATATCCAAAACCAATCCAATAATTATTTGATTATTTTATTTTAAACATTAGTGATCATATATTCAACTGTAATATGATTTTGAGCTTTATAAACTGAAAATCATTAAATAATAAAATAATATTTTTAAACATTCCTAAAGAGCCCCTCCTCCCCCTTATAAAAACCATCACTTCTAACCCATTCCTCACACTTATAAATCCCATTGTATTGTCCAAACTATGACCAATTAATCTCTCTAAATCATTCTACTTCTCCAATAATTCTTTACCTAGGTATAAGGAAATTCGATTAAACCTTTTGGTTCAAACCAATGGGAGATACATGATTTAAAGGTAACATCTTCTCTTAAGAGCTTTTGTTTTATTTCACTTCTCCAAACCCCTAAAATATTTTTATTTGTTTATTTTATAACATAACCAGTATAATATATATACTATATTGCTTGAATGAGAATTATTAGAACTTCACTTACACACACCTTCATCTATTGGGTAAAGAACATATTGTTTCTGTGGACAGCGAACTACTACCTCCCGAAACGATGATTGTTCAATCTTCTCTTACCACCTCTAATGGTGGAAAATATTATGAAACTGTATTTATATATGATATATATTAGGTTTATTTAATATCTATGGTTAATTAATTTTTATTTAAAAACATACCTTTATACTTTCCAATGTGTTTAAATAAGATAATTTCCATTGAGAAAGTAAAGACTACCACCCCCTCAAGGTGATAAGATTTGTTCATGACATACAAAGAAAGTATAAAGGATGGAGTTAATGAAATTATGTAACATATATATATTATTATATTATACTATAATTATTATATACATATATATCATTAATTTTTCATTCCATTTAATATGAAAAAGAAATGAAAGTAGCGTTCATGCATACGTATAGCTTACTATCTCCATGAACATTGCATTTCATTTCTTATCTCCAAATGTTATATAATATTATAAATACATAAATATACTAGATATATATGATATATATGATATATAAATCATGAATATAATTATGTAGATAATGGACTTTTGAGCACATGGACAACTAGTAATTATAAGAAGTTCATTTTTGACTCAAGTACCAAATATCGACAAAATATCCATTATTAACTTAAATGATTGAATAATGTTTATAACATGATAATAAGTGATATAAAAGGAATAATAAAAAATAAAAAGGTTTTTGATCAAGTATAAATTAACTTTATCTTATTATTCAGGATAATTAATAACAAACGAGTCAAGTCATAGAAGAGGTAATGGGTTTTTATCCCACTTTTAATTATATGAGATTTCCATTATTCACCACTTATTTGTTACATGTGTAGTATTTTGTACTTAAATTTGATATATATTATCATGATTATCTTTATATCCATGGTATTCTATAATTCATTTTGAGGATATTAACTTTTGGTCATACGAATCGATTGATTACAATGAGGTAAGGGGTTTTCATCTCACCTTTAATTCCTGTGAGATTCATGCTATATAAACCACTATTTTATTTTGTGTGGTGTATGCACTACCGATTATTTTATTCCATGTGTAATATAATTTAATTTTTGGGTATTTACATCTTCATTTTATGATCCTTCTTTCATGTGGTGTATGTTTCCTATGTTACCGAATCGATAAGGGAACTTTTTAACCCAATTTCCATTCCTTGGGTTAATCTTCTAATTCTTAATTATGTCATGCTATAATTATGTGTAGAATCACTGATTATTTATTTATGTTGTAATTTACACTCTACATTGTTTGGATATAATTTTGATACACATAATGACCCCATTGATAAATTCTTATGTCTTTGATATGAACTTGATAAGGGTAATATTAAATCAATTCCCATTCATTGAGTTAAATTTCCTAGTCATTAGTTTTGTTTTAAAAGGAACATGTGTGAATGTACATTGATTAATTTACACTGAATATCCAATAATATAGAATGTATTGATATTTGTTACACTTTATTATGTAATTGATTTATCCTTAATCTAAGGATATGATTTTTACAACAGATTTCATCTCAATTTACATTCCATTGAGACTTCATTGCTGTTATGCACAAATTTTTTTTTATATGGTTTATATACTACCCATTGACATATTATATCATGAATACATTTATTCTAATGATATTATAAAGTTCTAATTAAATTTTATTTTTCAGTTATTTGTATTCAAGCATCTCTCATTATGTTAAAAACTCTTTAACTAAAATATCATTTTAAATGTTTTAAAGATTTATTCTTCTAAATTTTTCCCATTAATATCCATGTTTTAAAATTGGTTTTCAGAATGTGTTTTATATGGAAATTAATTCTTTAAAATGATAATTCCTTTAAAAGTTTTAAATTTTTATGGGGAACTTTGATTCAAAAATCTCTTTATTAAATGTTTTAAATGGTTTTGAAAATGGTTTGATAAAGCATTTTTTATATCAATATCATGATATGATATATTGTTATTAGAATGTGGAAATGTTTTCTTTGTTTTATGCTTATGTTATGTATTATTATTATGTTATTGTTATTGGGAATTGTTTACGAATATAGGTGGTTATGTGATAAACCTAGGGCGGGTGAGCCTGAGATAGCTCTCTAATGCATTGGGTAATGTGACAGAGGTAAATGATAATGTTTCTCCTCAGTTATTTAGGGAATATATTGTAATGGGTATTCCAACGTAACTCCATATGTAGTTGTGATAGCTACAATGTAAGTATATTTTTTATGCCACAAGATACCTATATGATTTATTATTTCTTTGTGTTATCCATAAATCATATTATTTCATGAGTTTTGTTACGATTAAAAAGTATGGTTTCATTTATTTTTATTTTTTGATGGGTTAATGTTTCCTTTACTTATTTTATAACACTTACTTTGCTTTTTATGCTCATCCCATGTTTTTTAAATTTTTTCCATAGGACTTAATGTTGAATAGGGTCAAGGATGCGATCAAGGAAAATTTGTGTTGTCTAAAACATGGAACTAGACATGTTTTTTTAAAAGTTTCTATTTTATGGAAAAAAACAGATACTGAGTAGTAGTGTCTACATGTAATTTTCAAGTTGATATGTAATAATTTTTTCCTAATTCACTAAAACTCTAAACCTAACAAGATCCTCAATGTGAATTATTCATTTAATTTAAGATTATGTAATTATTTAAGTCCGAGTCCTTATAAATTTTCCATTTTAGAAGATTTTTTCTTTTGAAAAATGTTTTTACACTTTTTTGTTCTAAAAAAATACATGTGTGTCCTCACCCCCACTTATAAAAGGCCACCTCGTATATTATCCCATTCAAACTTAAATAAGATTTTATTTTAAAAATTATAGCCAAATTATATTTATTTCTTCCATAACCACATCCTATATTCATTATATTTATTTTTAAACCCTCCTATGAAGTATTTTCACATAAAACTAAACACGTTATCCGAAGAAGAGGAAAAAATCTCAACCATGTGTTTTGGTTTATTTCTTCCTCCACCTCCTTCCTATATTCTAAAATAATGATGATATAATAAAAATATATATCCAATACATTGATATGTAATTATTTTAATTTAATGCCATATATTTATCTCCACATCCATGAAATGTTAAATGAAACTGTCGATTATGTGTACAACAGACTACCACTTCACAAACTAATTTTACTCATTTTCCATCACCACATCTCATGGATAGATAAAAATATGGGTCAAATGTTTTTTATGATATTTATGTTATAATTAAACTCATGGAATTAAAATATCATATGTACTTTCTTACTATCCATCATTTGGGAATATGATAATGTCGCTCGTGTGTGCGACCGACAACCGCATCATGAAGCGATGTGATTCGTTCATCGTTTATGGTTACAAAGAAGGTAATAAGGATATATTTCCGTGATATATGTGATATATATGAAATAAAAAAAATTATATAATGGTAATACAATATTTATGTTTACATTTTTTATCCCTTGAGAAAATGGAAACATCGTTCATGCATACGTAGGACCTATTGTCTCTTTGAACGGTGTAATTCAATTTTTGTCTCTAGCATTATTGGATTACCATGAATAATATATAATGAATATATTGGATATTTATATCATTTCTAAATTTCTTTCTTCAATGGAACCATGACCAATTTAGAATTAATGAAAATATGAAATCAAAACATACATGAAGAACAATAATATCATTACCCAAAACATAATTTTAAGAACGAATTATTATTAAATGAGTATTAAAAGTCCATAAGTAAATCATATATGGTATTATATATATATATATATTATTATGTATGTGAAATATTTTTATAAATTAAATATATTTTAATATACAAAAGGTTCATATGTGTATGAAGGAAGTCGAGACTTTGGGTATGTACTTTTCAGTCTCTCCTTCATTTCTTGGAGACATATTCCGTATTAACAAATAGTTTATTTTGGGTGGTGTGTATACATATAATTTGGAAATTTATATCATTAATTTAATTATTTCAATGATATTTTAAGATTAATTTGATGTTATTATTTAATGGGGATTATGACTCAAATGTTACCAATGTGGTAAGGAATTTTCCTATAACTTTTATTTTTGTAGGACACATGACCTATACACCACTTGATTATTTTTAATGGTGTATTTACTACCCAAGGAATTATTTTATGATCATTAACATGATAATTTTGGGATAAATATATATATATATATATATATATATATATAATTTTCTTTATATCACATGAATTATGATTCAAATGATATCAAAGTTTTAATGTTTCAATATAACAATATCATTATTTAATGACATTATTAATGATATGAATCCATCATTGGGAGTTTATAATATACATTTCATGAAGCTCATGAAATTTATTATCCTCTTGTAATTTCTTAAAATTACATGTTTCTTTTCATTTTCTTATATTTATGTACTCAATGTTACAAGAGACTTTTTTTAAGGGAAAACCGAATTAATTTTTTATAGAAAAAACATTTTATTAAATGAAATTGATTTCTAAAAATGTTTTAAAGAAATATTTATTAATCATTAAATTATTATTTCAATACATTTTTACCTATTATTGAATCCTTAAAAAATTATTTTAAGGAATATTCATATCATTTTCTAAACATGTTTTTTTTATTTTCCCAAAATTTGTAAGGAATCATTGTTTAAGCACGTATAGTATGAACAAAATTTCCACTATCATGACTATTCAATAATTTAATGCCCGCGTTAAAATATTTTGATGTTATTTTCAAATGAAATTTTTTTCTTAATATTCATGAAATTTTTATTTTTTAAATAATTCTATTGAAAATGATATATTCCTCAAGAATGTTATAATGATATTTTTTGTAATTTTTACTAATCAATGAAAACTACCTTTTGTGTTGCTTATGATTTATTAGTAATATATTCCAATGTTACAATCCTCATTCTCACTTTGTATTAATTATTTGTATGATTATTAAGGGGTGATTTGTTTGAATCATGTTCATTTTCTATGATTTATGTTATAATTAATTGATGATATGATTATGAGGGTAAATTAATTTCAATGGTTTATTCTATGATTGAATTTTTATGAAAAAAAATTCATTTCATGGGATTTAATATGATTTTGTTTATGAAACCCATTTATTTTCATGGGATATGATATTGTAAAGGTTTTATTATATTATGGAACACCTATTTTTGGTTTTTACTATTTAATTATAGTTACGTTATAATGAAGGATGGTGGTTCTATAATAAACATTTACGGGTAGAACCAATAGCTACCTAAAATTAGTCAAGAAAAATATTATATTCAATGAGATAATAATGTGAAATAAGTTGATGTGCTTGATATAGTGTGGGAAGAAGACTGATGTACTCAATCCACTTTGTTAAACATGTGATGATACCTGATTCATTGTGAACTATGAAATAGGTGATGATTCTTGATCTACTATGAAATAGAAAATAGTTGGTGATTCTGGATTTATTATGAAATAGAAAACATGTGATGATTCCCAGCCTATTATGGCATGATGATATCAAATGTAAAACATAATTATGAAATGGTTTCTATACTTCTGATGGTTCCAAACATACATGACATTAGATTCAGGTTCGTGTTTTATTTATGATTATTTTTCACTCTTATGATTCATTCATATGGAAATTAAAATGTTCTATTCCATGAAACATATTTAGGATCCATGATAGATTTTTTATGAACTATTTAAATTATATTAATGTTTTCCTAAACTTATGATCATATTATTCTTTCATATAATCCATATGTGTTACCTACCACGTTTTCCCTTACTAACCATCTAATCTCACTGGTTAATTTTTTTTCATTATCTATATTATTAATAATGATTTTTTTAATCAGGGTATGTTTATAAATAGTACTAAATGGGAAGATCATTGTGGGATATATTGAATATATTTCATGAAATACTAATATTGTGTACATAGTCCCCAAATAAAATAAAATTTATGATACTTAGGAATTTATTAGTTAAATTTATTGAATATTTACCTAAAAGGTGTAATATTTATGTATGAAAAGCCTGACTATATATAGTTGGTATTAGAGAAAATTTTTAGTTATCCTTTGGAAACTAGGGGAGAAAAACATAATAATATCCATAGGAATATAAATAAGGATATATCTAGGCGTATATCTAAGGATTAATCAATATATAACTAAAGGTATAAGGAAATTTCCATTAATTTTGGTGAATGAAGGATCGAGTGGTTTCCATAAAATTACGTCCTTCTCTAGATACAATAAGTGGTTGTGATTTTTTAACAGATGCATTTAGTATATAAAACCCAAAAAACATTTTTTTTGAGTATATATCATCCATCATTCTAGTTCACAATGTGTGTTCCCTTACTATAAACCTAGTTAGACACTCGTCGGGGATATGCTTTAGTTAATCCATATATTCATTACATACTTTTATGAAGGATTTTAATACCTAATAATCCCAAATAACCTATGATAAAAATAAGGTATCATAGATTTAAATAACTATTTCATGATTTAGACATCTTACATATTATTTTTCCTTTCTATTTATTTTACCATTATGATTATAGTTTCTCAAAATACACTTTCTGGTTTTTTTTCAATTGATGGAACGTAAAGGAATCATGTCAATGATGAATGAAATCAATAATGCAGTGATTGTACTCCTGTGAAACCACATGTTATGGGTTTTTTTAATAAAGAAATCACTTTGTTATTCTCACCCAAATTTCTCAATATATGATTCATGATTAAGTTATAAATAAAAAAATGACAGAACAACAGTTTGTTGAGTCCTTTACAAGGAAACCTTCACACACTTTTATTGGGTCCAAAAATCCACCAGTCACTATGAAACGAATCAGTGACATAGAAAAGATATTTACTATTCTCTAGAGTTCAGAGAATGAAAATCCATTTTGGTTATGTATCATTTAGAAGGTGAAGAAGGTAAATGGTGAAACCTTATTAACAATACAATTTAAGATGATAATATTTACTCTATTAAATGGTATTAGATTTAGAGGATATTTTTCAGTATGCAATTCTCATACATTTTACAAAAAAATATGGAGAAGTAATTTATCAACCACAAATAGAAAGATGTGGAATCTATCGGTACCTATTAGTCTAAATTTACATGACTGTATAATTCAATTCTATTTTAATCACTATCTGTAGAGAAAAATTCATGAATTCATTGGTGGAATAACATAATATCTTCCAAAGTTGTAGGATATAATAAAATTTAGTATCTATGATAAAGTTTTTTCATGTGTATTGATGTTGAAAATGGAAATCTACAATTCCAATAATTCCCATGGTTTTCATAAGAAAAGAAAATTTGAGTCTCATGATAACTTGAATAAAATACACGTTAGAAATAAATTTCAGTTTCCTACATTACAAAAATGTGGGAAGAAGAACTTATTTGAGTGATTCAAAGAAAAAAGTGGGTGTTACAACTATGTGAATCATATCCATCAAGAGAAATAATGTAAAGGTAATTAGAATTGGTTATTTAATGAAATAAGTATAGATAGAGTTCAAAATAATGCACCACTCACAGTCCAATGTTTCAAATTTAAAGCATTTGGGCATTATGAAAATCAATTCCCAAATTTAAGGGCTAATGAGGATGATGATCTATAATAACCTTTTAATAAAAATGATAAAAGGTAAATGTTATGAAATATGAACAAATAATGTGAATCATGATAGTATGGGCACACCATAGTGGAAAACATCGTGTCACATTTTGTACGAATAACCTCTATGAAAATATTATTATGAATATGTTAGTGAAATTTTACATGATTATAATAATTCGTTTTCTCTATATATATATATTTATTTTGAAAAATTATATCACATTTAATATTTGGAATCAATATATGTTTATTTATTGGGGAAAGGCTGAATCCAAATTTCCAATGGAAATTCTTTTTTCTTAGATAAGGTTTTATTTATAGAATAAAAGGTTATTTATCATTGGGAAGAATGTATGGTTTTATTGTTACTTTTTTGAATTCGTTAGAGTTTATAAATTTTGGTATAAGAATATATTATTTTTGAGAGGATCAATAAAGGATATGATGTCAAATTATTCCAATATTTGGGATTCAATATTGGTCAAAAGAATTTTGTAGGTTCCAAAAGGATAATTATTTATAGATTTGGTTAAATAAAACATTTTATTTTATAGGATAACTTGTGGTAAACATTTTTTGTGTGTATATTTATAGGCTAATACAATAAATTATGGTTATTAAAATGATTTTAATGATTCATAAATGGGAAAAATCATCTTGAATATCCATTTAATGGAGCAGAAGATGTAATAGAAATCGATCAAAGGACAAAAAAAAGTTGAAATTGTTCTTCTGATATTAAGTAATGTTAAACCCAATATATTTGGTTCCCTTTTATATTATTTATTGTATTGGGAAAATATCTTGTCCTTTGGTGCTTCAACCAAATCTCTCTTAAGTTTATGGTGTGTTCCAGGTATCAATCCCAAAGAAGTACAAACCTAATCCACCACATGTACTAAAATTATAGGACGTATGGATATAGAATGATATTTATTATGAGGAATAACCAGAAAAGAATATAGATATTATAGTTAAAGTGGTACGAAATAGGACAACTCACCTAGTCAAAGTTCTGTGGAGAAACAACTAGCTTGAAGAATCTACATGAATGCCTAAGGAGGTAATATGGAAGAAGTATCCTTGTTTGTATGTACCAGAGAAATATAATTTTTAGGTAAATTTTATGTGGGTTATAATGTATATTTCTCCTAATTTATCATTTTTTTAAATAAATATAATTTATTTGATTGTTTATATTACAGACAACACTGTGTTTTAACAAACCGTGATATAATATTAGTATTCTTATTCAAAGTTAACCATTATAACCTAGTAACTAAACATGGAATTATATATAGTAATATTTAAAAAAAATATTATGTATAATAATTATATATATATAATACATATTTATAAAAAGGTACTTAATTTTTTAGTAAAGACTATAATTTTTGAAAAAACTATTATCTCAACAAATTTTTTTCCTTATTTTTGAGGAAAATATTAAAACCAATTTTTTAAATATTTATAAAATTTATTTAAAATAACATAATTCAATTTTTAAATCTATATTAAAAAATTATCTTTCAGTGAATTTTATATAATTTTCTGAAAATAGTAGTGTTTCCATGAATAGTAAAACAAATATTGAATTTTATTAAAAAATGAATTTTCATTTAAAGAATTTACATGATCTATTTTATTTTAATTCTATTCTAAAAGTAAAATTATCTCAATTATATTTTTATTAATTCAATTTAGATCACCAAAATAATTTTCATAGTAACGTTTTATAAAAAAACATTTATTTTTTTCTGAAACTTTTCACGTTGAAAAACTACTTTTTCATCACATCAAGGGGTTTAATTTAAAATTTAAAATTAAAATTATATGAGTATAATTTGGAAAAAATTATTCAATAATTAATATTTTATAATAAGTTAAGATGAAATTTTGGACAAACTGAATGGTAAAAATAGTAAAAATTAATTATCTCTATAAAGGATCAAATAGGTTTATAGTGGCTAAACTAAAAATATAAGGGTTGAAATGACCTAAAAACATACCCTATTCCTCCTCTATGTAAATATTTATTCCTCATCACCACTAATGATAGAGAATTTTCCATTTTGGGGGCTTTTTTAATGTGAAAAACAAGGGTTCACATTCTTCTTTTCAAAAATTCCGATTATGTGCTCACCCTCACTTATAAAAGGCCACCAACTATCTTATCATATTCAAATTTATAGAAACATTTGGTTTATCCAATAACTTCATAAATATATTAATGTATTCCCTAACCATATATTATATGAATTATTTTATTATAAAACCATATTAATAATTCTATTGGTATAAACTGAATGTGGTTTTTTGAAAAATAAGTACAATTATTAACCATGAAAATTTGTTTATTTATTCCTACACATACGTAAAAACATCACACAAATGATGATATAAATAAAGTTGTGCCATATAATGATATTTTAGTATTTCAATTAAATAACACATATAGAACTACATCAATCAAATAGGAAATGAAACCATCGATCATGTGCACGATGAACTACCACCTTACGTACCAATGTTGTTCATCTTCTGTAACCACCTCTCATGGACAGATATAATGACGGATTTAATATTTTTATATTATATTTATTATATAATTATAAATATATAATTATAATATCACATTATATTCTTACTTTCAATTACGTAGGAATTTGATAACGTAGCTCGTGTGTATAGCAGACTCGCGCCTCACGAAGTGATGTGAATCGTTATTCACTTAAGATTTACAGGGAAGGTAATAAGGATATTTTTAATGAAAATATGATATATATATGAAATAAAAATTATTATATAAATTTAATTTATTATTTAATTTTATTTCTTTTCATCCTTTGAGAAAATGGAATCATCATTCATGTGTGCAAGCATCGCACCATCTCCATGACCAGTGTAATTCATTTTCAATATCTAAATTTATTTGATTACTATAAATGAATATATAATCCAAATATATTATATTAAAATAATTTATAAAATAATGGGAATATTTTAACCATGATCAAGGAAAAATTACTAAAAATGAAAAATTTAAATATACATGAAAAATGAAGCAGTTATCACCTAAAACATCATTTTGACTAGGAATAGAAAATATACTTGCAATAAAATGTAATAATTAAATCATATAAGGTAATATATATATATATATATTATTATTTTATGGAATATAATTTAAATACACATATATTTATTACATAGTAAGTTAGAATGTGTACAAAGGAATTCAAGACTTAATGTGAGGGATTTGTAGTCTCTCTTTTATTTTTGGGACCATATGTCATATTCCCTGCCTGTTTCTTTTTTACAGTTAATATAAATCCCCTTTGAAATTTTATATCATGAATATTATTATTTTAATGAAATTTAATGTTTCATTTTATTTCATTATTTATTGTTTCTTATGATTCAAATGTTAACAAAGTCTTAAGGTATTTTCATCTAACATTAATTTATGTGGTATGCATGCCATATACACCACCTATTTCTTATGTGTGGTGTATGTACTACCCATGAAATTACTATATGATCCTTATCACTTTATTTATTTTATAAACATATCCATATAATTTTCTTTCTTTCATGGTACATACGATTAAAATGATACAAAGGTGGTAATATTTTAACATTTCAATCTCACTATTTATGACAGTTGTTTGTGATACAATTAAAATAATGAAATATTATGATTTAACATTCATGAAACTCATAATTTTTCCTCTACACAAGTAATTTCATGAAATTAATAGTTTTTCATTCATTTTACACTTTTTATTTACTCAATATTGTAAAATAATTTTATTAAGGAAACCCAGATTTTTTTAACTCTTCGGTTCACAACCTTCTTTCATACATGTCCATGCCCTCTATAAATGTTTTAATGAAATATTTTACAATTATTCATCGATTTTTTCAAATAAAATTTCACCCATATTTTACTTTTTACGTAACGTGGAATGTTTATGAAACCAATTTCTTTTCATGGGTTCTAATATGATGAATGTTTTATGAAACACATTTAGTTTTATGGGATCAGATAGGTTGATTTTTTTCTTATCTTATGTAACACAGATCTATGGTTTCATTATGTGATTTTGGTTACGTAATTACTAATGATAGTGTTCACATTATAACAAATGATGGTAGGAACCAATATGGAACTCTAATTCAATGGGTAAAGTTTTATATATAATTAGAAAAAAATGGGAAATAAGATGATGATCTTGATCCCCTGTGGGAAAAAAGATAACATGATTGATCCACTATGGGAGACAAGTGATGGTATCTGATCCATTGTGAAATGGGAAACAGGTAATGATGCCTAGTCTATTCCGAAAGAGGAAACATGTGATGATGTCTAATATATTATGTAATGGGAAACATGTTCTGATTAATGATTCATTACGATGTGGTAATATTGGATTTTAACTATGATATATGAAATGGTTTTTATAATTATGATGGTTTCACACATATATGATATAAACATCAGAGTCATGATTTATTTATGATGATTTTTCACTCATATAATCCATTTCTTTTTAAGTGTTCATGTTTTATTCCATGAATCGTGCTTGTGATCCATTATAGATTGGGTATGAAATATGTATGTATACTCATGATCTCAAACCATTATTCTTATCTTATGTTTTAATATGACCATTAATTCATATATATCAAGTTTACCCATAATGGGCATCTAAGATCACCATTTCTTATGTTTTCATTCCCCGGGTTATAGATAAAGTTCTTTTGGTAGGTTATCTCTATAATGAGTACTAAATGAGAAGATATTTATGGGATATATTGAATATATTTCATGAAATAAGATGACTGTGCACCTAGTCTCCTAAGACACAAAACCATGATCATCTTCATGTGTGTATTTGTGAAATCTAGTAAATATTCAGCTAAAATGGTGCAATATTTTTGGATGAAGAGAATGGGTTTGTATAGTTTCCAAACCATAATATATTATGTATAAATAATAGAGGAATAATATGTTACCTATGAATTTATCATAATACATATCATTCAACCTAATAGTTTCTACGAGAAAATAACATGCATTTGGGTATTTATTAAGAGGGAGTATCGTAAGACAATTCATTTTTGTAAATTTTATAATTGAATCATTGCACTATAGAATGAACGTCATCTCATAAAGATCATTCGACTAACAGAATCAAAAATAAAACATGAGATGTTGAGAGATTTAATTATTTTCATAATATGTATTTCACTATATACCCATACTGATGAGAAATATAGAGAGACTACACATTTTAGGTCTATACCATGGTCTTCATGAGAATACATTGCCACATATTCTCTTAAGTACATGCCTTTATTAAATTTTAAGATCAATTGTCTATGTATTGTGAGACTAATTTGAAGAACATTAAAGATCATTAACAGTGATAAGGATGAGATTTTTCTTCCATGTGGAGTTAGTATTTCCAATAAAAACACAATTAAAAATTCCATCAGGCAAAATTTTTCTCTTTGGTTGCCACATAGATTCTTAATGCATATAGAAGATATTTCCATTTGAACTCAAAACTAAACTCTAATGCTACCATCCATCACTATATTTTTCCTTTTCCAATTTAAAATCATTTTCCTCCACTTAAACATAAATATATTCATATATATTTATTCCCAACCGATCATCGTTTCCTTGATTACATATATTTATATATATATTAGTTTTTTCCATTTCCCTATATTTATTCTTGTTTTTTATTTTGTGTTTCTACCACTATGAATTTTGGATATTCATGAAATGGGGAACAAAATTTTGATATTGTTTAAAGAAAATTAGTATTCATTTCATTGACTTCTTTATTCTTCAATGTGTCTATTTATTTTATTGTTTGAATTATGTGATGTTTAAACTAATTAGGAGGAAAGTTCCCACCTTTCCCATGTCAACTATTTTCTTATTACTTATTCATTAATATTCTTTCCCTTTACTATTTATGTTCTCTATTTTATATAGTTTAACATAGATAGTATTAGCTAGTGAAGAGGTCTCATATCCGTCTTTAGGAAGAATATGATTCTGTATATAAAGGTGTCGGTGTAGGGTAATACTAAATAGAAAAATGGGTTTGGGGTGATTTTTTAGGATCACTACGTTGAATATAAAATATTTAAAGAACAAATATGAATTCATTGTAAACTGCCAAGGATATTATAACTTTTTTTATTATTACTTACCTCTTTGTGACTTATTATTAATTTTGTATATATATATATATTATATATATATATATATTAAATTTATAAACCCCCAAAATATTGTTATTTATCATTTTTAGTATATTTAAGTATTAAAAAATGGTAATAGAGAATAACTGTTTATAAACGGTCTCATTATGAGATTGACCCTAGGGTATGACCTATATTGTATTCTTAAGAAAATGAGAAAATACTGAGTTAGGATTCACAAAAAATACCTCATATTACAATACTAGTGACCTTGTGTCTTTAATTTCATGAACCAAAATGGGCTTCCAACTAACATGACACCTGACCTGGTCCATGACAAGGCCCGAGAAGCATTCCCAATCCTCCCAGGCATGTGACTAGTATTGAACATCAAATATAATCCATATGGGAATGATTTTCTCCTATAATAAACTAATAAAAATAAAACTAAAAAATCATTAAGCACAAGTCCACAGAATACTAATAATTACAAATGATCTAAATACAATAATATCAAGAATAAATAAAACTAAAAAAACTAAAACCATCCATGAAATGAAATGGACACCATGTGGCCTCTAGGTCACCACCAACCTTAAGACCAACCTTCTCTAAATGAAAACATCATCTAGAAACCTAGATCTTCAAAACAACTCTAGTCTATTGATACTAATTGGAATAAGTATGGTGTGACCATAAATATCTCATTAAGAAAAAAACACAATCTATATACATTTCATTTTCAGAAATGGTCCATAAATTCTAGTTTGAAATAGATTTATAAAAATAAGGATTTTATAAATTTGATGAAGAAAACATAGATTTTTATTTTTAAAACAACACACACCACTTCCCTCATTTCAAAAAATATTTACATTTGAAAATCCAATTTAACAACCCAATTGAAAAAGAAAGAAACAAACTAGGTGATCAAAATCTATATGGGAAATTAAAGAGATAGAATAAGTAGACAAATATTAGAAAGGTAATATAATCAATGTGCAGAAGGATGAAATAGAGAATACATATAGTAATCATGGGAATTTTATAAACATCCCTTTTATGTAATCTATGGACATACATAGTTCGGACTCACCTATTAGCATATGGTGCATCCCCATAATCAAAAACCAACTAGATTATCTAAACTATCCTCACTAGTTTCATAGCCCACCTGGCCTCTCAAAATATCCTACCTGTACTAATCCATCAAATCATGTCCTAAAATCAACCATCACTTAACCATTAATATAACTTCCAAGAATCCCATGATAATAGTACACTAGATAATGATGAGGTCATCACACACATTCCATAAACCAATAACCAACATATTCTATTGTTCATTCCTTTCCCGAACTTTAAAACCAACTAATTGTTGGTACTCCACTATTAGGGAAAACCATTGAGGTTCCCATCACATATCAATCCATACCCATGTGTCAATCGGACCTACATGTCAAATGAGTTTTAAAACCACTCTATAAAACACAAAAAAGGTACCAATCTGGCTTTTACATTTTCAATTCATATTCACTTCCCTAATCAATTTTCAAAACCAATATTAAAACATAATAAATTATTCAAAGGTGCTAAATGGGCCTCTATATCACTTATTTTCCAAACTCCATTCAAAGTTACCTAATGGGACAAGAGTTAGAGGACGCATTTGAAATCATATTGTGCTTATTTAGGAACTAAGAAACCATTTAGGAATAATCAGGGTTCTGTAAGAACCATTTAAAATGAAGAGTGGTAGGGAAGATAAAAGGGTGTATGGGAAAGTGTATTAAATTAGGGGGTTTAAGGTGGAAATTTTTATAAATGGAAATTTTCATTTGTGTGCCCATCCATAGGCTCACCTCATGCACAAATAGATTTAACCACATCCAATCTCATATCAATGGTAAACCATAAAAATTCATATAGACAAATTTAGAGAGAATCCACTTGTATAACCATCAATCACAAAAAAAACATAGAACTAAACCACAATGAGGTATTAAAACCAAAAACAAAAACATAATTTATAATAAAAACCAAATTACTAAAACCCTATCAAGACCAATAAAAATCCAATGAAACCAATTTAATTTTTAAATACCTAATGATGTTTTATTAAACACTCTGTATATATACATATCTAAACATAAGCATAAAAATCCCTTGAAACCACATTTTTACCTCCAACATGAACAAAATAAAATTCATCTTGTAAACACATATTAAGGAATAAAAACACACATATATATTAATTAATAATAGTCAATAATAAAATGGAATGTTTCATAAAGAAGATAGAAAGAAACACCTACCTCAACAATGTGAAAATGAAAAAAAAATGTTCAAGAGAGGAAACTAATACCAAGAGAAGGTCCCCGCACCCTAACATTGAATAAATCAAAAAAATTAGCCAACAATGTCAGAAACTGGCTCAGTTACACTTGTAACCTGATTACCAAACCATCCCCGAAATAGTCCATAGGGTGTTCCCAATCCCCACAAGTCAGGGACTATCACCTGGAATCGTCAAAAATTAAAGAATAAATGAGTTTTCCGCTAACAATGTCAAAGTAAAAGAGACAAGTTAATATGAATACAAACGAAACATCACTAAGAGAACTATACCCAAAGTCAACCATTCATAACAACCCAAAGTACAAAAATAAAATTACCAAAACAAGGAGAAAATCCCAATCGACAATGGATGCAACTCAAAATGACCATGTGTCAGCAACTAGAACCATGCCCATGTGGTTCTTTAACCATAATTGAAATTTGACGGAGATAATATATAAACACCCAATGACACAAGTAGGGTGTGACAGAAAAATCCCATTATGGTCTCGCCAAGGATTACATGATAGATTCTAATATTAAATTAACCAAAGATATTAATTTCAATTTAAAACAAATAGGATTGTAATTTCGAAGAATAATTAAAAAAATACTTCTTTACATTTCAAAGGATGAAAATATCTTAGAACATCATGATTCTCTTTTCAAAAATATGGAAATAATTTCCACAATTGATGGAATATGTCTAAAAAAATTAATTTTTTTGAAATAGATTGAATTAAAACTTTTATATAAAATAGTTTATGAAAATTAGAAGTCATGTAAAACAATTTACAATGATGAAATATATTCATTTGAAATAAAAAAAATCAAGAAATATGGTCATGTGACTAAGAAGCTATGATAGTTCCATGCTATAGGGACTCCAAACACTCTTAAGGTAATATGCAAAAAAGTGTATACATAGGTCCTTTTGAAATCATGCTAAAGAGAACCCATCACCATCGCCTAAGGCATGTGATTTTCTGATATGATGTTTTATAACATTGTACAATCATATATTTTTTTTATAAATAACTAACAAATTTCCTAAGGATCGAACATTATTTAGAAAAAATAATGATGACAAATTTATTTCAAGACTACATAAAATACAATTAATCACATTCCCCATTTCTAATATTTTAATTTTCCATTTAAAACCCATAATGGATTTTTAATCAAAAACATCCCTTTTACCAAGATAAAACACTAAGGTTTCTATAAAAACTATTTTAATCCATATTCACAAATAGGGATTTTAAATCAATTTAAAATTTAATTTCACATTCCAATTTCACAATTAAATTAAAATTTTCAATTTTCAAAAAATTCCATCAATTTTACAATAAGCCCCCGATTCAATTGAATTGGTATTTTCCAAAAAAATCATCAAATCAAGTTTTCCACAATTAAAAAAATAATTTAATTGAAAAAATTCCCATCAAATTCACAATTTAAATTAAAAAAATTAAATGTCAAAAAATTTCATAAACACAGCCCAATTTAATGGAATTGGGGGTTTTCCAATTTCATGCAAAATACCTATTTTCAAAAACCCCCCAATCTAATGGGATTGGGGTTTTTCAACAAACCAATTGAAATAAATTTATTTAAAATCATAAAATTATATTTGTTTTAAACAATTGAAATAAAATAATGAAATTTATGGTTACTAAAAATTGGTCATCATAACATAACCACCTACTTCATAAACCAAAAATCTCATTTCATCAAACCCTAGTCGAGATTTTTTGAAGTATAAAGATGATCACATAATCCTAGATAATAATAATCGAACTAAATTTTAGATTCAAAATAGTAGGTATTAGATCATCCAATGACATATGGAGATCTATGAAACCTTAGTAATAAAGAAGGAGAGTGTGGGAGATAGAGAATGGGTTGATAAGACTAACCTGGAGAAGAACTAAGGGTGTTCTTGAAGCTTCAAATCACATTCAAGAGGTATCCAAGGGGCTCAGATTTTCTCTTGGGAGCTCCATGGAAGGGATATATCATATGGTGTCATGTTCAGTAGTCCCCACACCTAAAATGTGAGGTTTTGTATTTTAAAAAATGATTTTCATATTATAGAAATCTCATGCATGGTTTCTTGGGTAGAGGTGCACAGTTTTGTCAAAATACACACCAGTTGTGTGCCCTTTTTAAATGGGTTGCACAATTTTTCTAAAGATGTTTCATGGTTTATAAAACCATGTACACACTTTGTGATACCCACTATCTATTTTTTACATTTTCTCTAGCATGGTGCATAGTTTTTGAAACTTGTGCAACAACCATAAACTTTCATAGAAACATCCAAAAGTTTCAAAATTTAACCCGATTCAACCCCAAATGAAACCCAACTGAGGAATTTCTATTAATGTGGGGTTTAGAATACAAGAAAATAGTATCATAGTGTTAAAACCTACCCACCATAAATACTTTCTATCCCCAATAATCCTATGAAGAATTTTCTATGAGAAAAATATGAGGCCTCTCCTCTAACAAAAAATCATCCCTCTTTCATGTCTCCTGTTTGTCAAAGCTGTGATTCCATTGAACATGAACCAAAGGAATAATAATACTAGGAAGTACCTTGGTTTGAGAGTCAACTGTACTGACTGTAATTTCAGAAAAGGATAAATTATGATCAACATTAAGATAACTCCAACTCATAACATGAGATAGATCAGATAAATACTTTCTCAATTGAGATACATGGAACATGTTATGTATCGATGTCAGCTACGGTGGATGTTCTAAATAATAAGAAAATTTCACCACCCACGCAACAACCTCTAAAGGTCCAACAAAATTAGGATAAGATTTCCCTTTCCTCCAAAGCTGTTGACGATGTAATCAGAGTGAAACTTTCAAGAACACTTGGACACTAACTGAGAATTCCAACATCCTATGGTGATGATTAGTATAAGACTTATATCGGCTATGTGCCATCAACATTTTCAGATGAATCAATTTAATCCTTTATGTAGTATATTGGACTAGGCTTAATCCAACTAAATAACTTTCATCAATATTCAAACAACACAAGGTATATTTGCAAGGGCATCCAAACAATTCCTCAAAAGGATACATTATGATTATGGACTGGTAACTATTATAATAATAAAACATAAATGACCACAATTAGTCATCCCAAGAACCAAAAAAGTCAGGAAAATAAGATCAAAACATATCCTCAAGAATATTTATATCTCTTTCTGTCTGGCATCCAACTATGGATGGTGTGTCGTACTCAAATGGATGTGAGTTCCCAGTGCATCCTCAAGGCCCCTCCAAAAACAAGAAGTGAACCAAGGAACCCTATCAGATACTACATGAGATGGAACTCTATGGAAATGAATAATATATTTCACATAGAGACTTCAAAACTCTTCAAAATTGGTTAAATCATTAATGGGTATGAACTGTGATGACTTAGTCAGCCTATCAATCACAACCCATATCAAATTCTTCTTTCTATGTGTGCATTGAAACTAAACCATAAATTCCATAGAGATCTCATCCCACATCCATGTTGGGACTATATGTTTCTGAAGAAAACCTAAATACTTTTGGTAGTATGACTTGAAGTGTTGGTATGTATAACAATGAAAAATAAACTCATCAATTCCACATCTTATACAAAGACACCAAAACTACCACCGAATGTGATAGAACATCATCAGGGTTTCTGGGTGCACAAACAATTAGAAACTATATAAATCCCCAAAAATAGCTTTCCATAAAAAATTTGGTAACAAAAAATAGTTCTAAAAGTACAGAATGCCCTCTTTGGAGAACGACCAATCAAGCGTGGTCTCCCCCCCCCCTTTAAGAGAGTCTCTAATTCTATATTACTCATATTCAAGCTACTGATCTTGAATAATAATCTCAACAAGATACGATTTAAACTATACAATTTCCAAAGAAACCTCATCCCATGATACCTAGACACTATATGAAACTATGCACTGAGAACCATCAATTTCCACTCCTTTGATAATTCTCCCACTACTTAGGTCGAAATATTGCTGCTCAAAGAATATACAATGACATTCCATTTCCTTGAGGAATATGTGATGTCCAAATTGAAAGACTATAAGTCTTCATCCCAATTCCTCCGGTGGAGATTAAAATCTTTTTGAGAGAAGATATCACTCAAGCTATTATTCACATAATAGACCGAAATCCTTTCTTCGTAAATTATTATCTCTAAAATTCAAGCATGTGAATCACATCCACATGTTGAAGGCCATGGTTTGGGTTATTTTTCATATGGGGACTAATCTTATGATATCCATAAAAAACATGATATACCTTCATAAGAGTGAAACCTACGCCTTAACCCGATGCATCACAAAAGATCAGATAGCCATGCCTAACCATAGGAAGAGCCAATATTAGTGTTGTGGTCAAAAATGTTTCATCTCAACAAATTAATTCTAGAATTTCTCATCCTAAGAAAATTGTACTCTTGTTTGAGTGAGTTTATTCATTGGAGAAGGAATTTTCATGAATTCTAGAAATAAACAATGAGAATAACCATCAGATATCAAGATTCTACGATACTCAAAAAATATTGTGTAATCTCCCAAGTCATAACAACCTTAACCTTGTCGGGATAAGCTAATATGTTGTATTATAAAACCACATGTCCCATTAACTTCACTTACCAAAAACATAAATTACATTTTGAAAACATGGAATTATGTTAATGATTTATCAGAAAACTCATAACTGTTCTCAAATGATGCACAAGATCATCCTCAGACATTGTGTAAATAAGGATTTCATCAAAAAAGACTACCACAAAGAAATCTAGATACTCTTAGAAAATTGTTTTTTTTACCATAAAATTTTTAGGAGAATTTATTATACCAAAGGGAATGAAAAGTTACATAAAATGATCATGTAAACTCTTACTGGTAGCTTTTTTGAATGTCAAACTATTTTATCCTAAACTGATGGTAACCATATTAGAGGGTGATCTTAGAGAAAAAATATTCCCGTTTTAATTGATCAAACAGATTATCAATACCTGGTAATAGATACATTTTATTTTTTTCACTCGATTGAGTTTTTTATAATCAACACACAGGGGAAGTGTACCATCAACTTTATTATAAATGAGAACTAGCATCTAACAAGGTGACACACATGTTCATATAAATCCTTTCTCAACAAGTTCATACAACTGGGACTTCAACTTATTCATTTCAACTAGTTACATATAAAAATATCGGATAGAAAATGGTTGAGGATCATGAATTAAGTCAATATTAAAATTATCCTCACTTATCAGGGGAAAACCAAAGAAGTTATATTGACATAATTCAGGAAACAAAATAGTGAGTGGATAGAGATCACTGATCAAAAATTATTTCTCCAAGTCAATGGAAAACACTAATATTACTTTCCCCAACTATGGATAAGAAATCATGACTTGGCATGGCCTTGGGTCCCATGTTTTTTGAATGACACATCACACACTATTGGGTGTAGTGATGGAGACCCGTTGAAGATGAAAGTTAATCTGGGGTTTTTTAACAATGAGACAATATATCATGAGAATAAGGTCAATAGTTTTCATCCTGATAAAAAGAAAACTCTAAGTTACCTCAACATTTTATAGAGAGAAAACACAAAAGGGGCTACAGAGACCCTACTCTCTCTTCACACCAAGGTGTGTAGTAATATCCATGGACCATGATAAAAGATAAATATAATTATTTAGTATATTAATAACATGGGTTGAAATAAATTAATGAGATACAATAGTATTAACTATTGTAGTCAATAATGATTAAGCTATAGTAATGTTACCTCTCATTATCACTGGATCAGTATCTACTTCCTCATGAGGCTCTTTTACTATGTAAAGATTCTTTATTCCAGATTCATGTGGATGGATCCCTTTTACACATGAATCATAAGATTTATCTAAATATTTTGAAGGTTTGGATGATCCCTTTCCACTATGCAGAGTTAAATAAGCATGTAAGAACCTCTACAAGTGAATTGAGTGTTGGTAGTTGCCATAATTTTTAGGTTCCTTAGTGATAAACCTCTTTTAATTTATCACTTTTCCACACTAATAACAAACTAATAGTCTATTACTTGGAAATATAGGAGGTTTAGAAAATTAATACCATTGATATCCACAATGAGAGTCATCATGCTTCCTCTTTCCCTTATAAAAGTGAACACTACCAATGTAAGGGAATAAAACTCTCAATAACCCTGACCATACATCTATATCCATCTCAACCATCAATTCTCTATCTACTACATTAGTATATGAAGGTAGATTCCACAAGAAATATGAGAGAGAATATACTGTTGAGGTTCCAGATTGAACTATTAATCATTTATCTTCATATTCGATACTATCTTATGTATGAAATGCCCAAGATCTGATAAACTATTTTCATACACATTCACAGTACTTTCATCCTTCTCATGATTAAAGAACTTAGTGGACTTGGATAATAGCATCGACTCTTGATAGAACATGGTGGTGAAAAGAAAATTGATGTCTTTCCACTCTAAGACATCATGTTTTCCATTGTCACCATCATGTCCCAACATATCCTACTTATTCCTTCTTGCATGAAGGTGGAACACTTCACTTTAATTTTTTCAGGTGTGTACAAGAACCCAAACAAACGTTCCTTTATTCATAGCCACTCCTCGGCCTCTTAAGGATCATTTTATCCCTTGAATAGTTATGAAAATTTATGATGGAACTCTTAAGAAAAATATTCAAAACATCCCTCTTAGATTCCATAGTTGGATCCAAAATGAGAACTAGTGGTGGTGCCTTCCCCAAAGCTTGGATAGTGTGCACGACCACCTCAAATAGACTTGGGTCTGTGAGAGGATTCTATAGCTATTGTTCAGTAGAACATTACTCTGGCATTTTATTATAACATCTTCTCGAATGAATTTTTCTACATAACATCAATATACAACAAGTAAGATATTATATTTACACTCAAACTGAGAAATAAGGGAAAATTAATCCCAATAGATAAGAAACCAAGATTTGGATTTCAGTAGATCCAAATCAGAATAATGGAAAAGACTAGAACTAGTATACAAGATATATTTCCCCCACCCACTCCCATAGAATTAATGACCATTGTGATGAGAGATGTCTAAGAACACAATAGAAACTACCTCCAATGTCCCGAAAAAATTTCACAATGCATACTGACATCAAGAAATGATGCTCAACCTAGAACTCTAATATCAATTTTTAATGAACCAACCCTCATAACCAGATAACCGATCCAACCCTAACATAACTTAAGTGCATTCCTGATACCCATGGGTTGAAGGACAGTACCTAGAATTATATAAAATGAATGTGGGGATGATTTTTCTACTAATAATGAGGAATTAAAATAGAAAATTCAATGTTCCTAGAAATGAAATTCTATTGGGAGAAATGTACCATAAGTCAAACCGGAATAACAACCCAATATACTAAAAAAATGAACCAAAGTAGGGAAAAATCACAAGCCCCAAAGGATACAACACACCAAGTCCATATATCAATAGCTAGAACCATATCCATGTGGTTCTTTATCTATACTCAAACCTGGAATAAGATAATCAACAAACACTCAAAGGCATGGGTAGGGTGTGAGTTAAAAAACTTAGTAGGATCTCACCAAGGAGTCCATAACAGATTTCAATATTAAATTAACCAAATAAAGTGATTTCAATTTAAAACCAATAGTTTTTTATTTCAAATCATAATTAAAAAAAATCATGATTTATATTTCAATCGACGGAAATACTTTAGAACATCTTGCTTCATATTTCTTAAAGATTGAAATATTTTCAAACAAATCTTCAAATTTCAATTCATGGAAGATTTCTAAAACAATTTAACTTTTCACAAATGGATTAAATAAGAACGTTTATATAAAATAGTTTGTATAAATCAAAAGGCATGTAAAACTATTTACAACAATGTCATATATTCATTTGAAATACAAACAAGAGAGAAACAGGGTCATATTCCTAAGAATGTATGATAATTCAATGTTATATGGACTCCAAACACACTCAAGGTCATATATTAAATTTTTTATACTAGCGTCCCTTTGAAATCAGGACAAAGATGGCTCATCACCATCACCTAAGATATGTGATGTGTTGATATGATGTTTTAGAAAAATTTAGAATCATCAAGTGATGTCCAAATAACTCCCTAACTACCTAAGTTTTCATGTTCACTAGTAAAAAACAATGATGTTATATTTATTTCAAGTCTACTAAAAATAAAATTAATATTATTCCTCATTTCAAATATTTTGATTTTTGATTTAAAATGCATAACATGTTTTTAATAAAAAAACATGCCTTTTACCCTGATAAAACCCTAACGTCTCTATGAAAACAATTTTGTGCAATTTTCATAAACAGTGATATTAAATCAATTCATAATTACATTAAAAAATACAATTTCACAATGAAATTAAAAATTATAATTTCCAAAAAATTCCATCAATTTCACAATAAACCCCCAATTCAATGAAATTAGGGGTTTCCACAATTTTCCATCAAATACATTTTACCTAATTAAATAAAATAATTTAATTGAATCTATTTCCATCAAATTCAAAATTTAAATTAAAAAATTTAAATTTCTAAAATTTCTATAAACACACCCTAATTCAGTGGAATTGGGGGTTTTCTTATTTCATGCCAAATGAACCATCTTCCAAAACCAAAAATCAATTGGAATTTGGTTTTTACAACAAATTAATTGGAATCCATTTATTCAAAATAAAAAAAATAAATTATTTCAAATACTTTAAAATAAATAAAACAATTGGGGTTTAATAAAAATTGGGTATGCTAACAAAACCACCTACCTCAAAAACCACAGATCTCGATTCATCATACCCTAGTTGTGATTTTCCCCAGAAGAACGATGGTCACATGGTCTAGAGAAACAAGAATAAAACCTGGGTTTTGATCCATAACAGTGGGTATGTGATACGCTAACAACACATAGAGATCAATGAAACCCTAGGAAGAAAAGAAGGAGAGTGCAGGAAAGAAAAAATGGGGTGATAACACTAGTTGGGAGAAGATCGTAGGGTGTTCGTCAAGATTTAGACAACTTTTTGTGGGATATGAGTGGACAAGAATTTATCTTGGGAGCTCCAAGGAATGGAAAAACCATATGGGGTTGTTCTATGTCTTTCTGAGATATAAAATGGGTGTTTTTTTATTTTGAAAAGCAATTTCAGATTATAGATATCTCGTACACAATTTCCTGGGAAGAGGTTCATAGTTTATTTTAACCATGTATAAGTTGTCTGCTTGTTTTAAATGGGTCGCATAGTTTTTCTAGAGAGGGAACATGGTTTATCAAACCATGCAATAAACGGACCAAGCCCAGTATCTAGTTTTCCAGTATTTTCTACCTTGGTGCATAGTTTGGGCAACCACTGCACCAACCATGTGACAACTGTTAACTATCATAGAAACTTCCAAAAAATTTATAATTTAGCCCAATTCAGTCCTAATTGAACCTAGCCAAATCAAGACTAAAATTGGGGGTTTAGGAATACCTGAAACTAGTAATAGGATATCAATAACCCTCACTCTATAGTTGGTCCAAGAGGTATCTAAGCTAAGAAAAAACCAAGATCCAATAGAGGGAGAAGAGAATAGGAGGAAAACACCCCAAAAACTATGATAAACTCGCATTAAATACTTGATGGGACATCAACCATATAAAAATAATAAAAGGAGGAGGGATTAGGGAACCCTCTTTTGTGCCAAAATTGACCTAGAGGGAGAGGGGTCAAATGGTGTTAAAAATATAAGAAGGAAAACATCGAATATCATATTTTAAGAAATCTCATAAGGTCACCTGGTTTGGTAGGCTTTATTTCGAAACAATTTTCCAACAATGGTCACACATATGGAAGAAAGGGACACCCATAGGGGCTGAACTCATGATATGAGAAATATTGTGACAACTATATTCCATGCCTCTATAAAAAATTATTTAGGCTCCCACATACTTGCTGCACTTTTTCTATTAATTGTGCACAAGTTATGAACCATATCCAAGACACCACCAATGATCTAAAAAGTTTCTCCCCTTCCTCACACATATTGATCCAAATCATGTTCGTACCATTAAGGGAATCCATTCTAAAAAAAGAACTACAAAACCCTTTATCCTTCAATAGATATATGGTTTCACTATAAACTATGTATGAAAACTATGCATAGGGCCAAAACACAACAAAAACCTCGAAAAAAAGAAAACTATCATGGAAAAACTAACCCAAAAATCATCCAATAAAAACAAAACCAATAAAAGAACAAAATAAATGATAAACCATGGTTAGGGTGTGATAATTCTCCCCACTATAAACACTTTCTTACCTAAGAATGTCACCCAGCCATATGACGAACCAAAATCGAGCGTAGAACTAAATGAGTCTAAATGAAACCATGATCTCATTGTTATATTTTAACCTCAAAATTCACACCCGATAAATAATATAAAAAATCAAAATAAAGATAACCATGCATAATAAAAAGGAAAGGGTTCTCCCCACTATATGAAACTATCCAAAACCACAACACTCATAAGGAAACTCCAAACCCGACCCAAAAATCATAACAAAAAGGAACCTTGAGGGAAAGAACTCATATCCAAGGGGTGAAAGAATCCAAAATTAATCATTTCTATAGGAAATGACCATATCTAAGAAATAATGAATCCATAATGTGACTAAACCACAATAAATAGAATCATTAGAAGATTCACATCCATAATAATGAAATAGAAATTGAAAATCTGAGAGTATAATTCTAATAAAATCCTTAAGACAAATAGGGATTTAAAAAACAAAGAAGATAAAAATATGGAGGTCATAAACCATCCCCACTCTAACATTAGGGGAAAATATGGTCTATTAACCCCACCACCCAAAAAATTCTTGACTTTGTAAAGGGATTCACTCTGGGGCCTAGGCTAGAGCCTTGAAGTATGGAAGCATATTATTCCCTACAATTAAGAGTTGAAAACCTCCACCTGAGGATTCCTAATATAGAATAACTTCTTTTAGATCACCTCCATGTTAACCAATATCCAAATCTTTTTCAAGATTTTATAGAATTTCAGAAATATTTCCTTTAATGCCTCACCTTTATTCACTAAAAGCATGTGATTGAACAGTATGATAAATAAGAAAAAATAATAGACAAAAGATACTCCTCATGAATAGTGTCATCTTATAAATACTCTCACCATATGGGGATAATTCATGACTACCAATAGAAAATTTATTTCAAACTCATAAAGATTAAACCCCAAGAACAAACTCGGTGACAAATGCCTCACCCTCCAACTTGTTAAAATAAACATTACCTAATGGAAGAACGTGATCTGTAATCTTTAGATGAGAATCTCGGATGAATAAAGGATCCTTTAGATGACTCTATTACACTATATCTATATAAAAATAAATTTCCTCTTTAAAATGGTTAACAGGGTCTTTCACCATCCATTTTCCATTCGAACATCCTAGAGCTTTGCCACTTTATTCACTTTCATCTCCTCAGGAATGAACCATTAGATGAAGGTGGTATTAAAAACATCCCAATATATTTAAACTTGAAACAAAATATTGTTTATAACTATCCATTAATACAAACCCCATCCTAAAAGAGAACCCAAAAAATCACACACTCTCTTGGATTACAGAGTTCCAAATGACCAGAAGAAACCTTCAACATTATCAAGACATTCTGTAGCCTCTAACGAAACATGATCACCATGAAAAACTAGAAACAACTAAAAATATATTTTCTCAACCACACCAGTAGAACTCTAGGAGGGTCTTACAACCAGATAAGAATCATAAGAAACCATTGGTACCTTTCCGGGTGGTATACTCTATACAACAGAAAGACACAAAACTGAATCAATATCATACTATATTGCAAAATTCAACAAAAACAGGCATTCCAAACTAAAAAACTAAGATCCTAAATCAAAATTCATAAAAAAATTGAAATATTGTTTCAAAAATCACCACTCCAATTTTAAATTCAATGATGATTTACCCTAAATCCACTTTCAAAATACCAAACTCACTTACAACCCACATTCAAACTACCAAAAAAACTTTTAAACAAATACAACATTCTGAAATCATTTCCCTCATGAAATACCTTTTTACCAAAAACCATTTTCAATTTTAAAATCCACTCACACCGATGAAAAATGAACCAGAGTAACAGTCATACCAAACACTGGGAATGGGGAACTAATAAACCATGCATATCCCATCAAAATGATTTAGTATACCATCCCTTGAGTAGGAATCAACCATTGAACGCATCTTGAACCGTGTGATTGAGCTTCATGTGGGTATCTACACCATGTAATCCCTCCATATAACATCTTCTCACACCCATTTTCTTTCCCCATTCATTGAAAACAAAACAATAAACTCAAGCCCCAGATTATCCCTAGAAACTCAAGGATCAGAATGAGAATGATTTAATAAATCTCTTTGTGCCCCTTTTTTCCAATTTGGATAGTCCTATCTCTAATCTAATTGATTCCCCAAGTAATATAGGGATGCACTAATACCATTTTTTCACCAACAAGGCTAGGATACCATCCAACCCAACTCCCAACCCAGTTTTTGGAAAGGCCCAACATGCATTCCTAGTCCTCTTGGGCAAGAAAATGGAACCGGGCATGAAATATAATCTAGTTGGGAATGATTTTCCCTAATAATAAACTAATAAAAATAAACCAAATAGAGGACACAACTTAGATCCAGTAAATAAAAATAAATACATAGGGTCCATATACAAAAAAAAATCTAAAAATAGAACTAAAAAATTAAACTAAACCCAGCGGGGAAATGACATGGTCTCCATGAAACCTCCTGATCACCACCAACTATAAGTCCTACTTTCTACAAAAGAAAATCCAAACTAGAAACATGATCCTTCAAAACATCTCAGGTCTATCAAAGAAGACTGGCACAAGGTGGGTGTGGAAATAAACAGCGTAATAGGTAAGGCCCATAGAGTTTATACACTTCCATTCAAGAAATAGTCTTTAAAATCTAGTTGGAAATAAATTTAGTAAAATTTTGATTTTATCATTTTAAAAAACCAAAGACGGCTTTTCCTTTTTAATAAAACAAACTCCACATTCCTATTTTCAAAGAATATTTCTATTTTGAAATCTATTTGAACAGCCCAATACAAAATGAATGAACCAAACCATGTTATCAATAGCTATGATAGAAATATAGGAGTCCATAAAAGCATGGAAATGAATCATAATTAAGAAGTATGATATAGAACATATATGTAAATATCATGGGAATTTCATAAGCAACCATTTAATTAATCCATGAACGTACTCAGTTCACATTCTCCTTCCAGTGTAAGGTGCATTTATATAGTCAATAACCAATAAGATTCTCTGAACTAACCTCACTAGTGGCACTACTAACCTAGCCTCTCAACAAATCTAGGGGTACCAGTCCATATAATAGGGACCATAAAATAATTGTCACTCTATAATCTATATTATGTCTATAAATCCCATGATAGTTGTACATCAAAGACTAAAGAGTTTACCACACATGTTGAATAATCAAATAACCCACAGATCCAACCATGCATGCCTTCAAAAACACCATCAATGACTTTGAATATGACATCTCTTAAAAGATAAGAGCATAATGGTGTCCATCACATATCAATCCATACTCAATTTCCAACCAGGACTACATGCAACATGAGTTTTAAAACCACTTTCTGAAACACACCAATGTACCCATCTGGCCTATAAATTCATATTTAAATTTCATTTCTGAAAACCATTTTTAAAACTAAAATTAAAACATACAACATTCTCTAATGGTGCCAAATGGGCCTCTATATCACATAGTTGCCCAACAAACTTATAAGGTACCAAATGGTCCATGTTTTAGAGGACGCATTGTAAACCATGCTGAGTTGATTTTGGAACCATGAAACCATGTACGAAACATTAGGGTTTTAGGAGAACTATTTGGAATGAAGAGTTCTATGGAATAGAATTGGTTTCATGGAAAAGTGTTTTCAAATTTTAGGTTCAAGGTGGAAATTTTTATTAAATACCATTTTAATTTTCCTACATATCCATAGGTTCACCCTGTGCACCTGTGGATATGTCCACATTCTATGGAATATTAATAATAAACCATAAAAATACTCGAATACCATTTCAACGAGTCGCAACTATTATTACAACCAACCACAAAAACTCATGTATAGAAGTAAACCACATCAAGGAATTAAAAAAACAAAAAAAAACAAAATTTAAGATGAAAACCAAATTACTAAAACCCAATATAGAACAAAAAAAAATAAAAAGCACCAAATTTATCTTATATAAAACAATTTAATTTTAATCAAACACTTTGTATACATAAATATAGAGAAATAATCTTCGAAATCCCTTGAAAAATCATGATACCAATTTTACAACATGAATACACTACAATTAATCAAATAAGATCCTAAAAAGATAAAGAAACACATTTATAAATTAATTAGAAACATTTAATAATAAAATGTAATGTTATTGGATGTACATTGATAGAAACACTTACCTCAATAATGTGTGAATGATGAAAAACCTCAATATATGGTATAACTAAGATCAAGAGATGATATGCACAAACTAACATCATTGAGACTGACAAAAATTATCCATTCCTCAATCTAGGGAATATAAAAGAGGGATCCAAGACATGAAATAACAAATATCTGAGAGAGGGTAAAGATAAGAGGAGGAAAATACCCTAAACCCAAGGGAAAAGACATTAGATACTAGAGGGGCATAAACTATGGAAAGAAAATCATGGGAGGATGAGTTTAGGAGCCCTCCCATGTGAAAAAATAAACCCAGTGGGAAAGGGGGATGAAATGGTTTAGAAGCATAAGATGGGAAACATGGAATTTCATGTTTTAAGAAATATGGGAAAGATTAATTATTTGGCCATACTGTTTCCTAAATTATTATCCAACCATATTCACCCAATAGGAAGTAAGGGACACTCTCATGGGATATACACATGGTTTGATAAAATGTTAACATATTATTCACCTTCCCTCAATCAAAAATTTAAAAGGGTCCTACATGATTCTTTCATGTTTTCTCCTAACTGTGAGCAAGTCATACGCCTTTCCCCATACACCACCTAAGTGCTGCAGATTTCCGCCTTTCCATGCATCTTTTTTGTCCAGAACATGAATAGTCTATGGAAAGAAAACTATAAATGAATAAATAAATTGGAAACACCCTGATCCTTCACCAAATACATGATTTAACCCCAAACAATGCATATAAACCCTGAACAAGGCCAAAACACTCCTAAAACCTCAAAAACTCAAAAACTCAAAAACTATCATTAAAAACTAGACATGAACCTCAATTAAAATAATCAACCCCTATATAAAGAATAAAATAAAGGAAATTTTTTTATGAAATTGCACCCATTATACATTCCCAAACATGATCCATTATTTCCCGAACAATATCCTATTTTATGGTGAGGATAGTCATGATTCACCCACCCAACCCATAGTGGGAAATAAAATCCACAAGAACATCACCCTTGCAATATTGAGTTCCCCTACTAGATACCAAATCTAGTAAAGAACTGTATTCCAACTAGTTTATCCCTATTATCCTTTATTTTTACCCACACATAGCCCCTTTTTCCTTTATACATCACCCATTTCTGGAAAACATGAATCATGTATTCCTTTAAAATTTCTTTTAAATACCTAATTCCATCATCAATCCTCTTCTTCACTTCCAAGATCATAGTTGGGTTTTTTGGAAACACCACTAATGTGTATATTAATTTCTTGTTTTTGGTTCTAAAATTCATTAAATTATTCACTAGAACTTTTGGGTCCATTAATCTAGTTTCATTACACCCATTCATTCAAGTCCTTTATTTGAGTGTTGTTTAACACTGTATATTTGGGTCCGCTATTCAGGATTAGTGAAATGTAAAAAAAATTCATGTAAAATATCCTCTAAAAAGGAATTCAATATAATTATTAAATCAATCCCATGAAATATTTTCATTGATATTGAGGATAAATTTGACACTATCAATGACCTCATTAGTCATAAACAAAATGTTCCATTAAATGATTTAGATACATTAATTTTTAGATTTGATTGAAAGACAAAATTTGAGTGGGTAATTTATAGAAGTAATAATATTTTCTCTAATAAATACTTATTATTCTATAATTTTTGTTATATCAATTATTAGAGTAGATTATGAAACAAAATTTTGTTCTCTAAGGCCACCTTTTAAGTATAAAAATTACTAAAACATCATTTTCTCCAATTATTAATGTTTTAGAAACCTAATCCATTATTCTTATTTAAATAAAAACGTTTGAAATCATATTAATTATAACTCAATATATAATCATGAAAAATAAGTAAAATTATTTTGAAAATAGGTGTTCTAAAAAAAAGTTATAGCGACTTCAGGGATTTTTATTAATATTCAAATGGTCAAACCATGATTAGGTTTAGTTGAGTGATTTTTAAATATTTTCATTATGTTTTGAAATCCAAAAATAAAAAACAATATTATTTTTATAACTCAATATATCATCAAAAAATAAATATAAAAATTTTGTAACATTATATTCTTCATAGAAAAGGTTGAGTGACTTCGAGAAGGGATTTGAATATATAAATGGTCTACCTATGTTAGTATGAAATTTAATGTTTTTAAAATAATTTTTTTTAGTTTTATAACAATATAAATAAAACTAAAATATTATTCGTTTAACTTAATATATAATCAAATCATATAAGTAAACGTTTATGGAAAACTAAATTTTTGATAGAATTTGTGGAGTGGATTTATGGAAACTTTTGATATCTAAATGGAAAAACCATGTTTGGGTGTTGTTGATTGATTTGAAAATAATTTATTTATATTTTCAATGAGATAATAGGTTTCTCAATTCTTAAATATATAACACTAGATGATGTAAACAATAGAATCTAACACATACTTAATTTTAAAGAAGATAATACAATAGAATAATACATATTGAGTTTTTCAAATAATATTCTAATAAAAAAAGAAATTATATAACATAACATTATATATTTGTTATATTACATTTTAGATGAAAAAATAATTACATAAGGTAGTGATCATAGTTGAAAAAAGAACAAATAATAAAATTAATTTTATAAATACTATATATCAATGATTTGGTATACTGTTTTGTTTATATGAATATTGTATTGTAAGTGAACATTAATCTTTTTAAATAATAGTTATAACAATTAATTACCTTAATTATAGTATTTATTATGTGATTCTTAACTTAACATTCTAATTACTATTTCTAGATTGTGTTAGTCCATTTTTATGCATTTTCCCATCCTAACTAATATTACATGACTATTTGATGTCACCTATTATTCCTTGTTTTTTTCAAATTTATTTGAATTAATTATGTAATTAAATAAATTATGTCTTGTTTGGGTTTCCCAAAACAATTTGATTTATAAAAAAATTAAACTCTTATTTTTCTATGTATAACATGAGAAATATTGATAAAATATAGAGGAAGAGATAGTTTAATAATGATCAACGAATGTGAGAGATGGAACAACATCCTATGGTGCTTGATATAAGTTTAAATTTTAATATATATATATATCATAAAAAAATATAAAATACCATATTATTAATTTTAAATTTCAATGAAGAACCTCCATTTAAGAGATAAGTATTCTTCAATAAGGCTACTGATTTTGGGGATAAGCATGACTGATTAAGGAGGGTGGTACTAGAGGTACTAAAAGTACACAGTCACACCTAGATCCAACATTGTATAACCCATTTTCAAACTTTATTATCCCATAGTTCCCCTCAAGGGATCAGGGATCATCTGATCACCTATGTTCCCACCATCATTTCCTCGATTTACTTATTATCATATACCCTTTCCATATATGATGATGAATCCCTATCCCTATTATCCATTTCCATGGACTTATTTTTCACTTATATTTTTTATTTCTCATATATATTTAGGGTTACATTTCTATGCTCCTTTACCTTAAACATCAGTGAAATTTTATACTTCGTAGACTTTTAATTCTGTATTAAATACTAATCCATCATAGACCATTACCAATACTGCATCAGGTATATGTTTAAAACATTATTATGTTTTTTCATAAAAAAAATTTATGTGGTAATGTATTTTTGGTAAAAATAAGTTTTATATATATATGGATTATATTTATTAAATGTTTCATATGGAGGATGTTGGGAAGTGACTCAAAGTAACTACCAAATTTAAGAATAGGGATAAGGATGATTTGATGAAACTATAGAAAAACATGTATAGAAGATAGAAACAACACTACAACACGTGAGGTTTCATTATATAATGTGATATATAGAAATATTCATGATTCAATAAAGAAACATTCCACATAAGATATGTATGTAGGGATTGGTCACCTTAAAGAGTATGTGCCTTGGTGGTGATTGTTGTATAATAGTGAAGTTTCGATAATGTATAAATAAAAAACATAGTCATCAATTAAGAAAGTTACTCCTACATAGAAATCCACTAGAGTGGTAGTTGACCGAACACAGAGGCATCCCCACCTAAGAAAATAAATAAGTGATGGTCACTATTTGAAATGAAGGTGGTTTAGGGAGTCACATCAGATTAGTTTTTTAGTACTGGGAGACATCGGTAGGAGAGGGTCATAGTAGGGGGTGGTCCAATAATAATTCAATGATTAGTGCTACTGTGTTTAGAATAATAATGGAGTGTCCCAAAGAATTCATTTTTATGTCGAATTAGGGAGTATCAAGCCACTCTATATCACATGAGACTACACAATAAAATATTTACGTGGACATTTTAATCTCAATAACCCTAGTTAAGACACATCGAATATATTTTACAACAGAAAGTGTGATTTTTTTGGACGTAACATGAGTTTGGATGTTTCTATATAACATTTCACAATTGAGAAATACACCATCCTACAATAAGTCAAGAGATAGAGAATTATTAAAGTATATAACTCTATGAACAGAAGTAGTGAAGTGGGAAGCTATTTGGGTGAGATTTGTGGATATGTTCAAATACAAGAGGCCAATCTACAGTGATGTGTATAACACCACAATTTCAAAGTGTATACCAAGACTACACCATAGAGAAGATATCCATGTTGTGGTGAAACCACTAATAAATGAAAGATAGCCACTAGAACATTAAATCACGGGACAAATAATAATAATTTCTATAATTGGAATATCATATTCATCTTGATGTACCATAATTAAGGAGAAAAACTAAAATCCATTCACCCAATAGATGAACACCCCCACACACTCATAAAAACAACACATCTCTTAAGGTTTACAAGGACGAACTGACACACACTTTTTGAATGAAAAAGTTATTTTTAATGTTTTATACTATAATAATAAAATCCAAAAGAGAACATTTTTTATTCATTCAAAATAATGGAAGTTGAATAGACTGTAATCATAGTCAAATGAGTTAGATGATATGAGATCACAATAAGCAATATGTACAAGTTGTTCTACACCAAATATTTATTGTGGGGCTCAGCCTATCAACTAGTTCCACCACCATTCATGATTCCCAAAGACCCCACCATTTGTCTTAGTGAGCATCAACTGCCTACAATTATTTCTACCTAAACTATTGTATTTTTAGGAATAACGCGTATCTTTCTCGCAGATATTTCTAATTAATCATATGTATCTATTGGAAAACCTTCAATGACTATAATTTTACCTTAGAGAACACCATACATAACTTTATAAAATAATTATTTCATAATTTATAGCCTCCATCCTCTACCATTTATACATATCCCCCCTACATTTCGTGTTTTAGAATATATCCTTTCAGACCAGCCGACTCCTATCAGTCTTCTTCTTCCTTAAGTATCTATTAGTCTATGTCCCTTATTCTAGATTCAACCATTCTAATTATAGGAAAGCGGACACTGAAGTATAATTCATACATTCCTAACAATCTCTCACTTTAATAATGATTTCAATCATTTAATCATACTCCCATACTTATGTAAAAAAATCATCTTAACTTCCACAATTACAATCAGTGTCTTCATTACCCTTTTAATCAATCGATTTATTCTGAGGGAGAATGTTTCCTCAAATAATCATATATTAATACCTTGGTAAACATGTTATCCAGATTCCAATTTTCATAATTCTTCTATATCATCAACACCCCATAATCCAACATCTTCTATTTGAAATAATACTTTATCATAATGTGCAATTTCTATGACTATAACACTATATTCATATCCAAATGAATCATGCTCTATAAATCATAGAAAATTTACCGACATTCCTAACTCCATAAAAGTTCATCCAAAAAATATCATCCAGATAAATTTCTCCCTACTTATGTTACAGACATATATTAGGTCTCCTGATAGAAATTTATTATTCTTTTGTTCTGAAAAGTGAAATAACTTATTGTAGTATCAATATCCAAATTGTTTTCATCCCTCCAAAGGTAATCAAAAATCCAATGGTACTCTTCTACGAATCAATATATGCTCTAATGGTTTCATCAATATATCTATATAAAAGATAATATATTTTGAAACACATTAATATATATTATAAATGTTTTAGATAATAAGGAATACACTTCACAACCTTTTATTTATCCTTTTTTGATTCACTAAAAACTGATCAAAAACTCCCACAATAAGTTTATTTTCTAGTATTATAAAAAAGATGATATAAATCAAATTTTTACTATTAATGCAACTGAAACACACACAATGAACACATGATCATCTTCTTCTTTCAATTATTTCTCTTTTGATAACATTATGTGACTATACTATGGGGTTAACATAGTTATATATTTAGTTATTATGAATCTTTTCACAACCATACAAATGTATTCCTTATGACACAAAACCAAAGTTACATTAATCATGTACTTATTAATCTATATTAAAAAAATATTTTAAGCTCTCCTAGGATCCTTGAACTTGAACCCTTTTCACAGATCAACATTCTCCATCTGATTTTTTTTCTATACCCATTAGGATAAATTATTCCTTGTACAAGATATATATGATGAAAAATGAATCCTTAAACATGATTTGATAACAAAAATGTTCTGAATTTCTTTAGAATAATCACTTATACATTATAAATGAATAAAAATTTTATTTATATTGACTTGGTGTTTTATTTAAACCATAAAGTCTAAAATTCATCATAAACACTAATCTGTGATTAGGTTTTTCCATAAAGTCCTCCAACTTCTTGATATAAAATTCCTAACAAATACTCTCATGGAAGAACAACTAAATATATTTCTATTATATATTTATAATTTTAGAATAAACCATACTCAACATCATTTGGTTAGTTTTTTATTTGAAAATGGGTGATAAACTTTTAGATAAATACACAACATCCTTCTACTAAAAAACCATCACAACTCTCATGTAATTTTACTTCATTACATTTTTCACATCTATCTTCAACCAAAAAATTATATTTTATATTGTTCTTTCCCACCTATAGTAGTTTTTTAATATCCAATGTTTTATTTTCATGAAATGTATCCATTTAATATTTCATAGAAAACTCCCACATTCTAGAAACAATGTGACTCATAACTTGAATATATCCTAAGATCACCTCCACATGTAATAATCAGGTAGTTTAAATCAATCAAAACTATTAATAAAGTTATCTAATCTTTCTAGATGTTTCAAACTCATCTTGATGTTTTTATATTCTTAGAACCTCTTTTTTACAATTTTAGCCTTCCATAGCTCTACACAAATCATTCACAATTCCAGAGATTATTTGTACGTATTCCATCCCTAATGATTCTTATGAAACATTTTTCATCATTAAATTTTAATAATTTAGTAATACTCAAAAGATCAATTCATATCAACTTGGATATGTTAAATTTATTATTTGTTCCCAACTCTATCTTTAAGTTGGTTAAAATAATTCCACAAGAAATTCACGTTAAATAGAAAATTCTGACTTCTGATTATCTTTTGATTATAATTGTTCCAAATATAAAACACAAACTTTTCATATCCATACCCAAAAAATATTCATTCATGGGACTTTACTTCATGTTTTTCATGATCCTTTCCATCAACATAAACATATGTGAGACTGATGAATATTTTATACAAAAAAATAATACTAGTATTCCATACAACATTTATTCCAAAATCAGATAATCTAATAGCACAGAAGGACTCCGTTTCAGTATATAAAGAGTATAATTATGTAATTTTACCATTGGGAATTCTAAAATATAGACACATGATTCAAGACATCTGAATTAATATATGTTTTTCTCTACTTTACTAAACCATTCTATTTCTATGTTCTTAGAATAGTCTACTTTCGCATGATTCCTTTTCTATAGAAGAACTATCAAAATCCAAAATTACCATTTTCTCCACCATTATCTGACCTTAATCACTTATCATTATTTCTAGTCTCTTTATCCACCATATAACTCTATTAAAAAACACCCTAAATATCTTGTAATTGTGCTTACTAATGTAAACCCACAGATTCTTTATGGAATCATAAACAAATATAACAAAATACAATAACTTACCTTGAGAACAAACTTGTGTAATACCCAAACAACTATATGAATATCCTTTTAATTATGGGTCTCAGTAATAATTATGTTTGTTATAAACAAAACCTTTATTTACATTCTAATCATAGAAATCTCACAAGATCTAAAATATATGTGGCTGAGATTCATTACCCCTTTATACACTAATAATCACATGTTCTTCCCACTTAGGTTCTAGAGACAAAAATTCCAATACTTAAAAATTTTGGAAGTTTTAATTTTGACATTTATTTCTTCACATATCTTCCCATCAGATATAATGTAATATCATCAACCACTCTATCAAGAAATATTGAAACCTGAGTAATATTTCATACTCATTCTATAAATGACATTATTTTATCAATCTAATCTATTGAAATTATATTATTCTATAACAATGGTACGTGGGGAACACCATATAACTACAAGAATCTATTTTTTAGAATTCAATAATTAATGTCTCCCTTATATAGGTTATCAAGAACTATATCATCAATTACATAAACCCTTAAAATCTTTTTGAACACATAATTCACCATGAACATATTATTTACCACAAAATAGAACAAATCCCTAAAATCAATGATCTATTATTCCAATGATATATTAAAACATAGTAGTAAACTATACTCAAATTATGTTGTCGAATTTGGGTAACTAATATTCTACAAGACCCCCATCCATAATTTTGCCTAAAATGCATGAAATCCTTCTTTGCATGCCCATTTTCCCCCAATTCCAACATAACGGTCCATGATTATCCATTTTACCTATGAAAATATTTCATTAGCAATTATCCAATTTCTTTTGACCTTTCTATCAAATAAAATATCTTATACCTTTTATATTGATCATGGTTCCAAAAATTTCCATCAAATACTTCTTACTGAACTCTTCATTCATAATGAGATCATGTACATCCTTAAACACTATGATGGTCTTTCCATAATAATTGATTATGAAAGCCACCATCCCATCCCATGATTCTTGATGAAATTATAACATCAACAAAGCTAATGTATCTTCCTTATGTTTCACTTAAAAATATTTGTGATATCTCTAAACCAAGATAAATTAATTAACATAATTTCTCATTAGTCTTCCTACCAAAATTTTCATTCTAAATTACCTATTAATTCTAAAAAGATTTTATATTAATTTTCAGTTCAAAAAAATATCCACTATTCACTTTATCAGCTATATTATCTACTTCACCTTGTAGTTGTTGCATGAAACATTTCATAGTCATGATATCCATAAAATTCCATGTTCATATGGATCCAACCCTTCTCATCCAAAATTTACAATACTTATAGTCTGAATACTTTTAATAAAACATCAAGGTACATAAAAAACATATAATAATCTATCAATATCCACTAGAAACCAAAATTCTACAAATCAAATTGTTCTATCTAGACCTCAAATTATTCACATTCAATTCTTCATGAAGGTGTTGACTCCAACTAAAATGAAAATTATTTGAGAAAATAATGTTACATGAAGATTCTTCTACTATATGTGTATATACTTACTAAAAAAATTTATATATTAACAGTTTTTAGATCCATAGAAAAAATTGATCACTAAATTGTAACCATATAAATCTTCAATTTCAAAAAAAATCTCTGGAACACATTTAATTGGATGATCCAATGAATGTAATGTATTAGAATAGAGAAGAAATACGAAACACCTGCCAATATTTTAGATCAAAACCCCCACAAATGCAACCATAAATACACAAATCCATTAAAAATACACCAAAGGGAACTTACACACACATTGGGAACAAAAATGAGGGTTTATATGGTTCAGACATTGGTCCCACATCCACAGTGGAATTTTTTTATTCCATTAAGCTTAAGAAAGATAAAAATATTAAAATCAGAATTGATTAAGTCAATAAATATTAAAATTAAATTCCCACACACATGTGGCCCCACCCCACCTATTTATATTGGGCCCAAGTGGCCAATCGGTTCCACCACCTTTCAAGATTCACTGAGAAACCACTATTGTTCTTTGTGGCATTTAAATAAATAAATATTTTTCACCTCAACAAATGTATTTTCGTGAGTAATGATTTTCATTCTCATAGAATTATCTAATGATTCATGAATGTACATTGTAAAAACTCTAGTTATTTTAATGATATCACAAACACATCCTATGTAACTTCATCGAAATGATTGTTACATAAGAAAAATTATCAACCCTCCATTATCCATATATGTACACATAATCTCCTAGTAATATAACATCCCTATATAGACTACCATACCTTTTTTTTATTATCAATATTCCATGATCGTCCATCATTATGAGTCCATTATTCCATATTTACTCATTTTGGACACAAGAAATAGATCTTGAAAGTTGATTAAAGACATTACTAACAAAAATAAGGGTGATACAAAGTGTTTAAAAATTTTGGGATAAATGACTATGTATGAGAGTGAGATAAAATGGGATTGTCTCATGTACAAATAATTTTGATAATGTATTTTAAGAATTTAGTTATATTGAATAGGTTGATCATGTTCTAGCTTCTATTGAGATTCATTAAATTCTAGTCCTTAATATAGTATTAATGATTATTGTTTTCTTATATTGATTTATATTTTTAATATGTTTATTTGAACATTGAATTATAGTTACTAAAATAAAGAAATATTGGTTAAAAATAAGAACAATAGAAGTGTGGTTAATTTTGATATGCAATAAAATTGGTAGTCTATGAGCATGAAAAAATTTAGAAGATCAAGAATTTTTTCTTAAAAGGTTTGATATCTGTGTGTATTCCACTTCCACTATATACTTATGTGGTTATTTTTGTATTTATTGTGATAATTCACTTATCTCATGACGTTACAGGGGATTGTAATGGTTTCCCTTATAAGGATTGGGGTGATGACCACCCTGGTGTTCATGGTGATCAGGTTATTATAGAAGATGATACATGTGATATGTTTTTTGATAACGATGATGGAAGTGATGAACATAGTGTTTTTGGTGTCAATTAATATGATTTTTATATTTTTATATTGATCTGATCTAATTTTTAATTCTTTTTTATGACACTTTATATTTTTTGGATGGAATCTTCAAACATACTCATAACTCATTAATCAAAATCTTTTAATGAATAAATTAATGTGAACTGTGTAGGAGGGATAGAAAAAAACTTACATGGTGCTATAGAGTCCTAAAATAGTTCAAACCAAGAAATTCACCAATAATAATGCTCAATCCCTCATACAAAAACACCTTTCATAATTAATGCACGTAAACACATAATCCAAAGGAGCTTTGGAGGCAAGGTAGTCATCCACTATATTCCCTTGTATATGTATATTATTGTGTGGATTTTAAGTTATTAATTTTTTCAATGTAGAATATATATTATTTTACCAATTTTAATTTTTTATTAGGATTTGAACTAAAATGTTGTTACACTTCAACTTTGAAGTATCTATACTAATTTTTTTTTCATCCATTGGTTCAGCTCTGTACTAATGGTTTAAAATAAAAATTTGTATAGAATTCATTCTAAAAGGTATGTACAAATGATTTCGTCTAATATTTGGAATAAATTTATTCCAATAGGTCTAATAAAAATGGTTTATGAAACCATTTTTATAGGCTATACAAATATTTCAATAGAATATACAAACACTTAGAAACTATTAGTATATCCATATTTCCCCGTATTGTTTCAATAAAGGTTTAATAAATATATAGTGGATTATAGCTAAGAAGATACATCATCTTAGTGATTTTATATTTATTTCTAATAAAGTATCGAAAAAAAATCTAAAACCATAACTATATGGGAGGAAACTCTTGGTTCTAATAAAATAGCTTCTATTCTTTATTTTTGTTTTAATTTTACATTTATATTTTCCATAAAAAATTTAAAATCCTCTCCCTCTATTTATATCATTAGTAGTCAAGAAAAGAACATTTTATATGATGATTTAATGATGTAAATTACTGAAAATTTGTTTGAATACTAAAATGAAGACAACATTTAGCACCAAAATAGAAACAAAAATTGTGTCACCCAACTCTAATGATTATGTAATAAAGTGATAAAAATTATATATTTTACCATGGTGAAAATGATGAGTTACCCACATGATACTACCTATTAAATTAGTTTTATGAAACATATACTGAATTAATCTAAAATTTCTCACTTAATAAGATACCTATTACTATCTAGGGTTCTTTATTTCTTTAATTTCCTTTAATTTTTTTTATTGACTTAATTTTTAATAATATTAAACTTATTTATTGTATATAATAAATTGAAATAAATCAGGATAGGTATAAATGATGAAGAATTGTGATTTTCATGGGTGAATTTAGTTGACAGATCTATATAAAATATGATGCTTATTTATTTTTTATAGCATTTATTTCCACTAAAATAAAATTATCAAAATCTATTTTTATTCCTTTTCTACATTCATTTGAATATGATTGTATTTTATAGATATGCTTCTGCTTTCTTCATGTTTCATTAGTTACACCCAGATAACATACACGATTATTTCCATGTTTCTACCTTTTTATGTTTAATTCATCTAATTGATTTATTATTAGTGTATTTTTTTGTGTATATCAAATTTGGTGTTCATTCTATTTTTGATGATTTGTTATAACCAATATTTATGTTAATGTTGTTTTGATATTAATGAATTTAATAAACTCAAATATTTAATCCCAAGTCAACCTTATAATTAATTATTAGGGGAAATATTGAGTTCTAAATGTGGGGGATGGTTATATATTTTTTCTAAAATTCATTTCTTGGAGTACATGTCAAATTTTCTCAAATTGTTTTTCAAAATTTATCATCATTAAAAAAAATTCATAATCTATAAGCAATAATTTTTTTAAAAAGTACCATTAGTAATAATTTTTTGGTTAAAAGTTTATTTTTCTCAATGGTCTTTTACTAGTAATAGATTTTAATTTTTCTCTCCTGGAAATTCATTTTTGGTGAAATATAGAACTACTTTTTATGTTTCAAAATTGAATCATAGGTTTTTTTTTCATAATTACACTCAAAAATTGCTTTTTTTAGTATTATAATAAATGAAATCTAAAATAAATGGTCATTTGATTGAAGTTTATACATTTTCTAATTTTTTTAAGGGAAGTGTTTTATTTATTAAAATGTAATTAAGGTTTTGGACTCATACATTGGTTAACCATCATAGTGTTTATCTTTAAAAAAATTATCTATATAAAATAATTATGAATTTGGATCATGTGTGTGTGTCTATCCTTGGAAGGAAATGGGGTTTTAATAAAGGATCAATTAAATTTATAAAATCATTTTAAATTTTATTCATTAATTTTAGATTTGATAAAACTTTTAAACATGAAAAATCAATCTGTTTAAAATATCTTATTTTGAGAGAGTAGTATTTTTTTGTTGCTTGGTGAGTGTTTTAATGAAAATTACCTTTTGGATACTTTTTTTCATGTTTTATAAAATATTTATATAATAAAACATCCATTAATGAGTATGATTAACAATATTTTTGATGAAAATTAATGTATTTAGTTTGGGTGGTTTTTAGGTGGAATAATTTTATATATTTCCGAAATGTATTTTCTGAAAAAATATTTATCATTTATTTCTCAAATTGAAATTAAATGCTTTATTATAAGTTTTTGATAAATTTTTATTGAAATTTTATTTTTCATAACTAAAATGGGTGAAACATGATCTTTATGTGATTAATATATTGATAATTTTGTTCTTACATGTTTAAATACTCTTAAAAATAATTATTCTATTTTTGGTATCTTAAATCTATTTATGATATTATTCAATGAATATATACACAAAAAATTCGTCTTTTCATAAAATTATTTAATTATCTATTCTGAAAAAGTATTATATATTTTCATATCTTGTTTTTAGTGTTATTTTTTAAAAAAAATTAATTTTTGTTTCCGAAAAATTATTTAATTTTTTTACTTAATATCAAAAAAATATTATTTGATTTGGTGTTTGATGAATTTGATATATTTTGAATTTTATCATTTTGTTGAATTTAAAATATATTTTATTTTAATATATATATTTATGTTTCTATGATTTTTCTGTATTGATTTGGAAAATCATGAGTTGGAATTTCAAATATATTTTTGAAATGAGTTTAAATTATTAGGGAAATATATATATTTAAATTAATTAAAATTTTAAATAATACTTTTTCATATAATTGTAGGTTTTTGAATTTTATGTGGTCTAAAAAATTATTGGATTTAATATTGTTCATATTTTTAACATTTCTATGTGGATTGTGTGTGGACTCCTACGTAGCATACATTAAACATGTGTATAGGCATTAAGAAAAATAGATAATAGATATTAGGGATTGAGAATTTATCATGGTATACTACTTTTAACATATGGGTTAGAATTCACCCACAATAATTTTAGACTCAAGAAAAAATATTTACAAAAGGGTTGTATAAGGGATTGAAATCTTCAACTAGTTTCATTTGATTCATTCCACATATGAAATTTGGGTTTTGTTTTTTGGTAACATTATTCCACGTTTCATTGGTCTATTGAATATCTTCATAAATTATGATTAGAATTAAAAATATTTTTTAGGTATATATTAAATCATTGTGAAACTGGAGGATAAAGTATTGAGATTTTACTTTATCCAATGAATTGATAAGTAATATTAAGTAAAATAATTTGGTTGTGTTTTGAGTCATGTGATTTGACTATCCTTAAGGATTTAGTCATCCCCAGGCCATGTTTCTAGTGGAAAATACATACTTCCTTAAGGATACAATTAAAAACTATATAGAAACACTCTGATAGTAACATTTTATTGATATATTCTATACTAAAGTAATGATTTTGGGGACTACACAATTAAATGGATATTACCAAAATAATGTTTTTGTCGCATTTATAAAACCACTTTTTTGAAATGAAATGACTGAAAATTCAATATTCTGAGGCCCACAATAATTTGTATTTCAACCATTCATATCCTAATAGATTTTGGAATCTCCAAAATTATTATTATTTCATTAATTGACCTTTTTATCAAAAGATACTTATATTATTAATTTAATTTTATAAATGTAATCTAAATATTATTGTTGAAATATAAAATTAAATATTATATTTCAAGAATAAATTTCCCCCAGATTAATTTAATAGAATAAAATTATTAAATATATACATTTTAGAAGAAATTAGTATAAATAATATGGTTACATTTTTGTTTAATCCCATATATACTGTAAACATCTCACAATGATATCAGATTTGAAGTTTACTAAGAACCAAACTAAAAATCTTTATGAAACCACTGGAGAAATCAAACATATAATTTTTTTAATTCATTATAGAATCATAAATTCATTACACTATTATAGAAATGTTCTTTTAACATTTCATTAACTCTATTAGAAGTTAAACCAAGAAATATCCATAAGAAGTGGAACCTCTTCTATGTTCATATAAGTGAAATATTATATAATGGAACAATTATTACTAGAAAACAAATCTAAGAGTCTTAATGATTTTTTAAGGGTTACCACTCAATATCAAATCATAACAGATGACATTGACATAAAATATATTTTACAAAAAATCAACATCATAAACAATTATTGTAAATACCATTCCTCACTAAAACATAATTTAGATCAACCTATAAATCTTGTTGATTTACAATTACCATTTTTTAACTAGTGGGTTTCAATCCCATTTATCTAATTTTTAAATGTCACATCTCTCTTAATACATATTTTGTAAAATTATTATCTATTTTCTTACATAGTTTTACATATATTATAGTAATCGTACCATTTTACAACAACTTCCTTGTCACGACCCGTCTTCAGGGGCCATGTCGTGACTACCCCAAGCCCGCCTTCCATAGGCATGGGTCTGGCGACTAGCACCAAGGCGTAAATCCCACTAAAAATGGAAGGCATTGCCTTTGTAAAGTAAACAAACACCACAGAGCAAGAAAGAAGCTAGAAGTAAACACTAAGTAAAAACTGAGTACAACTGTAAGTGCAGAGAAGTAAGTGGGCCAGTATACAAACCCAAACTGAAAGTAAAGTACAATTGGAAGGGAAAACATCAACTAAAAAGTAAAGCCGCAACATCGAACTGTCCACTAGAAATCCCACTAGAAGGGTGGGTACAGATAGCCTCCACTGCTCCTTGGGTCCAGCCGACCGCTCCGAGTACGTCCCGCCCAGTGTTCCACCTCCAAGTACCGTCCTACTCTGCAAGCCTTAACCACGATCAACGTTGTTCGTCATCTGCAACCAACACAACGTAGTGCGGGCATAGCCCGTGTAGGGGTGAGTATAAGCTACTCAGTAGGGACCCCGAGACCCCCGAAGGTCTCCCAGATTCCACAATGGATAATCCAAAAAGGAAAGATACAATCACGAAGTAACATCCGACGCCGCTTAGGTATATCCGCATTCGTATACCTAAGTCATCAATTCTCGTTCGGCTCCAACATCCGAGCCCAAGTACAACCCAGTCCACACAGGAAATCAAAATGTAAATCCACACAGGATAGTACAACACAATCCATATAGGAAAGAAAAATTTAAATCTGCACAGGATAGCACAACACAATCCACATACGAAAGCAAAACATAAATCCACACAGGATAGCACAACACAATCCAAATAGGAAAGCAAAACAGGATTCAGCTCACACAGGTATACTTCTTCGAATGATGATAGAGATGATCAGATATATCCACTAATTCATCTAAGTCGTCAGACCCACAAAGTATCGATATATACTAACCCCCGCAATGACCCACATAGGATCTGACCCACAAAGGATCAATAGATAACTAACCCCTGCAAAGACCCACACAGGATCAGACCCACACAGGATTTGTAGGCGCTGGCTCACATAGAACTGCTGAGCGCTTACCCACACAGGATCAGACCCACACAAGATCAGACCCACATAGGATCAGTAGCACTGATCCACATAGGATCGCTGAGTGCTGTATTCTTCGCCGTCAAATCCACTGAGGATCTCTTTAGAGTCGTTCTAGTAGTAGTAGTCGCAGCCAGCTCTAGGGTTTCCGCACACAGAAAGCTCGTTCAGGAGGGTCCGCTCCACGAGCCGAGAGGCTGATACATCAACTGACACATAGTCTAGAGTTGATGTATTCAAAAGTTCAGTATCTTCAATAGGATCTCAACGTCGCAGACGGCGCGTCAATCGGATGCCCAGTCTGAGAATTATTGGCTTTTTCATCCTAGGGGCCCGGTTGGTTTTTAAGTAAAAACCAACCCAACCGTACTCCACCTGCATCAAAACCTAGGGCAGAGTAAGGAAAAAGGACCGTCTCACTAAGATGAATCCAACAATGTCGACGGCAGGTCAATCGGACGTCCGGAGCATAAGATATGAGAGTTTCGGCTCTGAGGGATCCATTGGTTTCGTGTACGAACCAACTTGGATGAAACCAAAGTATTCTGAAACCTTGAGTGCGATATACCAAAATGACCATCTCGATCCAACGATCACATCTCAACTGACGGTGCATTGATCGGACGCCCGTAGAACAAGTTACGGGCGTCCGACCAGAAAAGATTCGGTATTAAGGGGTTCAGGCCCGGTCCGACCTGGCCTGATACCCCTAGGGTCGACCCGAACTGGATCCGGGTCCGGCCCGCTTGGGCGCGGCCCAGCCCGGCCCGGCCTAGGCGCGGCCTGGCCTGGCGCACCGGCCCGGCAGCCGGCCTGGCCTGGCGCGCTGGCCAGGCACTTGGCCAAATGGTCGTGCCGTTGAGGAGGGCGGGGGGCGCCTGCCCCCCTGGTTTGTAACCACGACCCCCCTTAATGGGGGCCACTCCGCTGGCCGTTGGGGGTTCGAAACCCCCGGACATCCCTTGTCCGGGAAGCCAGCTTCCACCGCCACAGGACCGGCGACGGCTGGTCCCCCCCCTGCTCCGACATCGGCGGCCCGGAACCGGTCGCCGGTCACCCTGCTCGGCCGCGGCCCGGAACTAGTCGTGGTCTTGGTTCGTCCGGCGCGGCGCGACGGCGCCGTGCCCCTCCGCCACGGCCCCACTCCGGCCATGGTGTCTTCAGTTTTCTCTGACGCAGCGCGACGGCGTCGCATCCTTGTTTGATTTCATGGCGCGGCGCGACGGCACCGCGCATTCCTTTCCGCACGATTCCGCATGGTGCGACGGCACCGCGCCATTCCCATTTCATCCACAATAGAAACCAACAAGGATAATGGAGGAGGGTCGGCCGTGTTTGTGCGGTCCGTCCCCCTCTCGTTAATTGATAGAAATTGGTCGTATTTTAATGAAGAACGACAAGGTAGTATTCACGAACAAAATAAATAAACCAATACCTTGAGTGTAGCTTGAACGGAGGTTCGTCGAATGAGGATTCGTCATGGAATATCCATCGCGGGAAGAGGTGTCTCGGAAGGAGACGTCGCGGAAGGAGACGTCGACCTCCGAGGAATCCTTCGTTCTTCGCGTTCTTTGCGTTCTTCGTGTTCTTCGACAAAGAGGATGAAGAATCTCAAGACTCCCTTAGCTTTTCTCCCAAAGCTCCCAAGACAACAAGACTCCAACAAAAAATAAAATAAGTCCCTTACTTATTTTATTAACTCAACAAAAGGTTTGAAATTCAAACATTCACATTAAACTCACTTCATTAATATCATAAGTTATTAAAACTTAAGTTATCAAATTTAATTGTGAGTTGAGGGACTTAAGGAATGTAAAGGGGTGGGGTTCGTGTGGGCCCCACCACCCTCATAACCTCCCATGGGAAGTTGGGTAGTTACCCAACTTCCACCCAAAGCTTAAATCCACTTAGAGAAAATAGAAATTGTAGTTAAATTTTTATTTTAAATTCTACAATTTTTATCAACTTCTCTCATGAAAACACAACTCTGGAAAAGGAGTTCCTAAGCAATTACCAACGCTGTGAATCCATCGGTGCCCTCGGAATTCGATTCCGAGCACCTGTTCAAAAGTTATAAATTCCCGCTCGTTCGTTCACTGAACGTACCCAAGCTAAACTTCGAATAGAAATTCCAGGCACACCGGGCCTCGAAATCAAGTGCTGTCATGAAACTTCGTTCTTGTAAAATCCCCATGAAAATTAAGAAAAAATTTCCCTTGAATTTTACGGATCTTTAAATTAATCCCACCTCAGGGATTTATGTCCCTGTAAAGTTACATCATAAACTAGGGAAAAAATGTGGGTACTGAGAACGCATCTGAGCCTCCCGCTCCCAAGTTCTCTCCTAGAGATTCTCATGCTTCCATTTGATGCGCCAAGAGGAATCGATCGTCCATGTAGGACCCACTCCTGTCGATCCACGATCTCCACTGGGACATCCGTAAAAGTCACCCCATCATTAAAGTCCAGCTCCCCATGGTCAATGATATGCGTCGGGTCGTGCACGTATCTCCTCAGCTGAGATATGTGGAAGACGTCGTGCACTCGGTGAAACTGAGGTGGTAGAGCCAGGCGATGAGCCACCTCGCCAATCCTGCTGAGGACCTGGAACGGTCCGATGAAGGGTGGAGACAACTTGCCACCTCGGCCAAATCTCCGTAATCCATGTCGAGGTGACACACGCAAGAAGATGTGGTCGCCATCCTCGAACTCTAGTGGCCTCCGCCTTCTGTCAGCATAAGATTTCTGCCGGCTCTGAGCTGTCCTCATCCGCTCTTGGATGACCTGGTCCTTCTCTGTCGTGTCCTGGACCATCTTCGGTCCCACAAGTGCTGACTCCCCAGGGTCTGTCCAGCACAACGGAGATCTGCAAGGTTGGTCGTACAACGCCTCGTATGGTTTCATCCCGATGGTGGAGTGGTAGCTGTTGTTGTACGCGAACTCCACCAAGGATAGGTGGTCCTCCCAGCTGCGACCAAAGTTGAGGACACATGCATGGAGTATGTCCTTGAGATTCTGAATGGTCCTCTCCGTCTGACCATCCGTCTGAGGGTTAAAGGCTGTGCTCAGATGTAGCTGCATCACGAACGCCTCCTGCAACCCCTTCCAAAGACGGGAGGTAAAGAGAGCATCTTGATCGGGGATGATAGACAATGTAACACCGTGAATCCATAAAATCTCCCGAATGTAGAGACGTCCCAAGCTCTCCACTGAGTCCTGCTCCCTGATGAGTAAGAAGTGAGACGACCTGGTGAGTCAGTCGAAAATCACCCAAATGGAGTCGTGACCTCTAGAAGTGCGTGGAAGTCCAGTCACGAAGACTATAGATATCCCGTCCCACTTCCACTCTGGGACCTACAAGGGTTGTACCAAGCCTTCTGGTACCTAATTACCTACCTTCACCTGCTGGTAGGTGAGGCATCGAGAAACGAACTCCGCAACAGCCTTCTTCATGCCCGGCCACCAGTGCAGTCGTCTGAGGTTTTGGTATATCTTCGCCACTCCGGGATGTACCGCCAAGGGAGAAGTTTGAAACTCTCTCAGCACCTCCTCCCGTAATGAAACTGGTACCAAGGTACATCCTCTGAAAAGGACGTCGTGCTCTGCTCCAAAGGTGAAACCATCAGGTGCCTGTCCTGAGGATATCTGTGCACGCCGCGTCTCACAGTCTGCGTCCCCACGCTGTGCCTCTCTAACCCACTACAGTAGTGGTGGGGTGACTGTGAGTGACTGAAGGAAGGCTGCTCCATCTCTATCCACGAAGGATATCTGCAAGGCAGCTAGCTACTCTACCGCCTCCTCAAGTAGCTGAATTCCCGTCCTCCTGCTGAGAGCATCGGCTACTACGTTCCCCTTCCAAGGAGTATAGACTATGTCAAAGTCATAGTCTTGGAGGAACTCGAGCCATCGCCGTTGTCTCAGGTTCAGGTCCTTCTGAGAGAAGATATACCTGAGACTCTGATGGTCAGAAAAGACTGTAAAGTGCTCGCCCATCAGATAGTGTCTCCACGTCTTCAAAGCGAAGACCACTGCTGCTAACTCCAGGTCATGGGTAGCGTAGTTCTGCTCAAGTGGACTCAACTGACATGATCCATAGGTGATCACTACCCGCTCTTGCATCAGGACACATCTGAGTCCGGTCCCTAATGCATCGTAGTAGACTACGTACCCTACTCCCTCCTCTGGAAACCTCAAGATAGGGGCGCTGGTCAATCTCTGTCTCAGTTCCTGGAAGCTCTGCTGACATCTGTCTGACCACATGAAGGGTTTCCCCTTCCTCCTTAACATTCTGCAAAGATGCAAAGATTTCTCCTTTGCCGAAAAGGGAAATCTGGTCTCATCCCCTGGATGAACCACGTTCTTTGCCTAATACAGTCAATCCCGTCATGATTAGTTAATTCATGGCATGGATGACGTCGTAACGCCTCGACGCTGATACCAAGAGATCCAACTGTTACTCTCGCCTCCAAGGGTTGAGTCACACTGTCGGCATCAGTTTTTGGTCACTGGGTCTCCTCCAGTAAGAATCTCTCAAGTGAGGGTCAAGTCAACAGTTTTTAACCAGCACCTCTTAGTAATAACAAACAAAAGACAAGAAAGAAAATGTCACCATTGCAAGTGTCTTTTATTACTTCAACTCAAAGTACCAGGACACAAGGCAACACAAACTACGAACTAGAGGCATTATGGGAAAAGGCCTCTATGCCTGGAGCTAGTCCCGCACTAGTCCACCCGCTTCCAGAGCTCCATGATCGTAAGCTTCAGCTGCATGAAGCTGTGCTCTCCCCTGAGGTCGGGGTGGACCTCCTGGTGGTGGTGGTGGTAGAGCCTCAAAACTTCGTCCACCACCTGCCGATCGACCAGATCCTCGGCCTCATCCACCTGCTCCCTGCGAACGACTACGGTCGAACCTATGACTCTGCCTAGGTGGTTCCTCAATCGTCTGCTACTCCTCTTCATGGTGGGTCGGGCAGTCACGAGCCATGTGGCCCTGCCCCCTGCATGCATAGCACTGTCTTCCACTCATAAGAATGGTTCTGCTGTGTGTGCCCCGCACCTCCGAGCCAGTATCCTGTGGTCATCCGCCCGTTGGCCTTGCCCGCTTGGACCTCTGCGACATCTGTCTACTACCGGCTGCAGAAGACTCTGCCACGTGTCACCCTGCGGTAGGTCTTGCCACTGGTGTAGACTCAGAAAGAAAATTCTTGATGAGAATAGCTCACTCCAATACTTCTGCCTGAGTCAGAATGCTGAGGGAGATCAACAATGCACTGATCTCATGTCTCAATCCCTGCTCAAAGGTCTGGGCCCGGAAGAATGGGTCATGTACCATGTCTGTCGAGTAGCACGAGAGATAGGTAAATCTCGCCGAGTACTGGGCGACTGTCGAGCTGCCCTACCACAGCTGAAGAAGATCCTGGATGTACACCGCACGGAGGGTGGCTGGGACGAACCCCGAGCACAAGAGGCTCTGAAAGTCCTTCTAGAGGAGAGATGCCTCATCGTGCACCTGGAGCATCAAGTTCCACCATCTGCCTGCAGCTGCATGCAGTAGACTCGCAGCGAGGATCACCATGAGGTCTGCCGGTGTCCTCACAAACCTGAAAACTCGTACCACTGCCTCCAGCCAGTCCTCGGCTGCCTGGGGGTTCGTCTCCCCACAGAACTTGGGCGGTCGCTGGCACTGGAACTCATGTAGTGCACTAAGGCGACGTGCATCGTCAGCGGCTGGGGCTGGAAGCATCGGTCTCGGTGGGTAAAGGTACCGTCGGGGCCTCAGCTGTCAAAGGGACCTATACCGAGGCCTCGTCGCTCGGTGGGCTGTTTTCACGCTCAACTCTCGGAACCCTAGCTGGCTGCCTTCGTGGGGCCATCCTAAAAAGGAAACAGGTGCGCCACGGTCAGAACAGTATACCTGGTGAGCTGACACAAATTAATCACAAAGAAAACTTGAAACACACATTCAATCAATGTTTTCGTGCATTAAGTCGGAAATCAGAATTCAGGGTCCTGGTGTACGAATACGTCGGCCGCCGCACCAACACTGGACTCCCTGGACTGATAACCACACCCAATACGCTTAACACTATTGCTTCACATAGAAAAAGATCAGAGTCCCTAGTTCTGTGGTAGAATCGAACTCCTCTGATACCAATTTGTCATGACCCATCCTCGGGGCTCGTGCCGTGACTACCCCAAGCCCGCCTTCCATAGTCTAGGGGCTGGAGACTAGCACCAAGGCGTAAATCCTGCTAAAAAGGGAAGGCATTGCCTTTGTAAAGTAAACAGAAACCACAAAGCAAGCAAGTAGCTAGAAGTAAACACTAAGTAAAAACTGAGTACAACTGTAAGTGCAGAAAAGTAAGTGGGCCAATATACAAACCCAAACTGAAAGTAAAGTACAACTGTAAGGGAAAATAGAAACTAAAAATTAAAGCCGCAACGTCGAACTGTCCACTAGAAATCCCACCTGAAGGGTTGGTACAGATATCCTCCACTGCTCCTCATGTCCAGCCGACCGCTCCGAGTACGTCCCACCCAGTGGTCCACCTCTAAGTACAGTCCTACTCCGCAAGCCTCAACCACGATCAGCATTGTCTGTCATCTGCAACCAAGACAACGTAGTGCGGGCATAGCCCGTGTAGGGGTGAGTATAAGCTACCCAGTAGGTACCCCGAGACCCCCGAAGGTCTCCCAGATTCCACAATGGATAATACAAAAAGGAAATATACAATCAAGAAGTAACATCCAACACCACTTAGGTATATACCCATACATATACCTATGTCATCAATTCTCGTTCAGCTCCAACATCCGATCCCAAGTACAACCCAGTCCACACATGAAAGCAAAACGTAAATCCACACAGGATAGCACAACACAATCCACATAGGAAAGAAAAACATAAATCCACACAGGATAGCAGAACACAATCCACATAGGAAATAAAAACCTAAATCCACACAGGATATCACAACACAATCAACATAGGAAAGCAAAACATGATTCAGCTCACACAGGTATACGTTTTCGAATGATGATAGAGATGATCAGATATATCCACTGATTCATATAAGCCATCGGACCCACAATGTATCGATAGCTACTAACCCCAGAAATGACCCACATAGGATCTGACCCACAAAGGATCGATAGGTAACTAACCCCCGCAAAGACCCACACAGGATCGGACCCACATAGGATCTGTCGGTGCTGGCTCACACAGAACCGCTGAGCGCTGACCCACACAGGATCAGACCCACAAAGGATCGGACCCACACAGGATCGGTATCACTGATCCACAGAGGATCGCTGAGTGCTGTAGTCGTCACCGTCGAATCCACTGAGGATCTCTGTACTATCGTCGTAGTAGTAGCAGTCATAGCCAGCTCTAGGGTTCCCGCACACAGCAAGCTCGTTCGGGAGGGTCCGCTCCACGAGCCAAGAGGCTGATACATCAACTGACACATAGTCCAGATTTGATGTATCCAAAAGTTCCGTATCGTCAACAGGATCTCAACGTCATAGACGGCGTGTCAATTGGACGCCCAGTCTGAGAATTATTGGCTTTTTCGTCCTAGGGGCCCGGTTGGTTTTTAAGTAAAAACCAACCCGACCGTACTCCACCTGCATCCAAACCTCGGGTAGAGTAATCCAAAAGGTCCTTCTCCCTAATAGAAATCCAAAAAAGTCGGCGACACATCAATCGGACATCCGGTGATTAAGATATGAGCGTTTCCGCTCCGAGGGCCCGGTTGGTTTCGTGTACGAACCTACTCAGCTGAACCCAAAGTATTCCGAAACCTTGAGTGCGTTATACCGAAATGACCGTCTCGATCCAAGGATCGCATCTCAACTGACGTTGCATCGATCGGAGGCTCGTAGCACATGTTATGGGAATCCGACCAGAAAAGATTCGGTATTAAGGGGTTCGGGCCCGGTCCGACCCGGCCCGATACCCCCAGAGTCGACCCGAACCGGGTCCGGGTCTGGCCCGCTTGGGCGCGGCCCAGGACGGCCTGTAGCGCGGCGCGATGGCTAGGCTCTCGGCCAAACGGCCGAGCCGTTTAGGAGGGGGGGGGGGGGGCGCCTACCCTCTGGTTTGTAACTGCGGCCCCCCTTAATGGGGGCCGCTCAGCTGGCCGTTGGGGGTTCAAAACACCCAGCCTTCCCTTTTCCGGCCGGCCTGCTTTGCCGGCCGTCTTCCGCCACCATGGGACCGGCGATGTCCGGTCCCCCCCTGCTCCGACACCGGCGGCCCGAAACCGGCCGCCAGTCACCCTGATCCGCCGCGGCCCGGAACCGGCCGCGGTCTTGGTTTGTCCGGCGCGGCGCGACTGCATCGCGTCCTTGTTTAATTTAATGGCACGGTGCAACAGCTCCGTGCATTCCTTTCCGCACAATTCCACGCGGTGCGATGGCACCGCGCCATTCCCGTTTCAACCACAATAGAAACCAACATGGATAATGGAGGAGGGTTGTCCGTGTTTGTGCGGTCCGACCCCCTCTCGTTAATCGATAGCAATTGGTCGTATTTTCATGAAGAACAACAAGGTAGTATTCACGAATAAAATAAATACACCCCTACTTTGAGTGTAGCTTGAACGGAGGTTTGTCGAACGAGGATTCTTCGCGGAATATCCGTCGCGGGAGGAGGCGTCGCGTAAGGATACGTCACGGAAGGAGATGTCGACCTCCGAGGAATCCGACGTTCTTCACGTTCTTCACGTTCTTCGCATTCTTCGTGTTCTTCGACGAAGAGGATGAAGAAACTCAAGACTCCCTTATATTTTCTCCCAAATATCCCAAGGCAACAAGACTCCAACAAAAAATAAAATAAGTCCCTTACTTATTTTATTAACTCAACAAAATGATTGAAATTCAAACACTCACATTAAACTCACTTCATTAATATCATAAGTTATTAAAACATAAGTTATCAAATTTAATTGTGAGTTGAGGGAGTTAAGAAATGTGAAGTGGTGGGGTTAGTGTGGGCCCCACCACCCTCATAACCTCCCATGGGATGTTGGTTAGTTACCCAACTTCCACCCAAAGCTTAAATCCACTTAGAGAAAATAAAATTTGCAGTTAAATTTTTATTTTAACTTCCACAATTTTTATCAACTTCCCTCGTGAAAACGCAACTCCGGAAAAGGAGTTCCTAAGCAATTACCGACGCTGTGAATCCATCAGTGCCCTCAGAATTCGATTCCGAGCACCGGTTCAAAAGTTAGAAATTCCTGCTCATTCGTTCACTGAACGTACCTGAGCTAAACTTCGGATAGAAATTCCAGGCACACCAGGCCTCAGAATCAAGTGCCATCAGAAACTGCGTTCTTGTAAAATCCCAAAAAAAACTAAGAAAAAATTTCCCTTGAATTTTACGGGTCTTTACATGCCTCACATAATATTTCTTTAAGTTGATGTTTCTAGACATCCTATTTTACAAGTAGCTGTATGATCTTGATATTATTCCTTAACTATCACAATTTATGGAAATTAGTATCATATAATTAGTCCAAAAATAAATTTCTAATATTAGATCTATATTACACCCTATAACTCTCTCACTTATCTCATGGTAAATAAATTCCGACTCTATGATTGAAAGTGAAAATCATGTGTGTTTCTTTATCTTTCAATAAATTTAACCTCCAAGAGTGAATGACCAACTATAAATGGAATAACTATTTCACTTATTTTAAATTCAACTTGAATTGATATATCCTTATAATATATATGGTTTACCATTGTAAAATAATCCTATATCTTTGGTCTTCTCTAAGAAACCAAAGACACTAGTTACACACATCAAATGGTCTATACATAGATTACAATCATATCTAAATTGTTTACATAATGAAAATAAAATATTAGAATTGGTGAAATGAATTGTATACATGAGGGGTATAATTGTACTAGAATTTTCAAGTTCTGATATATCCTTTTATTTATTAAAAATCATTATAAAACTTGATTCAAATGAAGTATTCACTTATTTGAAACTAATATGATTGAATTTATTCAATATTTTACGAATATAATGAGACAGAGTCAAAATAATATACCCCACTATTATTCCCAATTTTAATGCCCAAAAAATTTTCATTTGATCCAACATAATTCATCTTAAACATAGAATAAATATATCATTTTGTCTCACTTATAACAATTATATTTTTTAAAACAATTAATTAATAATTTATATAAAGACAAACGAAACCACCTTAGTTTGTTTTAAACATTGAGTATATATACTTGTCAATATTATTGTGTTTAATACCACTAGACAAAATATCGTAGTCAAACTTTTAAAACCACTATTTTTGTGCTTTCTTAAGATCATAGTGATATTTATTTAATATACCCACATTATGCTTATTTTATTAATATATATATATATATATTATTATTCGATGTATATTTCTTCATAAAAAAACTAGTTTATTTTTTTTAACATTATTTCATGAATATACAAACAATAGATAGATGCTAATGAAAAAAACGTTATTTATTTAATAAAATCCACAGGAGTGTATGTGTCAAATTAACACATACAATCCACTTGTTTGAATCATTTAGTAATCAGTCTGGATTTAAAATCATGGATGCCTCCAGATATGGTACGAAAGTCATCACAGTCCACAAAAATAAATTTATTACCTACACTAGAATATAAATGTAGGTTCAAACCATAGGGAAGGAAGGTGAAAGTTTTAAGGGATAAAAAAATTCAGTCCCACTGTTGTCAAGAGTGGGAGAACTTCCTTTTGAATCTATTTTATTCTTTATTTTTATTATGTGAAAAAAGAAGAAATAATTTTTGATAATTTTATGATTAAATAACTAGATGTGAAACATATACAATAAAAAGCATAAGAAATAGTGAACATGGTGTGGAAAATGAGTGCTAAGAGTTGTTCTATATTTTTATTCAATAGATTTCAAATCTACTTGTTTAAATGTATGTTTTTCATTTGATTTAATTCACTCATCAAAAAGATGGTAAAGTTTTACAAAATAGAAGATTTAAAAAGCAAGATTAAAAAAATTTATGTTTTCCACTTAAAGAAAAATCAATTAGAAAATTGATAAAAACAATATCAAAAGATAACTATATTGCCGAAAGTTTCTAGAATTTTTGAATTTGAAAGATTGGGTGAATTTATTTCATGATCGATCTCATTGAAAGATAAAGGATTTGAAATTAAACCCATGAAATTTTCAAATTCAATTATATATTTATGAACCAAATTCAATCTCATCGATAGAATTTGAAACTAAATGAATGAAATTTAAACGAAGACCAATAAAATATAAACCAGTAGGAAGCCCACATTCCCCAACAAGAGAAATTAAACTAATATCGTAAATATGTTCAAGATATAACAATTATAATGTAATGACAACATGAAATTGGTAGAGAAATTCTCCCACAAAAATGATGACTTCGTTACGGCTGATATGCTCCTGTACAACTCCAGTTCTCTAGCTTCGAGAGGTCACATACTACTCTTAGTGGATAAAGTATTGTATGTGGTCTAATGTGTATGATCCTCCAAAATTATCATGAATGATGTATTGTGGAATGAATGGACCCCTGCTTTTTCTACTGATGCTTCAAATTTTAAAACATGTATGTCTTTTCGTTGATCACCCATTGAATGTACCGACATAGATTTTCTTTAACTACTACAACCGCACACATGCATTTTTTCGTGGACCTATTGTCGCATTATCAAAACCCTTGCAATGGACTTACTGATGGGAGTTGGGTTACACCTGGATGTTAACCGAAATCCTCTTTGAATCTACATACAAAATTATAGATTAAAATAGTTCAACTTAAATAAAATTTACTATTATAATTATTAATATAAATATTGGCTTAATATTTAATTATTATGTTATATGTATTTATAAATAAGAATTTATTAAACCATTAAAAAATATGTTAATTTATTTTTTATTTAAATTTATTTAAAATATTTACTAATTAATAAATATTTCATTAAAATTATTGTTAATATTTAATTAAAATAATAAAATTTTATTATTTTTATTATTTTATGATATATAAATTATTATTTAATTTCATTAATTAATTAAATATTTAATGAATAAATTATTAATAAATATTTTAATATTTAATTTATTAAAATTATTATTATATTAATGTAAATATTAATTTATTATTTACTTGAATTTATTAGTTTTATTAAAAAATTAACTTTCTTTAATAAATTATTTTGATTTCAAATATTTTATTTAATATTTTATTCATATTATTAGTTTTTATTTATTTCATATCATATTTATGATAATTTTAATGAATTTATTTTAATTAGAATTTATTTATTTATTTTCATTTAATTAATTTTTTTATTATTAATCCCCCCCAATATCATCCTTTTACATAGGGGGGAATATGGATTGTACCTGAAGCTTATCCAAGTGGCGGCCATAGAAGACTCCATCGGTGGCTTCAATTTTCAATTCACCCCCAGATTGACCTCCATCATATGGCGGTAGCAGCTAGTCTTCAGCTCGGATGACAACGAAAATCCTTGCGGGGATGGTTCTAGTTCTGCAGATCAGGTGGCACCAAATGCTCAAAAGATGGCAGTTCCAGATCATCGGGTTTAACAGATCTTGAAGTAATCGATTTGGGGCTTAGTTGCGATAGCGATAGATTAATATAGTTACATAGACCTCACCTCAGATCTACAAATTAGGGATCTTTAGTTAATTTGAGTTTTATCTGTTTTTATGGCAGGTTGGGTTTCATTAGTTGATAGATTCCGATCTGGAGTAGAACTCGTTCGAGTATGTATATGTGTTTCTTGGATTTTGTGTTGGTTTGATTTGCTATGTTGATTGGTGGTGGTGAGAAAATGGTGGAACAGTGTTTGTGGGGAAAGGGTTGAGTCATTGTCGTAGTGATTGTGAGTGGTGGACTAACGGTGTCTCCTAGAGATGGGTGAAGGTGAAAACAGTGACTCTATGCCACCGTTGAAGGAGAAAGGGAATCAGACTACGTCACTTGGATAGATCACAATGGTGAGAAAATGTAAAGTGGAACTAGAAGAAACGATGGGTCTTGTATTGATTCATGGACATGATGGTGGTGTCAAGGTAGGGGAACCAATAATGAAGAAAACAAAGGACAAAGGGAGTAACTGTTAGGTCATCAGTGAATTATTTTTGTTGCATAAAACAATGTTGATTAAAGTTTAAATATAATTAATAAAAACAATAAAAAAATCAAATATATTGATCAATTAAATAAAAAAAGCAATTATTTAAATGATAGACTAATTAATATTTAAATTTAATAAAAAATAAATAAGTTTTAAATTTTATAAAAATCAAAAAAAATATAAACATTGAAAACTAAACTTTCATTAAAAACTAATTAAAATTTATTATGCAGAGAGGTTATAAAAATTGAAACAGGATCATTAAATTAAATTAAATTAATAAATTAAAATGAGTTAAATACATTATTGGAATTAAATAGTAAACTAAACTAAAATTAATAATGTTTAATAAACTTAAAAAACATACAAGATTAAATATAAAGTAAGGATTTAATTTGATTAAATATAAAAAAATTAATTAATTAATTAATTACTAAAAAGAGACTATATATAATTATAATGACATGTAGAAAACAAAATAAAGAGTAATATTTAAAAACCAAAAAATTTAAGTAAATGAAAAATAATAAATTAAAAGTCATAATATATATAATTAATTATGAAAAACATTTAAATAATAAAATTTAATATAAAATTAAAATAATTAATTTAATTAATAATAAGTATAAATATAATTAGTCAAATCACTAAAAATATAATAATTAGATGTGGCGAAATAGGTGAAATTGAGGCCACATCAAATTCCCCCACACTTAAACATTAATTTCCCTCAACAAATTACATGGTTAATTATATTTTTAAATTCATACTTCTGTTTTTATTGATCAGTTCCAAATTTAGCATGTTAATAAATTTAAAAATAGAGGACCTGAAACTGTAAGTATGGCTTTTGAAATAAGAAGTTCAAAATAAGTCTCCCAATATCAAATACGTACATGGTAATTAAAAGAGAAATGAATCGTTAATTTTTCAGTATATATTGAATCATATATGAATCTTCCTAAGTACTTACAACAATTAAAATCCAATTTCTATGTTCAAGAGTGATAAAAGGTTAATGGTTGGTGTCTTTTAGAGCTTAAAAAAATGAAACATGTATTTTTACTTTCACCTAAGTTTCAAAAGGCAAAAATTAAATCAATTATTATTTTTGGAATCACCTTATTGATACAGCTAAAATGATTCCTTGAAAATATAATGTCCCTTTCTTCATATGGTCTTCATTATTCCCCTAGCCTTAATGAATTCATTTTTGAAACCAGACACTTTATTTTATTTTTCCCATCCATGTAACATGTGTTAAGCACTATGCATATGAACTTATTAGAATTGTATATTGGGATTTTATTAATAGAAACAAACCCAATGCATAGTGTATCAGAGGTTCAATGTGGGTTCCCAAATGACCACCTTACACACGTTTCAAAGGATTTATATGAAAATCATTTACACTAGGTTAATAAAGGGATTATTATTAGTAATTAAAAAGTTAGATGAGTCCTCTAGGAAAATAGTTAAAACATATAGTTCCTATGTTTATGATCTCAATTCCACCAACAAGTATCCAATATCACTTTCAAATATAATTCCTAAATAGACCATTTATAAAAGAAATAATAAATTTCACTCAAAAGTCATTTACCCTCACAATATTTAAATTCAAGAATATCTTAACAACCATTAAGTTAAAATTCCTTAGGAAAACTGATTTGATATCCAATGATGCCTAAAGAGACAAAAATTGTAAAAGGATTTTGGAAAAATTTAATAATTTTCATCCAAATGTTTTATGAGGCAGTGGGATTTGATGGGCTACCATTATATCACAAATTAGATCAATATAAGTTCACCCCTCCCCTATGATTAAATCCCAAATTTTTTCCCAAAGATGAATTCAAATGTAGATAAGACAATAAATTGACTTTTAAATATTAAAGTAGATTTTCATTACAATATATTAATGACTTGTTTTAGTGACTGGGTGAATTTCAAAAGTATTTGACAAAGTAAACAATTTATATTAAGAAAATTCACATGAATTTTCATTTAAGCCAGTGAAAAGAATTTTTAATATAGATCAAATATTTTCACATGAAACATATAGGTGCACAGTTAAAAGGGTGTAGTAGTTTAACAGATTAGATTCAATTGGATATTCAATAAATCAAAAAAATGCATGATATACACCCTAATATAAACAATCAAAACATTTCCAAAAACAATATCCACAAATTTAGTTATAATCCCCCCACACTTATGTTCACCCAATGAGCGGCTTTAATATTAATGAACTACAATAATCATCAAGTAATAACTAAGAAACAGAATTTATTTCCATCAACAAAGACATGTAGCATAATTTTTCATGTTAATCAGAATTCTTTAAGGATTGACTGACTCACCATTAGAAACTTATTAGTGAGTCTCCATTCAGATGACTCACTGATAGTAGTGTAATGGTTACTCAAGTGCAATGGTAACTCAAATACAATGGTGACTCATTAATTTATTTTTTTAAAGTATATGTGGATCATAAAATAAATTAATAAGTAAAATTAAGAACATCCCTATGTTTTATAGACATAATCCATTATAGGAATTCCACTCCTATTTTACACCAATAATAGAAAACTTATTATCTCTTAGAATATTAAGAAGGAAGAACAAGAACACAAATACAGCAGAAATGGAGTATAAGGATAACACAAAGCAGTAGTTTATTCAAAAGAAACATAAGAGCAAAATTAAAAAAACTTTCATGAAGCATGGGTTGACTCCCATGAATCACTATGTTTTATGAATTCTATTAGACTTTATTTAAGTACAATTTTTTTCGCGAAACAAGAAAAATCACAGGTTTCCTCCCATGCAATGGTAGTTATAAAGTCGCCATCTATACTCAGTTAGAAACTAACTTTAGTCACAAGGTGGGTGTGGTTTCTCATCTATAAACCACTACATATTTGTAGCCCAATTTTTTTAATAGAGAAATGAGATACCTGGGCACTAAAACAAAGGAAAAGATTACTCCCATAATACTTACTAAAACCCTTAAGAAACACCATTGATCATTAAGGAACTACTCAAGAGAGTCTTCAAGTTGAGAAGTAGATTCATCACCCAAATTCATTTTTTAAAAATTTAAATATATTTAGGTTTATGTTGAAGTGAATGAACTCCCTCATGATTTTCCAAGTATCATTTAATATTAGACTCATCAAAGTCTATCTTGGTAGTAGTTTTGTCCACTTCTTGTATAAATTTTTATTTTAAAAAATTAGTATTACTTTGAGGGGCAATAATTATACAAGGCCCTCCTAGGGGCATGACATTAAATTCAAAATTCTCTAAATTACTCTCTTTCAAACAAAACACATGATTAGGGGTGCTAGGATATGAGTTCTGAAAATTAGGATCAATAAGAGAATCAATAGTGTACTGAATAGAATTAGAATAATTGGAACTTATGTATAACTCCCCTTCTAAACTGCACCCCTTCTAAACTACTCATGTATAATTCAGCACCCAACTCTACCAAGGAAGACATAGAAACAAAGGTAAGAATCAATTTGGTTCATCCAAATTTTTAGGTTTTACAATGTTATAAATCTCTCCTAATAGTCCCTCATCATGGAAGAAAATGTTAACTCTAATTGCTTTTGAATAACTTATTCTGCATAAATAATCAAATGTGTGTTCAACCCCTAGATGAAGTTCAATATCAAAAAGTTAACTATATAAATCCATTACAATTGATTATTCCAATTCTATTTTAGGGGAAGAATTATTTAGTTTAGATTCAGTAAATTCAGTTTGCAGATTGTTCAAATTTAAATAGTTCTCCTCAGGTTGGACAATAGGGTTTTCCATTTCACTATACAAAGATCCTGAAAAATGATTACTGTGTAACCAATGTATTGACAGTTAATCAATCATCCTTTCTTAAAAACACACTTCCTAAACATTTTCATATATCAAAATTTTAGAAATAATTGGGTTGATACATTCATGTTTAGGAAGATCGCGTTTATCAGTAGTTTCAAATTTATTCCAATCTATGATTTTAGGTTGGTAGTTCACATCCAGAATTTTACAAATTTCATGTTCATATTCATTATTCAAAGTTTATGAAAAAGTATTAACGTTATATTTGGGAAATGAAACCTCAGTAGTTAATATCTCTTCAAATATTATTCCCTCATCATTGTAGACAAACAACATTTCAGTGATTGTTGGGTTTTCAATTTCAAAATAGGAGAGAGAAGATTTCAACATAGGTTATAGAATTTTAGATTCTATGATTTCCAGTTTATTATTCTCTACCAAAATATTCCCACTTAATGTTCAGGTTGTTTATATAAAATTTGAGAAAAACTGGATAAAGCTTTTTTAACAATCAAGGTCTATTATTTCTAATTTTTCCTCAACCTGAGTGGTTTTATTTTCTATGTTTCTAAAATAGAGATTTTTTTCAATGATTGGAATCGTGAATAGAATACAAAATTCTTCTAAAATATATTTTAATTGTTTCTAAAAATTACCCCACTAACCTCTATTTAAAATTTTCATTGGATCTTAACTTTTGTGTTCATCATCCAGTGAGTTAGTAATTTCCATATTTGGTTCATTAGATTCAGATTCTTCAAATTTTATAGTTGTTTCTCAAGGTAATCCTCACTCTCCTCATAAATTTCAATTTTATATATTCTATATTCAATTTCTTCTTTACTTATTTCAGCTTATTCTTGTTCTTTAAACTTGAATTATTATTCTAAGAGAATGCTTTCTAACTTTTTGATATTTATCTTGACAATTATTAATTTGAATTTAATGGTTTGGTATTAACCTAGAGTTACTACCATCCATCTTAGGATCCATGTTAGATAAAATTTGGCCTAATTTTTCTTGGATTTCAGATCTAGGATTAGATTTTTATTCATTCTCTGCAGTGTAATTAACTTGTTATGGATGATTACAAGCACACTAATTGGCACTGTGTCCATAATATCCACAAAAAACACAATGAGGTCCACTAACGTAATTCAATCCCTAAAAATAATTCATTTTTAAAGTGAAACATATTAACCACACATTCACAATCAATCAACAGATTTTTCATGTTCAACACAAGTAGAATATTCTTAGATTTCAACATTTTTTTATTTATTGATTTTTTTTAAAAAAAATATTATAACCCCAGAGAACTCAGTGCATGCCTTCCCTATAAAGGGAAACAAATTTCAATAGGGCTTAGAGATCATTATTGATCTCAAAATTAAATTTATTAACTACACTTGTATATAACTGTAGGGTCGAACAACAGTAAAATTTGGTGAATGTTTTTAAGATATAAAATAATAAAACCCCAATGGAATCAATAGTGGGGGACTTTAATTTTAATATTTAACTTTTTTATATTTTTTAATTTTATTATGTGAAAACAAGATGAAATAATATTTGATAATTTTCTATTTACTTAACTAGATGTGACATAGTTATAAAAAACATAATATGAATAGTGAACATTCCATGGAAAATGAGTGCTGAGAGTTGATCTAGATGTTTACTCAAGATATTTGAAATCTAGTTGTTTAAAATTATGTTCTTAAATTGATTTAATTCACACCACAAAATGAATGGTTATGTATTCCTCGCCAGAATATTTAACACACTACATTGAAATTCTTGAAGTTCATGACTTCAAGAAACATCAACTGGAAAATTGATTAAAACAATATAAAAAAACTATCTTACTGAATTTTTTTAAACATTTTTAATTTGAAATCTCTGATTAATCGCTTCCAAGATCGATATCACAAAAATATCAACGATTTGAAATTATAATCATGACAGATAAAAATTCAATAATTGATTGAAAAACTAGATTCAATTTCGGTGATAAAATTACACTCTTAATAAAATAATTTTAAATATAGAAGAATGAAATATAAACCAATTGGAATCCAAAATTCCTAAGCAAAATAAATTAAACTAAGATTGTAAACATGTTCAATAGCTAACAATTACAATGATATGAAATTATAAAATTGTGACAGAAATTATCCCTCAAAAATTATAAATTCATTACAGCTTCTATGCTCCTCTACAACTCAAGTTCTCCAGCTTCGAGAGGTCTGCTGGTGCTCTCAGTGGATGAAGTGTTGTATGCGGTCAAATATGTATGATCCACTTGAAGTATCATGAATGATGTATCGTGGAATAAATGACCCCCTCCATTCCACCAGTTGCTTTAAATGTTAAACGTTTTTTTCTTGACGTTGGACACCCATTAAATGCCCTGGCATAGCATGTACTTCACTACTACCACAGTACATGTGTGTTATTTCATGGACAGACCATTGCATTAATAGAACCCCTGTAACTGAATTCCCATTGGGAGTTGGGTTGCACCTGGACTTTAATCGAACTCCTCTTCGAATCAGTATATAGAAACAGAGATTAAAATAGTTTAGCTTAATTAAAATTTAGTATTATAATTATTAATATAATTGTTGGCTTAATATTTAATTACTATTTAAGATTTATTTATAATTAATAAGTTATTAAACCATTAATAAATATTTTAAATGATTTTTTATATAATTTTATTTAAAACTATTATTAATTACTAAATATTTTATCAACATTAAAGTTAATATTTTATAAAATTAATAAATGTTTTTTTAAATTTTAGGATATATGATATATTGTTTAATTAATCTAATTAATTAATTAATTAATTAATATTTAATATTTAATATTTTATTTATTAAAATTATTATTTTATTATTATCAATATTAAAATGTTATTTATATGAATTTAATAATTTAGTTTAAAAATTCTCTTTATTTATCAATTATTTTAATTTCATATATTTTATTTAAATAAATTTTTTCTACTATTATATTATTATAATTTTTAATTATTTATTTTATATTATATTTATTAAAATTTCACTAATTTTATTTTCATTATTTTTTATTTAATTTTATTTATTTAATTGTCTTTTTATTAATCCCCCCCAAATCTATTCCCTTTGCATAGGGTGGAATACAACTTCTTCCTAAAGATTCTCCAATCAGCGGCTATGGAAAACTCCATCGACGACTTTGGTTCGTGGTTCACCCTTGGCTCGGCCTCCATCGTCTAGTGACAATGGTTGGTCTTTGGCTCGGATGAAAATGACTGTCCAGGTGGTGATGGTTCTAGTTTCAAAGATATAGGGAAATAGGATGCTCGACAGACGACATTTCCGACTCATTGGGTCTAGCTAATCTCGAAGGAATTTTTCTGTGGGGATTAGTCATGATGGTGAATCTTCAATGGGGTGAAATCAACCTCTCTTCAAATATGCAATTTCGAGTTCTTTATTTAATTTATGTTTGATCTATGGTTATGGTCGGTTGGGGTTTCTTGGGTCAGTGGTGACTTATTTTTACTGTATGAAAACAAAAGGTTGATTGAATGTTAAATATAATAAATAAAATCATGATAAAATAAAATAGATGTATTAATTATATCGAAAAAAATTAATTCTTTAAAAGTTAGACTGGTTGATATTTTTATTAAATAGTACATAAAATATTTAAAAATTTAATAAAACCCCAAAAATAAAATATAATAATTGAAAAATAGACATTCATTAAAAAATAATTAAAATTTATTATGCAGAGAGATTTAAAAAAATCAAAAAAATTATTAAATTAAATTAAATTAATATATTAAGATGAGTTAAATTAGTTATTAGAATAACATAGGAAATAAAAATTGAATTAATAATGATTAATTAAATTAACAAAATGTATAATACTAAATATAAATTAAAGATTTAAGATGATTAAATGTAAAACAATTTAGTAATTAATTAAATATTAAAAAGAGACTCTATATAATTATAATCACATGTACAAAACGAACTAAAGAGTAAAATTTCAGAACCCTAAAAAGTAATTAAATGAAAATTAGTGAATTAAAAGACTTAATATATATAATTAATTATAAAAAATGATTAAATAATATAATTTAATATAAAATTGAAAATGTGAATTTAATTAATAAAATGTTTAAAAATAATTAGTTAAATCATTAAAAATATAGTAATTAGAGGAGGAAAAATAGGTGAAATTAAGGCCACATCAATTCTATTGGAGTTATATTCTTTCTAAATACCCACTTATAACCAATAAGATTTAACATTCTAGAAATTTAGTGATGATCCATGTATGGTTTCTCACAATGATATCTGTCACATCATTTATCAGATCCTTCAAAATGTATATGTCTCTTAAATAAATAGATTCTAGATATGATTTTTGATTATCATCCCATTTTAAAACAATTTACTCTTAGTTTAGAATATATTTTTTATTACCTTCATCTAGAAAAGTTTATGAATATGTTGATATAAATTCCAAATGAAGATACGTCTATTTTCTATGTACGGTACACTTATAGTAAACCTGAGAGTCAACATTACTCTTTATATCTAGTTTCAAATCTAATTGAGTACTTAAACAATAATTATCTAGAAATCCTTTTGGCTGTTATATTTCTATAATTTTTCTCCAAATATTTCTATATCTCTACATTCAATAATAACATTAGTATATGAATAAAAAACTCTATATTCTTTTTTATTCCAAATATATCCAACAAAGACACCTTTAATGGTCATTTGTATCAATTTTGACAACATACGGTTAGAAACTCAATATTTGCACAAACGCCCCCACTCATTAAAATTAGAAATGTTTTGAATCCTTACCTTCTATATCATGAAAGGTGACATTTTATATTTTCTAGAGTAAATTCAATTGATAATCTAATAAGCAGTACAAAATTCTTTATCCCACATATTAATTTGAAAAAATTATCTATTAATAATGAATTTCACTATTCTCAATAATGTTTTATTATTTATTTTTTAAAACCATTTTTTGGGGTGTTTGGTGCATTAAATTGATGTAAAATATCATTCATCTCATAAAAATCATTGATTTTGTTTGGAAAATACTTGCTACCTCTATCAAAATATAAAATTTTAATTCCCTATCAAGTTGATTTTCTAATTCTGAATTATATTTTTAAAATATAGGAAAAGATTCATATTTTCTTAATAAATAAATATAAAAAATTTATATACAATCATCTCTAAAATTAATCAAACACTATTTTCCCCTATTATTCAACAAACCATTAATTTAAAAAATATTTGAATGGATTAAATCTTAAATGTTTGAATTTCTTTGAACACTATGAAATGGATTATTTGGAATTTTCAGTCCAAATAAGTTTCACATTTATCTAATCAATTTAAAAAAATTTATGATATTAAAATTATTCATAAAAATTAATGAATTAAAACTAATGTGTACTAAATGATCTTTCCAAAGGGTAGAAAACTCAATCAAGAAAGGAGAAGATGATTCCATTATATTCACTATTATTTGATCCATGAAATCATTATAATAATATTTCTTATTCAATAGATTTCCTTTATTTTTAAATTGAAAACTCTTTTTCTTTATTTGAAGGGTATTTTTATGTGAATAGTTCCCTATAATGATATTTACTTTTGAATCAAAACTATTCACTATGAAATCATCTCCCATCATCAATTATTTTTTATTTTGATGTAATATTTTTTGTTATTAAAAATACATATCATCTCTTATCTTGAGAAGTTACTCAATGAATTCATTCCAAATAGGTGGATACTTAGAGAGTATTGCACCTCCATGAAAGACCTTTAGCAGTTCTATATAAGGAGAACTTGATTTGTTCATAATTACTAATAACTCATGAAAGTACTAAATAATGATCTTATTATCAAACATATAATTGAGATGCATGTAAACAATAAATTTATTAAAATCTTATTCATAAAAATTTTACATGAATTCTAATGTGTTCTATATTTCATGTTCTATATTAGGTTTCTAGAAGAACATTTAAATTCGTTTTGAAAACATGTTCATAATTTATCTTCTTCAAAAAAGTTCATATTCATTTTATTGCTTCTTGAGAACCTGAATACAATTGAATTTATCTTTATTTGGTTCATTATTGGGTGTAACCATTGGTACTAGAGGAATATGTTAAATTTGTGGATAAATTATGTATTTTATATTCAAATAAATATGTAATAAGATCATCTTATGTTATTACATGGAGAATTTATTATTTTCAAATTGTTTAAGCTTGATCATATATTGATTCACGACCATCAGAGACTCAGAATACATCTTAATTTGAATAAATCCTTATGATTTTAAGGGAAAATTATGGAATTGAAGATGGTTGTCTTGTGAGACCTCTTAGTGAACTATCCTTAAGAATTTTTTCTTCCCCATACCATCTTCCTAGTGGGAAATATGTACTTACCCTAGGATTATATGAAACAATTAAGATAATCACAATGATAATAACTGATTATGTCTCTTCACTATGTTGAAGAAATTATTTTGGGTACACAATATAGTAATGATTACCTAAATTGTGTTTTCAATCCCATTTATAGGTCCACTCATTTGAAAAGAAGAGACTCAACCTTTGATATCCCAAGGCCTCTAATAATTTTTATTTCAAGCATTAGCTTATAAGTGGATTCTGGAATCTCTAAAATTAGTATTATTTCATTAATTAACTTTGGTATCACAAAAAACTATTCTCATTAAATTAATATTATAATGTTAGAAAATAATATTTAAAATATCACATTAAATATTATATTTAAAATATATCAGTGTTTCTAGTGGTATTTTTTGTATCAATCAAGAAGGGTAATATTTCACATTCATCAAAGTGTCTAGAAGTTATAGAATTGATATATAATGGTTTTTTAGAAGATAGGAGATGACGATTATTGATGATGATAAGGATGATAGTGTGGGAGAGATTTTAATTTTATAACTAAATTTCATTGAAAGTGTTTTTTACATAAGTTTTTTTATTCCCTAGATGAGTAAACCTAGTTGTAGTTTTATGAATCTTATATAAAGTACTAAATGTTTAGTTTGGAATTAATGTGGAGGATTTGTATTGGATTCGAAGAGGTTGTACTAAAGGATTCAGAAAAATGGACTTTTGAGGAAATTTTGGGTCATTTTTCGTGTTGATGTTTAAGATGAGAGAACATCTAGATATAGGGTGGATTAAAATTCTAATATAGGCTGACATTTATAGAGTAACTATGACTATTACTAACTTAGAGAGGTTAAACTCATTTTGATAGTACTTCATCTAAAAACTTTTTTTTTTGTTCGAGAGATAACAAATTTAATAGGACACTCACCTACTACATATGGGTCCTTTTTTAATTCAGAGAGTGATTTACCAACTATTTTCATTTATCTTCCACTTTTTCTCTATTCCGAGTTAATGGTTTTTTCTATGAAAAATTATAATTTTGTGAAAATGATATTTTGATAAACATTATTATGGTAGATTAATTATTTTTGTTAATAAAAAATTTAACGCATTTATACATGTCATTTTTTGATATTCCAATTCAATATTAATTGTTTTTTCATAATAACGTTTTGTGGATATGGTCTGAATAATGATAGGACAATTTTTTGTATAATTCATTTTAACCTTTTTAATTCATAATTATAATTAATGGTATAAAAATAGGTTAAGCTAATGATAAACAAGAGATTCAAATTTATCTATTTGTATGATAGTTTTGTGTTGATAATGAAAACAACATGACGTTATACTCATTAATATTTTAATTCTATTACATGGGAGATGTGAGTTATTGTTCATTAGTAGGTTTTTAATACATTATAGAGTATTCTGAAAACCTATGTGATAGATGATATTTAAAGGAAATATAATATTTACAAAAACCATATCAATCGGAGTTCTTCTAGGCAATTTATTTTTGAACTCTTTATTGAATACCAGTTCCCCTGAAAAAAATTTAATCTACAGAAATTTCCCAAATTTTATACATATAAATTTTTATTTAAATTTTTTACTATTTTCTATTAACATAAATTGCATAATAATTAATTTCTTATGCTTCTATATATTTGTGTTCATCATTTTTAAAATATCATTTGAATATATCATTCTTCTTAGTGTATAAGATCCTTTACTACTATGAAATATAGGTATGATAGTATTTCCTAAGCATCCATGGTCTTTTTTGGGTGGGTTATGTGACACTCACAATGTAATTATAAATTCATCTATTTAATCAGCAACACTCAATGAGTAAAGGTGATTATGGGAATCCTACTAGGTCGTCAGACTCAACCCCAACTCATGTAAATGGAATGGGCTTCAATGTACAAGGGAATACCTTTAATTTTCATTAAATTTTAATATATTATATTATTTATAGAGTTATATATTGTCACTATCAATGTTATAGAGGCTAAGTATTTGTAACCATATTGTATAATGATTTTAGTGAGAAGCCAATGTATTTTATTATGCATTTATACCTTAAAAATGGAAAGTTATTTATTTAATTTATGATCCCCACTATGAATTTATATGTATTTTTTATAAATTATATGAATCATTTAGACTATTTTATTTTATAAACTATAATTTGGGGTACCAAATATAATTAACATTTCATTATATAAGTTTTTTGGAATGTTATATATATATATGTGTGTGATATGCTAATTTTTTATTTTCATTAAAAATCATTTAATTTTTTATGGAATAGTATTAATGTGACTTTTTTACTCCCCTTATTTCATTTTTCTGCCTCTATCATATGAAGTAGCGCACCTGAGATCACATAATTCCTTGAATTATGATCTATTTGGGTTTACCATACCAAATATTTTATAAAATGGTATCAAATCATGTGTTTTATTGTGAAAAAGATTTTAAAATATTGATATAAGACTTAAATACATGGGATATAGACCTAGATCATTCCTAAAAAACATGTATTTGGTTGAAATAATTATTTCCTTCAAATTTCCAATTCTATGAGTGGAAACTCTAGGTATAAGTGAGGTTTTGGGTTGAAATGGGATGGTTGATATTTGGGGTGTTTTATTGAATGGTTGAGGGTATAGTATTTCATTACTCTTTTATCAGGAAACTAGAATACATAAGGAATGATATATTCACAAAAATAAAAGGTTAATTAAAATACTACAATAATTGGATCTAAGATTAATTAAAAATAACTAATAATGTGTGAGTTATTTTATAAAATAAATTATTAATATGATATATGATTTGTGATTTTTTGGGTTTTTAATAAAATGTATAGTATTTAAAAGTGGTTTTTTTATTACACAACATGTAAAAATTGGTTTTATGATGTGGTTTTTTGAATATAACAACCATGGAAAGGCATTTTTAGATTTTATAGTTTTTAAATAAGATTATGTTATTAATTTTTAAAATTATTTTGTAAATTTTTTTTGAAAATATAAACAAGCATTTTGAATAATATTATATGGGGAATAGATATAATTTCATCATATTCGAAAAAATTTGTTGGATTCCAAGGGATTTTTGAGAAAAAATCAAGTGAGTTTTTGGGTGTATAATATTTATTATTTTTTTTCCAAAATAGGAATTTAGTGCATGTGTGTATGACCAGGATTCTTTTTTAGTGATTTGATTGGTAGTAACCCTTTATTTTTTTTAGATACATGTTTTGAGATGTGTATAGTGAAATTTTGGATATACATGCTTGATTTCATTCCAAACATGAGGGTTTTGAGTAAGTCTGAAGTATCCATTAATAAAAAAACTATTTTTACATAGTTATGACTATTTTAAATGGTTTTTTGGTACATTATTCCTATAATAAGGAGAACCATTAGAATTCATTAAGTTTTTATAGTGATTCGATATGGTGGGAGGTCTATAATGTTTGTTATATATTAAATTTCAATAAATTGTGAATTATGGGAGTTTCCATACACTACCTAGGTGTTGTGGTGGTTTTTATGAGTGGGTGATAATATGGTTAGAATTGTTTCATGAGAGCATATGTGGACTGTGTAATGGAAATAAGATATCAGTGGTTTGATTATTATCATAAAGGAATTATTATATTTTTCATTTTTTGGGTGACATTGATTTTAGAAAGATATGTTCTTCTGTATTGGGATTCATGCTGTGGTAACACGGTGAATATTCTGGGATGGAATTATATAACTTGGTGATAGATTGGTGACAAGGAAAGCTCTATAATTACAGGTTAATGGAGAATTTAGTATATCAAGGATAAATATACATATATTGGAAAATTTTTAATGGAATAATATTTTACTTGATCCTAAAATGGAAGTACATATGGAACTCAAAGGAACTAGATCCTAAAGTAATTTGAATATTTAAAATCAAATCGAGAGGCAGTTTTTTTTGGTATTTTTTCAGAGTTTTAATGGATGTTTTAGACATGTAAGGGATTGTGTAAAATCCATGATAATAATTTTTTTATTGGAATAGGAGAATTAATCTCAATAAGTTCTTGTAGAAGCCCATTAAAACTCCAATTGAAATCCATCAGAAGTTTAGTGGGTTAGGAAGTGGAATAGTTCAAGTGCCACTAACACCTGAAATTTGGTGGCACATTAGACTATTAATGGGGATCCATTTGGTATTTAGTGGAAACCTAAAAATCATCATTATGTGTGGACCTTTTTGACTTTTAGGGGGTTTTCAAAAATATCACTAAAGGGTTTAACCTCTATAATGCTTGTAGGAGGGGATGGCTCTATATCTCCATCCTTCCCTTATTCATTCAATTCTTTCGTTATTGATCTAGTTGGTTCGAGAGGAAATTTTTCATGTGGAGTGGTCAGATCCTCCCCATTTCTTATTTTTCTCTCCAACTTTATATATTACAACTAGGGACATGATTATAGACTTCACTATAGCATGGTAAAATCTATTTAATATAATGTAATGTTCTTGTTTTATGCCTAGTGGAGGCTCATGAAGGTATATTTTATGTTATTTCTCACTTTTTGGATTAAGTTATATTTATAAATGAGTCTTAAAAGGTATTTATTCAAAATTATTCAAAATTAACTGATGATTGGGTTTAATGAATTTTGGATTTTGTTTATATGTGTTCCAATGTTTCTTAATGAGTCATCACCACCTCATTCCATATGATTTCTGCAATATTACATTGTTTAATGACTTTTCTTAGATTTATGATCATTATATAAATTTAATATAAATGGTTTAATGATTGAATAATTGGCGATTATTAATAGGATATGTGGTTGTTGAGTCAAGTACTACTAGTAGGATCTTGGATGACTAATTATATAGTGAATAGAAGATAATGGCCTTTGTGAATTTAGTATTTTAGTCCTTTTTCTTGTTAATTTTATACTTCTAGTTATCTTTTCTCACGTATTATTTTTATTATTATGAGCATGATTCAATAACTTCATATGATTCAATAATTATGGAATGGAATAATTTTATATTAATGGTAACCAACATATTATGTAGACTTGGATAAATGATTTTTTAGTGGTTGTATAATTGAAGGAGTTCTATTGGGCCATTTTATAAATTTCATAGAGGTTTGGGTCAATGTGTGACTTATTTTTCCAAAAATATGGTTTATAATTTAAAATAAATAAAGGTTGATGGTTTTGAAAGGGAATTTCAAAAATAATTGATTTAAAATGGTTGACTTTATGTTGGGAATTAAAATGTGAAAGTAATGATCTTCTAGAGAGTATTTTTATTACATTCATCTATGTCCACGAGTGAGTAAAGTTGGAATTAGATTATATTTTAATGGATTATAAAATTTTTATTTGAACCATATTTAATGAAGATATAATAGAGATATTTTTTATAATGTTTTATTCAATTTGACCTTGTATTAGTGATGCCTTTTTTTCAAAGAGTTTATGCTTGTGTGTGATTTCTTATTTGATAGTAACATTTTATAGTTTCTCTCATTTCATGGTAATGTAAGGTTTCCATGTAAACCCTCCATTATAAAATGGGATAGTAATACTTTCTGTGATATTTAATATGTTATGGTTGATGATATACTAATTATATCATTGGAGGTAACCACTACACGATGATAGAGTATTGGCCACTTGAAATACCCGACTGTTTAAAGCAATGGAATGGGATCCCAATAAAACTTGTGAGCAATAACACTTAGGTTTTTAATAGGTTATAGGATAATATAGAGACTATGTGAGATATATTTTTTATACATTATGATGGAAAGAGATTTATCGAACAACCATAGGGGTGGTGAATTTCCTATTTCTGTTTTAAACCTAGTATTATTTAAATTGAAAGATAAATAAAAATTTTGTGGGATTTTTCTAGTTTTTTAACCCATTATAAGTATAATGATTGTTGTATTGGACCAAAGTATGTTATGACATTATTTAGTTTGAATTTTTCCTGCATGAGATAGAGTGACTGGTCACATAATATTTGAGGTAGGGTTTGATTTATCAGTAGACCTTTGTAATTAAGTCAGTATATATGAATACCCCAATAGTCAAGATATGACCTAGATGAGGATGTGATATTAGATAAAACCTCATGATTCATCATTTATATTAAATTTAACATGGATTATTTTCTTTTGATTTCATAAACAAAGATGATGATGTATTTTTTTTATAATAGTGACTATAATTATGATTTTATTCCATATAAATGATTGGAATGTTAATTGGTAGATTTATTTCTAGGAGGGAAGAAAAATTTCATTTATATAAATGATAATACCTTCCATAGAGGAGGGTTTCCTTCCTTCACCATTCACCATAGTAATATTGGTCATGTAACATAAGATGATGACGGTGATTGAATTGTTTATTATTCATGATGTTTGATATGAGGGATCTTTTTTTATTCATTGATTCATAAAATCATGTATTTTAATCCAATATATATAAAATAATACATACTCAACACTGTTTATGTTGCGACAATTTCCAAAACACTACTAAACGGTTGAATATTTTATTTCTAGTGATATTTTATTATTGTGCTGTAAAAATTATTATTTAGTGATGGTTTTTATTTAACCATCTTGTAGGTATTATTAAATATTTCCCCTACCTCTTCCCTTCCCCACATGGCCGATCCAAATTTGTGTGTGCCTCCTCTGTCATTGACCTGCATTCCTCCACTCTGAAATTTCTGCCCTCACCTCAATGAGATCCACACCATTGTAATAAATGGATCTAGATTCCAGTATAGTATTTAGTATATTGTTCAAATTCTCGTTTTTCACTTAATTAATATGATATCCTACTATTCGAAGGGTATAGATCTAGTCCCTTCATAGTCTATATTGGCATCATCTTGGTTTTTCGCATAAATATATTGATGTGATTATAAATGTTAATACCTAAAATTTTGGACATGTTTGTTTTATTGAATCATAAAACAAAAAAAGATACTATCTTCCCTATATTAGTACATTCACTAAAAAAATTTATCTGCATTGAACAAAATTTTAATTCATCCACAAAAACAAACCCCTTGAATTAATGACTCAAACACCACATCTTTGTCTTATATTAAATCTTCAATGTAATATAGATCTGAGTATATGGAATCTGAGTCAAACCTCTTAATTCATGATTATTTATTAAACTATAACTATTGTATATTAATATAAAATAAAAAAGGGTGGATTTTTATAAAATTTAAACTAAATTATAAATAAATTTATTTATATTACTGGTCCAGGAAAAATACTGGCATGGACCAAATTAATCTCCCCACCACCAAGTTCCTATATCATATACTTATAATTCTAAATAAACTTTTTTCCCATCTGTGAGACATTTTTCACTCAAGTAAATCCCTAATAGGAAAGAAGAATCATACTTTTGATGCACAATGTGGTGTATGATTTTAATGTATCGGGGTAAAATATCTAGGTACCATTCTATATGGAACATTCTTGTTATACCATATTGTGCACTTTACTACCATCTTGTATCACCGTATCCCAAATTTTTTTTATTATACATGGTATTGATCTTTTTTATATCCCATGAGTTATTTATTTTACTCTTTTCAACATAGAACATGATGAATGAATTTTCAAAATAATTTGAGAATATTGGAGAGCTATATTGTGTAAATTTAAAAATCAAAGTCCCATGTTGGTGATGTGTGAGGATAATGTACTTTATAATTGAATGAATTTACTATATGATGTTTTATGATATATCATTCCATATATTATACTATCTGATTATATTTCTCTTCATATGTGAAAATTTGACAATGTTTTACTATGTTTGATCATTTTGACTATAGGGTACTATTTTGTCCTTGATTGAAAATATTTTTACTCTTGTTGAACTTATTAGAAAATTGTAAAACCTTTTGAAAAAATTATAAAATTTATTATCTATGATTTTTTTTTATATTAATTTTTATTAATATTGATCTTTTTCAGCTGATTTTGTATGGATTATCGAGCTTGGTTCATAAAAGGGTGAACGGTTTGGTTGGCCAAATGGCTTCAAGTGTGCCTCTCCATATGAAAAATGTTAGTGACTAACAATAAGGGTCTGTGATGGTAAGGTGGGGATAAAATACCCCCATGATGATATTAAATAAATATAGTGATGAAATATATATCAATGGAATAAATATATAGGAAACTGTAGAAATATATTATAAAAATTACTGGAAGAAATATTATTCAGATAATAAAAAAACAAATAACCGGTTTTAAATACAAAATGTTAATGATGTATTGATGCAATAACAAATAGTGGATACAAGGGAATACATAGTCATTAGAATATATGAAATTATATATAAAATATAAAAGTTTAAGAGTTATCTATAATAGAATAATGAGAATAATCTCAGTCCACTGCTCTCATACTATATCATAACAATAAAAATTAGGATTCCATCGCTAGATGCTTCTTTTTGTCCCTACCTACATCCATGAGATATATTATGGAACCAAGTAATAGTTAGGATATTGTGTTACTAAAACATATTAGGCCACCACTATGATTTTCTAGAATAATATTTACAATGAATATAAAATGAAAAGTGTGAAGGTATGATATATATAAAATTGTGATGTAAGTATAACCGAGTCTACTCAGATTCCTAAAGGAAACTAGACTAACTCTACCTACTTCTTCCTTAGATGGAATTACCCTAATAATATCTCCCCATATATATATATATATATATATATATATATATAAGGTTTAGACATATATATTTATATACATAGAACAATCCAAGTCCCGACTCAAGAAACAAGGAATCCATGCATAATCATATGAGTCTCAAGATTTCAAGAAGGGAATTAGCCTAGATTGCTATGAGGATATGAGAAATCATGTCCATAAATATAAAAAAGTGATAAAATTACTCATTCCCATTATTCCATCCATGTAATATGAAGCATCATGTCCGACATCTCAACAAAAGATGTGAAAAACCATATCAAGGGACCCGGAAAATTTTTGTCCTACATTTCCCATAACTGATACACAATTAAAAATATCCATATTCTAATAGTAATAATAATATGGAGTTGTGTTCAAAACATTAAAATGAGATAATAAATTATTTCCATACCATTTAAAATTTCTGTTAATTCTGTTTTTCCATGAGAGTAATTTACAATTCAAGGAGGGTCATGTGTCAAGGTCTTACCATTCTCATTCCACTGAATTTAACATATAAATTCAATTATGATTCAATTAAAGACCATATGGAATGTATTTTGATATAATATTCATTTATAGGGTCATGGGAATATAATAAACCCACCCAAAGGGGGGTCACTCATCGAGGTGAATGACCTCAAACAATAAAAAATGATTCTGAGAGTATCACTAACAAGAAATAATTAATTTAAAAGGTTTTACTCATTGTAAATGAAATACACATAAGGTATAGCATGATACACAATGGTGTATAATATAAACAATAGTTATTTAATTTAAAGGTAACATACCACCTACCTTATATGGGTACAATACTCTTCATCCTATATCATAATTTAATCTAGACAAGAATGAGAGAAATTATAAGAATAGGAAAATTACCTTAAAATAGTGTATATTAGATCACTTGGATTTAAAATTCCATGAATTGAACTAAGTTGAAAAAATAAGTATAAATATTGAAGGACATAATAATGTTGATCAAATGTGATTGAAGAAACATGAATCAAACTCATATGAAGAAGAAGGCTTAAAGAATATCTTGAGAGGAGAGGCTTCCAATTAGAGGTATAGGTGATGTGTGAATGGGGAAGAAAGATTAGGGGTTAAGATTTAAATAATTTATGGGAAATTGTAATTTCAACCATATTTAAGGAGCACTCAGTTTTTCCACTTAGTTTTCTAGACTATGCTCCAACTGTATGGCACCCACTATCCAATAACCACACCTTCCATTGGACATTCTCATGGTTATAAAAAAAGTGACAAACCATACAGATCAAATCTATAATATGTATTCATATATTCAAACATAAAATAATCCTCTAGCACAATGTTTTTTAGATACTAAATATTCTGATATAGGCCATATGGTTTATCCTCAAGGCTGCTACTAACCAGGTTCCAACCATGTGCCTCATAATGTTTCTCTAAAAACAAGATCCTTAGGATATATAAATCCTTGGATGCTCTTAAAATATTCCCCAATTCAATAATAATTAAATCAATGATAAAACGATAGTTTTATATTGAAATTTATAGGATACATTCCTCTCTAAATAGTTGGGATTTTACAACCTCCCCTCCATAAAACAACTCATCCATGAGTTTCCCTTATAAGGGTGGTTAAACATTATCATACAATAGTTTCATTTACTAATAATATATATTAGCCTATATATCCTAGGTTGTGTAATGAACATGGACATGAAACCACAAAAAAATGAACTAGAAGAACTGACCTATCTTAGAGAGCCTTCATGATATGATCAATTGTAGGTATATGATGATCCTCAAAAGAAACATAAACTTCCAAATCAACCTACTCAGGATGAAGGGAATGAGATGGGTATAAATGATAATTATGTAACTCAAAGATAATAAAAACAACATAAATATCATTTTAACTCAAGGGAGTGTTATCTAAAATTGAATCAATATTTCCCCCTCTAAAATCTAAAAAGTAATTTTTAATATAAATGATAAATTCCCCAATTGTTGAATTCTACAATACCACATTATATGAAAAACATATAGGAACACAATAACTCCCACCTCAAACTCCATATTTATATTGTGATGTTTGGAATAAGATGTATTCCTAGACTATGATGTACTCATAGACTTATTTATCAACAATACCATCTCCAATGTCTCCAAAACGTGATGAGGCCCCAACAAATCTACCACTCATACCTCTAACTAACACAATGGTGAATGGAATAACCTATTTTATAGGGCCACATAATGATCCATCTATATAATTATTTAAAGTTTTTATTATAGGACAATTCTATAAGGGATAATTTTTATTACCAAGAACCTCTAACATCAAGTACATTTGAATAGTGTGTGTCCTTTGACACCAGTATCATATGCTCAGACTGAATGTGGGTCTATGGGTGATAGTTTGTACTCAGTAGTACCGGTGAACCCATTTCCCATTGAAACACTACTTGAATGGTGATATAAAATGAGCATCCCTATCCAATATGATGGTATCTGTAACTCCCTGAAGGAATATGATATCATTGACATATATCTAATCTATCTCATCTAATAAAAATGTGACTTTAATATGAACGAAATTGTCTAACTTCACCCCTTTCTACGACCACCCATACTATGTAAAGCCTTGAGGTGACCTAGGTAAACCAATTATAAAATCCATAGTGATTTCATCACATTTCCACTCAAGAATGGGTAACAACTGTAAAATTCATGTAGGTGGCTATTGTTCTACCTTTACATATTGACAGGTGGATCACCAAGTAACAAAAATTTTAATCTCCTTTTTGATCATCAGCCACCAATATTGGTGTCGTAAGTCATAGTTCATCTTAGCAATACTGGGATACAATTCACAAATATAGTTATGAGAAACTCACATCAACACCCCTCATACATCAGAAAGAACCTAGAAACATCCATGAACACTCAATATGTCATCCCCATCAATGTACCAATGACCCAATGGGTCCTACCCTAAAATGATTTCCCTATGGAATAAGACCCCGGGATAAAAAAGATTTATAATGATCACTATATCATGTAGTGAGGAGGTAACTTGTAATGATGAGCATATATATATTTTCCAAGATTCTGTTGAACCTCTGAATGTTTCTCAGAAATTGTTTTGATCAACTATCATTGACAACTAACCTTGTAAACTACTTCTGTTTGAGTCTTCGGGATCATAGGAACAAGAACAACATTACCTTTCCAAAGTGTATTAAAAAGATAAACATCAAATGACTATAAATATTCAACCCATATATTTTTTCTAAGGTTCTAGTCATACTAGGTAAATATTTATATAATGATATCGTGGTCCATATAGACCATAAAGGTCTCTTCTAGCAAGTAGTGACTCTAGTAATGAAAAGCATAAACTAGAGCATCTAACTTAGGATCGTATGTCCCGTAATTATTCTCATGTTGCCTCAAATCACAAGACATGTATATTATATCTCAATGATACTACATTAGAACTAATGCAGGACCAATTCCTGATGCGTCATAATAAACTGTGTAGACTTTTATCGGATCTAGTAGAATCGAGATTGGTACTAAATTCAACCTTACATTCAAATCCCAAATATCTTTTTCACATGGTTCAAGCCATAAAAATTTGATGCCCTTATTTTACATTCCCATAAGAGGTTCTTCAATTCATAAAAATTCTTGAATAATGAACATTGAATATCCATCTATCGTCAAGAAAATCGTAATATCAGACAAATTCTTGGGATATTCTAAACAAACTATACCTATAAACTTCTCCCGGTCCAAAAATACACCTCATTTTGATATGATGTTTTTGAGGAAGTGAATCTTATCTTTCTAGAAGTTTAGTTTACTGATAATATCCTATATATGATTATCCCTTAGTGTACTCAATAAGATATCAATGTATTTTTCATGATCATATATAGAATGAGAGTACACCAATATTTCATTTAGGTAATCAACCACAAATGAATCAAGATATGGGAGAAAACGTGATTCATCATATCCCAGAAAATAGAAAGAATTTTTGTGATAACAGAAATCATTAACAAATACTCATACAATCCATATCTACTTTAGATGGTTCTTGATGGTAGATCCAAATACCTAATTCATATCTATTGATAGACCATTCTCACATCATTTTTTAAGAAGACTCTTGCTCCCCAAATATTGTTCAAGAGTTTATCAATATGATGTAAAGGATATTGGCTCATAACCATATGCTAATTAAATTTTAGATAATAAAAATAAAATATATGGGTACTATATTCCTTCTTCGAAAAAAGGATGTGGGATCCTCAAGGTGAAGTCTTGAGTTATATAATCCGTTTGGATTTTTGGTCCTCTAAATGATTCCTGAGACCCCATAGCTCAGAATGAGCCATCCTATAAGGATGAATAGTCACTAGTTTCACTCTTGGAAATAACATAATAGTAAACTATACCTCTATATCAAGAGGTAACTCATATAAATCATCAGGGAACATTTCCCTGAAATGATCCACTATAGATGGTAGATCTTTCTATCATGCTCCCTAGTCATCTAGAAAATGACTACCAATATTGGATGAAATTCTTCTCATACCCTGATTCTTAGGTCCATCTCTACTATCTTGAACATCCCACTCTCATTTTGATACATAGTCACCAACCTTGGGTTATGATAAAAACAACCTTCTATGATGGCAGTATGTGGGATCATAAGGGAACCAACCATTCCCTCCCAATACTTACATCAATGTCTTTCTTGTAGAGGAAAAAAATATTCCAAATAGAAAGTTAACTTCCATTCTCAAGGGGACTCTCCTTGCATCAAAGAACACTCTCTGACTAAATTCCCAGTGGTGTGTTAAGATTTATCACTCTATAGAAATACATGATTTTCAGACTACGTATTTCCATTGTAATCACACATATAAAAGAAAGTAATGTTCCTATTTCAAATAATGAAAAAACCAAATTAGAGGATACAAAAAATTGACCTCATATAGTATAAGGTCTGGTACTCTACTTATCATGTGTTGGTTGTAATACATATATATCTAAATGGATCCATGGATAGAAGATACAACCTAACTAACCTAATAAAGTCTTCTTTATTGGTGCTTTAAGTCATGTTCTGAGATTCATTAGCCACAACCTCCTCATCATTTTAATGACCAGTACTAATCAAGCTACTCACCTGGAGAGGAGCTTCTAACCCCACTTCTGAACCTGGATTCAGTGAAAATACTCTCTCACTTAGCACTAAAGTAATGGTTTTAGAAAAATACTGAATATAACACATCCTACTGCTAGCTCATCAATTAAATGGGATTATGTTGCACTTGGGTTTCATATTTCCCAATATCCCAAACTGATGACATATCATATAGCCATTAGTATATGTCATTTGATATCTATTATCCCCGTGGATAGACTCCAATCATCCCTTCTTGATTCTAAATGAACCCCTTCCCTTTCTTGATACTGAACCACTTATTCCCACACCTTCATCTACCCTCATATTTCACCTATTGTTGAGGTCCTAGTCCACTATACTAGAAATGGTTATCATCTAAAGGATATTAATCTAATGTGAAATGGAATATATGAGTCCATCATCAAACTACCTCACTATCATAATATCATCACCAATAAGTGTTAATACAGAATGATGGAGAATAGTGAAATGATCATAATATTAAATCACTAACAAGGAAACCTACTACATGTTCATAAATTCCCTAACTTGGAAATCCATTTGAATCTATAGAAAGATGTATTCTTAGAAGATTTTCTAAAAGTCTCTCCAAACCATATCATTATGATGATCTTGTTGGGTAATAAAATCCCATGAAGGAATGGAATAAAAATATAGCATGTATATAGAAATATTCACTCTATATTCATGAGGTTTATTAATATTATATAAGATAGATAACCTGAATACTAACCATGACGCAGAAGTCTAGGGACCACCTTCCCCTAAAAAATTAAGAGAGTGTCATTACTAGAAATTGCTAGTCAAATCTACAATAAATGGGTAAGGTCTTGGATCTCAATATATAGAATAAACTAACCATAATAATTTATCTAGAGTCTAAGCATCAGATCCAAGATCTGGAACAGTAGGAAGTGTTTTAAGTGGCATTATAGGAGGTAACACTGATGTCTAAGGGCCCACTATCTCATGGGCATGGTCTTCTTCACCTTCATGGCATATAACTTGAGGATGTCATAGAGTCATGTTCCAAAAATTCTAAATTCATTACTCAAAACATGATTTTATAAAATAAATGATCCATGATAAAGAAAATATGATAAGTAAAATCCTTCCAATACAAAATTCATCACCCATTGCATACACTTAAAACAAATTCTAGGTGATATATATTATTACAAAGGAATACAAGAGATACTCTCTACAATCCACCACTATGGTTTGGTTAGGGTCATGTTCCATATTTCATAGCAAAGGTTCCAGTATATGGACTTTTAATTGAAATTTATAGGGGGGAAAATTCATTAATCGTCAATTGGTATCCCATTAAACAGCATCTATTTCATATAATTATCTGATATAGAAGATTATAATAACATATACCTATATATATCAAGTTCCTGATATATGAGTTTTCATTCCAATTATATATTTTATTTCACATTATAAGTCACAATTGGTTGTACATGTAATAACAAGCATCCATCGTAATGGTTTCGTTATATAGATCTCCATTCCAAATCTATAGATTTTCACACACTCATTATACATAAAAACTAGCATCCATTTAATTTTAATCACTAATGTATCATCTCATGTGACCAATGGTCCATGTATAAAATATTCCATAATAGGTTAATTAAGGTGACACACCCAAGATATACTCAAAAACAATGTTTAGGTTGATGAAGAAACTTTAATTAATCAAATTTTATTCTCATTGTAATAAATTATATTACATTTTCAAGTATAAAAGACATTGCACCACACAATTCTATAGGTAATGCACATAATTATATAAATGTAGCATGGAATATTAATTTAATGTGAATCCATACATTCCTATAATGATGCATGTGATAATAACTCCTTGTTGTACCAACCAAAGATAAAAATAATGAAAACCGATAAAATACCACAAATCATGTGAGTCACCGAATGGTGAAATCCATACAACTGTTATAGGAAATATCCATACTAGTAAGTCCCATCTCATGAAACTTATCTTAATATATGTATATGGGTAAGGTACTCACAAACACATTACCATTATCAAATTCTAACACATCCTATATCATGTCCACCATCTAAAAATAAAATCAAAAATAAAAGAAGCCTTTGATATTACCATTTTCTATCACATGCAAGGTTTATAAAAGAGTGACCAGTATAGTTTTCCACATAGCCTCATGTGTACCTCCACATATGTCGGAGGATACTTAATAGTAGTGAGGTTTAGTGATGGTATGGTGGGGATACTATACCCCCATGATTAGAGTGCATAATAGTTGTGAAAATAGATAAATAAACTCAATAAAATAGATAAAAAATATTAATAAAGATAACAATAAGTTTAGGAAGACAAACCATATAGATTAAAATAAACAAATGAACAAATAAATAATGTAATATAAAAATAATGGTGATGTCATTATTATATAAAAAATGGGGGATATAGGGGAATATATTGAATCATGAATATATGTCATGCTATAGGATATTAAAAAATGGAACTTATTATCTCTAATAAAATCATGAGAATAATATCATCCCTCTTCTCATGTACACAATATAAATATATGAAATATAGATTCCATTGTTGGAAGCTTTGATTTATCCCAACATGAATCCATGAGATAAATTTTTATACCAATCAGAGACCTTAATAGGGTTTGAGTAAATCTCAATAGGCCACCACCAACAGGGACTATAATAATCTATCTAGTGAATATAAAATGAGTAGTGTGAATGTATAACAAATATCAAATAGTCATGTAAGTTTTCAATAAGTCACATCATATTCCTAATGGACACTCATCCAACTCTACTTTCTTCAGCCTTAGTCAAAATGTCCTTGAACATATATAACCATGTATATATATATATATGTATGTATAAATATTTCTATTATATGTGTAGTCATATATATATATATATGTATGTATGTATGTATGTATGTATGTATGTATGTATTAATAGCTATGACACGAGGTGTGAGACCAACACATCTATTAATAATCAAAAGAGTTTCTAGAATTAAATAATAGCATTGGATTGACATTCATTGGAGGTTATTATACATTATTTCCATCAATCCAAATCAATTATGTGTGTTTTCATGCCCAATATCCTAACCAAGGAGTATGAATCATCATGTACAACATCTAAATAAAATATGTGAAATGCCTTGTCCAATATCAAATATTATGTGACTAAAAAAAATCATTTCCACAATTTCCCTTAATTATTCCACAATAACCAATATCAATGGTCTAATAATAATCATAATGCATTTTATTCCACAATTTAAGAAGATATAAGAGATAGTTTCCAAATTATTTAACATTCCATTTAATCTTGTTTATCCATGGGCATAATTTAAAATTCAAGGAGGGTTATGTTTTATGGTCTTAACATTCGTATTCAACAAAATTTCATTTATACATTAAATTAGGATCTAATATACAACCAAATATAATTTGGTTGGGTGTCATAAGCATATAAAATTTCATGTGAAATTAATAAACCAAATAAAAGGGGTGGAAGACATCGAGGTGGATGGAATTTTTAAATATTAATGGTTTAGATGATAATATCTAATAAGGTATCATTACTTTGAATGTATTTAGTCATTTTTAAGAAAATAAATAAAAGGTCATATGTGTAGAAGAACATGACATAATATAAACAATAAGTCTTATAGATAAAGTTACTATACTATCTACCTTAGATTGGTAGTAGACTCCAGGTCTAGTATCGGCCTTTAATCTGGGATAGAATGGGAGAAATAAAAAATAATAGAAAAACACAATGAAAATAGGTCATAATATCTCACATGAAAAAATATTTTCATATAGAAAATGATGTGTAGAAAGAAAGAAAGTGGACTGGAGGATATAATAATGAATATCAAATGTGATTTACATCACTTTAATCTTACTTCATACAAAGGAGGAGGATCAAAGCCATTCTTGAGATGAGATGATTCCTACAAGAGGGGAGAGATGTTGTACTAATAGAGAAGAAAAAGGGAGTTTTTCAGATTTAAATATTATAGGGGAAAATGGGAATTTAACACATTTTAAAAATGTACACATTTGGGCCACATTGTTTTCCAAACCGTGCACCAACCATGTAGGTCCCACTGTCCGAGAGCCATACCTCACACATTTCATGTGCAATATTAGATAAACCATGTCAAAACCATGTAGATAACATTTGAGGTATTTCTATAGATTTTTTCATGGAATTTTATCATCCCTTTAATATTATTTAGATCTATGATTATCCTCATATGGGCCACATGGTTGAGTTTCCTAGTTACTACTAACTATGCATCAATCATGGCCCTCATACAATTTCTCAAAAAAAATAGGCTCTGAAAATTCCTCAAAACTCCCAAAACCATCTTCAGTTCCTTAATAATTATAACAATAGTAAAATAATATTCATTAAAAATTAAAGTATTTTAACCTCTCCCAAATGTTTGGATATTAATTTTTTATTTTTTTCAAATAATTTGGATTGATAATATGTATTATAAATAATCTGATTTGATTTATATATTCACTATAGAAAAAATATAGAATGTAGGAATATTTTTCTTTTCAAAAATATAAAATATACTCTTTTATATGAATTATTAATTTACATTGAGATTTGGTTCCCAATTTATTTTCCTCATGGATCTATCTCCCCCCAACCAATTTTATTACATTGCTTCCCCCAAATTGGTTCTCTCTTAGGGGGTAGTATTTTGAAGATGTTTTACTTCATTTATTTTTATTTCCCACTCATTTTCTACTATTAGATTTTTCGGATAGATAATACTATTATGATTATTTTATTTATGTGCATTATGTTTTCTTGTAAGTGTGATGTGTTCTAAATTGATTAATAAATTAATATTGTAATTGAAGAGGGTATTACTAAGTTATGAAATATTTAATATTAAAAGTTAAGTATGAGATATTTTTTTAAAAGGAACCATTTTAAACATTGAATAGTGACACTTTTTTTGTTGTTGTGATTTATATATTAGTAATTTTTACCCTTTAAAATGTGTTTTCATTCATGGATGGATTGATTGGGTGTTTGATTTAGGGGTATCTTATTGTATTATCTAAAATGTATTTTTTTATTCATGTCTATATATAACTTATATTTTATCCAAAATTGTAGGAAATCAATTACATGAAGGTAAAATTTAGATTTAATTACCTCAAAGAACATATCATTATGCAAAGGGTATAGATATGTTTTTGAATTTCGCAGTTCAAAATTGATCAATGCACAAAAGAATAAAATATTCATGTCCTAAATGTAAATTAAAATGATGGTAAAAGTGAGATGAATTATTTGATAAGATTATATTGGAACAATTTAATACTTGAATGTTTGGTGGACTTCATATAGAGAATCAAATATTACAGAACATTTCAGTAGTTATGTCCAATATTAGAATAAACAAGTTAATGACCTGATGGTGGATAATGAAATTTATAACATGGTAAATAATGACATAAATATAATAAGGATACACTATCAATATCGTAATAAATTATTTGATCCAAACATTAGTGTTACAATTATTAATCATGATTCTTGAATCATAGGAAAAAATGATCCAGATGATAGCATATTAATGGATGATTTTTTAGAGACTAATGTAATTAAAAAATTAACAATGAAACTAATTTACTTTTCTAAATTTGTTGAATATATAAATAAATAATTATATAAAGGATGTTACAAGTATTCAAAACAATATTTTTTACTGATTTTTTACCACATCAATTTCCATTATAGAATTATAAATGAAAAAATTTCAATGATATTGGAATTATTTAATAATGATTTTTTTAAGCTAAGATCATTTCGTAATTTTATAAAATAAAGTATGTTATTGTTAATATTGAAGTTGGTTATAAAAATATACACGCATTTTCCAACGATTTTATGATATAATTTGGATAATATTATAATAGATAAGAGTCTAAAAGTTTTTTTAATTCTAGATTAAAGTCATAAAATAAGGATTTTAGTCTGGATCAATTTTCAACTGTAAAGACATAGAAAAAACACATTAATGTTTTAACATTAAATTCATTTAAATATATTATTAACAATATTGTTTATTCCATATGAAACTATTGAACATATTATATGGAATGAATTGGGTTATAATAAATATGAATTAATGAACATCAAATAGATTAAAAACCATGTAAGACCTTTAATTCATCACTGACAGGATTCTACTCTGGTCTTACAAATTTTTATTTAGATTAAAGGATATGAATTTAATCCTTATAGTAAATTTAGTAGCTATTATATAATATTGATGGTTTTTTGATCCCTTATAAATTATCTCCCGTTATTTGTATGAAAAAACCTTATTTATAATATTGATGATTATTTGTTTAAACAAATATCTATAATTAACATTTATTTGTGTCTTCCTGCACTTATACAATAATTTTAGGACAATTATAGTGTATAAAAATAAATGAATATAAATATAGGATTTTAAAAATTCATGAATCTATAATTTGGATCATCAGTGACGTTCTTAGACTATGAAATATTTTTAGTTTGAAGACATGGTGGTTTGATTTTTCTAGTTAGTAACCATGATTTTTAGCATCGATGACTATGTTATAAAGAAATTAGTTTTCATGTTTCATCATCAATTCCATGATACATCTCATCAATTTTAATTTAACAAGTCATGGTTATATGGAAAATATAGTTGAGAAATCCAACATAGTTTTTATCAAGATCAGAGGTCATGTCATAATTCTCAAATGGAATTACATTTCTTGTAAAAAACATTTAGGTATATAAAATAAATAAAAGACTTAAAAATTCATCAAATAAAAGTGTAATAAAATAATGGAACAAAAAGATAATTTTTTTTGATCTTCTATATTAGGAATTTAATTTGATACATCATAATCTTGATGTTATGGACATTTAAAATATTTTTTATGGTAAACTTTTTATATAATTATTAATGAGTAGGGGAAATTTAAGTATCATATAATTTCATTGATGAATTAGGATTAATAAATATATTTTCTGATCTATTGTAAAATGATAATGGAATATATCTAGTGGACATTTTTCCAATGAAAAATAATGAAAAAATATTTTCATTGAAAGGATAAATATTTTAGAAGTGACTAATGGATATTTATGTAACATTTCAAGATCATTGGTAATTTATAATTTTTTACTCGAAAAATAACTAAAATTATATTTTAATTTTCTAAATATTTTATAAAAATTTACGATAATGTATTAAGCAAAGTTGAGTTGAATAAACATCATTAAAGAGTTGTATGAACACTATTTCATCTGTATATTATCATTCCACCTACATTTTTCTCAATGTTTATTCATTTGACTATTCATTTGGTTAAAGAAGATAAAGTAAGCATAATCATGAAAAATTGGTGGATATTTAACATATATGGGTACATTATTTTATTTTTATTCTATGTAATGATTTTAAATTATCCTTGGGAATACTTTTAAGCTTTAAATATTAGTTTCTAAACTTTTTGAGGTATCTTGGTTATTTAAATATATGTGAGAATAAAAATTTCAACCATAATGTTCTATTTATAATTCTTACCCTATCAAAGAGTGATTAATTGTCTTATCAATGTATTTAGATTCAATAGTGACAAGATGCAACCATGAAATAAAAGTTGATGATAATATAATTAATTATTAATATGATAATAAATCTTCAATAATTCCAACATTTGGTCATGTAATTGGAAAAGTATCCCCAATTTCATTAAAATAGTTATAGTTAATATGAGAAAACATATACGTGTTACTCAATTTTGATATTTTTAATCTATTTATTAAATTATTGAGGGATTAAATGAAAATATGTTTTAGGTTTCAAACTCCAAATGAACCAGAGACAACAAAAGTGGTAAATAAAGAAATCATCGGCTAGTTTTCATTTCATATAATTTCATAATTTGAAATATATTTTGAATAAAAAATTTACTTTTAATTATATAATATAATAAAAAATTATTTATATAATTTTTTTATTAGTATCCAATGCTGAAAATTGAGTTGAAATACCAAAAGATTTGATATATTTTTCTCAGTGTATTATGAAGCATTCTTGGACATTCAATTCTTATAGTATTGGTAGTTTTGGGATTCATGTTATAAATTATGTGGTTTGTTTTAAAAAAAGAAACAATTATATATTTATAGTTATATATTAAGGTTACAATGGAATGATGGTTGATATAATAAAGTTAAATTATTATGGGAAATTTTTAGATCTGTTATTCAAATATAGGTGGGATAATATTAAATGGTGTATAAGGAAAGATCCATTAAATTTTTCTCATGTCAGCTTCCCTAAATTGATCAATACCGGTGAACATAATGAACGTGATTCATATATTTTACCCTCATAAAAAAGGTACATTATATTGATGATATCATAATTGAATGGTGGAGTGTTATTAAACAAATGAATCCAAATATATGTAAGATTTAGGTTTCAAAGGTAGGGAAATTTGTGTTAGTAAGTCCTCTCAAAAACAACCTTTTGAATTGTTTATACCTGATGTTGTTGAAAATTTTGATCTATAAAGGGGGGTTAAGATGAAGAAGAATAATATAAATTAACATTCATAACAAAAAGTGATAATAACATTAAAAACAATGATAAACCAGATTATAAGATCAAATATGGAATATTTTTTAATATTTAATTGTACAAATATTAATTTACAAGAATGAAATTAAATTTTAGATGTAATTGAATTAGTTTTTTTGTTGACATTTTTTGGGTTAATTATTTCATTGAAGAGGATTCAAGATGTTATTTACTCTATACAACATGATATCCACTATACTCTTATAAAAATGACTACAAAAGGAGTAAGGATATCTGAACTACCAATGATACACAGGGACCCTAAGTTTCACAATACATCCATTCTTCTCTTACTACCAATATTACAGTAGGAGTAGTTTATACTTGATCTACTTATGATATAATGATAGTTTAGGACAGTCTATCTACTTATTCTATGTATGGTACTCTTCATCACATACCTTGAATTTTTATTTTTATATTTTCAATAGTAACCCAAGCCTTAAATATTCTTGATCTCATTATTAACATCATAATTTTCCAATATTAAATTCTAATAATATATTGGTCTAGTTTCTTTTACAGATTATACATATAAATAAGTCATATTAAACATAAAAAAATCATCTTTATTTAATACTCCACTTTTTTCTCTTAACATTCATATATCTACTAAAATTTCATAGGATATCCTAGGGATAATATATAAGGAATAGGGTAATCTTGAATTCCTAATTAGGGAATACACATTGAAGTAAATAATGACATGAGAGTCCAGAGATGTAAAATGATATCATAAATAGAATGATCATAAGAATAAGACATGGAATATGGAAATAATTCATATTTTCATAAACATCTATCAATAATATAAAACCTGATATTATAAATATAAGTCAAGGGTCATCCGAAGACTATCATCATAATGTGGACAACATCCCATGGTTGATTTAGGTTCAATTACTAATCCTTTAGGTAACATATTTTAAGAAATAATTTTTCCCAAAATTTTAGAGGGCTACGTAATTATAGGAAAACTCATCAAATAAATTAAAATCATATGTGTGTATTCTTTTTGATAAAAATAAATATATTCAAATCATAAGCACAGTCAAATCAGTGAGAAATAAATAAATTTTATCATCATTATTCAGGGAATAAACAAAAGATAATTGATAATAATTACCAATATATGTATTGATTAATTGATTTTGACCTTTAATAAATTAAAGTGGTACATAATACTTCAATACAAAGTTCTATTTTACAAAATTCATGATAATGGTATGAAGAAGAATGAATAAAAATGAACCACTTGGTTGGAGCTTTTAAGAAATATCTAAATGTTGTTTTTAAAAAATAGTGCCCTTATTATTCTCAATAAAATATGGATTCAACCAATCTTTTTCACCATAAAGAGATATGGTCTTTAGAATCTATTAAGGAAATAATTATGTATTTATATATATAAGTAAAATATATATAGAAAATATAATATGATAATATGAAGAGTATTTCATAAAAGGGAGAAAAATAATTAGAAACTGTAACTCATATGTTTTGATGGTGGTATATAGATCCCTTACCCTGGGTTATAGATTCATTCTACACACGCTCCTAAAATCCGAAACAACCAAATTAAGTTTATTAAATATTTAATTAATAATATTATCCGACTATATTTTAAATTCATATTTTCATTAATTACCACTTGTTATTTATTTATATAATAGTTCCCTTACATATGTCAGTTATTTGAGGTTTTTGGTCAATTGTCCATAACTCCTTATGTATGTTAATGAAGGATGAAATAATATTAAAATAGTACCATAATAACTAAAATAATAATAGTATTATTGAAAAAATTTTAAATATTAAATAATATTAAAACCAACAATGTTTGGTGGGGATGAAAAGTGAAACTCTTTTCTCATGGAGGTGATCGTTCGCACGAACGCACAATTAATGTTTCTATTTATTAACGAATGAGAGATAAATAAAGGGTATGATAATTTAAATATTAATAATCATAGTTATATTATAGATATCATAATTATTCATTAATTTCAACCATTTTATCATCCATGAATGATGGTGATGAAAAATGAAATATGTCACTTTGTGTAGGTGATAGTCCACACAATGAAATAATGAAACTTCTGTTTTTCTTATTGTATAGAGAAGAATGAATATTATTACTTACATTGAAATAATAACACATCAGTATAATAATTATAATAATTTAATTTATTATTATCGATATAATATATTTGGAAGGTAAATACGGAGTTGAAGAAGATATGAAATAGGAAATACTTATATTAGAGACTTGATCTTCTCGTAGATATTTTCTTGTAAGTGAAAGAGATCAGACAAATTATAGATACTAAGGTACTAAGAATGAAAATTTTAGTTATATTATAGGTGTGTTTCCATATTTTAATGGAAAATTTTAATATTTAGTGTAACAATATAGGATCAAAAGTGATCCACTTTTATAGGATAAGAAAAGTGAAAATTTTTTAATACACTTAACAATTCCATGATTACCTTACACTATTACTATGTCAAAGTCTCCAAAATTTTATAATAATAGAATGTGGGGTATTATTGGGTCTATAAAACTTCAAATGATGCTTTTAATACACGTTTTAAACATGTAATAGGTTATTTACCATTATGTTTTTACATTTTACCCTTTTACTTTTAAACAAGGTAATTAATTATTAATACAATGATTTTATGTTTTATTAAAAATATTAAAGACCCATATAACCACATTTGGTTTTTATAAAACTAAACGTTCCTCTATTTAATCCAAATAAATTTCAAAATATTAAAAAATATCTTCTAAACTAAAATTTGTAAAGTGTAGTAAAACTATTTTAGTAGAAAAATTAAATTTTGTCCATTATACATTCTTAATATTATTTAGTATTGATTAAAAATTAAATTAGTGTTAATATAATTATTTATGTGTTTATAAATTATATACGATTCATTATTTAAAGGCTTATATTTTAATTGGTTTGATATAAATTTCATTATATCAATAAAATAATAATTTTTAAATAGTTGTTTCACAATATCGTGGTAATTAGATTTAATCACAATAATATATATATATATTGTACATAAAAATGAAAATGAAAATATTAAATAATATGATAATTATTATCTAAAATATAATACTAATTTTATCAAATTAACTTTCTATATGTATTTTAATTAATTTTAACATTAGCAAGTGTAAAAAGAGTTTTTATGTGAAATACTACTTGAGTTTCAAAAAATATTAAACATGTTATTTATAAATTAAACATAGTTTTTAAAAATTAATATTATATATATATATTATATTTAAAAATATTTTATGAATTCTCTAATGATGTCATGTATTATAAAACTGATTGGTTATAGAAAAATCTATATTTTTATTATTCACCTAAAAATCAATTATTCTAGAAAAGCCCAAAAAATCATCTTAAGGTAATATTGATATAGGAAAATAAAAAGAAAATTTAATTAGGTAAATTTAAAATTTTAAATGCATTAAAAATATTTAATTAAAAATGTAGTTACTAATATCTATTCCTTCTAGATTAATAGCTATAATGGTCATCTTGAATAATTTAATTTTATAAAAGTTTCATTGTTTTTTGTTTGGTAATTTATTAAATATAATTTACGATACTAAAAAGAATAATTTTTAAGTTGAAGTAATCATTATTTTATTAGTTAATTATAGTTATCCCCCATTAATAAATCTATCCCTCAAATTTCTATTTCATACAATAAGCTAGAAAAAAATAATGGTACTTATGTTTCATGGTCTCATCAGGTTCCCACATTACCTTGTCATATATATGGTTTTTATAAAGTACATTGACAAGGTAATTTCTCTTATTGTGTAATGATTTGTCTCTCTAGTCTGTGATATTTATAGGATACTCTTTATAGTAGAGATCATTCTCCCACTATTCTACCACTAAATTTATTACATGTGATGGATTTTTTATTTTTTCCTCAAGTAGTAAATGTAGATCAGATAGTGTACATTGGATAGGTTTTATGGGAATGATAGTTGATATTCCATATCTAATGTAATCAATAATATTTAAGGGGCTAATATATCTCAGACATAGGATCCCTTTTATCTCAAATATCAGGAATTTCTTCGAAGTAGATATATAGAGGAATAGTTTATCACCAAACTCAAATTCCATGTCTCAATGATAATTATCAACATATATCTATTTTCAACTATGAAATTATTTTATATTTTATTGTATCATTTTGACCATTTCTTCAACCATATCATGTATTATAAACTATAATTCACCGACTTCTTCTAAACATAGAGGTGTTCTTCGTCTCATCACGTAGAGGGCTTCATACAAGCCTTTTGGATTCTTACATAGAAACTATTATTGTAAGAGAACATTAGTAGAATAATATGTTTTTCCTAGCCTTCCATGAAGTCCATAGATAAATTTTTCAACATATCCTCAGGTGTTTGGAATGTTTGTTCAAATTGACCAAGAGATTGGGGATGATAGGTTGTACTGATGTCCAGCCCCATATTCAAAGCATACAGAGGATACTTATAGAACATTGAGTTAAAACTCATATCTTGATCAAATAAAATATAGAGTGGTGTTCCATAAAACCTCTCCACTTCTCTAATGTATATATTTGTATGGTTATCAAGTGGTAATTCCTTTTGAAAGGAAGTTAAGTGAGCATTATTTATAATATGATCTCCCATAATTGATATAGCATTATTTCATTTTTTCAACTTTGTACGACCTATGAAAAAAACCATAGTTATGATTTCCTAGTTCTATAAAGGTATAGGAAATGGTTTCATAATCCCTTTAGAATTTCCCCTCATCATTTACTTGATAACACACAAGGTACATTTTTTGTATATTCCACAATATTCTTAATTATATTTCCCCACCAATCATGTTATCATATATCTTTCTATATTATCATGTTTCTAGGGTTAATAGAGAAATTTTATCTATTAATATAGTTTAGTCACTCCTTATTTATCACTAGATCGTATGGAACACAAATTCATTTACCAACTCTCACAACTCCTTCATCATTAAACATGAACTCATATATTTTTCCTTCATTTTGGAATCCACATTCTTTTGTATCCCCACACCATCCATTCCATATTTTTTAATCTTATAAATTAGTGATGGTTGAGAAATAATTTGATAATGTTATGATGATATTCCTTTCTTCATGAATCCCATGTATATAAATTGCATATTCAGTAATATTAGATCCTTCTCATCATAGATATGATTATAAGATATTTTATACTAAGATCATCTACCAATTTTTCACCTTCACCTAAATTTATTGGATTGAGAAATCATGATCATTGATTAGATGTAACCATCTTCATTGGAATATGTTAATCTCCTTTTATGTGAATTTATATTTTTACCTCTTATAGTTCATATATATATAGATATCACACTTCTCACCATAGAGATAATACTTCTATATTTTCAATGTGATGATTATTGTAACCAACTAAATATAATGAATTGTATTGTAATATTCATGAACCTTTTACTATCTAGAGGAATAGTCTAACAATTTATTATTCTATATGAATATACATCGCATACCCTTTTCTTATGCATCACTGCAGATCAAAAATCCTCTCCCACTTGTGTTTATGGTAAGTAGTGGTTTTATAGTTGACCTCTTCTATATATCCTTAAATATATAGTCACACCCATCTATCCATACATAAGTCACTCACATATTAGAAGTTTTGTTTATTGATTTTTAAAATCTTGTGATGTTTATTTGAAATCATTGAATGTACCATGATAATCCATAGAAACTAAGGATCCTCATTACAGATGATGGTCAATTCCAATCCTCATTAATCAAATTTAATGGTTTCAAAAATATCCCCTTATATTTGATAACATTTATTAATAATGATACCTAATATTTTCAAAACACACATTTATAATAATTTGTATATATCACCTCTTTCCCAAATGTCTTCAAACCAATATTCAAAATCCCCTAGTGTTCCTCCTTGTATTTGGTGTATAAAATATTATCATCTTTAAAGAGAACAAAATATTTATTAAGTTAATATCCAAAAACTCTATTCATTAATGTTATTAATATTATAGAATCATTCATATGGAGAAATATTTTGACTATAAACTCATAGTGCACTTACCTTTTATGAATGGTGGTATTGGAAATATCCTTCTAATTTACCATAATATGATGTTATCCTGAATTAACGTCCACTTGAATGAATTATTGATCTACACAAAACTGATTAAATAATTCATAAATACAGAATATATGATACTTATTCTTTTGGATGATCTTTTTGAGTTCATAATAATCAATAAAATGATGTATAGAACTGTCATTGTTCTTGAAAGGGGATTAGTGCGCCCCTAGGTGAAGCACTTTGGTGTATAAAACCCACGTCCATATGATATTATAATTTTTTTTTTCATATAGTTCTATGTGGGTCATTATATATAGATTATTAGATATTTTAGGAGATACAAGAAAAAGTTCAATTGAGAATTCAACCACTCAGTCATGAGGATTTCTAAGTAATTGTTTTGGGAACACATTTGTATAATTCATTATAATGGGAACATTTTCAGGAGTGGTGTTCTATTTTTACTAAATAATTTGAGTTATATATTGTTACTCATATGGAAATAATATCTATTATTTTGAGTAACATTACAAAATGGGTTCAACCTCATCCTTAAACACGAGTAGAATCAAAGGGAAATTAGGGATATAATTGGTGATTTCCTTCTCTTGACAACTGATGGAGACTCTATATAGAGACAACTAGTCCATTCACTAAATAGAATCAAATTCCACATATGGGATTATGAAGAAGATTTCTAAGAGATTCATCCCACATACATTAGTAGGGGAAGAGTTATATAATTTAGATGCAACAATCATTGAATATGAGATTTTCAGTGATAATGTAACTTCCATGTTCTGTGGTGGTGTTCAAATAGTTATACTAAACATTCATGATATGAAGGAGTTCATAGTTTCATAATCAAATAGTTTTTTATATTAATCCATTAATAAATAGAATATATTTTACCACATCATATCACTGATCCACCTCTTTAATAGTAATACTATATTCCTTCCTTAATCTCTTGGCCTTTGGGGTTATTTTCATAAGTTTATATTCGCAACCCTTCTCTTAGAGAATTAGTATCCACAGATTCCACATTCCTTATTTTTTAATCAATGCATTAAAGGATAAGGATCTATCTATACATTTTTTTCATTGATAACATTAGTGAAATTATTCATCTCACTTCTATATAACTTGTATTAATATCCATCTGTTATGCACTTGACAAAATTCATTGTCTCAGGGAGACCATTTCTACTATGCTTCATTCCATGATTTTCACATATGGGAAGTTTTTTTTATTAACACCATGAGTTTTATATAGTGATCACCAATAGTTAAACTTTATTATTCATTTCTTATCTCTAGTCTAAGGATACCATTGATAATCACACATTTCCTTCTCAAATTTGATCACATATTTGAAAACTTCTTCACAGCTATCATATTTATAAATCACGAAATCTACTCATTGACTCGGCCTTAGAACACTAAATAAGTTGTTGAATTGACATTCAATTTTAATGATAAAACCACCAGAATATTATTATATACATGTGAATTTCATTTCATACGATCTAATATATTTATCTTCCTTTTTATTACACTCATGAAATCCAAATACATTTTTAGGTGGAGAGTGTGAGGGAAACAGTTTTTAAAAGATATCATAATGATTTCATCATAAAACATATATTATATATCTTCTATAGACTTTTTATTATTGATCAATGTATTCAACAGATCACATTCTCCCTCAAAGAGTTAGGCATCTGGTAAGACTATATTTTGATCAAAGTTTAGAAGGAGAGAGAATATATTATCAATTCACCTAAATTTTTTTGATGTGATTATGGGATCATAAGATCCACTAAATTCTAGAGTTCTCTGACATAAAAAATACTCAACTCCAACTTTATATCTCATAGGAAGTTCCACACAATTAATGTTATAATTGATAACCCAAGTCAGTAGTTCCATTACTTCAATGAGGATATCAGTTTACTCTCTAATCACTTTAGGTTTTTCATTAGAGAGTTCATAACATTTCTCATTTTATATGTTGTAAACAAGATACCTCCTACATCAAACCATTTTCTAAACAATTATATCAAGGGATGAGAAAAAATTGACTAATACATGTATTAAATGTAAACCATAAACATAGAATAAGTAACTCATATATGATGTGGAGAACATAAATTATAAATCACTATGTTTAATTTTATATAATCTATATACATATTCTAATTAGGTTCTTTAAACTAATTAATTTTCATAAATAAATCAAATCCTTAATAATAGTTTATAAGGAGGATGTGAAATAACCAAATCATATCCAACGGGACTGTAAAACTAGGTGTGTAGTAAAGAAAAATTCACCTTATAATAGAATTATTTCTGAGGATTATGCGAACAAATATTTTAAATTTTATTACCCATAAATGAAATTATATCAAAATCTCATCCACTTATAATATCCAAACATATATTTTTTGTATGAAACATTTAAAATATCTACAATACAAAACATTTAGGATGTTATCCCATACTTAATATTATCCCTTAGACATATCCCAAGAGTTTTAACTAATCATTTTCCATTCCAATGTCCATAAATACCAATACCTTTATCTGAGACCAACTATAGTAACCCAATCCTAAGACATACATAATTTCATGATTCTTACCATACCTTTCTAACATGACATACCATGAATATTGAGTTTTTTTTTGTCTTTGTATTATTATACATAAAAATACATAATTTTAATAAAAAATAATATTTATTTAATAAACCACATAGTGATCTTAATTCTCATATATCAACTAAAATTGCATAGGATATCATTGGGGAATTACATAAGGAAAAGTGTGATCTATAATGCTTGGTAAGATAATAAACATAGAAATAAATAATAACATTATTGTAAATAAATGTAATTTGATATCATAAAGAGGAAGATCATTGTCATGTATTAATGGAATAAGTAAATTATTTCATAAGATCATAAAAAAGTGGAAACAACATAAAACATGATATCATAAACATAATTTATGGTTCAATCTGAAGACCATCAACATAATGTGAAAAAAATACCCGTTGTAGATTTAAGTTCACTCAACAACCCATTACATCAAATATCATGAGATATAATGATTTACCCTTTTCATTTGATGGATATATAATTTTGGGACCACTAGTCACATAAATGAAAATCATACATATTGGTACCACATGAGGAAAATAAACCATACATAAATATTAATCTTGATCATACTCAGGATAAAAAATGGGTTTTAGAATCATTATTTATAAAATAATTGAAGGATATGTCATAAGTATTACCAAGAAGAGAAGGAATTAAATAATTTAAAATTTTAATAAATGAAAAAGGGACATGGTTCTGAAACATTGAGTACTGTTATGGAAAATTCATGAGAGTGATTTAGATATGAAAGAACAAAAATTAACCACTTTTTTTATCTTTGTTGAAATATCTAAATGATATTTTAAATAAGGAAAGGCCATATTATTTTATGAAAAACCATAATTCAACCAATATGGTTATACATAAAATAATTGTATTTTTTATAATCAATTATTGTTTTAAAAAACCTTTGTATGGGTGATTCTTGACATGATACGAAACAAGAAAAATTATTTAAATTATATTTACTTAAAAGATGGAATTTTAAAGGGAACTAAAAATATTTATAACACAAAACAAATGAAATGGATATTTATCTTGTTAAATATTTTTGTAATGAACTGTCCCAGTGGGGCCCGTTCTGTGACTCCCCGAGCCTTCCTCCAATAGTTCAGGGGCTGGTGACTAGCACTATGTAGGCATATCATAAACATGGGAGGAATTTCCTAAGTAAATGTACACACACACATCTCTAAGCCCACAAATGATGAAAAGTAACAACCACTAAGGAAAAAAAATTCTTGAATACAACTAAACCAAACTAACAGAGTACAACGGAAGTAAAGTGTAGAGAGTGAACTCGGACAGAAAACAATCCCACCAAAAGAAAGAGTCTGAAAACTTCAAAGTTCAACCTATAAGAAAGAAAATGGTACTGGGACTGCTGCTCATAGTCATAATAACACATCTCCCTATAAAGATCTTATAAATCTTAGTCTAGTCCTGGTCCTCCCTTGACTTCTTCAAAAGGCCACTCTTCTGTACAATACAGAAAACATGTGGGCAAAGCCCGTGTAGGGGTGTGTATAGCTATACTTAGTAGAGGACCCCAACAAACCACAATTCTATACAAAAAGTTAAAGGTACAGTTAGCTCAACCTAGTATATGTCTACTGAACATATAACAAGATAAATACATACATATATACTCTAATCCCAGACCTATAGTCTTGATACAAGTCACACGATCACATACCCACACCATGGATTCAGTTTTAGGATTTCACGAAGCATTAATCTGGGAGAACTCACTCTATGTGTCATCTAGCTCTGATAACAGTCATGTGAGAAGTACATTTCTTCAGGAAAATCCATCAGAAAGATATATGAACTAGTAGATCTTAGGAGAGCAGATATACCCTAATTCTGGGATAACATACCCCTGAGTAGGAAAAGATCACGATACATAGATGAGGATCACTTCTTGGGCCTTGTTGGATAACATGACTCATCTGGATTCATCTTCTAAGTAGAGGATCATTATCCTGTAGGATTAGTCACATCGATACCTTACTCTAGCAAGGGTCAAGAACAGATATAATATTTCTCTCTGGGCCTCTCATAGGGATAACCAACTCTATCTCAGAAAGTACTATTGAAGGGATCATACTCCTGTAGATAGAAACAATACCTGAACATTAGGGAAACGAGTAAAGGAAAACTAACACAAATGAGACCTATCCAAGAAATAGTGGGAAAGAGAATGAAGCCATGTACTAAGAATAAAACGACATGTAGACTGGGTCACATGTTGTGTTCTCTGGCCTCGGGTACTGCCCGTGTACAATGGCCAGCATCGTAAGGATTTTCGTGTAGAAGGGGGTATACATGGAATGTAAGAGAGTGGAATGTCGTGATCCACTACCCAGGGGTGACTATATGTACACAGGCCATGTGACCACACAAGACTTCAACCCATGTGTCCCAGACTGTGTACCGATACACTGGGTTGTATGCGTGTCCAATTTCGTCTTGTCATGTGGTGGAGTAGAAGCTGAGTACTCCACCTTGTTCCCTTGTATCTTCCAAGAAACATGTTGAGTCTGCATAAGGACCCATAGGCCTTGTGATGATGGTCACATGTCGTATCTATGCTTCTTATCATCCGAAAATCTATCCACCACTATGTGGGGACCACTTGTCGTGTCCTCCTGGGATAATGTCTTGTCCTTAACCATGCGTAGCGTGAAAGATCTTGTTTCCACCATACTGACCCCACATAGCGTGTTCTTCAGATAACATGTCCTGTTCTTCGTGATTTTCCAGAACTTCTAGTTATTTGTTCCACACCTTCCTCGATCTTTCGATGTTTTTTCCGGCAATCCTATCACAAAAAAACTAAAGGTTTTAATTCTCCCCAACACCATAAAGATTCGTTCGTTGGTTTTGGACCTCCGATCGGCCCTGAAAACGCCTATTGATCAACCTGCACGAGGAATACTCAAAAAATGATCTACCCCAATCCAAGTCAAGCAGTCTTCCACCAACACAGTCGCACCACCACTAGGTCTTCACGATGTTCGATATTTTATTTGGGATCGTTGTGTTGCGAAATGGGTCACAACTATCTATTTTTCGTCACCCAACGAAGAACTCAAAGAACATGAAGAATGTGGGGTGGCGAGGAAGAAAACATTAAAAAAATGTGGAACTCTCCTCCACTGTCATTCATCATGGAGTCGATATACTATCGTTAGTAGGTTTCATGGTGAAGAAAAATGACAAATCAAAAATTATCATAAAATCAATTCCCAAATCGAAACCCCATAATTAATAACCCCCCACAAGAATGCATGGATAATGGATCAACTTGTTCATGGGTTGATCTGCATTCATTGTTTAATTTAAGAATGGGGAAAAGAAAAAACAAAAACAAAACCCCTACCTTGATTCAATTAAATAATGATCACCACATCACATTCGTTGTTGAGGTTCATCGAATCTGAGATGTGTCGATAGATTGCTCCATCGTCGTCCACTAATGAGTTCTCCTCCACCGCTCCAATGTTCATCATCAATTCAAAGGGTTATGCGGCTAACCCTACGAACCTTTCATAATCATGTATTTAACGGTGAGGAATTGGGTGGTTTCTATAAAAAAGAAATTAATATACAATAATTTATTTATTTATTTTATTTCATTAAAAATGTTTGAAAACTAACTTTTGATGCTGACCCGCGATGGTCGATGTTAGGCCCCACCTAAGGTAAAGTTGCTAATTTAAACCCAACAGTGCCCTAAAATTTCTGATTTGGGCATTCCTTTAAAATTCATTTCAACTTTTTGGGGAAACGACTCGCGGGGAAAATTTAGAGTTTTAATTTATTTCAAATATTTATTCTGGGAACCTCGGTCCTCAAAATTTCAAGTCATCACACATCAGGGTCTCAAAATAATTCCATATAATATTTTTAAAAATAATATACAAAAAATATGAGACATTAAATTCTCAAAAAATTAGGGATTTACACCCCAGAAGGCTAATGAAAAGGACAACCCAAACATATGTCGGTACTACGCATGAATCTAAGCCTCCGGACCCGACATGATCTCCTGATGATTCTTGTGCTACCACCTAGAACACACTAGGGGAATCTCTCACTAATGAAAGATCATCTCCTATTGATCCTCAATATCCATTGGTTACTCTGTGATAGTCTGTCCATCCTCAATGTCCAGCTCTCCCTAGTTTATGATGTGCGATGCATCATGAACGAACCTCCTCAGCTGAGACATGTGGAATACATCATGTACCCCATGAAACTGCGGCAGTAGATCTAGGTGGTACACCATTTCCCCAACTCTATGAAATACCTGAAAAGGGATGATGAACCTTGTAGAAAACTTACTGCCCCAGCCAAACCTCTTTAACCCTCGCCGAGGTGAGACCCGAAGGAAGAAATGGACTCCCTCCTCGAACTCCATAGGTCTTTGTCATCTATTAGTATATGACTTTTTCTATCTATGTGTAGTATTCATCTACTCATGGATGATCTACACCTTCTTGGTGGTAGCTCGCACCAACTCTGGATCCACGAGTGCTTACTCTCTAGGGTTGGTCCAGCAAAGCGGTGACAGGAATGGTCTTCTATATAATTCCTTGAACGGTTCCATACCCATGTTGGAGTGGTAGAAGTTTTTGTATGTGAACAATAACAGTGTTAGGTGTTCCTCCAAAATACCGCCAAAGTCAATGATGTAGGCCCACTCGAGTACTCCATCATAAGTCAAAATTTATAGAGGCGCGACAGTAGATCTGATGTCTCATCATAAACCTCACTCAAATGTCTAAGCTCTGAAGTGCTGATCTGTGACAATATCTGTCGAGTACTTGGAGAGGTTAGTGAACCTTGATGAATATCCAACCATTATCAAACTACCCAACTGGATTTGAAGAATCTCATGGATAGGCACTTCTCTCAGCGTAACTAGAGAGAAATACCCTCTTAGGAGTCACTTGAACTCCATCCATGAAAGAGGCTCCTCATCGTGAGTCTGTGTGGTAAAACACCCCCATCATCCTTCCAAACCCTGAAGAGGGCTCAATATTAGGATCACCATCTGGTCCATCAGTTTCCTCACTAGATGGAAACCTTTGTCACTACCTCAAGCTAGTCCTCATCCGCCTAAGGGTTGGGCTCGCCTCAGAACCTTAGGGGTCTCTATCTCTGAAACTCGTGGAGTGCACTTAGTCCTTGCTCCTCGTCAATTGGTACTATAGGTACCACTTGATTCTCCATAGTTGGAGGAATAATTGCTTCACCACATGGAGGTAACTCATGGTAATATAGTCCATATATCAATGCCTCATCCCTGAGGGGGTCATCCTGGTGATCAAGATGTTGAATCCTAGAAGGTATGCATCGTGGAGGCATCCTATAAGGAAACAAGATGTACCATGGCGAACAAGTATATATAGATAGCTGACACACAGGTCATGAAAAAAACCAACCATTACTATATGATGCATGTACCATTCATTTATTTCCCTATAACTTCTGTTTTCATGCAGCATGTTGAAAATCAGGTTATCAGAGTCCTCGTGTATGGATACGTTGGTCTCCTGCACCAATACTGGAGTCCCTAGCCTGAAAGTAGAGATAGAAAAACATAACACTATATCCCCAAACCAATATCACAGACTCTTGGTCCTATGGTAGAATTGACCACCTCTGATACCACTCTGTCATGACCCGTCCCAGTGGGGCCTGCACCATTACTCCCCAAGACTGCCTCCATTACGCCAGGGGCTAGTGACTAACACAGAGTAGGCATATCACTAACATGGGATGAATTTCATATGTACCAGCACACATTCACCCATATCTAATCCCACAAATACTGAAAATTAAAAACCACTATGGAATAAAAATTAATGCATAGAACTAAACCCAACCAATAGAGTACAATGGAAGTAAATTTTGGAAGGTAAACTAGGCCAGAATACTTTCCCCCCAATTGAGGGCATCATTTGTATGGACAAATTTCCCTGAATTCTAATTGCTACTCTAGTCACCCTAGTGCTTATCCAAAGTAATAAAAAACATTCAAGGTATTTATTTAACACGAAAAAAGAGGATTTGAAGAAGTATCATTGGATATAAGTCCCTTTAGTGTATGGAATCCATAACACTTGCGCACCTAAAGCACCCAACCTCCATAAATCAGAAACACTTGCGCTCCACATATTCCTTTCACAAAAACTTGATCGCCCCACTTCTGGGATCACATGTGAATACTTATAAAGGATTGATCCAGGTATCACCCATGTATTACAATATAGGTTTTTCGTCTCTTAATTGAATATCAGGTCTCCCAAGCCTACTTGCGCACCCATACTTGCGCGCCCTTATCTACTCGGGTACATCTCTTTGATTCACTTACTCTCTTCAGTCCACAACCCATCAAGCCCTCCTCAAAGCCATTCATGTCAAGGATTCTTATTCATTGGATCTCCAGTTTGAAACAAATTCTATTGATACCTCCACCAAAACCTCATAACTTATTAAAACTTTGTTATAGGCATGTCAGTGTGTCTTCTATTTGGGTTTGAATATCTACAGTCAGAGGTTTCCCACATTTTTTTCACAATAGGGTATGGATTAATGGAGTTTCTATGGGTTTTTATATCCAAAATCATAGGGAAATTTATCCCAAGAACAGTGTTGGGAAGTTCTCAATTTTGATAATAAGGGTTTATGTCTCAACCAATCCCTTCTTTAAGAGCCAGAACCTCAAATTTCTGGTAGGGAAGGTAAGGTTAATTCTCTCTTCTCCATTAAAGTGAATGAAAAGTCTCCCTCCCCTATCAGGATCAATTTTAGGGAATCAGTCCTGGTGTAATATCCTAACCTTAATCCAGCATTCCTTTTATTGGACCCTTTTCCAATGTAAAGAGAACAGAGGTAGGGCTCGACGCCTCTCCACCTTTCCAGGTCACCTCATCCTCATCCACCTAGGCCGCGGTAGGTGCGCCCTCTTCCACCCGTAGAGGATGAAAAGTGTGGGTGCCTTTCATGAATCGTTTACATCCTCTTATTTCTCACACCCAGAATGGCTCATGTGGTCTTAGAGATTTTTCATGATCGAAATATTTTCACAACAACCTGAACTATGAGAACTCTTATTCTTGTTAAAACTAGGATACTTAGGAAGCCTTTTTAGGGCCTGAGCTCATTGGATATCCTCTTCAGGAATCTAACCCTAATTCCATTAATATGGGCATCCTTTTTAGGAATAAATCCCAAATTAAACCCCCCAAATCATCAAGGAATCCTCTTCAGGAAGTAATGCAAAAATCATTTCTCTCAAAGGACTATACTCTCTTATGAGACTTATCGAACTATGTGGGCTTTGAATCCCATCCGCATGGGATACATAGAAAGCCTCATTGTGGTTAAAACCCAACACTATAAGTCAACCATGTTCTCTTTGGGACATATTCCTAAAATGGTATAATGTTACATGGAAATCCATATTCTTTCTAAGTTCCTTTGGTTGGTTAGGCATAATTCCAAAACAAAACTTTAACTAAACACCTTTCTCTTAGAGGTCCTTATCACATGACCTAAAAAGGAATGATGTGTCCCATTAAGCGGTACTGAACTACAGTGATTATGATTCCTTTCACAAGGATATGTAGGTAGCCCATTTTATGGGTACGATCCTAATATCAAAATAACTCTTGTCTCCCTGGATGATAATAAATTCTAGAGTTCCCCATTGAGTTGCTTAAAAACTAGTATCATCATAAAGATTATTAAAAGAATATATAAGTAGCATATGAGAGGATAACAATGATAGAGAACCATGAATACATACTAATGATTATAAATTTTACACATGTTAATAAATGATTAAAAATTCCATGGGAAACTTATGTTATACTTTTTAAATTAATATGGATTCATGAAAATATCTTATATTTATAAAGAGAGTCCCGGAGTAGACAATAATTCCCCCCAAAATGATGTGATGAGTCTGACCTCCCATCCTCTCGACCAATGCCTGTTTTTCAGTATCGTAATGTTCAAACATGACAAATTCTTACCTTTGAAAATTAGGACCCTTTTGTGTAACGAACCAACCTGGGTCGACCCTGAACCAGTCACCTAAGCCGGTTCGTGACATGGCCCAAGAGGATTTCCCAATCCTCCCGGGCTGGAGACAGGTGCTAGGGCACCAGAAGAGAGCAAGAGGGAATGATTTCTCCCAATCAAAATAAAGAAAGATACAGAAATAATATTGAACAACACAAAGTAAATAAACAACACAAAAATAAAGAGCGACCAACAACAACAAAATAAACTGACCACGACCAGAACTCCTCGTGTCCCTGAGAGTTACTCACCAAACCACATCCAACTCTCACCCACGGCGAGCAAGCTCGAGTAAACTAGAAAAAGAAACTAAAAAATAGAAAAACACTATAGGAGTGAGTATTAAAACTTAGTAGTTAGGCCCGACTAATTCTATTCCAAATGCACATACCATTAAATAAAGAATTTATCAATTCCAGGTTTGAACTAAATTATATAAAATATCGGTTTCCACACAAACATTCATTTCTAAAACAAGTAACATTCTATTTCCCTTTTTAATATAAAAAAATATTCATGTTTGAAAGAAACAGGTGCATTGCATTTAAAAAAAATATTTTGCGAACAATTTATAAATCCAAATTTTCGTTGTTATTTAAAAGGAAAACTACACACAAGACACAACACAAACTAAGGGCAATGGAAAAGTGGCACACATGGTCCAGGAACCAAACTAGACATCTCAACCGTGTGCCACATATAAATAATCACTAAATAAAACATGGGTCGAACCTAGGAGCTCGTGAACAATCCATAACGTACTATACATGTGACTCATCCTGAAGGCATGCTTTAACTCGATGATGTTATAACACCCTAACGCGTGGTATATCCCTTCATGGCCTAACCAAGGGGACCAATCCCTATAGCAGTAATAACTCATTATTCCCCTGCTATGGGGCCACTATCCTATGTGTAATCTAAACTAGTGCAACAATCGTTCTCAAAATATTCACTCACTATTCCAGGTTCCCATGTCAACACGCATAAAAAAGGGTAATGTGGTGAGTCAGCAAAGTCAATCAAGTAGCACAGATATCACACCCAACTCATGCAATCAACGTACACCAGAGAACACCCCTGAGTCACCCCAAAGAGTGTTTTCCAAAAAAATTATTTTTATTAATGTTTCAAACGGGCCTTCACCAATTTTAGAGAAAAACCTAATTTCTCATGAAAACCCAAAACACTCGTTCATGCTACAGAAGAAATCATTTATCATTTAAACCAAAACTATATTTTAAATTCCATGGATTATGTTTAAAGGCCAAATAGGAATTATTTCATGACTGAGTGTCCATTCATCAATAAAATATTTCAAGTGTCATGTATAAAATAAACGACTCTTTTTACACCAAATAATAATTTAAGAATTAATTATCTTATATCATTTCCCATTTATTAAACTTAATAAAAACATAACGAAATTAATAAAATATAAATTTAAAGGTGAACGTAGTAGGGGACCTACCTCAACTTTTACCTCCAACATGACGATGCGACACACCTCACAAAGGCGTGCAAGCACGCAATAGTCGATGATTATAGTATTGCGAGTTTTCTCACTGAAACGCTGTAACAATCGCACAAACAACTAAAACACATAAAAATAGACTTAAAATAATGCCAACGAACAAAAAGGACCAGCTCTACATGTTTTCAATACGTAATTCTTACCACACCAATTAATCACCAAAAATCCAAATTAATAATTTAGGCAAACCAATTAACCAACAAAAATTATCTACAATACCACATAATTTCTTCTAAAATAAATATACATAAAAATTATGATAATAATTGAATGTAAGTCATGCAAGAATTAAAATACCTGTAAATTTAAAGAGGTGGTGAAAAATAATCATACCTAAACTCAAGGTGGAATGAAAACGCAGGCCCGAGACCAGTGCGCGATCACATTCACACCTTAACTGTACGCTCTAGAATCATAATTAAAACCTGTGAAAACAAGAATGAACCCCAACACATAGGGTTTTAGAAAAAATAATAAATCTTATCAAGGGACACATAACCAAGGAACCATTACCAAAAGGGTAGGGTATCCTCGGAGGTAGGGGACGTCGTCAAGGGGGAAACACCGGCGAGGGGGCGATTCTGGCGAGGGGTAGCTCGCCGGAGGCCATAGGTCGGGGGCAGTGCGTGCTAAACATGGGACATCAAGGGTTTGAGGGTTGGAAAAATGTGGTCTCGAACTATCTGGAGAGTTTCCGGAAGGGGTTCTCGTGCCGAACAAGGGAGGTCGGTCATGGGTGAGAGAGGCGGAGGTGTTGAGGCTGAGGGGTGTGCCGCTACGAGGTTGAAGCGCATAGAGGAAAAGGGAATATGGAGAGACCAGTAGGGAGGGGGAGCCCAACGGCTAGTAGGGAGCACCTCGGAGGGCTTCGCGCCAGCCAACAGGGGTTGCACTAGAGGTTGGCGCTGGACAGCAGGGGGTTGGATGGGGGTGCGCTGGTGATGGAATTAGACCGGTGAGTGGCCTGGCATGCAGGAGGGAATCGAACCATGAGGCAGAAGCCATTTGGAGGTCCTTCTCATGTTGAAAGGGAGGAGGAGGGAGGCGGGTTACTGTGTGGGAGGATGGGAGGGGTGTCGTGCGGGAAGGGGTACTACGGGAGGTCCGGCGGCTGGTGGGGAGAGGTGCTACGGGAGGGTGCGCCACACGGGGGGGGGGAGGGGGAGGATAAGGGAGGAATGGGAGAAGTGGTGGGCCATGTTATAGAAAACAATGAAGGGGCGGGGGGCCACTAGGGTTTGAGGAAAAGGAAAAAAAATATAAATAAAAATAAAACAAAAACACATAAATAAAACAAAGTAAACATTAACACATAATAAAATTACTACACATAAAAATAATAATAAAAGAATAATAATCATAATAATAACATGAATAACAATAATATTAATAATACACCTAATAATAATAATAATATCTTTAATAATAATAGAAATGATAAAAATTATAATTATAATAATAAAAATAGTTTTATAATAAGATAAAATTATTTCACTAACTTTTAATTTTAATTCATCTCTCTTCAACTCATTTAATTTATTTCCATTTTCCAACGCAAACTCTGCAACCACGTGGTACTCAGGCTAACTGCACGGCTTCCGGTAGCCGTACGGTGCTCGCGCACCGGCCTAAAATAATAATAATAATAATAATAATAATAATAATATTTTTATTATTTTTATTATTATTTAACATTTCTTCTTTAAAAATAATTATAAAATTATTACCAATAATAAAAATTTTAAATAACATGATATATCACAATCTTTACTCATTTTAATTTTCTAGAGGCCGGCGAATCGTGATAATGCCAAATTGGAGATGTGTGGGGTTTCCAACACACGCTCCGCCTGGGCGCCTAGCAACATTAGCTGAAAATGAACACTTTTTTACATAACTCAAAATTTTTTCATCCGGGATACAACCCGAACCCCAACAAAATTTTAAATTTCAAAGAAAATTATAAAAAAAAATTAGTTTGTCGTGTGAAAATTCTCCCAACCATAACGCTTTCCTCCCTCAGAAATCCGAAAAAAGATCAAGACCCAAAGATGAAACTCCTTAAGAGTAACTCACCCCCAAAAGTTTAAGCACCTCCTGTTGATCGATCCTAACAGACCCTGAAAACACATGAAAAACAACTCATCCATAAAACAAGATCACCTTAATCCTCACCAGGAAGAACCCAAACCATCTGTTTTAACCAAGGAATGAATGAACTAAAATCACCTCTGAGACTTATCCCTATAATATTAGTCCAACGAAGTCGTTGGGTGTACCCCAATCTCAACATTTACTCGAGATAAAGAACTCATGATTAGGTGGTACTGCACGAGACGACCTACCACCAAATGATACATGAAAAGAAACTCTGATACTGACATGGGGAGGCCCAAACGGACTCCCCACCAATAAGGATTTGGCTAACTGTAAATTAATTCTGGTGTAACTTTGTGAAACCCGCAGTGGGTCTCCCCACCATAAGAACTCACGAGATTAACTGAACATGAAAAATTTACACACAAACCAAAACCCCCCACCAAAATGGGGGGGGGAGGAAGGTCCAAATATATAGAGCATCAAAATTACCACCATTACTATATAAAATACATCACACCCACAGAAGAAATCAAACCATGCCACAGTAAGGACAAAGGTTAAATAGAGACCATTTTTCATCGTTTTGGTTCTTCTGACTATCCACCAACTTCACTCTAGGTCCTATGGATGGAGCACTGATGATTGAAGCATCTCCCACCTCATAGTCAGGCTTCATAAATTTCTAAACATAACCCAAAAACCTGAATTTCACCAAACACACTTCCAATAAAATAAAATTTTCAATGAGGTTCAACCACAAACATTCTTACAACTGAAATAAAAGGAACACCGCAAAATGTTACAAGAGAAGATTACTACACCCAAGAAAAACTACAATGAGAAAACCTCAAACTAGTCACCAAAAATATCCCTACTCCTGATGACGGGATAAGGTGACCTTTTATGATCCAAGTCTAGCTTTAGTGCGCTTCTTGGAAACACTACGGCAGAATTGCTGAAAGTGACCCCAACATCCACAAGTGTGGGAGGGTCTTGGAGCACTCGGACATGTCAGCCTCTTGTGACCCTGCATACCACACTGGTGATAGATCATGACATCGTGCTGTGCAGAAGAAGACTGAAGGTCTGAAGGCCTCTTGATTCATCTACCAGGACCACTAGCTTCAGGTCGCTTCTCATTCTTCTTATCACCATCCTATGCACTGATTCCCAAGGCCATGGGAAGATTGTCTATCTCAAGTCCTCCTTCTAGATCAACTTCAGCATGAAAGGCTTGCCCCACAACATCTGATAAGGTGTTTAGGTAGAGCTCTTCCACTTTCGATCACAGTTCAGGTTGGAGTCCAGACTCAAATTGGCGAACCTTCCCGGGATCATTCACAATGATCCACTGATCATACAAAACTAGGTCTATGAAATTTCAAGACAATCCCAGTATAGATTCAACTCCCTACTGAAGACAACACAACTCCATCCTCTTCCTCAGCCTTTTCACTCAGATAAGTGTTGTTGGATGAATGATGACTTGAAAAACTCATATGTCAGATCTTCCCAAGGATTATTCTGAGACACAGACTTCCACCCTTTCCAAGTTGGGCCTTCAAGCATAAAGGTATCCAACATCACCTTTAATGACTCAAGAAGCCCAATGAAACTGAACTTATTCTCAATATTGTGCAACCACTCCTTCACCTCAAGTGGATCTTCATGGCCATAAAATAGGGGAGGGTTCAGCTTTCGAAACTCGAGGACGTAATCTATGGGCTGATCAACTGGATGATTTTCTAAGGATGCACCACCTGAAGATGAACCTTGGGCATCTATGGAACCTTCATGGAAGCGAACACTAAGGAAAAAGAAAATAATAAGATGGGTCAACATGGACATTACCATTTTAAATACCAAAATAACACTTTTCACAATGATTTTCATAATTAAGGTAAACTCAAATGATTCACTAGGGGGAAAACTAGTGATGATGGGTGACTCATCCATATGGTTAGCGGCCATACGCTAGTCACACCACAATCACTAGGAGAATTATAGTGTAATTTCTCCAACTCCACATAGCTTTCCAAACCATATGAGCTCACAGATGTCACTTACCCAGCTCCCATTTTATTTCCCAACATAAAACAATTCAAAAGAACCAAAATACACCAACAACCAGATCATCCAATGGTAACCCGAGCTTCAGAATGAGTAAGGGTTCATGAAATCCTTTTCATCAGTATGCCCTGAGTCTTGAGAATTCCACTCTTTCTACAATGATGATGCTAAATAATAATGGGCACTCTGAAAAACAAGGTCAGCTCAAGATCCGACCTCCTCTGATACCATTTTGTCAAGAACCAACCTGGGTCGACACTGAACTGGTCACCCGAGCCGGTCCGCGACCTGGCCTGAGAGGTGTTCCCGATCCTCCCAGGCAGGTGACAAGCCCCAGGGCATCAAAAGATAGCAAGAGGGAAAAATTTCTCCCAATCAAAATAAATAAAGCAGCGGAAACAAAACAGAACAACATAAAGTAAATAACCAACATGAAAAGAAAGAATGACAAAAAAAACTAACATTCCCACGACTAAAACTCATCATGACCCTAAGAGTTACTCACCCAACCATAACCAACTCTCACCCATGGTGAGAAATCTCGAGTCAACCTGCAACAGAAACAAAAAAATTGTAAAACACTCTAGTTGTGAGTATTAAAACTCAGTAGGTAGGCCTGACTAATTCTATTCCCAATGAACATAACATTAAATAAAGAATTTATCAATTCTAGGTTTGAACTAAATTATATAAAATATTAAATTCCACAATCACTTTCATTTCTAAAACAAGTAACAGTTCATTGCGCTTTTAAATATAAAAACAACTTTAGTGTTTTAAAGAAATAGGTGCATTGCATTTTAAAACATTTTTTGTGAACAATTTAGAAATATAAATTTTTTTTGTTAGTCAAAAGGAAACTACACAAAACAAACAACACACACTAAGAGAAATGGAAAAAATGGCACACATGGGCTAGAAACCGAACTAGACATCTCAACCATCCACCACATACAAATAAAAACTAAATAAAACATGGGCCAAACCTAGGAGCTCATGAAAAATCCAGAATGTACTATATAAGTGAATCATCCTAAAGGCATTGTATAACTCGATGATGTTATAACACCATAACGCTTGGTATATCCCTTCATGACATAACCGAGGGGACCAATCCCCATAGCAGCAATAACTTAGTATTCCCATACTACGAGGCCACCAGCTTGTGCGTAAGCTAAACAACTCCATCAATCATTCTCAGAAGATTCACTCACTATGCCAGGTTCCCATGTCAATAAACATAAAAAAAGGGAAATGGGTGGATTATAAAAGTCAATAAATTATCACAGATATCACACACAACTCATGAAATCAACGTACACCAAAGATCACCTTTAAGTCACCCGAAAGACAGTTTTCCAAAATAATTTATTTTTATTAAAGTGCCAAATGGGCCTTCACCTATTTGAAAGAAAAAACTCATTTCTCAAGAAAACCCAAAACATATGTTCACGCATCAGAAGAAATAATTTATCATTTAAACCAAAACTACATTTGAGATTGTGTGGATTATGTTTAATGGCCAAATGGCCATTCTTTCACGACTGAGTGTTCATTCATCAATAAAATATTTCAAGTGTCATGTATAAAATAAACGGCTCTTTTTACACCAAATAATCATTTAAGAATTCATTATCTTATATCATTTCCCATTTATTAAAATTAATAAAAAATTCAAGCAATTAATAAAATATAAATTTAAAGGTGAATGTAGTGGAGGACCTACCTCAATTTTCAGCTCGAACATGACGACACGACACGCCTCGCAAAGGCTTGCTAGCACGCACAAGCTGATGATTGTAGTATTGTGGTTTTCCTCACCAACACGCTGCAACAACCGCATAAACAACTAAAAACACATAAAAATTGACTTCAAACAACCCTAATGAACATGAAGTGAAAAAAGGACCAGATCAACGTGTTTTCAAAATGCAATTCACACCGCACCAATTAATCACCAATCAAACCAAATTATTAATTTAGGCAAACCAATTAACCAACAAACATTATCTACAATACAACATAATTTCTTCTAAAATAAGTATACTTAAAAATAATTAATTAATAATAAATGAATGTAAGTCATTAATGAATTAAAATACCTCTAAATTCAAAGAGGTGGTGCAAAGGCATCATACCTCATCTCAAGGTGGAATGAAAATGCATGCCTGAGACCTGTGCGCAATCACATTTGCACCTAAACCGTATGCTCTAGAATCATAATTAAACCTCGTGCAAATAAGAATGAACCCCAACACATAGGGTTTCAGAAAAAAGAATAAGTCTCCTCAAGGGACACATAACCAAGGACCCCTTACAGAAAGGGTAAGGCATCTATGGAGGTAGGGGATGTCGTCAAAAGGGAACCACCGACGAGGGGGCGATGTCGACGAGGGGTAACTCACCAGAGGCTGTAGGTTGGGGGCAGTGCATGCTAAACATGGGATGTCAGGGGGTTGCAGGTCTGAAAAATGTGGTCTTGGACTATTTTGATGGATCTGGTAGGGGGTCTCATGCTGAAGAAGGGAGGCTGAACTTGGGTGAGAGAGGCGAAGGTGTTGAGGCCAAGGGGTGCATTGTTGCAAGGCTAAAGCACATAGTGGACAGGGGCGTGCGGCAAGACCAGTAGGGAGGGAGGTGAATGGAATCTAGTAGGGAGAAACCCGGAGGGCTTCACACCATCCAACAGGGGCTGCACCAGAGGATGGAATTGGACAACAGGGGGGTTGGATGGGGGTGCGTCAGTGATGGAATGAGGCTGGTGAGGGGACTGGCCTACAGGGGGGGCGTTGAACAAGGAGGTGGAAGCTGGATGAAGGTCATGCTCATGCTGTAAGGGAGGAGGAGGGAGGTGGGTTACTGGATAGGAGGATGGCAGGGGTGTCGCGTGGGAAGAGGCACTACGGGAGGTCAGGCGGCCGGTGGGAATAGGTGCTACGGGAGGGTGCACTGCACAAGGGGGAGGAGAAGGGAGGAATGGGAGAGGCGGCGGGCCGAGTGAGAGAAAAAAATGAGGGGAGGGGACCTCTAGGGTTAGAAGAAAAGGAAAAAAACAAAAAAAACAAAAGCACATAAATAAAACAATTTAAACATTAACCCATAATAAAAGTACTACACATAAAAATAATACGAAAAGAATAATAATCATAATAATAACATTAATAACAATAATATTAATAATACACCTAATAATAATAATAAAAATGTCATTAATAATAATAATAGAAATGATAAAAATAATAATTTTAATAATAACAATTATTTAAAAATAACATAATATTATTTCACTAACTTTTAATTTTTATTCTTCTCTCTTCTGCTCATTTAATTTATTTCGATTTGCCAACTCAATCTTTGCAACCGTGCGGTACTCAGGCTAACTACATGGCTTCCACTAGCTTGCGGTGCCCACACATCGGCCTAAAATTATAATAATAATAATAATAATAATAATAATAATAATAATAATAATATTTATCATTTATTCTTTAATAATAATTATAAAATTATTACCAACAATAAAAAATTTTAAATAACATGATAAATCGCAATCTTTACTCATTTTAATTTTCTGGAGGCAGGTGAATAGTGCCAACTCCTAATCGGAGCCGTGCGGGGTTTCCAACACGCACTCCATCCGTGCGCCCAACAATGTTAGCTGAAGAATGCACACTTTTTATCATAACTCAAAAGTTTTTCATCAGGGACTCAACCCGAAAGCCAACAAAATTTTAAAAGCCATGAAAATTATAAAATTTAATAAAAGATAGGTCGGGGTGTGAAAATTCTCCCCACCATAACACTTTCCACCCTCGAAAAGCCAAAACAAGATCAAGACCCAAAGATGAAACTCCTTATGTTTAACACACTCCCAAAATTTTAAGCACCTCCAGTTGATCGATCCAAACAGACACTGAAAACCCATGACACGGAACTCATCCTTAGACATGATCACCTTAATTGTCACCAAGAAGAACCCAAACCATCTGTTTCAACAAAGGAATGAACGAACTTAAATCACCTCTGAGACTTATCCCTATACTCTTAGGCCAACGAAGACGTTGGGTGTACTCCAATCTCAACGTTTACCCGAGAGGATGAACTCAAGATTAGGTGGTTTCGCATGAGACCACCTACCACCAAACGATACATGAATAGAAACTCTGATACTGAAAAAGGGAGGCCCGAATGGACTCCGTACCATTAGGATTAGGCTAACTCTAAATTACTACAGGTGTAACTTTGTAAAACCTGCGGTGGGTATCCCCACCATAAGAACTGACGAGATTAACCGAACATGAAAAAATTTCCCCACGGACCAAAAACCCCCCACCACAAGCGGGAGAAGGGAAGGGCCAAACTGGTAGACCATCAAAATTACCACCATTACTATATAAAATACATCACAACCCCAGAATAAGAAAAACCATGCCACACTAAGGACAAAGGTTAAACCAAGACCCCTTTTCACCGTTGGGGTTATTTTGACTACGCGCCAGCTTCAATCTAGGGCCTATGGTTGGAGCACCGATGATTGAAGCATCTCCTTCCTTGCAGTTAGGCTTCAGAAATTCCCAAACATAACCCACTAACCCAAATTTCACTAAACATACTTCCAATAATATAAACGTTTTAAAGAGGTTCAACCACAACCATTCTTACAACTGAAATAAAAGGAACACCACAAAATGCTACAAGAGACGATTACTATACCCAATAAAAACTACAAAGAGAAAACCTCAAAATCGTCCCCAAACACCACCCCACTCCTGATGATGGGCTGAGGTGACCTTCGCGAGCCATGTATAGCTTCAACTTGCTTTGTAAAAACAATGCAGTAGAATCGCTGCAAGTGACTCCAACAACCACAGGTGTGACAGGGTCTCGATGCACTCAGACACATCAGCCTCTTATGACCCTTCCTACCACACTGGTGACAGATCATGACATTTTGATATGGAGAATATGACTGAAGGCCAGAAGACCTCTTTATTCCTCTATCAGCACCACCAGTATCAGGTCGCTTCTCATTATTCTTATCACCATCCTCTACACTGCTTCCCAAGGCTGGGGGAGGATTCGACATCTCAAGTCCTCCTGCTAGCACAAATTCAGCAAGAGAGGCTTGCCCCACAACATCTGAGAAGGTGGTTAGGATGAGATCTTCCACATTCGATCGTAGTTCAGGAGTCCATACTCAAATTTCCAAGCCTTCCCAGGATCATTCGAAATGAACAACTGATTATATGGAACTAGGTCTATGAAATGTCGATATAATTACAGTACCGATTCAAAGTCCTCTTGAAGACAACACAACTTCATCCTCTTCCTCAGCTTAGTCAACTCAGAAGAATGTTGTTGGATGAAATATGACTTGAAAAACTCTCATGTTAGATCTTCCCGAGGATTATTCTGAGACACAGACTTCCACCATTTCCATGTTGGGCTTTCAAGAATAAAGGTAGCCAACTTCACTTTTAATGACTCGGGCAGCCCAATGAAACTAAACTTCTTCTCAATCTTCTGCAACCACTCCACCGCCTCAAGTGGATATGCTTGGCTATAAAATAGGGGAGGGTTCAACTTACGTAACATGAGGATGTGATCTATGGGTTGATCAACTGGAGGATTTGCTAAGGATGCACCACCTGAAGCTGTACCTTGGGAATCTATTGAACCTTCATGGGGGAGAACACTACGGAACAAGAAAACAATAAGATTGGTCAAACATGGTCCTTACCATTTTAAATACCAAAATAACACTTTTCACAAGGATTTTCAGAATTAATAAAAACTCAAATGATTCACTAGGGGAAAACTAGTGGTGATGGGTGACTCGTTCATATGGTTTGTGGCCATATTTCAGTCACACCCCCATCACTAAGAGCATTCTAGGGTAAACTCTCTGGCTCCGTAGGGCTTTCTAGACCATGCGAGCTCACAGAGGTCACTTACCCATCTCCCATTTCATTTCCCAACATAAAAAAATTCAAATGAACCAAAAGACACGAACAACTCGAACATCCCATAGTAACCCGCAGTTTGGAATGAGAAAGGGTTCATGACTTCCTTCCCATCCGTACACCCCGAGTCACAAAAATTACACTCCTTATACAATGAAGTCCCCAAATAACAATAGGCGCTATGAAAAACAAGGTCCGCTCCAGATCTGACCTCCTATGGTACTATTTTATCATGAACCAACCCGGTTCAACCCTGAACCGGTCACCCGAGCCGGTCCGTGATAAGGCCCAATAGGCATTCCCGATCCTCCCGAGCTGGCGACAGGCGCCATAGAATCAAAAGAGAGAAAGAGGGAATAAATTTTCCTAATGAAAATAAATAATGCGGCAGAAAGAAAATAGAGCAACACAATGTAAATAAACAACAAGAAAAGAAAGAACAACCATCAACAACAAACAAACCTGACCACGACAAAAACTCCTCAAAACCCCAAGAGTTACTCACCAAAAAACAACCAACTCTTGCCCATGGAGAGCTGGCTCGAGTCAACCTGTAACAAAAATTAAAAAATATTAAAACACAATAGGCGTTAGTATTAAAACTTAGTAGGTAGGCCCGACTAATTCTATTACCAAAGAACATACCATTAATTTAATAATTTCTCAATTCTAGGTTTGAAAAAAATTATATAAAATATTGGTTTCCACACACACATTCATTTCTAAAACAAGTAACAGTCCCTTTCCCTTTTTAATAAAAAATGTTTAGTTTTTAAAAGAAATGGGTGCATTGCATTTTAAAACATTTTTTGCTAACAATTTAGAAATCCAATTTTTTGATGTTAGTCAAAAGGAAAACTACACACAACACACAACACACACTAAGGGAAATGGAAAAAGTTGCCCACATGGGCCATCAACCGAATTAGACCGCTCAACCAACTGCCACATACAAATAAACACTAAATAAAACATGGGTCGAACCTAGGAGATCGTGAACAATCCAGAACGTACTATACATGTGACTCATCCGGACGGCATGCTCTAACTCAATAACGTCATAACGCCCTAATACTCAGTATGGCCCTTCATGGCCTAACCAAGGGGCCCAATCCCCATAGCAGCAAAAACTCAGTATTCCCCTACTATGGGGCCACTAGCCAGTGTGTAATCTAAAATATTGCAGTAATCATTCTCAGAAGATTCACTCACTATGCCAGGTTCCCATGTCAACATGAATAAAAAAAGGAAAGGGGTGAGTCAGCAAAGTCAATCAAGTAGCACATGTATCACACACAACTCATACAATCAACGTACACCAAAGATCACCCCTGAGTCACCCCCAATAGTGTTTTCCAAAATAATTTATTTTTATTAAAGTGCCAAACGGGCCTTCACCAATTTTAAAGAATAACCTCATTTCTCAAGAAACCTCAAAACACTCGTTCACGCTTCAGAAGAAATCATTTATCATTTAAACCAAAACTACATTTGAAATTATATGGATTATTTTTAAAGGAAAAATAGGCATTCTTTCACGACTGAGTGCTCGTTCATCAATAAAATAATTCAAGTTTCATGTATAAAACAAATGGATCTTTTTACACCAAATAATAATTTAATAATTAATTATCTTATATCAATTCTAATTTATTAAAATTAATGAAAACATCAATAAATTAATGAATACTAAATTTAAAGGTGAATGTAGTGGGGGACCTACCTCAATTTGCAGCTCGAACATGACGACGCGACACGCCTCACAAAGGCGTGCAACCACGCATAAGCCGATTATCGTAGTATTGTTGTATTCATCACCAACATGCTGCAACAACCACACAAACAAATAAAAACACATAAACATATATTTAAAACAACCCCATGTAACCAAAAACATAAAAAGGACCAGCTCAACTTGTTTTCAAAACATAATTCGCACCACACCAATTAATCACAAAACAAGCCAAATTAATAATTTTAGAAAACCAATTAACCATCAAAAATTATCTACAATACCACATATCTTCTTAAAATAAATATACTTCAACATAATTAATTAATAATAAATTAATTTAAGTCATTCAAGAATTAAAATACCTTTAAATTTAAAGAGGCGCTACAAAGGCATCATACCTCAACTTTAGGAGGAATGAAAATGCCCACTGAGACCAGTGCACAATCAAATTCACACTTCAACTGTATGCTCTAGAATCATAATTAAACCATGTGAAAACAAGATTGAACATAAACACATAGGGTTGTAGAAAAAATAATAACTCTCCTCAAGGGACACATAACCAAGGACCCCTTACTGAAAGGGTAAGGTGTCTCTGGAGGTAGGGGACATCGTCAAGAGGGCAATGCCGGCGAGGGGGAGATGCCAATAAGGGGTATATCGCCGGAGGCCCTAGGTAGGTGGAAGTGCGTGCAAACAAAGGGACATTAGAGGGTTGCGGGTCGTGAAAATGTGGTCTCGAACTATTTGGATGGTTGCCGGAAGGGGGGTCTCACGCCGCTTAAGGAAGGCTGGCTGTGGGTAAGAGAGGCGGAGGTGTTGAGGCCGAGGGGTGCACCACTGCGAGGCTGAATCGCAAAGCAGATAGTGGCATGCGGTGAGACCAGTAGGGAGGGGGGAGCCCGATGGCTAGTAGGGATCACCCTAGAGGGCTTCACACCGGTCAACATGGGTTTCACTGGAGCTTGGTGCTGGACAGTAGGGGGGCTGGTTGGACGGGGGTGCGCTAGTGATGGAATGAGGCCAGTGAGGGGCCTGGCATGTAGGAGGGTGTCGAACCAGGAGGCAGAAGCTGGTTGGAGGTCCTACTCATGCTGGAAGGGAGGAGGAGGGAGGCGGGTTGCTGTTCGGGAGGAAGTCAGGGGCGTCACGCGGGAAGAGACACTGCGTGAGGTCGAGCGGCCGGTGGGGAGAGGTGCAGTGGGAGGGTGGGCTGCACATGGGGAGGGGGAGGAGAAGGGAAGAATGGGAGAGGTGGTGGGGCAAGTGAGAGAAAACAAATGAGGGGTAGGGGGGCCGCTAGGGTTAGAAGAGATGGAAAAAAATATAAATAAAAATAAAACAAAAGAACATATAAAAACAAAGTAAACATTAACCCATAATAAAATTACTACACATAAAAATAATTAGAAAACAATAATAATCATAATAATAACATTAATAATAATAATATTTAAAATACACCTAATAATAATAATATTAACATCTTTAATAATAATAATAGAAATGATAAAAATAATAATTTTAATAATAACAATTATTTAATAATAACATAATATTATTTTATTAACTTTTAATTTTAATTCTTCCCTCTTCAAATCAATTAATTTATTTCAATTTTCCAACTCAAACTCTACAACCGTGTGGTACTCGGGCTAACTGAACGGCGTCCGTTAGACACATGGTGCCCGTGCACTAGACTAAAATAATAATAATAATAATAATATTATTATTATTATTATTATTATTATTTATCATTTATTCTTTAATAATAATTATAAAATTATTACCAACAATAAAAAGTTTAAATAACATGATAAATCACAATATTTACTCATTTTAATTTTCTAGAGGGAGGTGAATCATGCTAATGCCTAATCGGAGCCGTGTGGGGTTTCCAACACGTGATCCACCCATGTGCCCAATGACGTTAGCTGTAAAATGCGCACTTTTTTAACATAACTCAAAAGTTTTTCATCTGGGACTCTACCAGAACCCCAAAAAAATTTAAAACTCAAATAAAATTATAAAATAAAATAAAAGATAGGTCGGTCTGTGACATTTTGGATAAATAACAGTTCAAAGTTTCTGGTTCCATGAAAAAATCCAACAGAACCTGCCTAGAAGAAGTTTTTATTAAAACTAGAACACACATCTCAAGTAACTACGAAACAAAAACGGTGAACCCAACGTCAATCCATAACCATGTTAATAATGTTACCCACTTGTCAGGCCCCAATCAATTGATAATGAAAATCTAGAAAAAATAATCAATCATGAATGTATCTATCTAAATATGTCTCTTTAAATGATTTTATTGTTGTGTTTTACGTTTTTTACCTCATAACTCTGGTAAAACACTATTTTATTGAATATTTTATTGATAATAAATGATATAATTTCCTCACATTGTGTTAAACATGTTTATTTATAAAATATTTGGGATTTGATCATTCATTTGAAAATTTGGTGAAAATTCCAGTTTTACCCTTAATAGTGCACTGTAGTATTTCGAATATAAATATTTCTATGTTTATTATTGGAATTTAAAATTTTGTAACAGTGTTATTAACTTAATTATCTACAACTTTTATTCATGACACTAAAGCTAAACAATTCATTTGGTTGTTGAAATTGGGCCATGCAGTCAAAGTTGGGCTGGGCTCGCCAGAATAAAGAAGGTTCTGTATTTGGGACATATATTCTACATACGGGCTTGGATTGAGCCCAAATTTTGATGAAAGCTCGGGGACATGATGTGGCACAAATAATCCTTCTGAAAGGCCGGCCAATACACGCGTTTTGGTGGTCAAATGGTCGGTGCAAGTTGGCATAAAATATTTGGCCGAATTTCCACATTCACACTTGAAACCACTTGTAACCTCTCCTCCCCTCCCCTCTATAAATTGGAGTTTTTCACATTTGGAGGGGTTGGGGGACGTGCATTGGGAAGTTGAGAGGCAGAGGAGAAGTGGATCCACTCCAATTCTCCAACCATTTCAATAAAGGTAGCTCTTGAAGCAAGGATCCCTTCGACGAAGCCTTCTTCTTCTCCTTCATGTTGTAATGATTTTGTTTATGTAATAAACTTCTTTGTTCTTCTTTTATTTCTTCTCTTTTCTTCTGTTTTGTTTAAATTTCTTCTTCTATTAATCTTCCTAATTGGGCTGGAATTCTTGAGTAGAAGCGTTATTGGGTTATACCCATTTTAAACCTTTGCACATGCAAAACGCTTCTACGATGATTACGCCACCCATGGAAGAGTAGTCTTTTAGTAATCGATCTATCTTCTACCCTCTTCATTTAATTATTTTGAATCAATGAGCTACTGAAATTCACTTAATATGATCCATGAATTGTGTTTTTATATTGTAAGAAACTAAGCAAGCAATTGAACAATGTACACAAAAACACGCGAGGTCGGGATTTTGTGTAAATTGTGAGAGCGCGATCTTAATCGGTAATACAAGACCACACGGGATAAATTTGTAGAGTTCAAATATAATCCCTAAACACAATTCATCCTCATTTCCAGAGTGGATATGTGCCTTAATTTACCACTGACCATAAGCTAATCTTAGAACATCAATCAAAGCAGGGTGCTGCGATTGCATGTTCCGAAGTTAGCCTAAGGTTAAATTCACTTCAATCTTCATGGTAAAGTTAATTCTCGTAGGGTTCGGGATTTAACAAATTAAGGGATCATAATTAAGTGAATATTAATTTAAATGATAATGATTAATAAATGATTGAAGAGGTAGAGTTAGATCGATTACGCCTTTTAAAATAGATTTCTAAAAAAACATCTTCTTGTTGTGTCATTCTAATCAAAACTTCATTTCAAAATTAAAAAAAAATGCAATCTTCTTCCAGCAAACTTCTTCTAGATTCATAAACTATAAACAACCACCCCCATCCTTTCAAGTAGTGTTTTTATTCTCTTTTATTTTACTTCTATAATACCTCTAAAAATTGTTTTAATTCACTTCCTCCTTTGAGAGATGACCTTGGTCAGCCACTCTGCTGCACCTAAGTACCCCAAATCACATTAATCATTTGAGGGCGCCCACGACAGCGCTCTTTCAAATTGGCGCCGTTTCCGGGGAGGCAAGTAATTATTTCAACCAATTAGAGCATCAAGGACCACATCCATTCGAAAGGAGATATCAGGGATCAAGCAAGCACAAGGGGAGTCAATGTATGAGTTCTGGGAGCGATTCAAGAAGTTGTGTGCAAGCCGCCCACATCACCAAATCAGTGAGAAACTCCTCATCCAATACTTCTACGAAGGACTCACACCCATGGAGAGGAGCATGGTGGATGCTGCAGCTGGAGGAGCATTGGTGGACAAGACACCAGTAGCTTCACGTGCGTTGATCGACAAGATGGCCCAAAACTCCCAACAATTTGGTGATAGAGGTACACCACATGTCAGGGGAGTACATCAGGTATGTCCTTCTTCTCTTCAAAGTCATTTGATTGATACTAAGTTGGAAGAATTGACCACTATGGTGAGGAAACTTGCTTTGGCACAAAAGACATCTCTACCCCCTCCTTCAAGGCCTTGTGGTATTTGCACTGAGACAAACCACCCAACTGACTATTGCCCACAACTCCAAGAAACAGAAGATTGTGCAGCAGTGTTCCCTGGGAGATCATTTCAGCAGCAACAACAACAACCATATCCCCAAAAGAAGTTTGATCCAACATACAACCAAGGGTGGAAAGATCTAGAAGACATGAGGTATGGCTCTGGACAACAACAAAGGCCCCCTTTTCAACTAAACTTCCAGCAGCCTCCACCTTACCAACAGGGTTTCCAACAACCCCAAAGGAGATTCGAAGCTCAAACATCAACGAGTCAGCAACAAGGGAATATCCAACACAAGGTAGACTCTAACACTGATGATCTTTTGAAACAAATTGTTCTTAATCAACAGAATGAGCTGAAGAGTCAAAGTTCGGAGCTGAGGGAGTTGAAGACTCAAATAGGCCAGATTGCCACCGCCCTCCATGAACTTGTGAGTAAGAATTCTGGAAATCTACCTTCCCAACCCACTCCAAATCCAAAGGGGAATGTTAGTGTCATCACATTGAGAAGTGGGAAGCAAATGAACGATACATCTGCACCTACCATTCCACCGGGATTCACCTCAACTTCAGAGAAGCCGCATTCCATACCAACTGATGAGCAATCCAAGGAGAAAGATAAAGGTAAGAAAAAGATTGATGATGTTCCTCCTAAACCCCTTCCTTTTCCAAACAGGGTTGTTCAAACCAAAAAGATGGCTGAAGAAGCAATGCAAAAGGAGGTTTTGGACACATTCAAGCGTGTGGAGATCAACATTCCTCTACTTGAAGCCATTAAGCAAATCCCAAGGTATGCCAAATTCTTAAAAGAACTCTGCACCAATCGAAGAGGGCTCAAGGGAAATGAGAGGATAAACCTTGGAAGGAATGTCTCAGCACTCATTACACCAACTCTAGCAATGCCCACAAAATGCAAGGATCCCGGGACATTCACCATCCCATGTACCATAGGGGATTTGCACTTCTCTGATGCTCTTTATGATTTAGGTGCTTCCATAAATGTGATGCCTCACTCTGTATTCTCTTCCTTGCAGGTTGGTGAGTTGAAGCCAACAAGAGTAGTGGTGAAATTGGCGAATAGAGCTACGGCATATCCAGCGGGAGTTCTTGAGGATGTACTTGTTCGGGTAAGAGACATGGTCTTTCCAGCAGACTTCTATGTGCTTAACATGGAGGATGATCAGGTAAATTCTCATGACCCCATTATCTTAGGTAGGCCCTTCCTCAAAACTGCAAAAACTATCATAAATGTCAATGAGGGTACACTTTCCATGGAATTTGGGGATGAAGTTGTGATATTTAATGTTATGGATTCCATGAAGTACCCCTCTGAGGACCATTCTGCTTTTGTTATCTCCCATTTTGAACCACCAAATAAAAACTCCATAGAATTTGATTGTCCTATGCTTAGGGAGATTATGAGTATTGGTTCGAGTTTGATGTCTAAGAGCACTTCCGCACATGTTTCTGATACACAATCCTATCTTGGATAGGATTTTGATGTGGATTCATATTCTGATTTTGATCATGTGAACTCTGATTATGACATGGCTATTGAGTATGCTGATGGATTTGGTGCTTTATTCTCTGATTGTGATGATTTTTATTCTGATACTGATGTTCATTGTGCAGATATGTATGTTGCATCAATTTCTCCATCCATACATCACCCACCTACATTGGAACTCAAGCCATTGCCCCCAAATCTCAAATATGCATACTTTCTCAGTGGTGATAGATTACCTGTCATAATTGCTAACAATCTATCTTTTGAACATGAAGAAAAACTTTTGAATATTTTGAGAGATAACATTAGGGCAATTGGTTGGACATTGGCAGACATATCAGGTATTAGCCCCTCCATTTGCATGCATAGGATTCTCTTGAAGGATGTGGCTAAATCGGTGAGACAGCCACAAAGGATACTTAATCCCACCCTCCTAGAAGTTGTTAAGAAAGAAGTTGAAAAATTACTTGAGGCAGGTATCATTTAACCTATTTCTGACTCACAATGGGTTAGCCCTGTTCAGGTTGTACCAAAGAAAACTGGTTTCACTATTATAAAAAATGAAAAAGATGAGTTAGTTCCTGTGAGAGTACAAAATAGTTGGCGAGTGTGTATCGATTATAGGAAACTAAATCAATCCACTCGTATGGACCATTTCCCACTTCCATTCATTGACCAAATGCTTGAGAGACTAGCTGGGAAGACACACTATTGTTTCTTGGATGGATTTTCTGGCTATTTTCAGGTTCCCATTGCAGCAGAGGACCAGGAGAAGACAACATTAACCTGCCCATTCGGTACCTTTTCTTACCGAAGGATGCCATTTGGACTTTGCAATGCCCCAGGTACCTTCCAGAGATGCATGGTGAGTATTTTCTCATATTTCATTGAGACCTGCATGGAGGTATTTATGGATGATTTTACAGTTTATGGGTCCTCATTTGATGAATGTCTCTCTAGTTTGGGTGATGTGTTGCATCGTTGTATTGAGAAGAATCAGGTCTTAAATTTTGAAAAATGTCATTTCATGGTCGAAAAGGGAATTGTCTTAGGTCATATAGTCTCACAAAATGGAATTGAAGTTGATAAATCTAAGGTAGACATTATTTCATCCCTCCCATATCCTATATGTGTGCGTGATGTTCGATCATTCCTTGGGCATGCTGGATTTTATCGACGCTTCATCAGAGATTTTAGTAAGATCGCTCTACCCTTATCTCGATTGCTTCAAAAATATATTGACATCAATTTTGATGATTCATGCAGGGTATCATTTGATGAGCTGAAGAAGTGTCTGACCACTCCACCAATCATACATCCCCCACGGTGGGACCTTCCATTTGAGCTTATGTGTGACGCCTCCAACTTCGCGGTTGGAGCTGTCTTATCTTAGAGGGTGGAGGGACGTTCACATGTGATCGCCTATGCATCGAGGACGCTAGATTCAGCCCAATCAAACTACACTACCACAGAGAAGGAGTTTCTTGCTGTCATATTTTCTTTAGATAAATTCTGTTCATATTTATTGGGCTCTAAAGTAGTTGTTTTTTCTGACCATGCAGCTTTGAGGTACCTCCTGAAGAAGCCAGATGCAAAGCCGCGACTTATCCGTTGGATTCTCCTTCTTCAAGAGTTTGACATCGAGATAAATGACAAAAAGGGGTCAGAAAACTTGGTGGCGGACCACATGAGTAGGCTTACTCACACACTAGAGGGTGACACCTTGGACCAGGTACCACTTCGGGACACTTTCCCCGATGAGCATCTCTATACCATCTCAGGTAAGCATCCTTGGTATGCTGATTTAGTTAATTACATTTTTGGCTCTGAAATCCCAGTAAATTTGAAGAAGAATCAAGTCCAAAAATTAAAAATTGAGTCTAGGTATTATGTGTGGGATGATCCGTACCTCTGGCGCATGTGTAGTGACCAAGTCATTAGGAGGTGTATTCCTGATCATGAGTTTGAGTCTGTTTTGCAATTCTGTCATACACTTGCATGTGGTGGACACTTTGGACCCCAACAGACAGCTAGAAAGGTTTTAGACTCTGGATTATATTGGCCTAGCTTGTTCCATGATGCCCATTTGTTTTGTAAGTCATGCTCTAGTTGCCAACACACTGGGAACATTTCTAGGAGACATGAGATGCCCCAACAACCCATACTATTTTGTGAGATTTTTGATGTATGGGGCATCGACTTTATGGGTCCTTTTCCTAGTTCATTTGGATTTTTGTATATTTTGGTTCCTGTTGATTATGTGAGTAAATGGGTGGAGGCCAAGGCCACCAGGACTGACGATTCTCATGTTGTTGTGGACTTTGTCAAAGCACAGATTTTTTGCAGGTTTGGAGTACCAAAGGCCATCATCAGTGACCAAGGGACACACTTTTGCAATAGGAATTTTGCTTCCCTCCTTCGAAAGTATGGGGTGACACACAAAACATCAACACCATACCACCCCCAAACAAATGGCCAGGCTGAGGTTTCAAATCGTGAGTTGAAACAAATCTTGGAGAAAACCGTGCAGCCAAATAGGAAGGATTGGAGCAAGCGCTTGGATGATGCATTGTGGGCTTATAGGACAGCATACAAGACCCCCATTGGTATGTCCCCATTTCGGATTGTTTTTGGGAAAGCGTGTTATCTCCCCGTGGAAGTCGAGCATCGGGCATATTGGGCTATAAAGAAATGTAACATGGATTTGGCCCAAGCTGGAATTCAAAGGAAGTTGCAAATTCAAGAGCTTGAGGAGATTCGACTGTCATCATATGAGAACTCAAGGCTCTACAAGGAAAGATCAAAAGCAGCTCATGACAAAATGATCCAACAAAGGGAGTTTCATGTTGGAGAGAAAGTCCTTCTCTATAGTTCACGACTGAAGTTGATGCCTGGTAAGTTGCATTCCAGATGGTTAGGTCCTTATATTGTGTCTAATGTTTTTCCTTATGGTGCAGTGGAGATCACACAAGAGGACACTGGAAGGAGCTTTACAGTCAATGGGAAACGTTTGAAGAGATACATTGAGGGCCATCCTACTGATGCAGTGGATTTTATCACACTGCATGACCCCATCATCACTTGATCACATCAGGCTGTTCCTAACCCTTTCACTTTTATATTATTTGTCCTATTTAAAAATCCTGCATTTCATGTGCATATATCATCTCATAGGTTCACATTGAGGACAATGCAATATTTTAAGTGTGGGGGAGGGAACCTTTTAGTTTAGTAATTTCAATTGTTTTCCTGTTTAAAAAAAACCAAAAAAAAATTGTGTGTTTTTCAAATTTTGTGTGTTTATTTTACAATTTTATGTGTTTTTTGAAACATTTTGAGCTAAAATGATTCTCATCACAATTTTTAAATCCATATCAATAAGTGAAAAAATTTACCCCTGAAACTAAGCTTAAATGAATGCTGAAATGACTTTGTTTCAAGTTCAAATATTTAGAAATTTCATGGAAAGTACACCGAATTTTTAATCCCATGCCACATCTCACTGTCTTTAAATTTGAAATCACTTTCCTGTGAGGCTTCTAAACCATTATTTTCATATTCTTTACATTCACCTCACTTCTTGAGAGAACCAAACCATGCTTGATTTAACCAGAATTTGATCTATTCCTGTCAAAACTTGAGGGTTTGAGGTACATATGTTTAAATGATTGAGGCATTTGTTTGGTATTAAAGCCCCCTTTTCAAAGAATCCTTTTTTATAATGGCCTACCTTGAATATTTAATCCTTCTAGCCCTTAGAATCCATGCACAACCTGTTAGGTTAAGCCACATTACAAGCCAATTTTCCCTATCCAACCAACTCTTGAAGTGAAACTGCATAATCTAGTTGAGCTTAAGTGTGGGGGAAGCTGTCTTGTGTTGTGCCACCACATTATGTGATACTTTGGGTGTAAAATTAAATTCTGAAGAGATGTGTTTGCTGCTAAAGAAAGTCATTATATTGAAAGCTGTGCCTTTTCTGGAGCTTTCATGACAAGTGAAGCTGTGCCTTTTCTGGAGCTTCTAATTGAGGTGGAAAGTTGTGCCCATCTGGAGCTTTCAAGAAAATCATGTTTGAGAAGATTGACATTTTGTATGCTGAAATGATGAATGGTGTAAACCTTTCATGAATTTTCATGATGATGGAGCTGAATTGATACTATGGGGATTGAAGAGAAGACCATAATTAAGTGAAAATTAGATTAATGCAATTTTGCTTCAAAAGAGTCAAGCCCTCCTCATTCAGCCTCAGAGTTTTTCGCATCTTAATCGTACCAACCGAAAGCCACAGAACAACCCTGAAAAGTCCTCATGATAAACATATGTCCTTGACTCGCATCGGGTAGCGATGTAGGAATCTATCAAGCCTATGGTGACCCTTGTATGAGTTTGGATGAGAAAGACATTGCAAAAAAAAATTGATATTTGAGTGATGAGAGAAAATTCAAGCGAGGTAAGTGTTTTGTGCATGGGTGGATAAATGAAGTGGAAATATATTGAATGATATAAATGGAGAACTTGAAATAAGGTTTTTTATGAGGCATGATATCTTTTTTATTCTTGGTGTGAAATTGATTGATCTTAAAGATATGTGTTTTAAAATTGGTTTTGATTTGATATTGATGTTTACTTGATATGAGTTTTTGCCCAGGTGTGCAAAAGGGTAAGTGTGGGGAGTTGATAAAACACTATTTTATTGAATATTTTATTGATAATAAATGATATAATTTCCTCACATTGTGTTGAACATGTTTATTTATAACATATTTGGGATTTGATCATTCATTTGAAAATTTGGTGAAAATTCCAGTTTTACCCTTAATAGTGCACTGTAGTATTTCGAATATAAATATTTTTATGTTTATTATTTGAATTTGAAATTTTGTAACAGTATTCCTAACGTAATTATCTACAACTTTTATTCAGGACACTAAAGCTAAAGAGTTCATTTGGTTGTTTAAATTGGGCCATGAAGTCAAAGTTGGGCTGGGCTCGCCAGAATGGAGATTGTTCTGTATTTGGGCCATATATTCTACAAACGGGCTTGGATTGAGCCCAAATTTTGATGAAAGCTCAGGGACATGATTTGGAACAAATAATCCTTCTATAAGGCCGGCCAATTCACGCGTTTTTGTGGTAAAATGGGCGGTGAAATTTGGAATAAAATATTTGGCCGAATTTCCACATTCACACTTGAAACCACTTGTAACCTCTCCTCCCCTCCCCTCTATAAATTGGAGTTTTTCTCATTTGGAGGGGTTGGGGGACGTGCATTGGGAAGTTGAGAGGCAGAGGAGAAGTGGATCCACTCCAATTCTCCAACCATTTCAATAAGGGTAGCTCTTGAAGCAAGGATCCCTTCGACGAAGCCTTCTTCTTCTCCTTCATGTTGTAATGATTTTTTTTTATGTAATAAACTTCTTTGTTCTTCTTTTATTTCTTCTCTTTTATTATGTTTTGTTTAAATTTCTTCTTCTCTTAATCTTCCTAATTGGGCTGGAATTCTTGAGTAGAAGCGTTATTGGGTTATACCCATTTTAAACCTTTTCACATGCAAAACGCTTCTACGATGATTACGCCACCCATGGAAGAGTAGTCTTTTAGTAATCGATCTATCTTCTACCCTCTTCATTTAATTATTTTGAATCAATGAGCTACTGTAATTCACTTAATATGATCCATGAATTGTGTTTTTATATTGTAAGAAACTAAGCAAGCAATTGAACAATGTACACAAAAACACGCGAGGTCGGGATTTTGTGTAAATTGTGAGAGCGCGATCTTAATCGGTAATACAAGACCACACGGGATAAATTTGTAGAGTTCAAATATAATCCCTAAACACAATTCATCATCATTTCCAGAGTGGATATGTGCCTTAATTTACCACTGACCATAAGCTAATCTTAGAACATCAATCAAAGCAGGGTGCTACGATTGCATGTTCCGAAGTTAGCCTAAGGTTAAATTCACTTCAATCTTCATGGTAAAGTTATTTCTCATAGGGTTAGGGATTTAAAAAATTAAGGGATAATAATTAAGTGAATATTAATTTAAATGATAATGATTAATAAATGATTGAAGTGGTATAGTTAGATCGATTACGCCTTTTAAAATAGATTTCTAAAAAAACATCTCCCTGTTGTGTCATTCTAATCAAAACTTCATTTCAAAATTAAAAAAAAATGCAATCTTCTTCCAGCAAACTTCTTCTAGATTCATAAACTATAAACAACCACCCACATCCTTTCAAGTAGTGTTTTTATTCTCTTTTATTTTACTTCTATAATACCTCTAAAAATTGTTTTAATTCACTTCCTCTTTTGAGAGACGACCTTGGTCAGCCACTCTGCTGCACCTAAGTACCCCAAATCACATTAATCATTTGAGGGCGCCCACGACAGCACTATTTCAAACTCCCTGCAGTACAAAATTTATTTCTTCAAGATGACATATTTGAACTTCCCAACCGCTGCTCGAGCTGGATCCTCATCCCCAAGAATGACGCCATCACCCACACAATGTCTTTAACACTGGATCTCCAATGTACTGGTAAAGTAGTACCGTCATCATGGTACAATCCCAACTTCGGAGGATGCCTAATACTCCCTCCAGGTCAATAATAATCCCCGATCATCCATCCAACGATGATCGATGACCAAGAAGCAGACGGTGCCAACCACCATCTTCTACTGTTTTAGGTCCTTATCCCCAGAACGTAACAACCAGTACCTCCCATAATAAATGGATGTGGATAAAGAGGTCACTCAGGACCTCAATTCAACGATATAGGGCTCTTTCCTGAGGACTCCCACCAAAAAATGCCGCTAGAATAATTGTGCGGTAGTGAACCCTCAATATGATGGGGGGTGTTTCCTTTGGACATTCATACCAAGTCTCTCAAACCCGAGTATGAAAGAAAAACTATTAAAGAAAACATCCGGTCAATTGGGAGCATGTTATTATATCTACACCCTTTGAAGAAGTCCATCAACCTAACTTGATGGAGAACAACGAGTAGGAACATACACTCATCTTTCCAATTTTTGTTTCCCAGTAAACTCGTCTGGTAGCCACCCACCAATCCTACAATAAAAATCCTATAGAGTACCATTTACTGACCCATACACCTATTTACAAATTATCAGCCAGTCTACAGGCTCGTCTGACTGCATTTAAAGAATCTCGCTAATTCAATGTGGTGAAAACTAGTAAATAGGAACATACACCTACTTACAATCACTAATTCTTCCAAAAGTCTCATCTTTCAGTATAGAAGGAATTCCATCATCCATACTAGATTGGAAACATCCAGAAGGCACATACACCTACCAACGTTCATCAAGCCTTCCGACAGTCTCATGTGGAAGCACTCAGAGAAGTCATTCGGAAAGCTCTGACGACATATCTGGGCCAAACCCAACTCTTTTCCCCGATACATGAGTAATATCAAATACCATTGATAGAAAAAGGAGTAAATGATCAAATATATACACCTACTCTAGATACAGAATTGACGTATATTACCATTATGTCCACTGAAATCACCAAAAACATCTTATCAATGGTGAAAGGGATGACAAAAATTACTGCCCATATTCTGGAAGCATGCCAAAAAATATATAACAACTACTTCAGTAGTACCATGGGAACAGATACATAAATTTTTTCCCAAACTTGGGATGAAACATTGGCATGCCATACCAGATATGATATACACCTTTTTTCCAATCCAGGTGGGTCATGGGGAATACACCCCCATATCATATGGACAACAGGATCAGGAACATACACCATTTCTAATTGGAGTTAATAGGTCTATTCTGGTGACCACTCATAGGCAGGCACATACACCATCCCTTGATAATCACTTCTCTGAGCAAGTGTCCCCAACTAAGTTTAAGAGAACATACAAGAAGAAGTATCACCAAATACGGTTGGAAAAGAAAGAGTTAAACTGAAATCTGGCTCCTCTTAAAGAAGGAGTCCTTGAAGCCCATGGATATTTATCTACTGGATATCAAGATACTACCCTCTCACTACCAAATAATGGGAGTAGTAAAAGTAATTCTAAAGTTCCCCATCTGACACTTCATCATAACGGATTTATTCTTGAGAATTCTGTCAATCCAGACAACCTATCCCCGGATAAGAGCCATGGAAACCCTCTTTATAGCCAAAAGATCAAGGAGAAATAGGATTTATCCCTTTCTATAATCTACCATGGTGGTCCTCCTCATGATGGAATTCACTGCAAAATTCCTCTCCACAGAAGTATTTCACATTGTCATGATTATTCTATAATTTACAATGTAGTGATGAGAAAGCTCTCTTATCTCAAGGCACTTCCCAATACAAGGCCAATCATGTCTGATTGATTGTCACTGATTGGTGAAACACTTTCTCAACCTGAAGAAATCTTAAGGTAATAGTCATTCTCTGAACCTCCCTTCGGTCATTTTCCTTCTAATACAAAGTGTCCACTTCTGTTAGACCAAGTGGAGAAAACTCTAGTTAATGATGATGAAGATATGTTAAACATGAGAAAATAATTATCTAAAGTCGAAATGCTAGTCATGTTCTAATATTTTTCATATTATCAGTACGGTATTCCATAATTGGTAGCAGAATATTGCATTCCTAATACCCTCCTAAACTTATTGAAGACTCTTCGTCAATTGAAACCCAAATTATTACCATATTATGAATATAAAAATCATGTAAAGGTAATATAATGGTTGAAACACCAAATTTACATGGTATATCTCTCAGTTTCCCAATATCCAAAGGTTTAAAACAGTAAATAACCCTTCAGCGTAGATTCCTCAATGATCTAAGGATGCTAAATTAGTTAATTTCCAATTCACCATAAGGTGTTCGTATCAGAGGATGGAGTGCACATGTTGCATTGCATTTCACTGCACTCCAGAATCAGCAAAGCCCTCCAAAAGTGGTCTCATTAAATTTTATTGCTCACGGGTGGCTACAATAAATAGATTTTGTATGTAATCAAATGTACGCTCAAGAACAGCCCTCAACTAGCTCTCATCAGAGTTAGTCCAAAATAAAGAAATCAGTTGAGTTACTTTTACATCAATCATATGAGAATCTTGAGAAGGCCTCTTGCTTAGAGGACATCAGCCATCAGATAACAAAAATTTTGGAAATAGAATAGTGATCTTCCGAAACAGGTAATTTGAGTGGTTGTCGGATAATGAACCCATCTAATGTCCGAACCAGAATTCATAAAATCAGAAGATTACCTACGCGAATCTCATCCATAACAATTCAAGAACCACACCAGATTACTGGTCTGGGGATTGTTTAATTCAACCTTAAAATTCATTAAACAATGTTCAATGGTTTTAAGAAGATGAATAGGAATAGCCCCACCCTACAGGGTTTTGGGATTTTTCACATCTACAATCCCCTCCTCAACGGATGACAGTTTTATCCCGATTAGAAAAATAAGACAAAAAGAGAGCACACAAATGAATTATCAAAGGATTCCCTTTGATTTATTATCCATCAAACAGCTCTAGAGACTCCATCATATGGAAGATCAGTGTCTCATGAATGATATAGAGGGGGACGATCTTACAAAGATACTGACATAATTCCATCAATGCATTATGCGTCAATAAATTTTATTAACACCGTTACAGAAGATCCTCTAGAAATTGAGTCTAGTTACAGGGAATCAGAAGATGAAGTTATTATTCATAATACAGTACACAATAAAGAAAATGAAGAAGGTGTACATACCCAAAATCAGAGGCTTTCCCAGAATTTAGGTATGCCTTAAAATAACCAACTCTCACACTTTCTAAAGGCATCTTACAAGGGGAAAGGTAAAAGAAAAATTGCAAATCACTTTTACACTATAGAATGTCAATATATTTCACTAAAAGAGCTATTTTCACAACAATAAGAGGAGATGAAATATTTTAAAAGACTTAATACAGAGTTACTTCAAAGCAGCAATTATACTAGACGTACTCCCCAGACAGGTCCTCAACTTGCACATACTGTAGGAGCTCCTCAGAAAAGAGGATTTTTAGTAACTAAAGATGAGGATAATGAATTTACTTCATTGGTTGCACATCCATGATAGAATCAAATAGATCTTGATAGGCCTGTTCCCTTGGGTTATCCAAGGAAAATACCAGCACCACCACCAGTGATTTTTCCTGTCATCGTACCAGCTCAAGCTCCAGATGTTGTACTTATACAGGTCCCAGCTCATCTAAATATTCCCAATGTTATTATGAACACAATTATGGAATTAACAAACTGATTGGAAGCCATGTTAGAATAGCATGCCCCAGTTCAGCCAGAAAATAAATCTTACCCTTAATGGGTGGATCTGATTCTTCCCCCACCAAATTTTTTGAATACCAAATTCCTAATATTTAATGGTTCGGGAGATCCAGAACAACACTTAACACAATTTTTTTCTCATTTTGATCCCATGATGGTAACTCCTCAACCAAAAGAAGTAGTAAAGCTTAGGTGTTTTGTGCAGTCATTACAAGGACTGTATTTTGTTTGGTATACAAGTTTTCAATCTTGATCAATTACTGGATGGGAGGATCTCTGTCAGAAATTCCTTCTTCAATTTATCTCAACATTACCACAAAAAATAGTTTTTGATCTTACATATTGAAAACAAAGGGAGAATTAAATAGTTTTATATTTCATTGCTCGATGGAAAGGATTAACGTGTATATTTTGTCTGGAACTCCCTTAATAAGAGTTGCTGCCAATTTATGTGGCAAATCTGCATGATGATTTACGCACACCACTGAACCCTATAAAATACACAGGAGGGTTTTGAGACAATAATTAAATTTATCACTATATAAAAGATTATATTATAGAAACTAAGGCTAAATCTCATGTAATTCTATCAAATTTGGGATGTAGAATAGGGAAAGTATAGGCTACTATAGTTACACTCAAGTACACACATGTACCTGCTTCCACTTCAAAACCATCATCATATCGAAGGGCTCCACCTCTAGAGCATCACTAGAAACGACTAACTCATCAAGATGATCAAATAGATCAAAGTCAGAAATAATTTTAGGAATTAAAGAAAAAATTTTATTCCATCTATAATGAACAAGTTCTTAGTTACTTCATCTCACCTATAGAAAAAATTTGGTTCAGATAGCAAGGCTGAAAAATCCAAACAAAGAAGGAGATGAAGATCTTATGAATTATTTTCCCTTTTACCAGATGTTGGGGAATCCCATTATGGAGTGTTTTGATTTCAAAGACCTCCTGTAAAAAATGGTATACTCTGTACAAGTAAAATTTAAATGTTCGACATTTCAAGTAGCATGTGTTACTGCTACAAATCCATAGAAAGAAGAGGAATGGAAGGAAGTCAAAAGTAAAAATGTGAAAAAAATATGATGATTGGAAGATCAGAAAAATGATCAAATGAACTCATGTCATTCTATGAACATAGTTGAAACAACTGATTTTGTCTTCCTCCACTCCTTCCACAACAAAACCACCTTCATCAAAAGGTAAATCCTTAAAAAAGCAACATGATCAGAAGGAAAAATAGTAGTCAGAAGTAGATGGGCCCGTGTCAAGGCCAAAGTTGTCCATGACCTTGTCAGATTTCATGATAAATAATTGAAAAGAACATGAACCACCCCACTAAATGGAACAAAAAGAACTGTCATGTCATTCAGAATATTCATCAGATGAAGAATTGACCTTTGGTTCTTTCAATGTTATCCACTTAACAGATCCTTATGCCAATGGTGATTCTGATTATAATGAGCCTGAGTTCACATTACCTAACTGGAAAATTGGAGGAAGAGACCAAGGTAGAGGATACAGGGGAAGACGTGGGTATTCTAGAAGCCACTATTTTAACTCTACCCTTGTGAAAACAGTATATGTGGAAGAAAATTGTGGAAGATCCCTTCAATAGGCTCAACAAGAACAAGGATTTTCTTCCACGCAACACAAGTTTGGTCCGGACATGATTATTTTGGAGGACTGATTATAAGTCACACCATCTTCCTCTCAGAAAGTAGATTGACCTAGTTTGTCTGATCTTCCAATTCCAGGAGTATTTCCAGCATCTTCACCGACATTGGGTACATCTACATCAGGAGAGTCAACTTCCAAGGTACCGTAAAAATAGCATGTCCATGCTAGGAAACACATACCTCTAGACCGAAAGTATGATTTTTTAAAACAAATAGACCATATACCATCCATGTTTTTAATTCTTCATGTCTCTAGTCTGTCAAAATATCTTTGAGAAGCACTTATTGAGGCTATGTTAAGTCTTCAATAGTTTGAAACCAATTTTTTTGATGTTGAGATTTACCATATAGAGAATGATCCTAAAAATGTCATGAAGTCATATATTTTGTGGATAAAGATGATGATGATGTTGTACATGGATGTATTAGGCCCTTTTATCTATCTTGAAAGGTCAATGACATAGACATCCGATGATCCTTTATTGATAATGGCTCTAGATTCAACCTCATTCCCATTCGTACTCTTTGATGATTAGGTCTGACTGAATCTTACTTATCTCCTTCAAATTTAATGTTTCAAGGATACGACAAGAATGAGAAAGAATATATGGGAGAGATTACACTCAGAAATCGATTTGGAGATCTCGTCTCTAATTCTAATTTCATGGTTGTTCGTCAGGACACAACCTTCAACATTCTGCTTGGAAGACCTTGGCTACATCAACATGTGGCCATACCTTCATCATAACACCAATTTCTCAAGTACTATTTCAGTGGTCAAATTATGAAATTTTATAGAGACAAGGCTCCATTCAAAAAGTCTAAATCTCAATACATTGAGGCATAATTTTATCACACAAAGGGAATGAGGTCTATGAAAAATGAGCTATCCAGAATCAATGCTCTGAATGGCTTGGAAAAGATCCCAGCAAATCCATTCATATATTTGAGTATTGATTATGTGTTAACTATCATTCAAATTTAAATGGTAATCCCAAATCCAAGAATTCATCTAGTAACATCCGTATTTTCAATTGTGGAAATCAGGCCTGACACCATGGGAGAAATTGTTGATTCACCAAGTAGTTGTGAAAGATTAAATGGAGATGACTTAGTTTCATCCACTGAACTTTAGAATATCTCTACATCGTCAATCGGAATAGATGATATTTTAGAAATTATAGAGGAAGAAAATTATGTTGATCTAATTCTTTAATACCCAAGAAATAACCTTCATCATCAGTATGGTAAAAAATGGTGGCCTCTTTTTCAGGATGTTCAAATACTGACTACTCCCCCAACTCTTGGAGTTTTTCTTTGTCATCTACTATTCAAGTAGAAATAGAATAAGTAACACATAATAAATAAGAAGATAATGATCTCAAATTTGCCTCTCTAGTATTTGAGTATGGTGTCTCTACCACTGTGGATGAGCTCAGAGAAATAAATATGGGTACAAAAGAAGATCCACACCCCACTCTAATTAGTGGGGCCATGAATTATAAAGAGAAATAAGCGTATAAATCATTTATAATGCATCATCGAGATATATTTTCTTGTAATTATACAAAAATTCTAGGGCTTAATCCTAATGTAGCCACTCATAATTTGGGTTTTTCTTGAAGAACATCGAGAATTCAAGTAGGCAGCAAGAAGAACACACCAAACTCATGCCTCTAAAATTTAAGTTGAAGTTGATAAGATCATAAATGATAAATTAGTTAGAGAAGTAAAATATCCCAAATAGAAAGACAATATTGTCCTAGTGAAAAATAATAATGTACAAATAAGAGTATGTATTGATTTTAGAGATCTTAACTAACATTGTCCTAAATATGACTTTACATTCCCCAACACAAAGCTCTGAATCAATGCAACAACTAGCTATGAAGCCCTTTCCTTCATGGATGAATACTCTAGGTTTAATTAAATCTCTATAAACCTAGAGGATGAAGAATATATAGCCTTTATATCTCCTTAAGGTGTGTTTTTCTATTGGTTAATTCCCTTTGGTTTAAATAATGTAGGTGCAACGTATCAATGTGCTATGCACCATATCATCAAACCCTTCTTTGGAATTTTTTTTGAATGTTATGTGGATGATTTGGTGATCAAATCTAAAAAACTTTCCAATCAATTGGCTGATCTAGAGACCATATTCAATAAACTTCAGCAACACAGTTTGAGGATGAACCCCTTGAAATGTTCTTTTGGTGAATCCTCAGGAAATTTCCTCATCTTTGTTGTATCCCATCATGGTATTGAAGTTGATCACGAGAAAGCAAAATTAATCATTAGCATGAAACCTCATAAAAATTTCAAATAATTATGAGGACTCTAAGAACACATGGCCTATATTCAGAACTTTATTTCTATTTTGGCAGGAATCTGTTTTCCCTTCACCAGATTAATGAAGAAAAGAGTCACCTATCAATGGATTGAAGAATGCCAAGAAGCATTTGATACCCACATGAAATATCTCCTGAGTCCAATAGTATTAATGACACCTGTTGAAGGAAGACCACATATTCTCTATGTAAAAGCTATAGAGAGATAACAGGGTTCCTTACTTTCCCAAAAGATGATGCTGGTAATGAAAACAACCTTTACTATCTCAGTCAAACTATGTTTGATTCAGAAAATCGGTATTCAAGTATTCAAAAATGCTACATGTCTTAATCATTGTAGTTCAGAAATTGAGGCATTACCTGCAACATCAAGATTTCCAATTGGTATCCTATAATAACCCCTCAAATTTATCCTCAGTCATCTTATGCTTATAGGGTATTTGGCATGGTGGGTAGTTATTTTGAAAATGTTTGATATCTAGTTTCTACCTTAAAAGGAAATAAAGGGCCAAGCTCTGGCCAAATTACTTACTGAACACCCATTTGATGAAGATACATCATTGAATACAGAACTTCATAGTGAATTGGTCTTCTATATTCAATATAATCCCCAAACATGGGATATGTAATTTGATGGTCCCTCTAGAAGTCCAATAGGGAAGAGAATGAAAAACACAAAACTCAACAAAGTTGGGTTGGGAATTGTCATTATCTCCCAAGAAAAGGTAGTGTTGCCTTAGTCCTTCCTATTATCAAAAGGCAGAACCGACAATGAGGTATATTATCAAGCACCCATTGCATGCATGGAATTCGCACTCCAGGTGCAAGTGAGTCCCTTGAAATAAAAATATGACTCAGAATTGGTAATAAAACAAATCAATGGGGTATATTCTATCAGAAAAGAAGAGTTAATCCTTTGGTGTGATTACGTCATAGGATTAATGTCTGAATTTTCCTCAAATCTAACATTGTCTTATGTCTCGAAATCACAAAATGCCAAAGTTGATGCACTAGATAATGCAGCTACATCCCTGTCAGGTCTGAATTGTGATGAGACAGTCATTAGAATAGCCCACCATTGTGTAATCTCAACTTTTTTTTCATAATAGAATGGAGGAAATTAATGAAATTATCCCTATTTACGATCCATATGGTCATACCACGGAATGGAGAACACAAATCAAGGAATACCTTTAAAATGGATTACTTCCACCAGATAGGGATGGAAAGGAATATATTTGAACACGAGTGGCCAATTTTACTCTCTATGATAGTACATATCACTAGAGGATCCACTAAAAGTGAGGATTTGATGGAATCATTTTTAGATGTATTGATGGTGAAGAAACTATAGTTGTCATGAAAGAAGTTCATTCAGGTTCTTGTGGTGATCACCAGTCTAGGCATAGACATTCTGATCAAATTTGAATGCTTGGAAACTTTGGGCCTTTAATGACGCATGATTGTACAGATTTCACTATGAAATTTCATCCCTGCCAAGTGCATTCTAACTTCATTCATCAATCCCCAGAGTTTCTACATACAGATAAATACTCCTATCTATTTTCCACATGGGGAATGGATATAGTAGGACTTTATCCTCCAGCTATGGCTAAGATGCTCAAATACATTCTTACTGCTGTTGACTTCTTCTCTAAATGGGATGAGGCAATACATCTCACAGAATTCATAGCCAAAAGCATTGTTGGTTTTTTCAAAACTAACATCATCACTGGATTTGGTGTCTCTTATACTATATTAATGTATAATGGACCTAATGTTAATTCTGTTGGGGTAATGAAGTTATATCAAGAACACAATATCATGTAAAACCATTAATATTGCTATCATGCAGCAGCTAATGGATAGAGATAGGCTTTTAATAATACCCTATAAAATATAATTCAGAAGATTTTGGATAATGATAAGAAATCTTGTACAGATAAACATTCTCATGATTTATGGACTTATTGGACTACTACCCATACTACCACCCAAGCCACTCTATAATATTTGGTATATAAAACAAAATTATTTTTTCTAATTTAAATTCAATTTCCTTCACTCAGAGTTGTGATATATGATCAGTTTTCTACAAATGAGAGCTCTCGGAAACAGTTTGATGAGTTGGAATGATTAGATGAGAAAATATTTCATACATTTCATCATTTAGAGGTCTATCAGAATAGAATCGCATAATCCTCTAACAATAAAGTTCGCCTCGGTTCATTTCTTCAAGTAGATTTAGTATTGGTCCTCACGACTCCAATGATACTAGTAAATAAACATCCAAATCATGATCCAAATTGCGAAGGACCTTATTCCAAACATAAGGACTACTAAAATGGATCTTTTTTCATAATATCAATGGATGGAGAGCTTATTACAACTCCAACCATTGTGAGATTCTTGAATAAATACTTTGTGTAGTTTCACAATTCATCCTCACTACAAGACATAAAATTGAACAATATAATGTCCTAGTTGCATGTCATTAATCTACATAACGACAATAAATGTACATTCTTCCTGATGCTAAAATGTTTAGCATCATTTTCCTTGTTGCATGATATTAAACTGAATGCCATCATTTTTCCTAGTTACATGACATTAAAATATATGAATAACATCTTCCATACTTAACATTAGAAGCTTCCATAAGAAAACATCATTGACATCATTGCTACTCATTAGTGGCACATGAGCACTTCTCTTCCCTATGTCTGAGTCAGATCTTCATAGGGAACTTTTTTCAAGAACTACATATGGATTGATTCTCACCTATATGAGATATATAGAGACACATGGATCTCCAATCATGGGCCCTACCACAACCATAAATTTTTTATTTCCTTCTTTTACACATGTATATGAATCAGATATATACAGAGTATTCCCTTAAGATACATGGTCTGATCTTTATACCATTTTGTGTCCTATGTTTATCTGTTCTTCCAGAATGTGTCAAAAACCCCCATATCCCATGTCAAACATGATTGGTGTGAGAAATGACTGTTTAAAGAACTATGTAAGGATATATTATTATCTATACGAGATACATAGTGACTCCTAGATCTCCATTCTTGGGCCCAACCATGATATAACCCCTGCTTTATTCCTTATATAAGAATAAAACCTGCATAGGGAATGTTTAATGAACTATTCATGCCCAGATCTCCAATATTGAGCCCAGCCATGATACATAGTGACAATTGGGTTTTATCCCTTAGTCTGACTATGATATGTATTTTTTTCCACATCGGTTCATCTTGGTCCTTACCTCATGATGTTAAACTGCATGGAAATATAAGAACTATATTTGGATTGATTCTTCCTCCAACGAGATACGTAGTGAGCCCAGATCCTATGGCTTGGCTCAACCATCACTTAAATATAGTACTCATTTTCCTCACTTTTTCCACCTTTTGTGTTACAGAATAATCCTTTTACTACGCCTTGTTTCTCAAACCGAGCATAGCTCACGTGGACATAGGAATTCGGTAAAATAATTCATTATATAAATAATGTGTCTTAATTCATTTTGGGATTATCAATGTCCTCACTCCATGAATTAAAACTACACAGTATAATGTCCTCACTACATGAATTAAAACTACACAACACAATATTAATTCAAAGGATACAAAGAAAGTCTCCATTTTACTTATGAGACAGATTTATGAAAAGGACATCAAAGTCAAGGCTAATATTAGATCAAATATTTCTCATGTCCATTGAGGATAACCCCTTCTATATTACAAACTCATAATCTTGAATATTTCCAAATCTTCATAATATTTCTTAATATTTTTGGTGATAGTGTTTCGAATATCCGAGAACTCTTTTTCTTGACTATGCAGTATGTGAACTTAGGTTTCCTTGCAGAAGTTTCCTACATAACGGGAATGCTAGTCAAAATATGACACTATTTGAAAATGCAACATATTCCTTAGTTGGACCTATATAAAAAACCCACATAAAATGTTTTTCAAATGATGGTAATTTCGTTCTTGGTTATAGTGTCTATGTACCCTTCAAACATTGATGACAATATACAAGAATTTGTATTTCAAAACAGTCATTCATGTATTTTTCCCCATTATACTTCTCTCTATTTGAACGACTTAAAGACCATGGTTTACACATCCCTCTCTCCACGTGTTCAAAGTAATATGAAATAATCTTGGATCACCTAACCAAAAATCATACATTGTTTCCATTTCTGGTCTTAGTTGTATGACCTTAAACTACAAACACCATACTCCCTACGTTTGGGTTAGATCTTCATAGAATCCATATTACTCCAATTATTTGGAAATCATGATTTGAAATACCCTATCCATATTCAGGTACCTATTTCTATAAACCAAAATTTGTGCTTAAGAAATCTGAATCTTTATAAACTCTCTTCGTCTTTTAGCAATAGAATGTCAATCTTTTGAGAGCTCCTTTCCTTGAATATGCAGTACATTCCCATAGGTGGCCTTGAAAAAGATTCTTGTATAATAGGTATGTGAGTCAAATGATACAACTATTTGGCTATCAAACATATGCCCCAGTCGGCCCTACATAACACAACTCCCATAACAGGTTTGTCAAATAATGGTAACTCCGTTCTTGGAAAATACGTCCTCTAATTATTTTTATCCCTTTTTCCATATCATTCTTCAGATCTAGAAATTCCCAAATCACATTTTACCATTTTCCCTTAAATACCTAAATATGATAACATATTTCCAAACAAATTATCAAGAAATTGGGAGAGTATCACACCTTTGGTTGAAGCTAAAGACAATAAATTTAATCCATATAATGTCCTCAATACGTGACATAATACTGCAAAGTACAATGTCCCCACTACATGACTTAAAACTGCACAATAAGATATATTCACTACATGACATAAAACTACATAATATGATATCAAAAATTCCCCATTCTGATAAATTGTAAAAAAAATTCATGCACCAAATTTTTTTACATATGGTTTTTTTATTCATCCCATATGTTAGCATAAAATAGCCCTTTATTCTTAAAATTCCGTTCCTTGGAAAAACCTCAAACTGTGGTCTTGAGTCTCCCAAATCGTATTTTACATTTTAAATTAGTAGTAAAATGCTAAATTCCTAATATCACTTTTGATTTACTATGTAGTACGTGCACTTATGTGGCCTTGCAGAAAATTTACTTACAGAAAGGGCTTATTTATCAAAAGATTCCACTATTGGGCTATGCAGCATATGACCTAGTTGGACCTGCATAACACAACTCTCGTAACGAGTTTTTAAAATAATCATTACTTCATTCATGGAGAAGAATCCCTTTTTGTTGATACAAGTTTTAAATTCTGTGACCATAAAAATCATGGATCTAGATTCCCCTTGGAAATATTTAAGGAATATTAAAACAATTCATAGCCTTTGAGTCTTGTTTGGGATATAATTTCAAAATTTATGGTCAAAGATATTTGACCTTAAACATTATCTCTTTATAGTTCAACATGCATGACTCTAAACTACCAACAACAAGATACATCATACTCACCAGATTGAGAACCAACAAAGGACACTCTAAATAAGAGTTGAGTCTTAGAACACTAAATGTAAATTTTGTACGATTTAGGTAATATTGTGCAATAAAAAGTCAACAGATTCAAATTTTTTGGAGTTTTCTATATAACCCTAAATAAAATAAAACTATTATTACTAGGACCAATGGATTAGGTAAAACGAACACAACTAGTGTTAATGAAAACAAAGATTATTGAAGAGAAAATGGTTTTCATTTATGAAACAAATTTCACAGAGGAGTATCCAAAAATTAGAGTCTCTCCCATATCATAAATCACAAAAGGGATTCTATATAATTCCTCGTTTGGTTAACTGCCTCTTGATCCCTGTTAGCTTCCTATTGATGCTCATTTTGTTGAGAAACTCTGCTCTCTTTAGCATGATGAAGTTCTTCTTTGTTATGTGCAATGGATTATGAACCAACCTTCTAGACTTCTCTTAATGAGCTATGAAGTTGGTCAAGATCCGTTGTAATGAAATCTAATTCATGTTGAAGACGCATCTTCTGATCAATATTTTCTTTGATCTTCTACTTCACTTACTTCATCTTTCGAGTATGATTTGCCTCATCATATGATATAACTTATTTAAATTCTTCAATGCTTATCAACTTTTTATATTTTTTCAAGTCTTTCTGAAGCTTTATCTCTTTCTCCTTCCTTCGAATAATATTTTTCACCACAGTATGAATTTCACATCATTCAAAACCGCCAAATCCTAGCATGATAAACAGATATTAGAGTCATGGAATTATTGAAGATAGTTTCTCAAGAGGCATCTTAGATATTATCCTCTATATATTCTACCATGCTTTGTGACGTGCAATACTAAGAGACTTTTTCATTTATGGGTCTGATTCAGAATCACTGTCATAAGGAGGAACGTATTCCGGGATTAATTCACATAAAGAAGTGTCGTGTTCTGATCCTTCTTGAACAATGGATTCTTCACCTTCTCCCACTGTTTGGGATGATTCAGAGGATTCACCTTAAGACCTATCCATTGAAGTTGATATCCCTATATAGTAAATCAAAAAGTATGGTTGTGGTTAGCTTCAAGGGATAACAAAATTGAGTAAAATAAAAATATCATTATCTCTTACCTAATAATAGGTCAGAAGCTTGAGAAGACTCCTCCCCAATATTCTCGGTTTCTATATTTCTGTTTGATGTCTCTGGGTGGGTAGTTCTATCTTTAATGCACTTAGGATCTTCCGAATGAATCTTAGAAAGATTTTTTATCTCAAAATTCACCTGATCCAATGTATATGCAATAATGGGATTGACATTAATATCAAGAATTCCTTCAAGTATCATTCTGATACCAGTTTCATTAGATGTAACTACATATTTCAACCAACCATGGTTATAAATTTAATTATAAGAAGATTAATAGGACGAATAATGATAACTGACGTCCATTTGATTCGATACAAGGAACTCCAAAATCTTTTAAAGCATTTGGTATATTAACCAATTCTAATATATATTCAAAAGACATGCAAAGGTTTATCATATCATCCAATGATATCCCAGATCCTAGTTTAGTCTCACCCATGGGATACTCGGCATGTTTTCGTTTCAAACTTCCTCTGATAATTTTTGACCCTGAATAGCTTCCTCAACAATAGTTGTGGGGTCAGCGTCAGTCGTTGCTGAATTTTCTAGTGCATGTGATGAACCTAAAAGTACCATAGGATGGAAGTAAATTGTTGTCACATCTGATTTCCTATAAAGAATTATTGATTTACCTGATGCCTCATCTCCTCTGATAGTTGGAATGGGAGAAATGCTTGGAATAGACACCGGTTCCTTTGTCCTCAATTCCTCTTTAGGAACCACCATAATAGAAAGAAGTTGTTCCAGTTCAGTAGCACCCTCCATGGTTCCTTGTAGCTTATCAGCATTTTCTTTCAATGAAGAAATAGAAGAATCGCATATAATCCTAATAATTTTAAACACTTTTTCATGAAAAAGGGCTAAGATTCACGATTATTAAGAAGTATTAACAAAACTGAGAAACCATTTAACTTTGGATTTCTTTCTTTGATGATTTTGTTTCTTCTCATTAATTGGAGGACATTCATCATCATCTCCAAAGACAAGTATTGTAGATGAGAAAACCCTTTCAATTTCATCTTCCAAGGCCTATTGTCTTAGATATATTTCTCTGGATTCACTGGGTGATTTGATATCTCCATGAGTAGTGCCTCCAGGGATATATCATGGTGATGTAACATTGATTGTTTTTATTTTAGCCAACTGCATGTCAAATGTGATATTTTCCAAAAGTAACAACACATTGACTAAATTTAAATTGCATGGAAAAAGATAATTTGACAAAAAGGAAACATATATCTTTAGGATCCACAAATTCATGCAATTATTCATCTAATAAAGAAACAATCCCTTCAATGGAACCACGATCTATTATTTCTTTCACTCGATTCATGGTGGGAATTGATTCATCAGTTCCATATATGAAAATTTCCATCTCTCGGATGTAAGTTCTCACTTCACTGGTATTGTCCTCGAATAAATTTTCAAAAGAGGCTCATTGATCCCCTACTCCTAGAGTATGCATACCTTAATGCAGATCTATCCACATTGTTTGAGCATCATAGTATAATCTTGTCCATGTTTGAACAGAATATGGTTGTAAATATTCAGAGTATATGCCAGAGGGCTGTGAAGAGGATCATGAAGCCTTGGATTTAGGTTTCTTCCCAACTCTTGCAGTCATGGATGAGGGATGATAAACTAGGACTCGTCGCTCTTTAGAATTATGGTGACTAGATGTCCTCCGTACAACCTCTGTAGATATTGATAGAGTGGCTCTCTTAACTCTGGTAGGTGGATTATATTTAGCACGAGGTCTCTTCTTGTTTCCCCATCACCTCCACCCACTGAATCTGATGAGTTATCCATTGATGATGAAAAGTTACCTACCAAACAACGAGGTTCCCACCTGCTAATTCTCTTTACCCCCACTCAAGGGACAGTATGGTTTAATACCCATCCATGGTAATATGCGACCCCGTTTTTGGCATACCAGATAGTCAATCTGATTTCTACATCAACGACAAGTAAATTAAATACTACTCCAGTTTTTTCCGTATATGTCTTCAACCATAGTTGTCAGGAAACCATCAGGTGTTTCTCTAATCTGATATGCATAAGGGGGGATACTGTATTTTTTTGCAGACATATTAATTGATGTGCACATATATAAGGCTCATAGGCCTCACATATGATTATATGTCACTCCTGGTGTCCAATACACCATCTCTACAAGCTAGAATGTATTCCCTCAACTCTAAAATAGTGGTCCCATCATCAATGAATCGTCATGTAGGTAATTTCCAATAAAGAAATATTTAAAATTTCTTAAACATACTCAACCTACCGTTGATTTCATAAGCATTCAGAGACAAGGGTGAGATTATAGAGAAAACCTGAACTGATGGTCAGAATGAACTTACAATGACATTTATCCCACTTTGTACAACATAAGTTCTAAAGTGAGTAGTGGTCCATCCCCATAACACCTGGAATGGTCCCGCTATTTTAAATGAGACTTTCCTCTATAAATATGCAGTGATCCTATGAATCTTTTCCTAAATAAGAGTGGAAAACCATACCATCCTTCTCTCATCCAGCTTGTCTGTGATAAAAAATGTTCCTATCCTAACACCTCCTTTGGAATCTAGGACTGGTAACAAGTACACACTAAGCCACATGGCCAGAAACCTGCCAAACACGTTCTCACAGGAATTTTGGGATTGAATTAAAATCCCCACATGTCACTCTCCCCTTTGTCTAATGTCATCCAAAAAGTGTCAGGTATACCTCTTTTCTCTATCTTTGGATAACTGGTTGGATAAGTGTAGGCGGGCCCATTTTATTTCTTCTTTAATAAGAATATTTCCATCCATTCCTCTGGATGAATATCCCTTTTGTATGGGACTTCATGGTGGTCGTGTTCTTGAGTTTTCTAAATATATTCATCAACTCATGAACCAAAACTGGTGTCTTCTTTTTGTCATTCTATGTTACATTGGGAGGAATAAATTCATCATACATATATCCAAGGACCAGAGCTCCAGAAATATTATATACACCCCATAAGTTAATACCTACTTCTTCATGTGTTAAATGAAAGAATTTAGTTTCTAGGATCCATCATCTTTGTAACTCTGGCACAAAATCATCATTTCATGTACGCATATGTTTTCCCAATTTAGAATTCCCCATCAATCCAAACACCTTTAAAGTTTTCTATAATATCTACAGACGCCTTCCACACCTAGTATGCCCACATCCACACAGGTTTTACAATTCCTCCTAGGAGGAAATCCAAACTTTTCTTCTAGCCTTTGGATTGATCTATCTGAGAATTTCAAAAGATGGATGAATAACAGTGTGTCTGCAGGTCAGGTGTGTATGCTTTCAAATATGGAGCACAAGGGCTGTGAGGCATTATATGAGATTTATCTTCTATCCCAGCATTAGAAAATGATCCCCCAACATAATTTTTGGTAGATGAGAATTTTCAATAATCTTGAAACCAAGAGAGTGGGACAAAGTTCTTTAGGTCGGGGATATTAACATATTGGATATGGTCATAGCTATATAGTGGAAAATAAGTGATTTGAGGAAAGTTGAATGGATATTTCATCAGAAATTTTTCCATGTATGGAAGTGTGGTTTCACATACATCATAGTAGTGATGACCGATAATGTTCATCATCTCATTAATTCTCTTACTAGACAGTTCATCAGTAGTTCTGATTCTTTTTGAAACCATTGTACCTGCATAAAGATAAAAAATTAATCGTTTAAGTAAATCCATTATTGATGTTTGATAAGAGAATTGAAAAATGGAAAATAAATTAAAGCATCCAAGTATAAAACATGGTGGACAAATGTAAGATGGTGCTCAAGTGTTGTACCCCAGTTATAGCGTGCAACTAAAAACATACAGAAGAAGCGGGGTGAAAATAGTAGTGTCCTGGTGAAGAAGGATTTATATGCTAAGAGATAAAATTACAAAGTTAGAGAATCTTTGTGGAAGTAGAGATGATATATATAAGCGATGAAAGTCACCCTATGTGCCAGAATACTATTTCTTACCAGCTTGATCAACCATTTTCCTTGCATTCTTGATACATACACGCTCTAGTTCCCTTTTCTTTCTCATTCCTTACTTTACCTTAGTATAGGACCCTCTTTTCATTCCCGATCCAATTATGAGGGGGGGGATTTTTTTGACACTTTTTTCCATCATAGAGTATAAAAAATAAAAAAGTGAAATACTTTAGAAAAAAGAGGAGAAAACACATGAAGAAAATCAAGAATTTAAAATTCATGCACTTTAGATTGCCCTAGTCATGTTAAGAGGCCTTTGGTGCATAGCCTACTTGCGCACCCCCATTTGGAGATCAGCCTACTTGTGCACCCCAATTTGTTGCACAACATACTTGAACATCCAAATTATTTTCACCTAGGGTCCTATATTCTCCTATAAATAGTCCCTTGGGGGATTCATTTGTACGGATGAATTTCCCTGGAGTCTAATTGCTGTTCTAGTCACCCTATGTGCTTCGCCGAAGTCTTCTGAAACGTTCAATGTAGTTCTTTATCACCTAAAGCGGAGAATTTAAAGGATGATAATGGGACTAAATTCTTTTTAGTGTTTGAAATCCATAATATTTGCATTCCTAATGCACCCAACCTACATAAATTAGAAACACTTTCATGCCAAATATCCCTTTCATAGGAACTTGGGTGACACACTTCTGGGATCACCTGTGAATACTCCTGAAGGATTGAGCCAAGACTTGCCCAAGAATTACCATAGAGTTTTTTCATCACTTAAGTGAATATTAGGTCGCTCGAGACTACTTGTTCGCCCATACTTGTTTTCCCTTATCTACTTGGGAGCCACTCTTTTATTCACATACTCTCTTCAGCCAGCAATCCATCAATCCCTCCTCAAATCAATTCATGGAAGGGCTTATTCTCCATTTCCCCCCTTGTTTGAAAGGTATTTTGTTGGTACCTCCCCTAAAACCTCAGGACATATCAAACCATTGGGAAAGACACATCAGTGTGTCCCCTATTTGGGTTTTTTTATCTATAGTCAGAGGTTTCCCATATTTTATTCACAATGGGGTTAGAATTCATGGAGTTTCTTTAAGTTTTTATATCCGCAGTCACATGGAATTTCCTCCTAGGAAAAGTTCTAAGAAGTTCCCAATTTTGTTAATAAGGGTTTAGGTCCCGACCTCACCCTTATCAAAGAGCCATAACTTAAAATTTCTTGTAGGGAAGGTAAGGTTCACCCATGATTTTCAATTCAAGTTAATAAAAAGTCACCATCCCTTAACAGGATAAATTTCAGGAAAGCCATCCTGGTGTAAGCCCCTAACCATCATCCCTCCTTCCATTCATTGGTCCCTTTTACAATGTAAAGAGAACATATGGATGGATCGTCGCCTCACCCTCTTCCCAGGTTATCTCAACCTCATCCACCATGGCCACCGTAGGTGAACCCTCTTCCACTAGAAAATGAGGAAAAGTGTGATTGCCTTTGTTGAATATTTGATATCCTCTTGTTTCTCACACTGAGCATGACTCACATGGGCTTAGATATTTTTCATGATCACACAATTTTCATAACAACCTGGACTACAAGATCTATGCTTCCTATTCAAACCAAGAAACGTAGGAAGCCTTTTCAGGGCCCAATCTCATTGGATATACTCTTCAAGATTCCAACCCTAATTCCCTTAATCTGAGAAACCTCCTTAGGAATAAATCCCAAATTAAACCTCCCAAATAATCAAGTCATCATTTTTAGGATGTAATACCAAAATCATTTCTCTCAAAGGACTATACTCTCCTATGAGACTTATTGAACTATGTGGGATTTGATTCCCATCCACATGAGATATGTTGGAAGCCTCCATGAGGTTTAAACCCAAAACTTCAAATCAACCCTATACTCCTTGGGCCATATTCCCAATAGGGTATAATCTTACTTGGAAATCTATACTCATTACATGTTCCTTGGGATACATAGGTGTAAGACCCACACCAAACATTGACTAAGAAACATTCTCTTAGAGGTCCTTATCACATGACCTACAAAGGTATAATGTGTCCAGTTATGCGATGCCAAACTATGAGGGTTTTGATTCCTTTCCCATGGATATATATGTAGCCCATTTTATGGGTGAAATCCCAATATCAAAACAAACCTTCATCTCCCTGGATGACAATAAATTCTAGAGTGCCCCACTGATTTTCTTAAAAACCAGTGTCATCATAATGATGATTAAAAAATCTCTAAGTTGTATGTGAGAGGATACCATTGATGGAGAACCTCGAATATATACGAATTATTCTATATTTTAGACATGTTAATAAATTCCAAGGGATAATTATGTTATACTTGGTAAATTAAACAGGATTCATGAAAATATATTAAATTTATAAGGAGAGTCCTAGAGTAGACAATAATTTCTCCCAAAAGGGTGTGATGAGTCTGTCCTCCCATCCCCTTGACCAATACACATTCCTAGGTATCGTAAAGTTCAAACTTGATAAATTCCTATATTTGGAAAGAAGTTACCTTTTGGATAAAGAACTGTTGGATGTTTCCAGTTTCATGAATAAATGAAATTGAAACTTCCTGGAAGTAGTGATTCTTAAAACTAAAACACACTTTTCAAAGTACTATGAGACAATGGTATATGTATACCGAACATATATCAAGATAAATTTATCTAGATATACTCTAAAACTATATCTTTAGTCTAGAGACAAGTCACATGACCACATACCCATGCTGGGGATTTAGTTTGAAGATTCCAAGAAGCACTCATCTAAGAGAACCCACTCCATGAGTCAGCTAACACTAATGATGTTCATATGAGAAGTTCCATTCATTGAGAAATGCCATGAGATACATATATGAACTTTTATATCTGAAGAGAGAAAAAATACACTCATTCCAAGAGAAAACTCTCCTGAGTGGGAAAAGATAATCATACATAGATGAGGATCACTAGCAGGGCCTTGGAGGATATCGCAGCTCATCTAGATTCACCTACTATGTATAGGATATGTGTTTAGAAGGATTAGTCACATCGATGCCTAACTCGACCTAGGGTCAAGAACAGATAGAGGAACTCACTCTGGGCCTCATAGAGGGATACTTGACTCTATCTCAGAAATTATTTCTGAAGGGATCATACTCCTGTGGATGGAAACGAGACCTGACCACTAGGTGAATGAGAAAATGGGCACTAACCCAAATGATTCATGTTCAAGAAATGATGTAAAATAAGATCATGTCATGTACTATGAAGTACGCAACACATAGAATGTGTTGCACATCATGTCCTCTGACCCAGGGTACTTCCCATGAACAAAGGACAATGTCATATGTCATGTCATGTAGAAGGGCGTATACAAGGTGTGTAAGAGAGTGATGTGTCGTGTTCTGATTCCCAGGGATGACTCTATGTATGATGGATAGGCTCTCACACACGGATTCAACCTGTGTGTCATAGACCATGTACTAGTACATAGGGTAGTCTGCATGCCTGTTCACATCTGGCTATGTGGTGGAGTACATGTCGTGTACTCTATCCCATGTTCAAGTATCTTTTGAGATATGCGCTGAGTCCGCGTAAGGACCCACACACCATGTGATGATGGTCATGTGTCATGTCTATGATTCCTATCACCTAGAACTCTAGGCATTCCTGGGTGGGGCCCACACATCATGTCCACCCGGGATCACAATGCGTCCATCACCATTTGTAGCGTGCAATATCTAGCTATCGTCATGCTGGACCCACATGGCATGTTATTTGGATAACACATTGTGTTCTTCAAGATTTTCTAGAACCACCAGTTCTTTGTTCTGTGCCCCCGTAAACCGTTTGATGTTCATTCCAATTATCGGATCTCCATTAAACTAATGGTTTGAGGTCACCCCAACACCATAAAGCTTCTTCTGTTGGTTTTGGACCTCTAGTTGGTATCAATAACATGTATTGATCCACCCTAATGAAGAACACATGATGAAAAATCTCCCCTAATCTGAGCTGATTTATCATCTTCCATAAATGTAAAACCTCCTTTAGTTCTTCACAATGTTCATTCTACGATATGGTATTGTTGTATAGGAAAATAGGTTTTCAATGATCTGTTGTTTGTCACCCCGTGAAGAACGTGAAGAACACGAATAATACGGGGAGGAGATGATGAAAACATTAATAAAAGGATAAACACACTTATTCTATCATTCTTCATGATTTCGATTCACTCTTGTTAGAAGGTTTAATGTAGAATAAAAATAACAATCCAAAAATTATAATAAAATCAATTCTCAAATCAAAACCCAGGAATTCATAACCTTCCATCAAGAATGTAGGATCCATGGATCAACCTCTTCCTGGGTTGATCCACAGTCATCGTTTAATCGAAGAATGGGGAAAGGAAAAAACAAAAACAAAACCCCAACCTTGATTCGATTGAAGAAAGATCGATGTGTCGCATTCTTTATTGAGTTTCGTTAAATCCAAGATGTGTCGATCGATCTCTGTGTTTTTGTTTGCCAATAGTTTCTCCACTGCCGCTCCAATAACCCTCATCAATTCACATGGTTCTGAGAATAACCCTAAGAACTTTCCATAAGCATGTATTTAATGGGGTGGAATTAGGTCATTATGTTAGAACAGAAATTAAAATATATATATTTATTTATTTATTTTATTTCCTTTAAAATGTATGAAAACAATCTTTTTTATCAGACCCGTTTCAGTCGATGTTAGGCCTCGCCTAAGGTAAATTCGCTGCTCTAAATGCAACAGTGCCCTAATATTGATGATCCAGGTAACTATTTAATAGTTATTTCACTTTTTTGGGAAAACCACTCGTGCATGAGATTTAGAGTTTTAATTTATTTCAAACATTTATTTCAGGAACCCCGAGCCTCGTATTCACATGTCATCGCAAAGCCTGGTCTCAAAATAGTTCCATATAATATTTAAAAAATAATACACATATAATATGATACATTAGAAATTTAGGGTACATATAGAAAATATAAAATATTTAATTGTGAATAATATTTCATAAAATTGAGAAAAACAAATAGAACTTGTAACCAACAAGTTACAAAGGTGGTATAGATGATCCCATACCTCGAGTTATAGATTCACTGTGTACATTCAATATCATTTATAAATAACAAAATTAATTTTATTATATATTTATTTAATAACATTATTCCATATTTTTCATATTCCCCTTACATTTAATTATATTATGTTATTTATCTATAATATAGTTTCCCTGCCTACATCGCTTATTTGAGGTTCTGAGGGCATTTTTTCATAACCCCTTGAGTATGTTGAAAAAGTTAGAATGAATTGTTAAAAAAATTTATAATACCAATAAACATAATATTCTCATGGAAATAATTTTTATATATTAAATATATTTTTAAAACAATCAATTATGGATGGTGATGAAAAATGGAACTCATTTCCTGGGGATGCGATAGTTCGCACATAAACATGATTATTGTTTCCATTTCTAAATGAATGATAACTAGAAAAATTTAATGTGAATTTAAAATTTTATAATCATATATATATTATAGATATAATATTTATTTATCCATATATTCCTTTTTATATTCTATGAATGGCGATGATAAAAAATGGAAGATGTCAGTTTTTTGAGGTGGCAGTTTACATAATGTACTAATGACGCTTTGTTATTTCTTAGATGATGAAGAGGAATAAAAAATTGTTATTTCATTAATAAAATAATATATATCTATAATAAGGACTATTATTTTATTGTATTTGTTTCCGACACTTCTTCTAGGGCACACATCCATCTCTCGGAGGATGCACTGATCTGTTGCCCCACATTCCCACTTTCCAAAGTCGGGCGACATCTGTCACATATTCTCAGATGTTTTCCCCTTGATCAAAATGGGATGATGGGATGTCAGTTCCTCCTATGGTGGATTCTTCTTTGGAACTCATTACCCATTCTGGGCCTCCCTCATAGACTTAAGACATTTGTTCGTGAAACTATTACCATTACTGTGTCTTCATGGACACCTGTTAATTATGCTGCTTCTGTCAGAACTTTCCAAGGGGTCAATTCAAGGCAGTAACCTTCGGTTAGGGGATTAGTCATGTTGGACATCACTGGTGTGTATGTACTATGGAACCCTAATGCGCCAGGGTTCCTTCCCCTTATGATAGGGATTCTCGAGGGCACAAAATCTTGAGGCATCCCATGTCAAATGCAGGGAATTTTATGCCATAGGAATTTCTCTGAGGTTTTCCTCAGCTTCTCATGTTTAACTCAGGGTATGCCACAAGTTTAACATCTAGAGGATATGGATTAGAATAATTAGAACACTAATGAGAGTGGATCAAAAGGGTGCAACACCTGGAGGTAACACTGATGCAGAGACTAAAACGTGGTTAGTTACCCGATTGCTGCTAGGAGCAGTGTGAATGTTGGTGGCATGATCACACAAGGATGAGGTGGTCCGAGTAAGAATCATGATGGATAATGGAGAGTTTATTGATAATGATATGGAACCGATGTGAGGGAGAAGATATTGTTGGGATATAGCCTCAATGAGACTTCCTACGTATCCATGTAGTAATGAATCATTGTATACGTAATATGGTGGGGCGATGGGGAACCAGAGGAGGCGACCCGTGAGAATGGACGTATGGATGGGACCCGGAGGAATTGGAACCTCCAGGTTGGGTCATGACCTTCGCAAAACACGTAGGTTCGAGGTAGAGACCATGACGGGACATGAGTGATGGGCTTTAATCTCAAGGGGGATTCTTACATATCATTGAGGCATGGAATCAAGGTCCACGTAGTTTAGGATGGGTGTATAAAATCAGGGTGTACACATAGGAAAACAACCCAAAAATATAATGGGGATTACTCATGGTCTGCAGCCTAGGTTGTTTTGACACCACGGGGGCAGACCAGAGATGTGGGTCCCATCAAATGGGACTATGATGGCATTCCTTCGATTGCAGACGACAAAGCATTACCACTAGATGGGCTACAATGACATACCGCTGATTGAGGTTCTGAAGGCTTACCACAGGTTTGGAATCACAGTGTCTTACTGTCGATTGGGATAAACAAAATCTTAACATCTATTGGGAAACACAACATCTTACCATTGATCGGGAAAAAAATGCTTACAGTCGATTTTGAAACACAACATCTTACCATCAATTGAGAAACTCAAAGGGTTATTGTTGATTGGGATTAGACATTAAGGAGGATTCCTACGTACCTTTCCTAAGAGACATGGATCAAATATCACATAGTTCAAATGAGTACAGTTTAACGTCATGTAGGACAAAAAGGGGGAGTATAGTATAATGTCATGGAGGATGAGGGTGGTCAGATGTGAAGTGGTCGAGACTGATGGGTATTCGGAATGACTCTCATAGAGGCTTCCTAAGTACCATGCTTAGAAGACTAGGATCAATGAACATGTAGTTTAGAATGGTGGATACAGTTTAATGTCATCCATGAAGAAGGTGAACTGACGTTAAGGGGGTTGGGACAAGTAGTTGTTGGGATTGAACCTAATGGAGTCTTCCTATATACCTTATTAAAGAGACAAGGATCAAATTCCTCGTAGTTTATAATGGTGGATATAGTTTTATTTCATGCGGTATGAAGTTAAACTAACATGAAGGGGGCCAGGACAAGTAGGTTTCGGGCATGAACCTCAGGGAAGCTTCATACGTACCTTTCTTAGGAGACATGAATCAAAGTCCACATAGTTAGGAATGATTGATTGAGGATTATTCTCTAGGGTCTCCCAATAAGGATTCCATGGTCAATTCTTACTCTAAGCCCATGAGAGTCATTCATAGTGGGAGAAACAATAGGAAACAAAGAAATGATGGTCACGTCGTGAGAGGTGCGTCTGTGGGAAGTGGAGTGGGGCTTAAACGTGGTGAGCATCCCAAATAGGAAACAATGGATTATGCGTGGTTAGTGGCCCAAAGAGAAAATAGGGGCTTATGCGTGTTTAGAAGCCCAATGAGATAAATATTGGGACATTCTTGAGGATGGTGGCCTGGTGGAAAGAAATGTCAGAGGGAGAGGGATGGGAGAACGAAGGTACCAGTGCCTATATCCCCTCTAGTATTTGGCACCGAAGAAGAGAGGAGTAGGGATGCTACCTCATTTAAGAAAGGATAGGGGATTACCCCATGAGAGTTTCCCTTACCCATGGACATACGTTGCTCCAGTAAAGAGGATCTCATTCCATATGAGGAAGATCTCAATCCCGTGGAGATGATCGGGCATGGAGAATGACCAAGATGGGGTGCCCCACATGTATTACATGGGGTGGGGACATAGTTTAACTTCATGTGGTGAGGACGATGGCACTTGGCAGTTTTACATCATGCATCTCGGATAAGGTGGGTTCACTCCATACCCCTATGACATAAATAACTGGTTCAATTCAACCCTTGGTGAGGGGAAGGCGAAATCAATGTCGGGGTGAGTGGGTGTTTCAGAGTGATCCACTGAGGGACCCATGTTAGCATGGAGATGCAAATAAGCAATAGCTATTAGTGTACCTATGAGAAGATGCATAAGGCTAAGCAACCCGATGTGAAGCACCACCCAAGGGACCTTGAAATCACTTCGTACAAACCTAAAGGGTTGTATATGAGAACGGGGCGTGAAAAAGGTGTGTTTCATGCAAGAGGACCTCCGAAATGGTGCCTTGGGGTAAGGACGACACATGGAGCACACAATGAGGGACACACGCAAGATGAGAGGCTACACCTAAGATGGAACAGCTACGCTCAAACCAAAAGGATGCACCCAAAATATGTCTGATTTAGGGGGAACATGAATTCCATAAATATATTTTGAGTGAAAATGACTTAGGGTAAAAGGAAATGGATGAGGATCAAGACCAAGAGGGACCACCTGATAGAGGTCCCCTAGGGGACCTGTTGCGCAAGATCCAGTACCATGAGGCCATAGTGTTTTTCATGTGGTCATGAAATAGGTGTTTTTTATGTAGTATTGCATCATTTCTTCTACTAACATCATCCTCGAATGGAGGTGTTACACTTCATTTTATAGATGAAAACCCCGAAGGTGGCATACGAGAGGGGCTATGCGCAAATGACTATTTAACGTCACATTGGGCATGCAAGGGTTTTTAAGCCTAGAAAAAACATGTGCACCAAACTCTATTCCCTTGTGCCCTTTCCTTGGATTGTTTTTGAAAAGTTTGCACTGACGGGTCCCTTTAACTTCGTATTGGGCACATAAGGGTTTGATCACTGTAGGAAATCTTGTGTGCAAACCTGGACTCTAACTCACTAGTTCCTTGGAGTTTTTGAGGAAGGTCACTATGGAAGCCTTCATTTGATGTCACATTGGGAGCGCAAGGGTTTCCACATCAAGTGGAATCTTGTATGCCCGCCATCATTCTTGCGTGAACCTTCCTCTCGCATCATGGAATTATCCGTTCAGTCGCAATATGTCTTTGGTTTCTTCAAAATATCTCACTTATGGCCCTATCTAAAATTCATCATCAACAAATGACCCCCATCAGAATCAGAGCTGAAGGGGGGCCTGAAGGTTGGACTCTGAGGGTCACACCGAAAAATAGGGAAGCGTCCGGTCGGTGCACAAAGAAATGTTGTTTGGGAATTCAAACCACTTCCACACATGTGAAAGGTGCGATCCACATCTATAAATATGCTAAGCAACCCCTTGGGTCCCCACATTGACTTTTCCATACAACATGATTTTGATCTCATGTGTGAAAAAGCTCCACATATGCGCCCAAGTTTTCACGGCCAATTCTGAGTTTTGTGTGCACCCCGGTCACTTTCGCACTGTCATCCGTTTTTGCACAGTCTGACATTCTTGCACACCATCGGTTTTTTTGCGTGATGATTCTCCATTCTTTCATACACATCCCTTGGTATTTTTGATAACCTTCCAAAAATGGCCGCCCAGCTGACCGACGTCGAGAGGGAGGATACTGCTACTGCAAGGAGGACTCAAATGATTACGAACCCATAGATTCTTTATGCGAGGAGGGTCGTGTCTAATAATCAAATTATTTTTGGCATGATTACACAAGCTCAAAAATATTACATCCAATGTGATAGCCTTCTGATAAGTAACTTTGGAATTTTGGAGTTGTTGTTGATGCTTGGCTTTGAAATAGATAAAATACGGTCAAGGGTGACATGCTAGAATAGCCTTCCACTGTTCCACATCTTTAAAAATTTCCATCCTACTAGGGAAACACAAAACACAACCATCTACATCTTGAATCAAGAGACTAGGACTATTTTAGGGAGTGATCCAGTTCCCAAGGAATATCCCTCTCTTTACGTGAGCACCTTCAGAAGAAGCATTATTAATGAGATGAAAGGTTGGACAGAATGGGACTTTAGGTTTGAGGAAAACTTCACAATTATATGGTCTTGGGCATACAGTGAATGCAAAACGTGTGAGGAGTTCAGGCCAGAGCTACAGTCTATCGGGCTCTTTGAAGCTATTTGGACATCCCAATTTAACTTCTACCTACAACATGACTTTTTATCAGAACTATTCATCCATTGGTATCCAGACACCAACACCTTCCACTTACACCACGGGGAGGTAGGTATCAGTCGGTGGGACATCCAATTCATTGGGTAATTACCTTGTAGGGGTACCAATATGAACCGTTCCTCCCAAAATGGAATGATTGGGGGGATAGGATGTGTTCCCCCATCCTGACATGGAATCTGATGAATCTGGCTAATGAGGAGTTGAAAATAAATAATGTTCTGAAAGACATATCTTATCTGGGATGGTTCAATCTTTTTCCGATGCTAGACCTGGTTGTGAGTATGAAATTCCAAGGGAAGAAATGCTCGAACACATCTTAGATGGGAAAGGTGGGATCATATTGTATGGTCCTGGAGGAAGGAGAGTATCAATCATAGGGATTCATCATAAATTACAGTTGGTACCAGAATGTATGATATGAAGGCATCCTTAGCATGGAGCCTAAAGAGCCAGGAGGTAGACAAAGTTTTATAAGAGAGATTAGATGAAAAATGGGCCAGGTGGCTAGTACGGAATAGGTTGGCACTTCATCAGCATGAGCATCCCAAAGAGAGAATGTGCCTTCGCCTTCTAAGGAGGGGTGGTTCCACGGGTGACCTTGTGGGCCTGCTATGGAGCTTCTTGGGAAACAATTCATGCACCTCCAAAAGCCAACTGTCGATGTTATCTTCCCATATCTCTGCTCTTCCTAGATAACACTACAACAATCTATATTCACCAAAGAGCTGTGGTGGAGGCTGGTGTGTGCCAGGTTCGACTTTCCCAACATAAGGTGCATCTAGGTAGATGATAGGGTAAACATTCATCACCGGCATGCATACGTGATAGCCATGGATATGTACACATGACAATGGGGGCGGTATGAAGAGTTTATCCTCTTGGTGAAAGTGATGCATGACTAGGAACATGAACGAGAAAACTTGCCATCCGTGGATGAAGATGTGGAGGAGGAAGAGGAGGAAGAGGAAAAGAAGGAAGAATATGAAGAAGAATTAGATGAAGAAGAAGAAGAAGAAGTCGAAGAATAGGTTGAAGGACCCTGTGGTGAAGGACATTTAGAAACACCTGATTACTAATGATGCCCTCGTGAGAGCGGTGAAATTGCAGGCTCCAATGCAGAACTGGATGAGCAGTATGAGGTGAGTTTAACTCTTGTCTTCTCTAGTCTACCCATTCTCAAAATGCTCAATTATCAACTATATTTCATCCTATTTAAGAACACATGGAATATGGAGCCTGGAAAGCCATCCCCGAAGGGGACAAAGACAAGACCATGGAGGAAAGAGAACATCCTGAGGATCCTATCTTTTGGAACTAGAAAGGTGGGGAACTGACTATGGTTGGAGAAGGCAACGATGACCTGAAGGGAAGAGATAAAGTGAAGGCCTCTGAGTTTCCCACTGGTCCCATAATCCAGGAGGGTCCGGTGTTGGTGATCAAGTTAACAAGTGCCGAGGGATCTCCTATAGTGGTGGATCCCGCCATGACACAGGCACTGGATACTATCGCACCTGGCTCCCATAAGAATTTATCATTGTTGCATCTCAGTTTTATTAGACAATTTTTTTTGCCAAGATAACTATTCCCAATGCAGTGATAGTGAGGTTGGAGGCTCAACAAACCATCGAGTCCAGAACATTTGCAGGAGCCTTTCCAGTGATTACACCAGCTCCTACAGAGCCAACTATTCAAGCCTCCATGCCCTAGTACTCGTTGAGCTAGAGGATACAATTATGTGAAATAATTATTCCAGGGTGTAACTCCATTCTGGTGAGGGATAATTCACTGAAGAATAAATAATTTCAGAAGAGGTCCATGCCCCTAAACTCTTGGATACTTTTCCTGAGTACAGGCATACAGACCCGGAGGAGATCGACAATTCTGACCCAAATGCTGCTGAGGAGATCCATATGACATGGAACAAGGCATGAAAGTTCATTAAATGTTTTCTCATTCATCCACAGATAGAATGGCTAAAACGGATGGGGTTTCTTTACACTTGGATACACTTTCTTTGTGTCTGAGGGGTAGATGCTCACCTTCTTCATATAATGATCTGTTATTACATGGATGACAAAATACGGAAGAATATCCAATTCTCCAACATCACTTGTTGCTATAAGGAGTCATAGAATACCTAGTAATTTCTTAAGGATGAGCAAGAAGTCTGACGCCATGAATAGTAAGAAAAAAATGATTTCATTTTTTGCAACTCACATTGAGCTCATTGAATAGTTGAGGGCCTAGTCGGCAGATTCCCAGGAGCAGGTAGTGTAGGAGAGTTGCCAAATGTTTGAGCTCCAATCTGTTCAAATGCGAGCATAGTCTATGGATAATGAGTTATGATATGTGGTTTCTAATGAAGCGGGGGAACGTAGGGGTTGTGAGGTAGTCCTAGAGGCCACAAGCTAGAAGTTGGAAACACTGGATCAATCTATTAAAGATACTAATCCTTAAGGGACCTATTTTGGATGAACACATGAACCTATCCTTATTTGTTTCTTTTTATTCTTATTTACATTCATGGGAGAATCACTTTTTTGATCGTTTAATTCAACACATTTCGACCACAATCATGATGTGATAAAAAATCATTTCCTAAGCTCACATGGGTCATACTCGATGTGAGACACAATGGATAGCCATATCGTTTGTTCATTTGAACGTGGGAGTGCCAACCAGTCATCAGTAATCCAGAGTGTAAATGACCCATTTGGGCTTTTAAGAAGAAATAGGGGAGCCTAAATGTATAATGAGTTCTCAAAATTGTTGAATTGCTATTTTTACCAATGTTATCTAGTGCACGAGTAGGGTAACACTAGAGGGGTTAGAATAAATCCGAACATAGGGAAGTGGAATGTGTGAATCATGATACCCAATATTTGGAACACTGTAGGGGTGGCTTGACAATGGAAGATAACTATTGACCATGTTTGAAACAAAACATCCCTATTGTGTTAGCTTGAAATGGGGATAAAAAATGAGGGTCGACCGCTGACCATGTTCGAAACAAAGGGCCTGGATCAAAATGATAACCATTAGCCTTTCAGAATGTTATCACAGGATAGTAGGTGAGCCATAAGCCATGTATCCATACTATTATGGGGTTCCTTTTAATGTAAAATAGGACGAGGTTCTGAATAAATGACATGCAAAGCATGGAGGGTGGAGTGAAGGGTTGTTCGAATGGAGTCCAATACTATTGAAGTTTTTCCACCGGGGTGGAAACACATTGGTTCGATGCATTGGATTGATCAGGGATCATACCTATTTCTAAACAGGACCTCTCTGCTGAAGACCTATAATGACTTGCAGTTTTATGTCATACCATAAATATGATAGACATGTAGTTTAAACATCGTATGGTGAAAATAGTGCACATAATTTATAGGACCTGTGGCTAGGCCCAAGGAGAATTTCCTGGACATCGCTACATATTCCATTGGTATGGAAATAAATCCAAGCATATTTCTTGAGCACAATGTTGTCAGAGACCAATGATGGTCAGGGAAATCCTCTTTACTGAGGAAGCTAATGCATCCCATAGTTAACATGGGGAATCCTGAAATAGTTCATGGTAGAATCATAGTTTAATGTCATGCATTGAGGACATGTGGACTCATGTAGTTTAACATCATATGGTAGGATGGGGATTCAATGGGAAGATCCCAATAAGGGATTACGTGATGCAGTAGCTATAAACCCAATTTGAATGAAAAAATAAAAAGTCCACACCAAACCACCTATCCTCGGAGGAATTTTTTTAGGTCAAGGGACCAAAAATGAAAGTTGGGCTAGGCCCGAGGTAGAGTCCCTGAGCATTCCAATGTATCCCATCAAGATGTGACTCAAGCTGAACGTAGTTCTGGGATCACAGTTTAATGTTATACGGGAGGAAGAGCATGTGTGGCACAACTGGACCAGTACACACCCCACCAAAATTAATAAGCCCACGTGAGTTGTGCTCGATGTGGGAAACAAGGAGTAGCGATGGGTTTTCCCTTGTACAAGGAAGCACACATTAGGATCAGTGAAATTCTAGGAGATTGAAATCCAAAAATTATTGACCCACCTACTTAAGGGACATTGATTTGGGAAGTTGTAAAACCTAGTGTGCTAGAATTCCACATGAACATAAGGGAGTGGAATGATGTGAATCATGGAGCCTAAGATCTAGATCACAATGATGATAGTGTGATGATAAATTATGACCATGTTCAAAACACAACATCAGTTTTTCATTAGCCTGCCATGGGGGCAGACAATTGAGGGCCGACCTCTAACCATGTTCGAAACATGGGACCTGTCACAAAATGTCATCTGGGGCATTGGCCCAAGATGGTAGGTGAGAAAATTTGCATTAGACCAGACCGTAAATGGTTTCCCTTCATACATGGAAGAGGATGGGGTTCCAAATAAAAGGCTCATGAATCTTGGACATGAAATGAGAGAGTTTCCATGTGAAAATTCCATAATTTTTTCTCCTTCTCATGATGCATTTGAACAACAAGATGTATCAGATAGAGGGAGTCAAATCTCTTTCAAAGGAAAAGGGTCACGGGGTTACATGCTCCTAGATTACGTTCGTAGAGTGTACCATTAAGAGGGGACCTTATTTGATGAAATGCTTGTAGGATGGTGAAGTAGCCAAACTCGATGTGTATTTCCTATAATGAGATCTTACTTTAGGGTCATAGAACTCAGACCAGGCTCGGAAGAGACAAAGAAGAAACATGGTGTAGTTTTCTCAAACCCCAATGTGAATAAGAACCTAATAGGTACTTAGCTCACCACATGATTCCAAAGGAGATCAGACCAAGGTGCTGAAAAAGGGGAAGTATTTAAGATTCATAGGGCTGGACCTTCCGAAGAAATGTATGCACATTCCTACATATCTCATGAAAATGGGAATCAATCCACACATAGTTCTAGAAGTTACATGGTAGGGTACCAATTCCAAGGATAATACTATCATGCGGGTCTGTACCATGCACCAAAATAAGTATCATTTGATAGATCTTGTATGTCCATTAAGATAGATGTGTGTTTTTTTGTGGTGTGATAAAACATGGACAGAGAATCTAGGTGTTTCTATAGGAATCAAGCCATATGTAGGCATTGTCAAATGGTATTGGGGATAACCACTACCAAACATGATGTCCCCTTGAGTGAGGGCATCACAATGCGTTGCTATTTTTCATCGTGTGGCCAGGATGATAATGTCATAGTTTAGGGTCATATGATAGGACCAACCCCTTCATTTTAGCGTGTTGTAGTAAAGATGTAAAAGTTTAATGTCATGTGAGACTAGGAATTATATTTTAAAGTCATATTTCGTGGACATATACAGAAGAAATGAGGTTTTATGGGGGAATGTGCATGGTGTGATAAATCATACTCGATGTGAATGAGGATGAGGTCCAAACCACACCACACACAATTACAGGGATGAAATATCAGGCCAAGGGGGAAAACATTTCAGAGAATATGGGGCTAGAACTATGGAAAAACCATCTGGATGTTCCTATGTATCCCATGAGGTTGGGAATCAAGCCATATGTAGTTTCAAGAGTGTAGTTTAACATCATGCAGAATAAGATGCAGGAGAGACAAGCTCCTAGATGGGGAGTATGTAGTGCGACTATTGAAAACCTGGTGTGAATGAGGACATAATCACACACATGCCGCATCTCAAAATCCTATGACATTCAGGGCCAAAAGGCCAAATAAAATAGGTAATTAGTGGAACCTGAGCTGGACCCAAAGATTATATGTCTGGAAATTCCTACGTATCCCATGATGATGGGAATCAAGTTGTAAGTAGTTTTAGGAGATGTGGTCCCTACTCCTTGTGGAAAGGACATAGATAGATCTTAGCTTAAGGTCTTATAACTCAAACAATAATTTGAGAGACTCTTCTTAATGGGTGCATTCCTTGACCAAATACCTAGTCCCACATGAGGTATTCTCCACGTGGGAAACAAGGGCGGATAAGGTATTTGAAACATTTTCAATAAATTAATATGGGAAAATGATGCAGATCCCTGAATGACGCCTCACCGTGTAGTTTTCATACTAACCCACAAACATGCACTGAGGGATAGCACCAGGAGTGTCAAAATTAATCATAGACTTGATTGAGTGGGAAATGATGTGAATCATGCAACCAATTCATAAGGCTTGATGGCGTGTCATGACAATGCAGGATAGTTGTTGACCATGTTCGAAACACAGAATCCATGTCATGTGATCTGAAATGGGAACAAAAAATGAGCGTCAACCGCGGACTATATTCGCAATGTAGTACATGTATCAATTTTTCATTCAATATTCTAGAGGATGTTATCCCCAGACATTAGGAGGGCGTTGGGGCCGACCATCCATGTCGTTCAAGGATCCTTTTGAAAGTGAAAGTTGGTGAAGGCCCAAATGAAGGGTAACATGAAGCATGAAAATAGGAGATGACATGTCTATAGAATCCAACACCCCAGGTCCTGAACCAGAGTGCTACTGGGCATATTAGTGAACTACTAAACAAGGTTAAGGTACCCAATTCAAGGGTAGAGGACTCAAAAATATGAGTGTAAAACTAGGGGAGGAAGAGCTATCAAGAGGGAGAGGTACATGGTGTGGCTATTACAAACCCGACATAAATGAAGAAATAATCTCACACCACACCGTACAATCATAAATGAGAACCTAGGACAAGGGGATAAATTAGTCAAGGCATCTAAGATAGGAAGTCTCAACCAGTTCACAGTTTAACATCTTGTGGTGAGGACAAATGTGATCTTAGTTTAAGGTCATAGAGTTCAGACCATAGGTACATGACCCTTTATGCAGGTATTTCCTTACCAAATCTTCTAATGCCATGTGAGAAATTCTCAGTGTGGGAAACAAGGAATAGGATCAAGATCTTCCCAACATATGAGGGTATGACAACCAAACTAACACTTTTTCCAAAGGAAGACTAATGTTTTAAGGGATAGTATGACAAAATGAATCACTGCACCCAATATTTTGGACATTTAGGGGTGGTTACAATGATAGAGGATGGCTGTTGTCCATGTTCGAAATCCAACATTCACATCATGTGACCTGGAACAACAAATGATCATCGACCACTAACCATATTCTGAACACGGAACCTGAATCAAATTTTTATTCGAGATACTTAAGGACATTGTCCCGAAATGGTAGGAGATCCCTAGGGCCGAGCATCCTTTCCATTAGGGTGTCTTTTTGGATATGAAACATGATGAAGAACCAAATAAATGGAATGTGTGAAGAATGAATGTACCTATGTAGTTTAATGTCCTGTGGGGTAAACAAAAGAGGTGGAGATCTCCAAGGATAGGGATACATAGTGTGGTCATGATGAACTTGATGTGAATGAGGGAAAAACTCTGCACCTTGCAATGTGTTTCAATCCAAGGGGAGAACTTGAAGTTTGGGGCTATTCGTACGGACGAAATTTCTGAGCGATTGTACATATCCCATGAGGATGAGAATCAAGCCATACATAGTTCTGAAAGGGTCATATAGATTAAATTCATGCAATGAGGAGGACATGTGAGGATAGAAAAATGACGAGGGGCACATGGTGCGATCATCGTAATCCTGACAGGAGTAGGGTCAAATAAGCCTACACTACACCATGAAGGATCCTCCAAGAGAACTACACCTAGGGGGAATAATCAAATAGAATAATTTGGGGTTTGGACTCTAAGAAAAGGCATCCGATCATCCCTACGTATCCCCTGAGGATGGGAATCAATCCATACATAGTTATAAAAGTTTCTATGAAGTTTAACGTTGTGTGGTAAGAATGCATCTAGGGAAGGGGAGATCTTAGTTTAAGGCCATAGAGCTCGGACCATAATGGTAGATCTACCACTCATAGGTTAATTTCATGTAGGACAAGTGCTGAGTAGTTTTATATCTTTCATCTTGTACGAATCACATTTTTAATGTCATGTAGAGAAGAAGGAATAGTTTATAGTTATGTGGGAGTAGATAGATCTTAGTTTATTGTCATATAGCTCATAACATTTTGTATTTTATCGTAATTTGGGATGGAAAAGTATTTTAATGTCATAAAAGACATAATAGTTTAATTTCATGTTGGACCCTCACTTAGGGAAAGTACTGCTTGAGGAATTTTTCATTGGTGGGAGTAGTTATACACTCACCATCTATGGTAACTAGGGAGTATAATCCATTGGGGTAAACCTTGTGAATGATGTAAGGTCCTTCCCATTTGGTCTTCATATTCATTGGTTTCCTACCAGGTATCATCGGTGTTCTCAGGGATAACACCATGTAACCTTGCAAGAAAGAGCAGAGGAAAACTCTCTTGTTGAATGCTATGAATATCCTGTTTTGATTCCTTTCCAGATTGTGAAGGGCACCAATCCTATTCTAATCGAGCACTTGTAATTCTTCCAGATGGAGTTCAGCTACCTTATATGGTGCATGATGGTCATAAATAGATGTGTGTAATGAAATAATTGAATCTCGGTGGGCAGTACGTCCACCGTTATGTACACAAGGGAATATGGGGTCACCTATGTGGAATTCATAGTCATTTTTCGATAGGCCCAGATGGAGTTGGGAAGTTTTTTCATACAAACATTCTTGTTCTGACCAACTATCTTCATGTAGGATGTTAGGGAGGGTTTTTTTTTTGAACTCCTTGATCTTCCCATTTGCATGTGCGTAATAGTGGGAGGTATGGATTAAACGTATGTTGTATTTGGAATTAAATTTCCTCAACTCAGCTACCTGAAATATGGTTCTGTTATCGGTGAGGACGGTGTGAGGGAATCCAAATAGATAGATGATATTGGGGATCAAAAATTAAATTATAGAACTATCCTTGACCTCCTTGAGTGGAAAATCCTCTCCCCACTTAGAAAAGAAATATGTAGTGGTCCGGATGAACTTGCACTGGTGAGCTGTCACCAGTGGATATGGTCCCATGACATCGAGTCCCTCGACCACAAAGGTACAAGTTTACTTGGTAGTGAATAAAGTCTCTAGTGACTGTTGCAAAAAAATTTCCTGAATTCCGCATGGATGAAACCTCTTGGAAAACGCAATACAGTCATGAATCATAGAGGGTTAAAAATAACCCCATCCTTCGGATCTGGTGAGATAGTTTTAGCCCGATATGATGAGCCCCGTAGGAACTAGCATGAACCTCCTGTATGATCTAAGAAATATCACCTACTTGAAGGAAACAGAGTATCAACCCATCAAACCTGCACTTATAGAAGATTTGATTAAGACCGGGATAACTTTTGAGGTCCAAATGAAATGTGCGATGTTGGATTCACTCACGCTCGGACCGATTTGATGGGAGATTACCATGCTGGAGGTACTCGATAAAAGGGTCCTCCAGTCAGAATTCACTTCCATCACTACATCAAGGGGGCCTAGAGGTCCTGATGTGGAGGCACCGGTGGTAAGGTGGATTACCTATAGGCTATCATCATCGTCTAGATTGATGGGGGCAATGAATCTCTAGTATGCTATGTGGATAATAAAATCATACTTACCAGGCTCTGCAAGAGATATAGCTAAGCTGGCCAAGGTGTTGTCTCGACCACTCTATGATAGGGGGACATGGGTAACTTATGGATGAGACTGTAACTAGGCTATCATATGGAGGGTACGTTCCAACTGTGGTACGAGCTCTAGTTTCTTGACGAAATAGTCACTGTTGATCTATTTAATGATTAGTTTAGAGTCCCCATTCACATGAATGTGGAGAACATATAATTTTAAGGGCCATCTCAAGACCAGTTATGAGAGACTGATACACTTCCTTGTTATTGGTACAACCATTGTACAACATGAATGAATATGGAAGAATGGATTGTGTTGGTATGATGAAGACGATACACAAGCCTACCCTATTGAGTGTGGTGATCTTTGAGTCTTATGCTGGTAGGATATTGGGATGTACTGTCAAAGTGAATTTTCCAACATGAAATGGCTTGGTCTATCAAGAGGATTGCCTCATCGGGAAAATCAAGATCCAGAGACTGGTCTATGGGAGCTGGATTGGTGCCAAGGAAGTCTGCCAATGCTTTCCCTTTAATATAAGACTTGGGAAACCAGATGTCGAACTGTTAGAGGATAACTGCCAACTGAGCTAGATAGCCTATCAGCATGGGGTGGTTCAAGATGTACTTCAGTGGATTCACATGGGACACTAGTTGTACCTCATAGTGTAGCAAGTAATGTCGTAATTTCTATACTGCGAATACCAGCACAAGGAAGCTCTTCTCAATGGAGAAGTACCTGGTCTCAGTTTCTAGGGGCATGCACATAATGTAGTAAAGAATGTTCTCCATTCCCTCATTGTTCTTTTAGTCTAGAAGGGAACCAAGATATCAGTCTAGTGTAGTCACATAATGGACTAGCGGATTTCCAGAAATGGGTGGAATTAGGACCAAAGGCTGCAACAAATACTTCATGATTTCCTTGAATGTAGTATGGAATTACTCATCCCACTGATAGATAGTGCCTTTCTTCGTGATCCATGAAATGGTCTTACACTTGCCGGCCAAATTCAAAATGAATCAGAATATATAGGCCAAGTGACCTTGAAAGCCTCACAGATCCTGAATGTTGCTCAAAGGAGACATCTGACTAATGGCCATAATCTTCTCAAGATTTATCTCGATGCCTGTATAGCTGACAACAAAGCTGAGAAACTTCCTAAAGGTGGCCCCAATGGCATAATTCAATGGGTTCATCTTTAGAAGGTGAGAATGAAGGAAGATGAACAATTTCTCATGGTCTTTGAGATAGTCCTGACGCTGGAAATAATTGACCACCAGATTTTCCACATATCACTCCACCAATATATTGAGGATCGACATAAATATGTGTTTCATGGCACGATAATAGGAGGAACCTGCATTCTTTAGACCGAAGGGAATTACCCGGTAGCAGAAAGTACCTTATGGTTCCCTAAAGGTTGTATGCTCTTCATCCTCATGATCAATTTGAATATGCTTATACCTGGAATACCCATACATAATTGAGAGGGCCTAGAACCCAGTGGTACATCAATCAATAACTCCATCACAGGAAGGGGAAAATCATCCTTCAGACACCGATGGTTGAGATCCCAGAATTCAATGAAGACACTGATTTGTTCACTATTATTCATGATGGTCATAATTTTGGATAACTATATGGGGTACTGGAACTCCTTGATGAAATTTGATCTGACGATCTTATCAACCTCATCCTTGAACATGGCCCCATGTGAAGGATGCATCTTTCTTGGAGGTTGTTTGAACCCACGATGATTTACTGGAAGGCCGAGGCATTGGATGGGTGACTTGAGGATCTCATCCTGGAATTTTTTCATAACTCTAGGAAAATACATCACGATGTTGCTTCATGATGGTCACATACTACTGTTTCTCTTTGATAATCATAGCGGCACTGACAAATGTGGGTTTTAGATCCGCCCCCCTATCGAGGTTCACCTGTATCAATTCATCGACCATGGTGGAAACACCCTCTTCGAATCTAGGAGGTGCATATTCCAAATATTCGTCTTCACTTATGGTAGAGGGATACTAAAAGATTCCTCTAAGTCAATAGATCCTAATGTGAAGCTGGTGCCAACCTAAGCGGCATTAGAAACTACATCAGGGGACTCCTGTGCTTCATAATCCATAATGATGAAATCTGTTGATTTGATTCCATCCAAGTTTTGGATAAAGGGAACACACTTGATGATATAGACGCAATAGTGGTGAGTTGGATTGATCAAGTTTATCCCAACCTAGAAAAAAAAGAAAAAATGACGTATTTCTGCTGCCATGGGTTGGACATCCAGATACCTTATGATGGTAGGGGCTCAGGGATTTCCTGAGCCTGATTCGTGTAGGAATATGAGGTAATCTTTTGGTGTCACCAATACCTGGGAATATGTTTCCCCCTCAATATATAAAAAATGTAACATTTCCCCATATCCTAGGTCATAACCTACAATCGGTGGATCAAAAAAAATATAGGCATCATCTAGGTCTATCCCTGGGACAGTCCTAGGTGTAGTGTGTTCAAACTCATCACCCTAAATCTTGTTTTTCTTACTCTTGTAATAGTCAGCATATAGTTAGCGTGCCTCACAAGAGGAAAAGGGATACATGTCACCTTGATGTATTCCCACTCAACCATTAAGAGAGTACTTAAGGAACTGGTGATACAATGAATGAACCACCACATGTAGGTGAAGCAATGGACTACCCATCAGCACATTGTCGGTGCTGTCCTTGGAGAAAACCATGAACACGAATCTGGATACCAGGCCACCAAATTGGGCGTTCAGGCAGATCCTTCCCACTGGGATATGTTCCATCCTGTCATAACCTTGCTTTTCAGGTCGGAGGGACTCAGATCAACCCTAGACAACCCCATTTTTCGAAGTGTCTAGATCAGGATTAGGTTTATCCCTGAGCCTATTTCGACAAAACATCGACGAACCTCCTTGCCATTGAAGTGGATTGTGATGTACAGTGGAAGGATGTGACCTGGTATAGGAGATACTTCATCTTCTCTAGAGAAAGAGATAATGGTCTGAAATTCATCATGATTGATTGCCTTAGCATGGAAGTCTTCTGCAACTGCTACCTCCATCTCAAACTAGAGGGGACATGTTAAAGATTCAATGAGGGATTCATGCGTATCTGATAAAAAGAGAATGGCCTACAGGATAGAGAGCCTCATAGGAATGCTGGAGAGATTATGAAGGACATTATACTTCCGTGCCAAGCATGAACTTCTACTTACATGAGGTAGTTCTATGATAGGGGTATGACAGGCCCTTCTGGCTAAACCGGTGGCTGACTAGTACTGGGAATGTCCTTCTACTTGCTAGTAGATGCTCATAGAGTGACTATCAGATGTGCGATAAATGACTGAGGTGGGTCTGTAATAGATCACGACTGATCATGATGTTGTTATGGTGAATCTACCTGGTCAATTAGCAAAAATCGTGGCGAAGGCAGACGTGATGACACTAGATGAGAAGGCTAGCATGCTGAGCTCTATGTTGGGACTATTGTTTGGTTTCAATGGAATGCGGATCCTAGCTGGAAGTACTGACCGAGGCACTCCAACGGCCCATATAGCCATTTCCCTATCAACGTTGGTGATGGCTGTGGACATTGGGAAGATCCATCTCGCTCTCCTCTTCATCAAGAATCATGTAAGGGTTTACCAGCTTCATGGTGTTATCCGAAGAGTACCATGGATAATCACTTGAAGAATCCTATACCACTGGATGAATTCTAGGGGGGTAGATTTCCATCTCTAGGGGAATGAAGTCACCAAGAGTATGGGATGAAGGAGACATCAGTGGGGGACTTTTTTCCCTTTCATCGTCGATGCCTGTTGTTCTAGGAAGAGGAGGGCTAAGCCGTTGACGACGAAGTACTGGCTATGGGTGATGCAACAACTTTTGAAGACTTAGGTTGATTTAAACGTGCATAGACAATTCCATGGGAATGGTAACATTCTTTATGAGACATCTATTTGTCATAATTTTGAGACCTGTAGTGGGGAACATGATGCCACTCACCATCGCTATCACTATTGTTGTTTGGCTTCATGAATAAACATTCTACCAATGTCGAAGTTGGTCCTAACTTGACTATGTTGTTATCAACCGAGTCTTGAAGGCATTCATTAAAAATTCATTACTATTTGAGGGTGTGCTCTAGGATCCAGTGATAGGGGATGTAATTGGGTTGATCAGTGAGATTTGCCTCTTCGGGCCTCCTATATTCAGGAAACCGTAGATGTACCTTTACCATGGAACTTTGAGAATAAGCAGAAGGCTAAGCCTTTTTTAATGAGTAGTTTTGTTTTCTCCTATTTGGTATGAGGGATCTAGGATCATGGCTCTGATGAGGGGTTTAGAGGATACTACCGAGGAGGTAGAACCTGGTTATCTCTCCTAGGTGGTGGTGGCACGTTACGTGAAGGTGCATGCTGATTCTGAGGTGGGCACTACAGGGCCAGAGGCTGTGGCTTAGTGTGAGGGCCATTGTAAGGATATAGAGTTTGCTCCACTAGTAACAACTTCAGCTGCCTGGGGGCCTCTATTTGTGCCACCATGGTGAGCACAATCTTAGCGGCCCTTCTCATTGGAATTTCAGGAGTCAACGGATGGACCTTCTTGGACATCTGTAAGTCTTACTCTAAACACTAATCCTTATCAGATAAGTCTCAGAATACCCTTGGGTAAGTAATGAGAGCGGGGACCAGTTTGGTTTTGAAATTACCCACACACGTTCTAAGCATTTATTCCTGAGTGAACAACATTTCCATGTAGTAAGTGGGGCCTTTCCACTGGGAAACAAAGTCTACGATGCACTCGTCAGGCCTCTGATTTCCCTTGAAAAGGTCTGAGATACTCATCTTCTAGGTGGTAGAGATGAACCAGTAATGGAACTATCTATGGAGATCTTCCCTGCCAGTGAATGACCCAATGGGTAGCTGGATATACTAGACAAACACAGGCCCTTCCAATGTCTATATGGAACAACAGAGTTTGGTGGTCTCTTGTAGTGCCGGAGTTCCCCACATGGGTTTCACATTGAGATGAAGTGGTCTAGATGCTTTAGAGGCTCACGTTTCCTATTATAAAAGGAAAAATATGGGGTTTCCAAAACTCTAGAGTGATGGAATATCATCATCCTATTCCAGATATGGCCTTCCATTAGGCAGGATTTCCACCTGTTGAGTTTTCAGTTCCTCAAGGCGAGTAATAATGGCCTTCATCGGATCATTTGGGTGGGGATTCTTGTCTTGATGAGGGTCCATGACCACCAGTGCATTGGAAGTTTCTTCAACATGATAAGCAGGGCCAGCATCTGGTGGGATGACCAGCGGAGCGGCTGGGGGAACCTCAGTTTGGTCGCGAGAATTCTCACACCCCTTGGGTGGATTTGGCAACACATAACACACCATCATTTCATATGTTCTGGCCTCTATCTTTTCTATTTGGGTAGGATGGTCAAGGTCACCCAGGGTAACTAATCGGGGGAAAGTTTTATCTACCCCTTCTACCCCGGTAAAGGATCAACGTACTCTATTCACCGCTCTGTGGCACGTTTAGAAAAGAGGTCATCAAGCATCTTCTTGTGCTCGAAGATCTATTGACACAACAAGGATTTTTCTTGATCATCCTCTATCTTCTGCACTGATTCAGATGGGTCTGAGCATTTGACGATTCCATTGTTCTCTTTTCCATTATTGGGGTTCTAGCAGCGGACTAATTCCTTGATTGGAACAGGAAGAGCCGGTAGATTTCTCTAATGTGAGTAACCCTTCCCAAAGGATCCTATAATTGGGGAAATCCCTCATGGGGTATGTTTTATTCAAGGATATCTATCTCATTCTACCCCTATGACAGATATACCATGTTAACAGTGACTCTACCTAGAGGCATATCCTCAATATCACCTAGAAAATTAGGATGGCAATGGATAGAACTGAAATGGAGGGTAGCATACATCCCCCGACCTTGGACCTGAATGTTGGGTGAATCCTCCTTGACAATTATGAAGATCACTTTAATGCTTCGAACACAATGTTTTTGTAGGTTCTTGTGGAGACCAGGCGACTCATGGCACTAGGCCAGAGGGAGTGCATCCAAGTTGAACATAAAACATTAATGGTCAATATATTCAAAGTGTGATTGCCTATAGTGGTATCCTGCTAACAAACAACAGATATGGAAGTGCATATCCAATAGGGTTTGGCAAAAGAACCCAAATTCATCATGTGTAATAGATTCCGGAACACTGATGTTTGTGGCTAAGACTGGCCAACGCATCTCTAGGAAATGATCTGCTGCAAGGATTTCCCAACAACTCCTTGGCATAGACTTAGGATCTGGCCCTCAGTTTCCACACTCATCTACTGGGGATGGATACAAGACCTAAAACAATAATAAACTGGATTAATAAGATGGTAGACCATCCGTTATGGAAAACAATCTGAAAGTAGACATATCTCGGGCCATCCTGCGATGAATGTGACGACTGATCCATTACATCTCGGTAAGACGGGCTGGTGGCCACAGATTCCGGTGATGGTTTTGTAGTCACTGATGGTGGTCCATGCTATTTTCCATCCTTTATTGCTTCCTAGAATAACTCTTCAAAATCTCAGGTGGAGATAAATAATGACCCTATTTATGATAGAGTTGATTTCACGGCCATGCCTCGAGAAGGGTCCAAATCAACCTTCTCCTAGACGTATCTTCAGAAGGAGTAAGGAATCTAGTGGGCCTCACATTCTGGAAGGATGAGGCTAATAGGCCTCATTCCTATCCCATCCCTTGATAAAGAAGATCGAGGTGAGGGTTCTATTTCTGAATTTCATTCCACCTCAGAATATGAGAAGCAGACATGATTAATCATGGTCTTAATATTCTCAGAGATCTTTTTATGGTATCGACGACTCTCCATCCTTCCCCATGATGGATATTCATGAAATGGTAGATTTTTGGCTCAAGGTGGACCTTCCGCCGAATTGATGTTGGGGCGGAGAGGACTTCTTCCTGGATGTGCTATGGTTAGAGGATCACACAGAAAAATGTCAAAGTAAACATGAAGAGGACCTCCATGTCCACTGGCTGATGCACGGAGGGAGTCTCTACAGGAAGTGCTAGAGCGGGTAGAACCTCTGATAAAGCTAGTGGGGGAATGGGCAGGGACTTCATGCTTGTTTCATTTTGTATTGTTGGTACAAGGAAGGTCCTTGTACTGGTCGAGCTGAACACAATTAGGATTTCTGTGTTGGGAGCCCTTGAAGTGAGGAAAACCTCAACTTCTCTAATTGTTGGGATGAGGATGAACTCAGTCGGTTGTTGTAAGGACATGAAGAAGACCTCCATGCTGACAGTTGACTGAAATGGTAGCATCTTCACATTGGTGACATGTGACAGGAGGAACGAATCCATACCTGATGTCCAGGGTGAGGAAGAGGCTTTTGTACTGGGTGTCAATGTGGCAAGGTATTCCTTCACTCAGATTGAAGGTTTCATGGGGAGGACCTCCATGCCTATTATGAGAGTGGGGATAGCTTGTACTCTCATTAGTGAGGGTACAAGGAGGTCCTCTATAATGTATTTCTTTGTGGTGGGTCAGCCCGTGATGGATTCCACCTATATTGGAAATTAGGAGAGTTGACCCAGCCTTTCCATGGGGTGGTTGGGGGCTTTATCTAGGCTAAGAATCTGAGTTACCCTACTCAACATAAATAGAGGACTGATGGTATGATCCAGTGGTGGCATGGGCCATAGTATCCATCGATGATGATGCCCCTCGACGAGTGTCCTCTTTAGCCTGCGCCCGACACTGGAATAAGTCTAACTGGACTGGGGCTAGTGGTGTAGGTGTATAACTAACTTTCTCCTCATACTGTGGGGGTTGGTTGGGAGTGCTGACGCAGCCTGGTGGGAGACCTCCTTAGTGGCCCATGGGACGGGATTCCGGCTGGGCTGACCTGGACATCCCTCACCTCATTGGCATAGGGTATGGAATCATCAAAGCATTTTCGGGAGAGCCTCCAGAAATGAGTATATGTCAGATTGGGGAACATCTTCTCCTTGTGCGTCCCTTTGGGGTGGAAGTGATGACAAGGTTCAAGAGCCTCTACTTCTCGTTGGTTCATATCCAAGGTTGGGATAATCTCCTCCTCCTCGTATCGTTGAATGAGGTCGTTAATTACCCTTCTCTAAATGAATTTAGATGGGGATATGGGTCATGGGCGCTTAGCATCTATGGACATGGAGAATACAATGGGAGTGGTGGGGACACGTATGATTTCTGAATTGACATCTCCCCTATCCCTCTGTCAATGGGTGGGCATTGATTGGTTTCCTATCTTGACAGCATGGGTCCTGTAATGTATGGATTTTTAACCATTAGTGATGAATGAAGGAAATCGACATCCAGTGCCCTAGCGTCATTTCATCTTCCATAGTAAGTAAGAAGGATCTACACTGACAACGTCATTGACAAGGATGTCCAAAGTTCAACTGCCCCAATTTTTTATGAGTTAGATACTAGGCCCACTATTTTCTTGGTGGGACTTGGAACCAGATATATGGATCTTGTGACACACTAATCCACTAATTTATTGAACACTACTAATCTCCACATTGAGGACAGTAATTTGACGTCGATTTCACCATTTCTGTTTCTGACGCTTCCGTCTTGGTGCACATCTGTCTCTCAGAAGATTCTGTGAACTTTATCCCTGAATTCCCACATTCCAAAAGTGGGTTTCATCCATCTACTATTTAGGGATGTTTGTGCCTTGATCGAAATGGTATTATGGGATGTTGGTTCATCATTCTGTGGATTCTTCCTCAGAACTCGTTACCTAGTCTGGATCTCCCTCAAAGACTTATGAAATTATTCATGAAACTCTTCTCAGTGGCATGTCTTCATGGATGCTAGTTAATTACGCTACTTCTGTCAGGATACTCCATTGGGTCATGTTAGGGTAATAACCTTTGGTCAGGGGAGTAGTCACGTTGGACATTACTGGCATATCTGGATTCTGAAATGATGGTGTGTCTGGTTTCCTTCCCCTTTTGATAGATCTTCTCGAGGGTGAAGACTCCAATGGAATCCCATGAAAAATCCATAGAATTTAACGACATAGGCATGTCTATGAGGTTTTCCTCAGCTTACCATTCTTATCATAGGGTATGTTGTGAGTTTAATATCTAGCGGAGATAGTTTATAATGATCATAAAACTAATGGTAGTGGATCATAAATGTGAAACCCTTGGAGGGAACACAGAATCTAGGGGTAACACGTGGTTAGTTAGCTGATTGCTACTATGAGTAGCAAGAATCTTGGTGGGATGATCTCATCTGGATGTGGATACCAAGTTAAGAATCAGGATGGATGATAGAGAGTTGATGGGGAATGAGATGGAACCAATGTGAGGACGATGGTGATATTGGGCATGAGTCTCGAAGATATTTCCTACGTATCCTCATGGAAAGGAATCAAAGTCCATGTAGTTCGGTGGGGTGATGGGGAACCAGATAAGGTGACCCCTAATAATTGAAATATAGATGGGACCCAGAGGAAGTGGAACCTCTGGGTTGGGGCATGACCTTCTCGTAACACATAGTCTTTAGGGAGAGGACATGATGGGACATGAGTGACGGTCTTGAACATCAGGGAGGATTCCTACGTATCTCTAAGGCAAAGAATCAAAGTCCACATGGTTCAGAATGGGGGTATAGAATCAAGTTGTATGGATAAGACAACAACCTAATAATATACCGGGGCATACACGTGGTTAGAAACTTGGGTTGGTCTGAAGCAATAGGGACGGACCAAAGATGTTGGTCCCAGTAAAGGGGACTAAGATGGCTTACCATCAATTGAGGACTATAGAGACATACTGTTGGATGGGGATACAATGGCTAACTAGTGACTGGGGTTCCAACGACATACTTCTAGCTGGGAATCACAACATCTTACCATCGATTGGTGTACACAATGGCATATCATCGATTGGGGAACACAAAATCTTACCATTGATTGGGAAACACAATGAATTATCATCGATTGGGAAACAAAATATCTTACTGTCGATTGGGAAACACAAAATATTACGATTTATTTGGTATTATAACTCAGGGAGGCATCGTCTGTACCTCGTCTAGGAGATATGGATCAAATCCCACATAGTTCAAACAGGTACAATTTAACAGCTTGCAAGAAAAAAATGGGGCGTGCAGTTTAATGTCGTGTAGGATGAGGGTGGACCAACATGAAGTGGCTAGGACTGATCGGTTTTGGGATTGAACCTCAATGTGGATTCATACATACCTTTCTTAGAAGACAAGGATCAATGTCCACATAGTTCGGAATGGTGGATACATTTTGACGTCATGCGGGATGAAGGTGAACTGACGTGAAGGGTGTCGAGACAAGTAGGTGTTGGCCTTGAACCTTAGGGAGGCTTCTTACGTACCTTTATTAAGTATCAAGGATCAAATTCCATGTATTTAGGAATGATGTATTGGGGAATATGCTCTAGGGTGACCCAGGAAGAATTCCATGGTCAATTCTTACTATAATCCCATGTGATTCATGATCAGTGGGAGAAATAAGAAGCAATAAAGACCTGATGATCACATCTTGAAAGGTGAATCTGTGGGAAGTAGAGTGAGGATTAAATATGGTTATAAAAAAGAGGAAATAGGGGCTTACGCATGGTTATCAGTACAAAGAGGAAATAGGGGATTACGCATGATTAGTGGCCCATGGAGATGGTTATTGAGACTTACTCCAAGATAGAGGCTTGATGGAAACAAATCTCAGAGGGAGAGGGACTGGAAAATAAAGGTCCCAGTTTACATCTCTCTTCTAGTCTTTGGCACCGATTAAAAGAGGACGATCAGGGATGCTATCTCCCAGAAGAAATGATAGGGACTTACAGCAAGATGGTTTCCCTTCCACGTGGAAGACGCCGCTCTAGTGAGGAGGATCTCATTCCATGAGAGGAAGATCTCACTCTTGTGGATATGACTAAGCATAGAGAATGTCCATGACGTGGTGCCCCACATGTATTACATGGGGAGGGGCCATAGTTTAACGTTATGTGATAAGGACTATGGAGCTTGCCAGTTTAACATCTTATAGCTCGAATGAGGCGGGTTCACTCTGCACCCCTAGAACTTACATAATTGGTGCACTTCAACTCTTGGTTAAGGGAAGGAACCTGCAATGCTGGGGCAAGGGGTGTTGCAGAGTGATCCACTGAGGGGTCCACGTTAGCGTGGCTATGAAAAGAAAAACTATCCATAGCATGCCTTTGAAAAGAAGGCTAAGGTTAAGAAACACAACATGAAGCACCACCCAAGGGAACTTGAAATCATATTGTACAAACCGGGAGGGTCATATGGGAGAAAGGTGAGCGTCATAGGTTTTTTTAATACAAGAGGGTCTCAGACATGGTGACTTAGGGTTAGGATGACACATGTAGTGCGCAAGGAGGGACACACATAAGATGAGAGGCTGTGTGTAAGATGGAAAAACTATGTGAAAACTGGATGGATGCACACAAAATAAGTTCGATGCAGGGGGAAATGCATGCAAGAGGGTATTCTGCACACAAATTACATCGGTTAAAAGTAAATGGGAAAAGAACAAACCCAATATGACCCACATAAAGGACAAACCCTATGGGACCTATCACACAAGATCCAATACATTGAAGACATAGTGTTTTTCGTGTGGTCGCGGAAGAGGTTTCTTTCGCAAAGCAGAGTGTCGTTTTGTGATCTGTAACCATCCATGAAGGGTGGGGGGTACACTTCATTTTATAGCTGAAAACCCTAGAGGCGGCGTGCAAGACTGTCTACATGAAAATGACTGGTTGATATCACATTGGGTGCGCAATTGTTTTCCCACTTTGGGGAAACTTGTATGCTGAACTCTTTTCCTCTATGCCCTTATCTTGGCATGTTTGTTGAGAAGGTGGCTGCGAAAGGGTCCCTTTGATGTTTCATTGGGAGTTCAAGGGTTTTCACGCTGCATGAAATATTTCCCAAAAACATGAATGCTTATGTGCATGTGCCTTGGCATTTTGTGGTGGGTCATAATGGAAGCCTTCATTTGACATCTCATTGGGCATGCAAGGGTTTGTGCTCCAAGGGTAATTTTACGCGCAGCCCATAATTTTTGCGTGAACCTCCCTCTCGCATCATGGAATTATTTGTTAGGTCACAATATGGCTTTGGTTTCTTCAAAAGAGACCACTCGTGGCCCAATCTAAAATTTGAAGTCAATAGTGTTTTCATGGGTATTATATATTTTTTATGGAAACATTATAGATATAATTTTCTGAAAATAACAATACATACATTGGAGTCATGATCTTCTCTTAGATATTTCTTTATTTGTGAAGGATGAAAGAAAAAACTATATATAATAGGTGATTAAAGATGAATAAATGGATTAGAGTATAGGTATTTTGGTTATATTTTAATGTTAAATTTTAATGTGAATTTTATCCATGATGGGTGGAAGTGATCCCATTTAATAAGCGATGAAAAATGAACTTTTGGGAATTCCCTTTTCACATCCATGATAAAATTACACTATTACTTGGTAAATGACTCAATGTTTTAGTAATAATTTTTTTGGGTTTAGTTGGGTATATAAATCCTCCAAAAAGGATTTAAAAACATTTATTGAAAATTTTATAAGGTTTTTACCATTATTTTTTTACATTTTTCATCATTACTTTTAAACTAGGCATGTGGTTTTAATCTAAGTGATTTTATTTTTTAATAAAAGTATAATATAATCAATATAATCAAATTTATGTGTTCTATAAGTAAATTTTACCTCTATTTATTCCAATTTTATTTATAAATACTATAAAATTAGCTTTAAGAAATTAATTTTTAGAAAAAATATTTCACTAGAAAAATTAAATTTTGACCATTAGGATTCTAATTTTATTTGGTTTTTATTTCCAATTATATGAGTGTTAATATATATATTAATATTTTAATAAATCATATATGACTAGTTATTTGAAATATTGAATTATAATTTGTTCAATTGAAATATCCTAATATTAATAAAACAATAAGTTCAAAAAAATTATTCCACCATTGTCATGGTATTTAGAATTAATCCAAATAATATAAATTTTATAAATAAAAATTAAATTATAAAAATTAAATAATATTAATTTTATAGTCTTAAATATAACAATAATTTTACCAAATTTACTTTCTTTGTGTAATGGTATTAAATGTATCGTTTGTGAACAAAAAAATAGTTTTTACGTGAAATATTATTTGAGTTTCAAAAATGTTAGACATGTGATTTATTAATACAACATAGTATTTATAAAATTTTATTAAATATATTTAATATATAAAAATGGTTTCTAAAACCTTTAATAAATTATTTTATCACAAAAGAGATACTTTTTAGAAAAAAAATGGTATGTTTACTATTCACCAAAAAAGCAATTATTTTATAAAAACCCTAAAAATTCCTATTAAGATAGTGTTGATATACTAAACCAAAAAAAATTAATATGGTAAAATTAAAATTACATAGTTATTATAAACATAGGATTTAAAAATGTGTTTATAACTATCTATTCTTATTAATTTAACAACTAAAATGGTCATCTTGAATAATTTCATTTTACATAAGTTTTGTGGTTTTTTGTTTAGTTTATTATTACATATAACATAAGATACTCCATAAAATACATAATAAGGGAAAATAATCATTATTATCTATGAGTGGTAAACTTTATTAACCAATTATGCTTCTATTCATAGGTACGCCTACTTTCGAGGATGTTGAGGAATCAATATTTTATATTGTGACTTAGTTAGCATCAAGAGGATACTACATGACACAATTATCGATATGTATTACAACATAATAACATTTTTTTCTTTAATATTTATACTAGTATGTTAATTAATATGTTAAATAGATCAAAAATAAACATACTAAATATAAAAAACAACATGTTATAAGTTTTAAATTTTATATTCTTAAAGATACCCATCCCATTTGATGTATATAGGTTACCCATCAGGGATGCTATAAGAATCTATGGACAGATTATGGGAAAATTGTCATGGGTGGAAGTTTACCTCCCCATAAATTTTTCTTATTGGAGGCATATTCAATTATCTTAGTGTAATGGATTGTCTGGTAGTTAGATAAAGGTATTTCCTAAACTAAATAATCATATATAATTTAATTGAACCATATTTATAAGTATGTTAAAAATATAGTGGATTATTTTTATTTTATTTATAGATATTGAACAATTTTGATGTTACTATTGTGATGTCACATCTATAAATATAAAAAAATAAGAAATTAATTAAATGATTTTAAGTGGAGACTTTGGTATGAAATTAGTGAGACTTTGTATTAGTTTCAAAACTGTATGATAAGTTCCCTGAGGTATATCCTATTTTCCAATGGAATAAGTTATTTTTATCATTATAAGACATAATCACATAAATTATATTAGTATTTTTTAGAATATTAATAACATTATCTTAATGAAATTTCAATATTTATTTATACATAATTATTTCAGGTGGGTTTCCTAAGAAATGTAGCTAATCATGCAAAGCATGTAATTCCCCACATGGATTAGAGGAAGAGTTTCCCTAGGAAACATGATGAAATGGTATCATTAAATTTATGATAATATATATCTATACCATGTCTTGTAACATATTTTTTAGAAGATTATTTACATATTTTTTAATACAAGTGAAAAAGGATGGTCATTCTGTTGGATAGAAGGGGATGTGGTTTGATGTCTACAAAAAAAAAGATAAATGTTATATAATAAACCTATAGAAAATATTTGTATAAGATGGTCAAAATTCCTTATAATGATTTCCTACATGAATTATATTATCTCACAAATTTTTTGTAGCCAACTCTATTACTGATGTCCTTGCTAACAAAGTATTCCCTGATGAAAACTATATCTTTGATAATACTCCCTTTATTGAGTTAATGCCTATTCTTCATAGGGATAAATGTAAAATAACATCTTTTAGACTATTGTAACTTTTTTTATATATAAAGATCCCATGTTCTCATTTTCCTTAGTAAATAATAAGATTATTTTTAATGATCAAGAGTTCCTTTTTAAGACATAATATGATCCGGGGTTAGCTATGGAGAGTATATTAACTATTATGTTTCATAGGATGGTGGGTCATATTCCAAAATAAATATTAACACCAATAAGGGATTAAATACTAATAAACATAAAAAAATTACTCTTTTTCTGAATTTTCTTAATTACATTTTTAGTACACTATCCTCATTCTTTTCAATAAAATAAAAATATGACAACCTTATATTATTTTGTTTAGTTTATCTTGTGTTAAATTAGTTCATTTTGAGAATCCATTTAAGAAAATAATTAAACAACCTCTTAAACCACTCTAATATTCATTTAAAAATACTAATATTTTTTTAAATGATCTAAAATATTACTTCACTTGAAAACATTATAAATGGAAGTTTAATCATTATTTATGAGACAATATTTACCTAATAAAAATTCATTAACATGGATATTCCCACAATAAAGTATTGTCCATATATCATTTTTATTTATGATCCATGCTAATAATTTCATGGGAGTACATATTATATACTCTGTAAGATTACTTTATAAACTAACAACAACAACAAAAATTATATTTCTTTTATTATGTAAGGTATTTTTTCTATCAGAATAGATCATATAATGTGTTCTCAATTTTGGTACTTTCAAACACAAGAAATAAAGTATCTACTAAAAAGGATACTATCAAAACATATTTATCGTAAAACAAGGTAAAATATCATCCACTCAAGAATTATAATTCATTTTAATCATATATACAACTTATAAAAACTCCAAAAATAGGTGCATCATGGTATTATTGTTAATTTAATTGTTAATAAAATCAATATCCTCTAAATTAAATTTTATTTTTTTCCATTCAGTATCTATTAATATGATTACCATGTTATAAAAAATATTACTTGTTTTATCTTTATGTAATATCATTTTAAATCTATTCTTATTTGGATGATAATGTTGGTAAACCAAAATTTGAAACATGGTTCCCTAAAAAATGATTCTATGATCTTGTGTCTACTATATTGAAATTTAAAATATGATTTAAAATTTAACAATCCATAAATAAAAAAAATATTTCTTTTGGATTACATTTAACTTTAAAAAGACTAATATGTACTAAAAATCACATTAATAACAACTTCATATATATTATGTGTAATAGGTAATGAAATCAAATATAATAATTTTCTAGGTGGTTATGGAATATTCTACTCCATTCAATGATATAATATTCTTCCTACAAACAACAAATTGTTTTTCTCCTATGAAATCCTCTAGGTGTTCATGTTGGTTGGGATGTCTAGATGTCATTTTTGTCTTGGAATAATATGTATGACTGAATTTGTGAATTTAGGTTGTGGGGTTTTTAATGTGGTGAAGGATATATGTACAAGTAATGCTTAACATCTTCAAAATTTATTTGGGATAAAGTGGTTGGTAGGACATGGTTATAGGGTTATAAGGGGATTGGTTTTAGCATGACTATACTAGGTTAAAATACACGGGTATGACTCATGGTTGGGGTAGTATTTAAATTGGAATCTTGGTTATGGGTTTTTAATTGAGGTGGTGGAATTAATGGGCTTTAGTGATTGGATAAGTGCTTTTGTACTTAAGATAAGATATTAATGGATTGTTTTTGAATGAATGTGGAAGGGGATGTGTTTTTTTGATGTGGTAATTTGATTTGGGTAGAGGATGGCTTGGTTGTAGTTGGAAGTGTGTTGTAAATGGTTAAGGGGATACATTAGTTGAGTGTACAAATATATATCCCTTATATTATTATAAGTTTTACCCATTCAAAAAGAATACAAATTAAATTTCTAGTTGAAATAAAATTTAAACCAATTATCCATTTAACTTTAGAATATCCTCTTTCACCACAATAAAACTAGAAAAAAAGTAATATAAACACACCGTAAAAGAAGAGAACCACAACTATAATCCTTAAATTATAAATTTATCCACCAAAGAGCTTTCAAAAAATCTGTAAAGACCCGAAAATTTCAAGGAAATTTTTTTTTAATTTTCTTTGGAATTTTACAAGAGCGCAGCTTCAGACGGCACCTGATTCCGAGGCCCGGTGTGCCCGGAATCAATTTCCGAAGTTTGGCTCGGGTACGTTCAGTGAACGGACGAGCGGGTTTTTCTATCTTTTGAACCGGTGCCCGGAATCAAATTCTGAGGGCACCGATGAAATCGCAGCACTGGTATTTGCTTAGAAACGCCTCTTCCGGAGTTGCGTTTGCTCAGACGTGGTTTTTAAATTTTGCGGCTTTAAGTCAGAAATAAAATAAAGTTTGTGCGACAACTTTATTTTATTTCACTTAAGCTGCTTGGAAGCCACTTGAAGTCACTTAAAGACGGCTTGAACTGAGTTGAACTGGATAGGATGCTATCCAGAAATATCCTACCCCTTGGTAGGACATTTGTGCGGTGGGGCCCGCACGAGCCCCGCCGTTTCTTTCGCTAAGTAACGCACCCGCGAAAACTCGTCAAAGTAACTGAAAAGTCAACCGACGCGTTTTCTTTAATTCTTAACAGACCATTTAATCGGGCGGTTTATTTCGTGAATTAAATGGACTGTTTCTTCGTGAATTAATTGGGTCGTTACTTATGCGTTTTACGTTTGTTGGCAAAATAATAAAATAGACAAACTTGTCTATTTTGGAGGATTGCTATCGTTGTGCAATTCCTCTGAGCCTCCACCCTCTCCGCGAAGAACGCGAAGAACGCGAAGAACGCGAAGAACGCCGGAACCGGAATCCGACGACGCACGATCCGCAACGTCAACAGCTTTTCCGCGACCTTCTTCTTCTTCTTCTTCTTCGGTGCCTCTTCTTCCGCGGCGAACCTGCGATCGGCGGTTAAAGGTGAGAATCGAAACTTCTAAATTCTCCCTTCTTAATTTCAGTAACAACGGATTTAATTAATTAAATCCGTTTGTTCTTGATCCGGAGATTGGCGACGCGACGCTGGATACCGCGACGACGCGACGATCTCCTTCTTCCGCGACGAGCGATTCCGCGACGACCTCTCGTCCGACGACGACTTCGAGGTAGGGATTTATTTTGGAAAAGTTACCCCTTTTTAAATTTTCTCGTGAACGTTCTTGAAAATTTAAAAAGCCGGTTTCAAGCGAACAATTTTATCTTTAAATAAAATTGTTGGATCATGTGTTGATCATCTTATTCTTTTCTCCCGTTGTTTATGATTAACGCGGAGGGAGCGGGTCTAACGAACAAGACCCGGCAACCCTCCGCCGATCTTCCCTTTTTGTGCGGATTTGGCGGACGACGACGAACCGTGCGGCAAGGGCAATCCGTTGTTTCCGCAGTGAAGATCGTCCCCCGGGAGGAGCAACGGCGCAGACGGGAAAGGAATCGGGCCACCGGAGCATCTCCGGCGGCCCGCGGAAGGCGGCGGCGGCGCGGGTCGCCGGCGCGGCGGCGCCGGCGACCGGAGGCGGCGGCGCCCGGCGCGCCGCCATGGAGGAAGCCCGTCGCGGCTGAAGCCGCGGCGGCGGCGGCCGGTTCCGCGGCCGCGCGGAACCGGGAACGGACGCGGCGGCCCGGCCGCGTCCGCGTGACAGGCGGTCCCCCCCCCCCCCCCCCCGCGGGGGCTGCGTTTCTCCAAATGCCGCGGGTCAAACCCGCGGCGGCAGCCTGTTCGGCCGCTCGGCCGAAGCCGAGCCGGCCGGTCCGGTCGGCCAGGCCGCGCCCAGTCCGGACCGGACCCGGCCGAGCCGGTTCGGGCCGGTTCGGGTCGGCCCGGTTCGGGCCGACCCGGTTCGGCCGACCCCAGGGGGGGTTCGGGCCGGGTCGCCCCGGGCCCAGAACCCCCGTTTCGGGCCCTCTTCGGTCCTTCGCCCATATCTTGGGCCTGGGACCTCCGATTGAGGAACCGTCAGCGGCTACGCGATCCTTGGATCGAGACGGTCGTTTCGGTATATTATACTCAAGGTTTCGGAGGACTTTGGGTTCGGCCGGGTTGGTTCGTACACGAAACCAACCGGGCCCTCGGAACAGAAACGCTCATAACTTGAGCTACGGACGTCTGATCGACGTACCGTCAGCTGTGGTAGTTTCCTCTAAGTGAGACGGAACTTTTGGCATACTCCGCCCGAGGATCGGATACAGGCGGAGTACGGTCGGGTCGGTTTTGCCCTAAAAACCAACCGGGCCCCTGGGACGAAAATGCCAATAACTCTCAGACCGGGCGTCCGATTGACGCGCCGTCTGTCGCGTTGAGATCCTGTTGTCGATACGGAACTTTTGGATACATCAACTTCGGACTACGTGTCAGTTGATGTATCAGCCCCTCGGCTCGTGGAGCGGACCCTCCTAAACGAGCTCGCTATGTGCGGGAACCCTAGCGCTGGCTGTGACTTCGACGACAGAGCAGAGATCCTTCGTGGACTGCGACGACGACAGAGCAGGGATCCTCCGTGGACTGCGACGACGGCAGAGCAGCGATCCTTCGTGGACTGCGGCGACGACTGTGCAGAGATCCTCAGTGGACTGCGTCGACTACTGCACTCAGCGATCCCATGTGGATCAGTGCCTACAGGTTCTGTGTGAGCCCGATCCTACGTGGGTCCTTACTACCGGTTCTGTGTGAGCCACTGCCTACAGGTTCTGTGTGAGCCCGATCCTACGTGGGTCTTTTGCGGGGGTTAGTACCAATCGATCCTTCGTGGGTCCGACGACTTAGACGGATCAGTGATCGTCTTTGACGTCATCTGAAAAAGTATACCTGGTTGAGCTGAATCTTATGTTACTCTCCTTTGTGGATTGTGTTGAACTATCCTATGTGGATTTACCGTTTACTCTCCTTGTGGATTTGAGTCTTGCTTTCCTTTGTGGATTGAGTTGTTCTTGAGCTCGTGAGCAGAGCTAGAATTGGGGGCTTAGGTATATGTATGGGCATATACCTAAGTCGAGTCAGATGTTACTTCGTGATTGCATCTTTCTTTTGTGCTATATCCTTTGTGGATTTCGGGAGACCTTCGGGGGTCTCGGGGTCCTTACTGAGTAGCTTGTACTCACCCCTGCACGGGCTATGCCCGCACCTTGTTGTGTTGGTTGTAGACGACGGACAGCGCTGATCACGGTTGAGGCGTGGAGCAGGACGGTACCTGGAGGTGGACCACTGGGCGGGACGTGCTCGGAGCAGACGTGGGACCCGAGGAGCCTGGAGGCTATCTGTACCCACCCTTCAGGTGGGATTGCCAGTGGACGACACGAGGCCGCCGTCTTTTCTTCAGTTGCTGTACTTTACTTTTCAGTTGTACTTTACAGTTGGGCTTGTATTTCCGGCCCCCTTTACTTTTCTGCACTTTACTTTCCGCTTGCTGACTCTGTGTGGTTGTTACTTATAAAGGCAATGCCTTCCCTGTTTACTGGGATTTTACGCCTTGGTGCTAGTCGCCAGCCCCTGGCCTATGGAAGGCGGGCTTGGGGTAGTCACGGCACGGGCCCCGAGGACGGGTCGTGACAAATTGGTATCAGAGCTGGTCGGTTCTACCGCAGACTCTGATCGTCCTTTCTTTCTATGTGAAGCAATAGTGTTTAGTGTATTGAGTGTGGTTATCAGTTCAGGGAGCCCAGTGTTGGTGCGGCGGCCGACGTATCCGTACACCAGGACCCTGACTCCTGATTTCCGACTTAATGCATGAAAACATTGATTGCGTGTGTGTTTCAAGTTTTCTTTGTGATTACTTGTGTCAGCTCACCGGGTATACTGATCTGCTTTATGAAAGTCTCAAGTTTTCCTTGTGATTACTTGTGCCAGCTCACCAGGTATACTGTTCTTACTGTGGTGCTCTTGTTCTCCTTTTCAGGATGGCCCCGCGACGACTTCCAGCTAGGGTTCCGAGTGTAGGGCGCGACGGCAGCCCACCGAGCGACGAGGCCTCGGTGCAGGGCCCTTTGCCAGCAGTGGCACCGGCGGTAGCCTTACCCGCCGAGCCACCGATGCTTCCAGTACCAGACGCTGACGATGCACGTCGCCTCAGGGCACTGCATGAGTTTCAGAGCCAGCGACCGCCCAGGTTTCGCGGTGAGGCGGACCCCCAGGCCGCCGAGGACTGGCTAGAGGCGGTGGTACGGATCTTTCGGCTAATGAGGACACCAGCGGATCTCATGGTGATTCTCGCAGCGAGCCTCCTGCAGGCGGCGGCAGGACGATGGTGGAGCCTGATGCTCCAGGTTCACGATGAGGCATCCCTGCTCTGGGCAGACTTCGAGAGCCTCTTCCGCTCTGAGTTCGTCCCGGCCACCCTCCGAGCGGTGCGCATCCAGGAGCTTCTCCAGCTGCGCCAGGGCAGCATGACGGTCGCTCAGTACGCGGCGAGGTTCACGGACCTATCTCGCTACTCGACCGACATGGTACGGGACCCCTTCTTCCGGGCCCGGACCTTCGAGCAGGGCTTGCGACAGGAGATTCGGGCGTCGCTGATCTCCCTCAGCATTCCGACCCAGGCGGGAGTGCTGGAGCGAGCCCTCCTGATCGAGAGCTTCCTGGCAGAGCCTTCTTCAGCGGCGAGACCTAGCGCAGGGCGGCAGGTAGCTGAGTCTTCGGCAGCAGGTAGCCGACGGATGACTCTCGGGTCCAGGCAGACCAGACCCCCACGCAGACGGCCTCAGGACACCGGCTCAGTAGTACGAGGCACACAGCGGAGTGCCAGCCTTTCGAGAGGCAGGCTGTGCTACTCTTGCGGCGGGCAGGGTCACATGGCTCGTGACTGCCCGACTCGCCGATCAGAGGAGCAGCAGACGGTGGAGGGGCCACCCAGGCAGAGGCAGAGAGTCGACCGTGGCGGTCCGCAGGGAGGAGGTGGACGAGGCAGAGGAGCTGGCCGAGCAGCGGGTGGTGGGCGACGCTTCCAGGCTCTACCCCCACCACCACCAGGAGGGCCACCTCGACCACATGGAGCTGGCGGGCAGGGACAGGCCCAGCTCCAGGCAGTGGAGGCCTACGACCCCGACTTTCCAGAGATGATTCGAGGTACGATCTGTGTCTATTCCACCCTTGTTGCAGTACTTATAGACACAGGAGCGAGTCACTCTTTCATAGCCTCTGCCCTTGTTCGGAGCTCGGAGATTCCGACTGAGCCGTTGGCTCGATCCTTACGGCTAGAGACTCCTACGGGAGGAGACTCGACGATTACGCACTGGTGCCGGCAGTGTGAGCTTACTCTAGGAGGCGAGAGCTTCGGCTGGGATCTCCTTGTAGCGGCGTCGAGGCCTTACGACGTCATCTTGGGCATGGATTGGCTATCCACGGTTCATGCCCAGATCGACTGTTTTAGGCGCAAGGTGCGATGTGTTCGTACCGACGGGAGCAGGTTTACCTTCACCGGCGAGAAGGGAACCTTTGCAGCACAGGATGGACTTCCGCGGAGGAGAGTGCAGCCTATCTCTCATCAGTTGGCTAGCCTCATCCTAGGAGCAGAGGACGTGCGGAGTCCGGCTTTTCCTGCAGTGGTGGACCAGTACGTGGACGTCTTTCCCGACGACGTTCCAGGGCTACCTCCTCGTAGAGAGGTAGACTTTTACATCGACTTGTACCCCGGGACAGCCCCGATATCTACTCCAGCATATCGGATGGCCCCCGCTGAGCTTCGAGAGCTGCGGGTACAGTTGGAGGACTTGCAGAGCAAGGGGTTTATCCGACCCAGTGTTTCACCCTGGGCTTCCCCGATATTGTTCGCCAAGAAGGCGGACGGGAGCTTGCGACTGTGTGTCGACTATCGTCGCCTGAACCAGGTGACAGTGAGGAACAAGTATCCGCTGCCACGGATTGATGACCTCTTCGATCAGCTCAAGGGAGCGCGGTGGTTCTCGAAGATAGACCTCCGGTCAGGCTATCATCAGCTCAGAGTTCGAGACGAGGACGTACAGAAGACGGCCTTCAGGTGTCGGTATGGCCATTATGAGTTCTTGGTTATGCCGTTCGGCGTAACCAATGCTCCAGCAGTGTTCATGAGCCTCATGAACAGGATCTTCCAGCCATACCTCGACCGATTTGTCGTTGTCTTCATTGACGACATTTTGGTATACTCGACGACTGAGGAGGAGCATGCCTACCACCTGCGAGTTGTGCTAGACACACTCCGAGAGCACCAGCTTTATGGCAAGCTCTCAAAATTCCAGTTCTGGTTACGTGAGGTCCATTTCTTGGGGCACGTCATTTCTGAGGCGGGAGTTGCAGTGGATCCCGCGAAGATCGAGGCAGTGCTAGCTTGGGAGCCACCCAGGAGCGTGACAGAGGTGCGGAGCTTCTTGGGCCTAGCGGGATACTATCGAAGATTCGTGCCAGACTTCTCCAGAGTTGCGGCACCACTCTCAGCCTTGACGAAGAAGGGGAAACCCTTTGTGTGGTCAGACAGATGTCAGCAGAGCTTCCAGGAGCTGAGACAGAGATTGACCAGCGCACCTATCTTGAGGTTGCCTGAGGAGGGAGTTGGATACGTAGTTTACTGCGACGCATCAGGGACTGGACTCGGGTGCGTCCTGATGCAGGAGCGGGCCGTGATCGCCTACGGATCACGTCAGTTGAGGCCGCATGAGCAGAACTACGCCACTCATGACCTGGAGTTAGCAGCAGTGGTCTTCGCTCTGAAGACTTGGCGGCACTATCTGATGGGCGAGCGCTTCACGGTCTTTTCTGACCACCAGAGTCTCAGGTATATCTTCTCTCAGAAGGACCTGAACCTGAGACAGCGGAGATGGCTTGAGTTCCTCCAGGACTATGACTTTGACATAGTCTATACTCCTGGGAAGGGGAACGTGGTAGCCGATGCCCTCAGCAGGAGGACGGGCATTCAGCTGCTTGAGGAGGCGACGGAGCAGCTAGCCTCCTTGCAGATATCCTTCGTGGATAGAGACGGAGCAGCCTTTCTTCAGTCTCTCACAGTCTCTCCTCCACTTCTACAGCGGGTCAGAGAGGCTCAGCGTGGGGACGCTGACTGTGAGACCCGGCGTGCACTGATATCCTCAGGTCAGGCGCCTGATGGTTTCTCCCTTGGAGCAGAGCACGACATCCTTTTCAGAGGGCGTACCTTCGTACCAGTAGCTCTACGAGAGGAGGTGCTGAGAGAGTTTCACACTTCTCCCTTGGCGGTACATCCCGGAGTGGCGAAGATGTACCAGGATCTCAGACGACAGCACTGGTGGCCGGGCATGAAGAAAGCTGTGGCAGAGTTCGTTTCACGATGCCTCACCTGCTAGCAGGTGAAGGCAGAGCATCAGGTACCAGCAGGCTTGGTACAGCCCTTGGAGGTCCCGGAGTGGAAGTGGGATAGCATATCTATGGACTTCGTGACTGGACTTCCACGTACTTCCAGAGGTCACGAATCCATTTGGGTGATTGTCGACCGACTCACCAAGTCGGCACACTTCTTACCCATCAGAGAGCAGGGCTCAGTGGAGAGCTTGGGACGTCTTTACATCCAGGAGATCGTACGGCTTCACGGTGTGCCATCATCTATCGTCTCCGATCGAGATGCTCGTTTCACTTCCCGGCTTTGGAAGGGGTTGCAGGAGGCGTTCGGGACGTGGCTCCATCTGAGCACAGCCTTCCACCCTCAGACGGATGGTCAGACGGAGAGGACCATACAGACACTCGAGGACATGCTCCGTGCATGTGTTCTCGACTTTGGTCGCAGCTGGGAGGACCACCTACCCTTGGTGGAGTTCGCGTACAACAACAGCTACCACTCCACCATCGGGATGGCACCATACGAGGCGTTGTACGGCAGACCCTGCAGATCACCGTTGTGCTGGACAGACCCTGGGGAGTCAGCACTCGTGGGACCAGAGATGGTCCGAGCCACGACAGAGAAGGTCCAGATCATCCAGGAGAGGATGAGGACAGCTCAGAGCCGGCAGAAGTCATATGCTGACAGGAGGCGGAGGCCACTAGAGTTCGAGGATGGAGACCACGTCTTTTTGCGTGTCTCACCTCGACGTGGATTACGGAGATTTGGCCGAGGCGGCAAGTTGTCTCCACGCTTCATCGGGCCTTTCCAGGTCCTCAGCAGGATAGGAGAGGTGGCTTATCGCCTGGCTCTACCACCTCAGTTGCACCGGGTGCACGACGTCTTCCACGTGTCTCAGCTGAGGAGATACGTGCACGACCCGACGCACATCATCGACTTTGGGGAGCTGGACGTGGACGATGGGGCGACTTTTGCGGAGGTCCCAGTGGAGATCGAGGATCGACAGGAGCGGGTCCTACGTGGGCGGTCGATTCCTCTTGTGCGCATCAGATGGAAGCACGGGAACCTCCAGGAGAGCACTTGGGAGCGGGAGGCTCAGATGCGTGCTCAGTACCCCCATTTGTTCCCCTAGTTTTTGATGTATCTTTACGGGGACGTAAAGCCCTGAGGTGGGAGTAATGTAAAGACCCGCAAATTTCAAGGAAATTTTTTTCTTAATTTTCTTTGGAATTGTACAAGAGCGCAGCTTCAGACGGCACCTGATTCCGAGGCCCGGTGTGCCCTGAATCAATTTCCGAAGTTTGGCTCGGGTACGTTCAGTGAACGGACGAGCGGGTTTTTCTATCTTTTGAACCGGTGCCCGGAATCAAATTCTGAGGGCACCGATGAAATCGCAGCGCCGGTATTTGCTTAGAAACGCCTCTTCCGGAGTTGCGTTTGCTCAGACGTGGTTTTTAAATTTTGCGGCTTTAAGTCAGAAATAAAATAAAGTTTGTGCGACAACTTTATTTTATTTCACTTAAGCTGCTTGGAAGCCACTTGAAGTCACTTAAAGACGGCTTGAACTGAGTTGAACTGGATAGGATGCTATCCAGAAATATCCTACCCCTTGGTAGGATATTTGTGCGGTGGGGCCCGCACGAGCCCCGCCGTTTCTTTCGCTAAGTAACGCACCCGCGAAAACCCGTCAAAGTAACTGAAAAGTCAACCGACGCGTTTTCTTTAATTCTTAACAGACCATTTAATTGGGCGGTTTATTTCGTGAATTAAATGGACTGTTTCTTCGTGAATTAATTGGGTCGTTACTTATGCGTTTTACGTTTGTTGGCAAAATAATAAAATAGACAAACTTGTCTATTTTGGAGGATTGCTATCGTTGTGCAATTCCTCTGAGCCTCCACCCTCTCCGCGAAGAACGCGAAGAACGCGAAGAACGCGAAGAACGCGAAGAACGCCGGAACCGGAATCCGACGACGCACGATCCGCGACGTCAACAGCTTTTCCGCGACCTTCTTCTTCTTCTTCTTCTTCGGTGCCTCTTCTTCCGCGGCGAACCTGCGATCGGCGGTTAAAGGTGAGAATCGAAACTTCTAAATTCTCCCTTCTTAATTTCAATAACAACGGATTTAATTAATTAAATCCGTTTGTTCTTGATCCGGAGATTGGCGACGCGACGCCGGATACCGCGACGACGCGACGATCTCCTTCTTCCGCGACGAGCGATTCCGCGACGACCTCTCGTCCGACGACGACTTCGAGGTAGGGATTTATTTTGGAAAAGTTACCGCTTTTTAAATTTTCTCGTGAACGTTCTTGAAAATTTAAAAAGCCGGTTTCAAGCGAACAATTTTATCTTTAAATAAAATTGTTGGATCATGTGTTGATCATCTTATTCTTTTCTCCCGTTGTTTATGATTAACGCGGAGGGAGCGGGTCTAACGAACAAGACCCGGCAACCCTCCGCCGATCTTCCCTTTTTGTGCGGATTTGGCGGATGACGACGAACCGTGCGGCAAGGGCAATCCGTTGTTTCCGCAGTGAAGATCGTCCCCCGGGAGGAGCAACGGCGCAGACGGGAAAGGAATCGGGCCACCGGAGCATCTCCGGTGGCCCGCGGAAGGCGGCGGCGGCGCCCGGCGCGCCGCCATGGAGGAAGCCCGCCGCGGCTGAAGCCACGGCGGCGGCGGCCGGTTCCGCGGCCGCGCGGAACCGGGAACGGACGCGGCGGCCCGGCCGCGTCCGCGTGACAGGCGGTCCCCCCCCCCCCCCCCCGCGGGGGCCGTGTTTCTCCAAATGCCACGGGTCAAACCCGCGGCGGCAGCCTGTTCGGCCGCTCGGCCGAAGCCGAGCCGGCCGGTCCGATCGGCCAGGCCGCGCCCAGGCCGGACCGGACCCGGCCGAGCCGGTTCGGGCCGGTTCGGGTCGGGCCGGTTCGGGCCGACCCGGTTCGGCCGACCCCAGGGGGGGTTCGGGCCGGGTCGCCCCGGGCCCAGAACCCCCGTTTCGGGCCCTCTTCGGTCCTTCGCCCATGTCTTGGGCCTGGGACCTCCGATTGACGAACCGTCAGCGGCTACGCGATCCTTGGATCGAGGCGGTCGTTTCGGTATATTATACTCAAGGTTTCGGAGGACTTTGGGTTCGTCCGGGTTGGTTCGTACACGAAACCAACCGGGCCCTCGGAGCAAAAACGCTCATAACTTGAGCTACGGACGTCTGATCGACGTACCGTCAGCTGTGGTAGTTTCCTCTAAGTGAGACGGAACTTTTGGCATACTCCGCCCGAGGATCGGATACAGGCGGAGTACGGTCGGGTCGGTTTTGCCCTAAAAACCAACCGGGCCCCTGGGACGAAAATGGCAATAACTCTCAGACCGGGCGTCCGATTGACGCGCCGTCTGTCGCGTTGAGATCCTGTTGTCGATACGGAACTTTTGGATACATCAACTTCGGACTACGTGTCAGTTGATGTATCAGCCCCTCGGCTCGTGGAGCGGACCCTCCTAAACGAGCTCGCTATGTGCGGGAACCCTAGCGCTGGCTGTGACTTCGACGACAGAGCAGAGATCCTTCGTGGACTGCGACGACGACAGAGCAGGGATCCTCCGTGGACTGCGACGACGGCAGAGCAGAGATCCTTCGTGGACTGCGGCGACGACTGTGCAGAGATCCTCAGTGGACTGCGTCGACTACTGCACTCAGCGATCCCATGTGGATCAGTGCCTACAGGTTCTGTGTGAGCCCGATCCTACGTGGGTCCTTACTACCGGTTCTGTGTGAGCCACTGCCTACAGGTTCTGTGTGAGCCCGATCCTACGTGGGTCTTTTGCGGGGGTTAGTACCTATCGATCATTCGTGGGTCCGACGACTTAGACGGATCAGTGATCGTCTTTGACGTCATCTGAAAAAGTATACCTGGTTGAGCTGAATCTTATGTTACTCTCCTTTGTGGATTGTGTTGAACTATCCTATGTGGATTTACCGTTTACTCTCCTTGTGGATTTGAGTCTTGCTTTCCTTTGTGGATTGAGTTGTTCTTGAGCTCGTGAGCAGAGCTAGAATTGGGGGCTTAGGTATATGTATGGGCATATACCTAAGTCGAGTCAGATGTTTCTTCGTGATTGCATCTTTCTTTTGTGCTATATCCTTTGTGGATTTCGGGAGACCTTCGGGGGTCTCGGGGTCCTTACTGAGTAGCTTGTACTCACCCCTGCACGGGCTATGCCCGCACCTTGTTGTGTTGGTTGCAGACGACGGACAGCGCTGATCACGGTTGAGGCGTGGAGCAGGACGGTACCTGGAGGTGGACCACTGGGCGGGACGTGCTCGGAGCAGACGTGGGACCCGAGGAGCCTGGAGGCTATCTGTACCCACCCTTCAGGTGGGATTGCCAGTGGACGACACGAGACCGCCGTCTTTTCTTCAGTTGCTGTACTTTACTTTTCAGTTGTACTTTACAGTTGGGCTTGTATTTCCGGCCCCTTTACTTTTCTGCACTTTACTTTCCGCTTGCTGACTCTGTGTGGTTGTTACTTATAAAGGCAATGTCTTCCCTGTTTACTGGGATTTTACGCCTTGGTGCTAGTCGCCAGCCCCTGGCCTATGGAAGGCGGGCTTGGGGTAGTCACGGCACGGGCCCGAGGACGGGTCGTGACAAAATCAATCAAATTTCTATGACATCAAGATATTTATTTAGGCATCCTTTTTTTGAAATTCAACTGATGAAACCAAAATTACAGAAAATCCATATACATGATAACATTCATAGTCTCATCATATAATTTTAGTGTATCCACTATAACCATTATATAATTATATAATTCATTCTGAAATACACATCAATATGTGGTTATAATATAATGCGTTCATTTTTAACTAATAATTAATCATTAAATTGAATGTTATTCTATAATAATCAAAAGGGGTACCATTCAAGAATATAATTACATGGATACTTATTCCGACTTCCCAAACATGCCTTAAATTAGTTGAATAATATCAATTTAAAACAAATTTTATCAAAATCAACCAAATCATAATCAAAATAAAATATTTTTTATTAACATGGTAATCTAATATGTTAATCATTTTTATAATCCTTTTATGTCAATCTCTTAAGACACCTATGAAATTTTCAAAAATAATATGAAAATAAAAATATATTTAAAAAAAATGACCAAACCCACTTCCATTTCGTAAATTAAGTCCAAAATTATATTAAATTACCAATTTCATTTCAATTTAACCCAAATGACCCGTAAATCAAAAATCCATAAATCAGCATATAATATTCCCCATTAATTGACCCCATTACACAAAAATAACAAACTATCTTAAAATAATGTTATATAAACATGAACATCAACAAAGTCATAAACATCATAAGATTATATAAGGATTTAAAATAAATTAATACTTATGTAAGAAGAAATATTTATCGTACATAATAAACTAATAGAAATTATATTCATCATATATAATGAAATTATATAAATGATATCAAGTAATAATAAATATTCATCATATATATAAATAGCATTCTTTGAGTTGAAGGACTTATTGGATATCATTTTTGATGACATGAATGAGGATTTTATCATTTTTTGTGTAGAATAATATAGATGATATACTACCTTTAGTAAAAAATATCTATTTTCAGGAATACTATTTCTGGGGAAACATTTTAATTATCTACTTTTAAACACATGATGTCTTATTTTGTTTTTAACAACATATATATTTTATATAGTTTTATATTCTATAATGAATATTTTTATGTTCTAAATAAGATTATAAAAAATGAATTTATTTATAGTAAATCTTCTTTGTCTATAATTTTTTGGATAAACTGAATTATATATTCTTACTATTTTTGTTATATGTTCATCGATAATTTGAATTTAACAAGTGTAAATGTAGGAATGAGAGGAAATAAGTAGGTAATAAGGTGATTAGTGGAATAACCCATATATAGTGAGTAAAGGAAATGTATAGTAGTTCTTGAGAAAAAAAATTGAATTTTTAAATTTTTTATTGAATTAAAAAAACTAATTATAAAATTATATAGTTATGTTATATAAAGTTTATTGGGTGTTATCATTTGGTAATCATTTTTTCTATAATTTTATATCGGGTAAGTAATTTATTGTGTATTTGTTTTTTATAGGTTGAGTGTATTAGGGATCCCTTGTATTTTTATTAATATACCAAGTTTATTAGTGGTTTTAACCACCACTAAATATGGAAGAAAATTATTATTATACCATATTCAGCATCGGTTAACTAAATTGATAATAAATATTTTATATTCGCGAAAACATTAGTAGAGTCTCATAAAAATATAATAAATAGTGTACATTGGTGAAACATTTAGTAGTGGTTTTATAAACCAATTATAAATAATAAAAATCACTATGAATTATTTCATTGTAAAACATAGAAAATACATCATGAAATAATTACAGGTTTTCAAATTAGTTATAACGACCCAAACTTTTCATACATGTATATTACATATTTTTAGATTTATGATCATTAAATTACCCAAAAGCAATCCCAAGGAACATATTAGTTTAGTTCATTTGGAAACATGGATCAAAAATGTCTAGTTTGGTGAAAGATCCTCTACACCTCCCATAGAGATCTTCACCATTAGTATTCCTATGTAAAAACATTCATTATAAACTAAGGAAAAGAATCATATGAAAAGGGTGAGTTGTGATGCTTTTTAAGGGTAATAAAGGGATATAAATAATCATAAGGGCATATAGACATGAAAATAAATTTTTAAATTTATATCCTTCATTTCAAAGATCATGATATCATGTCATGGAATAAATCATTTATGTTCATACAAAATAAAAGAAAATCTTCCATAAAATTTTAATATAAGACATTAAGTTGTGGAATATAAATAATCGTAGAAAATAACTTCCATATTAGTTAAGGATCATTTCCAAATCCATCTTAGTGGAAAAATTCCTTTACTGAACTGGGTTCACTCAAAGTTCTAACCCTCTCTTAATAAATCAGGTTTAGTTAATGTTCTATCCGTTTATTACTGAACCGATTTCACTCCTCATCTTGTCCTATTTATCTCATGAGATATAAATATTTTACCAATTAATTTGTGGGAAATATAGGTCACACAAATCTTATGAAGAAAACCATACATATGTGTTCTATAAGAGCATAAATCATCCATCATATCAAAACCCATGAAATGGGTTTCATAAATATCATCCAATCATAAGTTCACTCATGGAAGAGAAATGGATTTCATAGTTATCATTTCATCATAATCATAAAATATTCATAGAAATATTAGGGATAATATCCTAAAAAAATTCCCCATTAAAACACAAGTAATGTCAAATAATGTTATCATATATGTAAAATAATTTTTAGTGATCACATTAAAATAAATATTGAGGAAAATACCCTTTCAACATTGAAAACGTTTTATTTTCATAACATGCTAAATAATTTTAAAAGTAAATATTTTATTTGAAAATAAACTTTTATGTTTATAAAAGAATATTCAATAATTAATGTTCAATGATGGTGGGAACTCTATTAGTGTCTTATAAGATAAAAAAAAATTCCTTCCATATATTCTTGTTTGTAAAGTCACAAAGAGACATGTTTAAAAAACAGTAAAAATATTCACTAAAAACATTTTAATTAAATGTAAAACGTGGGTAAAATTAAATATTCATAGTATAAATATAAAAAAATTGGATTTTGTTTATAAAACATGGATGTGGATGACAAATATTCCATAATGGTGGTTTAAAACGAATAATCCTGATTATTGATGAGAATATAAAATAATCAATTATCATTTATAATCAGTATAATAATATACCCCATAAATTAAACATAGATATATTGGTATACAAATACCATATTCTTCATAATAAAAACATATAAGACATTAATGATAAGTATATACATCACACCCAAAAACAAGTAGTGTATAATTCTTGTGTCCTAAAGAAATAAAAGTGAGATAAAAAACCCTTTAGTACTTTAGTAACATTTGAATCATGTGATCCATAAAAGAATATAATTAATTAAAACATATAATATCATGTAATTATGTAAATTTTATGATATTAAATGTCATAGGTTATTATATACACCACATAAAATAAACAATCAGTCCATATAGCATGTACTCACTACTATAAAAAGTGAGATGAAATTCCCTTACCTTATGTCTTGACTTCCTTAGTACATGTAAACAATTCATGTATAATAAATATAAGTGTGTTATATATCCAAAAAAGAACAATATTAATATATATATTACCATATATTATTTAGTTACAATTTTATTTTTACCTCTTATTAATAATTATAGGTTAAAGTTATATTTCGAGTAATAACTGCTTTTTTCATACATGTTTTGAATTAGTATCCATGGTCCTCTTTCATTGTTCATGATTTAATAATATAATTAATTATAACCATTATATATATATATATATTCAGTATACATGTATTAATGGTGGTTATAAAAGATAGAATAATAAATTAACATACAATGTTCATAGAGATGGTAAGTCATATGTACACATAAATGTTGTTTTCATTTTTCAGTATTCTTAAAAGAAAAAAATTAATATGATATATTATAATTAAATAGTAATTATTATATTATTTATATCATATATATTCAAAAAATTCATTTTTTTACCATCTTTGTGAAATATAGATGAAAAAAAATCACATAGCATCATGGAGATGTTAAGTCATACGTGTGCATGAGTGATGTTATCATTTCAAAAAATATTTTATGGTATAAATTCAGATATTAAATTATCATTAAAAAAGTATAATTATGTATTCAATATCAAATATAAACATTAAAAACATCATAATTCCCACTCATAAAATATGGTGATGGAAAATGAATTGTATCGATACATGGAGGCAGTAAGTCATATGTACGCATGGGTGATACTTTCACTTCATGTTTGATGGGAAGGAGAGCGTCTAATTGTGTGTTCATAATGATAATAAAATTTCATAATATTTATGATACTTAATTTATTATTTGATGATATATTTTATAGATTTATAGAAGTTATAGAAGATTATAAAAAAATATTTATCGGTTAGAGTGATTACCACTTCTCGAAAATGGCTCCTTTTAGATATCCTCTAATGGACATTAGAGTTGGTGCCTTGGGAAAATATAACCTCTAAAATGTGTCTAGGGAAGTTTAGAAGACAATTTTTTATATTTTGGTAGATATATAAGGATCAAAGTGTTGAAAATAGATGATGAAGGAGGTGTCATTTGATAATTATGGTGGGGGAAACTTTTGGAATTTTTCAAAATATTAATTTACAATAAATTAAATCACAATCCAAATACCTCTAAAAATCCATGTAATTGAATATAGTACGATATAATGTTTTAGAATCATAAAAAAATTAATTTTATTCAAATCTTGGTATTATTTTTATCCTTATTATTTATCTTATTCCTTAGTTAACCTATTTTAATTTTAACTAGGGTTACAACCTTTTCAATATTAAAAGATTATATATTTTACTTATGTGATGTCAATTAGGTAATATGGGAACAATTTATATCATTTTATAACTTATTATAATTTTTATTATTTATAAATATGTTTTATGTTTTTTAAATAATTTAATAAAATATTATTCTGAATAAATTTTATTACTGTCAATTTTGACACTATTCATTACCTGGACTTCTACAAATATAAAGATAACCAGTTAACTTTGATAAAAATATTTTATTATATCCCTATGATGTCAATTTAAATTATAAAATTCGTTTATCATGTTAATTATGTCAAATAATATTTTATTTTTATATTTTTATAAACATTTATTTCATACTTCCATTAATAAAATAATTACTACATCAATGTTGTGTAATTATTTAATATACTTATTTAATCGGTATAAATTAAAAATCAAAAACCATAATGAATATAAACCTTTTATACTGATGTATAGTATTTATAGTCAAAGGTATCTTTTTTGTAACACAATATAAAAATGATATAGTATTTAAATAATGAATGTGACTTCTTTAATTGTATATTAAATAAAATATTATAAATAACCTTATTTCATCTAAGTGATCCAAAAAGTAAAAAATAAATTTATAAAATACTTTTTTTATTAATTTATAAATTTATAGTTATATTCATTCATAATATAAGGGTTTTTTTAGGAAATATCCATTCCAAATATTCAAATAAATTTTCTGTAAAACATAATCCAAATGATCAATATTGATTGATTTAGATGCTTTATGTAAAATAATGAAAAAAGTTCCTTAATGTTGATTCTAAAACATTAAACCCCTAATTGGGGATGATCCAATAATGAAAAGAAAATACAAGAAATGAATTCAATCCTGAAAATGAATCCACTAGTTATATGAATTACCAAACACCTATAGTGTAATTTTCATCACTATAAAACAAGCATAAACCATAGTTTTAAGGGGTAGGATAATGAATGTGAATTTTTGATATGAGATTTCCCACACTCATATGTTGTCACAATTACTATAAACACTCTCATATTTGGAAACCATGACTTATATAAGGGGTTTAGTTAATATATAAGAATTTTGTAAACTCTAAAAAATTAAAAAAATTGTAATGTAAATTATATAAATTTATTTTGAAAATTAAATACATTATTATTTTCTTATGTATGTAAAACCACATAAATATCATCATATAAAATTAATAAAACATTATATATCTTTTAATATAGAATAATTTATATATAGTTCTTCATATCACATATCACATGTGTATTTAAAATAATGATATTAATATATAGATCATTGTTACCAGATTACATTCCCATGGAATTTAAAAAATGGAATTAGGATCATTACACATCCAACATTATTCCCCATTAGTTAAAAATATCTTTTGATCTCTAACTTGTAATAAATATTTCTAAATTTGATAATGATTTTACTATATGTATCATATAATAAAAAAGCTTGAAATCATATCCGAAAGTATTTTGGATAAATCAAATCAAATTTTAGATAATTTATCAAATATATCCATTTTTATATAATACATTATAAAAAAATAAATCATAATTCATATAAATGTTTTATTTAACCTTCAGAGATATTATAAAATTGATAATGATTATGAATTTGTAATCCACTTTTTATGTAGAAAGAGATATGTAAATGTTTTTCATGATCCTCATCAAATACATATATTTCAATTAAAATTCCTACTATATATATCCCACACACCATGTATAATCATAAAATACCTTTGTTATAGACATTAACTACAATCCTAAGACATGCATTATTTCAATCTCGTATAGTTTAACTCATATATTACCAATTATTTAGGTAAATTCTAACTAAAATTACTAGTAGATCTATATTAATCAATTATGTTCAATGCATATCATGTCATTCATCTAAATATATTATCATATCACATTTCACTCAAATATATTTCATGCATCATATAGGTTGGTTTATATTATATACTGAATTATTGGATACCATTTCTAATTCCTAACTTTTCCACTTATTTTTTGTATTTCCTATAAAAATATTTGTCAATATGAATTTTATGTACATTTTTGAATAAATTTTTTATTTTTTTATGGATTAGTCTTTGAATGACATTTTTTCCCTTCTTGTCTTTCTAAAAAACTCTAATGTATGGGGTGGCACAAAAGAACTCACATTATACTCCATATTGGGTATTATTTAGGTATATTGGGACAAGAAAATTATATAGTATAAAATTATTACTTTATTTTTAATACTTAACAAAACTAAAGTATATTAAATATAATTAGGAAATAATATACATGACATAACACATTGGGTAAGGGATCTAATAAATGAATCACTTTAAAATATATTTCATAATAAACACAAAAATATATACTACACACTAGTCTAACCATAATATAATCAGTGTTATCCCAATCTAAAACATTCTAGTGTAATACTACTCAATGAAATATTAATTCAATCCTACTTGGTAAAACTTTTGAGAAATCAACTAAGTGTTTAATTTTTCTAATAAAAAATAATTCTTCATGATATAGTACTTAGTGAGTCTAATATAAATATTTCTATTAAAAAGTCTAGTATATTAATCACATTAAAATTACACAAAATTAAAATTAAAAACATAGGTGGTGTGTTGGATGTAGTTGAGTCATGTTTTATCTAACATAACTATACTAAAAATATCTACATTAAGAGATGAAATTTAAATGGATGAGATCTCTATGGATTATACTGAATGTGTAGTCAACTTGATGAAAATTTTAACAAAACAACATAAAAAAAGTTCCATTGTAAGAAATTAATGAGTTTATTTCTTGAGAAAAGATGAGGAATATTATACCAAGTGAAAATGAAAATAAAATCTACAAAACTCAATAATGAGATGAAAAATCTCTACATGATGATGATGAGGTTCATGATACATAAAATAGTTCTATTTATCGTGGTTTTATTCATTGATCCTACCCATATTAGAGTAATTAAATTATATTTACATTATAAATATTGATAATTTTTCTACTTGATATATAAAAACACCATGTTTTTCATGAATATAGAGAATATAACTTAAGGGTTTTGAAGGAAATATCTATGACCAAAATGCAGGGATAAGTTTTAAAAATAAAATATACATGATATACCATGAAATGTTAATAAGAGTTATAAAAATAATGATGAACATAACTTTTGATTTCAACCCTTTATTAAAGTAATTGAGGACGATCATTTAGTGATTTGAAATGATAAGTAATTACTTATAACCTTAAAAGTCATCCACTATTTATATAAATCACCAAAATCCACTTGTAGGATTTGACCTTAACTTAATTACTTATTAGGATCTTACTTTAAAGGTGAAGGATAAACCTTATATAACCTATTTATTTTCCCTCCCTTATATAGGATAACCTTGGATTATTTAAAGGATTGAGTTAATATCTAATAGTCATATAAACTCTTTAATGTTACAACTTTGGTAACATTCACCATATAAATAAATAATGAATATTTAGCGATTAAATATTCTGTTAGGTGTGCTTAAAATCCCATACATATCGTCATATAATATTAACCAACCGTTTACTATCTTTTAATATAATAGAATTTAGATGTAGTATGTGTTGTAATATATCACATATATATATATATTGAAAATACTAATAATCATTTATCACTCTTTTCATCATAACCTAAATTTCATGGACATACTATATAAAATATGGAATTAGGGTCATAATGAAACCTGTGTTATTCCCCTTTATATTAAAATATATAATAGCTCAGAATCCACACTTCTGGATCAAGTTCTAAGAACATTTACATTATATTCCTGACTTTGATACAGATAAATGGTACCTAATTTTTTCTAAAAAAATATATAACATTAAATGGAAGTATCGGATCAATTATATACCTAAGTAAAATTTAGGTTTAGAGTTACAGATATTGATTATAAAATCTTAAATACCCAGGTTCATAAACAACTGCCTCATAAAGATCAACATTATCTCCCAAAATACACAACATTCACAATAGTTCATCAACATCATCCATGTAAAATCCTTCTAGAAACAGTTTATTTAACATCTGTCTTCAGTAGCTTATAAAAATACATAATAAGGGTGAGATCAAATGCTATGTAAGTTTAATAAAAAGATTAATCAAACCATGATTATATGAAAGCATAATATGAATGTAAATGTTTGTGATCATGAACATAACATTTGAAAATTAAACCTTGTATAACAAACGTAAAAATATTGAGTCATGAAACAAAACATGGATGTTAAAAATACATGAGTTATAAAATAACAAAATAATATGAGTCATAAAATCATAACATAAAAAATGGAATTTTAGAAATAACATACAACATGATACAAACATGAGTCAAGGATAACATTTAAGACTATAGCACACGGTAGTGAAATTCCCATAAATAAATTAGGTTTACTCCATATCCCAACATTATGTATCATGAGACTAAAACATTACCCCCCGAATTGGAGAATTATACAAGAACACCCATTATAACATGGCCACGAATATGTGTGATACATAAATAAGAAAACTTATGTAATAATCATAAGGGTTACTCATGGAATGAAATGGGTTTTGTAATTTTGTCATGAAGAAAACCAAATTAAATATAAAAATGGAATCAAAATAGTACATCCCTAGTGGAACTGGTCATAAACCATATAACAAAATATTTAAGATGTTATCATAATTAATCAACCCTAATGAAGATTAATATTTAACCAAAGATGTTGACATAAATGAAATGATGTTACATGATACAATTAAATGTTTATTTTGGAAAATACCATTTTCACATTTAAAATTACATAGATTTAAAAAACTAAGAAATTATAAAATAATTATTTTAAATTAGACTTTTAATATAATAAAGGTATATTAAAGGCCTAAAAGCTTAATAATTGAGGGAAAATCTTCTCATGTCATATAAAAGAAATACTCCTTTCGGATTTTTGTTGGAAATGTCATAAAAACTTGGTTTAAAAAATTTAAAAAATAGTATTTATAAATAGTAAAAAATGAAATAAAATGACTTATAAAAATCATAAGATAATATAAAAAATTAATCAATTTAACAAAACATAGACATAGAAGAGAAATATAGTTTTAATGAAACTTTTTAATTATATAATTTTTAAAAGAACGTATCTTATAAAGATTATCTCAGAAAAATGTGAATTAATGAAATGAATTGAATATGTGTATCCTATGTAAATACACATAAAAAATTGATAATACACCATCATACATTCAAAAACAATTCCACACATGTTCTTAGAACAACATAATCAATAAGTAGAAGTTGAACCAAAACAATGGAAATTGGGTTATGAAATTCCATACCACTTTGTAATCAGTCAAATCATATGCCCCAAAAAAGTAATTATTATCAAATGAAGCACTTTATACCATGAATATAGTTTTATTAAAGTTAGGATATATCAAAGGGATGTATATAGAAACCACACACAATAAATAGCTGCAAATAAGACATATATCTAACTGAATTAAAAAGTGTGATGAGAGGACCTTACCTTATGCTACCCATTAGTGTAGAATTATTTAAAATCAAGTATAATATTTTCAATAATTTTAGTAAATAATTTAATAAGTATATTAATATTTATAATATAATTCCCCGACCCCAGTTACCCAGAGTCTTTCCATTATTACATAACATTGGCATGATACAAGGAATAATGTCCTGAAAGATCGATCAATTTAGTATCCTTGGAAGTACTAGATACATTCATAAGTTTTACATTACATCATTAAATAAAAACATCAAATTTTTTTTTTCCCATTTGGAATACACTTATATCCTTTGACTATCCCCATAGGTCAACCATAAAATAATTCTTCACATCCTGGGAAAAATAAAACATATAAAGGGGTAAGCTCAGATGCTCAGTAAGTATTACAATATAGCAAAAACTTTTATAAATAAGAATAAACATTTAAGGCAATGTATTAGAAAAAAACCAAAGCCTTTTAAACTTAAAAATCAGCATAATATGGAAAATATACAATCAAATAATGCTATTTAATTATCCACATTGATATTCTACTAGTCTAATAATCACATGAAATATCAATATCCACTTTGATAATGATGGAATTCATAATCTCAGACATCATAACCACATATTCAAGGCCTTGTGCCAAGAATAAAAATAATATTTTGTCATGGAATTGTGCCAATACACTATTTCGTCGCATGAGACCTATCTATACATCGAGGAACTATAGTGGGCTCCACCTGTCACTTACTAAGTCCAATTCATACCTCATATGGAAAGGTTTAAACATTACATAGACATTCATATTAAAACAAGCATACAAAATGTCAATACTTTATCCATAAACCATGAATGGTATAATAATATAACATCCACAGTCAATCATATCACAATACCTTCAATAAATTATGGACAATTTGTATTATAATAAATCAACTTCAAACAAGCTTAAAATCAATCAAAATTAAGTTGACATAGATGGAATAAAAAATATTTTTAGAGAAGTATCTCTTTCTATTTTTGAAATAATTTAAAAGTCCTATAATTATAAAAGAAAAAAAAATATTTTCAAAAAATTCTTATAATATTTTAAGGGAAGCTTCAATGATGTTATAATAATAGAAAATATCCTCACTCGCCATATAAGTTAAAAAAACATTCTTACCAATTTTTTTCAAAAAGGTCATAAAGTACCTTGTTTGGAAAATGACAGAAATATTTCTTTCAAAAAATATAAGTTCAAATAAAGGTATAAATAAATTTAATCGATTGTCTAATAAATAGAAAAAAAAAATTAATTTTTTTTAAGAAAACATGGATGTGGATGATAAATAGGTCCTAGTAGATACTTATGTAAACACAACCTCGGATAATAAATAGATAATTAAATTAACCATTACCTTGTACTTTTCCTTGGTCGAGGGTACATTAACCTCCTTTTTAATAGTTAAATAAATGTTATTAAATTATGCAAAAACAATACACATAAATATGATATCATATATGAGCCTCTAATATTTCTTTGTTAATAATATTTCAGTAGTATCATCATTTCGGGTGTTAACTGATCCATTTTCCTTTAAATTATTTGTTATATAATCCATTTTTGTAATGGATAGGATGTATTTTATACTTTTAAAAAAATTTATTTTGTTCTTAAACATTATTTTTAATCATAAAATGAAAATTATACTTGAATGATTACGATGGGGAATGAATCTCATCGCGTTAATGAAGACGGTAATCTGTACGTACGCATGAGTGAAAATATCATTATATTGATGGAGAAATCACATTTAATTGGATGGTAAATCATATATATAGAATAATTAACATGTTATATTTATTATTTACATCATTTTTTGCTCATTACTATACCTATCCAAATAATTAAGTGATTGAATAACAAACTACACCACGATGTGGAGACAGTAAGCCGTACGTACGTATGTATGGTGACTTTGTCATTTGTAGGATGGATATAATAAATAATAAGGTTGTACCATATTAATAATAATACCACAGTATGTACAAGTTAATCAATTCATTATTTTTTTATGGAAACAAAAAATAACGAGGAAGTGGAAGAAGAAAATAACTTTAAAGAGGTGATGAAATATTTTCCTCTTCTTCAGGTTCTTCCATTTGATTTGATCATAGGGATCCTTAGTTAGGCGTTAAGATCAAATTAAGGCCTCTAGTTTTAAGGGAGGAAAGTTGGGAAGATATTTTTGCATGTTTTGGCCAAGCCAAAAGGCATTGGATGTGTGAAATTAAGAGAATAGGAAGTGCCCTTTTATAAGAGAGGTGATGGTCACTTTATGGAAAACTTGAAATATTGTTATATAATAAAATATTTTTCAGTTTCTAATGGAACCAAAATGATTTATTTAGAGGTTAAGGTGTGTATGGGTAGAAAAAATCCCAACAAATAGGTTTTATATAGTCTTAAGACACCATATTAACCTTATCATTTAGATTTAACTCTTAGTTAAATAGTTTGACATATACCAGGTCTCTTTGTATTTTTATATTATATGGTGAATAAAAATACTATAATAAGACGCACTAACCCCATGTGGTTCATTATTAATATATATAACCTTATCTATGTTCTTTTTCAGAACTTTATATTTTTAAAAAAATTATATCAATTAATAATATAGTATTTGTTTTAAAAACTCAATTATGTCAATTTTGGCACTATTTAATATTTGATTTTTTTGAAAGCCATAAAAACATTATCACTTCGAATAAAATTTATTTAAACAACCCAAAAATTTCATATTTACTTATAAATTTAGTGGAATTCCTCATAAGTTTGAATTTACATTTATTTGGATATTTATAATATAAATTAATTTAAATTTTTTTAATAAGGTAATTACTGTATCATCATTGTGTCATAAATAAATTAAATTATTTAATGTCCAAAAATTATAAATAAAATACCATTATGTAGCAAATATTTTTAGATTTCTAATGAATATTTATAGTATAATTTATTTTATGTGTTACCCTATATTAAAAATAGTTTAGTTATTAAACATTGAATTTAACTCTTTAATCTCTTCTGTAAATAAAATAATGATGAATGTCCTAATATAATCCAAGTAGACCAAAGAGGATCATATATTTTATCAAAATTTGTTTTTGGTTGAATTATACTTATCCAATAGAATTAGGAAATGTGTTAGGGTAATTATGATATCATTTTTACCCTTAGTTACCCTATTTACTTTTAACCATCGTAAATAAAAATCAAAAGTTACTATTCACCAAAAATTATTTTCTTCTTATTGAATCACATTTTAATTTCTGATATTAATCGTGTTTCTTGGATTTTTTAAATTCAACTCATTGAAGTGGTAATATTATTTTTCATGCAAATTTGTAAATGCTCCTAGGAGGTGGGTAAAAGACGGTAAAAATTTCAATAAAATTTGTATATATCTAAAATTATTATAAAATGACTCCAATGAATTAAATTAAACTTATATAGGTATTATATATCTTTTTTGACCCAAAATAAATTTAAATAAAATAAATAATTTTTTAAATAAAAAGTCGGTTTTAACCAATAATGCAACATTTTTCACTATTCAACGAAAATTGAATTTTTTCATAAAAATACATAAAATTCACCCTTAGATAATTTCAATATTTTGAATTCAAAATTGAAGTCTATTTTAAAAAATAAAATTTATAAAATTTCAAAAATTGTGTATTACTATTCATAACGTATAGTTTGATTGGTCACGGTTTGTTAGAATCTCGAAGTTGTGTACAATGCAAGATATTGCATTAATCAAAGGAAAACCTACCGTGTAAGACTAGGGTATTACATATAATATCATATGTGATGATTTTACGGAATCTTAATACCCATTCATAAATAATATTTCATTATTTTCATCGTTTCACGTGTTTTCTTTTCGTTATTTCATAGTTAGTTTCACTTGTATAAAATTATAGATTTTCATATAAATGGAATTACAACTCATGAAGTGGAATAAACTTTTATTGATGATATTATTGATTTATTAGTGGTCCCATGATGAATTTTTATTTCTTACATGAGTATTATCCATTAGAAAAAATGTTAATGATAAATATTTTATTTATTTTGGAATCTTTTCTAACCATCAAGAAATAGTTTCATTGTATTTACTATTATGAGTATATATTAGTTCCAAAACATTTAATAGGATATATTATTCCTATTAAAATATTATTTAACCACAATAATAGTTTTTTTACCAGCCATGAAGTTGGTAATGGAAAATGAACAAAATTGTTATTTTTGGAGACGATTAACTAACACAATTTGAACAATAGTTTCTCTTACAAGAAGAAGTGGAGGTAATAAAATTGGTGTATATAATATATTCCATTCTAAAAATAAAATTTTATTATGTACATTATTATTTAAATATTATTACTTTTTGGATGAAAGATACTAGTAGAAATTAGAAGAATAAATTAAAATAAGAGAGGGATTTTGAGAAAATTACCTCATGAATATCACCTTCTTGGAAGACCCATTTAACTCCTTAGATTTGGACTTTATGTGATACCAGAATCAATTGGAAATTTTTAGATTGAGGAGGAGATTATTTATAATATATTTTAGGAGAAACAAGTCTTTTATTTTAAATGGAGAGGTGAGGGTTGGTATTTATACTTGAAGAGAGGCGAGTTTATGTGATTAAGATAATGATTACTTTATATTTAAAGATAACTAAATTAAGGAGGAATTAATTTTCAAAACATTTAATAAAAATTAATATTGTATTGGATGGATAGGATAGATAAATACCTCAATAAACCACTAAATTTTGTAGTTTTTAGGTATTTTAATCCTTTTCCTTCTAAACATTATCATGTTTTATTTTTTACCTATACTACTCTAAATAAGTTTTTTTACCATGGTAAGTTTTAATACCTAAAAATTAAATTGAAGTTACAACCTAATTTTTACCTTAGGAAGAAAAATATAGAATCCATTTTACCTAATTAATTTCATATAATTTTATAAGTTATATTTAAAGTTAATTACTGAGACAAAACAATAAAAGTATTTTTTTAAAGAGAATACTTCCAAAGGATGAAATTGTTTATATGAAATGTCAATATGAAATTGACTAGAATTACCTAAATTGGATTAATATATGTATAATTGAACTAATTATATTTTAAAACTAATTTAAAATATAATTTACTTATATTATTAAATTATATGAAAAAGTAGTCTTAAAATAAAATTCATCATTTTCCATTATTCATTAAAAAACAAAACTTATCAGACAAATATAAAAAACTAAACCTAAGGTAATACTGAAACTACTATTGGAATAATGAAGTTTATTCTCTCAAAATAAATTTATAAAAGTGACAAAATTTATATTAAAAATAGGTGTTCCATCAATAAGTGGAAAAATTACCTTTTAGAAAAATATTTCATTTAATGCTTTAAATTGGATTTATTGGTATTTTCAGCATAGAAAAATTATTGGATGAATTAAATTTTTTTTAATAAATAAATAAAAAATAAATTTTATTATAATATCTCAATAATAGTGATTAATTTAATTTTTTAATGTAAATAATTAATTTTTGTTATAAATATAGTTTTTTATAAAAATGGGTCCTTTATGTTCAATCGGTTTTTATGTTCATTTCTAATTAACTAGTAACAAATTAATTCTTTTTATAAAAATGTGTAAACTATATTTTTATAATATAGTTAATCTAATTTATACAATTCATTATTTTAGATTTGTGATAACCCTCGTTAATATAAAACTCTTTTTAGAGTTTGTTTGGATTCATTATTTTGTGCAATGTAAGTTATTGAATAGATTAAATTTATTTAAAAAAAATACATACCATAAACTCGTGGTTTGTTGCATTCTACCCCCCTTAAAATGAGTTTATCCCTAAAAATTCATTACACATAGATAAAAAAATGAGGATACATTTTGCACATCACATCCTCAGGTTACCATGTATCTTCCTCAAATTTTTGGTTTCCCTATAAAACGTTAAACATTCAAGTGGTATTTTTTCGTATAAAATTATCTATATGATCCAAAATCTCTACTAGTTGTTCATTATATGAAATATAATTCTCTAGTGGTATGAACTTTGTGTTTTGTATTTTTAATGGATGAGGTATGCATATAATTATGTGAGATACATGGAACACATAATGAAATTAAGAGATATTCGTTGGAACCGTCACTTGATAAGCTACCATCCCAATATGATTAAGAATATCAAGAAATTGAATCCTAAAAATTTTAAATTTCACTACAAAAATAAAATAAGGATTTTTCAAAATTTCTTTTTTGGGGAACCAATTTTGGAAAAGGGGTGAATAAAAATTCCTCTTAAAAATGGGGATGTAAAAGGTGAATATCATGACATAACATTGATTCTGATTAAGATAACATTAGTGAATAGTGAATACTGAAAACCATGACATGGAAGGGAAATCAAACTCTCATGTTCTTATGGAGAGTGACAGAGAACAATGTCATCAAAAATTCTACCATCACAAAATCTTAAATATGTAATGGGTTAAAAAGTCCATTGACATCTCAATAAGAAAATTAAACAAATGATTTTTTCCCACATCCATTTCATATAATTCAGAAATCATGGTAATTCCTTATCTAATAATATGAGTAAATATAATTTCTTGAAAATTAAATTTTCATCCTTAATAAAATTCCGTAAAAAACTCATATTTTTCTCAAAATTATGAGAATGAATTTTTTTATGCCTACAACACTAGAATCAACATCTACTAATCATTAAATATAAATATGATAAGAATCAATACCTCCAGTCTATATGAATTAACCAAAACCAAGATGGTTAATTCAATATATAATATTCTAAAAAATAATACACCATTATATAGTGAACAAATACAATATTATATAAAATTTAGTAGTAATACCAAAATTTAAATGTAGATCATTTGATAAAAATTATCCTTAAAATTCCTGAAAAATATTATAGACTAATATTCAATACCAAAATATAGAACTATTTGATCAAATATTTTTTTATGATTTTTTTTAATATTTATCCCCAAATTTCATCAATCACCCTTAATGTATCATAAAATAGTAATTTCTAAAATCACATAATATTTAATATATGATAACTATTTCCATAAATAACCTCACGTACCAATGAGACATAATAAAATCATATATAATTCCAAAATATAAATCATCCTTTATTCCTAAAATAAAATCCCATAGTATTTTATTTACCTTAATCATATAGGGTTCCCAAAATTGTGAGAATCTTCTGAAATAAAATTAATCCCATAATCACCAAAACATTTCTAATGTTGTGGATATTTATAAAACATATTTTCCCATAATGAACATAAGTTTATCCATCATGTATTTTGAAAAAAAAAAGAAAATAATTTTATACTTACCAAGACATAATGGAGGCTAGTTCAAGATGATGCGCCATTATTTCACTTTGGTTTTGGGTTCAATTACTATAGCCTTGATGGATGTGATGGGTTTCCACCCATCATATGAGGTGTCATTTTCATAAAACTATATTAATATAATCCTTCTAAAATTCCATAAATTTGATATTCATTCTCAAAAATAACCTTAATATGATTTAGCATCAAAGTTTATATCATTCATTACATTTTGTATCCCCATGTATAATAAAACATAATTACCTCAAAAATGAATGTCTTAAAAAATTCCATTAATCACGATAAATTTTCATAACTTAATGTCTCAAAAGGGGTTTCTATGAAACTGAACTTATGATCAACCTGAAAATTATAAACCTATCATAATATCTATAAATCATAAATACCATTAAAGAAAAAATCATAATCTACAAATTTTTCAAGACCCTATTCTGGTACCAACTATGACATCCTAGAATCTTCACATACAGATCTAGTGCTAAAAATATAAACATTACATTTCTAAATATGATACTAATAAATGTGACCCAATTTTTTCAAACCAAACATACAACATCAAAAGTAAATAATGGATCACTTAATTACCCAAGGAATTTTTAAGAATAGTGTTTTTAGAGAATTTTGAAAAAATCATAACATGTTGGGTTAATGAATAACTAGTGCATAAGGATCAACATTATCTCACACTTTACCTAACCTTCATAATAGGTCTTCAAAATAAACCGTGTAAAATACTTTTAGACATAATTCATCTATAATCTTCCCTCATAACCAAGGGAAAATAAAACACAATAAGGGTGATCCCTAATGCTTAGAAAGTGTAAACATAAGAGTAATGAAATCATGATCATATGAAATCATAATATGAGAATAATGGTAAGTGATCATGAACATAACATTTCAAAATTATACCTTTTATATCAAAGGTCAAAATCATGATTCATGTAATAAAACATGGATTTTTTATAATACTTGAGATATAAAATTACAACATAACAGGAGCAATGAAAGAATAATATAAATTATGGAATTTTGAAAATAACATATAACATGACTCAAACATGAGTCAATTCTTACTTCCAATACTATAATACACGGTGTAAAATTCCCTATAAAGGAATTAGGTTTACTCTTTATCCCAACATGATGTATCATGAGAAAAAAAAACAATATCCAATGCATTGAAGAACTTTTTGGGAACACCCATTACAAAATTATCAGGAATATGTGTTCCACATAAAAAACTAATCATAATTAAAAATCATAAGGTTTACTCCTGGGATAAAATAGTTATTGTTATATTTTCATGAAGAATAAAAAAAGGAAATATAACAATGGTATCAAAATAGTACACACCTAAAAAAACTAATCATAAACCATGTAACAAAATATGGAATACTTTATATTAATATATCTATCACACTGAAGTATATGATTTAACAAAGAATTTTGACATAGGTGATAATACATTAAATTAGATTATTGAAATGTTTTTTAGGAAAATAACGTCTTTCACATTGAAAATTAAATAGGTCTAAAACACCAAACAATTATAAAAGGAAATAATTTTTTTCAAAATATCCTTGAAAGATTATAAAGGAATATTCAAGGCATTAAGGAATCATGATAGTGGTAAAATCCACTCATGCTCCGCAATAAACATTCCTTCCATATTTTTTTTTCAGAAAATACATAATAACCTATTTTATAAAATAACAAAAAGAATACATTAAATTGTTTTTTAAAGTAAAACATGAGATAAAATAAATTAAAATAATCATAAGATAACGGTAAAAAAATTGGAATCAAGTTAAGAAAATATAGACATGGAAGAAAAATAGTGTTTTAAGGAATCTTTTTTTAAATAGAATTTTTAAATAAACGTCTCTTATAAATATCGACTTGATGAAATGGGAATTGATAAAATGAATTGAATATTTTAATAATATATAAATACACATAATAGAAGTTTAAATAAAATATAATATTTTAAAAATTAATTTCATACATGTTCTTTTAATATATTAATCAAGAAATAGAAGTTTAACCCAAAGAATGGAAATTTGTTTAAGAAATTCCTTACCACATTGTAATCAGCTGAAGATTAGGACCCATAAAAGTAATAATTATCAAATGAAACATTTAATACCATGAATTTAATTATATTAATTTTAATATATATCAAATTTCATTATATATACACCATATTAAGTAAATAGTGGTGAATAAGACATATATCTCACAGAATTAAAAGGTGAGATGAGAAACCCTTACCTTAGGCTTCCCTTTACTGTAACACTATTTTACCTCTTGTATAATGGTTTAGATAGTGTTATTAACTCATTACATAACTATATTAATATTTATAATGAATTATGGGAGGCTTTTATGACATCTTATGACTCATTCAATATTAATATTTAATTATTTTCATGGTTTCTAGTGTTTCCATTTCACCATTCCATGGTTTTTTACTTGTGCAAAATTATGGATGTTCATCTAAAATAATTATGACTATAGAAGTGGAGTGAAATTTTATAAATTATTATCCACACATTTTAATAGTCCCATATTTTATTTTTATTTCATATATTAGGATGATTCGTTAGACAAAACGTTAAAGATAAATGTTTACTTTATTTTTATGATCTTCCGAACATCATGAACTATATTTGTTTTATTTACTATAATGATTATTTATTAGTTTCTTAAAATAAAATGGGATATAAAATACTGATAAAAAATATTATTTAACAATAATAATAGATTTATTACCCTCCATAATGGTTTTAATGTAAATCGAAGAAAATGAATATTTACGAAGATGATTAACATGTATAATTTGATCAATAGTTTGGCTTCGTTGAATAAGTAGACGAAATAAAAGGGGTGGATATAAAATATTAAATTAGAAACATAAAATTATAGTAATTACATTATTCTGGAATTATTATTACTTTTATTATGAAATATATTCTGAGAAAGTATAAGAAGAAATGAAAATAAGTGAGGTGTTTTGAGAAAATTACCTATCTAATATCATCTCCTTGGAGGACCCTTTGAGGACCATGGATTTTGTGTTTTTGTAAGAACAGAATCACATGGATGGGTGAGAGTTAGTAGGAGAATATTGGATAGATATTTTATGAGATAAAAGGATTGTGTGTCTAAATGGGGATTTGAGGGATTTCATTTTTAATTGAAGAGAGGTGGTGTTAAGTGATTAATATAATGATAAATTTATATTTAACGCTAACCACATTGAGGTGGAATTAATTTAAAAAAATTATATAGAAACTAATTTTTTATAACATGTTTAGGGTCATGAAAAAACTCAAAAAACATTAAATGTTGTATTTTTTAGGTATTTTAAGTCGTTACCATTATACCTTTAACCCGTTTCATTTGTTACCTATACTATGGTAAACAATTTTTTTACCATGTTAAATTTTTTATACCTAACGAGTAATTGGAACATAAAAAAATTTGAAACTTTTGAATCAAAAATATGTAATTCATTCTACCTAATTCAATTCTTATAATTGGAAAAATTAGACTTAAAATTAACCCCACATACAAAAAATAGGGTTTTAAAGTGAAAATGTTTACTGTTTGAAATGATTTTATATCCAATTTCTATTTTAAATTGACTCAAATGACCTAAACTATTTATATAGATGTATAATTTAACTAATATAATATTAATACAAATTTATAAAATAATTTTACTATATAATTAAATTATATGGTTTTTTTCAAATGACATACAATATTTTTCACTATTCATCAGAAAATGAAAGATATTGAAAAAAATACAAAAAACTCACCCTAAAATAATTTTTATATTCCTATTTCAAAAATTCATTTTTTCCTGTAAAAATAAATTTATAAAAGTGAAAAAATTTAAATTTATAATAGGTTCTCCTTCAAAAGGTGGAAAAATTGCATTTTATAAAAATATAGCTTTTATGCCTAAAATAAGACTTATTATTATCTTATGCCTATAGAACATATTTTATGAATTTAAAAATATTTTAATGAATATATAGAATATAAATTTCATTAATATATCTAACTAATATTGAAAAATTAAATTTATCAATATTAAATTCCACTTTGGGAATGATAATAGTTTTTTTTAGAAAAACAGATCTTTTATGTTCAATTGGTTTTTATTTTAATTTATAATTAACTAGTAAGTGATGAGATAATTTTATAAAAATGTGTAAAATATATTGTTATAATTTATTTAATCACATTCATTCACTCTATTGAAATGGCTTAGTGAAAACCACCATTCAAATAATAATATTTTTGGAGTTCTTTTAAGCTCAGTGTTTTGTACAATGTAAGCTATCAAATAGATTAAATATAACTAAAATAGACATAACATTAATTCTTCGGGTGTTACACAATATCACATGATATAACATTTAAACAAAATCCTTATAATCGTTTTGATTATTTCCTTATATGTGCAATCATATTAATAAATTATGAAATCATATTCAAAAATATTGTTAGATTTCCTTGAAAACATTAATTTGGATAGATATCAAATAAATATCTTATATTTATACGTATATATTGTAAAAAAATAAATTCCCATTCACATAACCTTTTTATGTAATTATTTGTGCTATTATATCATTAATTATGATATTAAATTCCAATTTCTTATCCATAATTAAACAGTGTCCACTAAAAAAGTGTCAGGGCTACATAAATTATAAAAGGATTTGTTGTGATCTTAATCACTAACAAGTATCTCCATAAAAATGGCCACTTTATGTGTCTCATAAATCATGAATAATTATATAATCCCTTTGTCTAATATGTTGAGTATAACAATCAAACATAAAATATTTAAATAATGTTAAAGCCAACTCATGCATTCTCAATTCATTAAGTAACGACTAAAAAATAATGATGAATACATTTTTTTATTAATAATAAAAATATGTCTCAATTCATTCATATAAATATATTATAACATCACAATTAACTCAAATAGGTATGGTTATCAACCTCTCTCATCTTCTCATTGAGAGAAAAAATATAAAAATTGTTATACAAGAGGAACAATATCATCTAGTATAAGAAAAAACTAACACCTAATTATATTATTCTCAAGGATATAAAAATAATGGTATCAAATTTTAAATATTGAAAATAAATTTAACTAGTTAACCTAATATTATTGGGATTCCTATGAAAAAATAACTCCTATTATACAAATGGAATTGTGCCTGAAATTTTATCAAGTATTTCTAGTGGGTTAATCTAGAATACTAAATGTTTTTAATATCTTAGTAGTGAACTTTGTATATCTATCTGATCCCCTACTCACATTGATATTATAATTTCATTACAAACTTTTCCTTTACATGAAAATCCTTGAGCATAGATAACATTGAGATTTATTTAAAAGATTATAATTATAATACCACTTTAAGATATATACAACACACACAAATGAATGAAAAACATGAAATGAATTATTATAACATGAAATATTTTTATAACTTCAAAACACATTATAAATATAATTAAAAAACCATATGTATGTAAAATATTATTCTATTCTATTATTAAATTACCCTAGTGATCTCATGTTTTCTTCATTAGTAGATTTTTTAAACATGTTATATATGATGTAACAGATAGTACATCTCCCTGAATCCATCAAAGAAAATATCCCACTAAACACTTTAGTGATATAATATCTGTGATGAAAAAATGTTTCAATAATGCTAATATTTGGATTCAAAATCCTTATTTTCAATATTTAAACATCATATTAAGACCACTCTCATAACAACATCAATTCTAACAATGTTAATAGTTTTATTTTTAAAAAAGATATTTATAACTTTTCTTTTTTATTTATTACTTACTTATAGAACACTTGTATATAATAATAAATTATAAAATAAAAATATAAAGTAAGATCTTGGAGTTTGTTAATTAATATAAATGTTAAATTTCTTATAAATTTATCTTTACCAAAAAAATATGGAATATTATTTAAGACATAATAATTATCTTAACACCAATCCACTAACCATCACAAAAAATTAATTGGTATCTTTAATAAAGATATTAATAATGGTGTATATGTGTGTGTGTAAATATTCATAATATTTATACCAAATAGACTATATGTTATCTATCTAGGAAATAGAATTTATTTAATTAGGATTTATCTTCCCTAAAAATTATCACATACTTTACCAAAGAGAAAATTTATGACCCCATTAAAACATTTACATACATATCCTCTTTTGTAACATTTATCAATTTTAATTCTCATAAAACTTATGAAATTGACTCATTCCCCATATTAGAATTATTTTCCAATATAAATCATTAACTCTACTAAGTTTATTTTTTATTGCCACTTATCCTAGAATTATTAATTCCTTGTCAAGGAAAATACGATTTAAATCAGAAACACATTTTATTCCAATATATTATTCAAAATATAATATATTAATTCCTAATAATCAAATAAATAAGTAATTTATAAATATATATTTGAATCTAAACATCATGGGTTTAGTCCCCAATTATAAATATTCAAAAATAAAAGATAATAAACATTTTTTATATCCCATATACAGTATTTTATGTTGTTCTATATGGGCTTTAGTTTAGTTAATACAAACTCTATAAATAAGTATATCTCTATGGACCATGTTCTGAAACAGTTATATAAATTATGTATAATGGCCTCAACCTGAGACCCTGAATCTTGAGACTCGATCAAAGATGCTGCAAGGTCTCAGTTGAATTCACCATTCATAAGAGTTTGACAACTATTGTTGAGGGAAACATAGAATCAATGGGGAATGCTTTTACCACAAATTAAAAAGGACAAAATATATAATGAAAATACACAATCCATTTTAAATCCAAAACCATTACTTTAAAAACACACCATTTAAAAGTTAATGAAAAACTAAACAATGTGAAGTGGAAATTAACAACATCAAGTCTGATATAACAAAACCAACTAAATAAGATGTCACTTATCCATTATAAATATTCCAACCCATATATCTACTTTTGTTTTAATATAACTACATAAAAAATAATCTTGGGTCTTATGATTCACCATAAATGAACATAAATGATTATACTTTTCTTGTATCATGAAATTTTACATTTACACAAGCACCAACATGTGTAGGTAGGGGTGAGTATGTGAATACCCAATAGTATTTCCCCACATTACACCTATAAATTATCATGTATTATCCATTACCAACCATGTAATCAATTCTATTTAAAATAGTATATAGTATTTAAAAAAATTATCATGTAAATCAAAATAATTCCATGTCAACACTTGAAAATAAGCCACATCGGTGTTTTCCTAGAACAAAATTAACCCAGTTCACCCAAAAAAGGTTAACTTTTATATGTCCAATTTTTTTAAAAAAACATATGAGAAATATAAAACATGAACTATAAAATATATACCTATGGTAATATAATAAATCCAGTATATATCATCAACCACCCATGCACTTCTTAAAATAAATAAACTTACCCATTTACATAAAAAATAAGAAAACATTCTATCTAATAAAACATTCCAGCCCCTTATGCATTTTCTTAGAACTTTGAAATAATTACTTATAACTAAATTCTTTCAAATTCAGAAACTACCATTCCTCCATCATAGTTTTCCCCAAAAAAATCAATAAAAACCATAATATCATGCTCCAAAAAAATAAGATATAAAACCCATATTTACCAAAAATATTGATATTAAATCAAAATCCTATAATTATTTTGGATGTCTCAAAATCTAGTTTTAAAAATCCAAAAATATTTATTTTTTATCAAATCAATTTCAAGATAATTATTTGATATAAAACCATGTTATGTAAATAAACTAAAATAATATCAATTACATAATAAGGAACCCTAATCCATCAATAAATAAAAAGGAGACACCAACCACATGAGATGAATTAATGAACATATTTAGTACCCTAGATCTATAATAAATGATCAAGTTTTCATACATTGAAACCTATCAACATGATACCATCATCATGGATTTATTATTCATTGTTCATTCTATCATAATCTGATAATATATCCACTTGTTATGAAGGATATTATATATAGTGGTAATGTGAAAGAGGGAGACAGAAAAATATCTATGAACAAATGAAATTTAATATTTATAACCTATTATCTAGAATCAATCCACTAAATACGAGATATAATCACATCATTTTATAGTAAATAATCCCTAAAATGAGTCACAATGAACCATGGGGTTGTCCAAAGTCATGATATGGTGTTAATGAGGATTTTTGGGAGGCTACGAAAGTTTTTTTAAAAAATAACATAAATTGAACAAGACATTATGATTGGGATGCATGGTTATAGGGACTATGTGCCTAATTATTTATGGATTATTAACTAGAAAAACTAGATCACATGGTTGAGATGAATAGTTCCTTAGACTATGTACCGACCCATGATTTGTCCTAATACACCCAAAATGCCTTGAATTGTTTGGTTCATGGTCTAGAGAACCTTTTTATTGACGATTTAATTGTAACTACCACAAAAAATACTTAATTTTATTCCCACAAACCACTAAAACTCAACGGGTACTTATTTACTAGGCATAGAGTTTCACAATCCCCCCATGGTTGGACTTTTTATTCCCATGAAATCATTGGGTTTTATTATACTTGAATATCTATATCCATTTCATCCATATGTTGTCTTCTCTATCCCAAGTCTCTTATTTAATCTATCTATTTTCTATAACCCTCTAACTAAAATAACATTACATCATCTCATGATCAAATCCTTTATGATAGAAATCATTATTATCTTTTTAATAGAGGTCACATCCTGTACTTAATCTATTAAATCATTGAGAAGAATTTGAGATGGATATGATTGGTACGTCCTTATATGAGAAAATCAGAATGCATTGTTCACTATAGTATAATATGGTTGAAATTATAAATGGAAATCCATATCTCCAATCAACTCAATAATATCATATTTACTCATAAGAGTAGTGTGGTAACCCTAACCCAGATATTATTCCAAAATAGTGCCTCAACCATAATTTTATTTTCCCAAGATCATTCACAGACCCCCAAGGGATACCGACTAGTGTTAAAGTTCTGATTTTATCACTTTTGAATGATATATCCATTCTGATCAACACAATAATCCATGTTTCATTTTTTCTTATGAATTTATAAATAATCATTCACATGTCATTTATTCCAATAAAATAACCATGATACCATGAAATCATTGAAAAATACCAATAGATTGAAATAAAGATATCTCTATGTGAATTAAATAAGAAACAAAAAACTAGAACACACAATCTCACATACTGAATTTCATATACCCACAAAAAGACATTAAATAACAGTCCAAAAATGTGATATTCCAATACCACTTCAACAAAATATGGACATACACTCCAATACCATATGGATTCTGAACACACAAACTCATAAAAACTTATTTTTAAATAGGAATACAACTAATATCCAACTATGTACCATTCATACATGAAATATAACATCTAAATATGCATTCCCAATATGATTTCCATATATGGTGTGAGAATAAATACTTAGTATTGAAACACTAAAGGTGTCTCCACATAATAGTGAATAAACATGTGTAATCATGAAAATGTCTGTCAGAATGGCCTGAAGGCCTTCATTTGTTTCATTATTTTGATAATCTACCTTTCAAGGGGTGAGGTGAAACCCTTACAAGACCCGAAAGCTTAGAAACAATTACATGAAACATAGTTCTTTGAGAGAATCACATAGACAAGACAACATGGAAATTATCCTCCCCAGCATATGTCTTGATATCAGCACTCCACCTACGCAGGGCTGGTCGGCTAACTGTCCTATGCAAAGCTGCACATGCATGGTACCGATGGCAAAGCCATACCCTCTCATTCTTCTAAATTCGGTTATCTCTGATCTAGTGGATGCATCTTCCCTGAATCCTCATCTGAAGCCTTGCACCTTGTAGTCAAACTGGAACATCTGAAAGAAAGTGGCCCGAAGGCCTTGGGGTGGCCTTAAGACCTTAAGGTGGCCTGAAGGCCATGAGAATCAACTAGCCCGAAGGCCTTGAGTGGCTCGAAAGCCTTGTAGGACCTGACACCCAAACTGGTGGCCCAAAGGTCCAAATGGATGAATAGTTCTAGCTGCTATAGTACTGAACAATTCCTGCTACAATACTTGCTACAATACTGCTATAGTGCCTACTAAAGTACTGGAAATATGACACCACCCGTATTTGATCTCGGGTCTCTTGGATGCACCTACTGAGTCGTCACTAAATGGGCTGAGGCTCATTTCCAATCATGAATATGTAGATGCAGATATATGTAACAGAATAACTTCATAAGAAGTAGTTAATCAATGCATAGAAACAATAAACCACGAACTAATTCATATATTTTTACTAGCCCCATCAAATAACACCCTATACTGCTAGGTTCTATACTCGAGTTACATGCATGGGTGGTAACCCATAATCTAGGTGGTGACTCTAGTTAGGATACATGGTGCATATCCTATTCAGGGAGTAGAATTAATAATATTATGGAATAATTACCATCTTTTGGGGAAAGGTAAAGGTATATACTTGAGTCAAGATAATCATGCAGCCCGTCTCTTTAGGAATAGAGGAAGGGAAATAATATGGTCATGACATTGGGATATTATCATATTAATTAATATATATATTTTTTAAACCTCCTCAAAATTCAAATAATAGTAATATACCTTGTTCTATCATTCTTATCATCAATGAAGGAAGTATCAATCCTCAATGAAACATTACTAGTTATATGAATCAACATGATATATATAATAAAGAAAAAAAATTTCGGAAAATATTAAACCTTTACCCATGAAATGGTAATACATAAATTATATAAATAATCATTCTCAAAACAATATAAAATAAACATGTTCTTTTATATAACATTAGTTGTCACATTAACAAAAAAATAAAATTTACACACAAGCATGACTTAAAACCAATGTTATTTCATAGAGACTATATTATGAAAGACAATTTGGGATACAATCATTAATAAAAACACACAAACTCATGGAATAACATAACATTTATGATACTATAGTTTAAAATCATACCAAACATAAGATATGGAGTATGTAATAACTCAACGTTCATTAATTACAGCTAAACATGACACTAAAAATGACATGTATAATAACTAGAGTGTACTACTAGTAAACTAGATAATAAATATTATGTTGTATTGTTAATGTCAAATTAAAATTAATTAAAATTGAATAAATGAACAAAATGTAACGTAGATACCAATTTGTTACATTAAAATAGATATGTAACAGTTATCAGTCTAATAAGTCATCTATATCTAAGACTCATTTTAATACAAATTATTCATGTATTAAAACAGTTTTTTAAAGAAATGTATGAAAAATTTGAGGTGAAAAGTATGTTTTAAGATAATTATTATTTAAAAATAATTAACAATAATAATGTTATTAAATCCCATCTAATTAAGAAATTGAATCATTTCCTTCCCATGTGATTAACTTATCAATTATCTCACCATCGATAAAAACTCTTAACCAATGATATGCATGGATCATTTACTTATAATTAATTTTGGTTTTGGTGGAAGGATCTAATTTCCTCTATAAACCATGATAGGGAGAACAGAAGAGTATTCTTTAGTTGATCATGGTCTTACTACTCAATATTTAGTTTAGAAAATAACATCATATATTTTATAAAAAACCTTGAAACCTCATATATATATTTTTGAAATCCTCATAAAATTATATGAGAATTTATGGTCCTATAATCATATAAATGAAATCACTTAATATAGGTAAGAGAATAATACCATCAATAAAACATTTGGGAAATAGGAATTTAAATCAAGAGAAATGATCGGCATATATAAGCCTACTAGAATAAACATATGATCAACAATTCAATCATAGACAATTAATATATTACTATATGGTAAATTTAAAATATTAACATGAAAATTTGAAATAAAAATTCACTATATTTAAACCATTCAAAATATATTGATTTCTATATACTCAAATCATACTTTAAGATAAATAATAAAAACATTACTAAAACCAGCTTTTCACAAGGATTGAAAACATTGTTTTATGGGAATCAAGTATAGAATAAACCATCACATGGATTCATATAATAAATCCCATTAGAAAATATTTTTATTATAATAATAAATTCCACTAAATATTATTAATATTTAATTTCTAAAATAATAGATGAATCATTATTACATATTTATAAAACATATGGTAGGTATTTTCTCGGTATAACATAAAAAATAATCCAAATGGTTAAGACCACTCACCACAACCATCAACGAGCTTTAAAAATCTAAATGACCTCCAGCAAGTACCTATAATCACTATACCAATTTAATAGAACCAAAATAATAAAATTATACAACTATCAAAAATCAAGATCAATAAAACTCAGAAAAAACTAATATGGTCAACTCATAAAAAACAAAAAATATAGTAGTAAAAGGATATTATTTAATCCAATTAAATATCCTTTTATTTAACCATAATACCATCAAATCCCTATATGAAAACAATAAACATACTATTTAAAAAAAATATGTATGGAAGGTAATCTACCCACTTATACTTCCTTAGAAAAGATAAGAATAAGCTTCATAATCCAGAATGAATTCCATCATGTTCTAGGGGAATTATTCTTTAAATATCTTACCATAAGAAATAAAATCATAGGATAAGAGAACTGGTTCTAATTGGAATATAATAAAAGTTTTTTATATAATATTCTACCTAAAAATCCACTATTCAATAATCCATGAATCATGTGAAAAAATGTAGGTGAAGACAGAGATCAATATGGATCCATGGAAGTAATCTCAAACATTAGGGGGGAATGATGACAATGGAAATTATTTTGGGAGTTATAAGGAGGAAGTAAAATTACTAGAAAACACTAAATTTTAAAAATAACATAAAATGAGTCTATTATGTACTTGATATGGTACAATTGGGTACTTGGTGGAACCATTTAATAACCCCATTTATCCTAGATCAAAATATGAAAGGTATGTTCCTTAAATTAAAATTTTCATATGATGAATTTTATAAATTTGGAATTGAGGATATGTTCTAAAAAAATGTGTTCTTGGGAAGAAACTTGAGTATATATTTCTTCCAACATATCCTTCAGAAATAGTATCGGAATAAATATTTTCCAACATAGTATATGTCAACACAAAATTATAATTAAATGATAATTGATACCATTTGAAAGGTTCTTCCACATCATTTATTGTCACAAACCAGCATGGGTACCCAACTAACCTGATAACTAAACCATCACTGACATATCCTAAAGGAAATTATGGATCCCCATGGGTTAGTGAATAGTACCTAGAATCATATGGAATGAAATTAGGAACATTTTTTCACTAACAATGAGGAAGTAAAAGAGACAAGTCAATATGAATACAAACAAAACTCAACTGGGATAACTCTTCAATAAGTCAAACATGATTAACGGACAAAAGTACTATAATGAAAGTACCAAAACTAGGTAAAAAACCTATACTCCAAAGGAAGAATCTCTACAAGTCAATATATAAAAAACTATAACCACCTCCAAGTGGTGCTTTACTCCTGCTTAAACGTTGATGGATATAATATGAAAAAAATCGAAACCATGTATAGGGTATGAGCTAAAAAACTCAGTTTGGTCTCACTAAAGAATCTATACTAGATTAAAATAATAAATTATCCAAATAAAGAGCATTCAATTTAAAACAAATGGGTTTGGAATTTTAAAGCATAATCAAAATAACTCCTATATTACATTTTCAAAGATGGAAATACATTAGCACATCATGCATCACATTTCAAAAAGGCATAAATAAATTCCAACAAGGCATCAAATTTCAATTTATGGAATATTTATAAGACATGATAAATTTTAAAAAATGGATAAAATAAACACTTTTATATAAATTGGTTCATATAAATCAGAAGGCATGTAAAATACTATAAAACAATGGAATATATTTATTTCAAATACAAACAAGAGAAAAACATGGTCATATGACATAGAATTTATGATAGTTACTGGCCATAGGGACTACAAACACTCTCAAGATGATATGGAAAAATGTGTATACACATGTCCCTTTGAACTCATGCAAAAGATAACTCATCACCATTGCCTAAGTGATGTGATGTGGATATATGATGTTTTAGAATATTGCATAATCATAGAGTGTTGTCCAAATAACTCCTTAACATCCTAATTCCTAAATGGTGTCTAGTATAAAATAATGATGGTCAAATAATTTTAATACTACTTAAATTACAAATAATCCCATTCCCCATTTCATGTATGCAAATTTTTTATTAAAAAACAATAATAGGATTTTAAACAAACACATACCTTTTTACCAAACTAAAATCCTAAATGATTCTATCAAAACCATTTGAATACATTTTAACAAATATTGATTTGAAACTAATTCAAAATTCAATTTCATAATAAAATTCAACAATTTAATTTTCATAAAATTCCATAAATTTAATAATAAACACCCAATTTAGCAGAATTAGGGGTTTCACAATTTTCTATCGAATCCATTTTTTCAAAATTAATTACGAAAATTTAATTTAAAAACATTCCCTCAAATAAATAATTTAAATTAAACCATTTAAATTTCACAAAAATCCAAATACACACCCCAATTCAATGGAATTTTGGGTTTTCCAATATCATGCGAGAAACCTATTTTCAAAAACCCCAAATCCAATGGTATTGGGGTTTTCCCCACCATCCAATTGAAATAAATTTATTTAAAATCAAAAAATATAATTTAATTCACTAATTTAAAATTAAATAAACAAATTTAGGGTTATTAAAAATATGGCATCATAACAAAATCAGCTACCTCGACAATAATCAAGCACAATTCACACGACCCCAGTTGGGATTTTTCCAAGAATAAAGAAGATACAACATTTAGAAAAACAAGAATCAAGCCTTGTTTTAGACCTATAAAAATGGTTATTAGATCCTCTAACAACATAAAGAGATATATAAATCCCTAGGAAGAAAGGAGGGGTGAACAAGGGATTGAGAATAGCGTGAAACGACTAACTGGGAGAAGATCAATGGGTGTTCATGAAGATTCAAATCACTTTTGGGAGGGATTATAGGGGCCAAGTATTTCACATGGGAGCTCCATGGATAGTAGAGATTATATGGGGTCTTGTTAGGTCCATCCAACACTTGAAACATGAGTTTATGAATTTCAAAAAAAATATTTTTTGATTATAGAAATCTCAGTCATGGTTTCCTAGGTAGAGGTGCATGATTTAGTCAAATAGTGCGCAAGACGTGCACCTATGGTGAGTTGGCCACACAGTTTCCCTAGATATGCCACACTATTTATCAATTTTGTGCACGATGTGCAAAGTACGTAGTCTGATTTACTAGTTTACTCTAGTAGGGAACATAGTTTGAGAAACTCATTCACCAACTATGTGCCATCGGTACTGTAGCCCAAAAACTTCCAAAAGTTTCATAATTTCACCTGATTTAGCCCCAAACAAAAACCATGCAAATAAAGACTAAAAATTATTTTTGAGAAATACCCAAAAATTATAATATGATGTTATAACCTCTCAATCAAAGAAACCTTATGTCCCCAAAATGCCTAAGAAAAAGCTTACATGCTAAAAAGTTGAGACTAGTCCTATCTCATTAGTGCCTCCCTCTATCACATCACATGATAATCATAACAATGTAGCCATAAACCACAAACCAAAGGTATATTCCTCCCATGAAGTACCTTGGTTTCAGAGTAAACTTTCTTGACTAGTCATTCAGTCATGGATAAATCAGGTTCAACTTCAAGACCACTGTAGCTCAAAACATGATATGGATCAAATGGATATATTATTATCTTAGATAAATGGAACATGTTATGTATCGATGTCATATATGGTGGAAGTTACAAGTGGTAAAAAAATCCTCCACCTTCTCAACAACCTCGAATGGTCCCAAAAATCATAGAGTAAGTTTCCCTTGCCTCTCAAGTCATCGATGAACCAACCAAGGTGAAACTTTCAGGAACACGTAGAAGCTAATTGATAATTCAAATTTCTTTGAACTTTTGACACGTATAATAAATAAAAAAAACTCATTGATTCCTAGTCTAATACTTTCCCACCGAAATTGTCTTCACATTTCCTAAAAACGATTTGGGGTTCCTGGGTGAACATACCCTTGTGAACTATGGAAATCCTCCATAACAACTTTCCATACTGAATACGGTACTAAAAAATGTTTCCAAAATCATGGAATTCTATATTTGAAGAATGACCAATCAAGCATAGTCTCCCCAATATTAACATATTATATAAAACTATGAAACTCATCATCAAGATACTATTCCTGAAGAATCAACTCAAGAAGAGAAGATTTCAACTAAACACTAGCCAAAGAAACCGTGGCCCACAATTTTTGTACTCCAATATGTATCTATGCAAAGAGATCCATAAAGTCCCACACTTGTTATGATTATAGCACTTATTAGTTCTGAACATTCTTTCACAAAGAATCTTCAATGATATTCCCTTTCCCTAAGTCATTGGCGATGTCAAAATTTAATGAATGTAGGTATTCCACCCAACGCATCTGGAAGATATTCAAATTTATTGAGAGATTATATAACTCATGATATTGTAGTCAGAATACATGGTAAAAATATCTCTATAAAGGTAATGCTACTAAATTTTAAGCATGTTCACCACAACTACAAGTTTAATGTCATGGGTCGAGTAATTCTTCTCATATGACCTAAGATGAAGAGATCCGTAAGCAACAACATGATCACCCTGTATAAGAACATTGCACAACCCTGAACCCTATGCATCACAAAATACTACATAGCCCAACCCAACATTAAGAAGATTCATCATTGACATTGTAGTAAAAATATGTTTCATCTCAACAAAAGAATTCTTATATTTCACATCCCATGAAATTTTTTTCCCTATTGAGTGAGTATAGTCATTGGAGAATCAAACTTTGAGAAGTCATTAATGAATTGGGAATAATATCCTTTTAAGCCCAAAAAACTAAAAATATTGAAGACATTTCATGGTTTCCCCCACATCAGAACAACCTTCACCTTCTTAGGATAAACTAATATTCCTTGTTCAAGCAAAAACTTTCCCATGAAAATCACTCCCCGAATCAAGAAATCATATTTCCAAATAATGGCTTAAAGTCAGTGATTTCTTAGCTAACAACGAACTATTATCAAGTGATACATATGATCCTATTATTAATTCTTGTAAATGAGGATTTCATCCACAACTAATTTCATAATGCAATCTAGATACTCATGGAAATTCATATTTTTTAAATCCATGAAAACTTTAGGAGAATTCATTAGACCAAAAGGCATGACAAGGTACTCCTAATGACTGCACTTTATTTGAGAGGCAATTTTATGAATGTCAAATTATTTTATCCTCAACTAAGGGTAACCATATAGATGTTTAGTATTCGAGAAAATATTTTCCGATTTAAACTAGTAAAATATATCATCAATCCATGGTGATAGATACTTTTTCATCATCATCACCCAATTGATTTTTCGATAATCAACACACATGAAAAGTGAACCATAATCATTCTCTGAAAAGAGAACAATTGCCACACAAGGGGACACACTTGGTCATATAAATACTTTCTAAGAAATTACTTCCAACTAGGACTTCATCTCTCTCATTTCAGCTGGTTCCATGTGGTATGAAAGTATAAAAACTATTTGAGTAATAGGAACTATGTCAATAGTAAGCTCAACCTTTCTCGCTGAAGGAAAACTAGTGAATTGGCTGGAAAACACACTGGGAAACTCAATAATGACTGGATGGAGATCACCGCTAAAATATTTTCTATCCAAATCAAAGACAAAAACCGATACTTATTTTCCCAACTCTAAATAATATTGTATGTCTATGTTCAACCTTGGGTCCCATTCTCCCTAAAAGACGTGTCACAAACCTTCAGGTGTATGGAAGGAGACCCATCAAAGATAAATTCAATACAAGATTTATTGGAAATGAGATAATCCACCCATGAATAAAGTAAATATGTTTCATGTTATGAATTAGAAAACTCCAAGTAAACTTGAAATAAAATAAAGAGAAAATTCAAGATGAACTTTAGACATCCTTCTATCTCTCTATACCACGGGGTGTAGTAATATCCATTACACACGATAAAATCTCCACATGAATATTTAGTAGATTAATAAAACATGTTGAAAGAAAAAAATGGGATATACTAGTATCAAATTGATATGTTACTAATGATAGAGATATAGTAATGGTACCTATCACGGTTCCTAGACCTGTATCCATTTTTTCTTGAATTTATTCCACCTTTTGAATAAGAATCGTTTTAGATGCCTATAGCTAGACCACTATTACTTGTGATGCACCTAATTACACTATACTTTATGATGGTGTTGATGATCTCATGCCACTACACGTAGTAGAATAAACATGGTAAAAGCTATGAAATTGAACTAAGCATCCACAGGAGCCACAATTCATCGGTGCCAAAGTGAAAACCCTCTTTGAATGTCCCAACTATCCATACTATTAACCAACCAATGGAACTTTTCCTGGAATGGGATTAGGATTAAAAAAAACCTACCATCTAGAACCACTATGAGATTCATCATGTTTAATCTTTCCCTTATAAGAGTGCGCACTTCGATTGAGAGGGAAAGAAACTCTTGATAACCCTGAATTTCAAGCTAGGTACTTCTCAACCATTAGCACTCTACCCAATACATATGCATAAGAATCCAACTTCATCAAGAAATCCAAAAAACAAATATCATTTCTAAGTCAAAACATGTTCCTTAATTTATTCATATTCTCATTCAATACTATCCTAGGTGAGAAATGAACAATCTCAACAAAATGGTTTTCATACTCTACCATGGTCCTATTAGCCTGATCAAGTTTGAAAAACTCATTAAACTTGGAAAATAGAATTGAATATATAGAGACCTGGTTGGTGAAAATATATTTAAAATGTTTCTACACTAGTAAATCTTATTTCTTATTTGTAAACATCATGTACCACCATCTCCAAATTAATCCTTCCATCAAGAATGTGGAACACAACACTTTGATTTTTTTGGGTGTGTCCAAGAGCAAAAACAAACATCCCATTCCACTCAGCCACTCCTCAATATCTTGAGAGTCATTTGGGCCTTGGAAATATTTTATATTCTAGTAAACGAACTCTTCAAAAAATACCTTGATAACATCCCTCTGAGGCCGCACATCTTGAGACTTAATAGGAACTCAAGGTGGCTACACTCCCAATGCTTCGATATTGCATACAATCCCCTCAATCAGACTCAGTTCCATGAAAGGATTCTCTTATGTTAGTTTAGGTGTAACTTCCTCCTGGATCTAATATGAATTTATTCTCAGAGGCATGTTTCAACACAACATCAAGAAACAATAAGGGATACATCATATTTAAAATTAATTCGAGTAGTATGGGTAAATTAATCCCAACATATGAGAACAAAATATTTTTATTTCAATCCATCCAAATAAAAAGAAGGTAAAATATTATAACTAATATATAATGTGTATTTCCCTAACCACCCATGTTGAATTAGGGTTTATTGTAGTGAGAGCGTTCCATGAACGTAATCTCATGTGCATCTATGTTCCTAAAATATTCCATAATGCATCCCTACTTCAAGATAAGTAGCTCATCCTCGCTATGATATGACTTTTTCATGAACCATCTCAGGTTCCATGTTAACCTAATAACTAAGTCATCACTAAAATTGCCCAATGAGAATTCTTGATCACCATGAGTTAATAAAAAGTAGATGGAATCTTACAAAATTAAAGTGTTAATGACTTTTCCACTAATAATATAGAACTAAAAGAGACAATTCAGTATGCATACAAATGAAACTCCATTGGAAGAACTATATCAGAAGTGAAACATGAATAATGGTCTAAAGTACTAAACAAAGAACCAAAGTAGGATAAATTTCCCAAGACCCAATGGAAAAACTCACCAATTCGACGAATAAATTTCTAGAACCACATTCTAGTGGTTCTTTACCCATGCTCAAACCTGGATGAGATAATATAAGGCTCTAGCATTAAACATTACATAATCATCAATTTAGTCCAGAATTTACTTGATTTCAAATTTTGGATCTTTTTATGTTTATAGTTTTAGAGAAATATTCCATTATTTATACATAACATCCCATAATCATATAACAGTATACTACCCTTACAGTATCAATTTTTTCCAAAATATAAAAATTTAAAATAAAATATTATTTCTTTTCTTGGAAAAATTGTTCTTACCTTCTTCATTTCTCTTACTCATCATTATAACCAATTGATTTTTTTTTAAATACATGGTATTATCACTAAAATCTCAGTAAGGGATATAAAATAATGAATGCATCCAATATTCCATGAATATTTTAAACTCAAGAAAACATTTTCACTAAATCGTAATTTTCACCCATAAAAATAGAAACTATTTGACATACCACATGAAATAATAAGATTCATAAAAATAATTCTTACTAATCATAAATTATAAAGGTAAATTTTGGCATCCATATCATACTTCCATTGTAGATTTCATATCTACATATAGAGTAACTGTCATGGTTATGTTTGGAATACCCATCATAGTATATTCCATAAGTCTCTTAGGAGAAACCCTATCATTTTACTTTGTCTCCATAATCAATGAATTAGAGAGAAATCATGGACTCACCTTCCATAAGTGTATCATGGAACCAATCATATACATAAGAAATTCCCATTAACCAATACATAAGCACAACCTACAAATCATTCATGGCAGAAAAAAATTTCTACATTGCAATCATAAGATATAATTTCAAGATATTGACATTACCAATACCTTATCAATAACATTTTCAATGCCAAAAAAATAAAAAGGAAATATGGTATTTATTTTTTTTAAAAAAATTAGTCTTATTGAGGAATAAAAATATCAAATAATAGTTTTGGCTGAAAGGAAGCTGTTGTCGTGGTATAAGTTAAAATGCATTCTTTTATAAATTTGTATGGAAAGTCAAACACTATATATAAAAATAATTATTTTAAAAATAATTGAATAAATTAAAGATATAAATAAAATAAAAGATATTAAATATTCATTTCACATGTAATAATTGAATTGCATAATCATGAAATATAAATTTGACCCAAAAAATAGAAATTGGGTTAAGAAATTCCTTTAACTCGAGTCTGACTTGTCACGTACATTCTTTATCCTCCTGAATAATATAATTAGATTAATTTATACTTGATTAGGAACATTTTTCAATTTATTATTTATTTTATATCACTTCATAACATGTTATAATAATTACATAATTATATAATTTTGTGTAAGAAGTTTTATCAATATATGGTACTTGAGTAGAAAATGAACTTGTTATATTGTAAATAGTCCATATGGTCATATTTTAATTATCCTTTGAATATAAAAAATTATCTTATATATTAATTAGATTATTTTTTATAATAATATTTTAAGACTAACTAAAAACACCATTCAGGGAGACAGTAGGGTGAACGTACACATGAACGCTATTTTAATTTCTCCCATCATATTGAAAGTGAAATTTTTTAAAAAAATGAGTATAAATATGTATAAATATATAGAATAATTAAAGTATAATTAATATTTAATCTATATAATATATGTTTAATGATAAAATCCTTAATAAATTCATCTGATGTGTGAACGAATCACATCATTTTGAGGAGGCAGTAGTTCACACGTCCCCAAATGAAGTTATTATATAAGAACAATATTTAGATAATGATGGTCAATTTAATATAACATTTCAAAAATCTATAATAGATTATAATATAAACATTTAAATACTAATTAGCCTAAATAATAGTTTTAATACCATCCATGAAGGTGTAATGTAATAAAAACATTACTCTCGAAGGTGATTAACCAGCATAACTTGGGAAACAATTTAGTTTCATTGAATAAGAGGAGGTGAGAAAAGTAATGGATATGAGATATTCAATTATAAATATAAAATTCCAGTATGTACATGATTCTAGATTTATCATGAATTTATGGATTAATTAGGTTAGAAGAAAGTAGAAAATAATAAATTAATAGCGGTACTTTGAGAATATTACCTCTTAAATATCCCCACCATGAAAGTTCCTTGAGGACCTTGTATTTCATCTTTTGGTGATAACAGCAGCACCTGAACATGGGGAGAGTGAGGAAGAGAGGTTTGGGTAGAGAGTTTAGTAGCTAAAAGGATTCTTGTGTCGAAATAGGGTGGTTTAAAGGTGGTATTTATACTTGAGGAGGGGTGGGTTCAAGTGATTAATTTATTGATTAATTTATATTAAAAGATAACCATATAGAGGTAAAATAAAATTCCACAAATTTTGATTTTAATAAATTATTTATAAAATAGTTATCTTTGATAAAAACCTCAACCAACCATAAAATATTTTTTTTTTTGTATTTTATGCTTTTAACTTTTAATTTCAACCCTTATCAATATCTTAATTTTATTAGAGTAATTTTTTTACCATTGTAACTTTTTTATACATTAAAATGAAATTTAAAATACTATCTAATTTGGAAATTATAATTCCAAATATGGAATTCATTTTACCAAAATCAATTCACATAATTGGGAAAATTATATTTAAAATTAATTCTAAAGAAAAAACTATGAAGAGAGTTTTTTTAAGTGAAATGTTCAAAAGATTGAATTTTTTTATATCTAATTTCAATTTGAAATGGATTGAAATGAACAAAATTGGATTAAATGATAAAAATAATAATGTAAATATAATTTAAAAACAATTAAAAGTTTAATATAACAATTTAAATAAACTAGATAAAAAGTTAGTTGGGAGTTAAAATGTTGCAGTTTTCCCTATTTATTTAAATATGAATGTTATCAGAAAAATACCATAAAATTATACATAGTTTTTTAGATATCCACATCCAAATAATATTTTTTTTCATTAAAATAGAACATATAAATTTTTTTAAAAAATAGATTTAAAATGTGGTTTCCATCAAACGTGTTAAAAATTCATTTAAAAATAGTAGAGCTTTTATCCCTAAAATTGGATTTATTCTTATTTTAGGTCTGTAAAATTTATTAGATGAAATAAAAAAAAATTAATAAACATGAGTAATCATAATATTGTTTGTTCTTCTCATTCTCTCCAATACTATAATGAGGAAATAACTACCATATAAAATAATAATATTAATAATGCATTTATTTTTTATATAACTTTTTCTTGTGTGCAACATAAGATTTTTGAGAAACCCATTTTCTGCATGTCAAGTATGATATCAGGCATAAAATCCCTTTTAAAGTAAAATTAATATATAATTCAAAAATATTAATAGATACGAAAATGTATTATTTTATAATTAACTGGGATGTTACATCCTTGCCCCTTTTTGAAATTATGGCCTCACAATTATATTCAAAAATAATATAAGTGGGGGTGTTTATCCCTCATTGAATTTTTTGATTCCCTTGAGGCCTCTTCAACCATATTTTTTTAATAAAACCATAAAAGGGGTATCATTTTATTCCAAAATACTTTGTCAATGTGGCCAATAATATGGACTTTTTGTTCCTCACAATAAATATTATCTTCTAGATAAACTACTTATGGACTCAAAACTTGTGATGAATCCGACATATAAATTTTTAACATTAAATCATGAAAAACATTGTTTTCCTGGAATAAACTAGGTGGTAAATCCACTCAGTAGGAAACTGAAACAAATTTATCTAGGATTTCATAGGGTTTAATGAATCATTGACTCAATTCCCACTTTTACCAAAACACACCACACTTTTCCATGGAGATACTTTGAGAAAGACATGATCACATACCAAAAAAGAAATATCCTTCCTCCAGTTATCTACATAACTTTTTTGCCTGCTCTGAGATATCCTCATGTGCTTCTGAGTCAAGTGATCTTTCTTCCAACTCTCCTTATAATTCCGGTTCCATCAACTTCCTTTCACCTAATTCATTCTAAAAAATAGGATTATTACACCACCTTCCATATAATGCATCAAATTGTATCATATTTATACTGGAATGAAAACTATTATTTGGAGAAAACATGACCAATGAAAGATATTGATCCTAAATTCCCTTTTAATCCATTGAACATCCACTTAGCATATCCTTGAAAGACTGAATTTTTCATTTTGTCTACCCATATTATTGATCTTGAAAAGCTGTAATAAAATTTAATTCAGTTACCAAAGAATAATAAAGGCCACTTCAAATTTTATACGTGAACTTGGGATCATGATCAGATACATTGGAGAGATGAACTCCATTCAACCAAACTATCTCTTTAATATTCAATCGAGAAAGTTCATCTAGAGAAAGAGTATCTCTAATAGTAATAAAATGAGAAGATTTAGTCAATCGATCAAACATAACCCAGATCAAATTGTTACCTCGAGAAGTATTTGGTAATCCCACAATGAAATCCATGGATATGTTTTCCCATTTCTACTACATTACTAAAAAAATGATGAATCATACCTTTTGGAAATTATTGTTCATCTTTAACCTGATGATAAGCCAATCACTTCACCTCAAAGTTAGTAATATCTCTTTTCATTCCATCCCACTAATAAAACTCTCGAATATATCTATACATCATAGTACTACCAAGATGATCTAAAAACGAAGAACTATGAGCTTCACATAACAACTCTTTCTTCAACTATGGATCAAAATTCACACATAACCTATCCCTATATCTCAACAAACAATATTTAACAATGTTAAATTCTGGTAACATACTCATCTAAACCAATTATACCTTTTTCTACAACTCATTGTCTTTCTTCTATGCTTTTTTAGTTATATCTGATAGATATCATTACATTGACACTTGAAGAAAAATGGAGTAATTTCCTGCACTGACAACTTCCAAAGAAAAATTCATCAAATCACTAACCAAATGATCACATTCCAAACATAACATGGTTAATATATCATTAATTTTTTTACTCAACGCATTAGCCACTTTATTTTATTTTTCCTGGATGGTAATGAATCATCGTCATCAAAATTACTTTTTTATTGAGAAACCACACAAAAACATACAAAACGCAACAGAAAACATAGAAGCAAACATCCTATGGGGGTTCGAAATAGTGAAATCTTAGGGAATCCCCTCCAATTATATTAACCCCTTCAGGTTTCAAAGAATAGAAATCATGTATCCATACTAGATCGGGACCATGAACATCCATAGAAGCAAGGTGATCCACCACTTGATTACCCTCATGCCATACATGGCTGATTTTGCTTCCATTAGAAAGCATACCTTTTCACTTGTTGATAATATAGAAGATGGACCATGGTGATGGAAAAAAATAATTAAGGGAATCATGAAGACTTTTCAAATCAGTTTTAACCTCAGAGATATCCAGCTCCTATTGGTGGCTTGGGAAAATACATGTATACATGGCCTTGGCTTCAGTCTAGAGGGAGGACCCATACCCTAACCGAGAGGAGAATGCCAAAAGAACTGATCCCCACTTGTCCCGCACCACACCACCTCCATGCAGAGCTCCCATTGTACATGACCCGTCAATATTGAGCATGAGACCTCCAATAGGAGGAGACCAACATACCCAGGATCCTCTACGGCCACTCGACGGAGCACCACGGGAGTGCGATCCCATCCAGCTGAGCGAAGGAGCATCACGCCAGGAGCTAAAGAGGCTGAACGGATCCGAGAGAAGGCATTTTTTCCTACAGATGATGGATCGACCCGAAGCATACTTCCCTTTGAGTTTAAACTTATTTATTACTTACCAGATTACCCAACAACCAACAGATAAAATCATCATGTGAGCTGTTCTCTCCGGCCCTTTCTCACCTGATCCATGGAACCATCTATCCAAGAATGGGAGACCCTCTAGTGAAGGAACGTGAGACCCTATAAACTCCCCAAAGTAGCCCCCGACTACTCCGGCCCACTCTCTATAGAAGAATAGATGATCATCTATTTCCTCATTTGAAGTTGTACAAAAAACACCTAGAAACCTACGGGATACCACAATGTTTAATATTATCATCAGTGGGAATGGCCTGGTGACGAATCCTCTATACCAGAAAATTGAATTTCGATGTCATCACTTTGGTCCACAGAAGCTCTTTCCACCCATATATAGTCCCTAGAGAGCTCGAAATACCTCGAAACTCCTGAGCATAAAAAGTCCCCAAAGAAGAAGCAGTGAAAACACACCGATCAGAATCCTGGGAAAGAATGATGAGATTAAATAAGTCCATATTCTCTTCATCTAGCACAATATTAATCATCTTTGGGTACCAACTTTCTTCCCATAATCAAATAGAAGGAGCAGGATAGCATGGAAAACCCAGCACTTTCCCTACCCAGTTATGGTGCCAAAAGGAAATGTTACCCCTCCCAATAATCCACTGCGAGTAGTTAAGAAGCTCATCAAAATGATTCAAAAATTTAGGCCATAACACAAGGACCCTTTCTCCCCCTGAGGGCTGGACGTGATAGAAACAATACATCATTTGACCCCAAAGAGTACTCTAATCCACAATTTCCCATTCTAGTTTTTCCTGCATGCCACTGAGAGTATCAGCTAGACTCCTCACATTAATACCGCCTTCCTTAGCCAACTATTCCACCTTACTCCAAGTAGCCCAATGTTTTTTATTTTCTTCTTGAGGATCCCAAATGATGTTGTCGAGTATATTTTACATTCTATAAAGAACACCTTTTGGAGCCACAACTGCCGAATGAGCATGAACTGGCATAGCTAAAAGCACACTATTAATGAGAGCAATAATGACTCCAAGGGACAAGTACCTATTTTTTTCATTTGTGAATATGGTCCTTAATCTTGGTGATAAGAAAATTGAAATCCCGAATCCAAAGCCTGACAGGGGAGATCAGAGCCCCAAGGTAGTGCAAGAGAAAACAACCTCATTGCATGGCAAGATTACTTTAGATTTCAAAGATGCAACTCCGAGAGAATTTATTTGATATGAAAAATGATCTTTTCTCTTTGTTGATAAGTTGACCACTCCAGTATTAGTACTCCTCCAGAATCCTATTAAAGCCACCAATAGAATTTTTCCTAGCATTAAAAAACACAAGAGTATCATCAGCAAACATAAGATGAGATATGGACTTATCTCTTATAGACCTCTGATATGAATGACCCTCCCCATTCTGGACACTTATTTAGATGAGCATGCTCAAAACATCCTAAGTGAGGATGAAGATACCAGGGGACAGCACATCTCCTTGGCGGAGGCCACGAATGGCCTTGAAGAACCCATAGGACTTCCCCAGAAAATAAACCGCCATCCACGGAGAACAGAAACATCTGAAAAGAAGGTCAATACTCCAAGGAGAAAAAACCATGTTATCCAATACTTTATTGGTATGTATATATTTCACATTTTACTCCATACAGATGATGCCTCCATATTTTTAAATAAACCAATAATAGAAGCTAATTCCAAATCATATATAAGGTAATTTAACTCATGAGTTTTTAACTAATGTAAATCATGAGAAATTACCCGATCATTTTTCATTAGGAAACAACAAAGTGCATTCAACGAAGAATAATTGTAGATGAAAATTAAACATTTCATGATGGTAATGTAAATACTAGAGTATTCCTTAATCTACTTTTAGATTCTTGAAAACAATCATCACATTCTATTTTCCAAATGAACTAAAAGCCTTTTTGAGTTAACATAGTCAGTGGGCTGGACAACTGTGAAATGTTTTTAATAACCACTAGTAATAGAATTTTAAACCAAGAAAACTATGAATCTTGATTATATTTGTGGGTATCGGCCATTATTCCACAACTTTAATTTTAGTAGGATCAATAATTATTCCATATTTATAAGAAATGTGGCCACGGAATGAAATTTGATCTAACCAAAACTCACACATGTGAAATTTCCCATACAGTTTCCTTTCATTTAAGGTTTGAAATAAAACCCTTAAATTACTGTCATGAAACACTTTACTTTTACAATATATCAAAACACCATTAATTAACATAACCAGAAACATATCCAAGAACTCAAGAAATATTCTATTCATAAATTCTATGAATAAAAAAGGTGAATTAGTTAACCCAAATGGCATGATTAAAAATCCATAATGGTCATATCTAGTATGAAACACGGTAATCATAATGTCTACTTACTTTACTTTAATCTAATGGTACCCCGACCCCAATTCGACCTTTGAAAAATATTGTGCTCCCTGGAGCACATAAAAAATCATCGATATTAGTAAAATGATACTTTTTCTTGACAGTGATGTTATTTAAGGCCCTATAATCAATGAAAAGTATCATTAAACCATATTTCTTTTTAACAAAAAAGATAAGAGAACCCCTGTTGATATTCTAGGTTGAATGAAACCATTATTTAATAAGACCGAAAATTTATTCATCAACTCTAAAATTTCAATTTAATCCATTCAGTAAGGGCATTTTGAAATTTTCTTAGCATAAAGAACTAAGTCAATAGTAAATTCAACTTCTCAATCGGGTATAATACCATAAATCTCATTAGGAAAAAATAATGATACTCAGTAACCACTGGGACATCATTAATATAAAAAGTACCTTTTTTAAACAATATATACAAGATAACATTAATTTCCATCTTTTAATAGTTTCTTGACTTACTTTTATTTTATCAATGGTAAGTGTTCATTCTTGTACACAAACTAAAAGTATTTTTGAAAAGAAACTTATTTAGATATACAATCAATCTTAGTATGGTAAAAAAAAATCCAATCCTTACACAGAATAACATCAAACTCCACTAGAGAAAAACATTAATGTTTTTTGTTAAATTATATCAACAGATAATGATTGTATGATTCTTATACTTTCTTTTTGAAAAAAAAAATTACCTAGGTTTTTTACGGTAAGTTCAAGAATCATTTCTTGTGGTGGAATTTAAAATTTATTAGAAAATTTATCAGAGACAAAGAAATGTGTACACCATAAATAAAACAACACATTGGAATAATATGATTAAAAAAATTACTTTATACCACTTCATTTGATGAACTAATATCAACTGAAGTTATTTTAATGTATTTCACAGCTCCTTTCTTTTTATAGTCTGGCTACTTCCCTTTTTGAGTTCTTCATTAGACACTTGTTTCCATAATGATGCATCTAATTGCTCTTAAAACATTTTATATACTATAAATAATATTTTTTCATACCACTACCATTATATTTTTTAGTGTAGTTATGAACCTTATGCCCCAGTTTACCACATTCGAAGCAATTACTAAAATTTATAAGGCATTCTCCAGTGTTTTTTTACCACAATTTTCACACAAAAAATAATCTTAATTTTCTTACCATCATAATTTCTTGAAGAATTATTACCCTTTTCCTTCCACCTTAACCTCATATTTTGTAGTTTTTAAAGAAAATGTGATCATCATCTCACTCAATTTCCACATTCACCACACATCAAACAAGATTTTCAAAACTTTTAAACTCATGAGAAGATAATTCCCATCAATACATTGGATTTAATAATGAGTAAAAATGATGGATTTTACTATCAATATCTTGGATGAAATTTGGATGATAACTTGACAGTCTAGTGAATTTTTATTTGTATGCAGCCACCGAGTCATACTCTTGCCTCAATTCCAAGAATGCTTTTTCCATCCTAAGTCGAACTTCTTTAGGGAAATATTTCTCAAGAAACATATTTTTCAATTCATCCCAATCAAAAGAATCAATCTCCAAACTATCCTTTATATTATTAACCATCTACCACCACTAATCGGATTCACCTTCAAAATGTTAAATAGAAAGAATAACGTTTTGATAGTCTGAACACCCCATTACATCTAAAATCATTTCTTGGGACTTAATCCACCCATCATCTAGCACAAGTTAGATGTTCTTGTGAATGATGGAGAATGTTTCCTTATGAAATGATCTACTGCTGAAATATTTATCTATGGTTGATATGGATGATCTTGTTTATGGATACCACCGTTATTTATCACTTGATTCAACTAGTCGTCACTTCAATAAATTTTTTAATTTCAATTCTGACTATCCCAGGTTTCTAATTTGGAAGGTTGTGTTCTTTATAATGTTTTCCTAGTACAACTTCCCTATTTACTCTATGGAAAAAATTCTGAAAAGACATATCATAGATGAATCAAAATAGTAATCTTCAAAAGCTATATCATTTAAATTTGACCATAAAGTAAAAAAGATTTTATGGATATTCTATTAACAATATTCTAATCCCTAAATTTATCTAAATTGAACTCTAATACCAATTATAATGACCCATCCTTAAACATTACATAATCTTGAGTTTAGTCAACAATTTTATTTCTTTCACATTGTCGACATTTTCAGGTTTATAGTTTTATAGAATTATTCCATCATTAATACATAAAATCACATAATCATATAAGAGGATACTAACAAAAATAAGACCATTTTTTTTCAAAATATAAAACTTTTAAAATAAAAATTATTTATTTTCTTGATAAAAATATTATTCACATCATACTTCCTCTTACCCAACATTTTACCTTATGGAAAACAATTAAAAAACTTGGGATGAGGAAAACATTTTCACAAAGTGATATAAAATAAGGAATGAATCTTTTAGTCCTTGAATATTTTAAATTCAAGAAATCATTTTCACAAATTCATAATTTTCACCCATTAAAACATTAACTCTTTAACATAAAACATGAAATAATAATATTCCTAAAAATAATTATTTGAAATCATAAATCATAAAGGTTAATTGTGGAAACCATATGATACTTACATTGTAGCTTCCATAACTACATATGTATTAACTTTCATGGTTACGTTTAGAATACCAATCACACTATATTCACTAAATATCTTAGGAGAATTGGTTAATAAATTTTATTACCTCAAGTCTGACTTTTCTCGTACATTATTTATATTATTGAATAAAAAAATTATGTTAATTTAAAATTTATTGAGAACCATTTTAAATTTTATTATTCATTTTATATCAGTTATTTCAATGTTATAATAATTACATAAATGTTTATGTTCATGTGAGACATTTTTTTGATATTCGGTACTTGATTTGAAAATGAACTTTGTATGATGTCAATAGTCCATGTGATCATAATTCAATGATATTAAAAATATAAAAAATATATATTAATTATTAATTATATAATTATTTACAATAATGTTTTAAGAAAAACCAAAAACATTGTTCATAGAGACGGTTTTTTGTACATACGCTTGAACGCTATTTTAATTTTTTCCTATCGTACTGAAAGAGGGAAATTAAATTAAATTTTTTTTAATATGTATAAATATATAATATAATTAAAGTATAATTAGTATTTTATTTATATCATATATTTTTAAAAATCATTTTTTAATAAATTCCATGTGATGTGTGATCAAATCACATCATTTTGAGGTGGCACTAGTCCACCCATCCCCAAACGAAGTTATCGTACAACAGAAATATGGAAAGCATTAAGGTATGTTTAATATAAAATTAAAATAATAAAAAATGGGAAATAACACACATATTTAAATAATATTTGACCTGAAATATTGGTTTAATACCATCCATGATGGTGGTTATGGAAAATGGACAACAACATTATTCAAAGAGGTGATTAACCGACATAACATGGAAAAAAATTTTGTCTCACTGAATAAGAGGAGGTGGGAAAGGAAATGGATTTCATATATTCCTTTATAAAAATAAAAATCCATTATATAAATTACTATAGAGTTATCATGAATTTATTCGTGAAGTATTTGAAGAGAAAATAGAAAATGAAAATAGATTAATAGAGGTACTTTGAGAAAATTAATTCTTGAATATCCCCTCCTTAAAAGACCCTTGAGGATGTTGGATTTAGAATTTTTGGGAGACAATCAGCACTTGGACGTGAGGATATTTTGGAGGATATTTTTGGGTAGATATTTTAGGAGATAAAATTATTTTTTTGTCGAAATAGGGTGGTGGAGGGGTGGTATTATACATGAGGAGAGGTCGGTTCAAGTGATTATTTTATTGATTATTTTATATTAAAAGATAACCATATAGAGTTGGCATTAAATTAAAAAAATTTGGATTGTAATTAATGTGGTGTATGATGTTCAGGGTCAAGACACACCTCAACTAATTATTAAATATTGAAGTAATAAGGTATTCTAATCTATTAACTTTTAATTTTAAACATTGTCAAATATTACTTTTACTACGATACATATTTTTTTAACATGGTAAATTTTTTATACATAAAAAATATTTTTATACTTCTAATGAAAAATATGGAATCCATTTTATCTAATTAAATTAATATAATTGGTAAAATTATATTTGAGATTATTTCCATAGAAAAAACTAAAAAACTGGTTTTTAAAGTCAAACGTTCAAAAGATTGAAATGTTTTTATATCTAATTTCATTTTGAAATTGATTACAATGACCAAAATTGGGTTAAATGATAAAAATATAATCTAAATATAATTTAATACTAATTAAAATAATAATTATGAAACTTAAATAAATTATATGAAAAAGCATTTTGGAATTAAAATGTAGTATTTTTCACTATTCATTAAAATATAAAGGTTTTCAAAAAAATACAAAAAAAATATCCTATATATATTTTTATATCCTTATTTGAAATAATAAGTTTTTTTTCAAATATAATATATAAATGTTTCCAAACTAGATTTAAAATGGGTTCTGCATCAAAAGGTGGTAAAACTACCTTTTTAAAATATTAGATTTTTTATGCCTAAAATTAGATTTATTCTTATTTTGATGCCATAATATTTTTTTGAAGAAAGTAAAAAAAAATTAATAATAATTTTTAAAAATAATATATAATTTTCTTTTTATTCCCTTGAATAATACGCTTAGGCGATAACTAACATTAAAAATAATAATATTAATAATGTATTATTTTTTTATATAACTCAGTATTGTGTGCAACATAACATTTTGTAAAAACTCATTGTTTTGTTTCAGGTATGATATTATAAATATTGATACTTTATATTAAAATTAATATCTACTTAATAAATATTAATAGATATGAAAAAATCATTATTCTATAATTACCTGGGATGTTATAGATCAGCTAAAAACACCTGAAGGCATAGGTAGGAGGGTAGATAAAAATCCCATAAAGGTCTCACAAAGGATTCCATAATAGATACCAATATTGAATTAACCAAAGAAAGTTATTTCCATTTAAAAAAATAGTTTTTTTATTTCAAAACATAATTAAAATAATTCACGTTTTAAAATTCAATGGATGGAAATACTTTAGTAAACCATTATTCACATTTCGAAAAGATGGAAATAGATTCAAAAAAAGATTCACATTTAAATTTATAGAATATTTCTAAAAAAATTACACTTTACAAAAATTGTTTATAAAAACAATTTTATATAAAATGGATTATATAAATCAGAATGCATGTAAAAAATTTTAAAATAATTTCAAATATTCATTTTAAATCCAAACAAATGATAAACATGTTAATATTCCTAAGAAGGTACGATAGTTCTTGGAAATAGGGACTCCACACACTCTCAAGGTGATATTGAAAAATGTTTATACACATGTCCCTTTGAACTCTGACCAAATAGGACTCATCACCATTGCCTAAGGGATGTGATGTGTTGATATGATGTTTTAGAACGTTTTAGAATCATACAGTTTTTTACAAATAACTAACTAAATACCTAAGGATTGAATGAGATATAGTAAAAATAAATGGTGGGTAATTTTTTTCATTAATTCTTAATATGATATTAATCTCATTGAATTTTTTAAATATTTTAATTTTCTATTTATAACCCACAATGTTTTTTTAATCAAAAACATGTTTTTAACAAGATAAAACCCTAAGGTTTATATCCAAAAAAATTAAATTTTTTTCATGAAGATGAATTTGAAACCAATTCAAAATTAAATTTCACAATCTAATTACAAAATTTAATTCTAAAATTTAATTTTCACAAAATTTCATAAATTTTACAATAAAACACAAATTCAATGGAATTGTGGTTTTTCAAAATTTTCCATCACATCCATTTCACTAATATTAAATCCAAAAATTTAATTGAATAAATACCCATAAAATCCATAAGTTAAGTTATTAAATTTAAATTTAAAAAGTTTCAATAAACACGCCTCAATTTAATGTAATTAGGGGTTTTCCAATTTCACGCTAAAAAACAATTTTTAAAACCCAAATCCAATGGGATTGGGATTTTTACAACAAACAAATTGAAATGAATTTCTTCAAAATAAATCAATTGAATTTTATTCAATATTTTTAAATTAAATAAATCAATTTAGGGTTAATAAATATCAGTAAATGTAATGGAACAACCTACCTCGGAAACCATGGATCTTGATTTTCCAGATCATAGTTAGGATTTTTTCAAGAAGATTGACAACAACATAATAAAATTAAAAAATAATCAAACCTATGTTTAGATCCATAAAAAATGGTATTACATCCTCCTAAAAAATATACATATCTATGAAACCATATTAATAAAGGAGTACAGACTGAGAGATAGAGAATAAGGTGAGAAGACTAACCAAGAGAAGATCAAAGGGTGTTCCCCGTGCTGCGGATCACTTCTGTAAGGAATTTTAGTGGCCAAAAATTTATATTGGGATCTCATAGGAAGGGATAAATCATATAGGCTCATTATAGGTCATTGAGAAACCTAAAACGAGAGTTTTTGGATTTTAATAAATGATTATATGATTATAGGAATCTTGTGCTTGGTTTCCTAGGCAGAGGTGCACGGTTTAATGAATGCGTCTCCAAGTCATTGACATATTTTAAATGGGCCACAAGGTTTCTCCAAATAGGGTTCATGGTTTATCAAACTATATTCAAGACATGAGAATCCCACTATCTGGTTTCCCAGTTTAATCTATCAGGGACCACATTTTGGAAAACACGTTCGCTAACCCCACACTTAGAAATAAACATCAAATTTTTTAAAAATTTCATGAGATTGAACCCCAAATGAAATCCAACCAATTTAAGAATAAAAAAGAGGGTTTAAGAGCACTTTAAAAGTGTAACAAGATGTTGCATGTATCATTTATGAAACATTTAATAATATTTAAAGAGATATCATTTCATTTGATGCATACATTTACCATAGTATTAACTCATATGATATAATCCTTGAGTTAATGTTTAAAATGATCAAGGATTTTCTTATATAACCCTATTAAAGATCTATCTTCCCTGTGATGGTTGGGTGTCAATACCTTTGGTTTTCCAAATCACCTTATGTTTCTATATTCTCTCTTCATCATCCTGCATAGCTTGATAAGATACTAGAAAAACAAGGATGTTGGTGGATCCCATTCATATAATTAATGATATAGTTGAATCCCATGGATACCATTAGAGTTGGGATATATTTTTGTTTACACTTTGGTGATCTCCAAAAAAACCAATCTGAAGGTGTTTGGTAGGTGAAAAAATCATGTTATAAATTTGGTACAAGGTGAGCATCATATTTATCATTACCAATTTTCATATATTTCATTTATCTATGAATAAGTGATTTTGGTATGGGTTTTAAATAACATAAATTTTTATATTAAGTGTTAATAAACCCATAATAAATCTGACAGTGGTTTTAGATCCACCCATGTTATAAAATTCATGAAGTAATGTTTTTTAAATTAAGTTAAGTTGCCCAAAATTAGGTTAAGTGTCAATTTGATCTTGATAAAGATCCAAAAATAAAACTTTTCTGATAATGTAATTTGAAATTTATAATCTAAATTACATTAATATATTTACATAATATGTATTGTAGGACATATTATATGTTTTCCGGATAACATAGTATACATCCTTACCGGGGGAGATAGAGGTTCATAAAAACCCTTCTAAACATTATGTTATAGGGAAAGGTAATGCAAGGTATATGAATTAAATTATTATGTATGAAAATGTAATTTCAAGAATTATAAATACTTTTATTACTTAAATTATGAACAATTTATATAATAAATTAATAACACAATGAATTTATATTCAGAAACACACTTACGCATTACCCAACATACTGTGTTAGGGGTCAGTAAATTCTTGTGAAACCTCACCGCTGCATAGCCATAACTTGTATTCTAATTCACATGGTTTCCCATTTACATATAATTGTATAATTATCTTCTTAACATTTTTTGACCCACACATAGCATCTACAATCTGACATTACATTAAGAGATAATGTGATATCATGTGGTAGTGTTATAATAATATATTTTAAAAAATATTTAATTAACATCATTTATATTTTGTAAATAGTTTATAAATAATAAGGGTTTGTTTATAAATAATAATAAAATATATATATTTCATACCTTATGAACTAGAAATAATGGTTTTATTTAGTATTCATAATGGGTAATTAAAATGTTTTCATAAATTAAAAAAATAAGAAAATATATAAAAGGATTATGTTTATATTATTAATTATTCATAATTTATTTTTTGTTATTCATCTTAAATTTTTCATTATTTTTAAAATAATTTAAACATATTAAAATTTAGTTTTTATATTTTGATATGATTAATGGTTTAATAAATTATAAAGTGTCTTTATTTTAAATGATAACATAATATGAAATTAAATTATAAATGTTTATATCTAAAAAATATCATATATTTAAATTATAATTCCATATACTGAATAATATAGAAATTTTCATATTTTAGAAAGAATAAAAGGTATTTATATTCAAGATTTGTGAAATTTCAGAAGTATATATTTAAAATAACATATAGTGTTTATAATTGGGTATTTTATGAATTGTTCGTAGTTTATTATCTCATGTTTAGATATTTGAAATTTTCAAACATTTAAAAGTTATTCCATACTTTATTCAGAGTTATAAACTTTTTACCTATTATTAATAAGTCTGTGATTTTTTTTAAAGTCATTGAACTACTAATTGTAAATTTTCATGCACTATATTAAATTCTTGGTATGAATACTTAAGGCTTAGTTTTCATCTACCTTAACATTGGTTTTCAATTGATGTCAATATATTTAATTTATATATTGAACATTTTTTATACATATTAGGTGATATAGTTATGTTTAGTTGAATTCTCTCTTGAGTAGAGTCTCCTTAGGTAGAGGTACATTACGTTTTACTTCCCACTTGCCTATAATATTATTCCTTGTTTTAGAATAGTGGGGGTTAAGTATATTTGGCTTTAGGAATACTCATCTTTTATTTGAAATTTCATATAATTATAAACATGTACATGAAGATTTAATGTACCTTATTCAAGATATTCATTTTGATATTGTTGAATATGTTTGTTTCTTATATTTGAGTGGCTAATTCAAACTATGGGTTGTTTAAATAGTTAATCAATAAAATGGTTTAAACATATTTCTTTATTGGATAGAACATGATTATAAAACAAAATGAATAATACATTAATAAATAGAATTACATTATATAAAATATGGAAATTAAATCTCCTTTATAATACTAATTAAAAGATTCATTCCAATGGATCACTTATTTAGGCATTGATCATTTAGTTTGGTAAGTTCAACCAATTTAGGGTGCCTAGAAATTATCTTGTTTAAGGAATGAAAGTATTGGGTGACACTGGATCATCCTTGGGTAATTTTTATCAAAAAACAAACCCCTATATAATCTGATTTTATACAATTATTTGTGTTTTATTAGGTTTACACTTAGATGGGAACCCAAAAAATATGGATAAGAGAGGAATAAATTTTTCTTTATTGATATGACGAATTGAGTAAAGATTTAGTTTCTTAGATATCCATGAATCAAGTAATATATGATTAGGATGATTCCTTACCTAAATAGTTAAATTGGGGTGGAATTTGAAAGAGGACTCATTTCATAGTGAAATATGGTTATTTTCAAAACTAATGGATATGATGTATTCAAAAGGGTTCATCATTTTAGTGGAGACCCATTTAATAAAATTCTACATTAACTGTTTATAAAATGTGATATTGATCGAATTAAAGTTTTAATTTTAGATAAAAATCATCTTCCTCAAAATTAATCTTGAGATAATATGTAGGATGGAAGTTATTAATATAATAAACACTATATACTTTTAAGATATGAAAATTTATTAATTAAGAAATTATATATGTGTTATAGAAACCATCTTCTAAGTATTGAAGTATTTGAATTATTTAAAATGTGATTCTATATGATTTCAAGAATATAACGATTCACTAAGGGTTTCAAAGTCATTAGATGAAAAATTATGAAAGGAATTTTTTCTTAGATTCTAAGTATTATTAATTATACCAATTATTTGGCGAGACTAAATATTTCAATAAATCATATTATGGTTAAGGAATTCATTTTTTTCATCTATGGAAATGTTTTAAAAAAATGAATTCCTAAAAATCGTACCCAATGTTTTCAATAGTTGAGATTAAATAAAATAGGAATATGATTTCTTGGTCTTGATACTATATGGACAGTAAAAGTGGGTATAAGTTCAAATTATAGGATGGAATTTTAGACGGATATTCTAATGGAGTTTCTTCAAAGAAACTAATTGAAACCCAATGTTATTAGTAAGGAGAAGTAATTATTTTATAGGATAGAATTTTTTTGGATACCTAACTGAGTTTTCTAATTTTCATTTATTTTTCATATAATGTATTTTTATTATAGAGATTTATTTTTTAGTTTTTAAGGGTATGTGATACCAAATGTAAGCTTTAAAAATGTATTAAATAAAAAAGATTAAAAAAATCAAGGGATGAATTGATGAAATTTGTATTTTTCATTAATGTTATGGATAAAATATTTTTATAGTAGGGATATAAATATAAAAGAATATATAAATAACATATGGATCATAAAAAATATGTTTAAATTTATCTCATTTCACTAGTATGATAAGATAATTTTTTTATTAATAGATATTTGTTATGAACTAAATCATATAATTAATTGTATACGCACGGTTTATGATTCATTAAATTTGATAACATGGTTTTGGAGAGTTGACATGGATTAAAAAAAATTTACCGAGATAAAGTGTTTATCCAAATGGTTTTTAAAATACAAGGGAATATGTTTGTACCACCCATTAATGGAATATTTTGATGAATATACTTCTTTTAAAATGAAAATGATTTAAACACATAGATTACCATATGAGATATAAGAACAATATTTTATTTATTAAATATTCCTTCTAATTGGAAACAATGGTTTTTTATTACACAAATTAATTTCTGTATCATAGAATGACATTCTGAATTGATTATAGTTCCTAAGAGGCTAGTGGGAGTTTGTATGAAAATAATGAAGTTAAAATTTAACAAATAAAATATAAAACTAGTCTAACGTAAAATTGACATTAACTTAATATCCTTAAATGGTTAGGATATGTGATGATAAATTAAAAACTAAAATTCAAATATAGTTTACATGAGAACGTGAATATCACTATTTTCTAAAGAATTATTATAGTTAAACTTAAGTTCAAATTATCCTAAAATAGTTTATGGTATTCTGGTATACAATAAACTAAATATTTAAATTATTTCAAGGAATTTGTTTTTGGAATATTGTTCTATGTAAGATGACCTTAAAATTTGAAAATTTTTTTTATACATAACCATAGATGATATCATAAAATTTGATATTTTAGATATTAAGTAGTTTGAATATGTTTAAAGTGTTAAGCTTTAGAAATAAAATCCAAAAATCTCACAATTATGAAAACATTTCTAATTTATATATGTTACGCATTAAAGAGTTTAGTGGGAGTGTTTTAGCAGGTGTTCAGATAGAGATTTGAAAAGAATTATGTATAGATATAATTTGTTAACATTACCCTATAAGTTCTAATAGTATTACGGTAGATCTTGACTTTTATCATATAAGATATTGTAGACTGGTTATTATTTGTGGTTTTATTATGTATTCCTAAAATTTATTTAAGTATATAATGTTTGTTATATTAAAGGTAATCTCCACTTTATCCTTATTTTATACCGAATACATATATTCATATAGTGGTATCAATTTTATGAAGTATAATGATAATTTAGATATCAATGTATGACATTGAGTTAACCATAATTGATCTTCATCTTGGATTATTATAGGTTATGATGTAATTTTAAGGCTAACATGGGTAGGATTCTCATTTAGATATTCAAAATATTCTCATGCTTCACAAAAGAAATAAAAACTTTCTTTGTGTGTTCTAGATGAAACGCTATTTATACCATATAGAGTGGCATACCGTATGTCTTTGTTATACCATAGGTTAATGGATCATATATGAGTCCCCACTACCAAAGTTAGGTGAAATACCTAGCCTAAGAACGACAATAATTTTGTACATTTCATATGTATGCTATTGTGACTTACCTAATTAGGGGTGGTTGGGTATGTTTTTTGTCATGTTGTTGGTTACAGCTCCACCAAGATGGTATTTTCCCTCTTGTATAATGAGTATGACATCTAGTCCCTCGATTGAGATAGAATTAGGGGTGTATAATTTTACCTATATTGTTTAAATTGTGTTCTTATCAACTCATATGAGTGTTATTTGATGTCATCATAAATAAATGTGAATGGCATATGATGTATTCAATTAAAAAGTCATGGCATAATAAAATAGTCTTTAATGGAAGAGTTGATTATATGGGATTGAAATATTCTAGGTTCTATAGTCCCATAATATCTTGAAAAAATGGGACATGATAAAATAAATGTCAGTTTGATTTGTGGATTTTGGACGTAGGTATAAAGATACATGTTTTTTTATGAATATAATTACACAAATCATTGTATCTTCGGTAGCATTGAATCTTTTTATAGAGGCTTCTCTTTATATAAATATATAGATATAGTGATTCATATATATTATCAATTTTGTAAAGCCACACGATCTCACACATTTTAATTTAATGTATAGGGATTTCAATGAATTAGATATATTATTTAACAAGTTTTAAGAGTGATTTAAAAAGTAAAATATATAATGTCATTAACAAGGTATCACATATGATATAATACATTGGGAAGTTAGTGAAAGCATTCCCAAAGTTTTTTGGAATATATATATATCAAAAATGAATTCTAGATATGATTTCACAAGTTATTTTATATGATACAATTTAAGGTGAAATAGCCCTAAGCATTTTAGTCTTTAACCTAGTTTAAAGATACATTTTAACATTGGTATTTTATCCTGAGTTATAATATAACCATTGTTAAAAAAAATTAACATAGGTTCTTCATATAACCAATACCAAAAACCCATTCCATGGATAGCTTTTATCATCAGTTATTCAAATAAATGAAGTTAAAAACACTTGTAACATGGGAATGAAAAATCATTTACATCACACCCATAATTCTTTTCAAGACATTTTAAATTTTTTAAATCCCATGTAAATTTTAATATGTCGTAGGATGAAATTTTCAGCATACTTATATTTTTTTTTTCTCTTTTTTTATTTACAAACTAATCCTCATCAGTCAACATAGTTTATCAATAAATTTATCATTAGAAAAAAAAATGGTATTTATTATAATTCCCCCATCATTTAGTAATTTCATTATTACTTTTCACTAGTATGTTTTTGATTATTTAAATTTTATGATAAATAATACTTATGATTGAGTTGAAAAGATTAGGGTTCATAATGAATTTATCCAGTCATATTTTATAATTTTTTACTAATCATAGTTGGGGATTTTACATGAGTTATATACACCAAAATACAGAAATATCAATAAAAAATGTATATTTTAATGATATCATTAAAATAAATGAAATTAATTTGAGGATATATGTTTATTTTTCATGTTCTAATTTCATTTCTGTAAGTATCTTGTTCATACGAATACTTTTTTATTCTATGGGGTTAATCAATATAAAAATATTTAAACATATAAATGAAATTTGTTGTAATTTATTTTTATAGTCGAAACTAAAAGTCCCTTATAACATTTTTTATTCTTATAAATGAGGAAATAAGTGACTTTCCACTTTGGTTATCTAAATAAATAATATCTAAAGTCATTGAATGTTTCAATTCTGATATTTCTTATTAGAATAACTAACATTAAATGTTTAATTTTACACCAGTTTGTATAAATCAATGTTACAAATACCAATAATAACAATAGTAAAATTTATATTAGTAATAAACTAATGTTAAAACATTGAAATTAATATTAAAAAATATGTTTCTATTAGTGTTAGTGAATTATTTAGATTGAAATTTATAATTCCAAAATACAAAATTTCATGTGATGAATTTGGTAAATGAGGCTTTTAGGATATGTTTTCATAAAACATATTATCAAGTAGAGGGTTGATAATAAAATACTAAAAATGTGTCCTTAAAAATATCCTAGTAATATATTGTTTCCAAAGTAGGATACATTGGAACAATTATATATCCATATGATAATTCTTATCAGTAAAAAATTTCATTCACATCAACTATTATTAGTGGATGATTATATAATATTTAAAGGAAGATCCATGCATATGATGTGTGTATTGATTGAGGTATTAACTCATGTGATATAACACATGAGGTTTTTGTGAAAAAAATATCACAGATAATCCTTGAGTGCTCTATAAAAGAGTCATCTTCCATGTGATGGTTGGGTGTGAATAATTTTTTGGTGCAATCTCTTTGTGTTTCTATAATCTATCTTTATATTTCTATATAGATCGATGATGCAATAGAATGTCATGGATGTCGGTTGATCTTATTTGTATGATGATCAATATCGGTTTGAAACATGAAAAAATTTATAGGTGGGATACCTTTAATATTCCACTTTGGATAAATCCCTTTATCCCATATTTCGGTGTTCAACTAGTGACAATAACTCGTTATAGCTTCAGTGAAATGTTTTCATCAAATTTATCATTTCTAACTCTCTTGTATTTCATTTATCTATACATTAGTGAACTATTATGGGTTTCAAATTCATTTTTTTATGATTAAGTGTTAATCATCCCATAAGAAATCCTAAAATCGGTATTTGGTTCCACCCTACAAAGTAATCTGTCTCATATTAAATTCTGAGCATTAGGTGAAACCACATTCTACCCAATCGAAAACCATTTTAAATTATATAAAACCTGAAACCACATAAAAAACCCAATGTATCATATTAAAACTATTGAATCCATTAAAAAATCTATAAATAAGAAAACCTCCCATTATAGAACCAAAATAGCTAATAAAACCACATTTTTATAACATTGGATTCCCCCAAGAATCCATGTTTCCCATTAAATTAATTCAATAAAGAAACCATTCATTACAAAATCCCCAACACATGATTTTTCATCTTTGATAAGTCTAAAGAGATGACTAAAAAAGACTCACTACATTTCGAAATATTAAATCCAAAATAATTCCATTAATACTTATAACAATACATACCTATCTATTTAAGTTTTTATTTCCCAAATCTAACCCAAATCCCCAAAAACCAAGAAAAACTAATATACAAAGGGTATAGTTACCAGTAACAGTATAGAATATTTCACAAATGAATCATAATAAATATGATGCATGAATCCTAAAATAAATACCAACCTATATAATACCCTCAAAATTTTAACTATTGAATAACCCTTATTATGGTTCTCCCACAATAAGATTTTCCTAGGGTCTACCTATATATGCCTTTCCACTAAATTCTAAATTCTGAAAATATTTCCTTATTAATTTATTTTAAAGGAAACCAATTCCCATTTCAAAATAAAAAGTCAAATCAATTTATCAAATCAATAAAATTTATACAAACCTATTCATTTTAACGTTTTCATAATGGAAAAAGTATTCTGATTTTTTTTTATAGAAGATATCTCTTTTATAAAAATATAAATACTTATTCAAACTATATTTAATTTAAAATATAATTTTTTAATTAATTTTCATTTAATTTTGAAAAAAAACCATTAAAGTGAAACATAAAAAGGGTAAGACATATAATATACTCAAATATGAGATCTCAAATAGTTCTAATAACATAGTACCAATAGGGAACTCATATAAAAAAATTTCACTAATAAGGAATAATAAATAATAACAAAATTTTATATAATATTGGATAGATAAAATGCTCATAAATAAAAACCATCATAGTTTTTGTGATACCCTAATTAATAGGAAACAAATATAATTATTAAGAATTAAAATTTAAATACATTTTAATAATACATCACTAATCCCTAAGTGTGTGGCATGGTCCATAACTAGATTTATTAAATGATATTTCCTTAATTCATCTCTATGAAAGGAATTTAAAATAAATATCAACATGAAAAAAACATATAAGTAGCTTTAATTTTTTAAATAGTCACCACTAGAGTATATTGGAATAAATTATTTACCTTCTAAAATGTTATTTAATTAATTGAGTTCACTCATATATATTAACTCTAATACAAATATTATGTGATAGAATATACCCTAAATCCCAATATTATAATGTATGATATATAATATTTCTATTTTATGATAGATTTTAAAAGTTAATGAATATCTTAAGGCATGATATATGATATCATAGAACTATGTGTGATATTATTATCATCCTAATTATGAGAATTATCATTTAAATCTCTTCGAAAAAATAATTATCCTTATTTTAATAATTTAATGTGTTGAAATTCAAATAAGGTCAATGAATTTTATTAATTATTTTATAAACAACCAAATCCATTTACTCATGTGTTATAGTGCATGAGTTAATTCGCTAATCTTAAGGATTTTCCCCATGGTGTTATATGAAGGGGAACTGTCCATGAGATAGTGACCATTCATTCCCTCCCAAGATCCTTTTTATTATCCTTATCCATGAATCTCTATCTAAATTTATCATTAATCCTATTAGATCATATAATTTTTTTGAAAGAAGAATATTCCAACACATGCAATGAGTGATTCACATAATCTTGTGGATTCAATATAAAATAGGGAGGAAAATGTATTCCTCCTAGTATACATCATCAACAACAATGAATGAAGATTAATGATAGATCTCACTTTATTATTAATCTTTTTGTATTTCAAGGAATAAATCCCCATTATATTGAGAATTTAAAGGTAATTTCATCATTTTTAGATCATAGGAATGTAATTGGATTTATTATAAAAATGGTGAAATTCATGATTTTTAAGTGTTTTTAATAATTTTTTTATTTATTATAACAATCCATGATTTTGTTTTTTGTTTTTGGAACATCATCATTTTGAACCTAAAATGGAAAATAATTGGATTTGTTTTTTTAACTATTCACTGAGTTTATTATGACTTCAACATATTTTGTATGGATATTTTGATTTCTTAATGATTTTGAGAGTTTTTTTCAGACTTTTCCATATCCTAAGACAATGTATTTTGAAATATTTTTAATGTATAAAACATATGAAATATTTTATAAGCATTTGAGGAAACCCATAAGACTTAGTAAAATCCCAAAAATTATTTTATATTACTAAATTTAATAATAATTTGGATCCTATAGGACTTTTGATTAAGTTCGTAAGACTCTTCATGGATCCCATAAGGATTTGAATATACATTAATACTTTTTCTTATCTGAAAATATGAAACATATAGATTAACATTTAGGGTTCATAGAAGATTCTTCTATAATTTCATAAGATATTAAATTTTATAAGAAATTTCAAAAAAAATAAATTTCATATGACTCTGAAGTTGTAAGACTTTTAGGCTCTTATGAAATTGATTATCTTCATATGAAAGTATTTAAAAATTGTAAAATTTCTAAAGAAAGAGAATAATATTCATGCATAAAGATGGCATGTTGTTCCAATATGGAATTCCCAAACATTTCTAGCAATATTTCATCCAAACCAAGGAATCAGTACCATTAATTAAATAAAAAATGTTATAAATAGTTTTTTGGAATTGATGGGATAAAAATAGTACTAAAAAATTAATCAAAATGAATATCTTACATGAGATCAGCACTCCAATATTCCATAGAAATATTTTGTATTCACTACTTCCAGGAAAAAATTTGAGAAATGAGCGATGCATGTATGGATGCAACTCCCCAGGGATAGTAAATGATTCAACTAGTATAAAATATTTTTCCATTTACTATAAGGGATATATAGACACATATAGATAATATAAGTGAATACTATCACAGACTGGACAACAACCAAGGGTGTTCACATTATAAACACACAAACTAGACATGTATAGAAAATATAAAGTATAGGAGACATGAACTAGTTTATCCATGTCGAGCTAAACACCTAAAGTGGTTGTAATTAGTAGAGATCCAAATGAACCTCTTATGAGTCATTATTTCAATTATTTTATCCAATATAATTTTTCTATAAACTCAATTTCTTAAAGAAATTCATTATATTTTTTATGGAATTATATTTCATCTATTCTATTTTGAATGATTGTTCAATATATGGCTTAAAATAATTGATTTAATGTTCAAATTTCGTAAGTTTTGTATTTCATTGGAGTACCGTGATTCCAAATATGTTTATTTACTTGGGGGAATTAAAATAGTTTAGTCACTTACATTGGAGGAATAAAAATTATACTATGTTCTATGATTGTGGTTCCAGTAGAATCAAGGATTCATTTGGAGGTATTTTAGTGAACATTGAGAAAATATAATTGTAAATATTTTTTGAAAAAAAATAAAGTTTGGTGAAAAAGTTTGAAACTTCTTCACTACTACTATTAAAATCAGATTTCAATGATCTTTTTAGTAAAATTTCATTTTAAATACAAAAACAACTTCTCTCATTTTTTAAATAAAATATCATTTTGGTTTTAATTATAAATTTTATCAAAATTAGAACTACCCTAAATATTTATTCAACCATTCAAGATTAGAAAAAAAGTGGTGGTTTTGAAATTAACATGAAACCTTCTTAGAAGAAAACCATGGGTACAACTGTATTTCATTTCTTATGGATAAAATATTTACCATAGATGCATAAAAATGCCTAATTTATCAATTTTTATTTTTTTGGAGAGGTTTCCAATGTATTTTAATTTTTTTAAATGAATAGATGTTTAAATCTTAATATTATTGTCTTTGGTCCATAAAATAAATAGGACATATAACAATAAATCTAGATTTGATTGTATTTATAAAGAAAAAACTCATTTTTGGTCATAAAAGTGAGTAAAAAATCATAATTATGCCTAATGTTTCAATTGATTCTTCTTACACACCAAGAGAAGATCTTTTTTAACCATAAATCATTATAAATGGAAATTATACACAGAACAAATTAGCTTCATCTTATAAATAAAACCCAAAGGGAATATATAATATCATGATACACCTATAGTTTTAAAATAAAATGTAGATTCTTTCATCAAACTAAAAAAATTAATGGACTTATAGGGCCAATATATAAAATAATCTTCAATAATTTAGTTATCATTTTCTTAACATAAACCACTAGGAGTAATTTGAGATCAATTTAAACATATGGATTTTACTTTTTCAATAGATAAAGTTTCCAAAGAATGGTATTTCTAATTACACTTCACATTAATTAGATATTGTAATGAATTTAAGAATACATTGGTGAAAAATTTATCCCTACTTCTAGGACTACTAAAATTTGAAAAGAAATATATCGAATAAGACAACATTAAGGTGAAATAATTCATGAATATTGGGAAATATTTTAGATATTATGCTTTAGTTTCCCCCATTATAATGTTAGTGATTATATTTTCATTCAATTTTTCTGAAGAGTTACTCTGTCTTACAAACAATAGCATGATAGATGCTGCAAAATGAGGAGACATAGTTTATAAAACCACAACTGCTTCTAGGACTCTAATTTTAATCTAGGACAAAAATGATCAGAAATTTGTAACAAGAGGCCCAGTTAAGTTAAAATATAGTCAAGATGTTATTATATCTAGTTCTCAAAAAAGTACTATTTTGAGTCAACTCATGGGTCTTACCACTATGTTGAGGTTAATTATTTATAGGGACTAGTTTTTCCTGAGCACTTACATTAAATTTTTGGGTGATTTAAGGTTTTTGAGAATGGATAGAGGATTAAATGAGTGTTTAATGCTAAAAATTAAACTAGGAACTAATATTAAAATCAATCAGTAATCCATATGGAATAGAAGTCGATAGTTATAATTTTATAAAAGGTAATGACTCTTACAAAGTAATATTTCACCGTGTAATGTCGGGTTGCATCATGGATTCTGTTAAAATGTTATGTTAAATGAGTCTTTTATTGTTATATTATTGTGTCAAAGGTTGTATTTCATTATTAATTCAATGTTTATTATTTTTTTAAATAAATATTTCAAATATTTTTTGTATTGTGAATGGTTCTCATATGGTGTAGGAATGGGAGATGAATTTTTGGAACCCCTATCAATTTAGAGGAAGTTGTGGAAAACTGCATGGGGAATTACCATGGACCTAAGGGGTTGGGCTTCTTATATATTCCTTCATTATGTATTCTATGATTTAGGTTCTTGGTTTCATCAGGGATTACAAAATTTCATTACCTCTTATATATCAATTTTGGGTTATCTGTGGCATAGAGATTTAGGTTACATCACAACACATTCTCAGGTTTATAATATCTGTTAAAGATGCACAAGGGATTATGTATTGGATTCCAGAGGGATGGATCAACTATAATATTTATAGTGTATCCTACATTGGTGTATCATGTTTTGTGTGAAAATACTAAGCACTATGATAAGATATGGGTATTGTGTTTCAGTCTTCTATTTTTAATGAATCTATAAATTCGGTTCCACCTTAAATATTTTCTTATTTACTCCCTTGTCCTTTAAACCCTAGGTGAACAAATGAGATATTTTTGGGTATTTTAATCCTCCTTTACTAGGATATATACCAATGAATATATAGATTGTGTATTGGTGATTTTAGGTTTATTTCGTAATCTCTGATTTGTTCTTCTATCTCATATTTTCGGTATTCATGTTATTGTGATTTTATTCCTTCACTATTAATGGGTATTATATTTAAGGTTTATGAGGAACCACATAAAATGATTTCTTTATGAATAATTGGTTCCCTAGTGATATGTGATCAGATATCTATGCCTATTATTTAATTATTTCTTAGAGAACATAAAATTATCTAATTGGGGTAGGGGTTCATACCCTTTCTTATGTTTTGTGTAACTGTGGGGTTATCATGATTTAGTTTCGTTGGGTATTGATGGAATCATCCTGATGAAGATAATATTTTCTAAATGTAAGGATTAATAGAATGTGGAAGGGGATATAGTGATTCCATGTGTTTTATGTTATACTGGATGCTGCATGGAAGTTTCTAGATAGTGTCTAATTGATTGTTGTGATTATTGTTGTTCCTTAGCATGATTAATATGCATGAAATTGGTTAAATTGGATAAAGAATAAAGTTATGAAGTGAATAATTAATTAATCATGTGGTATTAATTATCATTATTACGTGAATATATTAGAATATGAATGAATTTATTGAGTCATGTTTATTATTGATTATTAGATTTTGATAAATATTAAATGTATAGTTTATTATTATGGAAATATAATCATAATGAATAGGTTAATTAAATAAGGAAATGTAAAATGAATTTATGGAATTGAACATTTGGGGATACATTGAGACCAAATTTCTATTATTCCATGTTTGTTAAGATTGATTTATTATTATAATGGACTTAGTTTCACCCAAATGTTTTCTCACTGTACATATTTTTTTTCTATTACTATATATATTATTTGAGATATTATAGAGACCTTTCTTTATTTTTTTCTTAAACTTATATGGTTTGGAAATTTGGAGAGGTATGGGTTGGTTTCCATGGATCTAGAATGTGTATGATGGAATGGTTTGAGAGATATCCTTGCCAATTTTCAAGGTCATTATTTAGGGATTTTTATGGGTTTCATGGTTCATGTTAAGATTGGGGAATTTTGGAAGTGTTTTTATAACTAATTTAGTTGATGACTTGTTTTTTTATTATTGGCTATTGTTTATTCCAACTGTTTGATGTTTTTGGTTTATGAACTGTGAGTGTATCTATCTCAAGGTATTTTTAATCGAGTACTAGAATACACAATATATATAACGATAATTTTATTTAAATGAACTCATGTTATGGGTGTCGATGGTGGTTATGATTCTCTATTTTTATCCCATAGGATAGTTGTAAGGAATACTTAAAGAAAATGGGATATTAATTTGGAAAATATATTGATGAAACCAAAATAACATTTCTTTAGATGATGTAAAATTAATCAGAACAAAATTTATGAATGGGATAATAAATTATTGGTAAATTTATAAATTACTAAATGAATTTATTCATGTTGGACATTGATGTTTGTATGATTTTGTGGGATCTATAATTCTTGTAAATAGGTGTTTTTGTTTGGAGTTATCTACAATGAGACATGTAGTTTTATTATATGTAGAGGTATTTTTTCCAAGTTTGGTTATGTGTTATATATGATCATTATGTTTTCGGATTTCATATAAACACCACTTGGGTTGGAAGGGAAGATGATGCCCAAATATTTTGGGTTACAAGTGTTTTCCCTATCATTTAGGTTAGTAAGAGAATGGGTGGATGAATTATCTCACTCCTTAGTTCTCCATTTAACATAGTATTATTTTTGAGTTTATTAGGGTTGGTATCGATTCAGGCATTGGGTAAATTTCTTCATGCGAAATGATAGATCTCAGTTCTACCATAAATTTCTATTTTATTATCGAGGTTATAAAATATACATGTTTCATAGTGGTTATAACAATAGTTAAAATGATGTTAATTAAATGGTATATAGTGGATTAAGGTATAATACATAATATTTATGATTTAATGGATTACAAAAATTATACCCGTTTTGGATTTGGTACTAACATGTATGCATAGGATGTGGGATGATATGATGATATGAATGTGATATGGTTGATCATGGGGAAATATTACTTATGGAATGGAATGTAGCATATGTATTTTTTCATTGGGGAATGAGACCAATAAACTATTGGGGTGGTAGATGTGGTTTACATTTCACATATATCTCTGTTTGCAATATGCTTCCTATTTCCGTACATAACATGCTGGTTATCCATGGAGAGGATGGGATGTAGTTTTATTTGTATAAGTAACATGATGGTTTCATATTTTATTTTCTAGGATTTAGTATACTTCTTTCACATTTTTATAAGTTGTTTCTAGGATAATCCTACTTAGTATACCTATATTCTCAACCTATGTATATATAAAATGTTTTTTAATTCTATGAAATATAATTGGTTTTGAGTTCGATGTTACTATATCATGGAGTCGTTCAGGAGCTGCTCGGGTTTTTTGGTCACTTCTTAGGCATTGTTTTTGTGTTTCTAATTGTTCTGTTTTTTATGATATTACTTTAATTTATTGGAATTGATTTATTTTTTAGGCTTTGGAGTTTATTGGTGGATCTCATATAATCACTTATCCTGACAATTTTATATTGAGGATAATGTATTCAATATTTATGCATTCTATAAATTTTTGATGGTGTCCAAACCACAGCCAATTTGAGGTGGGATTCGAGGGTCATCCCCATATTAACTACTAGAACATAAGGTGTACCAACGGATGGTGTTCATGATAAAGTGTTATCGTATTTAATGGTTGAGATATATATAAAAGAGTTTTTAGGTAGGGATTTGTGAGGATTTCATGGTTTAGTATAGAAATAGTTTCTTCTTGACTTAGAACATGATGTAAGAAATAGATACCATCTAGGACATGGATATTTAGGGACCTAATGATCTTATTCAAGGATCTTAACCATACTAGATTTACTAAGAAATTTTATACTCCTAGCAGGGTAGATAACTAGGTATGTATCATGCATCATGATTATATCCACCTGTGTTTTAATAGGGTAGAAGATTTGAATTAACACAAGTCTTACTTATTTAATCCTAAATTTTCTATAATATGGGTTTGGGAGTCCTTAATAATTTACTATTTTTTAGGTATTCCTCTAGTTCCACATCCCTATCATGTTCATGATGATGATATATAGTATTATGTTCTAGTAGACTAACAAAATGTTGAAGTAGATAAATATTCTTGGATAAAGATACTTTGAGAGAATCAATTATTGGGCATGCATAATTATAAGGGACCAATTTCATAATAAGATACTCATTCTTGGTTAGAGGATTTAAATATTTCTTTAGGTTTTATTTGTTCTTGAAATGGGAATTGGGTTTCATTTGATGTTATTTTTTTCATGGGGCCGATCGGTAGTGTTGGTTCTTATTTCATGAGGATTGTAAGGAGTTTCTTATCTCATATGAGAAGTTTGTTGATTATTTTTAGGTTAATATTCATTTTTAAACCACATATGTGTCTTATATCTTGGATTTTTACTCTCTTTTAGGGGAATTACTGCATCTGGGAGTTCAATGTCTGATATACGAGCCTATTTTTTATTCTTCTAACCTTCAATGAGATGACGATCCTAGGGAAAGGCATTACAAGAACGATTTGCAGCTAAATATCCAGTGTCAGGTTACCCTATTCATGTTTCCAACAAATCTTGAGGTGATAAACAAGGTAGATATTATTGAGAGGGTGTTTTATATTATCATATCACCATGGGAGGGGAATCTCCAAGACTCTCCATGAAGCTGATTTGTGTCCAGAAGTTCCAAACAGCCTGGTTAGAAAAATATTCAAATGACAAGGAGTCAGTTTCATCCTTTTTCATCCAATTTCACTATGGATGGTAATTCTTGAACCTTATCTAGTAGATCATGAGATTCATACATTAAAATCCTATGTGATTGAAATTCATTGATATAAATTGTAGAGTTAGAAGCCCACTATAGTCATAGCCATTGTAGAATTATCCTTTGTTGAAGAAATATCTAGGTGGTAAAAACTTTTATTAGCATAGAGGGGATGGGGAAGTTAGAGGATATACCCATTATTACCCTTATCCTTAAGTATAGGGAAATGATTACAAATGTGGAGGTGGAAATATCAAGGGTAAATAGGTCATGGAACCATATTTGGTCAGATGCATGCCATAAAATTTCAACCACCGTGATAGATAGATAGCATACAAGGTATTATATATTTATATTCTACTTGGATGTATTTTTTGTTTTATTTTAGAGATATTGATTTATTTATTACACCATCAGAGGTTTATTCTCTATGACTTAATATTGAGTGACTTCCAGTTCCCTTGGTGTGGAATTTGTTATTTGGAGGTCAAATAGGCTTATGTGATATTTCTGGTGATTATGAGATGATGGTAGGTAAGAATCACTCTAGGTGAGATCTATTATATTTGATTATACATGCATAAAAATCAACCTTAGCATAGACTAAATATATTCACTATAGTCGATTGTTGATTTCTTTCTAGTGGGGACTTATATTAATTAATGTTTATGGAGAGTAGACCATGTGTGTTGGTGAGAGATACCCTATGATGGGTCAAAGACATGTTCAGTCCATATATTCTTGGATTAAGGAGATTATGTTGATTTCAACTGATGGTCAACTAGAGTTGTTTCCTAGGGTTGTTGAATAGTGACTTGATGTCTTTCTAGTAGAGGTTGTGATGTAACTCCCTAATGATAAATCAAGTTTAGGATAGAGTTATAGTCATGTACTAATATAATCTCATTTTATTTATAAAATAATTTTCCTTATGAATTATTATATATTGGGATCAAAATAAATTACCATAGTATTTATGTTTTATTCCACATATTATGTCTCATTAGGGTGTTGTTTTTTTGTCAAGAAGGAAAATGATGTTATGCATATATTTACAATTTTACATCAATTGAATCTAGTGATAGAAATGAACCACTATCCTCTTCCATGGATTAATGATTTATTTGAACATTTTAAGGGTTCTATATAGTTATTGAATATTTATTTTTATTCTAGATATCATTATATGTGAAGTAAGGATGAGTTTATAATTGGAATGACTTGAAGATATTATTATGGGAATTATGAGTTTGTCATAATGTCATTCAATATCGAGAATTCCCCATCTGTGTTTATGGGATTGTTCAATTTTGTGTTCCATGAATTTCTGATTTGATTCATAGTGATATTCATCAGTTAATTCCCTATCTATTTAGTTTTTCAGGAGGAACTCATAGATCATATTCAATATGTTTTAACTATTCATTAGCTTCATTAGCTATTAGAAAAGCTATAGAACTATAATTTTTAGGCCCATGATTTTCATTTAAAATATAATTTTTTGTATAGGTGTGGTGTAGTTTTAGATCTGTTGAATATTTAGTTGTATTTTACTAGGTATCCCCTATAATTTTATGAATATATGAACATACCTTGGTGTCACATACTATTAGAAGAGGTTCATACTCGACTTCTATTATATTATAACTCCTATGAAAACTTTAACTAGAAATGATAAGTCTTTTTTGTGGAATGAACAATTATATAGTATTTTTTTGTATTTCACAGATAAGATATTCAGTGCTCTTATTCTTTATTATCTAGGGGATGGATTGAATTTTGAGGTTTATTATGACACTTTATTTCTTGGATTGAATTTTATTTTAATATAGTGGAAGGAGGGTATCTAGTATGGGTATTGGGGGTTATGAACTCACATACATAACTATTATACCCATGTGCTTGTGTTGGTGGTAGTATTTTTTATCTTAATTTATTCGTCTCATTAAATCACTGGGTAGAACTTCGTGTCCTTCATAGATCATAATATTTTAAGGAATATCTTCTATTATCATTATTCAAATTTTCAATAATCATAGTAGATTGAGTTCATGGAGTATTATGACATCGTGGGCTCTTATACATCAGGTAAGGGGATGTTGTGGATGATGGATTGAGATGGAGTACAAGTGAAGGTGTTGTATCGAAGTTTAGTGATTTTTAGAGAGTGATGGGGTATTATTTTGTGTTGCACCATGATATAAGAGATGTTGAAGGTAGGGGTGTCTTTATTTGATGACGGTGTAGTCACAACTTGTGAAACGGGTGGATGGATACTAATTAGTGTACATTATGGTTTTGGGATATTAGTTATTTTGTGATGATTCACCTAAAGGATGGTCTAAATATTATCAACATTAGGTGTTGTTTCAAGGGAGGATTTTCATTCCTTTGACTATGTGTGAGGTGTTTTTCCTTGAGTTTCACATTTTATCTTTAGTGGTGTATCCTTGCCTATATAGAATGTATCAATCCATTAGAAGATTGTTTTTTTATGGTATAAAGAAATTGATTGTAGATTTTTTATTTCGCTTTTTAGTCTTATGGAAAGTAAAGTTTGACCATCATGTTCCCAGTGGTGTGCTTCATCCTCGTAATATTCACTAGTGGAAGTGGGAGAACTTCTCAATGGACATCATTACTATTTTTCCTTTTTTATAGTGTGTATTTGATTTTATATGGGTGATCATGTACCACTTTAAATTGAAATCTCACTTATTATAAATTAAGTATTTTATATAAGTTGATGTTTTATCGAGGAAGTATTCCAAGGGAGTGGAGAGGATTGATAGTGTTCCATAGATGATCATATATAGACATGATCAATAGTTAAACTTTAGAGTTTTTGTAAGTATTTATGATGATTTTGGCTCTTATTTTTTTAAACCACATTACATTTATAGATATATGGTCACACGACACATACCATCGATACTTTAGATGACACATTGTGCATATGCATTATATATTTTTGGATGTTTTTGTAAGAGTCACCTACCCTTAGTGGAGTTCCTTCATAATAATTTTTATCACTCTATCATTTGTATGAAATCCTTTTGAGCATTTTATTTTCAATATTTCCTATCTCAATTGTGTTAAAATGGGTTTGGAGGGCCATCAATTCTTAGACTGTAATTGGTTCAGGGAATTATAGAGAAAGTAAAAGTGATACATGGGTGAATTAGAGAAACTAATGATCACTAAAATTCATATGATAACTATTGGTTAAGTCCACTATAATTATATTTTACAGATAATATATTCATTAATTTATCGCCACATCGTGGGATAAATATTTTCAGACATGGGAGTATTCTTTCACTCTAAATATTTTCAACCTTTAAAGTTGTTAGAACATGTTAGATCTATTATGTATCAATTAGCACTAACACCATAGATTTTCATATCCATGATTTCTGACATGTATCACATCTCCATTGGTATATTTATGATGATTCACATATCATGAACTGTGGATATGTAGATGTTGTGGATGATGTGATATTTGAGGAGAACCATTTTTAGATTTAGGATTTCTAGGATAAGGTGTCTCATTGATGTGTTATTCCTTTTATTCAATACCTATGGTAACTAGGTAGCCAGAATGAGTGTACTTTGGAGATTTATTCATGGAAAAATGTTAAATATCCCTATTTTTATATTTTTTTATTTTTTGGAATATTTATTATTGACTATGAAAATTTAAATATGATTATTTATGTTTTGATTTTATACACCTCCTTCTTATGATGTGTTAGAAGTGTTATTTTTGTAGTGAGATCCATGAGAGTTATCTCATGGGGTTTTTTATAATGACCCTCTATTTTCGTACATGAAAATTACATAACTATTGCAAAATAATTAAAACATTATACAAACAAACTCCCAAATACCATCCTCGTCTAGTGCCTTTGGAAACATAGAAATATAAACATAGATACATAAGTGAGAAATATTTTCCCCCACTAGAGTCTGCATGACTATAACCATACTTATAAAAATAAAACATAATACATATCTTCATAACCTGGGTAAAGAAACATAAAAATAGGTGAGCTAAAATTCTCAGTATGGGTAAACAAGGGAGATATGTAAGAATAATTATGGGTATTAGGAAATGATAACCTGATCATGAAAATATAATATCATGCCCTATATATTAAAGATCATATACATGAATCATGGAATACATCTTAGTAGTTAATAAGAACTAAATCAAAATGAAATATTGAATATAAGCCAAGAAATCATAACATAGGAACAAAACATGGAATTTTGGCAGACTCATAAGCATGTAATATGATTTGCATAGTATCCAAGGCATCGCTGCCAAGACCATCTTGGTAGTATGGGTTCACTACCCATATCATATTGGTAGTCATGGTTCACTCCCCTAGCCATCGTAGTAGTCATGGTTCATTTCCAAGACCATCTTAGTCTATCTCATTACATATAAATCTCTACCTAATGCATTTGGGGAAGATATAGGTCCCACCCATATCATCATGAAATCATACATATATGTCCCACAATATCATATATAATCATATCGAAACCCATGAAATAAAATGGGTATTATAAACATGTAATCATATCATAAACTACATAAAATATAGGTTTAACAATAATTTAATCATATACATTACATTGGAAAATAAGCGGGTTTTAAAAGTATATAACCTATGAAAGAGAAATGGGTTTCATAAACCTCAAGTAATCAAAACATAATCCATTCTGAGAAAGAATATAAATGGAAACATTGAAAAATTTTCCCAAAAATGAATTATTAAAACCCATGGATTTTACCATAGATGGGAAATAATTTTTTTAGATATTTTAAAAAAATTTCATGGTGAAAGTATCATTGGTTCATTGAAAATTCTTTTTAAAAAATAAATCCTTTTTAAAAAAACATTGAAAACATATAAATGAATATTTAAAAAAATTAAAAAAAATTAAAATACTTTTTCATTGAAAATTTTATTCAATTATCATTTGAAAGAATTATTGAAAACAAGGTTTTTGAAATAAAACATATTTCTAACCAAAGAGTAAAATATGGTCATATCTTCTTGAAAATTTTTTCTTAATTATCTTAAGTACCAGATATTGGAAAAATAGTACTAATACATTTATATATATTGAATAAAAAAAGGGCAAGTAAAATCATGATTTTTTTTAAGTATGGATAATAATATTTCATCAAATAAACATAATCATTAACAATCTTGAAAAACAATAATATTGTTTAAATAAACTCTTACCACATTATTACATGGGATATTAATCTCCATGTAAGAAAAGATAATTAAATAAATCATAAAATATAATTAAAATATCTTGATTCAGGATATAACATGTAAAAATTAATCAAATACACATCATATAATAATGTAGGTGTATAACAAAACATGAGTCTCCAAAAAGGAAAATTGAGACAAAACATTTTTACCGATTTGGTAACTTTTGAAACTTAAAACCAATGAAAAAAAGATCATAAAATGGACATGTAAATACCTATAAATTTAATTAAAAGATTCATTTAATACATCCATGTTCATTATAAATTCAACACAAAATGAATGGGTGGTGAATAAATCATGTATCCCATGGAAATAAAAAGTGTTTTGAAATCCCTTTACCCAGTGTCTTGAATCTAGTCCTACTCATTAAAACCACCTGTATAATAAATAGAAATTTATGATTTTTTATTGAACCATATTATTATATCTATTTCCATATTTATTTTTATCTGGACTTTATATTACCCTCTTGTAAATAATCCTATGTTAATGTTTCACATCGGGTAATATCTGATTTATTTTTCACATGTGTCTAAATGTGGTATATCTTTAGTGCTTATACTTATATCATTATTATAGAATGAAAAACATGATGTAAATATCATTTATATTCATTATATTTTTATTATAATAATATATATAATATGGATTTATGAAATGGGATACACCATTCATGGAGATGGTAAGTCATACATATGCATAAATGTTATTTCTATTTTTATTATCAAATTGAAGAAAAGAAAAATATGGAATATATGTATATTTGTATATAATAACATTAAATTATCATTATAATTTAATATATATCATATAATATTACTAATATCATCCTTAATACATTCCATGTAGTGTGTGAACGAATCACATCGCTTTGAGGGGCAGTAGTCCACACTTCCTCAAACGAATTTATCATATTTACACAAAATGGAAAGTAAAAAAAGATATGTGTTGTAAAATTAATATAAAAACTTAAATAAAAAATAAATATATTATATGAAATATATAAACATAGTTTCCATCATAATTTTCAACATTATAGGTGGTAAATGAAAAATGAATAATCATCATTTATTGAGGCGATAGTTCGTCACACACATAAGCAGTATGATCATTAACCATTAGATGGAAGTGTGTGTAAGTATAATTCAAACTGTTAGTATAAAAACATCCTATTATATTGTAGTTACTGGTTTTTTATAAAATAATTTAATAAAGAGATTGTATGTGGTGGATAAATAATATAGTATAAAGTATCTTAAGAGAAGTCGTTACATCCTAACCAGGTAACTTCTTTTGGTTTGTGCCAAAAGGATTCCTTAGATTACATTTTTTCCAAAGGGAGGATACTAGGAGTAAGTTAAGAATTTTGGAAAGTTTATTGGGAAGATACTGGTTAATAATATGTGTTTTGATAGGTTTGAAGAAGATGGAGAGTTGGTGGCCTTTTATAAGGAAGGGAAAAGAAACACATGGAAATCTTTTTGAACAAGTTAGTTATACCAACGTTTTTACGTAACAATTTCCTAAAATACAACCCAAAATTAATAATAGAAAGTTTAGGGTTGAATAATTTATAAAATATGGATTTTTTTCAACTTTTATGTCGTTTTCGGTCTTAAATTTAATGTTTAGTACTTTGTAAACCTAATTTTTCTCCTAATCATTATAATTAATTATAATCAGTTTCCCTAATATGTTTGGTAAAAATATAATTTTACCATATTAGAAATTTTAAATAATTCTGATTCCAAATATGGAATATATTTTTCCAATTTCTAATCACATTATAAGAAAACATTGATTTAAAAATAATCTCGCAGATGGGATGACACTGCGGGGTTTTAAAGTAAACACGTTCAAAATTTTTCAGTGTTTTTATTCCCAATTTCAATGTAAAATTGATTAAAATGACCTAAATTGGATTAATTTAAAAAAAAATATTATCTAATTAAACTTTTAAACCAAATTAAAATATAATTTATCCTATAAATAAATTAGATGAAAATGTAGTTTTGAATTAAAATCTAGTATTTTACATTATTCATCGATAAAATAACATTTCTCTGAAAAATAACATAAATTAACCATAAAATAATTAAGAAATTATAAATTCATAAATTATGTTTAATTTATCATATTAAATTTCTAAATTTGTCTAAATTTAGTTTTTTTATTTTTCACAAACGGACATTAAAAGCAATTGATTTTAGGAAGTGGTATTTTAAAATATATTAGGACTTAAAAAATATTATATATTTAACTATCAATTTGTTTTTTATATAAAACAATTATACATAATATTTTAAAATTAGTTTTTAATCATAATATAATTATGTTTAATGGCTAGGTTATAATTATCTCATTTGAGTAATGGTAAAAGTAAATTGATGTTTCGTAGAAACATCAGTGTTGTGTGTAATGTACATGAAGTCATTATTACATGTAACATATTCTAAGTTAGTGTCCTGTTGATGGAATTTTTGACTTATTGCATTATAGGAAATAAATGAAAATTTATTTTATTCCTAACAAACAAGGTCCATACAAACTTGGGGTGTTACATTCTACCCTCCTTAAAATGAATTTCTCCCTCAAAATTCATCACTCGGGTAAAAATATGAGGATACTTCTGCATCATAAAATCCTCATGTTCCCACGTAGCATCCACTAACTAGTGATTTCTCCATAAAAATTGTTCCAGGGGAGTGGTCTTGTTTCATATAACATTCTCTGTATGGTGCGTAATTTCAACTGGTTGTTCCTCATAAGAAATATCTTTCTCATACGATATGGCTTCTAAGTTCAGTACATGTGAAGGGTTTGGTATGTACTTCCTTAGGAGAGATACATGGAACATATCAGGGACTTGAGAGAGTATTGGAGGAATTATCAAGTCATTGGATACCATCCTGATACAATCAAGAATCTCAAAGGTACTGATATACTAGGGGATTAGTTTCCATTTTTTCTCGAATCTCATAACATTATTCTAAGGTGAGATTCTTAGAAACAAATTTTCACCAATATAAAATTCTAGATCTCGCTGACATTTATCAGTATAATTTTTCTACCAACTATGACCTTTCTTGATATGCTGGTGAATGGTTCTAACCTTCTTGACCATTTCTTCAATGATATCTGTTCGCAATAGCTTTCATTCTCCAACCTCATCCCAGCATGTCGGGGCTCAACATTTCATCCCATAGATGGACTCAAATTGTTCCATCTGAATTCTTGAGTGGACAATATTGTTGTATGAAAAGTCAACTATAGGAAGGTATTGATCTGAACCACCTTTTAAATTTGTAGAACAATATGTCAACATATCTTCTTGGGTAAGAATTTTATTTATATTGACCATATATCTAAGGATGATAAGCTGTGCTAAAACTAAATATAGTATCAAGTGCTTTTTGAAGACTTCACCAGAACATTGATGTAGCATCAGATCTAGTTATGAAATAATAAAATGTGGTTCTCGATGCAAATTTACCACTTCCTTAATGTATATCATTGAAAAATGATCTAGATAGAATTCTTATCTGATAGCGATGAAGTGTTCTATCTTAGTAAGGAAATCTACTACCACCCATATAGAATTAAACACTTTAGATGGTTTGGGTAGTCTAATAGAAAAATCTATAGCTATTTCTTCCAATTTACATCCTGGTAAGGTTAATGGATGCCACATCCCCTTTGAATTTTGTCTTTTATCCATAACTTGTTGGAATACTAAGCATTGAGATGCAAAATTTGTGATATCTCTCTTCATGACATTTCACTAGAATTATTTTTAAAGTCCCTATACATATTCTTATATCAAGGATGAATAAGGAACGGAGAACTATGATATTCCTCTAATGGATCCTTCTTCAAAACTGGTATTGAAGGAACACATACATGGTTCCTAAATCTTATCATTGCATCCTAATCAAGGTTAAACTCAGAAAAATTTATAACATTATTTTTTAGATCTATATCTTCCTTCTAGGCCTCTTTAAAATTAAATTGGATAGAGGGTTGAGAATTCATTTGAGAAATATAATAATTTCAACTTCCTTCAGGAAGTCTACATCTGACCTTCTCAAATATAGAAATATTGGATCTTTTTTTATCCTCAACATGGAAAATATATCATGATCCTTCTTGCTAAAATCATTGGAAACCTTATTTTATTTCACAGTGTGGTAATGTATTGAGTAGCCATAATCCTTTATCAACTCTAACCATATTATCAATATCATGTTAAACTCCTTCTATGTGAATATATATTTCAAGCTTTTATTATCAATATATATATCTCACTTTTCTCTATAAAAAAAATGGCACCATATATTTAGTTCAAAAATTATCATTGCTAACTCCCAATCAAGAGTTGGGTAATTTTTATGATTAATATTCAAATTCCCTAAGGTATAAGTAATAACCACATTATTCATGATAGGAACACATCCCAATTCATTTCTATATGAATCACTATAGATTACAGGCCCTTCTCCACTAAAGGGTAATGTAACCATATGTGCACTGACTAACCTTCTCTGTTGTTCCATGAAATTTTAATCATATTCATCTATCTAGAGGAACTTGACACCCTTATAAGTTATCTTTTCCATAGGATTAGATATTAATAAAAACATTTCACAAACTATCAATAATATCTATCTAAACCAAGAATTATATGGATATAAGCCACATTGGTTGGTCTATAAAAACATTTAATAGGCTTAATCTTTGATGGATCTACTTCTATAGAATCTCTTGAGATTATTTGACCCAAAAATGAATCATTTTCTATCCATAATTCAAACTTTTTTAAATTTTCATATAGCTTCTCTATCTTTGGGGTCGTTAGTATAATTATCAAGTGATCTTCATGCTCTTCCTTTCTCTTTTAGTAGATTATAATATCATCTATAAAGAGTACAAAAAAATAGGCGAGGTAATATCTAAAGACTCTCTTCATTAAATCCATGAAGATATAAAGGGAATTAATAATACCAAAATGTGTCACAATATACTCATAGTGCCCATACCTTGAATGAAATGTAGACTTAGGTATATCCTCGCTATCTTCCCTCAATTTATGATATCTGGAATAAAGGTCAATCTTGTAAAAGTATAGATCTCTACATAGTTTATTAAAGAAGTCAAAAATATGGGGAAAAGTATACTTGTTCTTGATTTTTATCTTGTTCAATTCAGGATAATCAATGCAGGGTATCATTGATTTTTCATTATTTTTCAAAAAAATAATGGGTGCACCCCAAGATGACACACATTGACTAATGAATCCCCTATCAAGGTTTCCTTGGATTTTCTACTTCAATTACTACAACTCAATCAGAGCCATTCTATAAGGTGTCTTTCAAATTAGTGTGGAACCAGTTATGAGTTATATTGAGTACTCAAATTAATATTTTGGTGGAAGGATATGAAACTAATCTGGAAAGATATCCACAAAATCCCAAACAATAGTAATATCATCAATATTAATTTTATCCCCCAAAAATCTGATACAAACAACCCTTTTGAATGGAAATTAAGACCCATACACTGGATATAACATCCATCGGAAGTTCATACTATTCATCACATTTATTCATGATCATAGGAGGGTTTTAAATATAAAATATAACATTCCTTGACAATTGATGTGGTAATTATGTATAGAAATCCAATCCTTGCCTATGATGACCTCAAATTCAACCAATGGAAGAATGAAAATATTTATAGGAATCACATTCCCATACACATTTACTGGAGAGGAATCATAAACATAGAATGAAAACATTATACCATTAGGGGTTTGCACTACTAATTACACATCTAATTATTTTTTTGGAATTTTAACACCCTTATAAAAATATTTAGATTTGAAAGAGTGGGTAGATCCAAAATAAAATATGATATTATTAGTTATATAGAAGATGGTAAGTGTACCTTTCATCACACAATTATCACACCCCTCATAATAAATAATTATTTGATGTTATTCCCCCCTTTCCCTTAGTTTAAGAGGTTTTTGAGATCAATCACCATCATCAACACTTTTTTGGGGTAATGGTTAGCATAATGCTCATTATCCTTAGACATGTAGCTCTGAATTATGGGAGGTTCATTTTGTGTTGTTTTTTCACCATTCACAATATTAGATAACTTATTCCCATCACATAAGAAATAAAATTCCTGATGGAATTACCTTCCATAGTTATAACATTTATTAGGCCTATTAAGGAAATTTCATCAATACTTCTTCCCATGCTTAGAAAATAAAGGAAATCTCATCTTCTTTTCATCATGGATATTATATGTTTCCATTAAACACAATATTTTTCTTAATTTCAAAACCATGATATTGGTACATGACACTAACTACTATTTGAACATTTATTTCACAACACACATTCTATTTATAACTAATAAATACTCGTATGGAAAACACCATTATGAGCCATTTATTTATGCCACTAAAGAACAGATAACCTTTACCTTGTGTTGGATGATAATCCCTAAATAATACCACACATGTATCATTAAATTAGCCTCATAGGTACCAACCAATTCATCATCCCTTTACTTTACCTCAAGGAAATATTACTCAATCATGGTATGAAGAATCCATAGAATGTACTTATTGAAAATATTTTCTTGAGATCATCCCAACCCATGGATTACATCTCATCTTTCTTCCTCAAATTATTTATTAGATTCCACTACTGTTCTACTACACCTTATAACTGATAGACACAAAGAATGAATATCTCATGCTCTGATCACTGGAGAACTGAGAATATATATTCATTAGTATTGATCCATCTTTCATAAACTAGTGGACTAAAAGACCCTATGAAAGAAGATGAACATTTCCTCATGAAAACCTCAACAGTATTTTTTCCCCTCCATTGATCATTTTTCTATTCACAATGATTCATAAATAGAGAAAGATATGTGAGAATAACAACACGAGTTTTCATTATAGGATGACTAAATTATAACACCATTATTAATATAGGAGACTTAGGTTTATCCTCGGTTATTCCTTGGAAACTTCTATTTAAATCCTTCATGATGGTTTGGGAATATTTTGTTAATTCCCAAAGCATATCCCCCAAGAGTGTAAAACGAAATGTGTTTCAAGGCCCGTACTCATATACCAAATTACCTCAAATTAATCCTAAAATATATTTTCATAATTGTGACCCCAAGGTACATATATTCCCAAGGAAAATCCATTTCTAATATCCAAACATGGATGTATTTATATGAAATCACTCACTATATCCTTCACCAAAATTACATGACATTTTTCTATATATTTCTTTATCCTTAGAATTATCCCTAGACATGTCCACAAGGTTATCACTAAAGTTTTATCATCCAATATTGTAATGTTTAACTAAAACTTTTCTATGATATCAGCTATAGTGAACCTATATTTTCAAACATTAACATTACATTAGTTTTATAGAATACTTAAAACATTATACAAATAGACACCCAATGACTATACTGGTCTAGTGCCTTTAGAAACATGGAAACCTAAAAACTGATATATTGTCTCCCACTAGGTTCTTCATGACTAGAAACATTCTTTGACACATAAAACATAATACATATCCTCAAATTCCAAGTAAGGAAACATAAAAAGGGGTGATCTCATATTCTCAGTAAGGGTAGACAAGGGAGATATATAGCACAATCATGAGCATAAGGGTATGATAACATGATCAATAAAATAGAAGTTCATCCCCTATATATCATAGATTATATACAGGAATCATGGCATAATAATTATCAATTCATAAGACATGAATCATAAATAAATAAAGAACATGATCCATGAAATCATATCATATGAATAAAACATGGAATTATGTTAGACACGTAAGAATATAATATGATTTCCATATTAGCCAAGTCATAATTTCCAAGACCATGTTTGTTGTATTGGTTCGCTCCACATACCATCTTGGTATTCATGGTTCACTCCCATGACCATCTTGGTCTATCTCATGAGATATAAAACATTACCCAATGCATTAAAGAGATATATGGGTCACATCCATCTCAATGAAAAATCATACACACATGTACCACAATATAATAAATAATCATATCACAACTCATGAAATGAAATGTGTATTATAAAAATGTAATAATATCATAACCTTTGAAAAAATATATCTTTCACAATCATTTAATCATAAATATGACCTGTTAAAAGAAGCAAGATTCAAAAGCATATAACCCATCAAAGAGAAATGTGTTTCATAAACATCATGCCATAAAAACATAGTCTATTCAGAGAAAAAATATGAGTTGAAACATTTAATAGATTTATCATAATGCAATGATTAACCCAAATGTATGTGATCTTAGATGTTAATTTTTTTTAAAGATCTTTAAAATCATTTCATGAGGAAAGTATCCTTCATTCTATGAAAATTGATTTTTAAAACATAAATCATTTTGAAAACGTTTTCTTTGAAAACATCTTATAAAACATATAAAGTAAGCTTTGAAAAAATAAAACATTTTTAAAATTCTTTTCCCTTGAAAATTAAATTTATGTATCATTTTAATTTTTTTTTGAAAATATGGGTTTTGAAATAAAATCGATTTCTGACAGAAGAGAGAAATATGGTAATATTTTCATAAAAAGATTTCCTTAATTATATTATGTACTAAAGAGTATAAAAATATTACTAGTACATGGATATATCATGAATAAATAAGGGTCAAGTAAACTCATGAGTTTTCTTGAGATATGGATCTTTAGATTTCATCAAATAAGAATAATCATTAACAATCTAAAAAAGCGATGAGATTGTTTAAATATACTCTTACTACTTAGTTACATGGGATCATACTCTCCATATAAGAAAATAAAATTACATGAATCTATAAATATAATTAAAATAATTATCTTAATTATATAACATGTCAAATGAAATCATATTCACCTTGAAAAAAGATCTTAGGTGCTTAATAAAACAAGAGTCTTGAATAAGGTAAATTGAGACCAAACATTTTTCCGATTTGGTGACTTTTGAAACTTAAAACACATGAAATAAAGATCATAAAATGGATATGAAAATACAAATAAATTTCTCAATATGAATAATTGAATAAATCCATGTTCAGTATACAAACCACAAAAAAAGAAATGGGTGGTGAATAAAGCATGTATGTCACAGAAATAAAAATTGGGTTGAAATCCCCTTACCTTGTGTATTGACACTCATTGTACTCATTCAAAAGACATGTATAATAAATATATATTTATTATTAATATTTTACATAACAATATTATTATATATAGTTTCATATATGGTTTTACCATTACATTATATTACCCTCTTGTTAACAATCCTATGTTATGGTTTCACGTTGCGTAATATCCACATTATTCTTCGCATGTGTTTTAATTTGTTATTTTTCTATCCTTATACTTATATCATGATTTTAGAATGAAAATAATGATATAAATATCATTTATATAAATTATATTTTTATTATGATAATCTATATAACGTTAAATTATGAAATGGAATACACCATTCATGGGAATTGTAAGTCGTACGAACGTATACATGAACATTGTTTCCATTTTTATTATCACATTGAAAGAAAAAAAGGAAAGTGAAACATATGTATATATGTATATAATATAACTAAATTATAATTAAAATTTAATATATTATATAATTTCACTAAATTCATCCTTAATACATTCCATTTAGTTTGTGAATGAATCACAACGCTTTGAGGTGGTGGTTTTCCGCACTTCCTCGATAGAAATTATCGTATTTACAAAAAATGGAAAGTAAAAAAGTTATGAGTTAAAAAATGATTAAATTAGATTAAATAAAAAATAGATATAATATATTAAATATATAAATAGATTATATATCATAATATCCACCATGTGATGCATTAAAATAAAATTGAACAATCATGGTTTAATGAGGCGATAGTTCACTGTATAAACAAACAGTATGTTCGTTACCCATTAGATAGAAGTGTGTTTATGTGTAGATCCAAACCATAGAATAAAAATCATAGTATATTTATTATACTAATTTTTTATATAATAATGGAATAAATAGATTGTATGGGGTAGACAATTAAAATAAAATAAAGGAGCTTGAAAGAACAAGTTACCACATAATTAGGTAACTCTTTTTGGTTTGTGCCAAAAGGATTCCATGGATTGTTTTATACCAAAAGGGGGATTATTGGAGGAAAAAATGGATTTTGGGAAGTGTATTTTGCATATATTGCCCAAACCTAAGTGTTTTGAGATGTGTGAGGAACAGGGAGAGATGTGCCCTTTTATAGGGAAAGGAATGGACACACTTGGACCTTTTGAAAACAAGTAAAGTGTACCCATTTTATTCCAAAGAAAAAAGAAATAAAAAACAAAAAAAAACACAATAATGGAAGTTTCATGGCAGAATAATTTCCCTCTAGTGTTTTTTTTGAAAAGTTTATATATATATATATATATATTTGGGTCTAAAATTTACGGTTTAATACTTTGTTACCAAACTTTTTTCTCTTAATCGTTGAAATTAATTGTAATAACTTTTACTAATATTTTTTTCATAAAAAACTAAATTTTCCTTATCAAAAATTAAAAATTATGATGATTCCAAATATGGAATCCATTTTTCTAAATTCTAATCATATAATTGTTAGAAATTAATTTAGGAATAATCCTGCTGAAGGGACGGCACTGTGAATTTTTAAAATAAAAACGTCCTAAAATTTTCTAAGTTTTAATACAAAATTTCAAATTGAAATTGATTAAAATGTAAAAAATTTTATTATTTGATAAAAATATGTTCTAATTATAATTTGAAACAAATTAAAATATAATTTATCCTTATAAATAATTTAAATGAAAAACCATTATTGAAATAAAATTTGTTATTTTCGATATTCATCCAAAAAATGAGGTTTCTCATAAAAAATATCTTATCGAATTTTGACACTATAAATTTAAAATTGAAGTTTTTTTATAAAAATAAATTTATAAATGTGTCTAAAATTATTATTATTACTTTTCATAGAAGGAAATTAAAATTAGTTCATCTGAAAAAATTGTGTTTTTATTCTTATAAGGACTTTACCAAAAATTATATCATTCATTATCAATATGTTTTATTTATATAAAAAGTATAAAAAATATTTAAAAAGTTTTTATTACTATTAATATTACTAATTTTAATGTATATATTTTAATTATCTCATTTAAATAATTATAACAGTAAAATGATGTTTTGTAGAAACACATATGTTGCATGTAACATACGACATGTTTGTATTGTATGTAACATACCCTAAGTCGATTTTTTCATGTAACATACATTGATTTGGTGCCATTTTAATTGTATTGTTGATATGGTGTATTTAAATAAATAAATTAATATATAATTTATTTGAGAGAAAAAAATGACCACAAAAATTGTGGTGTTACATGATTTTTGTGCTCTTTTTCATTCTAATCTTGGATTCAATTTAAATTCATGAGGATGAGAATTTTATAAGACATATCTTATGTAAGGGGAAATTTTTTTAGAAAATATTCTTTTTAGTTTTTTATGTTGGGTTTTGTTCCCATGAATGAAATTTTGTATAATTTAAGATAACTTGCATTCATATTTTTGAATATTAATAAACTTCTTATAAAATCATGATTGTTCATTTGGGGTACGTAGTATTTGGTAATTTCCTAAGAGTATATTTCACACAAAAAGGTCAAATTAGTTCCCCACTATGATGAAAACCATAAGTTCCATGATATAATTTATAAATATATGTTTTATATTGAGATGATATCATTTTTTGGACATAAATAATACAGGCTATCATGTGTGGAGGCTCATTGGACTTTGAGAAAATTTATCTGGGTCTACTCCCTTAGTAATATTTAGTACATGATATTAGGATAACGAAACCCTCTTGGAGTAAATCTACATTTATATGGTTCATTGGGTTTTCCTATCTTTGGAAGTCTGTATAGATCCTTATATTTTAATAATATTATTAATGAGTGTTATAAGTCAAGTAATTTTTTGTAATGAAGAAAATCATGATGAAATATTTTTCAATTGATGTATGATATATTTGGTGCATAAAAAGTATTAAAACATTAACGAATAATGTGATAAAGGATATCTCCCTTCTGTTACTTAACAACAATTGATATCTCTATCCCTTTAATATAAATTATAGAGCCTAAATAAATCCATGGTCGTGGTGTTCTATAAGAAAGTTTTATTTCCATAAGTTCAAAGTAAGATACATTGAGCTCATTGTTTGATGGAACCTGCATACAATCTACATGATTAAATATATCATGATAAAAGGATTATATTTCACAATAATCATCTATATGATGTATTATTTCGTTGTTACATTAATTTCTTTCTCTATGGTTTCTGTGGCATATTTCTGGACGATAACCTTGTAATTTAAGATCTTTTTCCTAATACAACTAAGAAAGAGGCCTATAGGATTAAAAAATAAGCGTATTGAGAATCTCAGTTAAATAATATTTTATTATTTATTATTTATAGATTTAAATAAATTTTATACAAATGCATAGTTTAATAATTATAAATTTTTCCTGGATCAAGTATATTTCACCACTAATTATTTGACATAATATTATGTGACTGAAATATTTAATAAATATTTATTTTTTATTTGTTTAATATAATATTAATTCATTTATTAGAGAAACATTATGGTATATTTATTAATAAATAAATATATATTATTCAAGGATCGAAAAATATTTGGGATGAATGGCGGACAAAGTTTAAGGTTCTGGTGATAAACAATATATATTGAATATTGTTTGAATAAATAATATTTAATTTTAATTCACAAGTTAAGTGATTGTCAAGAAATAATATTATTATTTTTAATATTGACATGGGGTCTACAAGGATTATAAAAATTTTAAAGGTTATATTTCAAAATATTTATTTCTAACCCTAGAAGTATATAAACCTAATATATTATTTTTTTCACGAGAGCCAATTAATTTATTATGCACAAATAATCTAGAGAATCCTCTCAAGCCATATAAATATCCCTTCACCATGAACACTACCAAGAATAAAGATTTATATTCTTCCACCCTCCACTATCGAGTCTACATAAATCAAGGATAATTCTTTCTAATAAATTCTCATGGATATCTATGGATAACAAATAAAGATATAGGATATTTTATGATAGAACCTTTCATTTCCTATGGTGGTGTTTAGATAATTTTGGAACACATGTGGATCACTTATAGAGGAAGTGTTTTCTTGATTCCTACAATGAAATGATGTTGAAATTGTGGGTGCCCTAGACCCAACTATTCAGTGATTTTGATTACCATATTGTGTATACAGTAAGCTATGCATGATGTTATCTTACCATTATAGTGTATAATTTTATGTTTCCACTATTGAAATGGTAATGTCCAAATATTAATTGTCATATTGAAAGGTTATAGTAGTTCCCAGGCCATAATGATAACCACAAGATACTATTACATTAATCATAAATATGTGTTCTATGGTCTAGATACATCTTACTAATTAGAAATAGTAGATTTCTGGCCATAAGGTGCTGGGGGATCATAAGCATTGAGACTTCTTTTCATGAAGTTTGCACTTGGTGATCTCTCATATAGAGATCCTGAGGACTGACCCGCTAATAGGAACACCACATGTTTTTGGTGTCAGTGGATGTTCCTATCTACGATCATGTGTAATGGTCTCCTAACTTGAGATCATTACCAATGTATGTCATTTGATTGCGTACTTTGATGTAAGACAAAAACAATGGAAATGAATCTGTGGTGAGGTAGTTTGTGTCGGGTGCGTCATTGGTGGCATGGCATTGGATGAATGTTCAAGAAAGTATTTATTGTTTCTGAGTTATGGAAGTAATATATCTGAGGACAAGTTGATATGGCTGGCAGTACCTTTATAAGGCCATGGCATGGCAGTCAAGGGTAAATCTGTTTAGTTACATCAAAAAACTATAAAGAAATAAAAAGGGCGATGGCACGTGAGTTCATCCTACTTTATGAGATATTACAGACAAAGATATTATATTACATAGTGCGTGTTCATAGGTTATTTTTCACTACTGTGACAATCCTTATTTCTTCAACGGTCATGATGGGTTGCTAGATCCCGCTCTTGGTCTTTGAATATTATTCACTACTGTCAAGATAAGGTCCTAGAGGGTCACATACCATAGTGTATTCAATAATCTCCCCTATTCAGTTGAATAAGAGTTTTGGACATAGTGGACCCCACCATAGGGGTCTGAGATTTGTCCAAAGTTAAACGACCACCAATGAAATAAATAATTAAATTTATTCATGTTTAGAATAATGAGTATTAAAATTATTTATTAAATGTATTTATGAGTTTTAAGTAAATAAATGAAAAATATTAGTCGATTAATATTACGTTATTCAAGGTTCAATTAATATTTATGGGAGCGATGAGTTGATTTAATGACTCAACTATTATCGCATAATATATTTTAATATACTACAAGTGAAAGATAATAATATTTATGACTCGGTTTAGTAGTCATAAAATGTCGTTGATGGTGCGTTAAGTATTCGGGGCTATCAAGGCTATACAGGGTATTTTAATTATCCACTATAAATAAAAGAGGATGGGATTTTTCTAAATACTATTCATAGTTCTTCTCTCTACTCTCCCCTCTCCCATGTTCTTGAGAGATAGGTTCTAGGTCAGAGGACTTCGGATCGAGCACTCTCTTAGGCATCACTAGCGAATTAATGCAGTGATCTTTGGAGCATCGAAGAAGTCGTCGCAATTCCTCACTAGAACCCAGATTAGGACGAATGGTTATCCCACATATTTCTTGAAGCCTATATGGATGATCTACAGAAATTCATCTTCAGATTATTCATGCAGAAATCGCCAACGACAAGCAGACGTCATGCGCAACATTATACTTAAAACAGGTATTTTATTGTTTAATTTTGTGCTTAAAACCCTTCATGTGAGATCCTCGGCTTTGACCAGGTTTCTCTTCTTTGGCGTCAACAAGTTTACGTTGACTATCAATAGAAAAAATTGAAAAACCCACCTGTTTGGGTCTTCTACTACATGCCCAGTTCCAACAAATGATGGTACAACATAAAATTTTTTGTCATATCCATCAACGAAGAAATAATTTCTCTCATGGTAATTATTTAATTGATTAAATTAATAATAAATAATTTTTTATAATCATGTGATATGGTTACATTATTTTATCCATTGTCTATTTTATTTTATTTAATCCCATTAATCATAGATTTTATCATCATGTAAAAATCATATTTAACATTGATCATGGAAATAAATTTTTTTAGCATGACCCATCACACACTTTCATGGTGCCTAAAACCATTAAATGGTATCAGAGTAGTCACATAAGTATTTCTAATTATTTAAAGATAATTGATTGATCTACACATTCTTCATTAATTTTTTCAATTTATTTTTAATAATTCTTCAATCATGATTTAGATGTCTTTTTATTCCTCTTTTATTTCTCTTAAATATAATAAAATAGATTATTTTTATTAATGAAATAAAATATAAGATCTCATCTGGTGGTGCTGAGGAATCAGGATAGATAACATAAGAGTACATGTTATGTAACCCAGTGGTACATGTTGTATACTAGTGTTGAATTAAACAAGAATTAATTTAGAATTAATTAAAGGTGTGTTCAATTATAACACATGGTAAATTTTATTATACTTAATTTGTCTATAGGGGAAGCCTGATATATAGTCAATCAGAGTACACAATGTGTAACTATCTTTCACGGTGTGTAGTCCTTTAGAAATAGACATTCCATGTATCTTCTTACATGGAATGCCTAGATTTTGACCATATAACTCAGAGACCACATTATCTATAGCCTATTTACTTTTAATTTACTCCAACTTTTTTCAGTGGAATGGTTTACATGCTAATTCACTAGGTGTGTGCTTCAGATGGATGGTGAGAATTGTGCATGCCATGTAATTTTACTAAATTATATAGAATTAAAATTATTTTATTATATTGTGAAAACATTTTCATCATGTACCTAAGTGTGGTGACCAAGTATATAGTACACACCATGCTATGGGTTTTAATATATATATATATCTGTGTGTGTGTGTGTGTGTTTAATTAATTTATGTGTAATTCTTGGATCTTCAAGCCATGTATGACTCGTTTTACAGTTGTTAATCTACATTCACTGACATATAACTCATGAAAAAAAAAATCATGTAATTCATGTAAACATTAAAATGATTGTACATTTCATGAAATTATGTGATAAGTCAAGTATTATGATTTTGATGAGAGTGAAAAATTTATGAATATAAAAAATTTTGTGTAGTTTCGATGGGTACACATCATGTTTCCTCCAACATAAATTTATGTACACAGTTAATTTTAAATAAATTTATTTAATTTGTTTAAAATTATTATGAATGATAATCTCAAGGATATTTGACCGATAATTAATATAATAAATAAATAAATTAAAGATGATAATTAATAGATAATATTGTGATTTATCTTGAATAATAATGATAATAATTGAATTGTAATTTTGTTAAAATGTACAATTTATTGAATGTTATTAGATACACCTGAGCTTAGACCATGTCCTTTATATGTTATTAGTTTAAATTAATTTATTATTAAATTAATTAGTTGGATTCATGTAATATTTCCACTCATTATGTAAGGGAATGTGCATCTATAGTTTTTTTATTTAATCCCATTCCCTCACATGCATGTGAGTAAAATAATATGTAATGGATGGAGCTCCCAATCCAGTGAATTTGTTTCAAGTTTATAGCTAAGGTGAAACCAATCCATGTGATGTACATAGGTATACAGGTTGAAATATGCAATGTGAATCTTATTTGGTTCAAGGTATTTTTCCCCTATGACAATAGTTAGTTTATGTCTTTTAAATAAACTAACCATTTTTAAAATATCATGATCATACCAATTTAATATATTATTTTGATAAAGTCTCATGGTTATTTCATTACAAATTTTTTTTCAATCACATGAATTAATGAATTAACTAGCATGCAAGAAGAACTAAAATAAATTGTCTTATGCCTAAATATTTTATAATACATGGTTAATCACATAAGTAAATCCACTTGATATTAAAAAACATTTAATAAAATTATTAATTTGATTTTTATTCAGAAAAGAATAAAATACATTAATAATATATATTATGTCAGTATACCCTTATACTACTTCAGTTAAAATCGAACCATATTTCAAAGTTCTTTACAAGATAAAGTTTGGGTTCTTTAAATTAACAGAGAATTATAACATGAAGTTTTGGGTTGACTTAACATAGTTCTCATCAAGGTTTGTCGACAAAATTAGTACTTAATGTAGAGAGAAATCCAATTTCAGGATTTTAAGATTAGGGAGTCCACACAATAGATCTAGGAACCATGAGTTAATGTAGTTAGAATTTGGAATGCCTACCTAAAAACATTTTAGTTGCTTGAACAACCAATGTTTGGGTAAAGATAATGGGAATATGGATCCTTTTCACTATAAAGACCAAGAAACATGATATTTTCAATCCAATAGTGATGACTATTGGGTTTTGATAATATAGTGTGAGATTAATAAATATAATATTTATTTATTTTTCAAAATTATATAAGATAAAGTAACAAAATTTTTCTCATCATATTTATAGAAATAATGTAACGCCCCGACCCTAGTTACCCAGAGTTGGTGCATTACTTCGAAACATTTGCATGATCACAAGAAATATCAATTCTCGAAAGACTGATTGGTTTAGTAGCCTTGGAAACACTAGATATATTCAAAAAGTTTTACATTACATCATAAGGTGAAAAACTACTACAACAACATATTGTCTCCATTGTCCACACTATTATCCCCTCATAATATCCCTGCAGGTCATTTATAATTTACTTCTTCACATCTTGTGAAAAATAAAACATAGAAAAGGGGTGAGCTCAAATGCCCAGTAAGGAAAACAATATAGCAGAAACCTTCATAAATAAGAATAAACATTTAAGGCAATGTATAACTAAAACAAAAGCCTTTTAAAATTGAACTTCAACATAGTATGGAAAAAATAAAATTAAATAATGCCATTTACATATTCATAGGGATATTCTACTAATCGAATAATCACATGTAATATCAATAACCACTTTCATAATGATGGAATTCATAATGTCAGATTATCATAACCACATAGCCAAGGCCTCGTGCCAAGACTACAAATAATATTTTTCCAAGTCCTTATGCCAAGACACTAATTTGTCTCATGAGACCTACCGATTCATCGAGGAGCTATAGCAGGCTCGACCCGTCACATATTAAGTCCAATGCATTCCCATATGAAAAGGTTTAAACATAACATAAACATTCGTATTAAAACTAGAATACGAAATGTCAATACTTTCACCATAAACTATGAAAGGTATAAAAATATCACATCCACAGTCAAACATATCACAAAACCTTCAATACAATATATAAGTTTTGTATCATAATAAATCAACTTCAAATAAGCGTAAAATCCATCAAAGGATGTTGACATAGATGAAATCAAAACTCTTTTTAGAGAAATATCTCTTTATATTTTGAAATCATTTAAGAGTCTTATATTAATTAAATAAAACATTTTCTTTGAAAATATTCTTATAAGCTTGTAAGGGAAGCTTCGACGATTTTATAATGGCGGAAAATAGTTTCACCCGCTGTATAAGTTAAAAAAACATTATTACCTTAATTTTGTCGAAAAGGTTAAAAAGCACCTTGTTTGGAAAACAACGGAAATATTCATTTATAAACCTCTTATAAAAACTCAAAAAAGGGTATAAATGACTTTAAACCATGTTCTTGTAAATAGTAAAAATGTTTTGAAATTCATTTTTAAGAAACATAGATGTGGATAATAAAGATATCCCAGTAGATTATTACGTATAAACAACCTCGGATAATGAAGAGATTGGGAAATAACCATTACCTTGAACTTTTCCTTGGTTGGGTTAGGTTAACCTTCTATATAATAGTGAAATAATTGTTATTAAATTATACAAGAATCATATACATTCATATGATATCATATATGATATTTTAACATTTCTTTGTTAATAATATCTTAGTATTATCGTCGTTTCGGGTGTTAACAAACTCGTTTTCTTTTATATGTTTTGTTACATAAGACATGTTTGTCATGGATAGGTTGTATATTATTAATATACAGAATGATATCAATTCCTTAAACATTATTTTTAAATCATCAAATGATAATTATACTTGAATGGATACGATGGAGAATGAACCTCATCGCGTTCGTGGAGACGGTATTCCATACGTACGCACGAGCGACATTATCATTGTTTTGATGTTAAAATAATATATAAATGGATGTTATATCATATATACAGAATCATTAACATGTTATATTTATTATTTAAAAGAGTTACACATCATTATTATACTCATCCAAATAATAATATATTGAATAACAATTACACCACGACGTGGAGACGGTAAGCCGTACGTACGCACGTATGGTGACATGTTATTCAAAGGGTGGATAGAATACTGAATATGGTTGTACCATATTTATAATAACATCACAGTATATATATGATACTGGAGTTATTATTTTAGAATTGTAACAACAATGGAAGAAGAAGTGGAAGAAGAAAGGAACTTGGAAAAGGGTGGTGAAATCATTACCTCTTCTTCGGGTTCTTCCTTTTGATTTGATCAAAAGGGCTCCGTAGGATGACTTTAAAATCAAACTAAGTCCTCTAGGTTGTAGTGAGGGAAGTTGGGAGAGTATTTGGGCAGATTTTGGCCGAACCTAAAGGCTTTTAAGGTGTGAAGAAATGAGAAGGAGGAGTGCCCTTTTATAAGAGGGGTGAGGGGAACCTTTGAAAAAGCTAGAAATATTAATTTATAATAAATTCATATTCGGTTTATAATGGCTCCAATGTTTATTATTTAAATGCTAAGGTAGGTATAGGTCGAAAACCATTCAACCAATAGAATTTAGACAGGTTTGGGTTACTATATTAACCTTATCTTTATGTATTAACTCTTAGTTAATTAGTTTGACATTTACCATGTCACTTTGTATTTTTATATTATATAGTTAATAAACTTACTATATACATCCAAGTGACCCCCAAGTGGTCCACTAATGACACACATATCATGATATAAGTCTCTTGGACGAACCTTAGATTTTTAGTAATTTAATATCAATTAATAATATAATATTTGTTTTAAAAACTCTTTTATGTCAATTTTGATACTATTCAATAGGTGATTTTTGTGAAACTTATAATAGTAAGATTACTCTGAACGAAGTCAATTAAATCAATCCTAATATGTCATATTATCATAGGAAATTAGTGTAATTCATTAAAAGTATCAAATTATATTTATTTGGGTATTTATAATATAAATTATTTTAATTTTTCACTATTATGATAATTACTACATCACTATTGTGTCATAAATAAATTTAATTATTTAATGTCTAAAAATTATAAATAAAAAATCATTATGCAGGGAATTGTATTATCTTTCCAATGAGTATTAACAATAGAATTTATCTTATGTATAACCCTATATTAGAAATGTTTTAGTAAATAAACATTGATTTTAACTCTTGTAACTCTTCTTTGAATTAAATAATAATAAATGTCCTAATCTAATCCAAGTGGACCTAAATGATAATATTTTATTCCTAATGTTGTTTTTTGTCGGGATACACTTGTACAATAGAATTAGGACATGTGTTAGGGTAATATTAATATCATTTCTACCCTTTATTACCCTATTTACTTTTAACTGTGGTAAATAAAAATAAAAAGTTACTATTCACAAAAAATTATTTTCATCTCATTGAACAACATTTTATTTCTTGATATTTACCGTGTCCCTCGGATTTTAGAAATTCCATTCACAGAAGTGGTAAAATTATGTTTTATGAAAAATTCAGTTTTTTTAACTACCACTTTGTAGTTTCACAATTCATCAAAAATTGAAGTTTTTCAGAACAATGCCAAAATTTCACCCTAAGCTATACTTGATATTCCGAATTAAAAAATGATGGATATTTTAAAAAATTCCAAACATATAAGTTGAATTAATTAATTTTATAATTAATTCCCGATGTCACAACAAATAGCGTGTTTTTAAGAAACAATATATATCAAAAGATTGACAATTGTTTAGGTCCAATTTCAAAGTGAAATTGATTCTAATGGACACCATTGGATAAAATGGTAAAAATATATTCTAATTATACTTTAAAACCACTCTAATTCAAAATTTATCACTATTAATTATTTTGATTAAAAAAGTTGTTTTTAATTAAAATTTAGTAATTTTCACTATTCATCAAAATATTAAAGTTATCCGAAAGGTACCAAAATATCACCCTAGGCTAATTTTGATATTCCAAATCCAAAAATGAATTCCATTTTGAGAGATAGAATTTATAAAATTTCAAAAAGTAGGTATTACTATTCATAACGGCTAGTTTGGTAAGTCATGGTGCGCTTTAACTCGGTGTTGCGTGTAGTGCATGTTATTCAATTATTTTGAAGAAATAACACACTATGAAATCTTGGGGTGTTACATTATCCCCTCCTTCAATAAATTGCGTCCTCGCAATTTGAAATTGTTCTTCGAAAATGAAAGGTTGAAAATAAAAAATATCTTTGTGGGAAAACCCACATCGGCAATTGAGTTACAAAAATTTAGTCTTAATATGAGGAAAAGAGAAATGAAAGGGTCACCACCAAATTATGATCTCAATTAGGAGAACATTGGTGGAAGTTAGAGACATATAATTGGTGGAAAAATATAAATATTTATAAGTAGTGATTGAGGTCATCAATCATAAGAAAGTGTAAAATTGAGGGTCTTAAATTCATCAATCTATGATGATTTAAAATACCATCGGTTCAGCAAAACATATGGTATTAGGATAACACATTTTTTTTGTTTTAAGATCCCTTCACTAATGAATAAGAATTAATTTCTTCATTGAATAAGCGAAGAAGAAAAATATATACTTGACAAGTAGAGTCTCAACATTTAACTAAGTTCTACCACAAACTCATCTTTCACTCTAAAAGATAATAGAACATAAAAATAATATTCTATTTATCCTATTCATATAGGGTTAAAAAAATGAATTTATAATTAATCTAGAAGAACCATTAAAAAACGACATTATTCAATCCAGGACATCACGTCGGTCAGTGGTAGGTGATACTCCCTTGTCGCCCTTCAGTTGTGGGTTCAAGTCTCGCGGCCTTGCCGGACGCGACGGGTTGCCGCCCGACCTCTGGGTTGTCGTTTTATGGAAATCCAAAATAATACAAACTAGAACTATCCAAAATACTTTATTCCAAAATTTATAAGGAAGGTAAACACAATAAGGATCCTTTTTCCGTGTAATAACATGTGAACACCTTCATCATGTATTCTTTTAAAACACCGCAACATCCTGAATTACCATAAAACCTTATTAATGACATTCATGATCCCTTATTCCTTAAAGAAAAAAAGATACACTCTTTCAATCCAAAAATGTTTTAAACCCCATCAATGATGGAATATACAAATCATTAATTAGTTTCAAGGTAGTCAAGAATATCCAATATAATTTATCCAAATCAATCATTTATTATTCCAAAATCACTACCTCGGTATTAGAACTATATTATGGTTTATCATTCTCTCAACCATATATTTTCCAAATATTTATACTGCTATTGAGTCACTTTTCTTTTTTCCACACAATCTCAAGTCCTTAATGAAATAGTACTGCAGTACCGTTCTTATATACTCCATAATTATTATAACAAGTAAATTTTTGATACAACACTAAATTGACATAATCAACATAAGAACTCTATTCATTCCTCATCATCTGTTGTAGTATCATAACTTGATTATTATCCAATAGCATCATTTGAGGCATAGTCTGATGACTGGGACATAGGTTCGTGTAGTGTCCAAACTCCTTTAAAATGAAGCATTGTACATTTGAAACCATTTTCTTACCCTTGCAGTCACGTACTTTGTGTCATTTTCCTCCACACTTATAACAAACTCCAATTCTTTTCAGGCAAGTTCCAGGGTGTTTCTTCCCACAGTTATCACATATGGGAAATTTCTTCTTTTCCCTCTCCCCTTTATCCGTCTTTCTCTCATCCATCCTTTTCTTCTCTTGCTTCTATTCAAAGCCATAGGACTCAGTAAACTCTTTACTTATCTTATCAAAACATGATATTATTTATTCATATGATGATAATACATGGGAGACTATTTCTCCTATAAATTCTGGCTTAAGAACATGAAATATATGATCCTTCTTTCTCTTTGGATCATGTGCATTCCTGGAGTTCTCATTCCTTCTACTAGGCTCCATTTCTAAACAATGGCATACACTAGATTAGTTTATGAATAACAATACCTAATCCCAAACTTGTAAAACACATAACATAAATTAAATAGTTTATGTATATAATCCATAATCATAAAAATGTCTCCTTTGAAGAAGTATATACTCATAAACCCTTCATAATGGTTTGTAAAGAAAATGAGTATTATCCTAAGCATATCTCCCGGGAGTGTCGTAAGCAAGAGTGCAGCAAGGCCCGTTGTCGTGCACCGGTTCCCGTTCGAGTCTAGCTCAAAGCGGTGTTTTCGGGTTTTACCCCTAGGTACATCTGTGCCAGAGCCACCTCTACCTGCTCGTATCCAGACAGGAATGTATTGCTCGAAAAACTCACAAAATCTCTACAATACCAAAATTCTAGGAAGTTCTTCTATACTAATCCTCAAAGTTCATATTAGGTCTATGTTCTTTAATCAGAGTTTATCTAAATCTAGCTTCCAATGTTTTTACTAAACTTCCTCTGATACCAACTGTAACTCCTAGACCCCAGTTACCCAGAGTTGGTGCATTACTTCATAACATTGGCATGATCACAAGAAAGATCAAATCTCTAAAGTCCGATTGGTTTAGTATCCTTGGAAACACTAGATATATTCATAAAGTTTTATATTACATCATAAGGTGAAATAATACTACTACAACATATTGTCTCCATATTCCACACTATTATCCCCTCATAATATCCCTACAGGTCATTTATAATTTACTTCTTCACATCCTGGAAAAAATAAAACATAGAAAAGGGGTGATCTCAAATGACCAGTAAGGATAACAATATAGCGGAAACTTTCATAAATAGGAATAAACATTTAAGGCAATGTACAACTAAAAAAAGCCTTTTAAAATTGAACTTCAACATAGTATGGAAATAATAAAATGAAATAATTCCATTTACTTATTCACATGGATATTCTACTAATCAAATAATCACATGCAATATCAATAACCACTTTCATAATGATGGAATGCATAATGCCAGACTATCATAACCACATAGCCAAGGCCTCGTGCGAAGACTAGAAATAAGATTTTTCTAAGGCCTTGTGCCAAGACACTCATTTGTCTCATGAGACCTACCGATACATCGAGGAACTATACCGGGCTCCACTCGTCACATATTAAGTCCAATGCATTCCCATATGAAAAGGTTTAAACATAACATAAACATTCGTATTAAAACTAGCATACGAAATGTCAATACATTCACCATAAACTATGAACGGTATAAAAATAGCACATCCATAGTCAAATATATCACAAAACCTTCAATACAATATAGAAGTTTTGTATCATAATAAATCAACTTCAAATAAGCGTAAAATCCATTAAAGTATGTTGACATAGATGAAATCAAAACTCTTTTTAGAGAAATATCTCTTTCTATTTTGAAATAATTTATGAGTCTTACATTTATGAAATAAAACATTTTCTTTGAAAATATTATTATAAGCATGTAAGGGAAGCTTTGACTATTTTATAACGGCGGAAAATAGCCGCACCCGCCGTATAAGTTAAAAAAACATTCTTACCTTAATTTTGTCGAAAAGGTTAAAAAGCACCTTGTTTGAAAAATGACAGAAATATTCCTTTATAAACCTCCTATAAAAAGTCAAACAAGGGTATAAATGACTTTAACCCATATTCTAGTAAATAGTAAAAATGTTTTGAAATTCATTTTTAAGAAACATGGATGTGGATGATAAAGAGATCCCTATAGATTATTAAGTATAAACAACCTCGGATAATGAAGAGATTGTGAAATAACCCTTACCTTGTACTTTTCCTTGGTTGGGGTAGGTTAACCTCCTTTATAATAGTGAAATAATTGTTATTAAATGATACAAGAATCATATACATTCATTTGATATCATTTATGATCTTTTAACATTGCTTTGTTAATAATATCTTAGTATTATCGTTGATTTGGGTGTTAACTTACTCATTTTCATTTATATGTTTTGTTACATAAGCCATGTTTGTCATGGATAGGTTGTATATTATTCATATACAGAATGATATCAAGTCTTTAAACATTATTTTTAAATCATCAAATGATAATTATACTTGAATGGATACGATGGAGAATGAATCTCATCGCGTTCGTGGAGACTGTAGTCCGTACGTAGGCATGAGCGACAATATCATTCTTTTGATATTAAAATAATATATAAATGGATGGTATATCATATATATAGAATCATTAACATTTTATATTTATTATTTACATGAGTTACACATCATTATTATACTCATCCAAATAATAATATATTGAATAATAATTACACCACGATATGGAGACGGTAAGCCGTACGTACGCACGTATGGTGACATGTTATTCAAAGGGTGGATAGAATACTGAATATGGTTGTACCATATTTATAATAACATCACAGTATATACATGATTCTGGAGTTATTATTTTAGAATGGTAATAACAAAGGAAGAAGAAGTGGAAGAAGAAAGGAACTTGGAAAAGGGTGGTGAAATCATTACCTCTTCTTCGGGTTCTTCCTTTTGATTTGATCAAAAGGTCTCCTTAGGTTGGCTTTCGGATCAAACTAAGGCCTCTAGGTTGTAGTGAGGGAAGTTGGGAGAGTATTTCGGATCAAAATAAGGTCTCTAATGAATATTTACAATCGAATTTTTCTTATGTATAACCCTATATTAAAAATGTTTTAGTAAATAAACTTTGATTTTAACTCTTTTAACTCTTCTTTTAATTAAATAATAATAAATGTCCTAATCTAATCCAATTGGACCTAAATGATAATATTTTATTCCTAAGGTTGTTTTTGGTCGAGATACACTTGTCCAATAGAATTATGACATGTGTTAGGGTAATATTAATATCATTTCTACCCTTAATTACCCTATTTACTTTTAACCGTGATAAATAAAAGAAAGAAGTTACTATTCACCAAAAAATATTTTCATCTCATTGAACCACATTTTACTTATTGATAATAACCGTGTCTCTCGTATTTTCGAAATTCCATTCACAGAAGTGATAAAATTAAGTTTTATGAAAAAATCAGTTTTTTTAACTACCACTTGGTAGTTTCATTATTCATCAAAAATTGAAGTTTTTCAGAACAATGACAAAATTTCACCCTAATATATAATTGATATTCCGAATTAAAAAATGATGTCTATTTTACAAAATTCCAAACATATAAGTTTCATTAATTAATTTTATAATTAATTCCCGCTGTCACAACAAATAGCGTGTTTTTAATAAACAATATATATCAAAAGATTGACAATTGTTTAGGTCCAATTTCATTGTGACATTAATTCTAATGAACACCATTGGATAAAATGGTAAAAATATATTCTAATTATACTTTAAAACCACTCAAATTCAAAAAAAAATCACTATTAATTATTTTGATTAAAAAAGTTGTTTTTAATTAAAATTTAGTAATTTTCACTATTCATCAAAATATTAAAGTTATCCGAAAAGTACCAAAATTTCACCCTAGGATAATTTTGATATTCCGAATCAAAAAATGAAGTCCATTTTGAGAGATAGAATTTAAAAAATTTAAAAAAGTAGGTATAACTATTCATAACAGCTAGTTTGGTAAGTCATGGTGCGCTTTAACTCGGTGTTGCGTGTAGTGCAAGTTATTGAATTATTTTGAAGAAATAACACACTATGAAATCGTGGGGTGTTACAAATAACAATAAAATGACTTCAAAAATATAACTACAATCAATAATTAAGAAGGATAATCTTATCACCCTCACAAATTTCCCTGAGTGGAAAAGATGAATATACATTATCCTTCACCATGAAAGAAAATTATATATACTAGGAGAACCTATTTCTAATGGTCCTGGTAATGAGGCTAGTGATAAAGATTTAACTCTCTATGAGAAAGATATTAATTATTCCATAGTTGTTCTGTATTTTATGACATCATCCATGATCAATGATATTTTAATGAAACATGAGGAAATGGATGTTTATAGCCTATTATCTCACATTCTGGATCTCTATCAATAGATTTTTAGATATGATAGACACATGCTAAACAATTACCTATTTACAACTAATAATACAGAGTTGGTTCCATCTAGGCCTCATGTAGTCATTATTATTGGCTACATTGAGTGCTTAGACATATTAGGTATTGAATTACACGATGTGTTGTGCACAGATCTCATAATTTTACCAATAAAAAATTCCTTCTCTTCATTTATTGTAAATTATAATATGAGTAGTAATGATAAGAGTCATTTTTAACTTCATAATTTTGTTCTAAAAGTGAATAAGAATAGGAGTCATGATAAATCCAAATTACTTATAGTGAATAAGAAAAGGAATAACAAGTTGAAGGGTCCTATAGCTCATAACAAGTCTAAATCTCATGAGAACCATCCTTCCAAGAAGAGGATGATCTATAGGTATGGAAAATAATTTGAGGAAACATTTTTTTCATATGAAATTCAAGACCACAAGAGTAACTGCACCTAGAAGAAAGGGGGAGCTAAAGATCTGTTCATTATTGAGTGTCGTCCTTTATTTATTTACAAATTGGGTACTATGTGAATCTTTTTCTAATCACATCTATATCCAAATGCAAGAACCAAGTATATTCTAAAATAAATATATAAGATATATTTATTTGAAGCTTCTAATGGTTCATGGCTAGCTACACTACCCATTGGTTACTATAATCTTTCATTTCAAATAAAAATGTTTATGGATTTAAATAATTGTTGTTATGTACCAACTGTTACCAATAACATAATTTTAGTATCATTCCTGGATACATGTATTTCTATATTAAAAACATTAAATAAAAATTTTTTCTTTTATAATGATAATATATGTTATAGTATAAAATATTTAAATAATGAAAATTATTTATTAAATTATGAAATAGAAATATTGGAAATAGATAATGATTCAAGTTAACATGACTCAAATAACACCCAACTATAACATCACTGTCTTGGCTATTTAATGAGAAGTGATAGACAAAGCACTAACAATATGGTTAATTAAACTCTTATGTTCTAAAACCACTTGAAATATGTCTTGTATTTTTTCAAGGAAAAATGAATGAACCTCTATTTGGTGGACAAAGTGATAGGTCCATAAAGATTCTTGGATTGGTACACACTAATCTTTGTGGACATTTCCAAATAGAAACTATAGGTGGGTATTCATATTTCATATCTTTTATTGATGAATTGAGTAAATATGGTTATGTCTACTTTACAAGGTATAAGCTCAATTCCTTAGAAAATTTCAAATTATTCATGATTGAAGTAGATAATCAATATGGAAAGATGATAAATAAGCTATAATTAGATCAAGGTGGTGAATATGTTAACCAGTATTTTATCAATATTCTATCAGAGTTTGGGATTGCATATCTTCTTAGTCCAACTTATTCACAATAGTGGTATGGTTTCATTAAAATAAGAAACCATACCGTGTATGACATGGTGTGGTTGATGATGAGTTATAAAAATATCCCATTACCCTTTTGTGAATATGCATTAAAAATTGCATTATGCCCACTAAACTGAGTACCAGCTAATGTGGATAATGGAATTTTCCTCATGTTATGGAGTGGAATGGAAGTAGTTTTTTTGTATACACATGTATGGGGTGGAGAGGCATTGTTTATTTCCTTCTTATAAAAAAAGATATTAACCTAGGGAAAAAGTGTATATTTATAGGTTTTTGCAATGAAACAAAGGGATACTACCTATAAAACCCCTTAGAGAATTAATTTACTTTTACTTGATAGGTCGTCATTCATGAGAGGGGGTACATCCTCAAAAAGGATTGTGAGAGGAATATTTTCTATGATGATGTTGATGATCAAGATACACAAGTGTTGGTATTAGAATAGATTCCATAGGTCCCCATGGAAGAAGTGGTTCTTAAAAGAGAAGTAATTTGTATGATCACAATAGAGGTAAGAGAAATAGAGAGATATTTTTTTCTAGTCATTGAATATGGTAGCACATTATTGGTTGACAATGATGAACCCATCCCTGAAAAAATAGGTAGTAGAGAGCTCAGAAGTTGCAATATGTAAAGAATCCGTGAATTCTAAAATGTATTCCATGTATTAGAATCAAGGTTGCGTTCTATTTTATTCACCATTTGAAGTAAACTTGAAAGGTGAAAATGGGTATTTGAGAGATAACTAGAAAAACAAGGCAAATTAAATACCTATAAAGAAATCTAGTGGATAAATGGTTTAAGAAGCAATAAGGAATTGACTATGATGAAACCTTATCACCAGTTTCCTTGTTTATATCCTCTATAATTCTACTAGCTATAACATCTTTCTCTGACTATGGAATTTGGTAGATGGATTTCAAACTACTTTAACTAATGGGATCTTTTAGAAAGATGTCTATATAACCCAAACAAAAGTTTTTGTGACTCCAGGTTATTCAAAAGGTATTTTAAAGATGCATAGATCCATTAATGGATTGAAGTAAGCATCCAAGTTATGGAATATTCAATTTTTTTTATCTATAAATGTATTTTTTTCATTAATAATGAATGTGAATCCTGTGTTTTTAATAGTTTTATCTATAATGTAGTAACAATACTAGTAATATATGTTTATGACACATTACTTATGGGAAATGAAATACCAATCTTATGATCTATTAAAGACTGGTTAACCAAATGTTTCTCTATGAATGACTTAGGTGAATAAAACTATATTCCTAAGATCCAGATCCTTTGTGATAGACCCAAGGGAATCTTAGACTATATAAATGTACAAACATTGACTATATTCTAAATAGATTTAACATGGATCAATAAAATAGGGGATTGGTTCCGATGTCACGTGCTATACATCAATCTATGAAAATGTTTCCTCATACACTACATGAGAAAGAGAGAATGAGTAAGATCCTATATGCTTCAATGAGAGGATAAATCATATGTCCCATGTTATGTACTAGACATGATGTCTCCTATGCATTGTGCATGGTATGAAGATATCAAGAATATCTAGGAGAACAATATTTTTTGTAGTTAAAGTTACCCTCAAGTATCTGAGAAGAACTACTGATATGTTTTAGGTGTATGGAGGAGATGAGGAACTAGTCATTAGGGGTTATACTGATTCTATTTTTCATTCATATCAGAATGATATGATTTGATATTGATGATATGTTTTCTGCCTGAACAGAGGTTGTATGAGATGGAAGAGTTCAAAGAAACAAGTTATCACTTATTCTATAGTAGATTATAATTATATATCACCTTACAATGCATCTAATAAAAACTATTTGGATATGGGAATTTTTATTGGATCTTGATGTCAAACATTGTAGTAAATACCATATCACATTGGTTTTTCGATAATATTGAAGTGGTGGATCTTAAAAAAGATCCAAGGACACACCGACAGACAAATAACATGCTCTGTAAGTATCACATCTTGATTATTTTTTATTAGAGGGGTGAAATTGCAGAAATCATAGTTCTCATAGATGAAAACATGGTGGACCCCTTGATGAAATTTTTATATTAGCAAGAGAATGGGTATCATGTGAGGGATAATGGACTGGTGGTTGTAAGTAGTTGGATCTAGTTAAAGTGAAAGTCTATTAAGATTTTTAACCAAGAATAAAATTCATTTTACTTTATTATAAAATGTATTCATAGTTTTTAATATTAATAAACTTATTATCACATCATGATTGGTAGTCTGTATGGAATAATATATATTAATGTCCTAATTGTAGTTTTCACACATAATTGTCATAGTAGATCCCTGCTATGATGAGAACCCACAAGTTCGAAAATAGTATTCTTAAATATATGCTCTACCACTAGATGATATCATTTCAGGGACACAAATAATATAGGATACAAAGGGTGGAAAATCACCGGACTTTGAGGTTCCATCTCATGGTGTGCACCCTTGGTTATATCCATTACAGGATATTATGAGAATGGTACCCAATAGTATGAAATCCACATTTATATGTGTCCTTATATGTTCCTATCTATAAATGTGTTTATTTCTCTTTAGAATTTAACATTATTATTATTGAGTGTTATAAGTCGCATACTTTGATGTATTAATTAATACTATGATGACATATGTTCTTAGTGAGGTAAGAAAATATGGGTGCTTCACGAGTAAGACATCATTAATGAATAACGATTTAAATTATTTATCCATTATTTTATTTAATATAAGTTGATATATTGGTTCCTTTTATGGAAATGATATATCTTAAATAAATCCATGGCCATGGTGTTCTATAGGAAAGTTTGATTTTCATAAATTCAAAGAAAGTGGCAATGAATGCATTAGTTGGTAGCACTGGAATGCAACCCACATTATTATAGATATCATGAAAAAGGAATTATATTACACAATAAGTGTCTATATGAGGTATTATGTCATTTTGTAATTAACTTCATTCTCCATGGGTGCCTTGGTGTGTTTCTAAATTCTAACTTAGACTTTAGATTTCTTTTCCTCATGGTTTGGAGAAAGAAGCTTAGAGGGTCACACACTAAGTGTTTCCAGAATCTCAGTTTAATAATATTTTTTTATTTAACAAGTTTAATAAATATTATAACCACCTATGGTTTAATAATTATTTATGTTTTCTTGATCGCATATATTTTGTCAGTAATTTTTCGACAGAATATTATGTGAGTGAAATATTTAGAAAATATTTATTTTCTATTTAGTGATTATAATATTAATTTATTTATTGGTAAATAATTCTGGGATATTAATTTAATAAATAAAAAAGCATTATTCAAGGACTGTTAAATATTTTGGAGCAATGGATGACAATGTTTAATTATCTAGTGAGAAATAATATATATTTAATATTATTTTATTAAATAATATTTAATTTTAATTCACAAGTTAACCACATGTAGGGAAAAAATAATAGTGTTATTATAGATATGGGTTCTTGTGGAGATTAAAAAAATATTATAGGGCATTGTATCAAATATTTATTTCCAACCCTGTCTGTATATAAACTGAATTAAAATATTTTTCATGAGAGAAAATTAATTTTGTTTTGTAAAAAATGAATCTAGAGAATCATTTTGAGACCTAGAGAGATCCTTTTTCCATGAACCAATCGAAGAATAGAGATTTAACTTCCTGCACCCTTTACTCTTGTTATATAGTGGTCAAGGAAAATACTTTGGATGTATTTATTGTGTTGATCAAAGGTGAATGATGCAAGAAAATTAATCTTCTGTGTTAGAACCCAGAGATTCTTATGGTAGTGATCAGTGATTTTTGCAACACATGTATATCACCTCTATAGAAAGTATACTTTTTATTCCTATAATGAAATAATGGAATGTTGTAAGTATGTTGTCATATCCATCAACAAATAATATCTCACAAGGTAATTCTTTAATTGGTTATATTAATTATATATAATATTTAATGTTCTTGTGCTTTGGTTCTATCATTTTACCCATTATATTTTTTGTTTGACTGAATTATTTTTATCATAGTTATTATCATTATGTAAATCATGGATTGGTCGGTTAACATGGAAAAAATCATAGTTGGTCATGACCCAATGCATGATTCTACTGCACCTAGGACCTATGTTTGGGTGATTGGTTATGACCGAGAATAGAGAGAAGAATAGAAGTGTGGATTAAGATAACATTTCAGTTAATAACGAGGATTGGGGTGTGTATATAGTCCTTGTGGAATGGAGTATGGGAGGTATAATTTTGGAAAAATGAATTAATCTTATAAAGAAAACTTACAATATTGATGGTTGGGTCAGGTTGTGAATTTAATGCTTACATTCTAGTAAACAAATATTCCAAAGTCATCATGTGGCATGTAATATTGGATAATGTTTTCGATTCCTTCCTTCAGTTAAAATAAGTTACATTAATAAATTTAAGTTATAGTGTATATTGTTTTCTTATGGAATAAGGCTTGAAGATAGATTTTAGATCCCCTATAAATCGAATGGTAGTGGTGGTGTAGTATATGGGGGTTCATTGTGGATCTAGGGGTTTTGGCTTCTTGTCTCTACCCCCATGGTGACTAATGTGAAATAAGGTGTAGGTCATTTCATCATGTCCTAGAAGTTTAGAACTCATCTATGATAAATTGGGGGTAGTTTTTGTGTGGGTATTTTAGTTTTGTTGTATCCCTATCCCATGATGATAGGATCTATAGAAGATTCAATGAGGATTGGATCAAGTATTTTAGAGGCCAGTTTTGATGTTGAACATTGCATTGTAGCCTCATTTTTAATGTTGTAGATTAGGGGAAAACCCTAACCAGTGATTCATGGGTAGGGGTGATGCATTGTTGTTTCCTATAGTTATAGCCTATATAAATTTGGTACCCCCCCTATAAAATTTATATTATTTAATCCCTTATAATTCAAACAATAAGAGACCATATGAGTTATTTTATGGTATTTTGATCCCCCCATTTCTAGGCATTATCCCCTAGCCTCTAGATAGCATGTATTTATTATCTGAAATTAGTTCCTTATTCTTTGATTAATTATGGATTCTCTCTCTCATTCCCTCATGACATTAATTTTAATGGGGTTTTTATTGAATGTTGATCACAAACTCATAGTGGATGATGTCCTTAGAAATCATTGGATCCCAGGGGAGAGGTGATCAAAGATCTTCACTTTTCTATTCAATTCATTCTCACATAATGTTAAACACTCTTATTGGGTTAGTTGATTCATGCCCTTTATTTTGTTATGTTAAAGTGTGGTATTACCATACTTTAGTTTCATTGAATAATCTTGTAATCAACCTAATGAAGGTAGAAATCCATAAATATATTGAAGAATGATATATGAAATGGGATATAGTGATTTCATGTGGTCTATGCTAATTTGGATACCTATTGATAATTTATAGATAATTATAAATTGATTTATGTGATTATTTTTTTTCACAAAAATATTGATATTCATGAAACGGGTTGAAAAATAGAGATCCAGTAAAGAATAAGTGAATAATTAATGAGGTATGAGGAATTAATTATCATTATTCTTGAAAATATATCAATATGAATGTTTTCGCTGAAGAATATTTATTATCGATTCTTATAGATTGATAGTAATTGTATTTATGGATTATTTCTATGAAAACATGATCATAATGAATCAATTAATTTAATATGGTAATGTAAAAAAAATTAATTAAAAATAGAAATTTGTGGCTATTGTGTTCCCAACTTATTTTTACACTATTTTTGCTATGATTTTTTTATTGTTTTAGTTGACATAGTTTCCCCTATGTTTTCCATGCTTAAAATATTTTTTTTACATGATATATATTTCATTATAGATTACAAATCCATTGGTGTAATTTAATTTTAACCTGGTATGTTTGGGATATTTTGTGAGGAATGGGCTAGTTGAATTTGTTGTAAAAGTGGGTCAATGGAATATATTAAGAGCTGGGCTTTCCAATTTTCTAGAAACTATTTATGGGGATGTTGATAGGTTTTTTATTTTTGGTTAATTTTGGGTATTTCCCAATGTATTTTTGGTTTTATTGATAGTTTTTTTATGATTAGTCATGGGGGCTTCCAACATCCTAATACAGTTTAGTTTATGCATTGTGGGTGAATATTTTTTGTTGTATATTAGGTCTTGACCTGAATACATACATTATGGAATGATAAAATGGGTTATAAATTCTCAAATGTTATAAATGTTGATAGTTCTTATTATTCACTAATTGGAAACCATGGTATGGTTATAATGAATTCTCAACGAACAATGGGATAACAATCTTGAAATTTTAATGATAAACCCAAAATCAATTTTCTTTTAATGATATAAAAATGATTAAAACAAGATTAATGATGGGAAAAATAAATGATGGATAATATTCTATATTACTAAATTAATTTATTTATACTAGAACTTGATGCTTTAATGCTTGTATATTTGTATGGGATTTATCTTTTAGACGTTAGTGGTGGTGGTCAGGTTTCATGTGGGGTGATAACTGTAATTTGAGTCTAACAAAATTAGTTTCCCCGGGGTAGATTGAATATTATATAACCTAATTCTATTTTATGATTTCATACACACTGTACCTAAGTCATTAAGGAAATAAATGAACAATATTTTTGGTAGTTGGGTGTTCCCTCCAATATCCATGTTGGTGAAGGAATGGATGGATGAATTCTCCCTCTCCCCTACTCTCCCTTATACATATTATGATGTATATATGTATATGTGATTTGATGTATTTAGGCATAGTTTATGTGCCAAAATGGTCTATATTAGCTCTTAGTTTCAATATACATGTGTGTACTGGTTATATTGGCTTGATTAAATATTATAAATTTGTGTCCTGATGGTATTAATTTCTTTTATTATGATTGAACATTCTTAATCTCTCGTGGCATAAGTTATAATTAACAATAAATGGGATTTAATAGCTTTAGGACCTCTTATTGATTATGGAAGTGATAAAGTCATTTATTAATGGGGTGAAATAAAATATGATAATATGTATGTGATGTGTTTACCTAGAAGGAAATATGGATTATGGATGGCATTATAGTACTTGACGTTTGTAAATGGGGTGTGAGAGAGAAAACTAGTGGAGAAGTGAATGTATGGTACCATTAACCTATATATTATTTTTATATTATGTTACCATTTTTGTGTGTTACTTGTTGTATGATCATTATTGAGGATGGTATATATATTTACCTATTTAGGGAATGACATAATTCCATTTGTTTACTTACAGGGATTTAATATGATTCTTTTACATTTTCAAGAGAGGTTCTGGAGAAGATCCTACTAATTATATCTTTTTTCTCACCCGATGAATATATAAACTATTTTTCAAGACATTGTGAGTTGGTTGGTGATATAGTTAGGTGTTTCTATCTATTAGGATTTTTAAGGAGCTCTCTGAGTTTTTTGGTAACTTAATATGATCTTTTTTAGGTATTTCTAGTTTTTACTTCTTGTATGACATTAGATTCATTTATTGAGATTGAAATTTTTATTTATTCATTAGAGTAGATTAGTGGATCACATCCTATCTCTTATCCTTAAATTTATATTTTGATTGTAACATCTATAATTTTTATTCATTTTATACCCTTGGTAATAGTGTCCAACTTGTATCCAATTAGAGGCGATCTTCAGGGGTCATCATTATATTCACTTATAACATGGGAGGGGTACTAGTAGAGGGGATTATGAGACTGATGTTTTCCAATATATAAAAACACTAACCCAATCCTAAAACTTGTATTCAACTCTGTTAATTATGTAATTTTTTCATTAAATAATCATTTTAGTTATCAATGTTTAAAAATGAAATAATATTTTGAAATTTTTTTTTCTTGGAATCACTTTCCCATAAAATAAAAAAATACATTTTTAACTCATCCAAAACATTTACAATTGATGGATCACTCAGTCTAATGATATATTTAGTAAACCATAACAACAAGAAAAATTATTCTATTAAAATTCAAGAAATTATTAAACTAGGTATTTCTAGGATAAAATAGGTTCTCAACATTGATAGAATTTCCAACCCACAAAACCCACTCAAAAATTATAAAAAATACTCGACGAAACTATAATTCCTCAATAGATCATTATGAATAACTTAATGACTAAAATGGGTAAAATTGAAATTGATATTTGTAGTACAAAAAACCAAATCATTTAATGTTTTCCTTAAAAATATAATTTTAATCCTAAGAACATTGGAATGGAATATATTAGTGTTATACAACATAATAGTGGTACTATGTTTCACAACCCTCAAAATGAAACGTTCAAACCTGGTTATAAACTTGAAACAGTTAAAGAGACTTTCAAATATTATTCACATGGCATGGACCATGTTGATGAAATACCACCTACCATAGAATATACCAAAACATTTGAATCTATTTAAGTAGAATAATCTATATCCAGATAAGATTTATTTCTTGAGGGAACCAATAAATATTGGAGAAAAATATAGAACATTATTTTCACAAAAATACTCCTCAAATGGTCAATAAGTTCCAAAATCACTAAATACTTACACTATGGATAGTCAATAAGTAAATAAGGGTGTTGAGAGAGATTTGAATAAATAAATTTTTAAAACTTTTAAGACAACTCAAGTGATATTTCATTTTATTGATGTTGGGAAACATATTCACAATTATGACATATTTTTAAAATAAATGTATTGTCATAAGAGGAATTTAAAGGTAGGGGAAAATTAAACCTTGGAAAGAAAATTTCCTATATGATTCCACATTCCATTCCAATTAATTAAAATGACTTATGGAATTTTACCATCCCATTCACAATCAAGTAATGTGAATTTAAAGATATCATGTCAGATTTATGGTATTTAGTAAATGTGATTCCCCATTTTCTTAAAACACATTGTATAGGTTGGAGAGATAAAACCTAATAGTATTTTTATTAAATTATAAAATATGATTGAAAGAAAATATACCAGTATCATTGATAAATTGTTGGTACAAGTAAGAGACATGATATTTCGTATTGATTTTTTTGTATATGTATGTATATCGGTTTAGTAAACATGAACCAATGATTCTTAGAAGGAATTTTCTAAAAATGATAAAGAAATATTTAATTTTTTAAAAGGAACAATTTCACTTCAATTTTATAGAAAAAAGGTTTACATAAATATTTTTTAGTAAATGAATACCTAATAATGTATTATTCATCATCTTAAGTGAACATTATTTATTTTTTTTTCACTAAATTAGTTTAGAATTTCACAAGTAATGAGCCTATAATTTGCAAAAAAAAAACAAATGTTTGTTTCTTATTAATACTTATGTACATGTGAGTGAAAATGGTTCATATGAATAAAGTTTTATGTTTAAAATAATAGGATTTATCATGCTATAATTTTTTAATCTCCCACTATTTTTATTGATATAACTAAAAATTGGTAGTATAATGAGCATGTTTACTATTTACATTAAGAATTTAAAAATTATTCATGTTAAAACCTATCTATTTATGTTAAAACTTTTAAATGTTATGATTTAAGTTCATATCATTGATCCGCTTTCTTATCTATCATTTATTTTGGAAATCCAACTTATGGTCATAACGATAAATTACTTGTTTATAAAGATATATCTTTGAAATATCCTTTTTCTAGGGATGATTGAGGAGATATTTTTTATACCATTGATTCATTTAATACTTCCTTTTAAGTGAAAATGTTTCACTAAGTTGAAATTGATGTCCTTATATAAGAACCTTAAATATTATTTATTAGATAAGGATGTTATTTTTCTTATGATCATTGATAAATATTTGGTTATATATTAGGAGAATCAATTTTTAAGATTCCATGTAGAACACAAGAATTCAATAGGTTGGCCCTTATCTAACATTACATGAATTAGTCCTTAATTTTATGTGTATTTAATTTTGTTATAGAAAAATGAAAACCCGATTTGGAGATTTTAAAGATGATTTAATACAACACTATTTTATGTTGTTAAAAATGTAGTGACTACCATGATAGATTCTAGAATCATTTTCCAAATTTCTTTTTTATAATGGGTGAGTCCTACCAAAATTGATTCTAAAAATAATGGTTAAACCCTTTCAAAGAATATATTTAGAGAACAAATTATTATTAATATAATTCTCTATAAATAGAGAGTATGTATTGTTTAAAAAAACTCAACCGAATGAATTATTAGGGTAACTTTACTCTCTAATTTTAGAACCAATTTATTCAAATGATTAAAGGCTATACCCATTACTATTTTCTTGATAAATTTATGGTTATTTTCATAACCAAATTACACCTAAATATTAATAAAAACCATATTCACTTTCCCTTTTAGGATTTATTCCTATAAAATAATTCTTTTTGGTTTGTGAAATTTTATAGTAACTTTTCGAATATGTATGATGAGTATCTATTCTAAATTTTTAGAATGTTTTATAAATTTTTTCATGGATATAGTTACTATCCATGGATCATATTGTGATAGTATTATAAATATTTTGGCCACTATACCTAAAACATGCAATAATAAAAATATTTTTCACAACTATGAAAAATTATACTTCGATATAGAAAAATGAATTTTATGTTCTCATGTAGTGTATAAAGAAATAATTAAACTTGATTAATCCAATTTTTATGTCATTTCAGCACTATTATACACAAAAAGTGTGAGGGATGTGAGATATTTTCATGGACATGCTTGTTTTTATAGATATTCATAAAGTATTCCAATAAGATGGATTTTCCTATTTCAAATTTTCATCAAAAAGTTTACCAATTATTCTTTAATGATAGTTGTAAAATATCCTTTCAAGAGATGAAACATAAGTTGGTATCCCCATTTATTATAAAACCACCAATATAAGTTGATGAAAAATTATTTATACTATTCTATTAGGAATGTTTTAAGTAAAATAATGGAAAATAAATCTCATTTGATATATTATGAATATAGAAATCCAGATTAAGAAATATCATACTGCACCACCACCAGGAATGAGTTATTGTATGTTATTTATCCTTTAGGAAAATTTAGATGCTAAATTTTAGGTTCAAAATAATTATTTTCACTAATAATTTAGTAATCAGAAATTTAATTTAGAAATGTGATACAAAACTAAGAAATATAAGATAGATTTTTTGTTATTTTTATTTTATTCTAAAATCAGTGAAAATAATAATAGTGAGAAACTAATTATATTTCATTTAAGTATACTAACTGACGATAGAATGATAAATTGAAAATATATCTACCAATACAGTAAAACTTACCAGATAAGGAATTACATGCTGTTAAGTGGTTTAGAACATGTTTTTTTGTTCTATTGAATAACATATCTAATAATATAATTCTACATTGGTTCTCTTTGAAACAAGTTTCCAATATAGAGAGTCTGGTATGAAAATACATTTTGAATGATATTTATTTATGAAATTTTATAAGAGTTCAAATAACAAGGAGATGCATTGATTTTCGTACCTCTTCCCATGGCCTAGTTTTCAGAACCAGATGCCTCATTGCTAATCTAGTTACCCTCCACAACAGGCGTCAGGAGGCGCCTTCCCTTAGGTGCTTCTATGGTATCGCACAACCCCCCTCCCACCCATTGCAGCCGTGGTCCTGGGTGAGATGGACTCCCCCTGTTCAAGGATTTAAGATGAAGTCCGATGGTGCATGCAGCAGGGCATTATGAGGGGAGGTGGAGCAGTCCGTGACCCGTCTGGTTCAGTTATCGTGGCTTTCAACGCTTTCTTTGGGAATAGGGATTCTTTGATGGCAGAGGAAAGGGACCTACTTACCGGTCTAGATCTCTGCAACTCACAGAACATCCCCCTCACTATGGTGGATACTGACTCCAAAATCATCTGGTCCTCCCTCAATGGAATCTCCCTGACCCCATGGCGCATTTGTTATATCATCCGGAAGTGTAGACCTCTTCTCCTGGAAAACACTGAGACTCTTTATACATGGTGTGAGGGAAATCGTCTGGCAGACTTCCTGGCCTGTATAGCCTCCCCTCATCCTCCCCTTATGGTGTATAGTTCTACCAGTTCCATCCCAACAGGCGGCATGGAGGTGGCTCTAGGGGATGCCCTTGGCCTTCACTTTTTAAAACCCCCATAATCCCCTTTCCATATGTTTACTGTTTACCGTTTACTATTTCAAATAAATAAATAAAATATGATTATTAAAAAAATCATTCAGTACTACATTCTTCTCATACATTGGGTTTTAGTGGTCACTTTTCCCCAAAAAATAGCTATGAAGATATTTGATTTTTTTTTTACCATTTTTTAGGATGATTTTGAAATTTGAATAGTTTTAAAAAAACTAAATGTTCTATGGTAACAATTCTATGATAAATTGAATGACATAAATCCCCCTTTTACTTTTTTGATTCAGTTAATTCATGTTTATTTTGGTATTCCTTTTTAAAGGTTAATTTTGAATTTTATAGGTTTTTAAACATCATATATTTCAAAGTAACTAATTCTATAATCAATGAAATGTTATAAAAATACCCATTTTGATTTGTTTGATTATTGGGTTTCGATTTAAAGGATCCATTTACCATTTGTTTTTTTAAAATTTACATTTTTTTTTTTATTTTCTTTCCAATTGGTTATAAGTTATTCCAACTAGATCTAATGACTTAAAAAATGATTCTATGTTTGTGAGAAAAAAGTTTTTGTAGTTTTGGGATTCCAAATTATAACATTACTGATCAAGAAACTCATTGATATAATCTGTAACATCCCAGGTAAATAAAGAATAAATAATTTTCATATTAATTAATATTTACATATTAAATATTAATTTTAATTAAAAGGGGTTTCTACATTCGATAGCGTACTCGATACGCAACGATGAGTTTCATTGAAATCTTACGTTGCACACTAGTAATATAATAATATTATTTTAAATGTTTGTTAACATGTAGCCGTTGTACTGGCGGGAATGGATAGACATAACTAAAATATGATTATATATGTTTTTAAATGTTTTTATATTTACCCAATATAAGATAAAGGCTTAAAATATGGAAAGAATTCAATTTTAGGCATTTATACCCTAATTTTCACTAGGGGTTCACTTATCACCTTTTAACGGTGAACCGTCATTAAATATAGTTTTGATCAATCTTATAAATTCTAATGGACCAAATATAACTCTTCTTTAGAATCGGGACATCAAAATATACTTTGTGTAAATTTTTGGTATCTTTCCGATAAAGTTTATTTTTTTAATGAATATTTTAAATGTTGTATTTTAATTCAAAACCTCTTTTTGATCTAATTTATTTATATGATTAGATTATTTTTTTTATTTGGTTTTAGAGTGAAATTAGAAAATATTTTTACCATAAAATTCTATAGTGGTCGTTGGAATTAATTTCACTTTGAAATCGGACTTAAACTAGTGTCAATCTTTTGATACTTATTGTTTCACAAAAACACGCTATTTGTCATGACAGTGGGAATTAAATATTAAATTAATTAATTTGACTTATATGTTTTGAATTTTGTAAAATGGACTTCATTTTTGAATTCGGAATATCATATATAGCTTAGGGTGAATTTTTGGAATTTTTCTGAAAAACATCAATTTTTGATGAATAGTGAAATCACTAAGTGGTACTTATAAAAACTGATTTTCCATTTAAATGAAATTTTTCCACCTTTGTGTATTGAATTTAAAAAATCCGACATACATGGTTGTCACTAAGAAGTAAAATGTGGTTCAATGAGATTAAAATAATTTTTTTGTGAATAGTAACTTATTAAGTTTTTAATCGCGATTAGTGGTAATTAGTGTAGTTTAAGGTAAAAATAATAATATAATAATATGAAATGAACTCGACACATGTTATACCCTCATTGGATGTGTCATGGCCGACCAAGAAAAGCCATGAGTCAACTTGGGGACCCCATGGATCCACTTTGGTTGGAAAATGACATAAATACCTTTTATTTAATGTTAATGTAAAAAAATGGCACAAACGTGATATGTTTTACTAAAACAATTTTTAAATGGGGTTATACAAGTCAGATTTTTGATTATAAATAGTCATTGGAAATAATAAAATATTTCCTACATCATAGTATTTTTTTTATAATTTTTAGACATTAAATAAATTAAATTATTTATGACATAATAATGATGCAGCGATTACATCATTATTTGGTGATTTAAATAAAATGGAAAGATAATGTATAATCTATGAACTACACATGTCCAAAACTTATTGGATGGGTGGAGTTCTAACCCTTATCACCTTATCCACGAATTATATCAATGTGGGACCTTTTAAAACCGAAACACATTTTCAAATAAAGTAATATTTCTTTACTTTCCAAAAGTGCCCCTCCTCTCCTCTTATAAAAGGCCCCCACCTCTACCTCATTTCACACACTCCTCAAGCCTTTGTCTCGTCCATACCCTGCCCATTTACTCTCTCCACATCCCTATCCTCATCCTAGAGGATTCTATTTGGGCATAATCCTTTCAAAGGAAGCCTTTAGGCTCAAATCAAAAGGAGTTACACTTTTAAAGGTAATTCATTCTCTCATGTTCATTTGTTTTGTTTTTCTTCTCCAACCCCCTAAACTCTTTTTATTTACTTATTTTGTAACAACACCAGAATATTAAATATACTAGGATGTTTTTATAAGATTTATTCGAGCTACACTCTCACACAACTACATCAAATGGTTAAATAACATACGGTTTTCGTGGATGGTGAATTTATGCCTCCCGAAACGATGTTTGTTCAACTTTCCTTTAACACCTTCAAAGGTGGCCATTATGTTGTCACTATTTTTATATATGATATATAATATGTTTATTCTTTCCTTAAGCTTCTGTATTTTTCATTTATGGCATACCATTATTGATTCCATTATGGGTAAACACGATAACTTCATTTTAGGAAGTGCGGACTACCGCCCCCTCAAAGTGATGTGATTCGTTAATGCCATATGTGGGATGTGTAAAGGATGGATTTAAAGTTATTATATATTATGTTATACTGGAATTATAATATACCTCTATATCATTATTATTTCTTTCCATTAAAGTATGAGATATAAATGAAAGTAGCGTTCATGCGTACGTAGGGCTTACCATCTCCATGAACGGTGCATTTCCTTTCTTATCCCCAAATGTAATGTACTATTAAAAGTAAATGTATATAATGGATATATATAATGAATGATATATCTAAATGATGAATATAATTCTGGAATTAAAATATACACACCTCTCATTTAGTTTTAATTCCATTAATATGACAAAGAAATGAAAGTAGCGTTCATGCGTACGTACGACTTACCGTCTCCATGAACGGTGCATTTCATTTATTACCTCTAAATGATTATGTAATATTATAAATACATGTATATTCTTGATATATATTATATATATGATATCCAAATCAGGAATTTCATTCTGGATATAAAGAACCTTTGACCACACGAACAACATGTAATTGTAAGAAGTCCACTTTCAACTTAAGAACCAAATATCGACAAGACAAACATTATTAACTTAAATGGTTACATAATGTTTATAAAAAGGCAATAAGTGATATAAAAGGAATAATTAACTTTAAAAAAGGTTCTTAATCAAGTATAAATTAACTCATGTTTATTATTCAGGACATTAAAGAATGATCGAGTCAAGTCGGACCCAAGGTAAGGGACTTCGTCTCAATCTCCTTTCATTGAGGCATATTTCGTTTTATACAAAACATTCTTTTATACGGTGTATAAACCCCTTTGACTTATACTTTTATACAAAAGGAATATTTTTCTACAAAGCGTTTTACTAAACAACAAAAGGAATGTTTTTTTAACGTATACGGTGACAACGACCTTTTCCGCCGCCGCGAGTATTATTTGGTCTTTGGCTTCCTCAACAAGACGTAATGTTTTTAAAATAAAATAAATACCATATACTCTTTTATGTATTTTGGTATTGAAAATGGTTTTGATAAAGGATTCTATTATGATATATTGTGATTGAAATGTTGAAATGTTATCATTCCGTTATATTGGTTTTATGTTTTATGATTTTATATTGGTACTTGGACATTTGACGGGTGGTTACGTGATAAACCATATGACGGGTGGTGTCATGAATACCAGGACAGGTGGTTACGTTATAACCTCCAATGCATTGGGTATGGAAGTCGGCCATATGGCTATTCCATTAAGTATGTATGGAAATTGGCCGTATGGCTTTTCCATTAAGTGATATGTGTGGAAGTCGACCGTATGGTTATTCCGCTTAAGTATGTTTATGTCCAAAGTTACCTTTATATATGCTATGTGTTCTTTTTATGGGTTTTATGTTAATCATTTGGTTACAAAAATGTAAGTAATGATACTTTATTCAGTGAAGAGTTTTTACTACTTCCTGATGGTGAAGGTATTACTTTGTTAGAGTATACATGGTTTACTTGATGTTTGAAAAAGTAACAGTTTTCATTCTTTGTGTATCCATTACTGAGCTTTTTATGCTCACCCCAAGTTTTTTTCGAAATATTTTTCACAGGACTTAAAGTGGAATAAGTTCAAGGATGGGATCAAGGGAATGTCATGCTATATAAGACATGGAACTAGACAAGTTTCTTTTTAAGAGTTTTTTTTATTATGAAAACATAGTAAAAGTGTCTACTTTGTAATCTTTTGAGATGTAATAGTTATGTTATAATTCTCTAAAACTCTAAACCTGAAAAGATACTCAATGAGAATTATTCATTTAATTCAATATTAAGTAGGGTTTAAGGATGGGGCCTTATAGTTGGTATCAAAGGTCGGTTTAGACAACTTTAGGAGTTAGAAAATTGTTAAATTATAAGTTAATTTATGATATGATTGAAATGATATAGCATTTACAGATTACCATGTTGCTTCGCCTAAGATATTTCTGTGTTCAGAATGGTTTTCCGTAGAGGAAACAAAGAAGCTATGTTGGGACGACATCAGGAGGAAGACAACCTTCCAAATCAGCAACCTGAGTTGGTCGGAATCGGAACTAAACAGTTTGTTGCAGTGATGGCATAGTTGACTCAAGCTATAAATGGTGGTGGTATCCATGCATGAGATCAGCCAGATCAACCACAGAGGAACATGTCATTGGTGGAACACTTCATGAGGAAACATCCCCCATCATTCAGAGGATCATCTGACCCTGTGCAAGATAAAGGGTGGATTAAAGCACTGGAGAAGATTTTTGATGTCATGGGGTGTTCAGAACATCAAAAGGGTAGTCTTGCTGTTTACCGTTTTGAAGGTGAAGCTGATCAGTGGTGGTCGATGGTGAAAAATATCAGGGATAGTGATGAGAATGAGGATATTCACTGGGACGAATTCAAAGGTATGTTTCTTGAGAAATATTTTCCTAAGGTGGTTCATCTTAGGATGGAAAAACAGTTCCCAGAATTGAGGCAGGAGTATGATTTAGTGGCTTCTTATGAAGCAAAGTTCACTCGATTGGCAAGGTATGCTCCGAACTTCATACGAGATCTTGAAAGTAAAATAAACCGTTTTTACTCAGGGTCAAAGCCAAAGTATCGAAGGGCTTTAGCTTCTTGTGAGTTCAAAAGTTATGAAAAACTTGTTCGATGTGCGGAGAAGGTGGAAATGGAGTTTGCCGATGATCAGGTGTTCTATGACAAACAACAGAATAAGAGGTCTAGTTGGCAGGCAAAGGGGAAGAATTCATCAAAGAAGCAAGGAGGTAAGAAAACCAAATATCCATCCCGTGAGAAGTGTGGTAAAATGCATCCTGGAGAATGTTTATCCAAGTCTGGTAAGTGCTTTCGGTGTGGTAAGTCTGGTCATATTGCTCATAACTGTAAGGAAGATGATAAAGCAGGAAATGAAAAGCCAACGGTAAGTTGTTTTAAGTGTAATAAAATTGGTCATTATGAAAATGAGTGTCCAACGAAGAACTCAACTGGGGGAATGTAGCCAGACTACAAGCAGAAAGGGGTGGTGAAATCCTTTGCAACAACTTCAGGAGATGTTGGGCCATCGACTGAAGTGGTATCAGGTACACTGTTTGTTTGTTCTGATTATGCCAATGTGTTGTTTGATTCATGGTCTACACACTCTTTCATTTCTGAGAAGTTTTCGAGTAAATTGGAAATTCCATCTCAAGATATGAACCCTGAACTTATGGTAAAAACACCCGGAGGGAACGTTGAGGCAAAAAGGAATTATAAGAACCTTCTTATCCTTGTGTGTGGAAAGAATCTACTAGAAAACCTTATTTTTTTGCTTCTAGTAGAGTTTGATGTTATTTTGGGAATGGAATGGCTTTCTGTTTATCGTGCTAAGATTGACTGTAGAGCTAAAATGGTTTCTTTTCAGAAATATTTTCAGTTTGTATACAAGAATGAACCCTTGATTTTGATAACGTACCATGAAGTTGAGAAACTAGTAAAATATGGAAATGAATGTTAACTTGCACATATTGTTGAAAATAAAGGAACTATTCAGATTAATGATGTGCTAGTGGTAAATGAGTATCTTGATGTTTTTCCTGATGAGTTTCCTGGTATTATTCATGATCGGGAAGTTGAATTTACTGTTGACTTAGTTCCTAATTCTATGCCAATTTCAAAACCCCCTTATCGAATGGCTCAAGTTCAACTTTTAGAGTTAAAGAAACAATTGCAATAGTTATTAGATAAAGGTTTCATTCGACCTAGCACATCACCATGGGGTGCTCCTGTCTTGTTTGTTAAAAAGAAAGATGGATCAATGAGACTTTTCATTGATTATAGAGCCTTGAATAATATTACTGTTAAGAAAAAGTATACTTTGCCTCATATCGATGATTTGTTTGATCAGCTTCAGGGAGCTCAGTATTTTTCGAAGATTGACTTGAGGTCGGGGTATCATTAGTTGAAAGTAAAATAATCAGATGTTCTGAAGACTGCATTCCGTAATAGATATGACTATTATGAATTTTTAGTTATGACTTTTGGGTTAACCAATGCACATACTGTATTCATGGACCTTATGAATAGAATTTTCCATGAGTTCTTGGATAAGTTTGTGGTTGTTTTCATTGATGATATTTTGGTGTTTTATAAAAGTAAAGAGGAGCATGAAAGTCATTTAAGGGTTATCTTGAAAACCTTAAAAGAAAAGAAACTATATGGAAAATTCAGCAAGTGTGAGTTTTTGTTACAACAACTTTTTTTCCTGGGTCACATTATTTCAAAATATGGCATAACTGTTGATCCTACAAAAACAAAAGTTGTTGAAGAATGGCTGAGACCCACAAATGTAACCGAGATCCGTAGTATTCTTGGTTTGGCAGGTTACTACCAAAGGTTTGTTGAAAATTTTTCACGGTTATCTAGTCCAATGACTAAGCTAACTCGTAAGGGTGTTAAGTTCATCTGGACAAAAGAATGTGATGATTGTTTTCAAGAGTTGAAAAGAAGATTGGTGAATGCTCCAGTTTTGGCACTTCCTTCCAGGAATGGTGATTTTGTTATATACAGTGATTCTTCGTTGAAGGGACTTGGTTGTGTCCTAATGCAGAATGATCAGGTAATTGCTTATGCTTCACATCAGTTGAAAACTCATGAGGTAAATTACCCTACACATGATTTGGAATTAGCTGCTGTTGTCTTTGCTTTAGAAATTTGGAGGCATCATTTGTATGGAGTAAAGTGTAAAATATATACTGATCACAAAAGTTTAAAGTATATATTCACTCAGAAAGAATTGAACATGAGACAGAGGAGATGGCTGGAATTAATCAAGGATTATGATTGTACAATCCACTACCATCCAAGAAAAGCAAATAAAGTGGCCGATGCTTTGAGTCGAAAAAGTAATGCTTCATTAACCATGCTACGTTTGGAATGAGATCCTTTGGTTTTTGATTTAATGAACTTTGGCATAGAAGTTGTTGGTGCAGGAAGTCCTTCTGTTTTGTTCCAAGTATCAGTGAAATCTTCTCTATCAGACAGAATCAAGCAAGAACAGAAGCAAGATAGTGAGTTGCAGAAAAAGGTAGATCTGGTTCAGAAAGGTAAGTTGCCTAAATTCAACATTGATAATGATTGTGTTTTGAGGTTTGGGAAGAGATTATGTGTGCCTTGTGATTCACAGTTGAAGAATGAGTTGTTATGTGAGGCTCATATTTCTCTGTTTTCAGTTCATCCTGGCAGTACTAAGATGTACAGAGATCTGCGGGAGTATTACTAGTGGGATGGAATGAAAAGAGATATTGCTGATTTTACTGTGAAGTGTTTGACTTGTCAGTAGGTTAAAGCAGAGCGGGAGTTACCTAAAGGGATGCTTCGGCCTTTACCAGTGCCAGAGTGGAAATGGGAAAACATATCCATGGACTTTTTTGTGGGATTACCGAGGACATCTTGAGGTAATAATGCAATCTGGGTTATTGTTGATCGCTTGACCAAATCTGCTCATTTCCTTGCTATACGAGAAACTTTCTCTCTGGATCAACTTTCCCGTTTGTATCATAAAGAGATAGTCAGGTTACATGGAGTTCCTCTCTCCATTGTATCTGACCGTGATCCTAGGTTCACTTCTAACTTTTGGAAAGGCCTTCAGAAGTCGTTGGGTACTGAATGAAATTTTAGTACGGCTTTTCATCCTCAATCAGATGGGCAGTCAGAACGAACAATTCAGACATTGGAGGATATGCTAAGAGATTGTTCGATGGATTATCAATGATGTTGGGACCAACATCGTTCTTTGGTTGAATTTTCATATAATAACAGTTTTCATTCTAGTATACAAATGGTACCATTTCATGCATTATATGGGAAGCGGTGTCGAACTCCAGCTTTATGGGATGAAGTGGGTGAAAGGAAGTTGATGGGACCAGAATTGGTAGAAGAGATGGCAGAAAAGGTTTAGTTGATTCAGAAACACATGAGAACAGCTCAGAGCAGGCAGAAGAGTTATGCGGATAACCGGAGGAAGGATCTATCTTTCGAGGTAGGTGATCATATTTTTCTCAAAGATTCTCCATGGAAAAGTGTGATGAGATTTGGTAAGAAAGGAAAGATGAGTCCAAGGTTCATTGGACCATATGAAATTTTGGAGAAAGTTGGATCAGTTGCTTACCGAGTGGCTTTACCTCCGAGTTTATCTCAGGTACACAATGTTTTTCATGTTTCATTGTTGAGGAAATATATGCTAGATCCATCTCATGTTTTGAGTCTAGAGGTAGTTCAGCTGGAAGAGAACCTATCTTATGAAGAACAACCAGTCCAGATTCTTGACCACAGGGAGCAGGTGTTACGGAATAAGGTGATTCATCAGGTAAAGGTTTTGTGGAAAAACCATGTGATTGAAGAGGCAACGTGGGAATCTGAAAATGCTATAGGGATAAATACCCCCACTTATTTTGATAAGTGAATAAAATTGCGAGGACGCAATTCCCGAAAGGGGGGAAGGATGTAACATAACAGGTAAATAACGAATAAAGAATTTTCATATTAATTAATATTTACAAATTAAATATTAATTTTAATTAAAAGGGGTTTCTACATTCGATAGCGTACTCGATACGCAATGATGAGTTTCATTGAAATCTTACGTTGCACACTAGTAATATAATAATAATATTTTAAATGGTAGTTAACATGTAGTCGTTGTACTGGTGGGAATGGATAGAAATAACTAAAATATGATTATATATGTTTTTAAATGTTTTTATATTTACCCAATAAAAGATAAAGGCTTAAAATACAGAAAGAATTCAATTTTAGGCATTTATACCCAAATTTTCACTAAGGGTTCACTTATCACCTTTTGACGGCGAATCGTCATTAAATATAGTTTTGATCAATCTTATAAATTCTAATGGACTAAATATAACTCTTCTTTAGAATCGGGACAACAAAATTTACTTTGTGTAAATTTTTGGTATCTTTCCGATAAAGTTCATTTTTTTAATGAATATTGTAAATGTTGTATTTTAATTCAAAACCTCTTTTTGATCTAATTTATTTATATGATTAGATTATTTTTTTGAATTGGTTTTAGAGTGAAATTAGAAAATATGTTTACCATTAAATCCAATAGTGGTCGTTGGAATTAATTTCACTTTGAAATCGGACTTAAACTAGTGTCAATATTTTGATACTTATTGTTTCACAAAAACACGCTATTTGTCATGACAACGGGAATTAATTATTAAATTAATTGATTTGAATTATATGATTTGAATTTTGTAAAATGGACTTCATTTTTGAATTCAGAATTTCAAATATAGCTTCGGGTGAATTTTTGGAATTTTTCTAAAAAATTTCAATTTTTGATGAATAGTGAAATCACTAAGTGGTACTTATAAAAACTGATTTTCCATTTAAATTAAATTTTTCCACCTTTGGGTATTTAATTTCAAAAATCTGACATACATGGTTGTAACTATGAAGTAAAATCTGGTTCAATGAGATTAAAATAATTTTTGGGTGAATAGTAACTTATTAAGTTTTTAATCGCGATTAGTGGTAATTAGTGTAGTTTAAGGTAAAAATAATGTTTTAATAATATGAAATGAACTTGACACATGTCCTACCCTCATTGGATGTGTCATTTCCGACCAATACAAGCCATGGGTCAACTTGGGGACCCCATGGAGCCACTTTGGTTGGAAAATGACATAAATACCTTTTATTTAATGTTAATGTAAAAAAATGGCACAAACATGATATGTTTTACTAAAATAATTTTTAAATGGGGTTATACAAGTCATATTTTTGATTATAAATAGTAATTAGAATGATAAAAAGATTTCCTACATCATAGTATTTTATCTATAATTTTTAGACATTAAATATATTAAATTATTTATGACATTATAATGATGCAGCGATGACATCATTATTTGACGATTTAAATAAAATGGAAAGATAATGTAAAATCTATGAACTAAAAATGTCCAAAACTTATTGGATGAGTGGATTTCGAACCTTTATCACCTTATCCACGAATTATATCATTCTGGGACCTTTTAAAACCGAAACACATTTTCAAATAAAGTAATATTTCTTTACTTTCCAAAAGTGCCCCTCCTCTCCTCTTATAAAAGGCCCCCACCTCTACCTCATTTCACACACTCCTCAAGCCTTTTTCTTGGCCATCCCCTGCCCATTAACTCTCTCCACATCCATATCCTCATCCTAGAGGATTCCCTTTGGGCATAATCCTTTCAAAGGAAGCCTTTAGGCTCAAATCAAAAGGAGTTACACTTTTAAAGGTAATTCATTCTCTCATGTTCATTTGTTTTATTTTGCTTCTCCAACCCCCTAAACTCTTTTTATTTACTTCTTTTGTAACAACACCAGTATCTTCAATATACTAGTATGTTGTTATAAGATTTATTCGAGCTAAACTCTCACAAAACTACATCAAATGGTTAAAGAACATACGGTTTCCGTGGATGGTGAATTTATGCCTCCTAAATCGATGATTGTTCAACTTTCCTTTAACACCTTCAAAGGTGGCCATTATGATGTCACTATTTTTATATATGATATATAATATGTTTATTCTTTCCTTATGCTTCTGTATTTTTAATTTATGGCATACCATTATTGTTTCCATTATGGGTAAACACGATATCTTCATTTTAGGAAGTGCGGACTACCGCCCCCTCAAAGTGATGTGATTCGTTAATGCCATATGTGGGACGTGTAAAGGATGGATTTAAAGTTATTATATATGATGTTATACGGGAATTATAATATACCTCTATATCATTATTATTTCTTTCCATTAAAGTATGAGATAGAAATGAAAGTAGCATTCATGCGTACGTACAGCTTATCATCTCCATGAACGGTGCATTTCATTTCTTATCCCCAAATGTAATGTACTATTAAAAGTACATGTATATAATGGATATATATAATTAATGATATATCTAAATGATGAATATAATTCTGGAATTAAAATATACATACCTCTCATTTAGTTTTAATTCCATTAATAAGACAAAGAAATGAAAGTAGCGTTCATGCATACGTACGGCTTACTGTCTCCATAAACGGTGCATTTCATTTCTTACCTCTAAATGATTATGTAATATTATAAATACATGTATATGCTGGATATATATGATATATATGATATCCAAATCAGGAATTTCATTCTGGATATAAAGAACCTTTGACCACACGAACAACATGTAATTGTAAGAAGTCCACTTTCGACTTAAGAACCAAATATCGACAAAACAAACATTATTAACTTAAATGGTTACATAATGTTTATAACATGGCAATAAGTGATATAAAAGGAATAATTAAGTTTAAAAAAGGTTCTTAATCAAGTAGAAATTAACTCAAGTTTATTATTCAGGACGTTAAAGAACGATCGAGTCAAGTCGGACCAAAGGTAAGGGACTTCGTCTCAATCTCCTTTCATTGAGGCATATTTCGTTTTATACACAACATTCTTTTATAGGGTGTATAAACCCCTTTGACTTATATTTTTATACAAAAGGAATCTTTTTCTACGAATCGTTTTACTAAACGACAAAGGGAATGTTTTTTTTAACGTACGCGGTGAAAACGACCTTTTCCACCGTCGTGAGTATTATTTGGTCTTTGGCTTCCTCAACAAGCCGTAATGTTTTTAAAATAAAATAAATACCATATACTCTTTTATGTATTTTGGTATTGAAAATGGTTTTGATAAAGGATTCTATTATGATATATTGTGATTGAAATGTGTAAATGTTATCATTATTTTATATTGGTTTTATGTTTTATGATTTTATATTGGTACTTGGACATTTGACGGTTGGTTATGTGATAAACCATATGACCGGTGGTGCCGTGAATACCAGGACGGGTGGTTCCATTATAACCTCCAATGCATTGGGTATGGAAGTCGTCCGTATGGCTATTCCATTAAGTATGTATGGAAATTGGCCGCATGGCTATTCCATTAAGTGATATGTGTGGAAGTAGACCGTATGGTTATTCCACTTAAGTATGTTTATGTCCCAAGTTACCTATATATATTCTATGTGTTCTTTATATGGGTTTTATGGTAATCCTTTGGTTACAAAAAGTTAAGTAATGATACTTTTTTCAGTGAAGAGTTTTTACTACTTCATGATGGTGAAGGTATTACTTTGTTAGAGTATACATGGTTTACTTGATGTTTGAAAAAGTAACAGTTTTCATTCTTTGTGTATCCCTTACTGAGCTTTTTATGCTCACCCCAAGTTTTTTTTCGAAATGTTTTTCACAGGACTTAAAGTGGAATAAGGTCAAGGATGGGATCAAGGGAATGTCATTCTATATAAGACATGGAACTAGACATGTTTCTTTTTAAGTGTTTTTTTATTATGGAAACTTAGTAGAAGTGTCTACTTTGTAATCTTTTGAGATGTAATAGTTATGTTCTAATTCTCTAAAACTCTAAACCTGAAAAGATCCTCAATGTGAATTATTCATTTAATTCAATATTAAGTAGGGTTTAAGGTTGGGGCCTTATATAATCAAACCTAAAAAATATCTTGATGATGTGTGAATTTAATCATAGGGTTCCTATTCCCAATCATTCTAAAATAAATGGAATGAATGTGTTGTTAAATAGCGAGATCAAAAAAAATTTGGGGAAAAATTTCTACCAAAAAAGAAAATATTGGAGTTTGAGATTCCATAACAGTCTTCAGGTTTATAGAACTTCTTTTAAAAACCCAATTATAATTTCACCTTTTAGATTATTGTATGGAAAATATTTTCATTTACCTATAGAGTTATAACATAAATCCTTTTAGGATATCAACAACTGTAACTTAAATATATTCTAATCTAGAAAATAATGAAAATTCTTCCTTTGGGAGGTGGAAGATATATACAATAATTCTTATACAAAAACTAGGTTATAGAAATAGAAACCCAAAGATTTATATGATGTATTAATTGTCAATAAATAGTTCAAAGAAGGAGATAATGGGTTGTTATTTGAATCCAAAATCAAGTTCTTTCTAAGTAAATTTCATTCAAAATTATCCAGATCCATTATTATTACTAATTATTTCAAATTTTTACAAATTAAAAAACTAGGGAATAGAGTACCATTTAGTGTCAATTGTAACATTTTGAACCAGTTTATTGAACTTTTTTAAAATCTTATTTTGGAGGCGATTCATCATCAAGATGGTTTATTAAACTATGTATAGGTTGTTTCCCTCCTTTATAAATATTTTTTTATAGAAATAATTATTCTTATTTTATATATTAATTTTGTAACAATGATGAAATTTCATAAAATATAAGGAAGGGGAACATATATTACTAGTTTATTATTGTACATTATCCTCTTTTCCTTTTTGATTTGTTTTTTTCCTTTTACTTTTTTTATTTCATTCTTCTGTGTTTACATTCCATTTTTTCAATGTTTTTCAAACATATGATCTTATAATTCAATCACTTAAAAAATTTAAAACCCATAAAAAATTGTTAAATAATTTGATCCATAAAACTACATTTAAATTAATGTTAAAATAGAACACTTGTCTAATTCAATTTTTTGGGGAAACTCATGAAAATACAATTATTTTAATCCCATTCCATACATCACAATCCAAATTTTGAAATCATTTTCCTTTTTGTACTCTTAATAATTATAACATATTCATGAAAATTCCAAAAATTATTGAGTGAACCAATATATGTTTGATTGAACAATAATTTAAATTAATTCTGTATATTTCCAAGAGAATTCTACCACGGTGATGAAAATGATTTAGTTAATTAATTTTTTAAATAATCGTTTTCATAAATAAACCCTTATTATAACTTACATTTAACATTTGACCCATATAATCCCTTAGTATTCATGAAAACCCTATTAGGAATCCATATTTTAAACTTGAAGTTACAACACATCCTACTATAGAAGTAATATTCATTATTATAGTTGAAAACAAGTTTTGGGGAGGGTATTGTTTTATAGATTACTGCATATTTTGGGGATTATTTTGGGAAAACCAAAAAAATAAAACTACTTTTATGTTGTGTGTAATGAACTTGTTTTTAGTAGAATTATGAAACTTAAATCATGACAAGATTTTGATAGAGAAGAATTATGAAAAAAATGATATACCAAGTTGGGGAAAGGTCCAAGGGATATTTATCCGTCAAAAGTGGGTTGGTAAGTTCACATAATTGATTAAATTTAAAATACACATATCTACCTTCAAAATCTAAAATCCTATGAAAAATAATCTGATTAAAAAAATGAAACAAATTTGTTGATGGCATTTGGGTGGATAAATTATTGCTACTAAAATGAATAAGGATGAACTATCCTTGAAAATTTTCAAGATGTTGGATCTAATTCCTTGAAAATGGAAGTAAGGATAATAATATTCTTGGTTTTAAACATAGAATCATGTAATTATTTCAACAATAAGATTCAAAACTACTTATTTTTCATTACATTTTTATATTTATAAAACCTTCCAACACTCAACCACTAAATAGCCTTGTAATATTATCATGATAAAAAATTATTTGACTCAATTAGGTAGAGATTTAAGAGATAATCAATCATATGGTGACCCTTTCATGTGCTTGGATGATAATTTAATTTGTGAAATTAAAAAATATGTTATGAGGGACCATTTTAGTGTGTTACGTATTTCTGTTCATGGGTTATAAAAGTATTCATAATCGAATGAATGAGCCAAATAGAGTCTTTTGAATAAATACTTTTGAGGTGTCCTTGTAATTTTGGATTCCATGGTGTTAAATTTTGTGTCTATAATGGAAATTTATTTTTAATTAATAATTTATTACATATTATTCATTCTTTTAAAAGAGTCTTGGTCTTCAATGTGGGTGGGGTATTGATTGAACTCATATTTTCATCACTTTTAGATTTTATTTAAAAGAAAAATACCCATCATAAAGACATTTTAAAAGCAATTTAATAATTTTTAGGACATAATATGACTATGTATTCATTATTATGGTTAAATTAAATGATTATTTTTTTAATCATTTCTATAATTATTTGAACAAACCATGATTTTATCTTTTTTTTTTGGAAAACATTCATTTTGAAGATGAAATTGAATTTTTTTTGGAAATGTATTATTTTGCAAGACTTTCATTGAATCTTTTATGACCTGGGTGGATTTATTATGGATTTAATGATTTAATAATGCTTTTGGGAGTTCTCATAACACTTTTCCATCTCGTAATACTTTGGATTTTGAAGAATTTTAAATCTATAAGACCTTTGAATTATTCTATAGGACTTTAAAGAAACTAGTATGTCTTTTGAAAATCTAAAAAGGATTTTAAATTTTCAAAATCATATAGGAAGTTTAATCTTGTAAGACATTTTGTTGAGATGGAGAGACTCTAGATGTATCCCATAAGGATTTAGATATACTGTTATAGTTTTAAATATAAAAAAGACAAAATCATAAGGATTTTTTGAAAAGCCTATAAAACGTTGAGGATTATCATAAGACTTTTATATAATTTTATAAGACATTGAATTTTTTATGTTTTTTTAAAAAAATATTATCTTATATGGAATTGAAATTATAATACATCTATAATCTTATGAAATGGATCATTTTCTCATTTAAATTTTTAAAATTTGTGATATGTAAGATATCATAGTAGAAAAAGCTTCAAATTATAATAGAGTTATTGTTCCTTGATTCCATTCCTATGTGGTTATGATAATCTTTCATCCAACCCTATGACTCGGCTACATGACTTCAATAAAAATAAAGATAAATAATTTATAGGTCATTAGAGTGTTAAAATAGTACTAAAGGAAAATCCCACATGAATATCTCATATGAGATCAAAATTCAAATATGAATTGGAAACCTGATAATATCATTTCTACCAAGAATAAAAATAGTGAAATGAGTTTCCCATTCATGGTTCATGTTCTCCAAGATAAAAAAATATATTCTATTATTTCAAAATATTTTCTACTCCACTATAATGGATATATTACCATGAATGGAAAATTTAGAAGAGGAGGAATATATATTGATTGAAACCATGTGGTGATCATAAAATAAGAACATAAGTTATACCTAGATAACAAATAAGGAGTGGAGACTAGAACTAGTTCACCCATGTCAGAAATGTTTTTTTGATCTATGGTGAGTAGTGGATAACTGAGGGAATATATTTTGAATTTTGGTTTTATATCTTTTATATTATATAATCCTTCAGAAAAGTTTAATTCTTGAATTATTGTGTAATATTTTTTTCATGAAATATCATTATTTTGTTATATTTTTAATTAATGTCTAATATTTGAAGTAAAATAATTGATTTCATTGATAAAATTTCTTATGTGTGGTATTTCATAGTAGTGTAGTGATTTCAATTAGATTTTCCTACTAGGTGGTATTCAAGAAGCTAAATCACTTTTATATAAGGAATAAAAATATTAATGAGATCTTGTTCATTCGTGAAATATTAAATATAATTTAACACTCTTTTTCAATAATATTGTCTTTTATATTCAAAAAAAATATATCGTTTCCATTTCAATTAAAGCATACATTTCTTTCATGAAACCTTTTCAAAAAATTATCAAAAAACTAAATTTTATTCTATATTTCATGAATAGAAAAAATAGGATTGTTTTGATCATAGTCTACACCCTCCTTGAGAGACAACATAGTGGAATCATATATTTCCTTTCTTGGGGATAAAATATTGATCAAGGATTCATGAAAAATCTCAGACCTGCCAATGATGTTTTATCATCTATGATGTAGAGTGATCACAATAGTATTATTTTAATTTTATATTTTCATGATTTTTGTTTCCAGCATTGTAAATATTGATATTAAGGGTTTTAATAAATTTTATTTCTTTGTATATGTGTTAAATTATCCCATGAAACCCAATTGTGGTATCAAATCAATTTGATGTTCTTTGATTCTATAAATCATGTTTTAAAATGGAGAAACTTGATATCGCATGCTTATTATATTCTCTATCATAATGTATAATTGAGAGTTTTTTGTGACTTTTGGTTCACAATGTAAGATATATGATATCATAGGCCCCATAGAAGTTCCATCCTTTTGTTTTTGATGTGTCGTAGTGTACGATATGGGCTAATAGTAACATATGATAGCACTAAAAAATACTTCAAAACAAAGAAAAATTCATGTAGTTCTTTGTTAAGACACTATGCCCATTGGTATTAGATGTGCTATATTAATCCAACACAGTGCCTATTATAGGCCACGATAGTGAGGCACTACAGGAAGTTAATCCTACATGGTGGTTCACCCATTGATTAAAAGTCATGTAGTACTGGTTTTAATGGTACATAGGCTAGTCTATATTAACCCTACATTTGGACCCTAGTCCACTTAGTTAATCTCACACAAAACCACTCTACAATAAATTAATGATAAACATGGCTTATATCATAGGTTATGACTACCAAATATTTTATTTATTCTTATATAAGCTCAGTAAGCTTGTTTACCCTTACACAGGCCGCATTCTATCTATCGTAATGTATTCTAGATAATGATCATATCTTCTTTCACATGCAATGAGTCACACGGTATGATGTTCCTCATATCATTAAAATGTTATAGTATAAAAATATGTTTTTCAGGATTTTAAAAAATTAATTGAATATTATAATTTATAACTCTTTTTTAAATTATAAAAAATATTAGCCTGGTGGATTTATATAATTTATATATTTTTTTAATTAATTACCTATAAATGCGTATAATTAATTAATATAATTTTTATGAAACATTTTTTGAGTAAATATCCCTAAATATTATTCATTAAGTTTAGAAAACATTTTTAAAATTATTGGAATTACATATAATTTAGATATAAAACGTTAATATAGAAATTTTAAGGGGTATTTATAAATTTTTTATAAATTAAAAATATATCAAAAAAATAATAGTTTATATTTTAAATTTTAAATTCTTCATAATTAATTAATTTTAATTTTTTAAATTAATGGCATTATTTGATAAATTATTTAAACCACATAAAATGGGGTTTTGATCATTGATATGATCATAGTTATATAATATAAATATGTGACAATTAGATTATGTAAATTTTTTACATATTATGATTGAAATATAATATATTCGTATTTCATATAAAATAATATAATTATAGAAAATTACATATAATGAATAATATAGAAGAGTTCATATTAGAATATGATATAAGTAATTTTTATTTATTTGCTTAAGGAATGTCTATATTGCTTAGCCAAATGGTAAAGTGTTTATAATTAACTTTATTTATCAATTGTTTATAACTTATTTATCTCAAGTCTAAATATGTGTATTTTTCATTTATTTAAATGTTATTCCCTTATTTATTCATAGATATAACTAATATATAATTATTATATATATATTTTAGTTTAAAGAGATAAAGTACTTCTATAAATTATCGTACAAGAATCTAAAGAGTTGTAATCTAGATATCATAATGGATTTAGTTTTATTCTACATTGACTTTGTATTATAATATTTTATGAATTTATGAGTTAATAATAATTTATAAAAATTATGTTCTATAATTATGATTGAATTAAAAAATTTATTGATTAATCTATCCTTGGTTAGAGGGATTTTGGTTTGGACTTCTCACTAGCTCATAGGCTTATCCCTTGTTAAGAAAAGAAGCGGTAGACTACATATAGATCTATGGTTAGTCATGATGGTTTGTTAATATCATATAATTCTAAGCCTTTACACAAAATGGGTTAATATACCATATGTATGGAATAATTTTTGGTATGTATGAATACAATTGGATTTTAATTTTTTAGAAACACAGGCTATGAGTAGTCTAAAGAGATGAAAATCAATATTGATTGAACATATTGATTTGGTGGAATGAATATGATTAAAAAATAAATCATTTAAAATAATCATATATATAAAAATGTATATAATTGATATTATGGTGAGGTTAAATCCTCATTAAAAGTTCGATGTGTTAGCCTCCTTTTAAAAAAAATTATCAGTTCCTGATTAATCCTACCAGGTAGGTTATACCAAACTGGGTTCTCTTAGATTTTCTTATGTATGGAATGAAATTAATGGGGGAAACTAATAGGGTAAGTTTTCTATTCATAGAATTTTATTTGGGTTAATTTATTTTATAAAACCCTATTTGTATTAAGTTTCCAAAGGAATAAAGTTGAGTTTATCCATATGATGAATTGGATAGAATGTTAACCACTCAAATATCCATGATTCATATATGATATAATTGGGATGATTCCCTATAGAAATATTATAAGTGATAATATAACTTAAGGTTCTGGGTGCAGCGGAAGCGTGGTTGAGCCGATACCCAACTTTGATTTTTACCATGATCAATGATTATTCCAGGACCAATACAATAATGAATTCCAGTCTCTACAAAATAGAATAAATGATTTAAATAAATAAGGAAGAGACCTGAAACTTTTAGGTAGGATCTAGCACATCATGTTTTTAATTAATTTAATGAATTTCATAAAGAAAAGAACACATGGATATTTGGTATTTTCTTCATTGGTGATGTTGATTTTTCAGAATGACCCTTCCAGAGTATCTCGTTGCACTTATGAGGATACAAACTAGAATCCCTCTAGTGGTGATCCACATATGCTCTGATGGCCTCTAATTGACACCAGTCATTCTCTGGGTGCTAGAGTGGCGAAGCGAGTGCCTTATGTCGATCGTTCTTGATCACATGTTCTTTAGGATTGAAGAACGTCTCTCGTTCTTGGGAGGGGTGAGAAGAGGATTCAAAAGGTAAAATTTTTTAGCACATTAATTCTCAATTCACCAAGCGTGTGGTGTGTTTAGTACATGGCACAATAGACGTATTTGTTAGTTTATTGACATTGGGATTCAGTTACAACATTGAATTTCATAATAGTAATTAAATAAATTCATATCCTTAAATAAAACACATGATATTCATAATAATACCACTTCATTATTTATTGTGCCCAAACTTGCACAAAATAGAATTATAAATAAAATTTCAAGTCAAAAAATAATTGCAGTGTCATTTTAATTTGTGCCAACTAGTTATATAATTATTTTTCATATTGCAAATAATTATTTTAATACTAGACCTACATTGGTCCTGTCGAACTCTACTTACATTTATTGAACACCCAAAAAAATAAACACATAAAATATTCTATTAAATAAATATTATATTTAAAAACTACTAAATAAATATTTATTAAATGTTCCATAAAATAAATAAATATATTTTACCCAGAATACGGTGAATAAGTATTTATTTAATTTATGCAATCAATTTAACTTGAATAAAATTATTCTACTATCTTGAGAATAATATTTATTAATTAAATTCAAATAGAATTTAACCGAGAACACTAGAAACATTTAGTCTGTGACCCTCTAAGATTATTTCTCATTGTCATTAGGCGGGTTTTCCTAAATACCAAGAGTACTGTCTAGAAATGGGTCAAGGCACACAAGAGAATTAACTTAAAGTCGCAACAACAAAATACACATATAAAGGCTCACTATGTAATATAATCCCTTTTTCATAATATCTCATCAAACAGGTTTCATGATATTGTCATCATCATTTGTGCTTGATACGTCATTCTTTGACTACGTAAAATAAACTTGTCATTTCACCATGGCCATGGAATTTTGTATGAAAGTTATATTTCCATCAAAGGGCCAAGATATCAACCTTCATAAATGGAAGGGAATAATTCTTCCTCAACATATCCATTATTAATAAGCCACTCATGACGCACCCAACCCGCCCTACTTCCCTCCAACCATCTCCATGATGGTTTTCATTTTTAAATCAATGTGCGAGAGTCCTGACACGTATTAATGATAATCATAAAGTCTAAGTATCAATACAAATTATCGCAAATAGGAATATCCGATGAAACCAAAAACATGTGGAATTTCTACAAGATGGTTTATTCTCATAATCTCCTATCTTGGTGATTACCAAGTGAGAAATTCATGAGAGGACGTTTCATCTTCTTATAATTACTCACACCTGATGGTCTGTATCCTAAGTGTCCCTTCATAGAATATCATCCAACCATAGAACTATATTTAAGAATATTGTTATAGCATTTTAAGGTTCTCATCATAACGGGGAACTTCCATGACCTTATCAATACAACAAATACTCTAGAAAATTATTACATCATAGTCATGAAAAACAATGAACAATATGTAATATATTAAATATCCATGTAATCTTTGTAAAAATAGTTGGTTCTAGGAAAACAAATCTAACAAACTCCCACTTGTACTAGAGCCAACTTCCGATGACATTCATTCTGCTAGACCTCACATGATGATCATGTTTCTGTTGATTCAAAGCATTAGTCAAGGGGTCTACCACATTGTTTTCTAGGGAAATACTTCTCACTACATGTTCACCTCTCTGAGAAAAATCCCTCAAGATATGATACTTATAATGTATGTGCTTCATCCATTGATGTCACCTTGGATCTTTTGCGAGAGCCACCACTCTAGTATTATCATAGTATAATGTGATGGGATCTTCATTACTAGGTATCACATAGGGCTCTGAAATTAAGCTTTGCATCTGAACTACTTCTTTAGCTACCTCAGAAGCTACGATATACTCAGACTCTACAGTAGAATCTGCGACCACACTCTGCTTTGAGCTCTTCCAGCCCACTGTACCTCCATTCCAAGGGAAGATGTATCCCTTTTGCGACTTCATGTCATCTTGATTAGTCTGGAAACTAGAATCTGCATATCCTTTGATAACTAGTTCCTCATATCCTCCATTAATCAAAAATATATCCTAATTACACCTCAGATACATTAGGATAGTCTTGACTACTATCCAATGGAAGTCACCTGGGTCAGCATGATATCTTCCAACCGTACACAATGAATAGGTGAAATCCAGCCGAGTACATATCATGGAATACATGAATAACCCAATCACTGATGTGTATGGATTAATTTCCATTATCATTCTTTCCTCATGTATCTGAGGACACATTTTCTTTGAAAGATGAATGCCATGTTAAACTAGCAAAAATCCCATATTGGATTTTTCCATACTGAATCTCTTCAGTGTCTTATCAATGTATGTAATTTGACTTATGCCTAGGAATCTCTTGGATCTATAATGATGGATCTTGATCCCAATAATATATGTTGCCTCACCCATGTCCTCATGGAGAATAATTGATTCAACCATTCCTTAACAGTCTATAAGAATAGTATCTCATTTCCAATAAGTAATATGTCATCAACCTGTAATATTAGAAATACGACTGAACTCCCACTAAACCATTTGTAGACACAACTCTCACATTAGTTCTTGATAAAACCATATTTCGTTATGGCTTCATCAAAATGAATTTTCAATGACCTGGATTATTTCTTTAATCTATAAATGGCCTTTTACAACTTACATACCTTATTTGCATCCATTGTCATCACAAACCCTTCAGGTTGTGTCATGTAGACATCTTCTAGAAGGTTCCCATTAATAAATTCTATTTGGACATCCATTTTACAAATATCATAGTTATGGTAAGCGACAATGGTGAATATAATTCTAATGGATTTTATCATTTCAATTGGTGAAAAGGACTCATCGTAGTCAATGTCATGACGATATTTGAACCCTTTTGTAACAAGTCGTTCCTTATAGGTACTTACTTTTCCTTCCATGTACAGTAACTTATTGAATACCCATTTTCAGAAAACATGCTATACATCAACTGGAGGATCTTCCAAAATAAAGACTTGGTTTTTTGTACATGGAATCCATTTCATAATTCACTGATTCTTGCCACATGGAAAAATCTATGCCACTTAATGCTTCTTTGTAGGTTAGAGGATCATTATTATCAACTAATAATGATTCACCATCCTTGGTAACTAGAAAACCATACTGTTCCAGTTCTCTAACCTCTCTTATACCCCTACGTAGTTCTTGTGTCTTTGGAAGATTTCATTCTTCCACGAGGATTTGTGGAATATGCTCTTGTACCAACTCTTCTGTACCTTGAGCCTCAACTTCATTGATATCTATCTCACTCCCACTATCTATTTTGGATATGTGTCCCACTCAAGGAATATGCCATGTATTTCCACTATAACCTTTTTTCTGAGGGGTTGTATATGTAATATCATGTTGTTTCCTTAGGTTATCCTATAAAGGTACACATTGTTCCTCGAGGTGCAAATCTCTTACCTGAAAAGGCATTAACAAATGCATCGATTCACCACACAGGTAAATTTGATAACATGGATTTATTTCCAATCCAAAAACCATATAGAATAACATTTATTGATTTAGTTGATACTTGGTTTAGTATGTGTGATGCTTCTTGTAACGCATATCCCCAAATGGATAATAGAAGACTCGCATGACTCATAATTGATCTCACCATGTCCAACAGGGTGTGGACCCTCCTTATGTTCACACCATTCCACTGGGGCATGTATGGATGAGTGAGTTGGGATAAGATTACAAACTCCCATAAGTAATCAATGAATTCTTGATTGTGATATTCTCCACCTCGGTCAGAGAAAATTTTCTTAATCTTCTTACCATGATGGTTTTCAACTTCATTCTTATATTCTTTGAACTTATCAAAATAATTCTACCTATACCTCATTGAGTAGATATATCCATATCTACTAAAATCATCAGTAAATGTTATGAAGTATTAGTACCCTCCCCTTCCTTCAATAAAAATGGTCCTCACACATCAGTATGAACAAATTCAAGAAGTTATTTATCCCTTTAACATTTCCCAAAAAAATGGTTCTTTGGTCATTTTGCCTTATAAACATCCATGACATATGCCAAGTGGTTTTAGTTTTAAAGAATCTAAATATCCATCTTGATGTAACTTATTCAAGTGTTTTTAATTTACTTGAACTAGCCGATGATGACAAAGTTGGGTGTGGTACGAGTCATGTAAAGTATTTTTGCTATCGATTTCCATTACTTGGTTTGTGTAATATAACACATAAATACCATTGTATAAATGTGCTCTATCAAACAAAAATTATCTTTGTAAAAGAAGCAACTTAATTTACAAATAGGAAAAAAACCATCTAGATCTAATCTAGATACATAAATAATTTTTTTTGTAATATATGAAGCATAATAAAAACCCTTTAACACCAAGATCATCTTATTTGGAAATGTGAAGTGGTTGTCCCCATATTCTATAGTAATAAGTCTAGCTTTGATGGCTACACGCAGATCTACCTCCCCTTAGTCAATATTCCTGAATCTACATGGTTCCTATATTTGGATACATATGTCAGAACCACAAGATATATTTGGTTCCCAATTTATAGAAACAGATAGGTTTCTTGGGATAAAAAAATCACCTGAAGATTCTCCTTGCTTCTTAGGCTGGGTGCAGTTCTTCTTCAAGTGGCCTTTCTTCTCACATGTGAAACAAACAGCCTCGTATTCCCTTACCTCCCCTTTGATCTTTCTTTTCTTGTAAGTCCAAGAATAAACATTGGTCTTAAAGCTCTTCGCCTTCCCTTTCATCTTATTCACCATTAGGACAAAAGGATTTTCAGACTTTATATCTTTTTCCACTTGGAGAATGACGATAATATGATAAAATAGAGACGTCTCAATGTTGATCATGTTAAAATTAACAACAAAGCCGGAGAAGATCTGAGGGAGTGATGCGAGAAAGTGATCGGTGCCCAGTTCTTCATGGATTTTAAACCCTAGAACCTCCAATCGCTCAATATAGCCCATGAGCTTGACTACTTAAGGCCCAGCTGGGGAACCCTCTCCATGTTTACTCTAAAAGAGTGCTTTGACAATCGCAAACCCTTCATGTCTTCGCCTCTCCTAGTAAATACAACAAAGGTTCTCGAGCATTCTATACACATCGATGTTTTCATGAGACTTCATGACCTCACTAGACATTAAGGATAACAACAAACATTGAACATCAACCACGTCGTTCATATGTTTCTCATAGACCAGTAAATCCTCATCACTCGCCTCTTTGGTAGGATGATCAAGTAATGTTGACTCCAACATGTAAGACTTACATTCATGGAGTAGGATAACCTGAAGTCATCTAAACCATTCATAGAAATTACTACTAATGAGGATGTTGTCTTTATCCATAATTGATCGTAGGGATAGTGATGTTAATGATCTTTTAATTTTTTATTCTACAATTAAAATTTCAAATAATTAGTACTTTCTTGATTAAATTTTTATGAGAGATAATAAATTAAGTCTTCCACTATTTTATCAAATCACAATAGCCCTCACCATTGAACTTAGAATTTCATGTTTCCATAACATTCAAGTGGAAAGGGTCCATATTCCCCTTCATATAAACCCAAAAAGGGTTTGTCAAGCTATTTGAAGATATTTATGTAGGTAGATCTTTGCCAACTATGGGCTTGAGGCTCCTTGATCTGTTGAGTGGACTCCCCAATCCTGAAATCCCGACTTTGGATTTCCTCAAATCTTTCCTAAAATATTACACCATGTCTAGAATGGGGTATGCCTCTTGATTTAATATGGTTAATTCCACCTGAAACCTTTTATAAGGGATTATTTTATAAAAGTAAGTTCCCCAACAAGGGTTGGTCAAACACATAGTTTTATTGAGTTTTTACCTTAATCAAGTAATGGAAGGCTTGGTCTAACATAATATTTTATTTGAGGGATTTTTTCTCTTATGTGTGAATTGATTATTATCATCAGCACATGATTGTTAATATTGATTGGAACTTACTTAAGTGATTAACTATGTCTTGATAATATTTACGCATAAGTCTGGTTTATTTAGATCCATCTTGCATGCTTGTTTAATTCATTAATTATGTGATCATGAAAACTCGTCCATAATGATAAACCACGCATTTGATAGAAAGAAAATAATGAAATGGGCATTATCATGTTCTTTTCTAATGGTTCGTTTATCTATAATTTGATAAACTAACCCTGACCTAGGGGAGAAACACCTTGAACATTTTAGGTTCATGTATAAACCTTTCCACATGTACTCCTATATATCTCCTAGGATTGGTTCTGTCTCAGCTCTTGGTTGAACTTCCTCCACTATCATGGGAGTTCCATCCATTATATATGCCCTTTTTTAACTCACATGTAGGTGAGGGTTAAATATGGCTTTTGTATAAAAGAAACCATGGGCACGTAGACCCTAAAAATTAATTAGGAGAAGGCTTGCATGCCAAAAAAATTAATTTAAATAAATAAATTAAAATAAACCATCCACATACAATGTTCTTGGTCTATATCATGATCGTCCATAAATGAAACAATATTTACACATAAATAAAAGAAGAATTCAATTATTTAATCAATCTTTTTAATGATAAATCACGTTTGAATCAATTAATTATTATATTTAATTATTAAATCCTTTTATCTTAAACCATTTTCTGAATTTACTTGAGATTCTCATCCATCATAATTTTAAACAAATAAATTCATTTAAAATTATATTTGTACATAAATTGTACCTTGGAGGAATCCCAGTCTCCATGTAATAGAATAAAATATTTAGATAAAGAAAGAAGAGGCCTAAAACCTTTAAAGAGGATCTAACACATCATGTTTATAATTAATTTAATTAATTTCATAAAGAAAAAAATACTTGGATCTTTGGTATTTTCTTTGTTGATGATGTAGATCGTTTGAAATGACCCTTCCGGATTATCTTGTTGCACTTGAGAGGATCAAAAATATAATCCCTATAGAGGTGATCCACACATGCTCTGATGGCCTCTGATTGACACCACTCATTCTCCGGGTGCTAGTGCAGCAAAGCGAGTGTCTTGTGTCATATGTTCTTGATCGCTTGTTTATTGGCCTTAAAGAGCATATCTTTCTTGAGAGGGGCGGGAAGAGGATTTGAGATAGTAATTTTTAACTCAAAAATTATCAATTCAACAACCATGTGGTGTGTTCGGTACATCACACAATAGAAATATGTTTCCATTTATTGACATGGGGATTCAATTACAATTTTTAATTGCATAACAACAATTAAATACGCTAATATTCTTAAAGAAAACCCATGCTATTAATAATAATACTGCATCATTATTTATGGTGCGCCAACTTGTGAAAAATGGAATTATAAATAAAATTACACGTCACAAAATAACAGCAATGTTATTTTAATTTGTTCTAACTATTCAAATAATTATTTATCGCCTTGAAAATAATTATTTTACTATCGGAACGGCCTTGGACCGCTCGAACTCCACTTCATTTTATTGAACAGCTGAATAAATAAATAAATATTTTATTATATTAAATAAATATTTTATTTAGAAACTAGTAAATAAATATTTATCAAATGTTCAATAAAATAAATAAATATATTTTATCCACAATCTGGTGAATAAATATTTATTTAATTTATGAAATCATTTTAAATTGTATAAAATTATTCCACCATCTTGAGAATAATATTTATTAATTTAATTCATATAGAATTTAACCAATACCACAATAAACACTTAGTTTGTGACCCTTTAAGATTATTTCTCATTGGCATTAGGAGTGCCGGCCTAAAGTCTAAGAGTACTGTCTAGAAACTGGTCAAGGAACCAGAGAGAAAAAACTTAAATATTCAATAGTGATAACCACATATGAATGCTAACTATGTAATACAATACCTTTGTCACAATATCTCATCATGTAGGTTTCATGAAACAGTTATCAACCTTTGTGCTCGATACGTCATTATTTGACTACCTAAAATAAACTCGTCATTAATTCATGTCCATTAAATTTTGTGCGATAGTTATACTTCAATCAAAGGGATGATTTATCAACTTCCAAAAATGGAAGGGAATAATTCTTCCTCAACTTATCCATTAATAACATACCACTCATGACGCACCCAACGTACCCTACTTCCCTCTAATTGTCTAAGTGATGGTTTTAATCAGTAAATCAAAGTGTGTGAGTCATGACACGTATTAATTATAATCTTAAATTGTAAAGATCAATACAAATTATCATAGATAGAAATATCTGATGACACCAAAACATGAAGAATTAAAACCGGTGGGTTTGTTCCCATAATCTCCTATCTTGGAGATTGATAAGTGTGAAGTTCATGAGGGGAAGTTTCATCTTCTTACAAGTACTTGCACTTGACGGTCTATATACTATGTGTCCCATCATAGTATATCATCCAATTGTAGAACTATATTTAAGAATATTATTATAGCATTTCAAGGTTCTCATCATAGTGGGGAACTACAGTGACCTTATCAATTCAACAAATACTCTAGGACATTATTACATCATATTCATTCAGAACAATGAAAAATATGTAATACATTAAATATACATGTAATCAAAGTACAAATATTTCGTTCTTGGACACCAACTGTAACAATAAATACCAATGAAACCCAAATATTTCTAAAATATAGATCATTAAAATTGATATAATTATTTTAAAAGGGGTTGTCTTTTTAGTGGGAGAAAATTTAATAATTTTCCTATTCATTGTTTTTAAAATTGGATAGTCATCTAATAAAATAATTTATTATAGATATTGTCATAATAATCATCATTAAACTTATATTTGATATTATTCTTTAGAAAACATTTCTTAATGTAAGAGAATCATAATCCTATTCTCTTAATAAACGTTCTTAATAGAAATTCTATGAGTTAATACATGAACATTTTTGAGTAAATTACTTTTGAAGTTGTAAAACATGATAATATTGATGCTTATAAGAAGCATAGAATGATTAACTAATGTTTTCTATATGTATTTTTCTTGTAATTTCACTCATTAAATTTTCATTTATGGAAATTTTATGACAATGTGAATACGATCTAGAATGGTGTTGAGGATAAATGAACATGGGCATGTGATGTTCTAGATCTGGCACTATTTTGATAGTACAAGTGGGTAAAAGTTTAAAAAACATAGTTAGAGAGTCCAAAAATTCTTCTATGAGTATATATCTTGTATTAATAGAAACATGTGTTATTAATAAGGGATGGAAATGTTATACGGTATGGTATTGTATCGAATAATTGATTGAGATTAGGTAACTCCCTAAAATTTCAATGTCACATACTAGTGTTTTAGAAATTAATTATTCAATTTTCAAGGGTATGTGATTCCAAATATATACCTTAGAAATGTTGTGACTATAAAAGAGTTCATAATCTAGGTAATAATTAATGGAGATTTTAGTTTGTATTCAACTAATGAAGCAATGGGTTGTTGAATCATTAAATGTATTCAAAGGAAAAGATCAGAAGAATTTGAAAAGTATAGTTATTTCTTATATTATATATCCAATATGAGAATATATGTTTTGGTATGAAAAAAATTATTATGAATACTATGATATGATGAGTTTAATAAAAAAAATTATTCATAAACTTTTATAACTTTTTTAATAAAAAGATACAGATAAAAATATTTTATCTAGGATAAAGGTGTTAGTCTAGATGTTTATTAAAATACAATGAATTGATATTAAACATCCATCATTAGTGTATATTAAATCATAAAATATTATTTCCAAAATTTCTACAAACACATAGAATACCTTATATGGTATGGAAACAAAATTTTATTTATAGATTATTCTTATAGTATATTCGAGATATTTTCTAAATAAAAGGAGTTTTTTAATCTTATCCTGATATTCTAAAGAGAATATAGTTTTTAAGAAGTCAGTGGGAGTATGTTTGGACTTGAGGATGTGTAATGTTAAAAAAATAAAATATTATAATATTCTTTAAATTTAATCTCACTTTTTTTCCAAGGAGAGTTTAAGGAATGATGGTAAAAGGTAAACATATATATCTATATAAGTTACTAAAACATTAAATGTAAAAATTTGATGGGAAGGGTTCCATGGATGATAATGAACATAGAAAGTGTTGTAAGTCCACTATATAATTTATTAACATTATAAAATGTAATATAGTGGAGTTAATATGTTTTAATATATTCCACATTAGAAATACTATCTATAAGTGTCACTATTATTTAAGCTATATTACTTTTTAAATGTTACCCGCTAAAGAGTATAGTGGAGGGTTTTTATTAAGTGATCATTAAGTGATGTGATAAGAATTTCATAGGGATGCAATGAGTTTAACAAAACCCTTGAAAGTGTAGAAAAGATATCGTTGATTTGGAATTTTATCATATGTGATATAATATACAAATTCTTATATATAATTTTGTTAAGTACTATTATGGGATTTTACAAATATGAAATGTATCATCTTATATAAAATAAAATATCTACTTTATCATTCTTTAATATTTGGAGAATATATATATTTCAAGAATTCAAATAAGAATTAACTACTAAATTTATTACATTGACTTATCTTGAACCAATGTTCATCGTGGAATATTTTTTATTGTGGGTAAGTGTTAAATTTATAATGAGTATGATTTATTTATTAGGACATGAAATGTTATCATGATCAGAAAAATGGATTTTCGATACCTGATGACACACAAAGTACACCACATCGAGGTCATACACTACTTATTTGGTATATTGGGGGTAAATGGATCATATTTTGAGTCCCCAATACTGGCTATTTGAAATATTCATAGTATAAGAACCCCAATAATTTGAAATATTTCTTACAAAATATTTTAGGCTGAGATAATCAAGGGGTGGTTGGATATATTATTGATCATGTTGTTGGTTATAGATTATCTAGGATGGTATTTTTCCTCTCATGTGATGGGTATGACATCTTGGACCTCAATTGATATTGAACAGGGAAGTGTATTAAAATACTTTTATAATATATAATTTTCTTATCTCTTTAGGTGATTTGAATGTGAGGTTATCATCTAAAAAGGTGGATTAAATTTGATTTATTCATCATCCTAGTAATCTATACTCTGAGAATCAAAAAAAATGATCAGTCGATGTGATATTAAAAAACATTGTTTCATATGTTAACTTGGTGACTTAGAAAAAGGGATAATATAATAATTCATGATGTAAAATTATAAAACTAGTGGACATAGGTATAAAGATATATGTGTTTGATAAATATCATACTACATCTCTTTGTAGCTTCAGTAGAATTGGTTCTTTTCAAGAGAATGATTTTTTATTAAATATATGAATTTACCTTTTTTAATTTCATTTCAATACTACAAATTCTCATGGGGTTATACGTTGTGGTTAACTAAATAAGGATTGTGTTTGATTCATAAATATGTTTCAAATGTATTTTAAATTTTATCCCAAATGATATTTAGATGTGTATTCACAAGGTTTTAAATATGATATGATACATAGTGGTAAAATATAAGTTAAAATGGGACTAAGACTATAGATTTAGTGAAAATGGAAAATTTATAGAGACATTCACTTAATACCTAAAACATAATGTATGATATATATAAGTTTTATTATATAAATGAGTTTGACAGTTATGGTAGACGTGGAATAATATATCTTTTCACTGCCTATGATGTGATTGGTAGATTAATTATGAGAATTACCATTTTAATCTCTTCCACTAAATAACTATAATTGTTATAACCATTTTATGAGATGAAATGCATGAGTGGATCATAACATTCATGTGATGAATGTATGAATAGTCAAATCCTTTTTCTCATGGGTTATAATTCATGAGTAAATTTTTATCACTTTTGGAGCATCCCCAAAAGGTTTATATAAAAGGGGAATTCACTATGTGATGGAGATCATTTATTCCTAAATAAGTTTATATCGATGCTTCTTATTCCAATTTCTCCCTCTTCTTACTTTTTCTTTGTGTGATAATATCATATAATTTAAGGTAGGATATCCTCCCTTGTGTGATGGGTGAATCACATCATCTCATGAAAAAACTGTAAATAAGGGATTCTGATGGTTGGCTCTTGGTTTTCATCATCAACCACAATGAATGAAACTACTGGAGAAACATATATGGTGTAAGGAATACACAATAAATTGATCATCATTTTGTCCATTCTTGGTTTTTATTTCCATCATAGTAACTCATGGGATTTTCGTTTTATAATAACCTTTTTCTTAATTTAATTGTAAAATAATCCCATCAAACCCTATTATATTAACTTATATAAATGTACCACTATACTATTTAATCCATGAATCCTTGAAATATTTGGATCTTAGTTGATCCTTATATGATTTTAATGATCTTTCAAGTCATTGTGGATAAATTCTATCAAATACGCATTCGAAAATATAATGCCTACTCAATACCTAGATATCCTCTAGTAACATGATCTTCCACCATAAATTAGTTGATCAAACTCTTTTATTGGTTGCTTCCTTAGTCCTGACAACCCTAGCTCCTGTTTAGTAAAAATAAAAATCCATGGAATACAAAATCCTATCTAATACCACTATATAGGATCCCTAACTTCGATACCATTTCAGAATGGATCTCAATACAAAATTAAACTACACTAAGCGCGTTACCCAATCCTCAGGGGATAAAAACTAGATTTACAGATCTTATTTTATTATTAGAAAATAATTTCTTCACTATTATTAATATAATAAATAATGTTTAAGTTTCCCAAGAAACCCAAATTACTTATCCATGTGTTGGGAGTTCTTGTGAAAATTATCTATGATACAATACCATCACTTAAACATATTTAGATGGAAAATGAAATAATATCTATATGAAATAAATCAGAAATAGAAACAAGTCTAAACATATTCACATAGTCAATGACAGGTATTGGTAAATAGACTCGACATCACTAAATAAATTGGTGGTATGAAAACACTTTTACACTAAAATATGTCTATAAATATTAATAACACATGCAGTCTGAATACATGAAATCATAGGAGTATCCATCTAATGAGAAATACATCGAACGACAACTATATACTTGTTGTACATGAAATGTAGTAAATCAAATTGCCTGTCCATGCTGGATGTGAGTATAAATGATCATTAGGATACTATCAACAATTTCACCAATAAATATTCAATAATCTAGTGTAAACATGAACATGTTTAACACTCCATTATTTTATTATATTTCTCCCTTTAAATAATTCAATGATTTTGATAGAATTCAACACATGCCACACCGGACATAAAAAAAAGTGTTATATTTAGATAAAAATGTAGATATTATGAATGGATATCAAAACCTAGCCATTCAATTAGATTATATGAATAATAGTATCCTCTTTATGATGTATTAATCAAAATAAAATAGATTATACAATTCATATTAATAAAATTCAATTGTTATAGATAAAACAACTAATATTATCAGTTTATGCTTAGAAATATAATTTTCTACATGTTATCATTTTATGAAACACATGTTTTTATTTTAATATTTTTATAATGATGATAAAATATCTTTGATAAGAATAATTTTTTAATAATAATTTAATGGATAAATGATTGGAAATATTAAGGAGAATGGATAATATTTGAAATAAAACTATTTTCCTATAAAAATAATTTTCATTATGTTTTAAGATTCTATTAAAAAATGAATATATAAATTTTAGAATGATAATTTTAAAAATAATTTTTTTTTTTGATTTAGATTAAAAATTTTATCATCAGATGATTTTTTTTCATTTTTCTAAAAAATGTATTTTTAGGTGAATTTTTGAATATAGAGTTTTTAGAAATATTTCCACCTTCATTACATTATTATTATATAGGTATGATTTACAACTTTTTTAAAAAATCATTATATAATATGTATTTTATAATTTTAATTATACATTTTGAAGTATTTATTATAGTTTACAAACCTATAATTGATATTTTATAATTCAATTAATATGTTTCTAGAAAATATATTTTAATGAATTATAAATTTATTATATTAAAATTAAAAACAAACCCTTTTAGAAAATTTTATTTGATTAAGTTGATACTAAATTTACGTTCATCCCACCAAAATTTGGAATTATGGACTATTAGATATTTTCAGTAAAACATATATTATTCGGTTAAAAACTACTTTCCAATGTTAAAACAAAAATGGAAAAATATAAAAACAAAATGGTAAAGGTCTTGAGACATGGTTAAAACATTTTTTAAAATATATTTCTGGTTTTTTCTCAAAACAATCTTACCCCACTCTCCAATTTTTTCCAATATTGTATCCATTTACACTTGAATTGTATTATTTTTACTTTTTTACTAAGAAAGTTCCCTTACTCTCCATTATAAAAGGAAGCATTAACCCCTTCACTTACACACACTTTAGAATGCCTTATTATTGACCAATTCTCTTCCTAATAATCTTATAAACCCCATACCACACCCTATAATAGATTTTATACACAGAATTCCTAGCATGAGTTCCTTATGGTGTTACTTAAGGGAAATCATCCAAATGAGGAAGGTAACATTTTCTACTGCTCTATCATAAATAAATACTTTATCTCACCACCAATTTAATATATCATTGTAGATTAATTTTTATTTAATTAATTATTACTAATATATTTATTTTCGTTTTCAAATGATTTAATATTCATTAATTACCCTATCCCATTCACTTATAAAAAGAAAAACAGTATCATACTTATGTGCAAAGTAAAAAATTCCATGAAAAATGTGTTTGATTTTTCTTCTATAAATTTCATATATTGTTTAAAGTGGGTAATTAATGGATTTATATTATATTTATAAAATAATTAAGTCTCTAAAATCTTATAACTTTTTCCTACATTATTTCTATTATCTGGGAAGGAAACATGTCGTCAGTGTGTACGTGTTGACTACCACCACCACAAGATAATGTACTTTGTTTCCCATTACGAGTTAACATTGTTAATGATAAATATATATTTAAGTAATAATTTTTTTATGAAACTATTATTATTATTTAATGGTAATATTATACACTCTATATATGATACTAACACTAACATATCATAATAAATTTAATCACCCATTATGAACATATAATGGTACATTTCTTAATCTTAGTTTATTTTATAAAAATATTTACAACTATATAGATGTTATATTTATTGAATAATAAAATACATATAACTATAAAATTGTTGATATTATGAATTTATTATAAAACACCTTTGACCATACTTAATAAACCATAAGTATTATGGAGAAGTTGATTGAAACACCTCAAGTAATTGATAGAAACAAAAACTATATAATAAATTAATAGAATGTTATAGTAAATGAACATTATAATATTAAATTAAGATTACAATTATTCCTAATAAGATTATTAATAATATTAATTTTTCTATTATGTACATTAGGTTCTAGTGAAATGAAAATCTAGACCAATGTTAGGGTTTTCATCTCAAATTCTTCTCTTTGAGACATGTTTCATGTTATAAACCTAACTTATTTTATGTGATGTATGTGCTTAAAATTGTATATATTTTATCATGAAACAAATTTTATTCAGGTTAATTGGAGTTAAATTTTAATATCTCTCTTGCTATATGTTTTTATCTAAATTATCCTTAATTTGTAAGGTTTTTCGGGTCTCAATTCATATTCTTTGAGTCATGTTACATTTTATGCAACATGATTCATTTTTTTGGTGCTAATTTGATTTAAACCCTAATTAATATTATATAATTTATATAATTTATGATTCATGGGATATAATAATCCAAATCATTTTTTATTCAAATTTCCATTGACTCTAGTGTTATACCAATTTTAAGGGTTTTTGTCTTAGTCTCCATTCATTGAGGCTTGCTATGATATTATGCTCTTAGATTATATTAGAAGGTGAATATAATACATACTAGATATATAATATCATGAAATAAAGGATAATTTATTTTCAACTTAATTCTATCTCATTAAATAGATTTTTATTTAAAGGTTCCTCATGTTGTAAGGGGTTTTTCTTTACTCAATTCTCATTCATTGAGTTATGATTGTTCCTCTTGAACTTATTTTATATACATTCAGTATATTCTAAACTGATTATAATATTTGGTATTTTCATTTTTCCTTGTAATGATTTATCCTTTTACTAATTAAAACCTTACCAAATGTTTCTTACATCTTAGATTATATCTCCCATAATGGATATTGATAAATCAAATCGCTTTTCATTGAGTTATAATGATATCTATTGAACTCATATCTTCCATTATTGGGTTCTTCCAACAAAATAGATAGTTATTTTATAATTTAAGTTACTATATTGTGAAAATTATTTTCTAAAGTAAAGGATTATTTCATGATTAACACACAAAATTATAATGTCAATATGAATAATCCTCGATATCTTAAATGGTTATTTATTTTATGTCTATTTTTTCACTTACTACTATTGTAGTATCTTCTTGTTTTGATATACATGTTTGAATAAATTTATATGAGATTCATACATTAATTCATCAATTTTATAAGATATGTTTTCTCACTATATTTATGAATTAGTTCTTCAGCAATGGTATTCAAAAATATTAAAAAATATTTTACATCCTTTCAAAATAAAATGTTTTATATTCTACTCTAGATATCTTTCTAAAAAGCATTTTTTTCATTTTTTTCATTTCTCCATTATTAGAGATTATTTTATTTAAAATTAAAATTTTTAATTTTTTCACATTAAATTTTAGAAAATGATTTCTGAAAATGACTTTTATAATGATTCCTTTACGACATTGTTAAAAATATTCTTCCAAATTTTTTTTTTTGATTTAGCATCAATTTTATATTTATTCTCAAGATGGATATATTTTAGATGATTTTATGATTTATAAATCACCCTCATAAATATCTTAATGTTACTATTTTGGGTGATTGAAATATTTATTTATTAATCTATTTTGTGTTGTTATTTATGTAATAAAATTTAAAATTTAATGTAAAACTTCTTTATATTCATGGTTCTTAAGGATTTAATAATTAGATCTTTCTGTGTAGTATACAAGTGTATTTATAATCATTAATTGAAGTGTGGGATATATATAACCATCCAATTCAATGGGTAAAACCTAAATTTCATGAAATAATTGTCAAATGAGCTATGGTTCTCAATAAAAATGGGGAATAGGTTTTTATGTTTGATCTACCAAGGGATATAGGTGACAAAAGATTGGTCCACTGGGGGAAATAGTTGAGTGGAGACTAATCCACTAAGGGAAACAAGTTGTGATACCAGATCCGTAATGTTATAGTTTATATTCTTATAAATGTTCCATAATTATCTTGTACTATTTACTTATATGATTTTTGGAATTATTAGGATGTATTATTATTGTATTCCATGATTTATCATCTATGAAATATTGGGTATAAATTTCATAGGTATTAAGGTTATAATCATATTCTCATCTTATAGTCACTTTTGATCTTTAATTATTTTCACTCATGTTTAGCATTACTAGGCATCATAACTCTCCGCATTATTATGTTTTTATTTCTCCATGTTATGAAGAGGAGTATAATACATAAATATTATAGGAGGGAGTCTAGTTTGACTCAATTATATAGAAATGTTAAAAAGGGTTGTAAAATAATCTACTTATATATCTAGTCCTAAAATACAGTATACATTTTATTCTTTGTATTGAGTGATTATTTTTAAATGTAATGTTTTTATTATAAAAATGATGTAAAATAAAGGTATTTCAATCCTGGGTCACTTTAATTGGTGTCAAATAAAGGGTTAGTTATTTTTTATAATTATTTCAGTTATTCTAGATATTAGAATGAGATAAAATTATTGAATCCTCTAAGGATTATTCTAAGGGATACGTATAAGTATTGGATAAAAACCTAAAGGTTTGGGAAAGTATAGATTATGTGGTTTTCCTATAAATAGAGTCTTTTCTGAATGTTATAAGTTGATATAGTATCATTCATAGATGTAACTGGGGGTAATAAATCTGAAAATTGTATGTTAGGTATTAACTCAATCATCACCTAGTGCATGAAAAAGAGGCCTAACTGCACACCTGATTTGAAACTCCCAAGGGGTATTATTTTCTCAATAAAATTATATTTTTGAACCATTATAAATTAATTATTTTCTAATTATAGTAAGTGATTTTAATAATAATTTTAAAATAAGAAAAATTAAATCAAAGTATATAAAACTTAATTTATGAATGTATATAATGAATGTTTCATTAGGGAAGACATCTTCGGATTGATTTTTATTATTCATATGATCATTTATGTAATTTCATTGATAACCATTTTGTATTTTAGTATTTGGTTGAAACAAAATCATGAAAATGATGATTATAAAATTATGCATCTTGAAATCTGATTATCTTGTCACCAAACAAGGGAGTATACATAAATTGATGATAATATTATTATATTCTTATGTTTATGGAAATGGTCAATTTTATAGTCTAACCTATGTTCTTGAGGTTAATATCTTAATAGAAAATAAAACATGATAATCTTAGAAATTTTCATTAGTGAGTGATATTTTTCAATGGTGTTATAGTATATACAAAAATCAATGTGGGTTATGTTAATGATCTAAGGATTATTATTTAGTAATTTTACTTTAAATTTCTGGAAACATATATTAAATGATATTAATAACATTGAAATGTGATATTATGAAATGTTTATATATTTGTGATAACTATTTTAGAAGACATTAAGAGGTTTGGAAAAATCTTTAGTTTAATATATGCTTGAGGTTGAGGTAATAAAGGGTCTATTGACTTTGAGAAAAGTGAGTTAATCAGAATTTAAGGACATTGAATTTCTTATTTATTTAATGAAAAACTTATCCATGATATTTTATATTAATATTATCTAATATTTTGGATTATGATTCGTATGGGACTTTATTAAATAGTGGCTAATTCCATTTGAGTGTTAAAGATAGTGATATTTTTTTGGAAAAATATATGGTTTCAGTATGGTTTTATGTCTTGTAGATTTAAATAGTTTAGGGGAAGGGAATATTTTGGAGAATATATGATTGTAGAATTTAGATACATGAGTATATGATTCTATGAAATATTAGTGTTGTTTTAGGAAATATTTAATACACATAGTTCAGATACTACACCCTTTTATTTTGTGTCTTGAAGTTATATAATAAATTGTTTACATTTTGGATGTTTCTATATGGTTTCAGAGTGTTTAGGAATAATTTCAATAAGTTCAAATTTTGAGCATGGTTAGGGAAATATATAAACTATCACTAAGAAATTCTGAAAGGTGGTGCTAGGAGTTATTGGGTAGCTGTAAGGATGGTGCAAGGTTTGACCAAACAATGTACATGCTATGACAAATTTAGTATGTTGAGATAGTGGGAGAAGAGTTTATAGGGATTGGGGAAGTATTAATGCAACTTGTATTACCTATTTCTTACTATAGTAAAGGTTTGGTAGACTTTAATTTTTATAATTCGGCCTATGAAACTAAAATAATGGCTCTTCTCTTGGAGGTAAGTCATCTAATGTAGTATTTTCTAAAGAAGAACATTTGTGGTGTGGTTTTTTAAACCACGAATGCCAATAATGTGAGTGGTGGAATTATGATAGTAGCACCACATAGCTATAAAATAGTTTTATAAACTATATGGCTATCATGGTGATGTCTAGTATCATGTTATTGGTTTGAATTTTTTTAAAAAAATATATGTGTTCTAGCCATGTGAAGTAAATTAAATGCCCAAAAATAGTCTTTAACCCATATTAAGGCCCCAAATCTCTCATTTTTCTTTATAGTATCTTAATCTTTCTTAAGAATCTTCGTCCATTTCTCCCTTGGATATTACATTTGTTTTGGATAGTTATTTTGACAAATAAAATTTGGTTGGTTCTCCAAAACCAAAACTATGCCTTTGTTCTTTCTCTTTATCTATAGATATATTCATGCCCTCTCAATTGAATCATTAGATATAGTCTTTTATAGATGGATATATGATCTTTTGATGCATCATGATGATATCATTTTGGTTATATTGAAGAGGGGAAGATTCAGTGCTAGATCTAGAAGATTCATGTGTCGTTCTTTGGTGTATTACAACATTTATAGGTAGGTGGATTCTATATTATTCTAGTCATTATAGAACATGATTTCCTTGTGTTTATATTCCTCTTTATCTAGTTTTTTTTGGAAAACACCATTCGTTTTAGTACCTTAAACCCTGCTATTGGAATGGATCACATTAGATGTTTGATAAAATCATTGAAATAAAATGGTTCCCAATGAAAATGATTTTTGTTAAACAATTTGATATGAGAAATTTACATACACAGTGGTGTATTGTCATGTGAATTCAGTGGATCTTGGGATAATTTCATATCTGTGGTTGGTTTTTTATAAAATAACAATTACCAAGACTTGATTCAGAAGGAACCTTATGACACTCTTTATTATTGGTCATGCCTTTCACTAGTTTGTCTGAAGGAGGCTGGTGGGGTAGTAGTTGTGGGTACTAATATGGTATAGGAGACCTCTAAGAGTGTAATAATGATTAATAATGGGTTTATCAAATATTAGAGTGTGTAGAATTATTATTCCAACCATGGGGGGAAATATTGAAGTTTGGTATAGGGGATCATTTTTTTCAATGATTGAATCCTCGGTTAGGACACAAACATTTTAGTAAGAATGTGAAGATAATTTTAAGCTATGTTGGACCCTATATGGTCACCAAGAAGGTAAGGATAGATTCATATGATGTGGATCTTACTTCTCACTATTTCGGTATTCATTATGTGTTTTATGTGTCTTAGCTCTAGAGGTACATGATCAATCCCATTCATGTTAACAACAATGGTAATTTTGATAATGATCTTGATTCATTGTATGTGGGTCATACAATGTGGATTATATATTAAAGTAAAAAACAATTACGAGGGAAGATGGTACCACTTATTAAAATTTTATGTATTTATAGACATATCTAGGAGGAGACTTTGTAGTGGGAGGCTGATGTTCAGGCTCAATGTCAAAATTTTGTTGGACTATAAACTTTGAAGGTACATCTTAGGGTTGATAAGTCATTATAGGGGTTGAATTGTAATATACTAAATTTAGTTTCATGCACATGACATGATGATTATAAAATACCCCATTTATATTTTGTTTCATCACTTATATGGTGGTTAAAGGTGTTAGTTTTAATGTGGAAATGGTATGGGAATTGATGGCTAGATAGTTGGGTGAAGGAATAGACTTATAGTGATTATAAATTTTCACCACCTATTAGATGGAGTTACAGTTTATGTGAATTTTTCTATAGATACCAAGGATGTACTGGTGGAGTTCCATTAACTAGTAGGGGGGCTGCAACAAGCTGTCTAGTGCCCAATCACCGTTCCTTTAGTGGTTCCACCATCCCTCTAGTGCTCCCATGAAAAGGGCGCATTAAATTCACCACAAGAATTTTAATTCCACATAGTTTTTCACTATTTAATTATATAGTTTGGTTCCAAGCCGCCCTATTTTTAATTAGATACATCTCATCATGATCTTGGATATTTCCGATTTATTTTTCTTTGTTATTCATGGTTGGACCAATTTGATGATGCTAGAATGGTGAGTTTTCCCTAGATCTCACCATTTCCCTCTTCCTTCTAGAGATATGTGCATGTATCAATGATGGATATATTTTTTCTATGAATATATGATAATTAATTCTTCCTTACATCATAGATTAGCAGTGAATCAATTTTTTAGATGATCTCACTTGATAGATCAAAATCCACCATCAATAACGGTTATTTTATAGATTTTTTTCAATGAATAATATTCCTAGACCTCTTCTTAAGGGAGGATTTATGATAAAAATATAATATGGGGATGATAATTTGGTATATTGGTGGTGGATTAAATGTTACAACGATAACCCTTTGACCAGAGAATTATTCATCATGAACAGTGGAAATATCATGGTAATTTTCCTTTGATTGGTCAGCTGGAGATATTTTTCTACTTTAATCTAATCTTGGATCTATTTTCTGTCAATGGATTTTGGGTGGATGGGTTTTTTGGTAGTGTGGGTTCCCAAAACCAAACTTGAAACTTACTTGTTTATTACCATATCATGTATATAGTGAATAATTCATGATTTATTCTTACCATAAGAGTGTTTATATTTATGAATTCAATATTTATATGGTAATTTATATAAATTATTTATCACATCAACATATTATAGTAGTTCCCAAATATATTGAGAATAATGAGATATTATGATAGTAATCTTAAATATATGTCATATGGTCAAGATACATTATAATAACCAAAAATAAACGATGTCTAACTATTAGGTTTTGGGGGATTATATTTATTGAGTCTTCTTCTCATTAATTTTTCACTTAGTTATCTCAAATAGAGGATATCATGAGGACTGATCTACCAATCAGAAAACAATATGTTTTCGGTGTCATTGATTGTTCCTATCTATGAGCATATGTACTGATATCTTGAATTGTGATTATGATTAATGTATAACATTTGATCACATGGTTTGATTCAATAAAAAAACATTGCATTTATTTCATGGAGAGTCATCTTTAATTGGGTGCATCATTAGTGCTATGGTGTTGATGGAAAGGTCAAGATAAAATTGTTCAGTTTGGAAAGGAAGAGATATATTAAGCCCAGTTGAACGGGATGGTATAACATTTATTAAATCCATATATATAGTGATTAAAGGAAATTAAATCTAGTATGTTATTGTAAAAATAATGTGAGAAATAAATATGATGGAAAATGTGAATCATTCTTTATGAGATAACATGAGATAAAGAGATTATATTAAATTGTGTTTGTTCGTAAGAGGTTTTCATTTCAATAACCATTCCATATCTCTTTAAGGGCCTTAATGGGTTTCTAGACATTTCTTCTGGTCTATGAGTGGTACTCACTATTATTAATATAAGAATCCAGAGAGTCACACACAAAGAGAATTTATAAGCTTGTCTAATTCTTCTAAATTATATTTTTAGGAAATTGTGGGTTTTGTGGTAAGGGACAAGTTTTGTTCAAGTTTATATGATCTTATGGAAATAAATAACTTCAATATTATTGAAGTTTGAAATAATAATTATTGAATTTATTTACCTGTTATATTCATGACTTATGTATTAAATATTAAGAAAAATATTTTTTAAAGGGATATTTTATATTTATATTTAAGGTTTTTTAAATATTTATAATGTAGAATAAAATCCATAAAATGAATTTTAATATATCATGTAACCATATTATACTATTAAATGTAATTGATAAATTTATAATGATATTTTCTAAAAGTTTGTGAGTTTATAAATGTTATTTTATGCATTCCCACAGATTTGAGAAGTTCTCTCACCCCCTTTCAATTTATAGAAAGGTAGATATTGGTTTGAGGAAGACCAATCCATGTTCTCTAACCCAAATCGAAGAGTTAACATTCTTTGGATCATTTCAACACCAAAGCTGCAGTCGATTCATCATTCTAGATCCCAAAGATAAATGGTTTATGATCGAGCTAGCTTCTAGAGTGTGTGTGGATGATCTAGAGGGTTTTATGTTCTATTCCTTGAGGAAACAATTTATAAAAATAAGCATAATGTGTTTCCAATTGCAATAGAAGAAGGTGAAATTTTTTTAATTCTTGTTCTTAAATTAAATAACATGAGATAATTTGGTTGTAATGAGGTTACTATTACATTGGAGAAGGTGTCACAACGTCAATTGCAACATAAAAAATTTTAAACTCCCCATTTTTTAAGATGTAGTTGTGCAGTTGGAAATAATAATTACTATCATAGAAACCTCATTATTTTTTAATATGAGTAAAATTAAATTTTCATTAAATCAAAATAGGGCATCTTTATGGTCTCATTTCCATAGAATATGACTCAATATGTCCTCGGATGGCCAGTATATGGCCATCTAAAATCATAAGATGGATTTATCAGGATAGTTTTGAAGAACAAAAATTATTTTTACTTTGGTGAATATAAGTGAATTATTCTTGATTCTAGAATAGATTTTTCCATTTTATGAGTAATGCCACACTTTTGGAATATTATCAAAAATATAAAATTTATTATTAGAATAATCTCTGAATTTTTTTTAATAAAACTAACCAAATACAAAGGGGAAGGGAGCACACAGGTCCATCCAAATCCATCATATATATTTTTATAAAGGGTTATCTTTAGCCACCATGTTGAATTATGTTGTCCACTTTTTTAGAAGTAAATTTTGATATCCCATGACACATAGCATGGGATGGGTTATAAAATAATTATATCATGGGGAGGCACTATGATTTCCCTCTATACACACCAACCACATAAATCATGTGGGGAAGCCATGGATGGTATATATAGTAGTTGCATCAGGTTGGATTGACATTCTTGGCCTTATCCAGGCACAAAATTGATCTCGAAAACTTTTAGAGAGGTTTTGGGTAACTCAGGGCCCAATGAATAAAAACATTAAAAAATTAATTTTTGTAAGGTTTCAAAAAACAATCTGGGGCAGAGCAAGATATATTCTATGAAATAAACCTAATGTAAGTTATTTTAATTAAAATTTAATTACCTTGAGTAAAATTTATCATAAATTTAATTTTTTATGAATTTATTTAGTGTTTAGAATAACCATTAGTGGTGAATGGCTAGTATATGTATGGATTTAATTTGTTTATTTAATTATTCAGTGTAGTTAATTTTTATAATAATTAAATAGGTATTTTTCGAAATGCCTTAAATCATTATTATATGTATATGTTTCTACATGTCCAGTAGAGCTGTATTGAAAATATATTACCCATTCCTAATATTTCATAACCTACATGTGAGTATTAATGTATTATGATGATGGTGAAAAAAGATGTGGAACACACTGATGTGATGTAATGTTCTTGAAAATATTTAAATACATTTAATAGGGTGGGTGATACAACATGAGTCAAACATGACTCAGGTAATTACCCATGTGTTCATGGTTGATCCATTTACCATTAATGTATCAACATGTAAGAAACACTTATGGTCAATTATTTCATTTTTTATTTCTCCATGGTTTATTATTATTTTTGTGAATATACGTATGTAATCAATCACATAGAATAATAAAATATAATATATTAAATAAAATGAACCTATATGGTTATTTTTTTCTTCTCTATTACATTTTATGATTCTGATCATAGTCACATAGAATAGTCATGTGTAAATAGAAATGGATTACAATCATCGAGAAAAAGTAAAAACCCTCAAATATATATTTAATTCATTAATTACTTCTATTTTATAAATTTGAACAAAAATGATTGTATAAGGTTCTCATCAACCAACTTTCAGGGTACCTCCTTATACTGATGACTTATTATAAGATCATTGAGTGATCTTAACTAAAATTAACATAAGATAAATATGTATTTCTATATTGGTGCAATTTTAGAGGAAATAATTGAGAAATGTAAGTTAATCCTTTGAATGAGATGGGATTACTCTACAAATCAAAGAGCTCTGAGTTAATAAAATATTTCCAAATAGAATCCTAAATTGAAACACTTTATGTAGTTTTATAGCCAAGATAATCATTATTAGGATAATTTTTATGGTTCATTGCCATTAGAATCGTCTATGTGAATAGATATTCCATATATAGTAGTTGAGGGAAACCAGGGTTCTATAAAAAACTGGGTAACACGTATGATAATAAATTTATAATTCTTAATAATTTCTAATAAATATAAAATTAATAATCTAATTATGTTTATTTTTGTAGAAAATTTATATTATTACCACAAATACCCAATTATCAATATTGGATAGATATCATATCCTAAAAGGTACAAATTTCCAAGAATGGTATAGGCACTTATGCATTATACATCAATATGAAATGTATTTTTTCTGGAGTCCCTAATACATGATATTCCTCTTTAAGAAGCTATTAAGAATGAAAAGGATGCTTACTAGACACATATTAAAGAGGAATTTTATTTTTATATCATAATATTATCATCGATGTCTTAATAGTTACAAAAGAAACATTGAGGACACATAAGGTTATACAGTGTTGTCTCATCACCTTGATATTTTTGGGGAGGAAGTTAAGTGAGAGATCAATGAGATTATGATCACATTGATCATGTATATAATAAAATATATAACTCAATATGGTCCTCATGACATTGGATGATATAGTACATTAACAACTATAATAATTGGGATTCTAGATGAATCAATAACTTGTAATCTATCTCATTCTCTCATCCTCACCATCTAGTTTCTCATATTTCATTATCATTTATCAAATTAAACAATTGGACGGGCCACTTATATATCTATTGGGATATGTTCCCCCTGAAGATAATAATTTAAATAATGTTATATCATTATTTAATAAGGTGAACTATAAGAAAGACAATGTAAAAAGGATGACTACAAGTAAACTTCCAAAGGATCCTACACAATGTAATTCTATGAAACTAAAGATAAATAGGGAGATCATCAAAAATGAGGATATTTTCCTTTCATATAGAAATATATGTCAATAGAATAGAAACTGTGATGGATTGGAGAAGAAGAAAGTATGAGATTATACTTCTCTTTTATTCATCATTTAATATAATATTTCACTTTTACACCATGGGTATTAGACACAAAATGTACTTACATATTATTTTTATATACCAAGACTAAGGAAGTTAGGAAACTTTACTAGATTTCATAATGTGTTCTCATCGAAAATTAAGGACGAAGTCACCCACATTAGTGGAGATAATAGCACAATTTTATTACTAGGTGAATTTTTTTTGTGAAAATATTATTATATTTTGAATGATTATAGAGTATTTAAAATAAATTTTATTTATAATATTTCATATGAAACTAATATATCAACTACACATGAATCATTGAATATATATGGCTAATATAAAATCTAAGACTCTAATACATAGTTGTGGAAATATAATTCTTTGTCTAATAAAACTAAAAGTAGTTGTAAAGTATATACATAATATTGTATTTATATATTTTTCAGAAAAAACCTTAGGATTTATTAAAATATTTACTTATCTAGTTTTTTACAAATAATACTTTAGAAATATACTGAAGTCACAAAGCTTTCAGAATTAGGTCAGCTAGGGATCATGAGATATTCCAAGGAGAATCTATTGGTATATTATTATTTTCAATTGATTCTTTTAATGCTTTTAAGGAATGTAAAAGTGAAGTAAGTAAAATGAATTTTTTTAATACATGAGTTTATTTGGGCTTCTAAGCCGAGGACTATCTCAACCATTCATTCACTGATAATTATAAATATAGAGTGTATGTTTTCCTAAACTTACATTTCATTATACACATCAACAATATAAAGTTAGAAATTATTTTCAATGATGATTCATATATGAAAAAATTTATTATTAAAATGTGTCATGAAGATATAACTAAACACTCAATTCCCTATACCAAATAGAGTGATGATATTAGAAAAGAATCATCAATGATGAGACTCATATAAAGTGAAAATATTCTATTATATCTTTGAGACTTGAAAGGAATATACCAATGTTATTCCATAACCATGTGCCAAAAATAATGATAATTGGATACCATATGAATTATAGTATTATATAAATCTATTATATCATAGTAACATGTGTTCAGATGAAAATAGTTTGTTAAGGATAAGTCAAAATTAAACTTTCATTATGCAAAACAAAAATTGAATCTCCTTTATTATACTAATGATAATATTGGATATTATATATATATAAATATGATAGAAAAGTAATTGTCACTAGATATACTATATTTAGATAAAATGAGTAACATGTTTATTTGAGAGATTGGTATAATTATTATCTTTGTTTAAGTAAATATTGGATATGAAAATGTGCTAGGAATATAAACAGTTCCACAAGAGCTTTTGGAAAATATTTGTTCTATAGACACATGCTACGTAGGAAGGTTAAAACCATAGTGTTGGTTTTATATTAACATCAATGGGTGATACATTATTCATTATGAATAATGATTTATTCATGGAATTTTTAAATAGAGATAATGAAATATTGAAAATATTATAATAATTTAGAGAATAGATTCCATATACCAAAATCAATCCTATATTTTTGTTATTTCTTCAATATATGTAAATCCATTGATAGGTATTCAAGAGATACTACAAATGTTTTGTACAAGATAGGAAACCAAAATTATTGATCTGGTATATATATTAATTATTCCTTAATCCATTAAAATCCTACATGTCATAGAAACATTATATTGTTAAAATATTTTATATTAGATTCCATGTCAACTTTTCTCAGAAGGAATCTACATGAAAAAACCAGAAAGGGTTGACGACACCAAAAAATGCTAACAATAAAAACTAGTTTTAGATTTCCATTTTTAGATTCATTAAATCATAGTGATCATATAATATTCATTCAGAATGAATGTATGTCATGTTTCTATAATTGTTTTCTGTGTGAACCAAAGTTTTTCAAGTAAAATATGTTGATAAACTTTGGAAAATAGTTTTTTACTATTATAATTAATTATGAATACAATTTAAGTAACTATACAAAGATTGAATTAAAGTAGAAACCTAGTTCAAGATAACATGATCTACTGAGGTATACTTAAGGGTTAATTTCTTCAATTCAATGTACACATACTGAAAAATTATTTGAAAAATACAATTTGGAATAATTTGTTGGAGATTGATTACCAACGTCAGATGGAAAAAATCTCTCAAAGAAGTCATATATGAGACATATGAGGATATTATAATGGTGAATAGATTTATATACCCATATATAATGGACATATTCTTTATTTCATGATATGTACAAGATATTTCCAATATATAAATTGTTGTATGAAAATATCAGTTAATCCTTGGAGAATTGTATTGGATGCAGTCAGTATAATCCAATTATACTTGAGAAATTACACAAGATATGTATCTTGTATTTTTAGAGTAATAAACATAGGTTATAAATGGACCAAAACAATTCTTAATATGGATAAATATGATCTAATATCTTATTCTAAGGTAATAAGAATTATAAGTACATTAGGTCTTATTGTTTTCAAATCTATAAATATTGAGAACATTTTAACTTCTGATGTCAGTAAAGAAGGAGTATAAAAATATGAAATAATTTGTTACTATTATTATAATTAAACTAAATATACTATCTATGATTTCAAGATTATGAAATTGGAATAAAAGTAACATACTCATCGATATAATCTCTTTAGGGTTTTTACTGATGGACATGAAGTCACAGATAGCAGAGTAGTTATGAAAGCAAACATGGAAGGTCCATTGACTAAAACCATCACAAGGAAAAATAATGATCTTAAAATGGGAGAGATAACACGGAAAATTATCAGTTTGTATAAATTTTATATGGAAGTGTTGTGAAATTTGGTTCCCTATACGCAGTTGGAATTGTAATATTTTATTATCATATCATGAATAAAATGAATAATGCATGAAATTTTTTTACTATAATTGTGGTTAGATTTTTCGATACACTATATATATGGTAATATCCATAGATTATTTTCTATATCAATAGGTTATATCAGTTCCCTAATAAAATGATAACCACAAGATATTATGACAAAAATCTTAAACATATATATTATTTTCATCATACATCATACTCATCAGACATAGATAATATATTAATATTAGGTGTTGGGGTCTCATAAGAATTTATACTTATTCTCTGGAAGTATTCAATTCATGATATTGAGTAGAGGATATCATGAGGATTATAATTCCAATAGGAATACCACATTATTTGGGTGTCATTTGATGTTTCTATCTACAAGAATGTGTATTGGTCTCTTGACTTGAGATAATTATCAATGTATGCCATTCGATCATGTTCATTGATTCATGACCAAGAAAATGAAATTTATGTCATGATGAGATATCTTTCATTAGGTGTATCATTTGTTGTAAGATATTGGTTTAATGGTCAAGGTATAATTTTTCAATTCCGAAAGGAAGATATATATCGATCCTACATAATTTGGATTAAAATAACTTTATTAAAGCTATATCCAGGGTGATTGAATTTATTTTTATCCAGTTTTTTCATGTAAACATATTTTAAGAAAGAATAATGACACAATGTGTGTATCTTGTTTTATGAGATAGCATGCGACAGAGAGATTATATTAAACGACATGTGTTTGTAGGTGGTTTTCATTGTTATTATTGTACCTTATATCCTTAGGGGTATGGATGAGTTTATATAATATACTCATAGTCTATTTGTGGTGCTCAGTTCTCTCAAGATAAGGACATAGAGGGTCATACACAAATCAAATTCAAAATTATGTCTATTTATTTTGAATCGGGGTTTTAGAACATTGTGGTCCCCATGGAGGGGATTTGTTATATATGTGTCTAAACAATTGTATGTAAATTAATAAATAAAACATTTTTCATGATTGGGATAATATATATTTAATTTATTTACTTATTATATTCATGAGTAAATTGGTGAATATTAATAAAAATATTTTCAAACAAATATTATATTTTTAATTTTTTAGGTATGTTAAATATTTATGTCGGAGAAATGAGTTGATTTAATGAATCATATTTTATCATGTAATATTATTTTAGTGTAATACATATGTGATGAACTTATTGTGGTATTTATGAAACATTTTAAATTTTATATGTGTTTTTTTGAATAAAACTAATATTTATCATATTAAAGGGATTAAGTTTAATTTTAATAAGTTTTAACCCTACTATAAATGAAAAAATAATCCCAAATTCTTCATAATATAAATTATTATTATTTTTGGTTGTTATATCACCACCCAATCAAGTTATAGAGATAGAGATAGTGGTACCCGGCAACCCAATCCATGTTCCCCCACTAGGATCGAAGACTTAACAATCCCATAGTCATTTATACAATGATATTGCATTTGATTTTCTATATTATCACTATAATATCAAAGATAAATGATTGAGAAGGATTCTAAAGAATGTGTGAATGATCTAGATGCTTCTAGGTTTTATTCCTTTGAGAGATGATCTCTAAGGATGGTCATAACATGTTTTTAATTGAAATCAGAAGTGGTATAACTTCAATTTAATTTTTTATTAAATTAATTTATTTTAGATCCTTGGGATATAATTGGGTTGTTATTATTCTATTTATGATTTCAAAATGTTTATCACATCAAAAAAAATTAAACTCTTAAATGTTTGAAATTTCACAACATTATCGGTACTAGAACAATGTTCATTAGTTAGACCTGGGGTTATTTTCTAGAATTGATTAGGAATTAATGATTTATTCTTAAATCAACAATGAGTCCAGTGAATTGAAATCATTTTCTTTGATATATATTAGAACTAGTTATATTGAAAAAGTTCTGGAGGTATATAATTCTAGAGCAACCTTATTTTCTAAGAATATTTGTATGACTCTCTTTCTAAACCACTTAATTAAAGAACTAGAACGCAGGTTAGGAATCCTAGATGTTCATGAAAGTTTCTTGTGGGAGAAAAATGTTGTTATGGATTTCATCCTTTGAAAATATTTGGAGCACTTCATTAAAAACCATGAGTTAGTAAGTTCATATCCATTTGGGATTATTTTTTGATTTATATGATACTGGATTTGTAATAGTTTGTTTGATCATTAATGATATAGATTTTATGTTGGTGTGAGTGTTTGTTTGTCTAGTGAGACTCATTTAGGATTCTTGATTCCAAGAGTATTCTTTATTATTATTTTAAAATGTTAGAAATTAATCACATGTACTGTATGTTGTTAATATGTCATCATGATGATATGATCTATCAATCTATGTATGGTCTTCCTGATTATATGTGTTTCTATTCCATTAGAGGTTTTTCCCTTGGTACACGGAATAGATGGAATGTTGTATAACAGTTATCCCTTGTAGGAGGAGTGAACATATCTTGTGATGATGTTGATGATGGACTTGAGCATAGGATATGATTATGATAGCCAAGAGACCTAACATGAGGCAGCGGGATTAGGGGAATGGAAACCTAGAGGCATGAACCAATTTTTAGATGGGGTACAATGGCCAAAAGGCCTCTCCTATAATGGATCTGGGTACAATGACCAAGAAGAATAATCCATGACGTATCTAGGATATGATAGTCTGGAAGACTGATCCTAGTCGATTCTTTGAGAATATTGAGAGATGTGATTATTTTACTTTTTCATAGTTCTTGATTACTAGTGATATTCTAGATTATCCTTCTCAAATAGAGCCTAAGTAGGTACAGTTAGGGCATGTGGTATATTTTTTAGCATATAGGTACTTGGTATATGAATTTTTATTATTTCATACACATTTATTTTTAACATTGTATACACCCGGTATAAAAGTTCACACTTGTTAATCACACATTATAGGTGTCCTACTGGGTTTTATTACTTAAAACAGGTACATATATCTTGACATACATATATACTTAATGTATAGGGATCAAAGAAAGGGAAAGATCCCTATGGATGATGGTTGAGTTGAGGAGAAATGAGTGTATAGTAGAATTGTGATAGAATATATTGAATTTCTATAAAATTACATTATTTTCTTATCTCCCTGCACATTATACTCTGGTTTAGATTTCCACACTAGAAGACAATTTTTTTATTTTTATGATATGTTTGTCATCCTCAATATCATTTGATATTTTTTTCTTCCACTTGATATTATGATTAATAAGTTTTTATTTTTATTTTGGGTCATGGTTAGGATTACTGGAAGGTATAGTTACCACACTAATAGAATTCAGACCCTCGTTACATTTTAGTATCCTCTTGCATAGAGGAAGGCGCATATAAGGTTTTGTGTCACTCTAACTCGAACATGGTGGTTCTTGTAAGTGAGTTACAAAATGGTATCTAAGAACATTTTTCTTCTTTTATTTTTGACTAACCTGGGACATGGTAGAATTGATATAGATTTTTTGTGACTCATATGAAGGAGATTCTATATTCTTTTATATATGTTGTGTAATGGACCTCTGAGTTTCCATTAGCTAGATTATTGTTTCTATTTGAATGGATTTGGGAACATTCATGTATCGTTAAAAGTCATGTAGGATCAAATTCCATATATATATCTATTGTGTTTTGTATACTATTTCATTAATTTAATTATTTGATTGAGTTATCCTTTTAGGATAAACCTGAAACCTTTAATTAAGAGATATATCTATTGGTATTAATATTTTAAATAGTATTATATTGTTATGTCAAATATATACATGTGAATCTGAATAATTTATAGGGTTGTAGAGCTTGATAATATCTAGGTGGGATATAACTTATGTTATGGGTAGACTCTTAGGAGAAATCATTTGTGATCTCATATATTGGTTAGGTAATTTCTTGATGAAATTGGTTTTTTCTAAATAATTCTATTTCATTTCAGAATATGATACCCTAATGTATAATGATAAGACCAAAAACTAACATGGGTTTAGATACTAATGTTAGGGAGGAAATCCCTACTCCACTTCCTATTATATAAGAGGGTCCAAATAAGAGAACTCTCACACCCACTTAGGTGGAATAGAAAGTAGGCCCACCATATCTATGATTCTATACAATTATTCCTTCTCACTGAAAAGGGGCACCTAGGTCCATGGTAAACTAATCATGAGAGATCCAACTCCAGTATCCACTAGACATTCAAGGAACTAGGGAACCACAAGACATATAGGATTGGATATACATAACAAAGGTATTATTTGACCTCTTATAGACACCTAAGTAATGAATGGTAAAGAGAGATTCATTCATGCTATAGGTTTCCAATCAGAGATAGTTGGTTTTGATGGAATATGATGGAAGACATGAGAGTCTCAACTATGAGGCCTTCAATGACATTTTCGTTTATTAATTATTTCCTAATACACTAAATCTTGGCCAAGAATATGAGTTTTTGGAGATATATTAGTTGTCTATAATTTTATCCCCATATTACACTCATTTCACTAATCTAATTATCTTTTCTTCACCCATGGCCCAAATCCAAGAAAAAATGCCCAAAAGTTCTAGATTGATATTCATTCTGATATCATATTACAGGATCATATTTTTGACCATATAACATTCCTAGAGGATATGTACAAGGAATTGACTATTATGAAGGTCATGTAGGAGGATCAAGTAGTTATTAATCTTCTACCCTTTGTTGTCCAAGTGGAAGGTACTTTTACAACTAAGATGAGTGCCTCTTTTGGTAGCTGAAAGAGAAAGACCGCATATGCTCATCAAGTTAATTGTATACATTTGGAGAAGATTTTGAATTTATAACCCCTCGAGGAGGTGATCTATAATGATTCAACTATGTAAATATAAGTCATTACCTAAGGGCCAACAAAGAACCTCGAAGAAATTTTTGACAATGTTGAAAGACAGAGAATACTTAGTAATTTTCTTGTTGAGATCGAAGGTCATGATTTTGTAAAAGACTGAGGATAGAGTGATCGAGGAACCAAATGTTGTTCTAGGCCGTCAGCATCAGGTGTATTTGATGATGACTCAGGTGAGTCATGATCTTCTAGGATAAGGTCATGGATCTGAGTCTAGTTGAGTATATACAGTGTATCTGAAACCAGTTAATGATTTTTAGGGATTTTCCTCTATTTAAGGTATAGTATTGATCACTTTTATATTGTCTACTACTTTTCTTGATGAAATTGATTCTCATTCCATTATATCCTAACAATTTATTATTGGAATTTCCATTCTAGTATATTTTTACTCATTGTTTCTTTCCCTTTAAACACTATTGGGCATGAATGTAAATAGTATTCAGTGATACCCAGAGTTTCATGTAGTCATTAATATATATGGAAATATATGGGAATTTATAATTATGAGGGTGATGAAATTTTATGTGATTCTTGTCATGGAATGGATGGCTAGATTCTTAGCCCACTTTTATTAGTATCATAGATATGTATAATTTACATCACCAAAAGGGGATAAGTTAGAGATGATCAGTGAGTGGGAATTGTGAGAATTAAGAGTTTTTTAATACATTAACCTATTTGTGATGATTACAATACATATTTTAGGATTATCTCTTTTAGTATTATTATTGGTATCCACCTCAATTTTTACTCTATATTTGGATATCTATTAGTATGTATTTCAAGATGAGTTTATGATAATTCTTCTTGATATTGTTATTGGGTTTGAAGTAGATCTTGTAGTAGGTACACAATACATTTCAATGCTCCCTAATCTTATAGTTTCATCCACATTAAATAAGATCAAGTTATAGCTCTAGGAATTCAAATGGAATGGATTTATCCAGTTGATTACATAAAAATGGGTTGAACCTATTATTTTCTCAAAAAAGATAGATGATAGTCTTCAACGCTGCATAGCATATTGGAATCAGATTAAATAGATGGTGAGGAATATATATCCATTACCATGATCAATGATCTCCTTCATTAGTTGTTAGGATCTTGATGGTTCTACAATATTGATCTTCGATCAGGCCATCGTCATTCATGATTTAGAAAGGAGGAAATATTTAAGATGATTCTTCATTGTAAGTATGGGCAATATGATTACTTAGAGATGCTATTTGGACGGAAGAATGTGCCTGTAGTGTTCAAGGATCACTTAAACATGATATTATACCCATATCTTGACTCTCTCTTCATGTTTTTCATTGATGATATCATTTTTACTCACCAAACCTAGGGAATCATGTTATACATCTCAATATTGTCTTGATAATAATTTAGGAACATTGACTATATTCAAAGCTGTAGAAGGGTAAATTTTTTATTTACGATGTGAAATTAATCATCCATGTGGTATCTTATCTAGGTATATTTTTGTACCTAGAAAATGTTTAGGAAGTGATGTGTCAGACAAGTCCTCATAATGTGTTTGAGATCAAGATGTTTTTGGGATTAATAAGATACTATCGAAGTTTTATCCTAGAATTATCCCATATATCATCCCTCATGCCTATACTGATGGAGAATGGGATGATTTTTATGTGGTTGAACTAGTGTAATGATTTTTTTATTGAGATACATTGGATATTGACAACAACATCAGTTTTGATTCTTCCTAAACCTAGAATTGTATACATCATATGTTGTGATGCATCAGAACTTTTTTTATAAGAAATGTTGATTTAGAGGGAGAGGGTAGTAGCGTATGGGTCACATCAACTGTGACAAAATAAGTGTATTTGTCCTAATGATGATTGATTCAGGATCCATGGCCTATTATTTTATTTTTTTTGTGAAACTATTTCTTTCAAGAGATAATTTTGTCTACATAGACCATTAGAGACCTCATTATATCTTCACACCATGAGACATAAACATGTGGTAGATGAACATGGATCGATGAAATATTCTCTATTGTTGTCACATGTTATTTAATATATCAATTATTGATTATAAATGATACTAACTCTATGTTTTATGTGATGGTGGAAGAAATTTTACGATTTCACCTGATACTCGTGTGGTTGTTTGATAGCGACACTGTAACCTAGTGCATGGTAGAGTTATAGTCCCTAATTCCATCAAGGAAGAGCTAATTAGATACACACTTATCTCTAAGTTAGTAGTGTTTCCTAGATTGTAAATGATATACCATGAATTATAAGGATAAATTTTAGAAACCAACATCTTGTTGTATTTCTACAACCACTTCATGTTCCCATGAAGTAGTGGGAGGACTTCAAAAAGGAATTTGTGATTAGGTTAACCAATATATAGAGGAGTTGTGATGATATTTGGGTGAAAATTAACCATCTAACATAAGTTTCTCATTTTATTCTAATCCATGAGATTTACTCAGAAGATGAGTTAGGAACACTTTTTTCTAGGATATAGTCTGTATGAATGGAGTTATTTTGATCATTTTATTTGACCTAGATGCATGATTTACATTGATGTTTTGGAAGGGATTGTATAATGAATTAGGGAATCCGAAAATATTGATAACATTGGACCATACCCAGATAAAAATATTTTCAAAGTAGAAGATTTTTATATTAAAGGATATACTCTGAGATAATGTTCTGGAGTGTGCCATAACATGGGATGATCAGCTAGCCTTGGTTGAGTATTCATACAACCATATTTACTAGGATTCGATTTAGATAGTACCTTATAAGAATATTTATTCAAGGACATGTCGTTCCCTACTATATTTCCATGAGGTTGGTCAGGCCATAGTTGTGGGGCCCAATATGGTACTGGATACCTCCAAGAGAATGAAACTGAATCAAAAGAGGATGATCTCAAATAAATGCATGTACAATTATTAATCTAAAAGTCAGAGGATACATATGTATTTTTTTAAGTGAACAAGATTTTTTGATAGTGAATCCTAGGATAATCCACAGCCATTTTAATAAGAACGGCAAGATAGAATCATTCTATGTTGCACACTTCGAGGTCACCGAGTAGGTTGGGATAGTGGAGTACGTTCTTTATCTTCTTTCTCATTAATAAGGTACTAACTATGAGTTTCATTTGTATCATATATGGAGGTAAATCCCCAATCCAATTATTTTCATTTAATTTTACGATGTTGAGCTATATCCAAATTCATTATATGTCAATCTCCCAGTTAAAATTGTATATTGTTGCAGTAAATTACAATGAGAGAAGATGATACCAATTTTTTTATTCCATGGAATCATGGATAGATCCATACGAGGATTTGATCTGGGAGGATTATTTTCAGTTCTAATGGTTTGAGTTTTTTTAGAATAACCTATTTAATGTAATTCATGTTTATGTGGAGTCATTAGAGGGTTATAATTGTAACATCCTCACATTAGTTCAATTTATGAGATGTTATGTGTATAAAATCACACATTCATCTATTGTTTCATCTAATATATGGGAGTTAATGAGGATATATTCTATGTGAAAATGGGTTGGTAATTTATTTATAGAGATTTAGTTGAAGGTATGGCCTGATGGGGGATGTAAGCTACCATCACCAAGCTAGTAGAGTTATAGTCGGTCAAAAAACAATTCAGACTCCCCCCATCCCGTCGGTGCGTATGGGGAGATAGTGTATTAAATGAACCATGTGGATTTTAATTTCACTTGGTTTTACACAATTTAGTTATGAGATTCCATCCCCCCCCCCTCAAAATTCAAATTAATGTCCTCTCCCCTAATTCATGGACCAATCCCATTTTCTCCCCTATTTTGTCATGGTTGGACCAATTCAATGATGTCAAATAGTGATCTTTCTCATGATCTACAACATTTTTATCCTCCTTTTTGAGATATGGACATGGATGTATGATGTATATATAGTTTTTATGATGATATTATGTTGAATAATTCCATAAATTGTATATCAGTGGTGGCTCTATCATTTTTATGATGTCTCCTAATCAGACCGAGACCAACAATTATAGACGTTTTGTGGTTATGTGTTTTTAAATAAACTTAATACAGCTATTTTTGAAGTCATATTGATGATAGAAATATAATATAGTAATTATTCGTTAGAATATTTGTGGGGTATTTTATGTGTTAATGACATCCCTTTGACAAATTTTTGATTCCTCATCAACGGTGGACATTTCTGGGAAAGTTTCCATAGATCAATCATCTTATATGTTATTCTTCTTTAATTTCATATTGAATATCTATTCTACTAATTAATTTTTTGGGAAAAAGTTCATTGAATAGGCCCAAGGTTCTCTTGTATAATTGATGTGGAATTCATGATATGTTCTTGAATTGACAATGAATCGAGTGAATTGATGTCCTTTTTTGACATATCTTAGATCTAGTATTTTTTTGGAATCTTTGAGGTACTGTAACGACCTAGAATTTTTTGAATAAATTTCCATTTATTTTATATAATTAAATGTCTTATGAATATATAAAACACATGGATTTTTTTTATTTTATCAAATTTTATTTAAATGACCATTAGGTATCATAACCATTGATAATATAGTCATTGAACAGTGATAACCAGACTAGTACAAATATAATGTTTTAACAAATCCTTTTGACAATGAAAGAGGACATGATGGACTCATCGAGTAGACTCAGGTTGTACGAAGCTCATTTTTCAAAACTCGGGAAGGAGGTAGCATCATAGGGATTTGTTTTTGACCAAGCCCAAGCCGAGCTTCAAAATGTTAAGCTTGAATGGGTTCACCTACTGGAGAAGTGGAAGTTATTAAAGATTACCACCTGAGCGATGTTATCCGAGCCTCCCCAAGAGTCTATCACCATCACACACCTTAACCTTATGTATTATGAGGGTGTTATAATGGGTTATGTAAAAAGGCTTTAGTAAATTTTGTGTAATACTTTTTATAAATAAATTTCCTATTTCATCAATTCCTTTATGAGAATAGTTTTTCTTCAAAATATAATGAAATATATAAATTAACTTTTCAAGTAAAATGGTACTTTAAAGAAATATATAAATTATTATATTAAACAATGTTTTTATTAATAATTTTATTATAATATGATAATTACTTTTAATTAAAAATGATGATTATATTTATTATTTTTACTCTATAAAAGATTTAGTATCCAGTTAGATATCAATTATATTTTTATATGATAAAATAAAAATTTTAATTTTAATTAAATAATTTATTTTGATGAATTGATGATTTTTTGAAATAATTAATTTTTAAAAAAAAATTATTATAAATTTACTTTTTTTAATAATAAATTATTATATAATTTTAATGAAGTCAAATTTAATTATTGTTATTGTTTAAAAACTGTTTTTTTACTCATCAATTTTCAATGAATGTTGTTTTTTATTTTAAAAGTAAAAATTGAAGTATTTAGAAAATTATTTAGTTAAAATAAATATTATATTTGGAATTAGGAGGTTGAAATTATCAAATGGTGAATTTATCATAATTTTCTAAGACAGTAGAATTTTTGGATAAAAATTAAATACCGAATAAATATATAATGTTTTTATGAAATCATAATGACCCAGTAGTTATGTAATAAAATAATATAAAAGTTATATTCGGCCAATATATGTTTTACCTATAAAATAATTTTATTTTATATTTGTTTTATTAATTTTATAATGCCTTAGTCGACCTTCCAAGACTTATAAAATATTTTAACATTTTAAATTGATTTCCTTGAGAGTGTGACTCACCTCCACGTATGAAAGCCTAATATTTTAATATATTTGGACCTTTTAATTATAAAATATTTTATACCACTCCCCTTAGGCATAAATCATTGGTCGAAACTATGGTATTTTTTGTTTTTTTATTAGTTTAATGAGTAGTGTCCAAAACCGGAATAATAAATATTTCCCTCTCTTTTCCTATATAAACCCACCAATTCATCCATTCCTTTTCACTAAAACCATTTGGCACTTGAAAAACCTAATACCAATACTCCCTAGAGTCCTTTAAAGGCACCACCAGCTCCAAAAAAGACTCTCCCAAGACATTGGGATTACACTACCATGTAAGGGATCATCACTTTCAACTCCTTTCAAATTCCATCATCTTATTTGAAAGTATTTCTTTTAATTTCAATTGGGTATACATGAATCCTTTTATAATAAATTAACTACTGTAAATTTGATGTTATTTCAATGAGGGATGATTTATCCTCCCTCATTTGGACCCATACCTAATCTAACACTCTGCCAAAATTCCATAAGAGATTTCACTGTTCTCATTTCCATTCAAGCTACTCATTTACATTATTCCTATTAAGTTCTATATTTATATGTTGTGTTTTGATGTTCCAAGACCACCATAATTTCCATTTTATTTATATATTATGTGATATTCTTTTCACTCTCATCAACCCCCCATATGATCCATTAATCACACTCATTACTATGCTGAAATTCCATAAGGGATGTTCCACCCACAAATTTTATCAAGAATTATCTTAATGTTATGTCTTTTGATCTATTTTATTACTATGTGTGTATATGTTATTAAATATAATACTTAATTGTCATTTTATTTATAAATTATGAGAGTCCTGTTCACTCTCATTTATTCCTTATGTGCACCCGTTATCATGTAGAATTTTCATAATGGATTTCTTCCTTTATAATTTTTGTCCATGTATCTTTATGTTGATATACCATTGTATTTTTAATTAAAAATGTTGAGGTATGATTTATCACCTCTGCCTCACTTCCCTCCTTATGTTTTAATGATTAGAGGCCAATATCTCTCTCATTAATCCCTCCCATGTAAACTCGTTACCATGCTGAAATTTTATACGAGTTATCCCCTTTATCATCTTTCATCATGTTTATTTATTATGTTACACATTCTATTTAAAAATTTCATGTGTTAGGAAATGTATTTATATTAACCCCTTATTGTACATTTCATGTACATGTGATGATATATCCATTTCTCTTTCATCGACATTTTTTTATGATTTTTTATGTCACGTTGTTATGTTTCCCAAATTGCACCGTAATTTTCCATGCCAAAATCATCATTTAGTTAATACCATGTGAATTTCTCTGTAAATGGTATGCATATTTATGAACATATACTTATTGATTATAAAATTTCATGTATGTATTCTACATTCCCTATTCGTTGAATAACTTATGATGTTGAATGATTCCACGTTGTATGGTCCATGTGGCACTCTTATGAATGAAATGAAATGTTTATAAAGGTCGCACCCTGATAGATCTACAATACATTGTGTAATTCTTATTATCATGATACACCTTGTGAAATTAGGGTTTACTCATTCTAATTCATGGGAAATTAGGGTTTACTCGTTCTAATTCATGTGCAATGAGGGATTACTCATGCTAATTCATGTGCAATTAGGGTTTACTCATGCTAATACATGTGCAATGAGCCTCATCTCATGCTAATACCATGTACTATGTTGCTTCCACATTTCGATGTTATTTTAATAATGTTATATCATACCTTTATTTTCATGTTTCTCTTGTGATCCATTGATATTCCTATTTCCTAACATATATTCTATTCTTCATATTATGCATCGTTTACTACCATACATGGCTTTATTGTTCACCTATTTCTTATATATGTCCCCAGGTTCTACCATGAAGTCTTAAGTATGAAAGAATTAGTTGGTCATGTCAAAGGAGTTGGAAATAAATATGTTTTATTTCCTTTTTTTAGTTGTTATGTAATGTTACCAATTTTCCAAGACACTAGACCTCTTGATCCCCAGAGTTGGATTAAGTATAATTTTATGTAATAAATCATGTATAAGTGTGTGATAAAGAGAAGCGTTGTTATAGGTATATAGTTATTGAAAACACTTCTTGACTACAAATATTATAGGGTATAATTTTTTAAAATTATTGCTGATAAAACATAACCTTAGATAGTTATCCTATATGTTTGAGCTAGTTCTACATGGGTGAGTAATGTGGTTTGGGATTCAATCCTTTGGTGAAATTTTATGTACATCATCAAAAACATAATTGTAAGAAGTTCCATACCATATTTAAATCTTGTATACACTTGTTAACATGGTATAATACTTTAGTAGGAATAGGTTGTTAGACTATGATTAATAGAGATCACATATGGGTGAGTGTGTGTGTGTGGCACGGGAGACTTGTTTACGATGATTGATACTGTGAGTATGATTGTACCATGTTTGACCTTGTTCAATATTGATCACATGTATTTTTTTCTACTATATTATCATTAATATTTATTATGTTTCTCCATTTATTCTCTACCCTTTTATGCATGTTATCATGCCTTTTTTGGTTTTGTTCTTTGTACTCAAGATATGTGGATAGATGTGATATGGTTATCCATTAGAGGGGGTGTTCATGTCTTGAGATAATGTAAATTAATGGACTTTAACATAGGGTACATGAATGATTTCATTGAGGATATAACTAAGGAAATGGAATTAGGGTCATGGTAGAATGGAGACCTATCCCATGGAATAGATGGGGTGTGACGTCCTAGAGGCCTGACCCATAATAGAGTCAAGGTATGACAACTAGGTGGCCTAAACCATGATGGAGTTCGGATATGATGTCCTATAGGCCTTATCCAACATGATTACATGAGACTTCCAAGTGAAATGATGGCTACTTCCTGATCATTTGTGATGAAATATGATTAGAATCTAGCATGGAGTCTAAGAGAGTGCATATAGGCTTATAGTGGAATTTTTAGAACACAGGTTCATAGTATATTATGGTTTATGATTTCTTATGAATTTATTATTACCATATAATAATCCTATTAAGGTTTCATTGGTCGGGAAAAAATAGATTTTATTACTCTCACTCTACATGAAAATCTTGATGAATTTACATACTTCAAGTATTGGGATCCATGTAATGTAAAAGGGACCATTGAAGATGGTTGAGATGAGGATAATAGAGCTGGTAGTAGAACTATGAAAGACACCATAGGACTTCCACAAAGTTACATTACTCTCTTATCTATCTATATTTTATACTCTAGTTTTCCATATGATGTAATCCTATTTTAGGGAATGTCAAGATAAAATTTTATTTCCCAATTCAACACAGAGGTTGACCAGGGTCATCTCAATTGAGGACAATTGCAATCAATCAGACACTAATTACAATTCACCTAATATACTTTCTTTTTTATTATTTTTATAATTTTATGAAATAAATGAATATTTTGGTATGAGGTTTTCAAAAAATAATGCAATGTAGTATTAAAACATAAATATTGGAGAAAACGGAATGAAATTATGGAATAATGGACATGTTCCTAGGGATGGTTATGTGTTTTAATACATTATTTATTGTGTTTTTAATTCTATTTGACAAACAAATTACATAAAAAATGAATATATACTCTCTAGATTGAGTGGGTATTTTTCCTACCAGGAAACCACTTCTGTGCAATAAAAGTTCACCTTCCTTGGAAGAAAGTATGAATGAATTTGAGATCCATGATGTGGTGGAATATAATTTCACCCATAAAAATTTATTTAATCCACCACAAGTATAAATAAAATAATTTTAAAAAAAAATTTAATAATTAAGAACATTGTGAATCCTCTGGAAGTTCCAATCCATGATTTATCCACCTTCCATTTCTAAGTAAAAAGGAGATCATGATGGAAATATTGAAGAGATAGATAGAGAATTAGATTAGGGTTGAAAGAGGGATAGAGATATGTAAGTATATAGAAACACATAAATTATAGGATTCATGAATATATTACATGGGGAAGGAAGTCAAAAATAAAAGGAAAATAATGAATTCTTAAAGCAGGAACATACCTTTAGAGCAGCACAATCTTTGATCCATAGCATCAGATTATTTTTCTCTTCTACCATGTCCTTCCATTTATAGGAGTAATATATTCTTAGGTTCTATAAATTATGTCGTAAATGGGGTCTCATGTCGTCCCGGCCAATAAATGAGTCAAAAAGGGTTGTGCACCCACTTAAATTCATCAAACCATCTGTTTCTAGACTTTGTCTTATATATTCATGTTGTGTAAATGTTGCATGAAATGTAATATGGGGGGCCATCAAATATCCAATTTATATTCCCATAATTCCCTTCCACATAATAAATAGTGATTAAATGATGTTAATAGTGTGGTATTGAACATAACACGACTTTTATTAACGTCTTGTAGTTATTCATGTTACACATTGTGAATGACATACACAACATGTAAAGATTATTTCCAACCAGTTTCAATCTGAACCAGCATGGTTATTTATTTTTCAAATTTGAGCATGGTCCATGAATTTACCTTAACTACCCTTAATCATTAATCAGCCTTAAAAAATATAGTGTCATGACACACAACTTTGCGATGTGGTATGAAGTCCCATCACCCAACTTAATTCATTCTTTTTTCTGTTTCCTAAAAAAATTTGTATCCTTCTATAAATTAAAAAAACAATTAAATAATGGAAATAATATTATTTTAAACTATAAAATAATTTTTTTATTTAATCAAATAGCCATTAAAATTATGACTGTGTCATCTTTCCACACAATAAGCCTATTTTATTTACTTGTATGAATTATGTGTCATCTATTATTACATATTATATTTAGTCTTACTCTAGATATTATAATTGTTATATTCTTATTTATATATTTTGTATAGATATGATTAACAGAGTGTATAGCCTCCCTATATATGGTGTTCATAACCACATTTTTAGTCAATGGCTTCTTATGTACTAGGAGGAATGCATGAGGTCTTGTGGCACTTCTACTTGGACCTAGAGATTCGGGTTGGAGTGTTATAGCTCAACATTAACTTATTAAAATATAATTTTTTTATTCTCTAAATTATAATTATATTATTTAGTTTTTATCTTTTCCTTTTTGGGACATATATTTATATCACATAAACCCTTTTCAATTATTTCGTACTTTTTAGACTATTTTTCTTTTAATGTATATTGATAACTCAAATCTATTTTCTTTTATTTATAATGATACATCATGAAATTGTATCTTACATTATGGAGTTCTTACACCCTAATAGAAACCTATATTATAAGTTCGATTTCTCTCTTATCAAAATTATATTATCAAGTAAAATATTACTTCATGATGAATTTCTTCCCACAAAATTATGATGTTATTATAAATATTCCTCAATATCTTAAATGGAACTTTCTTTTAAGTCCCTTTTTTTACTTACCACTATTGGTCTCCCTTTATTTTTGGAAATACATATATTTATCTATTTATTTGAACTTTATACTTTCAATAATCCCTATTAAAAGATAATTTATTATCTCTCTTTTTAAAATCTACTTTTCAGTAAGGGTATTTATAAATATTTTAAAAGTTTCTCAATACTTTCAAAATAAAATTATATATATTCCACTATAAATATATTACATAAATAATTTAGGTCTTATTTTTCTTGGATCCATTATTATATATTCATTTTATTAATGTGAAATATTTAAAAAAATCACTTTTCATTTTTGAAAATCACATGTAACCTCTCCTTTTATGAAAATGTTAAAAAAAATTCATAAAACCTATTTTATGATTTGGATTTCATTTTTTGATTTATCTAAAAAATTAAATATTTTCCTTGATTTTATATTTTAATACTGAACCTATAAAATATTTTTATTAAGTTCCATTTTTGGGTGATTGAAATTGGTTCCAATTTATTTGGTTTATTGATTAATTTAGGTGATTCCTTTCAAAATGTAATGTGAAGCCCATTGTTATTTTGGGGTTTTAGATGATGTGATTATTATATTTTTTTCTTATTAAAAAGATGTGTATGGTTAATATTTGAGCGATTTATGGGCCCTATATTACCCTATAATGCATTGGGTAATGATTTACGTACCATGAGATAATGGTGAAATGAGATGTGATACTTGATCCAAAATGGAAAAGAAGTTGTGATGCCTGATCCACCAAAGGAAATAGGTAAGATAAGCCTTATCCACCAAGGTAAATAGGTTAGTGAACCTTGATCTACTAAGGGAAACTTTTTTGATACATATTATGATTTGTATTTTTTTACGATCCAAAATTCCCAATTATAAATTATTTTAATGATATGTTTAATTTTAATGATATATTCTTATGGTATACCATGATTTATGATATATTATTTTTTTTGGTATAAATTTATTTTGTATTATGATTATACTATATACTCATCTTATGTTCTCTTATGAACATTAATTATTATAACCTATGTTTACCCTTACTGAACATATGATCTCACCACTTTCATATTATTCCATTATCCCAGGTTATGAAGATAAGTATAACTTGTAAGAGTTGTATGAGGGAGTAGAGTGTGGCCCAATTATGGAAACTGTTTCACAAGGGTTGTAAAAAAAATTCTTCTATGATAGTCCTCAAAGACACTAAACCATCTATTCATGGGAATGACTAATTACTTTTGAAATGTAATTTTTACATTTTGAAAATGATTTAAAATAATGTTCTGTCTATTGTGTTATAAATTAACATCTCTACTCATATGTATGTATATATATATATATTACACAAATATATTTAAACTTATTTATGAATCAATTCATCGAAGCATAAACAGTAAAGATATTCATAGACTGGTATAAACTATAATAAATAAGTCCATATATATGGAGGTTCTGTACCTAAGTTACCTAATTTGGAACTGACCTATAATCTATTTGGTGGATGTAATTAGGACACCTTGTGAGTTTACAATTCATAGAGGAACAATAACTAAATTAGGGTGTAATTCCAATACCATTGGGAAAGGGAATGTTTTAAAATAGATTAATATATATATTATAGTATCTCTCTAAGAACTGGAACTTTTATGGAGATATCACATGCTTATTTATAGGTACTATGTCTTCCTTATTCTAATTTTTTTTCATGTTGTATATTGGGTTTGTGTTAGTGAAAAAATGATAATTTTTTGAAGGAGATTGGGTAGTACAAGGTTAGCACATGGTTTTCCCAAATAGTGCACCCCAACCCAACAGACTGTGAAACCTTGTACAGAGAGGGTTTGCATGGCTGGTGCATGGTTTATCAAATCATGAACCACAAAAGGAGAAACTATGCACCCCACTATAAAATAGGCTCATCATTTGAAAAACCATGTTCCTCTATCTAACAAATTATGTGAAGAATTTATGATAATATGGAAATTATATTTAAAATTACATGAACCCCTAAAACTCACCCAAAACATGCCTAAATCTGACCAAGTCATTATCTCTAATATTTAGAGCCTCCTAGATAGATTACAATCCCACCCAGCCTCTATTCATAGTGATTCAAATTTCGGATTAAAGATATGCACCTTCCCTAGTAAGTGAATCACATCCTGTTTAGTTTCTTATTTCTTTCCCATTCCTCTCCCATCCTAGAAAGGATGTTTATCAACTTTTGATTATATATCTTGATCTTGGTGTATTTAATATCTATTCAATTGATTGTGGATCTAGGATTCATATCTAGATCATGTTCTTCATTTCATTATTTATTAATCCACATCAAATTGGGGATTCTTCCATTGGTGAGCATTTGTTAATGAATTGATGAACGTATTCTATAATTAAATTCCAATTGTCTTGACTTCAATTAAATGTATGAAATTGTTAAATTTATAGGTTTCTTTAGAAATTTAATTTCCTAAATTTAATTAATTAATTAGGTGAATTTATTATTTAATGGAATGTTAAATTTGTAATAATTAATTGTTGAATAAATTATTGGATTATTGAGATTGTGTAAATAGAATAATTAAATATTGAATTAAAAATAGGGATGTTGGGATTATGATTTGGAATAACTAATTGTTGAATTAATTATGAGTTATTGAGATTATTGAACATGATAAATTAACTGTTGAATTAATTAATGGGAATGGTTGGGATTATAAAATTGTGGGATTGGAATAACTGATTGTTAAATTAATTAAGTGAATATCAGGATTCTTAATTATCATTTCATTAACTGTAGAATTGATTAATGAAGATTTTTTTTGTTTACGAAATTGATTGAATATGATTAATTAATTGTTGAATTAATTAATTAAATTATGAGAGTATGAAATTATTACATTTGATTAATTAATTTGTGAATTAATTAATTATAATATTGTGATTATGAAATATGAATGGTAACAATGGAATTTAGTTATGAAATGATGAATGGTAACAGTGTAATTCAATCATGAATTATTAAATATAAATGGTAAAAATTGAAGTCAATTATGAAATGATGAATGGTAATAATGGAATTCAAAATGTATTATGTAATATTAATGGTAACAATGGAGTTAAATTATGAAATTATGAATGGTATGAATGGAATTTAATCATGTACTATGAAATATTAATGGTAAAAATGGAATTATATTACGTATTGATGAATGGTAAGAATAGAATTCAATAATTTATTGTGAAATATTAATGGTATAAATGGAATTCAATTATAAAATGATGAATAGTAATAATGGAATTCAGTCATGTATATTGAAATGTGAATAGTAACATTGGAATTTAGATATAAGATATGGTTAGGGTGTCACCGTGAACCCAAGGGTGTTATGTGATTAAATAAAGATTAATTGAATATATGTGAATTATTTTTTTATTGCTTGTATTTTATTCTTTATAAAACTACATACAATGTTTTTACTAGATATTGATTTAGATGTTGTTTGTGTGCACTACTGAGTTGTACTCAGACCCAACTCAGGCTTCTTATTTGGTACATAAATAGAATTTATGTTTTCATGATAGGATAATGGAAAAGGCCTTGTGTTATGTGGATGATTTGGGATGGATCATGGATGAGTGGACCAGACATGGTTTTGAACCTTCTTGGGAGTTATCATTGTCTTGACTTTTGGTTTTTCATTTTGACACATGGAGTATACTTTATCAAGGATTATCTACAATTGTTTTCATATTGTTTTTCCATTTTTGGGTCATATTTGGATATTGGTTTTATTCTGGTTATGGTTGTATCATATTTTTATTCATGTTTTTCCACTATTGTGAAACATTGATAAAGCGGGAATAGTTTCCTTATTATGGATATTAGTCCCTCACTTCTAGTCAGCAGCCTCTTGCATATAGAGAGGTGCTATTGATCTCATGTGACCGACTGACATAGGACATCGGTGTGTGGCACCATGGTTGGTATGTTACAAAGTGGTATTAGATAAGTATTATTTCCTCTTCTTTTGTCTTACTATTTGGGAAAGGTATGCATGGGACTAGGAAGATTTGGGCCTTGGTTATGAGGTCATGCATTGGAGTATCAACCCACTACTATAAATTTCATCTTTACCAACGGTTGTCCAAACCGTTGCGTCTTGAGCCATAGGGATAGACATATCCCAACAGTTCTATGAGAACCACTGGGATATGTCAAAAAAATCATCATATACCAACGGATTTAGTAAACCATTTGTATAAAGGTTTTCCAATGGTTTTAAACCATGTGTAATATCATGAAGGATCTCTGTACCAACGGTTGTGTAAACCGTTAGTATAGACTTTTTCCAATAGTTTACCACAAAACGTTGGTAAATCTCAATTAAAATTATATATGACAACGGTTTTCATAAAACTGTTGGTATATGTTCTGCTTTTACACATATGCCAATAGTTGTGAACAGTTGGCATATCTTTTTTATACCTGCGGCAGCAAGCCGGCTTGGTGGCCTCCCCCTGTGTAGTGCAGCTGCATCAATTACACCAAGCCTACAAGATTCATACACAACAGAATATGTACATAATATACAACAAGTAAAAAAAATACCATTAAAAAGTATACCTGCATAATACATACAGAATTATGTATGAATTCATACAAAATGAATTCAATACATCCAACCCATAAATCAAACATAAATCTTAATACCTCCAATTCTTTATTTAATTACCCTCTACACACATACTAAATTAACACATAATTTATAAGGTAATTTAAAAAAGTATACACATACAACATGTATACACATACACCATTAACACATAATTTATAAGTTAATTAAATACATAAAGAATTCAATTCAGAATTCAGGGGGTTGGGGGATGTTTAGAGGTTTAGGGTGGTTGTCCAAGGGGGTGGGGGTGTCCAAGGGCATAGGGGTGTTTGGGGGTGGGGGGGGGGCTTTCCATGGGGGTGTCTAGTGGGTGGGTGGTGTTCGGGGGTGGGGGGGTGGGGGGGCTATTCATGGGGGTGTCCCGAGGTGGGGTGGTGTCTAGGGGTTGGGGGATTTCCATATGGTGGGTGTGTACAGGGGGTGGCGGTGTCCAGGGATTGGGGTGGTGTCTAGGGGGTGGGGGTAGTCTAGGGGTTGGGGAGGCTTCCCAAGGGTGGTGGAGTGTTGTACATGGTGGGAGGGGATGGTCCAAGGGTTGGTGGACTATCCAAGGGGGTGGGGTGGTGTCCACGGGGGTGGGGGCTGTCTAGGGGGTGGGGGTTGTCCAATGGTGTGGGGGTTGTCCGGGGGGGGCTGTCCACGGGGGTGGCGGGGCTATCCAAGGGGTCATGGGTGTCTAGAGGGTTGATCATGGCTATCCACATGGGTGAGGGGGGTTGACCAGGGGGTAGGGGTGTCAACGGGGGTGGGTGGGGTTGTTCAGGGGTTACGGCGTGTCTAGGGGTGGGTGGGCTGTCCACGGGGTGAGGGGATGTCTAGGGGGTGGGAAGGGCTATCCATGGGGTATGGGGTGTCTAGGGGGGTACAGGGTGTCTAGGAGGGTGGGCAAGGCTATCTAGGGGGTACAGGGTGTCCAGGGGGGATGTGGGGGGGTGTGGTTTTCCATTGTGGTTGGGTGGGGGAGGGGTTGTCCATGGGGGTTTCTAGGGGTGGGGGTTGTCCATGGTGGTGTCCAGGGGGTGGGGTGGTGTCCGGGGGTGTCCAGGGGGTGGGGTGGTGTCCAGGGGGTGTGGTGGTGTCCGAGGAGGTGGGTTGGTGTCCAAGGGGTTGGGGAGGCTTTCAAAGGGGTGGGGGTGTCTAGGCAGTGGGGGGATGTCCTCGGGGTGGGGGTGTCCAGGGGGTGGGCGGGCTGTCCACGAGGGTGGTTGGGCTGTCTAGGGGTTAGGGGTGTCCCGGGGGTGGGCTAGCTATCCACATGGGTGGGCGGGGCTGTCCACATGGGTATGGGGTGGGCGGGCTATCCACGTGGGTGGTCGGGCTGTCTAGGGGTAAGGGGTGTCTTGGGGGTGGGCGGGCTATCTAGGGGGTGGGTGGGCTGGCCAAGGGGGGTAGGGAAGTCTAGGGGTGGTCAAGTTATTCACAGGGGTGGGTGGGGCTATCCAGGGGGTACGGGGTGTCCAGGGGGTGGGGGTTGTCCATAGGGGGTGGGGCTGTCCAGGGGGTTGGCAGGCTGTCCACGGGGTGGGTGGGGTTGTCTAGGGGGTAAGGGGTGTCCAGGGGGGCTCTCCACAGAGGGAGGGGTATCCAGGGGGTGGTCGGGCTATCCACAGTGGTGGTCGGGCTGTCCAAGGGGGTAGGGGTATACAGGGGGTGGGCGGGCTGTCCACCGGGGTGGGCGGGACTGTCCAGGGGGTACGGGGTGTCTAGGGGTTGGGGGGCTGTCCACAGGGGGAGGGGTTGTCCAGGGGGTGGGTGGGCTGTCCACAGGGTGGGGGAATGTCTAGGGGTAGAGTACCACTATATCCTTCCAATTAATTCCATCATGATGGTACAACATTTTACATTAATAAAAATAGGTATTTCCAAGAAAATTAATAATTTTATCTTTTTCAACTAATACAAAGTATGATGAATATTATTTTTCCTTATAACACTAGTGGTTTTAGAGAAGAAATTCTTGACCTTGATCTCTTGATTCATTATTTTTTTGTTCCACTACAAGATAAAGATCATGAATGGGTTCATGTTCATGTCCCATATCTTAGATAGCACACACAACTATCTCAACCACACTTCTGTCTACAGAGGGGCTCTCTTATTGTGGTTTACCAATAACTTCATCATATGGTGTTTTAAAATTTCATCTAAGAGGAATGATTGTACTCAATATCAATAACTGAAACTAAATGAATCAGTAAGGATACACATCTCAATAACTCAAGTATGAGATATATGAATATGAATTTCATGAAAACATAATTAACTATTTTCAATATAATCAGTTAAAAACATTCCCCAATGATACTTTTTCTAAATTTCCAAGGTGACTTACTGCTTGAGAAAATGAGGGATGGCCAAATTAGTCACTCATAACAACTACCCATGTTCTTGAAATCCTATTTCATGTCTACGAGAACAATATAGAATGGATAACGACATCAAGGAGAGACACATATCCTCATCTATGATAATAATCTACCATGAACCAATTCCGATTTCAAGGTACACTACTACCTGAGTTAGCTCTAACATAGCCTGACGGGAATTCCTGAACCCCATAGATTGGTGACCAGGATCATAAATAATAAAATAATAATGATGTATTTTTTCCCTAAAAAATAGAGAAAGATAAATAATACCAGTCTATATGTAAAAACTATTCATGTATAAGGTACATGAAACAGATGGGTAAAACAATACCCATAACAACACATCATCAAGTGACTCAACATCTAATAAGATTAAAGCTTAGACATATCCCATGTAATAGTTTGATCACATATCCAGTGGAAACCTCCATCACTTTAGGTCCTATGGACAAGGAACATCAACCACCTATATGTGTTGAATTCCCATTAACATATTTTCCTGGGATGGTATTTACATTTTTTCTTAGAAAATTCATTCAAGGTTAGTAATAATAATTTCATTATATCAATTTCTAATCAGACCACAAATTTTATAAATTCCACTCAAAAATTAAAATTTCTTTAAAATAGGGGGGTTTCACAACATCCGTGCTTTTTAAAAGTAAAATTTTTATAATATATAAATAATCATTTAAATCATTTAGAATCTAATTTCCAATCAATCATTAAATTTAATCTTTCATTTATTGGGAAAAATATTATGGAACCAACGATGTTTTATCAATGTTCAAATCAAAACCCACAACTAGAAAACCCATGAACAGAGGGTGAGGGCTATCTAGGGAGTGGGAGGGCTATCCACGGGGGGTGGCAGGGTTGTCCAGGGGGAACAGGTAGTCCATGGGGTTGGGGGTGTCCTAGAGGGTGGGGGCTGTCTAGGGGAGGGTTGAATTAATCACAACAAATCATCAAGTCAAGTTTTATTATTTATAGATAAAAAATAATGATAATGTGGCCTACCTAATCACACATATATTCACGCACAACAAATCAATAAACATCAATGGTTAGTAATATCAGTCAAAAATGTAACGAATCAATCTGTCCCTCATCACCATCATCATCACCCTCAACCTCGTCCCCATCGTCGTCCCCATCATCATCCCCACCCTCCTCCTCACCCTCGAACTCAGCCTCGACCTCCTCATCGCCCTCCTCCTCCACCTCAGCCTCCTCCTCAGTCTCCTCCTCTGCCTCAGCCTACTCCTCGCCCTCCTCCTCCGCCTCCTCAGCCTCCTCCTCACCATCGTCTCGACCACCACTAGAACTACCACCTGGTGAACCATATATTGAACGCATCAATGACATATATTCATCACAAGAAATGTTTTCCTCTAGTGGAAGTTTTGGACGTAAAACTTCCATCATTTTCATTAATGAAGTGTTTGCCCTAACAGACTGTTTTGCTATCTATGTGGCCCTTTTTTAGCCTATTTTTCCTATTCCTTAACCTTATTCAACTCGGTATCACTATAACTCATTCATGAGGAGGGACAATACCTCGTCAGAACTATACTCTTCCCAAGTCGTCAGCGTACTCAACCAGGGTGCTCATTTCCCAACACCTGATGTAAGTGATCGTTTAGCCCGAAATTCTCAGGTTCCTGGGAATCAAGGGCCTCTAAAAAAGCCTATTAAAAATATAAATAGATTATTATGATACAAAATAGAGATTAAAATTTTAATTCTACAATGTAAAACCTACAATCTGCTGATGAGTCGGTTCATTAACTGCACTTCCGTATTTCTTCTTTCTACTCGATAAAAACAGTTTTTCATGAGGTAGACATACTTATATATTCAATTTATGCCTCTACAATGACATTTAATGTAGGAAAACATAATTAAAAATAGGATTCAAAAAAAATTAATTTCATAACAAAAGGTATATAAAAGATTTAGCAATCGAATAAATTATGGAGGAAGCAATAGAAAGTGCAAGTCCCAAAGAAAGATAATAAACTGTCATACCTACTGCCTCTCATGATCTGGCATCATAGTACATCTCAATCAGTGGATGTATTTCTTAGCATCAATGTTTATTTATTTCTTCTAGATGAATCCTAAATAAAATTCAATAATTATTATTAATGAAAAACATGAAAATTTTCATTTAAATACCTCTAATTAAAATAATATCGTAAATAGGATAGTAGTCCAATTAGTAAAAATATGTAGGTACTATTATGATAGACAGTCATCCACGACAGAGACTTCATCTAACTCTGGGCCCACTCTAGAATTCCAGTCAATTTACAACTCATTCTTATAATCTCTCCAAAGCTCACCTAAATCCTTTTGACGTGCTAGCCGTTCACCCTCACCGTTTGTGAAATTAAACCGTAGATGACACCAAAATATTAACTAATATAAATAAAAAAAATTAATATATTGCATTAAATACAACATATTTGTTTACCCATATCTCTGCCCAGGCTTTATCATTGAATTCATTTGGAAGCTTTCTCCAAGAGAGCAGGTTAAAAGGAATGATGTCAGAGTATTTGACAAGCGTCGCCAAAAAACAACAACATTACTGCCCTAATATTTCAATCGTTTGACTATCTTCATTTTAGTCCACCATCAACTGTGTGCAGCGGTTCCACACCTCATGAAAGCATGTTTTCCCTTTCCCCTTCCTCCTATTATTAGATGTATCTGTTATGAAAGAAAAAAATATATTTTATCAATACATTTTATATTAAAAATAAATAATGGTTTAAATATTTCTTAGGGTTGTATAAGTATATCTACGGTAGTCTGATCAATGGATGCCGCTAGATCTACAGAAACTGAAGGAACACCCTATACAGATAAAGTGGATCCCAATGTATGCTCGGCAAGGACAGCCTTCAGCGGAGCAGGAGTCAAAGAAGATGGAATATAAAAGCCCAGAGAGAAGGAAGCATGAGTAAAATAAGATGATAGGGATGGCTGGCCAAATGTTGGATGGGTAGTGGGAATCATCATCGGATATGGTACAGATGGGTGAGGAGGCTCAGATGTAAAGGGTGGTGAACAAATTGGAGTCCTAAATATCTCAGGTTTCTCTAATGGCACACTGGGATTAGAATGTGGGATGGATGGTATGTCAGTGGGAGGGGAAGGGTCTAATCAGGTATGCCGACTAGATTTTCTAGCACCTATACCGCCACCCACTCGTACGAACACCCCATGTACTAGGACAACTACTAGTCTAGTCATCAAATAACTATCACCTAATAGATGGATCCTGAAAAAATGTTTAAAAAAATTAATCACATGACATTATACATTATTTAAATAAACATATTTGACATAAAATACTCACTGTAGGCACTAGTGGTGGAATTCCCAGCTCAGTAATGCAATGATTCTTGTCCATAATTTGTTTTCATCACCTCTCTTCAATTGGTTTTATTTCCTGCATTTGAAAAAAATGAAATTAAATAGAAAATGATAACTAATGTGTAACCCAAAAAACAAAATAAATGAGAGGGAATAGGGGGATTCATGGATAATTTAACTAACCATTGTTTTAGGTGATCCTGAACAAATATATAATGAAGTCAATAAATCATACAATATATAATAAAAAAATTTAATTTTTAGTTGGTTGATTATTTACTAAGTTTCATCAGTCTATTAAAATTAGGGAACATTGATTCTTCCAGATTCATAAGTGGTAAAGTAGTTGTCAAAATTAATGAAAATTTTAATTTCTTTATCATAGAGAGAAGATGTAGGTTTCAATACATGGTTTGTAGAAGAATACAAACCATCATGTTAATTATCTGGTAAAATGTTAAAGAGAGGTCATAAAGTCATACAAATTTTATACAAATCACAGATGAAGCATTGAAATGTTCACCAAGTTAAAAATGTTGTTTTCATAGGTTTAAATATAGTTCAATTAAAAATTAGAAAATGAAATTCAAATAAAAATTCAAACTAATAAACATTGAAAATTCACATAATGTTCAAGTCAGATAAAACATATTTGTAATCAATATTAAATCAATTTTAATAGTACAAACCTTAATATCCCAAGTTGAGGTAAACCAAAAGAATTGAGAACATGAATGGTTGATTTTATATATTTCCCACCACAACTTCAGGTTCACAATCAACTCTAACAATTGAGAGAGTCATCAAAAGTAATAAATGGATCGTTTCCAATCGTAGTAGGGATGGTTTCAATTCCATCATCACCATCATCAAAACTATGTCTTAGAATAACTTCAATAATGACACCAAATTCAAGTTGAAGATGGTCTTTGACATAAACTTTTTTTCCATTGATGCCAATACATATGGTTCATCGGTAGCAAGAGTGTGATTCATATCAATTACACAAAATCCACAATCATCAATACATAATCCTTTCCTCGTCATCGAATAAAACCACTTACATTTCATCAGCGTGACTCATCTATGAGAATAATATTCCAATATTATTATTATTTCAATGACTCCGTAATAACCTATATTTTCAAATCGCGGTCTACTATATGATGCACTAGAATAACGGTCTGTTGTGACAGTAACCATAACACCATCATGTGGTGTTCTCATGTTTGTTGCTCATTCTGTGATAATAAATCTATACACATTGATAATAATTGATTTACAGTCACGGACCACAGTATTAGGACCAAAAGCTAAAGATCTTATATTATTAGAGACAGAGTTAGCAGGAAAACTCAATACATGAAATATAAATCAATATTAAACTTAATTAATTATTATTTTAATTAGTTTAAATAGTAATATTATTACCTTTAATTTTAACCAAGCAGAAAACAATTTTCTATGTAAAGTCTCCCTCCTTCTCAAAGATAAAGAATGATGATTTCTATTTATCATCATTTTATGTTCCCTATAGATAAAAATAGGAATAGTTTAATAGATATATATATATATATAAGATATAAATATACAATTTACTTACTATATGTAGTCATCGAACAAATCATAGTTGAACAAAACTGTGTGATGTTACATCTCCTGCTCTTCAAGGCATAATTTCGTCAATGTGTATGATCCAGGAATTCCTCTTATTTGTGGAAGTGATGAAAAACTAGGATCAATTTTCTCATACTCATCTTCTTCATTTCTCATTCTTCTGTTCATTCTTATTGTATGATCAGACAAATACAAACAGTAGAAATCCATACATTCTTGAGCCAAGTAACCGTTCAAGATAGAACCTTCAGAATGATTCCTGTTATAGAAATAAGACATTAATGTGTACATATTTATTTCATTTGGATACATCCAATGAAAAGAAATGAGTCTTTCGAGAAGTATTTAAGTTTGAATATGGAAATTTAGATGCAGTATGCATGTGAAAAATAATGGAAGAAATATTTTCTCTAACTCACACAAAAATAAGGGGGCATCTGCCAACATTTTTTTCAAAAAATATTTGGAAAACTTATTAGAACAAAGATCTCTAAACAAAGGGAAAAACTCAATAACAACCAACCTAAAAATATTTGAGAAAAGTTGAAGAATTACTATTGAAATGAACTCATGCAGAAGGATGTGATAATCCCGATTCTTCAATTATTTTAGCTTCAACTCCCTTATGTTGACCCATTTGGATATGTTACTAGAATAGACATTATGAACATTAATAGAATATAGTACTTCTAGAAATTTATTTTCTTCTGTAGGTGTCATCACGTAATAAGCACATGGAAGTTTCCATTTATTTCCATCAATACGCACAAGATGAAATTACAGTCTCATGCCCTAATCCACCAAGTCATGTTGAGACTGTAAATCATCTTTTGTCTTTCCCTTAATATTTAGAAGAATTGAAAGCAATATTTCACATATTTTTTTTTTCAATTTTCATTAAGTCTAAGCAATGACGTAAAAAATTGGTTGAATAATAAGGCCAATCAGAGAAGATACTTCTCTTCTTATAATTGTAATAGGTTTTATTGGAAACATAATTTCTCTTTATAGATTTCATTTGACCCTTCTTGAATGAAAAACTAAAATCTTTCAATTCATTAAGCACATCAGTTACAAACATACACTGAGGTGGATCATCGGTCTCCATTTAATTGTCAAATCTTCGACATTTATTTCTATATGGATGGTCCATTGGTAAGAATCGTTGATGTCCCATAAAAATAAAACTATAAAGAATTGTTAGTCTTCTAGATTTTGTATTCTTAATACAAATATGACATGATAGTTTTCCCTTTGTGCTTCATCTAGACATCATTAACTAAGAAAAAAATCATTGATCATCCACATAAGTGTAGCACGCATCAGAAATATATCTTTCAAACATGCATCGTATGTCTGAACTCCCACATCCCAAATAAGTTTCAACCCTTTTATTAAAGTCTGAATGTATATGTCTATATTATTTCTGGGATCAGAAGGGCCAGATATGAGTATACTCATGAAAGTGAAAGGTTTTTTCATACACAACCATGGGGGAATATAATAGATGTGTATAAAAATCGGCCATCTGTTGTGCGACGTAAGAATCTGCCCAAAAAGATTAAAACAATCACATGAAAGACCCATCATCATATTATGCACATCATCTTCAAAATCAGGACATCTAGCATCAAATCTCTACCATGAAAATCCATCTAAAGGGTGAAATAACTTGTCATTAGTATTCCTTCTCTTGGTATAATTTCATTGCATTTTTTTATATTTCACTAGACTTAAAAAATATTTTGGTGTCTAGGGATTTATAGAAAGATCCACCTTACATTTTGTGGCACACAGGATGGTGTTCCACCAGTTTTTTGCTTCAAGCGGGATGTGCCACATTTTATACAATCAGTCAGTTCAACATTTTTCTCCCAGAATAAACTGCAATCTTTTGGGAAGGCATGAATTTTTTTTCTTGAACATCCAAGTTCCTCAACTAAATTCCATGCCATATAGTGGTTTGAGGGAATATTTGCATCATCTAGAAGTAATAACTTCAAGAAGGTAATAATGTAATCTATGGAAGTATTAGAAATTCCATACATAGTTTTCCCATGTAACAATTGGATTAAAATTTCCATATTTTTCATTTTACTACACTGTCGATATATTGGAGTCGTGGTAGCATCATTCAATTTTTTCACCCTGACAACATCATCATTTTCATTAGACGCATCATGCGTGCTCATATCAAAATATTATTGGGTCAGAATCCTTTCTTTTTCATGATGATGAATAAATTGAAACCGGTCAGATAACAAATTCTACAATCTAGTCCTCTCATTTGGATCATCATCAATCTGAGATGTCATTTTCTCCCCATTTTGATACCACATAGAGTAGTTTTCTTGAAAACCATATTTGGTTATGTGGTAGGTGACTTCTTCACGGATCAACCATGGTCTTCCAACACACTTGTAATCAGAGCAGTGTATGTGACCACGATCTAAAGTATTTCCAAATGAGAAATCTAAGAAGCTATCCAAATTGTGTTGAAAATTTCCTGAGATCCAATCAGTTTCATACATATAAGTTATATCCATTCTATAAAATAATTTATAAGTCATTTTGTCAAACAAAATTCAATAATATTGAAGTTTCATGGAAAAAATATTTATGTAAATGAGAAATATTCACATTATACGAAACCATAATTGACACACTACTCTATATGAGAATCAGAATATAAAAGACAACAAAATATTATATTTATAACAAAATATATTTGGTGAACTATACATGAGTTTAAAAGATCATGTACACCAGTGGAGGATAATTATTTAAGAGTTGACCAAATTTTAGATTGAAGAAATTTTATATTTTAGTAGTTTATTTGAGTGATAACATACATTTCTTAAGGGGGTTGTGGTGTCCAGTGGGGTGCGAGGTGTCCAGGGGGTGCGGGATGTTTAGGGTGTGCGGGATGTACAGGGGGGTCAAAGGTGTCCATGGCTGGGGGCTGTCTAGGGGGGTCGGGGTGTCCAAGTGGGTGGGTTGTCCATGATGGTGGGGGCTGTCCAGGGGGTATGGGGTTTCCAGGGGGCTGGCTATCCACGAAGGTGAGGAGGTTGTCCAGGGGGTCTGGGTGTCCCGGGGAGTGGGGGGATTTCCATGGGTGTGGTCTATCTAGGGGGTGTGGGGGTGTAGGGGGGTGAGCAGGGTGTCCAGGAGTTGGGCGGGGCTGTCCAGGGGGTACGGGGTGTCCGGGGGGGGGGGTGATTCGGCTGTCTATGGGAGTGGTGGGGCTGTCCAGGGGGTATAGGGTTTCCAGGGGGTGGTCGGGCGGTCCATGGTGGGTGGTCGGGCTATCCACGAGGGTGGAAGGGTTGTTTAGTGGGGTCGGGTTGTCAAGGGGTTGGGGTAGCTTTCTAGAGGGTGGGGGGTATCCGGGGGTGATGGGGGTGTCCGAGGGGTGGCGGGGCTGTCCAGGGGGTACGAGGTGTCCAAGGGGGTGGGTGGGCTATCCACGAGGGTGGCAGGGTTGTCTAGAAGGGTACATGGTGTGCAAGGGGTATGGGTGATTTATCCACGGGGTGATGGGGCTATTCAGGGGGTACAGGGTGTCTAGGAGTGGGATGGTTTTCCACGGAGGTGGGTGGGCTATCCAAGGGGCTAGGGTGTGTCCACGGGGGGTGGGCGACCATCCACGGGGGTGGCGAGGCTGTCTGGAAGAGTATGGGTGTCCATGGGGATGGGCAGGCAGTCCATGGGGGTGGGGAAAGGGGGTGTCGGGGCTATTTAGTGGGGTACGGTGTGTCCAGGGGGTGGGCAAGCTGTTCATGGGGGTGGTGGGGCTGTACAGGGGTGTACGGGGTGTCCAGGGGGTGGGAAATCTATCCACAGGGGTCTCATGGCTGTCCCAGGGGTAGGGGTGTCCAAAGGGAGGGTGGGCTATCCACAGGGGGGGTTCTAGGGAGGTGTGGTGTGTCCAGGGTGTTGGGCGGTCTGTCCACGGGGGTGGTGGGGCTGTCCAAGGGGTACGGGGTGTCCAGGGGGTTGGTGCACTATCAACGGCGGTGGTTGGGCTTTCTAGGTGGTATGTGGTGTCTAGGGGGTGTGTGGGCTATCCACGGGGGTGGAGGGGCTATCCAGGGGGTACCATGTGTCCACGGGGGGGGGGGGGGGGGGTGGGCTGTTGACGAGGGTGGAGGGGCTGTCTATGGGGGTATGAGGTGTCGAAAGAGGTGGGAGAGATTTCTAAGGGGGTGGAGGGGGCTATCCAGGGGGTACAGGGTGTCTGGGGGGTGGGTGTGCGGTCCAAGGGGGTTGTGTGGCTGTTCAGGGGGGTACGGGTTGTCCAGGTGGGTGGGAAAGCTGTCCACGGGGGTGGCGGGGCTGTCCAGGGGGTAGAGGGTGCCTAGGGGGTGGGTGGATATCTAAAGTGGGGGTCCAGAGGGATAGGGGGTGTCCATGGGGTGGGCGATCTATCCACAGGGTTAGCGGGGTTTTCCATAGGGTGGTAGGGCTATCCACGGGGTAGGGGGTGTACAGGGGGTAGGCGGGCTATCCACAGGGGTGGGGGTGCTGTCCAGGGGGATATGGGGTCTCCAAGGGGTGGGCGGCCTGTCCATGGGGGTGGCAAGGCTGTCCAAGGGGGGTAGGGGTGTCCATTGGGGTTGTTTGGCGTCCACGGGGTTAGGGGGTTGTCCAGGGGGGTAGTGGTGTCCAAGGTAGTGTGTGGGCTATCCTTGGGGGTCATAAGGCTATCATGGGGGGTAGGGGGTATCCAAGGGGAGGGCGAGTTGTCCACTAGGGTGGCAGGGCTGTCCAGGGAGTAGGGGTGTCCCAGGGGGTCGGTGGGGTGTCTAGGGTGTGGGGTGTCAAGGGGGTGGGCGAGCTGTCCACAGATAATTTAACTAACCAATGTTTTAGGTGAGCATGAACAAATATATAATGAAGATCAGGAAGTTGAGATGGAGGAGAGTTTTAGTCTTTTTATAGCCAAAATATCAAAAGGATGAGCTATTATATGTTTTGGATATGGCAAGGCACATGTATTTTTCATGGATATAAATTATTTTAGGGTAGGGAGTGTAGATCCCCCACCACCCACTACCCCCCCCCCCCCATAGTCCCCATCCCCCATCTCCCCAAATATCCCCCACCCCCAATTTTACACACCCCCTCACCCCTTGCATCCCCACACCCTGCACAGCAACCCCCTACTACCCCCTCCCCCACTACACTCCCCACCACTCCCACTACACCCCCCCTACAACCCCCTCCCACTACACAACCCCCTACAACCCTCCCCCACTACATAGCCCCCTCCCATTCCCTTGAAAAATAAATTATGAAATGGAGGCCCATAGTAGGTCTCCCTACCATTTAAGAACTCACTACCATGTTGGATCAATATAATATGAAATAACTAAAATATAATTATAATACTTGAACCATGATTCTAATCAAAAGGGTATCAATATAAAACCAATAAAGGAACTCTATGCAGTGGAATGATGTGCAAAGTATCTCTATGGAACGACATAACATTCCATAGATACAAATTTCTAAACCGGAGGAATCATCATTTTAATAGATATTATACTAGAGTAATCATGTGTTATGTTAGGGGAAATAGGATACATTGTGTTATCATCTATTACAGGTGGAAGAAAAAACACTTACTTGAATCAAGGATTGATCACAGGTTGGGAAGAAGGGTCTGCAAATAATAGGGGAGATGTCATTTAGGGGTAATCAAAACAAAAAACAACATTGTCCTCAAAGAAATCCGAATGAAAAATGGAATAAATGGAGGTAGAACATAAAACTGAGTTATAAATTACATATTTGATGTGGAAGAAAAAAAATGAGTTTTTGGGAAGAATGTTTTGCACGCTGTTAGAACAATGGAGCTCTAAGTTTAAGGTGCAATGTGGGTGGATCAAGATCAGAATCACGTGGTTAATTTGTGTATTTTTATCCCAATGGTTTTTAAAACCCATTGGGAAATATCATCCAAGATACCATTATCCCAACTATTTCAAAAACTGTCAGGAAAACTAGGCCTATCCCAAGAGTTCTACAAACCGTTGGGAAAATACAGTCTAAAACATCATATTCATATGGTATTAAATAAACCATTGGTTTATTAATCTTACCCCAATGGTTTCTCTAAACCATTATGATAGAGGTTTTGGAATAGGATGAATTTTAGGTAGTGACCCCATGTATGGGGGGAAACCCAAATACCCAAGGTGGGATGTTGTTATTGGTATTTGTTGTTACAATTGGATTCCATTTCACCTTGGGTGATGCACATGTTGTGTGAGGTGATTATTATTTATGATGTTTTCTAATATTTGATTCATGTCCTATTATTGCACTAGATTTACGTTTTCATGCATGGTTAGAGGCACTTAAGATTATTGTAACTAGCATCAATTATAAGCATGCATAGGAAAGAATGTTATTGGGTATGTTATTTATCTTGAAATTATTTTTTTCCCGTGTGAGAAATTGAATTGAAAAGAGTTCTTAATGTGAAATTGAAATTGGTAAAATGATGAAAAATGTTTATAATTGTGCATCTAATAAAAAAATTGAAAATTGAGAATGATTTTACCCTTTATTAACCATGAAATATGTGTAGGGTGGTTAAGGGTAGAGATCTAAACTTGGTTTTAACAATGTTACATTGTTCAGGGAATGACGTGTTAGGGATTAATATGAATCCCCATAATTATGTTAAAATGGAGTTTTGTGTCGTAATATGTGTGTTTTTTATTATAGAGATATTCTTCTATAAAGATTCTTATTAAGAGGGAGGCATGAGTATATGGATGGAGATGCTCCAACAGTAGTGGAACATGAGGTACTGATAGTTCTGGGTTATAAAGTAGAAGCGGCGTTCTGTGAGAACTTTTCTCACTTCTTGAAATTCAAGGAAAGAGACCCTGGAAAAGTTATGGAAATCATGTTTGATCTAACAATGGAATTCCAGTTGCATCAACCACTGAATTTTACTAGAGATGGTGGACATGAGGCAGCTGAGTTATGGATCGAGTATATTCCTACTATACTTGAAAACTTGGAGACTCCTACTGATAAAATAGTTAAATTTTATTCTTATATGTTATGTAGGAAACTGAAGTTTTGGTGGGACATCCTAACTCAGTTTAGGTAGTTGGATAATATGAAATGGAAGGACTTTTATGATGATTTCTTGGAGAACTTCTATCTTGGGATGCTTAGGAAGGAGATAAAAGTTGATTTCATGAGACTTACTAAAGTGAATATTTATGTGATGAACTACAATGGATGCTTAATAGATTTGTAGTTCTTTATTCTAGTGTGTAAAGAGGATGAGTATACTATGGAAAGGTGGTTTCATGATGGGATTAAATGTAAAATTATGTTCTATGTGAATATATTCATGCAGAATAAGTTTTCATACGTGTTAAATCAGGATCTCATATCTAGAAGGAACCTGAAGGAGGATACTAGTGGCAGGAAGGTGGTTTAGGCTAGATGGTTAGGAGGAATGACTTCCGAGTGAAATAAGGATCGTTATGAGAATTTTTGTTAGAGTATTGGGAAGTATAGTGGTCAGAACGATGGGTCAGTTACACTGGACCTCATTGGAGTTATCTATCACCAGTGTGGTAGGTTATGATACTATCATAGACACTATAATAGACCACTATTAGAGTTCCAATCAGGTGGAAGGATGGGTCATCTACAGAGGTTTTGAAGGAACACTTGACAAACGGGTAGTGATGGAGGATTTAAATAGAACTAGAGTGCTACAATGGGATCTTCTTCACCGTATCAGTTAGGTAACTGAAGTTCTACTGTCTATGTAAGTATAAGTAGTGGGAACACTAGTTATAGGAAAGAGTTCCTATATTAGTAGAGTGGTGTAACTCATGTAAGTTATACTACATCAGAGAGAAGAGGGGCAGGATAGTTACATGTATTTTAGCTTACACTGTTTGATAGTGAGGCTGGACCATTTACAGTTATTGGTAATATTATTGTCTCTTATATATTATAAAGTTCCTCATTTTATATGGGTGTCTCTTATTCTTTTATATATATAAAACATGTGAATAGTTTGAGCCTTATAGTGGAGTTCTTGAGCAGGGTGCTGACGATAGATACACCTTTGGGTGTATGGTCGAGAGACATCTATTTTTGCAAGGTGTGTTATTTTGGGGTTGTGGAGTATTTTGTTCACTAGGATCTATATACTATAGATATTTCAAGCTTTAAACTAATTTTGGGTATAGACTAGTTAGGGGAATCCTAATACCACATTTTTTTATCAGGGGAGAGTGAATTTTATGTCCCCTAACGATGAAATTTATGTACAAAGAAAATAATGGGATATCATGGTGTTCCATGTAGGGACATTTCATTAAAAACCATGGGAGCTTACAACCCATGTTTCTTGTAAAGACCATGAATTTTCACATAATTTTGTTTAAATAAATGGAAATTTTATGAGTCCATGAAAATTGATGGAGCATGATTCCGAGGACCGTAGTGCCCGAAATGAATTTAGGAACATTTGTTCGGGTACGTTCAGTAAACATGCGAGTGGGGTTTTCTAACTTTTGAATCGGTGCTCAGAATTTAAATATGAGGGAACCATTTTACTCGCAGTGCTGGTATTCTCTTAAAGAGACTTTCACCTTGACAGTAGTTGGTTGAGGGTGAAAGTTAGTTTTTGGGTTTTTCGTGTAAGAAGAAAACAAAAATAAAAGTGTATGACATTTTTTTTTATTTGAAACACCCATGTGGGTGTTGGGAGGTGGGGTCCACTGAAACTAAACCTCCATGTGGAATTTGAGGTGTGAGGACCACCAGACCTTAACCTCTTGTGAGAGTTTATGGTGGTGGGGACCACCCAAACCATAACCTCCCCTAAGAGGTTATGGCGGTGGGGACCACCCTGGACTAAACCCCCCATTAATTGAGAGAAACTATCAACACACCTCATTAATGTGGAGGAGCCTCTTGACTTCCCCCACATTAATTGTGACAATGCACATACCTTTATTTGTGCCAACCCTCATGCATTAATTACGCTACCCACCATAATTAATTATACTTTTCAAATTCTTCCAAAAAAATAATAGATTACCTAATGTATTATTTTGGAACAATTTTCATTTTGGTGGAGCCTTGGGAGAAAATCACTCCAACTAAGGACTACTTCTCCAAATAAAGAACACTTTCTCCCAATTAAGAATGCCGACCCTGACTTCGACCTTCTTCCTCTAGACTTCCTCCAATGTAGGAAGCCCTCGACTACAACGAACCGATGTCCGTCTTTTCCCAATGATTTTTCTACTTCCCCGAAACTCTATCGACGTATCAACCCGAGGTAGGGGTTTATTTGTGTGATAATAATTTCCTTGATTTCTTTTGCAGTTTGGAACAGAATCGTTCTGGAGGTTGTAAAATTTTATGTTCATCGTTCTTCTTTCTTGTTGTGTCAAATGCTACCACCCTAAACATAGAGGGTGTGGGCCAAACCAACATGGCCCGACCCCTACATTGTTCTTATTTGATGTCTACTTTGAAATGGAGGAAGGAGACAAAGGAAACGGCGCTCTGCCACCCACAGCCTCTGCGCCCTGCGGCACTCCCCCATCCACAGCCTTGCTTCATCTCTACGCAGCACCTGCAACCCCCACTACTCCAGGCCGCCGCCGTCTTGAGCCTTCGAGCCGAACCGCCGTCGTGTCGAGCCGCCGAGCCGAGTCGGGCCATGCCCCTCGCAGCACCCTAGCTAAACCGGCCCGTGCCCCTCACGGAACCCCAGACGAACCGGCCTACGCCCCTCCCGGCTTCCTAGCCAAATCGGCCCACACCCCTCACAGCACCCCGGCCGAACTGGCCCACGCCCCTCGTGGTGCCCTGACCGACCCAGCCCGTGCCCCGTGCGGCACCCCAGTCGCGCTGGCCCTCACCCCCACGGTGCCCCGACCGACCCAGCCCGCGCCCCCCGCAGCGCCCCGACCAACCCCCCCCCCCCCCCACAGCGCCCCAGCCGAACCGGCCCGTGCCCCTCTTAGGATCGGATTCAACAATTAATCACTGGTGTCAGATGTACAATCTTAATCTATGAGGCAAGAGCTTTGGCTGGGATCTCATAGAAGTGGCGTCGAGGCCTTACGATGTCATCTTGCATATGGACTGGTTATCTACAATCGATTCTCAAATTGACTGTACTAGGTGCAAAGTGCAGTGTGTCCACATGGATGGGACCAGGTTTACCTTCACTGGTGAGAAGGGAGCCTTTTCATCATAGGATGGACTGCTCGGAGGAGAGTTCACCCAATCACTCATCAGTTGGCTAGCCTTACCCTTGGAGGTTTTATTGTGGAGAGTCTATGTTATCCTGTAGTGGTGGACCAATATGCGGATGTCTTCCCTGATGATGTTTTGGGGTGACCTTCTCATAGATAGGTGGACTTTTACATTGACTTTACCCCGGGATGGCACTGATATCTACACTAGCATATCATATGGCTCCTGTGGAGCTTCGTGGGCTGCAGGTACAAGTAGAGGACTTGCAGAGGGAAGGGATTCATCCGACCCAGTGTTTATCCTTGGGCATCCCTAATTCTATTCTCCAAGAAGGCAGATGGGACCTTGAGGATTTTTTTAGACTACCGGCACCTGAACCAGGTGATCGTGAAGAACAAGTACCCACTCCTGAGGATTGACGACCTCTTTGATCAGTTAAAGAGAGAACAGTGGTTCTCAATGATAGACCTCAGATCATGCTATCATCAACTCATAGTACGAGATGAGGATATACAAAAGATGGACATCAGATGTTGGTATGGCCATTATGAGTTCTTTGTTAGGCCATTTGGTGTAACCAACACTCCAGCAGTGTTCATGGGACTCATGAACAGGATCTTTTAGCCATACCTTGATCGCATCATAGTAGTATTCATCAACGAAATTCTGATCTACTGAACTACTGAGGAGGAGCATTCCTACCATTTGCGGGTAGTACAGGACACACTCCGAGAGAACCAACTATATAGAAACCTCTCTAAGTGCCAGTTCTAGATCCGAGAGGATCAATTTCTGTGACATGTCATATCGAAGGCTAGAGTCACAGTAGATCCATAAAATATCAAGGTAGTACTTTCTTGGGAGCCACCCTTGAATGTGGAAGAGGTATGAAGTTTCCTAGGTTTGGCTAGATATTACCGGAGGTTTGTGCCAGACTTCTCTAGAGTTGCAGCACCACTATCATCCTTGACGAAGAAGGGGAAACCCTTTGTGTGGTCAGAGATATTACAATAGAGTTTTCAGGAGCTGAGGTAGTGGATGACTAGCACACCATATTGAGGCTTCCAGATGAGGGTGTAAGGTACGTTGTTTACAGCGACGCATCAGGGACCAGAATCAGATGTGTCCTGATCCAGGAGCGAGCAGTGATCACAAATAGTTCTCGACAGCTGAGATAGCATGAGAAAAACTATGCAACCCATGAGTTGGATTTAGCAGTAGTGGTCTTGACCTTAAAGACGTGGTGGCACTATCTGATGGGTGAGAATTTTACCATGCACTCTGATCATAAGAGTCTCAGGTATATCTTCTCCCAGAAGGACCTGAACTTGAGACAGCGACGCTGGATTGAGTTCTTATAGGACTATGACTTCGAGATAGTCTATACTCCTGTAAAGGGGAACATTGTTGCAGATTAACATGGCAGGAGATCTGGTATACAACTTCTAGGTGAGGCGATGAAGTAGCTAGCCACTTTGTAGATATCCTTTGTGGATAGATAAAGAGCAGCTTTTCTATAGTCTCTTACAGTCACTCCCCCACTTCTTCAGTGACTTAGGGAGGAACGTTTTGGGGACACTGACTGCGAGGCTTGATGTGCTCAGATATCCACAGGGCAGGCACCTGATGGATTTTCTAAAGGTTGGGAGCAAGTCATCCTTTTTAGAGGACGTACTATGGAACCAGTGTCACTCCAAGAGTAAGTGTTGAGGGAGTTCCACACATCCCCTCTCGCGGTACATCAAGGAGTGGAAAATATGTACCAAGATCTCTGATGATAGAACTTGTGGCCAGGAATGATGAATGTAGTAGAAGAGTTTGTTTCTCGGTGCCTCACTTGTTAGCAAGTGAAAGTGGAGCATTAGGTACCAGAAAGCTTGGTTCAGCCTTTAGAGGTCCTAGAGTGGAAGTGGGATGGGGTATCTAATGAATTTGTGATAGAACTTCCACCTACATCTAGGGGATATGACTTGATTTGGGTGATCTATGACTGACTCACCAAGTTGTCCCACTTCCTACTGATCAGAAGGCAGGGTTCAATAGAGAGCATGGTACAGCTCTATGTGCAGGAGATTTTGTGGCTACATGGAGTAACTTTGATGACTGTCTCCGATCGTGACACACGATTTACATCCCGTATATGCAGGAGTTGTAGGTGGATTTCGGGACTTAGCTTCATTTGAGCACTGCCTTCCATCTGCAGACAGTTTGTCAGACTGAGCGGACCATTCAGACCCTCAAGGACATGCTGAGTGCTTGTGTCCTCGACTTCGGTCGCAGCTAGGAGGATCACTTAACTATGGTGTCTTTTTATAGTATAACAACTATCACTCCACCATTGGGATGGCACCTTTTGCAACGTTGTACGAGCGACCCTGCAAATCACCTTTATCCTAGACTGACCTAGGAGAGTTAACACTCGTGGGACCAGAGATGGTGCAGGCTAGCATAGAGAAGGTGCAGATCATCCATGGGTAGATGAAGACTGCATAGCGTAGGCAGAAGTCTTATGTTGACAGGAGATGGAGAACTCTGGAGTTTGAGGGTGGAAACCATGTCGTTCTACGGGTCTCACCTCGACAAGGTTTGCAGATATTTGGATGAGGCGGTAAGTTATCTCTGAGATTCATCGGACATTTTTAGGTCCTCAACAGAGATAGATAGGTGGAATACCACTTATCTCTTCTACCTCAATTGCACCGAGTGCATGAAGTCTTTCATATATCCCAAATAAAGAGATACGTGCATGACCATTCTCACATCATCGACCATGGTGAGATGGACGTCGATGATGGGGATACTTTTATGGAGGTTTCAGTAGAGATTGAGGATCAATAGGATCAGGTCCTTCGTGGAGGGTTGATACCTGTAGTTCGTGTTTTCTGGCAGCATGGGAACCTTCAGGAGAGCACATGGGAGCAGGAGGCTTAGATGCATGCTCAGTACCCCCACTTGTTTACCATGTTTGAGTTGTGGCTTAGGAGGATGTGGAGCCCTGAGGTGGGGAGAATATAAAGACCTAGAATTTTCATGTAACTTTTTTATGTAAATGGGAATATTACGAGTCCATGAAAATTGACGGCGCGTGATTCTAAGGCCCGGAGTGCCCGGAATGAATTTCTAAACTTTTGTTCAGGTACGTTCAGTAAACATGCGAGTGGGTTTTTCTAACTTTTGAACCGGTTCTCAGAATTGAAATTTGAGGGCACCATTGAACTCACATCACCGGTATTCTCTTAAAGAAACTTTCACCTCGACGACAGTTGGTCGAGGGTGAAAGTTAGTTTTTCGTTTTTTCTTGTAAGAACAAAATAAAAATAAAAGTGTATGACATTTTTATTTATATTTGCAACACCCATATGGGTGTAGGGAGGTGGGGTCCACTGGAACTAAACATCCATGTGGAAGTTGAGGTGTGGGGACCACCAGAAGTTAACCTCTCAGGAGAGGTTATGGTGGTGGGTACCACCCGAACCATAACCTTCCATGAGAGGTTATGGTGGTGGGGACCACCCGGGACTAAACCCCCCATTAATTGAGAGAAACTCTAAACCCCCATCATTAATGTGGAGAGAATCTTGACTTCCTCCACATTAATTGTTCCAACACACATACCTTTATTTGTGCAAACCCTCATGCATTAATTATTCCACCCACCATAATTAATTAATATTTTTGAATTCTTCCAAAAAATAATAGATTTCCTAATCTATTATTTTGGTAGGCTTTTCATTTTTGTGGAGCCTTGGAAGAAAAACTCTCCAACGAAGGACTAATTATCCAAACGAAGAATGTGTTCTTCCAATGAAGAATGGCAACGAAGAATTCCAACCCCGACATCAACCTTCTTCCTTGAGACTTCCTATGACGTTGGTCATCTTCGACTATGAAGAACTGACGTTCGTCTTTTCCCAACGATTTTTCTTCTTCCCTACAACTTCATTGACGTATCAACCCGAGGTAAGGGTTTATTTGTGTGTTAATACTTTCCTTTATTTATTTTGCGGTTTGGGAAAGAATTGTTGTGGAGGATGTAAAATTTTAAGTTCATCATTCTTATTTCTTATTGAGCCAAATGCAACCACCCTAAATGGGGAGGGTGTGGGAGAAACCAACATGGCCTGACCAATCCGCCATTCTTCTTCGATGTGTACTTCAAAATGGAGGAAGGCGATAAAGGAAACAGTGATTCTCCACCCGCAGCCTCCTCGCCCTGCGGTGCTCCTTCATCCTCGGCCTTGCCAAGTCACCACACGGCACCCGCAACCTCCGTCGTTCTGCATGGCCGTTGTGCCGAGCCGTAGAGCCGAACCGCCGCTGTGCCGAGCCACCGATCTGAGCCACTGCCCTAGCCAAGCCGCCCCGTGCCCCTCACGGTTCCCCGGATGAATTGGCCCGTGCCCCTTGAAGTACTCTGGCCAAACCGGCCGATGCCCATAATAGCACCTCGGTCGAGCCGGCCCACGCCCCTCACGGCGCCCCGACCGAACCGGCCCGCGCCCTTGCAGTACCTCGACCGAACCGGTCTGTGCCCCCACGGTGCCCCGACCGAACTGGCCCATGCCCCCCCGCGGCACCCCGGCTGAACCGGCCCTGCACCCCCTCACGGTACCCGGCGGTTGAGCCACCCCGTGGCACCCGCGGCTCTATAGCCCCTCGCGGCTTGCCAGACCCCCAACGGATCGGGCCGCATCACGGGTCGGGCATAACCTAGAGGGTTTGGCCGAGTCAACCTCATCTGAGTTGACCTGAACCAGGTCGACGCATGCCAGGTCGGGTCGCGTCGGTCCGATCGGGTTGGACCGGACTTGGGCCCACTATAACACTTCATGCTCTTTTGTCCATAACAATGGAACCAGACGTCTGTTTGACGAACTGTTAGCGGCAATGGAAATCATGGAGCGAGATGGTCCCTTTGAGTATACTCCACTGGAGTTTTGGATTGAGATGGTAAATGGTCAAGGTTGATAAAGCACGAATCCAACCTGGCCCTCGGGACTAAAAATCTAATAACTCACAGACCAGGCGTATGTTCGATGCATCGTCTTTTGCGTTCAGACTCCTATGACATGGAGGACATTTGAGACACTTATTAGTGGGACTTCGTGACAGTTTTAGCATTGACTATTAGCTCATGGAGTAGATCCTGACGGAGATAAGATAGCGTAGTGTGGAGACCTAGTAGCTTTTTGAGACCTGACGAATGCTGACCATTTCGACTCAGAGTTACTCGACTGGTCCCGTGGGGAACACCTTGGTGTCGTGGCAGACCCACAGTGGGGAGCGACTTGGTGTCACAGTAGACCGACGGTACTCGACAGAAGGTGTACCTCAGCAGGCTTCGAGGGGGAGCGTGCTTGGTGACGTGGCATACCCACGGTGGGGAGCGCACTTGGTGACGTAGAAGATCCATGATACTTGACAGGAGGAGTACCTTAGAAGTAAAAGGTTAGTGGGAAGTGCCCTTGGTGTCGCAGTAGGCCCACTGTACTTGATGGAGGAGGAGTTCTCTAGCAGTCGAGGTTTTGACAATGTGATTGGGGATGTAACTTGATACTACCCCCTATAATAAAATCTTGGTTTGAGTTGAGTCAGTTTTTATGTGTGTTTCTCATGATTGTGATGGATCACTTGATAACTTAGGTATATGTATGGGCATATAACTAAGAAGGGTATTCTTTTGATTTCATTCAATATGTTTATCCTTGGTGGAATTTGTGACACCTTGAGGGTCTCGGGGTCGCTACTAAGTATCGTTATACTCACCCCTGCATGGGCTATGCCCGAAACTTGTTTTGTTGGATGCAGATGACGAACAACACTGTCTGAGGTTGAGATTACCAGGTCTAGATGGTACCTGGAGTTGGACCTTACGACGAGTCAGTACACGGAGGAGACAGACGAACGAGGAGTGTTTAGGAGGCAATATGTACCTACCCTTCATGTAGGAACCACGTATGACGACCCAGTAGTTGACTTTACCTTTCTATAGGTGTATTATATCACAATTGTACTTGTAAGTTCTAATTGGTCTTGTATTCTGGCCCCTTTTACTTTTAGAACTCTTTTTTTATACAGTTTACTTACTGTTTCATATCTATTTGTGTGCTTACTTGTGTGTGTGTGTTTGTGAGTTATAAAGGCAATTCCTTCCCAGTTTTAGGGAATTATGCATTTGGTGCTAGTCTCCATCCCCTGGCCTATGGAAGGCGGTCTTGGGGTAGTCACGACATGGGCCCCGAAGGATGCGTCGTGACATTTCTTGTCTTTTAATGGATGTTGGGAGTGAAAATAATGGTATATTTCCACCTATAGTTGATGTATTTTAGGATGTTTTTCCTAAATACTTATCAAGGCTTCCTCTTGATAGGGATATGGAATTTACTATTGAGATCATGTCGGGGGTTGAGATGATTTCTATTCCACCATACATAATAGAGCTGAAAGAGATTTAGATATCAAGACTCAACTGGGAGAGTTTGTGGATAATGGGTTTATGTTTCCAAGTATGTCACCTTGGGGTACCCTAGTCTAGTTTGAAAAGAATCCTAATAGGACATTGTTCTTGTGCATTGATTATCAGATGGTGAACAAGATGACTATGAAGAACTAGTATCCTCTTGTATATATTCATGATTAGTTTGAACAGTTTAGGGGAGATTTTTTCTTCTCAATTATTAACAATATATCCTGGTATGATCATTTTAGAGTTCAACAATATAATATACCCAGTACCTCCTTTCAGAAGTAAGAATATCCAATATGAGTTCTTCATCCTACCTTTTGGGTTGACAAACAAATCATAAGTTTTTACATACATGAGGAACAATATCTTCCATTTTTACATGGATCGGTTTGTGGTATTTTTTTGGATGATATCTTTGTGTACTTTGAGACTCTTGATGATCCTTCCCAACATCCTGATATCTTCCTATATACCCTAAGAGATCATTTTCTATACTCTAAACTATATAAGTGTTAGTTTTAGATTTATTGGGAATAATTATTGGGTCTCATCATCTCATAGGAAGGTGTACATGTGGACCCAAAGATGGTTTAGGTAGTTATTTATAGAAGAATACTAATATTTTTTTGATATCCATAACTTTTTTGATTTGATGGTTATTATCGGTGGTTCATTCCAGACTTTTACCATTTATAAATACCACTTTTGGGATTCACTAATAAGGGGATAAAGTTTGAATGGATGGAATCAAGTGAGAATTATTTATAGGAGTTGAAGATCCTCTTTACATTGACACTGATCTTGAACCTACATGATCTAGGTGAGAAGTATGAAGTATTTTTTGATTCTTCTGGGATCGGACATGGAGATGTGTTATTGTAGGGAGATCGAGTAGTGTCATATGGGTATCGAAAATTGAGGCCACATGAACATAACTACCCTATCCATGACCTTGAGATATTTGTAGTGGTTTATGATTCGAAGTGTTGGTAGCATTATCTATAATGCATTAAATTTACTATGTACACATATCAGAAGAGGTTGAAGTACATCTTTTTAGTGAGATTTGAATCTCTAGCAGCATAGGTTGGTCGATATATGCATTATATCATTTTTGAGCTATCATATATGATCAGAAATGGGAATAGTGTAGATGATTATTTAAATAGGAAAAATGATACTTTGGTAGTTCATGAGTCTAGTGAAGAATAAAAAATTATAACTTTGATGGATGAGATACAAGTTGTGGTTAAAAGAGTTATAAGTAGATAACTCTCACATCTGTTTTAGTAAATTCTACACTTCTCATGCGGACAAGTGATCGGTAGTATGAGGATACAGAATGCTTAACCTGGATAGAAAACCTTGAAGGTGGGAAGACACCTTGATATTATGATATAGATAAGGATGATACCATCTATATCAATAATCTTGTTATTGTTTCTACAATAATGCGAGAGGATATGATGCATGAGTTTCATGATTTAAAGTGGGAGGTACATCTTGGTGTGGAAAAAATTTATCATGACATACAATGATAATTTTTGTGGTTGATCATTAAAAATGAGATAGTAGGGTTTGTGGCATGATGCTACACCATTCAGTAGGTGAAGGTCGAGCATCAACAACCTAGAGGTTTACTACACTTTTTTCTCATTCGGGAATGAATGTTGGATGAAGTGACCGTGGATTTTGTAGTTATTATCCTAAGGATTCTTATGTATAATGAGTTTATTTGGTTGGTTGTGGAATTACTGAAAAAATTATAACATTTCTTTCCAATACTAGAGATATTCTCAGTGGAACATTTGGGGGACACGTATGTCTGAGAGATAGTCTGTCTGAATGGGGTGTCGTGGACTATATTTAAGATCGTGACTCACACATTACTTTATGATTATATTACAGTTTTTTGAAGGCCCTTGGTACACATGTTTTACTAAGTACAACATTCCACCAATAAACAGATGGATAGTCGAAGCATACTATTTAATTGGTTAAAGATATGTTATGAGCATGCATCCAAGATTTTGGTGGATTGTGGGTGAAGAAACTAACTTTTGTGGAGTTAAAGTATAATAATAGATTGTAAGAGAATCATCATATGGAGAAATATGAAGCTTTTTATGGAAATACCTACATATCACCACTATACTAGATGCAGGCAGGCGAGTTTGAGTTATTGGGACTGAGTCTCGTGCAGGATACATAAGAGTAGGTTCAGCTTATTCAGAAGCATATGGATATGGATCAGAGAGGATAAAAGTTGTACTCTGATAGACAATGATGATTCTTAGAGTTTATACAGGGTGGTCATGTATTCCTTTGGATGATTTCTATATTGGGTTACTATAGGATATAGAGGTAGGGAAGGCTGGCTCCCTGGTTTTTTCGAATGTATGAGGTTGTGAAAAGAATCGGGCTAGTGGAATATGTATTGGATCTTCCATAGAAGTACAATGTTGTTCATGATGTTATTCATGTGTCACATCTTCAGAAGTATCACCCTGACCCTTCTCATGTGATTTATGTGGATGATTTTGTTCATGAGATAGATGTGTCTTTTTAGGATCATCTAACATGTGTGTTGGATCATAGTGAGAATCTAGTGTGGGGAATGACCATGCTGATAGTTTTAGTATTATGGAAAGATGGGCATGTGTAATAGAAAACATGGGAATAAAAAGTGAAGATGTGGGATCAGGTGCCCGAATTTTTTGACTTATAATCTTAGAGATGCTTTGGAGTACAGCTCGAGGATGAGTTGTTATAATTTGTGGAAATTTTAATAACCTGAACCTTTATGGAGATTTAATAGGGTAGTTTACAAGTACTCTTTTTTCTTTTCTTTTAGTTCTTTTTTTGTGTTAAATATTGGGTTTGTTTGCAAAAAAGGTCTTTTTTGATGGATATTAGTAAGTTCAGGGTTGGAATTGGGTTTTCCCAAATAGTGTACCCTAGCCTAACAAACCGTGAAACCATGGATAGAGAGGGTTTGAATAGATGACATAATATTTTTTTCAAATTTATCTCCCTAAATGGAAAAAACATGACCCCCCCCCCCCCCACATAAAATAGACGCACGATTAAGGTTCACGGTTTGGAAAACTGTGTGCCCCTACTTTGAAAAATATGCATGGGATTTAAGTTAACATGAAAATTAAATTTAAAATTACCCAAACAACTGAAACTTACGGAAACCAATCCTAACTCACACTAATTCATTTTCACTCTTTTTTAGATCCTCCTGAATGGATTACAATCCCCCCAACCTCTGTTATTAACGATTCAATTTGTAGATCAAAGATCTTATCCTTCCCTGATATGTGAATCTCATCCCATTTGGTATCTCATCTCATGGATGTTATTATACCATCCTTGAATTGATGTTTATCTAACTTTGATTATAGATCTATATCAAGGTTTATTAAATCTCAATTATTTTGATCATGTATCTTGTTTTTATATCTAGATCATGTTCTACATCGTGTTCCTAATTAATCCACTTCAAATTGGAGATTCTTTCATCGACGGTAATTTCTTAAAGAATTGATGTAGGTTGTCTATAATTCAAATACAATAGTATTAATTTCAATTGTATGCATTTAATTGTGTAAATTCTTTGGTATGTTTAGAAATGGAATTTCCTAAATTTAATTAATTAATGCGATGAATTAATCAATTAAGGGAATGTGAAATTTGGAATAATTAATTGGTGAATTAATTATTAGATTACTGATATTGTGTAAATGGAATAGTTAATTGTTTAATTAATTATAGGGATATTGGGATTGTGATTTGGAATATTTAATTACTAAATTGATTATGGAGTAATGGAAATTTTTGAACTTAAATAATTAATTATTTAATTAATTAATGGGAATGTGTGGGATTATGAAATTGTTAGATTGCAATTATTAATTTTTTAATTAATTATATGGATATTGTGATTTTTAATTATCAGTTAATTTAGTGTTGAATTAATTAAGGGATATTTTTGTGTTTAATAAATTTATTGACTGTGATTAAATAATTATTTTATTAATTAATGGAATGATGTGAGTATGCAGTTGTTGTATTTGATTAATTTCTTGGTGATTTATTAGTTATAATAATGTGATTACGAAATTTGCAGGTTATCAATGGAATTCAATTATGAAATTATGAATGGTAAAAATAACATTCAATTGTGTAGTATGAAATATGAATATAAATAATGGCATTCAATTGTGAAATGATGAGTGGTAAAAGTGAAATTCAATCATGTATTATGAAATATGAATGGTAACAATGGCATTTAATTATGAAATGATTAATGGTTACAATGGGTTTCAATCATGTGTTATGAAATAGGAGTGGTAATAATGTAATTCAATTATGAAATGATGAATGGTGACAATGGGTTTCAATCATGTGTTATGAAATAGGAGTGGTAACAATAGAATAAAATTATGAAATAATGAATGGTAATAATGAAATTTAGTCAATTATTATGAAATATAAATTCCAAAAATGGAAGTCATATATATAATATTGTCCGAGTGTCCTCTGAACCCAAGGTTTCTATGAAGTTAAATAATGAGTAATTGAATAAATGAAAAGTGTTTAACTTATTGATTATATCTTATTATTTATAAAGCTGCATACACTTTTTTCAATACATATTTTTTTAAATGTCATTGGTGGTGGTCTACTATGTTATACTCACACCCTACTCAGGATAACAGATCGGTAGTTGAATATACTTCATGTTTTCTAAACGGGATAAGGGTAAAGGCCCTATATTAGGTGAATGATTTGGGATAGATCATGGATGAGGGGACCATTCTAGGTTTGGAACCATCTTGGGAGTTTTCATTGTCATCACTTTTGGGTTTTCATTTTGAATAATGACACGTACTTTAGCATTGAATATCTACAGTTCATTCTTGATATTGTATTTCCAATTTTGGGTCATCTTGTGATATTGGTATTATTTCAGTTATGGTTATATCCTATTATTATTTATGATTTTTCCACTTTTTATCTAATTTTATAAAGTGGGAATTGTCTCCCCAATATTGACATTAGAACATTGCTTCTAGTCAACAACCTCTAGTATACAGGGAGGCGTGCTTGAGGTCACATGACCAACTGGCTTGGGGAACTGGTGTGTGGAACCCAAGATGGGACATTATGCTATCTCATTGGGAGTCAGGGAAAGGGTATACTAGAGTTAGGTAATTTTGATCCCATCCCATTCATCATTCTCTATATAAATTGAACATGCTTATAGATCATATAATAGTAATACACTCCCATTAGGAATGCTCATTATCTATCAAATCAATATAAATTATTAATATATCTTTATTACATATATCAATCTACATGTTTGATTCAATAAATAAACATTATTATTAACATATTAAAGCTGTATCCATGCTCAAGAAAGAATTCAATAATATAAATTTTTATGATCAATAAAACAACTGAAAAACACGATCTTGTAAACAACATTTATAATGACTCAATTCAAAAATATCAAAGGTAAATATAAACACGACTTAAATTATATGTGATTATATGAAGAGTATATTATTAGAGATAATTAGTTATAAAATAATCAACAAAATCAAATTATAAGTCATCTAATATCATGTTGATTATGATATTCTTGTGGAAAATAATTCCAAATATAAGATATGGAGTTGTTAAGAACTCTATATTTTCTAATTCCAATATCAAAAAGGCACCAAATATGTTAGGGAAAATAAATAGATCTCAATAGTAGTAAATTATTTACAAATAAATTATAGTATTATTTATTTCAAATGTTTATTCATTACAATCCAAACAATGCATAAAAATTAACTTAGATACCATTTTATATAACTAGAAACGATAGGTGAGCGTTCTTAGTCTAATAATTCATACAAATCTAAGTAATTTTACGGGAACTTTTTCATGTTTTAGAAGATTTTTTTTCCGAAAATCATAATAACATTTTAGGTGAAAATTAATTTTTAATAAAAAAATTATTTTTTAAGAAGGAAAACAAATAATTTTTTAAATTTAAACTAATTTTAAAATTAGATCATTTCCTTCCCGTCTAATTAAACCATCTATTACCTCCCCATAGATGAAAACTATTAAAAATTGTAAATAATGGGTCATTCAGTAAAAATTACTTCAATTTATATTTAAATAAGGTTATAACCCTAGTAAAACATGATAAAGTGCTTGGAAGGGTGTGATTTAGCAGAAATTGGTCACAATACTAAAGATTTATTTTAATATTTTAGTGTATATTTTTAAGAAAACAAGAACTAGGAAACCAAACATTAAATTTTTTTTAATATTTATAAAATTTTAAAATAATTTATATACATATAAATATATAAATCATGTAATTTTTATGGGGAAGAGCATAATTCTGTTACTCAAAAATGCGGAATATTGGAATCTAAATGAAAGAAAAACATTCATGACTTGTTTATGTAATAAATAATATATATATTATTACAAGTAAAATAATAGAAAAAAACTACCAATTGACAAATTTCAACATAGTAATTTAAAAAATATGTGATATAAAAAGCAATAAAATCAAATAATTGAAAATATGTTGAATTTTATATACTCAAATTGAATATTATCCTAAAACAATAAAGACATTAATACAAATAACTTTTCATAGGATTTTAAAAACATTGTTTTAATGGAAATAAGTATAGAATAAACCATCACCTGGGTCTATATATAAATTCACCTATAAAAAATATAAAAAGTAATATAATAAATGCTACTAAAAACCATTCATTCACAATTTTTAAAATATTTTATCAAACATAATTAACTATTTTGAAAATAGGTGATTAGCATGTTCCATCCATAGCCTAAAAATTTACCTAAATTGTTGAAACCACCTACCATAACCATATGTGAGCTTCTTCAATCCAAAATACCGTCAATAAGACACTAAAATCAGAATACCAATCTAAACAAACCAAATTAATTCAATTACATAAGTACTATTAATCAGTATTAATAAAACTCTATAAAACTCATGTGATCAAGTCTTATGAAGTACCCAAAAATATAACAGCTTAATTCCTTAATTAACTCTCATTAAACATCCTCAAATTTCACAATAAATCCATGAAATCTCTATAATAAATCACATATCGACCACCTCTAATGTAAAAAACTATTAATGAAATATAATAAACCAATTTATGCATCCTTTAGACAAAAAAGAAGAAGCTGGATCATCTCGAATGAATTACAGCATGCTTTAACCGAATTATTTTTTGAATAACCAACCAATGAAAATGAAATATTACGATAAGAGTTTAAGGGGTATGGATAAGATAATAGAATATCTTTTCCTTTGATTCAATTTGAAAAATACACCCTATAATTATCCTATAATCATGTGGAAAAGGGGATGGAAAGAATGTGGTCTAGAGGAATCCATGGGTTGGTTCTTGAATGAATGAAGGAAAATTTTGTTGGAGGAACCTATTTTTGGTGTTAAAATAAAGTAGGGAGATGACCAAAATCGCTAAATTTTAAAAAATATGCCTTGATTATAGCATGTTCCAAATTGAAACACTTGGGTATACCCCATTATTCATTTGTCAATGGATACCTAGTGCAACCCCTTCAAGCACCTGATGTCTCTGGTATTTCTAAACTATTGGTGAAACCACCTCCTATCCTACCTAATACCTTAAAACTTCTATAAAAACTCAAACCATATATAGAAAATATAATAATTTAATTGAGAACTATTTAATCCCTGAATACATATATAAAAAAATAAATCTCATTCCATAACAAAAATTTCAAATAGGCTCATGTTTTTATAACATGAAATTCCTTAAAGAACCTAATTTCCCATTTAAATTAATTCAATAAAGAGATGGTTCATTAAAAAATGGTTCTAACTTCCCTTTTATTCATAATGTTAAATGTACCATCCATAGGGATACTCATATTTTATTTGAACTCTAACTAAAAACTACATTACCATCATAATATTTCTACTGATTATGAGCTATCATTAATAGATTCCAATATATATAAACTTTGTTTGTTATCTCTTGACCAAAAATGGGTCAAAAGTGATGCCTTTATTTCACTTCCACCCAAAAAAAGGTGTTCAATACGTTTTTCCATACATCACATCAAATGTAGAAAGTAAAATTGATGTTTAATAGTTATTATTATAAATAAAAATCACCCAGGTGACATGATATTACCATAAATTCTTGAAATAAAACACACAAGCCTTAATCTTGTCCTACAAGGTATTTATTTTCCATTATTATTTCATTTCTACCTAAGGATGCTATGGCATTCTCATATTCATATGATAACCAATTTCCATTTTCATTCCTCTACAAAATATAGAGGTAAACCTTTAGTATCTATCTAAAATTATATAATATAAATCTACTTAAATCCCAATGACTTCCTAAATGTAAATATTTCCTAATAATTTTATCAAGAATTTCTACTAAATGGGGAGTATGTGAGTTTAATTCTTGATTTAGTACAGAATCACTTGGAGAGTATCATGCATTTATTGATATCTTGGTGAATCAATAATGAAATTTATTGTAATATACTTCTATTTAAAATGAGACATTGTAAATTTTTATAAAAGTCACACATGACATCGATGATCTTATTTCCACCATTGATAAGTCAATCACCAAGATTCATACTTAGATAAAACTCTCTTCATTCCCACCCACCAGAATTTTCACACGATATCGTGGTAAATCTTCATCTCTCTTAGATAAATTTTCCTATTGGATTTATGAAACACATTCATAACTTTTATACTAAGCTCCAAGGAGCCACTAATCTATCTCAGAAATAGAGCATCATGTCATCTACTAATGAGAACTAATCAATCGTCTCCCTGTTATTTAATGCATCACTAATATTCTTGTTTTTGTAATAACTCATTTCCCCACCTTTACTCAGTACATAGGAATATAAGTGAAATTTATCCAATATAGAATCATACTACTCTTGCCCCCTTATATGCCTCAATAAAGAAATTTTCAATCAAACCCATTAACTACTATTGGCTCTATGATTCATTCCCTATATAAATCTTCTTTATCAAGGAATGCACTATAATATTACCCATATATAGTGCATAAGATAAATCAATGTTAAAATTTAGAAGGTTTCCTACACATATTAATTTCATTGAGTATAAATCCTATTATGAAAAAATATACCTCAAACCTTTATTATTTGAATACATTATAAACCTTTCCTCAAACTAGTAATTTGTTTATTTGTTTAAGGGGTGAACAATCATTTCTGATTCTAGGTCATCCATTGGATATTTTTTCTCATTTAATCGTGGTTTAATTATCTATATACCACTAATTTATCCCTTTTCATAATCATTTATATCTATCTATCACTACCTGAATCGTAATATTTTGAAAACCCCTCATCAAATTTAGTTAAAATCAATACTATAATAGAAGTCGGATGTTTATTAAAATATTAAAAATATTCCTAGAAGATATTTTCCCACTAAAAATTTTCATCCTTCTAATTAAATTTCCTCATTGATTATAATAACATTAAAATTTCATGATTAAATCCCTTCTAGTATCCCACAAATCTACGAAAACCTTGAATCTTGAATACATTCTCAAGAAACACTCAATAAATCACAACGTAAACTTTATATTGATAATTTTAAATCACCTTATCTATGATAACATGTCCCAAGAACATTATCTCATAAATTAAAAACTTAAATTTGGATAGTATCACATATAATTTCTTCTTCCTTGTCTCCTCTAGCGCAATCCTTAAATGGAAGACATTATAATCCTTCAATCTCATGTAAACCAAGTTATCATCCACAATTAGCATGATATTAAATTCAGGTTATTTTTGGTATGTTTTATTCTTCATGGACTTAATAATTATAGTAAATTTATTAACCAAAAATATAATAACCATGATCTCATAATGTTCATAACTAATCCTAAAAACAATTTTAGGAATGTTTTCCAACTTCAGCATCAAATGGTTATGTCATGATCTAAACATAATCTTCAAAATACACTGAGTTACATTAAACTAATAAAATGGTTCAATAGTTTGGGATATGTGGTATTTATTCTTCACTATAAATAGATTTATCCTTTTTTAGTAAATGTATAAATGCATTCTATAATTATAATTTTCTGACAATAATCATACTTTCACCGAAGGAAAAAATATCATTCAAAAAAATTCATTCTCCTTAAAATCCTCAAATTACAACATTGAATATCATAGATCTATTGGTTCCATGCTAAAATAATTAAAATATTTTATACCTATCCAAGTGAAAAGTTCAATGGAGAACTATATGCCTCTCTCTATTAGTGGTTAAGATAAAACTTCATGAAAAAAATCCCAAAATTCTTTTGATAATGCTAGAAAATAGAATTTATTTATTTATTTTATTGATCTAAAAACAAAATAATAGAATTAATACTTTAAATATCTATGTTCATTAACAGTTTTATATATATGAGTCATATGAATTTCAAAGTCTACCCAAAAAGTGGGAATGCTACCATAAGATGATGTGAAGAAATCCTTTCATCTATATCAATCAATATGATCCTTGTACTTCACCATAAACATTATTATAATTCCATTTTAATATTATTTCATCTCAAGAACTGTGTTTTACTATAATATCACTACATCACTAATCATAATTGAACAATATACTCACTTAATCCCTTATACTACCATTTATTCATGTGGTTTCTTGATCTTTAAGGAATAATTCATCAACTCTAAATAAAAAATGAGATGGTTTACAACTTGAAAAATATCAATAAATGTGATACGCCCATATAAATCATAGTAGAGAACATAGTAGAATAAATAATTAGAGTTCCTCACATACTAATTTGTCTTACTTCACATTCCTCTAGCAAATTCTCCACAGCAAATAGATTTCCTCGATTTCTTTGAGCTTGAACCTAATGCATATTTTCACCAATCCTTATCAATATTTCATCACTATCCTTCTTAAACTTATTTATATATATCCTCAACACACACATTTGGTTAGAAGATCCATTACTATAATATAGAGATAAATAACAATATATCTTCTTCAAATTCGCAGGATTCTTATGACGATGACATAACCTGGGTTCATTATGATAATTCCACTTCAGGTGAAATGTGGTACCACACTAGTAACATCCAATATTTACTCTCCATTAAGATAAAAATAGTCTCACTAATTTCATATGAATTCCTCCCTATTGGGATTCATCTCGCTTCATTTTTTCCATAAAAATTATTTCCTCTCTTATATCAAGGTAGAAAATCATTTTCACCTTTACTATCCAATATATCCACTTCTCCCTTATCTTCCTTATTTACCACAATCATAAAGTTGATTAAATCATTCATGATCTCTACCAAAGGAATCTAATGTCAACGTATCATCTAAAAACATGGTACCATGAGATTGAAATGGGTGAGAAACTATGAGGAAAAATAAACATGATATATATCATAAAAAGCATACTCTCTAACCATTAAATTTACATAGTCTAGCTTTAGTAACTCTCGCTTTTTTATATAATTCATTTTATATAGTTATTATAACTAACAAAACATATTTTGGAATCCAGTCCATGTTAAATATTCATAAAAAGTTTTGTATATAACAATTTCTTACCACATACAAGATACTCCCTTTATCATGTTATTAGAGAACTCCATATTCAATGTATTTGGAGTATAAAAAAATAATAATATTGAAAATATTCTCTCTTTAAAATCCTTGGCTTCTTGTGTGCTTTGATCAGCCCCGATGACATGGAAACTTTTCCTCTAAAACTCAAAGACACTATCAACTTTCTTAGGTTTCTCTTGATCTTCCCCCATTTCAAGAGCTTGGATACCATGGACCAATGAAGTAAAGACTTCAAGAAAACATTTAACATTCCAATATCCTCATAAATAAATTATATCTTAATGTAAATACATTTATATGGTTCCATAAAACCAAAAAAAATGAAGCACTACATAGAAATTACCTCTTCCTAGATAAAATGGTTTTAAAACATAAACATATGGTTTTATTATATATCTAACTGGATCTATTCACCTTTTATGGTTTATTACTTTCAAATATCATATTTCATACAAGTGGTCCTAAATAATTTCAACATAATTCTCTTTAAATCCAAAAAAAATAAATCATTTAAAATAAATTTCAAAACAAATCACAGTTAACAAAATAATTTTTGAGAATCCAAATGTATTCTCATTCCATCTATACACATTACTACCATAATCCATTAACATAATTCTCATCCAAACCTATCACTGGTTTAGAAACTTATAGATCACAACCCACCAACATCCTATAAATGATAATTTGATCAGTTGAAATCTCCAAACACCCAGGAAACTCAAGTATCACCATAAATAAGTTAGTTGCACCTTTATATGGGAACCATTTAACCCTGTAATATTTTAATATTAATACAGGTTGAACATCCCAATACTCAACTTTAAAAACCATTCACATTTAAGGATAACTTCAACCCTAGAGATAGAATCATGACACCCAAGATGGTTTCTATAAGGCATTAAGTAGGTTCATCAGTCATCATTTGATAAAAACTAGTACTAAGGGATCAAATAGAATAGTTGGGTAATGATTATCTCTCAATGTAAAATAATGAACTATATGTAATGTAAATACATTTTCCATATTAAATTCGAAACCATTAATTTTAAAAGATTAAATTAAATGAAAAAATATATTTTGGTGGAAATAAACACTAACACCTTTGAAATGACAAAACAAACTAGAGCATACAATGTTTATATGCCATGAGTACTACATATTCTCCAACTATGTTTATCCAAAAACTGGCATGTCCACAATAAATTTAAATCCTAGAATCCATCACTAATGAACAGTGAGACCTTTTCATCTTCAAAATTATAATAAAATACAATTTCAAACACACTGAGATATTCTGGTAGGTGTGTGTACATTAACACACAATATAATATATCTACATAACAACCATGAAATTATATATAGGATATATTCCCAAAATTATAATTAATATCAATTTAAATAGTTTATCACATTTCAAAAAAATATTTTATCCTTAAAATATATATAATTCCAAGTCAAAATATGAAAAAAAACACATTATAGTGTTTTCCCAAAACTAGAGTGACACCTTATGATTCATATAAAATAAAGAAACCTTTTATTACCCATAAAAATTCTTGGAGTCATGTGTAATATTAATCATATATCATAAAGTACATACATATGATCATAGCATAAACCCATTATTGGTCATCACCCATACTAGTATTTTTCAAAACTATGGTCGTCCACCATTCGTATCTCTGATAATAGAACTTATCATCCAATAAAACATACCCTTACCTTCTATCCATTTATGATACATCCCAATCATTACTCATACGAAAATCCATTTAATACATCAATCATTTTTTCCATTATAAATTATTTTTCAAAATCAGTTCCATAAAAACTATTATCTCAAATTTAAACTAATAAATTATATAAAACCAATTTGTTTTAACAAAAATATCCTAATTCAAACAAAATATAATGGATCTTACAAAACCTACAAGATATAGGTTTTTAAAATACAAGAAAAACTTATTTTTATTAAATTTATTTCAGGAAAATTATTTGATAAAAATTCATGTTAGAAAAACATCCTAAAATCACATCAATAGTATAATATTTAATAATAAACCACCAATAAAATTATAAAATACACTTAAATTTGATGAACAATATTCAAATATCCATAAAACCATATATCTAATGTCAATGATCATGAAATGATCCACCAAAACCTAGAAACAAAATACCATCATCATGAATCTACCATTAATGATTCAATACATCATAATCTAACCACTCTATTTCAACTTAGTTCCATAGTCATATATAGTGACTAGGAAATAAAAAGAGAGATAAATGTAATGATCTATGAATTTATTAAATTAGAGAAATATAACCTTGGATATGTCATCGATCCATTCAATATTAGATAGAATCATGTCATATTATTGTAAATAAGCCTTAAAATTAATCTTAAGTAACCCTATGTTTATCAAAATACATAATCAGGTGCTAATAAGGGGTCTTGTAACACCCCAAGATTTCATAGTGTGTTATTTTTTCAAAATAATTCAATAACTTGCACTACAAGCAACACCGAGTTCAAGCGCACCATGACTTACCAAACAAGCCATTCAAAAGAGGTTATGAATAGTATTAACGAAATATTAAACTTTATATAATCCTTATAATTTTAGAATCCATATTATGAGTTTCTTAGACCTAATGTAAAGAAAAATTCATTTTTAGTATTGCAATTTTACCAACTTTTAATAGTAAACCCTTTTTAAATAAAATATTTTAAACTTTTTTACTAAATAAGGACATCAAAAATTTAAAATGAAACATCCCATGTTTCCACGGTACGCTTTCCTTTGAATAATACAGTAGCATGTGTCGTACGCAACTTCAAGTTCTAACACACACCACAACCAATCAAACTAGCCATTATGAATAGTAATACCTATTTTTAAAATTATATATATTTTATATTTAAAAATGGACTTTCTTTTTGGATTATTAATATCAAATTTAGCCTAGGGTGAAATTTTGGAACTTTTCGGATTACACTTATATTTTGATGAACAGTGAAAATTACTAAATTTTAATTAAAAACAACTTTTTTAATCGAAATAATTTATATTGATAAATTATGAATTTGAGTGGTTTAAAAGTATATTTAGAATATATTTCTACCATTTAATACAATTTTTGTCATTGGACATAATTTCACAATTAAACCGAACATAAACAAGTATCAATCTTTTGACAGTCATTATATCTTAAAAACATGCTTTTTGTTTTGACAGCATGAATTAATTTTAAATTAATTTATGCCACTTCTGTGTTTAGAATTTGTAAAAATGGATTCCATATTTGGAATCAGGATGTTAAAATTGTTTAAATAGGTAACTTTTATTTTTAGACATTTTGAATAATTATTTCGATATATATTTTATTTACCATGGTTAAAGGGTAAATCCGGTAAATAAGGGTTAAATAATAATATTATAATAATAAAAAAAATTACCCTAAAACGTGTCCTAACCTTATTAGTTGATACAAGTTCTACCATAGGCATATTTGGGTCGATTTTGGGACCCCATGGTGCAACTTGTAAGTGATAGGGACACTTTATTTTAATTAAGTTAAAATGAATACAAAAATGACACAAGCATATATCTTTTAGAAACATAATTTTTACATAGGGTTATATATGTTGTATTTTCAACTATAAATATTCATTGGAAATATAAAAAAATTTCCTATATAATGATATTTTATTTATAATTTTTAGATATTACATAATTTAATTTATTTATGACACAATGATGATACAGTAATTACCATAATAGTGAAAATGTAAAGTAATTGATATTATAAATACCCAAATAAATATAATTTGAGACTTTTAATGAATTAAAATAATTTTATAGGATAATATGACATATTAGTATTGATTTAATTAACTTTTTTTGAAGTAAAAATTCTGTTATGAGTTTCAAAACAATCAACTATTGAATAGTGTCAAAATTGACATAAAAGAGTTTTTAAAACAAATATTATATTATTAATTGATATTAAATTTTTAAAAATCTACGGTTCGGCCAAGAGACTTATATAATGATATTTTTATCATTAATGGACCACTTGGGGGTCTCTTGGATTTATATAGTAAGTTTATTAACTATATAATATAAAAATACAATGTGACATGGTAAATTTCAAACTAATTAACTAAGAGTTAATACTTAAAGATAAGGTTAATATAGTAACCCAAACCTGTATAAATTATATTGGTTGAATTTTTTTCGACCTATACCCACATTAAAATTTAAATAATAAACTTTGGAGCCATTATAAACAGAATATTAATTTATTATAAATTAATATTTCTAGCTTTTCCAAAGGATCCCCTCACCCCTCTTATAAAAGGGCACTCCTCCTTCTCATTTATTCACACCTTCAAATCCTTTCGGTTCAGCCAAACTCTGCCCAAATACTCTCCCAACTTCCCTCAATACAACCTAGAGGCCTTATTTTGATCAGAAAGCCAACTTAAGGAGCCCTTTGGATCAAATAAAAAGGAAGAACCCGAAGAAGAGGTAATGATTTCACCACCTTTTTCCAAGTTCCTTTCTTCTTCCACTTCTTCTTCCTTTGTTATTACCATTCTAAAATAATAAATCCAGTATCATATATATACTTTGATGTTATTATAAATATGGTACAACCATATTCAGTATTCTATCCACCCTTTGAATAACATGTCATCATACGTGCGTACGTACGGCTTACCGTCTCCACGTCGTGGTTTAATTTTTATTCAATATATTATTATTTGGATGGGTATAATAATGATGTGGAACTCATGTAAATAATAAATATAACATATTAATGATTCTTTATATATGATATACCATCCATTTATATATTATTTTAATATCAAAAGAATGATATTGTCGCTCGTGTGTACGTATGGACTACCGTCTCCACGAACGCGATGAGATTCATTCTCCATCGTATCCATTCAAGTATAATTATCATTTTATGATTTAAAAATAATGTTTAAGGACTTGATATCATTGTGTATATGAATAATATACAACCTATCCATGAAAAACATGGCTTATGTAACAAAACATATAAAATAAAATGAGTAAGTTAACACCCGAAACGATGATAATACTAAGATATTATTAACAAAGCAATGTTAAAAGATCATATATGATATCATATGAATGTATATGATTCTTGTATAATTTAATAACAATTATTTCACTATTATACAGGAGGTTAACCTACCCCAACCAAGTAAAATTACAAGGTAATGGTTATTTCACAATCTCTTCATTATCCAAGGTTGTTTATACGTAATAATCTACTGGGATCTCTTTATCATCCACATCCATGTTTCTTAAAAATGAATTTCAAAACATTTTTACTATTTACTAGAAAATGGGTTAAAGTCATTTATACCCTTGTTTGACTTTTTATAAGAGGTTTATAAAGGAATCTTTCCATCGTTTTCCAAACAAGGTTCTTTTTAACCTTTTCGACAAAATTAAGGTAAGAATGTTTTTTTAACTTATATGGAGGGTGCGGCTATTTTCCGCCGTTATAAAATCGTCGAAGCATCCCTTACAATATTATAAGAATATTTTCAAAGAAAATGTTTTATTTCATAAATATATGACTCTTAAATGATTTAAAAATAGAAAGAGATATTTCCCTAAAAAGAGTTTTGATTTCATCTATGTCAACATCCTTTGATGGATCTTACGCTTATTTGAAGTTGATTTATTATGATACAAAACTTCTATATTGTATTGAAGATTTTGTGATATGTTTGACTGTGGATGTGCTAGTTTTATACCATTCATAGTTTATGGTGAAAGTATTGAAATTTCGTATGCTAGTTTTAATATTAATGTTTATGTTATGATTAAACCTTTTCATATGGGAATGCATTGGACTTAATATGTGACAGGTGGAGCCCGCTATAGCTCCTCGATTCATCGGTAGGTCTCATGAGACAAACTAGTGTCTTGGCCCAAGGCCTTGGAAAAATCTTATTTTTAGTCTTAGCGCGAGGCCTTGGCTATGGGGTTATGGTATTCTGGCATTATGCATTCCATCATTATGAAAGAGGTTATTCATATTGCATGTGATTATTCGATTAGTAGAATATCCATGTGAATAAGTAAATGGAATTATTTCATTTTACTTTTTCCATACTATGTTGAAGTTCAAGTTTAAAAGCCTTTTGTTTTAGTTATAAATTGCCTTAAATGTTTATTCTTATTTATGAAAGTTTCCGATATATTGTTATCCTTACTGGGAATTTGAGCTCACCCCTTTTCTATGTTTTATTTTTTCCAGGAAGTGAAGAAGCAAATTATGAATGACCTGAAGGGATATTATGTGGGGATATGAGTGTGGAATATGGATACAATATGTTGTTGTAGTAGTTTTTCACTTTATGATGTAATGTAAGACTTATGAATATATCTAGTGTTTCTAAGGCTACTAAACCAATCGGTCTTTCGAGATTTGATCTTTATTGTGATCATGCCAATGTTATGTAATAATGCACCGACTCTAGGTAACTGGGGTCGAGGAGTTACAGTTGGTATCAGAGGAAGTTTATTACAAACCTTGGAAGCTAGATTTAGATAAACTCTGATTAGAGCACGTAGACCTAAGATGAACATTGAGGATTAGTATAGAAGAACTTCCTAGAATTTTGGTATTGTAGAGATTTTGTGAGTTTTCCAAGCAATACATCCCTGTCCGGATACGCGCATGTAGAGGCGGCTCTGACACAGATGTACCTAGGGGTAAAACCCAAAAACACCGCTTTGATCTAGACTCGAACGGGAACTGGTGCACGACAATGGGCCTTGCTACACTCTTGGTTACGACACTCCCCGGGGATATACTTAGTATAATTCTCATTTTCTTTACAAACTATTATGAGATGTTTATAAGTATATACTTCCTCAAAGGAGAAATATTTATGATTATGGATTATATCCATAAACATTTTAATTTATGTTATGTGTATTACAAGTTTGGGATTAGGTATTTTTATTCATAAACTAATCTAGTGTATTCCATTGTTTAGAAATGGCGCCTAGTTGAAGGAATGAGAACTCCAGAAATGCACATGATCCAAAGAGAAAGAAGGATCATATCTTTCATGGTCTTAAGCTAGAATTTATAAGAGAAATAGTCTCCCATGTATTATCATCATATGAATATCATGTGTTGATAAGATAAGTAACGATTTTACTGAGTCTTATGGCTTTGAAGGGAAGCAAGAGATGAAAAGTATGGAAGAGAGAATGATGGATAATGGGAAGAGGTAAAAGAAGAATTTTCCCATATGTGATAACTGTGGGAAGAAACACCCTGGAACTTGCCTGAAAAGAATGGGATTTTGTTATAAGTGTGGAGGAAAAGGGCACAAAGTATGTGACTGCAAGGGTATGAAAATGGTTTCAAATGTACAATTATTCATTTTCAAGGAGTTTGGACACTACGTAAACCTATGTCCCATTCATCAGACTATGCCTCAAATGATGCTATTGGATAATAATCAAGTTATGATACTACCACAGATGAAGAGGAATGATTAGAGTTCTTGTGGTTATTATGTCATTTGAGTGTTGTATCAACAATTTACTTGTTATAATAATTATGGAGTATATAAGGATTATACTACAATACTATTTCATTAAGGACTTGAGATTGTGTGGAACAAAGAAAAGTGACTCAATAGCAGGATAAATTTTTGGAAAATATATGGTTGTGAGAATGATAAACCATAATATAGTTCTGATAATGAGGTAGTGATTTTGGAATAATACATGATTGATTTAGATAAATTATATTGGATATTCTTGACTACCTTGAAACTGATTAATGATTTGTATATTCAATCATTTTTGGGGTTTAAAACATTTTTGGATTGAAGGAGTATATCTATTATTTTTTAAAGAATAAGGGATCATGAATGTAATCAGTAAGGTTTTATGGTAATTCAGGATGTTGCAGTGTTTTAAAAGAATACATGATTAAGATGTTCACATGTTATTACTGGAAAAAAAGGATCTTTATTGTGTTTACCTTCCTTAAAAATTTTGGACTGAAGTATTTTGGATAGTTCTAGTTTGGATTAATTTGTATTGCCATAAAAAGACAACCCGGTGGTCGGGCGACAACCCGTCACGTCCGGCAAGGCCGCGAGACTTGAATGCACAACTGAAGGGCAAAAAGGGTGTATCACCTACCACTGACCCATGTGATATCCGGGATTAAATAATGTAGTTTTTTTTAAAAGATCTGGTAGATGAATTATAAATTCGTTTTTTTTGAACCCTATATGAATAGGATAAATAGAATATATTTTTTTCGTTCTATTATATTTTAGAGTGAAAGATGTGTTTGTGGTAGAAATTAGTTAAAGGACGGAACTCTACTTGTTAAGAATATATTTTTCTTCTTCTCTTATTCTATGAAGAAATTAATTCTTATATTTTATTTAAGGAATCCTAAAACCAAAAATGTGTTATCCTAATACCCTATGTTTTTTTGAACCGATGGTATTTCAAATCATCATATATTGATGAATTTAAGGACCTCAATTTTACATTTGTTTGTGATTGATTACCTCAATCAATACCTATAAATATTTTCTTTTTTCCTCCAATTATATGTCTCTAATTTCCACCAATGTTCTCCTAATCGAGATCATAATTTGGTGGTGACCCTTTCATTTCTCTTCTCCTCATATTAAGACTAAATTTTAGTAACCCAATTTTTGATATGGGTTTTCCCACAAAAATATTTTTTATTTTCAACCTTTTATTTTCTGGGAACAATTTCAAATTGCGAGGACGCAATTTATTGAAGGAGGGGAGAATGTAACACCCCAAGATTTCAAAGTGTGTTATTTCTTCAAAATAATTCAATAACTTGCACTATAAGCAACACCGAGTTCAAGAGCACCATGACTTACCAAACAAGACGTTCAAAAAAGGTTATGAATAGTGTTAACTAAATTTTAAACCTTATATAATCCTTATAATTTTAGAATCCATATTATGAGTTTCTTAGACATAATGTAAGAACAAATTCATTTTCAGTATTGCACTTTTGCCAACTTTTAATAGTGAACCCATTTTAAATACAATATTTTGAACTTTTTTACTAAATGAGGATATCAAAAATTTAAAATGAAACATCTCATGTTTCCACGGTACGCTTTCCTTTGAATAATACAGTAACGTGTGTTGTACGCAACTTCGACTTCTAACACAGACCACAACCAATCAAACTAGCCGTTTTGAATAGTAATACCTATTTTTGAAATTATATATATTTTATATTTTAAAATGGACTTCATTTTTGGATTCTTAATATTGAATTTAGCCTAGGGTGAAATTTTGGAACTTTTCGGATAACACTTATATTTTGATGAATAGTGAGAATTACTAAATTTTAATTAAAAACAACTTTTTTAATTGAAATAATTTATATTGATAAATTATGAATTTGAGTGGTTTTAAAGTATATTTAGAATATATTTTTACCATTTAATACAATTTTGGTCATTGGACACAATTTTACAATTAAACCGAACATAAACAAGTATCTATCTTTTGACAGTCATTATATCTTAAAAACACACTTTTTATTTTGAGAGTAGGAATTTATTTTAAATTAATTTATGCCACTTTTGTGTTTTGAATTTGGAAAAATGGATTCCATATTTGGAATCAGGATGTTAAAATTGTGTAAATAGGTAACTTTTATTTTTAAAGATTTTGAATAATTACTTTGGTAAATATTTTATTTACCATGGTTAAAGGGTAAATCCGGTAAATAAGGGTTAAAATATAATATTATAATAACAAAAATTACCCTAAAACATGTAATAACATTATTGGTTGATACCAGTTCTACCATATGCGTCTTTGGGTCGATTTTGGGACCCCATGGTGCCACTTGTAAGTGATAGGGACACTTTATTTTAATTAAGTTAAAATGAATACAAAAATGACACAAGCATATATCTTTTAGAAAAATTTTTTTTACATAGGGTTATATATGTTTTATTTTCAAATATAAATATTCATTAGAAATATAAAACTATTTCCTAAATAATGATATTTTATTTATAATTTTTAGAGAATACATAATTTAATTTATTTATGACACAATGATGATGCAGTAATTACCCTAATAGTGAATATTTAAAGTAATTGATATTATAAATACCCAAATAAATATAATTTGAGACTTTTAATGAATTAAAACAATTTTCTAGGATAATATGACATCTTAGGTATGATTTAATTAACTTTTTTAGAAGTAATAATTCTGTTATGAGTTTCACAAAAATAAACTATTGAATAGTGTCAAAATTGACATAAAGGAGTTTTTAAAACAAATATTATATTATTAATTGATATTAAATTCCTAAAAATCTAAGGTTCATCCAAGAGAATTATATAATGATTGTTTTATCATTAATGGACCACTTGGGGGTCTCTTGGATGTATATAGTAATTTTATTAACTATATAATATAAAAATACAAAGTGGCATGGTAAATGTCAAACTAATTAGCTAAGAGTTAATACTTAAAGATAAGGTTAATATAGTAACCCAAACCTGTCTAAATTATATTGTTTGAATTGTTTTCGACCTATCCCCACCTTAAAATTTAAATAATCAACTTTGGAGCCATTATAAACCGAATCTGAATTTATTATAAATTAATATTTCTAGCTTTTCCAAAGGTGCCCCTCGCCCCTCTTATAAAAGGGCACTCCTCCTTCTCATTTCTTCACACATTCAAAGCCTTTTGGTTCGGCCAAAATCTGCCCAAATACTCTCCCAACTTCCCTCACTACAACCTATAGGCATTAGTTGGATCATAAAGCCAATCTAAGGAGCCCTTTTGGTCAAATCAAAAGGAAGAACCCGAAGAAGAGGTAATGATTTCACCACCCTTTTCCAAGTTCCTTTCTTCTTCCACTTCTTCTTCCTTTGTTATTACCATTATAAAATAATAAATAAATTATCATATATATATATTGTGATGTTATTATAAATATGGTACAACCATATTCAGTATTCTATCCACCCTTTGAATAACATGTCACCATACGTGCGTACGTACGGCTTACCGTCTCCACGTCGTGGTGTAATTGTTATTCAATATATTATTATTTGGATGGGTATAATAATGATGTTTAACTAATGTCAATAATAAATATAACATGTTAATGATTCTGTATATATGATATACCATCCATTTATATATTATTTTAATATCAAAAGAATGATATTGTCGCTCGTGCGTACGTACGGACTACCGTCTCCACGAACGTGATGAGATTCATTCTCCATCGTATCCATTCAAGTATAATTATCATTTGATGATTTAAAAATAATGTTCAAGGACATGATATCATTCTCTATATGAATAATATACAACCTATCCATGACAAACATGGCTTATGTAACAAAACATACAAAATAAAACGAGTAAGTTAACACCTGAAATGACGATAATACTAAGATATTATTAACAAAGCAATGTTAAAAGATCATATATGATATCATATGAATTTATATGATTCTTGTATAATTTAATAACAATTATTTCACTATTATACAGGAGATTAACCTACCCCAACAAAGGAAAAGTACAAGGTAAGGTTCATTTCACAATCTCTTCATTATCCGAGGTTGTTTATACGTAATAATCTACTGGGATCTCTTTATCATCCACATCCATGTTTCTTAAAAATGAATTTCAAAACATTTATAATATTTACTAGAATATGGGTTAAAGTCATTTATACCCTTGTTTGAATTTTTATAAGTGGTTTATAAAGTAATCTTTCTGTCGTTTTCCAAACAAGGTGCTTTTTAACCTTTTCGACAAAATTAAGGTAAGAATGTTTTTTTTAACTTATACGGTGGGTGCAGCTATTTTCCGCCGTTATAAAATCGTCGAAGCTTCCCTTAAAAGATTATAAGAATATTTTCAAATAAAATGTTTTATTTCATAAATATAAGACTCTTAAATGATTTCAAGATAGAAAGAGATATTTCTCTAAAAAATGTTTTGATTTCATCTATGTCAACATCCTTTGATGGATTTTATGCTTATTTGAAGTTGATTTATTATGATACAAAACTTCTATATTGTATTAAAGGTTTTGTGATATGTTTGACTATGGATGTGCTATTTTTATACCATTCATAGTTTATGGTGAAATTATCGACATTTTTTATGCTAGTTTTAATACGAATGTTTATGTTATGTTTAAACCTTTTCATATGGGAATGAATTGGACTTAATATGTGACGGGTGGAGCCCACTATAGCTCCTCGGTGCATTGGTAGGTCTCCTGAGACAAACTAGTGTCTTGGCACAAATCCTTGGCAAAATCTAATTTGTAGTCTTGGCACGAGGCCTTGGCTATGTGATTATGATAGTCTGGCATTATGCATTCCATCATTATGGAAGTGGTTATTGATATTTCATGGGATTATTCGATTAGTAGAATATCCATGTAAATAAGTAAATGGAATTATTTCATTTTACTTTTTCCATAATATGTTGAAGTTCAAGTTTAAAAGGATTTTGTTTTAGTTATACATTGCCTTAAATGTTTATTCTTATTTATGAAAGTTTCTGATATATTGTTATCGTTAATGGGCATTTGAGCTCACCCCTTTTCTATGTTTTATTTTTCCCAGGAATTGAAGAAGTAAATTATGAATGACCTGCAGGGATATTATGTGGGGATATGAGTATGGAATATGGAGACAATATGTTGTTGTAGTAGTTTTTCACTTTATGATGTAATGTAAGACTTATGAATATATCTATTGTTTCCGAGGCTACTAAACCAATCGGTCTTTTGAGATTTGATCTTTCTTGTGATCATGCCAATGTTATATAATAATGCACGGACTCTAGGTAACTGGGGTCGGGGCGTTACAGGTCTGATAAGAAAAATGAGACTTAAAAACTATATAACGCAACATGAACCTTACTTTGTGGTTGGTTTCCATAGTCCAAGGGACTGAACACCAAACTATGTAGGCCTCCCTACTTAGAAAACCCAAAAATCATTGTTATGATACATAGTCCCTTGAACCATGTAAACATCCATATGCATTTCTGAATTAACCCTACATGCCTCTCATGGTTACACACATTGTCCTAGGAAACATACACTTAATAATGAACTTGGAACTACAACCCAAATATCCTAAATTTTCTTTTAAAAAAATATTTATTCAAATATGTTATGAGGTTGTTGTTGGTGAAGAAACTATTGATCCAAAAGTGGAGATTCTTTTGTTCCTATTATTTTTTTCAACTCATGAATATATTTATGTTCCTTGAAGCATTGTTAAACATATCGGTGTAAGGTTATGTGTTATTTTAAAGTTAAACTATCATGATAAAATCTATCACCATTCTTGCACAATGTTCTTGGTTGATGTTTAGAAAAATTATAAATGGCCTAATTGTGAAGACGATTAAATTTGGGATGTATGGTGATTGTATGAAAAAGTGTATAACTATATAGGTTAATGTTTCACATAATAAAATGTTCTATTTAGATGAATGATCATGTAGTATAATCTACATAGACACATGCTTTACATAGGATATTCACATAGTCGGTGATTTATATTGGTGATTCATGTTTCCATGTGATTTACATAGGCGATTCACATAGATGAATGATTCACATAGTTGAATCTATATGCCTATATGATCTATATATCAGAATGGATCATGTATTTAATTTCTCTACATAGGAAAATTATTTCGAAAATGACTCACATAAGAAAATCACATAGATGATTTAGGTTGATGGAAAACATATGATATTTTGGATACAAGTCTATTAAAGGGTGGAAATTTGGATGTGTGAGGAAGTTGGATATATCAAAATAGTTGAGGTGTTATATTTTATATATTTTAATCCATAAAAGATAAATGAAAAATGTTCATGAAAAAATGATTTTTAATTAGTTATTATAAACAGTGTAGAGTATTTTTAGGAAAATACATGTGTTTCCAGGGTACTTTAAATGTGGTGTTTTTGAATTAATTATGACAATTCCATTTGAGAAAGATTTAAAAAAATAATATCATTATATATGTATAATTATTTATGGAATATTTATCTAGATTATTTTTGGGATATTAATCAAAAAAAATATCCAAAATTAATGTGAATATTGTGCAGGGGTTACATTGACCATTTAAACAGACGAAAATAACTACTTTGTGGTTATATATAGTAATGGAAGATAAATTCATTAAATATTGTTGATGTGAAGCTATGATTTTATTTTTAGAAGACTTTCGAGAAGGAATATTGAGAGGATTTTTTCTTACTATGTTTTGTGCAAGAAAGTGAATAATATGATGATTTGGATTGCAGAAGTGTAACTAAGAAGTAATCAAGTTTCACAGTGATGACATGTTAAAGACAATTAGTGAAGTGTTAAAGATTATTATTGAAGTTTCATTTTCATATTATAAAAATAATTTTATATTTAATAAAATGATTATCACATGAACTATATAAGGAATATAGGTTTATACATGTTACAGATATTCCCTACATTATATAACTATTGAAAGGGTTATTTTTTAGTTGTTGAGTTATATTGTATTACTTCAAAACCATGCAAAATATTATCTACAGTTATTATGTATTAAACATTTTAAATAATTGTATTATTTTGGGTGTGCCTGTTTATTATTTTCTAGAAAATGTATTACTCACTATTTAGAGGGGAATATTGTTTCTAAGTATAGAAAATATAAAAATATAATATCCTTGATTCACCCCCTCCCCAAATCTTTGATCATATATATCATGATTGGTCCTTTTAGTTGTTATCAGAGTAAAGGTTCCATAATTAAATATTTGTTTATGTTTGATGAAAATTAATGCTACCATGTTTATTCAAGAATTAGTTCATACTAAAGGTATCCCTAAATAGGATTTAAATAACTATCTTATCTAGAAGGATGTAACGTTACATTATCAAGTATCTATTGGTTATGATGTTCTTGAAGATATGAAAAATGGTCTCCCTCATCTTATTGAGGGTTATCCCTTAAAATATACAATAAGAAGAATTTTTAGAATGATGGGTTATCAAGAAATTATATACATTACCCACTCTATGCAAGTGAATTTCTGAGGATTAAAGTAATTGGATCTGCTAAAGGCATCTGGGAAATGTTTTGGAAAATTTATGTTGGAAATGAGAAATTAAAGAATGAAAAGTAAAAAATATAGAGATAGAATTATGAATACCTTAAAATGGGTGATAATGAATCTATTAGTGACTACATTACGAGGGATAATGATATTTGTATGAACCATAAGATGTTTTGGTAAGGTTTTAGAAATTTGGTTATTGTTAAAAATTCTGAGAATTATTCTGTATAAATTTAATGAAAATATGTCATCGTTGGATTATAGAGATCCAAAAACACTATGTATTGGTTATCTGAATAGTATTCTGTAAAATTTTGAAATAAGAATATAAAATTTCATTAATAACAAATAAAATTTTAATTGGAAAATTTCTTTAAGAACTTATAAGAAAGAATAATTTATGAAATATTACAAGGAAGAGTCACTAACCCTAACCGCAAAGATGAGTTATATAAAAAATATGTTGAATTTAAGTTTTTTTCTAAATGGGTGAAAATATACATAGGAAAGTATGAAGTAATGTATCTATTGTATTAATTTAGGTTTGGAGGTAATGGAAATTTTTCTACTAATAGTCCAAGACAAATGAAGTTGAAGATAGTGAGGAAAAAGATTGAATTCTAAGAAGAAATCTGAAGAATAATAAATACAAGTAAAATTAATATTAAAATGTAAAGGATGATAAGTAATCTAAGAATAAAAGATAAATTTATTTTCTATGCATGACAATGATTATGATAGTAATGTTGAATAAAAAAATTATAGTGATGTTACTACTGGAAATTTCTTATTTGAAAAGTTAATGATGAAAATTTTAATAGTTATCAAGGTAAAAACATAAAAGAAGAAGAAGAGGAGGATGATACTCATATAAATTTTATGTTTAATACAATGTTTAAATAATTTGCTATAAATAATTTTATACAATAAAAGGAGAAAAATAATTTTAATGAAGAAGATATTCTAGAAAACCATAAAATATTGGTTCTTCAATAAATATACAAGCTACTAAAATAAATTTATGATATGAATTAGTTAACTAATGGAATTAAAACCCTCAATATCAATCTTGTATAAAATATAATTTTAAATTAGAAGTAATTTGAACTTTCTCAATTGAAATTGTTTGAATCTAAATATGGAATATGAATGTTCCAAAATTTAGTTACATATGTTTTATAAAATCCAAGGAGGTTTATTATCTAAAACATAAACCAAATTCATCTTAAAAATATTATATAAAGGTTGAATATATTCTTAAGATTGATAAAGAAAATATGGCCATGTATATTTCTAAAATAGGTGAACTCAAAAATTATAAAATTTATAGAAATATAAACTCTAAAGGAAAAAAATTCAAATATATGAGTTTCTATTAAGAATTAAAATAATGGTAATTTTAAGGATAATATTTTAGGGGTTTTAAAAAAGAAATAGATAACAAAAAATACCCAACATTGATAGTAAAAATTATTCTGTATGGAGTTTACAAAGTTCTTGATATGATTCATGTTACAAAAGAAAATATGTTTTTATGGATATTTATGGTACTATGGAGGATTTGGGTATACAAATATAATTTTATAGTTAAATAATCAATACTACAATGAGTCCAATAGGCATAGGCTAAATATTTTTAGGGGTAGCCAACCCAATAAATTGAGATAACTAGAGAATTCTATTTCAGTGATTGAAAATATATTTCAATAGCTCAAAACTATTTCTAAAAGTTTGGATCAGCATTTAAATCAGACTAAAGGTTTTCTCGGTATGTTACTATCTCAATAATGTTTTTATAGACAATCTAAAAAGCCTCATTTGATGGTATTAAAAGATAAATAAAAGTCTACAGTGTTTTAAACTACACTCAAATAAAAAAAGAATAAATACTATGGATATTTGATAGTTGGTGTTCCTAAAATATGAACGGGGATTTAAAGTTGTTAAAAAATGTAAAATATTACAAATATGGGACAGTGAATTTTGGAAATGATGATTCACATAGAATAAAAGGAATTCGGTCTACCGTCTTTAGAAAAGAAAAATTAATGTCCAAAAGAGCTTTATTTGTTGATAGATTTTAAAAAAACTTCTTAACTATTTCATAACTCTTTGTTGAAGTAAATGGAGTTGTTGACAAAAGAAATTTAGTTTTTTGTTATAAATTCATGAAGATGGGAAAATTTCTATTGGGGGGAAATGGGCCAAATGAATCATTTTTCAAGTTGGTGATGCATAGTGTTCATATTATCTAATCATGGTAGAAAAAATAAGTTATGACATAAGAGACTTAGATATGTGTGATAGATGAATATAATAAATATATAAAAGATAAAAAAATATTCACAATATTCTAAACAAGAAAAGAATAATATATTATCATTTTTTATGTGTCAAAAAGGAATATTACAAACTTAGTTCAAAATAAACTTGATATGCATTCGACTTGTCCCTTAGAGGCTATACATTATGATATATTTGGGCCCATGAGAAAGTAATAAAAATATATAAATATGTAAATTATTTACATTATTGATGACTTTACTTACATTACATGTATAATGTTTTGGAAACATAAATAAGAGGCTCAAAAAAATTTAAGAGTGGATAAGTACTAAAAATTAATATGGAAATTATTTGAAGGAATATCGAACTGATACTGGTGATTAATACATAAATGGGAAGTTAAAATACTATCTTGAAAACCATTTAATTCTGTTTGAACTTATTGCACTATACACACTGAAACAAGATGGTGTTTCTTAAAGAAATATAATAATTTTGGCTAAGATGGATCAAACTATATTTATTGAACATAATATGTCTTGATTCATTTAGAGGCAAGCTATTTGACCAGAAATTCATAATTAGAATTTTTATTTCTATAGGAGAAATAGTGATATAAATCTTAATGATTTGTATTAAAAAGAAAACCCAAGACTAAAATACCTAAGTTTATTTATCAATCCATGTATTATCAATGTCAAAGGTGAGGATCTTGGTATGTTTTATTAATGATTATTTGATCATATCTTTCATGGATACACTCATAATAATAGAGGATACAAGTTCTATAATAGTTAAACATGATATTTTTTTTAATATAAATATGTGAATGTGATAGAACATTGTGATGTAAAAGTTTCATATTTAGGTTCTAATATAATAAAAAGTGAAAATAATATTGTTATAGTTAAATAACATAAAAAAATTCTATCATAAATAATTATGAATAAAGTGAAAAGAATGAAGATATTGATTTATCCATTTTATATGATGAGGAGAAATATAATTCATCTTTTCCTAGTCTGAGAAAATATTTAGAGGTCTAAAATATCATTGGTGATCAAGAATAATAGGTTCAAACTATAATAACATCAATGATAGTCTCACGTACCTATTTTTATTCATAATTTTATCCAAGAGATGTTGAAGAAACTTTAGATAATCAAGAATATATTAATTCCATGAATAAATAATTGAATCATATTGAGACGAATGAGAGGTGGGAACATGTACCCAAACAAAAAAATAATATTGTAATTGGAAAAAATGGGTTTTCCCAATTAAGTTGAATGAAAAAGGAGAAGTTATAAGAAACAAGGCATGATTGGTTTATATTGTATACTCATAGGTGGAAGGAATTGATTTTAGTGAGACCTTTACTCTCATACAAATACTTGTGACCATCATAATATTTAATTTTATTATTAAAAAATGAAGATATAATATTTTCAAGATGTATTTCAGGTTGTGGTTTCTTAATAGAGATCTTGATAAAGATGTTTATATTGAGAAATAGTTGGGTTTCAAGCATGGTCAAGTTGCAATTTCTGTGTGAAAGTTGAAGATGTTTTTTATGGGCTGAGGAATTCTCTTACTTATTGGTATCACTAACAGAATACTTACATAGGGATGTTGGTTTTAAAGAAAGGATGAGTTGACAATGATATATATTTAAATTAAAATCAACAAGGTTTTTTCATTGTAAATTTTTATGGTGAAAATATTATGTACACATGGAATGACGATGAAATGTTTGAAATTTTTTCTAAGGAGGTGAATAAATTATTCGAAATCTATATTCTTGGATAAATAAAATAATTTCTTTTCTTACAAAAAAATCAATGTAAAATATTTATTTTCTTGTATAAAAAAATAATGCAAAGGAACTTATGAATAAATTTGTTATGGAATATTAAAATAAAACTTCCACACACATTTTAGTGGGAAAAGAGTTAAGAAAAATATGGGAAAGGAATGGAGGTTGATTCTAAAGTGTTTATAGAGTTTATTAAAATCATGTTAAATCTAATGGATTCAAGTCCAAATATAGTGTATTCTATTACACATTGTGGCAGGTATCAAATTGAACTAATGGAATATCATCTTATTGATTGAAAAATAATTCTCACATATATCGAAGGAAAAAAATTGATTTTAGAATGAGATATGATAACATGGGAAAGATTTATTTTTTTGGTTACATAGATGTAGACTAGAATGGTTTTGTTAATGACAGAATATTCAAATCTAGTGGTGTTTTCTTCTTGGGTAAAAGATGTGTGAGATGACACACAAAGACTAAAAATTTTGTTAAAATCATCACTGTAGAGGAATAGTATATAACTACCACTCAATATACAATTTAGATATTTTAGATGAATAAATGGTGGGAATATTTTTTAGTGGATGTGAGTTTCATCTTCTCATGGTTTGTGATAATAAAATATCTATAAATCTCTCTAAAAATTTAGTGAGACATTCAATATTTATAAAATTTTATATTAAATATAACTTCATCTAAGAGAATATGGAATTAAATGAACTAATGTTGTAGTTTTTTCCTATAAAGGATAAATTTTATTATATATTTATTGAACCATTATCAAAGGAAACATGTCATTAATAGAGGTTGAATATGGGTATACAGCATCATTATTATTAAGGATAAGGCATGCAATTTATATCATCTCTATCATACTATCTTTGGATAATGTTATTAAAGGGGGAGAAAATATATAACCTAAATATATCCATAGGTATGTTCTTTACCTTTCAAGGGAGAGCATATATTTAGGGGGAGATTTAAAAAAGGGGTATGTTGTGATGTATGTATGTGTGAACAGTTTAAATAGTTTGTTGAACTAGATGATGGAATTTATTTTATACATGTTTCAGTTTGTTTTTAAGGTTATGTTTTTAACTTAGTAAGAAGTTTGAAAATTTTATTTAATCGCTGCTTTATAAAAAATTTTGTATTTTTGTTCAATTATTCTTATTTCCTACACTGAGTTTTCTTACGTTGTCTTAGAATAGTAAAATATTTAATCATTTATTATGTTTCAAATATTTGGTGATTTATGTTCTTAGATGAAAATAAATTACATAGGGGGGATATTGATGAGGTTAAGAGGTTGTGAGGTTCCTCTTGGAAATGAAACTATTGATCGGGAAGTGGCAATGATTTTTTTATTCTAATTTATTGTCAACACGTAAATATTTTCATATTTCTTGAAGTATTTTTATCAATCAATGCAAGGTGATATGTTCTATTAAATTTAAAATATCACGATAAAATCTATCATGATTGTTTTATAGAATTTTTGAACAATGTTTTGAAATATGGATGAGATCATAATCATAAAGAAGAATAAATTTAGAACATATGTTGAATGTATGAAAAAATGAAAAACCACATACATGAATGATTCATATACCCAAATGTTCTATGTATCCAATTGATCATTAATACAAATATAAATAACAAATGTTTCACATAGTTTATTCACTTAATTAGGTGATTTTGATAGTATATTCATGTATCCATGTAATTCATGTAGGAGATTCAGATAGCCAAATGTTTCACGTACCCAAATGATCTACACATTTGAATGGCTCACTTATGTGATTTCTCTATAAAGTTGAATTATGTATACAAATTATTCACATATTAAAATCATGTATATGATTCATACTATGGAATAACATTAGAAAATTTAGATATATATCTACTAAAGGGTATAAATTTGGATATCAAAGGAAGTTAGATATGTGACTGTTGTTATGGTGTTATATTCGAAGTAGTTAAATTTGTGGAATATCTTTGAAGATGGAATAAAAAAAATTATCGTTCATTAGTTATTAAAAATCATGTAAATAATTTTTATTAAAATACATTTGTATCTAGGTTAAATTAAATTGTGGGTTTTTTTATTAATTAGGATGTTTCAATTTTGATGGGCATTCAGGGAGGAATATCAAAATTTTTGGATCATGATTTTTGAAGAAGTTATGGAAATTAACTCTATGATATTAAAAATGAAATAATATTCAGAATTATTGTGAATATAATTGAGGAATTTATTTTACTATTTTAAACAAATAAAATATCTACATTATTGTTATATGTTTTTATAAAGAATAAAATCATTTAATTATATAACGGTGTTGTTAGTATTGTAATTTGTAAAGTGTTTTAAGAAGTATGTTTTTAGAAGAGTTTTTCTTGATAAACACTATGAATAAAACAAAATAAGAATATGATCTGGGATATAAAAGGTCATGTGTAAAGAAATCAATAATTACAAGGATGATGTATTAAATCTTGTTGGTGAAGGGTCATTTCACTGTTTCAAAAACATGTTTGTATTTTGTCTCTCTGAGGAGCCCATGAACTATCCAAGGACTATAGTGATATGAAAGTGATGGATATTCCCCACTATATATACCCAAAAAAATGCTTATTTTTTAGTGGTTATGTGGTCTTGGATTACATCCAAACGATGGAAAGGATTATGTATTGTTATTTTGTAGTGAACCTTGTAAATAATAGAGATCTTGGGGGTCTGGTAGTTTTTTTCTTTAGTATAGTCATTTCTCAATAACCATAGGTGATGGTTGTGTCTAATGTAAGAAAATATAAAAAGATAAGTTCATTGATTCACCCATCTCCCTATTAGTGATCACACAAATCATGATTGGTCCTTTTAAAAATTATCAAAACTGAATGGAAATATACCTACCATGTATAGGGTGTCAAATTTTGCAATAAATATAATCTAGGTTTAATTATTCACACCTCGGTATCATTAATGTATCTTATAAGTTTTATTAAAATTATTTCATTATTTTGATAACATTATATCTTTAAAACATATAATCATAAGTTAGAGACAAAACCTTATATATCTCAGATAATAATATTTGTCTCTCCTTTTGCCCAAAAGTTATTTAATTCATATTAATAATAAATAATTTTTAAATATAGAAATATTCATAATAAATAAATTCCAATAATCCCCCACACGGAAAGTTTGGATGTATTTTTTATTTATATGGCATAAATGTGACTTTGGAATTATTAACTTTGATATTATCATCATGCATATTATATACTCAAAAAATCTTTTATAGAATTTATAAATTATTATCCATATAACATAAAATATTTCATTCGTGTATGTAAAAAAAATATGGTTCCTAATTATGAATAAAAAATCATCCTGACACGAAATAAATATAAATTAAATTTGTATTTATGACATAATAACAAAATTCCAAATCACTAATTCACTCAGTAATGTAGATCAATGATGAAACCATCTTCCTCATTGAAAATAAAGATAACTCACATATACTTCTATTAATTATTAGTTAAATTATTTAATATATTATAAAAAATATTGGTACCTGATACCACATGAAAATTTATCTAATTTATATAATTTATAATTTATTATGATTATCTCTGAGAATATTTATCAAGATAAAATACTTATATTTTAATTAATTTCTAAAAACATTTATCCATTTTAAAGTTATATTTAGTTATTTTCCTTTTTTTTAAATTTCAAATAACACATGTAATGGACTCTGACCAGATACTTGCTCACATGACCAAACCGAGGATGGTTACAAGACCTCAGAAATGCCTCCCCAAATTCCAGAGGCTACTGACTATAATTTAGGGTGTACGAAATATAGTGGCGAGACTATTCCCTCTATAATAGAGTATAAATATAGAAAAAAAAATATATTTATGGAAATAATGAAAACAATTTAATCAATAGTCATGAATTCATAGAAGAATGAAGAATAACTCTAACATATCAATAATAATAGAATCATGAAATTACATGATGGACATAACAAAATTTTTTGTTTAATTTCATAAAATAAAAGATAAAACTAAATCAAGTAAAGACTTCAAGATCATAGTCTTAAACCCCATTTTAGTATCATCTCTAAAACATACCCATCAATAAAGAAATAATCCAAAATAGGGTCCCTTTACCTTGTCTAAACCTATAACCATGATATCTATCCAGGTTCCAAATGATGGCTTATCTCAGGTTTGAGAACAACTCAGTTCATTAACACCACCATTTCTAAATAAATTCATCTTGAAACATATAGTGCATCCAATATTGTGATAAATAGGGTATTAATTTAATCAAATAATACTACACATTAAATAAAATAAATAAACATCAAGATCAAGGTTGACACCAAAGGTTAGCTTCAACTTTTTTTGACACCAACATGATATCTCTATGAATGTCAAAGAACCAAGACAACTATATATGTAACCCTCCCAGTGTATAACCCTAATTAATCGTAGGGGAATTGGGAAAAACACTATAAGAATTATTGTATGGCTAGTCCAATACCTATAACTATTATAGAGTTACCATTCCAATCCCTATAAGTATTACAACATAACTGAGCCAAGCCCTATAAGCATTGTATCGAAATTGGGCCAAGCCCTTTAAGCATTACATCATAAATGGGATAATCCTTATAATAATTACACCATAATAAGAAAAATACCTATAATAATTACATGATAACATATTTCATCATTATTCATTATGTTTAACTCATAAAACTAACTTTTATCCTACCATTTAAATCGTATATTGTCTAAATCCCTACTATTATCATAATTACATCTTGTTTTATTCCATTCCCCTTTTTAATCCCAAGGTTGTTAGTATGATAATTAACCTATCTTATTAAATGTTATTTTATCTCAATAAATCTCACCATTTTCATAATTTATTCCAAATAATAATATTATTCCTTCAAAAATTAATGTTATCAATAAATTTCAAATGATGGAACACAAAACATGTGGCCTCATAACTCGGTCTCAGCCCTAAAGGACCTAAAGAGATCGAATGTGACAACCATACATTTGAAACTCATTTTATATAGGATAAATCAATTATTTAAGTCACATGAATGACAATTAATTGCAACTTCATATATTAAACATACTGAGATAAACTGAAAGAGACAATTTATGATAAATTCTAGACCACCCACCTCAAGGATAAAGAAGATGCAGACAAACCCCAAATATCTAAGTTGGTGTTTTTTTACTTATACTATAGCTTCATTGATGGAAACATATCATGTAAATAAGGGTTCTATTAGTGGAAACCAATGAACAAGTAGAATAAGAGGAAGTAGAAGGACATTCTTTAAACATTAGGCCTAGATCACCATAGATTGATCCCATTATGGTGGGTTTAACATAAAAGGAAGTGGAGGTCCAAGGCCTTTGGGAATTTATCGAGGTTCATAGGAATCGAGAGTGAAATATCAAATCTAAAGAAGTTTGGAGGTCGTCAGGGATATTTACATACTAGATATTTAGAAGAGGACTATGGAACAACCTCTTACACTGCTCTATAAAACCTTCTAACACAAGGTATTCTATGGTGTAGTGCTGGTGACTATGTCACAACCCCCTTTGGTCAATCCATTTTTGAAATCCATGTCAGGATCCATGTAATAGATCCTCATTACATAGGGGTAAACCATGATGTAGTCGAGGACACCATACCCTAGCCATGCCTTTTTTAATTCATGAGTTACGATGTAGCTTAACTCCACACCGTAATGGAACCATATTGGAAAAAAACAAATCCAACCCCCAGACCTTTATTCCATAGCCACTATCTCTACACCATATTTCTAAACCAAAATTTTAGGGACTACTTAATAGAATTATTACATGCTAAATATATTCAAAAATTAGAAATATCCTTGAAAATACACATTAAGGACCCTAAACCACATCATTAAGATCCATGCCGCAGTGACCGTCCTTATGGAAAAGCCATGATCTCCATAGTACAAAACCATCAACAATTGATTTTTTTTCAAAAACTACCATCTTTCTCCCTCCAATATAAAACATGGGTCATCCCATAATAAAAATTACTAGTTCATATAGTTTTACTCAAATAATAAAGAAAAATTCACCTAAAAATATGGGATCATACAACCTCCCCACCATATAAATTCTTATCCCCGAACAAATATAATAATCAATAGTGTTGATCTATGAAAAAATACTGTATCTATGTTAGAATATCAAACTCCATATCTAAATTCTCCTTGTTCACACATCCATGTTGTTAATTATCTTGCACTAAATGTGCATTCTTTCCCTAGAGATTCTTCTCACTAAGGTCCACAACAAATATTTTATGCTTCTCAAAGGAAATGTCTACATCCATATTTATGTCATCAATTTATATCATGTGTGTAGGTTCTAGATTATATAAATGAATTTTTTATACATAAAATACATCATGCATGGAACTATAGAATTTTATAAGGGATAAAAAATACATTAATGTATCATCCCTTTCCACTGTCTCAAATTCCCTAAAAAATCTATGCACTAGCTTCCCTGATTTTCTGATACAACATTGTCCCAACATAGGGGAAACCTAAAGGAAAAAATTATAACCAAAATCAAAATATAGAGTCTATCTATAATGTTCATTATATTATTTATGTCATCTATACATGGTCACCAACCGCTTTCTGATCAAATGATACTTCTCATCCATCTTCTGCAAAAAATTAGGTCCAACGAGAGCTGACTCACCTTACTCTAATAATAAAAGAGGTGAATAATAATTTATTCCATATAAATACTCTAAAATATCCATTTGAATCGATTCCTAGAAGATGTTATTATAAGACAACTCGATGATATCTATATGCTTATCCCAAGAACCATCAAAATCAAAGACACGGGCTCGTAACATATCCTCTAGGATCTGAATCATCCACTAAGATTTGTTGTCATTCTAAGTTTGATAGAATATTCGTAGAAGAACATATGGTCTGCAAGACTTATAAAGAACCTACCAAAACCAATATTTCAAATGTGTCTATCAATCAGAAAAGATACTCCTTTGTAAACTATGTAGTCAAATTATCCCATGCACATAGAGACTATCCAGACCATCAATAGTGAATGTCTCCCTAATAGAAATGAAGTGGGATACCTTCGTTATTTGATCCACAATCACCCATATAGCATCATTATTTTGGGTTTTCCTAGGTAATCCTTTTATAAAATACATAGTGACATCATACCATTTCCATTTATAATGGGTAGAGGTTACAACAACCAGGAATACCTCTTATGCTTGCACTTTACCTATTTCAAGTGAAACGCCATGAAATTAATCTCATTATCTTCTTATTTATCACTAGCCACTGGTATTATCTATTGAGATCATGATAAATATTTATCAAACTGAGATTAACAACCCAGTTAGAAGTAAGAAAACTCCTTCATCATCTTCTCATGAAAACTGGTAGAAACTCATACTCATCCTCAGAAAAGAAGAATGTCACCGCTTCCAAGAGACCATCTAAATATTGGATCCTTACCATATTAGGTGACCCTTATAGATTGGCCCTCTGAATCATTAAAAAATTTCCTTTATCCATTCAAGAAGAACATGTATAAATGATATTTAATTCAAAGCTACACATCCGTGGGGCCACTAAAAATAATAATGCATAACTTCCAAGAGTGTCACCAGCTTCTACTCATCACAATAATCTTGACCTAAATTTTACTAAATTATTCATCTATAATCAACAACAAAAATATTTCCCATGATAGGTATGTAATCCAAATCGAAGTCAAAACAATATTTAAAATTCACCCATTCTACTGCCAAACGTTTAGATCTCTATGGGAAAATATATACTTGAGGATCTTATGATCTATATAAATTGAAAAAAAGTAACCCAATAGATGGTGTCTTAAAAATATTAGGGTTTATACTACCATAGATAACTCTAGATCATGGTTAGGGTAAATCCTCACAAGTGGTATTGGCTATTTAGAGAAAAAAGAAACCACTTGCTCCTTTTGCATCAAAACTACTCTGAGTCCAACTCCAGATGCATCATAGTTTAAGGAATAATCCAATCCTAGAATAGGAAAGTGGGTATTAGTATTGAAGTTATCCTACTCTTCAGATCCTCATAATATTACTCATAAGAATTTTACCAAACCAAATCCACCCATTTCCGGATCATCTTGAACATCAATGCTTCTAAACAAGAGAATACCCAGATAAAACACTGATAATAACCTATAAAATAAAATACTCTTAATATCAAAGTCATTCTTGGGTATCTCCCAACATACAAAAGCTATAACATTATCTAGTTCCAAATACACTATATACTTTGAGATGAAATGGCCTAATAAGTTCACTTGATCTATCTAAAAGTTTTATTTTGATAGGTTGGCATAAAGATGATGCTCTAACAATTAATTTGGGCGACATTAAGATATTTGTCTTGATCATATACTTATTAGAAGTACAATAATATGGCACCAAAAAGATACTAACAACTAATCCAACGTCTGATAGAATAATTTATTCATCATGTCCATGAATACCTCTGATGTATTTTGTCAAACCAAACTACAACACCATAAAATTATACAAACCATAACCTCTACAAAAAGTAGTTTATGGTATGTCAAATGGTTTCACAATCAACTGATGGTTCCCTGATCTCAATTTTATCTTGGAAAAGATCATAGAACTTCTCATATATTTAAATAGATCATTCATTCTGGAATGGGATGTTATTTATTGACCATCAATAATTCTATCCCCTGATAATATAAACAAAACTTAAAATTACCATCAACTTTCTTCAGGAAAATCATAGGATAATCCCATGTAGATGTAATTATTATATGAATAAATTGGATTCTATGTATTCTAATTGATATTTCTACTAATTATACTCTTTTATTCCATTTTTAAGGCATAATCGAAACTTTTCCATCTCGAAGAACTAACCCTATCATGAACCTGATCTCCCATGAAGGTGGTAACATAGAGAACTCTTCCATAAATACACCCTAAAAATGGTCTACCACTAGAGAAAAGTTATCTGTCTACATACAACCATCATTGAAAACAAGGCTTGTTATATGATCCATGATACCATCAAATCTATAGTAAATTATTCATCCTCATCCAACTTGAATATCTTACTCAACCTTATTGGCATAGCCGTCCACTTATATAGATAAAAAGGAAAGCTTCCTCTGATAATAGTTGATATGATCCTTGTACAAAAATAGTAAATCTATACCAATAATCAAATTATAGCCTTCCATTTCCCATATAAAAAGATCCCAATGAGAATGGTAACCACCAATTTCTAGAGAACAATCCTTTCAAATCTCGATACACTCTGACTGAAATCCCAACGGTTTTTTGATGGAAATAATTCCACCAAATCTTTCCACAAATAAGACAGAAAAAATTACAGATGAGAAAATAAAAATGAATGTGATGCTCCTATATCAAAAAATGAAAGAATTTTTAGATTATATAATAATTATACCTTTGAAGGTAAAAGTCCTTGTATCTATTCTAGATAGGGTAAAATGTATAACATGTAGCTTACTCACCCATCTAATCTAGTATATAGTCTAAATCTCTTATATTTTTACTTCTGAATAGTAATATCTCTACCACATTGGGGTACCACATCCCCCACCTCAGCCTGACCATCTTGTGTAAGTTTAATTACTCGTTTTTTGAGAATTATATGATTCCCTCCTTAACTCAGGTACCTATCCTAATCCCCTACTATTGTTCTACTATTATGGATCCCTATAGATCCATTGAATAATATCCTTCATGATGTAAGAACAATACACCATATTGGGTTAAGGAAACATATATTGTATGTTTCTCGAATTGTTACACTAAAATCACTATCATGGGTTATGGTTTCAGATGACTTCCCACATACCTATATGCTCTTTCCATTACTTCCCTAATGGTAACTATCACAGTTATACTACCTTCTTCTAGAAAAGTTGATCTCGAATTAACCCACTAAAACTATTTTTCCACCAAATGGATCCAATATAATATTACCTTAAATGATTATATCATAGTTAATCACCACTATAATGAATCTCAGTTGAAATATGTTCATCTATGGCCTGATCTCACAGTGAATCCCATCTTGAAAATACCACACCCTGGTGACCTTACCAACATCCAAAGTTGGAGAAAACCACTTCAAGTCTATTAATTATCCATAATAATACATCATTAACATTACCTCATGTGTAATGTTCATGAACTCATGGGAATATACATCCTTTAATGTAACTGGATATAATTGTATAAAAATATCACCTCTATATTTATTTTTGATAAATCCTCTTGGTGCCCAGGTTTCTCTAAAATGACCCACCAATGCTTTGATGGTCCAAAAATAATGTAATCTGCAAGCCTCACCCGACTATATATAGGTGACTCAAGATGCATGAAAATCATATAGAATGACTCAATTCATAACACAATTTCCTGGGGGACTCCCTACCTAATGAACATATTTGTTGTTGTAGTTGGAACTCTTTTATCAAATCAAACATCATAAGTTCAACATAAACATTATCCCTCTCCACAGATTATATTATTCTCAAGAATTTTTCACAAAGCTGACCATCCATCATATTTTGTAGATCCATTGGAATTTTCAGCTAAGCTGTGTTAGGATTTTGCATAGTACCACTCTCCTAACACTCAACTCAAAGATGAAACGAATTCATTTTCACTAAAATAACAACACACTCTCTAGAACATAGTAACACAACAAGACCGACCTAAATAGTCGTTAACAACATCGAATCACTAAATCAAGGTTTCTTTTACATGGAATAACAATTTAATTTGAAAAAAAACAATTTTCTTCCATTTCATTTAACAAACATATCAAGGGTTTTAATTTCATAGATCATATGGGATAATGTGTCTCATGTAATAAATATGTCTCTATCATGAATTATTCATGTCACATATATATATATATATATATATATATATATATATCTGTGTGTGTGTGCCTATCATGATGTATGTGTACTCATCTTATGCCATATTAGGCCAAAAATAAAAATATAAATAAATAGTAACATCACACAAAATGTGACTCACTAAAGGTGAAATAACAGCATAATAATAACAAAAAAATGGCTTGAACAAAATTAATTTCCCTAGGTACTCGGATTTTCCCCCATAGATTGGCTAGATAATACTATTAAATAGCTCATTACCATGTCTCCACTCATCCTAGTATCATTTCTAAATTTTCCCAAATAGTAAATCAATAGAAAAGAAACATTACTACTCTGATAAAACTTTGTAATGTCCCCCAACCTGATATTTCATGAAATGACTGAACTAGGGTTATTTATGAGACCTCAAGCATGCCTCCCTATATTCTAAAGGATACCGACTAGCAGTGAGGGTTTACAAAATATAGTTGGGATACTATACCCTTTAGAATATAGAAACAATACAATGGAAGATAATAACTACGTAATGGAAATAGTGGAAACAATAAAATTAATATCCATGCATCCATAACAGAATAAAGAATAATTCAAACAACTCAATAATAATAGAGTCATGTAATGAAAGAATGAATGTAACTAAATTACATGTTGAATGTAATACAATAAGAGAAAAAACTAAATAAAATAAGGACACCAAGATTCTATTACCAAACCTCGTGTCTCTAACATAATGAATATCAACCAATCAAGAAATAAAAAATCAACAATAGGGTCCTTTTCCTTTATTCAAACAGAAATCTTTAAAATCAATTTGGGTATCAAATGGAAGCCTATCCATAGAGTGAGTACAAATAAATAGGTTGAAACCACCATGTATAAAAAAATATAGTCTGAGATATATATAATTCATGAAATAATGTGATAAGTAGTGTTATCATTTAATCAAATAATACTACACATGAAATAAAACCACAGACCCACAAACATCTGGTTAACACCCAGGGTTTTCACCAACTTTCTTCGGCACCAGCTGGATATCTATGATCATGTAATGGAACGATGACAACCATACCCACAACCCTCATAGGGTATAACCATAAATAATCATAGGAGAATTAGACAAATCCCTATAGGAATTGTTGGATAATTGGTCCAATACCTACAATGATTATAGCATAACCATGACAAGCCCTATGAGAATTATTGTATAACTAGACCAAGTCCTGTAATCATTACATCATATTTGGACCAAGACCAATAAGAATTGTAGTATAACTAGTATAATACCTATAATAATTACATAAAAAACCATACCATTCTCTATAATAATTAGAAAAAAAATCACATTTAATCACAATCCATTATGTTCAATTCATCAAACTACCTTTCATCCATCCATTTACGTCCCATGAGGTTAAAATCCTAACTATCATTACAATTACATCAATTAATGTTCCTTTTGACTTTTACCTCTCAAGGTCATTATTATTCCAATTAAACAATATTATTTCAAGTTATTATATATCAATAAATCACACTAACTTCATAAGATATTCCAAATCATAATATTAATCCACCAATCATTCATGTTATTAAGAATGGTCAAAGACTGGCACACCAAATGGGAGGCCTCATAAAGAAGTCTTAATAGAAAAGGACCTAATGAAATATAATAGGGGGTATATAATAGTGTAACAAATTTAATAGGGGATAAACCTTAGTTCATGTGCATTTCATGAATGAATAATCACATATATTTCACAAACAAGGATAAATTAAAATTGAAAATTTGAGAAAATTTTTAGAACACCAACCAAAATATTGAATATGATGTGGAAAAACTCCCAACATACAAGATGGAATTTTCCCCATTCTCATTCACCTTGATTGATGATAAGTAATCCTATAAAAAAATTACTCTAATATGAAACCAATGAATGAGAGGAAGAATAAGAGTAAGTGGAAGTCCAACCTTTAAACTCCAGTCTTAGACCACCATAGATAGACCCCAATAAGGCGGGGTTTAAATCCAATGAAGATGAGATCCAAAGGCCTTCGAAAATATATTCAAGGTGCCTATGAATAAAGAGGAAATATCCTATCAAAACAAATTTATAGGGGGTAATGGGTAGTTATGAATATGCTCTTAATAAGAGTACCACAAAATAGTCTCATTGACCACACCTCATAACTTATTGACATAAGGTATGCTATGGTTTAGCCCAAGGGACCATTACATAGCCCAATTTTCTCGAATTGTGTCCTAGATCCATGTCGAGGTCTATGACATAGATCAACTTTACTCAGGGGTAGTCAACATCACTGTTAAGGACACCTCACTACAGCTATACCTTTGGGAAGGCATAAGAAGCACTATAGCTTAACTATTTTCCACAAGGGTACCATATTTAAAAGAACATAACAAATAAAACACTGAGACTCTTACACCTCACCCACAATTTCCACATCATATCACTCAATTTATATGGTAGGACCTATATCGTAGCCTTTCTCGATGTTGTAACTATGTAAAACATGAAAATAGCCTTGAAAATCCACTTCCATGACTTTATGACGTGGCATTAATCTCCATACCATAGAGACCATACTTTCAGTTTAGTTTTAATTTACATATCAAAAATACCAGTATAACTAATAATTTCAATAAAACTCCCTTACTTCTTGCTCCCATATCATGCAAGGTAAAACCCACGAGAAAAAAATCAGTTCAAAATGTTTTACACAAACTTTAAAAAATAATGCAGCTGTAAAAATATGGGATCCTTCAAAATATATTTTTCTTTTCATACAATTATAATGATTTATAAATATTAAATATGATAAATTATTTATTATATTCCCACTAAAATGATGAAACTATACATCATGTTTATTAGAGGTCTAAGATACTTGTTTTAATAAACATTGAATCACTTAGTCATTTATCTCAGCATTTATATATTCAGGTAGGTAATTACATCAATCATACCTTATGTTAATCATAAATAGTTTGTGGAAAGAAATTTACCCAATTAATCATGTAAATTATGCTAACTCCATTCCTTTGGGAGCTTAGTCCTATTAAGGCCACCCAAAAAAGTGTAACCCAAAGCCTACAATTTAATATGATTTCATAATCATATTAGAGTCACTGATTCATAGTATGCTTTTCAAAAGATAATACATGTGTATACAGATTTGACATGGCCTACTTATTTGGATGATTGATGTATTGACATTTTTTCACTTTATAAAGACTCTAATAAAAATTAATTTTAGTGGTTTTCTTACTCTCTATATTTCTATATCCATCATATGCATAATTTCCTTCATGTTCAATCCCTTTATGTATTTATGATTCTAGTTTTTTTCTTTGGTATCTTATATATTCAAAAACATTAATATGTTCCAATTTTATCAATGTATAACACCTTGTATAATTAAAATTTTAGGTTAATTATCAAAATAAAAAGGCAATTATATTCACATATATCCAAATGCATCTCATTCATAAGATATATAAAACACTTTCCTAAAAATGTTCAAATTCCTATGAAACTTAAATCTTACACATGATAAAGTTTGGTTCAATAAGTATCCACCCAATACCTTTATAAAAATATAAAGCATCATAGGGTAGTGTTACTCGATCCATGGTCCCATTGTCCATAGATAAATCTTTAAGAGGCAACTAAATTCTAATATAATTCTAACACATAATATTTATAAAAAAAATAAGAATTTAATATTAAATTAATAACCAAGAAAAATTATAGTCTCAGATAAACAAAGTTTAATCATATGTTATCCCGAGCATCAAAATCCTTTAATACATGCTGTTGGATTTTAATTAAGTTTAAATAGTTTGAGACATATCATGTAAAAATTTTCACTATTAAAATTTTTTATTCATGAATATGATAATTAATTATCAATTTAAAATTTTAGAAATGATATAAAATTAATATTTCATTATATATGAATATATATAGTTTACAATTCAGAATTAAAACATATAGACTCTCTATATTATATAGACTTGAATAATTTTAATTATATCACATGTATGGAAATTTAATATTTCTCATTTACTTGGAATATTTATGACTTGCTAGAAATTTGGAAATTGTTATTATGAAAGATGTAAAGAAAAACTTATTCGTCTGGATTTTTTGTGGTGTGTAATGGGTTTTTTTATTAGGTTTCCATTTCACTTTTCCCTAAAACAGCCAATGGTTCTCCCATCCGTAGCTTCATATGAACCTACTTTCCAAAGATTGACAATCATCTAGGTTTTGAGGCCTAGTGACTCTTAGGGAATCTCATTGTTAAAGAGGATGGGATTTTGGGCTCATCACACCCTTTTGGGGGGAATTGTTTCCTACTCAGGGACTCACTTATATATTTATTACATGTTTTTTAATCTCTCCATAATCCTGATACAAGACTGATTACCCTAATAAAATAGTTATGGGTCAATTATCTATTATATACAATGGATCATGATTCATCTATATATATCTCAGGCTCTCCTTCATTTTCCAATAGTGGGAAATCTCTTATCTGCTAAAGTCGCATGACCAAGTGCATCAGGCTATCCTCCCTAGTGTGGAGGTGGTTGATATTCCTAGGATGAGATTGATACTTTATGAGGATTACAATCTATCCTGGTTATTATATAAATCAAAACCCATGTATTTTGATTGGAGTTAGGACTTACACACTGAGTCTTCTTTATTTATTATGCCTAATGAGGTGTCTGTCGCTACCCCCTACGCCCACGTGATCCATGCTCATTGTGAGAAACAAGAGGGAGTGCATGATATCTCTCATGGCATATGGATGTGGGTTATGAATATTGGTGTATTCCATGAGATATTTTATATGTAACTCAAACCCTTAAGGTGGCATACTATGTATCCTGGTTATGGATGGAATCAGAGTCCTTATAGTTCTGTAAGGATGGGTATTACACACTAAGGTTTCCCTATCGAATTGGCCTTTATATCTGAAAGTTGTATTTTGATCATGTCAGAATGACCTAGGAATCACGATGTGACCTAGCTCGACACAAATGGGGGTGTCACGAGATCTATGGTGACATGGCCCGTGGGGTGTCGCAAGTCTTGATAGACACCTTGGGGAGACATTACGAGTCTAGGTCAGCATGTCCATAGGTGTTCCACATGTCTCGGATAACATATCCAGGGGGTCACCATGAGAGAAAGGTCGTATTTTCTAGATGTGTCGACGAGACTCAACTGATAAGAGTAAGAACCATCATATGAGTCCGGTGATGAATCTGAAGGACGCCGCAAGTCTAGGTTGAAAACCCCATAGGCTTTTTAGGATTTTAGCGGTTCTTTTAGAAGGTTCTCCAGAGTTGTATTAGCATGTTTGGAACATTCCACATGTCTGAGATGTCATGAAAATGGGATGTTGTGAGATCTAGGTGGCACGACTTGGCATTGTCATGTGTCTTTGGATGGAACATGAGAAGTCCATAGAGGTCTGATATCGTTTCTTACTCTTGAGTATTTCACTTTGAATCCCAACTTTTTCCCATGTATTGTGAGTTCATAAACATGGTTCAATGTTAGTTTGTTTGTGTATCTTGTGATATGGAAGACATGCGATGTGGACTTCACATGTCTCACCAGGAGTCCTTTGTGTGATCCTTGATTGATCATGTGAAGGACTTTATGCTTGGTGCATGAAGGATCTGGTGGTCCACTAGTGTATTACATGGTAGAAAGTTGGTTAATCACGTGATATGATGTGTGTAGAATCCTGGGATTTAATCATCGATGTGTATAGCCTCTAGCATCCATTAAATGGACCCACCAACCGATTAGACACCCAACCAATTTTTTGAGTTATTGGAGATAATTTATTGGCGAATCCATCCTGTGTACTCAATTGTTTTATCAGGTCATCTAACATGATTCTAGGATAGAGTTTATGTGGGGTCTAGTGTTATGTAGTTTCGTGAGTCTCTATAGTAGACCACATCTATGGTGCTTCCTGATTTTCAATAGTAATGGGACCATCCATCATTTTTTAGATTTTTACTAATTATTGAAGACTCATGCCGTGATGGGATTCCATGACATCATGTAGACATGTCCAATGGTATTCATGAGATCCAAGTGCCTGTTAGAGGACACTCACGAGTCCTTGGATGGCCTATCTTAGGTTCTGGTGGTCTATGCCTTGAGTGTGATAGACACATCAGGTGTCGTTCAATGACCTCAAACCCTACTCATCTCCCCTTTTTTCCATCTCCATAATTTTATGTGACAATGGTTAGGTGTCATGTGCGATTACATGTATTGAACTTAGTGAATTTCCATATATGAGTCACATGACAGGTATGGTTCACATGGTGATGTGTTATTATTACATTGACGGGCCTGTTTGTTCATCCTTAGAGCACTACAAGGTTTCCTGGATATGTGCTAGGTATTTTGTGTGGTGAAACCAACAAGCCAGAGGGACCTCATGATGCAAGGTGGTCCAAACATTGAGGTCTCATGGTGTCTCATGGGTTGCTTGCAACACACATTTCAAGTCATTCAGTGACTGTAGACACTACTAGCCTCTTCCATTTTGATTCCCTTTGTTTTATTTTACAAAGGATGGGAGGTACATGAGTTTTATTGAGTATTATCCATGATTTTTAATCATTTTTCAGTGGTGTATCATGTTAAAAATGTGGATTATATGAGAGTGAAGAAGTATTTTGGCCCAAACTATGAATTTTTTCATAGAGAACTGGATTTTTTTCTGGAAAATCCCATCTGACACGGATGATGACCCAAAGTTTCTCCACAAGACAAACCAGATATGTCGGGGTGCATCTTGTGTATTTAGGGGTGCATCACATATCCTCTAGCGATGGAAGACCCCTCTCACCTCCTCTTCTTTATCTACTTCATTATATGTGATGAAGGATGAAAGGTATCATGAGATTACTTGGAAATCATCTAGGGATTTCATTCTTTCCAATGATTCTTTGTTGTGTGATCTTTGTGACTACCGGGGGTCTCTTCCTTGGGATGTCACTTCCATTGATTTTATGTAGATTTCAGGTAGTTTTTCAACATCTTTCCAATGAAGAATTGTGTATACTCAGGGGATTCTCATCTATCCTTCATCATTCAGTCATTAGAGAGTAAGGGCCCTTACTGAGGGGGGTTTCATGGGGCTTAATATGGGACAAGAGCCATGTATTGAGACTTCACATGACTTTGAGGTGTTCACATGATCGCGAGCATTTTAGGGGCTCCACAATTCTACAAACATCCTCTTCTCCATTGCATCCATGGGAATGGATGTATTAATTATATGATTCATGGAACATTGATATATGGAGTCATCATTCATTAATATGAAGGGCATGACTTGGTAGCAGAAGATCCCCTGGGGTGCCCTGAAGGAGGTGACCTCTTTATCCTCCGGGACCATTTAGATCTGATTATATCTGGAGTACCCATACATGAAGGAAAGGGATTGGAATCCAGTAGTTGTATCAATAAATAGTTTATTGATTTGAAATGTAAAATCGCCCTCCCATAAATTATGATTAAGATCTCTGAAATCGATGTAGACCCTGATCTACCTGTTCATTTTCGTGGTGAGGATGATATTGGGAATCCATTTGGGGTATTTCACCTCTGGGACAAAGTTGAAATTAATCAACTGGTCGACCTCTACCTCTACATTTGTTTAATGGGATGGATTCATTGTTTTAGATACCTTCTTAAAGCCTTAATGATATTTGGGTAGTCGAAGATGGTGGGTAGCTATATCTAGATTCAATCCGGGCGTTTCCATATAGTTCCTGGAAAAAACATATTGGTGCTACTCCAAGAATGTGATGTATTACTCCTACTCCTCAAGGGGCATGGTGAGTCTAGTCAATGTTAGTCATGGATATTTTTATATCCCTACGTTTATCTACCATAGCTCATATATAGTGGTGGAAACACCTTCCTCGAATGTTGGAGGGGAATTTTTTAGTTTATACTCATCCTTTTATATTCTTGAATCTATGGGGAAAACTCCAGGTGAGGATGGAATTTTGGAGGTATATTTGTCACTATAAGGGTTAGGGAGATTATCTAGAGAAATTTCATCATCTCCCATCATTTAGGTTACAGAAAATAGATGTTAAGGGTGACTGTTGTAGAAGACAGGAGATGGTTGGACCTCTAGGAATGGGCCCACTATTTCAAACATGTTTATGGGGAGCATGTATTCTTAATCAATAATTCTTCAAGGATTTATAGGGGTGGTCCCCAAGCCATTGGTGGTGGAAATATTATAACATCATCCACTATAAGTTATTTTCCTCCATTCTTATAGAATTATATTTCATCATATACAACTCCGTAAGTATTGAAGGGGGGATTATATTTGTGGATTATGCCAACCTTTCCATTGATGGGGTACTTCAAGCATTGATGGAATGTTGATGGGACTCCCAAGTGGTTTTGGAACCAAGTCCTTCAAACCAAGACGTTATATGTAGTGTCTTATTGGATAACCATGAACTTGGCATCAGACATGAACTCCCCAAATTGGGTCTCTATCTTAATCTTTACAAGGGGAATTTGCTCAAGATTATCATACCTATGGATGGTCAGTATTATAGGGGAAAGATCCTCTTCTCTATAACCCAAAAATTGCAGGGTTTGGGATAGTGTGAGATTTACCCCAGATCCATTATCTATCAGCAGCCTTTGGATTCCAACATTATTGAGTCTTCCTGAGACATACAGGGTTCTAATGTGTCACTGGGTGGCCTCAATCTGATCATAGTCATTGAATGAAATGGAGACATGATATCCTACGTAAAAAAAATTTTCTCAATATTCCTTGGTTTCAGGGACTTCTATATCAAATTATCCTATTCTATGGATGGCTTCAACAAGTGTCTCCTTGAGTTATTTGTAAAGAAAAAGTGCATCAAGGATTGAGAGCTTGGATAATAATGTGGATAGCTATTTCATAACATCATAATTATACATTGTAGGTCGCCACCTCCTAGTATGAGGCTACTCCTTGGAATGTGGTTGAGAAGATGGACCAGTTGAGGTTAATGGACCTGGGGCCAATACAGATATCAAGTGAATATCTACCTCAAGTGGCATAGGATGCACCGACTTTCCTGTTCTTTTTGTTGATTAGGTTGAAGCCCCCCTAAATGGTCAGGTAAGATAATTGGGTGCGGGCAGCTACTGGAAGGATCTAAGGAACCTCTCATCATTCATCGAGCCTTCTAGACCACTTGATAATGAGTCTCGGCTACATATGAGTCATCTATGGGGATATGAAAAAGATACTAACTCTTTCCATATCAGTGTTGTCCCCTGTATCCTCAGCTTTGGTGCATGCGGCCTCCCATTTCCATGTTATCTGCGGGAAACAATATTTGGGGTCGTACTCATCATCGGATAAGGGGTTCATAAAATGTATCGTGTTGGAAAAACTGAATATGATTTATTCTCCTAATAAGGATTCCAATTGATAGGGCGTTTTTCATGCTATAGATGTTGTAGGGAAGAAATATTCAAGAGTTAGAGACCACTTTGGAGAAGAATATGAATCTTCCTCCTATGTTTCCTCCTACTTCCAGTGGACATTTCCACCCTTAGGAGGTACATCAGACTTCTTCTTTTTGGGTGTTGGATCTATTTTTGAGTTTTCAATACTACATCTTGAGGGTTCCATGGGCCTGATCAACTATTTTATGAGTCGTCCAGTTGTCAAAATTCTCTTCATTCCTGGTAAGAATTTTCTTCCATCGTTCCTCTTCCTCTAACTATGAAATTGTAATTCTAGCCACTTGTTCCAGATATTCATCTAATTTACCTGATCTAGATTCAATAATACCTTAATGGAAACTATTAAAGATGAAATATTTCTCCATATTATGACTCATCCTTCTATAGAAAGGGTAATAATCAGGATGGTCAATGTGATTGAATTTATTAGGCTTCTTGTGATGCAGGGTCATGTGATGTTTTTTTCCATGGCCACCATAATGTATCCTAGTACTTTATCAGTTTGGAAGTAGTATGCCTTATTCAATTGATCCTATAATCCTGGATGGACCTGGTTCCTTCGTGTGTCTATCCAAGGGATATTTTTCTTGTAGTCACTGGTCAGTAGGGGGTGATGGGCGGTTCAGAGCTTTCCTGTGTACTTGGATTATTGAATGCTTGAGAATGATAGCTGAAGCTCCCACTTTTCCAAATTTTTTCCCATATGCTATGGGCATGAGCCTAGACATGGATCATGTTTTTTGGATAGCTTCTCCAATATTTTGTGAAGTTTTAGATAATTCATGGAATCCACCTAGATATTTCATAGGGATTAGTGGTTTCTACTCCTCATCCCTGATATTTTTAGCATAGAGTTCTAGCAGTTGTTCTTGTGAGGGAGGTATGTGAGTGAATAGGTAAGACCCTTCCACCTTTCTTGGAAGTCAGAAACCCTCTCATTACCAAACTGCTTGCAGTTTGTCAGGTCTAAGATTGTTTTCTTCCCTAGTTTTGAACTGAATTGGTAAAGGAACTCACGTTGCAGGTATTCCCATCATGTGATAGACCATATAAGAAAAATGTTATACAAGACAAAGATTAGACCTATAAATTTATATATGTAACACCTTAGTTAGGTTACCTCCTACTAACCCCAAGGCCCCCTCATCAGCCCATTTTGGGATGCAAAATGTGTGAGATGTTGCTCAGGATCCCCTGTACCATTGAATTTTGAGAAGGTAGGACTGCTGAAATTGGGTGGAGGTGGGGTATCATCTACCCATTTGGGGTATGGATTCTTATCATGTTTCACTATCTCCAGTCGCCCTTCCTTAGTTTCTATTAGAGTATCCATGGATTCTATGGTAGTGAGAAGATCTTCGGGCACTATCATCTGAGTCACTTCTCTTCTGTAAGAAGTGAGTGGCAGCTAATGAGGTGGTCTCACATTCATCTCTCACTTGTCTTCTAACTATCCTATGACTGAGGAGTTACCTGGGAAATGGATAGGATATCATCGTAGTGGAGTGAAGTCCTAATCATTTCTGACTTCCTGATTTATGTGGATGGGTTGTATAGAACATGAGCCAGTCTAATATACAGATGCTTCTCTGGCTGGAAGATCATCCATAGGAGGGGGGGATATCTACCTATAACTAGATACAATACCCAGTATGAATATTTCCCCTGGGTAGATCCTCATTGAGCTATCAGAGAGCTCATATCCCACTCTTATACTGTGGAAATTTCTCTTTTAAAAATGAAAACCTAGACATATTCACTTCTTTCCAATTATCTTTAGAGGTGTTCTGTCAAGGAGTTGGAAACTCATTATTCGATGGTTCCAAATTTTGGAGCCTTATTTGATTCGGGGTGCACACACCCACATTTGGTTCATCTAAATCACCCTCCTCTTAGGGTATGTTATCACTGTTTTGATCCTCCTTATCTAGATCTTGATCGATTTATGACACAATGACATTGTTCATAGAGTCTTATTAGGAAATGATGGTTGTTGCATTTTTTCCACATAGAAAGTCATCTCTGAAAGGATTTCATTAGGGTTGGTACTCAAACCCTTGGCCTTGTTAATCCATTTTGTCTTTTTGAACTAGAGAGACCTGATTGTTTTCAACATATGCTCATATTTTATTTGTTTATGATTGGTGACATTGAGGGAAGTTCTGGTATGGGTTTTTTAATGAGTTCCAACCAACAGAGATTTTCTTTGCGATGGGAGGAACTGGTGTGATGCCAACCATTGATCTTTTCCTCCCAACATGGAGAATAATTATTCTTTATATGGTTGTGATGATGATAAAATTTCCCCTAGACATGTGGGATGGGGTTGATCTTGAATCATCATTGATGTCTCCCATATTATTTTTAGGGGATGAGATATTTTGGGTTGGCGATTGAGATATAAATTCCACCAGCCCTTTGGGCTGGGGTTTGCCTGCGACTTCTAAAAGATCATTCTGAATTTTCTCAACGAATGATAACTCGAGAGGTGGAGGTAGTGAAAAATATTATCTTGGCCCAAGGGGCTGAGTCTACTCCATGGAAACTACCATATCAACTGATACTGCGTTCTCCATGACGTGGTGCAGCTGTTTTTTTGTGAGATTTTAGTGCGATGGTAGCCCATGATGAGTATCGTTCCTTATGGGTAGTTTTATGAGTGATAGAGACATTAATCTCTATTTCCATAATGTCCTCCTATTATTTTTAGGGGTCTAATTTTAATCTAATTTACTATCCTCTCTCCATGTCATTGATGACATGGTATTGTTGGAGAAGGGGCATTCTGTTTCAGTGATAAACTAGATCATGAATTACTCAGTCCTCTAACTTTTTTGGTGGCTATAACATTGCAGGATGTTTTGTTTAAGGGGTTTTGCTATTCCAGGGGAGCGACGAAATGTAATGCCCCATATTTTTGCCATCCTTGAATTTGGATATCTGACGTGGCATCATAGATTAGATACTGAAGTGTCATTATGAAATTGTGGCAGGTGTGTTTCAAATTAGCATTGTCCTTTTCCAGTTTTAGATCTCATTCCATAGATCTAGGTTGAGCTGGAAATAGAGTATCCTAATGGTCTATAGGTGACACTCGAATTGTGTACGAGGGTGATGTCAATCCTTTAGTCACTGATGGGTGGCCCATATATTCTGACATAGATAAGTAATGCACTCATTTTCTAGCTCATCAAGGATCTCATATATGGAAGTAGCAAGGGGTAAGAACATGATAGTGACTATTTTTCTAGATAACTCTCTTCATATTTTAATTTCAACCTCTTCTTCATCAAACTTACATGCATCAATCTAGTCATACCATAAAAGATTACTCTGATGGTCACATAATGATGGGGGTGGAGTGTAGATGGGTATTGATGGGGAACTATATATATATTATCCTAATGTTTGGAGAACCTCTCTATATGATGGTGTTGGTGTTTTGTTTTCCTCTCTATACAGAGGTTTATAGAAAAATGGAGGACTACCTTTCCAATTTGAGATATTTTTATGGGGAGGTTGACCACGGAGGACCGCATCTAGGGTGCTACTTGATTTTTAGTGGTGGTGGGCCCATACATCCTTTATAGTATTATTGCCAATTATTGAATAATTGCACCTTGAAGGGATTCTAGTCGGTCATGTCGACATGTCCAAGGGTATTCACTAGATCCAAGTTCCTATCAGAGGGTGCTCACGAGTCCTTGGATGGCCATTCTTGGGGCTTGTGGTCCATGCCACGGGTGACATGGACGCATCTTGTGTCCTTCAATGACGACGAATGTTGCTTACCTCCCCTTTTTCCATATCATTCATTTTATGAGATGAAGGTCAAGAGTCATGTGTCATTGCATATATGACACTGGGAAAATTTCCATGATTTTTCGAGATCAGTCACATGATCGGTATGGGTCACATGTTGATGCTTGGTTATTGCATGGACGAACCTATATGTTCCCCCTTAGAGCATCGTGGTGTTTCCTGGGCATGCACTAGATCCTTCATCTAGTGAAACTGACAAGCTTGAGGGACCTCATGAGGTGATAAAATCATGAAACTGATGTCTAGTGGTGTCTTTCAGGTGACTCTAGGTGCACATCGGATGTATTTTAGCAACCTCAGATACCATTCACCTTCTCCTTTTTGATCTTCTATGTTTTATTTGACAATGATTGGGAGGTATGTCAGTTTTCTCAGGTAATATTCATGATTTTTAATCGATTTTCCAATGGTGTATCTCATGAAAAATGGATATTATATGAGAGTGCACATGTTTTATGGCCCAAACAATGTATTTACCTAAGATCGTCATGAGGTTGTCAAACGATTCCCATGTGACACAACTAATGAGCCGAAGGGGCTCTTCGATATGAATTAGATAGGTCAGGGTGTATCAATTATCTTTAGGGGTGCATCGTATGTCCTCCAATGACCCCCGACCCCTCTCTCCACCTCTTCTTAATCTCCTTCATTCTATGTGATTAAGGATTGGATCTCCCTAGATATGCCTTGGACATCATCTACGAAATTTTTTCTTCCCCGTATTCTCTTAAACGCGATCTTTGTTACTATTGGGGTATCATCCTTGAGATGTTGCATCCCTTGATTTTTGGGGGACTTCAGACAGTTTTTAGGAACCTTCCAGTGACAAAATACATATCCTCGAGCAATGCTCATATGGCCTTCTCCATTCATTCCCTTGAGCGCAAGTATGTTTACTAAGGAGGGTTTCTCGGGGCTTTTTATAAGCTAAGATTCATGTATGGAGACTTCACATGAAATTGAGGGGTTCATGCGATCACAAGCCATTTAGGGGATCTAGAAGTCTTCATCCATCCTCCTCTACCTTTCTTTCATGCGAAAGATAAGTCCCATGTTCACATAATTATTATTTGTGATTTTTTCTAGTACTTATTTTAAAGGCATCAGCAACCAAAAAAATTATCATGAAGGTCTAATGTAATGGAGCCTAATGTAATTCCCATATATATGTTTCTAGTGGTAATGATTTCACATTCAATAATGTAATAAAAACCTCATTTGAGTCACCTTTGAAAGTAAGAAGGTAATCCTCCATATTCCCCTAATTTCATGTGTAAAATATGGTCACTTCTTAGTGAATCATGTTTCCTAATGATCTCATGATATAAGAACTGGTTCAATGGGTGGGAGGGTGGCCAGATAAGGACATAACCACAAGTGATGAGTAAGATTCAACTTCTCGATGTTTAATGTTATTCAAATAGAAAATTTATATTCTAGTTAATATCACATGATATTCTATGAGAATATAACTAACATCCCCATATTAGGTTGACAAATCCATGATGATGGATCCTCAATTGTCCCAAATAATTTCACCACTATGTACTATTCCATCAAAACATAATCCATCTAATTTAATCTTGAGACCCCACCTTGGTGCTTTCCAGAACACTCGATTCCCTTGGACCTAACTATTGATCACTACCTTATGTTGGGAGGGATGGGGGATCTGGTTCGTTAAAAATTGGGGGAAGATAGTTCCCTTACTTAGTGAGTTGAGAATTATGATCAATGAATAAATTTTTTCATTAATGGTTTTATTGGGTATGTCTCAAACTATAGTTCTATAATTAATTATATGTCTCTAAAATCACCCATAAACTAATAAAGAAGATGATTTTATCAGCCTATAGATTAAAACATACATAAATATTATCATTAAATTTTGAATTAAGGAAGAGATTAAGATATGTTTTACTCGAACTGGTCCTCATGAGACCCCAGAGAGAAAACCAAATGACACTCCCCAAATTCATTTTCATAAAAAAATCAAAGAACCATATTTAATTTTTCATTCTCATGAATAAATAATATGCAATATAGGTTAATACCTTTATTTTTAACTAAAATTTATATGGTAAAAACTTAGTTTCGGATGCACCAAATTTGGGAATTGGGATTTACCAAAAGATCAATACACCGTAGTTTATTGGCTCTTACATCAAAGTTACATTGTATATGAATTAGATTTTGGTAATTGGGGTTGTTTATAGAGACTAGACAAGAGTGAGTAAAGACACATATGTTTTTCTCGTTGACTAAAATTATTTGGAAAAAGTGGTTTTTTATCTTCATCGAGGGAAGATTCAATGATTTCCATGTGAGCACTGGTTAAACTAAAGTTTATTTTGGAAAAAAATTCCCTTGAGAAGAAGAATGGGACACCTACCCAGTTTTATTTCTAGAAGGAATTGTCTCTTTTTTCTAAAATCCATCTTGAATTATCTATAATGATTAAAATGTAACAATAAAAACTACACTTGAGTTGAGAACCTGATGAATCTTCAATCTAATTGCTAGAAGAACTTCCATATTTCTTCTTGAGGAATTTTTCCCAATGGGACTTCCTAAAGATGTCCTCAAAACCTAATTTGGATAGCATGAACTAAATATTTTCAGTGATGTTTAGGAGATTAATAACCCCTATTTTATTGGACATGTTGACGAACTTCTTGATTATAGTCACAAATGAATCTCATGAAAGTGAGATAAATTCTTTTGATTGCTGATTTTTTGACCCTACAAGATAGTAATATATTCATTGGAATGGATAAGAGAATGTTACTCACTAGAGTAATCCTACCTCAAAAAGCGAGAAATTGGATCTTTTATTTGGTGACCCTTCTCGTCATTATCTCTATATTTTCATCAAATAAGTGAATACAAATTCTACCATTCAATAAAGTGGAACCAGAATACACCATGTATAAGTTCCATCTCAATATTTCATGTCTTTACAAAATAATATTGGAATGACTTCCCATGAATTGGTTTTAAATATAGACACTAATATTACCAATATTGATGTTTTGACTAATCCTTTTAGTGTAATAATCTAATATAATAATATAATTTTGAATCAAATATCTTTTTACATTTATAATCAAAAGAATTCCATCCATACAGAATAAATTATAAATTCCCAAGTATCCATTTCTTCCTCTAAATAGGTGGACTATCATAGTTGGTATTACAATGTTAATATTCCAATTAAAAACATCCTAATATGATAGAAATAAACATAGAGATAGAGGGTCTCTTTAAAGAATACCACCTCAATGAATTGGAGAATAAAAATATCCTTCTTATAAGAGAGATCATGAACCATGGGGAAATGAAATAAATGGTCATATATCCACTCATAGATGTCTTAATGGATTAGAAATCTTAGAATAAATCCCCATTAAATTCTTTCATGTGCCTTTTACATGTCAATTTTCAGCATGATGTTAGACCCTACCACTTTCTTGTTGATTTCGTAAATCATTGCACTAACCAAACCAATATCCCATTGAATGCTTCTAACTTTTAGAAATACATGATATTAATCTATGATTTGGAATGTAATATGGATAGTTAGTCTTTTATTTTTAGATTATATCAATATCCTTTTTTGAAAAATTAATAATGATTATAGGATATAACATTAAAAATATACTAAGATAAGTCACCTTTGGGATTAAAACAAGGACTATGGAAGAGGGAGGGAACCCCCTTAAAAATAATGAACCACTAAAATAACATCTTTTTTGATGAATTTATAAGAAGAAACATAGAAATAACTTGGGAATACTTCAATCCATGGGGTTTTATCATGATTCATGCTACATATATCCATCAATATCTTGCTTCTTGGAGAATGGTCTAAATTATATTGTTGGATTGGCCATCAATGGTTCTTGAGATATAACCAAATACATTCTCATAAATTTCCTCCTTTATGGACCCCTCAATCCTTTAAACTATATACCAATGCGTATGAAAAAGAAAAAATAAATTATAGGTGGACTAGTATATTTGACAACACCAATGTGAGTGTCATCCTTAAGCTACATATTAAGTTTTCCATCAAATTTATCATCCCTTATGCATGCACGAAATTAATTGAATTTATAAGTGACATAGTTTTGAGTGGTGAGAATGAAAACATTTTCACCACATTGATCTTGTATTCAAAAATCCAAATAGCTATTTTATTCATAAAGCTCCTACAATATGATACTATAATTAAGTTGTTTATAATTCCATTAGAGAATATCACCATTAAATCTTGTTAGTTTTTTTTTGAAGTAGTGATCATGAATGCCCTTATAAGGATGTATTCTATGAAGAATGAAACATATATTTGAAACCAATGTGATCCATCCAATTATTGGTAAAGAGAACATTTCATACATGAATCATTTATCTTTTCATATTAAGGAGAAATTGAGAATGATCTAATAAATTATGAACCAGGTAGGAAACCGACATATGTGAGAATCTGGAGAAAACATGTATGTTTCCTAGACATCTGTCTAGCCAAATGTGGGTTCTATTATTTCCCACTTATTATTACACCATGGGTAACTATCTTAAATTAAACCCAGACCCATGATATTTTTTTGATCTAAATATATATGATAATTTAATATTAATAATATAAAAAATTATGTTATTTAAATATCATATATATTATATTTATTTAAACCTTGACCACACCCAAAAAAATCATTTTCATATAGTTTAAATAAATTCATTGAATAAGGCATTTGATATGAAAAATTCATATTATTATTAATGAATATTTTATGAAATCAATATAATAATTTTACAACTTATATTTTTTATAATTTATGATCATTTTATAAATGAAGTTATAATTTTAATATAAAAATTTTACATTAAAATTATATTACCATATAAATTAAAGGAATATAAATATTAATACTAAATATTTAAATATTTATTTTATTAAATATTTTATAAATATATAATAATAAATTATAAAAAATTCATAATTTAATTTATGAATCCTTAATAAATAAAAATAAATGTTTTAAATTCATTTAGTTATAATTTAAAAAAATTATAAATTTTATAATCATTTCATAAATTATAAAACAAAATAAAAATTAAGACACATTTTATATCACATACAATATCAAACACATAACGTTTCCTGAAATATAGTATTGAATAACATTATTCATTGATATAAAAATTATATTATAATACTTTAGAGTAAATCATGAGTATTTTTATCTTATATGGGTGTTCATGATCTGAAGATTCAACATTCATACATCGTAAACTCTTTAGAATCATGTCGTCATTCTGGTCATGGGTAATGTTATATATAAATAATATTTTTTGTGTTATAGTTATGGATAACTATGATTTCTCTACATGGTCTAAAGGCTTAATATGAAAAATTATATCCTCACAATAAAACATGCAACACATTCCTCGAGTATCTATGAAAATTTCCCTATCACGTTTTATAGAAATTAATATAACATATCATTCTCTGTAATATGAAAATAAATTATTGTGGTTATATCCCGGAGGTCAAATGATTATAATGAATAATGATATCCTTGTACCATTATTAGTGTAATACTTTTCTTCAAATAAAATTTCATTTTCATAAAACCTAGAAAAAACATTCAAATTTCATGGTAAATTTTTTGATTCAATTGAATGTTTTTGAAGTACATTTTATTGTCCAAATTTTTTTTTAAAACATTATAAAATCCAATCCATGATATCTTCCATGAGTAGAAATGTATAAAGGTATACGGTCCCATGATCTACTCACTAAATTCCTCCTTTGATTCGATGATGATTTTGGTTTGGGGTTATTACTCATTACAAATACTATTTAGGTTCCCCTACCTCTAGTGGGTTCTCTTTTGTCTTTCATTACATAATATTCCATGTTATAATGTTTTATAGTTGTTTTTCCCCTAATCATCATTAATTTATGTAGTTTTTTTTCTATTTCTAAAAAATCGACATAAAATATTCTCGTTGTTTTCCATATCTAGGGTCCACCGCTATAATAAAACCCCCCATTTTCAATGCTCAAAAAAAGATTAATAAATATTAAAAAAATCTCTAAGATATTCTACACTAAGAAATTTTATGTAGAGAAACTCTACCCTTCCCAGTTATTTTTAGCACAAAGAAAGGGTCATAATGACTGTTGTGTCCACATTTTCACACTTCAGTAGACCAGAAATATATAAAAATAAAAATAAAACTTATATTATATTAAAATAAGTATAAAAATCAATATGATTTATACCACAATTGATAAAATATTAAAAATAAATTAATGTCATTATTCCAAAACATATGTATATATATAGTTATTGTTACAACATTTACGTAATAAGAACATATTCAAAGAAATGTGTCAATGAATCAACAACCCATTAACATTTCATAAACTACTTAAAAGTACCTATAATTGAAAATAATAATATAGAAGTAATAATAAACAATATATTCTTTATTAATAGAACTTCAAAAATTTAAATCATTTTAGAAAAAAAAATATACAATATGTTATTCCAAGAACACCATGCATTGAAATGATGTGTGGTTTATTATTATAGATTAAAAATTAATCAATTGTAATTTTCCTATATTTTCATGAAAATGGTATCTAGTTTGTTTAGTTTTGTGCACGTGGTACATGTTTGACCGAAAATATCACTTTTAAATTGAAATCATGCACTCTCAGTCATACTGGACAAACCATGTGTTGGAATGATATGAGGTTCATTTATATAATTTTAAAATGAAAATAAATATATTATCCTAGAGTTTCATGAAAATTAAATCTTGTTTTTTCATTATTGAGCGTGTGATGTGCATATTTTTCTTCTCAAATTCATAAAGTTGCATAATACAGTTTCAATCATATCATCCATACCACGTGTTCTAATTATGGTTAGTCCATTCCTATATGTGAAAAAATGAATCAACAGACACCTTGAAAAAGATTCCTAACAATCCAATCTCATTTTATCAATTATGATCTTGAAACACATGTTTTTTACTAAAATTATGCTTTTAAATTGAAAAAATTTACTTTTAGTAATACTAGTTACACCACGTGTTGAAATGACCTATGGTTTATTCCTATAGTAAAATCAATTATTCAATGATAATTTTTCTATATTTTAATGACATATTGATGTTTTTGGATCATAATTGAACATGTGACACATTTTTTGAATTAAAGTGTCACATTTAAATTCAAGACACACACTTTTGGTCATTTTTTGGACACCACACATCAGAATTATGTTATGTTCATTACTATAAGTGAAAAATTAATCAAATTTCATTGTCCTATATCTTTAAGACATTATAGACTTTTTTACTAATAATTAAGCATGTGATGCCCATTTTTTACTTCTTATAAACATAAAATTGAAAATAAACTTTCTTTCATTCTATCCACACCACATGGGGTGGACAGAATTGTTTAATAATGTCCTCTTGTCAACTCTTGTCCATCATCTCTCAGCTATCAATGGTCCAAAAGGTATCATCATGAACATAGAAAAGATCCAGGAAGGTATCATCTGGGACCATCTATCAGAAGGTAAAAGACACTGGGTATCCTAGGGAAATATGGAATGGCCTGATAAGTAAGGTGGTATCAATGTCCAAAGTCATGAAGACACCCTACTCTTCATGCATGAAAAGATGGCATTGGATGTTCTGGAATAGCATGCATTGTGGGAGATAAACATGCACAGTAATATATCCATGAATCTTGCTTCATTGGATATCCATTCCTCTCTACTCTGGTATATGATCTCTCCCTTCCTCACAACTCTTCAACATCATACCTGTGGGATAGTAGGGAAAGGGGGTATCTCCTTTTGGAATCAGAACATGATTAGGTATATTATATGCTTTCCGGGATGCCCATCCACCCATATATATTTTAGGGAGTCTAGTCTTCACTCACCATTAATAAAGGATATTCTCGAAAAATATCAACAATAAATATTTAACCTCATTGATTTGAACATAGAACTAGATAGGGGTGTGTTCACTCCATCTTCCTTGGGGTCCTTCACCACAAGGTACTTATGTTGGACTCTAAATTTTCCCAACCATGTAGATGGTTGGAATGATGTTATATTGCCCAAAATCATACAAAAAAAAATACAAATCCCTCACCCAAAGGATACTGAACATGGTTCTCCCAGTGAATAAGAACATTAAACATTGTAATATCAACACTGTTCCAATATTTTGCTACTAAAAAATTCATTAGGAGGAGAGAACTAGTGATCTATTCTTTGAGAGTGAGTGGGTTTGTAATGTTTTGACCTTATTTAGTGAGTTCACTACACTGTCTTCTTCTAACAAGGTTGACCAACCATTCTTGGATCGATGTTTCCATGGCTCTAGAGACTGGGTCCTGGAGATAATGGTTTGAACCATGGTACTGCATGCTGGATACTAGTTTATATGGAAGGTATGGAATAAATCTAGACATGAATGGGTTCAATAATTGGTATGATCCATCATCATATGAACAAATAACTTGTAAATTGACATGGTCAGTCTCATCAACAACTGGAATGAGGCCCTCATCCTTCAATGAATTCAAGAAATTACCCATGTTTTCCACCCTAGTTGCATCATCTTATATGGAAATTGGGTTCATTGGAACCCCCCCTTTCATGGGCCTGAAGCTCAACACTGGTGGCTCTTGCAATCTATGATTCATGCGTGGAGGAGGGGTTGTTCATGATGCCTGAGGTTTGATCATCTTGAGGTTTATAGGCCATATATCCCAGGGATCATCTCTTCATGTGGGGGCTACAATGATTCTCATTTGCCTGTGTTTTTGACATAGGGGTAAGAATGACATCTAGGAAGTACAAACTGACTCTATGATCTTACACAATTCTTCTCATGGAATTTGTTTTATCCCTTGTTCAATGTTCTACACCATCATAAAATGCTGATGAATTCTTAACAATAACATCAAAGTGGTCCACACATAGAGGGAGGGGAATAAATTCATAGACCACCTATCATTTCTTGATTTCCCTGGTCATGATACCATATGCTCACATAATTTTAATATCTTGAAGCCTTAAGAGGTTAATCTAGTTAAAGGGGATTCCCTTAAACTCAACTATTTTAGGAATCCTTAGGCCCATGTTCCCTTAGAGTGTAGTGGCTTACAGTAGCATGTCTTGTACCTTCTTCTATCCTTTAATAAAAATTAACATGGTTAGTTAGTTTGTCAATGGTAATTTTTCTAGAGTTTCATGATAATACTATCTCACTTACTTAGTTTTGAGTATGTGATTCATGTTTTAAACTAAAATATCACCTTTAAATTGAAATCATAGACATTCAGTCGTATCATCCACACTTTATGTTGGAATAACATGAATTTAATTAATACAATTGGAATATAGAACATCATCCATTTTCCTATAGCTTTATGAAAATTAAATCACTTATTTAAAAAAATGAGAATGTGTTGCACATTTTCTACTAAATCAATTTCAATTTTAAATCACACAATTTTAATAATTTTGATCACATGGGAAATCTAAATGAAATTTAATGTGTTCCAACATATTGAAAATTAATTATAAATAATTGATGTATAATTTGAAAAAAATACAACCATTTTTCTAAATTTTGAATATATAACATGTGTTCCGTACATCTTAAATTATTAAAATGGAAAAATACACCTAAACTAGTATTAGACACACTATATATTAGAATTATGTTCATTTTATTCTTATAGGTGAAAAATGAATTATTTTTTTTATTATTTTTTCTTTATATTTTGATCTTTGTTTCTAAGAATTGATATTTTGATATATATTTTTAAATAAAATGTCACTTTATATAAAAACAAACACCTTCAGTCATTTTGAGAACACCATGCATCAAAATTATGTGAGGATTATTCTTACAGGTCAATCATGAATAATCAATATATGATATACATTTTTATAATGATATAAGTGATTTTTTTTGGTTTTGAGTTTTTGGTGCATGGTTTTTACTTTTTAAATGCTTAAAATAAAAAAACATTCTATCAATCATAAAAACCACTCCATGATCAAAAATTATTTTTTGTTTATTATTATATGTAAAAAATTATTCAACTGTCATTTTCATATATTTCATAATAATCCAATCTTTTTTTCATAGAATTTAGCATGTGACATGTGTTTTAATCTAAAATTTCTATTTTAAATTGAAATCATTCACTTTTCTTCATATTGAGGAAACTATATTTTGAAATGATGTGTGATTAATTTTTATATGTAACAAATGAATCATTGATAATTGATGTATATTTTAATAACAATCCAAGAATGTTTTCCAAATTTTTAAATTGTTACGTGTGTTTCTAGATAATGAATTTTAATAAATAATTGTAAATAAATAACTTATCTAGAGTTTTCTAAATATTACAACACACTATATCCTTATTGTTCATCCCCAAATTAATCTATTGGATCTTCTTCAAAGGACATATAATCACTATTTTTATAGCATTGAAAATAGATAAGTAATGTAATGGTTAATAAATATGTCAACTAAAAGTGGATATATTAAAAAATAGGCACATATAATGGAAAACATTAAAGGTGTTTTGAGTTGTTACATATGCCAGGATTTCTTTCATAAATATTTAGATATGGAAACCTCAATTATTTATATTAATAATCTTTTGGAACTATGTTAATATTCACAATTACAAGATCTTTGTTATAACATATGTTCCCATACTGAAATGTGTATATTTAGAAAAACTAGTTTTCATCTATAGTAATTCGTTAGTTTCTTCTTGTTTTCTATTTTCCTAAACCCTTTAATAATCTAAAAAATAACACCAAAATATCAAAAAAAACATAAAATTAAATATATTCTATATAACATATAATGGAAGTTGAAAAAATATTTAAAATATAATATTTATTATTTAAAAAGGGGAATCATATTAATCTAAATTTTTATATATCCATGCATTTGATCAAGAATATATTGTTAGATAAACTAGAATTATCCAAATTAGCATCCAGTTCATCCTAAACACACATTAATAATTCATTACTATTATATACTAGGAACCAAAAATTATCATAATATTAACGTAGTATATAGCTTTACCATTTCATGGTCAGTATTAAAAATTGATTATCGCTTAATGTATTTTATTAAAACATTATTAAAATTTATCTTTATTTCTATACTTATGATTTCATATTTATTCTATGTTATTTCATCTATATAATGAATGTGGGGACTTACAAATCTTAAAAAATTACCTAATCTTTCATCCATAGAAAATATATAATATAAATACATTTAATAAATATTATACCAATAAAATGTTACCATAAATTGTACATGAATAACTATAAATATAAATTTTAAAATGTATATCATATAAAAATTTATGGTTAATACCCCAAACCAACCATGTTATATGATTTAATTTATATTGGGAAGAATGATAAATTCACCAGACCCTCAAACATGTATGTCTACTCTAAAATTAAATTAACCTGTATTTTAATATTTTAAATATAAATTTTAATGTAATTTAAAAAAATGTTGTTTAAGGGTAAGAGTGGAACAATATTATGTACTGTTGTCCATATTCAATATACAAAATATTATCACTTTGACTTCTTTGAAAGAGATTTTTGTTTTCCCTTCTACAGTTACAAGGAGCATTTTATAAAATTTCAATTTGTCATGAAAGTAATTGAGTATAATTTAATCTGAAAATTACAAACTCCTTTCTTATTAGGTGTGTTAAAAAAAGTGGTATATTTTTTAGGAATGTTCCAATTCAAACATCAACTTTTTCAATGGGAACGAGTAGCTCAAAACTTAGATCATGAGCTACCTTAATCCCTACTTTCAAATAACCTATGGATAAAGGTGTATTATAATTGGTGTCACCATCAATTTGTTACACCACTTCTATATAAATAATTAAATGTGTGGGTGTTGATAGATATAATTTACATATATTTCCACAAACAAAAGATTGAAAACAATTAAATAATTACTATTTTTTGTTTTATGAATAATAAATAATTTTTAAAAAATAAATACCTCATGTATTATAGTCCTTTGAGGGGGAAAACTACCATCAAAACATGATGTATGTGGATCCAACTATGGTGGTTTTTATCGGTTGTTCATTTATTGTTGTTATTGGAAAATATTTTTTTATGAGTACTATATTTGGATAAAATCATATTATTACACATGTCATGTCACAGTTGTATTAATTTATTTTTTAATTCAATTAATTTTTAATTTGTTGTGGGTTTCCTAACATTTTGACCTGGATTTTTAAAATTTTAAGAGGTTAGGTGTTGTGCATGGTTTAGGAATGGTTTGGATTCACCTTGAACAAACCGTGTATGAAAGTTTTATCCTTGAAAGATCTGATTCATATAGTTTGAGCATGGTTAGATAAACTGTATGACTTTCCTATGGGAAACAATGAAGGTGCCTCATACTTTTTTAGGAGGGATATCACAGTTGATGTATGTTTTAGTAACTAGTGCACCAAATACATACACCTTTTCCATATTTTAAATTTTTTATTTTAATTTTTTATTAAAAAAATACCATTAATTTGGTTAAGGGTTTTTATCCCTTTCACCCCCTCTCCCATATATCATATAATACCCCACCCTCTTTCCTCCTTGGATGAAACCCTTGAATGGCCTCCCCTTGTATGTCCTTCCTCTATAGGTGACCTACTTCTTTTTGAGCACCCCTATCAGACTTTTTCCTCCATCATAATCTCCCCTCTCACTCATATGTGACACCCCATAGCAAATACCCTTAGTCACATGCCTCCCTCAATTCAGTCTCTGCTACTGACATTAATTTATTCATGAGATATTAGGATATGAGATGTGGTGTGTGTAGCCTATGTTGGATTTTAGGGAGTATTGAACTAGAATAAGATTCTTAGGCTTTAAAACATTGAGTGGGATGTCTTTACATCTCATTCCAGAAGAGTGACACACTATTTATGGTGGAGGAGCATCTTGACATGTGGGGTGAGATAGATAGGCCCTCTGTAAGTTGACATGTGTGATTCAGAGGGGTTTCTATTGAGTGATAGATTAAGATATTTCCTTAGGAGATGTGTGAAGAGATACAGGTTAGGTTCATGTGAATTTTTGGATATTTTATCTTTGAGTATCAAAGGAGGTTTCGAATGAGTTATGTTGGGATGGTCCTTGGTTGTGTGAACATATGTAAATTGGTATTTTCATGAGGTGGTGACCTCACCTTAATAAAAAGGTCAGTAAGAGCCTACAATATATGTTTTCACCATTTTTTGACCATGAGTGATTAATATCGATGAGCTAAGACAAGTCTTAAGGAACCATGTGGACTCCCTAGTGGGTGACATGAGATTTGTGAGGGGATTGGAATATTATTAATGGATGGTGAGATGTGTTAGAGGTGAGGTACTTGGTCTTGAGTGACTAGTTCATAATGATGATCTATAACCTTTTAATATGGGTTGTGTTCCCTATTTAGAGTGACACTATATTATATAAATAAATATAACATCTTTCTAGATGAATATTTAATATATTTCATAAACTCCCACCCAAGGAAAGTAATAGCTTAGTGTCTTAGGATACTAGAAACAAAATCATCTTATTCAATGAAATATGTTCAACATAACCCAAAAATATCTTATGAAATAGTAATCCTCTTTGTCATACCCTACCTATACCTTTCATCATAACATAGGGAAGGAAACATAATTAAAGGTGATATTAGATGCCAAATAGGCATAATCCTAGGAGATATCAATCAATGGTCATATAAAATAATATGATAATAATTATATTATCTGATCATGAACATGACTTATTATGTTCATAAACAACTTATAATTGATCATAAACATTATACATGTTATAAAACATTATCATTTTAGAAAACATGGCCAATAAGAGTGAGAAATAATTATAAATAAATCATTAACCATAAACTCATTTCATAAAAGTGTGGTACAATCATAAATATATAAAACCATTTAATATGTTAAGTTTTGTTTTCTAATATATTTAACATAGTCATACACATGTTTCTCATTGTGGATCAGGATTCACATGTTTCCCATAGTGGATCAGGACACACCTATTTCCCATTGATCATAACTCAACTATATCCCATAGTGGATCATGCCCATTGAATTATTTCCCATTATCATATTATCATATAAAAAGATTTACAAAATGAATTGTAGGGAGATATAGGTCCTAAACATGTCATAATGAAAACCATACTTATGTGCTTCACAATGTCATAAAAAATTCAACAAATCATCACATTGTAACCGGTGTAAATAAAATGGGTTTTATAAAAATTTCATTAATTCACCATAACATAACCCGTGAAAAATAAATGGGTTTTATAAATATTTCATTGAAATAATAATTAACCATATAGAGAAATAATATGGATGGTATCAATCAATATTATACCCAATAAATCATAAGTAACACCAAAATATTACCTTATATGGAAAAATATGTTAAAATATCACTTGAAACAAGGCTTGAAGAATATATCCTTTCCACATTGTGAAAAACTTTTTAAAACATAAAACATTTAAAAAATACTTTCCTTTAAAAATAAAACGAAAAAATATTATTTTATCTTTAAATAAAATAATTATTATGATGGCGGGAGACTTCATTCATATTTTACACTTTAAAACAAAGCTTCTATCACATTTTCGGTAAAATCCAAAAGTGCATATTTTTGGAAAATGAAATGAATACTCTTTTAAAAGAATTAGTAAAAATTAAAAAATGTTTAAAAATTTATTTAAAAATAATTTCAATAATGTTAAAATAATTTTTAAAACCATTTTTATAAAACATGGTATTTGAAGAAAAAAACATTTTGAACAGACGAGATAAATAAAGTCAATTTTTCTAAAAAAACATTCTTTTGAACTCTTAAAAACATAAATATATTAAAATTAATGTAAAACATGTATTATAATGAAATTAATATAGGATAATAAAATTCATTAAATTAATGAGATATAGATCATAATATTTCATCATTGGAATCATAAACATAAACAATCCTAATAAATGATGAGATTATAATATAAAAATCTTATTAATTTGGTAATTATGAAACATAAAACACCTAAAATATTAACATAAGAAACTTATAATTTCATTTAATGAATTATATCAATGATATAACGTGTCAATTAGATTTATATACACATCATAATTCAAAATAATTTCATAATATAACTTATGACCTAAAGAAGGTAATTTGAAACAAAAATCCATTACAGCTTGGGTAGTTTTGGAACCATAAACCCCGTAAAATTGTGATCCTAAAATTGATATGTAAACTCCAATAATTTTTCAAATAACTTTAATAAATTAAATTCATGGGTATTGTATACACCAAATAAAATAAATAACAGGTTAAAATGGCATGTGTCTCACAGAAGTAAAAAAGTGAGCTGGAAATCCTTTACCACAAGTCTAGAATTCTTTCAAACATGTTCTAACCTAATGTATAATAAAGATAATTATATGATAAAACCACTAAAGAACCATATATATATCATATAATATATTATTTACTTATAACCTTTTATTTCCTTTTTATTGTCAATTCCATGTTAAAGTAACCTTTCGAGCAATAACTGCTTTGTTTTTCGTGTATGTTTTTTTTTATTTTTGTACTATTACTCTGATTAAATTTACATAATCTCCAGAATTTTACCAATGATATAAATATAATTTATATTCATTATATATGTATTTATAGTAGTCCATAAACTTTAGATGTAGAAAATTAAATACACCATTCATAGAGACGGTAGTTTATACGTACGTGTGAAAGATGTTTACATTTTCCTGATAGATTAATAGGAATAATAATAAATAACATATTACTATTATAGAATTGTTTTTATGACATTTATATCACGTATTTTCATTAAACCCATCTTTATTAACTTAAATGAATAACATGAATGAATCGTATCGCTTCGTGAGGCGGTAGTCCATCGTACCCATGAGCGATGTTATCATATTCCGACAGAATGGAAAGTGAGAAGGTATATTTGATATATTAATTATATAAATATAATAATAACATAAATAATATATATATGTATATATATTATTCCATAATTATATCTATCTATGAGGGGTGGTAATGTAAAAAATGAATGACATCAGCTCGTGATGTAGTAGTCCACTATACACATGAATGATGATTTTGTAACTCATTTGATTGAAGTGGAGATGGTTGTAGGTAATGACCTTAAAGTAAAAAAATATGTATATTTAATATACCGTGGTTATTATATCATCATGTTTTAATAATAATTTATATAGGTTAAGGAAGAAATAAAATAAAAAACTCAGTAAATAATGTTACCACTTCTTTGGGTAACCTCCTATGGTTTTCCCCAAAAGGATTCCATGGTTAGATTTAATAAAAAAAATAAGTATTAGTGGTTGAGATTATGTAATTGAGTGATTAATTTGGGTATTTCTTATCTTAAACCTGGGTTTTTAAAATGCATATTGGATAGAATTGGGGGGGTCTTTTATAAGTGAGGTGAGTTCCATACTTGTAAATTTTTAAAAGAAAATGGTGTACCCATGTTTTTCACAATAAAAATGGCTCAAAATGGACCATGATTTGTATTTTAAGGGATAAGGTCAAAATAAATTTATAACATTGGGTTGGGAGAGGTTTGGGTCTTTTTTAACCCATATTTTTTTTGTTTAATCCCTTGGTTTACTCATTTTTACCTAAACCGTAGTAAATATTTTTTTTGTTTCTACTATTTGATACGGTAAAAAATTATATTGAACTAATTAGATAATGTGAATTATAAATATTCCAGTTATGGAATAAATTTTTACAAATTCCACACACAAAATTGGAATATTATAATTTAATATTAATCATGTAGATGTGATAAGAAAATAGGGTTTCAATGAGAAAAATGTTCTAAAGTATAAAACATTTTTTATCAAATTTCAACATAAAATTATTAAAATAAACTAAAATGGATTTATTTATATATAATTTTACTAATTTATATTTTAAAACCTTTTTAAAAGATGTATTTTTTTAAAATTTTTAAATTAAATGAATTTTCTAAATAAAACTCAGTATTTTTCACTATTATTAAAAAAAATTATCTTCTTAGAAAATTATCTAAACATTTACCCTAATATAATTTTGACTTGATGATTTAAAATTTTATATTTATTATTTCAAATAAATTTTAAAAAATTATAAATTATTCGTTTTAAAATAATTGTGGGAAAGGTTAAAAAATTTATTTTTACTAAAACATTTTTTTAAGCATGATATTGGATTTATTTATATCTATTTTATAGAAAACACATGAGATGAATGTTAAAATTTTTATTGAATATATAATTTATAAATTTTATTAAATAATTCATAAAAAATTTGTTTTCTTAAATTATTAAGGTAAAACGTGTTTGTTTGCATAAAAATAGTTTCCCATAAAAAGATTTTCTTTTTTCTAAAACAGTTTTTATTTTTATTTATAATTAATTATACATCAAAGAATTCATTTTATATACATGTGTAAACCATATATTTTCAAAACTTAAGTAATCTTACTTATACCAATCATTCTGATGCCAAGGTGATAATTATCATATTAAATAATAATTTCTCAATGGTATGTCATGATTCATTTAAACTCAGTGTTAACTATATCAAAATATACAATCAGTGTTTCATGAATTGTAAGATAAAATCAGTGTTTCACGCAATGAAATGTATAAAAACTATTAAATTTATTTGAATAACAAAATGCACAAAATTTAAATGAGTTACATTTTAACCCCTTAATTTAATTGGGAACTTGAAATTTGAACTTTTCCATGGAAAGAAAGGGTTTCAAATTTCAAAATTCCATTATTTTAAACCCATATAATAAAAATGGATTATCATAAATCAAATTGAAAATATAGAAATTTATTTTTAAATACCATCTCAAATAACACATTCTATATTTTTAAATGGAATAACATAGGTGCGAAATGAAAACTAACACCTAAATACTGATGGAGAGTGATAGTGAACATGTCTAGGTAATGGTTAACAACCCCATAGAAATCAAAAAAATAGGTTTCAAAAGGTTATTTATATCATAAAAAATAATGATAATAGGGGAAAAAATAATTCAAGATCCTTTCATAATGTTTATGAAATTTCATGATAAGATATACTTATTTGATTTCATTCTATTTCATAATAAAACTATCAACCTTTGGTTTTCCTTGATCAATTTATATATCATATATTACTCTAAGAGATGAATTTGTCATGTTTGAAGCACTAAAAATGTCCATAAAACAATGATAATTCATTTATTCTATCTTTAGTTATTATCCAAAACAAAATGTATAAACACATTTGTGCATATAACTTTATATGGTGAAATAATACATTAATATCTAAAACTACCTCCAAAAATTAGACCTAATTCATTCCAAAAATGGTTAACCATATAAATCATCCAATATTCAAAATTTATAAAGATAATCAATAAATTTATCAAACAAAACACTTAACATTAATCCCCAAAATATTATAATGTATCTCTTTATTATCACATACCAAATATGTGAATACTTTATTCATATATTTTCTTGATTAAAGGTAATATATAGGACTATGTAGTTGGGGTTGTAGCAATGTGGAAAAACAACCCTATAATTCTATATCTAGCCTCGGTTAAAATCTGAGATGGTGTACCATTCAGTGGGGTGCGAGGGGTTTTTTTTGGAGCACCACATGAACAATCAGGAACATCACTATGTTAAGGGGAAGAGATTTTCCCAATGGGTGAGAGGGTCAGTAGATAATTTCTATGTTGGTTGTCTTCATAGGACGCGGTGCAATCTATATGGTGTACTGTATCGGTCCTTGGTCTGACGACCTTCATGTCTACGGGAGGGGGATGATCAGATGCAGGTAGTGGTGCTCATCCTATGGCAGTGCAATGACGTGTAGGGGTAATTCAATGGTTGTAGGCCATGGAACTCCTTCGGTGGTAGAATGTGTGATGGTTTGAAATAGGGGCTAAGACATCAATGGCATGGTGGGAAATAGTGTTTGTGGTAGTAGATGGAGGAACATAGTTGTGGGGCTACTACGGGCATCGTGGATGATAGTAGGGAGTGTCTAGTCCTCCTAAAAATCTTTTTTTTTTGATATTTTCTAATAACCAATTTAAGGGTAAGTGCTAACCACACATCACAAGATTAAAAAAACTCCACCATATTACAAAAACGGACCACATTCCAAAATCAGGATAAAAAATTCACATCCCATGATAAAACACTATTTTATTGAATATTGTATTGATAATAAATGATATAATTTCCTCACATTGTGTTAAATATGTTTAATTAGAATGTATTTGGGATTAGATCATTCATTTGTATATTTGATGAAAATTCCAGTTTTACCCTTTATAGTTCACTATAGTATTTCGAAGATAAATAATTTTATGTTTATTATTTGAATTTGAAATTTTTTATCATTTTTCCTAACTTAATTATCTAAAACTTTTATTCAGGATACTAGAGCTAAATAGTGCATTAGGTTGTTGAAAATTGTCCATGAAGTCAAAGTTTGGATGGACTCTCCAGAATGGAGAAACTTATGTATTTCGGCCATAACTCCTTCATATAGGCTTCTATTGAGCCCAAATATTTATAGGAGATTGAGGACCCACATACTCACATATGATTCTTCTGGAAGGTCGGCCAATTCACATGTTTTATGGTCAAATGGGTGGTGCAAGTTGGCATAAAATATTTGGCCGAGATTCCCCATTCACACTTGAAACCACTTTGAACCTAGCCTCCCCACCAATCTATAAATTGTTGTTTTTATAATTTTTTGGGGTTGGTACGTGCATTGGGACGATGATGGAAGAGTATAAGTGGATCCACTCCAATTCTCCAACCATTTCAATAAGGGTATCTCTTCAAGAAAGGATCCCTTCGACGAAGCCTTCTTCTTCTCCTTCATGTTGTAATGATTTTGTTTGTGTAATAAACTTCTTTTTTCTTCTTTTATTTCTTCTATTTTATTCTGTTTTGTTTAAATTTCTTCTTCTCTTAATATTTCTATTTGGGCTGGAATTCTTGAGTAGAATAGTTATTGGTTTATACCCATTATAAACCTTTTCACATGCAAAACGCTTCTACGATGATTATGCCATCCATGGAAGAGTAGTTCTTTTTAGTAATCGATCGACCTCTATCCTTCTTCATTCATTTATTTTAAATAAATGAGATACTGTAATTAACATAATATGATCCATTAATTTAGTTTTCAAATTATAAGAAACTAAGTGAGCAATTGAACAATTAACACAAAACGCGCATGGTCGGGATTTGTGTGAATTGTGAGAGCGTGATCTTAATCAGTAATACAAAACCAAACAGGATCAATTTGTAGAGTTAAAATACAATCCATAAACTCAATTAATACTCATTTCCAAAGTGGTTATGTGCCTTAATTTACGACTAACCATAAGTTAATCTTAGAACATCAATCAAAGCAGGGTGTTGCGATTGCATGTTCTGAAGTTAGCCTAAGGATAAATTCACTTCATCTTCGTGGTAATGTTAATTCTCGCAGGGTACGGGAATAAACAAATTAAGGGATAATAATTAAGTGAATATTAATTTTAATGATAATGATTAATAAATTATTTAAGAGGTATAGTTAGATCGATTGCGTCTTTTAAAATATTTTCTAAAAAACATCTTCTTATTGTGTCTTTTTAATCAAACTTCATTTCAAAATTAAAAACAAAAAAATGCAATATTCTTCCAGCAAACTTCTTATAGATTTATAAACTATAAAAAACCCCATCCTTTTAAGTAATGATTCAATTCTATTCTCTTTTTTTATAATACCTCTGAAAATTTGTTTTAATTCACTTCCTCCTTTGAGAGACGACCTTGGTCCGCCACTCTATTGCACCTAAGTACCCCAAAATCACACTAATCATTTGAGGGCACCCACGACATCACTCTTTCATCCCACATCTTCACAACCAAAGCACCCTACCATGAATATGGTTTCAAATTAAAATTTCAAAATCATAAAACTAATTTTCAGACCACGTGCTAGCCGCATAATTATGGGTTGAACCAAGAGAAACCTTGAGAAACATTATCTGCTCACCTTCCTCAATTCAAGCTCATGGAAATTCGACATCCAGTCACCTCTATCATCATTGCTTCTCAGAACCACCACCTTCATCGTTTCCATTATCATCACTGGAGTATCCCTCACCATCATCGTTTTCCACCACTGGATGTTGTCAAACCAGAGGGAAAAAAACCTGAAAATACAAAATCAGAAAAAACCCAGAAAGACATTAGAGGCAAACCGGAATCCATCAATGATCATTTCACCTCCATCCGCACATCACCAAAAAATCTCTATCACTATCTATGTGTCAACACACCAACACCAAATACTTAAACCTTCACACCTCATCGCCATCGGCCACTCTAAACCAAACACCTACACCACCAAAATAGGTTTTCATAGGTAATGCTTTCTTATTTTTATATATGAAAGGGTATGGATTTTCCATTGGTAGAAGGACCATGATATTATGTATTGGGATTGCTTTTTGAGATGTGTTGCTGGACAATTTTTGTGGTTCATATAATATTTTTATTAGCTAGGTTGGGGATTATGGTTGTGCATTTATTACTTGGGCTTAATGTGGCCAACTATCAAGGCTTAGTGCCTCTAGGTCTATAGACTATGAAAAGGTTACTCAGAAACCTATAAAATGGGTATTATCAAATAAAAACATCAAAGTATTACTATAAAACCTTAATGAGAGCATACATACTTCATAATTCGTTTAGTAAAACCACATATTATTGAATGTATTCCATAAATCCAACAATTATATAAACTCCAACAATGATAATAAAAACCAATTTTTCCACAATTAATTCATCAGTTCTAAGGTCATCAGTACTATCTAGTTTACATTATTTATATCAGTACTCTCTTTACTAAAACTAAAAACCATTTTCTCAAAATCGGGAACATATTAAAGGTTTTCATCCCTTAATCAAAAAAATAACCTTTCCATTAGATCACTTTTCTAGGTCATCAACACCATTTAATGGATTTTTTCAAATCCTTAATGAAAAACTTATACTAAATAATAATTTTATATTTCATGATTCATATAACATATTTCTTGAATTCCAATACATAAACACTTAAATCATCCAAATTATTTCTCATCCCACTAACTAAGATTCACCATATTATTCATTAATACCACTTTCCTACAATATGAAATATAAATAATGTATTAATATTCATTAACCTCAATTTATTCAAGATTCTCATGTTTAACGTAAACAATACTATTAGAACACCTCATAACATTCATATTCCATTTTTAGTCTCCTAACAATAAATAGGATAACCATTATCAATACAACCTTTATGATTTTATTCCTGATCATTACCATTATGACATCAATTTTCATAATTCTCATCAATTACACATTTGAAACATACAGTCATCTATGATATCATAGGGAGACCAATATTCTCATCCATTTCATTACCTAGACTTTTAATTTTTCTAGTATAGTTAGATTATTTTTGTAATTACTTACAACACTCAAAACATATTCCCAATCCTATAAGACATCAACATGGGTGTTTATTCCGATGTTCTTGATATATAGTAAACTGGAACTTCTTTCCTCCATGGTATCCACCACCCGAAATCTCAATGAATTATATCCTTCTCTTATTTTGTGAGTCCAAGAGTTATTTAAGTTAAAGTTGTTAATAATATATCATGATAACTAATTAGTCATAATCCTAATATTTTCCTATATTATTTTCATTACATTTGGTTTATTATTAACACATTGTCTATCACATTTAACATTGATCTATTTCCTTTTATTTGTGATCATTGAATAAAACCAAAATGCATAGTGTGAGTAATAATATTCATTGTGGGAAACCACATAATCAAGAAAAAACACTTATTGGACTTTTAAATCATAACACCTTATTTATAATTTATGAAACCTTAGGTTTATAATTTTTTATTCATAACCATTATATGTTTAAATCCATCATGATGGTTCACATGGAGTTTTTGAATTTCCAAATCATACCCATGAGAGTGTCAAACCACGTGTGCATCAAGGCCTTTTGTCAGGTACCAAGTGATGATCAATTCAAACACAATTCATACTTTATATATTTATTACCCATAGGTACCTATGTTCTTGATCCATATGCAATTATAGTATCCATATGGGGATGTAGTTTCATGGAAAACACTCAATCTATTTTTTACCAAAATTCATTGATATTTTACTATAATTTGACTCATCCATAAAATTATCCTCATAAATTTCATTAGGGATCTCACTAATGTTTTCTCATCCTAGTTTCCAAAGGTAAAACAAAACTATCATCTCATACCAATTATAACATCCTTGGATATTATACACAAATATCAAATATTTTTAGATGAATATTCTATACATTTCATAAACACATTCCCAAGTACCATAATAGTTTAGAGTTATGGGATAAAATATCTTCAATACCTCCCCCAAAATATATTCTCACATATTACTCCTCTTAGGAATAACCTACCAAAACCTTTCTTCATAATGAGGGGAAGTAAATATTTGAAAGGATGAGCAATGATGATCAGAAAAGGAAAAGAGAGGATATATTAGCCAATTATCATATGAAATCATAAGATAAGAATAAGGGTATGTGATCATGACCATAAATTAGGAAGTTCATAACCACACTTTCATAGATCATAAACATGGTTCATGGCTTAAAACATTATCACTTATTAAAACATGGATCATAATATTGAGAAATCATCATAAATCAATCATTAACCGTAATCTAATTTCATAAAAGTGTCATATAATCATAAATATAGAGAAAATTTTACTATTTTAAGGTTCTCTAACTAGACCATAAATATAATGGATCATGAATTATCACCTATTTCCCATTAGGGATTAGGAAATACCTATTTCCCATAGCGGATCATGATTCACCTATCTCCCATAGTGGATCAGGACTCAATTATTTCCAATAGTGGATCTGGCCCATAGAATTATATATCATGGATATATCAGGTAATATAAATATTTATCTAGTGCATTGGAGGGTTATATAGGTCACACCAATCTAATAATGAAATAAAAACTTATGTGTTCAACAATATCAAGAAACATTCATCATAACATCATATCATAACCCATTTAAATAAAATAGGTTCCATAAACATTTCATCAATTCACCATAGCGTAACCCATGAAAAATAAATGGTTTTCATAAGAAAATTATCAAAATAAAAATTAAAAATCCAAAGAAAGAATCAGGATGTTTTAATTGAATATTATTCCTAGAAAATCATAAGTAACATAAAAATGTGTCATCTTATATATAAAATTATTTTGAAAGATCACGTGAAACATTTCTTGAATAATATATCCTTTCCCCATTGAAAAAGCTTTTAAAAACCTAAAAGAATATAAAAACATTTTATTTATAAATTATATTGAAAAAATATAATGGATGCTTAAAAGAAATAAATGTTCATGATGGTGGAAAAGAATTCATGTCGTACATGTTAAAATAAATATTCCTTTCACATTATTGGTAAATTCCAAACATCCGTTGTTTGGAAAATAAAATGATGATTCCTTTAAAAAAATTGAAAAAATTAAAAAATTTGTAAACTTTTCTTTAAAAATTAATTTTAGAAAAGTTAAAAACATTTTTTCAAACATTTTTAGAAAACATGTTTTTAGAATAAAATTTATTTTCGACTAAAGAGACAAATAATTATAATTTATAATAAAAAATTCTTTTGAAATATTGAGTACATAAAGAGAGTAAAATGAATGGAAAAAATGTTTTCTCATGAAATAACCATAGGATAAAAAATATATGATTTTTTTGAGAGATATATCATAATATTTCATCATTGGAATCATAATCACTAACAAACCCAATAAATGATGAGATTGTAACATAAAATTCATACCAATTTCGTATCTTTGAACCATAATGCCCATAAAATATTAACATATGAAACTTATACTATCATTTAAAGTATTATATTCATTATATAACATGTCAAAGGGTTTTTATATACTATTAATAGTGGAATATAGTCACATAACATAACTTATGTCCATAAGACGGCAATTTGAGACAAAAATACCTTATCGCTTTGGTAACTATTGAATTGTCAACCACATGAAATAGAAATCCAAAAATGGATATTTATGTACAAATAATTTTCATGATAATAATCATAAAATAATTTCATGTATGATTTATATAACACATAAAACAAATAGGTGGTGAATATGGAATGTGTCACACAGAAGTAAAAAGTGAGACAGAAATCCTTTACTATAAGTATTGACTTCCTTCATACACATTTTAACCTCTTGTATAATAAATATAAGTTTATTATAATATTATTACATAACCACACACACAAACACAGATATATATATATATATAATACCATATATGATTTACTTATGACCTTTTATTACACTTCTATTAACAATTCAATGCAAAAGTCACGTTTTGAGCAATAACTTCTTTCTTTTTTGAGTGTGTTTTGATTTTTTATTTTAGGAACTCTTACTTTGATCATGGTTCCACAATATCCATAATTTTAACCATGAAATAAATATCATATATATTCACTACATATTTATTTATTGTATTACATAAAATTTAGAGAGAGAAAATTAAATACATTATTCATGGAGATGGTATGTCGTATGTACACATGAACGTTTTTCTCATTTTATTGACGAATTGAAATAAATAAAGTTAAATAATATATTAATATTATAGAATAATTTTTCATTCATATATATATCACATATTTTTATTAAACAATTCTTTATTACATTCCATTTAAAACGATAATGAAATGCATCGCTTTGTATGGTTGTAGTCCACCATACACACGAGTGACGTAATTTTATTACCAATGAATGGAAATTAAGAAGGTATATGGGATATAATAATTTCATAAGTATAATAATATAAAAAATATCATATATAAACATTTATTTCATAATTAGTTTCATATTTTAGAGGTGGTAATGGAAGAATTAATGACATCAGTTTGTGAGATGATAGTTTTTCGTACACACAAATGATTGTTTTATAACCCATTTGATGGAAGTGGAGATGGTTATAGGTCCTTACCTTGAAATATAACATAATTTTATATGTAAAATAATTATAATATCATATCATAATTTTTTAAAAATACTCTAAGGAGGTGTAGGAAATAAATGAAATAAAAATGCTTATTGAAGGATGTTACCTATTCTTCGGATAACCTTCTTAGGTTTTAGAAAAAATCATTTTTAAGTTGGATTGATACCAAAAAAGGGATTATAATAAGAGATTAAGAAATTAAGGAATTACTTTTTTTATTTATTGGTGGAAATATTGGTTTTGAAAGTTTGAATAGGATAGTATAAGGGGTGTCCTTCTATAAGTGAGGTGAGTGGAACACTTGTAATTTTTGAAAAGAAAATGGTGTAACCGCATTTTTCACATTCCAAAAGGCTCCCAAATATACCATTATTAAGAATATCAGATATAATATATAAATATTTAATTAAAATTGATGTTTTATTGGTTTTGTGTCATTTTTAACCCTTATCCTTTTAGTTTAACCCCCTAGTAAAACAATTTTTACATTAAATATGGTAAATAATTTTTACTTTGTTTAATATTTTTAGGGTGAAAATGTATTTTATATTTTTAGATAATATATATTATTAAAATTATAAATATGGGATCAATTTTAAATTTTTAATTCCTAGAAGTGTACATATTTAATTTAAAATTAGTCCAATAGATGTAATCAGAATTTGGGCTTATAAAGAGAAAAATGTTCAAAAATTTTAAAACGTTTTATATCGAAATTCAATATGAAAATAATTAATGTTACACAAATTAGATAAATTGATATATAGTTGTCTAATTTATATTTTAAAACTATCTTATAATATTTTTTATGTATTCAAAATGTTTATAATAAATGACAATTCTTAATAAAAACAATTATTTTTCACTATTCATTGAAAAATTTATCTTCTCAGAAACATATCAAAAAGTCACATGAAGATAATTTTTATTTAATTATTTAAAAAAAATTAATTTATTTTTTTATAAAAATTTTCAAAATTTTATGTAGTTATTTTTATAATAATTAGACAAAAGGTGACATAAAATGATTTAAAAAATTGTTTTTTAGCGTAAAATGTGATTTATTATTATCACTTGTATAGAAAACACATAATATGGATGTTAAAAATTATATTGAATATATAATAAATATATTTCATTAAAATATTTCACCAAAAATAGTTTACTTAATTTATTGGGGAAAAACATGTTTTTTCTTAAAAAATAGTTTTTTTAGAAAAAGATTTTATTTGTTTTCAAATATTTTTTCATTTCTAATTAATTGGTAACCAATGAATTCATTTGATAGACATTTTAAGCCATATATTTTCATTTTTTTAGGTTATCCCAATCATAATTTCTATTATAATGGATAGGTGATAACTATTATATTAAATATTAATATTTCAATGGTATGTCACATTTTTTTAAACACTGTGTTTTGTGTATCGCAAGTTACACATAGTGTTTCAAGTAAATCAAGATAAACTCAGTGTTGTGAAAAACAAGATATTTCAAAAATATAAAATTAATTTGAAAAAATTATATTTCAAAAACTATCAGGTTGTTACACTATTCTTGTTGTCTGTGTTTGTGGGTATAGACCTCATCTTGAGTGAGGGGGAAGGAGTTACGGACTTGAACCAACTCTAAGTGAGAGGGTAGTGTTCAAGATGTGTGTAATTCACCTAAGTGAGTGGATACAAGTATGTTACACCTTGAGTGGAATGGTATTAATCCACCTATGTATTTTATACCCACCCTAGGAGATGGTAGTGGTCATTTTTGGACCAAGTCTTATGTGAGAAGGTAGTGGATATAATGTGTGACCTCCCCTAAGTGAGAGTGTCTAGTCTGGATGTGTTGTGATCTAAGATTTAATAGAGGGACCCTACCATGATATACAAGGTAGTGATTAGGATATTTATTGCCTCGACTTGAGTGATAAGTTGTTGTAAGGATCTCCTTGTGTGAGAATGAAATTCCCTGACTTGGATATATGGCCTTAATTTATACCTTTAGGAAGTGGTTGAGTCTTGGTGGACACTCTGACAAGTTCCATAGAGTATATGTTGAGCCTAATTTAGATTCTAGACCCAAGGTCTTCCTGTATGAGATGGGTTATGGGTTTGGTAACATGAGGTGATGACTAGATTCCAACATGGTGTTGATGTTGGTTCGATCAAATGTCATGGTGACCTGGTTAGTAGATGATGGAACCAATGCGCAAGGATTTGCAATATCCTAGATAGAACATAGTGTATAATGTGATTTTGTGGAATTTTTATTTTAATCATGTATACATTAATATGATAGTGTATATTAGGTACAATAATTTTGACCATGATGAGATGTATTTATCACACCCAACATGATAACCTCAATGCACATGGAGACCATATTTCTATTTTAAGGTTAGGTATAGGTTTTGTAGTGTATCTATATGGGGAATATTGATTTAATATTTGGTATTGGGATAGGGATAAGGCTTGGGGATTTAATTAGAGACACTTATATTTTATTCATGTTTTTTTTCATATGTGATCGTCCTAGTTGGTGAATAGTGATTTTATGATTATATGCTTCAACATGGTATATTTTTTAGTATATTTTGTTTATTTGATTATGTAAACTATAATTTTTTAATATAAATTTTCTAGTTGTTTACACTATTTTTCACTCTAATTTGATGGTATAGTCTCCATATTTTTTGGATTATGCCCTTTCTAATAGTTGAAAGCCTCTAATATATGAGGAGTTATGCTTGAGGTTATATGGTACCTTGTCCTAGGAACTGTTGAGTGGACCATGGATTGAGGAATTACAAGTTTACATCAACTCTATATTGAACATGTAATCCACGATCCCTCCCCCTAGTTAACATATTGGGATGTATGATCTCGAGTCAAACTCAATTGTTCTTTAAATGATGAATCTATACCACCAGTCTATAGTTAGGAGAGTCAGGGTCACTCCATGAATCATAAGGCCCCACATTGTTGTGGGCATCATGTCGTGAGGCGTTTGAAGGTGGAAGGGTAAAGGTTCGTCACTAAGGGGTGTACCCACTTCATTAGGTGGTCACACTATGACTGTGGAGGGGTCTCTCCATGATGGAGGTAGGGAAAGGTATTGACCCTCTTCCTAGGAGGCCACATCGTGACTCAGGAGGGATGTGTTCGGACCTTTTTGGGTGAAGGGGTGCGTCATGTGGAGAACCTCATAGTCACTATACAATAAACATCTCGGATGGTTTTTAGAAAAGTTAGACCAATAATTTACTATTAATTACCTTCATAATTTAGTTTTTCGTTGGTTCTCAAGGAGGGCTATTTCATCTTGTTCCTCCTCCTCCCCTTACTCCCTTTAATCCCTCATGGTAGGGGATGACTTCAAGGAATGTTTTGTGGATATTCCTGGTTTTGTTTCATTATTTATTCTATTTGTGTCCTCTATTTAATCCCACTAAATTTAATGTGATTTAGGAATGTTTTTTTGTGTTGATTCCACTAGATCATGGTGAAATTGGGTGACGATGAGGGGGATTTCATGTGAATTGGTTATATGAGGTATTATAAGGATGATCACATGTCATTGGATGTGGTTTCAGTGACATGGTAATTCCCAATGAGATTTTTCATGATTTAAACTATTTGGATTAAATTAAATATTTATTTATTTATTCAAAATGGATTAAGATAAGAGCTCGAGTTGTGGTAAGAGATTTTATGAAGCATGGGTGTGCTTGAAAGATGGTGAAAATAGCATGGTGTTTATGGTAACTTTTTGTTTGATTTAGGTGACCAATTTAATACAAATCTATATTCATAATTTGGCATGCTTTTTCCTTTCTAAATTCATTTATCATGTGACTAGGGTAGATTGATTGGGATTTATATATCCCTATATAAATATAAAGGGTGTCTTTAATCCTCCTCATTTAAGAATTAGTTCTTTTTCCACTTTAGGTTAATTCATATCACCCCATGACTTTTTCTTTAAGGGGTGAAGGTGTTAGTAGAGTTATAAAGATACCTCATGTAGGTATTGAGACATGATACATGATGTTCCTAGCCGAGGTCAGTTCCTAGGGATAATTGAGCATGAATGAGATGATTAATACATGAAGAAAAAGGTGAGATTGTCATATGTATCAGGGTTAAATATTTTCACCCTTTTTAGGGTGGGATACCGTCTTGGCATGTTTCATGTGTGTGATAGGTCCTTTAAGACAAGATATGTGTTATATAGAAAGGTTTTTCCTCAATTGATAGATGGAGAGATCTCCCTTTGCAGATGTGATATGAGACATGGGTGAGGGTCATTGGAATGGCTGGGAATATTTGATCTATGTTTCCAAGGTGGTTTGGAAATATTTTTCCTATAATGGTCCCTTAATAAAAAAACCTAATGTAAAATGAGATTTTCAAAAGGTCAGTATAGGCCTTTAGTCTAGGGTTAGGAAGAGCCTATGGGTTATGGGGTAACCATGGGGTGACCAAGATGTATTGGTATCGATAAGAAAATACGGGTCTGAAGGACCCTAACAGATACTCGGGTGGGTGATATTAGAATGTTGATAGGACCATAATATTGTGGATGTAAAATGAAATGTTTTTGAGTTGAGGGAATAATTTACAAGTGATTAGAATCCTATTATGAGTTTTGATCATGTGAGACAAATCATGTGACCTGTTTTTGTCTCATGTTCCTGTAAGTATGACCCTCACCCTAAGTAAGACTTGAAGGAGGAGTGGATTGAACCCTAACAAAAGTGAGAGGGTACCAGATGGGATGTGTTTTCTTACTATGAGTGAGAGATTTTCGGTAGGGAAAACCCTTATTGAGAGGCTATTGGCCCAAATTTGTAGGTTATTCCCATCCTTTGAGATGGGAGATGCTAATTTGTGACCCCATATAAAGTTATATTATGATGGATGTATTGTGTGACCTCCCCAAAGAGAGTGGTTATAGTCTAGATGTGATGTTTTTTGATATGTAATTGAAAAAACTACCTTGATAGAAAATTTAGTTTTTGGATATAGATGGCATCATCATGAGTGGGAAGCTGTTTTTAGGACCTCCTTGAGTGTGAATGTGAGTCCAACGCTTAGATGTAGTAACTTACCGTATTCCTTCAGATATTGGATGAGACTTGGTGGAAAACCTTCCCAAACCATTGGGTTTAGGTTGAGGATTAGTGAGATGACCTACCCTGAGTCTTTGGGTATGGTTTTGGTTACTGACTCAATGGAGTGAGGGGCATAGTATTGAAGTATGTATGATTGGGTGTTATTGTGGCCTAGTTTGGACATGATGAGTCAATGTGAATGGGGTTGTGGTGGACTAAATATCACAAAACTTCTAACATGACTGTATGACATGTTCACTTTACATGGGAATAAATGAATATTATGGAGTATATTAATGTAAATTTGTGAGACCCTACTGAGATGTATTTCCCACACCTTTCATGAGCACCTAAGTGGGTGTATAGACCTCTGGTCTACTTTTAGGTTGATCACATGATGTTTAGTGGATCTAAATGTATAAAATCAATGGGATATTGGATAATGGGATTGGGATGATACTTGAAGATGGCTTAAGAGACTCTTGTATTTTATTATAGTTTATTTTCAATATGTTTTCATCCCAGAGGGTGTTTAGTGGTTGTATGATTGTATTCTTCTAAATGGAACATTTTTTATAGGATTGTGTTTATTTTATAATGTGTACTCTTCTATTTGTGATATATATTGTTTGGTTTATTCCAATATTGTTTTAATCTTGTTTGAGGGTATAGTCCCCCCATTACCTGAAATATACCGTTATGGCTAGTCATCAACCTCTAATGTATGGGGACGTATACCTGAGTTCATGTGGCACCTTGACATGGGAACTACCTAGTGGACCATGGTACACGACATTAAAAATTGTTACAAGAGAATCTTTCTCTTACCTCAATATTTTTGTATTTGGTAGACAATTAATATGGATGTGGTGGATCTTATGATGGAACTTCAACTAATGCATCAGAAACACATTTTTGGTGGGAAGTCATGTTTACTAGGAGTATAAGACTTGAATTCATGGTTTTTTCTACTGTGACGAATGTTCTCATTTAAATGTGATGTTTCTATAAAAGGTTTTTGTTTATGATTTTGGATCTTGAACTATTGAAAAGAGGGTTTTTTACTTGAATTTTATTTTTCATGTAATATTCACATGAAAAAAAGAATCTTGTTTGTGATTTATTTCAGTAATGATAGGGTTTGGTTGTCTAATGTCCTAGTAATAAATTATATAGTGTTTTCCTATAAGAATTATTAGTGTTATTGACTCAATTGAATCATGTTATTTTCTATCTCATAAAAGGTAACATGAATTATATTTAAATATGTTATTCAAAAATAGTTATATGGTCCCTTCAAGAAAGGGATTTATAGTGACCCTTATATGATTGGTCTTGGAACTAAATGCCTTTTTTATAGATCCCTAGTGGATTCAATTAATAAATTGGATACATAATAGGTAATATAATGATTATCATGAGTTTCCCTAAGGATGTGGATACTTCAAAGAGATTTTAGGATTATAATAACCCAAAACCGGCACTCTTGGATCTGGGACCAAAATCATAAAAATTACATTTACAACTTTGATACCACTAGTTGTGAAATAGTGTTTTCCTATAAATACCATAAAACATAAAAACGAAAAAACATAATCAATTAATTTCACAGGGAAATTTTTGGTTTAGAGTTTTATAGATTGAGGATAACTCATACATATTCCCCACCCATGTCATTAAATGATCACTCCACCCACTTAACCTAGATTTTCATATTTCGCATTATGTCATCCTCATCATCCATATGAAATCACTTCTAGACATAATTTTTCCATTTAATTCAATATAACTTAGGGAAAAAATAATCATAATAACGGTGATCTCAAATTATCAGTAAGGATAAACAAAAGCATTGGCAATTTAATGTCATTAGTGAGCATAAGAAGTGCATAAGGTCATGATGACATAATTAGAGTGCATGATGGAATCATAAAATAAATCATACCCATCAATACCTAAATCATAAAATATTAAAATATGGAATATGAAATATTCATCCTAATAAATAACCATGATCCATTTGATATCATTCTTGACCATAAAAACATTATAACCCAAAGAAAGTGTAACAAAAATGTGTTGGTATCTTGGAACATTTTTCTTCATAACTCTTGTAAAACCCTTTTTAGAAGTAACTGGAGCCCAATTAAATCCATAGTAGAAAAAAATATGTAACTATATCATTATTTTCTATCAAGATAAGTTATATTACCCAATACATTGGAGTGTAATCTCATATCACCCATCATTTAATCTATTACAGGCTCACTTGACACTATTCGGGCCACCCCATCATATATGTAATGTCCAAAAACCTCAAAATGAATAAATTTCATATATATTTCAACATAAAACTCTTAGAAACAATCACTGCTCTATTTTAACATTATTAACCTATGGTAATGAAATTGGAACCATGTCAATTTATTTGAAACATGATTAACTCGTAGAAAAGAAATGTGTTCCATAACAATCTCATTGAAACAATATTAATCCAAAAAGAGAAACATTAAGGATGGTATAATTAAAAAATATCCTTATTGGAGAAAAATTTATAACATTTTTATTTGAAATTTATTAATGGAAATACCATAAAAATATCAATAAATACATTTTTATGAAAATACCATTTTAATTTCGAAAATCAGTTTTTAAGACATAAAACATATTGAGAACACCTTTCTTTCAAAATATCCTTAAAAGATAATAAATTATGAATTTAAAAATTATTTAAAAATCTTCTTGGGGAAATTAATATTTTTTTAAAAAAAACTTTTTGAACCATTTTTGAAAACATACTTAGGAAACAAGGTTTTCGAATAAAATGAGTCTTCAATCAAAAAGATGATTTTTCATGAAAACATTCTTTTGAAATATTTAGTACATAAAGAGAGGAAAGTGATGGAAAATAATTTATTCTCATGAAATAAAAATATTATAGTACCATTAATATGATTTATAATTCATATACCATAAGTTTCCATCATTGTAAGAATAATCATAAATAATCCCAGTAAACAATGGGATTGTAACATAAGACTCTTACAACTTTGGTATATTTGAATTGCAATACTCACTAAAAAATATCATTAAATGAAACATTTATTATCATGAAAATAATTATATTCATTATATAACATTTTAAATTTAATTATATACACCTAAAAAATAATATAGGTGTATATAATAACATGCGTCTCAAATAAGGAAAACTGTGACAAAAATCCCTCACCACATTGGTAACTATGTAACTGTAAACCCCATGAAAGATATTTCATATAAAGGATACTTAAATAAAAATAAATTTAATTATTATAATAATAAAATACATTCATGGTCACTATATACACCACACAACAAAAACTAGATGTGAACATATCACATAAGTAAATGTGAGACGAGAAAACCCTTACCTCAAGTTTGATACATCACTCTAGTTATTTATCCTCCTGAGTAATAAACATATGTTAATTATTTAATTTATAAATAAAAAAATTCATGATTAATATTCCATTTATTTTACTCCGTGCCATTTTAAATTCAATTACTTAATCAATTAATTTTAGGTTGAATGTTTTGACCATAGTTGGATTACGTGTCAAAATTGACTTCTGTAGGTTGATTATGGTCAAATATGTCATTATATAAACTAATTGAAAGTAATAATAATGAAATAATTATAATATTTATAAATAAATTATACTTTCAAAATCAATAATTAATTATGGTTATGAAACATAAACTAACATTACGATCATGGAGACGATTGGTCGTATGTACGCATGAGTGACATTTCAATTTTTCAATGATCATTATTTAAAGAAGGTAATAAAATTATTCATTATAGACTAATAAAGAAATATAAATTTCTATATTATTTAATTATATATATATCATAGTTTTTATATGGTGAAGAAAAAATAAATCACATCACTTTTAGGAGGTGGTAGTCCAAACGTCTACAAAGGACGTTGTCATTTGTTTTAGTGAATAAAAAGGTAAAAATAAAATGATATATTATATTTACCGAATGATAAATATATCATAATTATCATAAATATTTAATTTTTATCACAGATATTTATTATATTTACCCTTGTTACATTCCATGTAATTTGTTAGTGAAAAATGAATCGCATCGCTTTGCGGGCCGGTAGTTCGTCGTACACATGACCGACATTATCATATCCCTTATGGTATGGAATGTAAAAATTTATATATGATATAACGGTGAAATATATATAATTATGTTGTAAATATAATATATAAACTTTAAATTCATCATCAAACCTAACCATTAGAGGTGGTAATGGAAAAAACAAATGACTTCATTTCGTGAGGTGGTAGTCCGCCGTACAGACAAATGATGATTTCATGACCCATTTAATGGAAGTGTGTGTGGTTGTAGAAAATACCTTTAAAATAAAAACATCTCATTATATGGAATATATTATTTTATTATATCATAATTTTATAAGAACAATCTATGGTGGTGGAGTAAGTAATTAAATAAAAATGCTTGTTGGAGAACATTGCCTCTTCTTTGGGTAACTCCTTTTGGTTTACACCAAAGGCCTTACATGGTTTGATTTATTTCCAAAATATGGATTCTAGGAGGATAGTATGGAATTTTAGAATTTATTCCTTTATTTATTTTCCAAAACAATTGGTTTTTAAGGTGTGAACGGAGGATGAGAGGGGTTTCCTGTTTATAAGTGAGATGAGTGGCACACTTGTAATTTGTTTTGAACAAAGATAGGTGAAACCACGTTTTTACCTTCCAAAAGGATAAAATAATTAACTAAACTCAATAAAATAAGGTATTGGGTCCAAATATGGAAACAAAATGGGTTTTTTAGATGTATTTCATAATTTTTCCACCATATATTTTAAGTTTACTCAATATGTAAACTCATTTTACCATAATCATTGTAAGTAATTTTAATTTTTTCACTAATAATTATAGTAAAAAATTAAGTTTACTTTATTAGATAATATAAATTATTATTATTAAATATATGGAATCCATTTTTCTAAATTAAACTCTCATATTTTTCAGAATTTAATTTAAAATGTTTCTCGTAGACACGACAAGACAGTAGGTTTTTAAGAGGATTATTTTTTAAGAAAAAGAAGATTCTATAAAAAATCTATGAAAAATAATAATAATTTTGTAAAAATAAATTAGTATTTAATGATATATAATATATATATAAATTAATACGTTCTGAATTATGTTTTATTTTAATTAATTAAAATGGAGAAACATTATCTATTTTCAAATAGTATTTGAAAAAACCTACTTTTAAACATAAAAACATATACTAGAAAGGAATATATTACTGATTAAATGAAATTAATTATATTAAATATATCTAAATAATAATTAAAATAATTTGAAACATATTAAAAATATATTCGTTCCTTTAAATTAATTATTTTTTTTAAATTAAAATTTTTTTTATAAAAATCATTATTTTTCACTATTTAGTGAAAAATCCATATTTTTTAAAAAGTCCAAAAAATTCACCAAAAGTAAATATTGATATTTTTTTACAATAATGAATTTCATTTTATCAAATAAATGTTCAAAAATTTCAAAAAAAAACTTATTAAAATATTTGTTCATGAAAATCATTAAAAATAATTTTTGATGAAAACATATTTTTGAAGAATAATATCACTTTACTAAAATTGATTGATTATTTACTATATATTTATCAATAATTTATATTTAGTAATAAATATATGTATATATATAATAAATTAGTTGATAATCTTCATACCCACTAATTTAATGGTTATGTTATAATGGTAATATATATCATGGTTCGTTTATGTTCAGTGTTGTGTGTTGAGTATGCTATTGAATATAAAAATATCAGGGTTGCGTATAACACATGTTAAACTAGGTGTTTAATGTAATGAAATATAAAATTAGTGTTTCATACCATTTACTCTATTGATTTTTTTAAATCAAGGGATGTTACGTCCTCCCCCTTTAATTAAATGCATCCTCATAATTTGAACTTTATCTCGCTAATCAATGATTAGAAATTAGAAATTAATTTTTTTATAAACCCAAATCATAAAAATGTTTAATAAATAATAATCGTAATTATAGATAATAGTAAGTATAGAGCTCATATGAAATAACACATAACTAAGATTCCAAATAAGAGAATATATGTGGGAACGGAGGTAAAGCGTAAATAATTATAGAGAGTGATTGAGATCATTGATCACAAGAAAGTGAATTATTAATAGAAAGTTAAGGGCCTAAAAACCATAAATCCATTATGATAAAAAAGAACACAAGTTGGTCATACTTTAAGGTACTAAGAGAATAATTTTATATCGATATCTAATTCCGAGTGTTGAGTAATTATCATACCATCTAGACTAAGAAAATATAGAAATATACTTACTCAATTAGTATAATTTCATCCATTAATAAATTTCTACTAGAATATCATCTTTTTATCAAAACCATGAGTATTAAAGATAACTTTTTCATGCCGAAAGCACTAATATAAACTTTTAAATACCAAAAAACCAAAAAATGGATAGTCAGTATATTCCTCTTTTCTTTAAACATTAACCAAAACTAATCTAGTGATAATAGGATAAGATAATTTCCAAAATGAATGAACCTTCATTTATTACATTAATATTTAAAATTAAACATTAATACTAAATGTTTGAAATAAGTCATTCTATAAATCAATATCATTAAAATTATTCAAAAATTTCTAACTATGTTTTTAAACCCAAAGATTAAAAGGATTTTATCACATATTCTTACATTGTAAATCAACCATTATTCCTCAAATAAAAACCCATATGTTTCTAAAATAGACTTAATCATTACCTGTAAAAATATCTTACTAACCACGACATCATGTAGGCCAATGGTAGGTGTGAAACCCTTATCTTCCATCAATTATGGATTCTAGCCCCACTGCCTTTTCAAATGCGAATAATTTTCACCAAACATATGGGTTGACTTTTTCTCTTTTACCATGAAAAATAATTCCTCCCTAAATAACACTTCATGTTGATTCTCGTGGTTAAAAACCTCAATAAAATAAAACGACTCCTAAAATTTCACTAACCATAAAATATTTTCTATATAAAACCCTCAAATGAGGTGTATAAGAATTTGAATTTATTATCAACCTTAATATTATATAAATAAGACGGTTTCAATAACTCTTTATATAACCTCTCAGGAAAACATCCTAATATCCAAAGTTACCTAAACATTTCTTTTGATGCCAACTATAACATCCCAAAACTCGCACTCTCGGATCTGTTTCTGAAATAAAAAACATTACATATCCATCTTTGATACCAATAATTGGGACCCAATTTTTTCCCATCCAAACCTTAAAACATAAAAAATGTGAAATAGAATCACTTACATCCTCAAGGAACATTTAGGTTTAGAGTTTTTACGAATCAGGAAAAAATATTACATAAACAAAAACCATGTCATTAAATGATAACTTCTCTTAATTAACCTAGATTCTCTTATTTCACAATAATTCATCATTATCATCCATAATAAATCAATTCTAGAAATAATTTGTTCAACTTAATTATTTATAACCTGGGAAAAAAGAAACAGAAGAAGGGTATGATCAAATTCTTAGAAAGTGTAAACATAATAGAAATAACAATTTAATTTCATCAATGAGCATAATAAGTGAATAAGGGAAGGAAAACATAACTAGAGTGCATGTGTGAGTCATAAATGTACTCATACCCATCAATACCTATATCGTCCAATATGAAAACATGTAAAATTAAAGATTCATCCAAATCAATAATCATGATCCATGTTACATCAGTATGGATGATAAGAAACATTAGGAACCCATTTCTAACATAACAAAAATGTATTAGTATCTTAGAACATTTTTATTCATAAATTATTTTAATAATGTGTCATAAATAAAAGGAGAATAGTTAGATCTATAGGGGAAACAAATTGTTAACTCCATCATTCTTTCCTCTTGAAACATGTTACATTTCCAAATTCATTGTAGTTGAATCTGGGAATAGTCATTGTTTAATCTATAACAACCTCATCCAATGCTCTCTAGGCCAACTCATCATATGTGTAATTTTCATTAAGCACATCCTGAATAAATTACATATATATTTCATCATAAAACTATTAAAAACAATAATTACACTTTTATTACCTGATTAACCCATGTAAAAGAAATTGGCACCATGTTAATAGCTTTGAAACATGATAACCATGTGGATAAAATGGGTTACATAACATTATCTTTGAAACAATCTTAATTCATCCCCTAAAATAATAATAATGGTATAATTAAAAAATATCCCCATTGTAAAATAAGTAATAATTTTTTTGACATTTATGAATGGAAAAATCATTAAAATATCAATATGTACATTTTTAGGAAAATGCCTTTTTATTTTGAAAATCATTTTTTAATTATAAAACTTTTAGATAATCATTTTTTAAACATAAAACATTTTGAAAATCCTTTTATTTGAAAATAAAAACAAAATATTATAAAGGATGCTTTTAAATATCATTTAAAACAATTTTTATGAAAATGGAATTTTTTTTCTTTGAAAAACTTGTTTTGAAACATTTTTTAAAACATTTTTGGGAAACATGGTTTTGGGAGAAAAAGTTTTTTCGATCGAAAAGGTGATTTTTTATAAAAAAAATTTATAACTCTTAAGAATATAAAGAGATGAAAATAAAGGGAGAAAATTTATTCTCATGAAATAATAATAAGATAATAAAATTCATTATATTATTGATATATAGACCATCAGAATTCATTATTGGAAGTATAGTCATAAGAAATCTTGATAAACGATGAGATTGTAACATAAGACTCTTACCACTTTGGTAACATTCAATCGTAATCTTCATAAAATAATATCATTAATTGAAAATTATATTACCAAAAAAATAATTATCCTCATGATATAACATGTATAAGGGTAATTATATACACCTTATAAAAATTTAGGTGTATAACATAACATATATATCAAAGAAGGAAAATTGAGACAAAATCCCTCACTTCTTTGGTAGGTTTGAAACCATAAACCCCGAGAAGTAGATATCCTAAAATAAATAAATATATATCTATATAATTTAGTTATTAGAATAAAAAAATAAACTCACTGGAATTATATACATGACATAAAAACCAAAAAGTGGTGAATATGGAATATATCTCACAAAAATAAAAGTGTGATGATAAAACCATTAACTTGAGTTCGATTTGTCAATCATGTTCTTTATCTTCCTAAATAATAAACTTATGTTAATAATTTAATTTTTTAATAAAATTTTTAAAGTTTAATATTCCATTTATTTCAGTTATTACAATTTTATATTCAATTTCATAATCAATTATGTTTACGTCAAATGTTTTGACCATATTTGGATTTTGTGTCAAAATCAGATTTTTAGGTTGACTATGATCAAAGATGTCATTATATTAACATAATAAGAATATTTATAATTAAATAATTGTCATATTTATAAATAAATAACAATTTTAAAACCAATCATTAAGGATTGTTATGAAAAATGATCAAACGTTTTGATCATGGAGACGGTAGGTCATACGTATGCATGAGTAAAGTCTACATTTTTCAATGATCGTTATATAAAGAAGGTAAGTAACATTTATATTTATATAATGATTAAAAAATAATAGTTAACATATTATTTAATTATATATACTTATATATATATATATATATTTTGATGTGGTGATGGAAAAAAGAATCACATCGTTTCAAGGGATGTGAGGCAGTAGTACGTCGCACACAAGAGTTATGTTATCTTATCCCATACAGTATGGAATGTAAAAATTTATATATGATAAAATGAATCTCTATGTATATTTATTTTATAAATATAATATATATACTATATATCCATCATCATACCCAATCGTGGGATTTGGTAATGAAAAAATGAATGACATCATTTTGTGAGGTAGTAGTCTGTTGTACACAGGAATGATGATTTCATGACCCATTTGATATAAGCGCATGTGATTTTAGGTCATACAATAAACATAAAAAGATTTATATATATTAAATATAATGAGGTTATTTTATCATCTTGATATAATAATAATTTATTGTGGTGGAGAAAGCAATTAAATAAACATGTTCCTTGGAGAACATTACCTTTTCTTCGGGTAAATCCTTTTCGTTTGCACCAAAGGCCTTACATGGTTGGATTTATGCCAAATATATTGATTCTAGGATGATAAAATGTAATTTTAAAAGTTATTTTGGTAGTTATTGTCTAAAACAATTGTTTTTTAGGTTGTAAAGAGTGAAGGAGAGTGTATGGTCTTTTATAAGTGAGGTGAGTGGTATACGTGTAATTTTATTGAAAAAAAGAAAGCGTAATACACTTTTTACCTTAAAAGGATCCAGTAATGCACAAAACCCAATAAAGGAAGATATAAGGTCAATATAATTATATATAATGGGTTTTTGATATGTTTTTTCCACTATTACACCTTATATTCTAACTTTACCCACTAAGTAAACACATTTTTTACTTCAATCGTTGTAATTAATTCTAAATGATTTCACTAATAATTATGGTGAAAATAATGTTGAAATTATTATATAATATAAAATATTTTTATTCCATATAATGAATACATTTGGAAAAATTGAACTCAAAGAAGTGTCAGAATACAATTGAAAATTAATCCTGCAGACGGGACGATGTTTTTAAGAACAATGTTTTTTTGAGAAAAAGATGACTATATAATACCTCTATAAATAATAATAATCATTATATGAAACTATTATAATATTTAATGATATATAATATATATTTCATTTAGAACATTCCCTATTATTTATTATTTTAATTAATTAAAATTGAGAAACATTATGCAATTTAAAATAGTATTTTGAAAAAACCCATTTTAAACGAAAAATCAAAATTATACTAAAACAAATATAAATTTGATTAAAAGTAATTAATTATATTAGATATTAATAAAATAATATATAGGTTACATTAAAATGTGTTCAGAACATATTGGGAATTTTAAATTACTTAATTTATAGAAAATAAAATATTTTTTACCAAAACCATTAGTTTTTACTATTCAGTAAAAATCAATATTTTCTGAAAAGTCCCAAAATTTCACCCTAATAAAAATTTGATATTATAATTCAAAAAATAATTTTAATTTTATCAAATAAATTTTATAAAAGTTCGATGAATTTATTATAATTTTTTTCATGAAAATCAATAAAAATCATTTTTGATGAAAACATATTTTGGAAGAAGAAAATCACATTACTATAAATGGATTGAATATTTTCTAAAAAATTATAAATAATTTAAATTGATTAAGATATATATATATATATATCATAAATTAGTTAATAATATTCATACTCTCCAATTTAATGGCTATGTTATAACGGTAAAATATCAGGGGTCGTTTAAGTTCGGTGTTGCGTGTTAACTATGCTATCGAACATAGAAATATCATGGTTCGATGTAATGAAAGATAAAATAAGTATTTCATGTAACACAACATAAAATTACTGTTATGTTTCCTTTATACTATTGAATATAATTTTCTTCTTTTAAAATCTTTAGGTGTTACAAGGAAAGGCATGTGAGATGTTTTGTGATTGTTATCTATTCTGGTTTCAAAGAAATAGATCGATATGATATCTTGTCCTATTGATTTTGGATTTACTTTTGAGTGGCATTGTGGGAGCTTGGGTAGAAATTCATGGTTTTATAATGATAATTGGGTGTTTTTTGATCGTGTAGTAGGTATTGGAATGAATGAGATACCTCGGTCTTATTTGATGAGATTGACATGTAGTGGGTCATGTTCATTGGTTTTAGTACATGATCCTAGGTTAGATATGATTTGAATCACGGGGGAGTGAGTCAAGTGGTTCCATTAGGTAATAAGGGGTGAAAAACTAATGGGATTGAAGTATATTGGGGTATATAGTTGGAAAGAACCTGTGAGACGATTCTTAGAGGATCATATTATCTTGAGGAAGAGGTTGAGTGTTAGCGTTGAATTTTATAAAAATCCTCAATGTGGGAGCATTGGGGTGTTGGTTACGTATGGTGATTCTTGGGTTGTTAATCAATGATTGGTTTTTTGTAGGTAAAGATAATGGATGTGATGATATTCTTAAGGTAATGGTATCCTAGGGTGTTTGATGGGATGTGAGATATCAAACTATGTTGAGAGGTGACGTCATTAGTGGATTGTGATATCATGGTTTTGTTGATCTATGTCGGTCATTTAAGGATTTTTTATGGAATTATATTACTAGTGAGTGTGTCTTGGAATGAGTGACATGTTGTTTTGTAATGAACATGTTTTTTCATGTATTACTTTTGGATATTATATTAATTATTTTCACAGCAAATCACTGAGACAGCGTGAGATTTCAAGGCCCAATATGCCTAAAATTAATTTTTAAATTTATTAAAAATATTAAATGTCACAAAAATGATTTTTACTAAAAGAACTTTAATAAATCCTAAAAGGGGGATCATATCAGAAATATGAGGGAACCATTGAGTTTAGATCATGGGTTTTACCTTAGGCAATACAAAACCTATATCGGTGTGAGGTGTTTGTGAAAAAGTTGTCATGGGTGCATAATTAATAGAATAAATTTTTTTATTTATATATTTTTTTAATTGATGTAGTGATTGTTTTTATTGTCTATAAATATATGGTTATAGAGAAGTCTTGTGGTTACCCTCTAAACCATGAATACCAACATGACCATTGGAGATAATTCTTCGAATATGACACTAGATTATATCAGGATCAAGGATCGTTGTGCCATTGGAGTTCAAGGATCATTCTAGTGATGAAATCACATAACTAATCATAATAAGTTATGAATCCAAACTATCAGTAGGATGTTGACTCATTATTTCCATCATGTTCTTTAATCCTAGTGGGATTCAGATCGATTCCATGATGAAGAATTGATTCTAGTATCGAAGGTAGATTTAAATTGATGGATTAATTTAATTTTTAATTTTTAATTTATCCATATTAATTCAGAAATTATTATATAATGGATCAAGGAAGAAATAAAAAAGGATGAGGTTTGTTCCTCACATATTGTGGCTTATGGTTTTCTTCCCCATTTATTCTTATGATAATTGTGTATATTTCCCTTTACACATGTACAACAACGCTAATCATTATTACACTCATAAATATAATATATTAAATAAACTCTTCACTTGTTAACACATAGAAGAAAAATAGGTCTAGTTTCTTTGGGGCTTAAGATCATTACATGGCAACATAAAACATGAAATACACATCTTTATTGAAAACTTCTTTTACATAACTACACACATTCCTTCATACTTAGCATTTCATGGGATAACCAGAGGACATGAATAAGAAAAGGGTGAGCTATAAATCCCAATAAAGAAGTAAAAAAAGAATAACATGAATAACACAGTACATGTCATGTAATAAAAATATCAATGGAGCACAAGATAAACATGAACATAAAGGCATGATATGGCATGATTATTATAACATGGAAATGTAACATCAACATTTAACATGATATTAGCATTAGCCAAGGATCATTGCACATGGAGCATGTGTAAACCCTATTTTCACTTTAATTATCATGAGTAAACCCTCATTTCAATTGAAATATCATGATACTAATATCTACCCAATTCATTGGAGCGCTATCAGGGCACACCCTTCTTAATCATTTAATTTCATGCATAAGTGTGCCACATGGATCATACAACATAGAATCATTAAACATCATAATTTATTCCATGATAAATTAATGTGGAAGACATGAATAAAACTATATAATCAATAATTAAATGTTCATAAAGGTGAATACCCTTGATAGATAGATGGTCATGGTATTCACTACATAATGACTTTAGATTGGAAAATCACAATGTAATTTCAGAATCATAACGACGTGACATAAGAATTCGTGAAAATGGTTGATGATAGATAAAGGGGTATCTCATCATATATACATTAAATGGACATTAAGGGGGTCATATAGATACATTTACTAATATATGTAATGGAATTTAGATTCATAATATAAAAGAATTGTTTGAATGTAAATGTGGAGAGAGAAATTCTTTATTGAATTTTGGTACGATAAGAGGTGTACATGGGAAGAATTAATGAGTGAAAAATAGGTATATCATCATTAAAACATAAATAGGGAAGTATGGGAGAGGTGTGAAATCATAATCCAACATTTTTAATTGAAAATAAAATGGCATAACAACATAGGTAAATTTAGATAAAAATGAGAAAGGAATAACTCCCTTACATGGAAGTGTGATCCCAAAGTCTTGGGGGATTCCTAAGAGAGGATTCATGGGAGCTTGGGGCACCTTGGGAGGATTATAGAGAGAGTATATAAGAGTTTGGTCGAGATACAAAGGATATTATTTAAGAAGAAGTGGGAGCTTGGGTGGGTTTATATAGGAGAATTGTGGCAATTCTTTATTATTTATGTTTTGGACACAACCCATTAAACTAATAAAAATCACTAACCAACCCACAGTTTTTTCCCATGGTTCTTCTCAAAGGGGAGTAGAAAAAATTATTTTATAAGGTCAGTGTCCGATCTTCTAAAAATATTTGGCTTGCTTGTGTGGAGTCCGGACACACCCTCAAGGAAATCATTATAAAAGATTAAAATGTTTTATAAGTCTTGTAGGGTCCCCAAAGGAACCATAAAATTAATCAAACAAATATAAAATAAAATTAATTTGAATATAAAAAATATATTATCTGAATACCCCATTTATTGTGTTTTATTAAATCACTTTTTGGGTCATTATGATGTCATAGAACACATTATATATTTAAATGGTATTTACTTTTTACCCAAAAAATTTGACTATCTCAGAAAATTATGAAAAAATCACCATCGGAAAATATTAATATAATGATTCCAAAAATAATATTCATTTTATCTAAATAATTTTATAAATATTTTATTTTTATTTTTGAAATAAAAACAGACATTTATCGAAAATTCATGGGTTTTGTCAAAAATAGCTTTCAAACCTTAATAAAAATTACAATTTTATTCATAAAAATTATATAATCATTTTAATTTAGTAAAAATTAATTTAACAATAATTTTTATTAAAATACTATTTAATTCAAAAATCCATTAATTCATCAAAATAAATTTCTTCATAAAATATTAACTAAAAAATACTATTTATACTTCAAAAACAATTTACAAAGTAACAATAATAAAATGAATGTATATTATTTATCCTATACAAAAATAATGTGCATAATCATAGTGCTAAGTTCTTGTTATATAACATGTTATAACACTCGCATAAGACCTAAGGGTAAGGTGGGTGATGGTGATAGACTCTTGGGGTGGTTCAGATAACATTTATCATGTGGTAATCTCTATCAACTTCTACTTCTTCCATAAGCAGTTTGGTCTGAGCTTAACATATTGAAGCTCTTCATGGTCTTGGTCAAGAGAAAATCTCAATGATGCAACCTCCTTTCTGAGCTCTGACAAATGGGATTTTTATGGAGTAATTCTACTGGATGAGGTCATTGGTTTCATTGTCTTTGTAAATTGTAATGGTTAAATCCCTATATTTATACTAATCATGTTATCATTGTTCTACAACTATATTTGAAACAGTAACAATTCATAAAGGTATTTCGAAATCCAAAATCATAAAACCAAATTTGGGCATATTTTTTATAACCATTTTACATAATAAGACATTTTTTTAAATCAAGTGGAATTTTCATTAATAAAATTTTGGATCATTAAAGTCTTCCCCCATTAAGAATTTCTCCCTCAAAATTTAATTTTCCCATACTAAAACAGATAGGGGTAACTCTGCTTTATCACATCCTCCAATTTCCACATTTCCTCTTAAAACATGTAGTTTCACCACAACACCTTGATGGGGGGAATTGTCTTATTTCATAGAACTTTTTCCCTACAATCTAAGATCTTCATCAGCTTCCCTATATAAGATGGGTCATTCTTTAATGGTACCACCTCTATATTGAGTACATGCGATGGGATAGGTATGTACTTCATCAAGAGTGATACATAGAATATATCATGTAATTGAGATAGATTTGGTGGGAGTGCTAGTTGATAGACCACTATTCCAATGCGATCAAGGATCTCAAAAGGGATGATATACCTTATACTAAGATTTTCCTTTTACCCAAATCTAATAACTCTCTTCCACAGTGATATGTGGAGGAATACCATGTCTCCAACATCAAACTCTTTGTATCATCGACGATTATCAGCAAAGCTATTTTGTTAACTCTGAGAAGCATTAATGTACTGCTGGATGGTATTAACCTTCTCCACTATTCCTTCGACCATTTCTGGACCTATAGGTTTTCTCTCCCCAACTTCATCCCAACATGCTGGTGTTATGCACCTCTTCCCATAAATGGCTTCTTCAGGATACATTTGGATGCTTGGGTGGAAACTATTGTTGTAAGAAAACTCAACTATAGGAAGATGTTAATACCATCCTCCTTTGAAGTCCATTGACCATGCTCTCAACATTTCCTGAAGTGTTTCCATAGTCCACTTAGATTGATGATTAGTTTGAAGATGATAAGCCATATTGAAGTTAAAATTAGTATTCAATTCATTTTGAATACTCTTCCAAAACATATAGGTTAATCTTGGATCTCGATCAGATACAATTGATAGTGGTACTTCATATAGCCTTACCACATCTCTGATGTATATCCATGCTAGTTTATCCAATGAGAAATCTTCCCTAATTGAAATTAAGTGTGAATTCTTTGTAAAATGATCCACAACAACCAAGATAGAATTGTTTTCTTTGGATTTCTTCAGAAGTCTGATGAAAAATTCCAGGGTGATGTTTTCCCATTTCCGTGTTGGTATGGGTAATTTTTTCGTCATACCCTTAGATTTCTACTTCTTTGCCTTTACATGCGGACATACCAGGAACTTTGATGTATACACAACGATATCCTTCTTCATGTTATCCCACTAATAAATCTCTTGGATATCTCAACCCATCTTTGTGTTTTTTGGGTGAATAGATAAATTTGAACTATGTGTATCATCCAAAAGTTCATTCTTCAACTGTAGATTCGATAGAACACTAATCTTGACCCAAATCTCATATTTCTATCTTCATTAACATTGAACTCCGAGGATTTACCTTTTCTAATATTTTCCACTTTCTTCTAAATTCCCAAATCATCCTTTTGATAACCCTTTAACCTTTCGAAAAGATACGGTTGAGAAATAATTTGTGAAAGGATTGATGTTGTTCCCGTCTTTATGATTCCCATGTCAATCTTCATCAATCTAAGAAGATTATATCCTTTTCAATTTGCATCAATGATAGAATCGATGGGTACTTTCTACTTAGATCATCCACCACCTTGTTCACTTTCCTAGGGTGTTAATGGATTGGGAAGTCATAGTCTTTGATCAGCTCTAGCCATATTTGTTGGATCATATTCAACTCTTTCTATGTGAATATATACTTGAGGCTTTCTGGATCCATATATATTTCACACTTCTCCGAAAAGAGGGAATTTCAACACATTTTTAAAGAAACGATTACTAAATCCATCTCCATATCATGTGTTGGATAGTTTTTTCCATGAAATTTAAATTTCATTGAAGCATAGGAAATAACTTTATCATTTTTCATTAACACATAGAAAATTCCCTTCTTCTAATCATCACTAAATACCACAAAAAGTTTTCCACTTGTTCGAAGTGTGATCACGGGCACAGTGATAATCCTATTTTTAACTCCATGAATCTCTCTTCGCATTCATCACTCCAAGAAAAAAATACTCCCTTCTACGTTAGCTTGGAAAGAGGGTTGGACAATCATGTTATATTCCCCACAAATCAGCGGTAATATCTAGCTAACCCCTAGAATCTATGAATATTTGTTATTGATGTTGGCCTCAGCCATCCCTCAATTGTATATCTCTTATATGGATCCATTGATATCCCATTGTTTGTGATGATATGACCCATTAATGATACCATATTCAAATAGAACTCACACGTGTTGTACTTTCTATATAGATTCTCCTTTGCCAAGGTCTCTAGTATAGTTCTTAGATGCTCCTCATTCTCCTCCTAGGTTTTAGAGTATATTAGAATATCATCTATAGAGACTACCAAAAATTTGTTGAGGTAAACTATAAATACTATATCCATCAAGTCCATGAATATTTATGGTGAATTAGTGATTCTGAAAGGCATTACTATGAATTCATAGTACCCATATCTTGTACAAAAAGAAGTCTTGGGGATATCCGCCTTCTTCACCCTTACATGGTAATATCCTAACAGAAAATCCACCTTGGAGAATTATTGTGCTCCACATAGGTGATTAAACAAGTCATGAATTCGAGGCATAGTATACTTGTTCATTATCATTATTTTGTTGAGTTCATGACAATCAATGCAAAGACGCGTTGACGCATCATTCTTCTTGATGAAGACAACTGGTGCACCCCATTGTGAAGAACATGGGCGTATAAACCCTTTATACATATTCTCATGTAGTTGTTTCCCAAGCTCCACAATCTCCACAACATCCATTCCATATAGATTTTTGGATATTGGAAACTCCCCAAGTATAAGATCAATTGACCCTTGAACATCTCTTCCCATAGGAAGATCAGGAAATTCCTTGGGAAACACTTCAGTAAATTCCCTCACAATAGGCATGTCTTCAAGGATGGTTTCTTCCTTGGACTCAATCATATGAGAAAGACAAGAATTCTCATATGGAAATAATATCCATGCTCTAAATGATGTTCCCAAATAAGATTCATCCTCCTCCTTTCACTTGTACAGAATCAAAGGTCGATTCTTCATATGGAGAGTGATTTGCCTCTCATAACAATTTATGTTGGCTCTTTAAAGGAAAATACAATCAATTCCATGAATTTCATAAAATTACACCCAAGGGAGTATAAAGAGGTTCTCTGGGAAGTTCAATCCAAAAAATTTTTGGGGAGGAGTTATATTCATGGGATGAAATGATTTCCCCATTTGTCACTCTCACTAACATCTCTAATTCTATGTTTTTTGGTGGTGTTGGGATTGTTATACTAAACATTACGGATATAAAAGAATGTGTAGAACTAGAATCAAAAAGTAAATTCTCTATTCTTGAATGAATAACTAGTGTACCTACCACCACTTCATTGTCGGGGTTCACTTTGGGGTTAGTGATGGAAAAATATCGCCCTTGCTGCCTTGGATGTTGTTGGTTTCCTCTAAAACCCTTTTTCTTAGGTAACTGGTTTTCAAAGTTCCCTGGTTCTTTGAAATTGAAGCAATGAACAATGCATTAAGGGTTAAACGAAGCTTCCCTCTCCTCTATCATAGCTGCAGGTTTTTCTTGTCGACAATTAATGGATAGGTGTCCTTCTCTTCCACACATAAAGCATTTCTTCATCCACTTCAGGCAATTTCTGGGTGCTTCTTTCTGCATCATTGGCAAGTGGGGTGATGGATTTTCTTAGCACCGTTGGATTTAATCATCGGACCTCCAGAATCTAATTCCACTTTACGCTTCTTATCCCCATGATACCCCTATGATTCTCCAATCTCCATTTAAACTTTAATTACACATTGTAAAATTTCCTCATATCTCTCGAAGTCATGGATCTCTATGGATTTCTGAAGGCTAGGTTTTATCCCACCAAATAAATGGTCAACCTTACATTCGGGGGTAACGACAAATCTAGAGGCATATCATGCAAGCCTTGTGAATTTTTCCTTGTACAATCTGATGGATTCTTCGTTTTTTTTATTCATGGTAAGGAAGTCCCTTTCCTACTTAAGTAGGAGGGTGGATGGAAAATATTTTTCAAAAAACATTTTACAGAAATCCTTTTATTCCAATGCCTCAATTTCCTCCTTAGGCTTCATATTTTTTATCAATTTACACCATTGATCATCTTGACCCTCCATATGATCATCATCCATGAGTACCTTATCTTTTTCCTAAAACTGAAGGATGGATAATATATTATCAATGGAGTGGATCCATTGTTCAGTAATTGAGGGATTGGATGATGCATTAAAATTAGGAGGCCTTTTTCTCATGAATCTCTCTATTGCAAATTATTAATTTTTAAGGGGGTTTAACATTCATTTTGACCCATGTTTCTATTCAAAACATGAGTTAACTAAGTGTGTATCATGAAAAAGTTGGTGATTCCCTCTCTTATAAGATTGGGAATCTCATTAGAATAGTCATCACATTGATCTTCACATCGTTTGTTAGCCCGAGTCCTCCTATTTCCAGCGATTGGATGGAATAAAATGAAATTTAGGTGTAACACATAAATGGTAATCCAAATACAAAAACTGATGAATTATAAATTAATTTTATTTTTCTTAACTTATGAATTTATAGGCTTCAATCTATGTTACCCATGATATACATCCCAACATATATTCATAGAGTAATTTTTTTATTCCCTTAAAAATGGTTCATACTAAGGTTATGAATTTACCAAAGAATATCCCCTGGGATTGTTGTAACCAAGAGTACAGTAATGCCCTTTTTCATGCACCAGTTCCCATTCGAGTCTAGCTCAAAGCGGTGTTTTCAGGTTTTACCCCTAGATACATCTGTTCCAGAGCTGCCTCTACCTACTCGTATCCATATATGAATGTATTTTCTTGATATACCACTTACTCAATACTCAAAAAAAATTAGGGATGTTTTTATTATACTTAGCCTTATCCATAAGTCTTTCACTGGTGTTTTCTAATCATAATCCCAAAATTAAATAAAATTTTCCTCTGATACCAACTTTAACAACAATTCTCTTTATTCCACACATAAAAATAATTTATTACATAAACTCTGAAATTGTTACAATATATAAGATCAATAGATCTAGTTCATGACAACTTAAAACATGAAATACACATCTTTATTGAAAATTTCTTTTACATGACCGCACACATTCCTTCTTACTTAGCATTTCATGGGATAACCTGAGGACATTAATAAAAAAGGGTGATCTATAAATACTACTAAGGGAGAAAAAAAGGCATAAAATGAAGAATACAATACATTTTAGGCAATATTCATATTAATGGATCATAATAGAAACATTAACATAAAGGCATGATATAGCATGATTATCATAACATGGAAATGTGGAATCAACATTTAACATGATATTTTCATGTGCAAAGGATCATTGCACATGGAACATGAGTAAACCCTCATTTGACATTAATTATAATGATTAAACCTTCATTGCACTTGATGTATCATGATACTAATCATTACCCAATTTTTTGGAGTGCTATCTGGGTGCACCCTTCTTAATCATTTCATTTCATGCATAAGTGTGCCACATGGATCATATAACCTGAAATCATTCAACATAATAATTTATTCCACAATAAATTAATGTAGAATAAATAAATGAAACTATATAATAAATAATTAAATGTACATAACGGTTAATAATCGTGATAGAGAAATGGTCATGGTATCCACTACCTAATGACTTTGGCTTGGAAAATCACAGTGCAATTTTGGCAACATAATGACATGACATAAGAATACATAAATATTGTTGATGAGAGATAAAGGGGTATCTCATAATATGTGCATGAAATGTAAAGTAAGGGAGGTCATATAGACACTTGTCCCAACATATTTAATGGAATTTAGATGAATAATATAAAAGTATTTCTTGAATGTAAATGAGGAGATAAAAATTTCTTACAGAATTTTGGCATGGTAGCAGGTGTAAATGGGAGCCATTAATGAGATATAAAAAGGTATGGAATCTTTAAAACAAAAGTGGGGAAGTATTAAATCATACCCCAACATTTGTAATTGAAAATAAAAGGGTATAACAATAAAAGGAAAATTGGACAAAAATGAGAAAGGAAGAAATATCTTACTTGGAAGTGTGAGCCCAAAGGTGTTGTAGATGTTTGAGAGAGGATTATTTTGAAATTGGGTACCATGGGAGGATTCTAGATAGAGGAGGGATGATTTTGGTCGAGATCCAAAGGATTTTATTTAATAGGAAGTGGGATATTGGGTGGTTTTATATAGGAAAAGATATTGAATTATTTATTATTTAGGTTTTGGACACCTCACATTAAACTAATAAAAAATGCAAAACAACCTATGGTTTTTTACCATGTTTTTTGAAAAAGGGTAGTGTAAAACATTATTTTATAGAGCCAATGGCCTAAATTCTTAAAAATATTTTATTTCTTATGTGGAGATGAGTTACACCCTCACGGGAATCATTTTAAAAAGTTAAAATGTTTTATAAGTCTTGGAGGGTCCACTAAGGCACCATAAGACAAATAAAAAAACTAAAATCACATTATTTTAATGTTAAAACAGATATTCGTCAAAAAAAACCATTAATATTATTTTATTACATCACTTATTGGGTCATTATGATGTCATAAAACACATTATTTATTTAAATAGTATTTAATTTTTACCTAAACATTTTACTATCCCAGAATATTATGAAAAATTCACCATTGAATAACTTTGATGTCCTGATTCCAAAAATAATATTCATTTTATCTAAATAATTTTCGAAATATGGTAATTTTTACTTTTAAATTAAAAGTCTACATTTATCAAAAATTCATGGGTTTTTTCAAAAACAGCTTCCAAACCATAATAAAATTTAAAATTGTATTCATAAAAATTATACGTTCATTTATATTAAATAAAAAGTAATTTAGTAATAATTTTTATTTAAAATATTATTTAATTCAAAAAATCCATTAATTCATAAAAATATATTACTTAATTGAATATTAACTAAAAAATACTATTTGTTCTTTAAAAACAATTTACAAAGTTACAATAATAAAATGAATGTATATTATTTATTCTATAAAAAATAATTCACATAATCATAGTGTTAAGGTCTTGTTTCATAACCCCTAATAACACCCATATAAGACCTGAGGGTAAGGGGTGCGATGGTGACAAACACTTGGGGTGGATCAGATAACATTTCTCGGGTGGTAATCTCTATCAACATCCAATTCTCCCATAGGTGGTTCTATTTGAGCTTGATGTGTTGAAGCTTGGCTTGGGATTGGAAAAGAGATAATATCAATAAAATCACCTCCTTTCTAAACTGTGACAAATGGGCTTCGTATGGAGCAATTTTACTAGATGAGGCTATCACTTCCTTTGTCTGAGTAAATTGGATTTGTTAAACCCGTATATTTATACTAATCCTGTCATCAATGTTCAACAGCTATATTAGTAATGGTAACAAATCATAATAGTATTTTGAAATCAAAAATCATAAAACCAAATAAATTCAAATGTTATATAACCATTTTACATAATAAGATATTTAATTAGATCAAGAGCAATTTTCATTAATAAAAGTTTGGGTCGTTAAAACACAGTTTGACAACTAACCGGTATTTAATCATTTCATGACTGTTCTTCATAACTACAGATCAATTCCATGGGTTTGGTTTGCAATTGATGTTTTTATTTAAGTATTGACAATGATGATGGATTATTTATGGTGGAACAAGATCACATTAGACTGAGATCTTTGTTCCTTTCAAGGATATGTTATGGTGGCTCATTATGGTGATAGATCATCTTTACATATATTTTTCTGAGTAGATCAAGGAAAATAATCTTTTTATAAGGATATTTTGAGGTCTAGAGACCTTTTATTCCTGGATTTTGGAGAGAAGAGTGCCTCTGGTGATATGTAGGATGATTCAGATGAGATCTTTATGAATCTTAAAAATATGATGTTTCGCCATGTGTAATATGGAGTTGTATGCCTTATGAGACCCCCTAGCTATGGTACTAGGGTTTTTTAAAATAATTAAATATCACACTCCATGTATACCTACCACATTCCATGTGAAACATGATTATAGGATCAGTGTGTATCTCAAAGGATACATGGGAACAGCTATGTCAAGTACATAGCCAGGGCTAGATTGCACAGTCAGGCATACAAGGCCAGGGGCATAGGTAACTATACATGGGAATTATCAGGTGTATATGGGTTGGTACACAAGCACTAGTAGTGGTATATAAGCATAGGAAAGAGACACAAGAATGGTGTCATGTAATCTCTACACATTGTGTAATATTCTTACAAACCATATATTTGGAGATTTACATGTTCTGTGGGGAAACACCACACGATTGGACAAGGGTTCTGTTAGACATACCATGTACCCCTAGTATAGGCCGTGTACCTCCTTTGAGGGTTTTTAGACCTTAATTTCTTTATTCTAGAACATTATCAGTTGAGTGTGTTCCCTTTATCCTTTTTCTTGAGTGTATAATGTGGAATTATATCCAAATCTCAGGATTGGGATCCCCTATGGAAGATGAGTCTCATATAGAGTTTTTGATGTCTCTCCATGAGACTATATTGTCATCATATATCATTTTTATACCCTGTGTTGGGTTTTTGGAATTTACATGACTTCCTTGAGCATGGATTCCTTCCTTCATCTATCAGTTTGTATCAGTAGGGTTTTGGTATCATTGGCATAAGACCCCCTACGTTGATGATTGAATATATTGGATTAGTGGTGTCCCCCAAAAATACTAGAAATGCCCCCTATTGGAGTATTAGCGTATTCTGTGACATTTGGGATTTCTTGGTAAGGACCCAATTATTTTTACCTCATGTATCAGTGTCTCTAGTTATGGCATAGCTCATGGAGTGGATTCCCCTCAATTCAATAATAATCTAATGGATAATAATTAGTTGTGACCTCCCAGTGGCGTGGTTTCCTTCCTGATTAAATATATGTTTTCATGTTTCTATTTAGTACTATATTACTATTATGAGCTGGCGATTATTGTTTCCTCATGTTTAGTGTTTTTAGAGTGTCCTAGTAGGTTTTTTTATACTCACTTCTGCATTGGATCGGCCTACATGTGCCATGTCCTTTGTAGATATTGGCACATTTGACTATGTCCTAGAATGATAGGGAGTGGTTAGAGAATATATTTAGCTTTACAGAGGGAGGTGTTTTCTTGGTTATGAATTTGATTATAGTCCTCTCCCTTGGAGAAGGTTGGGCTCTCTATTGTTTTTGGATGGGCTAGTATTTATCAATCCTTATCATTTTTATTTCTCCACTATTATACTTTGATTGAGAGATGATAGATATATTCATGCATTCATTTCATTTTTTTTACATTTCAACATCGTATAGGATTTGGGATGTGTGTGTGTGTAAGTACTTTAGCCTGATGTTTCTCATGTTGTTGGATATGCCTACTCGGCATTGGTCTCCACCCTCTAGCCTATTAGAGGTTGGCTTGGGGTAGTCAGACTTTGGGTCCTATTGGGGTGGGTCATAACATATTGGTATTAGAGGATTCGGTTCTACATTATGACCAGAGTCTATGATATTGTTTTGGTAATGTAGTGTTAAGTGTTTAAATTTTGGATTTAATTCTAGTGAATCTAGTGTTGGGGTGGCGGTCAATGTATCCATACATCAGGAATATGATCACCTACCTTTCAAATCAAAACATGTATACAATGTTTGTTGGGAAAACACTAGTACATGTATCATATAAAAATGGGCTGTGGTTTCCATATCCTACTTAAGTCATCTCCCCATATACAGTTTTTGACAATGGTACATCTTGTTTATTTCGGGATTCCTCCACAAAGAAAACCATCCATGATTCCACTGTGTGATCATGAGGATGATCCTCCACGTGATGAGGCTTTATTATAGGGGTCTATACAAAAAAAACACCTCCAGGTGGGTTACTAGCTATACCACCACTTGTTGAGAATTATTTAGCACTGGTAGTCCTAGTTGAGGATGCATGTAGACTGAGTACACTGCATGAGTTCTAAAGGTTGTGACCTTTTAGGTTTTGGGGTGATCCAGTCCCCCCTGTAGTTGAGGACTATCTACAGGTAGTCACCCATATTTTTCACCTTGTGCGGACACCTTCATATTATATGAACGTCCTCGTGGTGAGTCTTATTCAAGGATCTACTAGGAGATGGCAGAGTTTAGTGAATCATTCACATGAGGACGTATCTCTCTCCTAGTAATACGTCGAGTGTATCTTCATGTTGGAGTTTCATCTGACCATGTTTCAATCATTGTGCATATAGAAGCTTCTACATCTGTAGAAGGGTTTTTTGGTTCTGGTAGAGTACACAACTTGGTTTATGGATCTCTCATGATACTCTATGTATATGGATAAAGATCTATTTTTTAGAATATGTACCTTTGATAAGGTATTATTTGAGATATCAGGTTTCTTGTGATATCCATCTACAGTACCACCTATGTTGGAGTGCTTGAGTAGGCCTTAGTGGTGGGCGCTTCCTGGTTAAGTAGGAATTGATAGTGGGTGATGGTTGTAGTATCCTAGGAGCTGAGACCCTAGAAACAAATATCAAATTGTAGTTGTAGATATCAAATCATGTTAGATTCATCAAGAGGAAATCCCAAGACACAAGATCAAAATAATGGGGCTCTCATTATGGCTCGAATCAGCCGAGGGAGAGGTAGTGTTTCTCCTATGATGGTCGGGGAAATCTTGGATGTGATTTTCTAACCCATCATTTAGTTGATCAAGGGATGGATAAGGGACTATTGAGGAAGAGACAGAGGTAAGAGCAGGGTGGTCTATAGGCATGTGGAATTTTAAGAGGGGCGAAAAGAGTAGTAGGAGGTGGTCGGAGGTTTGACCTTTTACCACCACCAACCTTAAGAGGTCCAAACCCATCTCAGAGAGCTACTGTTCATGGATGAGGCCAGTTATAGGCTTTGTAGTCCAATAAACCTGAGGCTGTAGGGATGATACAAGGTAGGATATATGTCTTTTCTACCTTCTATATAATATTTATTTACATAGGTGTGAGTCATTACTTTCATTCTACTTCAATTTTTCGAGACTTGGATATTCTTATTAATCTTTTGGCTCGACCCTTGAGGTTGGAGACTAAGACAAGAAGTGACTCAAAGATTTAACAGTTCTTTCAATAGTGAAATAAGTTTTTTAGAGGTAAGAGATTTGTATGGAATCTCATTGTAGCATAGATAATCCCTAATTATTTCATCTTAGATATGGACTGGTCATCCATAGTTCATTCATAGATAGACTTTTTTAGGTAGAGGATTCAATGTGTCTATATTAATGGGATGAGGTTTTCCTTCGGGGGTGAAAAGGAAACCATAAAAGAGCAGGATAGACATAGGAACTGGATAGATCAACCAATTACTCAGTAGTTGGCTAGCGTGACTCTTGGAGTAGTATTTGTTATAGGCTATGAGTTCCAAGTGTTAGTGGCAGAGTATGAGGGCATCTTCCAAAGGACATTCCAGACTTACCTCCCTATCATGATCTAGACTTTTACATTAACTTACACCTTGGTATGGCCCCAGTATCTTCACTAAAATATTAGATGAATCCCATGGAGATTTAATATATGAGTCTGCATTTGGATGACATACAAAAGAAGCGGGTTCTGAGACACATTTATTTCCACTAGGAATCCCTAGTATTGTTTGGCAATAATAAAGATTTGACCTTGGGGGTATGTGTGGATAAGTGGTTCTTGGACTAGGTAACTGAAAAGAATAATTATCCACTTACAAGAATCAATTATCTCATGGATTAGTTGATAGAGTCATGATGTTTCTCAAAGATTGACCTTAGACAATGTTATCACTAGCTACGAGTACAGGATGAGGATATACTGAAAAAAGTATTCAGATGTTTCTGTAGTCACTATTTGTACATAGTGATGTATTTGTCTGTGACTAACATCCCATTAGTGTTCATGGGACTCATGAACCGGATCATTCATAATTTTTACAGATTCATGGTGGTATTCATCTAAGATATCCAATTGTACTTGATGTTTGAGAAAGAGAACACAAGACACTTGGGGATGGTCCTGGACACACTCAAAGAGAACCATATTTATGGGAATCTCTTGAAGTGTCAGATTTGGATTTGATAGTTCCACTTCATGGGACTCATCATCTCAGAGGTAGGATTGGCAATGGATGCATATATGGTTGATGCAGTGCTTTCTTGATATCCACCCAAGAGTGTTACCAAGGTTCATAGTTTCGTTGGGTTATCAAGGTACTATTAGAGGTTTGTACCTGATTTCTCTAGAATGGAAACACCCTTGATAGCTTTGAACTGGGAGGGTAATCATCTTGTAGGGATGAAAATGTTTTATCATTGATTTCAAGATATGAGGAAGATGATGACGAGCTCTCCCATATTGATATTTCTATAGGAGGTTATCGAGTACGCAGTGTTCTATGATGCATCAAGAACCGAGCTTGGTTGTGTTATAATGAAGACATGGGAGGTGATTGTGTATGGTTCACATCATTTGATACCACATGACAAAAACAATGTGACCAAAGATCTTGAGTTAGCAGTGGTGGTCAATATTCTAGAGATGTGGTGACACTACTTGATTGGAGAGCAGTGTATCTTATACTCTAACCACAATATTATCAATTATATCTTATCTGAGAAGGATCTTAACATGAATATAGGTGGTGGTTATAGTTTCTCAAGGACTATGAAATCAATATTTCTTATACTCTTGGAAATTGGAAAGTGGTGGAAGATACATTTAGTAGGAGATCATTTTCTCAGTTTTTGGGTGAGGGTTCAAAGCAGTAATCTTCAACACAGTTGTCCTTAGTGGACACAGATGGTGCTTCATATCTTTATTCAAAGGTTGTTACCCAAAAACTTTTAAAGTGTTATAGTGATACTCTATGTGGAGATAACAACTCTTAGATATTTTTTATTAATATATACACTACACATTCTCATATTGGATATTCTAAAGGTGGGAAGCACGCTCTCCTTTTCAGAGAATGGGGGAGGTGATGTGGGATTTTCAATACATCCCCTTTTTTGGTATATACAAGTGAGGAAAATATGTATATGTACCTCTAACATTAGTTTTTTTTCAAGAATAAATATTTTTGATTCAATTTTTTCCTCTTGATGCAGCACTTTTCAGCAAGTGATGGTCGAGCACCAAGTTCTAGTAGGTTTAACTCAACACCTGGAGGTGCTAAAGTGCATGGGAGATGGGATATTTAGGGACATCATTTTGGGGTTAACAATTATTATTAGGGAACATTATTCCATCTAGGTGATCATTTACTAACCCACAAAGTATGCCCACTTCCTCTCCATTCGAGATCAGTTCTTAGTAGAGAGATTGGGAAGCTTGTACATTCAAAAGATACATTAGCTCAAAGATGTTATCTCGATGATAATTTCAGACAGTAACACTTGCTTCACATAATGATTATGGATAAGATTATTGGTCTCCTTTGGGACATAGTTTTGTTTGAGCACAACATTCCACCCCAAGACTAACATCCATACTGAGCGGGCCATTTTGGTCTTGGAGGCCATGATGAGATGTTACATGTTGAATTTTGTCCATAGTTGAGAGGATCATTTACCCTTGGTGTAGTTTTTGTAGACAAATAGCTACCATTACACCATTTTTATGGCACCATCTAAGGCCTTTTATAGGAAACCCTGTAGGATACCACTTTGTTGGATTTATCCCAGAAATTCTGTACTCATAGTCCCAAAGTTGTTGTGAGGTACTACAGATAAGGCCATAATCATCTAATAGTGGATGAGGAATGCGAATATCCCTTATAAGTCATATGTGGATGGAAGATAGAGATCTATAGAGTTCAAAGAGGGAGTCCATGTGTTCATAATGGTCTCAATTTGATGTGTATTATGGATATTTGGATGATTTGGAAAGTTATATATGAGATTCATTAGACCTTTCTAGTTACTTTGTAGACTTGGAAAGGTGGTGTACCGCTTCACTCTACCACCACTGTTGGATCGGGTACACAAAATCTACCACATGTTGCAGTAGAGTAGGTACATGCACGATCCATCAGATGTTTTCAATTAGGATGATATGGACATTGTGGATACAATCCATGGAGACCTAGAGGAACATTGGAGAGATTTATTGGTAGATTACACCAAATCAAATTAGGATTGAGGATCATTGCACCATCGGAGATCATGGATCTCACCAATGATAGCAATGCAAAACCATTATTCTATAGAAATCGATCCAAACTCCAAGTAGGTTTTTTATTTGTGGATTCAACCCCATTATTTAATCCCAGATGAACAAGGATTAATTCTCCAAAAAATAATTGACCCGCACATCAATGATAGATTTAATTTGATGGATTTATTTTTCTGTTCGTCGTTTATCTATCACTCTTTATTCATTAATTCTACGAAAATAGATCATGGATGTAAAATAAAATGATGAATTTCATTCCTCATGTCTTGTGGCTTATTTTTTTCTTTCCCATTTACTCACATGATAATAATGGGTACTTAATTTTTCACATTATTTGATGATTTCATAGTATTTGATCATTGTCTAACCATTCTTCGGTTCAACGAATCAATACCATAGGTACATATTGCGATAGAGGTTTTTATTTGAGGATCAAAAATGATTATGGATGATTAGAAGAGGAATAAGACTGTATTGGACTGGGAGTTTCATTCCCATGATGGATACAAGATAGTGGATTGTGGTGGGGATAGATTATCATGACAGATCGTTTTCCAAGTAGATCAAGGATTGGAATCTGGTAAGCAGGTGATGATGAGGTTGGGTTATCTCAGATCATTGGATTTCTGTTAGAATGGTGGATCCAGTGATTCATAATATGAAGTGGAAGTGATTATGATTGATCGGGAAAATATTTGGTTACATAGTGTGTAATCGAGTATTACACGCAATGTGGGACCACCTGGGTATGGCACTAGGGTTTTTATAGAGAGTAAAATATATCAAATCATGTGATACCTGATCAGAAGCTTAGAATATATCTTGGATGATACATGAGCATTAGTTGGCCAAGTATATGGACTTGGGCAGAGTTCATGGCCAGGAGTAGATGGGCACGAGCATGACCTATTATACATGAGCATGGAAAGGTGTACATGAGTTGGTACACAGTCATAACCAGCGGTACATGGGAATGGGAAGATGACACAAGAATTATTTTTTTCCTTCTCTACATGCCATGTACTCTTATTAAACACTTTGTACTTAAATATTTACATGTCATGTGGGGTAGCACCACATGGGCAGACCCAGGGTTGGCTAGAAAAACTGTGTACCCCCTGCACATGTTTTGTAAACTCTTTGAGGGTGTTTTTAGCCCTTTCTTTATTTATTATGGACCAATAAGAGTGGAGTGTGTTCCCTTGGTCCTTTTCCTTGAGTTTAAAGTGAATCATTACATATATATCTCAAAATTTGGATCACATCTATAGGATTAGTCTTATATGGTGTTTGTGGTGTCTCTATGTGAGACTAGATTGTGATACTATATCATTTTTATACCCTATGTGGGGTTTGTGGAATCAAAGTGACCTCATTTATAAAGGTATAAATCCTTCATCTATAAGTCCATATCAGTATTGTTCATAGTATCATTGGAATATGATCCCCTACAATGTGTTTTGACCCATATTCGGTTTGTAGTATCCCCCAATTATCCTATGAATAACCCACTATATGAGTATTCAGGTTTTCTATTACTAGTGGGATTTCTTGGGTAGGACCCAATGATCCTGACCTCTTAGATGTGTTTCTCTAATGATGGCATGTATTTTGGAGTATAATCTCCTAGAATTAGAATTTATTCAATAAGAATACTATGAATGGTATTTGGATGGGACCGCCTGGTGGAACAGTGTCCTTATTAAGTATATTTGGGTTTTCTTGTTCTCATTTAGTATTGTATTATTGTTATCATATGGCTGCTAATGATGTTTCATGTTTATTTTTTTCATATTTTCCTACTAGGTATTGTTATACTCATCCCTGCATGGGTTCTACCCACGTTTTTCATGTCTTATGAAGTTGATAACACATTCGATGATGTCCTAGGTTGATAGGGACTTAGTGAATCATATCATCATCTTGACAGACCAAGGTTCTTTCCAGGTGGTTTTATTTGATCATATTCACCACCCTTAGAGAAGATTATAATTTCTGTAGTATTTTTTGGGGATTTTATTTTCCCCTCTTTATCACATTCATTACTTTCCTATTTTCCTCTAAGTATGTGATCATAGAAATATGTATGTGTTGGTTTAAATTGTTTTACATTTCATAATTGTATGGGATTGGAGATGTGTGTGTGTGTGTGTACTTTAAACCAATGCCTCCCATGAGTGTGATATTCCTACTTGGTATTCATCACCATCCCATGGCCTATTGGAGGCATGCTTAGGGAAGTCCCAATTCAGTCTCCATTGGGTTAGTACAGGACATTTGCAGTGACAGAACCTGGTGAGGTTTCACTCAATGATCATTGTAAGGTAATTTATATGGTGGGAATCACAACATTGGTTTTTAGATGGTTATCCCCTCAATATGGGTGTTTTTTGGTTTATTTTGAGAGAGATGTTGTTGGTGGGCTAAGAATGGGTGGTGATCGGTGTTTTCCATTGGTGATCAAGTGGGACCAGGATGGTCATGTCCTATTATTTTTTTTGGCAATGGACATATTTTTGGATATATATATATTGGTGTTTTAGTTTAGTAGGGTACTAATAAAAATAATACTTTGGTAATGAGTATATTATCAATCATAGATGCACAATTTCCAGGCTGTATGGGTCATGGATGGGGTGAGACTAGTTGGTTGATGGTCGAAATGATGGCAGGATACTAGTGTATGGGTGGATCTGAGGTGATCTAGTTCCTAAGTAAATTCCATAATTAGAATTATGACATAGTGGTGGATATATTCTTTATTTTGGTGTTGATATCTAGATGTATTTGGTGTAATCCAAGAGTGATTCAGATCAAAAGTTTACTAATTTTCGGGCGGACAGCATAGTAGTTGGCATTGGTGGTTAGTGACCCAACTATGGAATTACATAAGGAGCCAAGTTTTGAATTTTTTGAGGTAGTTTGAGTTAAAATATGATTCCTCTTTTAGTTAAGGAATCATGATTGGGTGATGTCAAGAGGCATTGGGGGGTAAATTTGATCATTTTCAGGAGAGGTAAGCTAAGGGAGTATTAGCTAGTTTTTGGTTTTTGAATCAGATGTAGTGAGGTGGAATCCATATCGAGCATGTCGATGGGCCACTAGAAGTAAATTTTCACTAGGTGATTCCTATGATGGGGAGCACCATGGATCATATTTGACCAATATGGGGAAAAAAATTGGTGGGTAGAACTATAATATTTGGAATTAATTTTTTAGGATGATTTGATATCATGGGATAGATGGTTGGGGACAGGAACTATCTCATCATTGGAATTGGTAATGGGAAAGTGACTTGGCATTTAGTGAATATATTGATTTGGTTCACGGAGTTATACAATGAAATCATGTTGTGAATGTGGGGATGGAACACAATCTATTGACGGTTAATAAATGAATAGGGTGGGCTAGGATCAATTACTAGAGGACCATTGAGGAAACTCAAGGATGATAATAATTGATGTGGGGATTTTGTATTGACATAAGGATTTTATGGTTATTAAATTTTTTAGGGAATTTCAATTTTCAGTTCTATAAAAGTATTTATTTGATGAACTAGGATTTGGATCATAAATATGAATATTTAAACATCTCAATATTATGTTTTTAGGTGTATTATGAGGTTATATTGGTATTTCAGGTGCTAAGGTGGGTGTTGGAGTGGGGTTGGGGTCCCCAAACCTTTATTGTATTTTGGCTACAGAACATCAGTCATGTCAAGACCCTTCATTTACACCACTATTAGCTGTTGTGGGGTTGAATTATGATTGGGATCATAAGGTCCACACTATGAAGCACATGTCCCCATGGTATCTCAATTTTCATTTCATTGGTCTGAAAAGGTTAAGCTATAGTGGTCAAGGGCCTTTGTGGTTGGTTCTTCTACATTGTGTATCACGTCACTAGCTAGTGGGTCATTCCCATGATGGTGATTAGACAAGGGGTGTCCCCTATACCTAGGAGTTCATTCTATAACACAAGAGGGGTTAACTGTGAGTATATTTGGTGAAGGACCACATCACACCACAACAATTGTGATCATGTCGCTACTGATTCCTGTGATGTTATTTAGGAGTGTTAGACTCGTAAATTACTGGCCAAGCCCTTTATGATTTATGTTGGAAGACGAACTCAAGGATGTCCATTTTATCCAGTTTCTCCCCCTCCCCTTCCTCCCTTTGATACCCTATGATTGGGGATGATTTCAATATAATTTTAGTGATGATTATATTCTTATTATTATATTCTTTATTCTATTTTTTTCTCCCTTGAATCCCTATGATTTTAGTTATATTTTTCCTAGTGTTTCAATATATAGTCCACTAGAGCATAGTTGAATTAGAATAGGATGAGGGGGCTTTAATGTGGCTTGGATAAAGGAGATCCCTGAAGGATAAATGCATGTTATTGGGTATAGTCTCAATGACACAATGATGTTTTGTTAGATATTGTTCAATTATTCAACTTTAGAATAAGTTGAATAAATATTTGTAAATAATTACTTTTTTTATGGATTCAGATAGGAGCTCAGGTGGTTATATTATCTCAGAAAATTCATGGTTAGGATTAGCTGATTGAGAGTGGAGATCAGAGTTTCTAGTAACATTGTGTTTGATCTAGGTGATATCTTTAATACAAAACCATATGCATGTTTATGCTTAATTTTCCTTTACTATATACATATGACATGAGGATTGGTAGAAAAATATGGATTTCAAGCACCCTGGAAAAAGTGAGAGGGTGGTGTTGATCCCCCTCTAGTAAAGATAAGTTCAGTTTATCACTTTAGGTAAACTATGATCACTGAATGAATATGTCTCCAAGGGGAGAGGGTTTCAATATAGTTGGTGAGAGAATTTTGGTAGGTCTTGGGATGTGATATGTGATGTGGGTATCCAAGTATGATTCCTAGAGCTAATTGGGTAGGTATGTGATGCATATTCCTCGAAGAGATGAGTAAGACGATCATATATCTCACAGCAAAGGATTGACACCCTATTAAGGATTGAGGAGAATCTTGGTATGTGTTATGATTTGGATAGGTCCTCTAGGGATGGATATATGTGATGGAGATATCCTTCCCCTAATTCATAGGTTAGAATATATCCATTAGGAGATGTGAGATGAGACCCAGATGAGGGTCCTGGTAATTTTTAGAAAATATGGATTTGGGTTACTAAGTGGGTTGAAGTGAGTTTGGTTGGGATGATCCCAAGTTTATAGGACCTAGTGTAAAAAAGTTATTTTGATGGGTTGGGAACCCTTCCTTGATTCTAGATCTAGAAGTGCCTATGGTTTTCGACATCACCATGGGGTGACTATGAGGGACTGGTATCGATGATATCAAATGGGTCTAAAGGACCCAAGTGGATGATCTATTTGAAGTGATGAGAATACTGAGATAACTAGAATTTTATGGATAGATGGCGACATGTTTTCAAGGTGAGGGTATGGGTCTTGAGTGAATAACAACTTGTGAAGATCTTTGAGCTTGTGATGTTATATGTTTTTATAGGTATAACCCTCACCCTGAGTGAGGGGGAGGGAGTTATGGAGTGGAATATATCCTAAATTAGTTAGTAGTGGTCAAGATGTCTATTCTTTACCTAAGTGAGTGGGTTCTAAGAGTGATTATCCTATTTGTGATGGTATTGGTTACCAATGTATTTGAGATAAACACTAGGAGAGAGGAGTGGTCAAGTTATGACCAATTTTTAAGTGCAATGGTAGTAAATATAATGTGGGAACTCCTATGAATGAGAGAATATAGTATGGATGTGATGTGATGTGAGTTGTAAATGAGGGAAAATACCATGATAGAAGATGTAATATTTTGGATATGGGTGGCCCTACCTTGGGTGAGAAGGTGTTCGCGGGATCTTCTTGAATGAGAATGCAAGTCCAAGACTTTGATGTATAACCTTTCCATATTCCTTCATGTAGTTGTTGAGACTTGGTCGATACTCTACCATGAACCTTCAGGTGTGGGTTGAGGCTAAGTTAGATTTCATTAATAAATTATTTTAGTATGGGATGGGTTATGAGTTTAGTAAAATGAAGTAATGACTAGATCCTAGGAAGGTGATGAAGTAGGCATGATTGGGTATCATGGTGTCCTTGTTATCACATGATGACCCGATACACATGGAGTTTCATTGGAATGGTTAATACAGATCTTCCAACATTATTTTTTGACAAGTTTACTTTCTTCATGTATACACACATATTTTAATGTGTATTAGGTGAACTTAGTGATCCTCTATTGAGATGTATTTCTCACACCCTACACAAGATCTTCGATGCACTTGAAGACCATAAATATGATTTATGTTTGGGAATATAATTATTAGTGTATTGAACAAGGTAATCTCGATGGGATATTGGATACAAGGATTGGTTTGAGGATTGAGGATGGAAATACATCCATTTGTATTTAGTTCTTGTTTATTTTGTATATGTGATCATCCTAGTGGGCGATCTATTACACCCCAATATTTTAAAAAATGAATCTAATATTTGATAGAATGTATAACATGAGAAAACAATCATTGAAGGTGATATTAAATCCCTATAAATTACAATATATTTATTTTTTAAAATATCTTCTATAGCTTTAAATGCACGCAACCCAGAGTTTGAACAAAACCTGATACTCTAATAAAATATTTTTATTTAAACATTACAATAATAACCTAGCTATTAATTTAGAGGGTATAAATAGTACTACCTAAATTTTGAAAATTATATGGTTTACACAAAAATAAATGGATATATGTAGATTATAGATAAAATTACAGTCATTATAATGAAAAAAGAAATGCTTTGGATTCACTCTATTATTTCTAAAAGAAAGTTTAGCCAATATTTTCACACATAATTTATAATTAATTTTTATAAATTTTAGAAAATGTTGTTTAAAAAATAAACTTTAAATTTAAATTCATCATATCAAAATTATATTAGGGTTAATTTTTGGTATTTTTCTAGAAATTTTTATTTTTTGATTAATAGTGAAAAATACAAAATTTTAATTGAAAATTGTCATTAATTTAAATTATTTTTAATATTAAATTAAAATTTTAATTCATTTTAAATTAAAATTAGTTCAATTTTTATATCAATTAATCAATTTATTTAATTTTAACCATTTTAATATTTAATTTTTATATAGAACCCTTTTATGCTTTTGAACCTTTTTTCTTTAAAGGCCTTCTTTTTCATGGCGTTTGTGAGATAAATTTTAAATTAAAATTTTCAAATTATGTCAATGGAATTTTGAAAAATTGATTCCATATTTTTAATAAAAATAATTTATATTTTCTAATTATATGAACTTAATTTTTGACCAAAATTAATAGTGAAAATGGTAAAACAATTACCATGGTTATGTAAAAAATTGATTTACTGTGAGGTTCAACTAAGAAGATAAGGTTTAAAATGACAATAACCCTTTTATAAATCCTATTTTATCTCCATAGTTCCACCTTATAATTCCCAAGATCAAATCTAGTTCCATTTTGAATATTTTCCATGTGAATGAGTTTCTCATTTAGGATTATTTTGGGAAATTTTCAAGTATTTTCTAAGGGGGTCATCTTTCCCCACTAATAAAAGGGTACTACCTCGCCACACATAATCACACCTATAAAACCCTTTTTCTCTACCAAAACCTGTAAAATTTTCCCCCAACATCTTTAGTTACATTTTATATCTTATTTTACTCCCAAAAGACCATCCCCATGGTCATTAAGATGAGATCCAAATGTGGTTTCTATTAGAGAAGGTAATTATCTTAACAAATATCATTCATTTTCATTATTATTTTTCCATATTTAATTAATTATTAAAAATAAAATATAATAAAAAAATTATATCTCTTTTATTGATTTGTTTTTATTTTTATTTCATAACATTTATCCATCTCAACATCCATCAAATGGGTTAAGAAATCATCATTTGTTTATATAGAAGACTACCACCTCGCGAACCGATGTCATTCATTTTTTCCTTACCAATTCTCATAGTTGTATATGATGATGGATATAAATTATATACATGATACATAAAAAAATTATAACTATTTATTAATTATATCACGTATATATATTTTCCTTTCCATTTTGTGAGGGATGTGATAACATCGATCGTGTGTATGGTGGGAAATTGCCTCGTGAAACAATGTGATTCATCCTTCACTAACTCTTTACATGGAAGGTGATAAAGATAAATTTAATAGTTATATGTTGTATAAAACAAATATTCATTATATTCTTGAAATATTAATCATTAATAAAAGATAATATATCATTTTCATTTTTTACACTGAAAAAGATAGCATCGTTCGTGTAGTGTGGACAACCGCATTCATGAAACGATGTGACTATATTTCATCACCACACCACATAGATGATATATATAAGTATATTTAAATAAATTATATTGTATATAAGATAATATTATCATTCTATTAAGATAAAATATTACTTAACTTCTTTCAATAGTGATTGAAAAATAGAAATGTTACTCATGCGTACGACCTACCCTCTCCATGATTGTAATGTAGTTCATTTTTCATAAAAATCGTTCCTTATTGATTTTAAAATTATAATTGATTTTAAAATATGATAATTATTTCATTATTATTATTCTTGATAAGTTTAAAAAATTATCTCTTTGACCATATTCAACCTACCAAATTCATTTTTGACACATAAGTCGATTAATGTTGAAAAACTGATATAAAATTAATTGATTAAGTAGTTGTATATAACAGGGTAATAAGTGAACTAAAAGGAGTAATAAATTTGAAAATTTTATTTATCCTTTAAATAATTAAAAATGGTTTATTATTCAGGAATATAAGAAATGTACAATATGATTCAGACTCATGGTAAGGGTTTCTAATCTAACTTTTCATTTCGTGAGACATATGGAATATTCACCACTTATTCCTCTTATGTGGTGTAAATAATTATATTTTTATATATTATGTTATGAATTAAATTAAATTTATGGTATTTAATGTTTCATTTCAGTTACTTATTTCATGGGGCTTTTGATTCATATGTTACAAATGTAGTAAGGGATTATTTCATAATCTCATCATTATTCATGATTATTTTTGTTCAAGTCTCCCATAAGTGAATTATTTGATTTCCATATCTTAAAATCATTATATTTTATTACCATATGGTTAGTCCTAAACATTTTCAAGTAAAATTACTATTTTTCATCTATTTACTACTTAATGTTATTAACAAAAATTATTTAATATAATTTTATTTTATTTCTCTCTTCAATCAAAAATCATTCTTCTTCCAAAACCATGTTTTATAAAAATGTCATAAAAAATTTCGTATTACAAAAATGATTTATTAATTAAATTTTTAAACATTTTTGACTTAAAAAATGTTTTTAATGGAATATCCTTGTCATTTAATTAACAAGGAACTTTTCAAACATTTTTAGAGGACAAAAGAAATGTTCATGTTAACTTATATGGTAGGTAAGGAATTACCTGCTGTCATGACTGTCATTTCTTTAATGATTACTTTTCAAGTTTACAAGGTTATTTTTAAAAGAAAATGGTATTCCAAATATTCTATAAATTCATTTTTTGAAAAGTGATTTTCAAAGATAATTATTTTTAAATATTTTAAAATATATATAGTTCTAACATAAAAGGGTGATTTTCAAAGAAAGGTTATTTTCCAAAAAAAATGATCCATGTGATCTTCAAAGTCATTTCCCCTCTAAGATGGAATTCCATGATGTTACTTGTGATCTAATGGGGATATAATCGAATGATTCAATCCTTATTATTTATATGGATGGTTTGTGATCTGTATGATTGGGGATGCACTATGTTGATACCATTCACCTTACTCTAGATGATTTATGATTATAATAATTTACTAGGGAAATTATTTTCATTTATTATACCACTATAGAAAAAATAGATTTCATAGTGTTTTTTTAGTGGTGGTTTTAATAACCATCACTAAATGTTGTTTTAATTTTTTTATAATATTATTTTTTTAAAAAAATTAAATTGATATTTTGAGGCAGTTTTCAAGAAATTCCCATGAAATTGCGGTGCTTTGTAAAAAACTCTACTATATTAAATGAAAAATATAAAAATATAAAAATATAAAATATTATATTATGATTTATTATTTATTATTTACTATCATATATTATTTATTATTTATAATTTTAATTATGTATAATGTGTTAATTAAGAAATAATGATAATTATTAGTTAATAATAATTTTATTGTTGAAATAATTGTTCAATAATTAGAAAATCATAATTCAACATCAAATGGTAATAACTTTTTATTGATGAGTCCATTTTAGCTCCACAACAAGCCAAATTAAAGCTTATGAAATGAAATAAAATAATATTTGGTAATAATTTTGTAATAATTAAAAGAATATAATTTATTGTTATTTTAATAAAATTTAGAAATCAAAATTCATCTCCAAATGAACATAACTTCTGATCTAGGTGTTTGTTTGGGTAATACCACAAATCAAATTGAAGCCTACGAAGTGATCTATGCTTGGTTATAGTTTTTTTCAAAGCTAAAAAAGGCCCATAAGGCCTATATAAAAATGTTTTTATTTAAGGTATCCAATTTTTTTAACATTCCATGGAATTTCAACCTTGTTTAGGGCGGGGGGTCTTGTTGTCTTATTTTAGTGAATATTGAATTTATTCACAGGGATTACATTCATATTGATATTATGGTTTTGATGTTTTAACATTTTTAATATTGTAGATTCATTTATAATTAAATATATGAATAAATTCTTATGTTTACTTATAATAAATCAATTGTATAAATTCATATTTATATAGAAATGTATTTTTAAACATATAAACCATATGGAAATAATCTTTTATTATTCATTTCATTTAAAATAAACAATTATTAATTTTATTTACCTTATAAAAATGAATTAATATGGACACATATACCTATGCAAGTAATGTTTATATACAAATATGTGTGTTTCAATAAACAAATATAAATTTATGTGTATTCTAATATGTGTAAAGAAACACAAATATATATATATATATATGTAAATATTTTTGTGTGTATTTGAGAAATATAAATGTGTACTTCACTATGTAAATATGTGTGTATGTATGTGTGGGTATCAATAATATTGTGTGTATAAATCATATATAAATGTATTTTTATATAAATATATCATTATCCATGTCATTAAATATTGTATATAAATGAATATACAATAAAACTATATGAATATATATATATATGCACACACACATGTATAAATATTTTTTATATATACATATCTGTGTGTTTTGATAAAAAGATATTTATATTTATATTTATATTTATATTTATATTTATATTTATATTATAATATAGGTAAATAAATATTAATATATAATATATTTAAATAAATTGAAGTATATATATCATACACATTCGATAAGACTTCATATACATTGAAGAGTGTCTTCATATGATTTTTATGTTGTTTGTGATTCTATTACATTGATTAACATTCTTATTTACTTGATGGTGTTTCAATTGTTGTCGTTTCCCTTATTTTGGTGATTTATATTAAATTATATATATCTATTTATATGTATTTATGAATGTTTGGCTATATTTATATATGTTTATAAATATTTATAAATATTTAGGTTTATATATTTTAATATCATATATGTGTAAATATATTTAGTGATATTTATATTTACTTCACTTTATATATATATTTATATTAACTTACAATTATATATCTGAGTTTGTTTATATATAAATTTATATAACATAAATGTCTTTTTATATATATTTATGTAAATTCTATTACATTTATATATATTTATAGATATTTATATCCAATTATTATTTTTATTTAATATTTATTGATTTTTTTTTATTTTTTTATTTGTTATTAATTATTAATTATTAACTATTTTTTATTTTTTATTTTTTATTTATTAGTTATTTTTTTTATTTAATCAATTATTATATATTATATATTATTTATTATTATAATATTTATTTATTACGGATTTAATATTTGTTAATTTATTTTTATTATTAAATTAATGTTAACTAAATATTTAATATTTATTAATTATTTATTATTTATTATTATTACTTATTATTTATTATTTATTATTTATTAGAATATATTATTTTCTAATTTATTATTAATTTATTATTTGCATTTAATTTTCATTGACTATTAATTTATAATTAGCATGTTTTTTAATATTTATATAGTAGTAATTTATTAGTTATTTTTTATTTTTTATTTAATTTTAATTGATTATTATTTACTGTTTATTGATTATGGTTTTTTGTTTATTGTTTATTATTTATTATTTATTGTATATTTTTTATCAGTTATTTTTTATTATTTATAATTTATAATTTATAATTTATTTATTTATTTATTTATAATTATTATTTAATTATTTATATTTTATGTATTTGTATATTTTTTGTTATTTATATATTATTTAGGTATAGTTTATATATTAATCATTATTATTTTTAAAGTTTTACTATATTATTATTATTTTATTATTAATTTATTAACAATAACTTTTCTATTATTTATTTATTTTTCATTAATATTTTATTATATATTTATTATTTATTTGTTTTTTATTTATTTATTTTTTGTTTATTTTTTATACATTAATTATTAATTTGTTTTTTATTATTTATTATTTTATTATTATTCTATTATTAAAATTTTATTTATTACTTATTTATTGTATATTTAACATTTATTTATTGATAAATTATTATTTATTATACATTATTTCTTAATTTATTATGTATTTATCATATATTAATTAATTTTTTAAATTAATATATTATTTTTAATTTTCTTTTATATTACTTGTTATATATTATATATTATATATTTCTTATTTCTTATTTGTTTTGTATTTTTTATTTTTTATTATTTACCATTTCTTACCATATTATATATATATTTATTTATTATGCATTTAGATTTTATTTATTAATTTGTAATTAGTAATTTGAAAATTTTAAATATTAATTATTCATTATTAATTTCGTGTCTATTTATTTTCTATTATTTGTTTTTTCTATCAACATATATATATATAAGAATATTAAATTCTATTTACTCATCATGTGAAAAGCTTCGAGGAGTGGTAAAGTATCTGTAGAATAACTAAGAGCTAAGAGATTGAAATTTAACCAATAATAAAATAATAAATTCATACATTAAATTTTTTAAGAGAATTAAAAAGTTTAAAAAATAAAATAAACAAAAAATCTACTACATGATTTAAAATTTAAAAAAATATTAAAAAATAAAAAATAAACCACCAAAAAACAATTTAGCAGTGGTTTAAATACCTGTTAAAGGATTCTCCTAATTTTAAAAAAACCCCGCTAAATCATTTCACATCAGTTTTAAAAATATACAGTGAAATGATTATCGACACATGATTTAGTTGTGGTTTTTAAACCCCAACATGAAATGATTTAGCGACTATTTAGACCACCATTAAATTCTAATTTTGGCATAGTGTAAAATTTTAAATATGAATGCTTATATGAAGTATATACCCCATTCATATGAGGAATGCATTATACCTTGTAAGTGATCGGTGGGGCCCATTATAGCCGCTTGATGTATTGGTTGGTCTAATGAGACAAACTAGATATGGTTTTGGTCGATGACCTACCCACTTACATGGATGACTTAGAATATGCCTTGATAGTATTAGATATCTTGGCACAAGCCTTAGTGGTAGGTTTTAGATATCCATCATTATGCATTCCATCGTTATGAATTCATTTATTAATATTCCATGTAATTATTCAATTAGTTAAAATATTCATGGTCAAGTTTCAAACTCATGTGATTATTTTTATAGTATTATTTTATCATCTTGTATGCCTTCCATATTATGCTCAAATTATTGATTAAATTAAATGTGTTTCATTTATTTAGATTTCTATACTGATTATTCCTTATTTATTCATAGTTTTCATTATACGCTTACCCTTGTTAAGCATCTGAGATCACCTCTTTCTTATGTTTTATTTTCCCTAGGATACCAAGAAGTATTTTGTGATTGATATGTAGTGGTATGATAAGGGGAATAATGTCATTCTCGATGAAAATTAAATTTTAATTTTATGTTTTAAAATATAATGTGAATTTTAAGTATGCATCTAGTTTACGAATACTACAACACTATTCGGTCCTTCAAGATGTGATTCCTTGTATCTTATTTCAATGTAATAAATTGGACACCAACTCCAGGCTAATGGGGTCAGGGTCGCTACAGTTGATATCATATGATGTTTAGTAGAAACTTTGGGAACTAGATTATGGAAAACTTATATTATAAAACATAACATTATGATAAAATTTGAGGATATGTTTAGAAGAACATAATAATGTTTTGGTAAGGAAGGGATTATGTGGTTTTACTTAGAAATAAAACCCTTTCTAGATACTACAAGTAGATTTGGTTCTAGCATAGAGGTACCTAGGGGTAATTACACTCAAAAGTGTGCATTGGTATTGACATGATCATCACCTGGTGCATGAAAATAATCCTTACTACACACTTTCTTTGAAACGCAGAGGGGATATTCTTAGGATAATTCCTATTTTCTCTACAAACTATTATGACGGATGTAAAAATAAAAGATATCCCCAAATAAACCATGAATTTGATTATGATATTGTCTATGTATAAATATTTCAATTTATGTTATCTGTTTCATGTGTTTTCAAATTATATATTACGTTTTTTAACATTATGACCTAATTTATTTTATGCCATTATTTTGAAATTGAACCTAACAAAAGTAATGGGAACCATATCAATGCATGTACTCCAGGTCGAAAATTCCATCTTGGGAAAGATAATGAAGCTGGAGCTGGTGCTATAGTGGGAGCTGATCAAATTATAACCATATTGGGGAAGTTGACTCAGGTTATGAGTTATAACATTTTTTATATTGAGCTTATTATTTATCCACCATGTAGTGTAACAATGTTATTCCATTTCATGCATCAATAAACTCCATTCAATGGGACGAGAAATCCATTTCTAGAGTATAATTGTATAAGTTTCTTAGAGAGGATATTTCTTTCCCTGGGAAGTAGTGAAAGGGAGAACGTTTTCATGGGATTTTTTCATCTCTTAGGAGGTTCAGATCAATAGTGGTCATTAATTCAAAATAGTAAGGATGATGAGGAAATATAAAGCATTGAGTAGAAGGATTTGAAAGTAAATTTCATCCAAAAAATATTTTCCTCATGGGAAATGAGAAGATATGGAAATACATGTTCTTGAGTATAATACATAAAGAAAAAAAATTTACTAAGTATAAATCCAGCACTATATGTTTATTAATTCATGTTTCAAACTACACACATAATCCAAAGAGAAATATTGATTGTTTAATTTATGAGACTAAGACAATCATTTGAAGGGAACTAGACTCCTAAACATTCTCATCATATGAGGGCATATTATAATATAATATCAAGATTTAGAAATAATTTTCCACGTCTAATGGATTTGGAGGAAAATAATTGAAGAATTTCATGGAAGAACAAAATTGATAAATGGAAGAAGGTAAATAATTATTTTTCATTGTGATACATTTGGAAGGAAAAACCTTTTTATATTCTTAAAATGAAAAGAATTTTTCTTTTAAGTATTGTGAAAAATTATTCCATAATCATGATTATATGGGAAATAAAGAATCCACTAATGTCTAATTATTCCACTATAAGGATATGGGGACCTACGCAAATTAATTCCCCAAGATTCAAGTTATTAAACCTCAAAAGGATATAATGGGTCAAGGTCAAGCTTATTTTATTACAACAAATGAAGTGGAATAATTAATGTGCTAGTGTTCGGATTCAATAATTTTGTTATTTTAATATTTTATCAATGATATGATTGTTCTAATAAATCTAAAATATATAATTATTATACTATAGTACATTTTTATCAAGGATTTGAAAGCATATACATAACGGTACTAAGGAATGAGAGAAATGATTCAGTGGTAAGTTGAAATTATTAGACAACACATGATTGTGGGAAATATAACCCTTAATATGTTCCTAATGTTGAGATAATGATGTTTGTATAAAGATATGATTGATAGGGATAATGTAAATTGGATAGTACTTACTCAGTTGGGGTTGATTAATGATTTGTTGACAAAGTGTTTTATACTATAGTTGATGGATTTTATAGAATTTTTTTATTTTAGTAATATATCTAATAATATATGTTTTACTTAGATAATAATGAATAAAGATTTTTTTCATTAAGGTTTTATATATATCAAAGTATACGCATATTTGGTATGAAATTATTAATAACTACTTCATGTTGTTTGAAATATTAATGATATGTTTATTTTGGTAATATAGTGACCATCTTTCTAATGTTTTAGACCGTGAACTTTTGTAAGGGTCATAAGGTTGACCATTTATGAAATGGTTTAAATTAAAATTTGGATGGGGTTTTAGAGATTAATGTATCACTTCACCATATGAAGATTTATTCATATTGGATAACCTGTACTAACCATTTATTTATATTAATAACTAGAGATCAATGGAATGACTTATCACTCTTTTATCGATTTTATGATCTGTTAAAAGTAAATTTTAGAGCATTAAGAATAAAAAAATATTAGTTTTTGGATATTTATTTCTGGGAGTAATATATGAATTAGAAGTTGACTAAAGCACAACTAAATGATGAAATTGTTCTTATAAAATAGAAACATATCATGTAAGTATGTTTCCCTAAAATCATATACAATAAAATATATCCTCAACATTCAAAAAAAGATCTTGAAAAAAAAAATAACCTATTAAATTCAGATCTTATGTATCGTATAGTCTTTTAAATCATCACATATTTATGTTTTTTAGGTCTTTAGCTTTACATTGATCATTCACTTGATTGTGATCAATGACCTCAATCACTCTCTATAATTATTTATTATTTTATTACATGTCTATATATTCACTTTCCACCAATGTTTTCCTACTAAGAAACATGGTAATGTGTTCTTACATATACATTTTTATTTCCCTTATCATGATGTGGGATTTCAAGAAGGGTATTTTCAAATGACAAACCCTTGATTACTGAGATCAATATTAAATTGTGAGGATGAAATTTATTTATGGGATGTAGAATGTAACACCTCAAGATTTTAAAATATGAATATCATATTTGATATAATTTATGACATGTAAAACCAACTATAAAATATAGTATAACATCCCTAGAATGTATAATATATCTATATTTTAACATCTCTTTGATAGATTACAATGCACGCAACACCAGGTTTGAATAAAATGTGATACTCTATTAAAATACTATTATTTAATCATTACCATTATAACCAAGCTATTAAATTGGTGGTTATGAATATTAATAATTAAATTGTTAAAATTATTTGGTTTATAAATAAATAAAATGGAAATATATTCATTATAGATAAAATTATTACCATTTTAAATTTAAATTAATGTATTCTAAAAAATTTATATTTTCTCAAAGACGGTGTAGTCATGCTTTGCGCATATAATTTATAAATAATATTTTCTAATTCAAAAAAAATTGAAATCAAATTATTTTTAATTCATCATATGAAAATTATCTTATGGTAAAGTTTTTAGATTTTTCAAATAAGTTTCATTTTTTTATTAATTGTGAAAATATAGAATTTTAATTAAAAACAACATCTTTGTTTAAATTATTTATAATGATAAATTATATTTTCAAATTTTAAAAGTAAAATTTGTTCAAATTTATATCAATTAATCTAATTTATGTCATTGGAATCATTTCTATATTGAATTTTTATATAAAAATCTTGTAAATGTATGAACATTTTCTCATTAAAAACCCTCTTTCTTGTCACGTTAGTGAGATTAATTTTAAATTAAAATTTTTAACTTTAATAAATTGAATTTATAAAAATGGATTCCATTTATAGAATAAAAATAATTTATATTATATAATAATCTAAACTTAATTTTTGACTAAAATGAATAGTGAAAACAATAATAATTATTTATCCCAGTTGAAGTAAAAACTGATTTATCGTGGGGTTAAACTAAGAAGATATGGGTTAGAATGACTATAAAAATTTTCATAATTCTATTTTATGGACATATTTCCACTTTATCCTTCCCAATTTATAATCTATGATCATTTTAAGCCTTTTCATGTGAACTAATTTATCATTTTGGATTCTTTTGGGAAATTTCCAAGTAATTTTGAAGACTGTTCCCTTTCACCGCTTATAATAGGGAACTACCTCCCATCACTTATTCACACATATAAAGCCACTTTTGATTGACTAAAACCTATAAAAGTATTTCAAAAACATCCTTAGTAATATTATAGATCTTTTGTTACTCCCAAAAGACCATCCATGGGGTCCTTAAGAGGAGATCTAATGTATGCTTATCTTTAATTTTCGTTCTTCTTTTTACAACATCAATTATTTCATAAAAATTAAAATATAATAAAATTATTATCTATCATATAATATTCTGTTATTATTTTGATGGAAAAATATTTATTTATATCTACTTCCATCAAATGGGTTACATAATCATCATTTTAGACTACCACCTCACGAGTCAATTTCATTCATTTTTTCATTAACAACTCTCATATTTGGGTATGATGATGTATATAAAGTGTATATGTTATAATTATAACATAATTATACCATTTTAGTCATTAAATTTTATATACCTTTTTATTGGTTCATTCCGTAGGGGGCATGATAACTTCACTCGCGTGTAAGGTGGACTACTGCCTCACGAAGCGATGTTATTTTTATTTCACTAGAGCTTTATATTGAGGGTGATAAGGATATTTTTAATGATTATATGTTATATAAATTAAATAATGATTATATTAATGATATATTTTTCATTCATAAAAAATAATATATCATTTTATTTTTTCATACTAAAGAAGGATAACATTGTTCGTGTATGTGTCGACTACCGTCTTCACAAAGCGATGTGACTCTCTTTCATCACCACACCTCATGGATGATATATATATGTATATTAAAGGAAATAATATGATATATATGATATTATTATAATTCTTAAAAGATAAAATATTACTTATCTTCTTTCGATAATGGTCATTCAAAAATAGAAATGTTACACATGCATACATACGACCTACTATCTCCAAGATTGTAACTTAGTTCATTTTTCATAAAATTAATCCATAATTGGTATTAAATTTATAAATTATGTATAAATATGATAATTATGTCATGATTAGTATTCTGGATATGTTTAAATAATGACCTATTTGACCATAGTCATCCTACCAAATTCATTTTTGACACCTATTCCAAATATCATCGAAACATTAGATGTAAACTTAATTGATTAAGTAGTCATATATATAACATGGTAATCAGTAAAATAAGAGGAATAATAATATTTTATAAATTTATTAATCAAGTAAATTATTATCAAAATTCTCTTATTCATGAATATAATGAACATACATGACGAGTCAGACCCATGGTAATGGTTTCTCATCTCACTTTTACTTCCATGAGACATATGACATATTCACTACTAATTTAAATTATGTGGTGTATATTCTATCATTTATATATGTTATGTCATGAATTAATTTATATTTATGGTATTTAATGTTTTATTAAAATTTACTTCTTTTTGGGGTCTTATGATTTATAAGTTACTAAAATGGTAAGGGTTTATTTCATAATCTCATAAGTATTAGGGATTATTTTTGTTTAAGTCTACCTTGGGGGAATTATTAGATATTCATATCTTAAAATAAATAAATTTTACTATATTATGGTTATTCATGAAATTTTTCAATTAATTGTACCATTTCACTCTCCTATACATAAAATAATTAAGAAATCTCTTTAAGTTAATCTAACATTATTTTTATCTTCAGTCAGAAATCATTTATCTTTTAAAAACATGTTTTAGAAAAACGTTTTCAAAAAGGTTTTATAATTATCTAAATGATCTATTAAATACATTTTTATTCATTTTTTTACATTTAAAAAAATGTTTTTAAAGAAATATTCTTGTAATTTTCTAAACGAGGCACTTTTCTATCCTTTTAAAATTGTAAAAGGAATATTATTTTTAACTTATATGGAATGTATAAAAATACCCACCCTTATTACCATCATTTCTTTGAAGCTTCAATTGAAATTTTACACATTTATTTTTAAATAAATTTGTTTTCTAATATTCTAGAAATTCTTAGTCTTTAATTTTTATTTTTATAGAAAAATAATTTTGATAATATTTTGCGAATTTTCTAGTTTGAATATAAAATGGGGTTTCTCAATGAAAGGTTATTTTCCTCAAGAAATTGTGCAAGTGATATTTCAAAATAATTTTTCATCTAAGAATAGATTCATTGATGTTACTTATTCATTAATGGGGTTATAATCCAATGATATAAACCTTATTATTTCTCAAGATGTTTTATGACCAGTATGATTAGAGATATACTATGTTGATACCATTAAATTAACTCTAGATGGTTTAGGGTTATGTTTATTGATTGGGAAAAATATTTACATTTCATATTTGAGTTTGAGTACTAATGATTAGGTGAATTATGTTTCACCCCTTTCATATGATGGATCCATTGGACCTTTTAAGTGGCATTGGGGCCTGTTATATCCCCTCAATGCATTAGTGAGTCTCTTGAGAAAAACTAGATATAATTTTGGACAATGCCTTACCAATTTATTTAGATATGTTAGGACAAGACTCAACGGTGTTATATATCTTGGAACAACCATATATGGTATATCTTGGATGTACATAATTATGAATCCATCATTATGAATTCATTTATTGATATTTAATGTGACTATTCAATTAGTTAGAATATACATGGTCTTGTTTTAAGCTAAAGTTATTATTTATATGTCATTATTTGATCATATTTTATGTATTCCATATTATTCTCAAGTTATTGATTAAATGACATGTTCTTCATTTATTTACCTTTCAATATTGATTATACCTTATTTATTCATAAATTTTGTTTCATGTTTACCCTTTGTGAGAATCTAATCTCACACATTTATTATGTTTTAGTAGAAGAGTTCTTAGAGAAAATGTTTTGGGTATTTTTATATGTCACCCATGTTCTTATATTGTTAAATTTATAATTTATATACTCAAACAAATTTATTTGATAATGGGAACTTGATAAAATGGGTAGGGAACATTGGGAAAAATATGGTTAGGCATTGACATACTCTCCCTAAACATGAATTATGTTAAAACACTAACTAAACATTATTATGTTATGGATATGGTGCCATATTTTTAGTTGTTCCATTTCCCCTTGGCATTCATGATGCTCTTCCTAATGGCATACATGTATTTGGATATGATTTATTTTATCACAAAGATAGTATTACGATCATATGTTGATCTATGATTAGTTCCCCTAGTGACACTCCCATGATTTCATTCATTTATTTTCCATTTTTTGAAGGATAATTACTACTTGTATTTTTCATTTATTTTTTATTTATCTATGTGATGTTATTGTAGTTTACATTTAGTTATTTTATGTTATGTTTTGTTTTTACATGTGTATTTCCATAGTGGTAGTTATTTTTTGGGTGTTATATTAGTGTTTAATATTTTCAGTGAGTTTTTTTTCATTTTAATAGTGTTATTTTTAACTCTTGTTCTTTCTTGGTAGAAAATATAAAAAAATGTTATTTCAAAAATTGGTATATTTTTCCTTAATTTCAAAAAATGTGAGTATATTAAAGATTTACCTTGAGAACTATTTATTTTTTTAAATTTCCTTTATTTAATAATAAGTTTCAAAGATTTATTTTGCTCAGAAATGATAAAGAGTTTGTTTTAATTAAAATTAATTAAAACGGTGGTTCCATGTGTTTTTCAAGTAAAATGGAAAGATTAATTTTATAGATATATTTCCATACTAGTATAATGTGGTTTTACTTTTAAATATTATGCATGGGGTGTGGGGAGGTTACCTACCAATATTTTTCTCATAACTATATATATTTATAGTTCATTTAGGATCCGTAAATATTTTTGTATCATGGACTCAATTCCTCTAGCTTCTCTTAGAGCAGGTTTTAGTGATGAGGTTAGATATTGAGCATGGGAAAAGTGAAGATCATCAGTTTGGTATTTTGTTATTCTTTTTGTTTATTTAGTAACATTTATATAATTTAAATTTCAGCTAACATTTATATTATGCATTCATTTTAGTTTATTGTATTCCCTTTATTTTTTATGGATGTAGCAAGGGTGGTTATTTTTTGTTATTCTTTATTTGGATTTTCTATTATTTAATTTTTTTTATTTTTTTCACAGAGTTCCATATTATGGATGAGTTATACTCTATTTGTGGTGATAATTTTCTTACATTTTATTTATTACTTACTAGTAAAGACTATTCCCAACTGTGTTTCTCTTTATACCCATACATTGTTTTCCATCCTATAAAGATTTCGAATTCCCTTTAGTCATTTCCATGGGATAACTCAGGTATTGTGTTAGGATAGCCTTGGAAAGTTCATGAAAAAATGGTATTACATTACTCATTGTTATCTGGTTTATAATAGTTTACTGGAGATATAAACATAATAACTCGAGAGGTTTGTGTTGGGAGAGTCAGGCTAGCACTTTCTCATGTTATGCCTCGAGTTACCATGGATGGTCGAGTTATAAATTATGAATCTTGTATTAAATTATTATTTATTCTATTTTATTTTGATTTGAATTGATGGTGTTTGAAATTATATTGTGATTATGAATATTTTGTTTCAATTTTTTTATGTTTTTGGGAAAAGATTATAGAATATCCATAGAGGTGAGGTTAACTCATGCACTCTAGTAAACCCTATAGAAATTGTGCACATGGTTCTAATAATCTCTCAGTGACTATTTCATGGTTGGTGCGTGGTCCGCCAAATCATGTGGCCAAACCATGCACGGCAAATAAACCCTCTTTAAATGACTTATTGGACACTTTTTCCTTCTTGGTTACTTTTTTTATCATTTATTACTATTTTATATGAATAAAAGAGGTTTTTAATGTATTTTAATGTAATTTTTTTGAATTTAATTAATGATTATTTTTTCAAAATCTCAATTTTAATAATACAGGTATGTTTTAAAATTATTAAAGATTTTTCTCTAATATTGTTTGAAATGAATTTTCTATTTTGTTATTTTATGATGGTTTTTGTGAAGGAATCGTGATATTATAAATTTATTTTTTAAGTGGAGTATTGAAATTAATATGTTTTTAACACCCAAAACTTTCACAGTACGTTTCTCTTTGAATAATGCAATAGCTTGCGTTGTACGCAACTTGGAGTTTTATCACACCACTACAAATCAAACTAGCCATTATGAATTGTAATATCCACTTTTTGAAATTTTACCAATTTTATTTTTCAAAATGGAAATCATTTTTTGGTCGGAATATCAAAATTATCTTAGGGTAAATTTCTGGTATTTTTCTGAATACTTTCAATTTTTGATGAATAATGAAAAACACTCCATTATTGTTTAAAACTGACATTTTATTTAAATAATTATTTATTTTTTTAAAATTTATTTTAATTCAAAATAGATATATAATACCTATATAAATTTAATATATTTCATTAGAGTAATTTTATAATAATATTAGATGTATAAAATTTTATTGATCTTTTTACCACCTTTTACCCACCTTCTAGTATCATTTGTAAATTTGCATGAAATGTAATTTTATCACTTCTGTGAATTGAATTTCAAAAAAAAATTAGAGACATGTTTGACATCTGTAGGTAAAATTTGTTTCAATAAGATAAAAATAATTTTTGGGAAATATAACCTTTTGACTTTTATTTACGACGGTTAAAAGTAAATAGGGTAATTAAAGGTAAAAATGATATTATAATTACCCTAAAACATTTCCTAATTCTATTGGATAAGTTTATTTGGACCAAAATAAACCATAGTAATGAAATATTATCCTTTTGGTTCACATGTATTATATTTGGACATTTATTATTATTTTATTTAAAGAATAGTTAAAAGAATTAAATTCAAAGTTTAATAACTAAACCATTTTTAATATAGTGTTATATATAAGATAAATTAAAATATAAATACTCATTATAAAGATAAAAAAATTTCCTACATAATGGTATTTTATTTATAATTTTTAGCCACTATATATTTAAATTTATTTTTACACAATGATGATGCAGTAATTACCTTATTAATGAAAAACTAAAATAATTGATATTATAAATTTACAAATAAATGTAAATTGAGAATTATGATGATTTATAATAATTTTATCGGTTAATATGTCATGTTAGGTATTATTAAATAATTTATTTTCTAAGTGATAATTTTTTTATGACTTTCACAAGAACAAAATACCAAATAGTGTCAAAATTGACATAAATGAGTTTTTAAAACAAATACTAAATTATTAATTGATTTGATATTTCTAAAAATATAAGTTTCAGCCACAATAATTAGATAAGTTTATATATATTAATAATTAACCACTTGGGGTTCTATTTTATTTTTGTAGTATGTTTATTAATCATTTATTATAATAATACAAGAATACATGGTAAAATTTAAACTATTTAACTAAGAGTTAACTCTAAAAGATAAGTTTAATATGGTGACCTAAACCTATGTAAAACCAGTAATTTGAAATATTTTGACCCATACCCACCTTACACTAGAAGTAAATCATTTTTTATTCATTATAAACCGAATAATACTGTGTAGTAAAATAATATTTCAAGCTTTTCCTAAAGTGTCCCTCAGCTCTCTTATAAAAGGGTACTTCCCCTTCTCTCAAAATCAGACCTCCAAAGCTATTTGTTTCAACCACCTCGACTCAAATATCCTCCCAAATACCCTCAATTTTACCTATATGCCTTAATTTTATCAGAAAGATAACCTATGAAGCCTTTTTGATCAATTTAAAAGGAAACACCCGAAGAAGAGGTAATAATTTCACCACGTCTTTAAAAGTTCTTTTCTTCATCCACTTTCACATTATTTGTTGTTTCCATTGAAAAATAATAACTCCAGTACCTTATACATACTGTGATTTTATTATAAATATGTTATAACCATATTAACTATTCTATCCATCCTATGAATGAAAAAGTCACCATACGTGTGTACGTACGACTTGTCGTCTCCACGTCGTGGTGTAGTTGGTTATTCAAACACTTCATTATTTGGATGGGTATAATAATGAGTATAACTAATTTAAATAATAAATATAACATGTTAAGGATTCTTTATATATGATATAACAGCCAATTAAATATGATTTCACCATCAATAGAATAATATTTTTGCTCATGCATACGTATGGATTACCATCTCCACGAATGTGATGAAATTCATTCCCCATCATAACCATTCAGGAATAATTTTAATTTTATAATTAAAAATAATGTTTAAGAACTTAATATCCTTTTTTATATGAATCAAATACATCCTATCCATTACAAACATGTCTTACATAACCAATAATATAAAGGAAAATGAATCAATTAACAACCAAAACGGTGATACTACTGAAATATTATTAACAAAGCACTATTAGAAGATCATATATGATATCATATTTAAGTATGTGGTTCTTGTATAATTTAATAAAAATGATTTAAATATTATACTGGAGGTTAATGTACCCTCATCCAAGTATAAGTACAAGGTAAGGGTTAATTCTATAATAGATTTATTATCCGAGGTTGTTTATATGTGAGTATCTACGAAGACCTCTTTATCATCCACACTTGTGTTTCTTAAAAGTTTATTTCAAAACATTTTTACTATTTACTAGACTATTCATTAAAGTCATTTATAACCTTGTTTTTCTTTTTATAAAATTTTTATAAATTAATCTTTCCGTATTTTTCCAAACAAGGTCCTTTACGACCTTTTTGACAAAATTAAGGAAAGAATGTTTTTTAACTTATACAGAGGGTGTGGCTATTTTCCACCATTATAACACCTTAATTTATTCCCTTTCATTATTATAATAATATTTTCGAGATAAATGTTTTCTTTTATAATTATGTGACTTTTAAATGATTTCAAAATAGAAAAAGGTATATCTTTCAAATAGTTTTCATTTCATCTATGTCAACATAGTTTGATATATTGTACAGTTGTTTGAAGTTGATTTATTATGATACAAATATTCAATATTGTATTGAAGGTTCTATGATATGTTTGAATGTGGATGTGTTATTTTTATACCATTTATGGTTTATTGTTAAAGTATTAACAGCCTATATGATAGTTTTAATAAGAATGTTTATGTTATGTTTCAAACCTTTCATATGAGAAATGTGTTGGACTTAGTAAGTGACAGGTGGATCCCGCTATAGCTCCTCGATGCATCGGTAGGTCTCATGAGACAAACTAGGGTCTTGGCACAAGGCCTTGACAAAATCTTATTTGTATTATTGGCATGAGGCCTTGACTATGTGGTTATGATGTCTCAGATTATGCATTCCATCATTATGAAATTGGTTGTTGATATTACATGTGATTATTCTAATTTTAGAATATCCATGTGAAAAATTAAATAGAATTATTTGATTTATATTTTCCATATTATGCTGATTTTTATGTTTAAAAGGCTTATGTTTTATTCTTATACATTGCCTTAAATGTTAATGCATATTTATTAATGTTTCTTCTATATTGTTATCCTTACTAAGCACCTAAGCTCACCCCTTTCAATATTTTATTTTTTCCATGATGTGAAGAATTATATTATGAATGACCTATAGGGATAGTCTAAGGGATATTAATGTTTTCAAAACAGAAAATGTTTTTGTTTTTTTCATTTTATACGTAATGTAAAACTTATGTATGTATCTATTACTTCCAAGGATTCTAAATTGACCTGTCTTTTGGGATCAGATACCTTGTGATCATGCTAATGTTATGTAATAATGCACAGACTCTGGGTAACGAGGGTCGGGGCATTATAGTTGGTATCATAGGAATTTTAGTACAAACCTTGAAAAATATATTTAGAAAAACTCTGATTAGAGAAAATTACCCAAAGATAGACTTTGAGGATTAGTATAGAAGAACTCCTAGAATTCTGGTAATGTAGAGATTTTGTGAGTTTTCCAAGAAATACATACTTTTTTGGATATGAGAAGGTAGAGGCGGCTCTGGCACAGATTTACCTAGGAGTGAAAACTCTTACAAGCATATTCGGGCTTGACCCGGGGTATCCCGGTACATGACAATGGGCCTTGCTGCACTTTTGGTTACTACACTCCCAGGAGATATTCTTAGGATAATTCACATTTTCATTAAAAACCCTTATGAAGAATTTATAAGTATATTCCTCTTCAATGAAAACATTTTTATTATTATGAATTATATCCATAAACTGTTCAATTTATATTAAGTGTTTTACAATTCTGGAATTATGTATTGTGATTCGTAAACTAATCTAGTGTATTCCATTTTTTAGAAATGAAACTTAGTGGAAGGAATGGAAACTGTATCAATACACATTATCCATGTATGGATTTTCCTCCTACTCAAGATAATTATAGTGGATTTGGTGACGAAACGGGTGTTGATCTGCAAATCACCATACTGGGACAACTCACTCAGGTTATGAATAATAACCTTGCCCATATGGAGCACCCTGATTAAAAATGCGGGGGATCAATGTCAGACTCCTTAATGAGGAAACAACCACCAAAATTAAGTAGGACTATAGATCAATTTGTAGCTGAGAAATTGATAAGTTCCTTAGAGAAAATAATTGATGTGTTGGGGAGTAGCGAAAGGGAAAAGTTGTCATGGCAGTTTATCACCTCACAAGAGATGCATATCAATGATGGTCATTAATTCACAACACAAAGGAAGATGATGAAGTATCAAATATGGAATGGAGGGAGTTTAAAGAGATTTTCATAGAAAAATACTTTCCTTTGTGACAGTCTAGTGGATATGGAAAGACAATTTCTGAGTCTGAGGCCAAAGGAGGATGAGAATGTCTCAAAGTTTGAGGCTAACTTTACAAGGTTAGAAAGGCATGTGGAAGATTATATACATAACCCAAGGATTTATATTGATCAATTATTTGATGGGTTAAAACCATTTCTCCATTAAGCATTAGTCTTACAATCCTTCTCCTCATACCAAGATATTGTCTCATGTGCTATCAAGACAGAAAAGATATTCTCTAAGTCTTACAACTTTAAAGCAAAGTAAGAGAAGAAGAGATCTGTTTAACACTATGGAAATGGAAATAAAGGGAAGAAGGGAAAAGTTTAATATCTATCCTATGGTAAATTTAGGAAGAAACACCCCGGTACTTTACTGAATGGAATGGGAGTCGGTTACAAGTATGGTTAAAAAGGCCACCAAACTCATGATTGCAAAGTAAAAAAAAGAGGCTGTCAATGTTGAATGCTATAATTGTAGAGAAATGGGGCATTTTACAAATGAATTTCCTAATAACCAAGGAAACATACCTCAGAAAAGGACAAGGGATCAAGGCCAATCTTATAAGATTACTACTACTGAGGATGAAGATTCGAAAGATGTGGTGGAAGGTAATTTAATGGTATCATCAAGTTTAGACAATGGTTTATTTGATTTTGGATTATCACATTGTTTCATATCTTCCTATTTTTCTAATAAAATTAGATATTTCCAATTTTATTTAACAAGGGAGTTGTCAGTTAAAACTTTTAAGGGAAGTATCATTCCAACAAAGTTTTGTGAATTAGTCCCCATTAGGGAATATAAATGTTCTTTATCTGATAATCTCATCATCATACCCATGATTTAATTGGAAATAATTCTCACAATGGATTGGCTTTCAGACCATGATGCAAAAATTTATTGTAAGAAGAAGGAGGTTACAATTTTGGATGATGATAAGGAGTATCTTATCTTTAGAGCAGAAACATAACCACATGATTCTTATCAATATCCACCCCCAATAGCTCTAATAAATTCAATTATTGGGGAGGAAGAGAATGAAATAACTACGGGTGAGGAAAAAATTCTCAAATGGGGGAGATACCTGTTGTGCAAGAATATCACTACTGGAAAGGGGATCTATCCCCATGAATATATCCCCACGGTTTATAAAAACTGTCAGGATTTCTCTTTTTTTTTATCTATTCCCACGATTTTAATAAAACCGTGGGAAACCTATACCCAATTCCCCAGATTCCATTAGGATCCTCCACCCCCTTACCCTCGCTTCTATTGCCCTATTATTCTTTTTTAGTTCCCCGATTACTGGCCCTCTTCTTCTTCCTCACTTCCCTGACTCTCGGCCCTCTCCTACCCTCCCCGACCACCACCTCCCATCCATTCAACCTCTGCCACTCGGCCCTCTCCTCTCCTCACCGACCTTCGCCTCCCGGCTATCCAACCACAGAGTCTCGGCCATCACCTCCCTTCCCCGGCCTCCACCTTCCCTCCTAACCTCCCTCTCAGCCTTTTCCTCAGCCTTAACGTCCTAACCTTCGCCTCCCTTCCCCCAGCTCCAGTGATGCCCCCCCCCCCCCCGCTCCTGTCTCCCTCTCCTCCTGGACTTGGCCTCCACCTCAACTTCCCCCAGCTCCGGCAATGTCCCATACCAGCCTCCGTCTCCCTGCCCCCAGCTTCGGCATCTAGTTATGAAATTTCTTCTCCTTGTTTTTCCAGTGGTTGATATCTCTTCCGTTGAGTTGGTTTTTTGAGATATCATCTCTCAAACTTATCCTACATTCAATATAATGATTATGAAAGAATTAAATATATGTGTTTGATCAACAAGTGAACCTATAGTTAGGTTTGGAGTAAAAAGTTTATGCTAAGGAGCATTAGGACCCACTCTTTTTTTATTATATGAGTGGATGAAGAGGAATTTGTGGTTGTTTGGTCTCATATATTTCATGATTTTCAGCCTCTATATTATTTTCTGATGTGTTGTAATCTGGTGATTCATTCATTGAAATATATTCCTTTTTAATTTTCATTATTTCAATCCCTAGAACTCAGCTATATTCCAAGAATTTCAGAGTTCTTAAGCATTTTGGTGATGCATTCAAGGTATTCTTATAGGCTGATTAGATGGAAATGACAAGGAAGCAACCCATTCAGGGTAGATTGTGTATTTAATCAAACCTATATCAAACTCTCCTAGATTTCATTTATTTTAGTTTTGATTATGGTACTAGCCATATTCCTATGATTTTTTATGAATGTAATACTATGTATTTCCATCACTTTGACCTTTTAGAAAATCGCATGGATTGATGTATCAAAATTCATATTGTGGTTTGATATATACTTCTTTTCCATTTGTCGATGAATGTTGATGGTCCTATAATGTTTATTACTAATTCAATGCTTGAATTAGAATTATCAATCTTTTTTCTAGAGATAAGGATGGTGGCTCTTCCACAGCTTTGGGAGCTGGGTGGTGGCTTTGGCAAGAGAGAAAGGGGTGGAAATGAGCATTCTCAAATATTTTTACTAGTGTTGTAGTGAATTCACCAACTAATTATGGTGTAGTGAGTCTAGAATTCTAATTTGGTATGGGGATCTATTAATCCTCCTTCATATAAATTGTACATGTTAATACAGAAAGAAAATTCGATATTTGTTGTGAATCCCATGATGGTATGGAGAAATGGAGGATCCTTTAGGAAATCCTAGGATAAATTTTTCCTCACTCAGGGGGGGAGGATATTTTGGTAGTATTTCCCCCTCATGGGGTGGGTGATTGGAGAGAGAATCTCACTGGCCTCCTATGTAATGAGTTTTTCCAAGTATTAATGACACCACTCTTTTTAGTGGGAGGTGGTCTACATGTAATTCACAAAATATGGTAGGAATTTGTTCATGATTTTCTAGAATTACTGTAACTGAGGGACCCATCTCTATATAATAATTCATTCTAACAAACCCTAAGATAGGGGTAGCTATGCAAATAGTGGAAACCAATAGGCAAGGAGTATGCAACATCACAAAAAAAATTTAAGGTTTGTTTGGTACCATATTGTGATGTTTACCCCAAGTCTGTTTTTCATAAAAAATAGAGTGTCAAGTATCTTTAGAAATAAAATAAAAATATACTATATTATTTTTAGTCCATGAATTTTATGTTTTTTAATGTTTCTTATATATCTTAAATAGAGTCTCATATTGAGAAACCAATATAGAGATTGAATCTGAAATTTGAATTTTACTGTATTTTTTGATTAAGATTCATTTTAATTGGGACTCTTGGTTGTTTTCATTCATGAGATGATTAATTAAATAATATAATAATTTAATTAATTGGTTATTATACTGAGAAACCCATGAATTTCTTTATTTAATCCATATTATGAAATCTCCCTAGGGTTAGTTGTTCTATGGCCACATGAACCTTTTAGGGAGAGGAAGAAGAAGATGGAGCAAGGGCTTGGTGGTGATGAGAAATTAGGGAAGAAATATCAGTTTTTAATGATTTCCTTAAAAAGTATCTTGGTTGTGAAGTAGAATCAAATCAAAATAATTTCACCATCATGGTAGGGAATTTATATTTATGGATTTATCCCCATTTTTTCTTGATTTGAACAGGGAATAATTATCTTTAAATTGATCCAATATTCTGGTAGCATATGGCCTTTTTAACGTATGATATTTGGTTCAAATTATGATTTTGGGATAATTGATATTGGTACTAGAAATTACTTCTTTGTTTATTTATTGTATGCGAATGTAGATGATTCCTGATCATATAGGATAATCATTTCCATTCATTTTTTTTCTTCTTTTTCTCCCACTGTTCTTTATATGTTCATCACTAACTTTAGATTTTAGCTGACGATTCAACTAATATCACAGATTCATTTTATTGCACAATTAAAATAGGTTCCATGTATTTACATTGTATGTTCTACATGTTGGATTATAGTGTGAGGATGGATTATAGGATGAGATAAAATGGGATAGGGGAGTCTAGATTTGGTGTTTCTTTATGAATAACAATATGCACATCGACAAGATTGTGATATGAATCATCATTCTGGGTAACAAAGGATATAAACCACTTTACATAGGTGGCATTACAATGTTTAGATTGGAAAAAGTCAATTCAAGTGATATATGAAGAAAAATAAGAGGAAGTATAAATGAATTGATGACTAGAGTAATGTTTAGATCTTAAAACCCAACTACATGGTATATAGTTCGAAAGAACACACATCATGTACTTTGGTAAGTACAATAGCTAGAGATTCTAGGATATGTTAAATACCACACATTGTGTTGTTAAATCATACAATATGTTACCCTTATCTAGATATTTTTTTCGTATAGGGAATATACACAGAGGAAGCCCGAGTAGCCTCGCAAACCATGAGTTTTAATACCACATTCCATTTTTCCTTGATAGAACATTACCTGTGAAGATGGAGAACCTGTTAACTATCCCTATGGATCCTACACACCATGTTCACCTATCACATTTTATAGTCATATTTATACTTCCCCTTTTTGGGTTTTGTACATGAGATATCAATTTCCTAAGGGATATATGATGTTTACCTAGGGAACACATCATATATCTATACCAATACTATATGGTGACCTAGAATCTTCATTCATGATTATATTTTTACATATAACCAGTACCTTAAACGTGATCTTACACATTAAACATGATGGTGGAGCTACTCCAGAAGATAGATATGTGGAATGTGTTCAATCTAGCATGATCGATCGTATCGCCATTATAGTAAACATGCTTATCTATTAATAATTATTAGTTAATAGAATCCCTCCTTAATGATAAATTTACACCAGGGAATAATTTCATCTCACCATTCCCAAGAAGGGTTAGAAATTTACCCCATGGGTTTGGGGAAAAAGATCCTCTACCTATAGATCAGATAGGGCTAGTATTCCCACCACCATTATGGGGTGTGGTATCCTCAATATATATATTTTTTATTACCCTTTTCTGAAGAAGAAATTTAATTTGAATAAAAAATGTATAAATTAGGGAAGAAGTTATAGAGGTTTAAGTATTATTATCTTTTCCAAAACCTATAGTAATAATATTAATGGGAGCATTTACTAGCATTAGGGGGATAGAGAAAGAATTCCTTGAGCCTAGACACCCTATTCTAAGTGACGTTCATAAGGAATATTCAGTGGCCTTAGAAGATCAAATCCAAACTAAGAATGAAGGGATAATATATAGGTAGAATAATATATAAGTTTACCTAACTCCAATTGTCAAAGACAGTAATACACAAAGAACTTAAACCTAAAATCATCTATAAGGGAAATCATTCTACATTAGTAAACACATTTAAGGGTTTTTAGTTGGACCATAGATGAAAATATTGAACTAATCCAAAATATAATTTGGATTTTATTATATACTATAATGAATAGATAGAGACATTGACATTTAGAATAATGGTAAAACTATAACCCATAGCTTACGATGGAGGTATTCTAACCAAATAGATCAAGTCTAATCCAGTTAAATCGTCATTCAAAATTAAATGAGGGTACACCATAAGAATCCAAAATAGTAGTTGATGAAATTTGATATATAAGACATTACCTAAATCCTAAGGGAGATTCCCCTAGTCTTTTCAGTTCAATTTCCCTTGTTTTCATTTCTTATAAGAACCCTAATCATGGTGTGTGTAAAATTTACTGTTTGATATTAATCTAATAACGTGTATTTAATTTTTCAATTTATTTTACATTAATTTATTTTACCAAAATGAACTTTTCCTTTTTAAGAGTCTTGTTGTGGCTTATTCCACTATGTATGGAGTAGGTGTTTCTAGGTAATTATTTTATTAAAAATTTTCATGAAGTGATTTAGTTTATTAAATTCATCGTCTATTATGTTCATACAAATATTTGATACCCACTATTGTTTTCTACAAATTATCTAAATAATTTTCATTAATTCTTGGATATGAAGTGGTTTTCTTTAAAAAAAATCCCTCTTTGAATTAACATTTTCCCCATGGTAAATATTAAATTACATGAATATGGGACTCGTTTAAAATATTTTTGACAATGGATTAATTTTTTTATCTCTACCTTGATTTTTAAATGAAATAACCCATGTTTAAGGGTGTGTTTTAATATTAAAATTTGATTTTTTTATGTTACACCTAAGGGAGGACAAACTTTTTTATCTCTCCCTTAGTTTAACTACAATGACATATACCACTCTATCATAGACATGAAACCATTCATGGATTATTATGGATTACCTTGTTGATCATCCCTTTATAAGATAGAGTTAAGAATTTTATCTCTGATATTGAAAGGGTTGAAATTGGTTATAAAAATAAAGGAACATGGGTAAGTGATTCCCGTACTACATTAGAGTTTTCGTATGCATTTACATAAAGCTAACATTATAATCCTTAGTCATTCATCTGGGTAAGCGATGCCCTTACTACCATAGAATACTTAGCTCTAAATGATATCCCATATAGTAACATTGGATTCCTTTTATTATCTCTTTATTTTTTATAAATTATTGAATTGGAAATTCTAAATTAATGTAGCTGAAAAAGGAATATATTCCTCAGTTGTTATTTATAAAATTTTCATTTTGTAAAATATGAAGATGTTCTATTGATTGAACTGGTTGGTTTTTTTGAGATCCCAAGTCCTTGAATGATATGGTAAATGCTAGAGATTTTTTTGGGTTTATAGGTAGCTTTGTAAGAAGGGTGCAGGGGGGGCTAGGTGCAGGGGGTGGGGGTGGGGGTGGGGCTAGGTTCAGGGGGTGGGGATGGGTGCAGGGGAGGGTGGGGAGTGGGGATGGGTGCAGGGGGAGAGGGTTGGGTGCAGGGGGTGGGGCTAGGTGCTTGGGGGGTTGTATACTGGGGGAGGGGGCTGGTTGTAGGGAGGGGGTTGGGTTTTGGGGGTGGGGCTGGGTGCAGGGGGATGGGTGCATGGGGGTGGGGCTGGGTGCAGGGTGTGGGGCTGGGTGCAGGGGGAGGGGGATAGGTGTTGGGGGTGGGTCTGGGTGTAGGGGGTGGGGTTGGGTGTGGGGGGCTGCGTGCAAGGGGGTGGGGATGGGTGCAGGGAGGGGGTTGGGGGGCTGGGTGTAGGGGTAGGGGGGCTGGGTGCAGGGGGTGGGGCTGGGGGCTGGGTGTAGGGGTGGGGGTGGGTATAGGGGGGTGGGGTTGGGTGCAAGGGGGCTGGGTGCTGGGGGGTGGGGTTGGGTGTAGGGGGAGGGGGCTTGGTGTAGGGGGGCGCTTTGTGTTTTTTGGCTATGCAACTCAGTGTTCATGGAAATGTTATAAGATCATTTATGACTGGATCATTGAATGAGTTTGGTTTCATGACATTATTTGTAGCTAGGTTGTAGGTATGGGATTCTATGGATCATGTCCTGTCTGAAGGTATGTTTCACTTATGTGTGTTTTTTACATGTGTTTTCAATGAATTATTATGGTTTTTTTCTGTCTATGATTGTATTTAGTAAGCTATTTGTTTATATTGTTTAAAATACAATGATTATTACATTCAAACTGCTCATAGAATAATAAAAGGAACACCTTTAAATTTGTATTCAAATGAACGTGTATGCTTAATGAACTCTACAAACAATTTAAACTATGGAAATAAATTATGCATGTAGTTTAAACACCTTTAAATTTGTATTAGAATCAAATTAATTATATTCTGTACATGTGCAGGGCAACAAGAAGATAAGGGTGTTCTGATATCAACATATATGACTATGTCATGCAATATTTTCATAGAAAAGGAAAATAAGACCATGAATTTAATTTCCACAGAATGATGACTGAAAGTGGTTTTACCCTAGGTTGTATTACATGTAATAATATTATAAAATGTCTCAAAAAACTGAATCAAATTTTAGTGGTGTTAGAGTTCCTTCTGCTGCATCTATCTGTGGGTCCAAAAACTAAATTTTCTTTCTTTTACTCCATTTATTTCTACTTACTACAATGAAGTAAGGTTGGATGAGGCTCTCATGTATTAATTGGCCTTGAATTAATTTCTATAGGATACTATTATCAAGCTTACAATTTCAACTAAGCCATCCCACACTGGTGCTAAAAACATCACAGTCTCTTCTGATAAGAAAGTGAATCCCAACAACAACTCTGATTCATCAAGCTCTTTTGAAATTGTTTCTAAAGGAGTGATCATTTACCAACTATGAATAAGAGTGGTCTATGGTTCTCATTTTTTGGTATGCTTCTAAAAAACCAATAAAAATCTGCATTTTTTTAGTTTCATTCTTTTTTAATGATTATTAAACTATGTTCTATTTTAGGATACTCTTACTAAAGTTTCTCCTACATTGAATGGGCAATCTAATCTCTAAAAAAGTAATTTTTTCCACCAACGTTTCTGTGATTGATTCCTCTGATTCATCTAAATTGATTATGATGAAGATGTAAGGGTTCCTATAAATGCCCGTGCATTATATAAATATTTCCAGTGGTTTTTAGTTTGTTATATTTTATATAATCTTTTCAATTCTGGTCACTAATTGTGCATTTGATGTTTTTGTGTAGGAAAAATTACCTAAGAAATCACTTGGAACTTTGATAAAAATTAAACCATCAGGTCTTCTTGAAACAAAAGAGGAGTCGAGTGATGAAGCAGATACATATAGATTTAATGATGATACTTATAAGCCAGTGAGTACGGATTATTTTATCTTTATCTCTACTAACATTTCATTTAAAGAAATCACTCTCATAATTATTGTGTTTGTCTGACATTGATGTTTAAGGTTCATTTTTTACAATAACATAAACATTTGGTAGTTATTACCCCTATGTTATTTAATATATAAATTTATATAATATAAAACATCTAATAATTTTCCCAATCCTATTAGGCAGGTTCTATTATTTTTAGTATAAACATTAAACGCAAGGAAATTGATGATCAATCCCAATATTCCAGTATTTGAAACTATCAAAAACAGGTTTGAATACATATTTACATTATCATCACTAGAATAAGACAAGAAGTGGTTAATTAGCATTACTTACATTAGCATGGATTCTATTGTAACCTTTATATTAGGAGTTCTTACACTAGAATCCCATACTAACAACAATTTTTACACTAGAATAGTTTACATATTTACAAATTTGGATTCACCAGTAGCAACATTACACTAGCATTTCTTATAGGAGTATTATTCACACTAGAAATGTTTATAATAACATCATTACAGTAGTAGTGCTTACATTATTATTTCTTATACTTGAAATTATTACAATGGAAATGTTCATAGTAACATAACCTGTACAAACACCTTTTCATAATGCATATGTCTGGGGAATACAAGGGTGAAAAATCTTGGAAACATGGGAAGAATCCTGCTAAAACTCTTTCTGCAATGACACGATAATCCCACTCATTTGTGTCAGGGAAGAGGAGACATGTAAGTTATAGTTGAGTTTTTATTTTATTTTCTTTATTGCATTGGCCACTTTTTCCTTTTACCACTTTCTACGGATGGAGGGTACTTATAATCTACGAAGGGGGTTAGAAGGGCACTGGAGACGGCTACGAAGTTTTCTTTGCAGGGGAGGGAGATTAGGTTAGTTAAGGGATTGATAGTGTGTTTAAATTTTTTATACTTTTACTATGTTCCTTCTGTTTATTTTATTTTTCGTTGGCATGGATGTACGACATATGAATGGTTCATGCCGAAATTTTATTTATTTTCTACGATTGTTTTAATTAATTTTTTGTTGAGGTGATTAATCACTTCTTTGAGACACCAAAGACATATCAATATCTCCAAATCATGAATGTATTTTCATTATGAAATTCTTACATGCATACCTTCACCCTCAGTCCTCTTCCAAGACTTATTCTTTATGTGACCACATCAAATTCACTCTTCATATATAAATTTTATACACATCTTCATGCAATAGATCTTTTTTCCATTATTCTTGACAAAGCCCATTCCTATTTAATCAAACATACCTGATTTTATAATAAAACCCCTCCAACGGAGGGGCACTATCTTCTAAACCAAAGAATAGTGATGATCAGCTCTGTGATAGTATTCCATGAGTATTGTGATCAATGTTGAGATTGACTAATCACAATTTCTATTGGCGGAGAAATAGCCGGAATGATGCCCCGCCTCCTCCTACTCCCTTCACTCTTGCTAGAAGATGCTTCCCTACGGATGTCACTAGACCGGGCCAACACGTCGCGGTCACGCTGTGGTCACACTGCGGTAATGTTGTGGTTTGGCCCTTCTCTAGGATGACACACTACAACGGTTCGCAGTACTATAGAAATTCGATGTATTATACCTAGATAGAGTTTTAGACACATTACCCACCCATAGTTAACGGTGAGGGAGTCCCTTAGGTAGAAAATATCTTGATTGTGTCTCTAATGAAAATATTTAGTCACCTGTGGACAACATTGGATATGAGGGTAAAGATTTCTACTTGTATTCTATAAGGACCATCTAAGTGGTTGAGGGGCATGATAGAACATTTTGGAAAATAAGAAGACTTAAGAATACTTTTATAATGATACTTTTATTTGGAAAAGTATCCTTCAGAGTTTTATATTTTTATGATCTCGATGATCAGATGAGTGTTTTGACCCTTGTATAAAAGATTCTTTAAAATTATCTTTTTTTTTCTCTGTGAGAACAGTAAACAACACACACCTCATATAGTGTAGTTGTAGATTTCTACAACAATGGGGAATCTGATGGATGATCGTATCTGTGATATTATTCCATGAGTCTTGTGATCAATGTTGAGATTGATTAATCACAATTTCTATTGGCGGGGTGACGACTGGAATGTTTCCCCACCTCCTCCTGCTCCCCTCGCTCCTGGCCGGAAGATGCTGCCATGCGGATTTCGATGGACTGGGACAACTGACTACGTTCATGCCGCGGTCAGGCTTCATTCGTGTCGTGGTCATGCCACCATCTCGCCGCGGTCACGCTGCGGTCACGTCGCGGTCACACCGCAGTCACGCTGTGGTAATCCCGTGATTTGGCCCTGCTCTAGGACAACACCCCGCGGTAGTTCGCAGTCCTATTAAAATTCGATGTTTGATACCTAGATAGAGTTTTAGATACATTACCCACCCATAGATAATGGTGAGGGAGGCCCTTGGGTAGAAAATATCTTGATTGAGTCTCCCATGAAAATATTTAGTCACCTGTAGAAAAAATTTGAGATGAGGGTAAAGCTTTCTACTTGTATTATTCAAGGACCATCTAAGTTCTTGAGAGACATCATAGTAAATTTTGGCCAATAAGAATACTTGAGAATACTTTTATAATGATATTTTTATTTGGAAAATTGTCCTTCAGTGTTTGATATTTTTATGATCCCAATGATCAAATGAGTGTTTTGAAACTTGTAGAGAAAATGCTTCTACCTTATCTTTTTTTTTCTATGTGAGAATAGTAAACAATACACACCTCATATAGTGTAGTTGGAGCATTCTACAACAATGGGGAGTCTGATGGATGATCAGCTCTGTGATATTATTCCATGAGTCCTGTGTGATCAATGTTAAGACATAATAATCACAATTTCTACCGGCGGGGTGATGGCCAGAATGTTTCCTCACCACCTCCCGCTCCCTTTTCTCCTGGCCGAAAGATGTTGCCCCATGGATGTCACTGGACCGGTCCAACACGCCGCGGTCAGGCTGCAGTCACGCCACGGTCATGTTGCGGTCACGCCGGGGTCACACCGTGGTAAGGCCGCAGTCAAGTGGTGGTCATACCGCAGTGACGCCGCGGTCATGCCACGATCACACCGTGGTCATGCCACAGTCACGCCGCGGTCACACTGCAGTCACGCCACAGTCACACTACAGTCACGCCGCAGTCACACCATGACCACTTACAATCCAGCCCACACCAGCCACCACACTATCCCCCACCCTCATCCTCCTACAAAACACTAAATCCAACCCTCTAGCACCTACAAAACAACCCCAACCACCAGTTCCATCCCACAACATCCCCCTTCCACATGCCTTCCTACCCACACCAACCACTCCAACCCACACTAGCCCCCAAAACCACTTTTTATCCTTTAGTGGAAGAATTACACTGGTGAATTTTATCCTTATCTCCATTAATATTCATGTGTTATTGGTCCTAATGGATTGAAAAGTGGTATTGGAGAAAATTGAAAAGATAATGACTTCTTTAATATTGTATTCTCATGGGGAGGAAAGATTATCCTAGGACTGTGTGGATGAGGATGTCCAGACTAGTGGTAGATGGTGGTATCAACTTATGCAGTGTTAAGTGACCAATGCACATTCTGCAAGCTAAGTTTTCTTGGGAGGTTCTTTAAGGTCATTCTCTATGGGGAAATTTCATATGTGTCATAGTATTGATATGAACTTGTTGATCTAGGGGGAAAGTCTCATGGATGTGGAAGGAGTTTCATGGGAACATTCTGGTTCTCAAGAAGCAGTCTCGATGGATTGTGGAATGAGGAAACATAAGCATCTAGGGGTGTTTCGGGGGGGGTGTGCAAGGGGGCTGTCCAGGGGGGAATGGGGGTGTAGGGGTGTCCATACCTTCAGAGCATTTCAAAAATAAAACTCCACTTTATTGTATCAAATTACATTGAGATATAAAGCTTTAAAGCAAAGTTCCCATGTTTAACTTTTAGTTTCATGATGTTAACACATTAAGAGGCAGTTTTGAATATTCCTACCAGGGATAAAGCTAATCTGATTTGAAGAGATAATCCAACGAGAAATGGGACCTAACATCATAGAAATAATTTTTATAATGATTTTTGGAAAGGTATTCCCTATAGAAATAGGTCTGAAATCCTTTACATCTACGACATTTTCCTTATTTGGGATTAGGGAAGTAAAATAGGAGTTGATTCCATAGGGCACTAAGGCATGGTTGAAGAACTCCCTCATAGAATTAAAGAGCTTATCATGAACTATGTCCAAATAGAACATAAATAATATCACAACACTATATTCTTCATTTAAGACTCCGAATACTATGGAATCTATATTACCAAAAATCTTTATTCGAAACATCGCTGGCATGAGACCTGAAAACTTGATTCATGCAACCATATGAACCATGAAAGAGTGCATTCACATGCTGCATGTTTTTCCTCATGAACACTGCCTGTTAACCTAATTTTCCACACCTACAGCCGTATTTCCCATTCTATAATAGCTTCATGGAAGCTTCGGACTCCCAGTGCAACAATATTTATACAGTCCATTGAAATGTTGTGTAACCTCAGCCTACTAAACTAGTTAAAAATTGCTCTATCATTCATGTATTTTAAATAAGTTTCATATTTCAGATATTAAGATCAATTAGATCATTAATATATCATCCACCTCTTTAATTCAACCAGTGAACATGATCCACATCCAATTTCCAACCTGTATCGACTTTCATCCATGCTCCAAACACATATCCATATCTCCAAATCATGACTGTCATTTCATTATGAAATTCTTCCATGCACACCTTTACCCTCAGTCCTCTTCCAAGATTTATTCTTTATATTAAACACATTGAATTCACTCTTTATATAAATATTTTCAGCACATCTTCATGCAATATATCTTCATTCCATTAATCATGACATGGGGGAGGGGGTTTGTCTTGGGGGAAGAAAGGGGCTGTAGGGGGAGTGGGGAGGGGTGTCCAGGGGGTTTCTAGGGGGTTTTTCTAGGGGGGAGGGAGGGGATGCTGGGGGAGTGGGGAGGGGTGTCCAAGGGGGTGTCTAGGGGTTTTCCATGGGGTTTCCAAGGGGTGTCCAATGTAACTATACATTCCTATCAAGCTGATCTAAACATTGAAAGAATGATCAACTACCTCACTATAAGCTTTAACCTTGATAAAAATACCTGAAAATAAATTTCTATCCGTAGTCCCATCTCAAACTTTTGATATTTCGTCTACTAATTTGAAATGATCTAGGTTTTGTACTACAATAGTTTAGAAAAATGATTGGTATACTTCATCAAAGATCATCCACCTTTGGAAAGACAAATATACTCTCGGGATCTGGAATAAGCAAGGGCCTCAGGACACTTATGCTCTTTTAGAATGATCTTGAAATATTTCAACATATTACTATGGTCATCCTAGTTTGAACCACTAAGTCCCAACATCTTTGATTAGGACCCTCTAACAAGAAGAAAACAAATTTTACTCTCACATCCTCAGGATTGACACCAAATTCAAACATTATCACTATATTCTCAAGACAATCCTCTTCTTCATAGGGTTCAACAATATCTCACAAGATGTGAGTAATTTTCTTGGGAAACTCCAAAGAATTGTCCTTTACAGGAACTGGTTCTGCTTCCCTAACCATAGCAGACCTGAAACCCACTCCCTGTCCAAAATCTTGAATAGACCAGACTAGAACATACACTATTCTCTGATCAGTTATTGAGGTAGAACACTCTCCATCCTCTTCCCATAGTTTCACAAGAAGTCTCATGGGTTTCAGGGGGAGGGGGCTATCTAGAAGGGGGGATGTCTAGGAGGGGGGGGTCCAGGGTCCAAGGGTGGTCCAATGGGGGGTGTCTGGGGGGGGTCCAGTGGGGGTGTCCAGGGTCTAAGGGGGGGGGTGGTCCGACGGGGGGTGTCTATGGGGGGTCCAGGGGGAGGGGGCTATCCAGGATGGGTGGGGAGGGGGTGAAGGGGGAAGTCTATGAGGGGGCTGTCTAGGGGGTCCAATGGGGGGGTCTAGTGGGGGTTTCCAAGGTCCAGGTGGTTCAGGGGGTTCCAATGGGGGGGGTCTAGTGGGAGTGTCCAGGGTCCTGGGGGTCCAGTGGGGGGGTCCTAGGAGAGGGGGCTATAGGTCCGGGGGGGGGGGGGTCTGTAGAGGGGGGAAAGGAGGGATTGAATCTATAGGTCCAATTTGTGTGTGTGCGAGAGTGGGGTCTGTCCAAGTGGGATGCAGGTCCAGTGGGGGGCTGCAGTGGGGGTCTGTCTAGGGGGGAGGGGGCTACAAGTCTAGGGGAGGGGGCAGCAAGTACAGGGGGAGGGGGGCTGCAGGTCTATAGGGGTTGCAGGAGGGAGGGGATGCAGGTCTCGGGGGATCTTTCCAAGGGGAAGGGAGGGGCTGCATGTCCAGTGGGGAGCTACAGGGAGGGGGTATGTCTAGGGCGGGGGGCAGCAGGTCCAGTGGGGGACTGAAGGGGGGTCTATCAGGGATGGGCTGCGGGTATAGGGGTGGTCTATCCAGGGGGAAGGGAGGGGCTGCAGGGGGGGTCTGTCCCGGGGGGAAGGGAGGGGCTGCAAGTCTAGTGGGGTCTATAGGGGGGAAGGGAGGGGATACAGGGGGTTCTTTCTAGGGGGAAGGGAGGTTCTATAGGTCTAGCGGGGGCTGTAGGGGGAAGGGAGGGTCTATAGGGGGTCTGCCTAGGGGGGGTAAGGGAGGGGTTGCAGGTCTAGTGGGGGTGTCTAGTGGGGGCTACAGGGGGTATCTATCTATACCAACAGTTTGTTGAATTGTGGCTATGTTTGTAATGGAAAAACTATGTATACCCACTGTTTACTTAATCATGGGTATATAATTTGGGCAATAAAAAATTATACCTATGGTTATGTAAATTGTGGGTATATATGTATACCGACGGTTTACTAGAACCATTGTTAATATGAGATTTCGGTGGGATATTCCCATGGTTTCTAAAGAACCGTGGGTATAGGGCTATCCTAATGCCTCGAGATCCCATAGTTCATGAAACCGTGGGTATAGCCTATACCCATGGTTGGAAACCATGGGTATAGGGAAATTTTCAAGTAATTTATGTTGATGTGTTTCCAGAGGATTTACCTGGACATCCTCTAGAATGAGAAATTGAGTTTTCTATTGATTTAATTCATAGTTCAAGGCCCGTATCAAAGACCCCTTATAGAATTACCATTTTATAATTAGTTTAACTAAAGAAAAAACTATAGGAATTGAGTAATAAAGGATTTATTCTCCCTACTATTTCTCCATGGGGAGCCCATGTTCTTTCTATTAAGAAGAAAGACGGATCTATGAGGTTGTGCATTGACAACAAGGAGATCAATGCTATAATAATAATGAATAGATATCCCCTACCTCATATTAATGATTTATTTGATCAAATTCATTGGAGTTCAATATTTTTCAAATATTGACCTTAGAATTGGATATCATCATTTGTGTGTGAAGAAGGAAGACATTCCAAAGATAGCATTTTGAACTAGGTACGAGCATTACAAGTTTATAGTAATGCCTTTTGGACTGACTAATGCACCCTCTATTTTCATGGATCTAATGAATAGTGTTTTCAAGGAATATCTTGATGACTTTTTAGTGGTATTTATTGATGATATCTTCTTATGCTCAAAAATCTACTAAGATCATGAAAATTACATACACACTATTCTAAAAACCCTCAGAAGAAATGAATTATATGGGATGTTTAGAAAGTGTGAATTCTAGCTTCATTAAATTTTCTTTCTTGGCCATATTGTCTCTATGGATAGAATCTCTATTGATCCTTCAAAGACCAAGGCAATCCATGAATGGCCATCACTTATGAGTATAACTGAGGTACGCATTTTTCTTGGTTTAGTAGGTTATTATCGGTGTTTCGTCCATAATTTTTCCTGATTGGAAAATCCATTAACCAATCTCACGCATAAAGGGGTTAAATTTTTTTAGACAAAATAGTGTTAAGAAATTTTTGAATAACTAAAGAGAAGATTATTTAATGATCCTATCTTGAATCTATCATTAGGGAATGATGGGTTTATTATTTATAGTGATGCTTCAAAGAAAGGACTTGGTTGTGTTCTTATGCAAAATGGTAGAGTTTTTCCCTACATATCATGACAGGTCAAAATTCATTAACAAAACTATCCAACTCATGATCTTGAGTTAGCAGCTGTAATCTTTGCTTTGAAGATATGAAGACACCATCTCCTGGGTAAAAAATGTGAGATATATACTGATCAAAAGAGTTTGAAGTTTATTTTCTCACAGATCGAACACAACATGAGGCAAAGGAGATGGCTCGAACTACTCAAGGATTATGATTTCACTATACAGTACCACCCGATAAAGGAAAATAAGGTGGAAGATTCTTTGATCAGAAAGGATCATGAAGTTCTAAACAAAATGAGAGGTAAAAGAGATCCTATGTTCATGGATCTAGTAAATATGAATATGGGAATAATCATGGAAGGTGAAACATCAATTTTTTTTCAAATGGATGCTAAACCATATTTATTATAAAGGATAAAAATTATCATACTGATGATGAGGAGTTTCAAAATAAAATTAAAGTTGTGGACAATGGGAGATTGATTCACTTCGTATATGAAGATGAGATTTGAAAATTTGGGAAGAGACATTATGTTCTTGATATAACTGATCTAAAAAGGGAATTGTTGGATGCTGATCATAGAACTAATTTCTCTATACACCATGGTATCTCTAATATGTATAAATATTTGAAGGAACATTTTTGGTGGGATAACATGAAGATGGAGATTGCTGATTATGTGCCAAGATGTATGGTTGGTTAACAGGTGAAGACTAGAAGACAACATCCTAGAGTATTCATGAATCCTCTTCCCATACCTGAGTGGAAATGCGATGATATTATGATGGAATTTGTCATGGGGAAACCAAATACTCCTAGAAGGAATGATGAAATATGGGTCATTATTGATCGTCTTACCAAGTGAGCACATTTTCTTGTAATAATAGGAGATTTACCACATGAATGTTTAGCAAGACTATATATTAATGAAGTTGTAAGACTTCATGGAGTACCTCTATCAATTGATTCTCATCGTGATCCCTGTTTTATGTCAAGACTCTGGAAAAGTCTTCAGAAGGTTTTGGATACTGAACTTTGTTTGAGCATTGCCTACCACCCTCAAATTGATGGATAATCATAATAGACTATTAAAACCTTAGAAAACATGTTGAGATCTTGCTCACTTGACTTTCAAGGTATGTGGGATTAGTATTTACCAATGGTATAATTTTACTATAACAAAAGCTTCCATTCAAGTATTCAGATTGCATCATATGAATCATTATATGGAAAGAGATGTCTCACACCAACTTGTAGGGATGATGTTTGTGAAAGAAAACTCATAGGCCCGGAACTTGTTGAGGAAACAATAGAAAGGTTGAAGGTTATCCAAACCCACATCAATTCAGCTTAAAGTAGGAAAAAGAGCTATGAATATAACTAAAGGAATGATTTAAAATTTAAAAAAAAGAGATCATGTTTTCCTAAAGTTATCTCCATGGTAGGGTGTTATAAGTTTTGGTAATAAGGGTAAATTAAGTCTCAGGTACATCAGACCTTTCAAAATTCTAGAATGAATTTGAGTTTTAGATTATAATTTGGAAATGCCGCCAAGTCTCTCCAAAGTTCATGATGTGTTCCACGTATCACTATTGAGAAAATACAAGCCAGACCCAATGCATGTAATCACCTATGAAAAAATTGTACTGGAACCTGATCTATCTTATTGTGAAGAGCCTGCCAAGATTTTTGATACCAGAGAACAAGTGTTTAGGAACTGGATGACTTGTCAGGTAAAAGTTCTATGGAGAAATCATAAGATGGAAGAGGCAACATGGGAACCCGTAAATCATATGATGAAGAACCACACAGATATTTTTATATGGTAATATCCTAGAAATTTTTAAGATGAAATTATTTGAAGGAGGGGAGAATGTAACACCCCAGGCTTTCATGGAACGTTTCCCTTTGAATAATGCAATAGCTTACACTATACGAAACTTGGAGCATTAGCACACCACGACAAATCAAACTAGTCGTTAAGAATTGTAACACCCACTTTTTGAAATTTTATAAATTTTATTTTTCAAAATGGACTTCATTTTTGGGTTTAGAATATCAAAATTATCTTAGGGTGAAGTTTTGGTATCTTTCTAAAAACGTTCAATTTTTTATGAATAGTGAAAAACACTACGTTATTATTTAAACCTGACTATTTTATTTAAATAATTATTTATTTTATTTTAATTTATTTTAAGTCAAAATAGATACATAATTTCTATATATGTTCAATATAATTCATTGGAGTCATTTTATAATAAGATTAGATGTATAAAATTTTATTGAACTTTTTACCGTCTTTTACCCACCTTCTAGGCACATTTGTAAATTTGCATATTATATAATTTTACCACTTCTGTGAACTGAATTTCAAAAATCCAAGAGACATGGTTGATATCAGTAAGTAAAATGTGGTTTAACAAGATGAAAATATTTTTTGGTGAATAGTAACTTTTAAATTTTATTTACCACGGTTAAAAGTAAATACGGAAATTAAAGGCAAAAATGATATTATAATTACCCTAAAACATGTTCTAATTCTACTGGATTAGTGTATTTCGACCAAAATAAACCTTAGGAATAAAATATGATCCTTTTTATCCACTTTTATTAGATTAGAAAATTTATTATTATTTTATTTAAAGAAGAGTTAAAAGTGTTAAATTCAATGTTTAATAATTAAACCATTTTTACTATAGGGTTATACATAAGATAAATTCTACTGTAAATATTTATTAGAAATAAAAGAAGATTTACTACATAATGGTATTTTATTTATAATTTTTATACGTTAAATAATTAAATTTATTTATGACCCAACGATGATGCAGTAATTACATTATTAATGAAAGACTAAAATAATTCATATTATAAATATCTAAATAAATGTAAATAGAGAATTATGATGAATTACACTAATTTTCTTGGTTAATATGACATTTTAGGGTTTATTAAATAAATCTTGTTCTAAGTGATAATGTTATTATGTCGTCCACAAAAACAAAATACCAAATAGTGTCAAAATTGAAATAAATTAGTTTTTAAAACAAATACTATATTATTAATTGATATAATATTCATACAAGTCTAAGGATTAGATGAATTATTAAGATAATGTTATATATATTAATTATGAAAAACTTGTAATTGAGTTATATTTTTATAGTAAGTTTATTAAACATTTATTATAATAATAAAAGAAGACTCGGTAAAAGATAAACTATTTTACTAATAGTTTAATCTATAAGATAAGTTTAATATGGTGACTTAAACATATCTAAAACCTATTGGTTGAGATGTTTTCGACCCATACCCACATTATCCTATAAATAAATCATTTTGGAGCCCTTATAAACTGAATATGATTGTATTATAAAATAATATTTCAAGATTTTCCTGAAGTGACCCTCACATCTCTTATAAAAGGGTACTTCCCTTTCTCTCAAAATCACACCTCCAAATCCATTTGGATCGTCCAACCCCTACTAAAATATCCTCTAAACTACTCTAAATTTTACCTATATGCCTTACTTTTATCATAAATCTAACCTAAGAATCTTTTTTGATCAACTCAAAAGGAAACACCCGAATAAGAGGTAATAATTTCACCACCTCTTTAAAAGTTCTTTTCTTCTTCCACTTCCTCTTTATTTTTTTTCATAACAAAATAATAACTAAAATACCTTATATATACTGTTATTTTATTATAAATATGTTACAACCATATAAATTATTCTATCCATCCTATGAATGACAAATTCACCATACGTGCGTTCGTACGGCTTACCCTATCCACGTCGTGGTGTAGTTTGTTATTCAAACACTTCATTATTTTTATGGGTATAATAATGAGTATAAATGCTGTAATAATAAATTTAAAATTTTATTTATTATTTATATATCATATACCATCCAATTACATACTATTTCACCATCAATAGAATGATATTTTTGCTCGTGCGTACGTACAGATTACCATCTCCACGAACGCAATGAAATCCATTCCCCATCATAACCATTCATGAATAATTTTTATTTTATGATTAAAAATAATGTTTAAGAACATAATATAATTCTGGATATGAATCAAATACATCCTATCTATAACTAACATGGCTTATGTAACCAAACATATAAAGTAAAATGAATCATTTAACACCTGAAATGATGATACTACTGAAATATTATTAACAAAGCAATATTAGAAGATCATATATGATATCATATTTATGTATGTGGTTATTTTATAATTTAATAAAAATTATTTAACTATTATACATGATGTTAAATTACCCTCTACCAAGGAAAAGTACAATTTAAGGGTTAATTCTACAATCTCTTCATTATCTGAGATTGCTTATACGTGAGTATCTACTAGGACCTCTTTATCATCCACATATGTGTTTCTTAAAAATGTATTTGAAAAAAAATTTACTATTTCCTATACTATAGGTTAATGTAATTTATACCCTTTTTTACTTTTTATTAATTTTTTATAATGGAATCCTTCCATTTTTTTCCAAATAATGTCCTTTACAATCTTTTCAACAAAATTAAGGAAAGAATGTTTTTTAACTTATACAGTGGGTGAAGCTATTTTCCACAGTTATAACACCTTAAAATCTTCCCTTACATACTTATAAGATTATTTTCAAAAAAAAAAATTCATTTATGATTCTGTGACTTTTAAATGATTTCAAAATAGAAAGTGGTATTTCATTCAAATAGTTTTCATTTCATCTATGTCAACATCCTTTGATGGATTTTACACTTGTTTGAAGTTGATTTATTATGATAAAAATATTCCATATTGTATTGAAGTTTTTCTGATATGTTTGACTTTTTATGTGTTATTTTTATACCCTTCATGGGTTATGGTTAAAGTATTAACATTCCATAAGCTAGTTTTAAAATGAATGTTTATGTCATGTTTCAACCTTTTCATATGAGAAATTCATTGGACATAGTAAGTGATGGGTGGATCCCTCTATAGCTCCTCTATGCATCGGTATGTCTCCTAAGAAAAACTATTGTATTGGCACAAGGCCTTGAAAAAATATTTTTTTTAGTCTTGGCACGAGGCCTTGACTATGTCGTTATGATGTCTGGAAATTTTCATTCCATCATTATGAAATTGGATATTGATATTGCATGTGATTATTCAACTAGTAGAATATACAGGTGAAAAAGTAAATGGCATTATTTGATTTATATTTTCCATATTATGCTGAATTTTAATTGTAAAAGGATTATGTTTTAGTCTTATACATTTCCTTAAATGTTTATACTTATTTATGAAAGTTACCACTATATTTTTATCCTTATTGATCACCTGAGCTCACCCCTTTCTGTGTTTTATTTCTTCCAGGATGCGAATAATTATATTATGACTGACCTATAGGGATAGTCTAAGGGATATGAATGTTTACAAAATATTTAATGTTGTTGTTTTTTTTCATTTTATATGTAATGTAAAACTTATGTCTGTATCTAGTACTTCCAAAGCTACTAAACTGATAGGTCTTTCGGAAATTGATCCCTTGTGATCATTCCAATGTTATGTAATAATGCATCAACTCTGGGTAACTGGGGTCGGGGCATTACAATGATGGTTTTCTAAAATAATTTGAAATGGATTTGACTTTTTTGGGGATTTGGGAAATGATGTTATAGATGGTATTGTGAAGTGGAAACTCAAATTTCAAGTATAATTTTGAGGTGTTGAAGGTGATATTGATGAATTTCGACCATATTGTGAAAATTTTTAAAATATTTTTTAATTTCATATTGTCTTTAAAAAAATTTGAGTAGTGGTTGTGATTTTCTCCTTTTTTATTTTTTTGGGCAATCGACAACATTTTGGTTCCACGGTCAGTGATGGCATGGGGTCGCATAGTGGATGGTGGTGGTTAGCTTCAATATCTATGATTCTAAATCCTATTTATGGTGGTAGTGTGGTAGGTGAGATGTGTGGTGTAGGACTCGGAGTGAATTTCAAAAAAAAAATATCCATAGTGGAGGTCAATGGGTGATAGTGCGATTCTAGGGTGGTTCTAGTGGTATTAGATAGGGTTCATCCAGAGCCTTGAGATCTTTTTGTAATTCGATTCAAGTTTATGTGCTTCCAACTTCTGTTTATGGACATTTTCTACAAGTCTTTCAGGCCATTCAAGTTTACATGGTCCTTTAGGATGAGTATAACATAGCCTTGCAAGCACGACATATGGGACATCTTTCGTTGGGTTTAAGGTGAAATTATGAGAATATAAAAATGTCTCGGTGAATTTGGAAGGTGGTACAACAAAGTGACATGTATGGTTCACTGGGTGTGTGACCTCAGAAGGGGGATGGGTGTGTTGACACCCATTTGGCCATTTTTACTCTTACCAATGAGGGGTGAATGGTTTCCCTATCACAAGAATTTCTTCACAGTTTTATCAATCAGATAATGTATAGAATCAGGTTGATTATTTAGTGAAGGGTCTCATAGGCATTGTTATGTTGGTGTTCTAAAATCTATCATTTGACCCTCCCCCACACACCAATGTGGGGTAGAGGGGTTCTCTGTCATGTTGTGTTAGACTAGATTGGTGCAGCTTCATTATAGGGGTGATAAAACATATTCTACTAGAAATAGTTCTTGTATAGAAGACATTATTATTTTTTAATAGTACTTTCACAAGATTTAGGAATCCTCTTAGGAATTCATGTCAAAAAATTTAGGGTTACTTTGATGCACATTTACATTTATTGGATTTTGGGCCATAGTCTGTAAGGACTACGAGTCAGTAAGCCTTTATTATTTGTTAATGGTTTCCTCTCAACCTTGATAAAATAGTTCTTTTATTCCTCTAAAAAAAATTATTTAGTATCATCCCATTTAAAAAAAATTGGTTGGGTTTATTTTTAACGTAGAATAATTCTTAGTGAGTCTTGAATTTATTCATTATTTAATGTATACCTCCCAATGAAGATGTGATGGTTTGTGCGGAGTCCGTGTCTTGGGATATTTTCCCAGTTAGTACCACCCTTAATTTGAGTTTCACCCTTTCCAATTACTAATTATACCCAAACTTTAGTTGGAATTGTAAATATATACCCTTATTAGTGTTTGAGAATTCCCTAATATATCCTAAATTAGTTTTCTATCATCCTTTATGTCCTTTATCCAAGACACAGTCTTGATGTTTTTTCATCTAATCTGACTATGGTTAGGGTTGTAGTCAACAAGACCATGATGGTGGTTTTGACCACAGGAAGGTAACATATGATGAGTGATGCCTTTTCCTCTTCTTTTGAGAAGATTTATCATATTTGAGAGGATCTTTCCATCCTGTTATCATACTCCTATAGAGAAGAAACCCTATGTAATATTCAATGTGGTTAGCTTGGAAATTTAAATCCCATTTTGGGCAGAAGTTATGAGGACCAATCATCATTATAATTAGTCAAATAATCTATCGATGCATTGGTTACTAAGGTATCATAAAAGGGATCTATATAGTGGTTTAATGGAATATGTTTGGGGTTTTTATTTTTCTTGTCAAATGATCTTTTCCTTTATCATTAAGAAGGTCAATATAGTATGGTTCCTTAGAGAATGTAATTACCATTAAAATTTATATATAGATGTATTTCCTGATATATTTTTCAAGTTTACCATCTCTTTTTAGAGTTTCATAGTGCCTTATGGTGATTCCTTATACTCCACTAGGATAGGGAAAATCTTAAATGTTGGGGAGACGTATTTAATGTTTTATCCATTGACTTTCTCATTCAAATATTGGTGATCGGGTATTGGAACTATTGGGGATTGGGATATTTGGGTATTACTTTCAGACCGTGATAGGGGTATTGATCTATGTTTCCCTATTATTTTGGTTAGTGATTTGTGTCTTCAGTATTTATCTCTTTCCATAGTTAATTCTATTAATAATTCATATCCTTATATATTGGTTATTTTGGGGGAATTGATATGTTGGGGATAATTTTCACACCATAGTTTAACTTTGGTGTATTTTTAAGTTAAATAATTTAGTTTATGAGAATTATTAGAGTCCATGATGGAATATTAAAAATAGTTTAGAGATTTCCATAGGCACATGTTAGGCACATGTTTTTTAAAACTGTGCAGGCAAGTTGTATAGCTTATCCTGAGTATGTAAATGTCTTATGTAAAATCGGTTCATAATAGGGGGGACTGTTTGGATACTATGAGGAATCATGTGAGACACCTTGGTGTGTGGGTATATTTTGAATGGTTGGGATATAGTTCATATAAATCGTGAATCCAACCCATGTGATGTTTTCCAAGATCATCCAATTTTAGTTGAATAGTTGGTGCATGGTTTGGTAAATCGTGTGGCCAAACCATGCGACTTTCATATGTGTTTTAAATATTAAATTTCCTATTATACCCCTTGACATTTAATACCACATTGAGTCTCCCCCTCCCCTAACTATGGTGACTCAAGCAAAGGAGATCCATAGGTGGCTCTCCTCCCTTACTCCTTGGATTTTTGGGTACTCCATTGATTCCAAGTGAATTTGTTCAAGGTTAGATATTCTTCTCTCCTATATTTATATTCTTCTTCTTCTCTCTTTTTCTTATTCCACTCTTATGAGGCTAGGGTTCCCAAACACTAGATGGATTGGTTGTCATTAACTTTTAATTTATGATTTCTAAGTCTCATGGGTATTTTCTTTAGACCATGTCTAGCATTTTTCATCGAAGGAAACATGTTTCCTCAAGTTTTAAGTAGGTTACTCCATGAATAACTATTTTAATTTAAATTCATGAATATTTGAGTTTCTTAAACCATCGATTAATTTGAATTCTATTTAATTATGTGAGTTTTGAATGTAGATATAATTATTTCCTTACCTTAATTATTTTCATGTTTTTCAAAAGGGGAGTTTCAATGGAACTTCGGTCATACATGGTTGAAATTGATTTAAAATACCCTATATTTTTACATATAAATTACTTAAGGACTCTTTTATGAATATTCTAGTTTTAAAAGGATTTTTAGAATATATAGTGACCTTTAAATGTTTTCTAAACATAATATTATACTAATTATACTTGTTTTTTAATTAAATACAGTTTTCTTTTAAGGTATTTAATTGTTGTTGAGTTTTGGTGATACCTTGGTTATCATTTTATAATTTTTACCATTGATTTTATTTTTGGGATGTGTTTTGATATTTTAAATAATGTTTTGTTTCCATATTATGTGTGTTAAATGTGTTTATCTTAGGATTAATTTTTCATTTTTTAACATGTTGTTACCAAATTATGGTATAGTATTTGGTTTTAAAATAGTTTTTCCATGTTTGGAATCTTAGATTAATGAGTTTTGGACTGCTTGGAAAAACATTGAAGGTGTTGTCTGATTTGAGATCGCAAAGAGGTATAAAAGGCCCAATTAGCACTTTTTGAATGTGGTTTGGATTTATCCCTTATTTATTAATGTTTGATCTTGATGGTTACACCAAGCATGTTTTGTTTTTAATGAAAATTGGGATATTTTAGTATTTGAGTTCTTGGAGAGAGGGTGGGGGTGTTTTTATAACTCATTCATGTTCTTATGTGATTTTATATATGATTTATATATCCACCTATGTTTAGGTGATCATGGTAACCTAGGAACATGGGTATGGAACACTGGGACAAGTATGACTAGGTGTTAACATGATCCCCATAGTCTTGGATTATGCTAAAACACTAACTTAACATTACTATGATGTGGATTGGGTTCCAAATTCTAGGGTGTCTCCATTCCTCTAGGAATTGATGATTATATTCCTAGAAGTTTGTGCATAGTTGGATATTATTAGTTTGATTAGTGAGATAGTACAAGCATCCTATGTTACGACCCGTCCCCCGGGGCCCATGCCGTGACTACCCCCAAGCTCGCCTTCCATAGGCCAGGGACAGCCGACTAGCACTGAAAGGCGTATTCCCAAAAACCAGGAAAACATTGCCTTTATATCCTGTAAACATGCTCAACCAAGCATACAGCAAGATATGAACACAAATAACTGTAAAGTAAAAAAGAGTGTGTATAGTATGTAAAAGGGGCCAGAATACAGGCCCAACTGGATTGTACAAGAAAACTGAAAGTATAAGTAAACTGAAATAGCTCATGTGGACACCCTCCAAGGATCCTACCTGAAGGGTAGGTACAGCTCTAGAACGGTCGTCTCTGCGGTACACCTCCTCTAATTTCCACCTCTAAGCTACCTCCAGTCCTGGTACTCTCGTCCTTAGTCAGCGATGTCTGTCATCTGCACCAAGCACAACAAGGTGCGGGCTTATCTCCTGTAGGGGTGAGTATAATGATACTCAATAGGGACCCCGAGACCCTCAAAGGTCTCACAAAACCCACAAAGGAAAAAAACCAAAAAGCATGAAAACATTTGAAAACCCTACTTAGTTGTATGCCCATACATATACCTAAGTTATCAAGTATACCCATCTCATTCATGAGGAAACTGAAGGCCCAAATCCTTATCCAAACTTCAACTGTTCCACGAAGGAAAGAATACCACGAAGGTAACATCACAAAGGTAAGTACCTCAAAGGTAACTCCACATAGAAGAATACAAAAAGGGTATCACCACGAAGGTATGTATCACGAAGTTAAGTACCAGGAAGGTAACACCACAAAGGTAAGTACCACATAGGTAATGCCACACAGAAGAATTCCACAAAGGTATCACCAAAAAGGTATGTACCACAAAGGTATGCCACACAGAAGATTACCACAAAGGTAAAGACTCAGCTCACACCAAATATAACTTAGGTATGGAAGAAAAGATGATTAGATGTAACTACTAAATCATCTTACTCTGTTAAGAGGAAAACCCATGTAGGATCCTAAATCATCAGACCCACATAGGATCCTAGTATAACAGACCCACGTAGGATCCTAGTGTAGTATCATGTGGATTACTAGATCAGATCCAAGTGAGACTCTCGAACACAAACCCACATAGGATCCCAAAGAACAGACCCATATAGGATCCAAAAGCAAAGACCCACATAGGATCATTTTCTCATATTATATCCAGCTACGGGGTTCCAGTACTATGCTCGCTTGATTCTGGGGAGGGTCGGCTCCTCAAGACACAGGCCAATAATCCAACTACCATGAAGTCCCACAAAGAATTATCCCAAATGACTACCCCGTGATAGGAGTCTCAACGCAACAGATGGTGCCTTATTCGAACATATGGTATGTAAGTTATTTACCTTTTAGTCCTGAGGGCCCGACTGGATTCATGTCTGATCCAACCCGGCTGTATTCCAACCTTATCCGAAACTCATGTGGAGTATACCAAAAGGACCATCTCGATCAAATGTTTCCAGAACCATAGACGGTTCGTCCAACAGATGCTCATAGCTCATGATATGGTCGAAAGAACAAAAAGGGTCAAAGTTGGTATGGGTCCTGTCCGACCTGGACTGACCCAGACTAGGCCAAACCTGACCCTATTTGGGTTGATCCACCCCAACCCGGGTTCAGCTCTGTGTCTGACCTGGCCTACTGAGTTCAGCCCGACCCCCTGGCTGGTGGCCTGCGGTGAGGCAGCCCGCGGTGCGGCAGCCCGCCGCGGCTCGCCAGACGGCCAGCCTCCTCCGGGCTATGCAGTCGCGCACGGCGCCACCACCGGCAGCCGGCTCCGTCGGTCACCCTCCCTTCACCGTCGCGGCACAAGTTCATGACTCCGGCTCACTCGGCAGCACGGACGCGCGCCGCCACCTCCCCTTCTCTCGGTCGGCCGATGCCATCCACTGCCTATGCTCTGCCATGGCCGACGGGCTCCAGCCCTTCTCCCGCGGTGCAGTTTCACTGCCACCATCTTTCCGGCCAACTGTGGTGCTAGCCAATGGTCCCAAGTCCCACCTGTGCCAATTTTCGGCACTACTCTTCATCCTCCTCCATCGCGAATATCACATCATAAACCACAATGATTGCAGAGAGGTCGGGCCATGTTCGTTTGGCCCACACCCTCCACATTAGAGCACCATCAAGTGGATCATGGAGATTGATTCAACATAAAATAAAATTAATGAAGATAAATCAAAATGACATCCCTAACTATAAAATCTGTTGATTTCAGTGAGTAGGGATAGATGGCTTTCAGTTCGTTGTCATTGAAGATGTTCCTCATTGGAGATGGCGTTCTTCATTAGAGATGGTGTTCTTCGCTAGATAAAGCATTCTTTTTGTGGAGATGGAATTCTTCACTCGAGAAAGTGTTATTCGTTTGAGAAAGGTGTTTCTCCAAATTTCTCCCCTTTTTCCAACACTCCCCCCCCCCCCAATTCCACCAAAAATTAAATATCCAACTTATTAAATTATGATTTATTAATTTATTTAGAGTTGTCCATTAATTAAGTTGATGTTGGCATAATAAATTAATGGAAGGTGGAACAATTAATTAGGAGAGAACCAAGAGTCACCTCCTTTATTAAAGAGGGAGTTTAAGGGTTAGATGGTCCCCACCATTAATTTCAAATTGGGGGGTTTTCTAGCCTAGGTGGTCCCCACCACCGAGCATTCAAATGGGAGGTTAAAAATAAAATAAAAGTTTGTTCATTAATTCATTTTTATTTCCACAAAAAACACAAAAATTAACTTTCACCCTCATCCTACTACGGTCAAGGTGAAAGTCTCCTTAAGCGAATATCGGCACTATGAGTTCAACGATGTCCTCTGATTTCAATTCTGAGCACCGGTTCAAAGGTTACAAAAACCCACTCGCAATTTTACTAAAGGTACCTAAAAAATGTTCATAAATTCATTCCAAACACACCGGGCCTTGGAGTCACATGCCATAAATTTTTTTTGACTCCTAAAATTACCATATAATTAAAAAAATACATGGAATTTTGCAGGTCTTTACATTCTCTCCATCTCAGAGCTTTGGTTCCCCAAAATCCAAAACACAAACTAGGAAAACAGGTGGGGTTACTGAGCATGAATCTGAGCCGCCCGCTCCCATGTGCTCTCCTGGAGGTTCTCATGCTTCCAATGTATGCGCACCAAAGGTGTCAACTACCCACGAAGTATCCGCTCCTGTCGATCCTCAATCTATACTGGAACCTCCATAAATGTCACCCCATTGTCGATGTCCAGCTCACTGTGGTCAATGATGTGTTCAGTGTCATGCACGTATCTCTTCAGCTGGGATACATGGAAGACGCCATGCACCTAGTGCAACTGAAGCGGAAGATCTAAGTGTTAAGACACCTCACCAACTCTACTGGGGGCCTAAAAGGGTCCAATGAACCTCGAAGATATCTTGTCGCCCTGGAAAAATCTCTGCAAATCTCGTCGCAATGAGACCCATAGAAAGAGGTGGTCACCATCCTTTAACACCAGAGGTCTCCATCTCATATCAGCATAAGACTTTTGCCTGCTCTATGCATTATTCATGTGCTTCTAGATGATCTGCACCTTCTCCGTGGTATCCCGTACCATATCTGGACCCATGAGTGTTGACTCCCCTAGGTCTGTCCAGCACAAAGTCAATCTGCAATGTCGGCCGTACAGAGCCTTGAAATGGGTCATCCCAATAGGAGAGTGATACATTTTTTTGTATGAAAACTACACCAAGGTAAAGTGATCCTCCCAGCTGCAACCAAAGTCAAGGACACAAGCACGCAGCATGTCCTCTAGGGTCTAAATGGTTCGCTCTGTCTGTCTATCTGTCTGAGGATGGAAGGTGGTGCTCAAACGAAGCTATGTCCCAAAATCCTCCTGCAACCCCTTCCGAATCCAGGAAGTGAAACGTGAATTATGATCATAAAAAATCATCTAGGTTACTCCTTCTAACCTCATAATCTCTTGCACATAGAGGAGTCACAAGCTCTCTACTGATCCCTGCTCTCTGATCGGTAGGATGTGGGCCAACTTGGTGAGTCAGTTGACGATCACCTACATATAGTCATAACCCCTGGATGTATGTTGAAGTCCTGTCACGAAGTCCATGGATATTTCATTTCACTTCCACCATGGGACCTCTAAAGGCTGAACTAAGCCTGCTGGTACCTGATGCTCCACCTTCACTTGTTGAAAAGTGAGGCACCAAGAGATAAACACTACTACTGCTTTCTTCATTCCCGGCCACCAGTGCTATCGTCAGAGATCCTATAATATCTTCGCAACTTTTGGATGTACCTCTATAGGGGATGTGTGAAAATCTCTCAACACATCCTCCCATAGTGACACTGTTACCATGGTACATACTATGAAGAGGATGAAATGCTCCCCACCTTCATAAAATCCCTCAGGTATATGTCCTGTGGATATCTGAGCACATCGAGACTCATAGTCCGGGACCCTATGTTGTGCCTCTCTGACTCGCTGAAGAAGTGGGGGGCTAGCTGTAAGAGACTGAAGAAAATATGATCCATCCCGATTCACAAAGGATATCTACAAAGTGTACAGTTTCTCCATCGCCTCACGTAGTAGTTGTATACCAGATCTCCTACTAAGTGCATCTTATACAACGTTCCATTTTCCATGAGTATAGACTTTCTCGAAGTCATAGTCCTAGAGGAACTCAAGACAATGCCACTATATCAGGTTCAGGTCCTTCTGATAGAAGATATAACTGAGACTCTTGGGATCAAAGTAGACTATAAAACATTAGCCCATCAAGTAATATCACCACATCTTCAAGGCGAAGACCACTGCTGCTAACTCCAGGTTAGCGGTAGTATATTTACTCTCATGTTATCTCAACTTTCAAGAACCATATGCAATAACTTCTCGCTCCTACATTAGGACACATCCAAGCACAGTCCCTGATGTGTCTTAGTATACTATATATCCAATGCCCTCCTCCGGAAGCCACAAGATGGGGGCACTAGTCAGCCTCTGCCTCTGCTCCAGAAAATCTCTTTGGCATCACTCTGACCACATGAAGGGTTGCACCTTTTTCATCAATGCTGGTAAAGTTGTTGCAACTCTGGAGAAATCTATAACACACCTCCGGTAGTATCCAGCCAAACCCAGAAAAGTGTGTACCTCCATCACACTCCTGGGTGGATCCCAAGAATGTATCGCCTCAATCATCACTGGATCCGCCGTAACTACAGCCTCCTATATGACATGTCCTAGAAAGTAAACCTCTTGGATCCAAAACTGGCACTTCAAGAGCTTATCATAAATCTAGTGCTCTCAGAGTGTGTCCAGAACTATCTGTAAATTATATGCATGCTCCTCCTCAGTATCCGAGTAGATCAGAATGTCGTCGTTGAAGACTAATACAAAGTGATCAAGGTATGATTGAAAGATCATGTTCATGAGTCCCATAAACACTGCTGGAGTGTTGGTCATGTCGTACAGCATGACCAAAAACTCATAAAAGTCATACCAACATCTGAAATTCATCTTCTGCACATCCTCTTCTCGTACTCTGAGCTGGAAATAGCCTGATCTAAGGTCTATCTTCGAGAACCACCGTGCCCCCTTCAATAGATCAAAGTGGTCATCAATCCTCGGAAGTGGGTACTTCAAATCCACTTGGTTCAGGTGCTGATAGTCAACAAAAAGTCTCAATTTCCCATCCTCCTTCTTGGTGAACAAAATCGGGGCTACTCAAGGAGAAACACTGGGCTGGATGAACCCCTTCCCCTATAAGTCCTCCAGTTGTACCCGCAGCTCACAAAGCTCCACGAGAGCCATCCGATACGCTGGTTTAGATATCGGTGTCATCCTAGAGTACAAGTCAATATAAAAGTCCACCTCTCTATGAGGAGGTTGACTAAGAACATCATCAGGGAAGACATCTGCGTACTGGTCCACCATTATAGGATAGCTCGGACTCTCCACATCAACCGCTCTGAGGGAAAGGCTAGCCTATTGAAGAGTGATCGACTGCACTCTCCTATGGGTAAGTCCATCCTATGATACAAAGGCTCCTTTCTCACTAGTGAAGGTAATCCTAGTCCCATCAGTGCGGACACACCACAATTTGTGCCTAATATTGTCAATTTGGGCATGGAATATAAATAACCAATCCATACCCAAGATGATTTCATATGGCCTCGACACCGATACTAGGAGATACTAACAAAATATCTCGCCTCCTAGAGTAAGCTCACACTGGAGACACTAGTCTGTAATTGTCAAATCCTTTCTTGTAGAAGTCTTTAGCTGCAAGTATCAAGCCAATACCTCCACCGGAATCTCTGAGATCTGAACGAGGGTGGTGGAAATAAAATAATAACTAGAACCTATGTCTATAAGTACTGCAACTAAGGTGGAGTAGACACAGATCGTACCTCATATCATCTCCGGAATGCCATGGTCATAGGCCTCAGCTTCCTGGAGCTAAGCTCGCCCATGTCCACCTGCTCCCTGTGGTCAGGGTGGACCACCAGGTGGTGGTGGCGGTAACATCTCAAATCATCACCCACCACCATCTTCACGGCCATCTCCTCTTCCACATCTGTCTGCTCCCTGTAGACCTCCTCGGTCGAACCTCTGTCTCTACCTGGGTGGTCATTCGACCATCTTCTGATCATCCATACAGCAGGTCGGTCAGTCACGAGCCTTGTGACCCTGCCCACCACATGCGTAACACTGCCTTTTTCTCACAAGATTGGCTTTGTCTCCAGTGCCCTACAAAACTGACCCTAAATCCTGTGGTCATCCACATATAGGTCTGGTCCTCTTGGACCTCTATGGAATCTGTCTGCTACCAGGTGCAGAATAATTCACTGCATGACTCTCATTGGTGGGTCTCACTTCAGGTGACTCCTCGGAAAAAAACACTCCACTAAGAGGGCTCTCTCTAACAACCCCACCTATATCGTGATGCTGAGGGAAATCATCGAAGCCCTCATCTACAACCTGAGTACCTAATCAAAGGTCCAGTCCCTGAATAATGGGTCCCACACCATATTAATGGATTTGTATGAGAGGTCGGTGAACCTCACTGAGTACTTAGCCAAAATCATGTTTCCCTGCTTCAGATGAAGAAGCTCTTGTGTGAACACTGTGAGAAGGGTCGTTGGGACAAACTCTGCCCGAAACTGGATCACAAAGTCTACCCAGAGAAGTGTCATCTCGTTGTGAACCTGGAGCATCAAGATCCACCATCTGCCGCTACTTCTAATGGAAGACAGGAAGCAAGGATCACCATGAGATCAGCTGGTGTCCCTACCAGTCGGAAAACTCTCACCACGACCTCCAACCAATCCTCAGCCGCCTGTGGGTTTGCCTTACCCCGGAACCTCAGTGGGATATGGTGTTGGAACTTGTTCAATGTGCTCAAGAGGTGTGAACCCTCTTCTACTGGGGCTGGTGTCATCGTTGGAACAATGGGTAATGGTTCCGCTGGTGCCTCCAGTGGTGCTTCTACAGATAAATGGCCCTGCACTGCGGCCTCATTGCTCAGTGGGCTATCAACAGGTACTATACCTAAAACCCTAGCTGGCTATCTACGTGGAGGCATCCTGAAAAGAAACAGCTACACCACGGTCAATAAGTTATACCTGGTGGGCTGACTCAAAGAGTTCATAAAGAAAAATTTTCAAAACATGCACGCAATCAATGTTTTCATGCATTGAGTCAGAAATCAGAAGTCAGGGTCCTGGTGTATAGATACGTCGGCCACCACAGCAACACCGGATTCCCAAAACTGATAACCACACTCACTACATTAAACACTATTTCCATTAAAAAGATCAGATTCCAATGTTCTATGGTATAACCGACCCCTCTGAGACCAATTTTTCATGACCCATCCCCGAGGGCCCTTGTCGTGACTACCCCAAGCCCGCCTTCCCTAAGCCAAGGGCTGGCGACTAGAATCGAATGGTTTATTACCTAAAACCATGAAGGAATTTCCTTTATATCCTATAAACACACTCAACCAAGTATACATTAAGATACAAACAAAAGTAAACTTTAATGTAAAAAAGTGTGTGTATAGTAAGAAAAAGGGGCCAGAATACAAGCCCAACTGGAAAGTACAAGAAAACTAAAAGTACAAGTAAACTGAAACAGCTCATGTGGACACCCGCCAAGGATCTGACCTGAAGGGTAGGTACATATCTTGAACGGTCATACCTGCGGTATGCCTCGTCTAATGTCTACCTCCAAGCTACCTCCAGTACCGGTACTCTCGTCTTTAGTCAGCGTTGTCTGTCGTCTGCACCAAGAACAAAAGGTGTGGGGATAGCCTGTGCAGGGGTGAGTATAACGATACTCAGTAGGGACCTCGAGACCCTCGAAGGTCTCACAAAACGCACAAAAGATAAACCAAAAATCATGAAAACATCTGACCAACCTACTTAGTTGTATGACCATACATATACCTAAGTTATCAAGTATATCCATCTCATTCATGAGGAAACTCAAGTCCCAAATCCTTAGCCAAAGTACAACTATTCCACAAAGGAAAGAATACCAAGATGGTAACACCACAAAGGTAAGTACCACAAAGGTAACTCCGTACAGAAGAATACCATAAGGGTATCACCACGAAGGTAAGTACCATGAAGGTAACACCACAAAGATAAGTACCACATAGGTAATTCCACATAGAAGAATTCCACAAAGGTATCACCACGAAGGTAAGTACCAAAAAGGTATTCCACACAGAAGATTACGAAAAAGGTAAAGACTCATCTCATAGCAGGTATAACTTGGGTACAAAAGAAATGATGATTTCATGTAACTACTGAATCATTTTACTTTATTAAGAGGAATACCCATGTAGGATCTTAAATCATCAAACCCATGTAAGATCCTGGTATAGCAGACCCACATAGGATCCTAGAGTAGTTTCACGTGGAGTCCTAGAGAGGATCCATGTGAGACTCTCGAACACATAACCACATAGGATCCCAAATCACAGACCCACATATGATCCTTTTCTGATGTTACATCTAGCTATAGGGTTCCCGTACTAAGCTCGCTTGATTCTGGGAGGGTTCGCTCCTCAAGCCACAGGTTGATACACCAACTTCTACGAAGTCCCACGAAGAAGTATCCCAAAGGACTACCACATGATTGGGGTCTCAAGGAAACAGACGGTGTGTCAATCGGACACTCGGTCTGTAAGTTATCGGCCTTTTAGTCCCAAGGGCCTAGTTGGATTCATGTCTGATCCAACCCATCCATACCCCAACCTTATCCAAAACTCAACTGGGGTATAACAAAAGGACCATATCGATCCTAGGTTTCTGGTGGAGTAAACAGTTCATCCAACGGATGCTAGTTGCTCAAGATATGGCCGAATGAACAAAAAGGGCCGAAGCTGGTCCGGGTCTAGTCCAACATGGTCAGGCCCACCTGGCCCGACCCGGCCTGGGCTGACCCGACCCTACCCGGTCCGACCCTACCCGGCCCGACCTGGCCCAGGCCAACCCAACTCGGTTTGGGTCGATCCGGCCCAACCTGAGTCCGGACCTGGTCCGGCCCGCTGGGAGGCCCACAGTGTGGCGTCCTGCGGTGAGATGGTCTCCAGCGAGGCAGCCTACGGTGAGGCGGCCCGCGGTGTGGCAACCTGCCATGGCAAGCTTGATGGCCAGACTCCTCTAAGAGGCGTGGTTGCACGCCGCGCCACCACCGGTGGCCGTCTTTCTGGTCTCCCTACCTTCACCATCGTGGCACAAGGAAATGGCTCATGCTCGCCCAGCGGCGTGGACACGGGCCGCCGCCTCCCCTTCACGCAGCCTGCCGACACCGGCCACCACCCTTGCTCCTCCGTGGCCAACGGGCCATGACCCGTCTCTTGCGTTGCGTTTGCACCATCACCATCTTCGCGAATGACCGTGGGGCCAACTGCCACTCCTAAGTCCCATTGGTGCCAATCGCTGGCATAGGTCATCATCCTCCTCCATCGTAAATATCACATCATAAACCACAAGGGTTTCGGAGAGGTCGGTCCATGTTCATTTGTCATGCACCTTCCACATTATAGCAGTAGCAAGCGGTGCATGGGGAGAGATTCAACATAAAATAAAATTAATGAAGATAAATCAAAATCACACCCCTAACTCGAAGGTTCATTGACATCGGTGAGGAGGGAAAGATGGATGTCAGTTCGTTTTCATTGAATATGTTCCTCATTGTAGAGGGAGTTCTTCATTTGAGATGGCGTTCTTTGCTGGAGAAATCATTCTTCATTTGAGTTGGCATTCTTTATTGGAGAAAGTGTTCTTTGTTAGAGAAAGTTGTTTCTCCAAAGTTCTCCCCTTTTTCAAAAACTTTACCCCCAATTCCCCCAAAAATAAAATATCCCACTTATTATATTATGTTTTATTAATTTAATTATATTTGGCCATTAATTAATTTTATTTTGTCATAATAAATTAATGGATGATGGCACAATTAATTAAGAGAGAACCGAGAGTCACCTCCCTCATTAAAGAGGGAGTTCAAGGGTCGGGTGGTCCCCACCATTAAATTCAAATTGGGGGGTTTTCCATCTCGGGTAGTCCCCACCACCGAGCATTCAAATGGGATGTTAAAAATAAAATAATAGATTGTTCTTTAATTTATTTTTATTTCCACGAAAAACCAAAAAAACTAACTTTCACCCTCATCTTTCTATGGTCGAGATGAAAGTCCACTTAAGAGAATATCGGCGCTGTATGTTCAATGGTGACCTCAGATTTCAATTCCGAGCACCGGTTTAAAATTTACAAAAACTTGCTCACACATTTACTGAACGTACCTAAAAAAGTTCAGAAATTCATTCTGGGCACACCAGGCCTCAGAATCACGCATTGTAAATTTTCACAGACTCGTAAGATTCCCATATAATTAAAAAAAATTACATGGAATTTTACATGTCTTTACATCTTAATTTTCTCTATCCTTAGTTCCCCTAGGTCCACTCCCATGATGTCATTCATATATTTTCCATTTATTTGAGAGATGATATTATTACTTATGTTTTTTCATTTATTTTTTATTTATTTTAGTGATTTTATTGTTATTACATTTTATTATTTCATGCTTTTTTTTCTTACCTAGGTATTTTTGTTTTTCTAGTTATTTTGAGGTTGTTATGTTACTGTTTATTATGTTCAGGGATTCACATCATTTTATAATTATGATTTTTCACTCTCGTGATTTCCTATTAGAAACTAAAAAAAGGTTATTGTAAAAAGTTTTTTATTTTCCCAATATTTATAAAAATGTAAACATTTTAAAGGTTTTTTTGAAGTATTTTCTTTATTTAAATTTAATTTCCTTATTAAATCATTTCAAATATTGATTTTTTTTAAATGTTTAAATGGTTGGATTTATTTAAAATGAATCAAAATGATAGTTCCATTTAGTCTGTATTATGTAAAATGGAAATATTACTTATATATATATATATTGAAACTGACATGAAAATGGTTTTACTATTAAATATTATACATGATGTGTGGGGATGTCACTTGTTTGGATTTTTCTCACACCTATATATATTTCAGGTTTGGATTTTTCTCACACCTAATTGTGTGTAATGTAAATTTCAACAACCTTGTATCACATGATATCTCATCAATTCATTATTTTTCCTTTATGTTATATGGATGTGGTATGGGTGGTAATTGTTTTTATTCATTGTTTGTATTTTTACTTATTTAAAACTATATATTTAATTTTTATGAATGTACAACTCAAGGAAAAGTCATTAAAATAAATAGGGAGAATTCTATTTTATGTTCATTATTTCTTATTATGAAAAACTATTCCCAATTTTGTTTCCTTAATAGTCAGGCACTAGTTGTCAACCCATGAGGATGAAGAATTTCCTTCAGGCCTTTCCATGAGCTGAATCGGTTATTAATTTTTGATAGTTCAGGTTGGTTCTTGAAAATTATATTCATGTTTAGTAATCGTAATAGCTTGATTACATATACCACCACTAAATAGATTATAAGGGAGAAAATAAAAAAACACGTAGACTGAGGAAGTAACCACATGACCTGCTCCTCACCCACCAAAATCATACCACCCAACTACCAATGGTGGGGCTTTATAAATCATACTCTATATCATTTTTATAAAATTTTAACTCTATAAAATCCCACATATTTATTTTTTCTCTCATGGGAAAATCATTATCATTTTACCTCAAAAACATAAACACCCAATTTAAAATTATTATTTTCCAACAAAAGTCTCTTTCCATCAAACAATTTGTAAGACTAGAAAATAATATTTTTAAATAGTAATAGTTAAAAAAGGTAAAATAAAACATTAACAATTAGACACATATTCAAATAATCCATATTTTTAGAAGAATCAGACCCGTACAGAGATTTTAAATAGCACCATATAGTTTAGTCACCAAAGAAAATTTGAATTTAATATCAAAATATCTCAAACATTCTTATATCAGAATCACAATGGCCACATCATTATGAAACATCTTAATTAGCTCAAAAATTTAGTTTTCATTCCATGCGTATATAATAATTTATATTTTCAAAAGTCACTCCAAAATAACACAACTCATATTTTAATATTTTTTTAAGAAAACACTATAGATTTAAATAGTTTACATGCAACATAATAATTTCAAGTTTAACCATGTATAATGCATATCCAAGGTCTTAGTTTCATATTTCAATAATCCAATATGAATAAAAATATAATTAATTTTAAACATATTTTAAATAAAAACTATTTTCAGTAACATATTTCATTATAGTTTAATATTTTAAATATAAATTAGTAAAATCAGTTCAGATTTATAAAAAAATTCAATATACATGATTTAAAATTTTAGAGATATGTGTAATGAAAATTATTCCATTAATTTATGTTCAATAAATTTAATTTAGAATATTAATCATTTTATTTAAATATTATATATACCCAAAATAAATTCAAACATCCATGTCAGGAGTGAGATATATTTTAATTGTATTTTAATGAAAAATTCATCATTCATCATTTATGAATTTATTTCCCATGAATTTATTTATATTATCCACTTTTTTAAAAAAAATTATCACCACCAAAAATGAATTTTTTACCTACCATTCATGGAAATAATTTTTCATTCTTCAATCAAGATATAATTTCATTAAATTTATATGCATTTTTAAGATATTAAAATTCAACATAAGCTTATAATAATTATAATTTCTCCAAAAAATGAGACGATGTAATTGAAATAATCATGAGTTATTTTCGAGAAGGTTAATTACATGGCTAAGGGTTGGTAGGTAAAATTGAAAAACATAAGCTTAAAGAGAGGTTTAAGACCTGAAAGTATAACTAATGATAAAATCAATGATAATTACCTTACTTAAGTCACCTAATAAAATCTAAAAATCAACAATACCTTTTTTAGGTTCAAAATTCAATGAAATGAAATCAATAAAAAATCCTCCATTTCTTTTTCATTATTTTTTACCCTTTTTTATATGTAAGTTTTTTACTTTTTTATATACATTTTTTTCATTTCCATTTTTTAGGAGAATAAGAGGGACATATTAAATAAAATGAGTAAATATCTTTTAACTCATTTATACCCATAATAAATAATTTTACTGTAATGACCTATATTCTATGGGAATTGAAATTCTAAAAGTAATTTCAATTTTACAATTTGGCTGATGGATTATTTTGAGAACCATGATTTGGAATTAAAATATAATGGTTGAAATACCTCAAAACATATATTTTGGATGAGGGATAAAGCTTGGGAGGTATCTTGGTGTCTTTGGAAAACCATGGGAGAGGATGGGGTGGTTTTTTCAGTCAAGACTTCACTAAACCACTAGCCAACCAGTGGCTTCAGACTACATCCCAATTGGTTATTGTGACCATCAGAAACCTGATGGCCCTGTAGTGGCTATTCAGTGGCCCACCATCTATAAATTGGATGTATTTAGGGGGATAATTAGGCTACCCCTTTTCATTCTTAGTTCATTCACATTAAGGGAATCCAACCCTCCTTTTCCAACTTCATCTCGCCTTATTTTGGGAGGGGACTTTGATGCATTTTTTGGAGACTTGAGGTAGTTCTCTCCGTCCATTGATTTTCTCTTTCGTTGTCTACTCTATCTAATTTTGGTTTCTCCTATACCATGGTACATGTAAGATACCACCATATAATGGTTGAATCATCCCAATATTATGGGTCTTTCACTCTAATTAGGAATAGGATGTCCAGCAATGCTATCTGCAAATAGAGGATCTTCATTCTTTAGGGCTTTCACAAGAGATGAGGTCGGCGGTCTAATAAAAAACCTATCAAATAATGACAATATATTTAATTTTATATTATTATTAAATAAAAAATATACTAAATAACATATTTCACAAACTATACTAACAAAAATGAATAAACTTGATATAGTTTGAATATTAAATATGACTATTAAAACTGACCAGTTAAAATTATCTGAAATAAAAAGAGTATCCAATTTACAAAATATTTATAGAAATGAAAACAATAGTTACTTTTAATACCTATGAAATTCAATTTATATATCTAAAATAACTAATACGATCATTTTATTATTAGAAAAGTATTTTTTTAATATTTTTTATGTGATGTGCATTTCTATATAAATAGACTTGGGATTAATGGTGATAACTATATTTGATATGAATAATTTTTTAATACTAATTTTATTACTAAAATATAGGAAATATTAATAATAATGGTTAATATTTTTAAAAGTTATTTTCTGATAAAAAATGTTTTTCAAAAATGTTTTAGGTTTTTTTAAAATAAAATTTACGATGATAATTTTAAAAAATATAATTCATTTTTAGTTTTATCATGGAAATATTATCTTGAGATTAATTTTTTATATTTTTCTTAAAATATTTATATTTAGGTGAATAGTAAAAAATATATCGTTTTTACAAGTAAGATGACTTTTATAAAATTATTAATATATAAATTTGAATTTGAAATTCATGAAACCATTTTATAAGACCAAATATGTATTTTAGAAGTAACATTATGATTTCAAAAATTTATTATTTAATTTATAAACTCAAAAAATACATTATACATTTAGTATTTTAAAATTAATTTTTATCACTTAAAAATTTAATAAGAAATTTATTTCAAAATTTGGAATCATTAGGTTAAAATTAGATAATAATAACCATTTGTTTGGTTTATAAAGGATAAATTGCCTATGAAAAATATATTGAAAATGGTGAAAATCATAATGATAAAAAATTATTAGCCTAATATTTAAAGAGTCAAAGATGTTAAAACCATGTTTTAACTGAGTGGTTGATGTGTGGATCAACCTTGTGTATTATCATCTCTATTATTTCTTAATTTTGGGGTCATTTTTCTTTTGATTGACTTTACATTATTTAATTTTTTTTCATTATTTACAAATAAATCATTCATTTCCACTTATAAAAGGGTCTCTCCACTCCTCACTTCCCCTCACACCAAAATCCCCCTAGTTTGTCTCAAACTATGCTCTACCCTCTACTCACCACTCCTATATTTTTATGTGTTTTTATTATTCCTCAAATGTCATTTCATTATATTAAAATGATAAAATTATTTTAATTATTTTACTAGTATGTTATTATAATTATAGTACAAGAATTAACCACCCTCCATGTTTCCATTATGAAAAATAAAAACATGAATCGTACGTTGTGAGGATTACTGCCTCCACAACACAACATATTTCATTTTCCATCACCAACATATATGAACGTACCTAATAGGGAATTTAATATATAATTATGTTATTTATGAAATATATTATATTATTTAGTTATAAACCATATTAATCATATTCCCCATTCTATGGAAAATGAAATCATTATCCATACTTACGTGTGGACTACTGCCTACATATAATGATTGATTTCTATTTTTAATTTCAACGTCACCTTAAATAGAAGTTCATGGGAATGGTTTTAAATGATAAATGTGGTTTTTATAATATTAATAAGGTTTAGGTGATGAAAATTGAATATTTGGTTAATAATATTAATGATAAACCATCATTATAAAATTAACTATCGTAAACAATCCCACTAAAAAGAAAAAACATTTATTCATACTGTGTTACATTTTCATTCCCATTACTTATAATTCCTTTAAATTATAATATATCACCTTAATAATAATAAAATATTATCATTATAATTTTGGAATAATGATTTTTCAACTAAATCAGCTCATAATCATCCATTAATCATGGTATGTTTATATTTGGGTTGGTTTGACCATCTTCTTGAAAAATGAAACATAATTATATCATGGATGAATATGAAAATAGAATTAATAGTATGAAATGATATAAACATATAAAAAATGTTTTCATTTTGGTTCTTGAATAGATACATCTTCATTCTACTTGATAATTAATAAAAAACATTTCATCGAGACTGGACTAGGAAACATGATGGCTAAAGACATGTTTTGAAAAGGTTTCCCCATTCGATTAAAAAATAATCATAAAAAACAAGATATTCCCTAAATGGGATTTTCAATCAGATAACATAGAAAACATAAACAATATGTTATAATAATTTAAACATAATAAAAATACATGAAAATTTAGGATTGAAAATTTAAACAATAATTATTTTTACACAACTTCAAGGATGGTATGATAGGAGAATTGATTAATTCAACAAAATATATGAATGGTTAATTTATAAATATGATGTCATGTTAGCCCCATATTTTGTGTATACTGGACTCTGTATCACTATAAAAATCATCATCTTATGATTTTTAATCACACCATCAGTGACTATAAAGAGGAAGCATCAAGTAAAGGAGGTGGCAGAAGGAACATATTAGGAGGATATTAATGGAGAAAGTAAACATGGGTGGAAGTGATGGGGAAGGAAAACATGGAGGTGTAGGGAGGAATAAATTATGGAAAAAACATGGTTGGAAGACATATAAGAGTGATGGGATGAAAAATAATAGGGAATTTCTGACACATATAGGATGAGAAGAGGGATGGTTTTTTTCCCCCCACCCATCAGTTTCTCCAGCCTAGGGGCTCGCTGTGCTTTCCCTAAGTCTGATCATGCCTTTTGTTTGTTAATAAAATCACTAAAGTGTTATTATTTTTGATTTTATCTTCAAGAATAAATAATGAAACACTCATCAAAATAAATAGAAACTTTATAAATAATTATAATTAATATATTGTTGTAACTTTAATGATCTTGGAGTGATGAACTTTTGAAGAGGAGTGAATACTCACACTGCTCCTACAAAATAGTAAAAATAATCAAAACTATAAACAACCGATGTGGGAAAATAGATAAAAAATAACTAATATACATTTATAGAATGGATATGAATGAAAATTATAAATATCTTTAGGTATTAATATGGTTCATAAATTATTTATTAAGATATTTATGTTTCTTATACAGGATCATAGAGTGCATTCGACAGAGTGAGGAAACAAGGTAAGAGTTTCATTGTCTCGTTTTTAAATCCATAAGACTTGTTAGATATTGTGAATCATAATTTCTTTTATATGGTGTAATCATTAAAAAATTCTTTAACATAGGAAAATATCTTTCATTTCATCATATTTTAATGTTTATTTTATGATGTCCCTCTCAAAATTCTTTGATTGTTATGTTACTAACTTTTTAGGAAGTTTAATGACTCAATTTCTAATTCTTTGGGTCATAAACATTCTTACATAAATATAATATTCATGTTCTTTTTTATCCTACCATTCAATTATTTTATATAGAATTTCCTGTTATTCTTTGTTAAAATTACTTATCATCATAAATAACCACTTCTTGGAAAAAATGTTTTCCAAAATAAAAGTGTAATGTTGGTAAGAATAACTCTCATCCTTATCATTGAATATTTTCTTCCACATCCATATTTTCCTACCAACAATGTTATTCTTTTGGGGAAAATATAATATGGATTATTTTATTTGATTCTTATAATTCTCTTTATCCCTTTTTAAAGTTAATGTTCAATACTCTTATTACTATGTGGTTTTTCAAACAAAGGTATTTCAAAATATATTTTAAAAAATGTTTTCCATCCTTTAAAAATCAAATGTTTTTTCTTTCACTCCATATTTTTTAATAAATTTTATTTATTTTCAATGATATTTAGTTTTAAAATCTTTGTAATATGATTTTTTAAACGTATTCTTTTTTACCTTTATAAAAATGTTTTTGAAAGTAATTTTTACTTCATCTTTTACTAAAATGTTTAAAAGGATTGGTGAAAACATTTTTATTTTCACTTTTATTTACCCTGCATGGTTTATTTTTCATGATATAATGTTTTCATCACCCTCTCTATGTTATTACGATATGATTCCTTTTATAAAATTATTTTTTTAAAATTTTATGATTTTTTAAGTTAATTTTATGTTATACGTTTATGAAACCCTGTCTTTTTGCATGGTTTCATTAAGATATGTTTATGATTTATTTTTAGTGACAAACATACATATATATGATGATATGGGTGGGGTGATATATCACCCTTCATTGCATTTATTTAAGATTATATATCCTGAGATAGTCATATGTATACATAATGAGTTTTCTTACTTAAACATGGGCACAATGATTATTATCATATTTTCAGGAATGGACATATTGAGTTTGTTCACAAAGATGGGAACATAATTAGAATGATCACAATGGTTTTTCCATTATTATCGTTGTGCCACATTTCCATGTTTATCAAACTTTACCAAATTTTTAAGATGCATTTAATTTCCATGAACTATCATGTTTTCAGGTTCACACCATATTTTTTTAAAGTATTCCACACTTATATCATGATCACATGTTTTATGATTATTGATATGTATTTTTAAAACATTTATTAACTTTTAAGATTCCTTAATGATCTTGTTATGATCTTATGTTTCCCTATCATGTATTATTATAATCATTTATGATCTTGTAATATTTTATTAATATATTTATGTCTTCCCCATGTTCTCCTTCATGTTTATGATCTAACGTATTATGATATGTTTTCCCTTATTGAGTGTCTAAGATCACCGATAATGTTTCCTTTCCCTGGGTTATAAAGATGATTATATCATGTGATGTGTCCAGAAAAGGTTCTATAGAATCATGAATATGAAAAAAAATATTCCCATGTGTTGTAAAATAAGATGTTTATATAGATAATCTCTTAGAAAATATACCTTTAAGTTATTATTTTGTGTGAATTTTTTTAGATATATTGTTTAAATCATGAGATTAATGTATTATTTAAGTTATTTTAAGCTTTGGTTGATTTATCCAAAATTTTATTGGTCATGTTTCTGGTATGATGAGGCTTTCTAAGGTTTTGTTATTAACATGATCTTAAAAATGGATTAAACTTAGAAGGTTGAGGCTAAAACTACGAGCCTATGAAAATAAATTGAAAAGTATGAATTTAGGTAAGTGGACATGTATACTAGACCTATTGAACAATGCATGTAATTTATGATATATGTGGTGTGTATCTCACCATAGAGGGAGTTTCCTCTTTTTTAGTAAGTCGATTGTTTAGTTTAAAATAAATAGTTAGTATAAGTGAAATGATAAATTAAATGAATTCCTTTGGACCATGTGAAGCATCATGTGTCTTGATGTGCCTTGATTGGGAACTATCCCTTTTTTTAGTAGATGATAGTCAAGGACATGATAAATTAGTATTTATTTATGACCCTAAACCCCCTTAGGGGTGTTCCTTAGAAGAGACTAACTAAAAATGACTTGGTGGACCTTATGCAAAAGTCCATAGACACATACAAGATGAGGTTTGATTTGTCTTGAAAATTTCAACTTATGTGGTCCAGATTAGGACCCCTGTGGAACCTTAGAGATGATGTGATCATTAAATTATATCTGGGTTGACTAATCCTCTCTTATTTGAGATGAATAGGTCAAGTTGGCTAGACCCTTGGTAGATAGAGACGGGTCGGGGGAGAGGACCAACCTACCATGACCTTGGAATTGGAGATGGGATGTAATTAATCTCTCACTAGATTATCTACCATTACAACATACCCTTGGTCCTTTGATTTCATACTGTGTTTATGGCACTACATGGGTGCATGATGACCTTCAAGAGATAGGTTGTAACCTAAGATAAAATTTATAACCAATGATCCCAAGTGGGATTCCTTTACCTTGTACTAACCCAGAGTGACTGAGTGAGTACCGCATTGATAGACCAAACCTGATCTAGTGCATATGGTGGGTATTGATGGTTTCATGTTTTAACATAGAGCCCAAACTGACATAGGATCCTAATGAGGTTGGGATGATAGTGATGGTATTGTCCATTCGGTCAACCCTTGGTATGATTTATTTGATTTCTATTTGTGATATGTGGATTCACCAGGATGCTTGAGAATTCCCCATTGGTCGATGAATTGTTGTGATCTCCCAAGATTCCCTAGAAATTCCCATTGAGATGGATAAGACCCTAGGATTCCAATAATGTTTTTAATCAAGTATCACAACATATTGGGGGTGGATTCCAAGTTTTACTAGAATCCAATAAATATGGTTGATGAAGATATGGATACATATATATCATTCTCATGATCTCACATATGATCCTATGTGATATCATGTATATGATAATGATCTAGATGACTAGTATTCATTTGGAATTGTGAGGACATTAAGACTACCCAGGATTTTTTGGATTCAAATGGTGATACAATTAAACTATTACGAATTCCTGGGACCACTGGGATTCTAATGGTGTTATGAGGTGTTGGGTGGTTTTATATCCCTAATAATGTATGTTAAATACCAGTAGGGTGACTATTTTTTCCCCTTTAATGATTCCAAGGATACCAACTAGGATCGGGTGGACGCACCAGATATGGATTGTTCAAGGAGTCATGTGATTTCTAATGCCCATGTGATAGATCATGGGATCTAGGAGGGTATTTCATTAAATATGATGGGTATAAATGTAATAAATCATGTATTGATGTATAATAGTTCCTAGTACATCCCCCTCATGAGAATCAGGCATGGGTTAGACATCGAGAATGCCTAGGTACTATAATGGGTTCATCCTTTGGGATTAAGGATGTGGGATGCCTAAGGATAGTGATGCCCCAGGATACAACAATCATCATGGTGGAGGCATGATCATTACATCCCATGGTATGGATAGTGTATCCCTAAGGTGATTCCCATGATCAGAGACACTCTGACACTAGAAAAAATAGGTATGGTCAATTGAGGTCTCAATCCCAAGGATTGATGATGGTATATTTATATATTTTCATTGAGTAAATTAATTATTTTTGTTAAGCATGTCACATGAACATATCACTAAATATTTTGTTATGTATGATACAAAATTTTTGTCTTAATACTGAATTATGTACTCAAACACATATTGATACACCATTTCGTAGGGGAACTCGAGTAGACTCCCACATGGTTGTAAGTATAGGTTGGGTTGATTCACAGTATTATGTGTTCAATATGGAGTACATTGAGAGTGATCTAGGGATAGGGGGTGAGGACTATAGCTGGGGACATTACCTATTATCTATTCTTCTAACTTTTATTTATTTATTTTTATATGGGATTGTCTGAGTGGGAAATATTTCTTGAATTCTAGCAAGATCGTTAGGGTTGTATTCTTGTATGTCTGTTTTTAAATTTTTATAACATGTTTGGTTTATCTGTTCTTTCTACATGCTCTAATATTTAATATTTTTAGTTATTTTATTTCTAATGAACACTCTGATATAGGGTTTATAGTCCCCCCATGATAGATAATAGTTTCATAATAAGTGATTTTTTCTGATGCTTTCACAACCAGGGGTGAATCATTATAGTGACACATATTTCATTCCCCATATCCCTACTTTCCAAAAGAGGGTAGACTCTTCCACTATCAGTGGTGTTGTTGGATCCTTGATTTAAATGGGATGATAAGATGTCGGCTCCTACTTCCATGGATTCCCCCTTGGAACTGGTCACCTATTCTGAGTATCCCTTAGAGATTTGATTCATGTTCATGAAACTCATTCCTAATGAAAGGTCTTTTTGGAAAATGGTTAATTATGTTTCTTATTTCATGAAAGGTTAGTAACCTTCCATTATAGTATATAGTGATGTAAGTTATGTCTATTCATCACTAGACATTGGGTGCATTTGTCACATGTATTCTTCCTCTTATAAGGGAATCTATATGAGGAATCTTATGGCATAGAACCCAAGGCATCTAATGTTGATCACAAGGTAATTGATGTCAGGGGCATAAGTCTTCAAAGGATTTTTAACTTAGGAATACCTTGATTTTCATGGGTTATGTATTTCTTTCAGGTCGTGAGGTTAATGTCTTACGAAGATGGGTTGGAACATTCAGTTTAGACGGATCATGGAACAAGTTTAATGTCTTGTAAAGAGGGGATGAGTGGACCAAAAAACCCCTTGGGGTGGATCCAGAAGTTTCATCCCTTGAAGGGAGATGTCACACCTGAGAGGTTTACTAATATATGGTAATTCCCTATTGAGATAGAACTTGTGTTTTCATCAGAACTCCACTTGAGGTGGACACAGGGTGAATGGATCTAACGCTCCATGGAGGAGGATCCAAGACGGTTGGATCTAACACCCCTTGGAGGTCAAACTAGGATGGTTTGATCTAACACCCCATAAAGGAGAAACCAATATATTTGGATCTAATACCTTATAGAGGAAGAGCTTGGATGGTTGGATCTAACACCCCATGGAGACAAAACCAGGATGGTTGGATCTAATGTCCCATGGAGGATGAACCTAGATACTTAGAACTAACTATCCATTGAGGTTGAAATAGGATTGTTGGATCTAACACCCCATGGAGGAAGAACCAGGATGGTTGAATGTAAATCCATGTGGAGGTGGATCTGGGAGGTGTGACCTTAGGAGGGATAATTTCACATCTGATGTTTAACCAATTGATGGTAACACCCTATGGAGGAAGACCCTCAATTTTGGATTAGAATTCCTATTGAGGCGAACCCAGAGTAAATGGAAATAATACCCCATAGAGGAAGAACCAAGATGGTTGTATCTAACTCCCCTGGGAGGCAGAACTAGAATTGTTGGATCTAACACCCCATATAGGCAGAACTAGGATTTTTTATCTGACACCCTATGGAGGTAGAACCAGTATGGTTGGATCTTACTACCCATGGATATGGAACCATGGTGGTCAGATATAATTTTACCTGGAGGTATAATTAGGATTATTGGATCTAATTCCCCAAGAAGGCGGAACCAGGATGGTTTGATGTAATGCCCCATGGAGGTAGAACATGGATAGTTAGAACTAATGACCCATTGAGGTGGAACAAGGATGTGTTTCCCTAAGAGGGACCACCATGAGCTTACCAAAATTTGGATTGAACCTCAAGTAATATTATTATATACCATATTTAGATGACAAGGATCAAAATCCAAGTAGTTTGATGCCGCAACTTAAGGTCATGTGACAGGAATGATCCATGAAGTTTAACGTCATGTCGTAAGGACACTCGTGTTGTGGAATTATCATCGAAGAGGGATGTTGTGGGGATTATAAATTTAATTTTATCTTCACAAGTATGTTTATGTTATTTTTATTGTTTTGGGGATTACACATTTAAGCTTACTTGGGTGGTACTAGGTTTAATGATCATGTGATTGGGGCTTATACATGGGAGAGGTCCATGCACTACATTGAGTAGTGATGATGTGGTTGTGGCTTACAAATAGGATCCACCCATGTTTTCTTCCTCATGTTAGATAAAGAGTGAAACCCATTTCCATTTTATTGGGTAAGATTACAGTTTAACATCATTTTAAAGGACAAGGTGTGTAGGTATTATGCATGGAAGCCACCCATTCAGGTTTCCTCATGTCTGTTAATGATGTCATCCCATTTCCATTGCATGAGGTATGATTACAGTTTAATGTCATGTGAAAGGATAATGTATGTGGGTATAATGCATTGATCTATCCATTCAAGAATCCTCATGTTAGGTCATACAGGAATCCCATGTCCATTGCATGGGATAAGATTATAGATTAACGTCATGTGAATGGATGTGATATGTGGGTATAATACATTGAACATCCCATTAAATCTTTTTAATGTCATTTAATTAGGGAATCCGAAACCATGGGTGGGTCAAAGAATATAATTGGGTTTTACACCTGATGAGGAATCCCAGAGTAGATGTTTTATGTTCATCTCAGGATGATGCATCTTATGCTTGATTCATAATGCATATCATGTGTGTCACAAAAATAATCTTTTGTTTTCCATATAGGGTGTACTATATATTAATTTAAATTAGTGGATATTAAATGTAATCTTATTCATGACACATAAGGTATATCATGTTTTTCAAAGGAGGCATCCTATGTTGGTCATATGGTTATGTTATAGTTTAATGTCATGTAATGAGGACTACAAAATTTCTTGTCATGATTAAGGAATGAGGCATCTTATGCTTGACGCATAAGGAATCCTATTCATGAATGAGAGGGTATACTACAATTTAAGGCCATTTAGTGAGGACAACAGGGTAGAATATGTCCATCTATGGATGGTGTGGTGATTACGGGAGGGCATCCTTTCTATTTCGAACTGGCATGGGAGTTCGGTGATGGGGTTTCAGAAAATTCTTGAGGAATGGTTAGACTCATGGTACTTGGGGAAACCATAATGAAATTCTCAACTCATGGAATGGGAAATAGACCAAGATGACTAGTTCGACTCAAGTCATTTTAAGGAAGTATAGAGTTTTCATGACACGCCTTCGCCAAGATGAGGGATGGGACAACACATTTCCAAACCCTTCCTTCTTTAAGTTGAAGGAGGGATAATGACCCTTGAGACCCGCCTTCAATAGGTCATGGAGTGGTGACTAGCACCAAGGGTATGGAATTACACAAAAAATGGAAGGAATTACCCTTTTTATTTAGTAGGATTAGAAGATAAGATAGTAATTCCCAAACAACACAAAAACTAGAACTAAAAGTAAATCCCAAACAATTCATCCCCATATGCATGTTTCAAAAAAAAGTGCCACAATACAATAAAACTCCAAAGTAAAATACCAAAGAAAATACCAAAAAAAATAGAAACTGTCTCAATGTATGAACTAGTATAGCCCCCCACGGTCCTTGAAGTCCTCCTGAAAACCTTAAAGTAGTTTTATACATGTAGGGTGAGTATAAATGTATACACAACATGGAGAACCAAATGCTCTCATGCACAAATGGGGAGGCATTCTAATTCCATGTGAGAAAAAGGAGATAAATGAAGCACCTAGCAAGTACACTATCCACCCAACCACACCAAGTCACACTCCCCAAATAAAGAAATTCATGTAAAGTAATAGTAATTGAACATCGATATTTGGGTACCTCGCACCACTTTCCCATTGGTTATTGAACTCATCCAACGTGTTAGACCTCTCTTGTCTTTATCACCGCAGCCCACTACCAAACCACACCCACACACACCTGGGATACTGATGTTTTTAATATTTTTATGTCTTATTATATACACCCTTTACTAATTATATATGAAATGTGCATAATTTGTGTGAAATATTAATGTGTTAATGCTAAGTCTAATTTTTGAGCATTTTTTAGAAGTAGTCCAATTGAGTCAGTTTACTATTTTATTTATAAATCTCACCATGATGATCCAAATTGTTTTGTTATTATTTTTTAGGATTCCTAGTTCAATATACAACACTTAATTAGAAGGTATCATGAGACAATTCTTCCATTTTAAGGGTCATATAGACCACACAAGAAGGCCCAATGAATCTGTGAACAAACTGGACCAGCCTTGAATATTGATTTAATGGGCTCAATACAGAAGTCCAAAAACACTAATTCTCCACCATAATTCAGGGGGACAATAAATGACATCTTGGATAAAAATTTCAAGGCCCAAATCCAAGTACAAGAGGCCCAACTGATTCATTTAAACTCAGCCCAACATTCTGTCCGGGAATTGAAATCTGCACACAAATGTTGACATTTCTCATGATTTAAACATACATGCAAGCTTATATTTTTCATTTTGAAAGCCATGATATAGGCTTCCAACATTTTTTAAGAAATTATTTTTATTTGAGGGAATCTTACTATGCCAAACCCCATTCACATTTCGGCCATTGAAAAGTCTAAATTGAAATAGACAGAATGACATTATTTATTAAAACCGCAATAACTCTGGCTACGAAAGTATATAGGAGGCCAAATTTTGAGGGTGGACAGAAGACATCCATATATACATCTTTAAAGAAGACACCAGCTCTTTATTCATCCGTCTAGAGTGGTAAATATGCGGTTCAAGTGGAGAGACATTTTTGGAATGCAAACAGCCCACATCCTTGGGTTATAAATACACCCCCTCCTCTCATTCCAAGAGGTTGGTACATCAGAAATTAAGGGGGAGGTTTGGAATTACTAGAGCCTTTAAAATTTTCTGGGAGTATATGCTTTGATCTTTTTTCAACAAGAGAGACCTCTCCTCCACTTCTCTTTCATGTTTGTTTATGTTTTCTTTCAATTGTAATTGTGTAACTTTGTTTTCATTTCAATCAAATTTTAGTGCTTGTTTCTTCTTAAATACCTATTATTCTTCTCCAACTTCTGTATTATAATATTAATGGTCTTAAAATAGTTTGAATAATTTTAAATTACAGTCCCTTATTTTGCTTCCTCATTCAATCAAAATTCCATTTTTTATTCTGAAAATCTTTTGTGTGTGTGTTCGGCACACTACTCTTTTCTTGTCCCTTTATTTTTCTAATCTTTTTAAATCATCACCATAAACATTAAGCCCAGATTATCAAAAATCATAATGGATGAGTAAATCTACCATTGGGGTGATTTATAATTTGGGGATGTTAAGTGATTGAGAGTTTTATCTTGATGAGTATTCTTTAAATTAATATTGTGTATGTTAAACTTAATATGTCCTAGATTAATGATATGTTTTGTTTAACAAGTGGTTTCCATGGATTATTGGAACCATAAATACACTACCACAAATAATTTTTTATTGAGATTAGAACCCTAAGTTAAGTTAATCCTTGTATTAAAGTCTTAACTCTTAGGAATTCCAATCAACGTCAACTAATGACATGGGTGTTAATTTAATACAATACAAAGAAAGACTCCAGGATATCACAAGCTTACCTCCCCAATAATGAACTCACCCCAATATTCATATATTTGTTAAATCAAGAATAAACCATTAATTACTTTATAATATCTGCAAACAAACCTTCAATTAGAATACAATCAACTAAAAACAAATGACTATTACAAAGTATCATCACGGAGGATTCGACCCGAGTGTTGTTATACGCATTAGCAGAGCACTGGAAATTTGACCGGTCGATAGGCGAAAATCGGTCGTGCATTGAAAATGGTGTCGTTTCTGGGGATAGTTCTTTAAGTAGTCATAGTTTCTGGATATTGTAATAAAAAACCAAAAAAAACAAAATTTAAAAAAAAAATGAAAAAAAAACACAAAGAAAAACCCGTCTTCTCATAAAAATCATAAACAGAAAAAATAAAAAGAAAAACTTGTCTTCCTCTTTCTTAAAAAATATATCTAAATTCCCTATATCCTTCCAAACAATCCCTCAAATTTTTTTGACCCTGAAATTGATTGAACACTTCGCCAACTTTGGAGGAACATACGAGATAATAAAATAATTCAAGAACCAGTCCTTGTCCAACCAATGGAATTAGATATGTCCAATCCTATGGAACAAATGTAACGCCCCGAGCCCAGCTACCCGGAGCCGGTGCGTTACTTCGTAACATTGGCATGATCACAAAAGATCAAGTCTCGAAAGGCCGATTAGTTTAGTAGCCTTGGAAACACTAGATACATTCATAAGTCTTACATTACATCATAAAGTGAAAAACTAATCACTACTGGAAAAGGGATCTTTCCCAACAGTTGTGTACCAACGGTTCAAAGAACCGTTGGCATATCATATCTTTCCCAACGGTTTCTATAAACCGTTGGGAAAACCCCTCAATGCATAGTTTTCCCAACGGTTGTATGAAACCGTTGGGAAAGATAGGTTTTTCCCATTGTTTTCCCAACGGTTATATGGAAACCGTTGGGAAAGATGGTTTTTCCCAACGGTTCTTAGAACCGTTGGGAAAAGTGGTGAAGAAATTGGGAAAGGTTGGTCTTTCCCAACGGTTATTAAAAACCGTTGGAAAAAAAAAGCCCCAAATACCAAATCGAGCGGCCTCCCCACATTACAGAAGCATTCACCTCGTGTCCTCCTGGAGCCATTTCTTGCGGAAGGACCTCCCAATCCCCACATCGTCCATCAGATCAGCACCTACCAGGTTAGACTCCTATATTTTATCAACGATATAGTTCAGCTCTTATAAATCATATACTTCTATTCTTGATTTTGTTATTCCCAATTATTAGGGTTTTTGTAAAAATTTATGATTGTTTCATGGTGGTCATGTGCACCACTATAGGTACATTGATTCACTAATTTATTTTGGTATTTCCATAAAATTCGAATACAATTTATTAATGAATCAATGTTGGGTGTTAACATGAAATTCATGTTCTTGATTTTTGTTGAACACCTTATTTATGGTATGGGGTAAGATTATTTAAAGTGTAAACAAATACTTATATAGAATTTCCTTGTAAAACCTGATGGTTTAATTCTAGTTAAATGGAATCATAATTTTTTATGTTATTAATATTTAGTAATTGGTGAGGTGAATCATATATGTATATGAAAAATAGATCAAGATCATTTAGTATTGGATAGAATTATTCCCTAGTAATGTGAGACCCTTATGTTGTTGGGTGAGTATGGAGTAGTGAGATATATTGCTTGTTACTTACCTTTTTTCAATTCTATGAGCTAATGATGGCATGCACTAATTTTTTGAGATCTTTCAATGTTTTTATGTTTTTGATAGTGATCCATGATGTGTATCCTAGTATGTAAGATCTTGTTGGGTATTAGACCCTAGATTGGGTGAATTTGTATGCGGTAGGGTGCTTTCTAGGATGGGTTGTAGTGATGTGATGGTAACATATGAGAGGGGTGGGTCTTACTAATGTGGATTCATTCTATATCATAAGCATGTAAATATAATTTGTATTATGATAACTAAATGTGAATGATGTGTGATCAAATATTGTCTTATCCTGGAGAATTCCTTGTGATATATTGATATGGTGGCATGAGTGATGATGCATGTGGTGACATGACCAACATACATGTGTTTCATGGTTAGTGATCAATTAGGCTAATGATCCTATGATCATTGGGATGTGACTATCAATGATTCAAGAAGAGTTATTAATATGATAACATGAGGGTGTGTTCCTATTTGGTTTTGTCATTCGGTCAGTTTGGACCCCCCCACGCGCGTTTATCAAGCGCGCGCAACGCTTAAAGAACGCATAATGAGACCTCCCGCGCAGACCGCACGTCCGATTGACGTTCCGTCTGTGTGTGCACGTCGCGAATAATAATGGGATTGTTGTCCTGTGATTTCAAGTCAATCTGATGTCGTCCGCTATGAGTTTGAACGTTAGACGCCCATTTTGGCCGTTTATGACACCAGAACGGCGTTACCGGTCACCGCGGGCACACGGCACGGCCGATTGACGTGCCGTCTGCTCGACCACTTCATAAATCACTCACCCGTATTTTTTGTCTGATTTCAGGCCATTCTGACTTCGTTCGGCCTGTTTGGACCCCCTCGCGCGCGTTTACGAAGCACGCTCATCACTTAATACACGAATATTGAGCCGTACCGCGCAAACCGCACGTCCGATTGACGTGACCTATGCGCGTACACGTCACGAATAATAATTAGAATGTCTCACGGTGGTTTCAGCTCAATCCGGAGACGCGGTGTGGCCGACACTGTTGTACCCCACTCTCTTGGATTTTAATGATCACAATCACTCTCATCGTGATCTAATATTGTTTCAAGTGTTTTTGATGGTAGGAAATAGGGTGCCTAGAAGCTGGCCCAAGAAGTATTCAAAGTGGACTGTTTAAGTCCACCGGCCAGCCGGTGTGAGACCACCGGCCGGCCGGTAAGGGCACCGGCCAGCCGGATCCAGCCCATCGGCCAGCCGGTGGACAAGGCAGAAGGGCTTGCCCTCTGCCAGGTGCCACCGGTCAGCCGGTGTCTGGACACCGGCCAACCGGTGGGTCCAGACAGAATGGGAAGCCTTCTGTCCAGACCACCGGCCAGCCGGTGGCCTCCTCACCGGCCAGCCGGTGGGACTCCTTGGAATAGTGAGACCTACTGTCTCACCACCGGCCAGCCGGTGTGATTCTCACCGGCCAGCCGGTGGATCCTGGGCAGAAGCTCTCTCCACCTTCCAAGGCACCGGCCAGCCGGTGGACAAGCACCGGTCAGCCGGTAAGCAAAGTCAAACTAGCCGTTAGAGCTTGACCAGACTTGCCCACTTTATCCCCAACGGCTCCGAAAGCCCTCCAACGGCCATATTGAAGTATTTGGGAGTATTTCTCCTATAAATAGACGTCCATGGATGCCGGGAAGACTACCGATGATATACCGAAGCATACCAAAGCTATTTTTCATTTGAGCCTCCTACGACAATTCTCAAAGGCCACTTGAGATCCAATTGCAATCCTTGAAGCTTGGGCTGCCTCTACATCAACTACACTCACTTCTTGGCGCTCAAGGCTTCCTCTAGTTTGTTCTAACTTATTTACTTCATTTGTTTAGTTCTTAATTGGGTTTGTACTAAAACAAACCACCCGTTTTCTTTCTTCTTTCAATTTGGGTTTCTTGCTACAACCATAATAAAAAAGCAAGCTGTAAGAGGTTGACATACGGAAAACTGACCAAATGCCTACGGATTCTGTATAAACTTTAGGAAAACAATTCATGGGTCATATGTGATGTTTACGAGTCAACCCCACCTCAATCCGAGCCACGGTGTGGCTGGGACCACTAAAACGTTCTCTCTTTTGTTGAAAATGGACTAAATTGTAAGTGAAATCAACAACTGTCATACGGGAAACCGACCAAACGCCTTCGTAATCTATTTACACTTTAGGAAAACAATCCATGGGTCATATTTGATGTGTAAGAGTCAATACCACCTCAATCCGAGGCATGGTGAGGCCGACACCACCCAAACCGTCTCTCATATGTTAAAAATGGACAACATTTTACATACATACGCCAAAATGATCAAACAAATTCTGATTGTGTTGAAACATTAGGATAACAATCCATGGCTCATATGTGACATGTACGAGTCAACGCCGCCTCAATCCGAGGTCCGTTGGGGCCGACACCACTCCAAGTGTCTCTCTTTTGTTTAAAATGGACATAACTTTAAGTGAAAACAACTGTTGACAAACGCCAAACCAACCAAACGCATTAGGATTCTATTGAAACTTTAGAAAAACGATCCATGGGTCATATTTGACTTTTACGAATCAAACCTACTTCAATCCAAGCCACGGTGTGGCCAGGACCACTCAAATTGTCTCTCTTTTCTTGAAAAGGGACTAAATTGTAAGTGATATCAACAACTGACATACGAGAAACAGACCAAATACCTTCTAATTCTTTTGACACTTTAGTAAAACAATCCATGGGTCATATGTGACATGTACGAGTCAATCCCACCTCAATACGAGTCACCGTGGGGCGGGGACCACCCAAACTACCTCTCATTTGTTCAAAATGGATTAATATTTTACGTACATATGCCAAACCGATCAAACGGATTTTGATTGTGTTGAAACTTAAGGACAATGATCCATGGATCATATTTGATGTGTACCAGTCAACCCAGCCTCAATTTGAGGCATGGTGTGGCACTTACTGAGTTAAAAGTGATGAGACTCCTATGAAAATACCTTTTCACTATATATTATAAAAGTGGTTGTCGTATGAAGATTGAAATGGGTGTAAATAATATTTGACTTATTGAAACTCTGATTCAACTATACTGGATGATTTTTGTCATATGAAGATTAAAATGGGGAATTATTCACCATGACTCTATTCAAAGAGGTGGTGTTCTTTTTTGTTGTTTTAAGTGTGTCTGTGTTTTTGTCATATGAAGATTCAAATGGGGAATTATTCAGAATGATTCTATTCAAAGAGGTGGTGTTTTTTTCAGTGTTGTTTTTTATGCAGGTGCACTGGAGGGGCCACTGGAGGAGCTGCTGACAATTCTGAAAATACTGAATACCAACGGTTGTAAACCGTTGGTATACTTTTCCATACTTAAACATATGCCAACGGTTTCCATGAAACCGTTGGGAAAAAATCTATACCAACGGTTTACAACCGTTGGTATAAAATAAAAACCATTGAATTCCCAACGGTTTCATGAAAACCGTTGGGAAAAATACTATACCAACGGTTGTAAACCGTTGGTATAAGATGAGTTGGGTAAACCTATACCAACGGTTCAGCAAGAACCGTTGGCAAATCCACACCTCCAGTGGGCTACCCCAACGGTTTACTTCAAACCGTTGGTATATATCTTTCCCCACGCCTTACTTCCCTACGGTTTGGACAACCGTTGGTATAGAATATACCAACGGTTCTCCAGCCTATACCAACGGTTCTAAACCGTTGGTATATCCTTTATTTCCAGTAGTGAATAACAAAGTATTCATAGACCACACTCATATCCTCTTCTGACTATCCCTGAAGGTCATTCATAAAATACTTCTTCACATCCTGTAAAATATTAAAACATTGAAAGGGGTGAGCTCAGATGATCAGTAAGGATAACAATATTGCGGAAGCTTTCATAAATAAACATAAACATTTAAGGCAATGTATGACTAAAACAAAAGCCTTTTAAACTTGAACATCAACATAATATGGCAAAAGTAAAATGAGATAATGCCATTTACATCTTCACATGGATATTCTACTGGTCGAATAATCACATGAAATATCAATAACCACTTTCATAATGATGGAATGCATAATGCCAGACTATCATAACCACGTAGTCAAGGCCTCGTGCCAAGACCACAAATAAGCTTTTGTCAAGGCCTCGTGCCAAGACACTAGTTTGTCTCATGAGACCTGCCGATGCATCGAGGAGCTATAGCGGGCTCCACCCGTCACTTATTAAGTCCAATGCATTCCTCATATGAATAGGTTTGAACATATCATAAACCATAACATAATCATATCACATAAAACATGCATAAAGGAAACATAAAATTTCCACATTTCAATCACAAGATATAAATACAACACATTGATATAATAAAAATGCTTTCAAAACCATTTTCAATACCAAAATAAAAGAAAGTTAAAACTTTGTATTTATTTTTCATTAAAAAAAATGATGGCTTGTAGAGGAAGCTGATTCTCAAATAATGGTCACGGCGGCAGAGAAGTCGTTGTCGCCGCATAAGTACGGAAAGAAAACATTCCCTTTTGTCGTTTAGAAAAACTCTTCGTATAAAAAAGATTCCTTTTGAATAAATGTAAAATTCAAAGGGGTTTATACACCGTATAAAAGAAAGTTGTGTATAAAACCAAATATGCCTCAATGAGAGGGGATTGGAACGAAGTCCTTAAAAAGATCATTTTTAAATAAAATATATCTATTATGTGTATTCACTATATTTACACATAAAGGAAGTATAAATACAATATACGACACAATAATATCATGACATAATTTGAAAGTAGGAGATTAACCCAAAGAATAGAAATTGGGTTAAGAAGTTCCCTTACCTTGTGTCCGACTTGACTCAACTGTTATTTAACCTCCTGAATAAAAAACTAGAGTTAATATCTACCTTATTAAGAACCATTTTAAATTTCATTATCCTTTTTATATCACTTATTACAATGTTATGAACATTATGTAATTATTTAAGTTAATAACGGTCGTTTTGTCGATCTTTGGTACTTGAGTCAACAAGAAACTTCTTATAATTACAAGTTGTTCATGTGGTAGAATATCCATTATATCCAAAATTATATTCATGATTTAGATGTCATATATATCTTATATATCCAATATATACATTCATTTATAATATTACGTAACGTTTAGAGGTAAGAAATGAAATGCACCGTTCATGGAGACGGTAAGTTGTACGTACGCATGAACGCTACTTTCATTTCAATTTCATATTTAATGGAACTAAATCATAATGATATAAATGTATAATATAATTCCAGTATAATATAGTGTATAATACCATTTTCTTCATCCTTTATACATCCCACATATGGCATTAACGATTCAAATCACTTTGAGGGGGCGGTAGTCCGCACTTCCTAAAATGAAATTATCGCGTTTTACACATAATGGAAATCATAAAGTATGCCATAAATGAGAAATACAGAAGCATAAGTAAAACATAAACATATTATATATCATATATAAAAATAGTGACATCTTAATGGCCACCTTTGAAGGTGTTATATGAGTGTTTAACAATCATCATTTCGTGAGGCAGAAATTCGCCATCCACAGAAACCGTATGTTCTTTAACCATTAGATGTAGGTGTGTGTAAGTGTAGCTCGAATACTTCTTATAAAAACATGCTAGTATATTGAGAATACTGGTGTTGTTACAAAAGAAATGAATAAAAATAGTTTAGGGGGTTGGAGAAGAAAAATAAAACAAAACAACATTAGAAAAGACATTACCTCAAAATCGGGTAACTCTTTTTGATTTGAGCCAAAGGCTTCCTTGAGAAGATTTCTGCCCAAAGTGAGGCTTCTAGGAGTAAGATAGGGAAGTTGGGAGAGTATTTGGGCAGAGGTTGGCCGAGCCAAATGGCTTGAAAGTGTAAATGAGGTGGGAGAGGTGGGGGCCTTTTATAAGTGGAGAGGAGGGGCACTTTTGGAAAGATTGAAATGTTACATTATTTCACAATGCTTTTTCGGATTCTAAAGGACCAAAACTTATATAATTCGAGGATAAGGTGATAAGGTTTCGAAATATCATCATCCAATAGGCTTTGGACAAGTGTAAGCCTTGGATTTTTCATTATCTCCTCATTTTATTTAAATCGTTAAATAATGAGGTCATCGCTGCATCATAATGATGTCATAAATAATTTAATTTATTTAATGTCTAAAAATTATAAAAAAAATACTATGATGTAGGAAATCTTTTTAGCTTTCTAATGAATATTTATAGTCAAAATTGGGACTTGTTTAACCCCACTTAAAAACTGTTTTAGTAAAATAACTCATGTTTGTGTCAATTTAATTTTAACATTAAATAAATATATATTAATGTCATTTTCCAACTAAAGTGGCTCCATGGGGTCCCCAAGTTGACCCATGGGTTGTCTTGGTCGGCCATGACTCATCCAATAGGAGTAGGACAAGTGTCATGCTCATCTCATATTATTAAAACATTATTTGTACCTTAAACTACACTAATTACCTCTAATCACGATTAAGAACTTAAAAGTTACTATTCACCAAAAAATTATTTTGATCTCATTGAACCACATTTTACTTCTTAATGACAACCATATATGTCGGATTTTTGAAAATCAAATCACAGAAGTGGTAATATTTCATTTAAACGAAAAATCCGTTATTTAACTACCACTTAGTGGTTTCACTATTCATCAAAAATTGAAGTTTTTCAGAACAAGGCCAAAATTTCACCCTAAGCTATAATTGATATTCCGAATTCAAAAATGATGTCTATTTTACAAAATTCCAAACATATAAGTTTCATTAATTAATTTTATAATTAATTCCCGCTGTTACGACAAATAGCGTGTTTTTAAGAAACAATTTATATCAAAAGATTGACAATTGTTTATGTCCAATTTCAATGTTAAATTAATTCTAATGACCACCATTGGATAAAATGGTAAAAATATATTCTAATTATACCTTAAAACCACTAAATAGTATAACTTATCACTATAAATTATTTTTATTAAAAAGGTTGTTTTAAGTATTTTTCACTATTCATAAAAATTTGGAAGTTCTCGGAAAATTACAAAAAATTCAACATAGGCTAATTTCAATATTAGGAATACAAAAATGAAGTCCATTTTGGAATATAAAATTTCTATAAATTTAAAAGGTGGTTATTACTATTCATAACGGCTACTTTGATTAGTTGTGGTGTGTTAGAACTCGAACTTGCGTACAATGCAAGCTATTGCATTATTAAAAGAGAGGCGTATCGTGGAAGCTCGGGGTGTTACAACAAACCCTTAAAGAACTTCCTTCTCCTGATATGAATTACCAACCACTTGGTATTCAATATCCAAATATAGATGATGACTTCGAACTCAAATCGGGTTTGATTCATCTTCTTCCTCATTTCCATGGGCTAGCTGGTGAGGATCCACATCTCCACCTTAAAGAGTTAAAAGTGGTGTACTCTACCATGAATACTCAAGGGGTTTATGAAGAACAAATCAAGCATAGAGAATTCCAGTTCTCCCTAGATGACACTGCTAAGTCATGGATTGACTACTTACCTCTTGGTTCCATAACCACATGGAATGACATGAAGCGACTCTTCTTAGAGAAATTCATTCCTGCTTCTCATACTGCTTCTATCTGAAAGGAAATAAGTGGTATACGTCAATTCCAAAGTGAATCACTCCATGAGTACTGGGAGAGGTTCAAAAATATTGTGGAAACCTTTCCACACCATCAAATCCCTAATCAACTCTTGATTCAATACTTCTATGTGGGGTTATTGGCTATGGAGAGAACTCTCATAGATGCCGCAAGTGGCGGTGCTCTTGTTGATAAAACTCTTGCAGCAGTAAGAGATCTCATAAGTAACATGGCTGAAAACACACAACAATTACATACTCAAGAACATGCTCAAGTAAAACAAGCCCAAGATAATCAATCAATTGAGCTGAACAAGATGACCAAGTGGATGAGTGAACTTACAGGTCTTGTGCGACAACTAGTTGTGGAATCCAAATCCACAACCTCATCTACTCCGCAATAAATGTTTCCTAGACCTGTCAAAAACTATGGAATCTGCAACACTCCATCTCATCCAACTGACACATGTCCACAACTTCAGGAGGATCAATCTGATTCATCTGGACCAATGGAGCTCAATGCAGCGTATGCTCAGCAGAACACCAATCCTCAACTATCAGGTCATTTTGTTAGAAACTTCAACCAACCTCACTCTAAGCCCCTCTATTCTTCCTATAACCAAGGCATTAGGTATGGTAATACCATATCTCATCCCCCTCAATTCCCTCCTCAAAACCCAAACCAGTATCAATATGGTCAAGGTGTTGGTAACTTCCAGCAACTTTATACTTTTATTCCTCAACCTCAAAGGAACAATCCTCCTCCTGGATTCCATTATCCTAGTGAGCCTTCCCAATTCCAAAACCAATACAATCACATTACCAAGAACCAAAATCAAGGTAATCCCAATTTGGGGAAAGCCTCTTATTCTAAGAAACCATGGGAAAGTGCAGTGGAAGATCTTGCCTCTTTCACCCGTTCTAGACTCAAAAATATTGAAACCCAAATTGGTCAACTTGCATCCCACCTAAGTCAGAAACAACTATCCAATTCTTCCCAACTTCCATCTCAACCATTACCCAACCCCAAGGGTAATGTAAGTGCAATTTCACTTAGATTGGTAAAGCAAATTTCTATGCCTCAAGATAATTTCTCCAACCCTCCTTTGAATGTTGACCTAGAAAATGAAAATAAAAAGAAACATCAAAAGGAATCTGAATCCATTCTATCACCTCCTTCCATTCCACTTAAGAATCCAATTCCTTTTCCTCAAGCTGTTTCTAAGCCAAACAAGTCCTTTGAACCCGATCCTGAAATTCTCGACATGTTTGGACGTGTTGATGTCAAAATTCCTCTCTTATATTCCATCAAACAAATTCCTAAGTATGCCAAGTTTCTTAAAGAATTTTGCACCCACAAGAGGAAACTTAAGAACTTTGAAAATTTTTCCACCCAGTAGTCTATTCCCATAAAGTGAAAAGATCCAGGGACCTTTACGATTCCATGCCAAATTAGAAGTTCCAACTTTGATGATGCACTCATAGACCTAGGACCCTCAATTAATGTCATGCCTAAATCCATCTTCTCCAACCTTGTTCTAGGTCCCTTGCACCCAATGAGTGTTGTCATTTAGTAATCTAATCGAAGCACAGCCTGTCCTGAGGGAATAATTGAGGATGTCCTTCTTCGAGTCAATGATCTTATCTTTATAGATGACTTCTATGTCCTTGACATGGAAGGTGAGACAACTTCCTGTCAATCTCCTCGGATTATAGGAAGACCATTCCTTATGACATATAAAACCAAAATTGATGTCCACGCTGGCATCTTATCCATGGAATCTGGTGACCAAATGGTCAAATTCAATATTTTTCAATCCATGCGATACTCATTAGAGAATCAATCTGTAATCTCTATCCATGCTTCCGAAAGTCTCTCTGAGAGTGTTTTGAATCCCAATACAACATGCTCTTCATGTTGTACTAATAGAACAATTTGTGAATATTGCATCCTCATTAACCAAGTCATAAATGGAGAAATTAATTTTGACATTACAAATGCAAACTCCATTGATCTAAAGGATCTTGAAAACTCTTTGGAATCTCATCTCACCTCTGACCTCCAATGCTCCAACATGGATGTTAATAAATAAAATGAACTATAATGCTCATTTGTTGATTCAAATCTATTATTACAACATTCTTCATTTCTTATCCATGATTCTGCAAATTCTGTTATATGTGAGGTGAGCCCTGAACCACTGTGTTTATATTGTCCCGATGGTAGTGATGTTTGTGATATTTGTTCCCTAATTAATAAAGTTATCACTGGTGACATTGAAATTGACCATTATTTGGTGAACAAAATTTAAATAAAGGATATTGAAAATTGTATTCAGTATTATGACTCCACTGATCCCCATTACTCTACATCGGTAAGTGATGAAATAAATGAGTCAAAAACAATTGGGATCTCATACTCTACTTTCGTGTTATCTGAACCTTACATAAATGAACCATCAGAATTGAGCCATCTTCCTGAATTTCCAAGCATAGAAAACCAGTACTTTGTGCATAACATCATTTCTCAGGTTGACGACCAAAGCGAGGATATAAATATTCTCTTTCCACCCCCATTGAATTGCAAGCACACCAACAAGGATGGTAAGAAATTCTCTAATGAATCATTAAGCCTCCCAGAGGAGATGTTTTTCTAGAAGCACACTAGAGTTGAGAAAATACGATGGCCACTGTCAGACTAGGGGTAGTCCACTTCAACTATCTAGCTGTAGACAAATAAATGCAGCGCTTCTTAAGAGGCAACCCATGTTTTCTTTTACTTTTGTGAAATTTCAATTTCTTTTTAGTTTTTCATTATTAGAATAATGATTTTTCTTTTTTAGGTAACATCGTACAATCCTGGATCAACATACACTTCCATTGGATCCCCATCTTCTATAGTTGACCCACCACTAGATGGAGATGTCGACCCTCCAAATCCAAACCAGGAGGCACCTTTTTCCCTTTAACTCATCTTCTCTCTATCTCTCTCTCACTCTCTCTTTCACTTCCTCTATCTACCTCTTTCTACTTCTTCCTATCTCTTTTATTTTTTTAAAACTTCCTTTATAAAAACCTTTCTTTTTCACTTTCTCATTTGTGTGGGTGTATCTTTATAAAAAACAAAAACAAAAACCTAAAAAACAAAAAAACAATCACTTAAAAATAATACAAAAAAATAAAGAGTCATGCTTACTCACCATCGAGTTTCGAAATTTTGTCCAACCATATTGGGGAGTTAACAGACATGTTTTTGTCTCAAAAATTTTGTATTTTCATCATGAATTTGGATAAATAATTTTGTTTCAAAAGTAAAATTTTTTGAATGCCCAGTTTTTTATTTGGAAAATGGTTTTCGCCAACCATGAGGAACAACATTTTCTTTCATTCCAAGGCCACATAAGGCCATCCTTTCAAAATTTGTGTTTTCACACCCATTTGTGAGTCCTGAGTTTGTGGTCATTCGAGCAGAATTTCCTACCTTAGTTTGAATTAATATGATAGAGTCATTTTCTAAACCACATGAGAATCACAATAGCCAAATAGCCACCCATTTCCCTTACATTAATCCTCCTTTTGAAAGCACCTTTGATCCTATGAAAACCATTTCTTTGATAGCCACATTAAAAGCCCAATACATTTTCACACCCAATATCAACATGTATTTTCATTGCAAAATTTTTTGAACTTTGAGTGTGGGGGGGAATGGATTTCATTGTTTGGGTACCCTATTATTGATTTTTAACGATTTATCATCTTCTTGAGGGAAAGCATCAATTTAAGTGTGGGGGAGAGGTTGTCATTTAGTGTGTTTTGGGTAATATAATGTACTCCCATTTATCTAATTTTGTAAATGTTATTGACAAGTGTTAAAAAAAAATCAAAAATGATGAAACAAAATCAAAAAAATTTGACAAAATGGGTTGTGTCTTGGGTAGGTCAAAAATCAATCTTCCTCAAACTTTGATCTTGTTTTAACTATAACAATTAGTGTTGTAGGGAGATTAATCAGGGGTTGGGATATGAGTGTGAGATCTGTTTCAAGGTCAACTTTTGAAAAAACAAAGAAAAGCAAAAGAAAAGAAAAAAAATAACACTTGCATTATATTATTATTGTGATATGTTTTGTGTTTTGTAAATATTCTATATTCTCATTACCTTCATATTTTCTTCCCCTATTGTGTATTTCTTCACACAATCATTCCCTTGTAAATATGTGTTTTCATTTCCTTCCATGTTTTATTTCAACAAAAATTGTGCATTGCTTTTTCCATATTGGTGTTTTAACCCTCTTCTTCTCTATCTTAAACATTATATTCCTACCGTCCCATAGCCATAGAAAAACCCCTAAAAATGACCTCTTGATTCTTGTGCACTTTGGATAGGGACTGGAAGCTGAGAGCTCTTTCAAACTCTAAGATTTTCACTTTTGGTTGGTGAAAGAGTGAACCTCCACAAATGAATTTTATCATCTTGAGAGGTGTGAGTTTAGAGTGTCCACATTTTCCATTTCTAAATTTGAGAATGAAGAAATGAATTAGTTTTGGAACATTGTTTCTGAAACAACTTGTGGTGGATTTCATAATGGATGAGTGAAATATTCTAAACCTCCACTAATTGAATAAAACAAAATATTAATATTTGTTGGTGAGTAAAAATGATTTTGTCATGTTTTTATATTTGTTGCATATGAGGACATGCACAAAAATAATTTTGGGGGAGTTGATGTTGTTAATATTTTCATGTCTAATTATATAATCCCTCTACTGATTTTAAAAGAAATTTTCATAATTTGTGTGAAATATTAATGTGTGAATACTAAGTCTAATTTTTTAGCATTTTTTAGAAGTATTCCAATTGAGTCAGTTTACTATTTTATTTATAAATCTCACCTTGATTATAAAAATTGTTTGGTTCTTATTTTTTAGGATACCTTGTTTAATATAAAACATTTAATTAGGAGGGGTCATGAGACAATTCTGCCATTTGAAGGGCCATATGGACCACACAAGAAGGCCCGGTGAATCTGTGAACAAACTAGACCAGCCTTGAAGATTGATTTACTGGGCTCAATCCAGAAATAAAAAAACATTAATTCTCCACCATAATTCAGGGTACAATACATTTCATCTTGTATAAAAATTTCAAGTCCCAAATCTAAGCACATGGGACCCAACTGATTCATTTAAACTCAGCCCACCATTATGGTCGGAAATTGAAATCAGCACACAAATGTTGCCTTTTACCCTGATTTAGACATCCATGAAAGCTGATATTTTTCAGTGTGAAATCCAAGATATAGGAGGATTACATTTTTTAAGAAATTATTTTTATTTTAGGGCATCTTACTATGCCAAAACCCATTCACATTTTGGCCATTGAAAAGTCTAGATTGAAATAGATAGAATGACATTATTTATTAAAACCGTCATAACATTGGCTACAAAAGTCTATAGGCAGCAAAATTTTGAGGGGGGCATAAGAAATCCATATATACATCTTTGAAGAAGACACCATCTCGTGATTCATCTGTCTATATTGGTAAATATTCTGTTCAAGTGGAGGGACAGTTTTGGAATGCAAACAGCCCACAACCTTGGGCTATAAATACACCCCCTCCTCTCATTCCAAGAGGTTTGCACTTCAGCACTTAAGGAGGAGGTTTGGAATTACTAGTGCCTGGACATGGTTCTGGGAGGATATTCTTTGATCTTGTTTCAACAAGAGAGACCTCTCCTCCAATTCTCTTTCATGTTTGTTTATGTTTTCTTTAAATTGTAATTGTGTAACTTTGTTTTCATTTCAATCAAATTTTAGTGATTGTTTCTTCTTCAATACCTCTTATTCTACTACACCTTCTGTAGTATAATATTAATGGTCTTAAAATAGTTTGAATCATTTGAATCCCCTTCCCTTTTTTTTCTTCCTCATTCAATCGAAAATCGGTTTTTAATTATCATCATTGTTATTGTGTGTGTGTTCGACGTACCACTCTTTTCTAATCCCTTTCTTTTTCTTCTATTCTTAATTTATCATCATAATTATTATAACCATAATATTAAACACCCAAATGGATGAGTAAATATCTCATTGGGATGAGTCAAAACATCGGGATGTTAAGTGATTGAGAGTATTTTCTCGATGAGTATTCGTTAATTTAACATTGTGTATGTTGGACTTAATATGTCATGGATTAATGACATATTTTGTTTAGCATGTGGTTTCCATGGATTATTGGAACCATAAATACACTACCATAAACATGTACTGGTTGACATTATAATCCAAGTTAAGTTAAGGCTTGGATTAAAGCTTTAACACTTAGAAATTATAATCGACGTCAACTTGTGAAGTGGGTGTTAATTTAAATGCAATATAAATCCAAGCTCAAGGATATCACAAGATTAACTCCCTGATAATGAAATCACCCCAATCTTTATCAATTTGTTAAATCAATTATAGTTAATCAATAATTTCAAATATTATTTGCAAACAAACCCCCCTAATCAAAATACAATCAACTAAAAACAAACGACTATTAAAAAGTATCATCGCTGAGGATTCGACCCGAGTGCTGCTATACACATTAGCAGAGCACCAGAACTTTGACCCGTCGATAGGAGACAATCGGCCATGAATTTCAGCTACCATAACCACAAAACATGCCCACAAACACCTGGTCCACAACCACCACACATAACCACGCCCCCAGACACCTGGTCTAGAGCAACTTCCACCACACCCAAAGACATCTGGGCCTCATCCTGAAGACACTTGGGAAACAACCTTCCCGCACACACACCTAGGACGACCACCACAATTACCCTTCCTAAAGAATATTGGGATATAATGAACCTCATGCCATTACATCCTGCCCGAAGAGTCTTGGGATACTTGAGAAAGGGAACAGAAAATGATCTAATAACCATCCACTCATAGGAGTGTTTGGAAAAACACCCTCCCCCATTGAAATGGGGTGTTCAGCATGAAGTGATAAACTTGGGTGGTGTGTGAACAAGAAATATAAAAACTATGTTATACATATAGGTAAACAAGAACTCATCCCAACCTAGGGGTTCCAGAACCAGCCAATACATAAACACCCGCTTTACTATTCATTCATAAAAAAGCACACCACCCACAGCCAAGTCACAACTCATTCCCATAAAACAATTCCCCATTGAACCCATTCTTGTTATCACATTCAAGTTGTTCTATTTTAAATATTTATTCACTATTGGGAAACTAATAGTCATTGCCACAAGCCAAGGAAGGAAAAACAACCAAGTAACAATTTAAGCATTCACTCCCAGTTCTCTTTTAAGTTACAACAAAAAAAAGGGATATATTATATCCCTCAGAGTATTGGAACCAAAAAAAGACCCATCATACGGCCCCACATGACCTCGGATCAACAAACCAACAACTGTACCACAACAGGGGATCTCATCCCCATCCACGTCACCCCAAAAGAATCAAGCAGAACAGCCACACATGTTACCAAGACAGAGTAATGGAGTTTTCCAGATTCTAACACACCATTCATTATCTTCGTTCCATTTGGTTATCCGAGGTGATCACATAAGGATTATTTTTCACTGTACATCCATTTAATCAACTGACTTTATGTGAATAACTAATTTCCATATTACATCCATTCAATCCTCACAAGAGACAGGGGTCCATTAGGGTGCAAGTAAAGGCCACCAACGGCCATGATTTTTAGTGGACATAAGCCCATACAACTCACAACATATAAGCAAGGGTAAAAGAGTACAACAGCATCATCTACCACACCCCTTCATTCTTTAAAAGTCTGTTTATTATATTTTTTAAGGTTTGGTTTCATCCATATCCAAAGGAAAAATTATCATACCCACCATGTATGATACATAGTAAGAGATACGAAGGAAGAAACCTTCTTGAATGATCAACTATCAATGTTTCTCTCCAAACGCCAAGAATTAGGGATGCGTGACTTGCAGGGGAGGAACTCCGAGGACTCCAAGTGTGAGCAGAAAGGCTCCAGCACAGGCACACCACATGCCTTGAGAAGGGTACTTAAAACGCACCAAGGGGAAGAAGCAAACCAGTCAAGAAGAAGAATGAAATAATTATAGTGCAATAAAAAGGTGAGATCCTAGAGTTATGGGATATGAAAATATTGAACGACTTTAAAGGTGGATCATGGTTTCACCATGCGGTTGGGCGGTTACAAACAATGTAATTAATTGTCATTTAATAATTCTCATTGGAGAGGTGGACATAACGGTTGTGATTTAAATGATATTATTTAACCAAAGGAAAACACGCATAATAGGGGTGGAACAAGATGTTTGGGAAAAAGGTTGTGGCACTGAGGAAAACAAATCCACATGTTTTGGTAAGTCAAGTGTCACCTAGCTCTTGGGGGATTTTAGATATCATTTTATGGGATTTTAATGCATTTTAAAGGGGTATTAAAATGATCCTACATTAAAAGATATGTTGTGGGAGTGGAACTGGAAAAAAGAAACAAGGGTGGGACACCGTTTGGTGAGACACCGTAAGGGGTTCCACGGTCACGGTGCCACTGTTACGGTGCCACTGTCATGGTGCCACCCTCACGGTGCCATTGTCAGCGGTGCCACCATTTCAGTGTGTGACCGAGATGGTGCGACTGTTACGGTGCCAGCATAACAGTGCCACCGTCACTATGCCACCCTCATGGTGCCACCCTCACAGTGCCACCATAAGAAGTGTCACTCTTTCAATGTGAGGCCATGACCAGTGTCACCATTTCGGTGTGAGACCGTAACTAGTGCCACTGTTTCAGTGGAACCGTTTGATGGAACCGAGTTTTTTTTTTGGAAAACTCTTTAATGAGTCATTATACGGGACATTACAGTAGATACCTCTCAAACTATTTTCTCCCTTGAGAATCAAAACTAGACCTGAGGAAAATAGAGGGGTTCAAAAAACCACATAGAAAGATTCCTCTCAGGAGAAAACCTCCTCGACATCTAGGAACACCTCTCCCTAAAGTAACCATACAACATATAAAGGTGACACTTTCCAGACATATGGATTAGGGGGTCTTTTCCCCAATGTCAAGATACTATCTACTTTGGGCGGCACTAACTCGCCTGCACGGGTTTAATCGCATCCACATTAATGCATCTGGATTAGGAATTGGGTCCTACATTCCCCACAGTCAGGACTGTTCACGCACATTCGGAAAATAAGTAAAAGAACAAATTTCATAGTTAACAAGGTTAAGCACTACATCACAAACAAGTATGAAGAAAAATATGACAAAACTCAAAACAGCTCTGGGTACTAGGCATTAAACTGTACTTCCCATTCCTAGGTACTCTGCTCGAGGCCACCATGCCTCCATAATACATGAACCAAGAGAATGGTTCATCAATGGGGAAAATTCTCATCACGAACTTTGATCATCATTGGTCGCTCAATAAACATCACACCGTCCTCAATATCCATATTTTCCCATTAAAGGATTTGTGAATCATCATGTTGATACTAATGGATCTGACACACATGGAAGATGTCGTGCACTCTCAGTAGTGGCGGTGGTAGAGCTAGCTGATAAGCCACTTCTCCGACCCTCCGCAACACCTTGAAGGGTACGATGAACCTTGGAGAAATCTTACACCCCCTACCGAACCTTCATTGTCCACACCGAGGGGAAACCTTCAAGAAAACGCCGTCCCCAACCTCAAACTCCAAGAGTCTCCTCTTATTATCAGCATATGACTTCTGCCGGTCCTAGGCCACCCTCATCCTCTCTTATATAAGTTGAACCTTCTCTGTCATGCCTTGCACCACTTTCAGGCCAAGAACTTCTGCTTCCCCAACCTCTTCCCAGCACACGGGTGAGAAAAATGACCTCCCATACAATGCTTTTAACAAATACATTCCAATTGTAGAGTGATAGATATTGTTGCAGGAAAACTCTACTAGAGGAAAGTGACATACCCACGATCCCCCAAAGTCCAAAACACATGCCTGTAGTATATCCTCCAATGTCTGGATGGTGCACTCTATCTGCCCATGTGTCTAGGGGTGGAAGGTAGTGCTAAGGAATACCTGTGTTCCAAAAGTATGTTAAAAACCTTTCCAGAGCTGTGAGGTAAACTGGGTATCCCGATCAGAGATTATGGACCTTAGAACACCATGAAACCGCACCACTTCATCCACGTACTATTGTTCTAGGGCATCCGCTGCACTCAAATCCTTGATTGCTAAAAAGTGAATTGATTTTTTCAGTCATCCTACCACTACCCAGATGGCATTGCAGCCCCCTTGAACTATGGGTATTCCTATGAAAAAATCCATCAAGATGTCATCCCACTTCCACTCGGGGACATCTAAAGGTTGTAACAGACCCCCTAGGATATGATGTTCTACCTTCACCTGCTAACATACAAGGCACTTCCCCACAAACTCTATCACTTCCCACTTCACCCCAGGACACCAAAACTGGCCCCTCATGCCCCGGTACATTTTGGAAACTCTTGGGTGCACCACCAGGGGTGAGTTGTGGAACTCACCAAGAAATATCTTGTGCATTGCTATCGGGATGAACAACTTTCCATGAAACATCATCTAATTCTGCCCGTCTTCTAACTATCCTTCTAGATCATCACCCAAGATAACATAGTCGTGCATCACTTCAGCCTCTATTTCCCCCCACTAAGACTCCTCCACCTGCTACAACAGAGAGGACTGCACTATCATCTAGAACAGACAGCCTTCTCTATCCTCCACCCTTGTATCCAGCTGTAGGGAATCCAACTCCTCCATTTCCTTACAAGAATATACTGACTCTAAAATTGCATCCTTCTATGACTTCCTGGTCAAGGCATCAGCCACCACATTCCCCTTACCTTTAGTGTAAGAGATTTTGAAGTTGTAGTCCCAAAGAAAATCAATCCACTTCTATTGTCATAAGTTCAGGTCCTGCTGGCAGAATATATACCTCTGGATCTTTTGATCCATGAAGTCCAAGAAGCTCTCTCCAATTAGGTAATGCCACCACAAATTTAGTGTGAACATAGTTGATGAAATCTCCAGATCGTGGGTGTCATAGTTACGCTCATGGGGACGTAACTTTCTAGACCCGTAAGATATCACCCCTACTGTTGTATCAGCGCACACCCCATGCCTTCTCCTGAAGCATCACATAATACCTCAAACATCATTCCTTATTCTAGAAACCTCAGCATTGGAGAACTAACCAACTTCCCCTTAAGACGAGTGAAGTCTTCCTTTCACTACTCGTTCCACACAAAATCCTAGTCCTTCTTAGTTAAGCCTGTCAAAGGTACTGCAACTCGATAGAAGTTCGACATGAATCTCCAGTAGTAACCTGCTAGGCCCAAGAAACTACAAACCTCTGTCACATTCTTGGGTGCCTTCTAAGAAACAATTGCCTCAAACTTTGATGGGTTCGTCGCTATTCCCTTCTTGGACACCACGTGTCCAAGGAAGTGTACTTCTTGCGTCCAGAACTTGCACATGGACAATTTCTCGTAGAGCTAGTGATGTCGGAGGACCTCTAAAACTTTCCTCAGATGCCCAATGTGATCCTCCTTTGATCTTGAGTAGATCAGGATGTCTTCAATAAACACAACTATGAACCGGTCCAGATATTCCCGGAATATGGAGTTCATGATCCCCATGAACACGACTAGTGTGTTTGTAACGCCGAACGACATGACTATGAACTCAAAGTTCCCATATCTGCACCTTCCAGTAGTCTTTGAGATGTCACCAACCTTCACCCTCAACGGGTGATATCCTGACCCCGGGTCTATCTTGGAGAACCATCCTCCCCCCTTCAATTGGTCAAATAGGTTGCTTATCCTTAGGAGAGGGTAACGGTTCATGATAGTTACCTGATTCAGTCTCCAGTAGTCTATGCACATCCTTAGACCACCATCTTCCTTCTTCACGAACAAGACTAGGGCGCCCCATGGTGATGAACTTGGTCAAACAAAACCCTTATTCATCAGATCATCAATCTGAATCTGTAACTCCCGCAACTCCAAAGGTGCCAACCGAAAGGGAGCCAACGAAATCGGATGGGCACCGGGTTGCAAGTCTTTCCCGAACTCAACTCCACAAAAATGGGGTAGATTCACCACCTCCATAGAGAAAACTTCCATGAAATCACTATCAATTCCCAAGACATCCACCATCTTTGTATCTGCTGAATCTAATGACAGCTCGGCTAATAAGGAAATAAGGGGCTCCACTCGCCGGCTGCCCTCCTAGCAAACCCACATGCCGAAGAAGGTCTCATGTTATCTGCCAACATCTGAAAACATGATCCTTCTTCAAAAGTACTCGATAACATCGCATACAGAGAAAATCTATTTGATTCATAGAATGAAATCATACGGTTGCATCTTCCACAAAAGAAGATCCCCACTGGACTGATGTGGTCCCAACATCAGTCTACATTCCCAGAAAACATGAGACAAGATGGTATGACCTCTTACTGGTGTACTCAAAACCAGGGGTATGGAAAGTGTCTCTATGTCTAGACCCAAAATATGGGATATATCAGGTTCAACAAAAGAGTGTGAATCTCATGAATCAAACAAGGTGCATGCAAGAGTACTAAACAAGCTGATCATACCTCAGCCGACTTATGGCCCTATTGGAACACCTACCTATGTGGCATACAACTACACACACACAGCTCCCCTACCCCTAGGATATTGGCAGCCTCCCAGAACACACCTTGGTCAAGGTCTATGAGGAGCTCCCTAAGGTTGTCCTCCTCCTGTAATGTCTTCTCATGGAGGAGTCGGAGCTCGCTGTCCCTACTGCTATAGCTAAAAAGGCCTATCTAGAAACTGATGCTATTGAGGTGGGAAATAAACTAGCCCACCCCCATTCTACTGCACTCGGTCCGGTCACTCATTTCAAAGGTTCTCATGGCTACCACAGATGAAGCATATCGTTCATGGATCTGAAAGGAAAGGGCGAGGACCGAGAGAGAAAAATTGGAACTACTGGGGCCTACTCCCCACTGGTCGAAACATTGAAGGCCCTAATGCTGGAGGCTTTCTACTAATGGGCTTCCCCATTGACATGCCCAACTGGCTCCCCTATTGCGGCACACCTCACAGCATGTGCATCCTCTCTACAACTATAGCCTTATTCTGGACCTTCATGTATGTCGGTAGAGTGAAGGGAGTAACAACATACTGAAGAGAATGTCAGAGTTCCTCCTCTAAACATCTCTCCCAAGACTCCTCATCCGAAAAAAGGTCTAGAGAAATGTGAAGGAGATCCTTGAAATTCATCCCCAACTCTCTCACTGACAAACCCCCCTGCTGAATGGAGAGTAGCTCTTACCTCTTCTCCGCATTAATTGTGGAAGAGAGGAATTACGCATGAAACTCCCTCTCGAATTCTGTCCATGTAGCCTCAACCTCCCTCTTCTCCCCAAGATAGAGCTTCCACCACTGACGCGCTGCTCCCCACATCTAGCTTACAGCCTGAGGAACCTAGTACTCTATCGAAGATCGGATCAAGCTAAAAGCTATCACCAGCTCCTTGAGCCATCTATATGTCTCCATATCTGAGACGTTGTACTCATACTTCACAAGGGTTTGCCGCTAAAAGGATTGAAGAATCCTATACCAATGATCATCCTCCTCCTCTCGGTCTTCCCTCTACTGATCAGCTAGATTAGCCTCCTAGGCCTTGATCTCTCGCACTACTCATGGTCGTCGTTTAGGTGCCATAGCTGTAAGGTAAATAAAGAATACCTAAGATCAAGTAGTGTAAAAGTTTAATTTTAATTTTTCTTAGACTTATTATTCATTTTATATCCCCAAATACCCAAGACCCACAAGAACACAAGTCATTATGATGCATTTACCTTTCCTAGGGTCTCTACCCTATAATCAGTGTAGCCTCACTTGGTCGTTCGGTAGGCCCATAATCCTTGCATCGGATCACGGGGGCCCTAAAATCCCATCTCATAGTTGGTCTTCCCTGGCCTATTTCATGCACCAAGATTTCCTAACACTATTGCCCTACAATCCCATGAAATCCTCACTATGACTAACCCCAAGCTCCAACCTATCTCTCAACCTTCCTCCTTTGATACCATCCTGTCATGACACGCCTTCACTAGGATGAGGGAAGGGAGAGCAGATTTCCAGACCCTTTCTTCTTCAAGTTGAAATAGTGATAGTGACCCCCCAAGTCCCGTCTTAAAAAGGTCTCGGAGTGGCGACTAGCACCAAGGGTATGGAATTACACGCAAAATGGAAGTCATTACCCTTTTTATTTAGTTGGATTGGTAGATAAGATAGTAAGTCCCAAACAACACCCAAACTAGAACATATAGTAAAGCCCAAACAATCCATCCCCATATGCATGTTTCAAAAAAAGTGCAACAATACAAGAAAAAACCAAAGGTAAATACCAAAGAAAAGACAAAATACAACAACAACCTTCTCAACGTCCAAAATATTATGGTCCTGCACAGTTCTCAATGTCATCTTGGAAACATGAATGTAGTTTTATATACATAGGGTGAGTATACAAGTATACTCATTATGGAAACCCAAAATCTCTCATGCAAAAGTGTGGAGGAATTCTAATGCCTTGTGAGAAAAAGGGGATAGATGAAGCAATTATAAAGGAAACTACCCAATCAACCTCACCAAGGCATACTCCCCAAATAACGCAAGTCAAGTGAAGTAATAGTAATAGCACATAGATATTTGTGTACCCCGCACCACTTTCCCACTAGTTATTGAAGTCATCCTATTTGTTAGACCTCTCCTGCTATTCTCACCACAGTCCCACTACAATACCCCTACTACATACACTTGGGATACCATAACCACACATCCCGCCCGCAAACACCTAAGCCACAAACACCACATGTAACCATGCCCATAGACACCTGATCTAGAACAACTACCACCACACCCGAAGACACCTGGTCCTCATCTCAAAGACACTTGGGAAACAACTTGACCTCACACACATATGGGCCAACAACCAGAATTACCCTGTCCAAAGAATCTTAGGCTATAATGGACCTCAGGTCATCAAAGCCAGCCCAAAGAGTCATGGGATACTTGGGAAAGGGAGAAGAAAAATAACTAATAACCATCCACTCTTAGGAGTGTTGGAAAAAAACACCCTCCCCCATTGAAATGGGGGTGTTTAGCATGAAGTTCTAAACTTGGATGGGGCACAAATAAGAAACAAAAGAACTAAATTATACATATAGGTAAACAAGAACTCATCCCAACCTAGGGGTTCCAAAAACAGCATATAGACAAACACATTCATTACTATTCATTCATAAAAAAGCACACCACCCACAGCCAAGTAACAACTCATTCCCAGAAAAAAATTCCTCATTGAAACTATTCTTGTTTTCATATTTGAGTGGTTCTATTATAAATAATTCTTAACTACTGGGAAACTAACAGGAATATTCACAATCCAAGGAAGGAAAAACAACCACGTAACAATTTAAGCATTCACACATGGTTACCTTGTAAGTCACAACAACCAAAGGGGTCTTTGAGATCCCTCAAAGTAATGGAACCAAACCAAGCCCCAATATACAACCCCACATGACCTCATATCCACAAACCAACAACTGCACCACAACAGGGGATCACATCCCCATCTACATCACCCCACAAGCCTCAAGTAGAACAACCACACATGTTACTGAGACAGAGTAAGGTAGTTTTATAGATTCTAACACACCATTCATTATCTTCTTTCTGTTTGGTTAACCAGGGTGATCACACAAGGATTCTTGTTCACTAGACATCCATTTAATTCAACGAACTTTACGTGAATAACCAATTTCCATTTTATTTCCATTAAATCATCATAGGAGACATGGGTCCATTAGTGCACAAGTAAATATCACCATGTCCATGATTTTTAGAGTACATAATCCCATAAAATTCACAACATATAATTAAGGGTAAAAAAGTACAGAAACATCATCAAACACACCCATTCATTATTTAAAAGTCCATTCATTATCTTCGTTAAGGTTTGGTTTCATCTATCCCTAAAAGAAACATTATCAAACCCACCGTTCATGATACATAGTAAGAGAGATGAAGGAATAACCCTACTTGGATGATCAACAATCGAAGTTTCTCTCCACATGCCACAAATCGGGGATGTGGAACTTCTAAGGGAGTAACTTCGAGGACTCCAAGAGTGAGCTGAAAGGTTCCAGCACAGGTGGAACACTTTCCTTGGGAAGGGGGACTTCAAACTCAGCAAGGAGAAGAAGGAAACGAGCCAAGAAGAAGAAGGAAATAATTCTAGTTTGATAAAAAGGTGAGATCCTAGAGTTTCGGGATATGAAAATATTGAAGGAATTTAAAGGTGGATCGTGGTTTCACCATGCGGTTGGGCGGTTACACACGATGAAATTAATTGTCATTTAATAATTCACATCAAAGAGGTGTCCATAATGGCTATGAGTTAAAGAATTTATTTTAACCAGAGGAAAACGCGTGTAATAGGGGAGGAACTGAATATTTGGGAAAAAGGGTGTGGCACTGAGGAAAAAATCCACATGTTTTGGTAATTCAAGGGTCTCTAGACTCTTGGGGGATTTTAGATATCATTTATCGTATTTTAATGGCTTTTAAAGGGGTATTAAAATGCTCATACTTAAAAATATATGTTACCGGAGAGGAACTGGAAAAACGAAACAAGGGTGGGACACCATTTGGTGAGACACCATAAATGGTGCCAGGGTCACGGTGCCAGGGTCATGGTGACATCATGTTGGTGTGCTACCGTTACGGTTCCACCATCATGGTACCACCCTCATGGTTCCGCCATAAGTAGTTCCACCGTTTCAGTGTGAGACTATGATGGTGCAACCATTACGGTGCCACCGTCAGCAGGGCCACCATTTCAGTGTGCGACCGTGACGGTGCCACCGTAAGCAGTGCCACCATTTCAGTGTGAGACCGTGACTGGGGCCACCATTTTGGTGGAACCATTTGATGAAACCGAGTTTTTTGGCACACTCCTTAATGAGTTATTGTACATGACATTACAAGAGGAGTATCTTGAATCGTTGTTTTTTAGTGGTGGAAATTGGGGAGACATAAGGGTGAAAACCAAAATGTCATCAATCCGGACCAAAAATTTCACAGTGTGACTCTCCATTATTTTTGGGGGTAAGTGAAAGTAGAAAATGGATACGGAAAGATTTTTAGTAGTGATCATGATAAGGGGTGTGGGGGAAAACCCTTGTGGTATATAATAGTGTTCATGGAGGTAGGAACATCACGTAGGAAGGTCATCCAATGTTAATGAAGGGTCCTAGGAGGCCACATGATTTCACATAGAACACTCCTAAGATAGTACACAAATATTTTATTGTCGTGATGATTGCACTATGACTTTTGATTTAAGGTCGTAAAGAATAGACCATGGGATTAGTATCCAAAATAGACATGTGTAGTGCAATGGAGTGAAAAGACCTGATGGGAATGAGGACCAAGGAGGACTACTCTACATAACACATCCCTGGGGAGAAACCCGCATATAGTTTAAGTCATGATTCTTGGACTCAGACTCAAATTTTAATGTCACATAGTTTAGAATATCTAGAAAAGAGGATTTTAAAATGGATATGTGTAGAGCGATGGAGTTATAAACCCAATGTGAATGAGGGATGAGGAGCCCCAATGCTACATAACACATTCTCAAGAGAACTCATATTGAGTTTCATGTCATTATGTATGGACTAGTGTGTTGTATGGATTGACCTCATTTGTACACTTGTTACCAAGACTCCTAAGTCCATGTGAGTCCTGCTTTGTGTGAGAAACAAGGAGTGGTGAGGAAATTTCCCTAACACATGGAAGCGCGCAATTGGGGGAAGGAGAAGTTGGGTTTTGAATGTCCCAATTATAAGGACTTTCTTTCTCGATGCTCGCGGATACATAGAGGAGTAACACCAATGGTGTTAGAATTACACCAATACATAAAGAAGTGTAAAGGAGATAAATTAAGACTTTTGATGTTTGGATAAGGGACTAATGAGCACAGATTCATCACTGACCATGTTTGGAATATAGGATCCACAACTACACAAGACGAAATGGGGTGAGAAAATGTGATATTGACTATTGAATAAGCTAGAAACATAGGATCCATTATTTTTTCCATATATACATCATAGAATTATCCTAATATGAGATGTGGGCCATTTTGGACAATCACAATCACCATTAGGAGGCTTGTTTGGATTTGAAAGATGATGGGAACCCAAACTGAGAAAGACTCATAGTGCAGAGATGAATTGAAGGAATGTTTGTGTGGGATTAAGAACCCTAGGTTTTGTGACACAGTTCATTTGAGAAAAATGATATGAATACTGGAAAGTAGGATTTAACCCTCTTTCATGGATATACATATTGGATCATCTCATATTTATAGGCATTCTGTTTTTACATGGGATAATGTGTTCATCTCATACTTTTCATGAGGCATCCAAATTTTATTTAGGGTAGTCCTATAGTTTAACAACATGAATTGAGTATATTGGGATTGGAATTTTAATGTCATTAATCTTGGTCTAGGTATAATACTACTTTAAAGTCATAGAAATTAGACTACATGGAGGAATGGGTTTCCCAGGAAAGCTTTTTCGGAATTGAAGATTGGTAACCCAACGTAAAAGAGGGCCGAAAGGTCCTCCCTTCCACACAAAGATCGATAAATCATACATCAGGTCAATATAATGAAATTGGTAACTAGAATATCGCATATAAAATTGATATAGGTTATGGATGAAACATAAAATGTTTGGACATCGCTACTTATCCCATGGTAATGGGAATCAAGCAGTACATAGTTCTAGAACATAGTGTGGTAGGATTCCAATGGCGGATAGGGTATACCCTCTCAAATGAGGATATTGAATATTATTATACTTAGATATGAGGCATAGTAATTGGATTCTGGATAATTATATAGTTTAATGTCATTTTTTTAGGATATTGGTGTTTGTTCATCCTATACTTATCATACGACGCATCCTAGTTTGATATAGGGTAAAACCATATTTTATTCATAGGCATCTCATACTTGTCTAGGATGAAACTATAATTTAACATCATGTTCAGATGGCTTTCCATACTCATATTAGGATGTGATGGAATCTCAGAACACAGATGGGTAAATGTAATTAAATGGGGAAAATATCTAGAAGATGGCATGTGGTATGTTTTGGGGTGACATCACCATAACTAATGGATAATTTTTCATTGAATGGGCAGTTGGTCCTGAAGATAGTAATTTTAGGAGTCACTATGTATCCCATGAGGATGGGAATCAAGAAACACATATTTTATGGTCATATGATCTTGACCATAAAGGGTTCAAGGATGTTTGTGTGGTGCAAGAGTTAAAACCCAATGTGAATGGAGGCAAGGAGGCTATGAACCACATGAATAAATCCTGAATATGGTTTAACATAGTTTATGTTCATCTGTCCTGGAACATGGAAAACATTTTAAAGTCATGATTCATATACTATAGAAAAATCAGTTTAAATTCATGACATTTGGATTTTAAAATGTTTTCATTGAGGATATTTGTGTGGTGTGAGAGAAGGTAAATCCCAATGTGAATGAGATATGGAGCCTTGAGTACCAAACAAGTTTGAAGGTAAATGACATATATTTTAAGTTCATAATTCCTAGACCAAAACAGGGCCAAGGGGCCGAATGTTTTATGAGTTTGTGGTTGGGAACTAGAAAAAATGTCTTGATGTTTCTACATATTCCAAGAGGATGGGAATAAAGACACACTCAGTTCTAACACACGGCATGGTAGAAGACTGACACTAGGGGAAATAATTTCTAGTGAGGGAATTAAATCATATCATGAATTTCGTGGGGAATCCCATGTTCAATGAATAAGGTAAATATTGTCTCTTATTTATAGGCATCCCAATTTAAGATGTGGTAAACAACATATCTCATAGAGAGTCATATCTCATAGATAGGAATCCTAGTTTAAGGTGAGGTAAAATTTCAATATAACGTCACAAATTTTGAAAATTGGTTTTAATAGTTTAAATTCATGCAATTTTTACTATAAAGGCTGTAAATAGTTTAAATTCAAGTGTTTGGACTCGTTTCAGATAGTTTAAGGTCTTTTTTTGTGGACCATATGGTAGCTATTAATTTAAGGTCTTAAAGATCAGACCATGGGCTATTAGTTTAAGGTCAGATAGTGTGATCCAAATGGTGAGTTCCTCGAGTGGATATGTGTAGTATGGAGGAGTAATAAAACTATCATTAATGAGGACCATGGAGGATTGTACCACATAACACGCTCTTAAGAAGACTCTCACATAGTTTAATGTCATGACACTTGGACTTAAAAGTGTCTATTAGTTTGAGGTCATAATGTATGGAACATGAGGTTAGTGTATCAATATAATATGATTGGAATGGAAAATTGACAAACCTATCATAAATGAGGAGTAGGAGGCCTAGTGTCGCACCACATATTCTTGAGGATACTTGAACATAGTTTAAAGTCATTATTCTTATCCTCAGGCTCCTAGATTAAGGTTATAGATTTTATACCCATGAGAGAGAATCCAAAAAGGGATATGTTTGGTGTGAAGGGAACAAATCGACATGAATAAGGTTCTTAGGAGGACCATGTTGAACAACACATTCCTAGGGAAGACTCACACACTGTTTAATGTTGTGTTTCATTAACTTAGGCTCCTAGTTTTAGGTCATAAAGTTTGGACCTGGGAGAGAGAATTACCAAAGGGATATGTGGGGAATGAAAGGAACAAACCCAATCTGTAAAAGGTTCCTAAGAGTTATACACCACACAACACATTCCTAGGTAATACTCAAACATAGTTTAAATTCGTGATGCTTGATCGCACCACGATTCACTGTTTTATTGTCACCCTTACACCACTATGCTAAACTAGTTTTGTATAGAAAATTATAAAAATAATAGAAAATTTCACTTCACGTTTTATTCAATTATATTTTTATCACTATAAAAAAAATTTATTTTTTCTTGTTTTGATAATTACATTGTTGGTGGAGGTGATTTGGAGGACCCATAATGAAGTTCAAGAAAAATGGGTCAAACGACACAAAATCCAAGCACATCAATGGACTAAAATGCACACTGATACTATTTAGTGCATCGAATTTGGATGATATTTTTGTTTTTTTATTCAGAATTTAATTTTGTACAACTTTTATTAATACATCCAATCCTAATTAGTCCATTAAGGGGCCCAACCGAATTGATCTGTCCAATACTTTGAATCTACAAGATGTCAAAAGTGGTGTGTGGTATTTTAACCATATTTCGAGATGATGACCTCTAAATGGTTACAAATTTTCTGTTGTGATATTATATAGGTTTGTAAACAAGTTTTAAGTTTTTTATAAAGATATATAAGGTTGTACGCCCACTGAAAACCATGGACCAAGTTGTTTTAAGAAATATGTGCGCCCAAAACCACCTTCCACTTTTCCTATAAAATAGATCCTTGGGAACCCCATTTTTAAGTTAGAACCATAAGAAAATATATACCATTTTGGATTCCCAATTGAGACCTCTTCTCATCCAATATTTTTTTATTCCTCTATCCTCATATTGTGTCAAGGATGAATGAAAATTTCCACGCAATCCTTCTGCTCCTCCCGATAGCAAGTTAAATAGTGGACAGTTATTTCAAGGGTGTAGTACATACTTGGGTGGTAGTTATAATACTTTTTATTCTATTGTTTTTTTGTGTTTTTTGTGTTATATATTTCACTTATGTTTAATATTTATGTGCCTATCCTCTGAATTCATTTCTTTTTTTATAATTAAGTGAAACACTTTTTATCTCAACAATGATTGGGTTGAGATTTCATTTAGGGGTCATGGGTTGTTACAAATGGAAATCCCAGGAATCCATTTTCTCATACAAAATCATGATATTTATATAATCATCGGTATCCATTTTTCTATGATTGAGGTCAAAACCTTAACATCATGATTTTTGTGTCAAAGGTTTCTTCTTTGCGCATCATTCTAAGAGGTAACAGGGGAATCAAGATCTGGACAACCCTCAACCAAAGTACTACATTAAACCATATAAAATTTTCATAAAAATTAGCTATCAAATATATTTAGTGAACTTGAAATGACCTCCTTCTCCTGTAATTCATAAAACAACACCTTTATTTATCAATTATTAAACTCTTTAATTAAGTCATTTTTATTTTTAAATTTTTTTTTCGAAAGACCCCCTATTTTAATAATTTTTATTAAAAATACTCCCTTTAAACATACAAATCTTCCTGATATATGGACTAGGGTATTACCTATACTATAAATAAACTTTAAAAACATAATCAATTTGACATTTCATGACAACGTGGTCAAATTTCCACACTATTTTCAAGAATCACATTGGTTGTTAGTGTGTGTTTTTTTATTTTGTGTATTTTGTAAGTTTTTGTTTTTTATCTCTTAGAATTTTGTATATAAGTTGTGTTGTAATATATTTATGCTTGTATGTGTTTTTCATGAAATGTTATCATCAATGTGAACTACCTCCTTTTAAAATTGAACTATAGAAGATACTATGTCAAATAAACTGAGAAACATTTATCGATCCTTTTAAGGAGGAAACACCAAACCCTAAGACTCCTTTAGACCCCTATTCTTTTGGAACTAAAATAGTTATTCAAATTAACTTGAATAACATGGAAGAAAACAACTATACCTTAAAATAACTAACAACCCCAGATGTGGAGTACTAAAAATGTGTACATCCAATACCCTGAGGAAGCACCCAGCTTTTAGTAGAGATGAGGACTCATCTACCTCATTCCTAAATTTCATAGTCTTCCTAAAAAGGACCCTCACAAACTTCTCATGTAATTTTGTATTGTGTTCTCCACCATGAAACCCCAAAATTTAACTGAGGACCTCATTATGTTTAGGATCTTCCCTTTCTCCCTAGAAGATGTATCCAAATATTGGTTATAATCTATACCTACCACAATTTGGGGTTATAATAACCATAAAAGACACATTCTAGAGAAGTTCTTTCCAGCCACCCACACCTCATCAAGTAGAATATAAATATTTGGAATTAAGAAATAATAGGGAGAAACCCTTCATGAATATTGGGATAGATTCAAAAGAATTTTCTCAAGTTTCCCCCAATACAAGATTAGTGTAAAATTACTAATTCAATACTATTATGATGGAATTATTCCCATGGATCGTGGTAGGATAGATGATGTAGTTAGTGGTTCTCGTGTTGATAAAACTCTTGTCACCGCTAATGAATTAATAGACAACATGGTTCAAAATTCTCAAAAATTTGGTACATGATAAATTGAACCATCCCAAGGATTTCATGAGGTAATTCATTCATCCCTATAACAAAAGGTATATAATAAAATTGATGGTATGCATACACTTCTAAGACAATTTTCTCAAACACAAGGTAACTCACACACTTCTTCCATTCCATTTCATTGTGGCATTTTTTATAAAACTAATTTTTCTGACTAGTTACCTCAACTTTAGGATTCATCTGAGTCTTGTGTAGTAGTATTCCCTTTGCATCCATTCCAACAAGAACACCCCTTCAATCAAGAACCATTATGTCAAAATCCAACCCCCGAGTATTAATCACAACAACAATACCAACAAAGAAAATGGAGCTTCACCAAATAGAATTGGTATCAATAAGGACAAGGTACAAAAGCATATTATCATTTTACTTCTCAAAAAAATCCTCCTCATCCAATTTTTAAACCAATCTTTGACGATTTGGTGAAGAAAATGGAAACCCATAACCTCTAGTTCCAACAGACCAAAAAATCGGCTATTCAAGACCTACGAACTCACGTGGGACAACTAGAAAACACCATCAATGAGATAACGATGGATGTTTCTGGAAAAAACCATCCCAACTAGTTTCTAATCCAAAATACAAAGGTATTTTTCATGAAATCACACTTCATAGTAGTAAATAAGTTTCTTCTTCCTATGATTTTATTCAAAAGGTTTGTCTCCCTATGGAAAATCTATTTTCATACACTCAAAATATTATAATGTTGAAAATAAATGAAAATGATAAACTAATATTCATTGATGAATCCACTAAAAAATACATTCCTCTTCGTTTCCCCAAAGACTCTGTAAATCCAAGAATCTTTTTGATAGTGACATTGATAAAGAGATAATGGATACATTTAAAAAGGTACAAGTTAACATTCCTTTACTACATGTAGTTAAACAAATCCCATGATACACAAAATTTCATAAAGAGATTTTCACCCACAGTCGGTGACTCAAGGGGAATGTGAGATTCAACATGGGAGGGAATGTCTCGTCCATAATACAGCCTACAATGCCAGCCAAATTCAAGGATCCGGGAACTTTCACGATACCTTGAACCATAGGGAAGACCATATTTTATGAATAAATTATAGAAATTTGTGATTAAATTAATGTTATGCCTTGATCAATGTACACTTTTCTATATGTTGGAGAGAATCAACCAATGGGAATCATCGTTCAAATTTCCAACTGAGGCACAACACGCGCATCAGGAGTGATCTAGGATGTCCTCATAAGAGTGAAGAATATCATATTACCTGTGAATTTCTATATTCTTGAGATGGAAGATACTCAAACATAAGGAAATGATCCTATCATACTTGGGAGTCCATTCCTTAAAATGACAAGGATGATCATCAATGTTCACAATGGTATGATTTCCATGGATTTCAGTGGAAAAGGAAATTTTTAATATCCTTGAAGCTATAAAGCGCCCCATTTATGATCACTCCACTCTTCCATTCTATTTTATGGAAGTTCTCTCTAATGACACACATACCCAATATTATCTCCTTAACCCATACTCTAATTAATTTTTCTCTTCTTCATCCTTGGATGATTTGACTTTTGATTCATGTTTTGAGTGTTTTGTGGGTCTATAAAAGATTAAATATCGAGCTTTAATTTATGAGTGTGTTCATTCTGAGGTACCCATAACCTTCGATGATTCTACATATCTTATTTCCATAGATTATATTTCTTTAGAGAATAAACATGAGTAGATAGATAGTTTCATGGACCTTACTCCACCTAAATCCTAACACTCAATCAGAAAACCAATGTTTTTGGAATTAAAACCACTTCCATATAATTTAAAATATACCTATTTTTAGGGTATTGGCCAATTTCATGTTATTATTGATAAAACCGTCTCTCTACAGTAGGAATAAAAAATGCTCAACCTTTAGGGAGAGTTTAAAAGGGTGATAGGATTGACATTAGCAGATATTCCTAGGATTATCCCATCTATTTTTATGAACCATATATTTTTAAATGATGAGGAAAAGCAAGTAATACATGCTCTAAACCATTTGAATCCCACTCTAATATTAGTGGTAAAATTGTGCGTTAGTAAATTACTTGATATTGGGATCATTTATCCTACATCTGATTATAAATGGGTTAGCTCAGTGCAAATTATACCTAAAAAACTAGAATAATAGTTGTTTGAAATTAAAGGGATGAATTGGTTCTAACACATGTTCTAAATAGTTAGTGAGTCTATATTAACTTCCATCTACTAAATCAAGCCACATGAAAGGACCACTTTATTTTACCTTTCATTGAACAAATGTTAGAAATATTGTCTAGTAAATCCCATTATTGTTTCATTAATGGATATTTGGGTTAATTCTAAATCCATATAGCTCCTAAAGATCAAGAAAAGACAACATTTACCTGTCTATTCATCACATTTTCCTACATAAGGATGACTTTGATATATTTAATTCTCTTGGTAAATTTCAGTGATTTAGGTTGAGTATTTTTTGAGTACCTTGATAATTATATGGATGTCTTTATAAATAATTTCATGGTTTATGGAACTTCCTTTGATGACTGTTTGGAACACATAGGTTTTGTCCTCCACTGCTGCATTGAAAAAGTTCTCATATTAAATTATGAGAAATTCCATTTCATGGTTGTGTGGGGGGTAGTTCCAAGGAATGTTATTTCAAATAATTTAATTCAAGTGGATAAATAAAAAATTGAATTTATTGCATAACTTCCTTATCCAAAATTTGTTCACGAGGTGCAATATTTCTTAGTTCATGCTTGTTTTTACCACAGATTCATTAAAGACTTTAGTAAGATCATAGTTCCCTTATATCGATTATTGCAAAATGATTCTAAATTTTTTTGATAAAAATTTTGAGTATTAATTAAATTCCATAAAAAGGAGTCTCAAATTACCTCCCATAATCCAACAACCAAAGTGGGATCCACTCTTTGAACTTATGTGTGGCGCCTCTATCTTTGCAGTTGGGACAGTTTTATCACAAAGGGTAAAAAAGGCTCCTCATTTCCTTGCATATGACTCATGTACCCTCAACCCTACCTAGGAAAACATCAAGATCACTAAAAATTAACTTCAATATATTTCATTTGACTTGTAAAAATTACATTCATATCTTATTAGGTCAAAAATCAATTTCTTTTCTGATCTTGGCGCCCTTCATTTTCTCCTAATGAAACTAGAAGCTAAGCCTCACCTCCTTTGGTGGATGCTCCTCCTCCAAGAGTTTGAACATGATATTGAAGATAATAGAGGATTTTAAAATATAGTATATGACCACATTAGTAGGATTTCCCCACCACTAGACCACCATGGTGGCTCATCCCCCCCCCCCCATTGAAGTATTCTTCCCTCATGAGTACCTTTTTGATATTGTTGACCTTACCCCATGTTATGCATACATTGTGAACTTATTGGTAGCATATTGGGTCCCCACATATTTGATCAGTTCATAGTCCCAAATAATTAGGCATGAACCATGATGGAACATTTGGGATGATCCATACCTATAGAGCATTTTTAGTGATCAAGTTATTCAAAGGTGTGTCTCTGCCCATGAGTTCCAATCTATCATTTTGTTATGACACACATTGGAATATGGGAACCACTTTGGAACTCAACGTACATATTGAAAAGTCCTTAACTATGGAATTTATTAGCCTACATTGTTTAGATATTCTCATAATTTTTTTAAGTCATGCATAAGATTTCAATTCATATGGAATATCTCAAAGAGAAACGAAATTCCCTTAAAACCGAGGTTATTTCTTGAAATCATTGATGCCTAGGGAATTTACTTCATGGGACCTTTTCAAATTTTTTTGGCTTTTTTGACATCTTATTAGCCATTGGATATCTTTCAAAATGGGTAGAAGAAAAATCCACAGTGACTGATTACTCTCGAGTGGTTATTGATTTTGTGAAGTCACAAACTTTTAGTAGGTTTGGTCTTCTAAGATTCATCATTTGTGATCAAGGTTCAAATTTTTTAAATCGTAACATGAAAAAATTTCTATATAAGTTTAGGGTTGTTCACAAGGTTTCCAATTTATATGACCCCCAAACTAATGGAAATCAATATGTCTCAAATTGTAAAGTTAAGTGAATCTTGGAAAAAATGTTACAACGCAATAAGAAAGATTGGAGTTTACACTTGGACGATTCACTTTGGGTGTACCCTAGATCTTTTCAAACCCTGATTGGAATGTCACCATATATTATTGTGTTTGGAAAGGAATGTCACCTCCCATTGGAGGTAGAGAACTATGACTATTGGGCTATCAAAAAATGTAATATGAATCTATGAGATGCAGGTGAGCATAGAAATTTATAGATTCATGAGTTATAGGAAATTTGTAGATAATCGTATGAGAACTACCAGATCTATAAGGAGGAAAATAAGGATTCCCATGATCGCCCCATCCTTCATCGTCAATTCCAAATTTGATAGAAGGTCATCCTTTACATTGTAAGGCTGGAGTTATATCTAGGTAAGATTTGTTCTTGGTGGTTTGGACCAAATATTATTTCTAATGTCTATCCATTTTTTGTAATATAGGTTTAAAATGCTAAAACCAAACAAAAATTCAATGTCAATGGGCAGTGGCTAAAGCACTTCCATGAAGCCATTCCGGAGTCCCTAATAGAGGAACTCCAAGTTCATAAAGGAACCTATGAATGACACCCACCAGATTTTATCCTTCCATCCCATATTCTCTTTTATTACAGTGATAACACATAACCCTCTATGTTTGGGGGGAGGGGTATATTCCTTGGTTAGTTAGTAATTTTCACAATCTTTCTTCTTTTTCTCTTTTTGGCCTACTTGATTGTATTGACACTTACCCCCTATTCCACCCCCTCAATTTTGTTCAATAATGTTAGTTTTTGATGCCCACTTTATCATGGAAAATGATGACCTCTTAATCAATTAATTTATTGAAAAAGGGTGAGGAATTTCATTATTTCATAATGTTTTAACATTCAAAAAAATGTTCTGATGAAATGAGAATTTCTTCCTAAATTAAACATTATCGTGTGACTTTATCTTAAAATTTAGTTTTTTTATGATGATATATATGGTTCTATCATTTTAAAAAATTAAGAAGAATTGTACCCTTTGTGTGAGTACTTTTATGGAAAATTATCTCACTGAATTAACAAATCTCCTTACCTAACCATGAACTGTGAAAATGTTTTACATGATATAAGGAAAATATAAGTTAGGATTATTTTTATCTACATACAAAATTATTTTTCCGTACATTCTTTCCTTATCAGATCTATTTAATTAATGCACCAGATTGACCTATATGTGAGTACTTATTATCCGACTATTGCATGCCCTAAAAAACTGAAAAAAAATAAAAAAATAAACGTTGAGGGGTGTGATGAAATGTAAAAAAGATGGAGATATCTAGGTCAGGAGATTGTGGTTTGAATTTTGTGAATTATTAAGTGAGTGGATCTTGAAATTTGATTGTAAAGGATGTAAGGTAGGTTTGGTGGAAAGGATCATGTAAGAAAACAAATTTTAAAATAAACTATATTTAATCGATAAAAGTGTAAATAATACCAGGAAATGGTTGTCACACACACATGTGAAGAATTATTGATAAGATTAAACTTTGAATTATTTTCTTATATTGATATCATGTATCTCTTGGAATTTAATTCTGATAAAATTTTTAATATTTCTTTTTCTATGATCACTGAGAATAACTCCATGGTATGATTTTTGCTTTGATCACATTTCTATTGGGAATTAAGTTTTCATTGATTATTAAATCTTAATTATTTTGATAATATCTCCATGAATAATTTTTAGAAATGTTACTTTTCCTAGGAGTTTAAATTTTTAGGTGTGAGGGTGTTATCGTACCATGATTTACTATTTCATTACCACCCTTACACCACTATGATAAACTATTTTGGTATTGAAAATTATAGAAACAATAAAAAAATTCACTTCATATTTTATTAAATAAAATTTTTATCACTATTGAAAAGGTAAATGTTAATTGTTTTGATAATTACATTATATATAGAGAAGATTTGGAGGGACCATGATGAAGTTAAAGAAAAATGGGTCAAACAACACCAGATCCAAGCACACCAGTGGACTAAACCGCACACTTAAACTAATTTGTCCATCCAATTGGGATTATATTTTGTGGGATGATCCAAAATTAAATTTTCAAAAACACTTATGAATACATCCCACCAGACTTAGTCCATTAAGGGGGTCAACCGACCTCATTTGTCCAAGCCACAGAATCTGCATGAAGTCAAAAGTGTTTTGTTGTATTTCATACATATTTTGAGATACCTACCACAAAATAGTTCCAAATTTTTTGTGGAGATATTAAAGATGTTGGGAAATAATTTTTTTGTTTTATATAAAGTAATATAAGGTTTTATACCCACCTAAAACCATGGTACTTGTGGTTTTAAGAAATCTGTCTTCCCAAAACCACCATCCACTTTTACTATAAAATGGTACATTGGGAACCCCATTTTTATGTTCTAACCAGAAGACAATATATGCCATTTTGGATTCCCAATGGATTCCTCTCCACATTAACGAAGTTATGGAGGCCCTTATCATCATTGGTGGATCAAGGATTAAGGTGAAGTTACAAGAAAGACTTATTGTCCACTCAATGGCAAGAAAAATGGTGGACGGTCATTTTGAGGGAGCTATAGATATTTGGGAGGGAGTTATGGAACATATTTCTCTATTAATTTTTTTAAAATTTTTGTGTTAAATATTTATTTTTTGTTTAATATTGATGTTATTCTCCTATGAATGCATTTATTTTGTTATAATTAAGTGAAACACTTTTTATCTCAACCTCGATTGGGTTGACATTTCATGTGGGGATCATGAGTTCTTCTAATTGTACAACATAGGAATCATTTTTCTCACACACAATCATGAGATTTAAGTAATATTTGGCATCCATTGTTATATTCTTGAGGTCCAAACCTTGACATCGCAATTATTGTGTCAAGGGTTTCTTCTTTGCGCATTATTTTAAGATGTAAGAGCAGAATCAAGATCTTAACAAACCTCGACCATATAATTATAGTAAACCATATAAAATTTTCTGAAAAATGAACTATCCAAGATGTTTAGTTTAATTTAAATGACCTCATTCTCTCATAATTCTTAAAACACCACCTTTATTGTTCAACTATTAAACTCTTTAATTAAGTCATTTTATTTTAAAAAATGTTTTCAAAACCACCCCCTATTTTAGTATTTTTTATTAAAAATACTCAATTTAATCATACAAAACTCCTTAAGAGACAACCCGGAGTCTTCCCTACACTATAAATAAACATTAAAAACATAATCAATTTGACATTTCATGACAAAGTGGTCAATTCATGGACTTGGGATTCCATTTTAAGGTCATAGAATTTAGAACCATGAGATTTTGTAATGCCCCCACGTTGGTACAAAACATACTAAGACTCCTAAGACCACGTGAGTCATAATCAGTGTGAGGAAAAAGGAGTTATGTGATACTTTCCCTATCACATGGAAGAACACAAAAAATGCAAGGTAATGTTGGGATGAGAAATTACAAATGATACAAACTTTTATACTCAACATGTGTAGATGTACGGAGGGGTAACACTAAGGGTGTTGGGATTCCACCAATAAATAGGGAGGGGAATTTAGATTTGAGTGATGATGAGGATCTAAATCAGGTAAAACTAAAAGTCTAGAGATGGATTGAATACATGTTAATTTGGGACTCAACATCCTCGTCTCCACACCACAACACATTTGAGCACGTCAGTGGGGTGTATCGAAATGTGGAATTTGAACTCAATCTCATTTAATCAGCTCCCAAGGGGGGATAAGGACCCAGATGGGCCTAGGGTAAAAGAATCAAGTTTTGAAAATATTTTAATGTTATATTTCTTGGACCACACTACTACAAAAACGGGCAAGGGAAGCGCGCCCTTATAACAGCGCTAAGCAAAAACGCTGATAAAGGATACCCTATATCAGTGCTAATATTACAGCGCTGAAAAAGCTAATTTTTATCAGCGCTTTCTTAGCGCTGATAATAGTAAGATTTATCAGCGCTAGAAAAGCGCTGATAAATATGATCTGTATCAGCGCTAAAATATTAGCGCTGATACAGTTGGTCTTTATCAGCGCTTTTTGAGCGCTGATAAAGGTTGCCTATATAAGCGCTAAAAAAGCGCTGATACAGAACACCTCTATCAGCACTCAAATTTCAGCGCTGATATAGGGTATCCTTTATCAGCGCTCAAAAAGCGCTGATAAAAATTATCTTTATCAGCGCTAAAAAAGCGCTGATAAAGAGACCCGGTATCAGCGCTATAATTGTAGCGCTGATACGGGGAATCTTTATCAGCGCTTTTCTAGCGCTGATAAATCATAATATTATCAGCGCTAGACAAGCGCTGATAAAACCTTAGTCGACTTTTTTATAAAGTCGGTCGCACAGTGCCCTCGTTTTATCGCAGCTAAAGCTCTCGCGGAACCGTAACCCTGCTACTCTTCTCCCGAATACCGCTGTTGTGTTCGCTTCGCCGGAGCTTGCCGCCCTCGGTACAGTCGCCGTCCTCCGCCGCCCGCAACACCCTCGGCCGACCTCCACCGCCTGCCGCCCTCGGCTGCCCGCAACGCCCTCGGCCGCCGTTCTCTGCCGCCCTCGGCCGCCCTCCGCCGCCCTCGGCCGCTCTCCGCCGCCTCCGTCGCCCTCCGCCTCACTCGGCCGCCCTCGGTCGCCCTCCGCGGCCGCCTTCCGCAACCCGCAACGCCCTCGACCAACTAAGGGTATGAATTCTATTCTAGTTTTATTTATTTGTTTCAAACATTCATGGAATCCCTTCAAGTTGTTATGGAATGTATAAAACCTACTAGAATTTGTCTTATGTAATGGAGAGTTGAGGCATGGTGTAGTTTAATGTCCTAAAACCAGGACCTTTGTGCAGGTTTCCATTTTGTTCTGATAAGGAGGGGAAATGATTCACCCTTTTCACTATAGTATAACCAAGAATGTTCTACCATAATCATGCATGAGGGGGGGGTGGTAGATGTAAATTTTAACCCAGGGGTTCATGAATCCAAGGATTGATATGGTACTTAAATGTCATAGGGTGTTTGATGGTAGTAAAATCCATTATTGAGGACGAAATTGTCTTTGGTTGACATGCCTTTTTAGTGGGAAACATATGCAGATCCACCAGTGCATATTGTGATTAGTCAAATAAAGGTGACCTTAGGACGATGACCGCTCATTTCCGATGGCCATGGAAGGATATGAGGATTAAGACCTTTTTGTGCATAGTGTATGGTTTTTGAAAGGAAGAGGCCTGAACATGAAAGGGTAGATGCAAGTCAAGATTTCCTAGTGAAAATGATAGAGATGTTTTCTCTTATAACGATGTGGTAAGGTTCCCTTATGTAGGACCGACCCATGCATAGGGACAGAACATTGGCCACACAGTTTAATGTCTTGTTATAAGGACCTACCTATATTACATCCTCCCATACAGATTTAGATTATTCATGGGAGTGGATAATTTTTTTCATAAGATATCACTAGTGGGGAAAACCTCACATTTCACTCCACTATGTAGATTTATTTAATTCATGGGAGCACAAGGGGAAAACAATATTTATTGTGTTTAAAATTTCATCTGTAGATTTGGCTCCGACATAGTGACAATGGGGAAATTTATGTCTCATGAATAGACCCTAAATATGATGTTTATGTATCACCATGTTTCTTGTGATGGAAAGAATCAAGCTGTACATAGATATTTTAAGTAAAAACTACATGCATGGGTCTAACCCACACAAAGGGAGGGGGAATGTTTAGTTTTTGGGGTGTCTGGACTAGAACATAATGACTTAGGCATTACTATAGAATCAAACCAACTATAGTACTTGAAATCATGCATTTTGGAATCATGCAATTAGAACTATGGTAGAACTTTTTAGTGTCATATTGTGGGGACTGATTCCTTGAAAATCCTGAGTAACTTAATGGAAAATCAGTCTAAGATAATTTGACATGCGCTGGACATGAAGGTGGAGAAAGGTGTAGACTATGACACCAGGTATTCTCGAATCGATAAGAATAAGTCCATGCACGCAACTTTTTACCATGCACGCAACTCTCTTTACAAACTCCTATTGAATGCAATTCTACGCGATTCAAAGCCTCATATTTTCTATAAAAGTTGAGATACTAAATTAAGGGGGTATCCTATTATTTATAATCGTTTCTGAACATGAACACATGTTTATCCCAAAGTGTGTAAAACCATGTTTGATGTCACATTAGGTGAATACGTATCTTTTTCTCCTAATAGAGTGATAGATAATCATCTTTTTAGTGAATCTAATATTCTTTTTTATGAATCTTGATTATAGGTTAGACTACTTGATCTCCTTCCAAGGAAGTGGTTCCCTTCTACTGTATTTGGAAGTCTTCTTTTGTGTACTTGAACCATAAATACTAATATTTGAGATTCAAATAGGATGAAGATGAATAAAGATTGGATGGATTCTAATCGTTTAACAATAGAGTACGAGAACGGAGTGAAAGAGTTCATCAAGTTTGCAAAGGATCACACAAAGGATCCTTCTCAAATCCTTTGTCCATGTTTACGTTGTTGTTATTCTAGACTACTTACTCCAGAGGAGTTGGAAGAACATTTGATATGTCACGGAATAGATCGGAGTTATAAATGTTGGAATAAACACGGAGAAAAAGCGAATGTAGCTACTGGCTGGGATAAAACTGCGTTTTATGGATCGTCAGATATGAATACAAATATAGATAATGAAGAAGACCGTATGGAGGATGTGATTACAGATGTCAATGATGATGAAGATCGTATTGAGGAAATGACAAAGACAATTCAAGATGAACCCCGTGATTGCCCAAAATTGTTTGAGAAGTTAAAGAGTTGTGCAAAGACGCCATTGTATGCTGCTTGCACTAAGTATACAACATTGTCAGCTGTACTGAAGTTGTATAAATTGAAAGCAGGCAATGGATGGAGTGATGTCAGTTTTACGGAACTACTTGCTCTCTTGAATGACATGCTTCCGGAAGATAATGAGCTCCCAAGCCGGACGTATGAAGCTAGATGAATGCTACGCTCGATTGGAATGATTTCTGAAAGAATACATGCCTACCCGAAAGACTGTATATTGTTTCGAAAGGAGAACAAATCACTTACAGAATTCCCAAAGTGTGGTGCTTCTCGATACAAGAAAGATAAATCCAATCCTACGAAAGTTGTATGGTACTTTCCAATCATTCCAAGGTTTAGGCGTTTATATGGAAGTAAAGAAACTGCAAGACAATTGTCGTGGCATGAAGATAAAATAAATAAAGATGGGTTATTACGTCATCCGGCCGACTCTCCTCAATGGAAGAAAATTGATCATGAGTATCCTGAATTTGGAAAAGAGCCGAGAAACCTTCGTCTTGCGTTATCTACAGATGGAGTGAATCCTTTTGGTTTTCAAAGAAGCACTCATAGTACATGGCCTGTTATGTTGCTAAATTATAACTTGCCACCCTGGTTATGCATGAAGCGAAAATTCATCATGTTATCTATGCTTATATCAGGACCAAAACAACCAGGTAACGATATTGATGTTTATCTGACTCCTTTGATCGAGGATTTGAAGTTATTGTGGGACTCAGGTGTAATGTTGTATGATGCTTATAAAAGTGAATACTTCACGTTGAGAGCGATGTTGTATGGGACAATAAATGATTTCCCTGCTTATGGAAATTTGTCAGGCTATAGCATTAAAGGAACTCAAGGGTGTCCCGTGTGCGAAGAAGATACAGAATCAATTAGGTTGAAACATTCATCGAAATATGTGTTTCTAGGACATCGTAGATTTCTACCTCGTCGGCATAAGTACCGATCTTGGACGACATCATTCAATGGAAGTTCAGAAAAACGCACAACACCGTCTCCACTAACAGGTGATCAGCTGTTTGAGAAATTAAAAGATATGAACACTGTTTTTGGTAAACCATTTTCGAAAAACCTTACGAAAATCGGTTGGAAAAAGAGATCAGTTTTTTTTGAATTACCATACTGGAATTGTTTGTACGTCAGACATTTTCTTGATGTGATGCATGTGGAAAAAAATGTATGTGATAGTGTTATTGGAATGTTGCTAAATGCCCCTGGAAAAACAAAAGATGGAATTAAGGCAAGGTTGGACATGGTTGACATGGGAATACGAGAAGAGTTGGCTCCCGTGAAAGGTGAAAATCGAATGTTTCTTGCTCCTGCTGCTTATACTCTTTCTAGGGCAGAGAGATATCATTTTTGCAACTTCTTTAATGATGTAAAGGTTCCAGAGGGGTACTCATCAAATATCAAGAACATTGTGTCAATGAATGATTTGAAGTTAAAAGGTTTGAAATCACATGATTGCCATGTTTTGATGCAAGATCTAATTCCTATAGCTTTACGTTGCATTTTACCCAAGAATGTTCGTCATACGTTAACCAAACTTTGTTTCTTTTTCAAAGCTATATGTAGCAAAGTTTTAGACCCGGGGAAATTGCCAGCTATGGAAAAAGAAATTGTCATCATATTATGTGAATTAGAAATGTTCTTCCCGCCAACATTCTTTGATATGATGGTTCATTTGATGATTCACTTGGTGAGAGAGATTCGACTTTGTGGTCCTGTGCACTATAGATGGATGTATCCTGTTGAACGGTATATGAATATTTTGAAAGGATATGTCAAAAATCGAAGTCGGCCAGAGGGTTGTATAGTGGAGCGATATATTGTTGAGGAAGCCATTGAATTTTGTATTGAATACCTATCTGATGTGGAAAGCATTGGTCTCCCGAAATCTCGTCACACTGGACGCATTGAGGGTGAGGGAATTTCTGGAAGAGAAGTTGTAACAATCAGTATTATAGATCGGGAGCAGGCTCATCTTTATGTTTTGCATAACAGTTGGGAGGTTGCTCCATATATTGAAACTCACAAAGAAATTCTTAGGCAGTTGAATCCATCGAGGGCTGAAAAATGGTTAGCAGATACACATAATCACCAGTTTATAGGATGGTTTCAGGACCATATTTTTAAGCAGTTGGATGAAAATCCGAATTCAATTTCAGAACGACTTCGATGGCTAGCCGCTGGACCAAGTGTGTATGTATTATCTTACAGTGGGTATGTAATTAATGGTTATACATTCTATACGGATGAACATGATGAAGAGAGTACCATGCAAAATAGTGGAGTTACACTAGTGGCTGAAGCGATGCATGTTTCTGGTAGTAAGGATATAAATCCAATTTATGCAAATATGTCATACTTTGGCATTATCAAACTAATATGGGAGTTGGATTATACGACATTTCAATTGCCGATTTTTCAATGCAAATGGATTGATAACAATAGTGGTGTTAAAATAGATGAATGGGGATTTGTGAAAGTTGATTTTAGTAAAGAAGGGTACAAAGACGAACAGTTTATAATGGCATCACAAGCGGTACAAGTTTTTTATGTTCCAGATCCCACAAACCGAAAGTGGTCGATTGTTCTGTTATCGTCCAAAACTATTGAGGGTTCCGATGAAAATTCAGTTGAGGACGATCCTTTTAGTGGTACGTCACAATCAATTCGGAGTGGTCCCAATGCAGATGATGTTTTGTATGTTAGAGGAGACCACAATGAAGGGATTTGGATTGTCGATAGAGGTGTCAAATCTCTTCAACCTTTGAAAAAAAGAAAGAGAGTTCAGTAAACAGGTTATATTTTGTTTGTAATATAGATCTTGTTATCTCATGTTATTATCTTATCATTACAGAATTTATGTAATTTGAATGAACTGTTCAACCACTTTTGCAGATAATGACTTCTGCACATTCTGGTGCTCCTAACCTTGAGACTGAACAAGTCTCTCAAGCAGCTGCTGCTGCGGCTACTGCTGCTCCTGCTGCTCCTGCAGCTCATTCTGCTGCTAATGTTGCTCCTGATGCGGCTCCTGCTGCTCCTACTGTTGTGGCTCATACTCCTCCTCCTGCTGTGGCTCCTGGTGCTCCTGATGCGGCTCCTGCTGCTGCTCCTTCTGCTCCTACTGCTGCTCCTGCTGCTGCTCTTGCTGTTGCGGCTCCTTCTCTTAGTGTTGAGGTCCAACAACCATCAGCACATGTCGTTGATATCATAGTAGATGAACATATAGATGATGTTGATATCGATGAAATGGTCGGGAATGAAGGACCGAAGTCGCAGAAATCACAGGTGCGTCGTAGTTTGTCAGTGTTAGCCAAAATTCTTAAGGCGAAAAGCAAAGGCATCAAATTTGAAGTCGGATGGAATGCACGAGGCCAACATGTGAATCCCAAAAAGGCTATGTTTAGCAGTTACATTGGAGTTGTCACTCGGCAACGCGTGCCGATTGACGTAGATTCATGGCACCATGTTGTGTCCGGGTTGAAGGCTGTGATCTGGGAAGAAATTACGGTAACATTATGAATTTATTTCTTTAATTAACTAGCAAATAAAATGATGAAACAGTGTCTTAATCTTCTCAATCTCTTGCAGAGTACATTTATAGTAGACGACTCACACAAGGATTATGTACTAAGGCTTGCAGGAAAGATTCATCGAGGTTTTCGTACTATTTTAACAAGATGTCACCTGAAAGATTCTAAAGGTAAAATAAACCCGCACCCACCCATTGTCTATAAGCACCTGATATCCCAAGAAGCATGGGATGCATTTATTGGCCGTCGTGGGGATGAGAAGTTTCAGGTACATTGTGAGTGATAATACGTTGTTTGAGGATACCTGTATTCATCACTTTGATTGTCAATATTTCATTTATGAAACAGAAACTCTGTACTGAAAATAAGGAACGTGCATCAAATCCAACATACCCCTATCGTGAAGCAAGGATGGGGTACGCTTCATTAGAAAAGAAAATGGTACGTATTGTAAATTTACAGTAATATTGTTAGGTGCCAATAAACAACATCATAATTATCTTTCTATGTTTATATGTAGATTGATGAATCTAAAACCAAATGCACTTCTATCCCACGTCATGTGCTATGGAAGGAGGCACGTGTGAACAAAGAAGGGAAGTTAATAGATGAGAACACACAAAAAGTGTGGGAAATATGTGTAAGTATGACACGATGATAAAAAGATTTGTTTAAAATTGCTATTACATAAAAATAATTAGTTTTTTTCCTATATCTGACCGTCACAGGAATCAGCTACTCCTGTAGCTGATACAGACCTATTATCGACAGCTTTGAAGCAGCCGGAAAAATACGGTCGTGTCAGAGGTGCAGGGTTTGGGGTGACACCCCGAGTATATTTTGAGAAGAAGAAAAAAATAGATGATACAGAGAAAAAATTGGAACAAATGAGCGAAAAAATAGCAACCCTTGAAGAAAAATTGCAATGGCAGGGAGAGTTGCTAGCAACTTTTATGGGTGGGAAGCAAAGGGAGGACACAACTCAGGAACAACCACCGCATGAACATCCTGCCCCACCCCCCACCAGCTTTGAGGCGAGCCATTCACCTAAACAAAATGTCTTAGCCGTGGTAATCAATATTCTAATAATGGTTCCCATTAAATATGAATCAGACAAACACTGATAATTTATCTGTACTGATCTTCTACAGGGTGATAATGATTGTGATTTATATCTGTCAACACCCACCTATCGCCTTGTAGCGAGGGCTACAGTGTTCAATATCCCAGATGCCACACTGCATAATAGACCACTTTCAAAAGATCATCTGAAAGTGACGATTACTGTAGCTCATGAGCCAAATGCAATGCTACCTATTCCACTTGATAACGATGATATTCATACGGTTGAAAAGGCTATTAGGACATTCATTGCATGGCCGGCACAACTTGTAAGAGTACATGCAGACAAAGAGGTATTTATTTCCTTTTATTTTCAAGCTAAACCCTTAACAATTAATGAAAAGAGTGTCTGAATCAATGATTGTTGTTATAGACGGAGAAAGGAAAGGGGGTGACTAACATCGGCTCGAAACCATATAAAGGATCGACCAATCGATCCCAAGGAGCTACTGAAAGCACAATAACACCACCTGTTCTCTTTCCACATTTACTAGCATTGAAGACTCATGTGGATACGAAGCTAAAAGATGGTAATAGTCATATAGTGATTTTCGAAGATAATATATACGGAGAGGAAAGTCAAGATTTCATTGCTGCTGAAAATGTAAATGAAATCCTTGAAAACGGTTGGTTAGGCGTCACTGTTGTAAATGTATATATGAGGTATGTTTCCATGAATTGATTTTCTAAAAGCTGATCTAATGTGCAAATTATGACTAAATGCATTTTATATTGTTGACAGACGCATTTATGAAAAACAGTTGAAGGGATTTTCCCATGAGCCAAGATTTGGACTGGTTAGTCCTCATATCACATCAACACACCAAACAAAAATAGAGTCATCAAAAAGGGATCCAATAGTGAAGGACTTGCTGAAAACATTTGAACGCAAGATTACAGATGACAGACTTTTCCTAATACCAACCATGCAGGGGTAATACTCTACGATTAAAGCATATCAATTATATTTTCACTTTTTTTATTACTTATTCCTTTTTGTGTTTTTAGGCAACATTGGTTGCTAATTGCGGTGAACTTGGATACTCCGAAGATTTATTTTCTGGATTCAAAGCTAGGATATCCATCAAACCGACCATACATGATGGAGTTTGTGAATCTGTAAGACACTACATCTTACGTTTTAGGTCTAAACATCAATTTATATAATATATATTATCTTTTACTGAGGATTCTGTTATGATAGGGCGGTGTACCAATATCGTCTAAATCATGGTATGAGGACAGGGGCTAAGCATAAGGAGCCGAACAAGTACTACGTCTGGACAAATATCAGGGTATATATAATAAAATTTCACTATCCAAACACACCTAAACACAAGTTATTTATTCTCCTAATGATCAATTTTTTTGCAGTGTCCAAAACAAACAAACGATAATGATTGCGGTTATTATGTTTGTAAATTTATGAAAGAGATCGTTTTACATCAGCAAACAAGCATCCCTAAAGAGGTATTTTCAAAAACAATTACTAGTTCGTTTAAGTTATTTATTAATTCTTTATTTGTTTATTTTGAAGTACTACTATGACTGCCGAAAAGCCTCATACTCACAAGACGATATAGATGTGTTCAGAAACGAGTGGGCCGCATACCTGATGACAGATTGTACACAAATACAATGATGATCTGACTTGGGGACATGTACAATTGGTGGTCATTTTTGAGAGGGGTTAAGGGGATCAAAAGATGAAATATTGTTGTATGTAAATGTTCGTAGCAAAATTGTAATTGTTATTAAATAAAACATTCTTTCTCCAATGAGTCATTTTTCCATTTTAACAGATGATATGCACCAGCAACATGCAAGAATGTTGAACCACTAAAATGGTCGCTCTCTTGTTTAAAATGGACACCACTTTAATTGAAAACAACAACTGACCTACGGAAATCTGACCAGACGCATCTGGATTGCCTTCATCCTTTAGGAGAACGATCCACGGGTCCTTGGTGACGTGTACGAGTCAACTCCGCCTCAATCCGAGGCACGGTGTGACCGCTACCACCCAAAGGGTCGCTCTCTTGTTTAAAATGGACACCACTTTAATTGGAAACAACTGACCTACGGAAATCCGACCGGACGCATCCGGATTGCCTTCATTCTTTAGGAGAACGATCCACAGGTCCTTGGTGACGTGTACGAGTCAACCCTGCCTCAATCCGAGGCACGGTGTGACCGCTACCACCCAAAGAGTCGCTCTCTTGTTTAAAATGGACACCACTTTAATTGGAAACAACAACTGACCTACGTAAATCGGACCAGACGCATCCGGATCGCCTTCATCCTTTAGGAGAAGGATCCACGGGTCCTTGGTGACGTGTACGAGTCAACCCCGCCTTAGTCCATTTTTAACAAAACAGTGACACTGTGAGTGGTGTCGGCCACACCGGGCCTCGGATTGATGCAGTGTTGAATCGTACATGTCACACATGAGTCATTGATCATTGTGAAAAAGTATCAACGCAATCAGAAGCCGTTAGATCGATTTGGCGTATGTACGTAAAATATTGTCCATTTTAAACTAAATACATACACTTGGAGTGATACCAGTCACACCGCGCCTCGGATTGAGACCCCACCCTTTCCCCTCGGCTGTCAAAAATCATAACCAGATAGTCGAAGGGTTATTTTGACAGCCGAGGGGAAAGGGTGGGGTCTGAAGACATTGTAGGATATGTCGAAGGGTGATTTTGTGTGTGACCGGTATCACTCCAAGTGTATGTATTTAGTTTAAAATGGACATTATTTTACGTACATACGCCAAACCGATCTAACGGCTTCTGATTGCGTTGATACTTTTTCACAACGATCAATGACTCATGTGTGACGTGTACGATTCAACACCGCATCAAACCGAGGCCCGGTGTGGCCGACACCACTCACAGTGTCACTGTTTTGTTAAAAATGGACTTAATTTTAAGTGAAATCAACAACTGACATACGGCAAACCGACCAAACCCATTGGGATTCTATTGAAACTTAAGGACAACTATCCATGGGTCAAATGTGACGTGTAAGATTCAACCCCGCCTCAATCAGAGGCGCGGTGTGACTGGTATCACTCCAAGTGTATGTATTTAGTTTAAAATGGACAATATTTTACGTACATACGCCAAACCGATCTAACGGCTTCTGATTGCGTTGATACTTTTTCACAACGATCAATGACTCATGTGTGACGTGTACGATTCAACACCGCATCAATCCGAGGCCCGGTGTGGCCGACACCACTCACAGTGTCACTGTTTTGTTAAAAATGGACTTAATTTTAAGTGAAATCAAAAACTGACATACGGAAAACCGACCAAACCCATTGGGATTCTATTGAAACTTAAGGACAACTATCCATGGGTCAAATGTGACGTGTAAGATTCAACCCCGCCTCAATCAGAGGCGCGGTGTGACCGGTATCACTCCAAGTGTATGTATTTAGTTTAAAATGGACAATATTTTACGTACATACGCCAAACCGATCTAACGACTTCTGATTGCGTTGATACTTTTTCACAATGATCAATGACTCATGTGTGACGTAACATCGCATCAATCCGAGGCCCGGTGTGGCCGACACCACTCACAGTGCCTCTCTTTTGTTCAAAATGGACTTATTTTTAAGTGAAATCAACAACTAACATGCGGCAAACCGACCAAACGCATTTGGATTCTGTTGAAACTTAAGGGCAATGATCCATGGGTCAAATTTGACGTGTAAGAGTCAACCCCGACTCAATCCGATGCCCGGTGTGGCCGACACCACTCAAAGTGCCTCTATTTTGTTCAAAATGGATTTATTTTTAAGTGAAATCAACAACTGACATACGGGAAACCGACCAAACGCCTCAGGATTGTGTTAACACTTTAGTACAATGATCCATGGGTCATATGTGACGTGTACGAGTCAAACCTGGGGTGGATTACATGGCTTTCCTACATGGAATATATCCCACTACACGTCTTTAATGAGCCAGCTACGCAGTTTATCCCTTGTACAGATACACATGAAGAATCACACGAGATCGACGTCATGTACTAACATAGGGAAAGGGTGCATAAGAGGACACAAGATCAAAGGGTAACACGTATATGTTTTTTAACATGTCATGTAATTTCCTATTGATATGACATGTATATTCACACAGGCAGGTGAACATTGGAGTTACCCAGGGTAAAGCGACAAGGCATGTGACCCTTTAAATGACACATAAAACCTGGGGTGGATTACATGGCTTTCCTAAAGTATTGTATATTTGGGTTATTAGATTCAATAAAAAGAATATATTATAAATCATAAGAAACTGTTTACTGAGAGATCTAATTGAAATCAATGGATATGATTACTTATTTAGTCACTATAATTGTGATATTTTTCAATTATTCAACAACTTGAACCAAATATTTCATATTTTAGAAAAATATACTGATTATACTTCATTTAATGGCATCTATGAGTGATTGTGGAATACAATTAGATGTAGGGCTGTTCCTGCCCATGTCAAATGAAACATGATATCTAATCCTCTAATTCAAGAAAGCCCATAGGTCATAGTTTCTTCTCTCATGTTCTGATCTGACAATATTATCTATTTTTGATTCGGTTGGTATATTATTATTTAGTCCAAACCTTGATGTTGGTCAAGATTTCTAGTTTTGTTGTCATTTTATTCCATTCACTGTAAGTTTTCATCATTTTAATTTTCATTATTCTATATTTTTCCTTCATTATTTTCAAAAAAAATAATTCTTAAGATACAAAGATATCATGTTTTGGAAATGTTTGATTCATTATTCTTTTTCATTTCAATTCTTATATGATATTTATTATATCATTCAATTTAGGTGGTCTTCCTCTTCCATGAAACTAGAATTCTAGAACAAGATATTCATTAATTCACAGAATTTATTCAAAATTATTATACAATTATGAAATAAAAAATGTATAATTTTACAATTTGTTGAACTTTACCATTCAAATCCAAATAAGGTATTCATTTTATTTAGAACTTTTACTGGTTTTATGGTTACCATATTCATTTTATGTCTCAAATGAGAACTAAGCATTTAATATTTTCAAAGTGATGATTATTATCCAAATACTGATTTTCTTCTCTATGTCTTGATTTAGTTGTAGTCATATTAGCATGTTATTTGTTAGTGTAGTACATTTGGATGAAAATTTTTGTATAATAGCGATATTATCATGTGTTTGGGTTGCACAATTCAATTTAATTGTGTATCGGGGGGTCTGTCAGGCATCTGACAGATGAGATTTGGAGGGGTTCTAGTGTGGGGGGTCTAGTGCTGGCCAGGATCTATCTAGGTTGGGAGGAGGTCTTTATAGAAGCCGGGTGATCTGTCCAATAGGGGGTCTAGTGTGGTGGGGGGTTTGTATAGGTGGGGAGGGGGATCTGTCCAGGTGGGGAGGGGTGTCTTTCCAGCATGGGGGTCTGTCTAGGAGGATCTGTCCAGGTAGGGAGAGGGTGTTTGTCTAGCAGGGGGTATTTTTCCATGTGGGGAGGGGTGTCTATTACAGGGGGTCTATCCAGTGCGGGGGGGGGGGGTCTACTGGGGGGATCTGTCTAGGGGGATTTATCCAGCAGGGGGTCTAGTGCGGGGCGGGGGGTCTTTCCGACAAGGGGATATTTCCTTCTGGGGAGTGGGTGTCTAGTGCAAGGGGATATTTCCATGGGTGTCTAGTAGGGGGTCTAATGTGGGGGGGTTTTCCATGGGGAGGGGGAATCTATTCAGCAGGGGGTCTGTCCAAAAAGGGGAATCTTTCCATGTAGGTATGGGGTTTCTAATGAAGGGGGTCTATCCAGGGAGTATTCAGCTGGGGGGTCTAGTTCATGGGGATATTTCCAGGGGAGGGGGTCTACTGCTGGGTGTGGGGGGGATTTTTTCCGAGGATGGGTGTCTAGTGTAGTGGGGAGAATATTTCAATAGGTGGGGCTATAGGTGTAGTTGGGGGGTCTATTGTTGGGGGGATCTGTCTAGGTGAAGGTGGGGATCTTTCCATCAAGGAGTCGGGTTCTTTCCAGGGGAGGGGTGATCTATCCATTAGTGGGGTTCGAGTTCATGGTAGGATCTATCCTATTGATACTGGTTTTTGTGCAGGTCTGTGGTTGGTTTTTGTGCAGGTCTGCTCGGCTGGCTGTACTAGTGCAGGTATTTTATTAGCAGCAGGCAGGGATTTAACAGCGCTTTTTTAGCGCTGTTAAAGGCGACATTTAACAGCGCTAAAAAAGCGCTGTTAAAGGAGATATTTAATAGCGCTAAAAAAGCGCTGTTAAATGCAACATATAACAGCGCTTTTTTAGCGCTGTTAAAGGTATCCTTTAACAGCGCTTTTTTAGCGCCATTAAAGGTGACATTTAACAGCGCTTTTTTAGCGCTGTTAAAGGTAACATTTAACAGCGCTAAAAAAGCGCTGTTAAAGGACCCCCCCCCCCTTATCAGCGCTGAGCTTTACAGCGCTGTTAAAGGCCGATTTTAGCGCTTTTATTGCCCGTTTTTGTAGTAGTGCCAATGGATCTTATATTAAGGTCATAGAGTAGAGACCATGGAATTTTATTCCAAATGGGGAATGTGTATCATGGGACAATGAAAACCCAACATTATTTGAGGGACATGAAAACCCTAAAATTTTATAACACATATCTAGAGTACCTTTGACATAGTTTAAATTCATGATTCTTGGACTTGAACTCCTATTTTATGGATATAGAGGTCAGAACATATGGTATAAATTTATTTATGGTCTTAAAGATCAAAATAATTGAATAGTTTAACATCATGTTATTGGGATGTGTCTTTACATGGCTCGAACATATAAGATGAAATCCTAACAACACTCTTAATCCCATGTGATTCATGATCTTTGTGGGAAATAATGAGTTTTAATGGTATTTCCCTAACACATGGACGCACATAGTAGGGGAAATAAGGTGTTGTGTTGATAATTCCCCAATGACAATGACCCTCTTACTTAACACACATGAATGCACAGAGGGGTAACACCAAGGGTGTATGGATTCCACCAAAACATAAGGATTGGGAATGTGTGAATCATGATGCCCAATATTTGGAACACAATAGGGGTGGCATGAAGAGGATAGGGTTTTAACAAGTGAAGCAGAAAGATGGATTGGGATAATATCCATGTAGAATCCAACAATCTAGATTCTATGCCACAAAAAAATTGAGCATGTCAATGTGGAAAATAATAAAGAAGGAGTCAAACCACATCTTAAGGATGAGGGTCCTTAGGTAGTTCTTGAATTTGGAATGGTAGTAGTCTTGTACCAAATGTATAGTTACCTCTCATGTAGGAACTCATGAAATTCTACATTTTTACATATTTTGTTGGGTATGTGGAGTCATCTCAGGTTTCTTTATGATGAATCATATGCTATCCATAAAAGTTATGGATATAGTTTAATGTAGTGTATTGAGAATGATAGGATTTTTAGTTTAAAGTCAAAAAAAAATCAGACTATGATGCTTCTAGTTTAAGGTCATGGATCTTGGAACAATGATTTTATGTATTTTAACATCATGCATCAAGGATGAGCAGTGGATTTCGTTCAAGGTCACATATCATTGACCATGGTTTCTTCAGTTTTTGGTCACATAGATTCAACCAAAATTTCATATAGTTTAACATCATGTGACTAAAATGTTTTCCTATAGTTTAATATCATTTGACCAAGATGATAATTGTTTTTTAGTTTAACATCACTCAACTAGGACACATGGGGAATTATTCCACCCACAGTACACTCAGTTGGAGTGATGTTAGAAATTGTTGACATAGGCCTCAACAACATTTGTGTGTTGGATCCTCTAGAATGTGATCCCTAGATTGTTAAAGAGATCTAACCCAAAGGATTGTTGTGAAAGAGTGATGGTAATCTCCCCCAAATCCAAATGGGTTGGGATCATTCAGGACTAAGGGGGAATCCTATGAAAGGGATTACCCTAAAATTCCACCTAGTGTATGCATGGTCGTCCTCCAAGTGTGATATGGTCTATGTCCCAAGAAACTTTCCACAGTTTGGAGTTCATGTTGTAGGTAGGACCTTTAAAATTAGTGTTGGAATAATAATCATAGAGAGTCAACCATACATACTTGATTGGTAGTTTGTGTCTTGATCCCATCCATGATAGAACACTTCTCCATGTATAAATTTGGGTTTCATGGAGTGTCTTAAGGGTGGCAGGGCCACATGGGTTATTGGAGAAAGTTCGAATGGGGAAGGGATGATAGGTTTCCCCCAGTTCAATAGGAATAAATTTCCCATGAGGAGTGGGAGCCTAGATTGTGGGTATGGAGAGGTGATGGTTCCCTGGGTGCATGGAATACAGGATCATTGGTATGACAAGGTGATGGACCCCAAGACCCATTGAATCCTGAAATGTCAATTTGATGGGGTTGATGGAACCCTAGATATGTGTATTCATGGAATGTAAATTCTACATAGATATGGAACTCTAAAGGCATTAATTGATATAATATCATTTCAAAGGGGAAATTAATCCCTAGGAGGTGTGGTATCTTAGATCGTTGGTAGGATGGGGTGATGGATACATAGAGACATGGAAGCCTGGAACGTTAGTTTGATGGGGCGATGGAACCCTAGAAGTGTGGAATCCTATAACATTGGTTTTATGGGTGATGGATCCCTAGAGGCATGAAAGACTGAAATGTAGGTTTTATGGGGGTGTTGGCACCCTCAAGGCATGAAATCCAAGATCCTCAGTTTGATAGGATGATGATTCCCTATAGGTGTAGAATCTTGGATCATCAGTTTGATGGGGCGATGCCACCCTAGGGTTGTGGAATCCTAGAACATAAGCTCGATGGGACGATGGCACCCAAGAGGCATTGAAGCTTGAAATTTCGGTTAAATTAGGTGAAGGAACCCTAGGGGAATGTAAACATAGAATATTAGTTTGATTGGGTGTTGGTGCCCTAGAGGAATGGAATCCTGGATCATCGGTACGATAGGGAAATGGATACCTATAGGCATGGAATTCTAGAACATAGGTTCTACGGGGTGATAAATCTCTGGTGTTGTGGAATCATAGAACATTGTCTTGATAGGTAAATGGTTCCCTAGATTAATTGAGGTTTGGAACGTCTATTTCATGGGATAATGGTTCCATGGTGGAATGGAAGCCTAGATCATTGGTTCATTGGGGTGATTGTTCCTAAGAGGCATAGAAACCAATATTTTTGGTTCGATGAGGAGTTGGTAACCTGGGGTCCTGGAAGCCTGGAACATTGGCTTGATAGGGAAATGGTTATCGAGAGGCATTGAAACCTAGAATGGCGGTTTGATGGGGGTAATGAGGCCTTGGTGGAATGGAAGAATAGAACATCAGTTTCATGGGGTGATGGTGTCTTTGTAGAATGGAATCCTAGATCATCGGTGTGATTTTGTGATATATCCCTAGATGTATGGTATCCTGGAATGTCGGTTTGATAGGATGATGAATCCCAAGAGCTTTGGATTCCTATATCACAGAAATATTGAGGTAAGGATGCCCATGATATTTGGATGCTTATCATAGTGAAATATCATAGTGAATTGAAACCAGTGGAAGGATATGATCAACCTTCCCACACTAATAGTTCTAATGAGACTACCTATTGATGGTAGTGTAGGGAGTACAACCTCACTAGCTGATGATGGAGATGGGGAGGACCTCTATATCTGTTGATGGAAATATAGGGAGGACCTCCACACTGGCTGATTATGGTGATAGGGATGATGTTTTTTCTTATTAATGGTAATGTGTGGAGGACCTATGCACTAGATGATGATGGAAATGTGGAGGAACTTTGTACCTATTGATTTCAAAATGGTGAGGAACTTTACACTGGATGATGATAGTGATGAGGAGGACCTCCATGCATATTGATTACAATGTGGGGGGGGGACCTCTACACTAGCTGGTGATGGAGATTAGGAGGACCTCGATGCATGTTGATTACAATGATCATAGGACCTCTACACTAGTTTATTATGGAAATGAGGAGGACCTTTTTTCCTATTAATTACAATGCAGTGAGGACCAATGCACTGGTTACTAATGGTGATAGGGAGGACATTCGTGCCTATTGATTGAAATGTGGTGAGGACCTCATAACTGGATGATTATGGTAATGGGGAGGACCTTTGTGCCTATTAATTGTAATGCATGTTAGACCTACGCATTGGGGGATTATGGAAACAAGGAGGAACTTTGTGCCTATTGATTTTAATGAGGGGAGGGGCTCTATACTGGCTGATGATAGAAACAGGGAGAACTTTTATGATTATTTATTGTAATACAGGGATGATATCCATACCCTATGATGATGGAGATAGTGAGGACCTTCATCCTTGTTGATTTCTATATGGTTAGGACCTCTTCACTAGCTGATGATGGTTATGGGGAGGATCTTTGTGACTATTGATTTAAATTCAGGGAGGAACTCTAAAATGGATGATGATGGAGATGAGGAGGAACTTCATGATTGTTTTCCTCTTCATAAGATATCCTACAATGGTTATTGGTGGTTCCAGAGACTAAGAGAGGAAAACTATAATTACTGTAAGTCAACTGGGTTCTCGATCTCAAGCGTGAAATAATGGATCCTTTTTCACTTTTCCCTAGAATCTAGTGGAATTTTCCAATGGTGGAAGGGTCCACACAAGCTAAAGAAGATGCGTCTTATCAATCAATGTTCTGGTTCTGCATCTGGTGTCTATGTTATGTGTTTTATATTGGGGTTGGTGGAGTTGGGAAAGAGTCAACCTACCTTTCAACCTATGTAACTAATTGGTGATGACACAAACAGGGCCTAGTGGGATCCCTCCTAGGAGGATCTCAAGTAGTGTCTACTACAGGAATGGTTCAAACATATCCAACCTATATGGAAATGGGGATTAATCTGTCACAATACTTATAGGGGAGGCTCTTGAAGTGGTTCATCATTTGAACAAGGGTTCTTTCCCATTTTCATCCCATTAGGGCCGTGGTGTCGGAGTGGAGCTAATGTAATGTAGGTGGTTTCCCTCGTCGCAAACCATGAGGGTGGTGGAGTCTGCGAGAAGTTGATGGAATGCACCTGGTTTCCCCCCTTTGTGTCCCATGAGGGAGGTGGTGTTAACGAGGTTCTAATTACCTATGGTCTTCATGCACCCAATGTTACTCATCCTCTCGCATATGTAAGAGAAGGGATTCACATGGTTGATACTATAATATTCCCATACTCGACATCTTTCATCTACTCACAGTTAAAGGAGAGTAGATCCACACTAGGTTCACAATTTTTTTATAACACATTCATAGTCATGGAACACATTGTTATAGCGACATGTTTTTTTCCCATAATATCATTTCAATAATGTGGTATTCCTCTTCCACTATCATTGGTTATTTTTTCTCATTGATTGAAATGATATGATGATGTTTTAGTTCCTCCCTCCATGGATTCCTCCTTGGATCTCATCACCAAGTTTGGGTCTCCCTCATTGATTTGATTCATACTCATGAAACTCATTCACGATGCCATCTCTGTGTGGACACTAGTTAATAACACTAATTATCTATTGAGATGGAAGTAACCTTTCTTCAAGTTATATGGTGATGTTGGGTCAGTATGGTCATCACTAGACATATGGTGTGTTGGTCACCTATATTATTCCTCTTATGAGGGAAACTCATACAAGGATTCATAAGGTGTAGAACCCAATGTATCATTAATTTATCACAAAGAAATTGATTATAGGGGAATAATCCCTCAATGTATTTTTACCTTAGGAATCCCATTTTTTTTCACGGGGAATGTATTTGGGTCAAGATGTGAGTTTAACATCTTTTGGATATGGATCAGAGCATCTTGTTCAGATGGATCAGGAGAAAATTGTAAAATCTTGTAAAGGTTGGATGAGTGGATTAAGAAACCATTTTATTTGGATCTATAATGTAAATATATAAAAGGAAAGATATCACAACCGAGGGGTTCTCTAAAGGATGGGAATGCCCTATGGAGGTGGACCCTAAGTTGTGGATATGAATGCCTCTTGAGGAAGACCCAGGGTGAATGGATATAACACCCATGGAGGAAGAACAAGGATACTTATATCTAACACCCCAAGGAGGTAGGATCAAAATGGTTGGATATAAATACCTTGGGGGAGAATCCAGGATGGTTGGATATAACACCCCATAGAGGCGGAACCAGGATAGTTGGATCTATCTCCCCATGGAAGTAGAACCAGGTTGGTAGGATCTAAATCCCCATAGAGGCTAAACTTGGATGGTTGGATCTAACATCCCATGGTTCCATAACCAAGATGGTGGATGTAACACCCCAAGGAGGAAGATCTGGGAGGTTTATCCCTAGGAGGGATGATGTCACACCTGAAGTTTTACCAATGTATTTGAATGCCCCATGGAGGAGGACCCTAAGTTTTGGATCAGAATGCCTCTTGAGCTAGACCCAGGTTGAATGGATCTAACACCCTGTGGAAGATGAACTAAGATGGTTGGATCTAATTCCCCATGGAGGTTAAACTATAATGGTTGGATTTAATTCACCATGGAGGTATAAACATGATGGTAGGATCTAAAACCCCATTGAGGCGAAACAAAATGGTCGAATCTAACACCCCATGGAGGTAGAACGAGTATTATTGAATCTAACTCCATATAGAGGTAGAACCAGGATGGTTGGATCTAACACACAATGGAAGACGAACTAGGATATTTGGATCTAATACCCCATAGAGGTGGAACCAATATGGTTGGATATAACACCACGTGGAGGTAGAACAAAGATGTTTTTATCTAACTCCATGTTGAGGTGGAACAATGATGTGTATCTTAGGAGGGAACTCCATTAGTTTACCATGATAATGATTGAATCCCAGGGAGGCTTCCAATATACTCTATTTAGAGGGAAAGGATCAAAGACAATGTATTATGATGTTGTTGTTTAAGGCCGTGTGACAAGAATGGTCCATACAGTTTAACATCATGTGTTAAGGATGCTCGTGTTGTGAAAAGAGTATCAATGAAGAATACTGTGGGGATTAGGAATTGAAGCTTCCCTTTGTAGGAGGAGTTCTCTTGGTTGGATTAGTGTGGAATGTATGCATTGAATATGCTCTGGGTTCTTCTAGGTTTAGTGATGATGTGATTGGGGCTCACACAAGGGGGAAGTCCATGCGCTGCTAAGAGTGGGGAGGATGTGGTTTAGTCTTATGCATGGGATTTCAAAATTCAATCTTCCTCATGTTAGGTAAATAGGGAATACCATTTCCATTTCATGGGGTAAGATTATTGTTTAATGTAATGTGAAAAGGATGAGGTGTGTGGGGATTATGCATGGAAGCTTCCCATTTAGGATTCCTCATTCCAGGTCATGATTACATCCCTTGTCCATTGCATGGGGTAAGATTATAGTTTAACATCATGTGAGAGGATGAGATATGTGGGGCTTATGCATTGAGCTTCCCATTCAAGCATACTCTTATCAGGTCATGAAGAATCCCATGTCCATTTCATGGGGTATGATCACAGTTTAACATCATGTGAATGGATGTGATATGTGGAAATTATGAATTGATCTTTCCATTTAGGCTTCCTCATGTCAGGTCATGGAGGCATCCCAACCTGTTGGTGGGTCAAAGAATAGTAGTGAGGCTTACACCTGACGAGGTAGAAAAAAGTGGATGTTTGATGTTCATCTCATGATGAGGCATCTTTTTCTTGATGCATAAGGCATTTCATGTGTGTAACATGAGGTATCCAATGTTTTTTCAAAAATATGTACTATATTTTAACATCATGTAGTGAGGACTATAGGTCATCTTATTCTTGACATAGAAGGCATCTCATATTTGTCACAAGAGGTATCCTATTTTTTCCATATAGGGTATGCTACAGTTTAAAGTCATGTAGTGAGGACTATGTAATGTATTCTTATGATCATGTCATGATGAATCTTGTTCTTGACATGTAAGGAATATTCTTCATGAATGATAGGTTATACAATAGTTTAATGGCATGTAGTGTGGATTAATGGGTAGAAGATTCCTAGAAATTGCTGGTGTGGGACTTTCAAGAGAGAATCCCTTCTGGTTCTACCAAGCATTGGAGTTAAGTAATGGGGTTTCAAGAGTTTCTTAGGGAATGGTATGACTCAAGGTACTCAAGGAATCCATAATGATAATCTCAACTTGTGGCGCAGGAATGGGACCAAGAGTAGTAGGTAGACAAAATAAATTTTAAGGTAGTGCAGAGGAGTATCTCGAATCATGATATTTTTGGGGTGCGAGTTACGGTATAATAAGGGTTAAAACCAAACTTTCATCAACCCATCCAAAAATGTTCATGGTAAGACTCTCTATTTTTCATGGGGGTTAGTAGCAGTAGATAAGGTATTAGGTTGGAGGCCAAATAGTTATCATAAGAGGGCGTGTGGGGGATCAGCCTCCAAGGTATGGACTAGTGGTCATGGATGTAGGATACTTATGGAGGATGGGGCTTCATAGAGATATGGGTCTTGTGATGGAAGGGGCTTCGTAGAGATCAAGGTCTTATGAAGGATCAGGCTTCATGAATCTCAGGGTCTCGCAAAGGAAGCGGCTTTGTGGAGCTCACTGCCTCATAAAGGATCAGGCTTCATATAGCTCAGGTTATCGTAAAGGATAGTATTTTGTAGATATTAGGGTCTCAAAATGGATTGGGATTCAAGGAGATTAGGTTCTTGAGAATGTGTTCAACTTTATTAAATAAAGAGGAGTTATTAAAATGGGTGTAGAAGACACTATTTCATGGAGCATTGGATCTTCAAAGAAGATGGAGCTTCGTGAGGTGTTCTCATTCATGAAGGATTGCACATGGTGAAATGAAGTACGTGAATTCATGAAGAACATTGGTGCTTCACAAATTGAGGGCTTGATGTCACAGCTTGGTGTCTCTTTCTCCCCTTAAATGAGTATGTGAGGGGAAATTTATGGGTCATGGGTTTCATGAAGACTAGAGGCATTCACGAAGCAATATGATCTTCAAAAAAAGGCATAGATCTGTGAGTCTTAGAGTCAGGATTATGAAGACACCATCATTCCCTCACGTGCTCGCAAAGGGTGATCCATAAATGAGACCTCCATGAACTAGACCCCTTTGAATGGGATCTTTGAAAATAGAACTCTATGAATAGTTTTTGGAAGCATGATTTAAACCTACATTAACTTTTAATATGTAACTACATTCGGGTTCTGTGACCAGTCAAATTAAATCCTATAAACAGAATTTTGATCCATTATCTTATTCCTTATTTTTTTTGCATTCATGAGTTAATTTTCCAAATATTAATAGTTATTTATACCAATATCTTCCAATAATTCTTATTTAAACCTGTATTTGAGCATACTAGACTCCCTAAAGATTAAATTGAAGTTCTTCCTCCACGAAGGAGTGCACACCTCTACTATATAAGGATAACACCCTAAAAATTGAAAACTTTACACATCCCATCATGAGGTATAATATAATTATTTATATTCCATCCCTAAAAACTATTTGGGATCCAGTTATTACATTTCCCCTGATCCCAACAATCAGAAAGTCTCCCTCTCTACTTCTTTAATGAATACGCACTCCCCTACACTTGTAAGTAAATAGAATATAAGTGTTCTCTAGGGTCCCATAATCTAATTCTTCCATATCACATCCACCTTATTGGATTTACACCTTTTCCTCATGGTGGTAGTGATAAAATTGGGTGTAGATAGAATTTTCCACCAGCCATGTAACATCTTCAACTGGTCGTCCATTCCAGTGGGTTAACTAAATCAAAATGTGATTCTAGATTTTGAATGTTAAGAAATATTTTGGTATAAAATCCTCCTCTAATAAATCATCCATCAAATTTTTCTCTTCCCAATATTTTCAAAATACAAAAATTAATTGGAAGACCTGAAATAATACATGGAATCTATTTTGGAGAGAATATTGAGAATGTAATCTACCTATCCAACTTTGTCAAGGATGGAAAAAGTATATAATATCAAGTTTCCAACTTGGGAATAATATTTGTTCTCCTAAGTATTTTGGGATGTAAGTTAATACAAACTAAAATTCAAATAGTATAAGTCACTGGTCGAAAATTTTGGCTTATTGACTGCTCCATTAGTCAGTACTCTTAGTGATGTTTTTCCCTAAGCTGCCGCAATGATTTATCCGGATAAAAAAAATTAGTATCCATGACCTCAATGGTAGCTTCACCATATACATAATGTGAGAGTTGTGGGGTTTTCCTTATGTAAACAATTTCAAAAGGAGTTTTTTTCAATGTAAGTATGAGAAGAAGGGTTGTAACTATACTCTTCCCAATACAACCATATAGTCTAGTATTTAGGATGATTAGTAGTTAAAACCAAATTTTTTTCCTAACAATGATTAATAACCTCAGTTCTCCCATCACACTGTTGATTACGAGAAGAACTCATCTTTTGTATGTTACCCTCCAAAATGAATAATTCCCATAAAAAACAAACTAATGATTATGGGATCTCACTTAGCCACAATATACCATAGAATACTATGTAGTAAAACAATCTCTTTAATTAATTATATAGAAACAATATTAGTTGTATAATTGCATATCAAGGGAATAAAATGGCCATGCATGCTGAGGCGGTCAACTATAATCAACATGACATAAAATCCATATGAACAAGTAAATGATGATATAAAATACATAGATTCTTCCTCCCATATCAACTATGGTAGTAGAAGGGGTTGTATCAATATCACTAGACTCAAAGCCTCATATTTTCTATTTTGTCATATTACATATTCATGCACGAACTTTTTCACATACCAGGACATATCGTACTATAAAATACTATTTTAAATATTCTTATATGTTTTTATTCACCAAAAATAACCCCTAACTAGTGAGGAATGGAAATGGGGTAATTATTTTGGAATCAGGCTATAAGATTTTGGAATAACCATCCATTTAACAAATAATAACTCATTCTTACAAACATAAAATGGTTTCAAATAAGAATCATGGTGAATCCATTTAATCACTAGATATAAATAATTATATTGATCCAAATCTATAAATATATCCTAAATATCAACCTAGTGAGGTGCTGAAATAGGTAAACTATGAAATTCTCCCCTGGGAATGGCCTGTGATAAAGATTTTTCCACATTATTATCCTTCCTTGACTTATACAATCTCAAAATCATATCCCAACAATTTCTCCTTTCAAAAAATTTATTCAAATAACAAAATATTTTCACTGATAAAATGTTTCAAACTTCAATGGTTAGTAAATACAAAAAAGTTTCCCATAAAGAATTGTTGTTAGTACTGCATTGATAAAAATAAGGCCCTCAATTTCTTTTCATGTATTGGTTTTTCCAAATTTCTATTTAAAATATCTTTAATAATATAAGATATTTTCCCATCTTATTATAAAATAACATACCCAATACTATCTCTTGATTCATAAAATTATATATATAATTTATTAGTGGTAGTCTAAGAAATGGTGTTATAGTAAAATAGTACTTGTCCTATGTAAATGATTTTTCCTCCTTTGGCATCCAACTGAACCCATTATCCTTTTTCAATGTTGTTTTTGGACTGGCCAATTTCCCATAATTTTGGATAAATTTCCTATAATAACCTGTTAAACCAAGAAATCCCCTGACCTGCTTTGAACCCTATAGATCCCTCTATTGGTTGACTATTTTTAGCTTGTTTGGATCCATAGATACTCCCCTTGAAGAATGAATATGGCCCAAATATCCAACCCAAAAATATAAAAATGAATATTTATTCCTCATAAACCACTGATGTTCATCAATTGAAAAAAATAGTGAATAAAGGAAAAATTTATATCCCAGATACTTCTGTTGATAAGGATAACATAAAAAACCCAGGGTCCCATTCCAAAGTAGGCCTTGAAAGATCAAATTCATTGTTTCTTGAAAGGTTTTTGGTGAATTCATTGAACCAAATGAAATTATAAAATATTCATAATTCCCCTTGGTGTTTTTAAATCCATTTTACCCCTATATTCATTTAGAATTTGAACTTAGTGAAATCATGACTTCAAAACAAACTTTGCATAAAATTATGCTTCATAGAGATCATCAAGAATCTATTTAATAACTAGTATGGGGAACCTATTAGAGACTATAATATTCTTAAGTCCCCTATAATCTATAAACATCCACTCTCCCCCATTTTATTTCCTTATAATGATTATATGACTTGAATAAGGGCTGTTATTTTTTCCGATAAACCCTTATACCAAAATCTCATGAATCTGCCACATGATTTCATTCTTTAGGTGGAAGGAATGTTTTGATGGATGAATATTGACAGGTTCTACTCTATCTTGATGTTTAATTTCTTCGTCAATGTGACTTTCTAGTGGTAAACAATATGAGACATCAAAAACCATATTGTATTGGACTAATAAATGTTTTAACTATTTTCCTTTTGCCAAACTGAATTTAGAAGACTCCTCATAAAACATAGTGTTTAAAGCCAAAATATATCAATTTCAACCGCTACTACCCAACCTGAAATAATAATTTAATTACTTTAAGTAATTTTTTGACCACTAATTCCCTACTTATTAATATCTCTACCATTATAATAATACTCCATTATAATTCTTTTCAATGGGTACTGACATACCCCCACATCTCTAACCAGAAAATTCACAATACCAAATCAAGAACTATTATGTAAAGAAAATAAGCTTCGACCTCAAATTCCTCAATGCCCTAGGTAATAATAAAGGACATAAAAACACCCAGATAGAGGATGTGGTATCCATCTCATAAGTGGACAAGAAAATTTTTGGTCTCATCCTATTAGAATCCTCTTGGTTAAAAAATCTTAAGAGGGGAATGAATCAGGGTATTGAAAATTCATTCTTTGATAAGGTACTTACAAATACCTAGATAGAGGATGAGGCATCTATCTTATATGTGGAAAATAAATGTTCTGGTCTCATACTATTAGAATCCTATAGGTTAAAAAAACCCTTAGATGGGAGTGAATCGGGGTATTGAAAATTCTTTCTTTGATAAGGATCATGTTATCTCACTTGGAGGAAAACATCAATTTATCTCTTCCCATAAATGATGAAAGAAGTAAAAAAACATGAGATTTTACTTGGTTTACCTACACTTGGATATGTCCAATGATCATTCCGAAAAATGTGCCTATGCAAAAAATTCACTAAAAGCTCACTACTTTATAATTAAAAATTTGGGGGGGGTCTCACTAACCCTCCTTTTTCACTACCCAAAAAAAATTGTGGAACTCACAACTCTCATTCAATTAGTAACTCAATACTCCATCTATTGAATCCTCCTTCCCATAAAGAGTATATGAATATATATCTACATTATGGTTTATATTCATCACAAAAATTGTAACTTCTAGTGAGTATGGGACTCCTGTAATAACTCCTAATTCGACCTTAAAACTTCCATATGATATCTGGAATAATTTCTATGGGAAGATACTCTAGAAAAGGTCTCTACCCATGCCTATATTTTTCATTTTGTATTTATTTATTTATGTCAGAATCCTTTTCTTCCACTTTTAGTGTCAATCCAATGTTTAGGATTCATTCTTCTATTTCAAGGATCGTGTCAATTTTCCCCTATAGTTATTGGGGTTATCATGAACCATAATATCTGAATTAACCATTGGGGGTTTCAACTCGTAACTCCCCTGAATAAAATAGTTATCATAATGATAATGGTCTAGATGTGGTGTGGCCATTGATGATGTACCAGAGTATCACATGTTTTATATATACTATGGTGTGACCACCTTTACTACATCACAACCAATTACACCTTTGAACTTCCTTCTACGTGGTAAAAAAATATACAACATGGAGACTTTTATTTTACTATATCTACTTTATCATGCACTAACTGCTTACATAACACCTGAATAACTTCAGCCATAAATAACTTCTCACATAAAACTAGATTTTTTGTAAATAAAACATTTTTAACATAGCTTCTTATAGGGAAGTAGATCTAAAAAATTATATTCTATCAAAATCTGACCCTCCACTTCGCAAGGAAAGGTTGCGGTGTGGAAAACATCATGTCTAAAATGGTTGTGGGATAGTAGTTTTTATTACAATGTTGAATCATTTAAGCCTGATAAATTTTAATTCTTTAATTATGTCAATTTCAAACATTCAACATCACAATGCCTTGATACAGTGTGGGAACCCAAAAAACTCAAGTGGAACCAAAAAACTCCGGAACCCGCTCTATGCCATAGTGATATTGGCTACGTAGTAGCCTAAAACCTTGAGCCCCATGTTGGAATTAACCCTAAAAATATCATATGATTTAAGTTAACTCATTCCATTGACTATCCAGATTTGAGTAATGAGGTCTGCTCCTCACCTCCTCTATAGTGTCTTCCTATGTTGTGGACCAATTGCTCCATGTACCATTTCTATGACATCAAGCACTACTCCATGTGCACGCTGATCCTTGTTCACACTCTCTTAACTCCTTGGTTCCATCCTGGACAGGTAGCTTGGTTCGTTCCCATAAGTGGTTGAAATTTCTCCCACATATGCAGGGTTGAGATAGCTTGGATTCCAAGCCATATATGGCCATCTTTTAAAGCATGACCATAAAAGCTGATGTGTAGTCAATGTCACAATGATGTGCCCTCTATCTTAAAGACAAAATCCACTTAAAATCATCCTTTTTTCAACATAAACAAAATTTAAAAACTTCAAAAAGGGATTTGGAAAACAATATACCCATTTTGTTTTGTTGAAAATTCATCAAACACTCTAACCATTTTCAAGAAGGGTATCAAAGAGCCACTAATCATCAATTATAAGCCTAGATGAGAAATTATCAGTGTGAGAAACAAGGATTGAATGAAATGTTTTTCATGATCACTTTTCAATCATTTAAACAAAATCAAAATAAGACGTAAATTATATTTGACATACTCTCCCTATTCACCCTCTACTGATCTACCATTTTCTCCCACTTCCAAACACAATTAGAGCTTTTCTCCCCCTTTCAAAATGAACCCAAAGAGTGTAGTACTATAAAAAACATTAATATGGGATTAGAAATATAAAAAATTGAGTCTATAATACATACCTTTTTTATTAAAAACACTATGAAGAGTGGGGGGGAAATCCTGAAATTAGTTAATTAGAATGATATGGTTTGAATCCAAGATCCAATCGATGCTTCTCAAACACCACTTTGTGTATTGTATATATTATTTTTCATAAAAATTGATCTTATGTTGACATATACTACAAAACTACATATCCCTACACCACTTTCTCCTTTATGAAATGATATTTGATCTCAATTTCCGTAGTTTGTGAATATTAGATAGTATTTTTTCTAAGATTGAACACACATGAGTTGTCAAAAATAATAAGACAGGGGAAACTTACTTCAAAACCTACATCATTAAGTTTTTATTTCATCCATAGAAATTGGGTGTATGCATGAGTGCAAACAATGTACTCAGCCTCTACGGTGATTAAGGAAATAAAATCATGTTTATCATTTTTTCAAGAGATACATGAACAAATAAGATAAAAAGAACCAACAAATTTAGATTTTCATTTATCTACTGAACCAGCCAAATATGTATTAGTGAATCCCACTAAATTCTATTATATGTCATTGCGATAAAATAGCCCATATTCCATCATATAGTGATTATATTGAAGAATTTTGTTTCACATCTTTCATGTGGATCCCCTAAGGATCACTCTAAAAATTAGTGTCTTGACAAGTGGAAAATAATGTATCTGGTCGAGTGTCTATCAAATAGAGTACACTTCCAGTAATATTTTGATATATGTTCACATAAATATTGTTTACTAGTTCATATTTTGATAATTTCAGTCTTTTGTTTAATGGAGTTTTCATGGACATTAATTATTCTATATAAAATATTCTTATAACTGCATTAGAACATTTTCTTTGTGAGATAAATATCCCATTATATCTTTAACCTTTTATCAAACTAATGAAAAATGAAATTTCACCACTAAGAGACATCTCTAATTTTGACCTCATGAGTTATGAAAACTACTTTCATTGGTTGTCATTTGAGCCTCCAAAAATTATGTTGTTAATATAAATGAGCATCATTTACTAATATTAATTCTCCTTCTTGATATAGAGACTGTGATTACAAGATCTTGACCTTTCAATGAGGTATATTATTGTAAAAATTTCAGTTTAACTCATTTTAAAATAGTTGAGGGAATACCTCTCGGGGGTAGGGAAGGACTTGGGGTTTGTAAATGGTTAGGGAGATGAGAAAGGGGGAACATTTGAAATTTAGTTCATAGAACATAGTTGGAATACAATTAGGGTTAATTTTGTTCCCTAGCCCAGAAGACCGTGTGCCCTAACCCCCTTGGATAGAGGTGGGCACACAGCCACCGCATGGTTTGTCAATCTATTTGGGTGTCCTATCCAAACTATTCATCCTATATACCTATTAGATATAGGGTACCACATAATTGGTGATTGGTTTAGTCAATCATTCATAAAAACCATTTCTCTCTTAAAATTGGGAGATTTCACCTTTTTCTCTCAGATTTTAAGATCTCTTACTAAATTTTTCCTCTATATTCCTTCTCCAATTACTAGGGTTCTAAACCATAAACTCCCAAGATCTGAAAGGGTGATTCTTCTTCGATATTTGGTTGTTTGAAGAGTCATTTATTGTGAATAAAATCTTTTATTGATTCTACAACTCCTATTTCTTCTATTTTTATGAAGCAATATGCTGGGATGTTTTATATTCTTCAAATTATCCTAAACCCTAATTTTTACAAGGAATCCTCAGATCTAGAGTTGTTAGTTATTCTAGTTTTAATCAAGGGATGAGGTTAGGTGAGTACTTTTTTAATAGCATGGTTTTCGTGGTCTATATGTTATTTCCCACAGTCATGATGTTTATTCATGTGTATGTGGTTGGTGTGTTTGTGTTGTTGTTATATGAAATTGATTATTATATAGGTAATGATAAATTGGTGTCTAAATGTTTTGTTGAAACCCTCCCATATTTTTTTGGATCTACTGAAGATGAGAAGATCGGACCAAGGGCCACCCATGGAGTGTTTCACTCCCATGAGCATCAAAATTTAGTTTTTGAATGAAAAAAACAAAGGATTTATGGTATTAAACATATTTTAATTGTGATTAGCATCTAAAAATGATATGATAGTGTGTGTGGATTAACATAGAAAATTTAAATGTTTCTTGATATAATCAATGGGGAAAGTGATAAGTTTATAAAATGGGGCATGTACTTGTTTCAAAATTGAATGGATATTATATTTAATGGTTGTGGTTATTAATAAATGTTAAATTGGGGTAATTACATAATTGAGATAAATGTATAGGAAAAAATAAACCAAATGGTTGTTTCTAAATAAAAAGTGGTACCCTTGTTTTTGTTGTTTTTTGATAAAAGTTTAGATATTGTGAACCTTGAAAGGATGATTTTTTATGAAATGGTTATGGGTTTTGGTCATGGAAGTCCACACCTTGGCAAGGATGTTGGTCGTGGTGGTCCACATCGAGGAATGGGTGTTGTTCTTGGAGTTCCACACCACAGTAATGATGTGTATCATTAAAGTCCACTTTGAGGAATGGGTGTATTTCACAAAGTTTCACACCATGGTCGGGATACTAGGACTGATGCCCCTTTTATATTATTTTGTTACCCCTTTTATATATAGATCATACAACTACCATGGGCTGAAGTAGCTTTGATGGGTTCAGGTATCATTTGGAACCCAAGGAAAAACATAGTTAATTGATAATTGTAATATTATGAGAATTATTTCTTTATGACATGTTTATTGATCATTTATACATCTTTATACACATATATAGACCAGATATATCATTTGACACTTTTGTTTGTGTCTTTTTGAGTTTCACTCACAACTTTCTTGGGCCATTGATGGTATCTGAACAGATTTCATGCTTTTGTGTCAGGATAAGTGGAAAGACCCTTTGATATATATTTGAGTTGGGTTTTCAAGACGGAGCATGGATGAGGGGACTAGATTGAGTTCAGAACCCATTCTGTGGATTTTCTTTAATTTCTTTTTTTAGTTTCTCTTTAGGTACTTGACACTAGAAGGAAAATACATGTTCATTATATTTGGTCATGTGAATTTATCAAATTTGGGAATAGATTATGTGATATATGGTTATTGATTTTATTGCATGAGTTATTGTTTATATTTATTTCAATAGTTTTTTACACTGGTAAAGACGGTATAGTATCCCCACACAACTTATTAGACCCTTGCTACTAGTTGACAACCTCTTGCATATGGGGAGGTGAGCCTGAGGTCATGTGGAACTCTTTCTTGGGGTACTTTCATTAGTGGAACCCGGTCTAGGACCTTAGAGTTATAAAAAACTCCTCTATGAAAAATATTCTTCTTTTGAATTTTTTCTAATATAAAAAACATGGCCCTTAGAGCTTTCTTGAGGCCATATAATTCCTTATTTTGACAAAACACTTTTACATAATATTCTTTAATGAGAAACACATATGGTTTTTCAATATATACATCTTCCTCAAGTACACCATTCAAGAAGGATGATTAGAAATCCATTTGATCTATTTTGAACCCCTTTTAAATTTCTATGTCCAGAAATATCTATATAGTTTCATGTTGGATAACAAGGTCATTCATATCATCCATAGTAATTCCTTAAATTTGGTAATATCCTTTATACACAAGTAATTCTTCATTTCGAATCATCATACAATAATTATTTAATTTATTTCTGAACACCCACATGGTTCAAATGAAATTATTTTCATTTATCAATGGAAAAACATCCCAACTATTATTATTCTATATTTAGAAGCTCAACATTCATATACTTGACACAACTCTCATCGTTTATAGGATCTATAAATAATTTTGGTTCTTCCAAAGATAAAAAAGATACCTACTACTGAGACTTAATTTTTTGGTTTGGAACGAGGTTGTTTAGTCTCCAAAAATGTTTCTCTTGGTTATTACATCCCTATTTTTTTCTCTATGAACCTAATATAATTTCATGGATTTATTTAAAAGATGAGTATTCATCGAAGTTCTCTTCTTTCCTCGTAATTCCCACTAAATCATGTTCTTCTTCACCACTTTCTGGTTTAGAAATTTGGTATTTTTACTGAAAAATATACTCTTGTGTTGGTTAAATTTTTCCATCTTTAACTAGAATAAAATCATTTCATTAAATCATCCTCTCAAGATTCTTATTACAACACATGTAAGCTTTACTCTTTTATCAGTGCCTAAGAAATATTCCTGCATCGCCCTGGTCTTCAAATTTTATTCTCTTTTCCTTATTGAGTATAAAATGGTTTTTTTCCAACTACTTTAAGTATTTGAGTGTAGGTTTCATCACATACCAAATTTCATATAGAGTTATCTCTTAATTATCACATAAAAAATATTTATTGGTGATTTGAACTGATGTAAGAATCTCTTAATTCCAATATTTTTTCAGAATATACTTTTCAATCAACATTTTTCAAACCATGTTGCTGATTATATGATTTATTACTTCAGTAACTCCAAGATATTTGGGTTTTTTGATAGCTAATACCTAATGTTTAATTCTATGATTTTCCAAATATTCTTCAACTTGATGATTTTTTAATTTGGTCTCCTCATCGTTTTGAAACTTCAAGATCTTCTCACCCAACATTTTTCAACTCTCCTTCGATATATATTGATACATCTATATACATTGGTCTTATTTGTGATAGGCATAATCCTTTTAATTTTTCTATATTCATCTATTAAAAACACATAACACCCACTTCCTTGTATTTTCTTAAGTTAAATTTTACCACAAACATCCACATGCACAAGATCAAATAACCTTAAATCCTTCATTTTTTTGGGATTGTAGGACTTTCGAATAATCATCACTTTTTGACATTAATCACATATTTGAGTGTGATCATGTGAAATATGGGAAAAATCACAAAATCCATTGAACTTTACCAACCATTCTAGATATTTCTACCTCAAATGGGCATGTTTTAAATTCCAAGTGCAATTATCTTCTTCCTTGGATAACATATAGAAATTTTCATCCCTAACAAGGTATCTATTTACCTTAGTTATTTCTCCCTGAAGAATAAGTGAAACTTATTTATCTTTAATGTTACAAGACTTTTTAGTGAACTCCATAGCATATTTGAGGTCACACAATTAGCTGACACTAAGAAGATTATGTCTCATCCCGTCAACCAAGATAATTTTAGTTTCCCTTATTTCTTCTCCTGTAGTCATTTTTTTTCTAGAATCAGAAATCCTAAGATGTTCATCATTCCCAAAATTATCAATTCCATATTTATTATTCTTGAAGTTCAAAATGATGTCTACATTTCCCATTATATGTGATGTGAATCCAATATCAATAATACATGAGATTTACTTATTTGTTTCCCTATGGTAAATATTTGCAACATTGGTCTTCTTTGAACTCTCCATCATCACCCATGATGGTGATTAGTATTCCTTCTTAGTAGTTGTCTCTATGAGGTCTTATTCTTAATGAAAAACTAAAAACATATTTTTTTTGTAAAATAAAAATCCTTAACTACCAATGAAGTAGTATTATTTATTTAGAGATGAGAATGGAATTAAAATAGATAACGCATACTGATGTGGGACATGAATATTAAAAATATCTAATAATATTAACACTCTCCCCTTATGTTGGGATATATAAACTTATCATTACCATCATGTTACATAAAAATTGTACATGTTTTCTAGGAATACCTTTTGTAAGAACATATACTAGTTGATCAAACATGTGAACATGGCTTAAGGTGATATACTTATTCTCAATTTTTTCTCAAAAAAATTGAAAATCAACTTCAATATGCTTTGTTGTCTCATGAAATACTCTATTTGTAGCAATATTAATAAAATCTTGATTGTAACACCAGATATGTGCTAGTTTTTTTATAGTATACCAATTATCCTATAGAATATTTTATTCCTGAATAATCTCAGCAATCACATATTCAATGGAATGATCTCAAACACTTCACATTATTGGGAGATAACTATTTTCTTATTGATTATCCATGCGATCCAATTTCCTAAAACAAATACAGAAAAACCTTGTATATATCTCTTAAATGATAGACATCTAGAATAATTTTCATCTAAAAATGACTCAATATCTATATGGACATTATTAAAATATAGAAGACATAAACCTATTTATTTTTTCACATTTCTAATAATGAAAAGAACATCCTCCCACTACATTTTTATTGGTGATTATATAAACTAGCTTAATTTTCTAACCACACAGGCAATATTTTTTAGAGTCATCATCAAATAGTTAATCTTACCAATAAGTTGTCAATATATTTTAGGTGAATAAAACATCTCACTGTTAGTATGAAGTGATTTTTCTACAGTATTGAGGGGTGAGTCAACTGAGTCATCTTTATTTATTCTAGTTTCATTCATAATATCAAGAAAATACTTTCTCTATGATTGAAAATTTTATTTGGTACAACTGGAGACCCCAAACCCCAAGAAATATCTTAGTGGAACCAAATTATTCATGAGAAAATTATGATTAAGGACGGATTTTAGTTGATTAATGTGGGTATTATCACTACCCATAATGACAATAACATCCACATAGATTATCAAGACAATACTACCTACTATAAATTAATGATAGAAAATAGAAAATCCTTTATGATTTGACACATTCCAAAGATGATCACAATGGTTTAAAATCCCCCCAAACTAAGAATCAGGTGACTGATTGAGGACATACAATGATCGATCAAGGAGAAAAAATATTAGAATACTACCCCTAAGAGAAAACCCATAGTGGTAGCTCTATATATACTAATTCATCAAAAATAACATGAAAAATCATTTTTAACATCTATATGAAGGAGAGTCCAATTATAGGAGGTGAAAAGAGAGACAAATAAGAATACTGATTCCATATTTTCTATTGGAGAAAGGGTATCATAGTAATCAATGTAATACATCTTTTCATTTCCATTGTAAATAATTTAGGCTTTGAGATGATTAAGAGACCCATTGGAATTGAAATTAATGGTATAGATCCACTCTAAACCAACATTCTATTTATCTGAAGGTATATGGACAAGATCCTATGTATGGTGGTTCCCTTGACCTGATGTTTATCTTACATTTACTTTAAGCATCCAATATGGGATTTTTCCTTAGCCACAGTTCCCACTATTGATTGAGAATCCAATGTCATATTAGTGTGATAGGTATACATAGGTAATCCCTAATAAGACTAATATGAGGGGGACCTTTGTAAAGTGGAATGGGAAACTTCGGGGGTGAAGGCTCAATAGAATGTGACTCATCAGGTGTGGTAGCAGAATCGGGCCATGAGGTGGCTGGTGTACTAGGTTGGTGAGTACATACCTGGTCAAATCTTGATCCAAAAAATAATTAGTAAGAGATGGGGTTGGTGGGGTATCTAGAGAATATGGTAATATAAACTTATAATATTTAATTGAATATGTGGTGGGAAATCATTAATACAAAAAAATGGTCTCTTTGATGAAGGAATAATTAGTTGATATGAAATAACGATAAAAAATTATATTGAAGTAGTTATATTTGCACTGAGTTCGAGATTATCCAAGAAATATTTATTTGGGAGCATGTTCATCAAACATGGTAACTGATGGTGAATATCATGAACGTAACACACACAAATAAAAATTAAGAAAGGCAGAGAATGAGGTGATGTTCTTGGAAAAAAATAATTAAATGGTGTCTCCCCCTAAAAAATTGGTGATGTATGTATATTAATAATTTAGGTGTTTGTTATAATGTAATCTCCCAAAAAATGGTCATAAATTTCTTTTGAAATAAAAGTTACTGAAAAAATTCTAACATGTGGTGGTTCATTCATTCAACAAACCATTTTTTAGATGTATCAAAAAAAGGAGTTTGAAGGATAATTCCATGATCATATAGAAAATATTGGAATGGTGTGGATAAATATAAATGAAAACTTTTAGAACACAAAAAAATTAATTTTATCAGAAAACTGGGTGGTGATTTCTTGATAAAAGGAGGAAAACACTGTTAATATTTCCGAACAATTTTTCAACAAATAGACCCAATTCATTCATGAAAAATAATATATGGATGTAAAAAAATATCAATAAAACAATTTAGATGGAATAGAACTGGGTCCCTAGATATTATAATGCATAAAATGAAAAAGTGTGGACTCCCGGTGGATCACATTGGGAAGATATGCGACTCAGTGATTCTTTTCATAATGATAAGACTCAAAGTTAAAAGAAAGAACAAGAACCAACCCTGGAAAAAAATTGATGAATGTGGGAATGTGAGTGACCAAGGTTATAGTGAATGAGGAGGTAACAAGTATAAGTTCTAGGATAGAAAATATATGGGGTCGAGTCAAGCACATACACACCACCCTGAAGGCATCCACTAGAAATCAATCAAGTCATTTAATTCTCCAAAACGATAAATGATATAGGTGATAATATTACTCAAATAATAAGTAAGATGTGAGTTTACAAATAGATAGTAAATTAAATGGACAATTGGGAATAAAGGAAATGAATAATAGTCTCATACCAGACATAATTTTAAAACTCTTATAACCACTAATTTGCATTGTCTAGCCTTTAGCTGTAGGAATATTACCTCCACTTAAAGTTAAGTGATGTGATTGATGAACACCTAAATACCCAATGATATTCCCTGAGGTACTATATTCAACAAACCATTAAGAGGAATATTTGGATAGACCTATCTCCAGAGGATCAATATGAGAAATAGTGGTATTCAATGATACCATAGGGTGAAAGAAGATGAAATCAGAGGGTCATTGAGTGATAATGATGCATGTTGAGAAGGTGTTGAAGGTGCACAATTGGTATATTATAGGTTCTGAAATTTCAAATCCATTACTTACTATTATAATTCATGGAAGAGGAAGTTTGGAAAGGGTGTGGTTTTAGCATGAGCACATAAGAGGAATCCTATGGTGAAGTCAATTGTTGAAGGAGGATGAGTGGTGGGTTGAAAGTAGGTGCTGAAAATGATTAGCTAGGAAATTTGGTTATAAATTATATTGTATAATAAATGGTATTGTGGATGTTATAGAGGCAATATTATGTAGTTTGGGGCATTGCATTGGGAGAACTGATTGGTTGGGGAGTCAGTGCTCAAGGAGGGGCGATGTGTGAGGGTGTCGTCGCATTAGGAGCCATCACACATGGAGGGATGTTTCACTAGAATCCATTTTATGGGAGGATATCAAATAGGGAGGGTTATCACACTGTAGGTGTATATTTTCTGGGGCTATTCCACCTGGGGTCATCACGTATGAGGGGAATACGTGCGATGCAGTGTGACGTGCAAGGGGGACGATGAACAGGGTGGGTGGTTGTGTTAAACCTCCTTTGATACCATGTTAAATGGAAAATATTACCCCAAAACAAGTTAATATTAATTATTTATAAATGTTAAAAAGATTAAAATAGATATCACATGATTAGGTGGGATGCAAATATTAAAAATATCAAATTATCTTAACATGTTTCAATGTTCTTGGGAAATAGTTCTAGTCTTGCTTTCTTATACTTTGAGGAGTTATTAGCAACGCTTTTTGAATTCATAAAGTGAAAAAAGATATCTTATTCCTAAATAATTCACAATAATACCATATCCATTAATAGGAAAAATTATTTTTAGAAATTATTCTTACCTATTTGGATAAATGTTTCTCCCAAAAGGAACTTCACGTAATACAATACACATAGTATGTGTGTCCCAACATTTCACTATAAAAAAATCTCAATATTATAAAATTAGAATTTTTCTTGGAAACATGGTTAGTTGCATTTCTAGTGTAAAGAAAATCAACCTTATTTCAAGGGGTCGATGATTAAGGTTTTGAAATAATCACATATTTTTCTATATGTTTGAACAGTTTAACATAAGGAATAGGCATATGATCCTCAAGAATTCCTTTAGATTGACATGATGATTTTCCCTATGATTTTTTTTATAATTCAAAGTGTTCATAATTATTCTTTGTATTCACAGATTCAGCACTAATTAATAATTACTTCATCCATATCATTAATTCTATTTACTCAATAATTGATAGTTTTATCCAAACCATTAATGATTTAGGTTTTCTGTTCAATTCTAAGCTTCATTTTAGCATATTTCTCTTAATTTCCAGGACTTCTAAATCTATTTTCTTCTATTTAAAACTTAAACTCTAACTTTTCCTCTCATTTTTGTTACATGTAGTGCTTAGAATCATGGACACATACATTGGACTTCTTGGTATTTTCTCTCCATATGTAAAGTTCTTCTAAGTCTACCTCAATTTCTACCTATAGATCAACCCTTCAAAAAACTCCTCCATTCTCATCATCACTATCATAATTTCATGGATTATTTTCAATATCCATCAAGACACTTCATATTTATAGTTTTCAACATCTTCCACCTCACTTTCTCTATAACTATTATCTTCTTTAGAAAGAAGGTTTATTCTTTTTAATAACCTCCACATAAAATTATTTGAAACTTCTTTTATCATATTCATGTGATATTTTTATTCACCATCATCATCTTAATATATTTTGGGAAATTTGACATCAATATGAATCTCATTTTCACACTTGAAGTATGAAATGGGATGTTTGTCGTTAAACCTCTCTTTAACTATTTTAAGATTAGTAAATAATAATGACATAACCTCATCAACTTCAACTACTTATGTTTTTTCTATGACTGGGATATTCTTTATGGAATTAAAACCCTCCTCCTGAGTATTTTTATTTATTATTGAATCACTATCATTATTTATCATTTTATAATCCACCAATGTGTTATGAAATATATCGAGATAGATATATTTCGGATATTTGCCTTCAAGAACAAATACTTTTTCATTCAAATGTGGAGGGAGTCTTCTCATGTTTCTATTCATGGTATTTTAACTTTAAGATCATCATCGAGACCTTTCATATCTTCATTGAGAACATTTAGATCATCTAAAAAAGAATCAATCATATCACTGTAATTCATTCTAAAAATTCATATCTGTTCCACAAAACCATCATATTGGCCTCCTGAACCTTTGAATCCCATTCATAAATATTCAAAATATTTTCCCATAAAATATGAGAGGCTCTTTAGGATATTAATTTTGTGAATATGTGACTAAGAAGGGAACTTCTCAAAGTATTAATGTATTTGAAATCGGTATCTAATTCATGATTATCTCTTTTCATCAATGCTTCATATTCAATATTTTCAGTGATTATATATAGGGATACTATGTAAACATCCATGACTAAAGTTTTAAAATAATATTGCATCTAGCTTTTCCTTGACTAGAAATTATTTCCTTCAAATATAGTAATTCCTTTATGGATGTAAATAATTCACATACATCTAAGAGATAATAATAATAAACACACCTTTTATAACAGTTGTTAAAATCTTATATATAATAACACCTTGATAGGGAGGGTGAATCAAGGTATAGTAAATTATTTCATTGATATGGATATTATTCTATCACCTTGAGGAACACATTGATTTCTCTCTACTTATCCCTTAAATGATGAATGTATTAAACAACATGAGATATTTTACTTGTTTCACCTACACTGGGATACATATGTGGAGATTGAACTACAATGTTACTATGAACCAATTTCCCTAAAATATCACTTACTTATAGGTCAAAATTTGGAGAGGTCTAACTAACACTTCTGGATCACTACCATGAATAATTTCAGAACTCACTGCTCACCTTTAACAAGGAACTCACTTCTTTTTATGATGAATCATCCTTCTTCACATAAGGATGATTTGAACATATACCTATATTTGGGTTTCTCTTCAGCACAACAATATTGATTTCCATATAGAATGATACTCTTGAAATAAATCCTTCTTTGAATATAAAAATTTCAGATGAGATCTACAATAATACCTCTGAAAAGATACTCTAGAAAAACTCTTCACCTATACCTATGTTTTTCTCCATGTATTTATTTTTCTTTTCAAAAGAGATCTCCATTTATCTTTTAGTGTTAATCCAAGGGTTAATATTTATACTTATTTATCCAATATTATTCCAGGTGGACCAAATATTTATTATTGTTATCATGCACTATTAAATTTGAATTAACCATAGAGGGTTTCAACTCATAACCCCCCCTTACTAAAACAATCCGTATAATAAAAATGGTATGGTTGTAGTGTTTCTATGTATATTGCACCATAGTATCACATGTTTAACTTTTACTTTGGTGTGGCTACATTTACAATGGAACAACCACTTCTACCTTTGGACTTCCTATTGCATAGTTAATAGACCTATTATGTGGATACTTTTATTAAAATTGTTCAAATTTTCTCATCCACTAACTAATCCCATAACACTATCTTGATTTCATACTTAAACAAATTCTCACACTAAACTAGCTGTCATTTGGAGAAAAATGTTATGGCCTAGATTCATATAGTTAATGGAGATACCAAAACTTTACTAGTGACATATTAAATACTCTACATCAAAATGAATGGATAAAAAATTGAAAATATCTTTTCCAATGAGGTTGTGAAATAGTACATAAAGTTTTGTTATTTCCTCTTATAGTCCTAAAGAATATTAATTCCCAGATTCTTCCAATTTCAAACACTCTATGTCGTAATAACTTTTCATGGAATGGGCACCCTAAAAACTCTAGTTCCACCAAAAAACTTTTCAACCCACTCTCACTACAGTTACTATGGATGTGGTGTAGCATAAAAACCTTGAGTCCCACATTAGACTTGAATTTGAAAACCTAAAAGCATTTAAGTTAACTAGTTCCATTGATCGACCAGATGTGAGTAGCAGGGTCTGGTCGTGACCTCCTCCATGGTGTTGCACTACATTGTGGACCACTTCCTCCATGCCCCCACCCCTTCAGTGCAATCCAAATCTCTATGCACACATCAACCCATGTGCATGCTCTCCTGCCTCCCTAGGGTTTCTAGGGATATCTAGCCTAGCTCTTTCCCTTATGTGGTTAAGTTTTCTCAAACATATATAGGGTCGAGTTGGCTTTGATTCCTTGACATGGTGAGACATATTTTTCATCTCAACCATCAAGCTTGTGGTATAGTCAATGTGACTAAAACATGGACTCTATCTTAGAGATTGAATCATATTCAATGCATTCTTTTATCATCAAATACAATACATAAAAACTTCCAAAACACAACCACTCGAAAAGGGTACTGATCACATAATGATCATTGAAATGAAATTATGTACTACACTACCATAAATCAAGAATAATAGTGGTAAGTCAATGATGATATTCACCATAAAAATTGAGCATGAATTAGATGGTTAGACTACCCAAACTCCCAAGTTTTAGTTACCAAAAACTGTATTGCACCATATTCTCTAGGTTCTTATACTCCCCTCTCTCCATTCTTCCCCTCTATAGTGGTTTTCTCTCTTTACCCAATGTATCTTGTTATTCCACGCACTCCCAAACCATAATTTTTAACCCCTTTTCTGTTTATCAGTTGTTAGGGATGAATTTTTTCCCACACGTATAACATAAGACTTTAGAATATTGTTCCTTAAACTCCTTGTGAGTGATATTACACACACCTAGCTAGTGAGGATCAACGAATCCTTTCTTTTCTTAGTGATGTGGTTCCACAATAATAGGTATTGGTACTATAGTTGGATATAAATTTCTATTTTCTCCAACAATATTAGTATTTTTAAAACAAACCTATCGATACCTTATTCTCCCCTTCACCATGAGTTCCCACTCCACTAGCCCCAAAGTAGCCAAACAAGCCTTAGTCTTGGATCTGTGTGACAAAATTATACTACCAATATCAGGACATAGTCTACCAACAAGTAAACCCATATACCACTTCACTGAATGTTCACTGATGCGTCAAGATACGCATTAAAATTAATTTATAAAAGAATTCATGGTACTAGTTTTCTATAAATCCTTAATGTGAATCATTGGATCCACTTCTTTGGTAGTGACATAATTTTCTAGAACTTCATCCTTCAACTGTGTCCACTAATAATCGATCTAGTATACTTTAATGAGACAAACTAGTATTTAACAATTCCTTCCATGCATAATTAATCCATTGGTACCTTCATCTCCTCCTTTGATTGATGTATCGTAAATTTTTTTTATGTGTTTTTCATACAAGTCACAAGATCATTTCCAGTAAAAAATGAAATATTGACCAGTTTTTGTTGCACATGCCACACCTCAAAAAACTTTCATTATCTCCCTTAGTACACAAGTACCCGATGGATTGAATATTACCATGTGAATGATCAGAATCCGAACTAATCTGTCCATCATTAGTGCTGATTCCCTTTCCTTTTTTAGTAATATGCTTAGTGAATTCTGATTAGATCAAGGTCAACTGCTGGACAACAGCAAAAAGTTCTTGAATTCTTGCTTCATTTCATTTATTATCATACTGTAACTCCAATACTATCAACTCATATATTGTCATTTTATTTTCCATACATGTGGATATAATATTTTAAATCATATCTGGAAAGAACATGAACTTCTTTGAGAAACACAACTCATTGAATTCCATTCTCTATCCAAGAAAGAAGCAAGTAAATGGAATCTCTAAATGATAGTGAATTGATTTAGAAGAATTTATTTCAATAAAGACATTAAAAATTTTCATTTTTCCACCTCGGTATAAATATACCAAACTTATTCAATATTCAATTACATTTATTCCTCCAGAATGGATTTTACCCCTCTACAATCAAGGATAACGCTCAAAAAACCAAAAAGTATTTGTACCCACTCCTAAATTATAGTACAATTATTTATATTCCCTCCCTAAAAACTATTTTTGATCAAATTATAATATTTACCATGACTCTAAAAACCATAAATACTCCCACCCTACATCATTAATTAGAACATGCTCCCCTAATCTTATTTTTAAACAAAACAAGAAGGAAACCTAAATTTCTCTGCTCAACTTCTTATATATTATCATACTTCATAAGAACCCTACTACTAGTTGACAGTCTCTAGAATATGGGGAAGAATTCTATAGGATGAATGGATGTATATTTAGGTTACCATTCATAGTTATCCGGTTCATGGTGTTTTATCTACCTTTAAACTCTACCCATGAGAATATGTGATACATCCCACTAAAACTTACAAAACAACCATTCCCCCATAATTATCTTGAAATATATCATACAAAACACTAATATTTGGTTCTAGTAAGGTAGATAAATATCTTAACCTATAATTCATTTCATGGGTTTTAATTTCTTAAGAAGATAAAATTTAAATGTGGATCTCAAGTGGATACAAAATGACATAATTTCTAAAAAATTCAATAATAATTTTATATAAATTCAATGCATTAAAAACATATTTCAAAATAAGTATTACAATAAGTTTTAAATCAATAAAAATATAAAAATATGTATTCAATAAAGTGAGGATATTATGAATAAAAATTAAAAATGGATTAAAATACCACTTCAGATGAGAAAATGATATTGGGAAGTCACTACATGGGAATAGATTTCTATAATTAGTTAAGACTCATGCAAATTATTGAAAATAAAACATAGAGTAATGGAAAACATATCGATAGTAATACGATATTTGAGTTTCAAAAATATGATATATTTCTTCAATAATTAATTAGAGTTCAAAAAATATTTATAGCTTTAAAAATTCAGTTCAAGAAAAGGTTTTAAAATCACACACAAAACATAAAAAATAGAACTTAACAAAAATAAAAGTAGGGATGAATTTATTTATATTTTTAAAAAAAGACACTAGAAAACACACCAAGTATAAATGAAGGAAAAATAACATAGTATCACAAAAAAAATTTCCCCTTTTCCAAACCTAAATAATTTTATGTTCTCTAAATATCATATAATTTTCAAGAAAAAATCAATAAGATAACAAGAATATAAATGGAAAGGATTGAAACAACCATGTTGTTATTATTTCTCTATTAAAAACATTGGAATAATTTGATTATATAATTTTTTTCAAATTTTCTTCATTAGAGTCCATAAGTTTTTCTCTCAGCCTTTATAAATGAAAAATATCAAAACGGAATATAAATTTATTTAAAATTAAACTAATAAAGATGAAAATAAATGAAAAAAATGGAGTGATTTATTAAGGAAAACTCAATAAAAGGTGTTGTTTTTTGACTTTATATAGCTATAGAGTTCATGGGTTATCCTCAATTTATACATACGTTAATTTTATTTAATATATTCCACTAGATCGTGGGGATTCCCATGTGCTTCAATGTTAATTTATACTTTAGTTAATCTTCAATGAAACACGTATTTTTTCCCTTGAGGTCCCAAGAAACTATATAGGTCTCAGTCTCTACCCACTCTTTCTTCTCAAGGAAATTGTATTCCAAGGCTGGGGGAAAAATCCGGTCCCCTCATATTTTGCCTCTTTATGATCTTTAAGTTATTCAGATATATCTTCCATAAGTTCCTCAAAAGATGGTTTATAACGACCCATAATTTTATCAATAGGATTTCTCTTCTTGAATTTACACAAATTTCATATTTAGTAATGTAATATTATATAAATAAAATGGACTACATGATATAACCAACAATATTTTATTATATTTACTTGAACATAATATTTATAGAATAAATATAATCATAATAATTGAGAGTGTTACAATGAGATAAGAAATAGAAAATAAGATAACAATAATATGAAAATTTGGATATGATCGATCCCCTAGGAAGATCTCACTTATGAACACTATTAAAATGAACTAAAATATTAATAATTCAATATTGATTTTCAAAAGTTACAAATATATATATAAATATTGGATAAAATAAATGAAAATGGAAAATTAATGAAACATTGGGTATTTATAGAAGGCGGGGAATTCATGTGATCATTACAAATCTGACAATTGGAATGGTAATTTGACCATCAAAATTTGTAGATTAACCATTATAATGGTAAAATAACCTTTAAAATTGTAAATTAATATTTATTTATTTTACAATAAATATATACCAAATCTATATCCAAATAAAAATAAATTAATTCTTTTAAAATGATAAAATAAGTGTTTGGAATTTTGTAAAACACAAGTTTTATTTACATTTTTATGATAAATAAAAGTTTTTAAAAGAAATATTTTTCCCACAAAATGATTTTAGAAAACAATATTATGTTTCATTATAATGATAATATAATTTTATTATTCAATAAGTGATTTTTAAATGGGTTGGAAAATTGATCGTAATATTAAAATTTGTATTTTTCTAATTACTAAAGATATTATTTAAAAAATAATGTTAACATATTTAGTAAATTATTTATCATAAAATTAATTAAAGTTTTTGAATATACATGTTGAAAAATGGTTAGGATGAGTTTTTTTATAAAATAGTTTATTTTTTGTGAATAGTGAAATACAACAAAATTTGATATTTCACATTATATGATAAATACATAAATTAATGACTCATAGTTGATGTAAGAAACCATTAGTTCAAACTCACAGGCACCAATTAGTATATATAGTCAATATAATCATTTTAAGTACTTAAATGATGGTTTCGTACTCTCCGGGCATGATGATCCCTTCCCCTAGGGTTTCCACTGAGACCCCCACAACAGTTTGATACCTCACCCCTCCCTCGTTGATTTGATTTCTTCTTGTAAAGAATAATCAGAGAAGTTTTTTTAGAGTCCTTGAACAATATATCTTTACTGATTTCATTACATACTTCCATCATTTTCTATGTTGATATCTCATCATCATTGACCATATCCTTCTACCTCAACCATTCGCTTTGTTCATATAGTGTTGCCTATGGGGACACCCTTTTTGATTGTGAAGTGATGGTAGGTAGGGTGTGTGATGTTTCCTTCTTCTTGGATATGGTCTTTTTTCATATCTAGGAATCATTTACATCTATTCTTAATTGTGATCTGGGGAGGATGATGTGTGGTTGCTAGTGATATGGGTTCCTACATTTTCTAAGGTGTGGTGTCCCTTGATCGGTGTGAGGTGGCTGGTTATATTTGGTTACTGATATGTATTAATTGAGTTTTAGGGCATGAATATGGTCCAGGGTTGTAAAATGATGATGTTTGTGATGGGAAATCATTTGGGAGTCATTTCTTTCTAGTCCATTAGGTGTGTTTCAGACTATTCTTGATTCTGTTTTGATTTGGTTTTGGGATTGATTGTTTGATGGGTTTTAGATTTTATTGAGAGTCCTTAATTTTATATCAACACATTTAAAAGGTTGTATAGTACCTTGTAAGTTTCACCGGGTGGGAAACCACAATTTAGGTATGGGTGTTATAAAACTAATTATCCATCTAACTGTCTTCATTTATTAGTGGATAGATGGGCACCCTTACATTGATCATTACACACAGTTATTTCAGTATGATTTTATAGAGAATCAAATTCACAGTGTAGTGATTTCCTAAAAAGAATATTTGGGTGGGCATATCTAATGATATATAGGTGTGTTGGAACCTATCACCCATTCCTCCCCACACATGTCAATGTGCGATAGAGTGGTTCTCTAACATGTTATGTTGGACTGACATGGAGCGACTTATTGGAAGAGGGGAAATGCATTATCTCTGATTGGAATCATAGGTGAATTTTTATGTTTGGGGTAAATGAGTCTTTTTATTAGTCCCTTTTAGGAATCATTCTTCCTATTGTGAAATTGGGACCATGTTAGGGACTTCGGGTCATGTTTGTCTAAGGAATTTATGCCTCTAGGATTATAGTCCATGCAATGGGTCCATATCTTTGTAGTTTTCAAAATAGATTCTTATTTTTATATTCAATAAAGTTGGATTTTAAAACAAACTTTTGAAATAAATTAATTTATATAGTCAAAATATTTATCACTATTGGAAGTTTTGAGATAAAATAGTAAACTAATGAATATAATATTAAAAACACTCATCTTCTCCTCTTATAAATACTACATTTCACCACCCATTCTCCTCAGACCTGATAAGACAGAGATATTTTCAAATTTCTACCAAATTATATTCTCAAACCTCTACCATATGTCCTCCTGGTGTTGGTATATCCAAATTACAAACAAAGGTTCTTTAAGGTGTATTTCCAGATACCTCATTCCAAGTGGAAATATTCTCAATATATCTCTTTTAAATTAATTTCTTCTTGTGCATACTCTTAAATTCCACCATCCAACAAGAAATAGTGACAAAAATATAATAAATATTCCAGATTTTTATTTTTATTTTGGAATATTCATTATCCAAACTCTTCTCATTTCATTCTAAATAGAAATTGATTATTCATATTATGGTTGGTTCATCACCTTCATTAACAACATACTTCTTTTTTCTCCACCACCTTCACGGATGGTTATAGAAATAATTTTATGGTTAAATAAGATTATAATAAGTATATTTTAACTTATTTAATGTTTTTTAATGGATTAATAATCATTGAGTTAAATAAAATGATCTAGTTCATGATGGTCAGTAAAACCGCCTAAATGAACTAACTGTATAATGAAAATATTTATAATAAATTAATCATCCCTATATCATAGTAATTATGAATAATTAGAAATATCTAAAATTCCTTAAGGACATGAATATAATTTAATTTCACTTCTATATTTGTACTCTCATTTTATAATAACTTCAATAATTATCCACAAACTAAAGTGGATTTGGAGCCATGAAATGAACACCCTCAAGAGAGTAGGAGTAAAAATGATGTTTTAAAAAAAATCAAATATCATTAAACCATTGTAATAAATAAATTATATATGAATAAATTTATTAATAAAGTATTCAATAAATTTAAATTTATTATTTAGGATGTTTAGATATTGTATCGATTGATTCAAGGACTTGAGGTAAGGTAACTCTCTAAACTGTCCTATTTTCTTTGGGTTGTGACTTTTTCTTCACACCTCACTTATTTTCTCTATTTAATGTTATGTAATGATTATAAATTACTTATATATGTATCTTAAAAATATTCCTACATTATTATCACTTTCTTTCCTAGGTTTACACATATCTTACATTCATTTCTCAATACCTTCTTTAAAATAAAACATGATAAGAGGAAATTTTCTATTCCTTAATCCTTTCATGTAACACTCTTTCAAAGTATTTTACCCATTCATGATATAATAAAATAATAACTATTTTTGGGTTTACAATTTTTTTTCTCTTATTTCAAAGAAAATTACATATCTTTTCCTTCTTTAAAAGTATTTTAGTAATTCATCAAAATATTGTTTTAAAGGTCCATCTCGATATAAATTCTCTACCCTTTCTCATGAATTTTTCATCAAAGAAACTCCATATTTTAGAAATATTGTTATTTTTATTAAAATATGAATGTAAAATATATTTAATTAATTTATCTCTTTGGAATATTTATAAAATATCCATTTAATATTCTTTGAGAAAAAATTATGTAACTCATTACATTCTATGGATATTTATTATGATTATCCCTTGTGTTTGATTCTCTTATGTGGCACACATATGCATGTCCATGTTATGATTGGTGAACCTAGATAGATCTCCAATGTAGTGTAAAATTTATATATCTCATGAGATGTCATGTATGGGATTACGTAGAAAACCTAATCCACAATGGGATTATATCCACCATGTTATATTGTCTTGGCAATGATATTTGAGTTATTTTTAAGTCATGTTTTATGTTCTTATCACATTCCTTTGATGTCATGGCTTATATTTTTGTCATTATTTTTTCGTTTCCACATTCTTATAATTTCTTCTTATTTATGTCATTCATCCTTATGATTTTTCACAATACATGTCTTTTTTATATCATGTTATGTTATATGAATCATATGTTATGCTTCAATATCAAACTTATTCCCTTATGTCATGACCCCCCCCCCCCCCAAGTGTACCCCCTAGGCCAGTGATGAGGGAAAAGTGGATGGTAACCCCCTAAGTCACACCTCTAGTAGGTCACAGGTTGGTGACTAGTACCAAGGGTTTAATAAACAAACAAATGGGTGTCATTACCCTCTAACAGAAACATCCAGAACAGTGGGATAAAATAGATACATCCATCAAAACCTAATCATATATATATATATATAAAACCTAGTTACATATATGAAATTTTAATAGTAATAAAAAACTAAAATGGAAATATAAGTACCAAAAGATAACTTGTTATTGACGATGAATCCCAAATAGCTTCTAAAAAACCACAAGCTAGAATTATCTAGTGTGATATCAAACCTTCTTCTACTGACCTAAAAAATATTTTATATATACATGGATTGAGAGTAATACAATACTGAATAGGATCCTCCTCATATCATATCATGTAAAATATAATAAAATAATACTAAATCCATATGAACAAAAATTAAAACAAACTCATTACCTAAATAGGTATACTAAGTTTAAATTCTCATAATACCTATCTCTTGAAATGTAATGCATAAAAGGATCCATTTATTATAGTAATAAAACATCAATGGTACCTCGATACCACTTACTCATTGGTTTTCCACTCTTCCCCAACATCACACATGTTAATACATCTCCATCAAATATAGGTTAGCTCACAACAATAAGTAAATGAGTACTTTACTATATCGAGAGACCATATGATTTATATCATTAATATGGATTTATAAATCAATCCCTCACAACTAGTAAAAATCACATCTATAATAATCCTATGGATACTATATAAAGTGATAAATGTGTTTGAAATAACAATAAGTCATCATATACATCTACACATATATATGGGAATGCTAACCACCATGCATACGAGGGCATAATTCTACCAAAAGATGAGTGCAGGGTCATGGGGGGTATTCATCCATCAATCCTACCACTGGGATACTGGGGAAAACACTTTCCTAGATTCTACTAGCTAGGTTTCATTCACCCTAACTATCATGGGTGGGGTAGTATATGAAATCATAAAATATAAATGATATACTTTATATCACATCCATACTATAGGAATAGCCTAGTCTTAAACTAAACTGCAGCTAATGTCTCTTAGAATCCTAGCTATCAATGTTAATAACTATGTATCATATACGCACACATAAATTTAAAGAGATGCCTTATATTACTTCATTTTCATTGAACATTTAAATTTATGTTAATTAATTCATTATCCATTAATTAACCATTAACATTATTCAAGATACATTTCATTAACCAAAAAAGTGAAGTCCGTTCCCTCAAAGATTAATCTAAACTGACTTTATAGTTTCACAAGATCTTCTTATTTTCATTCCAATAACACGAACCTCATGGGTTAATTTATTTTTTTAACATGATTAAACATTCCAGAATTCTAGGGACTCTATGAAAACATCTTATGCTAACCTAAAATAGATTAACCAAGCACATCTACCTGCCAATAAAATTGAGTAAGTGAATGAATATAACCAAGAAAATCAGTCATAGAACATTAAACATGGTCATATCAATCAAGAATCCATATTTAACACATCAATGGGTAATCCCTGGTTCAACCAGTTCTATCATCTTTGATGTCATCCCCAACACCCACATGCATATCTATAACACCTTGAGTTTTTAGGAATTGTTGTTTTTGAATAAATTAAATTTTTTTGGTGACTTGAATAACATAAAATACCAATTTAAGCTTGCACAACATGCAACTCTTTCTTAGCTTTCATTACATGAATCTCTAAGATTTAACAAAACCATTATATAATATTAATATAGTTATTTAAGCAGTAATTTATAACCTAGCCATTAAACATAGTGATATGAATAGTAATCCAACTTTTAAAATATTAAGCACTATGGTTTTATAAAGATAAATCCTATTGATAATAAAAAAACACAATTTTTGGAAAAGACATTATATGTTTAAAAAATATTATTTACTCAAAAAACTACTTTTTATATCTATCTAAGAAAAATAATAAAATTATGTTTTTGAAAATATTAGAAAAATAATTAGATAAAATACAAATCAAATTTATAATTCATAATTATAAAATTATATTAGGGTGATTTTTGGTATTTTCCTAAAAAAATTTCAATTTCTTAAATAGTGAAAAATACAAAATTTTACTTAAAAACTACATTTTCATTCAATTTATTTATAAAGTTAAATTATTATTAAAATTTTTATTAAATTATAATTAGTTAAATTATTAATATATTAATCTAAATCAGGTCATTGGAATAAATTTCACATTTAAATTGGATATAAAAACATTGTAGAATTTTGATGCATTTCACTTTAAAACCCTACTTTCTCATCACATCTATGAGAAAAATATTAAATTAATTTTTATAACTTATGTGATTGGAATTTAGAAAAATTTATTCTATATTTTCAATAATAATAATTTCTAATTTCTAATTAGGGGAACTTGATTTTTTACCAAAATGAATAGTGAATGCAATAAAATTTAATTATTGTGGTTAAGTTAAAATGGGTTTACTGAGGGGTAAAACAAAAATATAATGATCCAATTTGCATATAAACTTTAAAAATATATTTTTTAGAAATATTTTGACTATATCATGTCTAAAGTTTTCATTTGAGACATTTTGGTCCCTTTTTCCATGTGGAAAAAATAGGAGCACTTATTTATTTTCAAAAATACCAAGTGTGCCCTCTCCCCCACTTATAAAAGGTCTCCCCTCTACTATATTCTTAACACATTAAAAACTCTTTGGTTCAACCAAGATCTATCGAAATCACTTCCAAAATTCCCTTCTATCATACTATAATCCTTATTTTGTGAAAAAAAAATCTATCATAGGAACGCATTTAGTGTAAACCTAAGTAGGATGCCTGAAGAAGAGGTAACCTTCATCAATGAACATTATGTTTTATTTCTTACTCAAACCAATTTAGTTATTTTTATATAATTATTATATAATAAACATAGTATATTCCTATAATGATATGTTTTTATGATCATTTTGTGACCTAAAATCATCTCCACTTCCATCAAATGGGTACAAAATCATTATTCATGTGTATGGAAGACTACCGCCTTGTGGACCGATGTCGTTCATTTTTCCATTACCACCTATAAATGATGGCAATAATGATAGATTTATTATTTATATATTATATATATTATTTTTATCACGAGATTATGATTCTTCAATTTTAATATCGAACAAACCTTCATCCTTTCCATTTTGTGGGAATACGATAACATTGTTTGTGTGTACAGTAGACCATCGGTTCGTGAAGCGATGTGATTCGTTCACGATTTACATATAATATACAAAGTATTGGTTTAAAAAAATATGTGATATATATTAAATAAAAATTATTCTATAATGATAATATATAAAATTATTTTATTTCTTTCAATCTAGAAAGAAAATGGAAACCACATTCATGCCTATGTACGACATATCATCTCCATGAATGATGTAATTAATTTCCAATTTATAATTTTTTTAGATTATTATAAATACTTATATACTGAATATATATGATATTTATATAATTTTTTCATTATTTATATGATTAAATCATTATTAAATTAATATAACAAAAAATATAGAAAATCAAAACATTTACAAAAAACAAAGCTATTATTACCCAAAACGTAACTTTAACATGGAATTGTTCATAAACAGGAAATAAAATGTCAGAAGAAAATAATATATGGTATTATATATATAAACATGCTTACTTAATATATTTACAATACAATTATATTAATTTTATATAAGTATTTACTGATTACAATAGAATTCAAGACATAAGGTAAGGGATTTCTATCTCACTTTTACTTATGAGAGACACATGACATAATCACCACATATTTATTTTATGTGGTGTATATACTACCCATTAATTTATATTATGATTATTATACTGATAAATATCAGGGTTTACATATTAATATTAGGATCTCTCTTTCATGGGGTTTATGGTTAAAATTTTATCTAATTAGTAAGATATTTTGTCTCAATTTTTATTTTTTGAGATGTATATTACGTTGTGCACCTATATTATTTAATGAGGTATACATATCGCCCATTTGACAAGTAAAATCAAAAATTTATTCAAACTCGTGATGATTTAAGTTTCATTTTATGTTATTCCTTTATGGGGATTATGAATCAATGTTACCAAAGTGGGAAATCCATAATGTTACAATCTCATCATTTATCAGGATTATTTTTTATTATGATTATGATGATAAACTTTAATGATATAAATCTAAATAATTCTCATGAATTTTATTATCCACTATTTTTTCATAAAATTTTCAGGTAATATTAACATTTTCTACACATTTTTACTTAAGATAAAAAAATTAAGGATATCCGATTTTATTTCTCACTTCAGTCAGAAATCTGTTTTCTTCAAAAACAATGTTTTCTAAAAATGTTTTAAAAAATATTTTATTATTTTAAAAAACCATTTTAACCCACTTTTTAATTTAAACATATTATTTGAAAGTTATATTCATGTCCGTTTCTAAAGAAATCTTGTATGTCTTTTACCAATAATTTGAAAGGAACCTTAATTTTAAAGTATATGGAAAGAATAGAAATTTTCCAAAAAAATAACTAATCATTGAATTGAATGTTAATTAAAAAATTTCAAGGGTATTTTCAAATAAAATTATTTTTAAAACTTTTTATGTTTTTTAAAGTTTTTTAAAATTGGAAAGGTTATTTTCCTCAAAAAAAATGTTATAAATGATATTTCAAAAAAATTATATCTGAGATAACATCTACGGGTGTTACCAATCCTTACTAGGGATATAATACAAGGATACCATTCATGTTATTTCAATTAATGGTTTATGTTTTTGTGGAATAATTTTTAAGAAACAATTTTCTCTTCCATGGGTTATACAATTATAAAATTATTGTGAAACAACTTCTTTTCATAGGTTATGCTATGATGAAATGATTATGAATCCTATATATTTTGTATAGGTTCTGAGATAATTAAATTTTTATGATACCTATTTCATTTCATGGGAAATTATATGATAAATTTCAATGATCTTGTGGCATACGTGTGTATTATTTCATTATGTTATGGGTGGGACCTATATCTCCCTTCAATGCATGGGTAAGTATTAATATCTCATGAGATAGATTGGATTGGAATGAGAAGTGAACCCGGTTCAGTAATGCAGGGTTGGAATGGGAAGTGAACTCAGTTTAGTAATACTTTTATAGAACAGGTAGTGAACTAATTTTAGTAAAGGAATTTTCTAGCTATGATGGTCTTTATAGTGAGGATTGACTAATATAGAAATTGTTTTCTATGATTTTGTGTATACCAAAAATTCCATGTCTTTTGATCTCATGGCTCATGTTCTTTGATTCAATTATGAATGATTTATTATGAACTACCAATATTTATGCCATGAAAAATGATTATGATATTTGATATATTGGGTATGGTTTTAAAATGTAATTCTCATGTTCTCATAACCCTATGTCTATGTTATGCTTATGTATCTCCCTTTTTTACCCTTACTGAGCATATGATCTCACCTTTTATTATGTTTCCTTTCTAAAAATTATGAATATATGTATTATGTATGATATTTCTAAGAAGGATGATAGATATAAAGAACGTGTTGGGAGATGACATAGTTTCCTTATCGACCAGTCTTTATGTTTCCAATTTTCTAAAGGCCCTAAAATATTATAGATCTTAGGCATTTATTTATATAAGGTAATAAATATTCATAAAAAATTATTTAGTATTTATCTATGAAATTTATCTATTTCTATAGTTGGTATCATAGAAAATTTTTATTTAACAATTAGAAACTAGTATGAGAAAACCTTGGAGTGATCTCTAAAGACATTTCAAAGTATAAGTTTAAGGATGAGTTAAATTATAGGAAAATGTCCAAGAATTTTGATAAAGGATAGAGTGAGTGATTCTCTAGAAATACATATGCGTCTTGACACTGCAATTGGATACAGATCTGGAATATATGAACCTTTTAGTAACAACCATAAAAAATATATATTTAGATAGACTTGATTGGGAAATAGTGTACGATAACAATCATTGTTGCACACTTAGTTTGACACTCCCAGGGGATTTTCTTTTGGAAAATCAAAAACTCTTTACAACCCATCAGAAGGATTTAAATAGAATATAACCATGAATAACCTATGATAAATCTAAGTTATCATAGATTAAATAAGAATGTGTCTTGATTAAGACATATGATAAGTAATTTTTCAAGATTATTTGGTTCCCCACTATGAATATTATTTCTTACGCTATGAGTTTTGGTTTTATTCAATTGTTGGTATAGGAAGGAACAATGTTAATTCTAATTGTGATGGACAATGGAATGTATTTCCTCTTGAGAATCAAAATGTTATGAGATATGATATGAAAAATCTTATTATTATGCTCACACAACTCTCTCAGGAGGTGAATCAGGTTGTACATCCTAATAAACAAAGGAGAGAACAAAATAATGTTGAGTCCTTCATGAGGAAACATCAACCTTCATTCAGTTGATCTACTAATCATTTAGTTGATGAGTAGTGGATCAATATAACTGAAAAAATATTTTCTACTCTCCAATGTTCAGAACAAGAAAATTTTATTTTGGATTTCAACTATTTGGAAGGTGAATCGGATCAATGGTAGATTCTTATAAGAATGTGAGGCAACATGATGAAATTGAATCCATGGATTGGGATGAGTTCAAGAACTTATTTTACAATAAGTACTTCTTTCATATTCTTTGTATGAAGATGGATAAGGACTTCCTTGAGCTAATGCAAAAGGATGATGAATTTATTGGTACCTACAAGGAAAATTTTATAATAATGTTGATGTACGACCTAGTATTATTTTCTAACCTATATGTAAGGTTGATCGATTCTTCATTGGTTTAAAACCAAGTCTCTTAAGGGAGTTATACATAAGATACATTAATATCTACATATATATTTTTCTAGGTGAAAAAAAGGTGGAAATGGAGATTTTAATTAAATATAAATCTCATGTTTTTGATAATAAAATGAAGATGGGGTTCAAAAGATAATCTAAAAACCATGGAGAGAAGATTATAATCTTTCTTTTATGCTCAATGTGTGGTAAGAAACATGGACCAAGTTGTTTTAAGGGTACTAATAAATGTTTTAAGTTTGTAAGGTTAGGTCATTGGGAAATTGATTGCTGAAGTTATTGGAAGATGTTAGCTAACAATGAGAATAGAGAGAAGGCTACATAGATTTCCCCACCCACACTTTAGTGGTTAAAGTTTAAGGAGAATGGAAATTATGCTAACCAGTTACCAAACATGATGGTTAATGATGATGATCGATGTCTATAGCCTATTAAGCCTAGGGACAAGGGTAAATCTCATGTGATAACTATTTATGATGAGGGATATGATAACAATGTGGTGAAAGATACACTTACCATCCACTATTGAAGTACTAATGTCTTATCTAGATCAGTATCTTCCCATTCCTTCATATCTGAAGAATTTTATAAGGGTATAAAGATTACACCAAATGATTATATGTGGAATTATAAGTGAAAACACCTAATAGTATGTTGATAAGATATAAATTTTATGATCACTATTCTAAATAAATTGGTAGGAATGTGCCTCCTGTAAATCTTTTTATTCTTCCTCTCATGGAATTTGATGTCATCTTAGGCATGGATTGTATTTATTATTATAAATCCAAAATCAATTTCTGAGGATGGGAATTTATGTTTGATATTCCAAACCAATCTATAATAATCTATAAAATTTAAGATAAGTATTAACTTCTGATAGAGATTATATATATTTATGGGTCTTAATTACTATTTATAAGGGGTGTTTTTATCAAATGGTTTGGGGAAACATGACATCGATGGTATTCCTATTTTTTGGTAATTTTTTGATGAATTTATGGAAGAGTTTCATTGTCTTCCAAAAAAAACATGAAGTTGATTTCTCAAGAGAACTCATACATGGGGGCACACAAATTTTGAAGACTCCATATAGAATGGTACTGATTGAGTTGTAGGAATTAAAGAAGTAACTCCAAGAAAACCTTGACAGGGGATGCATTTAGCCAATTATTTCACCTTGGGCAGCACTTGTTCATTTTTTTTGAAAAATAATGATGGGTAAATGTGACTCTTCATTGATTATTGAGATCTGAACAAGATAAAAATTGAGAATAAGTATCCTTGTCCTCGTGTTGACGACTTGTTTGATCAACTTAGTGGAGATAAATTCTTTTCCAAGATATACCTTTGTTCATGATATCATCAATTGAGGTTCAATAAGGAGGATATACCCAAGATGGAATTTTGTACATGCTATAGAAACTATCAATATATAGTGATGCCTTTCAGTCTTACAAATTCCCCCACTATTATCACGGATTTAATGAATAAAGTCTTTATATATTACCTTGATTAGTTTGTGGTAGTATTTATAGATGATATTATTATCTATTTAAAGATAAAAGAAGATCATGAAGATCATTTTAGAGCTTTACTAATGAACCCAAGTAATGAGAAACTATATGAAAAATTTTTTAATTTTGGAGAAAAATGTTTCATTTTTTAGGTCATATAATCTCAAGAGAGGGTATATCAATAAATAAATCAAAGATAGGGGCTATTTAGTATTGGACCAGAACAACCACAGTGACTGAGATACGTAGTTTTCTTGGATTATTTGGATATTATCAATGGTTTGTGGATAATTTATCATGACTATCCAATCCTTTAAACAAGTCAACTCGGAAGGGATCCAAGTTCCTCTGCCCATATGACTATGAGGAAAATTTCAACCAACTAAAGATAAGGTTAGTATGTGCACCTTTTCTTACATTACCCTATAGCATAGAAGGGTTTTTAATCTATTGTGATGCATCAAAGAAGGTATTGGGATGGGTTATTATGAATAATAACATGACTATATCTTATACCCCATGAAAATTTAAGATTCATGAGGAAAATTACCCAAATCGTGATTTGGATTTAGCTATAGAAATTTTTCATTATAGATATGGAGGCATTATATTTATGGAGAAAAGTGTGATATATATATGTATCAAAAAAATTTAAAGTATATATTCACACATAAGTAGTTGAATATGAGCCAAATAAGATGGTTAGATCTGATTAAAGATTATTTCTACTCAGTACATTTCCACTATGGTAAAATGAAAAAGTGGTTGATGATTTATGTAGAGAGGATCATCCTAGAATATCTATGATGAGGATCACAAAAGATCCAATATTTGTGGATTTTCAAAGGATGGATATGGAAATAATATATAAAGGGGATTAATCTTACATTATTCAATTGAATGTTCAACCATGTCTCCAACTGAAGATTAAAGTGGAACAAAGGAAGATGTAGAGCTATAAAATAAGATTATAAATGTTCCCAAGTTTAACCTTGATCGTGATGGAATGGTAATGTTCAGGAATCGTGTTTGTGTTCCATACATGCCATATTTTAAATATTTGTTAGTGGAACCTCATAGTTCATCATTACATATTCATCCAAGAAGTATGAAGGTGTATAGATATTTAAAAGAATACTTCTTTTGGGATGGAATGAAGAGAGATATCACAATATTTTTTATCCCGGTGCTTGGTATGCCAAAATGTTAAGGATAAAAGACTAAATTCAAATGGGATGTTTCATCCATTGCCAATACCAAAATGGAAATGCGGTAAAATCAATATGGATTTTCTCATTGGACTCCCCAAAACCTATAAATTCAATAATGTTATAATGGTTGTAGTCTATATCCTTAATAAGTCATCACACTTCATCACTGTGAGATAATACTTCTCCCTAGATCATATTTCTAGGATATACATTAATGAAGTGGTAAACTTGCATGGAGTACTGCATTTCATTGTATCTGATCAGTTTTTGAGGTTTACCTCAAAATTATGGGGAAGTCATCAGAACGTTTTTTATACAGAATTGACTTTTAGAACTATATGTCATCCTCAAACATATGGAATTTCTAAAAGAACAATTAAAACCCTAGAGGATACATTGAGATCATGTTCAATGGATTTCAAAGGTGTTTGGTATCAACACCTTCCTCTAGTTGAGTTTTCTTACAATAATAGATTTCACTCAAGAATTTAGATGGTTCCTTATGAATCATTATATAGAAAGAAATATAGGGCTCCAACATTCTAGAATGAAGTTGGGGAAATGAAGCTATTGGGACCTGAGAAAGCTGAAGAAATGATAGAGAAGGTTAGATACATTCAATAGTACATCAGGCTAGCTCATATTTGGGAAAAAAAGTTATACAGATTTTCACTAACATGATATATAATTTGAATTTAGTGACAAGTTGTTTCTAAGACTTTATCTATGAAATAAGGCTATGATATTTGAGAATAAAGGGAAATTAATCCCAAGATATATCGGCCCGTTTGATATTCCTGATCATATCGGGATGGTAGCCTATCAATTGGAGACTCCATAGTACCTCTCTAAATTATATGATGTGTTATATGTATCTCTCCTAAGGATGTACATACCTATCTCTTAGCATGTATTAAACTCAGAGGTCATATGGCTAGAGAAAGATCTTTTTATGGGGAGAAACTAGTGGATATTTTGGATTGTATAGAGAAATTTATACAAAATAATAAAACTCAACCGACCAATTTTTTTTAGAGAAACTACCATTTGGAAGAAGCTATGTGGGAACTTGAAGATATAATGAGGTATAAATATCCTCAATTTTTTGTATCACAGCGATGAATTTTGAGGGTGAAATTTATTTTAAGGGGGGAAGAATGTAACACCCAAAGTTTTTATGAATTATTATTTTTGAATAAATTAAATTTCATTTATGTGTTTTTCTACATGAAATACCACGTTAATCTTTCTCTACACTCAAATATGGATTTTATTATGTTATACACAACTCTGAGTTTTAACAAAGATATGATTTATTATTAATATAGTTATTTAAATGAAATCGTTATAACCTAGATTTTTTTTAGAAAAGACGGATATCATTCATGACGAAGATCATCAGACGTACATATGCAAAGCCACAAAGGGAAATTGTCCAGACAGAGCTGGTTGACATCAAAGGGGCTTGATGATGCCAACTGATGGGCTGCATTTTTTCCTTCCCTTTTGGTAAAGGAGAAGGTGTGGAATGAAAAGCATTGGCCGAGCGATAGAATTCTCCTAATGATGAGGCCAAATGACTGGAGTCCGCCGTTGTTGTGGTTAATGGCATTGATCACGGTGAGGCAGTCAGACTCAATGTTGATATCAAGCCATCCATGTTCCCTAGCCAGCATCATACCTGCCAGGATAGCGTTATCCTCAGCTACGACAGGTTCCCAAAAGACATGATGTGATTCATATTTTGTAGCAATGATTTTCCCCAGATGATTTTGGGCCAGGAGACCGAGGGAGACAAGTCCATCCTTGGGGAGAGACGCGTCCACGTTGATCTTAAGAGTTCCTGCCATTGGGGGGTTCCAACCAGGAGGACAGGAGGGTGGAATATCTAGCCTGTGATGTCTGTTGTGGTGTTTCCAGCCCTCAATCCATGAAGTGGCCCATTCAATCTAGAATTCAAGGGGTTTATGAACGTGACAGAAAACAGCATCATTACGCCGGACCCAGATGATCCAAGACAGGGTGCAGAGTGAGCCTGCATTATCCGATGAGAGAGAGGAGCACCAGCGCATCAAGATAGCGGTAAGGTTAGAAACCATCTCCAAAGTTGCATCTAGAGCCGGGCCCCATTTGTTCCAAATTTCCTTAGCTCTAGGGCATTGAATGATAGCGTGCAAAGGGGTCTCTGGGATATTCGGGCAGAAAGGGAAGGCAACGACATTTAATAATAATAAATACTTTTTAAATATCAAGTATAATGGTTTTATATAACGAAAACATATTTATAATAAAAAATTTAATTTGTGTTAAAGTCTTTATATGTTTTGAAATTACTTTTCTCACAAAAACTGCTTTTTATGAATTTCTATGAAAAATAATAAAATTAATTTTTTGAAACTTTTATAAAATCAATTTTATAAAAAAAATTCATTTTTTAATTCAAAATTTTAAAAATATCTTAGGGTGAATTTTAGGGTTTTTTATGAAAAGTTTTAATTTTGGATGAATAGTGAAAATATTGAATTTTAATTAAAAACTAGCTTTTCATTTAATTTATATATAAAGTTAAATTATATTTTAAATTGGTTTTAAAGTATAATTTTTTCAATTATACTTATATTAATACTATTTATGTCATTGGAATCAATTTCTCATTGAAATTGGATATAAAAACTTTGAAGAATTTTGATTTTTTCACGTTAAAACCATGTTTTCTCGTCACATATGTAGGATTAATAATAAATTAATTTTTGAAAAATATGTGAATTGAATTTTAAAAAATTGTTTAAATATTTTAATCATCATAATTTCTTATTTCTAATAATTCTAACTTAATTTTTTACCAAAATGAATAGTGAATGCAGCAAAAATTTATTATCATGTTTAAGGTAAAAATGGATTTACTATGAGATTAAACTAAAAAAATAAGGGTAAAATTTACCTTTTAACTTATCCAAAGAATATTTTATGGAAATATTTCAACCTTATAATGTATATTTTAAAATTTCGGCCATTTTTTACCCTTTTATCATGAAAAAATGTGTTATAACTTATTTCTTTTCAAAAAAACCAAGTGTGTCCTCTCCCCCACTTATGAAAGGTCAGCCTATATCCTATATTATTAATTACTTGAAACCTATTTGGTTCATTAAATATCTACCCTAATCACTTCCCAAATTCCCTCCCCTTATCCTATAATCCTATGTTTGTGTATAAATTTATCCAAGGAAGGATTTAGTGAAAACCTAAGATGAATACCTGAAAAAGAGGTAATGTTCATCAACAACTGTTTTATTTTATTTCTTAATAAAACCAATTTAATTATTTATTATATCATTATTTTATAATAAAATAATTATAATACATATAATAAGATTTTTTTATGATGATTTCATTACCTACAATCATCTCTACTACCATCAAATGAGTCACGAAATCATCGTTCATGTGTATGGAAGACTACTTCCGTACAAACTGATGTCGTTCATTTTTTCATTACCAAATATAATGACTATCCATAATGATGGATTAATTTTTTATATTAAATGTAGAATTTTTTTTATTTTATTATGATTCTTTAATTGTTATATCACATAAAAATTCATGATTTCCATTTTTTGGGAATATGATAACGTCGTTTATATGCACGGTGGACTACCACATTGTAAAGCGATGTGATTCATTCATGATTTACATAGAATTTATTATGGATGGTTATAATAAAAATATATGTTTTATATAGAATAAAAATGATTTTTTAATTATAATATATCATATGATTTTCTTTCTTTCAATCCAATAATAAAATGAAAATAGTGCTCATGCATACGTATGACCTACCATCTCCATGAAGAATATATTTCATTTCCTATTTATATATTTTATATATTTTTATAAATACATATTCACTGAATACATATGATATTTATATCTTGTTTTGAATTTTGGAGATGACTAAATCATGATTAAATTAACATAATCAAAAATATAATAAAAAATTATGAAAAACAAAATGATTATTACCCAAAATGTAATTTTAACATTGAATTGTAAATAAATAGGTATTAAAAGTTCATAAAAAATAATATATGGTATCATATATATGCTTATTGTTCTGTAATATATTTATAATAAATATATATTTATTATACAATAGGTTTTAATGAGTATGAAGGAACTCAAGACTTAAGGGATTTTAATCTCCCATTAAATTCTTTGAGACACATTCCATATTCACCACCTATTTATTTTATTTGGTGTATATACTACCCATGAATTTTTATTATGATTATTATCATGAAAATTTGGGGCTTTACATTTTCCATTTTGGGATCTCTCTTTCATATGGTTTACAGTTCAAATGTTAATAAATCAGTAAGCGATTTTTGTCTCAATTTTCCTTCTTTGAGACATACATTATGTTATGCACCTATATTCTTTCATAAGGTGTATATACAGCCCCTTTTACCTGTAATATAATGAATTTATCCATAATCATGATAGTTAATGTCTCACTCTATGTTATTCCTTCATGGGGATTATGAATCAATGTTACCAAAGTGGTAAATATTTCATGTTATAATCTCATCGTTTATTATGATTGATTACAATTTTATTTATGATGATAAAATTTAATGATATAACTCTCAATAATTCTCATTAATTTTCATCTACTTAGGTTATTCATGAAATTTTCATATAATATTACCATTTTCCACTCTTTGGTAAATAAGATAGAAAAATTAATAATGTCTGACTTTATTTCACTCTTCGGTCAAAAATATTTTTTATTTTAAATCCATGTTTCTAAAAATATTTTCAAAAAAGTTTTATTATTTTTAAAACAAATTTTTATCCATTTTTTAATTTTTTTAAAAAAATGACGGAATATTAATTTATTTTTTCAAAAAAATCATTTGGATTTTATCAAAAATGTTAAAGTAAACTTCATTTTAATGCATACGACATTAATGGAATGTTTTTAATGTAAGGAAAAATTATTGATTCGAATAATCCTTTATAATTTTTTGATTTTATTTTAAAATAAATTATTTTCAAAATATTTTATATTTTCAAAAAAATCAAAGTGGAAAGGATATCTTCGTAAAGAAATGTTTTAAAAGATCCTTCAAAATTATTTTCCATATTAGATGAAATAAAATGGTGTTACTTATTCCATACAAGGGATATGATACTATAATTCCATTCATATAATTTATTTTAATGTTTTATTTTTTGATGGAATTATTTTTAGGAAACCCATTTCTCTTCCACAGGTTATACCATGACAAAATGCTTATGAAACCTTCTTCTTTTGACAGGTTATGATATGACGAAATTATTATGAAACCGTTCTATTTTCCATAGGTTATATTGTGATGAAATGTTAATGATACGAATTTTATTTCATGGGTAATTATATGATGAATTTTTATGATCCTATGGCACACACTTGTATGATTTCAATATTTGAATGGTGGGAACTATGTCACCCTCCAATTAATTGGGTAAATATTTACATCTCCTGATATAAACAATAATGGAATAGGATGTGAACCCAGTTCAGTAATATTGAGCTAGAAAAAAATGAACCTAGTTTAGTAATATAGGGTCGGAATTGGAAGTGAACTCGGTTCAGCAATATGGGGCTGGAACGGGGAGTGAACCTAGTTCATTAAATTACTTTGTCTGCTACGATGATCTTGGAAGTGACCCTAGACTAATATTGAAATGATTTTATATACTTATATGTATGCCACAAATTCCATGTCTTATTCTCTCATGGATCATGTTCTTCAATTCCCTTATAACTCATGTCTTATAAAGAGACAATTTTTATTCCATGACATGTGATTGTGATCTTTGATATGCAGGGCATGGTTTTAAAATGTTATTCTCATGTTCTTGTACCCTTAGTTTCATGTTATACTTACATATCACCCTTTTTTACCCTTACTGAGCATTTTAGTTCACTCTTTCTTATATTTCCATTACCCAAGTTATAAATATATGTATTATATATAAAATTTCTATGATTGGTTCTAGTTATGAAGAATATAGTGGGAGATTATGTAGTTCACTTATGTAATAGTGTATACATTTACAAATTTCCCAAGGAATTAAAATATTATGGTTCTCAAATATATATTTATGTAATGTAATAATTATTCATCAAAAAGGATATCATATCTATTTATCAAAATCCTGGGTCGATATAATATCCCCATGAATCTCCCTATAACAGGCATAAATGGGTTCCATAACCTCATTCCTCCCCACCCACATCTCATCTACCATCCCAGGCTAAGTCATCCCAGACTCATATCATACCATGTGAAAGTCACACATCCAAATCATGAAAAAAGATTGTAAAAAATAATAATCAAATAGAGAAACCAGGCCCTAAATCAAGGTAGTCATCCTTCACATGAAAATGCGATCTCACAGCCCCCCTACATAAGGAATCCAAACTTTAATAAAAACAGTCACTCTTGGACCCATGAATTTTATTTATTAAACTAATTTTTATTCAATCTTCAGTTAACCAAGACATTATTCGCAGGCTCCAACTATGGGAAACATAAGGCGTCAACTATCCCAAGTTGTCACTTTTATGTAAACATGCTCTTAGCATTTATTCTTACTTAAAAATATAAAATAATGAAAATTGTAATTTCAAATTCCTTTTTTAATATCATTAACATCAATAAGAATTACATCTTCATGTTCTTAACCAATTCCATTAGCTAATGGAATAACATATTCAATTAAATTTAAATAAATTCAAAAATTTGATTACCATAACATTACAAGAAACACCGGATTTATTAAATATTCTTATTTAAGTTATTTAGTCATAAAATTAATAATGGATTAATTTTCCATACCAATTTCCATCAAAATAAATATGTTAACCTAAGAACAAACAAACATACTAACAAGCATCTCACATATAGCTAACTATCTATGAAATCAAGAGGCAAATAGTTATCGCAGTATAAAAAAAAGTAAGTGATTTTTGTCCAATTTCATTGTTAAACTATTTTAATCAGTATTGGTATAATTTAATTATCATAAAAAGGAGAAAAAATTGATAACATTAAAATTTCACTTAAATAAATTATAGGAGAAACGAATCCCCAGTCTGAAAGGCATCAACATTCTTCACATTAGAATAAATCAATGTTGCAGATCTCTGATCACCTATCTTTCAAGAAATCGCATCCATACAAGGACATTATGCCACAACTTTGCCAACAAAAAATCAATAAAACTTCATTACAATGATGGAGAGAAACTGACATGACATGGAAAGAGGAATCATGACGAAATGAGATTGAACAGGGGGAAACTTCTAAAAAATAGACATAAAATGTTCCTTTGATCACCATAGATTGATCATGGTAGTCCTAGATCATCCCCTATTGGAAAGGTATTCAATGATAATCGAAAATTTCTTTTGGTTACTATGATTTGATTAGAGAAAGTGGGAATGAATGTGGTTCAGATGTATGGGGGTATTTATAGACAAAAATGTTTTTAAGAGACTACAGCGTATCCCCTTAGACCATGCTGGAACCTATTGAGATATATGAAGACTATGGTGCAGTGGAAGGAGACCACGAATCATACCCCCTTCATCAATTCCCCTCTATGATCCCCAGCCACATCCTATTAATATGGATCTAGGGGCTATGTCGTATCCCTAAGCACCGCACTGTAATACCCCATTTTTCAAGAAAGGGACCATGTTATATCCTATAGCCTAAAACTCACAATGAAGATACCCCTTAGATGGTATTAGACCATAAATACTCCATATTATCCCCTTACATTAGATCTTTTATACCACACTACATAATCATATCTTATGGAATAGCATATGGCTCCATGCTTTAGCCTGCCCTCAAATGGTAGTGGTTCCCCTTTTTTGAACATTTTCCATTAAAACTTCATGGAACCACCTATGGGTGCCTCTAACACCCAAAAATCACAAAGGGAATGGATAAGGGGATCCGTTCCCTTACATGATATTCCTTTAAAACCATTATCATCCTTTATAATTCCAAATCAACCTAGAAAGAAAGAAATAAAAGGGTTTATCTGACTAGAAACCCCATGAGATACTCTCTATGATCTCATCATCACAGAAGTTTAACCTCCACAATTAGAGGAATAAAGCACGAAACCATGAAATGTTAACTATATATAGAATATTATCTTGGGTGATATACCTCTCAAAATAGAGTAAGGATGCAACATTTAAATAAGAGAAACCAACTCATAAACTAGAAATTTTTTCCAAAACCACAACTAGTGTTATATCAAGATAAGATCTAAATATCAAATATATTTGGATAATAAGAATATATTTGTGACTCATGTTCTTAGGTACTCTCCTCCATTCCATTATTCCACCAAAGGATACAAACCAATGGAGTAACACACCCACACAAAACCTTCTCCTAGCAGTATTGGATCTCTATAGGCTACTCCTCATTGTTCATGCAATAATCAACATCAATCTCTACCCATAGATGACAAGAGAGTACTCATGAAGGTAATGGTGGATCTACAACACCTAAAAAGAAATGTTCATGTAGATTATCTGTGGTATAAGTTCTATCTGATATGATACAACTTCAAAATGATCCAACACCTCAAAAGGCCCATCAAACTAAGGAAAAGTCTTACTCCCACATCCAAACCTTCACTGTAACTCATGAGGAATCACCTTCAGGAACACATGATATCCAAATTTGAACTCTAGAAGTATCTTTCTATGATTGGAATAGGATTTATGTCAAGTATACACTACTTTTATCCTATCATGAATTACCTTAACCATCTCTGTCAAATTTTATAACAATTCAAGCCCAAGAATTTCCACGTCTCCAACCCCATTACAGAACAATGGGGAATCAAAAGTTCAGCCATAAAAAGCTTTAAGTGGTTTCATATCCATGGTTGATTGTAAAATATTATTATAATAAAAATACTCCAAATAAAGGTTCCCTAACCAAGAACCTTGAAAATAAAGAACAAAATAGAACAATGTGTATTCAATAGTGGATGATCCACTCTATTTGACCTTCCATATGGAGATGAAAAATAGTGTTAAGGAACAATTAAGTGAAAAAATAATGATAGAAAACTCTCCACATCCTATAGGTAAAATGAGGATTGTAATAAGAGGTGATCATCCTCTGGACTTCGTGGAGTCTCACCACCTCCACCAAATGTTTCCTCGAAAAAACATCCACTAAGTTCATCTCCCTGATCAATATAATGTGGGATGATTTCATAAATGATACATTGTAACCCATATATAATAATATCATCCTTGATATTTTAGTAAATTGGTAATTAATTCCTTCAAGATGCCATCCTTCTTTCTGATCATGTTGTCGACTGTGTCAAATTAGTTGTTTAGTTTTAACTAGAATTTATGGAATACAATAGCAACCCTAGGTCATCTATCAATGGATACTTAGATCATTTATTCTAAAATGTGGTTCTGATTATGAAATTAAAAAGGGAAATATGGTTTTATAATACATGGTTTTGATGATTAAATATGAAAATAGAAAATGAAAGTGATAAAACAAAGTAGAAGTAAATATGATTAATTAAATGTGATCATCTCAGTGTACTCTCATGATGCTCATCCATCATCGCTTCATGAGATAGAGTTATGATCTTTTAATTCCTGGTTTTTAACACCTAGAACTAGAATGATATTGAGTTTATCCTAGGATTCATCTTAAGGATCAGTTGAAAACACACAATGATTCACCGGACATTGTCGATGATTGGGTGATTTGTGTTCAACTTCATAACGGAAACTCACCAAGGAAATACACGAAGAACTCGATATGATGTCCAGGTTTGTATTTTATTTCTTTTTGATAACATGAAATAAATTTACATGTCCTTGATAGTGCTTATGTGAGTTCAATTGACAAATATGAACCACACAAACACCACAATTGAATGAGGGAAGAAAAAGGGATGAACGGTGTGTGAAACATCACATGAAAGGGTAACCCCAAACATGATCATTTTAGTTTGAGTATAACATACCAGTATATAACTAAATTAAATTAAAATATAGGATGGAGAAAAAACAAATAAAATCTGGAATTAAAAAGATCATTCAGAATAATAAAAACATGAAGCTCGAGATTACATCATGTGTCCTCCCCGGGTGATCACAAGGGGTTTAAAAACCCATGGGAGAGGAGGAAGAGAAAGATGTTGTAGTAGAACATACCATAGCCTTTAAAACTTTAAATATTGGTGGGAGGACTCTTTTGGGACTCCAAAATGGTTTCACCTTTCTTCTGCTTCGAACTCCCAAATGGAGAGCCCAAGGTGCCATTTTATAGGAAAATTGGAAGGTGGTTTTAGGCACACAAATTTTTTCAGACCACTTGTACCATGCATTTCAGACATTACACAATTGAATATCCCTTTTGACAAAACTGGAAAGTTGTATCCCCATTTCTTGAATATCTCTATAAAGAGTTTGGCATCAATTAGGCCAGTGGCTCTCATGATATGAATAGATTACAAAACACCACTTTTGACTTTGCACAAATTCAATGTTTTGGAAAGATTAGGTTGGTTTTCCCCATTTATGGAATAATTAGGCTTCAGTTTCTTCATAAGAGTTTTAGCCAATTACATTTTGGACCAGAATAAAGAATATGAGCCCCTTTCAATGCACAAAAGTTTATAACTAGGAAAAATAGTGGACAGGTCTTCATATATTCATGCAATTTTGGATCATTTTTATTCCTCTTCATCATGGGCCATCCAAATCACCTCCACCTAATATATAATTATCAAATCAAGTAACATTTATATTTTTAATAGTGTTAAAAACAAAATAATTGAATAAAACATGGAGTAAATTTTTTTATTATACTTGTAATTTTCAATACAAAACCCGTTTAATACATTTGTATAAGGGTGAAATAAAATAGTGAATCGCGATACGATCACACCCCCACAACTAAACATTGGCACTCTTAGGAAAAGTATAATATCCTAATAATGTACCATTACTAAATAAAAGGTGTTAAAACAGCCAAGATTATTTTGAAATGAAATTTATCATGTCTCTTTTATGGAATCAATTTTCCTATCATTTTTCATTCCTCGCATTCAAAATTGTTGACCTTCATTTGTTCACCCATGAAACATGTTGCAACCTACCTCACATAAAAAAATTTCCCTCTTCTCTCAAGGAACATACAAAAGTGGATTTATTCTCTTTTCCCAGAGTTCATGTGATTTTACCATATGCTTACCAAGATTCTCATTTCTCTACCTCTAGAAACTAGTGTGCTACTCAAGAGGACTTCCAGTAGGTTGTTCTGACGTTCAAGGGTTGGTAGGATTTAATGTTTAAAAATTTGATGCAGAAGATGAGTTTTTAATCTCTTATGTAGAAAACATGTCAAAATTCAAAAATTGTTCACAATTAATGTACACACTTAACCCCTCACAAAGTGTATCACCTCCAACTCACTCTCCCCATTGTCCATTTTTGTGGGTCACAACCAAGAACTGAATAATAATGAGTAAACATCCTCTTTTCTTTATTTTTTTCTTTTTTTTATTTTTTTTCTATGCACAAAACTAATTTTTATTTGTGTATGTTTTTGGAGATAAAGAGAGAAACATGTGGAAAACAATGATGTAATATAGCTTTTGAACCCATTTCCCAAGGAAAATATAGGCACCCTTTATATCAACCCATAACAATGACTATCTCCCCATAATTCCAATGGAAACACCCTCTCACCCACACTTGATGAAGGTAAACAAGAATATATACAAGATATGGGTAGGTAGGGATAAATCATCTTGTAATGTGGCTACCTGATAGGAATTTCATGGTCTCTAAGGCTTAATAAGGTTAAAATATAAAGGTGGCCAAAATAGAGGATAATTGTATGAAGGGATTTTCAATAAATGATTGCCTCTATCATGAATGTAGCGTACTTGAATCTTATGGCTTCAAACAGAATCAAGGTAAGTTCTAGTTTCTCTACATGACCCGAGACTCTCAAGAAATTGACTAAAAGGAAGAATATGCAATAAAGGGCTTAGAACGTCTCTAGGGTAAGGGATTAAAATATTTTTCAGTGCTAATGAGGCATGGGATTGAAAAATAAATTAAACACATAATAATTATTTTAAAATACAAATTAAAGAAAAATATTCCATATCAACATTCATTTGGAAAACATTTTTCCAAAAATAATGTAATTTTCCACAAAATTTACTCAAGATTGAAAATTGATTTTGGATATTCTTTTTAAGATAAATTTTTATCTAAAAACACAAAATAAGGAAAAAGAAATAAAAAATTATAACACATTTGTTTTGCTTTTTTGTTTTAATACAAACTATGACATGTCACCCTCCCCCACACCTAAAAGTTACATTTTTCACAATGAAAGTATTTTAAATAAATAGAAAAGTAAAGAAAGGTAGGGGAAGGTACATCCTACTAAGTGGTGTCATATATGGAATCTATCTGTTGGATTTCCTCCACAAGATGCTCTGAAAAGTCCTCATAGAAGTGTTTGAGCCTCTTCCCATTGACAGTAATCCTTTTTACACTCTTCTCATGCAAAACCTGTATGGCCCCAAAAGGGTAAACATCAGTAATGGTATAAGAACCAAGACATCGGTAACAAAGCTTAACTGGGTGGAGATTTATCCTGGAATTGTATAAGAGTACCTTCTCACCAATACGGAACTTCTACTAATGAATCATGCTATCATGGATCACCTTTGTCTTTTCTTTATAGATTCGTGAGTTCTCAAATGAATCACATTGAATTTCTTCTAACTCTTGAATTTACAGATTTCTATGCTCACCTGAATCTGAAAAATTCATATTACATTGTTTAACAACCCAATATTCATGGTTTTCTACCTCCACTGGGAGGTGACAAGCCTTTAAAAACACAATCTTGTACGGTGAAATTCTAATTGGGGTTTTAATAGATGTACGGTCTGCCCAAAGTACATCATCTAAGTGAAAAATCCAATCATTCCTATTGAGTTGTAACGTTTTTTTCAAGATTCTCTTAACTTCCTGATTTGATATTTCTACTTTTTTGTTAGTTTGGGGGTGATATGCATTAGAGACTTTATGATCGACCCCATAATTATGAAGAAAATTTTTCATGTTTTTATTGTAAAAATGGGAACCCTGATCACTAATGATGAATCTCAGCAAACCAAACCGACTAAAAATTTGGGACCTCATAAAATCAACAACAAATCAAGAGTCATTAGCCCTACTAGCCTTTTCTTCCACCGATTTAGACACATAGTCCACTAAAAATAAGATGTACATGAAGCCAAATGAATTTGGAAAATTCCCTATGAATTCAATGCCCTATACATCAAAGATTTCACAAAATAACATGGGTTGTTGGGGAATTTCATTCCTCTTGGAGATATTCCCTGTGAATTAACAATGACTACATGACTTGAAAAATCTATGGGAATCCCTATACAATGTTGGCCAGTAAATTCATGAGTCAAGGACCTTTCGAGCTATACGTTGAGAGATAAACTGCCCCCCATTGGCCAAAGTATGGAAGAAGGTCAAAACATAGGTGAATTCATGGTCAGGAACACACCAACAAACTACTTGGTCACCACAAATTCTCCAAAAATATGGGTCATCCCAAATTTTCCACTAAGAATCATGTTTAACTCTCTGGGATTTGCAAGTGATAAATCAGTGGGTACCCTAGATGTTGTTAGAAAATTCACAATGTCCACATGCCATGGGATTAGGTCCACAACGTCATAAAGGATCTCATGAGGGAAGAATTCTCCAATGGGGAGGGGTGAGTCAACATGATGGTCCAAATGTTGAAAAATATTACTAATGTGGTCAGTTACCACATTTCCACTCATCTTTTATCTATAATATCAAGGTAAAACTCTTGGAGGTGGAGCATCCACTGAATGAGGTCGGGTTTAGCTTCAGGTTTCTTTAGGAGAAAACGAAGGGCAACATGATCAGAAAAGACAATGATTTTTTACTTGATAAGATATGAACAGAATTTTTTCAAGGAAAACACAATATAAAGAAGTTCTTTTTCAACGGTTGTGTAGTTTGACTAGGCAGGGTCAAGGGTATGTGAGGAATACATAATGACATGAGGATCTTTCTCAACCCTTTGTGATAAAACTGCCCCAATTGCAAAGTTAGAGTCACCACACATAAGCTCGAAGGGCAGATCCCACCTTGGTGGTTTGATGATGGGATGTGATGTGATAATCCTATTTAGTCAATTAAATGCATCCTCAAAATTTTTATCAAACACAAACTCATAATCCTTTTGTAATAATTAAGACAATGGAAGTGTGATCTTACTGAAGTCTTTAATGAATCAGTGGTAAAAACCAGCATGTCCCAAGAATGATCGCACCTCACAAAAACATTTTACATATGGAAGGGTTGAAATTAATTCCAATTTTGATTTATTCACATGAATTACCACTTTTTAAATAACATGCCCAAGAACTATCCCCTATTCTATCATGAAATGGAATTTCTTTCAATTTAGTAGAAGATATTTTTCTATGCAACTATAGAGGATAGAACATAGGTGAGACAAATAGTTATCAAAGGAAGTTCCATAAACTGTGAAATCGTCCATAAAAACTTCCATACAATTCACTAGGTACTCTGAAAATATACTCAACATACAATTCTAAAATGTGCCAGCCAATCTTTCTAGCATTTGGTCAATGAAAGGTACAAGAAGGTGGTCCTTATGCGTGGCATGATTTAGTTGACGGTAGTCAATACAGACTCGCCAACTATTTTTCAAACGTGTTGAAACCAATTCATTCCTTTCATTTGACAAAACTATTATTCCTATTTTTTAGGCACAATTTTCACTAGGCTAACCCATTTACTATCAGTTATAAGATAAATGATCCTTGCAGCAAGTAGTTTACTGACTTCCAATTTTACCACTTCAAGGAGAGTGGGATTCAACCAGCATTGATATTGTCGCATGGGAAAGACCTCATCATCCAAAAGTATATGGTGCCTACAAATAGATGGGCTAATCCTAAGAATATCATCCAATTTCCATTCTATTTCCTTTTTACACTCTCTCAAAAGGTTGAGCAGTTTTGATTTCTGTTTTTGAGAGAGGTTATTTGAAATAACGATGGGAAATTGATCAATACCCTCAAGATAGGTGTATTTTAAATTATATGGAAGTGGTTTTAATTCCATCACCGGGGGTTTTTTTAGAGTGGGAGGGGATTTAGGGGAAGTGAGGTCCATGAAACTGTCTATATTCTCTTGTTTATTCTCTAATGATAGAGAATCTATTTGAATGAGATTTTCAGATTCATCGATGGTCATGGGTACCTCAGAATGAACACACTCATTAATTAAAGCACAAAATTTACACTTTTTAGAACCCACACAACACTCAAAACTTGAATCAAAACTCAAATCATCCAAGGGTGAAGAAGAGGAAAATTAATCAGAGTATGGATTGAGGAGAGAAGTGTGTGTGTGTGTGTGTGCATCGTTTTATAGAACTTCTATCGAATAGACAAGAAGAGTAGAGTGATCATCAATGGGATGTTTCATAGCCTCAAGGATGTTAAAACTTACATTTTCTCCACCAAACTCCATAGAAAACATACCATTGTGGACATTGATGATTGTATTTTCTATTTTAAGGAATGGAATCCCAATTATGAGAGGGGAATGTCCTTGGGTTCAGGTGTCTTCCATCTTAAGAATGTAGAAATCAGAGGGGAAGATGAGATTCTTCACTCTTATAAGGAAATCCTCAATCACTCTTGTTAGATTTGTAGTACTCTGGTTGGAAAGTTGCACGATAATTCTTGTTGGTTGAAGTTCTCCAACCTGCAGAGAAGTATACATGGAGTGAGGCATTGCACTAATGGAAGCATCTAAATCCAACATAGCATCAGAAAATACGGTCTCCCATATGGTACAATGTATCGTGAATGTTCTTAGATCCTTTCAATTAGTTGGATTTGCAGGTTGAATCAAGGCTGAAACATTTCTTCCTAGGTTGACTCTTTCATTCCCCTTCAGCCTTCATTTATGGGTGTAGAGTTCTTTAAGAAATTTGGCATAATGAAGGATTTTCTTAAATGCATCCAACAATGGAATATTAACTTGAGCTTTTTTAAATGTATCCATTATTTAATTATCAATATCATTATCAAAGTTTTTCTTAGATTTAGTGAGTCTTTGATGGAAAGGAAAAGGAATGGATTGTTCATGGGAATCCTTAATGATAATTTGATTTCTCTTATTTTCTTATTTTAATTTTCTTGAAACATTTGAGGGTTGGAGAAGAGTGTTTTAAAGAGGGGGACAAACCTGTGGCATAGAATTAGTATAATGAGAAAATTATTTACCACAAAAACGTGTAACTACACATACATTACCTTTATTCTTTGGATTGGAAATGGTTTGGGATGGTAGTTTTCCATAACCTTGTATCTTAAGCTCACCGACGGTGTTCAACAATTGTCCCACTTGAGTTTGTAGGTCTTGAATTTCCGATTTTGTGGTCTGTTGGAACTGTAGGTTCTGGGTTTCCATTCTTTTCACATTATACTTGAGTCTTGGTTCATATTTGGGAGGAGTAGGATGATAGTTTTGAGAATTTGAATGATAAGAAGGTTGCATACCTTTCCCTTGTTGATACCAATTCTGTTTGGGGTAGCTTGAGTTTATTCCATGTTAGTACAGGGGTTGTGCTTGCCACCCAAGGTTTGAATTTGGCCTGAATAGTTATTTATTGAAAGGGGGTGCTTGTTGGAATGGACACCTTGAGAACAGGACTAAAAAAGACTTAGGTGAATCTTGAAGTTGTGGGCACTTGTCTGAAAAAATGAGTATTGTTAGAACAAATACCACAATGTAATGGAAATGAAGAAGAGTGTGGGTTACCTTGTTCTTGAGATAATTTCATTAGAAGGGTATGCATCTCATCAATTTTATTATCTACCTTTTTTCTAGGGTTGAATGACTTACCTCATGAACTCCTTGGGTTGGTGAAATTTCTCATGTACCAAATTGTTGTGCATTTTGTGCCATGTTGGTTATTAAGTCACGAGCAGTGGAAGGAGTTTTATCGACAAGGGCACCACTAGCTAAAATATCAATCATTCCATGATCCATGGGGATAAGTCCCTCAAAGAAGTTTTGTATTAGAAATTGTTCACTAATCGGGTGGTGGGGGCAGCATGAGCAAAGTCTTTTGAATCTCTCCTAGTATTCATGAAAGGTCTCTCCTTGTGATTGCCTAAGGCCACACATTTCTTTCTGAATTGATGTAGTTTGGGAGGGAGGGAAGAAATTCTCTAAAAATAGTATTTTCAGGTCATTCCAGCCCCCAATAGTGGTAGGAAAATAGTATATCCAATATTTTTCTACATCATTAAGAGAGAAAGGGAAGGCCCTAAACTTAATTAGGTCCTCAGATACATTTTGGGGTTTCATGGTAGAGCACAGTATGTGAAACTCCTTAAGGTGTTTATGAGGGTCCTCATTGGGAAGACCATGGAATTTAGGAATAAGGTGGATGAGGCCTGATCTTAGCTCAAAGTTGGCTGCTTCCTCTGGATATTGTATGTACACAGGTTGGTACTCCACATCCAGGGTGGTCAATTCTTTTAAGGTTCTATTATTTGTAGACATTTTTTATTTGATTTTATTGGGTTCCATTTTTGATTGGTTTATGGACACTTGAGGTTAAAAAAGGGGTTCCTCAATATTACTTTATTGACCTTATATAGATGCATTGATTTTTGAATGGAGTGATTTTTCAATTTTAGGGTCAAATTCATGTAGTTTTTCTTTTTATGGCCGAGTCATGCAAATAAATTGTCATGTTTGTTTTTTTTATGATTGAATATAGATAAAATCAATAAAGAAGGGTGAAAAAAGAATATAATGTTATACTAAAAAATTATATAGATATATATATGGAGAAGAAGAGAGAGAGAGGGAGGTAGAAAGAGATTGAGAGGGACAATACACAAAAACAAACAAAAAATAAAAAAATAAAAAAATAAAAAATAAAAACAATAAGAAGGGGGTGCAGTGTTGAAAGGAGTACTAATTAAGAAGTAAAATAAATAAGTAAAATAAAAGAAATAAGAAAAATAAAGTGATCTTGGATCCCCGGTAACGGTGCCAAAATTTGATCGCATTGTCGAGCGCGTCAGCTTAGTTGTTTAGTTTTAACTAGAATTTTTGCAGTACAGTTGCAATTATAGGTCATCTCTTGATAGATAATTAGATAATTAATTGCAAAATATGGTTCTGATTATGGAAGTAAAAAATTTAAATGTTGTTTTATAATACATTGTATTGATTATTTAAGATGAAAATATAAACTGAATGCAATAAAAAAATGTAGAAGTAAATAAGATTAATTAAACGTGATCATCCCAGGGTACTCTCATGATGCTCATCCTTCATCGCTTCATAGAATAGAGTTATTATCTTTTAATACCTGGTTTATAGAACCATAATGGTGATTAGTTTATACTAGGATACCTTTTAGTTTTCAGTCGAAAACACACAATGATTCACCGGACATCGCCGATGATTGGTTGATTTATGTTCAAGTTCATAACCGAAACTCACCAAGGAAACTCATAAAGAACTCGATGTGTTGTCCAAGTTTGTATGTTATTTCTTGGTGATACCATGACATAAATGTACATGGAATTTACAATGATTATTTGAGTTCAATTTATCAAAATGAACCACACAAACACCACAATTGAATGAGGGAAGAAAAGGGATGAACGATGTGTGAAACATCAAATGAAAGGGTACCCCCAAACATGATCATTTGAGTTTGAGTATGACATACCAGTATATAAATCAATTAAATTAAAAGATAGGATGATGAAAAAAAATACAATCTGATATTAAAAATATCATTCTAAATAATACAAACATAAAGCTTGAGATTACATCACGTTCCTCCCTAGGTGATCACAAGGGGTTTAGAAACCCATGGGAGAGGAGGAAGAGAAAGATGTTGAGGTATAACATACCATAGCCTCTAGAACAACATTTATTGGTGTGAGGAATCCATTGGGACTCCAAAATGGCTTCACATTGCCTCTGGTTCTAACTCTCAAATTAAGATCCCAATGTTCCATTTTATTGGAAAATTAGAAGGTGGTTTTGGGCACACAGATTTCTTCAAACCACTTTTACCATGCATTTCTGCCCTTAGAAAATCGAATCTCAATTTTTGAAAAACTAGAAATTTGTATCACCACATTCTAAATATCTCCACCCAATGTTTGGAATCAATTGGATAGGTGGATCTAGAGATATGGAAAGATTACATAACAGCACTTTTGACTTTGCACAAAGTCGGTGTTCTGGACATATCAGGTCAGTTGGTCCCCTTTGCTGTCATAATTGGGCTTGGGTTTTTCATAGGAGTTGTATCCAATTAAATTTTGGACCAAAATACCAAATATGATCCCATTTGGATGCACTAAAGTTTCTGAAAATGAAAAATAGTGGACAGTTCTTCATGGATCCATTCAACTTTGGCCCATTTTTCTTCCTCTTCATCATGGGCCCTCCAAATCACCTCCACCAACAATATAATTATCAAATAATGTAACATTTACCTTTTTAACAGTGTTAAATACAAAATAATTGAATCAAAAATGGAGAAAATTTTTTTATTATACTTTTAATTTTCAATACAAAACCTGTTTAATATATTGGTATAAGGGTGAAATAAAACAGTGAATTGTGGTATGATCACTTCCATTAAGGAACATCTTACAACTAAACCAAAACACTAGGAACACAATGCTTGAACTTAACTGTTTGGAAGACTAAACATCGAGACACAAACTTAGAATCTACATGATATAACCCAAGTCTCCAAAACTAGACTCTCAAATATAGGTACAAATTTTTCAATATAGGATATACTACCAAGGGTGAGGTATGGAACTCTTGAATAACCATTTCTCGCATCGATAAGGGATGAAAAGACTCCCTCTATCCTCTCAAAGATAGGTAAAAATTTTCACTCTAGGATGTACTACCAAGGGTGAATTCTGGAAATCTCGAAAACACATTTCATGCATCGCTGAAGGGATAAAAATACTCCCCTAGAATAACACCTTGTTCTTTTCATCCTCATACCAATCATTAAGGACATCACCAAAAATAACTTGGTCTCTCCAGACCTCCACCTCAGAATCTCCCAGCAGGAAATCCTGTACCTGCTGCACTAAATTCAAATGGAATTTCACATATAAAATACAACCTATGCCTCTAATATATCCCATATCAAGAAACATCTCATAAAATTATTTCATCGGTCTATTGAAATCCTCATATTCACGAATTGTATAACTACGTGACTTCCTAATCAATGCACCAACTACAATATTTCCCTTTCTTAGTGTATATAGAATCTCAATTATGTAATCCTGCCATAAATTCATCCATTTTCATTATCTCATGGTCAAGTAAAGCTGGGAGAAAACAAAACCCTATCTCTTATGATCAGTAAAAACCACAAAATACTCATCGGTGAGGAAATGTCACCACAAATTCGTAGAAAACACAAATTCCACCAACTCAATATAAAAGGGTTGATTAGTTATGCCCATGGGGATATAAATTTAAAGAACCATAAGAAATAATTTTTCTCTACTGTATCAACATACAACTGAATATAATATGTGAGGTTTCATAGAAATCCATAAATTGAACACCATTTTATGGAAAATAAAGGACTAGAGCACTGACCAACATCCCCTTAAAGTACTCAAAAGTCATCTGAAACAAGTTAGTCTAAAATAAATCTTGATAATTTCTATTAAAGTCTATTATAGGATTCACAACCTAAGATAATTTGGCTATGAACCTCCTATAATATCTTAGAGGTCTAACAAAACTCCATATATCTACAACATTATTAGGGGCTACCCAAGAAACAACTGCCTCTATCTTTGAAGGATCCAAAACTACTCCCTACCGAGATATGAAATTCACTAATAAATGAACTTGAAATTTACAACACTCATACATTAATAACTACAAAAATAGTTGATAATGAATAAGGACTCCAAGCATGACACATAGATTTTTTTTCATGCTCATCCTTGGACATAGAGTACATAAGATTTCATCACTAAAAGACACTATGAAGTGATCCAAGAACTCTATGAACATTGTATTTATCAATCCCATGAACATGGATATAGAATTAGTTATACCAAATGACATCACAATGAACTCATAATGCACATAATGACATCAAAAGGTGGTCTTCGGAACAACCTCCTCTTTCACACGCATATGATGATATCCTGGCCATAGTTTAGTCTTTGATAACCAACTTGTTCCCTTAAGTTGATTGAATAAATAATCCATCTATGGAAAAGGATAAAAGATCTTCACTATATTCGGATTCAAGATACAATAATTGATAAAAGATGCAAACTGCCAACATCCTTTTTATGAACAAAATTGGTGCACTCCAAGGTGACACACTCGGCTGAAAAAAAACCTTGCTATAATAAATCATCGATCTATAATTATAGATCTTGTGTCTCAGAAGTCTCTATAATATACAGATACATCAAGATGGGGAAAATTCCCAGTTGTAGCTCGATCTCAAACTTGATCTCTAATAGAGGGGGGAAATTCTACAACCTTATTAGAAAATACATCATAGTAAACTTCAAAAACTCTAGTAAACACTATCGAGTAAACATCTGATAAACTCAAAATCAACTTGGCCATCAAGGAAGACAAGGATGGTACACACCTCTAACCCATACGATGGTCTTTCAAACTAAAGAACACTATCGGCACTCTATCTGCATTATAGAAAACAACTTTACTCCATAATAAATTCATGATATACTTCATAGAATACATCCAATCCATGATAAGGATGTTTTGTGTGGTTGTATTTGTAAACATAGGAAGTCTCCCCAAGAGTTTTGTTTCCCCAACATCAGCTTACAATCTCTACATAATTCATACACATTAGTGCTATCTCAAACATGCGTAGTCAACACCAAAGGAAATGAAAGTATCTCCACCTCAAGTCCGAAATCATTGAATAGGGATGGTGATAAAAATTATTTCATAGATCCCAAATAAAAAAATAATCCACCCACAAGGAAAACAAGAAAATGGTACCTCATATGACATCTAGCTCACCTGGGGTTAGAAATATTAAAGCATGAAGTTAACCACGGCCTACTCTATGGTCCTCTATAAATACATTGATGACTATATTTAAAGATACAATTTTCTCTCTGAGGATGGAGATCATCTTAGGGTTTTACTTTTCCTACACTATTTCCACTATATTGATCCCAAGATAGAACACCCTATTGTTACTGTGTCGATTGAAACTACCTCAATGGAGGAACATGAAGTTGAACACCTAGCACACCCTAACTAATTATAACTCTTAAGAACTCTTGCCACTAATGACCTCATCCTCCATAAGAAAAACACATGTTTTATCCCTTTTCATAAGTCAAATAGAATCCTCCCCTAGTAAAATTAGTTGATGAGGGCCAGGACCTACGCCACATAGATCAAAAACACTTCTATCTAGGAAACTGAGAACCCCAGACCACATCTATGCATTATGAGGAATTATGAAAACTCCCCTATTATGAAAATCCAATTTGGGCTATCATCCTCTCAACAACCTCTTCTCTCGCCAACACCTTGATATATGTTGACAATATGAATGGGGTGACCTTACACAAGATCTCTAGATGAAAATACCCCTCAAAATGCCTTGACCTAGCCACCTCATATGGAAACAGGTCTAAATCATGTTGTAGAAGTGTCTTAAAATAGATATTGAACACCCATACACTCAAACTCCCTTATCAAAGGTTAAGAATCTCATGGTGACTGGTCTCATTTATTTTCGAAGAAAGAAACTCATCTCAAAACTAGTCTCGAAAATTCTCCCACAAGACGGTTGGACCTTCATGATATTCAAAGAAACAAGATCCCCCACTACCTTGATGCTCTATACAGCATCATCATAACAAGATAAACACTTTTCTCCCTCTAAGAACATATTGAATTGAAATTTATCTCAACCTCCTCTAACCAGTATTTTGTGAATGAGTTCAAAATGTATCCATGTTACTTATATAGATAATGGAACTAAAACTATTGTAATTGTATCCTCTAAATATCATTTTCATCAAACTCTACTCTATACAGATCTTCTGTAACATCTTTTTGAACATATTTAGCATGAACTTGATGAGTATGTCAACCTATATCCATGCCTATAAGAATAAAAAATAGTCAGAGTCTTCTAATATTGAAAAATAAAATATTTAAAATTAATTAATTAATTAATTAATTAACGTTTTCTATTCTAGATTAACCTAACCCCAAGGTCTACCTATTTTAAACACAGATAAAGGAATAATAATGCATGATCCTTTCTGTGGTCTCTACCCCAAAACTAGTATCACTTTATTTAGTATGCTAAATAAATTTAATAGTTTGTGCATCATATCGAAGGTGGGCCTAAATACCCATGTCTCAATATGTAACCAATGTTTAAATCACTAATTAAACTTAGATTACACTATTTCACTTCCAATACATGCAGTCTCACCTATGAAAAACTCTGAAATCTATCATATCCATCAATTGAAACATTTGATACCACTTTTTCAAGACCCCATTTACCCATATAGTACCCCTCCTGGGCTGAAAATGACAGGAAGAAGCTGACCGCCTGAGTCTTTCCACCAATATACCCCAGTTTATCCACTAGAATCGAGGGTATAATAAATAAATAGATGGGAGCCATTATATTCTAATATAATCATGCATATGAGAGATATAAGATGCATACAGAAATCATCACCTGATCATATATATATATATATATAATGAAACCCCAATCAAATACATGAGATTTTAATAGTATTAAATTATTTGAAAGGGAACTGTAAGTACCAAAAAATTTAACTCGTTAGAGACCAAAAATCCCAAATAGTTCCTACAAAACCACAAGCTAGTAATATCTAACTTGATATGTAACCTTCTCCTAGTAGACTGAAAATGGTTTATATATACTTGAGTTGAGAAAAATAGTATACTCAGTATGATCTTTCCTAGATCCTCTTGTGACAAAGATAAAGAAATCATACTAAATCCAAGTAAAAAACATGTGAAACTAACTTGTCACCTAAAATGTACACTAATTTATAAGCCTCGCCATGTTTACCTCTCACTAAGTAATGCATACATGGAATCATTAATTATAGTAATAAAATACCAAGGGTACCTTGTTATTACTTCCGCATTGGTTTTCGGCTCTTCCTCAATGCCGCACTTCCTGAGCCATCTCTCTCAAAAATAGTCCAACCCAAATACACTTGGGTTAAGTATCACAACATGTACCATGTGCATCACATCATCACATTATCACATCCATATATCCATATATAGTAAATGATTACTTTATGACATCCACCACATCCCATATTATGTGTATCATATATCGGGTATTATTCATCAATCCATCGCAGCCCATACACCATGTAATGTACCTAAGGTAATCATAGCCTATATAGTCATACCTATAACAATCCTTTGGATACTATATCTAGAGATACATGTGTTAAAAAGAACCACAATACACCAGAACCCTCTACACACATAAATGGGAAAGTTAACCATTGTATATACCAGCACATAATACTCAAAAGAGAAGAAAGTGGGGCTAGAGGGGTAGTCATCCATCCCTCCTCCTACTGGGATATTGGGGAAAACACCCTCCCTATGTCCACTAGGTCTCAGTCACTCTAACTTAAATGGTTTGTGTAGTGTATGAAATCAAAAAATATAAATGATATAATATACCTCACACCCACACAATGGGCATATCCTAGTCTTAAACTTAGCTACAGCTAATGTCTCTCAGACTACCACCTTCCACTTCTAAGAACCTGGTATACTATTGGCACACAATCATTTAAAGATATACATTAAATTATTTTATTTTCAATGAAAATTCACTTCATGTTAATTAATTCATTATCCATTAATTAACTACTAACATTATTCAAGATACATTTCATTATTAATAAAGTGATGTCTATAACCACTATAAATAATCCAAAATGAGTCCATGGATTCTAAAGATATTATTATTTTCATTCCAACAACAATAACCCCATGGGTTAAGTCATTTATTTATCATTATTAAACATTCCATAATTCTTGGATCTCTAGGAAAACATCCTAAGCTACCATAAAAGATATATAACTAAGAACATCCATATGCCTCAAATAGTGGAGAATGGAATGAAGAAAAACAATAAATTTTACAATCATCCATTAAAAATATTCATATATTGAAATTATTCAAATTTTTCACATCAATAAGTATACCCTTATTCTACTTGATCCATCATCTCCAGTGTTATCCATGACACCAACATGAAAAACCCCATGCATCACTCTATCACAAGCGTCAACTTCTACCATAACCTTGGGCCTCCCTTCCCATATCTCATTTACCAACCTAGACTCAGACTTCCCAGGATCATATTATAATACATAGTAAGTCTCACATATAGATAACATGAAAGGGAATTAAACAACAATAATATTCAACCAGCGTAACTTGGACCTAAAACCATGCATTCAACCCTCACAGGAAAATAAGATCTCACAACCTCCAATAAAAAGAATCCAGTATTAAAATAAGTAGTGACTAATATCCCAAATCATTTTATTTATCAAAAATCCTTATTTCCTTACATCATGAATTAACCAATTTATTATTCCCAAGTTCTGACTATAGGAAACCAAAGGCATCAGCTATCTCGATGTATCAAATTTATATAATCATTCCCTTATTATTTATTCTATCTTAACAAGATTAAACAATTAAAATTCTCATTTAAGAAGCATTTTTAATCTCATTAACATCAACATAAATTTCAATATAAATTTCTTAATCAATTCCAATATCTTAGGGGATAACATATTTAATTAAACATGCATACCTATATAAATTTTAGTACCATCAAATTATAACACATGATTTTTTTTCATGCCTATTAAAGTTATTTATCTAACCAATTAATTCCAGCTTTATGTTCATTAACATTTTACACTGAGATAAACATGGTAACCCAATTATAAAAAACATTCTAATAAGCATATCATAAATATCACTCTATCTAGAGAATTAATAGGAAAACTTCTATCACGGTATAAAATAACAACAAGCGATCACTATTTAATTTCTTTATTATACTAGTTCAAAGTTTATTAGGTAAATTAAATTGGTATCCAAATGTAATAAAAGATGATAAATTTATGGTTACACCTAAATAAATTGGATAAGAAATGTGTCTCCTACCTCAAAGGCATCAAAGTTTTTCACACGAGAATGAATCAACATCACAGATCTCCGATCACCTCTCCCATAAGAATTTTCATCCCACCAAGGATGTTTCACCAATATCTCACCAATAAACAAACAAAAAACTACACTATAAATATTTATAGAAACCTCCATAACATGGAACAATGACATAGATTTAAACTAGATTGAATAGAGAGAAACTTCTAGAAAAGTGAGTTAGAACATACATTGGATCAGCAGAGGTCAATCACAGGAACTCAGGATCAATCCTTATTGGAAGGGGATTCAGAGATACTTAAAAACCACCTTGGGTTTCCATGGTATTTAGTGAAGGATGTGATAAAGAATAGGGTTAAAAGTTATATGGGGTATATATTGGTTGAAATTTTTTTAATGATACCATGGTGCAACCCCTTGGACCATGCTGCAACCTTTTGAAAAATAGGAAGACTAAAACACTATGCAAGGAGACCATGCCTCAACCCCCTGATCAAATCCCATTTATGATCCTTGATATATCATACTAAATTGGATCTTGGGTCTATGGAGTAGCCCTAATCACTGTACCAAAAACCCCATTTTCTAATAAATGGACCATGTCACAGCCTACAGGCCACAATGTTGCTACCCATTAAAAGAATGTATCCCTAAAATCCTCCATGAGATCCCCATACACCACATCTAGGAGACCACACTACTAAATCTTGGATTACAACATGTCCCTTGTTTTTACACCACATCCTAACCTCTAATAGTAGTGGCTCCCCTTTCTTCCCAATTTTCCATCCAAACTCCTCAGAACCTCATCAGGGTGCCTCTAACACCCAAAACTCACAATGGGAAGGGCTACTAGGATCCTAGACCTTACACCTTACTAAAATTTATTGATGATCCCTTTGTTTATGTATTCCCCAGGTTATCCTACTTGGTTTTAGAATCTCAAATATATCCATGCGATCATTATAAAGATTAAAATAAAGATTTTTTATTTTAGCTTCACATTAATGTTTTATATACCTATTCTTAAAAATACATTATAACTCTAGATCCTTGATTTCTTATTATAAAATATTCATGTTAAAAATCATATATTAATATGTGTGAGAAGTTTGGGGTGTTATATGTGTTTTTATATACTTTTACTTCATATTTATCATCCTCAATAAAAGTATCAAACTAGCTAAATCTTCAATATTGGCATAACTGAAATTAAATTGTAATTTTATTTTTATATATTTTAAAGAAAATGAATTAAAATATATTATAAAGGTTAGTCAGTAACCTAAATTCACAATATATCTCCTAAGAGAGCTCTTATTTTTTATTTATAGTGAATAATAAGGATGACATGTTACATAAAGTCTCATGTAGAACTCAACTTAACTTACCATGTAGCACTACCCCTCAAGATATATGTACCTATAATAGTTACATGATAAAAAAGAAACATCCTTAGAACGTTCCAAAATGTAATACATATTAAAAAAATGAAAAACAAAAAAGATACAACATGAAAGAAGACTGGAGACAATCTAGGTATTCCAACGATGGTATGAGCTGCTCGATGGTGGTCTCAGAAGTGATGAAGAACCCCGATGGTGATATTGGTATCTCGGTGATTATTTTAGTAACTTAGAGTAAACCCAAGAAAATGTGAAGAAGCTCGAAAGTAATTTGGATAGTGAAATGGTGATCCATGAAATGATAAATAAGGTCAGAAAATATCTTAGCAATGATGAATAATCATGTCCATTATCTAGATATCTCAACGGTGATCTAAGAAATTATAAATAAGTATAATGATGATACGGGTGATGGTTATTTTGTTTTCTCAACAGTGATCTAGGAAGTGAGGAAGAAGTCTTGATCTAGATAACTGGTAGAAAGGTCTTCTGGTATAAAATTAGTGGGTGTCAGAGGATGGGTGTGTGTTTGTTGGAGAAACACAAGAAGGGAGGTAGTGCAATCAAATGTTGTTCCTGGGGAGGGGGGGATAATTCCTACTATTATGGATGGGATCAATATAGGATTCACCTGGGAGAAGGTGTAGTAAGGTGGGGGAATGCATCTACTGGTTGATGACACTATGGGGGAGTGACACGAAAGGGTAGCATGACTAGGGTTGCCTGAGGGAGAAATATGAATGACTATAGGTAAGGGGTTGTTTTCAAGGATATTGGGAGTCAAAGGGAGATAGTTCATCACAGATGGATATGGGGAAGTAGAGGGTGTGAAAACATGATTGGAAATAGGGTCACCAAGTTTGGGTGAGGGGTAGTGAAAAAATAATGCGACCGACTGACCATGGGGTCATTTCCACCCTTGGGGAAAATATCTAGGTTGAACCCTAGGAGAGAAGATAGGTAGGGGAAGAGTTAGGGTTTGGGGTCCTACTCTAATAACATATGATAAAGGTTTATAAATGACCAATATTCCAAAGATACCTTCTAAGGGAGGCCTTGGTATTTATTAATAATGATTAATAATGATGACATTATAATGATACAACATTCTTTGCCTTTCCTTTGTGGTTTCTATGGGTTTAGTGGTGCTGATAATGATTTTAGAAGTGTTCTAGAGGCTACGATAGGGACATGGGGTAGGGATCAATAAGGCCCTAGTAGTGGAAATAGTGGTGTCCTTTTAGGCTAGGATACCGCCATGCATGACATAAGAAACTTGCAAACACCCATTCCAAGGGTTCGTGCCGAGCACGGTGCTTTTATGTAGCATCATTGTGAAATGGGTAAGAGGATCTCACCATGTCGTTACCTTGGGAAAGTTGAAAGTAAAATAGCCAGCTATTTCATGTCAGGTTGTGGTGTTTAGCCATGGCAGAAGATGGAGGAACCACGAAGATGTGGACCACATCATGGTTGAGTCCATGATAGCGGTAAAATCCCATTTTTTAAATGGACAGAAAATGGGGAAACAACCATGGGAGTTACAGATCTCCATTTGATAAGACCCACCATGGGCATTTTGGCTATTCAATATCCCATGGTGGAATCCAATGGGATTCACATATAAATAAGAGGGATCAACCTCTATTATGTTGATCCATTTGTTCTACCTTTGAGATCCATGTGATTTCTAGACCTCTATATCCCTCTTCAGTCATTCCTTTTCAAATATTAACCTCATGGATCATTGGATCAAGTATTTTGGATTGACATATGTTCTCAACTCATCTATTTATTCCATTATTCATAGTTTATTCTTTTTTAGGAAAAATTTAGTAGTAAGAGGTGTTGTTTTGGGCATAATTCAATCATTTTTTGATAATGTCGTAATGTCTTGATCTCTTTTCTTATTTTATTTTTATCAGTGATTCTATTTGGTATTCCCGTTATTAGATTTAATTTTTAGAGATTAATATTGACCATTAGATTAGGTCATATGTACCCTATATAAACAGTGATCTATTAATGGACTGGGGTAATTTTTATTGGCCATATACTTGTGTTGTTTCTCTCTTCTTCCGTTCTCTTATCACCGAGTCTCTTTATTTCACCATCTCTGTCTCAAACATTTTATTTCAATATACACTCATCTTTGCTTCGCCTCTACTCAATTTTTTTAATTGGGGATGCCTTTGTGTTGCATCACTTTCTGCCTCCTTGATGATCCCCATGTGTATGTTCTTGGTTCCTCGCTTATTCTGTTTATTTATAAAAATAAATTTTCAGTTAGTCTATAAAAATTTATTTTGTCTCAAAAAATAATATTTCTTATATGTTTAAAAATATTTTATGTCTTCAAAAATAATAAATAATTTTTATTAACTTTATTCAAATAATTAAAAAATAAATTATTTTTTTTCTTTTTTAAAATCTTATAACACATTTTTTACATAAAAATTTCATTTCATTTAGAAAAATAATTTTTTTAATAATAAATTAAAGTCCATATTGTTTTTATGAATTTAAAAAGACTACATGACTTTAAATATATCAAAAAAATTATTAATTTTGCCTAAAATTATTAAAATATCTTTTTTATCACATAATTATTTTTAATTCTTTTCAAAAGAGGAAAAAAAATATTAAAAAATAAAATTTATTTCATTTCAAAATTTAGTTGGTTTTAAAATATAATAAACTCATTATTATTTTATGTATTATAAAAAATGCATTCATTTTGAAAATATTAAATAATTTTTTTAATTTTATTCAAATTTTTAAAATTTTAAACTGTATACTAATTGTTCATTTTTTTATAAATGTGGAAAAAGTTTTTTATGATAAAAATATACTTTCCCTTAAAAATATAAATTATTTTAAAATTTATTACACTTTTTCTAATTAGTTTTATATGTAATATAATATAAGTGTTAAACATAAAAAAATATGACACTACATGAACTTTCTTAGAGGATTTAAATATTTTTCACTGGACCAATGCACCCTTTACACCATCCCCTTATCTTCTGTGATGAATGTAAAAAAATATAATTGTCATCATCTTAGTTTATTACTAAATCATCCCATATTTTAGGGAACCATAAATGATAAAAACTAATTTGTGTGTGTGTGTGAGGTGTTTCTTTCACCATGTACAGAAATCTAAAACATAAAAGAAATAGATTTTAATATTTTTAAGTAAAATAATTAAAATATATTTATGTTTATTTCAATTATATCAAGTATATTACATTTCTATTTAAATCAAAAAAATAAATAAAATTTATTTAAACTCCAAATGAAATAAAATTCTAAAAAAATCATTAATTTCCCCTATTTTAATATAAAAATGGAGAGTATTTATTAGGAAAACCAAATAAAAAGTTATATAATTTTCACTATATTAATAACATACCTTTTTGTGTCAAAAATTTCTTGTGTTAATTAAATAATATCTCTTAATGGAAATCAATGACTTCCCAAGTCCAAAATAATTCACTGGTTGTATGAGTTACCATACTCCTTTGATAAGTTTATATTTCACTCTAAGGATTATTAAAACATTATTTTAAAGGAAAATAGATAAATTTTGAGTGATTAGACAATGAAATATTTCATACTAATATGAAATCACCATTGGTTTAATGCTCCCTTATATAGGTTCCCATGGATTCTTATAGAGTAAAGTTAATATCCAAGCATTTCACAAATTATCCAATGTTACAATTTTGGTAATATTCACTATATAACATTATCATGAATATAAAAAATTTAAAAATTAATTATCATGCATTTAAAATCCAATTATTATTATCATATAATATTAATTTAACATTTAACACACAAGTGTGGCAAAGGGTTTTTTTTCATTTTTTCTTGGTTTTTAACCTAAGTTGGCTCATGATGTGGTTATAGGAAACATAGTAAATACAATTTTCACATAAATTAATAAAAATAAATGTTATAAATACTTTTTTCACATTGGTTTTTAGAAAACCAGCATATAAAAAGCCTTAATACTATATTATTATTATGTTTTTCATGTGTTTTTTCATGTCTTTCTTCATATAACCGATGTGAAAGAAAAATTTCTAAAAAAACTCACCTTGGTTGTTTAAGAATTGGTATGAAAATTAATTTTTTAAAAAATTAAAATGTTAAACTGGAACCTAGAAGTGAAAAAAAATAACCAGGATTATGAATAGAAGAATCATAATAATAAGAAAATAGTCATATAATCCAATCATTTTAACATTTCAATTTTAAATTTAAATATAAATATATATTACAAATAAAATAAAACCCAATCAATCTTGTGAAATATTCTACCCGTTCTCTTTTTAAGTGATTCATATATAGTGAATCATAAGGTATAGAGTTATCAAATTTATAAAATTAAAAAGAATTAATTTAATATGCATTTTCAATATAATTATAAGATAAATTAAATGAAAGTTTATAATAAAATCTAATAATAATGAATTTTGTAACTTTTTTCTTTGAAACTATTTTAAACATAAATCTTAATACATAATCTCCACATTCTTTTGTTCCATCTTGATGATGAAAATTTAGTTTCAAAATATTTTTTCAATTAAAAATAACATTTTAAAAACTTCTAACAAAAATTTAGTAGTTATAAATAAAAAACTTTCCTTGGATTTAACATATTTGGTATTTTTGATCATCTTTAATGTTTTCTCTATAATTTAATCTCATTACCTATTTTAATATAATGTGTATAAAATTATAATTCATTCTAATAATCAAGTATTCAAATAATCACACTTAATTGTTAAATAATTTTCTAAAAAATCCCACGTCACCATGTATAAAACATAACTAGTAAGTTATATTATCCATTGGATAAAAAACACCTAATATCTGATGACCACTAATATGAAAATATATATAATTTGAGTGGTTATTTAGTTAATAGAAATCACACTTTATGAAATATATGTTTCACACCCTTCAAGATAAGGAAGCATCCAACACTGAACTGCATTATTTTTAAATCTTTCAACAATATATATTTTATGTTCTTCATCTATCATTATCATCATTATTGGGGAAATAAATTTTGCATCTAAAAATCCTTATACTGAGGTTGCATTATATTAAATTCAAAGTATATAAATATACATAATGTAAAAACCTAGTTTTTTTAAATGTATATAATTGATTAGAGAAATAATATAATTATACTTAAAAATATATTTTATAAGGTTTATCTAAAAATTAATATTTTATTTATCATGAAAATTTAAGTTTGAATATATGTATATCTTATATAAATATGTTAAAATATATATGTTATAAGTATTTGTTAAGATATATACATGATAAAACATATGGGTCATTTTTATGATAAATTTATATCATTTTATTAATAATAATAATAATATAAAATAAGATAAGATACTTACATTAGATGATAATATAAATTAAATAATTCCTAATAAATTAATTAGTAACCAATTAGTATTAAATTAAAGACATTAATTCTTAGTCATTAATAGAACATTGGTTTCAATTATTTCCTCCAAAATTTTACATATTTTTGGAAATTAAATTGACTAATTTAGATAATTAATGATTTGTAAAATTATACTTACATGTATTCTATTTTATCCCTAAAAAACATATCTTATTTGGCCATGTATTGATGAATTTATAGCGAAATCGTTATAGAAAATAATTTCATCTAGTCAAAATATCTAGGTTTTGTGTACTAAATCTCCATGGTTTTTTATTATCTTAATGAAAGTATTTTAGAATATGATATTATATGGAATTTATACATTATTTTCTTTATATCCATCATAAAAATGTCAACATATTTTTCATGTATTGAATAATTTATGACTGAATCATTTTATAAATTAACTCTGTCTACACATTCACTACAGACTCAATGTACCTAATGTACCCACATTTTTTAATACATTAATGGAATGATTTTGTAATGTGGTATTCTATGTAAATTCACCCCTATGTATTTTTCATCTTCCATTAAAATTATAACTTATAAAACAATGGTTTTTAGCATTTATTTTCAATTCATAAATGAAAATAATTCCATCAAGGTAGATTTTTTGATCCTAGATTCTTTTAATTTACATGCAATTTTGACCATGATAAATTTCAAACAAAATGTTTCTCTAGTTAGATTAAATAATCTAAATTAACTCATCTAACATATTTTAGAATTTTATACAAATCTTATTTTGGTAAAAAAAATTATGATAGAAATTCTATAGTGGGACCCATCTAGTCTGATCCACATCAGCATTGATTTCATTGCCACTTATCACCCCACAAAATGTGGATCCATATTTCATTATCTATATTAAAAAAATATTGATATATTATTATATAATCACTAAAAAATTAAAATATTTTGGAAATAAAATTTTACAATAAAAATACTAAAGTTCAATTAAAAGGGAAAATTTTGAATTCCCATGTAATTTTTCAAATTTATCATTATTATTGGTTAAATTTTATTTAATAAATAACACAAAATTGAATGTGTGATTTACTTTTTCGATGATCTCAACTATTCATCATAACATTAGTTAACAACAAAAAATATTGTAATTAATTCCAACCAAAATTAATTGGGTTTAATAGAAAAAATTTATTATTATCTCCTTAACACCACCCCACCTCAAATATAAATACCCACCCCTATTCCCATTACCTGACATAAATTTTGAATTTCTATCATCATTTACCTCCAAATATGTCTCCTAAATTGCTCACATGTCAATATTAAAGAGTTTTTTTTTCAGAAGTTTGTTTAAATGATGATTTAAGAAGTTACTCTTCAAGGTAAGGGAATTATCCTCTTCTCTATTTTTTAATAAAGTAATATTATTTTGTGAGTCCTATAAATGTAAAATATTTTCTCTTTTCATTCTCTTTTGATCTTCCGTGTACTACCAAATAAATTACCAATGGGATACCTCCATTGTCTCTCATTATGTTCTTCTCATAATCTATGTTGTATACGGTTATGATGGCACAATCATTTCATGAATTTTTCTCTTTTCATGAAATATTATCATTTTATGAATACTCAAACCTCTTATATTTCCATGGGAATTCACCTAGATGTTATAATATCTTATTGACTCTAGTATTTAAATATATAAAACCCATATTCTCTTTTTATGGGTTAAAAATTATGTTATGTTCAAGACTTTAAGCACTTTGTGTGCAATGATTTTGATGTGAAACTCATTATTAATTTCCTTGGGTTATTTCATTTATGTTTTATTTATCTCGCATGATTTAAGAAATATGAAATGTGTGTTGTTATAGCACTCTAATTCATTGGGTAAATAATTAATCTCTAGAAATGAAATTATTATTATACTTTGGTTAATAACATTGGTAATTATGATTTATGATACCCTGGTGATAAACCATGGTGATATGCTTATGAATGTATTATTTTATATTATATACACATTTTCATGTTATGATTCAAGTTATTTCTATTATGATATGATGCATGTTCATACAATCATTCCTTATTTGTATGCCTCTTACTCACATGATTCTATTATTTATTCCCTTGTTGGGCATTACACTCACCCATTTCTTTGATTTATATCCCCAAGATATGAGATGTAGTAAAAGTTACATAAGATGAACCTATTAATATGTATTTAAAGTGGATTAGAATAATTTTTTTAATGCATTTTTCATTTATTATGTTCATATTTCCAAGACACTAAACCTAAAAAGATTCTATGAATTATTAACTATAGTGCCATGTGATGAAAGTTTATGAAATAAAAATAAAGAATTCATACATCCCTATATAGATACTACAAGTGTATATGGATCTGGCATAGATTTACCTTGGGTTAACACCTAAAAATGTTTCATTGATCTTGACTCGATCGAGAACTGGTGCATAACAATGGGCTTTCTGCACATCTGTTTTTACACTCCCAAGTGATGTGCTTTAGTTAATCATGTGCTTGAAGAAACCATTTTTAATGATATAAAGATAACGTAAAATTATTATTAATATTAAAGAATATCATCCTAGAAACATTATATGAGAAAATTGTATGATCAATCATTCCTTTAGAAATTTTATTATAAGATTCCCAATAAGAAATAAATTTCAAGGATGAAATTTCCATAAGGGGGGAAAATGTAATGACCCATTTTTTCAAATGTATATAATTGATTTGAGAAATGATAAAAGTATACATAATACTATATTATATAAAGTTGTGATAAATATAAATATTTTATTTATCATGATAATTTATAATGGAATATGTGTGTGTTATATAAATATGCTAAAATATATATGTTTTATATATATGTTAAGATATATGAACGATAAAATAGATGTGATACTTTTTATGTTAAATTTATATCAGTTTTTATTCTAAGTAATGTATTATAATATAAGATACATACATTATATGATAATTTAAATTAATTAAGTTCTTCATAATTTGTTAGTAACCTATGAGTATTACATTAATGATATTAATTCTGATCCATTGATAGAATATTTTCTTCTATTATGTCCTTTGAAATATTATATATTTTTAGACAATAATATTTTTGAATCAAGATAAGTTGTCTTCAGTAAAGTTTTTATTCCACGTATTCTATTTTATCCTTAAAAATTTAAGCATATTTGTCAATTTATTGAATATTTTATGTTAAAATCATTATAGAAAACAATTTTTTTCCTGTTAAACTTTCTAGGTTCAATGTACCAAATTTCCATAGGTTTTTTATAATCTTAATGATATAATTTTGGAATATTTCCTTTTGTTTAATTTCTCCCATATGTATTCCACGTCCAATATAAATCTTTTAGCTTATTTTAATATGTATTTAATAAGTTATTATTGAATAATTTTAGAGTTTTTATTTTTCTATACATTCCATCTAGATTTAATATACCTAATATCCACACATTTTTGAATATATTAATGGAAAATTATTAGAATATGGTATTATATGGAATTCCTTCCAAACATCATGGTAGTCCACCATTAAAATTTCAACCTAAAAATGATGTTTTCTAAGAGTTATTATTGAACCATTAATGAAAATAAGTTCATCCTGACAGATTTAATGAACCTAAATGATTTTACTTCACACACACTTTTGACCATTAAAATTTCGAACCAGATGTTCCTACATTTTGATGAAATGATCTAACTTAAGTTATCTAACATTTTTCATAATTGTATACCAATAAAATAATGGAAAAAATGTTATGACCGAATTTCTATGGTGGGACCCATCTAGTCGGATCCACATCAACATTGATTTCATGGCCACTTATCACCCCACGGATTGTGGATCCATATTTAATTGTATAAATTAAAAATATAGATATATTAGTATATAATCAAAAAAAATATGGCTGAAATAAAATTTTAGAAGAGAAATACTAAAGTGCAGATGAAAGGGAAGAACTGGAATTCCAATGAAATTTTTCAAATTTATAATTATTCTTAGTCAAAATATATTTTATAAATAACAAATAATTTAATGGGTGATTGGTTTTTTGGATGATATTAACCAGTCGTGAAAATATTATTTAGAAACCAAAAAAATTGGAATTAATGCCACCCAAAATTATTGGTTTTAATAGAAAAATAATAACTATTTAACTATTTAACACCACCCCTCCTCAAGTATAAATTCCCACCCCCTCTTCCCATTCTCCCAAACCCGATTTGATGATCTATCATCATTTATCTCCAACTTATTCTCTTCCATTGCTCACTCCTCATTATTGAAGTGTTGTTTTGGTCTAAATGTTTTTTCCTATTTTTTAGAAGTTACTATTCTAGGTAAGGAAATTATCCTCTTATCCATTTTTAATTCAAGTAATCCTCTATTGTGAGTCATTTAAATATCAAAGATTCTTTATTTCCATACCCTTTTGATCTTACTGATACTTCCAAAAATTGGTTTTACCAATGTTATACCTCCATTCTCTCTCAATAATTTTTCCACATAATCCATGTTGTATATATTTATGTTTTGCAAATAATTTCATGATTTTTGTTTCATAAAATATTCTAATATTATGAATTCCAAAACCTCTTCCATTTTCATGGGTATTCACGAAGATTTAAAAATATCATATTGATTCTGGTATTTATATATATGAAACCCATATTCCATTTTCAAGGGATAAAGAATATTTTATGTTCAGGTATTTAAGAACTTTTTACATAATAATTTTGATATAAAACCTGATATTTATTTCCTAGAGTTATTTCATTTTTATTAAATACGGATCACATGATTTAATACATATTAAGGATGTTTCCTGATATTAATCCACTACATTGGGTAAATAACTAATCTATAGAGATGACATTGTTATAATACCTTTGTGAATGGCATTGGTAATTAAAATTTATGACACCCTAGTGATAAATCTGGGTGATATGCCTATGAATGTATTTTTTTATGTTGTATCCACATTTTCATGTTATGATTCATGTTATTTCAATTAAGATATGTCTCATATTCATATGATCATGGATTAATTATATGCCTGAATGGCCTAAAGGCCTTATTTTTATTTTATTATGGATAATCCCCCTATTAAGGGTTGAAGGGGAACCCGTAAATGACCCGTAGGCCCAAGGCACAAGGCTCGACATGACTTGCAATACATGACCTAAAGGCCCGGAGGCATACCATGCACAATACATGACCTATAGGCCCAACCCACTAGAACTACCCCTCCCCAGATTTTACATCATTTATTTCCTAGCTCCCCATCGTGCATTGTGGATCGGCTAGCATTTCCCCATACAAAGCTGCATAGTAACTGGTCCCGATGGCGGTTGCCATACCCTCTCATTCTTCCAATCTGGTTAGCTCTTCTTCTGGTGACTTATATTTTTATTGCTCTAATCCTCTTCTGGGTCCTTCTTTGTGTGAATTGGGCTATTCCATGGTGTTAATGTCTCAAAGGCCTTGTGGCCCGAAGGCCTTTGATGGCCCGAAGGCCCTTGAGACCCGTAGGCCCAAACTGGTGGCCCGAAGGCCCAAATAGGGTGAATAGTTTCCGCTTCTACAGTACGGAACAGTAACTACTATATTACCCGCTATAGTACCTGCACCAGTAACTTCTATAGTACTATTGTAGTACCTCAAAAATTCTACTCCACCCAGTTTTTAACCTAAATCTCTTGGATGCCAAGCAGAAGCCCTTACTACTTAGGTACGGGCTCGTTGACATGCCTTATTTATATGCCTCATAGTCACATGATTCCATTATTTATTCCCTTTATGAGCTTTATTCTTACCCCTTTATTTGATGTATGTCCCCAGGATATGATATGTAGTAAATGTTACTTAGGATGAACCTATGAAGATGTTTTTCATGTGGATTATAATATTTTTTTTAATTTTTTTTATATATTATGTTCCTATTTCCAAGACTCAAAACCTCAAAAGAACCTCTGTGTCATTAACTATATTACCATGTAATAAAAGGTTTATGAAATAAATAGGCGGATCTCCATACATAATATAAAAAATATAATTATTATGTTTAAATAAATTAAACTAACTGTAAGATATTTGGTAAATAACTTACATTAAAATTACTTGCATCGTGTTGATGCCCAAAAAATATATGGTTATAATACCTATGATATATTAATATAAAATCATTAAAATTAGTTGGTTCCCACAAATTTTTTCATCCATTGGAAGATCATAAACATCCAATAAAAAAGATAAATATTTTGATAATATATAAAGTATAGAAGAAGCAGTATCTGAAGTCATAGAAGCATGTACTTGCTGTTTTCTATATATTATGTTTTTACATTTAAGGTATTCCTATAAAAAATAGATAACTATATAAATTTTAAAAACTTAAAAACAAATTTAAAACCACTATGAAATAAAATATATAATCTATACATAACTCAAAGAAAATTTTTCATATAATTCTATATGGCCAAATTAAAAAATGTATGATACATTTTCCAACTATAGGGACCACATCTATATGAAATGGTTATGTTTTTTATCTATCTATAATATCATTTATAGTGAGCCTGAGATACTTTTTATCTATATATTGATGATGAAAGTCATGCTCAATATAATGTAAAATCCCATATGAAATAATATGATGGCAGGAATCCTCAACATATAAATCAAAATAAATTTGAAGTTGTGGAGGATGAGGTGTAGGATTTGGATAGTTATCAAGAGTTAGAGGAGTGGAATAAGTAGGCTGAGGTGGAGGAGTGGGATATTTATCCTAAGGTGCATGAGGGTAATATACAGCCTAAATCTATTTTTTCATGTTAGGGAACATCAATAGTACTAAAGATTCAATCCTCTTCTTCATCATCGCACCCATATCTTAAACTTATCTTCCAAATCTTTTATTTTACTTTTATATATATCTTCATTTGGATATAATATATAATGAATGAACACTTTTTTATCGATACACATGTCATGTATCCTTGTACATGATCAAAGTGTTTGGGCTTTCACAATATAACAACTAAAATATTCTTTCTACGCTTAGGTATTAAGGTCACCTATATGCTCTTCTCATTAATGTATTCTTATCAATAATTTTTGAAAAAATCATTAGTGAATCCAAAAATAAAAATATTTTAATTAACTTAAATTACATAAATAAATTAAATAACTTAAAATCATCTCAACTAAATCTCTTGACTCTTCCATAAGTTATTGTCACTTTTTTTCATCTAGGACCTCTTTAATTTTTCATGTCTAACAAGGGGGAATGAGGGACATCCTCTTCCATTCCTAAATACTTATCTCTCAATTTTTAAAAATTTCTATACTTCATTTGTTCATCCAATAATTTATACCCTACATGAGATAAAGTATGTGAGTGTATGTTTTTGGACTTGATATCCTGATGAGATCTCCTTATTAGATTTAAATTAGGAATAAATAGATCATTAATACCATCATTAATATAAAAAAACTTATAAATTATAACATTTCCCATACCAAAAAAATATCACCATCTACTTTCAACAAACCACTTCCATGTATCTTCATATAGATAAGGATATATATATAACACAGTTTTTTGTTTTTTATTTACCGAAAAATGAAATCTCTTGTGAGGGTTGATTAAAATACCATCCATATCCTATAATCCAAAAATAAATATTTGTTCCAGACCTATCTATTATTAGGTATATCATATGTTATCTGATAATAAATAAAAACCCTATATTAGTAAAAACATTTCATGATAAGTAAAATAATAACAAATGATCTTACCAAAATTGTCTCTCATAATTGAGATGTTGTCATTTTTTAACCACTTCTCTAAACAAAAATAAAAATACTAACATTGTACCAAGCTTGTATTTAATAAAAAACATTAATTTTTTTTTTGAATTTGGACCCCTATGAATATTATTATTATCAAATTCAAACGATATCCTCTAGTCTGGATTATAGGAAACTTATAATTTTGGTAAATTTCTACAACCACATTTACTAACTCTAATTCTTCTCTAACCCTACAGAAGTGGATGGTGTATTTTTAGAAGAATGAGGAGGCTCCTCAAAAGTATGTTTATAGTCCTCAATAGGATCTCGAGGTGGATCAGATGTTTGATCTGACATTATCTTACAAATGAATGTAATAAAAAAATTAGTATACAAATATAAAAATCCAACTATTCAATAAAAATTTAAATAAAAAAGAAAAAGGATGAAACATAAATTAAACTAAAATAAACATATTATTATTTAGATTTGTTAAAGTAGTTAACTAAAATTATAACAACATTAATAAGAGGTGGGTGAAATGATATAAACAAAGAGAAAAAATACAATTATTATTCAAAAAATTGAATAAATATTTTATAAAGATACAAACAAAACTAATCAATAATAAAAAATAAAAAACAAAACTTATGTAAATATTTAATAAAAAAACCATTAGTTACATATAAATTTTAATAATTGAGAAATGATAAAAAAACATAAATTAACCTAAAAAATAGTTTAACGTGTTATTTAAACTAATTTATTTATGTAAAAAAATAAAAATAATATATCTAACAGTTTTTTGAAAATTTTAAAAGTAAATAAAAAAATAAATATATGCTACCTGTAATGTTAGGAAGTCGCTAATGGAGTGTTTTCACTTATTTCTTTGTTATGATCATTTCATATATCACAAACTAGGTCTATGATATTCTCATCAATATTCTCTATTAATCTTTTCATGGAAGTAGGTATATGAGATAAATTAACATAATCATCAAATTTTTCCTCACCAATAAACTTTCTTAACTTTTAAATGATATAACACTGTACATTTGATGAACCAATAATATAGAAAAAAAATTTTATGTGTTTCCCTAATAAAAGGATCATTTTTTTATTTCAATTTATTCAAATTAAATAGTTTCATTTTGAATTCATTGTGTCTGGTATTATTTTTACCAATAAACCATTTTCATTTAAACATTTTAACTTAAAATTTAATGTAATAAACCTACCATATTTCTTTAATGACTTCATAATATGAACTTGATATGTCTTTGGAACTTGGAAAATGTATTTCTTTGGTGAACACCAATACCCAACAATTCTAAAATTCACTTTTTTTGTCTTGATCTTTCCTATGAAATGTATAACCATTAATGTTATTCACATATCATGTAATTAAATTTAAATTTGTGCCACCCACTAGCCATATGAATGTTTCTTATTCCTCTGATCTACCATTCATGGTATCTTTAAACCATTATTTTTTTGAAATTCTCATTCAAAATCCACAAATCATTTTTATATGGATATAATAATTTTAATACAGTTTTATGAAATATTATTTAAGGTTGGGAATCATCTATTTGATTAAAGATTTATAAATGTACCTACTTTATTTTTTCACATTTCAAAAAAAAAAATATTAAATCCATGGATCCCCTTTCCCCCATAATTTACTCATACATGGAGATATGTAGGCAAACTGATGTTCTCCACTCTAGAAAATTATCTTGTATAAAATTCTATAACCTACTCAGAAATATAATTCTCAATAATGCAGGCTTCAGTTCGATAAGGATTATAAATATATCACTTAAATATATTCATATAAATTTCAAAAGGATATATCCAATAAAGATAAAATGTTATATAAAGCTTTATTTTTTCACAAAAATAATTATTAAATTGAACTTGATATTAAAAAAATATGGTGAAAAAAATTTGAGTTCAAAATTTATAGAAACCAAATAATTTTCCAAATTATTTAATGAATTATAAAAAATCATTTCGTTGCAAATTTAATTGAAAAAATAACACAACTTCATGGTATTTATTCTCAAATGGATGGATAATATTCCACATAATGAAACATATAGTAGTTCTTGCATAATGACATAAAAATCATGATATTTCATGCCTGTCAACTTCAAATATTTTAAATTCACAAAAAAAATTACATTTTAAGAATAACCCTATGTCACTTTGGTACCATGGAGACACTGAAAAAACTAATTTTCTTTCTCTTGGAAAATTTTTTATAAGCCATAGGTAGGTATGTTCTTATTCCAATAGGAGTGGGAAATAACTAAAAATGTATTAATATTAGGACTAAGTCCAATATTGTATTCAACACATCTTTAGTAATTCATTTAATATCTAAAAATGTCCTAATCCAATTGTCATAGATATTATTCTCCAAATGCATGAGATCAATTTTTTATTTGAACTCATGATATCTCTAATCTAGAAGCTCAAAAAATATTGATTGTTTCTTCCAAATATTTCTATAATTACCAAAAAAAATTGTGTTCTCGAATGTGACATAAATATTTTCAACCCTCTAAAAATACTGATCGATGGATGAAGATTTCAGAGCAATATCAAATTATTGTGATCCATTGAATGACATTTTAAATTTTAGATTAGAGTGATCTATAAAAAAACTTTTGATGACCCATGTATACATTTTTTATCCTATGCTGTGGTTGATAATATAAAGTCTTTTATTAAAAAATTAGACAACCTTTATTACCCTTAAGATTATATATATTAAAATTACATATACTAGGAATTATTTTTTAGTGAACATAATTATTTCATGCAGCTGAAAATGGTCCATTTTGTAAGAATCATACACACTAAAACCATCATCCCATAATGGATTTAAATCATTAATTAATGGTGATAAGAAAACATCAATATCATTATAGGTTGTTTTGGTCTATAAATAATTAAAATCAAAATTATATATTTCTGATTCATAAAAAATTCCAGAGATCAGTTATAAATTACCAATAAAACAGTCCATGAACTATGTTTGCTACTATGGATTCAATATATATTCATTACATTAGTGCATAATCTGAGTCTGGTATTTCTAAGATTGTTTTTGAATGTAGCACCATTGTTGATCAATATTCTTACACTATGTAAAATTAGCTGGATGATGTAATTTTCCATCAGATAACTTCTCATATACATGTCATATTTATTTATTTCAACATTTGAATTTGAAAATAAATGTTTCAAATTAGTAATTTATGAAAGATACTAAATTTCCTTGAAATGAGTCTCTACAACCTCTAAATCATCCTGTGATTTTTATTTCAACTTATACAGTGATGTCCCACATTTTGGACACTTTAGCAGACCTTTATATTAATTCCTATATAGAAAAATGTAATACGGGAAAGAATGTATCTTCTTGTACCCTAAACCCATCGGGATTAATATTTTCTTCACATTATAATGCCAATTTGGAAGATCATTTTCTTTAAAAAGTATGTCTCTCAACATCTATAGAAAATTTTTAAAAATATTTTCAATATATCCATTTTTCACCTTAAACTTAATCAATCATAATAATGTTGATAAAACCATAAATTCAATATAACCTATATACAATGGTTTTTCTGCATCACCATATAAACACTAAATCAATGTTTCTTTCCAATTTATTCTACTTCAATATCCTGAATAATTTATTCAATTAGATCATACTTATCATCTTGAAAATCATCATAATCAATAGATCATGAATTCTACCTAGTTTAATCATTCCAAATCCAAGGATTGTAAATCATATTAAAACCATAAATAATTAAATGATCTTTGATTTCTCTGATATTTAAAATTTTCATATTTAAATATTCCAATCATGTAAAAAAGGTTATTTTTTGGAACATTTGGTTTAGTAAGTTCTAAAAAAACATCAACACAATCCTCATGTTCATCAATTTTTTGTAGTGAATCAATCCAACTTAGGCTCATTTTTCCTATAAAAATATAAAGAATTTAAAATAATTTATTAAATTCTAAAATATAATTTTTATTTTACATTTATAAAAAAATAAAAAAATACCATAAAATATTTCACAGATAAAAGAAAGACAAAATATTTGATAAAAAAAAGTATCACTTTGATCATATTAAATTATCATTATTTAATCAAAATATCAAAATGTATTATATAATCAACATAATCATCTAAACACCCATTGAAAATGAATAGAAAAAACATAACTTACACACACATTAGTCAATAAACTAACATTATTTAAAACAACAATTATTCAAATTGGAATTTAATCAAACACATAATATAAAAACAATTATTCATAATTTTAAAAATATCATAGATATGTGGATAATAAAAAGTAAAAATAAGAAGAGTGGACATAAGGTGACATCAATAGAAAATTGGAACTGTAAATACTAATGAAAATACCTTGGTTTGAAAGGAAATTTAAAAAAATAAACACAAATAGTAAATTGATATTTGGAAGGGGGATGATTGAGAAGTCGAAACCAATGGTAAGAAGGATCAGAGAGACTAAAATCAGTGGATTATGAAGGGTGATGGTGGAATATTGTGGTGTAAGTAAAATTAAATAGATTCAACGAAAACAGATATGATAATGAATATATTCAAGGCCAGGATATTGAAGATGGAAGTGTTAAGGTTCATTTCATGGGAGAAACCCAAAGGTTGTCACATGAAAGAATGAAACCAAAATTTATGGTACAACGTATAATTCCCCAACCTTAAATATTACTTAATCTTGAGTTATTACAAGATTACACATTGAGGATATTTTCAGGTTTAGAGTTTTAGATAATTAGATCATAAATCATGCATTTCATTCCACATTTCAACTAGGTGGTTACAAAAAAGACAGTATTCATTTTTCTCATCAAAGGAGACATATTTAAAATAAAACATGGATTATTTATTGACACTTCCTTGACACTATAATCACATCATGTACTTTTCCCTTGACCTGTGAAAAACATTTCAAAAACTTGGGATGAGCACAAAAATCTCAATAAGGGATATAAAAGTGCGGAATGAAAACATTAGTCCATGTATACATAAGAATTGATGAAATCATACTTTACTCATAAAACATAAGAAATTTATCATACCTCATGAAATCATAATATTTATGAATAAATCATATAGAACATAATACATAAAGGTAACTTGAAGCATTCATAACATTCTTACGTAGGGAGTAACCCTCATGGTTACGTTTGGAATACCCATAACAGTATATTCCCTAAATCTCTTCAGAGAAACCATAGAGTTTAACTCCTTCGTGTTACCAAATTCATTGGAGAGATATATCGGGCTCACACGCCCTTATTTTATCATATAACCACCCGTCTTCATAAACAATTCCCATGAACCATAACATAATTGTATCACATAAAACATGCATAAAGGAAACATAACATTTCCACATTTCAATCACATGATATAAATAACACATTCATATAATAAAAACATTATCAAAATCATTTTCAATACCAAAATAAAAGAAAAGTAAAACATGGTATTTATTTTTCATTTGAAAAACGTTATGGCTTGTAGAGGAAGCTGAAACTCAAATAATGATCATGGCGGCGGAGAAGCCGTTGTCGCCGCATACGTACGAAAAAAAATTCCCTTTTGTCGTTTAGTAAAACACATCGTATAAAAAATATTCCTATTGAATAAATGTAAAATTCAAAGGGGTTTATACACCGTATAAAAGAAGGTTGTGTATAAAACAAAATATGCCTCAATGAAAGGAGATTGAGACGAAGTCCCTTACCTCATGTCCGACTTAACTCGGTCGTTCTTTAATCTCCTGAATAATTAACTAGAGTTAATTTATACTTGCTTAATAACATTTTCAAAGTTCATTATTCCTTTTATATCACTTATTTCCATGTTATGAACATTATGTAATTATTAAAGTTAATAATGGTCGTTTTGTCGACCCTTGGCACTTGAGTCGAAAATAAACTTCTTGTAATTACAAGTTGCTCATGTGGTAAAATATCCATTATATCCAGAATTATATTCATGATGCAGATATCATATATATTATATATATTCATTATATTCATGCATTTATAATATTACATAACATTTAGAGGTAATAAATGAAATGCACCATTCATTGAGACGGTAAGTCGTATATACGCATGAATGCTACTTTCATTTCTATTTCGTATTTAATGGAATGAAATCATAATGATATAAATTTATATTATAATTATAGTGTAATATCATATATAATATCATTAACTCCATCCTTTATGCATTCCACATATGGAATTAACGAATCAAATCACTTTGAGGGGGCGGTAGTCCGCACTTCCTAAAATGAAGATATCGCGTTTACCCATAATGGAAACCATAAAGGTATTCCATAAATGAAAAATACAGAAGCATAAGGAAAACATAAACATAATATATATCATATATAAATATATTTACATCTTAATGGCCACCATTAAAGGTGGTAAAAGATGATTGAACAATCATCGTTTCGTGAGGCAGAAATTCGACATCCACAGAAACAGTATCTTCTTTAACCATTAGACGGAGGTGTGTGTAAGTTTAGCTAGAATAATTATTATAACAACATACTAGTATATTGAAGATACTTTTTTTGTTACAAAAGAAAGGAATAAAAAGATTTTAGGGGTTTAGAGAAGAAAAATAATATAAAAAACACAAGTGAAAACATTACCTTTAAAATGGGTAACTCCTCTTGGTTTGAACCAAAAGGGTTTCTTGAATAGCATTATGCCTAAGTTAAGGCTTCTATGATGAATAGAGGGATGTGGAGAGATAAAATGAGAAGATTTTTTCCGATACAATGGCTTGAGAGGTGTGGGTAAGGAGGTATATGTGGGGGCCTTTTATAAGAGGGGGAGGGGCACTCTTGGAAATTCAAAAAATGTTACTTTATATAGAAATGAGTTTCGGATTTTAAAGGTCCCACATTGATATATTTCGTGGATAATGTGATAAGGGTTCGAAATATACTCATACAATAGGTTTTTGACAAGTTTAAGTCTTATATTTTACATTATCTTTTCATTTTATTTAAATCTTTCATTAATGAGGTAATCGTTGCATCATCATGGTGTCATAAAAAATTTAATTTATTTAATGGATAAATATTATAAAAAAAATACTATGATGTAGGAAATATTTTTAGATTTCCAATGATTATTTATAGTCCAATATATCATTTATGTAGACAAAATTAAAATTGTTTTACTTAGGTGTTACATACTTTTGTGATATTCTCCTTTCTTTAAAAATAAAATGATAAAGTGTCACAATCACCCAAAAGTGATTCCATGGGGTCCCAAAGTTTGGCACAAGGCATCCCATGGTCGACAATGACACAACTAATAGCATTAGAACATATTTTGGGGTCATTTTTTATTATTATGATATTATTTTATTACCCTTAACTACCCGATTACTAATTAATCACGATAATTAAAGATAATTACCGTCGTTACTATTCATAATGTCAAAAAACAAGAGTCTTAATTATATAATTTGGACATTATGATTCCAAATATGGAATCCATTTTACCAAATTCAAAACACATAAATCGAAATAATTAATTTAAAAATAATTCCTGTTGTCAAAACAAATTGCGGGTTTTTTTGAAACAATATCTATGAAAAGTTTGTCAGTTGTTTATGCCCAATTCCAAAGTGAAACTAATTATAATGACCACAATTGGATTAAATGGTAAAAATATATTCTAATTACACTTTAAAACCAATTATAAAGATAATATAACCATATAATTAAATTATATAAAAAGGCAGTTTTGAAGTAAAATGCAATATTTTTCACTATTCATTAAAAAATGAACATTGTCAGAAAAATACCAAAACTTTATCCAAAGTAAATTTAAATTTCCCAATTATAATGAATAAGTTTATTTTGACAAATATACCTTATAAAATTGTCAAAAGTGTTTTCTAAAAATGGTTTTCCATCAAAAGGCGATAAAACAATCTTTTAAAAAAATATTAGAGTATTCCATGCTTAAGATTGGATTTATACTCATTTTAAACCTATAAAACACTATCTAATTCATAAATATAAATAGATAAGAAAATCTATAATTCTTTACTTAATTGGGATGTTACATCCTTCCCCCTTTAGAAAATTTCATCCCCGCAATTTATTTACTTATCGAATAAGTGGGGGTATTTATCCCTCATTGCATTTTCGGATTCTCATGTTGCCTCTTCAATCATGTGGTTTTTCCACAAAACCTTTACTTTATGAATCACCTTATTCCGTAACACTTTCTCCCTGTGGTCAATAATATGTACCGGTTTTTCCTCATAAGATAGATTCTCTTCTAGCTGAACTACCTATGGACTCAAAACATGAGATGGATCTGGCATGTACTTCTTTAACATTGAAACATGAAAAACATTGTGTACCTGAGATAAACTCGGAGGTAAAGCAACTCGGTATGAAACTGATCTAACTCACTCCAGAATTTCATATGGTCTAATGAACCTTGGACTCAGATTTCCTTTCTTAGCAAATCGCATCACACTTTTCCATGGTGAAACTTTGAGGAATACATGATCACCTACCTCAAAAGAGAGATCCATCCTCCAGTTGTCCGCATAACTTTTCTTCCTGCTCTGAGTTGTTATCATGTGTTTCTGTATCAGCTGAACTTTTTCTGCCAACTCTTCTACCAATTCTAGTCCCATCAACTTCCTTTCACCCACTTCATCCCAAAAAGCTGGAGTTCGACACCGCTTCCCATATAATGCCTCAAATGGTGCCATCTGTATACTAGAATGAAAACTATTATTATAAGAAAACTCAACCAAAGAAATATGTTGGTCCCAACTTCTTTGATAATCCATTGTACAAGAACGTAGCATATCCTCTAATGTCTGAATTGTTCATTATGACTCCCCATCTGATTGAGGATGAAAAGATGTACTAAAATTTAATTCAGTACCCAACGACTTCTAAAGGCCTTTCCAAAAGTTAGAAGTAAACCTGGGATCGCGATAAGATACAATGGAGAGGGGAACTCCATGTAAGCTGACTATCTCTTTAAGATACAAACGATAAAGTTGATCTAGGGAAAAAGTATCTCGTATAGAAAGGATATGAGAAGATTTAGTCAAGTGATCAACAATAACCCAGATCGCATTATTACCTCGAGGTGTCTTCAGAAACCCCACAATGCATTCCATGGATATATTCTCTCATTTCCACTCTGGCCCTGGTAATGGATGAAGCATCCATTTCAGTAACTGCCACTCTACTTTAACCTGTTGACAAGTCAAACACTTCACAATAAAATCAGTAATATCTCTTTTCATTTCATCCCACCAGTAATACTCCCAAAGATCTCTATACATCTTAGTACTGTCTGGATGAACTGAAAATGGAGAACTATGAGCTTCACATAACAACTCTCTCTTTAACTGTGAATCACATGGCACACACAATATCTTCCCAAATCTCAAAACACAATCATTATCAATGTTGAATTCAGGAAACTTACCCTTCTGAACCAGATCTACCTTTTTCTACAACTCACTGTCTTACTTCTGTGCTTTCTTAATTCTATCTGATAGAGAATATTTCACTGATACCTACAACAAAACAGAATAACATCCTGAACCAACAACTTCTATGCCAAATTTCATCGAATCCTTAACCAAAGGATCACTTTCCAAACGTAACATGGTTAATGAGGCATTACCTTTTCGAATCAAAGCATTAGCCACTTTATTTTCTTTTCCCGGATGGTAATGAGTTGTACAATCATAATCCTTTATTAATTCCAACCATATCCTCTTTCTCATGTCGAATTATTTATGAGTGAATATATACTTTAAACATTTTTTATCAGTATATATTTCACACTTTACACCATACAAATGATGCCTCCATATTTTTAAAGCGAAAATAACAACAGCTAATTCCAAATCATGTGTAGGGTAATTTACCTCATGAGTTTTCAACCGATGTAAAGCATAAACAATTACCTGATCATTCTACATTAGGACGCAACCAAGTCCTTTCAATGAAGAATCACTGTAGATAACAAAATCACCATTCCTGGGAGGTAGTTCCAAAACCGGAGCATTCACCAATCTTCTTTTCAATTCCTGAAAACAATCATCACATTATTTTGTCCAACTAAACTTAACACCCTTCCGAGTTAGCTTAATCATTAGACTAGATGACCGTGAAAATTTCTAACAAACCTTCGGTAATAGCCTGCCAAACCAAGAAAAATATGAATCTCAGTTACATTTGTGGGTCTTGGCCATTCTTCAAAAACCTTTGTTTTTGCAGGATCAACAGTTATCCCATCTTTAGAAATAATATGACCAAGGAAAGAAATTTGTTACAACCAAAACTCACACTTGCTGAATTTCACATACAATTTATTTTCTTTTAAGGTTTGAAAAATTACCCTTAAATGACTTTCATGCTCCTCTTTACTTTTAGAAAACACCAAAATATCATCAATGAAAACAACCACAATCTTATCCAAGAACTCATGGAAAATTCTATTCATAAGTTCCATTAATATAGAAGGTTCATTGGTTAACCCAAATGGCATTACTACAAATTCATAATGGCCATATCTTGTATGAAACGCGATCTTCGGAACATCTACTTCCTTTACCTTCAACTGATGGTAGCCTGATCTCAGGTCAATCTTTGAAAAATACTATGCTCCTTGGAGCTGATCAAACAAATCATCGATATGAGGAAAAGGATATTTTTTCTTAATAGTGATGTTATTCAAGGCTCTATAATCAATGCAAAGTCTCATAGAACCATCTTTCTTTTTAACAAATAATACAGGAGCACCCCAAGGTGATGTGCTAGGTCGAATGAAACCTTTCTCTAATAAATCTTGTAATTGCTCCTTCAACTCTAAAAGTTCAATTTTGAGCCATTCGATAAGGGGGTTTTGAAATTGGCTTAGCATTAGGAACTAAGTAAACAGTAAATTCAACATCCCGATCTGGTATTATTCCAGGAAACTCGTCAGGAAAAACATCAGGATACTCATTTACCACTAGCACATCATTAATCTGAATGGTTCCTTTGTTTTCAATAATATGTTCAAGGTAACATTCATTTCCATATTTTACAAGTTTCTCAGTCTCTTGATATGTTATCAATATTAAGGGTTCATTCTTGTACAAAAACTGAAAGTCCTTCTGAAAAGAAACTTCTTTAGCTCTACAATCAATCTTAGCATGGTAAATAGAGAGCCAATCCATGACCAGGATAACATCAAACTCTACTAGAGGTAAAACAATAAGGTTTTCAAGTAGGTTCTTTCCATGGATAATGATAGGAAGATTCTTATAAATTCTTTTTACCTCAAAATTTCCCCCAGGTGTTTTTACCATAATTTCATGAGTCATTTCTTGAGATGGTATTCCTAATTTACTAGAAAAATTTTCAGAGATGAAAGAATGTATATACCCCGAATCAAACAACACATTAGCATAATCTGAGAAAACAAAAAAAGTACCTGATACCACTTCATTTTATGGCCCAACATCTATTGAAGTAGTTACAAATGATTTCACCACACCTTTCTGCTTGTAGTTTGACTGCTTCCCATCATTCGAGCTCTCTTTCAGACACTCGTTTGCATAATGATCCATCTCATTTCACTTGAAACATCTCACTAACTATAAATCAAATTTGGTCTTACCATCACCCAGATCTTTTTCAGTGAAATCACGAGCCTTATGTCCCATATTACCACATCGGTAGCACTTTTCAGAATTTATAACACATTCCCCAGTATTCTTTTTACCACATTTATCACAAACTGAAAACTTAGTTTTCTTACCATCAGACCTTTTTGAAGGATTCTTCCCTTTCTCCTGCCACCTCGGTCTCTTCTTCTGTTGGTTGTTATAGAAAACATGATCATCGTCAAACTCCATTTCCACCTTCACAGCACATCGAACAAGCTTTTCATAGCTCTTGAACTTGTGAGAAGCTAAATCCCTTCGATATTGTGGCTTTAATCTTGAGTAAAAATGATTGATTTTACTATCAAGGTCTCGGATAAAATTTGGAGCATCATTTCCAATCAAGTGAACCTTTCTTCATAAGCAGCCACTGAGTCGTCCTATTACCTCAATTCCAAGAATTGTTTTTCCATCCTAAGTCGAATAGCCTTATGAAAATACTTCTCATGAAACATACCTTTGAATTCATCCCAATTGAGAGCATAAATCTCATCAGCATCCTTGATATTTTTAACCATCGACCACCACTGATCTGCTTCACCCTCCAAAGGTAAATTGCAAGACTAACCTTTTGATTGTCTGAACACCCCATGACATAAAAAATCTTCTCCAGTGCTTTAATCCACCCTTCAGCTAGCACAGGGTCAGATAATCCTCTGAATGATGGGGGATGTTGCCTCATGAAATGTTCCACCACTGACATGTTCCTCTGCGGTTGATCTGGCTAATCTCGTGCATGGATACCACCACCATTTATTGCTTGAATCAACTATGCCATTACTACAACAAAATATTCAGTTCCAATTATGACCACCTCAGGATGCTGATTCGGAAGGTCATTTCTTTTTGTATGCCTTCCTAGCACTGCTTCCCTATTTCTTATGCGGAAAACCATTCTTAACAAACATGTCTTAGATGAAGCAACATGGTAATCTTCAAATTCTATATCATTTCAATTTGACCATAAAAAATATTTTTGGATAATCATTTAATAGAATTATAACTCCTAAAGTTATCTAAACCGACCTCTGATACCAACTATAAGGCCCCAACCTTAAACATTACTTATTCTTGAGTTATTACAAGATTACACATTGAGGATCTTTTCAGGTTTAGAGTTTTAGAGAATTAGATCATAAATCAAGAATTTAATTCTACATTTCAACTAGGTGGTTACATAAAAGACAGTATTCATTTTTCTCATCAAAGTAGACATATTTAAAATAAATCATGGATTCTTTCTTAACACTTCCTCAACACTATCATCACATAATGTACTTTTCCATTGACCTGTGAAAATCATTTCAAAAACTTGGGATGAGCACAAAAAGATCAGTAAGGGATATAAAAGTACGGAATGAAAACATTAGTCCATGTATACATAAGAATTGATGAAATCATACTTTACTCATAAAACATTAGCACTTTATCATACCTCATGAAATCATAATATTTATGAATAACTTATATAAAACATAATACATAAATGTAACTTGAGGCATTCATAACATTCTTACGTAGGGAGTAACCCTCATGGTTACGTTTGGAATACCCATCACAGTATATTCCCTAAATATTTTCAGAGAAACCTTAGCGTTTAACTCCTTTGCGTTACCCAATTCATTGGAGAGCTATATTGGGCTCACCTGCCCTTAGTTTATCATGGAACCACCTATCTTCATAAACAATGCCCAATAACCATAACATAGTCGTATCACATAAAACATGCATAAAAGGAAACATAACATTTCCACATTTCAATCACAAGATATCAATAACACATTGATATAATAAAAACATTATCAAAACCATTTTAAATACCAAAATAAAAGAAAAGTAAAACATGGTATTTATTTTTCATTTAAAACAAGTTATATCTTGAAGAGGAAGCCGAAACTTAAATAATGGTCACGGTGGCGGAGAAGTCATTGTCGCCGCATATGTACGAAAAAACATTCCCTTTTTTCATTTAGTAAAATGATTCATATAAAAAATATTCCTTTTGAATAAACGTAAAAGTCAAAGGGTTTTATACACCATATAAAATAATGTTGTGTATAAAACCAAATATGCCTCAATAAAAGGGGATTGAGACGAAGTCCCTTACCACGTGTCCGAATTGACTTGATCATTCTTTAATCTCTTGAATAATAAACTAGAGTTAATTTTTACTTTCTTAAGAACATTTTTCAAGTTCATTATTCCTTTAATATCACTTATTACCATGTTATGAACATTATGTAATTATTAAAGTTTATAATGGTCGTTTTTTCGACCCTTGGCACTTGAGTCAAAAATAAACTTCTTGTAATTACAAGTTGTTCATGTGGTAAAATATCCATTATATCCAGAATTATATTCATGATGTACATATAATATATATCATATATATCCAGTATATTCATGCATTTATAATTTATCAAAACATTTAGAGGTAAGAAATGAAATGCACCGTTCATAGAGACGGTAAGCCGTACATACGCATGAACGCTACTTTCATTTCTATTTCGTATTTAATGAAATTAAATCATAGTGATATAAAGGAATATAATAATTCCAGTATAATATCATATATAATATCATTAACTCTATCCTTTATATATCCCACATATGGAATTAACGAATCAAATCACTTTAAGGGGGCGGTAGTCCGCACTTCCTAAAATTAAGATATCGTGTTTACCCATAATGGAAACCATAAAGGTATTCCATAAATGAAAAATAAAGAAGCATAAAGAAAACATAAACATAATATATATCATATATAAATAGAGTTACATCTTAATGTCCACCATGAAAGGTGTTAAATGAAGATTGAACAATCATCGTTTCGTGAGGCAGAAATTCGCCATCCAGAGAAACAATATGTTCTTTAACCGTTAGACGGAGGTGTGTGTAAGTGTAGCTCGAATAATTATCATAAAAATCCTAGTATATTGAAGATACTGGTGTTGTTACAAAATAAAGGAATAAAAATATTTTAGGGGGTTGGAGAAGAAAAATAAAAAAAAGAACACAAGTGAAGACATTACCTTTAAATCGGGTAACTCCTCTTGGTTTGAACCAAAAGGGTTTATTGAAGAGATTTATGCCTACTTTAATGATTATATGATGAATAGAGGGATGTGGAGATATAAAATGAGCAGATTTTAGCCGATCCAATGGCTTGAGAGGTGTGGTTAAGGAGGTAGAGGTGGGGGCCTTTTATAAGAGGGAGGAGGGGCACTCTTGGAAAGTCAATAAATGTTACTTTATATTGAAATGAGTTTCAGATTTTAAAGGTCCCACATTGATATATTTCGAGGATACGGTGATAAGGGTTCAAATTATACTCATCCAATAGGTTTTTGACAAGTGTAAGTCTTAGAGTTTACATTATCTTTTCATTTTATTTAAATCATTCATTAATGAGGTAATCGCTGCATCATCATTGTGTCATAAAAAATTTAATTTATTTAATGCTTAAAAATTATAAAAAAATACTATGATGTAGGAAATATTTTTATACTTACAATGACTATTTATAGTCTAAGAGATCATTTATTTAGAAAAAAGTAAAATTTTTTTACTTAGGTGTTACATACTTTTGTGATATTCTCCTTTCTTTAAAAAAATGACAAAGTGCCACTATCACCCAAAAGTGATTCCATGGGGTCCCAAAGTTTGGCAAAAGGCATACCATGGTCTCCCATGACACAACCAGTATCATTAGGACACATTTTGGGGTCATTTTTTATTATTATGATATTATTTTATTACCCTTAACTACCCGATTGCTAATTAATCACGATAATTAAAGATAATTTCCATCGTTACTATTCATAATGTCCAAAAACAAAAGAGACTTAATTAAATAATTTGTAAATTCTAATTAAAAATATGGAATAAATTTTACCAAATTCCAAACACTGAAATTGCAATAATTAATTTAAAAATAATTCTCGTTGTCAAAACAAATAGCGAGTTTTTTTGAAACAATATCTATGAAAAGTTTGGCACTTGTTTATGCCCAATTACAAAGTGAAACTAATTATAATAACCACCATTGGATTAAATGGTAACATATATTCTAATTAAAATTTAAAATTGATTATAAAGATAATCTAACCATATAATTAAATTAGATGAAAAAGCAGTTTTGAAGTAAAATGTAGTATTTTTCACTATTCATTAAAAAATGAACATTGTCAGAAAAATACCAAAAAATTATCCAAAGTAAATTTAAATGTCCCAATTATAATTAATAAGTTTATTTTGACAAATAGAGATTATAAAATTGTCAAAATCTTGATTTAATTAGGGTTTTCCATCAAAAGATGGTAAAACAATCTTTTAAAAAAATATTAGAGTATTCCATGCTTAAGATTGGATGTATTCTCATTTTAAACCACTAAAACACTATGTAATTCATAAATATACATAGATAAGAAAATCCATAATTCTTTACTTACTTGGGATGATACACTACTATTTTATTAAAAAAATTATTTATTTATTTTATAAATGATGTGAAAAAACAATTTTCCAAATTTTTTATTTAATAACCAATTTGAAAAATATGTGCATCTTATTTACACATTTATTATTTAAAAACCAATGTGGAAAACCATTTTTCACAATAGTTATAGATAATTATCCTAGAAAACATGTTAGATTAAATAGATTCTATAATAATGATAGATTTTAATGTAGAAGAATCAAAATGAATTTGGTGATATATATCACTTTTATTTCATAGATATGTGAGAGTTGGTTTCACAAAACCAACTACATTGTACTTAAGACTACTTATATATCCATGTACCTAAATTAAAATAAATTTCTTGTCATATATTTATTTTTCTTCTAAGTAAGATTATTATGATAGTGTTCTTCAAATTTTTATCATATCTAAAGGTCATAAATGTTTCTCGTTATGATGATAATCATGAATTTTTATGACAATATTCTAGAACATATATGTTCTATGGTCGGATTATTGGAGTTTGTGGCCTAGATCCAACTATTTTTTACTTTATCTTACTTTTATATTCATCTATTTGAATATCTATAAAGGAATTATCATATATTGATTGTTGTTATTTGAAAAATTAATTTGAAAATGTGATAGTGTATCCTTCACATTAAAAAGGCCATAACAGTTCCCTACTATGATAATAACCTTGAAGTACTATGATGACATTGTTAAATATTTATATATATTAAGATAACATTCTATGATAGCGCATATAGTGTCATGACCCTTCCCAATGGGACCTATTCACTAACTCTCCAAGCCCACCTCCAATAGTATATGGGTAGCCAACTGGAATTGAGTATGAATATCACTTACATGGGAGGTCTTAGCCTAAGTATCTGTACACACGCACACATATTCAAACCCGTAAAATGCTGAAATTTGAAAACAACTGAACAACCATTCATGAATACACCTAAATACCAAAACTATTATACAATAGAAAGTAAAGGAAAGTAAACATGGCCAAATACAATACCACCAAAATGAGTATTAAAATAATCCCAACCTAAAAGTAACACTAGGATCTTCTGTCAAGGTAACACAATAGCACACCTTGGTCTGTCTAGTCTCACTAAGCATCACCTGGTCCGAGTCCATCTAGGACTCTGTTGAAATATCAATCATATGCACAAGACATGACACGTTCAGAAAAATCCAATGTAGGGGTGAGTATAAAAATACTCAGAAGGACACCCTAAAACCATAAAGCATACAACAAGGGAATATAATCATCTTTTCACAGGTATATGTCAACAACAAATATAACAATAACATCCTAATATACTCAACAAAGACACACATTATAAAAGGTAAGTCACAAGCATAATTCCATCCTTTAATTCCAGCTCCAAGGTTTCCACAAAAAACTTTTTTGGGAGAATACACTCCAAATTATGAAAGCACTGAGGACGTCCATCTGAGAGGTAATGCTTGTCAGGTCTCGCCATTAGAAGTACATGTTGAATGTATAAAGAGATACGATACAGACCTGAGGATAACTCCCAAGGCCATGGGGTATACCAAAAACTCAATCTATATTAACCTTTCAAGTAAATTATTGGTGCCTATGTAGTGTTGGTCATGATGATACCAAAAACTCCACCTAGGTAATGAAGTTGAATATAGGATCTCACTCTAGGCCTCACAGAAGGATTCCAATAGCTCTATCCAATAAGTCTTTCTAAAGGGAACACAATCATATGTGTAAGAGGTGATTCATTAATAACACTCAAGAAATGGATATGGGGAATACAGTCTAAGATAAAGAGTACAAGGGAATGATTCCAACTTCTTAGGAGTATACAACATATAGTATAGTTGCATGTCGTGTCCCTTCGACACTGGGTCCTACCCGTGTAAATGGAATGTTTCCACATCCATGTGGAAGTGCATTTTGTTTCATTGTCTATGTATTAATTCATTTGTACCAATACAAATATTATCCCCTGTAATTTTAGTTCATTATATGTCTGTGTGGGAGTAAACGACATGACTATTCACGTGTACCCCCACCCATGTTTGTGTACCCTTTGAGGTACATGCCGAGATAACCAAATGTGACCACATGCTATGTCATAATGTCACATTCCATGTGATAAGGTTACATAACATGTGATACTTATCTTTTTCTAAAAACCCAAGAATATACTAAGAGGGACCCACATAGTATGTATCTCCACGTTAAACACCATGTAGTATGGAAATTTCTAGATTCCCAGATCTGGTTTCCACACATCTCCTCCAATCCTATGGCCACAATTCTAGCTACACATCACCTGGAAAACTGAGGAACTAGGTTATATTATCCTTTCCCTTTGACTAAAAACATCATCCAACTCTTTGATTCATTCAAAAAATTCATTCAAATGGTGTTCTTCATTATGTATTGAAGAACAAAAAAATCGGGTACCTACATTATCCGATCCACTTATGTTTCTATCGTCACACCGCCATCATGTCATTATGCTCCCAAATATACAATATTGGATCATTGCACCAAGAAATGGGTGTGAAATGATCGATTCATCTAGATGTGTCGAACCACAAGCCAATGAAGAACGACCGTGATGAACTAATAATTGAGGGAGAAAATCACATGAACAATCAAGCAGAACAGACATCCATCGATGTTCTTGTCTACCTTGAATTGTTTCTATTATAAATACAAGTTAAGATTGAAAAATCATGAATAAGTTCTCCCAATAAATCCCTACAATAAACCCATCCCACAATATGTACTATCCAAGGATCAATCTATTGGTTTATTGATCCATGTTCATCATATAAACCCAAACAGGGAAACAAAACCAAATCAAATAACATCCTACCTTGATTAAGATAGATTTATAACAAATAATAGAGCCACGTCATGATTGTTGGAGGGATCCTTTGATTATGTATTACACTGGTCATCGATCCTCAATCTCGCCATCATCCGCCAATTGAATCTTGGTCAATTGATCTCCCAAAGACTAGGCTCAAATACTATCAAGAAGGGCTTAAAAATCCTTAAAATATATCTCTAGGGATCCTAAAGTATGAGAAATAAAGGTTGAATAAATGGAAATTTGGAGGGGTATTAGGCTATTTATAGCTAGCTTTTAAAATAGAATTCCATAATGTAGTATATTAAACCCCCCATAGCCACCTGGATTATGGTCCATGCTTCTCCTTGTGTGGTGTGTAATGGTATTAAATAAAAGGGACCACACCACCGAGCCTTATGTCTATTCTATAGTCTCCCTTGGCCAACTAGCCTCTGGAATCCAAACTACCAACCTTGCCATATCCTATTATCTTAGGGTAAATGCCACTCCATAGCTTGACACACCATGCCACAAGGTTTCTAAATTCTGAAGAACTAACCAAATACCACCCTTATCCACTACACCACAACCTCCTACCTCTACACTATAGTGATCACCCAAAAATGGAGGCTTAAAAAACCATGTTCTATGGGACAATTATTCCAAATTTGGATGTGGCACTAAAAATATTTCCTCCATCGAACTACGACATATCCCACTAGTCCGCACTAATGCTAGAATTTCCCTACATTGTAGAAAGCACCTCCATGGTTCATCCTCTATATAAAACTAGGGAAAACTCCAAATTAATCCTAAAACATTCCAAAATAAAAATACCAACCCTTAAAAATTAAAAGATAACATACCAAAAACAAGTGGGTTCACAATTCTCCCCACCTTAAAATATTTATGTTACCCAAAATCCCTAAATATTTTGTACTCATAAAAAGATAATTATACAACTAACTCATTAAAAAATACACCTCCCATGTATCATGGATATCTTGGCCTCACTACCGCAATACATAGATTAGTGGGATTGTTTTACTATGGAGTACCTTTTCTAGATGATCCATAATCTGAATTGGTTACTCAACCAGAGTGGTGTTGGGCTCAAGATAAATTAATTCCCATTCAATCATGTGGGAAGGATCTATTTGAAAAATCCTCAAATGATAAATGTAAAACACATCATGAATTTATGTCAAATGAGATGGTAAGTCAAACTGATATTACATCATTACAATTCATTCAACAATATCAATAGTACCAATAAACCTCGATGCCAACTTACCCTACTTACCTAACTGAGGATTTACCAAGTGAGGTGAAACTCTGATAAAAATAAAATCACCAATCTAAAACTCTAGTATCCAAGAATGATGGTTCTCATATGATTTTCAATTACTTTGTGTCATGAAAAATATTTTCTAAATCAACTACACCTTTTCGTTCATGTCTTGAACAAGGATCGATCCAACCAAGAACCACTCTCCCAATTCGTCCCAGCATAAGGGAGATCTACATGGCCACCCATACAATTCTTCAAAGGTTCCCATATTAATTTAAGTATAATAAATATTATTATAATAAAATTTGACTAGAAATAAATGATTTTTCCAAGAACCTCTAAGACATATAATTTTCCAAGCTTTTCTACCATCATAATCACATTGATAGGTAGAAAATGTGAAGATTTTTTAATATGATCTGTGATCACCCAAACCGCATCCTTCCCAAAATAATTCCATGGTAAAAAAATGAAAATTTCTATGAAAATATCATCCCACTTTCATATCATAATGGGTAATGGTTGCAACAAACCAGAAAGTCTGTGGTGCTCCACCTTAATTTTTTGACAAGTAAGGATCTATGACACAAAATCAGCAATCGACAATCTCATACCTATCCAAAAATACTGACACCTTAAATCATGGTACTTATTTTTAATCCCAGGGTTAAAATACCAATAGTATTGGTGTCAAATGTCCATTAATTCCTTCCTCAGAGATATCATAATGGATAACCTACTATGGAAACACAAAGATGCAATGGGAGATCAAGACTAGTCATATGAGGTCTCCCCACCATTTAATATTTTACTAAATCACTATTAATTGGTTTCTTTCACATTCTTTAGTCATAATTACTCATAGAATGAATATTCATCCTTCACATAATCAAATAACACCATCACATCAACCTATTCCACTCCCACGCTCATTTTAGTGAAAAAAATCATTAGAGACCACTCCTTTACTATATCATGCATGACTTGAGTTATTAATTTTCTAATCAATTCAACGATAAAATAATCTCATTTCCCATAAGTTTAATCAATATTACAATAATAATTATGAAGATACTCAACCTAAAATATATTTTTAAAGTTCATATACCTTTTAGTGAAAATATATTTCAGGATCTTATGATCAAAATACACTTTAAAATTCTCCCCAAAGAGATAGTGACACTGCATTTTGATTTCATGCCTAACCTATCCTAACTCAAGATCATGGTTAGGGTAGTTCTTCTCAAGAGGGTATAATTAGAAATTGGTATAGGCTAGTACATGTTTAACCTACATCAAGACACACCCTAGATCCATACCACAATCATTGTAGAAAACATCAGAACCTGGACCTAGTTCTAGAAGAATAAAAAATAGAGCTAAATTCAACCTCACTGTCATTTCCTCAAATTATCTCTAACATTTTTCACCCCACTCAAGATTTACCCCCTTATTGTTCAAAGTGTTCATTAGAGATACAAGCTTGGAAAATCACGAATAATTTGCCTATAATAACCATACAACCCTAAGAAACTTCTGATCTCAACCACATTACTATCCTACTCCCAAGACATTACATCTTGTATCTTATTGGGATCTACCGATATGCCCTCTCAAATATAACATTCCCTATAAATTTCAATTATTGGATCTAAAAATCACACTTGGTAAGATTATCTACAATCAATGTTCTCTCAAGTTTATAAGGATGATATATAAATTATCCAGGGGTTCCTTCTATAAATTGAAGTATGCCAAAATATCATCCACAAATAAAACCACAAAAGAGTCTAATAACTGATGAAATATCTAGTTCATCAATTCCATAAAGTCTTTAGGTGCATTAGTGAGACCAAATATAATATCTAGAAACATGAAATGCTCATGCCATCTCCTAAACATTGTCTTAGGTTTACCCTCTTCTTAGAAGCTCAACAGGTGGAACCCTGAATGAAGGTTTATCTTTAAAAAACAATGATCCAATATGAGTTGATCAAATAGAGCATAAATCCAAGGCAATGTATAATTGTTCCTAATAATCACCTAATTCAACTTTCGATAATCAATGGAAAGTATGAGGCTCCCATCTAACTTCTTATAAAAGGGGATAGAAAAATCCCAAGGTGATACTCTAGGATAAAGAAATATCATATCCTCAAAATTAAAAATCAATACTTTAGGTTTCATAAACATAATAGGTTTCATTTGAAAATATGGCATAGAAATGGGCATTGTACCAGGAAGTGGATCAATGGTAAACTCGACCTCTCACTATGGTGATAAACATAAAAATCATTTGGAAATACGTCAGGTTAATTGCACACTACTGCATGAAGTGGATTGTTCAAACTATATTCAACATCATCAAGTAACAAATCCAAAAACTAGCATTAGATCATCCTAGTATATGGAACAACAAGCCCTACTCCCCTAAATCCAAAATCCCACTCACCCTGTAAAACATGAGAGACCCCATTGAGTGATAAAAACTAAAATTGATGATGATAAAAATTGATATAGGACTTTATTCCGATAATATGATAAATTCTATTAATTAGGATGAAGATATAAATATTGAGTAATAATAAATCTCACACCATCTCAAATTTATCTATCAACACCCAACACATGGGACACTTAAAACCTTGTTTTCACCTCTTTCCTGAAGGTGTGGAATGGTCCAAAAAGAATGGAATAAGCTCAAAATATAATCCCAACATGTAAACTAATGTTGAATATATAAAATAATGATTATAACCTGTATCAAACAAATCTAGAACCATAAAAGATGAAATAAACATTGTACCTCTAACAGTATTTGGCCCTACTTCTGATTCCTTAGGTGCATACTTTGTTGCCTAAATAAGTCTATTCTCATCTCATCCATATGATTTCTTATCCACATGTACAAACCCCTTGCCTTGAGTATAATACCCACCACCCGTTGAATCATCATAATGAACCATTAAACCCTTGGTTATATTTGATTCATCATTTCTACCTTGGGAAATCATTCTACAAAAATGATTTATATGGAAAGATTGTCCTCAATAATGAAAATTTCAGGGATCTTCTGTGCAACTGGGCTTGGTATGACATAACCTTAAAAAATGATAGAACACAACCTATTGTTTTTATAATTAATCCCATGATACTAGTCATGTATAAAACTCATTAACCTTACACTTCCTTTTATGGCCAAATGACAAACTCTGGCCAACAACCATACTTACCGAAGCTCCACCCAAACCTATTATCCTAGATATGTCTACCTTAACCATATCCAATTATTAACAACTTCCAAAAAGGTTGGATTCTATAATATACTCATTATAAATCATTGTCCCTCAAAACCATATATATCCTCTGATCCTTTAGGTAATCATTCATAAAAGGCTCTGGTGTTAAGTACACCAACTCATGAAAATGGGTGGAATACTCCAAATATGAGAACTCTACTTTCTCTATGGTAATAAATTCTCATGTATTCTCCTCACACAATGTTACAAGATAAAATTATTGATTGAATATTTTCTTTAAATAATCCTAGGTAATATCCTCATGAAACTTAGATTACATAATAGAGTCCCACTAACTATTTCCCAGTCCTTTATGCGTATAAGTGGGAAACCCCACCTTAGAGTCATCATTATCTTTCAGAAAATGAAATTTCCTCTCAATCCACTAAATCCACTCCTTAGATTCATGGGGTCCATTTCCACCTTGGAATATGGGTGGGATTTACTTAGTAAATTCTAATCCATAATCCACCACTCTTCCTTGGAGTCCAATTCCCTCATAATCTAGAGTTTGAATGGTGTAGATTCTTTATTTTCCCAAAGAAGGTTCTGCTAGAAAATTCACATGTGGAAATTATCTCATAGCTTCCTCTCTGAGGCTCAGAAGAGCTATCCTTGGAGGTATTATCTATTATACATAATAAAATAACCAATCAACTTATGAGAAAGTCCCAAATCATATGATTACTTCAGAAATCTTTATAAACTCCTTTAAGCAACAATAAATCAAATAAATGATGGATTATATGAATTAAAGTCAACACTTTGATAAGAAACATGTTTATCTAAATAAAATCTGAAAACATTTTTCTCAAATGACCTCAAACAACATGTCTCAATCTTGGTAAAAATTTCTAACCACACATGGTAACTCGATTTTAGACATAGAAGTGAGTTGGCTAGGAACCATCCCTCAATTAATATATGAATTCAAAATTTCTTAGATCCTATCTACCAAATAACCTGAACCAAACCCAGCAATTGTCATAATACTTTTGGCTAGGTATTCCCTCTGATACCATTTTGTAATGAACTAGCCCGAGTTTACTAGACATGTCATAAGGTGTGGTAAAAAAAATGAACACAAGTCCCCTAAACAATTAAAGAAAAAATAGATTACAAATTAGAAGAAAGAGTAAATATCCTTGATACACACAATATCAATCCAAATATGCTAAACTAGATAGATAAAACAAAACCAAACTAATGAATCTCTATATGACCATCAGTCACCACCAAACCATCACACTTAGAAGGAAATGAACAATAAGAAAAACCAACATGATACATAATTCCCTTACCTTTATGTGATTATTGAAAAAATAACATCTAAAACATCCCAAAGTTAAAAGTATGGTGTGAACACAAAGCCCAGTAGAATTTTAAAAAACAATCTATAAAAAGTCTAATTCCTAGAAAATGTTAGTTCTAAAATTTAAACAAAACTAGTTTATAAATAATTATCAATAGATAAAACATTTTGTAAAACCTACGTTGTATTTCAAAAAATAATTTTAATATTCTAATAATCCAAATATATATCATATACATGAAAGAAATCATGTGAGCATAATAAAAACAATCCATGGTATTCTATACGATAAACAAGTGAGAAATCCAACCGTGAAATTCCATCATTTGATAAAAACCAAGAATATATGACAAAGAACACTATTTGGGATCTAGCCTATGGGAATACATACTAGATATAAAATAATTCTAAACCAAAAATATATTGTATCTAATTAATATGAATTCCCATAATAGTCTATCAATATCAAAAAAAATTAATGGCATTATGCACACTAAAGTGAAATGTCCATTTCTCAATGAACCCATGGTTCCCTATGTGTATAGATTTTCAAAATAATTTTAAAGCCTTACTCATATTTTATAAAACAATTTCATAGTGAATCCTATTTGATACCATACCTGAAACCCCATTTACAGTCAAAAACAATCTTTAAGGTATTTCAATCATAGATAGTGTTTATGGATCTATTTTTAAATAAAAACCCTTTAAAACATGTATTTCACAAAACCAAATTTTTTTATATAAAATCCATCCATTTCATAAGAAAACCCAGAGGAAATTTTAAAATAACATCATGTTATTCATGAATTGGAACTTTTTTATAGAGACACCATTCCCCAAGAATTAAGAGAGAACAACAAGGATTGATATCCCAATGATTAGGTTATAATCCTATCAAGAAATAATTTAAATGCCCCCAATGTTCTCTTAAGGGTGTCCAAAGTTTAAGAGATAAAGGTTAAATAAATTGAAATAAAGTGTGGTGTATCACTAATTATAGAAAGACTTTAATATAGAAGACCACGATGGAGCATCTCAGACCATGTCACAGCCATCCACATTACGGCACATTCTTCTCATTTCACAATGAAGAACATGTTGAAATAAGAGGTACCATGCCGTAGGGCCCTCTATATAAACTGTAGTATCCCTAGATAAATTTTCCTCCAGAATCCATGCCACTGAACTCGCTAGATCCTCTTATCTATGGGGAAAGGCCACATTGTAGCCTAACACACCATGCCTTAAGGCAATCATATTTAGAAGAACTGACCAAATGTTACCCCTATCCACTATGATACATCCTTCTTAACCTATTCCATAGGGAGCACCCAAATAGAGGGTCTACACTACATCCCATGCTCCATAGTGCAGTTGTGCTAAATTTAGTTGTGACAATGAAAATCTCTCCTTCATGGAACTACACTATATCCTACTAGTACACCTTTCAACCAACATTAACTATGTCATAGAGTGAACCTCTATTGAACAAACCCTATAGAAATCTAGGTAAAACTCCAATTTATTCCTAAAACATCCCAAACTCGGACTACCAACCATTAAGCATTAAAAGATATCTTATTGAAAACCATTGGCCATCACATAAAATCTATTACTTGACTATTAAAATTTATGTTTCTTTTATTATACCATTTCTCTATTATATATGGTATTTTACCTTTTCCTATGGTGAAATTTTATCTCACATTAAAAACTTCTTCATTGATAGATTTTATTCTCTATAAAATTATGATGATGTTAAGAAAAACTATCATCCTTTCTAAAGACTCTTTTTCTTCCATGTTCATATTATTTATATTATTTTGAGAATGATGTTATCAATACATAAATGATTGTTTAAGTTCATTTTACACTATATTTTACTTTATTTTAAAATGTTTAAAAGGAATATTTGTAATGTTTTCCACATGGGTTATTTTTTAATTTATTTATAAAATTTTGAATAGAATATTTTTTTAAAAAAATAACAAGAACATATTTTGTTCCTTTTATAACCATTATTCATAATTAGCCTTAATCCCCAAGTTTTCAAGTTTTTAAAAAGTAATTTATATTACCATTATTTTCTATTTTTTTATTTTAAAAATAAAGGATAATGTTTTAACAAAATAAATAGAGATTTCATTTCACTTTTATACATTTTTTTCTTATAATTCACATTTATTATCTCAAAATTAATTTATTTTAAAGGTTTAAATATCTGGAATTAATTTAAAATTAATTCCTTCCATCTCCTTTTTCATCCCCTTAAAATGGTTTTTAAGTAACTTATACGTTTGTTTTTATAACAGTATGTAAAAATATTTATTAAATTTATTTCACATCCATTTATTCCTCTACCTCTAAAGGATCTACCTACTATGGTGTAATGTTCATGATCATACTCTAAATACTTTTATAAATCATTTTTAGATATTGAATTTTGGTTATTAACTAATATACTATTAATTTCATGTGATGTTATTTGGAAATGATATGAAACTCGTTTTCTTTATATGGATTTTTCATGGTATGATGAATGAATTATTTCATGTGGTGCGCATATGTATGATATATAATTATGTGATGGGTGGTGTCCTGTATATCCCTCTAGTTAATTAGATAAATATTTATATTGCATGATATTATGATGTAATACATGTAAATAATGGGTTTTTAACACCTTTAATGTGTGGAAATCATTGGTTTGTTCATAACTTTAATGCATTAACATTATGGTTTTTCTCACAACATAATATGTGGGAATCATTGGGTTTTATCACAATGTTATGAGTACCTTTTCTTATATTTATTCCACATTTCTATGTTATAAAACATGCTTATATTATTTTCAATCACTCATTATTATCTCCTTATGCTTCTGCATGCCAATTCCATGGTATATGTTTGATTTATTTAGGGGTTATATTTTATTTTATAATGTGTTTTGAAGAAATATTATGATTCTAAACTTATGATCCATGTTTTATTGGGTATTATTTCATTATGATATGTTCACATACCATAAATATGTTTCATTAACCACATGTTTTTATTTTTCTCATTTATGATATTCAATTGATAACTCTTATGTGTAACCTTACTGGGTATTTGAGATCAACCTTTTGTATGTTTCTATTAGATAGATAAATAACTAAGTGTGTTTTTTATTATATGTCTAGAATACTATCATGAGTGTATAATTTTTTTTGGGGATGTTTAAGATTTAATATAAAATAAGGAATCCTTGGTTTAGTAGAGAAAATGTTAATTTCATGAGAAAGATATGAGTTTTGTTAGTTAATGGTTTTCCCTAATTTTCTAAAACTCTAAACCTAAAAGGTCTATGTTATATAAGTGACTCAATATCGGTTATTGATATTGTTATTATAGATATTTATTTTTAGTTTACTTCAATTTTTATCATATATAGTGTGTAAAGGATATGTATTTAGCACCAAATCCGTATGTATGGATGTAAAGAATTTCATTTTCCACAAGATGAATGATTTTTGGGTTCCTATGTGTAATAAATTCTTGAATTAATATTTCTTATGTTTTCTACAGTTACACACTATTTTCATTTCTCATATATGTCATGTACTCAACACAGGAAGATCCATTAGTACGCTTTGTGCATATTAAGGGGTTTCTTGTGGTCAAACATGTCATTTAGAACTACAAAAAACGCACTATTTAATATCATGAAATTTCATGTATGCTAACATGTATTTTAATCACACAGTATAAAACTAGAACTATACTCTGTTTAAGTGAAGTAGATTGGATCATGCCATTTTACCTCTAGTAAACATTGTTTACTTGATTAATTTTTAACAAAATTAATTTATTTAATTTATTTAATTTATTTAAAAATTACAATGGATGTAAATATTTTGTATTTCTAGGTTTTCTTGGATTAATAATTAATAAAATTAATTCATTAATTAAAAATAACAATAATTATTAATACAAGATAAATTTTTAATAATTAATAGAGAAATTTGAAATGAATGCTAGCACGTATGAATGCAATGTCGTCACATGTGTGTGATGATCATTATCATGACTAACCGATCTATTTGTTGGGTTTTGATTTAATTTAATATTGTTTTATGGGATTTTTTATATATGATAAAGTTTTATTAAATTAAATATGATGACCTGTGATTCATACCTCCCACCTTTATTATATAGGAATTTTGTGTCTATGGTTTATTTTATGTATCCTATATCCATGGTCCCCCTCACCTGTGAATGAGTGAAACATGTGAAGGATGGATATTTAAGGAGAGGGTGTGGTTCAAAACCCATTATAAGGTGAATACAACTAGATAGATATATAGTTAATTGGTTGTATGTTGTATCATTATTCAATCTCAGATCAATGAGTTTTACCCATAAGGCAATAGGCTGATTTATCATCTACTCAATAAATTTATCATTAAAAATCTCAGGATAAAGTCACTTTATTTAATTAATTTTGTTAAAGTTTATGATTTTTTATGTGGATGTTTGTTTATATGACGATTAAACTAAACCACATAAATTAAATAACATAAAAATATTTAAAGTTAAAGTAAAATAAATCAAAATTTAATCAACCTTAATATCCCTAAGATCAATACTAAATAAAGACAATATCTTGATTGGTAGTAACTTTTAGGAGTGGTTCAGGTACTTTCTTATTGTAATACAACTTGAGTGGAATATTTACATGCTAGAGTCCCCGGTTTCTAATTTACTTATTAAAGAGTTTAGTAAGGAAGAGATATATTTCTAATCAAAACACTTATATAATGTGTTAGATATTCAATGCTTTATGTTATCTTCTATACCAAGTGAAATATAATAGTCGTATGAAAACATGGATGCATATATCATACTCAGAAATCATTGTGATCTTTAGAAGGAGAGAGATAGATAAGATATGAATAAGATCTCTAATGTACTCTTAACATGAAATATTTGATAGGGTGCACCATATGGACCTCATTTGGTCCAGATGATTGTCTATATTGATCATCTATACATTCTAGGTTATAATATATTCGATGAACTATGCACAAATCTCATAATTTCTTCACTCACTCGGTGATTCTTTAGTTTGTTATGAATTTTAACTTGAACAGCACTAAGAATTATCTCTCAGATATCATTACATTGATTTTATAGGAAGATAAGGACATGAAGTGAGAGAATCCATATATACTTATGGTTAATAAGAGGAAATGAAAGATGTAAGTCCTCATGATTAACACTAAGTCTAGGTCATCTTCACATCCCCCATTAGACATGATGAATATCAAGGGGGAAACAAAGGGAGAATAATTCCATATGTTTTTATGTAGAAATATGTACTATTAAAAAATTAATTACACCATGATAAATAAGAAAGGGGAATATTCAGGTTTATTCATTATCGAGTTTAATCCTTATGTTTCTTTAAATTGGGTATTAAATATATCTTAGGGTGCTCATATTTTCATTTTAAATATAGAATCCAAATAAATTCAGAAGAGTTACCTAAGGTGAGGTGGATCTATGAGATTCTAACGGAGCATGACTCACTATAGTGGCTATTGGAGACTGCCACCTCACATTGCCAATATGATTGATTTTTGTTTTTAATGATTGTTATTATGTACCAAACATTACCAAAAATATTATTTTTCTATCAAATTTTGATATGGATTATTTTATTTTCAAATTTTGTCCTAAAAGATGCTACTTATACAAAAATATTATATGTTATGGTAATACATGCATTCATAATGGTCTTTTATGTTATAATATGAAAATAAAGTGTTGTAAATAGATAAAAAAACTAGTACACATGACTTGTATCACACCCAATATCCAAGTCACCAACTAGGTCATGTAAAAAAAGTGTTTGAATTTTTTTTATCAAGATGGGTATTTAGATTCATTTGAACCAAAACCAATTGGCATACATAACTCTTAATTACAAGTAAGAATTACCAAATCTCTATTTAGTGGAAAGGGTGAATGGTGCATAGAGCATATGAAAATGGTTCATACAGATGTGTGTGTGTGTGTAATATCCCTACCTAAACCATTGTCTTGGACAGGACTAAGATTACACTAACCTTAGTTGACATCCCTCAGACACCAAATGATATAAATAAATTACAAGGGTATATACATAATCATTGGGGGAATATTTACCCTTAAAAATAACACAAACTACAACAAAAAACTAAAAAAATATAAAATCAGTAAACATGATGCATGATAGTAAATAAACAAACTAAGATCCCAAATGACATGAAATAAATAAGTAAAACCACTATTAAGTCATAGTAGTAAAACAAACACCAACAGGTATACATAATATAAATAATAAAAGATAATGAGGCACCAGACACTGATGTATCACTATGAACAACTATTCTACATGATAATATCCAAGATCCAACTCCCTTAAAACTTGACTCCAACATCAGGATTATATTCTAGAAAAGTATGGTATCTTCCTCTTACCTATATGAGGATAAATAATGTTTGTATATGAAATAATACAAATATGTAGGGGGTGAGTATAAAATCTAGTAGTAAATCACCAACATATCCCACACATTCCATTAAGATAAAAATGAGTTAAATCATAATAATAATCAAGCATATAACCAAAATGAGATATAAAAATATCAAGTAAGGATTAATAAAAAGTATTTTAAGTAACACTCACATGAATTAATCTCATTTTGTGAATGTAAACAATCATTTAAGTGTCCATTCAATGAGTTTTAAAATACACAATGTCCTTTGAATAGTCCATACTCGTGACCAGTACATGTCCCTCTAGACCTAAGTTATCACCTAGAGGTGTAATCTATTATACCAAAACTCCAATATAGGTATCTAAGTATGAACCAAAAAGTCCCCCAAAATATATAATGAACTCATATACCCATTTTAATACCAAGTTCTCTCACCCAAACATTAATAAAAACAAAATTTAGTAATCTTACCAAATAGGTTTTCAGTGTTACCCACAACCTCTGTTTTCAAATCCACACTGTAAAAAGTTTTCTAAAACTGAATTGTATAGAATACATTTTTAAAAAAATATTTATTATTTTAGAATAAAAATCCTTATAGTTATACAAATAGTAAAGTGGTATAAATTCCATCTACATTGAGTCCAATCCCACAACAAAAACTAAGAGGAATCACTTTTTCAGAAAAAAAATCCATCTAAAATCGACTTTAAATGTTCCTAGTTTGAGAGACAAAATCATGGGAGAATGAATGATTTATTTTACTGTAGATTATTCAATTAAAAAAATCATTTATAAATTACCCAAAATAATCTCATGTTCTTTTCAATCAAGTTTCATGACTTCCCACAAGATTATGTGGCTAAATAGGTCATTTAAAATCCATGAAGATTGACACCATGCCTTAGACCATAGTATGGTGCATTAACCCAATCCATTTTGAGAATCCTATTCAAGAGTGCCTTCATCCATATCTATTACATGTCCCACTAAGTATTTCATTCACCCAATCCATTTTGGATGATTCTAATATGATACTGACAACACCCAGTCACCATGTCAACTCACTAGGCATTTTGGTCTGCCTATTTCACACTGGTGGAGTTCCTAAACACCACTCCTACTAAAATAGTATGTGTTATAGTGTGGTTACATCTTGGAATCCTAGATGAATCCCACATCTATAGTGAAAAAATTCTTAGACTACGACCTTCACCACGTTCGGTCCCAAAGTGTGGTGAATCCTTGAAATCCCAACACCACATCATTCAACCCATTATCCCTTCAACACTTAACAAACCCTAAAGGTACCAACATAACATGTAAAATCATGAAATAACAAGAACATAAATCAAACTTGGGTATAAAATTCTCCAAACTATTTGGATTTACTTACGGGGAAATCTAGGGGTAGTAGTGTTTAGAAAAAGCTCAAACCATTTCTCTAGTATAAGTTTCTCCTATACCCATATCTCTAACTTGATATCTCCATGTTTCTATAGTACACACACCAATGAGATACATCTACCCCAAAAGTATTTATATTGCCTATCTAGGATATGAATTGGGGTGTGAATGAATTAAGCATCTAGATTAAGGGTCAAAAAATCCCAACTAATCACATGATTTAGATTTTGTTTTGTACTTATTTAGTTGGGATATGTGGACAAAAAATTCAAGTGAACTAAATCTCAGTGGTAGGGTTAGACGATATGCCACCTCACAAATATTCTCATGAATTTTTAATGGTCCCACATGTTGAGGAGATAGTTGCCCCTAGTTACCCAGGTGATGATACCTTAAACATGGAGGTACTCGATGGAATACCTATTCACTTACCTCAATAGATAAATGGGGATGACGATGATCTACATATGATTTCTAATGGATTTGGTACATTTACATTTTCTTCTTGATTATTTGGATCTTTTCCAATTTCTCCTCAGTAATACTCAGTCTAATTAGTGATTTTTCTCTAGCATCAACCCAACAAAGTGGAGTGTGACATGGATGATCATAAAATTCATCATACAAGGCCATATGTATCGTGGTTTGATAATTATTATCATAGGAAAACTCCACCAAATGAAAATGGTCTTACCATGATCCACTGAGGACCATGATATAAGCTTTGATCATATCCTCTAATTTATAAATAGTATTCTCAAAATATTTATCCATTTCTAGATGACATTTTGTTCTCATGGTCAACTTGGTTTCATGGTCTGATTGATATGGAAACCAAAACCATGAGTTGAATTAAGGGTATTAGAGAGAGATAATCGAAAATAGTACCCCATGAAATTTTCCCTCTTCCTAGATATAGATATTTTCCAATTAATTTACTATATTCATTTTGTAAAATTTGATTGGAATGTATGTACTTCATGCGTCCGTCCATAATCGTCTATATGGAATCATTCTTCCGATGCATTCTTGGTGTACCTATGAAAAGTCCATAATAATATTCTCCCATTTATATAAGGGTATTGGCAGTGACTTTAACATGCAAATTGACTGTTTATGTTTGACCATCACGTATTGATAGGTGAGAGATCTCATAACATAATTTTCCACCTACCTCTTCATACCTAACCACCAAAATTGGTCCATTATTTCCCTATAAATTTTTGGGAACCTGGATGGATGAGATATTTTTAATGATGATAAACATGAAGGAGGTCTTCTTTATATGATGGAGGAAATATATTCAAAATCTCAAAATTTCAACACTGAATTTTCATATTTTATCCATCCCTTAATGTTTTTACTACCATTGAGGTTAAACCTCATTGTAAGATACTTAGGGTATGATTTCATAGCATCCTTGACTAGTTAAACAAAGTAACGTATAATAATAACAAGAAAGAATAGCATAACAACATCCTATTCAACACATTCCAAGTACATATGAAAATTTTCCATCATTAGTATCCATTGGTCTTTATCTTCTCTAACCACGTGGTATATTACTTAATAATTAATTCATCGACCATTTAATTTTTTTTAGTGTATAAACAATGTCTAAGTTTAATATATAGAGATATTCCATCCAATTTCATTGACTTATGTTCAAGTACCATTGTGAAAAGATTATTTTAATATTTTGTGATCTATAAAGAAGTAGAAATCTTCACTAAACATATAGTAGAACCATGTTTTTAATTCATAGACCTCTGTGACAAATTTTAGGTTGTGTTTTGGATATTTATTTCATGCATACTCAATTTTTTTGATCCATAAGCAATAACATAGTATCCCTGTATGAGAAAACTACCCAAACAAGATCTCAAAGCATCAAAAAAATAAAATTTATCTATTACATGGTTTTTGGTAAGATAATGATAATTTCTAAAGTTATTTGATTCTAAAGATCCTAAAAAAATTATATTAATCATCGATATAATAAAATGAAATCACTTTCTTACCATTGTAGTCATAGAAGAAGCAATATGTGATTAGTTAGAGAAAAAGTGGAAATAACATCCTATCAATCCTAAAAATACCATATCTTTGAGAAATTATTAGGTGGCTTCCAAGAACTAATATCCTCAATATTATTTGGATTTACTAATATTAATTTTTCATAAATAACATACCCAAGGAATAAAAATTTTTATTTCTAAAAGTAACACTTTTAGAATTTGACATAAAGATAGAGGTCTGGTAATGTATCCAATATGATATCCAAGTTACTTTAATGGTCATATTTCACATGAGAGTACACAAAGATGTTTTCTATGAATAACATAGATAAATAATCCAAGTATTAGTGAAAGATATGATTCATCAATTCCATGAAGACCACTGGTGAATTAGTGAGACCAAATGGAATGGCCAAGTATTTATATTGGTTATAATGGATTCTAAAATTCATTTTTAGAATATCCTCTTTATTGACTAAAAGTTTTTTATACCTCAATCAAATATTAATTTTATACAACCATTTAACTTTTTTAATAGATCAAATGGATCATTAATTTGGGGAAGATGGTGTAACATCCTAGGTCCAATCCATAAATAACTGACCTATCTAGTTGGCCATGTGCCCTCAAGAATGCATCCCCATACTCCAGAGGCTTCCGACTAGTAGTGAGGGTATATAGCGGTATAGTAGGGAGACTATACCCTCATGATTAGAGTGGAAACAATGGTGAAATAATAGGTATATAGTGTAAATAGATAATAATAGTTAGTATTAGAAGACATACCATCTAGATAATAATAAACTGACAAAATAAATTACAATTTTCGTATAAAAATTATGTCATATCGGTATACTATACAAAAATGGAAATACAAAGGGGTAGATAATAATTCATATACAACATGAAATAAAAAAATTAGATAATACCAAAAGATATATCTAATTGAATCATGATCATATGCCCAATCCTCTGCTCCCATACTCCATTCTAATATAAAAAATTATGCATCCATAAGAAAATTACACAAGAATCATATACATTAATATGATATCATATATGACCTTTTAACATTGATTTGTTAATAATATCATAGTATTATCGTTGTTTTGGGTGTTAACTGATTCGTTTTCCTTTTTATGCTTTGTTATGTAAGCCGTGTTTGTTATGGATAGGTTGTATATTATTCATATCCAGAATGATATCAAGTCCTTACAAATTACTTTTAGTCATCAAATGAGAATTAGTCTTGAATGGATACGATGGGGAATGAATCTCATCGCGTTCGTGGGGACGGTAGTCCGTACGTACGCACGAGCGACATTATCATTATTTTGATATTAAAATAATATATAATTATATGGTGTATCATATATAAAGAATCATTATATTATTATATTTATTATTTATATAAATTACACATCCTTATCATACCCACCCAAATAATTATGTATTGAATAACAATTACACCACAACATGGAGACGGTAGGCTGTACGTACGCACGTATGGTGACATGTCCTTCAAAGGACAGATAGAATACTGAATATGGTTGTAAAATATTTATAATAACATCACAGTATATAAAAGATACTAGAGTTATTATTTTAGAATGGAAATAACAAGGAAAGAAAAAGTGGAAGAAGAAAGGAACTTGAAAGAGGGTGGGGAAAACATTATCTCTTCTTCAGGTTCATCCTTTTGATTTGATCAAAAGGGCTCCATAGGATGGCTTTTGGATCAAACTAAAGCCTCTGGGTTTAATTGAGGGAAGTTTAGAGAATATTTGGGCAGGGTTTGGCCGAACCAAAAGGCTTTTAAGGTCTGAATTAGAGAGAAGGGGGAGTGCCCTTTTATAAGAGGGTTTGGCCGAACCAAAAAGTATACATAAACTAAGTAGGGTGAAATTATAACAAAAATAAATAAGTGATGTAACTAAAAAAAAGTCATCTTGGGTTCCTAAAGGACACTCAGATGACTCTACCGACTTTGTCCCAAGCCAGAATGTCTCTAAATATGTATATTTATATGTATATGTATATGTATATGTATATGTATATGTATATGTATATGTATATGTATATGTATATGTTTATGTATATGTATATGTATATGTATATGTATATGTAGATGTATATGTATATGTATATGTATATGTATATGTATATGTATATGTATATGTATATGTATATGTATATGTATATGTATATGTATATGTATATGTATATGTATATGTATATGTATATGTATATGTATATGTATAGGAATATGTATATGTATAGGTATAGGTATATGTATATGTATGTGTATGTGTATATGTATATGTATATGTATATGTATATGTATATGTATATGTATATGTATCTGTATATGTATATGTATATGTATATGTATATGTATATGTATATGTATATGTATATGTATATGTATATGTATATGTATATGTATATGTATATGTATATGTATATGTTTATGTATCTGTATATGTATATGTATATGTATGTGTATATGTATGTGTATATGTATGTGTATATGTATGTGTATATGTATGTGTATATGTATCTGTATATATGTATCTGTATATGTATCTGTATATGTATATGTATATGTATCTGTATATGTATATGTATATGTATATGTATATGTATATGTATATGTATATGTATATGTATATGTATATGTATATGTATATGTATATGTATATGTATAGGTATATGTATATGTATATTTATCTATATATGTATGTGTATATGTATGTGTATATGTATATGTATATGTATATGCATATGTATATGGATATGTATATGGATATGTATATGGATCTGCATATGTATCTGCATATGTATGTGCATATGTATCTGCATATGTATATGTATAAGTATATGTATATGTATATGTATATGTATCTGTATATGTATTTGTATATGTATCTGTATATGTATATGTATATGTATATGTATATGTATATGTATATGTATATGTATATGTATATGTATATGTATATGTATATGTATATGTATATGTATATGTATATGTATCTGTATCTGTATGTGTATGTGTATGTGTAAGTGTATGTGTATGTGGATGTGTATTTGTATTTGTATGTGTATCTGTATGTGTATCTGTGTCTGCATATGCATATATATCTGTATATGTATATATAAATATGTATATGTATATGTATATATATGTATATGTATATGTATATGTATATGTATATATATATGTATATGTATATGTATATGTATATGTATACGTAGATGTAGATGTATATGTATATGTATATGTATATGTATATGTATATGTATATGTATATGTATATGTATATGTATATGTATATGTATATTTATATGTATATGTATATGTATATGTATATGTATATGTATAGGTATATGTATATGTATATGTATATATGTGTATAAACATGTGTGTGTGTGTGTGTGTAAGTAATACTTGCTAGGACCCGAGGCATATAACCAAGGTGTCTATGCATAGTTGTAAGAGTTAAAAGCTTTAAATAAGGGAACTGGTCCAACATTCATTTAGAGATATGGAACTTCATGTCCATAAATCCTAATAAATGATGTGGGTTGTCATGGCCAACATCCCAACCTTGGAGTGTGAAACTTCATTTTTGATGTATCAATAAAATATTTGAAATGTCATGTCCAACATCTAATGTCAAGGGATCGTGAAACGTCATGTCCAAGATTTCCCTTTACCATTTCACAACAACATATATCAATGGTTTAATAATAATAAATCGTTACCTTTAATAATTTAATGAATCTAATTGATGGTTTCCAAATCATTTAAAATTCTATTTAATACCATTTATCCATGGGATTAATTTACAGTTCAAGGGGGTTCAAGTTTCATGGTCTTACCCTTAATGTCCCATTAAATTATATTTATCCATTTTAATTGGGAATCAAGTCGGGACCACATAGAAGGTGGTTTGGTCACAAAAGAATTTATAACTTTATGGAATTCAATAAACCCACCCAAAAGTGGTGGAAATCATCCTTGTGGACATCTTCCAATAATAACATGGGTCTTTGGGAGTATCTATAACAAGGGTTCATTGATTTTAAAAGAATTACTCCATTTTATGGAAATGCGTGGAAGGTATTACGTTCCACACAACAATGTGTAATATAAACAATGATTATTTAAGGAAAAAGTACTAGACCACCAACCATATTGTGGTAGATGACTCCTCATCCAATATTGGCCTCCAATCTAGGCTATAACAGGAGAAATCATAAGAATAGAAAATTCCCTAAAAATATAGAATATTAGCTCGAACAAATTAAGCATTTCATATGATGAAAGAAACAAAGGAAGCAAGTGGACTGAATAGCTTACTTTTGACTAGCCAATGCAATGAACAATGATATAATTGAACATCCTGTGTGGGTGGAGTCATAAATCCTAGATTTGAGAAAGAAATGAGCTCTACATAAAGGGAAAGTGGTGTTATGTTATTTGGGAAGGAAAATGAGGGGGTTAAACTGTAATGAAGGAAGGGAAATTGGGAATTTCATCCATTTTTTATGGGAACACATTTTGGCCACATTATTGTCCAAATCATGATCCAAGCATGTGATAGGACTATAAAAAGTTATCTCCCCCTCTCATAAGCTAGACACATTGTTTGAAAAAACATGAATAGATCATACATATTATTTTCACTTTTCTGAAGAACCCTCGCAAGGTCGTGTGGCCCCCTTTCATAGTTTGAATGTAACACCCCAAGATTTCATAGTGTGTTATTTCTTCAAAATAATTCAATAACTTGCACTACACGCAACACCGAGTTCAATCACACCATGACTTAAAAAAAAAGCCATTCAAAAGAGGTTATGAATAGTATTATCTAAATTTTAAACTTTATATAATCCTTATAATTTTAGAATCCATATTATGAGTTTCTTAGATATAATGCAAGAACAAATTCATTTTCAGTATTGCACTTTTATCAACTTTTAATAGTGAACCCTTTTTAAATACAATATTTTAAACATTTTGACTAAATGGGGACATCAAAAATTTAAAATGAAACATCTCAAGCTTCCACGGTACACTTTCTTTGAATAATACAGTAGCGTGTGTTGTACGCAACCTTGAGTTTTAACACACACCACAACCAATCAAACTAGCCGTTATGAATAGTAATACATACTTTTCGAAATTATATATATTTTATATTTTAAAATGGACTTCATTTCTGGATTCGGAATATCGAATTTAGCCTAAGGTGAAATTTTGGTACTTTTCGGATAACTTTCATATTTTGATGAATAGTGAAAATTACTAAATTTTAATTAAAAACAACGTTTTTAATCAAAATAATTAATAGTGATAAATTATGAATTTGAGTGTTTTTAAAGTATATTTAGAATATATTTTTACCATTTAATATAATGTTGTTCATTGGACATAATTTTACAATTAAACCGAACATAAACAAGTGTCAATCTTTTGATAGTTATTATCTCTTAAAAACACGCTTTTTGTTTTGTCAGCGGGAATTAATTTTAAATTAATTTCTGCCACTTATGTGTTTTGAATTTAGGAAAATGGATTCCATATTTGGAATCAGGATGTTCAAATTGTGTAAATAGGTAAATTCTATTTTTAGACATTTTGAATAATTACTGCGGAAAATATTTTATTTACCATGGTTAAGGGTAAATCCGGTAAATAAGGGTTAAAAAATAATATTATAATAATACTAAATTACCCTAAAACGTGTCTTAACCCTATTGGTTGATACATGGTCGACCATGGGCATCTTTGGGTCGATTTTGGGACCCCAAGGATCCACTTGTAAGTGATAATGACACTTTATTTTAATTAAGTTAAAATGAATACAAAAATGACACAAGCATATATCTTTTAGAAAAACAATTGTTACATAGGGTTATATATGTTGGATTTTAGATTATAAATATTAATTAGAAACATAAAAATATTTCCTACATAATGATATTTTATTTATAATTTTTAGACATTAAATAATTTATTTTATTTATGACACAATGATGATGCAGTAATTACTATAATAGTGAAAAATTAAAATAATTGATATTATAAATACCCAAATTAATATAATATGAAACTTTTAATGAATTAAACTAATTTTCTAGGATAATATGATATATTAGTATTGATTTAATTGACTTTTTTCGAAGTAATCAATCTGTTATGAGTTTCACAAAAATCAACTATTGAATAGTGTCAAAATTGACAAAAAAGAGTTCTTAAAACAAATATTATATTATTAATTGATATTAAATTCCTAAAAATCTAAGGTTCGGACAAGAGACTTATATCATGATAGTTTCATCATTAATGGACCACTTGGGGGTCGCTTGGATGTATATAGTAAGTTTATTAACCATATTATATAAAAATACAAAGAGACATTGCAAAAGTGAAACTAATTAACTTAGAGTTAATACTTAAATATAAGGTTAATATAAGTACCCAAACCTGTCTAAATTCTATTGGTTGAGTGGATTTAGACCTATACCCACCTTAACCTTTGAATAATCAACTTTGGAGCCATTAGAAACTGAATATGAATTTATTATAAATTAATATTTCTAGCTTTTCCAAAGGTGCCCCTCACCCCTCTTATAAAAGGGAACTCCTCCTTCTCATTTCTTCACACCTTCAAATCCTTTTGGTTCGGCCAAACTCTGCCCAAATACCCTCCCATCTTCCCTCACTACAACCTAGAGGCCTTAGTTTTATCAGAAAGCCAACCTAAGGATCCCTTTTGATCAAATCAAAAGGAAGAACCCGAAGAAGAGGTAATGATTTCACCACCCTTTTCCAAGTTCATTTATTCTTCCACTTTTTCTTCCTTTGTTGTTACCATTCTAAAATAATAACTCCAGTATCATATATGTAATGTGATGTTATTATAAATATGGTACAACCATTTTCAGTATTCTATCCACCCTTTGAATAACATGTCACCATACGTGCGTACGTACGGCTTACCGTCTCCACGTCGTGGTGTAATTGTTATTCAATATATTATTATTTGGATGGGTATAATAATGATGTGTAACTCATGTAAATAATAAATATAACATGTTAATGATTCTGTATATATGATATACCATCCATTTATATATTATTTTAATATCAAAAGAATGATATTGTCGCTCGTGCGTACGTATGGACTACCGTCTCCACGAACGCGATGAGATTCATTCTCCATCGTATCCATTCAAGTATAATTATCATTTGATGATTTAAAAATAATGTTTAAGGACTTGATATCATTCTGGATATGAATAAGATACAACAAACATGGCTTATGTAACAAAACATATAAAATAAAATGAGTAAGTTAACACCCGAAACGACGATAATTCTAAGATATTATTAACAAATCAATGTTAAAAGATCATATATGATATCATATTAATATATATGATTATTGTATAATTTAATAACAATTATTTCACCATTATACAGGAGTTTAACCTACCCCAACCAAGGAAAAGTACAAGATAATGGATTTTCTTATCTCACATTCAATTCCGTGAGATTTCCATTATTCGCCACTAAATTATTGAAAGTGGTGTATTGTGTACTAGAATTTGATATATATTATCACGATTATCTTTATATTCATGTTATTCTGTAAATACTTTGGTGGTTATTAACTTTTGGCCATACGACTCAGTTGATTAACGTGGTAAGGGGTTTTCATCTCACTCTTTATTTCCGTGAGATTCATGCCATATTTCCACTATTATCTTTTGTGTGGTGTATGTACTGCCCATAATTGTATTCTTTGTGTAATACACTTTACCTTATTTGTATTTACATTTTCATTGTATGATACCTCTTTCATGTGTTGTATGTTTCATAAGTTACCAAATTGATAAGGGTTTACTTCACAATCTCTTTAATATCCGAGGTTGTCTTTACGTAAGTATCTACAGGGACATATTTACTATCCATGTCCATATTTCATAAAAGAGTTTTCAAAGGGATTATTTCTAAGGGAACTTTTACTAAAACATCATTTTAAATGTTTTAAAAATTTATTCTTCTAAATCATCCTCATTTATGTCCACGTTTTCAAAATGGTTTGTAAGGATTTATTTATATGAAAATGAATGTTTTAAAAGTGTTAATTCCATTCAAAAGATTCAAAGTGGTATGGGACACTTTGATTCAAAAATGTATTTAAATTCCTTACTTTCTAAATTGTGTAACATTAAAATGTTTTCATGAAAAATGGATATTTCTCTCAATAATTTTTAAAAAACATTTTCATCTATGTCAACATCCTTTGATGGATTTTAAGATTATTTGATGTTGATTTATTATGATATAAAACTTCCATATTGTAATGAAGTTTTGTGATATGTTTGACTATAGATGTGTCATTTATATAGCATTCATGGTTTATGAGTAAAGTATTGACATTTCGTATGCTAGTTCCAATAAGAATGTTTATGTTATATTTCAACGTTTACTTAATATGAATGTGTTGGACAAGTATGTTCCAGGTTGGGGACTGGTTAAAGTAAGCCCTCCAGGTTGGGGACTGGTAAAAGTAAGCCCTCCAGGTTGGGGACTGGTAAAAGTAAGCCCTCCAGGTTGGGGACTGGTAAAATTAAGCCCTCCCGGTTGGGGACTGGTAAAAGTAAGCCCTTCAGGTTAGGGACTGGTTAAAGTAAGCCCTCTGGTTTGGTCTCCGGTTATTAGAGGCACTCCGGGTTGGTGTCCGGTTATTAGAGGCACTCCGGGTTGGTGTCCGGTTATTAGAGGCACTCCGGGTTGGGTTCCGGTTACAGTTATCCCCAAGGTCTTGGGACGAGGCCTTGAAAAGAAATTAAAGTTTATCATTCTGCATTCCATCATTATGAAAGTGGTTATTGATTTTGCATGTGATTATTCGATTAGTAGAATAACCATGTGAATAAGTAAATGGCATTATTTCATTTTATTTATGCCATACTATGTTAAAAGTTCAAGTTTAAAAGGCTTTTGTTTTAGTTATACATTGCCTTAAATGTTTATTCTTATTTATGAAAGTTTCCGCTATATTGTTATCCTTACTGGGCATTTGAGCTCACCCCTTTTCTATGTTTTATTTTTCCCAGGAAGTGAAGAAGTAAATTATGAATGACCTGCAGGGATTTTATGTGGGGATATGAGTGTGGATTATGGAGACAATATGTTTTTGTAGTAGTTTTTCATTTTATGATGTAATGTAAGACTTATGAATATATCTAATGTTTCCAAGGCTACTAAACCAATCGGTCTTTCGAGATTTCATCTTTCTTGTGATCATGCCAATGTTATGTAATAACTCACCGACTCTGGGTAACTGGGGTCGGGGCGTTACAGTTGGTATCAGAGGAAGTTTAGTACAAACCTTGGAAGCTAGATTTAGATAAACTCTGATTAGAGCATGTAGACCTAAGATGAACTTTGAGGATTAGTATTGAAGAACTTCCTAGAATTTTGGTATTGTAGAGATTTTGTGAGTTTTCCGAGCAATACATCCCTGTCTGGATACGAGCAGGTAGAGGCGGCTCTGGCACAGATGTACCTAGGGGTAAAACCCGAAAACACCGCTTTGAGCTAGACTCGAACGGGAACTGGTGCACGACAACGGGCCTTGCTGCACTCTTGGTTACGACACTCCCGGGGGATATGCTTAGGATAACTCTCATTTTCTTTACAAATCATTATGAAGGGTTTATGAGTATATAATTCCTCAAAGAAAACATTTTTATGATTATGGATTATATCCATAAATAGTTCAATTTATGTTAAGTGTTTTATAAGTATGGGATTATGTATTTTGATTCATAAACTGATCTAGTGTATGCCATTGTTTAGAAATGGCGCCCAGTAGAAGGAATGAGAACTCCAGAAATGCACATGATCCAAAGAGAAGGAAGGATCATATCTTTCATGGTCTTAAGCTATAATTTATAAGAGAAATAGTCTCCCATGTATTATCATCATATGAAGAAATAATATCATGTGTTGATAAGATAAGTAAAGAGTTTACTGAGTCCTATGGCTTTGAAGGGAAGCAAGAGAAGAAAAGGATGGAAGAGAGAAAGATGGATAAAGGGAAGAGGGGAAAGAAGAATTTTCCCATATGTGGTAACTGTGGAAAGAAACACCCTGTAACTTGCCTGAAAGGAATGGGAGTTTGTTATAAGTGTGGAGGAAAAGGGCACAAAGTACGTGACTGCAAGGGTAAGAAAATGGTTTTAAATGTACAATGATTCATTTGCAAGGAGTTTGGACACTACGCGAACCTATGTCCCAGTCATCAGACTATGCCGCAAATGATGTTATTGGATAATAATCAAGTTATGATACTACCACAGATGAAGAGGAATGATTAGAGTTCTTATGTTGATTATGTTAATTGAGTGTTGTATCAACAATGTACTTGTTATAATAATTATGGAGTATATAAGGATTGTACTGAAGTACTATTTCATTAAGGACTTGAGATTGTGTGGAACAAAGAAAAGTGACTCAATATAAGGATAAATTTTTGGAAAAGATATGGTTGAGAGAATGATAAATCATAATATAGTTCTGATACTGAGGTAGTGATTTTGGAATAATATGTGATTGTTTTGGATAAATTATATTGTATATTAATGACTACCTTGGAACTGATTAATGATTTTTATATTCCATCATTGTTGGGGTTTAAAACATTTTTGGATTAATGAAGTATATCCAGCATTCTATATGGAATAAGGGAGCATGAATGTAATCAATAAGGAATATGGTAATACATGATGAAGGTATTCATATGCTATTACGGGGTAAAAAGGATCTATATTATGTTTACCTTCCTTATAAATGTTGGACTGTGAGTTTGGACAGAAGTATTTTGGATAGTTCTAGTTTGGATTATTTTGGATTGCCATAAAAGGACAACCCGGAGGTCGGGCGGCAACCCGTCGCGTCCGGCAAGGCTGCGAGACTTGAACCCGCAACCGAAGGGCGACAAGGGTTTATCACATACCACTGTCCCACGAGATGTCCTGGATTAAATAATGTAGTTTTTATTAAAATATCATGTAGATGAATTATAAATTCGTTTATTTTGGAACCCTATACGAATACTGTAAATAGAATTTTTTTTACATTCTATTATCTTTTAGAGTGAAAGATGAGTTTGTGGTAGAAATTTATTAATGGATAAAACTCTAATTATAAAGTAATTATATCTCCTTATGATCTTAACCAATATCATAAATAAATTCCTCAATATTAAGAAAAGCAACTTAGAACAAAAATGTTTTCCTAGATGGTACCTTAAATCATCACTAATTTATGGCTTTGGGATTGTTGGCCTTTTCATAGCCATGTTCTCTACCACTCTCCATCAGATAATTGATGGTTAGATTTTTCTTCCATATCCATATTTTCTTACATGTAACCCTAGTATGTGTTATTTTCGGTAATCTTCATACTTTCGACTCTTTACTTTAAATAGAGGCCTCATTAATTCATTTTTCGATGTGGGATTTCAACTAAGATATTTTGAAATGTCAAAAATGTGTTATCCTAATACCCTATGTTTTGTTGAACTGATGGTATTTCAAATCATCATAGATTGATGAATTTAAGGACCTCAATTTTATACTTGTTTGTGATTGATGACCTCAATCACTACCGATAAATATTTACGTTTTTCCTCCAATTATATGTCTCTAATTGCCACCAATGTTCTCCTAATCAAGATCATAATTTGGTGGTGACCCTTTCATTTCCCTTTTCCTCATATTAAGACTAAATTTTAGTAACCCAATTTCCGATGTGGGTTTTCCCACAAATATATTTTCTATTTTCAACCTTTTATTTTCGAAGAACAATTTCAAATTGCGAGGACGCAATTTATTGAAGGAGGGGAGAATGTAACACCCCAAGATTTCATAGTGTGTTATTTCTTCAAAATAATTCAATAACTTGCACTACACGCAACACAGAGTTCAATCACACCATGACTTACAAAAAAAAACCATTCAAAAGAGGTTATAAATAGTATTATCTAAATTTTAAACTTTATATAATCCTTATAATTTTAGAATCCATATTATGAGTTTCTTAGATATAATGCAAGAACAAATTCATTTTCAGTATTGCACTTTTATCAACTTTTAATAGTGAACCCTTTTTAAATACAATATTTTAAACTTTTTGACTAAATGGGGACATCAAAAATTTAAAATGAAACATCCCAAGCTTCCACGGTACGCTTTCTTTGAATAATACAGTAGCGTGTGTTGTACGCAACCTTGAGTTTTAACACACACCACAACCAATCAAACTAGCCGTTATGAATAGTAATACCTACTTTTCGAAATTATATATATTTTATATTTTAAAATGGACTTCATTTCTGGATTCGGAATATCGAATTTAGCCTAAGGTGAAATTTTGGTACTTTTCAGATAACTTTCATATTTTGATGAATAGTGAAAATTACTAAATTTTAATTAAAAACAACGTTTTTAATCAAAATAATTAATAGTGATAAATTATGAATTTGAGTGGTTTTAAAGTATATTTAGAATATATTTTTACCATTTAATATAATGTTGGTCATTGGACATAATTTTACAATTAAACCGAACATAAACAAGTGTCAATCTTTTGATAGTTATTATCTCTTAAAAACATGCTTTTTGTTTTGACAGCGGGAATTAATTTTAAATTAATTTCTGCCACTTCTGTGTTTTGAATTTAGGAAAATGGATTCCATATTTGGAATCAGGATGTTCAAATTGTGTAAATAGGTAACTTCTATTTTTAGACATTTTGAATAATTACTGCGGTAAATATTTTATTTACCATGGTTAAGGGTAAATCTGGTAAATAAGGGTTAAAAAATAATATTATAATAATACTAAATTACCCTAAAACGTGTCTTAACCCTATTGGTTGATACATGGTCGACCATGGGCATCTTTGGGTCTATTTTGGGACCCCATGGATCCACTTTTAAGTGATAATGACACTTTATTTTAATTAAGTTAAAATGAATACAAAAATGACACAAGCATAGATCTTTTAGCAAAACAATTGTTACATAGGGTTATATATGTTGGATTTTAGATTATAAATATTAATTAGAAACATAAAAATATTTCCTACATAATTATATTTTATTTATAATTTTTAGACATTAAATAATGTATTTTATTTATGACACAATGACGATGCAGTAATTACTATAATAGTGAAAAATTAAAATAATTGATATTATAAATACCCAAATAAATATAATATGAAACTTTTAATGAATTAAACTAATTTTTTAGGATAATATGATATATTAGTATTGATTTAATTGACTTTTTTCGAAGTAATAAATCTGTTATGAGTTTCACAAAAATCAACTATTGAATAGTGTCAAAATTGACATAAAAGATTTCTTAAAACAAATATTATATTATTAATTGATATTAAATTCCTAAAAATCTAAGGTTCGGAAAAGAGACTTATATCATGATAGGTTCATCATTAATGGACCACTTGGGGGTCTCTTGGATGTATATAGTAAGTTTATTAACCATATTATATAAAAATACAAAGAGACATTGTAAAAGTGAAACTAATTAACTTAGAGTTAATACTTAAAGATAAGGTTAATATAAGTACCCAAACCTGTCTAAATTCTATTGGTTGAGTGGTTTTAGACCTATCCCCACCTTAACCTTTGAATAATCAACTTTGGATCCATTAGAAACCGAATATGAATTTATTATAAATTACTATTTCTAGTTTTTCCAAAGGTGCCCCTCACCCCTCTTATAAAAGGGAACTCCTCCTTCTCATTTCTTCACACCTTCAAAGCCTTTTGGTTCGGCCAAACTCTGCCCAAATACTCTCCCATCTTACCTCACTACAATCTAGAGGCCTTTGTTTGATCAGAAAGCCAACCTAAGGATCCCTTTTGATCAAATCAAAAGGAAGAACCCGAAGAAGAGGTAATGATTTCACCACCCTTTTCCAAGTTCATTTCTTCTTCCACTTATTCTTCCTTTGTTGTTACCATTATAAAATAATAACTCCAGTATCATATATATACTGTGATGTTATTATAAATATGGTACAACCATTTTTAGTATTCTATCCACCCTTTGAATAACATGTCACCATACGTGCGTACGTACGGCTTACCGTCTCAACGTCGTGGTGTAATTGTTATTCAATATATTATTATTTGGATGGGTATAATAATGATGTGTAACTCTTGTAAATAATAAATATAACATGTTAATGATTCTGTATATATGATATACCATCCATTTATATATTATTTTAATATCAAAAGAATGATATTGTCGCTCGTGTGTACGTACGGACTACCGTCTCCACGAACGCGATGAGATTCATTCTCCATCGTATCCATTCAAGTATAATTATCATTTGATGATTTAAAAATGATGTTTAAGGACTTGATATCATTCTGGATATGAATAAGATACAACAAACATGGCTTATGTAACAAAACATATAAAATAAAATGAGTAAGTTAACACCCGAAACGACGATAATTCTAAGATATTATTAACAAATCAATGTTAAAAGATCATATATGATATCATATTAATATATATGATTCTTGTATAATTTAATAACAATTATTTCACCATTATACAGGAGTTTAACCTACCCCAACCAAGGAAAAGTACAAGGTAAGGGATTTTCTTATCTCACATTCAATTCCGTGAGATTTCCATTATTCGCCACTAAATTATTGAAAGTGGTGTATTGTGTACTGGAATTTGATATATATTATCATGATTATATTTATATTCATGTTATTCTGTAAATAATTTGGTGGTTGTTAACTTTTGTCCATACGACTCAGTTGATTAACGTGGTAAGGGGTTTTCATCTCACTCTTTATTTCCGTGAGATTCATGCCATATTTCCACTATTATCTTTTGTGTGGTGTATGTACTGCCCATAATTGTATTAGTTGTGTAATACACTTTACCTTATTTGTATTTACATTTTCATTGTATGATACCTCTTTCATGTGTTGTATGTTTCATAAGTTACCAAATTGATAAGGGTTTACTTCACAATCTCTTTAATATCCGAGGTTGTCTTTACGTAAGTATCTACAGGGACATATTTACTATCCATGTCCATATTTCATAAAAGATTTTTCAAAGGGATTATTTATAAGGGAACTTTTACTAAAACATCATTTTAAATGTTTTAAAAATTTATTCTTCTAAATCATCCTCATTTATGTCCACGTTTTCAAAATAGTTTGTAAGGATTTATTTATATGAAAATGAATGTTTTAAAAGTGTTAATTCCATTCAAAAGTTTCAAAGTGGTATGGGACACTTTGATTCAAAAATGTATTTAAATGACTTACTTTCTAAATTGTTTAACATTAAAATGTTTTCATGAAAAATGGATATTTCTCTCAATAATTTTTAAAAAACATTTTCATCTATGTCAACACCCTTTGATGGATTTTAAGATTATTTGATGTTGATTTATTATGATATAAAACTTCCATATTGTAATGAAGTTTTGTGATATTTTTGACTGTAGATGTGTCATTTATATAGCTTTCATGGTTTATGAGTAAGGTATTGACATTTTGTATGCTAGTTCCAATAAGAATGTTTATGTTATATTTCAACGTTTACTTAATATGAATTTGTTGGACAAGTATGTTCCAGGTTGGGGACTGGTTAAAGTAAGCCCTCCATGTTGGGGACTGGTAAAAGTAAGCCCTCCAGGTTGGGGACTGGTAAAAGTAAGCCCTCCAGGTTGGGGACTGGTAAAAGTAAGCCCTCCAGGTTGGGGACTGGTAAAAGTAAGCCCTCCAGGTTAGGGACTGGTTAAAGTAAGCCCTCCGTTTTGGTCTCCGGTTATTAGAGGCACTCCGGGTTGGTGTCCAGTTATTAGAGGCACTCCGGGTTGGTGTCCGGTTATTAGAGGCACTCCGGGTTGGGTTCCGGTTACAGTTAGCCCCAAGGTCTTGGGACGAGGCCTTGAAAATAAATTAAAGTTTAGCATTATGCATTCCATCATTATGAAAGTGGTTATTGATTTTTCATGTGATTATTCGATTAGTAGAATAACCATGTGAATAAGTAAATGGAATTATTTCATTTTATTTATGCCATACTATGTTAAAAGTTCAAGTTTAAAAAGGCTTTTGTTTTAGTTATACATTGCCTTAAATGTTTATTCTTATTTATGAAAGTTTCCACTATATTGTTATCCTTACTGGGCATTTGAGCTCACCCCTTTTCTATGTTTTATTTTTCCCAGGAAGTGAAGAAGTAAATTATGAATGACCTGCAGGGATATTATATGGGGATATGAGTGTGGATTATGGAGACAATATGTTTTTGTAGTAGTTTTTCATTTTATGATGTAATGTAAGACTTATGAATATATCTAGTGTTTCCAAGGCTACTAAACCAATCGGTCTTTCGAGATTTGATCTTTCTTGTGATCATGCCAATGTTATGTAATAACGCACCGACTCTGGGTAACTGGGGTCGGGGCGTTACATTGAAAAATAGTGTCTCCATTTTTGGGTTGCATAATTTTAGGTTCATAGTTACCAAAAACCATGAACTAATCATGTTCCTCATCAATATCCTCAAAAAAACAAAGTTCAATGCTCTGAACAAGATCAAGATGCTCCTAAACCCTTTTATAAACACTATGAAACTTTTATTAGAGTAAAAAATATATTAAAACTAATATTGAAAGGATTTGTACCTCAAAAAATGGTTGGGATGTTATAACCTCCCCTCCTTAAAATAACTTTCCCAAGAGTTTCCCTTATAAGGGTTGCAGAACATCATCTATGAAAACCTCCAGCCACTAAACATGTATGTCAGCCTCTTTCTCTTAGCTCACTTCCTATAAATAGTCTTTCTACCCTAACCCATGTACTAGAGGAACTGACCTAAATCAGAGAGACTTCATGCCATGTTCTACAATACATATTTGGTTCTCCTCAAAGGAATAATTGACATCTAAATCAACCTCATTAGGATAAAGGATATGATATTGGTATGAATGATAATGACATAAAAGAGAAACATGAAACATTTCATGCATATAAATGTATCTTTGAAGGATTTTTATATGATAAGATACTAGTCTAACCCTTTATAAAACCTCAAAAGGTATAATAAACCAGGGTGATATCTTATCTTTCTACCAAAATCGTTGATGCCCCAGTATAGTCAAAACATGAAAGAAGACTCAATCATCTACCTTGAACTCTAGAGGTCATCGACGATGATAGGGATACAAATTATTCCCTGAATTATCTATATTCATTCACTTACTGATAATTTTTACATTATTTGAAGTATTTTAAACAAGATGAGGTCCTCGTAGAGATACTTATCCTAGATCAAACTAGAACAAGGGTGAATGTAATGGCCTACCATATAGGCCCTCATAAATATCTATTTGTATAGTACGTAGAATATGTTATTGTAAGAGAATTAAATAAGAGGTATATGTTTCTCCCATGATCCTCCAAAATCAAGGACACATGCTCGGAGCATATCCCCTAACACTTATATCATATGCTCAAACTGATTTTTGATCTGAGGGTGATAGGTTGTATTCAGAAGCACCTATGAACCCAGTACCTTATACAAACCCTTCTAGAACCATTACATAAAACCAGAATCCCCACCTAATATGATGGTATGTGGAAACTCATGAAGGCATATGATCTCCCTGATATATAGCCTCCCAATCTCACCCACTGAAAATGTTTCCTAAATAGGAAATATATTAGAAAACTTCATAGATTTTCCATGATAATCCATACTATGTCATAGCCTTGAGGTGACCAAGGTAAACATATTACAAAATCCATAATGACACCATCCCATTTCCATTCACTAATGGGAAATAATTGAAAAATTCCATCAGGACACCAATGTTCTGGATTTACCTGTTAATAGCTGGAACCCTAACTGATATAACCTTATATATATTTTTTCATCCCCAACCACCAATACTAGTGGTGTAAATCATGATATATATTGGTAATACCATGATTTACTACCCACGTAGAGGCATGAGACTCTCAAATCAACTCCTCTCACACATCAGTAGGAAACAAGACATGTCCATCAATGTGCATGATCTCATCCTCATCAATAAACCAGTCAAGCAGTATGTCCTCACCTAAAACACTCTCCCTAAAGACTAATCCCTCGGGGTCTGAAATCTATCTCATCTTTACTCTATACAAAAGTAAATAGGTCACTGATAAGTATTCAATTATAGGATACACATTATGGTATTAAAAATCTAAGTGAATCTTAGAAAATAGTTTCATCAGCTTCCACTCACTAATGGCCTCCTAAACATCTTACTTTTGAGTCTTCCTACTCAAAGAATCTGCCACAACATTGTCTTTCCTAAGCGTATAAGCAAGATCAAAATTAAATGACTGTAGATATTCAAACCATCTCTATTATCTAAGATTAAATTCACATTGGGTGAATATTTATTTGATTCAATTGTGGTTTTCATATATAATAAACCAATATATAATCAAATAATTTCCCCAATAATTCAAGTCATGAACCACAACTGCAAACTCAAGATCGTGTGTCGGGTCATTACACTAATGAGGTCAAAACTGAAGAAACCCATACACCACAACTCATTCATCCTATATCTAATATAATCCCATCCCAACATAAGATGTATCACAATAAGCTATATAGCCTCTACTTGGATCAGGAATAATTAGTATTGAAATTAAATTCAATCTTATTTTCCTCCCTTGAAATAATTTTTCACAAGATTATGAATATTTAAACTTAACACCCTTCTAAGTTAAGCCCATAAGAGGTGATTCTCAGTGTGAAAATTCCTGAATAAAGTGACTATAATATTTATCTATCCCCAAGAAACTTCATATGTTATTGGAATTCTTATGTTTCTCCCAAGAAATCATGGCTCTTATCTTTGCTGGGTTAATAGATACTCTTGTTTATGAGTTAATTTGACCTGGTAAGTGAACTCTATCGATCTAAAAATTACATTTTCTATGTGTGAAATATATCATATGCTCACTAAGTGTAATAAATATGATGTCAAGGTATTTATTATGATCATGTCAAGTATGAGAATATATCAAGATGTATTCCATGAAAACCAAAATGAAGGAATCTAGATATGGGTTGAAAACCTGATCCATCATAGCTATAAAAATTATCAGTTCATTTGTGAGATTAAACAATATGAACAAATAATCATATAAGAAATATCTATTATGGAATTGCATATGGGTTATATCTGGTGTTATAACTTGTACCTGATGGTATCACAACTTCAAATAAATTTTCAAGAATACTCAAGATCCTAGGAGATGGTCAAAGAGGTCATATATATGAGGTAGTTGATAATAGTTCTTACCTATAATCATATTCATCTTTCTGAGATCCACACAAAGCCTGAGGGTACCATCTTCCTTCTCAGAAAAAAGGATAGGTGAACTCCATGGAGAAGTATTGGGTAATATAAACCATTTGGATTCCAAGTCCTCTAATTGCTTCTTGAGTTCTCAAATATTAGTAAGAGACATCCTATAAGGAGGAATATAAATTTTTGTTGCTCCTAGAACCAGATCAATATTAAATCCTTCCTCTCCCTCAAGTGGTAACCTATGAAAATAATTTCGTAAAATGTCTCTGAAGAGATCCACTACCAAAGGTAAATCTATTTAATTTATTCCTTTACCACATAGAAAAAGGATGGATATCTAGGCTGACACTCTACCTAGCCCCTGATGCTCAGGCCTAGCTCGACTGATCTGGAAATCCCATTATCCTTTTTGAAGGTAGTTATCAACTTTGAGTAATAATAAATCCATCCACCATCGATAAAAAACAATATGGGATCGATAAGAGAATAATCATCCCATCCTAAGAATTATATCAATGACTTTCATATCGAGGGAAAAAATATTTCATACAAAAATATAATCACATATCTCAAGGTGAAACTCCTTGCAACGACATAAGATCTCTGACCAAATTCTTAGTGGAGTTTCAAGAGTCATCGCTAAATATAAATACTCGATCTTAAGACCAATTATTTCTATTTTAGTAATATATATGAATTAATGTGAAGCATCTATTCCAACTAATGGAGATACTAAAGCAGAGTCTTCCAAGATAGTGCCTCATATTGTATAAGGCCCTGCACTTTTCTCCTTGGGTGTCAGTTGTACTACATATATCTTTCTTGATCTATAGCCCTAAGATTCAACCTAACTAACCTGAGCAGGTGCACTCTACTGGAGATGTTTGATCTATGTCTATATACCTGGACCAAAACCACCACTTGGCCTAAATGAAATATAGTACTTTAACTGCTCACTTATCTTAGAGCTACTGACCCCTCTCCTGAATGTAGAGTCAGTACAGATCATTTCTCATTAGGAACTGGAAGAAAGTTTATATAGAAACATTGAATATGATCCATCCTTCTGCCTGATCAGTACTCAACTGGGTCCCTACCACACTAGGGTTTTGATTGTATCATATTCCCACAGTGATAACATATCATGTAACTATCAATGTGTGATGTTGGACTACCACTGCCCCTTCGAACAGACTCCAAGCATCACTTCCTACTACCAGATGAACTACCCCCATGTCTAGGTGATAAAATTCTTTGGTACACACCTTCATCGTCCCTCAAATTCTTCTCAGTGATCAGGTCCTAGTTTACTATCTCAGAAATGGTATTTAACTTAAGGATGTTAACCTAATATCAGATAACATACATGAGTCCATCCTCAAAACATCTTACTATCATCATCTTTTCACTAGCAAGAGTCAGTGTGAAACACTTGAGCTTTGGGAAACAAGCTTAATAATCCATCATGGAAAAAACAAACTACACTAGGTTTATAAATTACCAATATTAGTCGACTCTCAACATATGTGGAAAAAGTAGTCCTAAACGACCAATTGAAATCCCCTCCAGACCATATCCCAGTGTCAATATGCCTGGGTAATAAAATCCCACCAACACTTTGTAGAATCATATAAAATATAAGATGCAAGTATGAACCTACTCTATATAGGTGTCTCTATATGACCAAATATAGATAACATGGACTCCATCCATGAATCAACCTCTTGGGGTCAAATTCCCCCAAAAAGGTAGGAGGGTGTTGTTGTTAGAACTCCCCAGTCAAATATACCATAGAAGGGGTAGGTTATGGAGCTCCCTATATAGACTATAATTATCATATAAAAACTTCTAAAATGAGCATAGGAACCAAGATTAGGAATATTAGTAGGTGCCTCTAATGGCACCATAAGAGTTAATACTGATGGCTCAAGGCCCACCATCTCTGGAGCATGGTCATAGCCACCTTCTTGGTACACAACTTGAGGGAATCATGGTGGCATATTTCTACAATGAAAAATTAATACTTAATAATATTATTTGATTACTAAAACTATCAAAGATATAATAATAGGATAGGTACAAGCCTTTTTATGTAAAATTCAACACCCCGTCGGTTGATCCTAAAGATAGGTCTAGGTGGTAAGAAAGAAAAAAAGTTCCACAAGAGACACTCTCTACTTCCCACTACTATGTTTGGGTCTGGGTAAAGTTCTCTATTCTGCAATAGATTTCCTAGTTTATGGATTTTCAATTGTAAGTTATATAGGAAAAACCCTTTAATTTTTAATTATAATTCTAATTTAGCATCAACCATTTCATTTAATAATTAAAATTAATCACTTTATATATATATATATAACAGGATCTAGTAAGATTTGTCTTCCATTCCCAAGTTAGAAAATCCTATGCATTATAAGTAGCAATTAGTAATACATGTAACTAAATCTATACCTTTACATCTGGTCTTAGGATATAATATGTCCATATTTGATATCTTGAATATATGGATCACCGTACCCAATTTATAGAGGATTTTCATTTATAAATTACAATTTGAATCCATGTAATAACAACTAATAGTTTTTCTATCCATGAAACCATAATTATATAGCTTAAAAATGTAATAATTGGATTAATTAAGTTAACAACGTCAATCTATATGGAAAAAATCCATTTAGGTTGATTCAAACACATTAATTAACCAATTATTTATCTCATTCATCCAATAGAAACATTAGTCATAAAACAAATATAGAAGTAAAGGAACTATAACATGTTGCAAGAAATGCATGGAGAAAAATAAATATGGCATGATATATGCATGACATGTGAATCCTGAGGTGCCTATTCTGATTAATGAAAAAAAAATTCCATTCCAAATCAGGCCAAGGAGAAAAGGTAACCCTTAATGATAATAAACATCATAAGTCATTTGTGCCAACTAAAAGTGAAATTAATAAAAATGTAATAGGAAAATACCATAATATCAAGTATCATCCCAAGAAAATTTCCCTTTTACCTATATGGGGTTTAGCTACTCCTAGGTATAGGTTTATTAGAAAATTCTTGACACATTTCTTGTCTCATATCAACCAACTAGAAATAGTATGACAAAAAGGAAAATAAACACCACAGATACCACTTTTAATATCCCAGGCCCAATCCATAAATAAGTGATTGGTATAGTTGAACATATAGCCTCAATCATGCCACCCCATATTCCAGATTATTCCTATTAGTATTGAGGGTTTATGGTGGTACAATGAGAAGACCATACACTCATAGTCAAAGTGGAACACATTAGTAAAATAATATGTAAAAAATGAAACATATAATTAGAATTAGTGTAATATATACCATCTAGATAATAATAAACATAATGAAGCAATAACAAGTGTCATATACAAAATGATGTAATGTCTGTATACTATAAAAATGGAAATAAAAGGGGAGAAGAGAAGTATATATATATAACATGCTATAAAAATGAACAAAAAGACCAAACACTATCTCCAATAGCATCATGATCATAATATCATTACTCTTCTCATGTACTCTATCCTAGTATAGAAAATCATGAATCCATAGCTAGATGCTTCCCTTTGTCCCTACCAATATCCATGAAGTCTGTCTGGGTACCAATTAGTGGCCTGAATAGGGTGTGTGTAAAACTCAATAGGTCACCACCAACAGTGTCTAGTATTATACATATAGTGTAAATAAAATTATTAGTGTGTGGGTATAAAAAATATAAATTAGTTATATAATGAAAACCAAGTCAGTTTGGGTTTCTAAAGGACACCCGACTGACTCTACTTGCTTTATCCAATGCCGGAATGTCTCTGAATGTGTGTCATTGTATACTTATATGTATATATGTGTATATATTTCTATAAAAATATACATATATACACATATATGTATGTATGTATTTACATAAAGGACCCAAGGTATATAAACAATGAATCCATTCATAGTTGTAAGAGTCATATGATTTAAATAAGGGAATTGGCCCAACATTCATCTGTGGATATGAAACATCATTTCAATCAATATAAATCAATTATGTGGGTATTCATGCCCAGCATCCCAAACAAGGATCATGAAACATCATGTCCAACATCTCAATAAATGATGTGAAATGCCATGTCCAATGTCCAATGTCAAGGGATCCTGAAACATCTTTTCCAATATTTCCCTTAACCATTTCACAATGACCTATATCCATGATCTAATAATAATAAGGCAATGAATTTATTAATTTAATAAATCTAAGTGATGGTTTCCCAATCATTTAACTTTCCATTCAATCTCATTTTTTCAAGGGTGTAATTTACAATTCAAGGGGGGTTAAGCATCAATGTCTTACCATTCATGTACTGTTAAATTCAATTTTCCCATTTCAATTATGAATCAATCTGAGACCTCAAAGAGTTTTTTTGTCAAAAAAACCTTTATAAATTCATGTAATTCAATAAACCCTCCACAAATGGGTGGTACTCATTGAGGTGGATGAAATATGACAATAACATGGGTATATAAGAGTATCTCTAACTAGGGTTCATTAATTTAAAATGAATTAATCCTTTCTATAGAAATACACAGAAGGTCGAGCATGCGTCACAACATTAAAAAATATAAACAACAAGGCTTTAAGGTAAAATTACTAGAACACCTACCTTATAAATACATATGTATCCCCATCTAGTATTAGCCTGAAATCCGGGATAGAACAGGAGAAACCCGAATAACAAGAAAATTCCCTGAAAATATGGCATATGGGATTTCATCGATTTTAAATTTAATATGGAAAAATAAATTAAGAAATTAATCAAGTGGATTGAATATATTATTGATTGTAATTCAATTCTATGAATGATAAGATAATTGGATTTTCAATGAGGGATGAGTCTCAAATCCTAGCTTAGAGGAGGAAGGAAACTCTCAATGAATGGAGAGTGGTGTTGTATGATTAGAGAGAGAAAACTAGGGGTTGACATTTAAATAAGGTAGGGTAAATAGTAATTTTACTTATTTTAAATAGGTTCTTGGTTTGGATTTATAATTAGCCAAACTATGTTCCAAACATGCACCATCACGTCCACAATGTGTCATCCCCTCACACAATCTAGGCCCATGGTTCGAAAAACTATGTGCATCCCATGTGGACCCTATGCACTTTCTTTCAGTATCCCAGCACATTTTTGGGACTCCCATGAATTATTTAGAAAAATAAAGTGTCACCCTTATAGGGACGCATGGTTTGAGTTGCACGGTTATCACTAACCATGAGCTAACCGAGAACCTCACCTATTTCCTCTGCAAACTGGATCTCTAGGATCTAAATAAGACCTAGACACTCATGAACCCTTCTTTAAACACTAAACCACATTTATTATAGTAAAACAAGAGATTAAAAATGAGAATTAATGGATTAATACCTCATCAAAATAAAGGTATGTTACAAAGGGTATCAATTCATAATTATAAATTTTTCATCTTAGGATAATCAACACAAAGATGAAGAGTATGATCCACCTTATTGACAAAAAGAACTCAAGTGGTCCAAGGAAACATTGGTAGTCTTATAAAACACTTTACTTACAATACTTATAGTTGGGCCTTCAATTATCATTTTTTTGGAGGATTTCTATATTATGGAAAATAAATAATATTCATTCTTGGGAGTATCTTGATAAAAAATTCCATTACACTTTTAGGTGTTAGTCTATACAATTTTTCTAAGAAGACATGAGGGTATCGATATACTATTCCAGGAAAATACTTTTGTTTAGTTACATAAATAGTTTTTAAGTTGATCCTTATCATTTGATATGAGATGGTCCTAACCACATTCACTAATGTAATAGCTCTATCCACATTGATGTTCCATTCCCCTTTGAATAATTAAACAACTACTATTATAACATTCAATGTGAGTCTTGAATACCACCAGCCATTACATTCCTAAGATTAGATCGAATATATCAATTTCTAAGAGAGTAAAATATTGTAAAAAATGTATTGAATCAATGGTGATGGAATATGCTCACTACCATAAAACTGGGTTTCCATAGCACCACCCTTTAATAGTGCTAAAAAAAGCACTAATAAAGGGGGTCCTTTATCAACTCTTTTTTAGTGGTGTTGAGAAAGGGAGGTTTTATTAGCATTTTTTTCCTAACGTTGATAAAGATTATATTTCAAAAAAATAAATTTCATAAAAATAATATATTGAAATATTAATATATATTTATATTTATAATTATATAAATATATATTTATATTTATATTTATATAAATATAATATATATTTTTTAAATATGTTTTTGATAAGTATAAATAAACATTTGCACTTAATATATACGATATGTAGTGAAAATGACTTATAAAATAACTTATAAAATTATTAATTAATAATTTTATAATTATCCTTGACTAATAGTAATTTTTTTAATTACAATTTAAGACACAAAAAAATAAAAAAAAAATAATATAAGATATAAAATAAGTTGATTATGTAACTCAAACTTCAAACGACCATAACTTTTGATCCGAGTGTCTGTTTGAGATCTACAACATATCAAGTCAAAACCTGTGACAATTTTTAAGCACTAATGATCAAAAGAAACATTTTTCACGTTTTTTTTGGCTAAAAAAGGCCCAAAAGGCCTCTAAAACTGAGTTTTTAGACCGAATACCCAATTATTTTAACATTTGATGGAATTTCAGCCTCGTTTAAGGGGGTATTTTTGCCCTTTTTCTATGGGGAATAAATTTATTTCAATGTATTACATTCATATTCATATTATGAATTCGAAATTTTATCATTTTACATAATGTACTATTATTTATAATTAAATATGTAACAATATATACATATTTTTTTATATATTTTCATATAAAAATTTAATTATATAAATAAATAATTAAACATATTTACATATAAAATATATATCCCAATATATAAGCCTTATATAAATAAAAAACTAATATCTATTTTATTTAAAATAAAAATATATGAATATTTATATACCTATATAATGGGTTTGTGTATAAATATATATATTTGTGTGCGCCTGTATTGAAAAACTGATATATATTATTAATATATTCTATACACACGTATATACATATTAATATATAATATTTTTAAATATATATAAATATGTATAATTATACTTATAGATACACATATAATATGTGTGTGTGTGTTGTATATATGTATTTATTTATTTATAAACACACCTAAAAAATCATATTTTATAAATTCATTCAGAACTGATCTTATAAATATATATTAATATACGAATAAATATACAGATAAAAATATAAATATATATAAATAAATAAATATTAATATATATTAATATACGAATAAATAAAAAAATATATAAATATAACTATATATGTATATATATTATTATTATTATTAAATAGAGAGAAAAGAAATATGGTGGAGTGTTAAAGGTTTAGGCACACATGCAAGAGGTTCTGAGTTCAAATCCTGGAGGAGGCAGGGCACACACGCAGGTGGAAATGGGGCTAAGCACTGTTAAAGGATAGGGGGTGGCTTGGGCGTGCGGGCTGGGGTGGGGGGATCTGTTAAAGGGGGATTTGAGCACTGTTGAATCCCCTCTATGAATTTAAGGAATTGTTTTTTATTTTTTTTATTTTTTTTAACTTTTATTAGTGCTAAAAAAAGCACGGATAAAAGACCCATTTATTAGTGATTTTTTTGTGCAAATAAAATGGGTATTTATTAGTTCTTTTTTTAGTACAGATAAAAGGCACCCCCCTTATCTTTACTGATATTAACAATGCTTTTTTAGCACTATAAATGGACTTTTCTAGCACTTTTAAAGGATATATTTGTAGTAGTGGCTGGACATTTAAATCCCCTACACTCCCATTTTCTAATAGGTGTCTTGATTATTATGATGTGAGGAATAATTTATGTAGATAAACTCAGTTTTTTTACTACTTAAGAAGCAATAAAATAATGGGAATCCCCATTGTCAAATAAAACATGCATTAATGTATAATCAAGGAGAAAAAAATACCTCATACTATCTAGGTACCTAAGTCTTTAATTGGAACAATTTACTCCACTCCAAAAAGTTATTGATACGTACCCATTGATTGATTCCTTCCCCACACTAAGGTAGTTTTTGATAAGGAGTTAGTGTTATTCTAGAATCACTCTAAATACCTTGGTTATGTGGGTGATAACAACTCTAATATGATCATTCTAGGTAATCATGAGAAACCTGTGAAAATTTAAAATCATCACCACTAGATTAGTTCAAAGGATTTATACAATAGAGCCTGACATGTCCAATGTTTCCATGATTATAACATTATATAGGCGGTGCTATAAATTCCATTTTCATGTACTGTAATGAACTACATCAAAGAAAACATGACTGATTATTATGATGTGGATGGAAATAAACTAATCGAGTGGATTGGTTCTCTAGTTCTCTGCTACCCCAAGAGTATATCTCCCTTCTATTCTTATTCCTTACACTGGAGGTACCACAATTTTGGGGAGGAAAAAGTTATTTCATCTACCGAGGTTCCTAACAATGTCTTTCTCCACCACCAATGATTTTTCCACAATTTCTATGTAATTATCAATACAGAACATCATCACTCTAGAATGAATATCTAATCAGTGTCATGATTCAAACACCAATTCCATGATTGATTTTCTAGCTTCTACTTCTTGTGTTAATCGATCAAGATATGTAAACTAGGTTCTATACTCCATAATCGAGAGGTTCCCTTTATTTAGTCGTAATAAATTAAAAAAATTCAAATACTCTGAAGGTATTTGAGAAAAAAAAATTTGATAAAAAATTACACAAATCCATCTCATGTAAGGCCTTGGTTGACCTTATCTTGTAACAATGGTCCCACAATTTCCTTACATGGTCCTCAATCATATATAATATTATATTCACTTTTATTCCATTAATTTTCTCTAAGAAATAAAATATTATATTCATCCTCTCAAGACTTGATTCTTCTTGATCGAGTCTTGAGTTACCCCATACGATCAGTGGGTTCAACCTTTTGAATTCTAGTGAGTGATCCACCTGAAGTGTTTCCTCATGTTGATTTCATTTTTCAACATCTTGGAAATATTACATGATTCTTTTGAAAAAATATTGATTCACAAGTAGTTCAGTTGGAACCATGTTCTCAACAACATCCTCTTATTGATTTCTAAGTCTCTTGAATGGTAGTATTTTTTATACCTATATAAAAATAACCACTCAGTCATAAATTCAAACTTAAATAAAATTCATTTTACCATATAAAAAATCATAAATATTATATAAATGATGTAGTTATAATGGAAACTCTATTTACTAATGCATGATGTTGAACTATCATCGACAAAACTCATGGAGATGAGATGACAATAAACCTAGAAGTGTTTAAAAACACTTTTTATACTTGAACCACATCAGTAACTTTAATTTACATATAAATAGGTTATCTATTCCTTTTCATACTCTATTTTTAAAGTTATGAAAATTCATATCACCACACCTACAATTCTAAATAATGGACCATACTAAAATGTTACCATTTGAGACATTTGGACTTGAATTATTGACTTGGGAGGGACCTGGATGCCACTAAACTTAGGTGACATTCCATGGACATCAAATCCTGGACATAAATTCCAAGAATATATATAATTATTATAAAGGAATATAGCATCAAAAAACACAAATAGTAACATACAACTACAAAAATATAAAATAAGTAAAAAATGATGTATAATAGTAAATACACTAACCAAGATCTCAAATGACATGGCATAATATAAGAAAAAAAACACCAAAGTTATAGTTGTAAAAAAAACCAATAAGTATACATAATCCAAAGACTTAAATTCATTGAGGCACTATACACTGATGTAATACTGTGACCAACTCCACTATAAGATAATCTCCAAGATCCAACTCTTATCAAACATGATTGTTTCATCAGGATGCTCTACTAAAAAATTATAAAATCTTCCGCTTGCTTGTATCATGGTAAACAATTTCTACATACACACAAAGTTTCATATGTAAGGGGTGAGTATATAGCGTAGTATTAATTACCTAAGTCATACCACAAACACCACTACGATAAGAATGAGTTATATCATAACCATAAATAAGTATATATATAAAAGAATATATCAAGATATCAAGTAAGCTATAAGAATGAGTAATGAAAGTAACCCACGCACATAGTTCTTCCATTTCATAAACACATACACCCATGTAAGTGTCCAACCAATGAGTTTCCAAATATAAAAAGTCCTATGAATAGTCTATACTCATGAGCGGTACCCATCCCTCCAGAACCAAGTCATCACCTATCAGTATAATCTAACATGCCCCAACTTTATCATAGTCAAACAAGTCCAAACCAACAAGGTCCCAAATATGCATCATGAACTCACATACCCATTTCCATTCCATGTTCTCACACCCAAACATTTATTTTATATAAAAAAATTTATTCATCTTCAAAAATATGTTTTGGACATTACTCACAACCTCTATTTTTAAATCCACAATATAAAATGTTTTGAAAAATCAAATTTTCAAGAATTTAATTCTGAAAATAAAATTTCATATTTCATATTTTCAAGGACTTATAGTTTTTGAAATTGTATAATATCTTTTGAAAGTTCCTAGTTCGAGAGCCAAAATTGAGGGATAAAGAATTAGGATTTTTTTCTAGAGATAAATAGAGTTAAAATTATGTTAATAAATTCCATTAAATAATCAAACATTGTTTTCTATCAAGTATCAAGACTTACCCAGAGATTCAGAGGGTGAATCGATAGTTTAAAAACTATAATGACCAAAACCATGCCATGGAACATGAAATTTTTCATTCACCCAAGATATTTTGAGTGGCCCACACAAGACCTCCTTCATCCAACATCGCAGCTTATACCACGATGTGGGGAATTTTCCCAAACCATTTTGGATAGTTCTAACACAAGACTAACTACGCCCACTCACTGGGAATTTTAGTCAAACGGTTTCTCATAAGTGGAGTTCTTATCCAAAAATCCCACCAAAATTGTAGGTTTTATATTGTGGTGATGTTCCTATAACCTAGAGGGCTCCCAAACTTAAATCACCAAAACTCACAAGACCACAACCTTATCCACAGTCATTCCCATGGTGTGGTGAAGCATAAAAATATTGAACACTATATACTTCAGCCTAATATCCTTCCAATACTACCCAAACCCAAAAGATACTAACATAACATGTAAAAACATGTAATAAAATCACATAACTCAAAATGAGGGTTTCAAAATATGGACTAATTCCTGTTAATGTAAGAGGTGTATTCTCATACTTCATAACTTTTACCTATAAATTTAGTTGATATGGATATTTGTATTTGATGAGGTATAAGTATGATTTATTTGAAAATTTTAATGAATACAAGAATGAGGTTGGGAATCATCTTGGTAAGAAGATAAAGAGGCTCCACATTAATAGTGGTAGAGAATATCATAACCAATAGTTCATTAATAATCTATGTGATTGTGGTATATTATCCCAACTCACTCCTTATACACCATAGTGGAATGGTGTAAGTAAAAGGAGGAACCTAACCTTATTGGACGTATTCAGATCAATAATGAGTTATGAAAGTCTTCCATTATCCTTTTGGGGATACACATTATAGAGATCAATGTATAATTTAAATAAAATTCCAAATGAAGTAGAAAATGGAGTTTCATTTGATTTATAGAGTAGAAAGAAGCCCATTTTTCACACATATTCATGCTTGGTGATGTGAAGAGTTTTTTAAGGTTAACTTTAAAATAGACTTGAACCTATAGGAACTAAATGTATATTTATAGGAAATCTAAAGAAAACTAAAGGGTATTACCTAAATGAAACATCAGATAAGAAGGTAATATTGGAAAGACAAGTCATATTCTTTAATAGAGAGAACATATCCAAAATAAATAGTGGAAGAAAGATAGACTTTGATGAAATTGAGGTTCCAGATATATAGGAATTGGCATAAGAATAGATCCCTTGAAGCCCCATGGAAGAGGATGTTTCAGAGATATAAATACCATATAGGAGTACTAGAAAGGTTAGAGAACCAGTGATATATAGTTTTTTAGTCACTAAGGATGGTGCCTCATTATTAGTTGATAATAAGAACATGGGTCCTAAAAAGAAGTATTAAGTGGCATATGAGATATAAAATGGAAAGAAAACATAATTTCTAAGATGGATTTTATATACAAAAACCAAGTTTTCAGTTTTTTTTCTGAACCTCTGGTGGATGTAAAACCTGTTGACTATAAATGGGATTCAAGAATAAAATGGACATGGAAGGTAGATTCAATAACTATAAGTCTAGAAAAGTTGTAAAAGGGTTTAAAAAATTTTAAATCGTTGAATATTATGAAACCTTTTCACTAGTTTTTATGCTAAAATCCATAAGAATTATAAATTTCATGAAATTTTACCATGATTATGATATTTTACAAATGGATTTCAAAAAATAATTCCTTAATGGGAACCTTGTGGGAGGTTTCTATATAGAATTACTGAAAGGTTTTGTAACTCTAAAAGATATCAATAAGGTATGAAAGTTGTAGAGATCCATTTATGGATTGAATCAAGAATCCATCTCCTGAAATATTCACTTTGATGAAGCTATAATGGAATATGGTTTCATAAAGAATGAGTGTGAGTTGTGTGTCTACAAGTAATTTAGTGGGAGTGTGGATGTTTTAATAATATTTTATATTGATGACATATTACTAATTGGAAATGAGTTACCAATATTATATTTAGTTAAGACATGGTTGAACATATGATTCTTTATGAGGGAATTAGGTGATGTAGCATACATTCTTGGGCTCAATATCCATTATGATAAATCTAATATGTTTCTTGGACTAGGTCAAGGTATATATATTGTTAAGGTACTAAATCCATTTAGTATGAAATAGTCCAATAGGTGATCGTTTCAAATGTCACATGGAATACATCTCTCCAATAAAATGTTCCTTTAGACATAAGAAGAAATATAAAGGATGAACATTATCCCATACGCATCAACGATAGGGTAAATCATGTATGTCATGATATATACTAGGCTTGATGTTACCTATGCCTTGATCATGGTGGAAAAATATCAATAAGGCCCATGATAATTCCATTTGATGGTAGTTAAGAATATCCTAAAGTGTCTAAGGAATACTAAGGATATATTCCTAGTTTATAGAGGAGATGATGAGCTACTAATGAGAGGATATATAAATGATAGTTTCTAGATAGATAATTATGATATTAAATCTAAATCAAGATATGTAATATACCTCAATAGAGGAGTGTGAGTTGTAAGATCACAAAGTAACTAGTTGTTATAGATTATATAGTACATTTGAAGTATATTATGGATTTAGTTACAACTAAGTAGAGTAGATACACAACTTTATCTAAGTGCTCCATGTTATTCTTAATAGTAATGATCATATCACACTTTAATGTTATAATACCACAATGGTGGGTCTATCCAAGGATCTGAGGTCTCATCAGTGGAGGAACCATATACTATAATTGTGTTATACCTTTAGGGGGTTTTCTCAAAGAGGAAAAGTTACGGTAAATAGAGTTTTCAAGGAGGATAACATAGAAGACCCATTTACTAAAGACTTATTATAGTAGAAAAATTAATATCATGTGAGAGATAATGGACTAAAAGGAATTAGTAGTTGGATCTAGTGCAAGTGGGTGTATATTGTAGTTGTTTCCCTAGAACCAACTACTTTGTACTTTATATCACCAATATATTCAAGGACCTAAATATTAATAAATTTCTTATCATATATTCATTTTTCTCATGTGTAACATTAATGTGATAATATTCATAGATCCCTTATCTCATCTAAAGGTTATATAAATTCCATCCTATTACCAAAACCATCAAGTTCTATTTAAATATTCTATAATATATATGGTTTGTGGGATAATGACATCATCATAAGGGATATAAATGTTGCAAAATATCAGGTTTTGGATTATTGAAAGAAGATGTGGATTTATCTCATAAAGTTTGGACTTGGTAATATCTAATATGATATATTATAAGAACATAAATTCCAATAGAAATCACACATGTTTTGTGTCATTGAATATTCATATATGTGAATGTGTGTATTGGTCCTTTTATTTGAGATTATTACTAATGCATATCATTAGTCATATAATTTTATGTATTATCAAAAACCATGACATCATATATTCTTCTGTAATTAGGATATGTTTCATACATCATGAGTGATATACCATTAATAAATATGCCAAGAAAGAAATTTTAACATACAAGACCAAAATATGATATCTAAATCACTTTGAATAAAATCAAGCCATTGAACATAAATCAATGTCCATTTTGATTAATGGGTTCATTTCAGGAAGTAAAAGAAAGATATATTAATACTATAGGTTGGTGATAGGAGTACTAAACCTTCTTGATGAGATATTGAAACAAAGCTATTATATTACATAGTGATCATTCATATTTGGTTATTATCACTGAAACATTAACTTCTTCCTATATGGGTTCCTTGATGTATTTCTATGTTATAATCTTAGACTATAGGCAAGACCACATAATTCCACTAAGTAATTGTCCTAGAGGGTCACAAATTTCGTGTATCCATTGATCTCAGCTAAATTATATTTGAATTTAATTGTTTTTATTAATTTTATTCTCAAGTCTAATGAAAAATATTTATTTTGGCTTTTTTGATCAAAATATGTAGTAACTTTTTATATTAAAGTTTGAATAAATATGTGAGTTGAATATTAAATAAATATTTATTCACAAGATCATCAAAGTGAGTATTTATTTTTCTCTTATGGTATTAACAAAGTAATAAATAAAATTTAATTATTAAGTAAATATTCATCTAGTTATATGAGTATTAAAATGAATATTTATTCATAGATCCTAAATATGTAATTTATTTATTTATTGAATGAATAATATTTATTATTTCAGTTTCAGTAAACATCATGGAAGTGAGTTGAGTAGATTTGGGGGACAGAAAATAAAAATGATATAATCATAAATATTAATTAAATAAATAAGATATTATTTATTTAATAAAATGATATTTTTTATCATAAGTTTGAAAAGGTATTGATATAATAGAAATAATATTATTATTATTTAAAAAGTAGAATATGTTGGATTTATTATTTGATGAAGTGACATCATGAAATTCTCAATAATAAACCCCAACTATATATATTCCCATGTTATATCATTTCTTGTATAAAAATGCATCTGGTGGGGAATTAATTTATGGTTGTGCATAACATCCACTATGAGAGAATTATATTAATAATGAACATCTCTAGGGTCTCTATCAAGAATAAGATAATTCCTCCAATTTCAGCCTCCATCTCTGGAATGAGAGAACTAGAGATATGATCCTTCAATACCTAAGGATTGCAATCATGATGAAAAAACAAGGTGATTGTACTATCCATGCTAGAACCTAGAGTTCCATCAATTTCATTTACTGATCAAGGAACATATGTGGATACTTATAGAAGGTGTCTACTTTGGATCCTTTTTGGTGATATAATAGTAAAACTTTTTTTGTCAGAGTGGAAAACTAAAGATGGGGTTAGTTGAGTTTCCAATTAAATTTTTTGTTCAAATTTTTTTTTAAAAAAATCTATTAGTTTATAAAAACAAATCAGTTAACAAAAAATATTTTAATATATATGTTTTTAAAATATTTCTCAAATTATTAATCACAACTCAGTTAAAACAATTTCAAAATTAATTTCAATTTTAAAATAAATCTAATCAATTTAAGAATAATCTATAGAACACTAATTAAATCTAACTATCTGGGTATTATTTTGATAAAGAGTTTTGAAAGCTGGAACTAATTTTTTTCATAAGGAAAACAAAATAAAGAATCGCATTGATGGATAAAAAAGAGGTTTAGTCTTGAGTAGATACCTTGTACTCTTCACTTGGAAATCACCCAATACCAAGAAGTTTATTAAATAATAAACTTGATCCACATTTTGGATCCGGTTTTTTCAAACAATAATTGAACACAGATAGTCTAGGATACACACAACCTCTTCCATAGTTATACATGTGATAACATGTATAAAATAATAATGTAAAGAGTATTTATTACTCTTTAATATAGTTCAGGATCATTTGTTAATTAATATAAAATTTAATTCCAAAACAACTCAAAAAGTAAGATAAAATAGAGATAAAATAGATGGGAAGGGAGAAATATTGAAGCATTTCAATCTGCTTGGCTTCATTTGAGAAATTTTCTTTAAATACATCTTTAAAAAGGAATAAAATGAGTTTTCCACTGAGAGGTCATAAATAGAGTTTTGTAGAATCATTCAGTGAAATAATATGTCAAAGTAAGTCCTTACTATGTCACTATATATCACACACACAAATATTTTTTCCATTAGTGGATATTTTTCTTAAAGCGAGCTCCTTCTCTAATTATCCATTAGAGGATATTCATAAACTAATATTTATACTCATTAGTCTAATCTATAAATATTTAATTATATGACTCTATAATAAATTCTTCAAAATATAGCAATTTGAGATTTAAATATTCCTTACTACTTAAGTAAGACATAGTCACTTAGTCTTCACTTATGCATGACCAATTTGGATTGCAGTAACATAGCTTGGTTACTTTTCATGGTTTATTTTAATGGTCACTTGGAATAGTTATATTACATGATAAATTTCCATAGTACCTTTCCATGTTCACTTGGAATGATCACATATTTTATTCTTAGGGTCACTTATCTTATTTTTGTGATCAATTATTTTCATCTTACAGTAGATTAAATCCTTTATACAGTCATTTATTTTCTTCTTGCAATCACTTCTTTTCTTCTTGTGGTAGGATGAATCCTTTGTGTGGTCAGTTGAACTCTTCTAGTGGTTAGCTCAACACTTAAGGAAAATTTTCTCATCTGATACATGATTACATGATTGTTCATGTGATCACTAGGATTTCAATGTGTAGTCACTTATATAATTTGTGTCCAGTTGAACTTATTCATATGGTAACCTAATACAGTCAAGTCAAGACTTTTCCATTTTCATAGTTTTTCACAGAAAAACATTATACTTTCATAAAATATAAATTCATTAATAACATAAGAAACATGATTTTTGGTCATTAGAAAATGGAGTTTTTAGAATAATCTTACAAGATATCCCTTTTGATTATCATAAATCATGATAGTTATATAAAATGAATTGAAACGTCATAACTCTCTCCCCCTTTTGGGATTATAAAAATTATTCTAGATTAAAAGATAAAAAAAGAGTAAAAAAGAAATACTAAAAATAATGTGATAATAGGAAAGACATGAATTGAAACAATTTATTTCATTTATGATTGAAAATGTATTACAATAAGCGATGTTATCAGCTACTAAAATTAAAATTAGAATCAGACACAACTCTGGTGTTAGAAGGGATAATAGGATCATTTTATTTCGTTGTATGTCACAACTCAACCTGAAAAAAATCAGAAAAAGGAAAGATGAAGAGATACCAAATTCTGATCTCCAAAACTGAAAACCAGAGGTAGTCAATGCACCCCATGTATCACTATGCTCCACTGATGTCACTGATGATCTTCCTATCATTTATATAAGACATGACACATGTATGAAATCCCATTAACGGTTGATAATATACATACCAATTAGGATTCCGTAAAAACCAAAAAGGGAACAATAGAGATATCAAAAAAAGTCAACTCAACACATATTATGTTGGAAACAAAACCCAATAATATATATAATCCTAAAGGAACCCAAAAGAGAGAGAAAGGTAATCCCTATCTCTATAGTCCAACCAAGGATGATGAGTCAATCTACATCTCCAAAAGTCCATTTATGATGCCCAACATCTCATGTTTCCATATAAGAAACCATGTGGAGGATCATCACCTCACCATTGTGATGAACAGTTGAGGGGGGAACAATCTACAATAGAGGACCCATACCATGGTACACCAAGTTGTTGACACTTAGTAAATAGAGGACCTAGGATTTTGTGTGATAGGGGGTACCACTCAGAAGACAGAGGACCCGTACTTAAGTGCATCATGGGGGTTCCTTTCAGTGGATAGAGGACCCATGACATGGAATGATAGGGAATAACACTTAGTAGATAGAGATTCCAATTCACGGTGTGATAGGGGTGTTTCAAACCCTATAATCTCTCTGATGGTCCTGCCCAATCACTACTATTATTCATCCATTTTCTGATGAATCATCATACTCACAACACCTCATATGATATCTAAAAATCCACTATAAAGACAATAACAATTTCCCATATGGAAAACTACTCAGAATAGGCTACTTGTGATCCAAAATCTAAATATTAAAGAAGTATATACTGAAGGTATAAGAGTTTGAGTGAGTCACAAGGTGTGTGCATGGGGTCATACGGCATGCACGTAGGGTCACATGGCATGTACCATTCCTGGAAACCTTGTCATTTTCTTGAAAGTACGTGGATTGGATGGCCATTTGGGACTACACAGTGTGTAATATTTGTACACTACATGTCTTGGCTACCTAGGGCCTACTCATGTACCTCATACCATGATTTTTTACATCTCTCTATACATGTATACATCTGTTCGTTCCTTTGTATTGAGAATGTGTCTGAGAACCAGGTCATGCTCGTGTACTCCTAGTAATGCATGTGTGTCTGGACATGCCCATTCTTGTGTACTCCTGTAGTACACACCAAGAAACAAGTGTAAGTTCACATAGTGTGTATGCTCCATACATAGTGTGTTATCCTTATCTCCACCTAAAACCCTAACCACTGAATTTTGGGTACTACACAACAAGTGTTCTGGACTACACGTCGTGTAGTTGGGTTTTCTGCAGAAACCCGGTTTCTTTATGTGGGTTCCTTATATCACATAAATTCCAAAAATCTCATAATTTTAACACCCAAAATTGAATTTAACTCACTCTGAACATCAATTCTGGACCTCTAATGGTCAAAAATCATAATTTTATCACCCGTATAGGATTTCTTCATGCTTCTCCAGCCATTTGAGTTCTTAAAACCTATATCTATCAGTCGTAACCCATGATCCCATCATGATCAAACCCCAAAATTTTAATCCTTCCATATTTAAGGAAACCACCACAAATTTGGGGGTTCTATTACACTTAAACCCACCCTAGAAAATGTTAATTATAACACCACTAGTGGAAATACAGAATTTAACGTTGACGTAATAACGTCGGTTTTTTATAAACCGATGATAATAGTATGTGAGGGAAATTTATGGTGTTGATTTTTAGTAAAATGGACACCAAAAACAATTATTTGATGATATTTTACATCATTTTTGTGAAAATCGACGCCGAAAATAAAAAAAAAACTTTTTGGCGTTGTTTTTGAAGAAAACAGATGGCAATAATAAAAAAAACTTTTTGGTGTTGGTTTTAAAAAAACCAACCCCATAAGTTGATGTTTCGGCGTCGATTTTCTCTAAAACCGATGCCGAAACATAGAATCCCATTAATTTTCGACGTCAGTTTTGGTAAAAATCGATGCCGAAAATAAAAAAAGGGATTTTTGGCATTGGTTATTTTCAAAACTGACACCGAATATTTTTTTTAAAATTTTCGGCATCGTTTTTTAACAAAACCGATGCCGAAAGTCTTTTAAAATTAATCAGGGTCAGGAAACCCTCATTTTATTGGATCATCTAAATCAAAACCCACTGCAGTGCCTTGGACTCCCTATGAGCTTCGAAGCACTATTTTTGATCTTGGAAGGCCATTATTGATGGTTTTTTTATGTTTTCAAGATTTTCTGTTTGCGTTCTTTTTTTTATCTCTTGTTTTGTCTTCCATTGTTTATTTTTTCTTCCATAACCCTATTTTACATGACTTTCAATTTTTGTTTGATTTTAGTTGTTGTTTATCATTATTTTTTCTTTTGTATTATCATTGTTGGTATATATTTTGTAGTGTTTTTTTGAAGTCATTATGTTGATCACAGTTTGGATTAAGGATTTCCATTCAGGTTGAACTTAAAATTTTGTAAGTTTTTTTTTAATTTTGTAGATAAATAATTTATCATTCAATTTGGTTATTGATTTGTTTTAATTATTCGTTTATATTTTATTTTAAATGTGTTAGGACATGGTTAAATATTCTTCCAACAAACATTCTTAAATATCTTGTCAACATATTGTATATTTTTATATTAACTCCAGTCAAATTTCACCCAATACACTTACTGCACCCTTTAAATTAATGCACTCTTCAATACATTTGACACATGCAACAAAGAAATAATGAAAAAACTATGTAAAATGACCTAATATATTTTATAATAATGATATTATAATTAAATTATAATATCAATATAACACACATGTATATAATATGAAAATAAAATGTTTACTATTTGTAAATGTGATTGATATCTGATATTTTCTATCTGATTATCAATAGTTTTTATTAAATGTGTTTTTGTTTGAAAATTATCTGATAGATATTTAAATGTGTATATGTTTTAATATATTCACCAAATATATTGTGATATCAGGTATTTAATAGATTGTAATTGTATTCATCAATGAAGAACCACTAGTGAATATGAAAAAGGAGTTGATAATTTTTTGGAATTAGCTAAACGACATCTTCAAAACATTGATTTGATTTTCTATAAATGTGTGATGTGTGTAAATATGCAAAATTTAAACTCCAGAGAAATCAAGGATCATCTCATTTGTTGTGGTTTTATCCCTAATTATACACATTGGATCTGGCATGGTGAAAGAACTGAAAATTCAACATCCAATGTTGATGATGATATTCATAATGAGGTAGAGGATCGTATTGAAGAATTAATTCATGATTTAGGTGTTGAAACTATTGAAAAACCACCAACTATTGAACGATTGTATGGAGATTCTGAGAAACCATTATTCCCAGGTTGCATTAAATATACAGTGTTATCAGTAGTTTTGAGATTAGTTAACTTAAAAGAAAAAAATGGGTGGAGTGATAAAAGTTCCTCCAGTTTACTTGAGCTTTTAAAAGAGCTACTTCTAGAAGGAAACAGGCTTCCAAATTCTAATTATGATGCAAAGAAAATATTATACCCAATGGGATAGAGGTATAAAAAGATACATGCTTGCCCCAATGATTGTGTACTATATAGAAAAGATAATTAATATTTATCAAGTTGTCCTACATGTGGGACATCACTCTATAAGATAGATTGAAAATTCAACTCAGATTCATTCTCATGTGATGTCATCTAATGTCATGAAAAATCAATTTTGTACTTTCCAATGATATCATCCAATATTTTTTTATACAATTCTGATTCATTTTTAGGTACCAGAATCAAAACTCCTGCTAAAGCAATTTGGTACCTTCCAATAATTCATCGTTTGAAGCATCTATTTGAAAATTCAATTGATGAAAAAATGTTAAGATGGCATTAAAATGAGCACATATCTGGTGGTAACTTACGTCACCCTGCCGATTCACTAAATTGGAATAGTTTTGATAAAAAATCATGATTTTGGAAGTGAAGTTAGAAATCTCAGAATGGGATTGTGTACTGATGAAATGAATCCATATTGGAGCCTCATTAGCCAAAATAGTTCATGGCCTGTTTTGATGGTATTTTACAACTTTTCCCCACATCTATGTATGAATAAAAATATTTTATGATGAACATGATGATTTTTGGACCAAAACAACCGGGAAATGATATTTATATGTATATTTCACCATTGATTGATGATTTGAAACTGCTATGGGAGGAAGGTGTTAAAGTTTTTGATGCATACAAGAAAGAGTATTTTCTTTTGTGTTCTATGATAATGTTCACTATAAATAAATTTACTACATATATCAACTTATCTGGATATAGTGTTAAGGGACATAAATCATGTCAAATTTATGAAGAACAAAATTTATCAACTGAATAATGGAAGAAAGACAGTGTACATGGGACATCAAATATTTCTTCGAATTGGTCATCCTTATCATAGATTGAAAAAAGAATTTAAGGGTTTACAAGAATAAAACCTTCCCCCTCGACCATTTTCAGTTGAAGAATACTATGATAGGGTGAGAGATATTGATTCGACATTTGGAAAGAGAAGAAGTTCTGGTTTTTAAAAACATATCTGGAAGAAGCAGTGTATTTTTTTCGAACTACCTTATTCAATATTTTTAGAGATAAAACATAACATTGATGTTATGCATGTTGAGAAAAACATATGTGACAGTTTTATTGGAACTTTGTTAGAAAAAAAGGAAATAAAAAAGATGAATTGTATGCTAGATTGGAATTGATATTAATGAGAATACGTTTAGAGTTAGCTCCCAATTTGAAAGGAAACAGAACATATTTACCTCCAGCTTGTCACACATTAAGCAAGATTGAAATGATTAATTTTTGTTAGTGTCTTCATGGTATTAAAGTAACCAGTGGTTTTTCTTTAAATGTGAATAATTTTGTGTCATTGAAAGATTTTAAATTAATAGGTATGAAATCTCATGATTGCCATGTGTTGATGCAACAACTTCTACCTGTAGCAGTGCATGGTATATTGTCGACAGCTTTCAGAAAGAATATCATCAGGTTATGTAATTTATTCAAATCCATTTGTAGTAAAGTTGTTGATCCAAATTTGTTAGATGTGTTGGAGAATGAATCAACTCTTATTATTTGTCAACTAGAAATATATTTCCTACCCACATTTTTTGATATAATGGTTCATCTACTGATTCATTTGGTGCATGAGATAAGAATATATGGGCCTGTTTATTTAAGATGGATGTATCCTTTTGAAAGATATATGAAAATTTTTAAAGGATATGTTAAAAATATTTATCGACTAGAGGCCTCTATTTCTCAAAAATATGTATCAAAAGAGGTGATTGAGTTCTGTACTGATTATTTGAATGAGGTGGAGCATATTGGTCTCCCTGTATCTCGACATATGACAGTTGATAGTGAATGTAGAGGGGTTCGAGGCTTAAAGGTAAAGTTCATTACACGTGATGAAGTGATGCAGACACATTTATACATTTTGAACAACATAGATGAGGTTCAATCATATATATCCTCACATATTTCTAAATTAAAGTTATGATATTAGAAAAGAAACCAAAATTTGTTGATGATTGAGCATAAAAAGAAATTTATTTCATGGTTTAAAGAGAAAGTCACTCCAGATATATCTGCATCAGAAACATTGAAGTGGTTAGCAGGGGGAACATCTCTTAATGTGATCACATGGTCTAGTTTTGATATCAATGGCTACACATTTTACCCAAAAATCCTGGATGATGAGAGTACCTTTCAAAATAGTGGTGTTATGGTTTTCACTGAAACAATGCATTTTTCGAGTGCCAAAGAGAAAAACCCAATTTCTTCATCAATGTCATATTTTGGAGTTATTGAGGGAATATGGGAACTTGATTATATTAAATTTCGAGTCATTATTTTTACGTGTAATTGGGTTGATAGTAATATTGGTGTGAAACATGATGAATATGGGTTTAAACTGGTTGATTTGAAAAGATTTAATTATAATGAGGAACCATTTATTATGGTGACACATGAAAAACAAGTATTTTATGTCATTGATCCATTGAATGATCAGTGGTCAGTTTTTTTTCAAGTAAAAAGATACCATTTTGGTAATGAGGATGATTCTGATGAAGTTAGTGATTTACATGAGCCTTATTCATCTATTACGCAATTTATAGATGATTACAATGTGTATAAGACAGACATAGTGCATGCAGTATGTACTGATCATGATGAAGGCATGTGGGAAAACAATAAATTAGTCTCCTGATTTTTCGGGTAAATATTTATATTTTTTTCCATTTTTGAAACTTACAAATGCATGCCTCTTTTTTTACTTATTTTTTTCTTCTTTATTTCTAATTATTCATTTTTTAATGATATGAAGATACACAAAATTTCATTACATTTTCTAGTAGCAATGTCAAATATAGATAGAGAGGAGAAGTTACCGAGGTATATCTATTTTGAAATATTATTAAATATTCAGTAATATACTTATTTAATGAAATAAAACTGTTAATTTACAAAAAAATTGCAGGACTACTGATGCGTCCTCGGCAGAGTAGACTTCTCCTGTTACTACTCAAAAATCAAGTTCTCAAGTTGGTAAACATGGTATTAAATGTTTACCAAAACTATCACTTTCTCATGATGATGAAAAATTACACATCCATTTTGATGATAATAATAATGCAGTTGGCCCAAATGTAGTTCAGTTTGTCAGTTATATAGCGATGCAGAGCCGTTGCAGGATTAGTATTTTAAATCCTGATTGGAAGTTAGTGGACAGGACGACAAAGCAGCATATTTGGGAGGCCTTGATAGTAAAATATCTTAATTTATTTCTTTTATCTCATTTTTGAATATTATATATTTTAAATGACATATTTAATTTGTTCAATTACATATGACATTAAATTTTGAGGAAACCAAAGAAATTAAGAAAAGACGTCTCTCTTTAGCGGCGGTTTGATGGAGATATTTTAAAACCAAACTGACAAGAAATTTTTTTTTTAAAAAGAGAAGGTTTGAAAGACCATGTCTTAAGTATCCGTATATAGATGAAGAAACACGGAATTTATTTGTTGACAGTCTTCAGGAAGAGAAATTTCAGGTATGGTAATTGTTTTATATTTTAAAATTTATGCTATATTTTTCTTATTACTTTGTAGTTTGTTTTTATATAACATGCCTCTAGGAGATCTCATCCGGAGATCCAGTTAAGAAACATATATCCTCATACTTTATCATGTGGAGGGTATTCGTATTTGGAGCAGAAAATGATTGAAAAAAAAATTAAAGCATTAAGAGATCGATCAAGTAGTGGTTCAGAAGAGGCCTAGTTTGGTCCTCCATCTCCTCCCACTCACTAAGAGAAATGGAAACGAGGAAGAAGAAGAAAAATGAATAGTATCTTACTGAAGAATATCATCATGTGGCTGATATAATTGTAAGTAAATATTATTTATTTGTTAACAATTTTTCTATTCTATAATTTATAAACACTAATATAACTTTTTTATTTTTCATTTCAGTATGAACTTCAGGAGCAAGAGACACAAGGCTCTTTTATCCCCAAGGGTAGGATAGACATCCTAGACACTACTTTGGGAAAGGCATAACACCCCGGCCTTGTTAGAGGATATCAGGAGGGTGTTAGTATTCAAAAGTTTTTTGGTAAGAGTAAGCAATCAAGAGACCCAGAAATAGAATCCTTAAAAGAAGAGCTGAAAGATATGAAACAGTCTATGGGTGATCAAATTCAAGCAGGAGTGGAGAAGGTTTTATTAGAACACTTTGAAAGATAGTCACAGTCTACGTATCCTTCCCAAGGTATATTATTTATTTGTCATAAATTTTTCTATTTTATAAATTATAAACACTAATATAACTTTTTCATTTTTCAGCATTCTCAACCTCCTCACCCAGACTACCCTACCCCATCTGCTTACCCTGCCCCATCTGTGCAGCCTTCTGAGGTATATTATTTATTTTCCATCAATTTTTATATTTTATAAATTATAAACACTCATATAACTTTTTCATTTTTCATAATTCTCAACCTACTCACTCAGACTACCCTCCCCCATTTGCTTACCCTACCCCGTCTGCGTAACCTTTCGAGGTATATTATTTTATTTTAATCAATTTTTCTATTTTATAAATTTTAAACACTAATATAACGTTTTCATTTTTCTGCCTTCTTAGCCTGCTCACTCGGACTACCCTGTACCACCTGCTTACTTTGATCCTCCACCTCCTCCCTCAGATCAAGCCTTATATTGTGAGTTGTTTGCAGGAGATCCTCATGTACATATTGTTGCATTAGAAGAGGTGCATTTTTTGGGGGAATCGGTACATAATCAGCCTATGCAGATGGTTCAGGTTAGAGTATTAGTACTTGTTATTATAGATCCTACTGCTCTACTACCATTTCCTACTGTGGATATCACTAGTGTTGGGGAATTTATGAGCCATTTTTTACTTTGGCCAACTGCCCTTCTTCATTATATTTCACATTAGGTATGCATTTTTTTAAGTATTAATTAAAAATCATACATAATTAATTATAATGTTTTATAACATTTAAATTATATAGGAATATCTAAAATCAAAAGAAACTGCATAAATACCAAAAAATGTTCAGGAACAGTCGGCTGTAGATACTTCTAATATTTCTTATGGGTTGAAAATATTATCTGATTCGTCTTCTTCCTTGAATTTTATCAATGAGTTTCAGATGATTCCCGATATATGTGGAAGAAATTATCGATTGACATTAATGAAAGAAGATATCATGCATTTAGTTAATTTTGAGGAGATTGGGATGAATGTGGTGCAGTTGTTTTCCATGTAAGTAAATTGACATTTGAATTTCTATTTATTTAATAAAATATTGTTATGTTATTGACTAACTATATTTTCATTTTAAATTAGGTATCTACACAAGCTTCTTTTACAAGATGAAACTACAGTAATTTACAGCTTTGTAGATCTGGAGTACATTTCCATGGAAGTCAAACATGTGAAGAATGATGAAAGAGTTTAATATATATCAGAGAGATTATCACAGACATAGATTCAGTGCTAGTTTTTTCCATTTCTTGATAAGTAAGAACATCAACATAATTATGAACTAATGAAAATTATAATGTCATTACTTGTGAACTTTTTGTATTGTAGGATGCATTGGATGTTAGGCATATTTTTTCCAAAGGAATACACCTTATATTAGTTTTTCTCTTTATTAGGAACAGTGCGTAAACCATTTTTCACCTTATTAAACAGGTAAGTTTTTATTTTATTTTTTATAAGCTCATTATGTTTAATTTTAATTGTTTATACAAGTTTTATTAGTTCATATATAAAAAAATGCAGTTCATGGAAACATTTTAACAAGGAATGCATGTCAGTAAAGAAACCAACGAAAATCAAATATGTGGATGTACATGTAATAAGTTTTTATATTTTTGTTATATATTGGTTTTTATTATTAGTTAAATGTTTTATAACTGTAGTGTCATTGTAAAAATGGACATTTTGAATGTGGTTATTATATTATACGATTCATGTACGATATAATTACAACTGGGGAAACTACTTATTTTCATAAGGTTAGTTGTATTAAATTTTTTATATATTTTCTGCCATATTATTCTATTTTTTAATTTCATATCATTCAATATTATTGTAGGAATTCAATGATTCATAGTCTTATTCCCAATCTGATATAACCCATATTCAATCTACTTTTTCTAACTATTTGTTAAGTCTGATTAAGATTTGAGGTATGTATATCCTAATATTTATAAATAAAAATACACACGGGTTCAAAAAACTAACTATTTTGATATATTAGGTGTTTTAACCTACTAATAATCAATTGAATTCTTCAACAATAACCAACAATGAGCATGCCGTAAATTTTAGGTCCATGTATTTTAATTATACTTTATTTTGAAAGTGTAATATTTTGAATTTTCTAAAAAAATTAACTTTCAGCATCGGTTTTTTTATTCTTGGTATATGAAAGAATAAATAATCAATAAACCATGTGATGAGAGGATATGTACTATTCAAGATGACATGAACCCAAGTCGTACCTGCATCAACTCCATGCCAAAAGGATAAAAGAGAAATCAGAATTGACCAAGAATAATCCAAAAGTGAATTAATCATATTACATGGTATCCTTAAGGCATTGAGTATTGAGTCAGACCAGAATTATGACGTGTGAACATGTACATGATATCTACATGGCATTAATTTCTTGCATGTTTTGAATTTTAGGTCTAGCCACATGACTATAATAAGTACATCGTAATCATTGAGTTCTCTCAAGTACCTCTACAATGTATATATCTAATTTTTTATTAGATTTATTAATGCATTGATCTTTAACTAGAATCCATGTAAATTTTTTAGTAACTCAAATGTATTGTCTTTGGTATCAAAGAATAGTTGGGCGGTGTGAGAACTATAAATACTGGAGTGGTGGGACTTTCAATTGTCATAAAAGTTCTTGAATTCATTGATTCCAGGTACATGTATTTTATTTTTACTTTATATTAACAATTTATAGATTATTTTATTGATTAAATAGATATAACAATTTAAGTTATAGGAGGCATTGGATGACAAATACTATTTGATTGTTTTTGTATATTGTGTTATTTTTACAGGGGTTTCGATTTTTTTCAAAGTGTAATTTTAATTATTTTATAAAAAAAATTGAATTCTAGTGTCAGTTTTATCTAAAACCAACGCAGAAAACAGGTTCGACCGGGTTTTCAGAGTCAGTTTTAGATAAAACCGACACTGAAGACTGGGTTTTCAGCATCAGTTTTATCTAAAAGTGATGCCAAAAACCTGGTTGAACCTGTTTTGGGCATCGGTTTTAGATAAAACCAACACCAAAAAGCCTGTCTAAATTCACTTTTGGCATTGGTTTTAGAAAACACTGACACCGAAACTCTTAACAAAATTATTTTCAGCATCAGTTTTTCAAAAACTGACGTCGAAAACCATATTTTTAACATCACCATTATAGACGTCGGTTTAAAACCAACGTAAAAAATAAAAAAACGACGTTAATTTGTGTTTTTTCACTAGTTCCCCATGGGTTAACAGGGAAGAATGAGAAGAAGAATGTGGGAAAATAACACGAACAAAGGTAATGAGTATCACTAGATGATGTGATCCTGACCAATTATTATAAATTTTTTGATCAAGGTTGATATAATCACAAAAAAACATGAATTGTTTTAAATAATTCAATTTTTATTTGGGATCATATGATTAATGGAAATCCTATAACAAGAAAAAGAAGATATAAAAATTCATGTTCATCAATTAAAAAGGGTGTAATCCATAAATAACAGGTCATAATTGATTATGAATTGATCTTTGGTGAAGAGAATGTTTACCAGTGATAAAGAAGACTCATTGCATTCATTAACTTCCTCTCAATTCACCTCGATCTAGTTATTGATATGTGTCCTCAGGTTTTCCAACACCATTGAAGAATGCTCCTCCTCCTCCAATCAAATCATCCCAATGTTATTCCACTAACCTTAGTAATTTTCTATAATAAGGTATTTATAGAGTTTGGGTTAGGTTTTTGCATTTAATAAAAAAATATTTATTTTATTAAATTCACTCACCAACAATCACCTCCCGTGGAATGTCCAAAGTTGACCAACCTTGGGTCATGCATAAGGTAAACCCTATATTCTAGAACCAATAGTTGTCTCAAATTTCCCATCTGAGGTCCTAAACAATGGGGAAACCATCAACTAAAAAATGATGTGCATGAATGATTTTAAAATATATGAATATTTTTTATATATCAATTATAGGGTCCCTATATACCCAATCATCATACCGACCATGAGGATAAATCTAGATATAAACATATAAATATTTAAAGGAATAACCCAACAAAAACAAATTCATTACATTCTCGACTCCTTCTAGTATTTTATCCAAAAAATGTATAATCTAAACAAAAAGGTGGGGGTACTCAGTGTGTATCTAACTCTCATGCTCCTAGGAATGCTCCTAAACATGCCCATGCCACCAAATCACAAGAACCAAATTGATGGTTCATCCATGCAAGATCCACTAATATCAATCATCAATCTCGACCTGGTACATCATAAAGGTGGATCCATCCTTGATGTCCAAGTCACCCCAGTAAAAAATGTGCATTGGTTCATGCATGTATCTCCTTTGGTAAAAAATGGAAGATTTTATGAAATCAATCCAATTGTTGGGGAAAGGCTAAGCAGTAAGAAAACTTTCCACCCTCCTTAGGATCTCAAATAGCCTGATAAACCTGAGAGATAGATTACGTCCTTGGACAGATCTCTGCAATCCTCATCATGGGGATACTATTAGGAAAACATGACCTCCCTAATCAAACTCAAAGGGAATATGATGTCAATCTATATAAGATTTATATCTCCTATGGGTAACCCCATATGCTCATGGATCACCTAAACCTTCTCAATATTTACATGAACCATCTTTGGCCCAACAAGAGATGTCTCACCAATCTCAGTCCAACATAAGGGGGACATGCATTGTCTCATATATAGGGCCTCCAAAGTTTACATGCTGGTAGTAGAGTGATAACTTTGATTATAAGAAAACTCTACCAATAGTAAGTTTTTCTCCTAGCTCACGCCGAAGTCTAACATGCAAGATCTCATCATATTCTCCAAACACCTAGATTGTATGCTCAGTATACCCATCCATTTAGGGTGAAATTTTGTACAAATCCTCAAATTGGTCCTAAATTCCACCTTCAATCCTTTTTACAACCAACATGTAAACCAAACATCACATTCAAATACTATCATCAAGATTACCCCAAATAAGTAAAAAGATCTCGCACATGTACAACTTCCCCAAATTCTCAACTGAGATCGGATCTCGGATGAAAAGAAAGTGTGATAACTTTATAAGTTATTCAAAAATAACCTAGATATCATCACAAACTTTTTATATCCACAAAATCCCTATCAAAAATTATATATATATTTTCTCTCACTCTTAGATATCAGAGGTTGTTTCAAACATGTCTTAACATGGTTCTCAACCATTACCTACTATCTTATGAGACATCGTGAAACAAAATTGGTAACAATCCACCTCATTCTAGCCTAAAAAAACTGGTATTGAAGGTCCTTGTACATATTTTCCACATTGTGGTGCACAACCATGGGGGAGTTTTGAAACTTCATCTTCACCTCCTCACAAAGTGTGACTGGAACCACCGTCCATCCCCCAAAAATGATAACGTGATCCCCTCCTTTATAAAATATATATAGTGCATATATTATGGATATTTTTCCTTATAGAACCTCAGAGTTGTTGTCGCCCAAATGATCCTCTCTCACACACTGGAGAAGAGGATGATTCACCACTATGGACTGAAGAAAAATAGCACCCCTCTCCTCTTCTAGGGTCAGTAATAATGAATCCAACTGCTAAGATGCCTCCTTTATTGGGTAATAAAGAGACTTCCTACCAAGAGAATCTACCACCACATTTACCCTCTCATAATTATATATCATCTCTATGTAATAGTCCTGAAATAACATCAATCAATCCCTCTATCTCATGTTAATATATCACTGAGTGAAGATGTACAAAATACTCCAATGGCCTGAGTATACAAAAAAATCACTCACCCAAAAGATAAAACGTCCACAAAATTAGAGAAAATACAACTACTACAAACTTTATGTTGCAATTCATGTAGTTATTACCTAATTGTCTCAACTACCTCAACCCATAAGTGATCACTAACTTCTTTTGTATCAATGCACAATCGATCCCAGCTCTAGATGAATTGAAAAACACTACGTACTCAGTACCCTCTTTTGGTATTCTCAATATATGCACACTGTTCATCCTCAGCCTCAAATCCTTGAAGGCTCTAGAACACTACTTGAACAAGGTAAACAACTTCCCTTTCTATATTAGGGTTGTCAAAGGGGATGTAATACTAGATAATTCTTCCAAAAACCTCATGTAATACCCCACCAAGCCATGAAATCTCCACAAATTTTACATGATCTTAGGTGTATCTCAAGAAATAACCCCATAAATATTTTTTATATTCACAACTAAACGTTTTTTAGATATGAAATTACCCAAAAATTGATCCTCATGGATCCAAAATTGGAACATTAAGAGTTTTCCATAAATATGGTGCTCCCGGAGTTAGTTTAAGACCAACCTAAAACTATTTTCATGAAAATACTATTAAAAGGAGTAAATTGGTACATAATCAATGAAGTAAACCACAAATTAATCCAATTATGGATTGAATATCTGATTTATAAGATCCATAAACACTAACGGGTCATTCATCACACTGAAAAGCATAACCAAGAACTCATAATGTCCACATAAACATTAGAGTGTCATCTTGAGAATATCATCTTCAAAAACCCTAAAACGATGGTAGCCAGGACTAAGCTTGATCTTTGAGAACCAAATCATTCCTCTCAAATGGTCTAATAGGACATCAATCATTTTCATGGAGTACTTGGTCTATATCATTAACCGATTTAGGCGATGATAATAAACATAAACCCTCAATATCGTTTCTATATTTTTCATGAAAAAAACTAGATCTACCTTGGGGGACACACTGGTTTGATAAAACCCTTCTCTAAAAGGTATTACAACTTCATCCCTAGCCCCTAGAGCTCTATAGGGTCCATCTGATATGCTATAGAAGATATCGGTGTGGTATCGGGGTGAAACTCGATACAGAAGTCCATATCTCACCACATAGGTAGTCCATGAACATTTTCAGGAAGAATTATATATATTCCTATACTACTAAAGGAACCTATATTCATAAAAACCCTAATACACCAAGTTATAATCATTCTAACTAATGGTTCATGGGTTTAATCTCCCATCTTGCAAGACCAACTCAATAATCCATTTGATATCTCTCACCCACAAAATAGAATCTTGTCCCATCTGTCTGAAGTAATCTAACTCATCTAAAATGATAATCAATATGGTCTTGAACCATGGGAAACATCCTATACACAAGATTCAATCCAAAGTTTTCATTATGATGACCAGGAGGTCCCATGAGAAACTCTATCCACTGAGCATCATCTCCCATTATCAGTAGATAAGCGATATCAAAGAATCAAACCCAGTCGAAACCTCTATCTAAATATGTTGGGATAAGTTCTAAATAGAGAGATCTATCTCTTACATAAGGGATATTTAGAAGAGTTAAAGACTCATTCTTATCATACAAGTACTGGAGAAAGATTAGAAAAGGGAAAAATCATACCTCGGATCATTCCATGTGTATCTTGGTCATATACAACAATTTCCTATTGATTCTCACGACCTTAAATGGTATCCCTATAATAATGGTGTGGGAAAGCTAGTTGTGGTGGTGTAAATAGCTTATACCATTTCCCTCTACCAATAGTTCCACCCTTCATAGCTTCATATGCTCATATTTTAGCATCGCCTCCCTGGGTGCTACCCTGACCACGCTTGGGAAATACTTGATCATGGAGTTTTCTCTTCCATGTTGGTCCATCCACTACCTTACTTACCTATTTGAGATATAGGTTTAGTAAATCATGAGCCATGTGACCTCCCCCACCATATGAATAACACCTCCCCTATTCTAATTGACTATATCCTATATGTGAACCTTTCATCGCAAGTTCACATGCTTGACTCCTTCCATAGGATGGTCTCCTACGTCGAGACCCTGATGACTAGTGCCTTATATCTTCTGTAGAAAAATAATACCCATTATGTACACCTCTATGTCTAGAAACTCAATTTTCCTCTTCTGATAAGATCCTTGTAACCAGTTCCCACATAAATACTCCAATATAAGTAGGTATGCATAAGGAAACCACACTTGCATGGATGTCTCTGTGAAGACCCTACTTGATCTTCTATTATTTGAAGAATCCATCTTGAACCATATCAAGGGATTAATGACTGACATCAGTGAACCTAATAGAATACTCAGAAACTATTATATCACCTTTCTGAAACTCGAGGAGATATCTAATCGGTAACAATCACAAACAGAGAGGATAATACTCATCACAAAACAACTATTGAAAGTCTAGACATGAGAGAATTGTATCATCATTGTTCTACTTCATCAGACTCCACCAGTGCCCTACTGATCCATGGAAAATACTAGCTGCCAATGTAACCATATTATTAGTCAGGTTCTTGACAAGACTAAAGACTCATATCACCAACTCAAGATAATCCTCTCTTTCCTGATGAATTGGATCATCATGGAACCTCATCAGTCTTTGATGATATAACTCTTGTAGTGATATAATCCTATATTCATCATCATTATATCATGTTGGTACTATTTGATTCTCGACTGGAAGGGGCACTACTCCCTGCCTTCTTAGAGGAAACACTTCATGATATGTACCCTGAATGGATTCCTCCTCACTCAAGTGATCATTTTTACAATCCTATATCGGTAACCTAGTTGGCTATCTTTGCATAGGAATCATAAAATTTATCAATATGTACCATGGGTAGATGAGAATATATGGGGAGTTGACTCATGAAGTACAATCAAAGTACTCAATCCTATATGATGCATATACCAATGGTTCCCTATAATCAATGTATTGACACGTTGAGTTAACAAGTAGTTACTCAGAGTCCTATTGTATGGATACATCAGTCGTCACACCAACACTGAGTTCCCTAGCCTAAAATTTTCACTTGAGACACTCTGACAATGCTTCCATAAGTTCTCAATCAATATTCTCCATGGTTCCAACTCTAACATAGACCCAATGATGAACCACTTCTGATACCACTCTTCCATGACCCTACCCACTAGGGCCTTTATATCTAATGGAAAGCTAGGTTTGATTACCCCAAGCTTGCCTATAATGGGATAGATACAAGCACTAAAAGGCATAAAATAAAATGGGATTCCTTATCCTATAGTACGTCCACACATACACACAACCATATCCATGAAAAATTATAGAGGAATGAGTGAAATGGGGGGATGGATGATTAATGATAATCATAAGTGTATTGATTTAATGAATCATTATTTTTGGAATCAAGTGGATTTATGTAGAACAATTTTTACCTTTATTTTTAATTCTTTGAGTTTATGTAATTAATGTGGATATGTTTTTTATTATTAGCTATGTCATGAGTGATTAACCAAAATAATATTTTCCTATACTTAGGATGGTTCTAAACCAATTTTTACCATTATTCATTATACCCTATCTCTTGAGATATATTAGGAGAATGTAAACCTACTAGAAATTTCATTTGTATCTTTTTAATGGTATGATTAATCAAATTCACTTTTAATATCATTGAGGAATTTTTATTGAAAATCACTTATCCTTGAAACCTATATTCTATTTTATCATACTCAAACTATAGAATACATTAATGAAATTGTTAGGGAATAGAAAAAATTTAAAGTTAGTTTTATTCTTTCCTACCATACTCTTGGTATTTTTCATGATATTCAGTGGTTTATGTGTAGGGGAGAGGTTGTCCATCATGGAAGGTATGTTTCATATTGTGGTGAAGTTGTGGGGGACTTCCTTGAGATTTTGGGAAAAGTTTCCAGGATTATCATTAATTATATTCTATTTTTTACCTCTCTTGAAAAAATTTGAAAAATGGAAATAAAAACACAACAGAAATTTGAAAACATTTAAGGAAAAATGGTTGTGTCTTTGGGGGGTAAAAAATCACCATTTATTGACCAATGATCTTGATTATTTGGAATTTGATGATAGATGTGAAAGTTATCCCAAGTACAAATTTTATTAAAAAAATATAAAAATTAAAATAAAAGTTGGTATCATTAATTTTATTCATTGATTCATGATGTACTTTGAGCTTGGGAAATAGGGGTGATTCCATATTGAATATGATATTTTCATTGTACTTTATGTTTTATAGTCATTAATGATTCTAAATATATAAACCTATATTTTGAGACTTAATTTTTTAAGATCATTACCTACATACCCTTACGCCTCATAGTTACTTGATCCTTAATGAAAATACCTCATTATCATTTTTATTTTTGTCTTAATTGGATTGATATTCAAGATCCTTTGAAAGCCTATGGTAAGGAGCATGTATTCAAGGTTTGAGTAAAACTCCACTCACATTGTTACCTTGATTGATGAGTAAAAAATAAAAGTGATATAGATTATGATTTTAATTCTTAGTAATAATTAATTGATATGCTTTAATGTAAGCTAAGATAATCACAATAATTTAAAAAGGGGGAAAGTAAAATATTTGGTTGATTAGTTTCTTTGATAATTGTGGATTTAAGGAAAACCACCGGACCACAAGGTTGGAGAAGTAAGTGTGAAAGGGTAAAATGAGGGATCTATAGTGTGAAGTATATTTTCATCATGGAGATATTTATATGGTAAGAGATACTGGATGAGCGATAGTTGGATCCTATATCCTGGAGTGATTGGTTGTGGTGTCGGTGGAATATCCATTCATGAATTTTGGACATGTGAGGATTTATATTCTATAATTCCAAACCCATAATGTAGTTTTTGTATCTATAAAGATATTATAAAAGATTAAGTTTTTCCCATGCATGTTCCTGGGATAGTTATTTAGGACTGGTCGGAGTGTCATGCCACATGGAGGTTAAAGGTTATATCTATGAAAGATGAGGTCAATTCAAAGTAGATAAATAGAGAAGATATGGATGATATGCATGGATTAGATATAAGCTACGTATACATATATATATATATATAAACAGTTTTGAACACCTCACTCTATATTCATGGGAAAACGGATATATCTATATGATTTTCAGGGTTTTGGGAACATGGATTTCATATAAATGGAAGAAAGTTGAAAGCTATCTAGAGATGATAATGATACAAGATACATGGAAGATATGGAATATTTAAGAGATATTTAAGAAAAGATACAAAGTGATACAAGATATATATAGGATATACCTCTGAAGTATTTTTTCCTATAAATATTGGAAGCTTTTTGTGTGCATAATTTATAATTTCTTATAAGGGTATTTTCCTTAGTGATGATCAAGTATGGAGTGGAGATCCTTCTTTTTAAATGATATTAGAGGAGGAAGACCAACACCAACCATCCTAATAGCTGTGAAAAGTTAGGATTTATTTTTCCTTTTTGTTTTTTATTGTGTAATGTAGGAATTCTTATGTGGTTTTCTAAAATTAATACAATTTAGGTTTCCTTATTACCCAATATCTTTGTTTTAGTTAGCATTTTTATTCTCTCTTATATGAATCTGGGTTATGTAATAGTTCAAAGCCAATCAATTATGAGTGGTTAGGGTTATAGGAGGGGGTGTAATTGGTTTAAAGGGATGTGTATGTAATGTTTTAATTATGCATTACTTGTGAAAGTTCTTATTTATTTAGTATTAAATTATGATTATTTAAAATCTTAGTCCTTTGTGCCTAACTATAGTGATGGTGTTTAAGGGATGATACCCCATGTGATAGAGGGGAGTGAGGGAGAGAGAGCCAAATTTAAATCCACCTCATACTTTTGGGATTGATTTTAATGTGTTTTTGTTGGTTATAGATCACCTCTAGAGAGGGATCAACTGGCTTATGTGGTTTTAGTCTATGTCAATAGGTAGGGATACATACTCTAAGAAATATTGTGGCTAATAATATGGTTAATTTAAAAAATGAGGTTGAGTTGTTCATAATTTATGAGAAGAAATATCTAGATATTGGTTAACTTTCCTTAATCCTTTATTTTTTTATTAAATCAATTAATTAAATTTAGTTTACATTATACTTAGTAAAACCATGACAATCCTTTCTATTAGTTATTAGTTTCTATTCATCATGGGATATTACCTTAAAATATGAAATTATTATACCACTACATGATATTTTTGGTGATTTTGTTTTTTTGTTTTTAAATTATTAACCAATTTGCGACCATAGGAATTAATTACACCAAATGGATCGGTCATGATGGTTTCACAAAAAATTGTTAAAAAATTCCTTCAAATATCAAATTTTTTTTATTGATATCCCATCTAAATTTAAAAGAATAATATAGAATGGAGTTACAAATTTTTGAATATAATATCCTCCATAAACATGGATATCTTATCACATCAGCTACAGTTACCTTTTAATGGTTTACATTTAATACATTTCAAACAATTCTAGACCAGTGCTCATGTGTGTGAATACATGTATAGAATGTTGGGTCAGAAAAGTGGATTAGGGGATGAATTTTCTTATCATTTGGGTAGATTTATGGGCATAAATGGGTTCTATAAGTGGGTATTCATTGGAATATGACCTAATTTGATATAGTTGTTGGTTAATCTTAGAATAAGTCTTCTTTATTTGGTTAGGAAATTCCTCTTGCACCTAGAAGGAAGCTAGTATGGAAGTCAAACTAATTTACTATTAGAGAAGATTTGCACAATGTTATTGTAATGGACCCTCTAATGTGTAAGGAAATGTTGTGTTGAACCCTCTGGAATTAAGTGGCTTTATTGTGTTTTGATAATCCCAACCATTCTTTCTTTATATCTTGATTATGATTAATACATTCCAAATATACTTTAATATATGTTGTTACTTTCATTATGCTTAAATTAAGTCTTTTGAATTATCATATATATGTTTACTATGCCTTAACGCATTCTGCCAAGTGAATGCTCAAATAGTTTTCAGCTACCGTTAAAAACTATCTACTGATACAGAATAGAGCAACCGTTAGATAGTAGCTACTGTAAGAACATACAGCTACCGTTACAATCTAGATACTATTACAGCTCACAGCGACCGATACAGTTAAGTCTACTGATATGTTGGAGCTACCACTATAAGGGAGCTACCGATACAGCTACCGATACAGCTACCGATATCCAAAGTCCATCGCTACATCAAAATCTACTGATAGAGCTACAGATACAATGAATTCGACAGTTACCGCTACCGTTACAAGGCAGATCCACAACTACCGATATAGAGTTACCGCTACTGGTAAAATAAGAGCCACCGCTACCGTTACAAGTCCACAGCTACTGATGTGATCAAGTCTACAGTTGCAGCTACCGAAACAAAGTCTACCTTTACAAATGAAGTCTACCGATATGGACACCTATTGTAACACAATTCTACCGATATCAAGGGCTACCGTTCCAGAGACAGAACCCGACACTGCTTTAATTTTTTTTATCTTTGTTTAATCTAACCAACGGTCATATCAGGTATATTTTAATACACTGACATTTATTTAATGTGTGCTATTGGATGTCAGGGAACCGTACCTCGTACATGAAAAAAGTAAATCATCTTTTTTTGGAGCATGTGCTTTAAACAAAGGAAGGATGTGCTACTAAAAAAGAGACATATAGATGAATACACATACATACAGACCACAAGGTGTGCTGGAAGAACAAGAAAGTGTGAATTCAAAGAGACGACTGAACTTATACAAAGAACTCATCCATTTCTGCATACCAGTGGAGAGATGAGAATGAGAACATAACCCGAGAGCTTCATCGACTGTCTCTACACCTGGAAGTCAAGGAAACAGACGATACTCTGTTTTCCAGACAAAAACCAGAAGAGGAATCAGAGCGAATTCTGATCAATCAAAGGAGTCCAGAACTGCACGACAATCACTAGAGCCATTTCTAAACTCTAAATAGTTTCTCTGTGATTTATCTTTTTACATATTGAGTAGTGTGTGTTATATGATGTATTTTACACACACACTGAGTCCTGTACTCTAACTGGAGGATTTGTAAATCCTCGCTCAACTCTCTTACATTTTTTTCCCACTGGGGTAGTGGTAGAGGTCGTGCTTGACCTGAATAGCTGATTGCTGCTGTTTTTGTTCCCACGGATAACAGTGGTAGAGGTCTTGGACCTGGACAGTTGTATACTATTGTTTATCCTCGATCCAGGGTGTGGATCACTTTTATATAAATTTTTGAGAGGACTAAGTCTCACCTTGATACTGAACCTCTTGGTTAAGTCTGCTGTGCACATTTATTTTCAAAGTTATTTTTATTCCACTGCTAATACTTTAAAACCAAAATTATTTTAAAGCTACTTTGATAATTAAACTCGCAAGTGTTTATATTAGTTGTAAATCAGTAAGTTAGTTTCAAAAGTCAATCAAGTCTACTGATTTGATGAACTGGGAACTAATCAATCCCTTGAGAAACTAATAGAACATTTAATTTGATATAAATTCACTACAGTTTAATTCTGTATTCTATTTGGAGGATTTTAACTCAAATTTTAATCAAAAATTTTAAATTGGAACTCAATTCACCCCCCTGTTGAGTATCCACTCCGACCAACATTTGGTATCAGAGGTTGTTAAAATATTTTCAGAGAGTACTCTGTTTTTCAACTATGATTTTAGTTGTATTTTAAAGTTCTTAAAATTTCTGTTATTTCTAAATTTTTATGTCTTTAAAATCTTTGCTTTAATTTGGTTATCATGGATAATAGACTTGAAGGTGTTGCTACCAATAGACCACCATTTTTCAATGGCACCAACTATGCTCAGTGGAAAATCAAGAGGAAAATTCATTTAGAGAGCATGGGTTTTGATATTTGGACTGCTATAGAATCTGAATACAAAATACCAACTACTGTTAGAACTACTTGGAATGAAGCTACTAAGATAGCCTACAATAATAATTGTAAAGCTATGAATTCTTTGTACTTTTCTTTAGGAGATGAGGAATTTAATAGAATATCTGCTTGTAAAACTGCTTATGAAATTTGGGATACCTAAACTATTTCTCATGAAGGAACAACTAATGTTAAGGAGATGATATTAAATACCTATACTATTAAGTATGATAATTTTAAGATGAAGCCTGATGAACCCATTTCTGATTTGTATCTCAGGTTCAATGAAATTTTCAACACAATGACTTCTCTGGGAAAGGATGTTCCAGAAAAGGAACAAATCATGAGAATTTTGAGATGTCTACCTGAAAGATGGAGAGGAACCTCTGTCTCCATTAGATAATCGTGTGACATTGGTGAACTACCAGTCAAGGAACTAATTGGAAAACATATGATGTACAAAGAGGAACACAAAGTGAACAAATAAGAAGATGATGAACCTAGAAGGAAGTCTGTTTCCTTTAAAACTAAAACCTCAAAGAATAAGGATAAGGAAAAGCTTCAAGCTATCAATGAAAGTTAAAGCTGTGAAGATAGTGAGAGTGATTCTGATAGTGATGTTGAGATGGCTCACATTGCCAGAAGATTTAAAAGGTTTTAGAGGAAGAAGAAGTTTTTCAGAAAGTCAAACTACAAAGGTAAGTATGACAACAAAGGACATTGGAAAAAGGATTGGAAGAAGCCTGATAAATCAGATGAAGTTGTCTGTTATGAGTGAAAAAGGAAAGGACACATAAAATCAGACTGTCCAAAGCTTAAATACAAGAAGAAGTATGAATGCAAGGATAGAACGTATAAGAAATCCATGAAGGCTACTTGGAGTGTTTCTGAGGAAAGTTCTAGTGAATCTGATGTTTCTGAAACTGAACACAGAAACAAGGTGAACATGTGTTTTATGACAAACACTTAAGAGGTAACTTCAGAAACTCCTGCTTCTAATTCATATTATTCTGGAGATTATTCTGACTCTGATAACATGTCTAAGTCTGAACTGTTTGAATATTGTGATATGTTTGAAGAAACCTGTAATGATCTGAAAGACAAATACAAAGGTTTAAAGAAACAATATGCTTTACCTGTTAAACATAAATCTGATCTTGATATTGAAGTAGAAAAGAATTCTCAGTTGATTAAAGAGAATACTGAACTAAAATTATCTAATGAGCAACTCAAGAAAGACTTAGAGAAATTTACCAATGGTAAAGATACTCTTACTCAAATTCTAGGTAAGAAAATAGCACCTAGATACACTACTGGTATAGGATACCAACCTGGACAAAGGAAAATTACCCAAACTAGATTCATTCATAAATCTGGATAGAATGTAGCTAGCTCTGGAACTTCATATGCTTCAACTAGCTATATTCATAGTTATGGATCTAATAAGGTTTATCCTTCAAAATCTGTTGATTCTAGAAATTTTATGAGACCCATTAGACAAATATGGGTACCTAAAGTGTTATTGGCTAACCTGTCTGGACCCAAGAAAATCTGGGTACCAAAATCATTTCCTGTTTAAATCTGTTTTGTAGGAAACCTGCTTAAAGAGCTATTGTAAAAAGACCTGGTACTTGGACAGTGGATGTTCAAGACACATGTCAGGAGACTTCTCTTGCTTTAAAAGCTTAGTCAGAGTTGATGGAGGGTTTGTCACTTTTGGTGATAACTCCAAAGGAAAAATCATCGTCTTAGGCCAGCTTGGTAACACTGACTCAGTATTGATTTCTAAGGTTTTATTTGTTGATGGACTTAAATACAATTTGTTAATTATTTCTCAGTTATGTGATGATGGTTTTTATGTTAAATTTGAAAATGATTCCTGTAATGTTTTCAATTCTAAAAATGTTTTAGTGTTTGCTGCTTTGAGAAATGAAAATGTTTATGCTGTTGATTTAAATTCTTTAGCTAAGAAAAATATTACTTGTTTAAATGCTTTTCATAAAGAGTGTTGGTTTTGACACAGAAGATTAGGACACTGAAATGTGCATTCACTTAGAAAACTTGCTAGGAAGAACTTAGTTAGAGACCTACCCAAACTCGAATTTCCACCAAACAAAGTTTGTAATCCCTGTCAAAAGGGAAAGCAACAAAAAGTTTCTTTTAAATCAAATAAAGAAGTGTCAACTTTTCAACCTCTCGAGTTGGTTCACATGGATTTATTTGGACCTTATATAGTTTCTAGTTTAAATGGGAAGCATTATGTTTATGTTCTTGTAGATGACTTTTCTAGATATACTTGGGTATATTTTCTAGCTCACAAAAGTGAAGCTTGTTCTTGCTTTGTAAAATACTCCAAGTCTGTAGAGAACCTTAGTGGACTTAAGATTAGAACCCTAAGAAGTGATCATGGCCGTGAGTTTGAAAATCATGAGTTTGAATCTTACTGCTCACACAATGGATATAGTCACAATATATCTGACCCTAGGACTCCTCAACAGAATGGTGTAGTAGAAAGAAGGAATAGAACCCTGTAATAAATTTCTAGAACCATGCTTAATGAGTATGACCTACCTATTTACTTTTGGGTTGAAGCTATAAATACAGCTTGTTATGTTATTATAGAGTCTTGATTAGACCTGTTCTTAAGAGGACCCCTTATGAGTTGTTGAACCATAGGAAACCTAAGGTTAACTACTTCAAAGTTTTTGGCTGCAAAGTCTTTATTCTTAATACTAAAGATAATCTTGACAAGTTTGCATCCAAGAGTGATGAAGGAATTTTCCTAGGTTACTCTACTTCTAGTAAAGCCTATAGAGTTTTTAATAAGAGAACCAAATGTTTGGAAGAATCTGTTCACATCAAATTTGATGAAACTGATCCACATAAACCTAAGACCTCTCTTGAAAATATTGAAGATGATCTCTCTGTTTTGAACCTTAATGATAAAGATAGTGGACCTATAGTTAAAACATCTAGTTCTGGAAATTTTCCAGAACCTGCTTCTGTTCAACCTCAACATGAACCTGAAATCTCTAGCCCTGCCTTTTCAAGACCAACTAGAATTCTGAAGAACCATCCTTTAGATGCTGTTGTAGGAAATCTAGATAGAGGAACACAGACTAGAGCTTCTCTTAGAAATCAGGTTGAACATCAATCTTTTCTTTCACAGTTAGAACCTAAAAATGTCAATGATACTATCAATGATGAATTTTGGGTAATATCTATGCAAGAAGAACTAAATCAATTTGAAATAAACAAAGTCTGGAAATTAGTAGAAAGACCTAAGGACACTATCACCATAGGCACAAAACGGGTGTTTAGAAACAAAGTTGATGAATCTGGAAACATCATTAGAAACAAAGCTAGGCTAGTTGCACAAGGTTACAATCAAGAAGAAGGGATTGACTATGAAGAAACCTTTTCACCTGTAGCTAGATTAGAGGATATTAGGATCTTACTTGCTTATGCATCACATCTGAATTTCAAGTTATATCAAATGGATGTGAAAAGTGATTTTTTAAATGGTTTTATTGTTGAAAATGTTTTTGTAGAACAACCACCTGGTTTCACAAATCCTCATTTTCAAAATCATGTCTTTAATCTTTCTAAAGCTTTATATGGTTTAAAACAATCTCCAAGGGCTTGGTATGAAAGACTTTCAAACTTTCTTATTTCAAAAGGATTTCCAAAAGGAATAGCTGATCCCACTCTTTTTATAAAAATAATTTCAAAAGATGTATTAATAGTAGAAATCTATGTTGATGATATTATTTTTGGATCTTCTAAAAATTCTTTATGTATTGATTTTTCAGAAGTTATGCAAAATGAGTTTGAAATGAGATTAATGGGAGAGCTTAAGTATTTTCTTGGTTTTCAAATCTTTCAAACTAAAGATGGTATTATTTTAAATCAAAGTAAATATACTAAAGATTTGTTAAAACTTTTTGGTCTAGATAGTATTAAGGAAAGTGATATACCTATGAGTACCACCTGTAAATTGGATATTGATGAGACTAGTAAACCAGTTGATCAAACTAATTATAGAGGTATGATTGGGAGTTTACTTTATCTTACTGCTAGTCGACCTGATATTATGTTTAGTGTGTGTATGTGTGATAGATTTCAAGCTAATCCTAAAGAATCACACTTACTGGCTGTTAAAAGTATTTTTAAATATCTTAAGTGTAATATGAATTTAGGTTTGTTTTATCCAAAAGGAAAATCATTTGACTTAACAAGTTATTCAGATGTTGATTTTGTTGGCTGTAAGTTAGATAGGAAGAGAACATCTGGAACATGTCACTTACTTGGAAAATCCATAGTATCATGGTGTAGTAAGAAACAGAACTCAGTTGCATTTTCTACTACTGAAGCAGAATACATCGCTGCTGGTAGTTGCTGTGCACAAATTCTGTGGATGAAACACACACTACTAGATTATGGATTTGATTTTAAACATGTTTCAATCAACTGTGACAACACTAGTGCTATTAATATTTCTAAGAACCCTGTGTCTCACTCTAGAACTAAACATATTGATGTTAGACACCATTTTCTAAGAGATCATTATCAAAGAGGTGATATAACACTTGAGTTTATAGGCACTGAACTTCAATTAGCTGATATTTTCACTAATCCTTTAAGTTCAGAAAGATTAAGTTTCATCAGACATGAATTAGGAATGATAACTTACCATTGAAACCGTTAGAGAATCCTCATCGTTAGAGAATCATCACTATTAGAGAATCCTCACCGTTAGAATACCTCACTGTTAGAAGACCTCACCATTAAGAAAACATCACCGTTAGAAAACCTCACCGTTAGAAAACCTCGCCGTTAGAAAACCTCACCGTTAGGGAGACCTCACCGTTAGGGAGACCTCACCGTTAGGGAGACCTTACCGTTAGAAGACTTTACCGGTACATTTGCGCGCTGTATTATTCTGTAAAGCCGAGTCATCGAACTGTTGTTTATTTTATTTATGATTTATGTTATTTATGAATCCTAAATGATATTAAAACTCGAACTAGACTCACTCAATCTCACCACGAACCTGTCTGCTCGAATTCTCCTAAACCTAAACCTCTCGACCTTCAGAAACCTATCCTCAAATCCGTAATGGCCCGTGTCAAGAGACCTCAGATAACTGATGGAAGTGAAGCACCGGCAGCGAAGAGACAAAAAGTAGCTAGTACTGATGCCAGTGGAAGTGGCAGTGGAAGTGTAGCTCAGAGAGGACCAGTAAACCCGCACCTATCGAAGCGTGAGATTGCTGTTGAAAAAGAGGTGTGTGCAGAATGGATGATGGAAAGCAAGTCATTAGTTCTTAAGGTTTTACAATAACATGGTTGGATAAAATGCTTCGCGAACAACAACGAACCTTATTATCGAGGACTGGTGAAACAATTCTATGAATTCGTTCGTTTTGAAAAGTCTGAAGAAGAAAGAAGAATGGTTTCTATGGTAAATGGTCAGGAAGTATCTTTTACTTCATAAGAATGGGCTGAGAACCTGAGAGTTCCTCATGAGGGCGATTTTACTTATTATTCCAAGTCTGTACCTTCGACCAGTGATGTGTTTCAATATGAAGATGATTTACTAGAACTCACAGGGAATGGGACTCCTAGAAAGGTGATTGTTGCAGAGATGGTAGGAGAAGATAAGCTGTTGTTTAAATTTATTCAGCATGTTGTTAGTACGAGAAGAGGAGACTTTTCCACTTTGAGATTCCAAGACATATATCTGTTACATTTTCTGAAGCACAGTGTGAGAATAAATCTATGTAGATTGATAATGGTTCAAGTGGAAGAGATGACTAGATCGAAGTAAAAATCAAATGCCTTGTTTTTCTCAAAGCTAATTTCTGTGATGCTAAAAGTGAAGGAGATAGATGGACCTCAGGATGAGCTGGTAGTGGTTAAGGATAACTTCTGTATTACAAGAACTGTCTATAAATACATGAAAGTCAGCTAGAATCCTTGGAAAAAATCATGGGTGAATGATGATGGAAAAATTTATGACAAGTTCACTCCTATGGATCATCCCTCTAGACCAAAGGATGTGAGAGATCCTGGTCGTAGACCAGATGAGCCCGAACCGGTCTACAGTGATGATGACGCTGAGGAGGAAGAGACATCAGTAGAGGAAGGAGGAGACCCAGACTTACCCCCTAGTCCTGTGCATCAAGTTATTTCTTATGGAGCAACTAGCCCTCCAAAAGAACTACCAAAGAGAGAAACTGTCTTGAAGGACAATGATACAGAGACTATAGAAGAAGGATAATAAGCATGCCAGTATGTTGTCATGGACACCTCTAAGGAGGATGAGACAACCAAATCTGATCATGGAGAAAAGGAGGCTGATGGTGAAGCAGATGATGAGGAAAATGTTGAAAAAGAGCTTAGTTTGAGTCCTCTAATAGTCAGTAAAGCCAGGATAGCGCCTGATCAGGAAGACATAGCAGTAGCACCTATTGATGAGAGAGTCATTAATGAATCAGAACAAATGGTTATTGAATCTTCTGCAATTGTAGAGGAAATTGCAGAACTACCTCAGGAAGAAAAGTTGGAAGAGATACCTCAGGAGAATGTTCCAAGTGAGGGAGAGAATATTGGCTCAGTATCAGTATTATATGACATTGAAGGTTGGACATCAGATCCCGGATATATGATTCTTGTACTTTCTTATGGAGATTCTGATGAGGAATACCAACCCCAAAATGAATCAGTTACCTTACCCTATGTAGCTAAAAATGTGGTAACCAAGGAGGACCTTAAGTCTTTACCAGCCGAATTGATAGAAGCAATAAGAGAATCGGTGGCAGATATGAAGAAAAGTATGGTTGAAGATATGAAAAGCATAGAGAAATCCCTTGAGTTATCCATTGGATGTAGTGTGTCCAGTCCTGTGAAAGAAATGGTGGATGAACTTAAGGTGTACCACACTCAAATTGAGAGTTGGACAGGAGCTGTAGTTGCTCTTAGACAATCAATTACTTCATTGACTGCTTTGAACAGTTCTCAAACCCAAGTTCACACTGACATTCGATATATCAAAGAAGTGGTCAGATAGTTTGTGGACATTTTTGAGGCCTTTAAGAAGTCAGTCAAAGAACATCTGCACAGTCAGGATGAGATTGTTCAGAAGGTAGTTAGTATTCTAACTCAATCTTTCAAGGAGACAGTGGCCTTCTCCATGAAACCTCTTCCCTCAACTAGATCTAGTGTGAACCTTGACCAGATCTACACTGTTATTCAGGAAGAATTGGCTAAGGCCAGTCCCAGTGGTGCATCAGATACTCAGATTCTTGCTACCACTAGGGAAGTTAGTAGTTTTGTTCTTGATCACCTGCGGGCAGCTACTGCTTCTCAAGAGGAAATCAAAAATAAGGTGGATGCTTATTTTGAAAAGGTTTATACCAAGCACCAAATGAAAAACCATTTCAAGATTTTGATTTAGAATATGAAGTTACCTCCAGTTACCCAAGCCTTTAGAGAACAGGTTAGTAAGCTCAGGGAGCTTACTCCTGCCTTGGACAATTTTATTGAGAACAAAGATGACTTTGTATCTGCTATGGAGAGAGGTGGAAGCATCATCATGGACTTCAGGAATCTCTTGTTTCCTTTATTGCATGTGGATGCTCGGCTAGTTATTGTACCACCTTCCCTTCCACCATCTCCCTCTAGGAGTAATCCTCAACTGTCTCCAGTTCAATCCATCAGGAGCTTGACACCTTTGATCCCTCAGAGAGAGACAGATTACAGATCTGGTACTGTATCAGTTGCTGATCCACTAGTGGTTCTTTTAGGAATTCCCATGCCTGCTGACTCTACCTCTGAACCCTCTGCTAATCCCAAGGGAAAGACACCTATTCAAGAGGATTATTGAGTGCTTCTAGCTCCATTTTTGATGGTATTCATTTTATTTTTTTTAATTTTCTGATTTTCCAAATGTATCTTTTGCTTATCAATCAAATACTTCATTCCTCTCTTCACTGTCTATTTTACTTTGTATATTTTCTTTCCTAGTCCTTCTCTTTTCTCTGATACCCTCCTTTTTGTTAATCACAAAGGGGGAGAAATTATTGGAAACCTGTACCCAGAGAAAACCTGTACCCAGAGGTTCACCTAAGGGGACAAAGGGGGAGTAAATCACTACTTTAGAGGAGAATCCTGTAGTCAAATTGATAGGGGGAGTAATATGTGAATCTTTTCAAACTAAAGAATCTTGTTTGTGTTTTTATTTTTTTCCTCTGATACTATTTTATTTCATTATTTCTTGATATATTCCTATTTTCATATTTTTCATCTGACACTATTTTATTTTTGATATCAATTTCTGAGATTTTTTCTCTGATACTATACTGTTGATATCATACTTTGATATACTTTTCCTCTGATATTACATTATTTTGGCATAAGTTGTGATTATCAAAAAGGGGGAGATTGTTGAACCCTCTGGAATTAAGTGGATTTATTGTGTTTTGATAATGCCAACCATTCTTTCTTTATATCTTGATTCTTCTTAATACATTACAAATATACTTTAATATATGTCGTTACATTCATTATGCTTAAATTAAGTATTTTGAATTATCATATATATGTTTACTATTCCTTAACTCATTCTGCCAAGTGAATGCTCAAATAGTTTTCAGCTACCATTACAAACTAGCTACCGATACAGAATAGAGCAACTGTTAGATAGTAGCTACCGTTAGAACATATAGCTACCGTTACAAGCTAGCAACCGTTACAGCTCACAGTGACTGATACAGTTAAGTCTATTGATATGTTGGAGCTACCGCTATAATAGAGCTACTGATATAGCTACCGATAGAGCTACCGATACCCAAAGTCCATCGCTGCATCAAAATCTACTGATAGAGCTACCGATATAATGAAGTCGACAGTTACGGCTACCGTTACAAGGCAGAGCCACAACTACCGATATAGAGTTACCGCTACTGGTAAAAGCAGATCCACCACTACCGTTACAAGTCCACAGCTACTGATGTTATCAAGTCTACAGTTGCAGCTACCGAAACAAAGTCTACCGTTACAAATTAAGTCTACCGATACGGACACCTACTATAACACAAGTCTACCGATATCAAGAGCTAACGTTCCAGAGACAGAACCCGACACTGCTTTAATTTCTTTATCTTTGTTTAATCTAACCAACAGTCATATCAGGTATATTTTAATACACTGACATTTATTTAATGTGTGTTGTTGGATGTCAGGGAACCGTACCTCGTACCTACAAAAAGTAAATCATCTTTTTCCAGAGCACGTTCTTTAATCAAAGGAAAGATGTGCTACTACAAAAGAGACATATAGACGAATACACATACATACAGACCACAAGGTGTGCTAGAAGAACAACAGAGTGTGAATGCAAAGAGACGACTGAACTTATACAAAGAACTCATTCATTACTGCATACCAGTGGAGAGCTGAGAATGAGAACATAACCCGAGAGCTTCATCGACTATCTCTACACCTGGAAGTCAAGGAAACAGACAATACTCTGTTTTCCAAACAAAAACCAGAAGAGGAATCAGAGTGAATTCTGATCAATCAAAGGAGTTTAGAACTGCACGACAATCACTATAGCCATTTCTAAACTCTAAATAGTTCCTCTGTGATTTATCTTTTTACATATTGAGCAGTGTGTGTTATATGATATATTTTACACACACACTGTCTCCTATACTCTAACTGGAGGATTTCTAAATCCTCGCTCAACTCTCTTACATTTTGTTTTTCCTACTGGGATAGTGGTAGAGGTCGTTCTTGACCTGAACAGCTGATTTCTGTTGTTTTTGTTCCCATGGATAATAGTGGTAGAGGTCTTGGACCTGGACAGTTGTGTACTGTTGTTTATCCCCGATCCAGGGTGTGGATCACTTTTATATAAAGTTTTTAGAGGACTAAGTCTCACCTTGAGACTGAACCTCTTGGTTAAGTCTTCTGTGCATATTTATTTTCAAAGTTATTTTTATTCTGCTGCTAATACTTTAAAACCAAAATTATTTTAAAGATACTTTGATAAATAAACTCGTAAGTGTTTATATTAGATGTAAATCAGTAAGTTAGTTTCAAAAGTTAATCAAGTCTGCTGATTCAATTAACTAGGAACTAATAAATCTCTTGAGAACCTAACAGAACATTTACTTTGATATAAATTCACTACAGTTTAATTATGTATTCTATTTGGGGGATTTTAACTCAAAGTTTTAAACAGAAATTTTAAATTGGAACTCAATTCACCCCCCCTCTTGAGTATCCACTCTGAGCAACATATAGTTTGAGTATAGTTTCATTGAACTATATTTATTTAAACATTTTTCAATATTATTTACTTAATCATATTACTTAGCTACTTGAATTCAATATTTTTAAGAGTTAGCTTGTCTGAATTGGTGTTAGTTTTGTGCTACAATGGATTTACTACCTTGGATTAAATTTTTGTGATGGAAGATAAATATTTTAAGGAAAATTCTTGGTGAGTGGAAAGTTCCACTTGGTAAGTGTATTTGACTAGAATATGATGGATTTGTGGTGATTATCTAATCGGTATTGTGAATTAGTCATATGTGGGTAACTTTTAGTGTGTGGAGTTACTGGTATGCAGCAATGAGATGTGGTGAAGAGGGTTTCATATTGTATGTAGAGAGAAGTCGGTATAATTGATTCATATCTATAAGGTATTTCCCCTTGAAAAGTTTGGTTTCTTGTATCAGTTTTATGACTAGGGGTTTCCATAATTTATAATCCTTAGCATGTGATTCCTTAGCTTGAGTGGACATACTGCCTAGGCATTGCCTTCGGGTGGCTCTTACCTTTTTTTTACATTTACCATGTGTTATCTTGTTTATGTATATATTTTTTTATGAGCACGTGATTTTTTTATTTAAATTCCTTTATGCTATCTATGAAATTTCTTGATCCATGTGTTTATTCATCCATGTGTCATTAGTTTCTCGCTGCTTTCATGGATCATTCATGTGTATGGGAAATATTTGTGTTTCTTATTTTTTTCCAAATTGAATTATATGTATTTTACCTCATATATTAGTTTTACATACTATTAATAAAATTTAATATGGATAGTGGATCTCTCTAATCTAATGGACATGAATTATCTCTAATGTTTTTGTTTTCCTTGGAAGAGATCTTTATCGTGCCTCTTATGGCCACTTGTGTGCTTCCACCTATCCACTCTATTATTCCACCTTCTGTTAGGTAAACTTACTCTATGATTGGGGCTATCTATGCAGAATTTATGTTCCTTCTTCTATCTATGAAACCTAATGCCTCCCTGACATTCCATTATGGTGCTCCACTACTTCATTTAGGTTGATCAAGTCTCTCACCTCATTTAGTAATTCTTCTAGTTTGATTCTAAGAGATTCAAAATACTATTTGTGAGTCTTTAATGGGAATAAATTAAAGAATAAGAGGGAAACTGAGGTTTACCAACAACCTAAACTCCCTATTATCTTATTCATGCAAATACCTTTAATTGGAGATCCATTCTTATGTAGACTTGGTATAATATTGTTGGATCTTGGGTCTAAGACAACCACGTAACTGAATAAAGTATTATATCTGGACACCATTTCATCATAACCAGGTTTTAGAGTTGAAACTTATCTCTATAAGTGATTTATTTCATTTTCTTTTCATTCTTGATATTGTTTCCTTTATGTGTGTGTTTAATTATATCTATTAGTGTATGATGTTTATTCTATGTGATGGGTTTCATCATCTCCACCTAGTTCAAAAAGGTTGGCCTCCTCAGATAGCTTCTCTAGTTATATTCTTTGAATTCAAGTCTGTAATTGCATGCTTCTTTCTATTTAGTAATAAAACTATTACCTGGGTTGTTATTGTCGTTATTCATGTAAGACCACCACATGATCAAAATCATGCTATATCATGGTGTTCCTTTATGTTCTCTATTTTATTTTATTCCTTTTCTTATAATACATAAGTTCAATCATGAAGAAAATGGTTTATTTTATTTTAATAAATAAAATAAATTTATCATTTCAATTTTTAACTCAAGGATAAACATCATTGGATCCCCATCCATTATTAGGGACAACTACAATAATTTTACCTAGAAAAATTGTTATCAGAGCCTACTGAATCATAGATAATGAGGTATACAAAGTTTGATATTGAAAATTTTGATGTTGAAAATTAATTTAACCTATAGAATATTAAAATTAACACACTTATGGATCATAATGAATTGATTGATGCACTTGTTGGACATGAAAAGAAAGTTACATCCCTTCCACCATATAGAAAAAACCTTTATCACCTATGTTGATGTTCCAAAAGGGGTCCTTAGTAAATCCAGTAGTCTAATGATTTTATAATTGGGATATAAGGTGATTAGATAGGTTTCATATGAGTAATTTTTTATGGTGTATGGTCTAAATAATAATCCCTTTACATGATTAAGTATATATTTTGAATATTATACAAGAAAATGTGGTTATATACACTGAAGATGTGCCCTGGGACTACAGTCGGGTCTCAAATTGATGAATTTAATAAGATCTTATTATATCTTGCCAACACAGACATCAAATTAGATGATTATGACCAATAAATAATATTATAAACATATTTATATGACTCATTTAATTATATTAAATATTATATGATGTATGAAAAATAAACTCTTTCTCAAGAGGAAGTTAAATCTACTTTACTCTCTAAAGACATTAAAAAGAAGTGTAATGTTAAGGCTAAGGAAGAGGGACTAAATATCATGGGTAGAAGTGATTATAAGGTTTGAAGGAGTGATAAAGGTTAATATAATAAATATATATCTAAATATAAGAAAAAAATTATAATTACTCATATTTTCCATGTATTATTTTTATGATATTGTATGGATTATTTTCAAGACTAGGCACTGAGATAGAGTGTGATTTCAAGGCCCATTGTGCCCAGAATAAATGTTTGAAATATATTAAATATATTAAATATCATGCACATTTAATTTTACTAAAAAGTTTTATAACTTATAAAAATGGGTCCCAAATCAGAAATATGAGGGAACCATTGAGTTTAGAGTGTGGGTTTTACTCTAGGTGTGATATAATCTTGGAGCATTTTGGGCATTCAGATTGAGTTGTGGTGGTGGATAAATGTTTAAAATAAATTAATTTAACAAATTAGTTTTTAAAAATTATTCACAACACCTAATAATCTCTATATAATAACTCTTATAGAAAATTTTCAAGGTTATCCACATAGCAAAATAAATCATAGAGTTCTATTGGAGATCATTAGAGGAACTCCATTAAGGAATGACAACCAGATCATCGTTCAATGATCGGTGTGAAAAGGAATCAGAGGATCTCACCAATGATAATGATGTAGATTAATTCTTTATCAAATATAGATCTGAATCTAGGTAGTATGTTTGTTTGATTGCATTATTTCTCTATTTTCTATTTCTATGATGAAAGTGAATCAATCGACCAAAAAACTGATTCACAGATCGGTCGTTTTGAAATATGGGTTATCTATGGGGATCATTTTGGGGGAATTGATTTATGATTATTTGGATTATCTCTTTGTTCATCATTCTAATGTAAATGAATTGAGGTTGGCATAAACATCAGTCATGTTCCATTCCTCATGATTATTCCTTGTTCTTTTCTTCCCCTATTCTTCATTCATCGTGATCATTCTCAAATGGCCCCTGGTTCGACATCCCCCCATGAATCGATCATTTACACCCATTTTTTGCTGAAATGGTTTGATATTGTTGATCTGGGCTCGGCATGACATTATGTTGGTCCAACAATGAAAGAGGAAATATATCAATGTATTTGAATACACATATTTTGTTTTATTTGGTGAATGATGAAAAATAATATGTGAAGGTGTTTCTTGAATGAAATTGAATGATTGGATGTTGTTAATCAATGATGTAATGAATCATTGGAGCATAGTTCTCAATTTTCTGGAAAGGCTTGTTATAATATCAAGAGATGAAGTAGAGTCTAAAGGTGCGGGATTTATATATGGTGTTCTTTAAAATCCTATAACACACAGAATGTAATCTAGTATTACACAGTGTGTGGGACCCTTAAAGAGGTGTATAGGGTTTTGAGAGGGAGATAAGTATCACACAGCATGTGACCATGTCACACAGAATGTGACCCCTCATAGATTGATCAGCATGTACCTCAGAGGGTACATGGGAATAGCCTGAGACTACATAGACACATACATTCCATTTACTCCTAAAGAGTCACAACTAGTCCAAAAAAACACAGGCTAAGCTGTGTACTGGGACATGGATAAATTACACTAGCATCATCACTCCCTTTACTTTTACATAAACATGTTCATAGATTGTTAACATGGTTAAGATCTGATGTTGAAGGATAACTCCATATACTCCTCCAATATTGGCTTGGATCCCTTATCCTTTTTATCTTGGAAAAGATTCATTTGGGTGTGTTCCCTATATCCTTTTCTAATAGGGTTGGTATGTAATCACATCCTAAACATAGGATGGTTATCCCTTCAGAATGACTTCATGGTTAGAGTTGTTGGAATCCTTCTATGAGTCACAGATTGAAATTCTCCATTCATCTTTGTCCCCTAGGTAGATTTCTTGGTATCTTCATGACTAACACTATATGGGAACTGATCCCTTATATAGTAGTTTAATTCAAATTGAGTTGTTGGTATACCCCATGTCCTTGGGAGTGATCCTCATATGTGTATCATATCTCTTCAGAATTCTAGTGTATACTTATTATAGTGATACCTGACGAGTTGTATATCATATTCAGACACCATCCATTTTATATAACTCATGGATTATATTCTCCCAGATGAGTTCTATGTAGAACCTTCAAGCTGGAATATTAGGCCTATTTTATGGTTGTGATTTTATCTTGAGATTGTGTTTCTTTGTTGAGTATATATGGATTTTCTTTTTATATGCATTGTAGAAATATACTTGTGTAGAGATTACTGTTATTATTTTGTTATATTATTTATGGTATTGGGGTTTCCTACTAAGTATTGTTATACTCATCCCAATAGGATATTTACCCATACGTTTTGTGTCTTATGAAGATGATCGAACTTTTGATAGAGTCCTATATAGACGAAGATCGAGTGGTTCTTAGTGAAACCAGACAGACCAAGGTGTGTTCATGTGACAACTTTACAAAAATCCTCACTCTTACTTTTAGGTTGGACTTAATTTCAGACTCTTTGTGGTGGTAATATATTTATCCTTGTTTACTTTCCATTGCTTTTTTCATAATCTAGTTGTGATATTATATGTATACATTCATGGTTTATCACTTGTTTTACATTTAATAAGTTTATGGGATTGGATATGTGTGTGTTCACTAATACTTAGGCTAATGCCTCCCATGTTAGTGATATTCCTACTCAGCCCTAGCCTACAGCCCCTAGTCTTTTGGAGGTGGGCTTGGGGACTTGTAGAACAGGACCCTTTGAGATAGGGAATGATATAGTGGTATTAGTGGAGTTTTTTCTACCCTAATACTAGATTCTATGAGGTTGTTTTGGAGAAACAATGTTAGTTGTTTTGAGTTCAGATTTTAGGCCAGGGACTCTAGTGTTGGTAAGGTAGACAATGTATCCATACACCAAGACTCGAATCACCTTCCTTTCAACTCGATATATGAGAACACTAGTTATAGGAAAAAATTGGTACATGCATCATATAGGAATGGTTTTTGGTTTCTATGTCCTTCTTGAGTCATATATTCAGATATACTCATTGATCGTGGTATATCTTATCTATTTCAAGATTCCTATGTAATGTATTCCAATAAGGATTCAGCATCAAGATCATAAGGATGATCCCCTCAATGATAAGGTATCAATATAGGGACCAATTCCAGATATTTTACCACCAATTGGTGCATTATCTATAACACCACCTATAGACCAATAAATGGTACCCACAGTACTAGTGGATGAGGTGTAAAGGATGAGTGCACTTCATGAGTTTTAGTACCAGCAACCCCTCAGGTTCCAAGATGATCCCAACCCATAGGTGGTTGAGTACACTCTTGATGTGGTGATGTGAGTTTTCCATCTGTTTAGGATACCATTAGATCACATGGTGGTTTTGGCAGTGAGCGTTCTTCATGGCTCAGTAGAGCGATGGTGTAGTTTAGTGACCTAGACTTATAATGAGAGGACTCTATCATGGTCAGAGTTTTAGCACCATTTGTAGATAGTAGTTATCTCTAGCTATACTAAGGTTTTTACACATCTAGGACCTTATAAAGATTCAGTGGGGAAGAAAAATAGTAACTCATTATTCATTGAATTTCATGAAGCTCTCTAGGTACATGATGGATATGGTTCGGTATTAGTTATTATGGGAACATACTTTTGAGTGAGGACTATGTAGAGACATCTAATTCAACATTATACCTCTATGAATTCTGATATATACTGATGTTCTAGAACTAGATTTGTTCATTGAAATTTTTCTGGATAAGAAGACACAAACAATGGTTGTTGTAAGTGGGACCACAATAGCATATACCTCATAAGTGGGGATCTAACGTCAGTCATAGGGACCTGGAGATGTGAGAAATTTTAGGAGGGGGTCATATGACAAAGGTTATGTGGTTTATGGATCACCATATGGGTCCATTTATCCTAAGGATAAATGGTACTCATGTGACGGAAGGGGACATCATGCACAAGATTGTCTGATCCACCATATAGCTGATAGAGAGACCATGGATGGGAAATCTAGGTCGAGGAATCAGTATGAGAAAATAGGTCTATATGGTGGTGTACATGGTAGAGGATATTTGAGAGCATTTGGAGGTGGTAGATGCTTTGACTTGTTACCACCACCACCTCCAGGTGGTCCACACGAGGCTTAGTGAGCTATAGGATAGAGTCAGGGCACCTGTAGACAGTCAAGGATTACAACCCAGAGGCTTAGAGAATGATTTGAGGTACAATATATGTCTTTTATACCTTATATAAAGTACTAATATACATAGGTTATATTCATTCATTTATTTCTACATATCTATTTTGAGACTTATAGATTCTATTTGTTCCCTTGGCTCAACCCTTGTGCTTGAAGACTCCAACTAAAGATGAATCGACAATCACACACTTATAACAATAGTGTGACCTAACTATTAGGGTGATAGTTTTTGTTGGGATCACTTTTTAGCAATGATGAGGTCTTAAAATTTCATATTAATTATAGACTAGATGTCTAAGAATTATGTCCATATTGACTATTTTGGGTGGAGGATGTGTTGTGTCCAAAGTTATGGGACTAGGTTTTCCTTTGTACGTTAAAAGTAAACCCAGGCTGCACATGGTGTAATCATGCATTGGATGGTGCATATGATTACTTGTCATTTTTCTATCATGACCCTTGGTGTATTGTATTATATGGGTTCCTTGATCCCTTTAGTGGTAGAGGAGTATGAGGTTTTTCCCCTAAGGATGTTCCAGTCTTACCTACCTATTAAGAGATATAATTTTTCATTGATCTACACCCCAAGAAGACCCTGATATCTATAACACCACATCAAGTGGGTCCTAAATATCTTCGTGAACTGAGGGCATAGTTAGAGGACTTGCAGCGGAAGATATTTTTTAAACCTAGTGTTTCACATTGGGTAGCGCCAGTTTTTTTCATCAAGAAGGTGGATGAGATATTGAGGTTATGTGTGGATTATCAAATCTTGAATTAGGTAACTGTGATGAACAAGTATCCACTATCTAGGATTGATAATCTCATTGATCAGTTGAGAGGGGCACGATGGTTCTCAAAAGATGACCTTAGGCAAGGTTATCCCCAATTGAAAGTATGAGATGTGGATATAAAAAAGATGGAATTAATATATCTATATGGTCAACATGAGTACTAGGTGATTCCCTTTGGCATGAATAAATCCCTAGTAATGTTCCTAGGACTCATTAACTTGATCTTTTATCCTTTCTTATACTAGTTCATGGTGGTCTTCATTGACTATATCCAAGTGTACTCGTCATTCAAAGAGTAGCACATGAGACACATGGGGATGATTCTAGATGTACTATGAGAACACTAGATTTATGGGAATATCTAATAGTGTTATTTCTAGATTTATTAAGTCCAATTTCGAGGACACATTATCTCAAAATATGGAGTGGTAGTTAACTCAGCAAAGTTTGAGGTATTGTTAACATGGGATCCACCCAAGTGAGTGATGGAGGTTTGGATCTTCCATGCGTTGGAAGGTTATTACCAAATATTCATACTTGATTTATCCATGATATCATCACCCATGAAATATTTGTTTTGAAAGGGGTTTCCTTTTATGTGGACAAATAGGTTCTAGTAGAATTTTCAGAAGTTGAGGCATAGATTGACGATTGATCCCTTCTTGAGATTTCCATAGGAGGGTGTTGAGTTTTTAGTGTTCTATGATGCCTTAGGAATCAGGCTTGGTTGTGTTCCGATACAGAGGTAAGAATTGATTACCTATGGTTCACATTAGTTGAGACCACATGAGCATAACTACATGATCTCCATTCTTGAGTTAGTAGTGGTAGTCTTCACGCTAAATATGTGGAAACACTACCTAATGGGTTATCATTTTATCATCTATTCTGATCACACGAGTCTTAAATATATATTCTCTTAAAATGATATTAACTTAATACATATTTGATGGCTATATTTCCTCTATGATTATGACTTTGAGATTTTTATACTATTGGGAAGGGAAATGTGGTAGCATATGATCTCAGTGGGAGAGTTTTTCCATAGTTATTGAGCAAGGTGTCAGAGTAGTTAGACTCATTTTAGTTATCCTTTATAGATGGAGATGGAGTATAATACCTCTAATTGATGGTTGTTACCACTCCTCCTTTTTAGTTATTCAGGGAGGCATAGCTTGGAGATACCGATTGTGAGACCCTGCGTATTTTGATATCCACTGGACATTCTCCTGAAGGATTTTCTAAAGGTGGGGAGCATGTTGTTATTTTAATAGGATGCATGATGGTACCCGTGATGTTGTGGGATGAGGTTTGGGAGAATTTAATATATCTCTTTTAGAGTTGTATCTAGGTGTGTAAAAGATGTACCAGGACCTCTAATATTAGTTTTGGTGGTCAAGAATGAATAAGGAAGTTGCAAAATTTGTCTCTTAATGCCTTACTTGTCTGTAAATGAAGTATGGACACCAAATTCTAGAAGGTTTAGCTCAACCCCATGAGTATCCAAAGTGTAAGTGTTATGGAATATAAATGGGGTTAATGTTGTACTTACCACATACATCAAGGGTAAATAATTCCATATGGGTGATCATAGAACGACTCACCATGTCATCCCACTTCTTAGCTATTCAATAGTAGTGTTCAATAGAGATCTTAAGATGCCTCTATGTGTAGTAAATAGTATTAATCCTTTTAGTTCCATTAAAAATAATTTTTTATCATGATTTTTGCTTGACATGTCGGTTATGGAAGGGATTGTAGAAGGATTTTGGGACTCAACTGCATTTGAGAATGGATTTTCACCCCTATACTAACAGCCAGACAGAGTGAACCATTTAGGTTATAGAGGAAATTTTTTGGGATGGAATGTTGTACTTTGTTTATAGTTGTTAGGATAACCTATCATTAGTGGAGTTCATGTACAAAAAACATCTACCATTACAACATTAGTATGGAACCATGTGAGGCCGTGTGCGGGTGACCCTGTAGGTCACCACTTTGATGGATTGGACCAGGAGAGTCATCACTTATGTGACTAGAGTTAGTGTGAGATACTATCAAGAATTTAAAGATCATCCAAGAGTAGATTAGTAATACATAGATCCATTATAAGTCTTATGCAGATAGATGATAAAGGCCTTTAGAGTTCAAGGAGGGAGACAATGTATTCCTATGGGTTTCACTTTTATGTAAATTATGAATATTTGGCTGGGGAGGTTAGAAATATTAAAGATTAATTATCCCCTTATAGATACTGCATATATTTGGAGATGTGGAATACCTCTTAGCTCTACCTTTGTATTTAGATAGATTATATGACATCTTCCATGTATCGCAACTGAGGAGTTTCATGCATGACCCATTATACATAATCGACTGGGGAGAGATGTACATCAAGGATAAAGATACCACTACTGAGTATTTTGTAGATATTTAGGATCAATGGGATAGTATACTTCATGGGATATTGATTAATTCAGTTCATGTCTGATGGTATCATGGAATCTTTAGGAGAGCACATGGGAGCGGGTGTCTCAGATGTGTGCTCAGTACCCGCATATTTCTTTTATCCCCTTATTTTTTATTTTTGGGACATAAATCCCCAAGGTGGGGAGAATTTAATGACTTATATTTTTCCAAGTATTATTTTTGGATATTTTATAGATAATTTTCACGACCAAAAACTAAGAAAGCATGCGATTATGAGGCCTGATGTGTTCAGAAAAAAAGTTTGAAATATATTAAATATATTAAATAGAACACATGCATTGTTTTCCTAAAAAAGAAGAATAAATTCTAAACAGTGGTCTAGATCATAAATCTAAGGGAACATTTGAGTTCAAAACTCTGGTCTTACCCTAGGTGAGATATTATAATAGAAAGTGTCAGGGGTTTGGATTAAGGCATGATCATGAGAGAATCTTTAAGATAAATTAATTTTTTTAATTAATTTGTTTAATTATCTTCCCAACCTAATAATATATATATATATATATAAATGCTTATGGAAAATTTAGGGTTATACACATAAACCTAAAATCATGGATTTCCATTGGATAGAATTGGAGGAATTCTATTGAATAATGAAAACTAGATCGTTGTTCGATGTTTGGTGCACAATAAAATCAGAGGATCTCACCAACGATAATGATGCATCTTAATTATTTATTAGTGATTGATCCAAATGAAGTTAGCACATTTTTTTGATAGGACTATTTAAATGTTTTATATTTTTAAAATAAATTTGAATCAATCGACCAATGGATTGATTCGCAGATCATTCATTTTTTGGGATAGGTTATCTGCAGGGATCTTTTGGGGGAAATGATTTTGGATTATTTTGATTATATATCCATTCATCATTCTAACAGAAAAAAATCAAGGACTACATGAAAATTGACTGAGGTCCATTCCTCATGATTTTCCATGTTCTTTTCTTCCCTGATTCTTCATTCATTGTGAGAGGTCTCTATTGGCTTGTGGTTTGACATCACCCTTGGAATCAATCATTTCATAGTTGTTTCTTATTGAAATGATTTGATATTGTAGATCTTGGATTTTCATGACATGAAGGTGGTGTGACGACAAAATTGATAGAGTATCAGATGGTGTGAATACCTAGTTTTTTTGTTCTTCAGTGAGTGATGAAGAACAATGATCAAAGGAATTTTATAAATGAAATTGAAGGGTTCAATTTTGTTAACAGATGATGGAATTATTTTTCAAGGAATTATTATTGATTTTATGGTGAGGATCATTTATAGATAAAGGTCCATAAGAGTAGTTGAAGACATGGGATCCAAATCTAGGGTTCTAGAAAGTACCATAACACACAGTGTGTAATCCGAGACTACATTGTGTATGGGATCCTTCTAGTGGAAGCTAGGGTTTTAGGAGGAAGATGAGTATCACGTTATGTGTGACCATGTCACATGGTTTGTAACCCCTCCTAGATGGTTTTATGTGTACCTAAGAGGGTACATATGCAAAGAATGAGTGTACACAACCATGGTCTTGTCGTGTACTCCTATACGGGCATGTCTCGGTCAGGCATACATGGGATAATCCTTGTATCAAGAAACTGAAAGACGTAAATGAGCATTAGCATGCCATGTAATTTCACACGGTCATGGTAATGGGTAAGACTCAATGTCAAAGTAACATGATATGTACTCCTATTACACATCATGTACTCCTTGAATGTTGGATTGGAGCCCTTATCCTCTATATCTTAGAAAAGTTTTATTAGGTTGAGTTCCCTATATCCTTTTCCATAATGGATATTATGGAATTTCGTCCTACACATAGGATAGTGATCCATTAAGTACTAATTCTTGGATAGAGATGTTGTAATCCTTCTTTGAGGCTAAGAGTGACTTGTTTTATTCATCTTCATGCCCTAGGTAGAGTTTTTGGTATTGTTGTGACCAAAACTACACAGGTGTTGATCCTCTACTTAGAATGTTAACCCAGATTGAGTTGTTGGTATACCCTATAGACTTGGGATTGATCCACATATATGTATCATATCTCTTAATACTTCTAGCATATACTTCTTCTGGAAGTACCCTGTATGATTTACATCTCAGAAGGATTCTATCTATGCTATTTGTCTCATGGAGTGTGTTCTCCCAAATGAGTGTTATGTGGAACCTTTGAGATGGAAACCTAGGTTGGTATTATAGTTGTGACTTTACCTTGAGACTATGTGTCTTTGTTGAGTATATATAGATATTATTATTATATGTATTATAAACATGTAACTATGTAGAGCTGACTATTTCTCCTTTGTTATATGCTTTTTGGTTTCGGGATGTCCAGTTGGGTATTTTTATACTCACCCCTGTATGGGATTTTCCCACACATTTCATGTCTTGTGATGATGATAGACCTTTGAATGTTTCCTAGAGGGAGAAATAACATGTAGATATTAGTGAGACTGGATGGAATAAGGTGGTATCTTGACAAAAGTCCCCACTATTTCTTCCAGGTTTGATATGTTTTTAGACTCTTTTTGGTGGGCTTGTATTTGGCCCTATTTAATTTCCATTTCTTTTTTTTTTGTATTTCGGTTGTGGAACTATATGTATTCATTCATGGTTTATCACTTGTTTTACATATCATCATTATATAGGCTTGTATATGTGTGCATGTGTACAGGTAATTTGGATATGGATTTCCATGTTACTGATATTTCTACTCAACACTAGTCTCCATCACCTAGCCTATTAGAGGCAGGCATGAGGAGTTGTGGCACATGCTTCCTTTAGATGGGCCATGAAAAAAAATAATCAAATGTTTCCAATTCAAGCATCTAGGTCACATAAAGAAGAACTAAACTAATAGGAAATTTGACTATAAGGATAATAGTAATGGCCATTCCTTGTTATTTGAAAGAGTATTTTTACACTACTACTATGTTAAATATCTTTAATGTTTCCATTTTTGTGGAATAGTTCCTTAATTATAGATACCCATTGAACATGTGTCCTAGGAGGGAGTATTTAAATGAGATGAGGGAAATTGAATCAAGTGATGTGTTCTAATGTAATAAAAGTAGTTTTCATATTACAAGGATAGTCTTATTTTATTTAAAACTTCATGATAAGACTTTAAAAACTCTTTAAGTGGTTAGGTGGGTATGTGAGTTGAAAAGAAATCTCATTTATGTAGGATTAATTGATCAAATAATTTACACCTTTAGTCTAGACTATGGAAGTTTAATCATTTCCCAAGTATCTCTCATTATCATGTAAGGAAACCTTAAAAATGGTCTCTATGTGTTAGATGGAAAGGTTCATAGGAATCATCTGAATACCTATAGTGGTTCAAGTCTATATAATAACACCCTTTGGCATAGAAAATTAGGTAATTTAAGTTTCAAAGTCCTTGATAAACTTATAAAATAAGGTATTTTGAGTAATGTCACTCCTAATAGCCTGTTATTTTATAAAGTCTGTGTATATGGGAAGTGCATAAGGGTTCTATTTAGTGGTTCAATGTATAACGCCAGATAACTCATTGAGTGTGTCCACTCTAACCTTTGGGGTCCTTCTAGGGTCACCTCCCATAATAGAGGCTTCTACTTTGTATTATTTATTAATGAATACTCTAGGAATTTCTATATTTATATACTCAAACACATGTCTAATAATTTTCAGACTTTTAAGAAATGGAAATAAAGTGTATAAAGTGAATACAATAAGAAACTCAAATCACTTATAATTGATAATGGTTTAGAGTACATATCCACCGACTTCATAGAATTATATGAATATTAAGGTATTAAGAGATGAATTTTTTTTTTGGAAACTCCATAATATAATATATTATTATAAATAATTAATAGGAATATATTAGAAAGGTTTCAATGAATTTTATCCCATTCTAATCTCTCCAGGTCCTTCTGGGCGGAGGCTGCCTCTATGGATGTCTACCTGATCAAATATTTCCCATATTTTTATAATTCCTTCAAAATAAAAGAGGCAATTTTTTAGGGTTATCCCCTAATATTTCACACATTAGGATATTTGGATCCATATATTATGATCATACTCATAATGATAAGCTAGATCCTAGGGTCATGAAGTGAATATTTGAGGGATATCTAGAGGCTATTAAGGGTTATCATTTGTGGATAGATAACCCATGTTATCATAATTGTATTTTCTCCTATATTTTTTGATCCATGAGTCTATTATCTCTAAGGAAAAATTATTAGATTATATATATTCTTTAGATAAGGATGATGGGTATTCTGATAAAACTCTTGCACCCATATGTGTTGAAATTCCTTTGGAATTTAAAGAAAAGACCCAATCTAGGGTGACTCTACCACTCCTCTTACTCAAACTCTAGGTGAATTTGATACCGATTCAAATTCTAAACATGAAACTGAATATCAAGTTCATCTAACATATTATCATATTACCTGATATAGAGAGAGAATAATAATAATTCATCCATCCTAGTTCATCAAAGATGATGTGGTTTCCTATCCTTTTAATGTTTCTCAATACATGTTAATTGAGGAACCTTAAACTTATGAGAAATATGTTAAGTTTAAAGAATCTAGGTAGTTGATATCTATGATGCAATATGAGATGGATTATATCCCTAAGAATATAACCTAGGATATTATATCCAAACCAAGTAATGAAAAAAATACAGGTTCTAAATGGATATTCAAGAAAAAGGAGAAATTTTGTGGAAAAACTAAAATCAAATATAAATCATTAAATTTTAGCTAAAGTTTTCCTTTAATGTAAAGGTATTTATTATAGGGATATTTTCTCTCTAGATATTAATCACTCATCTCTTAGGATTCCTATTTTTGGTGATACCAAATTTGATTTTCATATTAAACAATTGGATGTAAAAACTTCCTTTATCATGGTACTCTTGATAAAAAAATTATATAACTTCTCTTGAAGGATTTTTAAATTTTTTAAACATAGTCAAGTATGCCTCCTTAAGAAGTCATTGTATGGACTTAAATAGTATTATAAGAAATTCTATAGAAGGTTTTATTATTTTATGATTGAAAACAATTTTTTTAAAAGAAAATTTGATCTGTGTTTCTAGTTTAAAATTGTTAAACATGATATTTTTTACCTTATTTTATATGTTTATGACATATTTTTAATCTATAAAAATGTGAGTATTATATATTTTTTCAAGCCAAAATTTATTTATTTCTTTGAGATGTAGGATTTAAGAAATGAAAATCAAATTGTGGGTATGAATATAATCTAAGATAGGAAGGTTCGAACCTTGTACCTATATCAATATTCTTATATTAAGAAAGTGTTGAGAAGTTACCTCTTTGAGAACATTAAACCATTTAATATTCCTTTAGGACACCAATTAAAATTTTCTTTACAATAATAACCTAAAAATTATGATGATTTTTCATTCATGCATAAGATCCCATATGATAGTCTTGTAGGAAGTCTTAGGTATGTAATGGTCTTATCTAAACTAGAAATTACATTTATTGTGTACACTTTATATAGGTTTATGGGGAATCCTCGAAATCCTCATTGGAAATATTTTAAGTGTATTCTATTGTAATTTTCAATGTCTTCTATGTTTTTTATTTTATATGAAAAAATGATATCTTTAATGATGATATTGTTCCCTTTGTTTACTCCAGTTATGATGAGAATATTGATACTCATAATTCACTCACTAGTTTTCTATTTAAGGAATATAGAGGACTAGTCTCCTAGAACTTTAACATGAAATATCTTATTGAACTATTTACCATAGAGGTAGATTATATAGCCTTGATAGAAGAAATCAAGGAAGATATATGGTTATGAGGTTTACTAACTAATTTATCATTATTTTCCGATAGCATTGTAGTTCACTATGGTATCCAATATGAACTTCATTTGTCCAAAAACTATGTATTCCATGGTATATTGATGTACATTGACATTATAATTCATTTTCTTAGGGATATTATATAATTTGGGCTAGTGAGTGTCACAAAGATACCCACTAAAGACAATTCATCTCATAGTCTGACTAAGGTCATCCCATTGTCTAAATTCAAACATTGTTTAAATTTGATGAATATGGTCCCATTTATTTAGTGTAGTTTATGATAATACTATACTTAAATAAATTTAATTTCATGGTGGATATTTTTTATTCTATACCCACATGATGATTACATTTAAATTACTTTATACTTGTTATTCCATTTGTTAATCCATGTGTTTATTTTGTCATGTGTCATTTATTTCTTCACTGATTTTATAGATCACCCGTATTCATGCCAATTTTTGTTCATATTATTTTTCCACAATTACATTTCATTTATTTTTCCTCAGATATTGTTTTTCTTTACTGTTAAGAAGATTTAATCTGGACTGGGGATATTTTTGATGCAATACCCATTGTTTCTCCCCAATGTGTCTATTTTCATTCATAAAGATCCACACCACAAATCCCATGAACACCCATGTGTTTCCACTATCTACCACATTGTGACACCTTTTATTAGCTGAACCACCTTTATGATCTAGTCCATCAATGCAGAATTGATCATGTTACTTCTGTATGTGCCACATGATGCCTCTCTGAAATGCCATTATGGCACTCTGCTATTTTTGGGTTTGATTCGGTCTCTCACATCATCCTTTGATTCTTATGGTTTGATTTTTAGATCTTTGAAATAATATTTATAAGCATTTTAGGGGATGGTCTCAAAGAATAAGAGGGAAAATGAGGTTTCCCAATAACCTGCACCCCCCTTCATTCTATCTGTGCTTATCCCTATAGTTGGAGCTCTGTTCTGGTGGATACTTAATAGAATATGGTTGGATATTAGGTCTAGGATGACCACAAACCTGATTTAAGAATAATATATTGAAACAATTTCATTGTAACCATATTTTAGTGTTAACACTTGGCTCTATAAGTTACTTATTTTCTTTTCTAGTAATGATTGATATTATATCTTTTATGGGTGTGTGTGTGAGTCATCTAGAAGTGGGAAGTGTTGATTCAATATGATGGTCTTCATTAATTCCACCTATTTCAACAAGGTTGACCCCCTTAGATATCTTCTATAGTTATCTTCTTTTCATTCAAGTCTATAATTTCTTTCCTATTCTATTTAGTAATAAATCTATTACTTGGGGTGGTGTTCTCACCCTGTATATAGGATCACTATGATATGAATCATGTTATATCTTGGTGTTCTTTACTATTTTTGATTTTTTTCTTCCTTTTCTTATAATATATAAATTATATCTTGAAAAATATGGTTTATTTCCCTTTGATAAATAAAACCAATTTATTATATAAATTTGTTACCTAGAGACACAAATTAGTGGATCATCATCCATTCTTAGGGGAAACCGCAATAATGTTTCCCCAACAACTTTTCTTGTGTCCTCTCTTTTACATGTATCCCCCCTGAGAACTACCTCTTATCTAGTATAATTTTCCATTCGGATATCTTGCATGTAAGGGATATTCCCTTTAAGTGCTTCAAATTGAAAAAGAAACTTGTGTACCAGATTTCCCAAAGTGGTTACTATTGGTCGAAGTAGGAAACTCCAGAGGGGGTGAATATAGTTCCTATAAAAAAATTGTTAAAAATATTATTTAAAGGATTCACCCAATTTAAAACTTAACAGGACAGTCAATCAAAGTAGTGAATTTATAATAATCCAAATATTCAACTAATTTCTCAGAAGATTGATTATTTCTCAATTGTAACAATATAAGATATTGATATAACTTTTGAAACTAATATAATAATCCAAAAAGGTTCTAAACACTTTCCCAGACTAACTATCCAAGTGAAATTTAATTTTCTGAAGTACAGGTAAAAATAGAGAAGACTATATTTGAAAACACAGCTGATATAAAACAAGAGGTTTAGTCTCAAGCTGAGACTTAGTCCTGTCCACTTTGTGATCACCTACCACAAAGTAGTCTATATAGATAAAGGATTTTATCCACACCCTAGATCTGGGTTTACACAATAGTTTATAGTTTCCCAAGTCACCTAACCTCTACCACGGTTCTACGTGGTAAACAAATACAACCAGGTCACACATGACCTCTACCAAAGTTCTATGTGCGATAAACAAGTGTGAAAATATAGTTTTGTGAGGGTATCTAGTATCATACAGTTCAGTGCAGGAGATAGTGTGTGTTTTACATAAATATGCACACACTGCTCGAAAATGTAATAAAAGGAAAAAAATAGCAATAAATATTAGATAGTGTTTAAAAGGCTTTGTGTGTTATGCAGTTCAGCTCTGGACTCTTTGATGTATCTAAGTTGAAGCCAGAGTCCTCTTCTGGAAGAAGACACTGAAACAGAGTGTTGTGGAGCACTGTGTTATGTCTTCCATGAAGATGAGATGTTATTATCCATAGGTTTAGTTGAATGTTTCAGAGATGTTGAAGCTTTAGTGGAAAAAAGTTCTTTGGTTCACAGCAATCATGAATGAAGAGTTACTCATGTGTTCTTATTTTATTTATGTTATTCGTGTGAGTCTACTACTATGTCAACGCGTATCTTTGTATTTATTTTTAGCCTGAGAGATTTCCTATTTTTTATATTCTATATCCCGACAATGTGCATGGTTGAGGAAGTTGTTATACCTTTTACTTCTGACATCCTCATTAAATATGTATGCAAAAGAATTAAATTAATTAGTCACTTTAAAACACTCAAAATGTGACCGTTAGAAATAGTATTAAATAAAAGTAAATTTAAACAATATATTGATGACTCATTTGTCGATGAATAATGTGTTGGTGACTCATTATATTGGAGATTCGTTCTATCAGTATCGGTGTCTCATTCTATTCATGTCTCCTTCAGTCGGTTGATCCATATGTTGGTGAGTCCTTGCATCGGTATCACTATGTGTCGGAACCACCATGCTTCAATAACACCATGTGTCGGTGGGTTAGTCCTTCAATTGGTGAGACAACTGAACTGTCGGTGACTCATTTGAACTATAGGTGAGATATTATTTCTGTTTGTATAAGTGAGTCCTTTGTGCAATCAGAATTGGTGAGTCAGACTTATTCTATCAGCATCAGTGACTCAATTGTCTGTTGGTGTCAGCTTCTCATACTTAGGAAATATTTTTGTTTGGATTGTCTTACATCATAAATATTATCAGAATGTGTTAAACTTATATGTGATCATAGATAATCATAATTTCACATATTTAAACTTAAATAAACATGATTAAAATGATTATACATGATTAATAATATTTAACATTATTTTTTATTATTAAAACTAGAGAGGGTGGCCAACAATCTTCTATGGGCCAAAAATCTCTCTTTTTTTGATGATCACAAATCATGGCATTATAAAGTAAAATCATTTTATGTGTACTATAATTATTCTACTTATCATATTCTATTACTGATGAATTTTCTCAATATATAGATAAGGTTCAGAGGTAAAATAAATAGTAATGGTATCCGATGAAACAAAAATAATGGTATCAAATACTAATTCCTTTTCTTCCCATATATAATCATAGGAAAGGAAAATAACATACATAAGAGTGGTATTAAAGGTAAAATAAATAAGGGTAATTATCAACTGTTCTACCCCTTTTGGTATTATCAAAAGGTGAAAGGGTATCAATGGATGAAATCAATAATGAAATGGAATCAAATGAATAATCAAGAAGGAAACATGTATCAAAGGAATAATATTTATGAGAGAATAATAGATATAACACAAATAGATGAAAGGTAAGAGAACTAAATTCCATTAAATAGTTAAGTACAAGGTATTACAATAGTCAGTGAAAGACAACAAAAGTACAATACATTGACCCTATCAAAAATCATCCACCCTACTTCTTAGGGTGAATAGGGGATTTTCCTTTCTCTAAGGGATCAATAGAAGGTCCAAAAAAAGGTAGAGGCTGATAGGTAGGAGGGTATGAATGTATCTTAAGAGGAGGTAGGATCACTCCTTCTAGAATAGTAGGGGAAATAGTAGGCTTGTGTTGTGATAATAATCGAATTTGGATCTACTCTTGGATTATAGGTTTGATCTGAGTTAAGGCCTATAAAAATATCATCTGATGTAGAGGCACTGATCTAGCAAGTCCAATAGGTTTAACAGTATGCACCAAAATTTCTTCACTCTACACATGAAGGTATGTCTTCAACATCTTGATGAAATAATCAATGATTTCACCACCATACTTCATTGATTTATCAATAATAATATTTATTCTCTATGAACTTTTCAAGAAGAGGTGTGAAGTCCTTCAATTTTTGAACTTGATCCTTAAAAGATTTTGTCACTTGAGGCAATGTCAAATTCTATATCAAATATTTAGAAAGTCTTGTCAACTGATGCTCGATAATAATCTTCTTGAAATAATAATCCTTTTTCTCTATAATTTGAGCATTGGAAGTCTCAACACTCTTGGAATAGAGCCTGACCATATCATGAACATGGTCACTATTCTTCTCAATTTTTTCAAGGGTGTCCAATACAAAAGCCCCAAACAGAGATTGAAGCTCTTCCTTAACAACATTTATTGTCACGACCCGTCTTCAGGGCCCGTGCTGTGACTACCCCAAGCCCACCTTCCATAGGCCAGGGGCTGGCGACTAGCACCAACGGCGTAAATCCTGATAACTGGGAAGGCATTGCCTTTATAAAATTAAACAAACACCACCGAGTACAAGAATAAGTAATACACAAAGTACAAAAGAATGTGGTGAAAAGTAAATGGGCCATAATACAAACCCAACTAAAAAGTAAAACTACAACTGAATGAAAGTACAACAGAAGAGACAAACAACTGGAAAATAGTAGCATCTCTTGGGTCGTCCACCTCGGATCCTACCAGAAGGGTAGGTACTGATAGCGCAGCTCCTGGATCGTCCACCACGAATCCTACCTGAAGGTTAGGTACATATATCCTCATCAATGCTCTTTCCCGTAAACCTCCTCTGAGTACCATCTCGTCGTGAAGTCCACCTCCGGATACTGACTCATCGTGAGGTCCACCTCTAGGTACCGTCCAGTCCTCGAACACTCGGCCTCCATAAGCATTGTCTGTCATCTGCATCCAACACAATGAGGTGCGGGCATAGTCCGTGCAGGGGTGAGTTTAACGATACTTAGTAGGGACCCCGAGACCCTTAAGGTCTCACTAAATCCAACAAGGATAACCACAAAGAATGAACTAAATAGATAACCCTTACTTAGGTATAATCTCATACTTATACCTAAGTTATCAAGTAGCCCATCTCAATCATGAGGTATCACACAGATATGAAAGCAACGGATAAACACTAATTAGGTATATGTCCATACATATACCTAAGTTATCAAGTAACCCATCTCAATCATGAGGAATACACATAGGTCATTGACTCATCTCAAACTAGGATTTTATTCAAGAAGTCGAAACCACGGCTGTTGGAGAACTCCTACTATGTCGAGCACAATAGTCCTGTCACGACTCTGAGGTGCTACTCACTAACCTTAGACTACTGAGGTACTCCTCCTATCAAGTACCGCAGGTCCATACCCAAACACAGTAGTGCTCCCCGCCATGGGTCTGCTGCCCAAACACAGTAGCGGTTCCCCTAATAGCCTACAGAGGTACTCCTCCTATCGAGTACTGCGAATCTGCTACCAACTACCAGGTGCTTCGTCCACCGTGGGTCTGCCGCTAAATACCAGGCCCTCCATCCACTGGGCTAGTTGACTCACTCCAAGTCGAATTGGTCAAGCAGTCGTCAGGTCCACAGCTACTAGGTCTCCTCACTCCATACATTCGTCTCCAGGATGATCCTCTCCATGAGCTACTGTTTGATACTCCAAGTATCACAAATTCCCACAAAGAAGTATCACAAAGGACCGCCTCGTCACAGGGGTCTCAACGCAACAGACATTGCGTCAATCAGACGACCGGTCTGTGAGTTATTAGCCTTTTCGTCCCAGGGGCTCAGTTGGTTTCGTGTATGAACCAACCCGACCACATCTCAACTGTACCCAGAACTCTCATAGGATATACTCATAGGGACCGTTTCTCAACGTGATTACCAACACAGCTGACGGTTCGTCAAACGGACGTCCGGTCTGAAAGTTATCGGCTTTTACATTCCAGGGGACCGGTTGGATTTCAGGTACAATCCAACTCGGCCTTACTCCAACTACATCCAAACCTAAGGTTAAGTATGCCAATAGATCTGTCTCATCAAGAAGAATCCAACAAAGTCGACGACACGTCATTCGGACGTCTGGAGCTCAGGTTATAAGCGTTTCCGCTCCGAGGGCCCGGTTGGTTTCATGTTCGAACCAACCTATATGTGCCCTATGTTATCCTAAACCTTGTGTTTAATATACTAAAACAACCGTCTCGATCCAAGGAATCCTACGCAACTGACAGTGCGTCGATCGGAGGTCCTTAGCCCAAGATATGAGCGTTTAACTGAAGAGGGTCCGAAAATAGGGTTTTGGGCCCGGTCAGACCCGACCCAATACCCCCTGGGTCGGCCCGAACCGGGTCGACCCGACCCGGGTCCGGGTCCGGCCCGGATGGCGCGGCCCGGCCCGGCGCTGGCGGCCCGCCCGGCCCACGCGGTTGGCCGCATGGCTGGCCGACCAGGCGGAGTGGCGGCGCCTAGAGGGGCTTGCCCTAGCCGCAGATTGGGGGGGTGTTACACCTTCCGGTTTCAAAGAAATAGTCGGCCTTAATGGCCAACCCATTAGGTGACCGCGGTACCCCCCTTGGGTCCTGCCTCTTGATGGCACTGGAGGCCGGCACGACCGACCGCCCATCCAAGTCCGTTGCGGCTTTCTTCCATCGGCGCAGCGCGTCAGCGCCGTGCCCCACCGCCTTGACCCGCTCTGGCCGTGGCCCCTGATGCTTCGGCGTGGCGCGACGGTGTCGCGGCTCCTGTAGCTCTGGCACGGCGCGACGTCACCGCGCACCACCACCGTCGCGGCCCGCTCCGGCCGTGGTCCCCTTCGTCCTCGTGCGGTGCAACGGCACCGCGCCGCCTTCGCCGCAGCCTTGCATGGCCGTGGTTCCCTGCCGATCACCGCACGGTGTAACGGCACCGTGCGCCTCTGCCTCCAACATCATTGAAGATTAAAAAAGAAGAGGGGAGGAGAATCGGTCATGTTTGTGCGGTCCAATATCCTCCCATTATGATGATATCATGCGGCCAAACCTTAAGCAATGAAGAACGATGATAATACTTGAACAAAAATAACCCCTACCTTGATAATCGATGTTGAACGTCGGCGTCGCGATTGACGGCGTTGCAAGATAAGGATTCATAGACGTCAATGGAGAGTATTCTAGGAGTAAGCAGCGTCTCCTCTTTTTGTCACGGAGATAAGATTGTAAGGCGTGGCGCATTCTCGTTCTTCGTCGGAGGGTTAAAGAACGAAGCTTCACTTATTTCTTCAGAGGTTCCCCCACCATATTATTTTCCAAACCAATAATGTATTAACCTAGTTCCATTTAAAGGCAAGACACCCTTTTCAAATTAATTCAAGATATTAATTATGTGTGTTGGCAAACATTAATGGAGGAGAGGAAGGTGGAGAGGCCACTTAATTTAAGACGAGTTATCCAATTAATTCAAGGGGTGACAAAAGGGGGGTTTAAATAAGGTTAAAGAGTTTGGGAATGTGAAGGGTTGGGGCTTGTGTGGGCCCCACCTCACATTTATCCTCACATGGGTAGTTAGTAACTAGTGGGTCCCACCCCAACTCCCTCACTTAGGATATAACCACTTAGATATAAATAAAAATTGTTCCACAATTTTTATTCACTTCTAATTTAATCCACAAAATTTAACTTGTCCTACCGAGAAAATGCAACTGCGGTAAAGGTCCCATTATGCAATTTACGGCGTTGCAAGTTCATCGGTGTCCTCAGATTTCAATTTCGAGCACCAGTTCAAAAGATAGAAAAACCCGCTCGTTCGTTCACTGAATGTACCTGAGCAAAACTTCGGAAATTGATTTCGGGCACACCGGGCCTTGGAATCAAGTGTTGTCTGAAGCCATAGACTCGTAAAATTAAAAATAAATTATGAAAAAAATTTCCTTGAAATTTTTGGGTCTTTACATTACTCCCACCTCAGGGATTTACGTCCCCATAAAGTTATAACACAAACTAGGGAAACTAAAGGAGGTACCGAGCATGCATCTGAGCCTCCCGCTACCATGTGCTTTCCTTGAGGTTCCCGTGCTGCCAGTGAAAGCGGACATGAGGAATTGACCGTCCCTATAGGACCCGCTCCTATCGATCCTCAAACTCTACTGGAACCCTAAGAAACTCGCCTCATCATCAATTTCCATCTCTCCATGGTCGATGATGATGGATAGGTCGTGTATAAATCTCCTCAGCTAAGATAAGTAGAAGATGTCGTGCACCCGGTGCAACTATAGTGGAAAGGTCAAGCAGTAAACCACCTCGCCTACCCTACTGAGGACCTAGAGGGTCCAATGAACCTCATAGATAACTTGCTGCCATGACCAAATCTCCTTAGACCTCATCGAGGTGAGACCCGTAAGAAGACGTGGTCGCCATCCTCGAACTCTAGTGGTCTCCTGTCTTCTCTGTGCAGACTCATCTGTCGTGATCCATAGGCGATCACTGCCCACTCCTATATCAAGACACACCCGAGTCTGGTCCCTGATGCGTCGTAGTGAACTATGTAAGCAATGCCCTCAGGTTGGGCGCACTTGTAAACCTTTCCCCCAAATCCTGAAAGCTCTACTGGAAGTGATGCCACAACTCTGGATATTTCTGGCACAAAGGTAAGTTTTTCCATCTCTTGAGTGATCGAATGCACCCTCTTATGCATGATTTTGTCATGTGCTGCCTGGGTTTTCCTTTTCGCCGACCAAGGAAAACCCCATACCAACGTTGTAGATAAACCACAACCTTTTTTCCTAATACCGTCAATATGTGTATGAACTGTGGTTGCCCATTCCATACCCAAACTAACTTCGTAAGGCCTCGACGCTACCACTAATAGGTTCCAACCAAAACACTCGCCTCAAGGGTCATATCACACCATCGGTTTAAGTGTGATTATCGAGCCTCCTTCCAAATGTATCTCCAGACATGAGGGTCAAGTCAACTGCTTAACCAGAAACTCTAGGTCTGGGACAAGATTCGTGGAAGGTAGGAATGATTGGTACCTATGTCTATTGATACGGCAGCTAGTAGTAGACACAGACCGTACCTCAAATCATTCTTAGAGCCCTTGGGTCACACTCATTGACCGCATGCAGTTAATCTTTTCTCCTACCCTCCAGCTCCCTGATCCTAGTAGAGACTACAAAAGTGGGTGGTTGTAACATGTTGAAATGTACACCACCTCATGCTGCACTCCTAGATCTGCTTCCACGTCTGCTGCTCTACAGATTCATCTATCCTTAACACTTCCTCTTCTTGAAACATTTTACACACCCAAGTCTCTGAGAATGGCGCCAGTTCCATGGTCTTCCACTGCTAACATTCTCTAGCTGTATCCGTTCAGCCAAAGAACATTCAACCAAAAAGGTTTTCTCTAGCATCCTAACATAGGTAGGAATGCATAGAGGATAAGGTGTTGGCTCGGATATCCTTAAACACACCACGCTCAGTGGTCCGAGATCTATATCACTGATCGAATCGTATTCATAGAGTACCCGGAATGATCGGTATGCCTCGATAAATACTCAGCTACAGACACGTCATTCTGTCATAGATTTATAAGCTCTAGAAAAACTCTCATCCACTTCCTCAAGCCAGTCCTCAGCCGCCTGAGAGTCGGGCTCGCCTCGGAACTTGAGGGTATCTGATGTTGGAACACGTGTAAGGTAGTAATCCTACATGTGTCACATACTGGTACCGCTGGTTGTAACTGCTGGCCAACTGGTAGTGATGTATAGCTGACACACTACCTGAAGGTACTATCTCAGGCATCAGTCCACATACTGAAGCCTCATCACTATGCGGACCATCCTCATGGTCACTCACTGGGAAACACCAGTAGATAACATCACCATCTGATCTACTAGTGTCTAAACTTAGTGTAGAACTCTAGCAATCGCCTCCAGCCAGTCCACTGCTGCCTAGGAATATGTCTCGCCTCGTAACCTTGGAGGCCTTTGCAGCTGGAACTCGTGAAATGTGCTCTGTCAGCGTGCACTGTCTACTAGTACGGCTGGTGGAATCTTCTGCCTAACGGGTGGTGGTGCTGCTGGTACACCACCCGAAGGTGCTGACATAGTAAGAGGGTCCTACACTGGAGCCTCGTCGCTCAGTGGGCCATCATCGGGTACTCTCTCGTAACTCCAACTGACTGTATGTGTGGAGACATCCTTAATAGATGCGACACGGTCAAACGATTATACCTAGTGAGCTGACCTGGTTTGAGCTGACTTAAATAAAACTTTTGAAAACACACACGCGATCAGTGTTTTCGTGCACTGAGTCATAAATCAGAAGTCATGGTCCTGGTGTATGGATACGTCGGCTGCGACAACAACACTAGACTCCCTGATCTGAAAACCACACTCAGTATGCTTAACACTATTGCTTCATAGAAAATAATGACCAGATTCATAAGTTATGCGGTATAACCGACTCCTCTAATACCAATTTGTCACGACCCGTTTTCGGGGCCCATGCTATGACTACCCCAAGCCCGCCTTCCATAGGCCAGGGGCTGGCGACTAGCACCAAAGGAGTAAATCCCGATAACTGGGAAGTAATTTCCTTTATAAAAGTAAACAAACACCACAGAGTACAAGCAGAAGTAATACACAAAGTACAAAAGAAAGTGATGAAAATTAAATGGTCCAAAATACAAACCCAACTGAAAATTATAGCTACGACTGAACGAAAGTACAATAGAAAAGACAAAAAGCTAGAAAATAGAAGCGGATCCTAGGTCTTCCACCTTGGATCCTACCTGAAGGGTAGGTACTGATAGGGCAGCTCCTCGATCTTCTACCATGGATCCTACTAGAAGGGTAGGTACAGATATCCTCCTCAACTCTCTCACCCATCAACCTCCTCCGAGTACTGTCTCGTTGTGAAGTCCAACTCCGGATACTGACTCATTGTGAGGTCCACCTCTGGGTATCGTCCAGTCCTCGAACACTCAGCCTCCATAAGCATTGTCTGTCGTTCGCATCCAACACAACAAGGTGCGGGCATAGCCCGTGTAGGGGTGAGTTTAATGATACTCAGTTGGGACCCCGAGACCCTCAAGGTCTCACTAAATCCAAAAAGGATAACCATAAAGAAGGATCTAAACAGATAACCCTTACTTAGGTATAAGCCCATACTTATACCTAAGTTATCAAGTAGCCCATCTCAATCATGAGGTATCACACAGATATGAAATCAACGGATAACCACTACTTAGGTATATGCCCATACATATACCTAAGTTATCAAGTAACCCATCTCAATCACGAGGAATACACATAGGTCGTTGACTCAGCTCAAACTAGGATTTTATTCATGACCTCGAAACCACAACTGTTGGAGAACTCCTCCTCTGTCGATCACGGTAGTCTTTTCACGACTCTGAGGTGATACTCACAAACCTTAGACTGCTGAGGTAGTCCTCCTTTCAAGTATCGTGGGTCCGCACCCAAACACAGTAGTGCTCCCCGCCAGGGGTTTGCCGCCCAAACACAGTAGTGGTTCCCCTAATAGCCTATAGAGGCACTCCTCCTGTCGAGTAATGCGGGTCTGCTGCCAACTACCAGGAGCTCCATCCTCCTTGGGTCTGCCCCCAAATACCGGGCGCTCCGTTAACTGGGCTAGTCGACTCACTCCAAGTCGAATCGGTCAAGCAGTCGTCAGACCCACAGCTACTAGGTCTCCGCACTCCGTACGCTCGTCTCTGGGAGGATCCGCTCCACGAGCTACTGGTTGATACTCCAAGTATCACAAAGTCCCAAAAAGAATTATCACAAAGGACCTCCTCATCACAGGGGTCTCAACGGAACAGATAGCGCATCAATCAGACGCTCGGTCTGTGAGTTATTAGCCTTTTCGTCCCGAGGGCCCAGTTGGTTTTGTGTACGAACCAACCCAACCGTATCTCAACTGTATCCCGAACTCTCACAGGGTATACTCATAGGGACCATTTCTCAACGTGATTACTAACGCCGCTGATGGTTCTTCAAACGGACATTCGGTCTGAAAGTTATCAGTTTTTCTGTTCTTGGGGCCTGGTTGGATTTCTGGTACAATCCAACCCGACCTTACTCTAACTTAGTCCAAACCTCAGGTGAAGTATTACAATAGATTCTTCTCATCAAGTGGAATCCAACAAAGTCGATAGCACGTCATTCGGACGTCCGGAGCTCAAGTTATAAGCGTTTCCGCTCCGAGGGCCCGGTTGGTTTCGTGTTCGAACCTACCCGTCCATACACTAAGTTCACCAAAACCTTAAGTATAATATACAGAAATGGCTGTCTCGATCCAAGGAATCCTACGCAATTGATGGCGTGTCGATCGGAGGTCTGTAGCCCAAGATATGAGTGTTTAACTAAAGAGGGTATGAAAATAGGGGGTTTGGGCCCGGTCCGACCCAGCCCAATACCCCCTGGGTAGGCCCGAACTAGGTCAACCCAACCCGGGTCCGGGTCTAGCCCGGTTGGGTGCGGCCCGGCCCGGCTGGCGCGGCCCGGTCCAAAACTGGCGGCCCGGCCGACCCACGTGGTTGTCTGCATAACTGGCCGACCAGGCAGAGTGGTGGTGCCTAGAGGGGCCCGCCCTCGCCACGGATTGGGGGGGGGGTGTTACACCCCCCTGTTTCAAAGAAACGGCCGGAATTAATGGTCGGCCCCTTGGGTGACGGCGGGACCCCCCTTGGGTCCCGCCTCTTGATGGCGCTAGCAGCCAGCACGGCTGACCTCCCTTCCAAGTCTGCCGCGGACTTAGGTCGTGACTTTCTTCCACCGGTGCGGCACGTCGGCATCGTGCCCCGCCGACGTGGTCCGCTCCGGCCATGGCCCGCCCCGGCCGCAGCTCCTGTGTCTCTGGCGCGGCGCGACGACGCCACTCCCCTCCGCCGTGGTCTGACTCTATTATGCGGCCTTCCTCAGCCTCTCCGGCGGGGCGCGACGACTCCACGCACCACCGCCGTCGCGGCCCGCTCCGGACACGGTCCCCTTCGTCCTCGCGCGGTACAATGGCACTACGCCGCCTTCGCCGTGGCCTTGCATGGCTGTGGTTCCCTTCCGATCATCGCATGGTGCAATGACACCGTTTGCCTATGCCTCCAACATCATTGAAGATTAACAAAGAATAGGGGAGGAGAATCAGTCGTGTTTGTGCGGTGCGATCTCCTCCCATTATGATGATATCATGCGGACAAACCTTAGGCAATGAAGAACGATGATAAGACTTGAACAAAAATAACCCCTACCTCGATAATCAATGTCGAACGTTGGCGTCATGGTTGACGGCATTGCAAGATAAGGATTTGTAGATGTCAACGGAGATCGTCTGAGGAGGAAGTGGTGTCTCCCCTTTTTTTCACGGAGAGAAGATTGTAAGGTGTGGCACGTTCTCGTTCTTCGTCGGAGGGTTGAAGAACGAAGCTTCTCTTATTTCTTCAGAGGTTCCCCCACCATATTATTTTCCAAACCAATAATGTATTAACCTACTCCCATTTAAAGACAAGCCACACTTTTCAAATTAATTCAAGATGTTAATTATTTGTGTTGGAAAACTTTAATGGAGGATAGGAAGGTGGAGAGGCCACTTAATTTAATAGGAGTTATCCAATTAATTCAAGGGGTGAAAAAAGGGGGGTTTAAAGAGGGTTAAAGAGTTTGGGAATGTGAAGGGTTGGGGCTCGTGTGGGCCCCACCTAACATTTATCCTCACATGGGTAGTTAGGAACTAGTGGGTCCCACCCCAACTCCCTCACTTAGGATATAACCACTTAGATATAAATAAAAATTGTTCCACAATTTTTATTCACTTCTAATTTAATTCACAAAATTTAACTTCTCCTCCCGAGAAAACGCAACTGCGATAAAGGTCCCCTTAAGCAATTTCCGGCGTTGCGATTTCATCGGTGCCCTCAGATTTCAATTCCGAGCACCGGTTCAAAAGATAGAAAAACCCGCTCGTTCGTTCACTGAACGTACCCGAGCAAAACTTTGGAAATTGATTCCGGGAACACCGGGCCTCAGAATCAAGTGCTGTCTGAAGCCACAGACTCGTAACATTCCAAAGAAATTATGAAAAAAATTTACTTGAAATTTTTGGGTCTTTACATTTATAACTACCTCAGGGTCCAATTCCTTAGATTCCAGACCATAGGTAAAAGGAACAATAGAATATGAGGTGTGGTCCTCAAGATCTTAAAGAACTATCTCTAGAAATACATTATACTCATAGGTGAGATGATTTATTGCAGATACAAGCCCACTCATTTATTTTCTCAGCTTGGGGGTGTTTGTAACAATTGTTTCAGTCGTTGTGGTTAATATTGGTTGAATCTTGTCTATAAACTTCTCTGAAACTTTAACTGAATCAGCATCATTCACACTAACTGTCCAAACTAGAATAGGACCAGCTTACACATACTGCTTCATCTCTTTTATTCAATATTGGGGAGAGTGTAATTAATTACTCATTTGACTGTTTTCTATTCAAGCTTGTTGAGTCTTAGGGACCATCTGAGATTGAACTGATACTCTCATAGCTGAAAATATTTCATCCTTTAACTTCTCAAAATCTTATCTAGTGACATTTTCACTCTGAACAGAAACAATAGATGGAGTAGGGACTAAGGCAGATGCCACTACCTGAGGTGTCTCAACAAGAACATGCTCTTCAATTGGTATTCTCTATGGAACTGCTACACTTTCCTCATCATCAGAGTTAGAATAACCGAATTCAAGGACAACATACCTAGGATTCATTTTCCATTCAGATAGCATTGAGGGTTCCAAAAGAGAGAGTGTGTTAACTATCACTCTTCCAGCTTTAGGCTCCTCATGAACTTGATCTCTTCTATCTTAATGCTCTCACTAAATCTATTCTCTCCTCACTAGTGGATTACCCTCAATGTAATTTCTTGGAATTTTTGTATATTTTTTAATTATATGAAATTATTTCAAGGAAACGAAATCTAACGGTGCGTGATTCTAAGGCCTGGAGTGCCCAGAACAATCCGTCGAAGTTTTGTTAAAATTTAAATAGAACATGTAAGCTATTTTACTAAAAAATTGGAATAACTCTTAAAAACTTTCCCGGATCAAAAATATGAGGGCCTCGTTGCGCTTAGGATGGCAGGTATACCCTAGGCGCAAATTAAGTTTAGTCGGTGCGGGCCTCCTATGAGAAAATCCGAATATGGAATAACCGTAAATAAAAAATTTAAATAAAATTATTTTATTTTTAAAATTAGTATAACACATGAATGGTAACTCGGATTAAAAATTTGAGACCACCATTGAACTCAGGAGGGTATTATTTCTTTAGGATGATACTAAAATTGGCTATCATGGGCCACCAGTGAAAGTTAGTTTTTGGCCATAAATAAAATAATTAAGTGAAAATTATTTTATTGTAAAATCCATAACTTCTAAACAGTAACTTGGATTAAAAATCTGAGAGTACCGTTGAGTTATTTAGGACGTTTTATCCTTATTCAGTGTCTATCCTTGACCGGCGTGAGTCAGGGGTGAACATTAATAATTTATTGAAGTTTTTTTCGGGTACATTCAGTAAAGGCCCGAGTGACATTTTCTAACTTTTGAACCATTTCTCAGATTAAAAATCAGAGGGCATCGTTGAATCTACAGCACTGATATTCCCTTAAGGGAGGATTTACTTTGAATGTAGTAGGTCCAGAGAAATAGTTATGTTTTTTGGCTTTTTAAAAGAAGTAAAATTATTTTTTTTTTATTTTTTTTTTCTTTCATATCCTCCAACGAACAAGCGAGGTGTGGGGTCAGTGATGTGTCAAACCAATAAATGGCTTGACCTGCCAATCCTAGGTAATGACATCATTGGGGAATTAAGAAGGTTCCTAATTTATGATCCCCCATTAATTCCCCACTTCGTTACTTACCCTCCCCCTCTCCTATATATATGGACCTTGGGGGAAGGTACATGCACATCTTCGCCACGCAACGAAGTGATAAAGGAGTGTCGTGACACCGGAACCTTAGAGGATGGAGCTGATCCCAGTGGGAGGTGATGAGTGACACCGAACCGAAAACCGAAGGTAAATGTACGATCTGCGTTGTTGGGAACCTGTCGCGGGAATGAGGAACATGATCCACCTTCAAGCTTGGACACTCTCAAATGGGTTTTCGAGGTTGGGGTTTTATTCTTTTATGCTTCTTTAATGATCTCATCTTCCCCATTCTTGAATAATATAAATAATACAGAACAACCAACTAATGGGTTGATCCACTATTCATTCGTTCTTGAAGGAGGTTGTTGTGGGGTAACTTTGGGGTGAGGGGGGTTGATTTTCGTTTAATTCAATTGTTTATTAAACCCTTAACCCCCACCCCTCATGTATGCGAGCTAACGTGGAGGGTGCAGGCATAAAGAACCTAGACTAAATCCTCTGCTAATTTGATAATTTACGCCTCTATGAAACACTGATGTCGTGACTATACCGATCAGCTACGTTGGGAATAGTGCATCGACGCACGCCACAAGAGGGGGTATCGACACAAAGTCATGGCTGTCAACAGAGCGGCCGGCCATGGAGGAGGCATGGGGCATAGTGCACTGTTGCACGTCACTAATGAAAAAAGAAGTCTGCATCTCATCAACCATGGCAACTGGAGGAAGGCAGCCGACATACCGGTCGACTATGGGTGACGATGTAGCGCACCGTCGTGCGCCACTGGAGAGGTCGGTCGGCACGCCAACCGACCGCGATGGAACCGGCAGGGGTGGGGCGCGCCCCTGGTGGCGCGCCCACACTGTAGTAGGGTTGTGGCCTGCGCTGGCCACAGTGGGAGTAGGGGTCGCCGGATAGACCAGCGGACGGGGACGGGGCGCAAGCCAGTGGCGCGCCCGGCAGCAAAGCCACGACCCGTCGGTCGCGGGACGGAGGACCCGAGGCACCACGTGGCTCCGCGTTGGGTTAAGCCCCACAGGTTGACCCACTAATAAGGCCCCAAAACACATCATCCTTACTAGGATGCACCGCGTTCGGGTATCCCTGGCAGTCCATGCCACTGGGTGGGTGGCACCGCCGGGTCGGCCCAGCGGCCCGAACTGCGGCCCAGCCGGGTCGGTTTGGGCCCAGTAGGCTGGGTTGACCTGGGTTGGATCATACCCAAGTTGGGACGGGTCGACCCAATTCGATTCAGGTCATCACATGACGAACCGGGTTGGGCCGGTCTGACCGAGGTGGACTGGACCTGGACCCAGTACCGACCAGTTACACAAAACCCGCCCTAGCTTCTAAACTAGACGTCTGTTTGATGAACCGTCTATGGCGACAGGATCCTTTGAGATAGATAGTCCTTTTGACTTACTCTATGAGAGTTTTGCAGAAACTTGGAGTATGGCTATGTTGGATCGCACCTGAATCCAACCAGGCCCTCACATTGAAATGTCAATAACGCACAGACCGGCCATCCGATTGACATGTCGTCTGTTTCATTGAAACTCTTATGACACAACAGATCATCATGTTACTTCTTTGTGAAACCTCGTTTTGGTTGAAATGAAACCGCTGGATTAGGGAATGGTTCTCCCAAGCGCGCTATATACAGAACCCTGTGATTGGATGATACTTGATGATTACTGACCTTTCGACTCATAGTGACTTGATGACCCAGTGGGGAGCGCCACTATGTGACACGGTAGACCCACAGTGGGGATCGCCTCTGTGTGATGTGGCAGACCCATGGTACTCAACAAGAGGAGTACCTTAGGAGTCCAAGGTTTGTGGGAAGCGCCTCTATGTGACGCGGTAGGCCCACTATACTTTTTAGAGGATTATTTCCCTAGAAGTTGAGGTGTTCGTCGTTGTGATTGGTAATATTACTTGTTCCTAGGCCTATAGAATATATGGATGACTATCCTTATTTCATAGTTATCCTACGAGGGTCAGCATCATAATCCTGTTTCTCTGAGTTGTATACCTGGTTTGAGCTGAGACTCTAATTCAGCTATGTCTATTACTTTGTGCTTTGTGATTGAGATCATGATTTTTGGCTTTCATTGTGGAATTATGAGAGACCTTCAGGGGTCTCGGGGTCCCTACTGAGTATTTTTATACTCACCTCTACATGGGCTTCACCCGCACCATGTTATGTCTTGTGCAGACGACGAGCAGCTAGGCTGAGACTTGGGGGAGCCGAGACCAGGCAGTACATGGAGGAGACAAGCTGATGTGGAGTTGTGTGGAGATGATATGTACCTACCCTTCAGGTAGGATCCTCAGTGGACGATCCATGAGCTGTTTTGTACTTTTTAGTTGTATTTTCACCTTTTAGTTGTACTTTTACTTTACAGTTGGTCTTGTATTTCTGGCCTCTTTACATTCAGCACTCTTTTACTCCAGCAGTTTACTTCATAGTTGCTTCTTGTTGTGTTCTCAAACCATGTGCTTGTACTGTTTTAAAGGCAATGCCTTCATATTTTAGGGAATATGCCTTTCGGTGCTAGTCCCTATCCCCTGGCCTATAGAAGGTGGACTTGGGTAGTCACGACACGATCCCCGAGGGACGGGTTATGTCAAAGTGGTATCAGAGGAGTCAGTTATACCAAAGAACTAGGACTATGATATTTTCATTGTAGCAATAGTGTTGAGTGTTATGAGTGTGGTTTTCAGTTCGGGGAGTCCAGTGTTGGTGCGGCAGCCGACATATCCATACACTAGAACCCTAAATTCTGGTTTCTAACTCAGTGCACAGAAACACTGATTGTGTGTGTTTTGGAAGAGTTTTTCTTGTGATTTATTTAGAGTTAGATCACCAGGTATAACTTAATGACAGTATCATGCCTATTATTTATGAGGATTCCACCATATAAACATCCATCTAGGAATCCTGATATAGTACATGATGATGGCCCACCAAGCGACGAGGCTCAGGTGTAGGGCCCTCTTACTGTGTTGGTACCTTCGGGTGGTGTACTAGTAGCACCACCACCCGTTGGGTAGCAGTTACCACCAGCCGCACTGGCGGATGGTGCATGACGACTAAGAATGTTAAATGAGTTCTAGCGGTAGAGGCCTCCATGGTTTCGAGGCACGACAGATTCCCAGGTAGCTAAGGATTGGATGGAGGCTGTGGCTAGAGTTTTCTGCCTAGTTGGGAGACTGGTTGAGTAGATGGTGATCCTAGTTGCTGGACATTTCAAGTATGTGACCATGAGGATGATTTTTAGGGTAATGAGGCTTCAGTACTTGGACCATTGCCCAATATAGTACCTTATGGTAGTGTGAAAGCTATAGCAATGCCTGTTGGTTAGCAGTTGCAACCAGTGATACCGGTAGAGGACATGTGTAGGATTAGTGCCATACACATGTTTCAGCATCAGATACCCCTCAGGTTCTGAGGTGAGCCTAACTCATAGGTAGCTAAGGAATGGCTTGAGGAGGTGGTTGATAGTTCCCTAGTGCTTCTAATGCTTTGGCAGGACAACATGTCGATAGCTGAGTATTCATTAAGTCATACCGACCATTCTTGGTACTCGATAAATATGATATGATCAGTGCTTCAGGGATTGTACTTCTGATAGAGGTGTGTTTAAGGACATCTGAACCATCACTATTTTTCTATGAATTCCTACTTATGTTAGGGTTCTAGAGAGAACCTTTGTGGTTGAATGTTCTTTGGATGAGCGGATACATCCAGTGAATTTCAATAGTGGGAAAGAAAGAAACCAGTTCCGGTCTCAGAGACTTGGGTGTTTAAAATGTTTTTGGAAGAGGATGTGATAGGAAAAAATGAATCTGTAGGGCTGAAAACGTGGAAGCCGAGCTCGGAGAGCAGCATGAGGTGGTGTACATTTCGACATGTTACAACCACCCCCCTTTGTAGTCCCCATCAGGCTCAGAGAGCTAGAGGATAGGGGAAGGGAGTAGCTGCATGCGGTCAAGGAGTTTGACCCAAGGGATCTAAGAATGATTTGAGTTATGGTATGTGTCTACTACTATCTACCATATTAATAGACATAGGTACCAATAATTCCTTCCTTCCGTGAATCTTGTCTAAGACCTAGATTTTCCAGTTAAACTGTTGACTTGACCCTCACGTCTGGAGATACCTTTGGGAGGAGACTTGATAATCACACTTATGCTGATAGTGTGTTTTGACCCTTGAGGTGAGAGTTTTGGTTGGAACATCTTGGTGGCAGCGTCGAGGCATTACGATGTTAGTTTGGGTATGGACTGGACATCCACAGTTCATACTTAGATTAACTGTATTAGGAAAAAAGGTTTTGGTTTATCTACAACATTGGAATGGGGTTTTCCTTGGTCGGCGAAAAAGGAAACCCAGACAACATAGGATAAACTCATGCAAAGGATGGTGTAATTGTTCACTCTTGAGTCAGCCAGCTTTACCCTCATGGAAACAAGAGTTTCAAGTTTTTAGTTCCCAACAGGAGTGGCAGAGTATGGGGAAATATTTTCAAAAGATGTTTCCAGGATTACCTCCCTGAAGGAAGAGGGAATTATGCTTGGGCTGGGTACTATCGGAGTTTTGAACTAGACTTCTCTAGGGTAGCAGCACCATTGTCAGCTTTGACAAAGAAGGGGGATCCTTTTATGTGGACGGAGAAGTGTCAAAAGAGATTTCAGGAGGACATGAACATGATATAGCGATGATAGATAGAGTTCGTCTAGTACTATGACTTTGAGATAGTATATACTCCTAGGAAGGGAAACATGGTAGCAAACACACTCAATAGGATTTTTGGTCTACAACTGCTGAGTGAGGCAACAGAGCAGCAAGCTACATTGCAGATATCCTTTTTGGATAGAGATGGAGTAGCATACCTCCAGTATATGATAGTCACCCCCACTCCTTCAGCAAGTCAGGGAGGTGCATATTGGGGACACTCACTGTGAGGCTTGATGTACTCAGATATCCTCAGGACAGGAACCTGATTGATTTTCTGAAGGTGGGGAGTACGTCATCCACTTAAGAGGATGTACCATGGTACTAGTGGTGCTACAGGAGGAGGTGTTGAGGGATTTCCCTAAATTCCCTCTGGTGGTACATCTTGGAGTGATGAATATGTACCAGGACCTTTGGCATCAGTACTGGTGGCTAGAAATGATGGAAGCAGTGGAAAATTTTGTATCATGATGCCTCACTTGTCAGCAAGTGAAGAATGCACAGAGTTTTCAGAAGTCTTATCCCATTAGAAGACAAAGATCCTTAGAGTTCAGGGAGGGGGAAAATTTCTTCCTATATAGATTTGTCCAATGCAGAAAGTTATCACCAAGTTTTATTATGCCATTTATGATACTCCGTAGGATAGGCAAGGTGACATATCAATTGGCACTTTCACTGCAAGTGGAGAGGTTGCACTATGTCTTCCACATATCCCAGCTAAGGAGATATGTGTAGGACTCATCTCATGTCATCGACCATGGAGAGTTATACTTAGACGATGGTGCGATGTTTACAGAGGTTCCAGTAGAGATTGAGGATCAATAGGATTGAGTCCTTCGTGGGTGATCGATACCTCTGGTGTGCATTCCCTGGAAGTGAGGGAACCTCCAAGAGAGCACATCGGAGTGGGAGCCTTAGATTTGTGCTCAGTACCTCCATTTGTTTCTTTAGTCTATGTTTTGGATTTCAGGGATGAAAATCCATAAGGTGGGGAGAATGTAATGTCCCAGAATTTTCATATAAATTTTTATAATTATATGGAATTATTTTGAGATTGTGAAATCTGATGGCGTGTGATTCCGAGGCTCGAAGTTCCCGGAATGATCAATCGAAGTTTTTTAAAACTTTAAATAGCGTGCATAAGAAATTTTCCTAAAAAAGCGGATTAACTCTTAAACAGTTGACTGAATAAGAAATATGAGATTAATGTTGTGCTCAAGAGGGTGGGTTTACTTAATCATGACTTAAGTTTAGTCAGTGCGGGCCTCCTGTGAGAAAACCAAAAAATGGCATAACTGTAAATAAAATAATTAAATAAAATTATTTTATTTTTTAAATTCTTATAACTCATGAATGGTAACTCGGATTGAAAATATGAGACCACCGTTGAGCTCATGAGGGTATGATTTCCTTATACTGATACTAACATTGGTCGGTGCAGGTGACCAATGAAAGTTAGTTTTAGGCCATAAATAAAATAATTAAGTGGCAATTATTTTATTGTAAAATACATGTCTTCAAAACGGTTACTCAGATTGAAAATCCAAGAGTACTGTTGAGTTCATTGGGGCATGTTCTCTTTAGGCAGAGCCTAACCTTGACCATCGCAGGTTGAGGGTGAATGTTAATAATTTATTGAACTTTTTTTGGGTACGTTCAGTAAATGCACGAGTGGCGTTTTCTAACTTTTGAACCATTGATTGGATTAAAAAACTGAGGTCACTATTGAATCTGTAGTGCCAAGATTCACTTTAGGGAGGCTTTACTTTGACTGTAGTAGGTTCGGAGAAAAAGTTATGTTTTGTGACTTTTTAAAAGAAAAGAAAAGAAATTTTTTTATTTTTTTATTTTTTTTTATTTTTCTTTCATATCCTCCAATAGACAAGCGGAGTGTTGGGTTAGCGATGTGTCAAGCCAATAAATGGATTGACCTGTCAATCCTAAGTAACGACATAATTATGGAATTAAGAAGGTTCCTAATTCATGAGCCCCTATTAATTCCCCACGTTGTTACTTACCCTCCCACTCTCCTATATATATTGAGCTTGGGGGAAGGTACCAACACAGCTTCACCAAGAAACGAAGTGATAAAGGAGCCCCATGATAGTGGACCCTTAGAGGATGGAGCTGATGCCAGTGGGAGGTGACAGGTGACACCGAACTACGAACCGAAGGGCGACATATGAGAAAAGTTGTTGGGAACATATTGTAGGAATGAAGAACACAATCCACCTTCAAGAACAGATTCTCTCCAATGTGTTTTGGAGGTATGGGGTTTATCCATTTATGATTTTTAAATGATTTCCTCTTCCCCATTCTTGAACAATATGAAGAACACAGACCAACTGACAAACGATTTGATCCGTGATTCATTCGTTCTTGTGGGAGGTTGTTGCGGGGTAACTTTGTGGTGTTTTTGATTTTTGTTTAATTCAATTTTTTATTAAACCCTTAACCCCCCTCATGTTTCTATAAAATGCGGAGGGCTTGGGCCTAACGAACATAGACTGAACCCTCCGATATTTTACTAATTTTGCGCCTCCATGGAACACCGATGACATGGAGATAACAACCGGCTACGTTGGGAATAGTGTGTCATCACATGCTTTCAGAGGGGGCTGAAACACAAAGTCGTGACGGTCATCAGAGCGGCTGGCACCGGCCAGCCCCAAAGGAGGCACGACACTCCGTTGTGCGCCACCGATGAACAAAGGAGTTCACATCTCATCAGCCGTGGCGACCGAAGGAAGGAGGCCGAAACACCATCCGACCATGGGTGACGGTGCAGCGCACCATCGCGCACCGCTGGAGAGGGCGGTTGGCTTGTGGGACGGGCGCGACGGAATCGGCAGGGGTGGGGCATACCCCCGTCAGCGCGACCACGTGACAGTAGGGTTGTGGCTTGTGTTGGCCACGGTGGGAGAAGGGGTCGCCAAATCGACCGACGGCCAGTGGATGGAGTGTGTGCCAGCGGCGCGCCCAGTGGCAAAGCTGTGGCCCATCGGCTGCAGTACGGAGGACTCATGGCACCACGTGGCACCGCATTGGGTCTACCCCCATGGGTTGACCCACTGACGAGGCTCCACGCCACATCATCCCTATGTGGATGTGTCATGTCCAGGTATCCCTGGCGGCCTGCACCGCTAGGCAGGTGGCACTGTCGGGTCGGCCCAGCGGACCGACCCACCGCCCAGTGGCCTAACCCACGGCCCATCCATGTCAAGACAAGCACAGCGGGCCCGGTTAACTCGGTTCGGGTCAGACCTGATTTGGCCTAGGTCGGCCCATGCCGAACCGGGTCGGGTCGGTCCGACCGAGGTGGATCGGACCCGGACCCAGTACCGACCAGTTACACAAAAGAGTCCCTAGCTTCTAAACTAGACGTCAGTTTGACGAATTGTCTACGGCGTCAGGATCCTTGGAGAGAGAACGTCATTTTTACTTAATCCATGAGAGTTTTTGAGAAACTTGGAGTATGTATGGGTTGGATCGCACCCGAATCCAACTGGGCCCTTGACACTAAAATGCCAATAACACACAGATCAGACATCTAATTGATGCGCCGTCTATTTCGTTGCACCCTTATGACATGATGGATCATTAGTTTACTAATTTTTTAGATTTCTTACTGGTTGAAATTCCATTTATGGCTCAGGGAGCGGTTCTCCCAAGTGCTCTATGTACGGAACCCTGCGACTAGCTGATTCTTGATGACTGTTGACCTTTCGACTCAGAGTGACTCGATGGCCCAGAGGGGAGCACCTCTGTGTGATGTAGTATAACCACATTGGGGAGCACCTCTGTGTAACGTGGTAGACCCATGGTACTCGATAATAGAAGTACCTCAACAGGCCATGAGGGGGAGTGCCTTTGTGTGATGTGGCAGACCCACGGTTGGGAGCACCTCTATGTGACGTGGCAGATCCACGGTACTCAACAGGAGTAGTACCTCAACAGTCCAAGGTTAGTGGGAAGTGCCTCTGTGTTACACGAAAGGCCCACTATACTCATTAGAGGAGGATTTATCCAGTAGCCAAGGTGTTCAACATTGTGACTGGAAATGTTACTTGTTCCTAGGCCTAGAGAATCTGTAGCTGGATATCATCATTCATGGCGATCCTATGTGGTTCAGCATCATAATCATGTTTCTCTGAGTTTTATACATGGTTTTAGTTGAGACTCTAATTGAGATATGTATATTTTTTTGTGATTTTTGATTTAGATCACACTTTTTGGTTTTCCTTGTGGAATTATGAGAGACCTTCGGGGGTCTCAGGGTCCCTACTATGTATTGTTATACTCACCCCTACATAGGCTTCACCCACACCTTGTTGTGTTTTGTGCAGATGATGATCAGTTGGGCTAAGACTTGGGGGAGCCAGGACCAGGTGGTACACGGAGGTGATGGGCTGACGTGGAGTCGTGCGGAGATGATATGTACCTACCCTTTGGGTAGCATCCTCAGTGGATGGTCCAAGAGTTGTTCTGTACTTTTTAGTTGTATTTGTATCTTTTAGTTGTACTTGTACTTATAGTTAGGCTTATATTTCTGGCCCCTTTACTTTCATCACTATTTTACTCCAATTGTTTACTTCATAGTTGCTTCTTGTTGTGTTCTTGGACCATTTTTTTATAGGTTTAAAGGAAATGTCTTCCTGTTTTGGGGAATACGCCTTTTGGTGCTAATCGCAATCCCCTGGCCTATGGAAGGCGGGCTTGGGGTAGTCGTAGCACGGACCCTGGGGGATGGGTCGTGACACTCAACATGAGGTCTCCATTCATACAAGAACTGAGGTGTAGGTATCACTTGATATTCTACTTCTCTTTGAGTTTCAATTACTCTTCTATCTTCAACAGCAACTATAGAAGGTTCTAAAACAACTTTCTATAAAAGAGCATCAACCACCTCTAAATATCCACCTTGATCATCCTCATGATTTTCACTATCACTTTAATCACCTTCACCACTGATTTTACTATATTCATCATCATTATATTATTTATTCTCTTGAATGATACTTCCATTAGCATTCTCATCATCTCCACATTCACTTCCTGAACTAGAACCACTTTCACTGCCACCGTTACTCTCATCACTACTAGCTTCTTCTTCTTCTCCCCCATATTCTTCTTAAACTTCTGATTCATCTTCAGAGCTACTATAATTTCTAACATACTCTATATTTCTTGAGACTTCTATCTCCTCATCTCCATTAGTTCCAATAGTGGGTTCATCTGAGGGTAAATTAAGTGGTGTACTTGAAGGTCCAAAATAGAAACCTTTTTGTGCTCATTTGGTGTCAAGATCACTCTTATCATAGATAGGTGACCCTTGATATATGACTAGTGTGGTGGTATCTTCTTCCTCTTCTGAAGATTAATCAACCTGAGCATCTGGTCTAATTCCTAGATCCACCATATTCCTTGGCCTAACACGGTGGTCTAGTGGGTTGAACTTCTCATATAATTTCTTCTCATCCCCAACCCATTCTTTCTTACACGTGTTCCAATTTATTTTCATCCTTTTAAATATATTTTTTCTTAGGGAGGTCCCACTGCACTCAGAAACAATCTAATCAGCATTACAAAGACTTCCCTTCTTTTTCAACATGGCTAAGATCATCCTAGGGAAAAAAAAATAGTTGGTCTTGCAATAAGGCTTGATCATTTCACCTATGAACACAATAAGGTATCTACATAGATTTACCTTAATCCCTTTCCTCATTAGATTGATCAAATAAAAATCCTGATACTTTAAGAGTGTGAAGTATTATTTTCTAAGAAATATCTGATGCTCAATAAATTTGAACAGTATCCTACACTCCCCATCCAACTCTATAGAAATAGGGATCATATGCTCATCATTGTAAGTAAGATCCTTGAGAGTTGTATCATAACAGAAAAAGTCACTCTCAGGTGGATAAATACCTTTATATTCATCAAACACACCCTTGTGTGGTACCTTAAAACATTCAGACCACTATTTAAATGAAAAATAGATCATATTTCCATTAACAACTGACTTGATCCAAGAATCTTCACTTCCTTCTAGAAGAAACTCCACATTCTTGTAAAATTTGTGAACTAGCTTCTGGTAGAAAAGTTATTTCATTGTATGAAAACCACTCAATTAAGCCTTGATCTTGTATCACCTTCAACATTAAGGATTTTCTTTCCAACAACCACTCAACCAACAATTCATTCTTTGGTGTAACCACTCGGCTTGCAAGAACAGGATTCAAATGCCCTGAAGACTCCCCTTTTTGTTTCTTAGCAACATGAGACTTGTTACCTGAACCACCTTCTAGAATGTGTTTCACACACACCATTCTTACTCTTCGATTGAATTTTGGGAGGTGAAAGGTCGAATGTACGAAGAGAAAAATATATTAAGAGTGTAAGAGCTTAAGTGTGAGGGTAAGTAATAGATTAGATTAAATTGGTTTATATAATTTAGGGAATTCTAGATCTCCAAATCATGAACCAGGTTCATAAAAATAAATGAAACAACTTTGTTTTGGTAAAAACATAAAACAGATAAAAAAGAGTGAGTCATTGGTGTCAGTATGATAGATTTTTAATAACACTAACATTGTCGACATGACAAGGAATCGATGTCGGCATGACAACTGTGTCAGCACGACATAGTGTCAGTATGACAAAGTTATTGGTGTCAGCATGGGATTTTCAACTTCATACTATCAATGTCGGCATGAAACTATCTGTTTGACTTTTCCAATGTTAGTATGAAAACCTCAATTAAAAATTACCAAAGTAATAACAATATAAGGTCCTATATATTGATAATTCCCAACTCATGTCTGATGCATTTCATTATTTCATTGTTCAATGGCTTAGTGAAAATGTCAGCAAGTTGATGTTCAATGCCAATGAATTCTAAAGTTATATCACCTTTTTTATAATGGTCTCTCAAAAAGTGATGTCTTAAATCAATGCGTTTTTTCCTAGAATGTGAAATAGGATTCTTAAAATATTAATATCACTTGTGTTATCAAAATTTATAGGGACATGTTGAATTGATATTCATAGTCCAATCATGTATGTTTCATCCCCAAATTTTGTGCACATTAACTACCAGAAGCTATGTATTCCGCTTTAGCAATAGATAATGCAAAAAAAATTGTTTCTTACCACACCATGAAACTAGAGACTTTTCCAAAAAGTGACATGTTCTAGAGGTGATATTTTTGTCTATCGTACAACCACCAAATTCATCATTTTTATAACTCACCAAATCAAAAGGTTGTCCTATATGATATAATAGTCCTAACTTGGTTGTATATTTGAGGTATATGAAAATTTATAATATTTAAATTATATTCTTTTGGGTTTTCTTGAAAATGTGCACACATTCACACATTAAACATAATATTTTTCCTACTAGAAGTTAAGTTGAGTAAACTCCCAATAATTCCTATGTAAGTGGTTTGATCAATAGATTTACCATCTTCATCAAGGTCCAACTTACAAGTGGTACTCATTAGAGTGTCACTACACTTAGTTCATTCAAAGAGAAATAATTTTAAAATATCCTTAGGATATTTACTTTGATTCAAAACAATTCCTTCTTTATTTTGAAATATTTGAAATCCAAGAAATATTTTGAGTTCCCCACATCAAACTCATCTCAAATTTTCTTTGCATCATATTTGAAAAATCAACACATAAAGAATTTTTAGAGGATCCAAAAATAATATCATTTATAAATACTTGTACTAATAAAGCATATTTGGAAATTCATTGCCGCTTCGGCGGTGGCGTAGTGGTGCAGGGTCGAGGGCCATATCAACGGTGTTCGGTGAGGTCTGGGGTTCGATTCCTGGGAGCCCGCTCTTGGGGGAATTTCTGCCTCCCATGTACCACTCGTCTTGCCGGGTCACCCGGTGTCTCACCGGGTGGGCAGAATGGGCACACTTCACCTAGCTGACGGATTGCTGTGACGAACCATCGCTGATCGAGGTGTTACCCCGCGGGACGCAATGTCATCTCGGCTGGCAACGGCTCCTCCCCGGCTGGGGAATCCCCGGATGACCTCTTCGTGGGGAGGGGGGTTCTTGAGTGTGGAGGGTTCGAAAAGGCCACTCTCAGGAATTCCCTTCTTTCGAAAGCATATTTGGAAATTCATTTTATAAAAAGGTTAGGATCAATAATACGTTTTCTAAAACCTTTATAAATAATAAAAGTGTTGAGCCTATCATACCAAGATCTTAGAGATTCCATTAAACCACATACATCTTTAGTAAATTTAAATACATGATTTGGAAAGTGGGGATTTGATAAACTAGGGGGTTTTTCCAAAAAAAATCATCAATTATATAACCATTTAAGAATGCACTCTTGAAATCCCTTTTATATAGTTTGAAATTTAGATGTGCTATATATGTAAGTCAGGTTCTAATGGCTTCAAGTCTAGAAACTATTGAAAACGTTACTTCATATTCAATGTATTCTTCTTGACTATAACCTTTTTTAAACAATATAGCATTTTTTATTAAAATATTACCAACTTCATCAATTTTATTTATAAACATCCATTTAGTACCTATGGTCATGGTGTCTTTGGATCTATCGAAATGTTTTCAAACATTATTTATTTCAAAATGATTTAATTATTCTTGCATATACATCACCCAAAATTCATCATTGATAGCATAATTTATGTTATTAAGTTCAATTTGTGACAAAAAGTCTTGATGTTCAACCTAATTTATTAGAGAATATTTAGTCTAATTTCCTTTGTCTAAATCTCCAACTATAGCATCTAAAGAATGGTTCTTCGGAGTTCTAATAGGTCTAGAAAAATAAGGGTTAGTCACTTTAGGTTCTTCTATAGTTTTAGGTTCATCATTATTATATTTTGAAGGATTTCCAGAATTTGACATTTTAACATATTCCTAAATAGTATTGTCAAAAGATTTAGTATTTATGTCCATATTTGACATATCATCCTTAACATTTTCTAGAGAGGTCTTCAGCTCATGTGGATCTGCCTCATAAAACATGACATGTACTTATTCTTTAGACATTTGGTTCTCTTATTAAAGACTATACAGGCTTTACTAGAAATTTAATAACATAGGAAAATTCCTTCATCACTCTTAGAGGGAAATTTGTCCTGATTTTTCTTAGTGTTAAGAATATAAACATTGCAACCAAATACATTGAAGTAGTTAACCTTGGGTTTTCTATTGTTCCAAAACTCATAAGGAGTTCTATTAAGGATGGGTCTAATCTAGACCCTATTTATTATATAACATGTTTTATTGACATATTCTACCCAAAATTATATAGGTAGGTCATACTCACTAAGCATGGTTCTAGCAATTTCTTGCAGGGTTCTATTTCTTCTTTCTACAACTCCATTTTGATGGGGTTTCCTAGGAGAAAAGAAGTTATGACTATAGCCATTTTTAGATAATAATTATTAAAACTCTTGGTTCTCATACTCATGGACATGGTCACTTCTTAGGGTTTTAATTCTAAGACCACTATGATTTTCTACAGTCCAAGAATTCTTGGTGAAATGAGAGCAAGCTTCACTTTTGTGAGCAAAGAAGGGGGTCTAAGTATATCTAAAGTAGTTATCAAAAATAAAATAGAAATAGTTCTCCCCACTTAGACTTGATGCTCTAGGAGGTCCAAATATATCCATGTGAACCAAATCGAGAGGTTGATAAGTTGAAATTTCATTTTTTGGTTCAAAAGAGATTTTGTAATGTTTACCCTTTTGACACGAATTATAAACTTTATCATTTGGAAAATAAATTTTTGGTAGATCCTTGACTAATATTTTTCTATTAAGCTTTCTAAGTGAGTGTATTTTATATTGTAATAATCTCCTATTCCAAAGACAAGATTCTCTATGAAAATCATTTTAACATGAATCATTTTGATAAATCAAAGAATCTAAATCAACATCATAAACATTTTTATTTCTAAAAGTACTAAATACTAACTCATTTTTAGAATTACAAACATTACAAGAATAATTTTAAAATTTAACATTGAAACCATCATCACACAATTTAGAGATAATAAGAAAATTTTATTTTAATATTTTAAGAAAAAGTACTTTAGAAATTAAAATTGAGTTAGAGTTACAAATCTAGCCAAGGCCAATGATTATTCATTTAGAATTGTCACCAAAGGTGATATGACCACCAAAAATAGTTATCAGATTCTTAAAGCATTATTAATATCCTATCATGTATCCTGAACATCCACTATCCAAATACCATAGACTTCTATAGGATCTCTTCAGACATCTTTCCTATAAACAGATTAGATAAGAAAATTTTTGGTACCCATATTTGTTTGGGACTTGTAATATTAGTAATAAGAGCTTTGGGAACCAACATTTGCTTCATGGGTTTCCTATAAATAGCATGTAATGTATTTGAGAAATATACTTTATTTGGTCTAGAAAAAACTTGAAATTTTAGAAGATATTTCATGGTTGGAATTTTATTAAATGTTTCCAGAACTACAAATAAAACTAGATTTTCTAGATTTAGATACAAATTTGGTTTTGAAAAAAAATATTTTACATGGCTGGTAGCCAATAACACTAGTGTATTTGGTTGAAATTTTTTTTCCAAGAATTTTAACCAATATATCCTTACCATTGGTAAACTTTTATAAATCCATTTTTAATTTCTCATTTGACAATTTAAGTTCATTGTTTTCCTTAAGTAGTTGAGCATTTTTCTCTTTTTCTATAGCAAGTTCATATTTAATAGTGGTAGTCAAAGCATTTTGTTTCTTTAATGATTTATATATATATATTAGTTCATTACAAGTGTCCTATATCATTTTCAAATATTCATACATCTCCTTATTTTTCATATTTTTAGAATCACTTTCATCTCCAGAATAGTAAACATTATGTTCAAGAGAGTTCAGTGTTACCTCAGATGTGTTTTTCGTAAAACACATGTTTTCTTTATTGTATTTCTCATCATGAGATGATTCGAAGTCACTTGAGTTTTCCTTATAAGAACTCTAAGTTTCCTTCACGGCCTTTTTGTACTTTATATCCTTATCATCATACTTCTTCTTGTACTTTAGCTTGGGACAATTATCCTTTACATGTCCCTTTCTTTTTCATTCATAACAGATGATTTCATTTCAAGTGTCAATTCTTTTATAATCATTTTTCTAATGTCCCTTATGATCATATATTCCTTTATAGTTTGTATTTATAAAAAATTTCATACTTCTATAAAACTTCTTAAACCTTCTAGATATTTGATCCATCTCTTCATCATTGCGTGTTGAAGATTTTTCATCACTTGAACATTCACTTTCAGTTTGTACCTTCTTTTTTTCCTTCTGTTTGAAAGTAGTGGTTTTTAAAGTCACTAGTTTTCTTTTTAGTTCATCCCATTCTTCTCTATTTACCTTTAACTCTTCTTAATACATCGCCAGCTTACCTATAATTTCGTTAACTAGAAATTTACTGATATCACAGGATTCTTTAATTGATATTGAGGTTCCTCTCCATATTTCTAGTAGACATATCAGTAGTCTCATGATTTGTTCAATGGCATCCACTAACTTTCCAAGAGAGTTCATTGTATTGACTATTTCATTAAACCTAAGATACATATCATAAATGGGTTCATCTGGCTTCATCTTAATGTTATCATATTTAATAGTATATATATTAAGTCTCATTTCTTTAACATTAGTGGTTCCTTCATGTGAGACAGCTAAGGTATCCCAAATTTCATAGGAATATTTACAATCATATATTCTATTAAACTCTTTATCCCCTAAAGCACAAAACAAGGTATTCATAAATTTACAATAATTATTCTAAGAAGCTTTTGTAGCTTTACTCCATATAGTTATTTCAGTTTTTTGTATTTCATATTTATCCTCTATTATTGTACAAATATCAAAACCCATACTTTTAAATTCATTTTCATCTTAATTTTCCATTAGTAATAGTTAGTTCCATTAAAATAGGTAGTTTTTTTGGTATCATCACCTTCCTGTCTATTATCCATAGTAAATAATAAAGAAGAGTTTTTTAATGAACTAAAAATTTATAACTAAAATAAATTTTGAGATATTTAAAACATAACTAAAATAACAGTTGAAAATATTTGAAAAAGATTTGAAAACGTTGAAAATAGCAGTTGAAATAAAAATAAAAACTTCTGATACCAAATGTTGGTCGGAGTAGGAAACTTAATAGGGGCTGAATTGAGTTCCTATAAAAAAACTAAAAATTTTATTAAAAATATTCCCTCAATTTAAAACTTAATAGTCCATTCAATCAAAGTATAGAAATTATAATAGTCTGAATTTTCAAATTATTTATTAAAAGATTGATTATTTTTCAGTTGTAAAAATATGAGATATTGATACAACTTTTAAAAATAATCTAATAAAAAAGCTGTTATAAAAACTATCCAAGACTAACTATAAAATTGAAATTCAGTTTTTTGAAATATAGGTAAAAACAAGGAAAACTAAATTTGAAAACACAGAGAATATAAAATAAGAGGTTCAGTCTCAAGCTGAGAATTAATCCTCTCCACTTGGTGATCACCTTCCACAAAGGAGTCTATATAGATAATGGTTTTGATCCACACCCTAGATCAGGGTTTACACAATAGTTTACTGTTTTCTAGGTCACCTGACTTCTACCACAATTCTACGTGGGAAAAAAATACAACCAGGTCACATAAGACCTCTACCATAGTTCTACATGTGATAAATAAATGTAAAAAGATAGTTGTGTGAGGATATTTAGTATCATTCAGTTCAGTATAAGAGACTATGTGTGTTTTATGGATAGATTCACACACTGATAAAAAATTTAATAAATGGCACACAACAGAGAAAAAAAATATTAGATAGGGGTTTTAAGGCTCTTTGTGTTATATAGTTAAACTCTGGACTCTTTGATGTATCTGAGTTGAAGCCTAAGTCCTCTTCTAGAAGCTGACACTTAAACAAAGTGTCGTGAAGCACTGTGTTCTATCTTCCAGAAATATGAGATGTTATTCTTCTTAGGTTCATTTGAATTCTATATAGATGTTGGAAATTTGGTGGAAATTAGTTCTCTAGTTCATAGAAATTAGGAATGAAGAGTTCCTTTTGTGTTCTTTCTTTTTGTATGTTGCTCATGTGGGTCTCCTACTATATCTATGCATATCTTTGTATATATTTTAATATTGAGAGATTTCATATTTTTTATATTCTGCATCTAGATAATGTTCATGTTTGAGGTGGGTGTTGTACCTCATACTTCAAAAATCCTCGTTAAAGATTTATACAAAATAATTAAATTAATTAGTTGCATTAAAACACTCAAAATGTGAGTGTTAGAAATAGTGTTAAATAAAAGGAAATTTAAACAGTATATCGGTGACTACTTTGTCAGTGAATAATGCATCATTGACTTATTCCGTCATTGATTACTTCTATTGGTATTAGTGTCTCATCCTATAGGTGTCTCTTTCTATCAATCTGTCCATGCATCGGTGAGTCCTTGCATCAGTAGCACCATGTATCGGTAGCACCATGCGTCGGTAGGTCAGTCATTCTGTCGGTAAGATAATTGAAATGTCAGTGACTCATTTAAACTATTGGTGAGACATTCTATCTATCAGTATCGGTGATTTGTTTGTGATGTCAGCATCGGTGAGTAAGCCATATTCTATCAGCATCAGTGACTAAATTTTCTGTCGGTGTCAAATTCTCATACTTAGGAAATATTTCTGTTTGGACTGTTTTACAACATATATATTATCAGAATGTGTTAAAATTATACGTGATCATAGATAATCATAATTACACATATTGAAACTTAAATAAACATGATTTAAATTATTATAATTGATTAATAATATTTGACATGATTTGTGATTATTAAAACTAGAGAGGGTTGCCAACAATATCCTATGGTCCAATAGTTACATATAAACAACATGTGATAAATGAGATACGAAAACACATAGGTGTAATATATTTTCAATGATAAACTCTAAAAGAATATTAAATTCATCTATAATTCGTACTCTTAAAATTCATGGTAAACACACTATAGTTTCATGAATATCCTAACTAGATATATCAACAACATGTATAATAATGTATTAAAACACATCAAATCATTGTTTCAAAGTACGAGTTTAAATAATCTTTTCATATAATTCAAATCAACTCAAAATGGTTTTTAAAATGTTGATTCAACCAGATTTTCTATGAAATTCATTCGATGAAAAATAAAATACATACACATGGTAAATTCAAACAACCAAGCTAAAAATGAGGGAATATTTTAGTTCTATCCAATGAAAATACATCATGCTTCATTTATACATTTGATTCCAAAGTTGGATTCCATTAATCAACATGAAATCCTCCCTTCAATATCAATCCCAAACCATTTTTTGACTTACCTATCATGAAATACATGTCACTATTCACACAAGAGAATGTATATATATGGATTTTTTCTCATACTTCTAAAATTAATGTATCACCATAAGTTTGTAAAAATTCAAAATTCTCTACACCTTGAGACGATAAAGATATTATCAATCATGGAGTTATTGATTGGATTGTTCAGTGGCTTAAGTTTGGTGGATACGATTTTAAAATTAAAATATGAAAAGGGGAGTTTTTACTCTTTTAATACAATTCATGAACAATTAAGATAAGTTATAAAGAATCACCAACTCAATTCCCTTTACATATGGACCCTTTCATGTGTAATTGGCCCATGATTCATGAATATAAATTATGATGAATGACTACATCCTCAGTCTGATTATTTTTTTCCTTTTATATGTTTTTCTCAATGAGGATGATATTGAAAATTAATTTAATGGATGGATGATTATTATTTCCCTTTTCTTAATTAGGGCTATGAATCATAAAATTAATTATAATGAATAAATTAATCCTAATTCATCTTATTTTTTCCCTTTATTTTTTTTATTTTTCTAGGATAATAGAATTAAATAAATGAAGTATAATGGATAATGTAACTTTTTTCCATTTCCCTATGTCAAAAGTCTCAATATAATTAAATAAACCTCTCACATTCCATTTATAATGTAATTAATCCCCAATAAAAACACATATAATCCCATCCTCTAACACTTAATCTTGAAATAATAATGAAAATATATTTAGAGTGGGACTAGGTATGGATAAATTAGGATTTTAACATGGATTGAACCTATTATGTAATTTATAGTTTTCTAAGGGCTGAGTAAGGGTTGATTTACAAGTTAGTTCCAAGGATAAATGTGGGTTATCCAATTAAATGTATCAATAATTTTTATAACATCTCATGAACTCTAAATATTTGAAAAAGGAATAATCACATGTTCTAGTTTTCATAAAAAAATCTATTCAATTTTAGTTCTACGATCATGAAAATTAGTGAAAATAAAATCCAAATAAAGTAAATAAATTTCAATAATTATTTGAGATTTTTAATTTCAATAATAAGATGAAGCACATCACAAATGACTTGGAGTTAAAAAATGATTTAGATTTTTCAATTAAGTTTAAATATAGTTTCAAAAACACAATTAAAACCACTAAAATATCTTTGTAAATTTATAAAAATATAGAAATTGTATTCATTTTTGAAATTAAATCACACTGAAAATATATAAAATAAAAAATAATAAATAAATAAAATATATAATTAAATAGTTATCACCTCCCATATACTCAATTTTCATTGTATCCTTAAAAATTATTAATAGATGTTATGCAGTTTTCAAGCATCTTTTAATAAGAAAACATGAAAAATGAGCATAATTAATGGATTTCACCTGACTATAGTTTTACCTTGTCTATGGATAGCATTAGGATGGTTTGATTCAAACTTTTATTATCTTATAATGATCTTCATTGAGCTCAAATATCTATAGTTTGATTCTCTTAAAATAATTAAAAACCAAAAATATTAAGTACTTTATTCATAGAAAAACCATAGAAATGAAAAAAAAAGTGGAGAAAAGAGAAAAAAATCATGGGTAAATCCCTAAGTGATAAATTATTTTATATTTTATATAACCAAATATCCTTAGAATTATCCTTAATTTTCTAGTGAGTTGAGATTATGCGGTAAAAACACTGCATTCTCTTCCTTCCATAGTTCTTTATGTATTAATTATTAAGTTATCGTAGTTCAAAAGATTTCATGTCCACCCCTATCTAATGATCAACTTGTAAGATAGTGTGGATGGAATCCATATAGAGAGAGTATCCTCTTCAACTTTGGATATAGGTTCATTGAATTTTAATAAGAATTTTTTTATTGTTTTTGAAAGTGGTTGATCGTATTCTAATTTAGTGACCAATATAGAGAACCCTTATATGTTCTATTTTAATTCAAACTCTTCCCCAATGGCTTCCTATTTTTCTTTATCTAGAGAAACAATCAAATTTATGTATTTTTTATATTTTTATAAAATTAAATCAATACTCAAATCAACCTCAATCAAATTAGAATGAAATAAATTTAGATTGAGTTTATCTCCCTCATTTTGTTACACCCCAAGGTTTTATCAATAAATGTAATGTATGAAGTAATAATACTCTATGAAAACAAACTTTTTTTAAGGATATAGTAATAAATTATCTATTAAAACATAATTTTGCTGCTTTTATGTTTTTAATTTCAAAAAACGGTCATCTTCAATTGTGATCAGTAAGCTTTTGGGAGTCTGATAAAACCAACTTGATTTTTGGTGAATAGTAACATACCCTTATGAATAGTAATATGACCCTAATGAATATTAAATTTTATTATTATTTCATTTTATTAAGTATTTAAGATAATTAAATCTTGATTAATTTTTCAAGGTGATATAAAATGATTTATAGTTTTAAAATAGTTATTTTTTGAATAAAGTATGATTTTATTTAAAGATTAAATTAATAATATTTAGAAAATTATTTTCAAAAAATGGAGTTCATTTTTGAATTATATATGTTGAAAAATTGTTAGTGTGAATATTTTTTTCTAAAATTCTTAAATTTTTTATAAATAGTGAAATACTGTAAAATACCGTATATTCAAATTATTAGTTAAATTCACTTTTTTTGTCATCATGGATCATGTAATCACACTTTTTTAGAACTCACGTGATCTATTTACTATTTTGATTACAATAATGAATACTATTCATATTCTTGGAAAAAATATATTTAAATAATGATTAAAATAATGTAAATTCCCTCCTCTCCTCCACTATAACTACCATCCTCATTCCCCAATTCCTCTCACTCCTTTCAAGCCTTGAAAATTGTCTAATTTCTGTCATATCCCATCCCAAAGTATATTCCCCACATCCTAGATGTGCTGGTGTCATAAAAATTCCAAAACCAAAGGTATTAAAGAGGATCTCAAGAAGAAGAGATCAAGAGGTAAAAATCCTCTTTCTTATTCTTGTGTTTTCTTTTCAATTCCTTTTCTTTTATTATAATCTCTTCTATTCCCACTATCTAAGAGAAATTAAAGCTCTATAATCTTATATATGCTATATTTTATCACTTTTATGGAAAAAATTCCTCAACTTACTTCATCTTCTCCCCTTTTATATAGACACCATTCGTGATGTGTCATTTACCAAAATTGTTGGCGATGTGTTTACAATTTCCATTACTTCCTTAAAAACTATTTATAAAACAATTTTAACAGTTGAAAAAAAATTAAGTGTATTATTTAACATATTTAATGTTATGGAATAAAATTCTATGCATTAAATTAAATTATATAATGAAACAAGTTCATGGTTGCCGAGGAACCGCAAAAAATGATCGAAACAAATATCATTAATGTTTTATCTAATGATCCATCATTATATATGATAAAAAAATTATTTAGGGAATCATTATATATTCTGGAAACATATGAATACCATTTCATTCCACTTCTAGAATTCCATTTCCATTAGACAAGAGAATTGAATACAAACCAGCCATGGAAATCATGTATAGGGCACACCTCAAACAATGAAATGAACAAAATACTAATAATTAAAGGGTGAAATGTTGTTATAAAATGATTATATAAGGTATTATAAACATTAATATGTTTCTATAAGATATTAATAACACTATTTTAACCATTATACATGAGTTTTAAACAAGTTTTAAGTAAGAAAAACCCAAGGTAATGGAATTCTTAACCTGATTTCCATTCTTTGGGTTAACATTCTACTTCATTATTTATACGGTATTAAATTTATTTGGGTTATTAATTTTCATTATATTATGTTTATTTACAGTTTATATATATATTCAACCCAATATATTAAGTCTCACTTCAATTATATGATATTTGTAATGGACTTTTCTTTTAAAATCTTCTTTTAAAATTCTGTTTTATGAAATTCAGAAGCAAGGTTTTTATGAAATTATTCATGTTGTATGATTGTGTTAAGGTTCTTGGGAATTGTTTGTGATTAAGGGTGGGACCTAAATCTCCCTCCAATACATTGTGTATGTGTATGTTGTAGGTCAGTCATATGGTTACTCCAAATGTAACTATGATGGTTACCCAATAAAGTAGTCGTGAGGGTTACATTGTAAGGTATCCGTGAAGGTTAAAAATTATAAGGTATATGAGAGGGTTAAGATATTATGTAAGTAATTAAAAAATTCATATTTATGGTTCTATTTATGTTCTTCATGTTTTGAGGAAATATTTTTGGAATCTCTAGTTTCACAAAGTAAGTATATATGGGTGATAAGTATGTCTTTTTGAAAATGATTTTATGCGTTCATGGACTAAGGTTTTTTTTCCTATTTATATATAACTTAATGATATTTTGTGATCATCCCATGTTTTTTGAATTATTTTAACATTTTATAAGGATTTATAAGACAAATAAGGAATATGTGATAAATTTAATGATTATTTGTAAAAAAAATCATGTTTTATTTGAAATGTTTTATATTTCAGAAGAATTGAATGCTATTTTTTGGTATCCACTCTGTATTAATGTGGAATGTTATGAATGTATTATGTACCAATTATTTAAATATAAAAACTTGAAAAGATCCTCAATGTGAAAGGAAGTGATTTCATGACTAAATTTAGGATTATGTAATGTTATAAGTTTGGGTCCTTATATTTTGGTATCAGAGGATGGTTTAGATAACATTAGGGGTTAGGATGATGATGATATAATACCATAAATGATTTTTACTCTATAGTTAATTTCAAATGAAATAGAATTTAATTATTACTATGTTTCTTTGACTAAGATATTTTTATTCATAATGGTTTTCTGTAGAAGAAACATGGAAGCTAAAGTGGACAGGCACCGATAGAATGATATCCTTATTCATCTATATCCTGGAATGATAGGGATTAGAACCGAGTAGTTTGTGATAGTAATGGCTTTTCTGACGCATAAAATAAGTGGCAGTGGCATCCATGAAAGAGAACAACCATAGGTACCAAAAAGGAACATGATGATAGTGGAACATTTTATGAGACATCACCCTCCTTCTTTCAATGGATATTATGCCCCACTAGTGGCTAAAGGATGGATTAAATCACTTGAAAAGATATTCGATGTTATGTGATGTTCAGATAATAAAAACATAAGTCTTTCCATTTATCATTTTGAAGGTGAAGCTGATCAGTGTTGTTCAATGGTCAAGAATATCAGGGATAGAGAGAAGATTTATTCCTTAGAGTGGGATGAATTTAAAAGTATTTTCCTTGAAAAATATTTTCCTAAGGTGGTTCGACTTAGGATGGGGAATAAATTCAGTGAATTGAAGAAAAAAGAGGAAAATTATGTGTTCATGTATAAATTAAACTTCACCCAACTGGTGAGGTATGCTCCAAATCTTATTCTAGATCTTGATAGCACAATCAACCACTTTTACTTAGGATTGAAGCCATGGTATCAAAGGGCATTTGCCTCCCATGAATTAAAAAGTTATGAAATACTTTTACTATGTGATGAGAGGCTAGAGATGGAGTTTTCTAATGATCACATTTACTTTGAAAATAAGGAGAATAAGTGGTATAGATGGAAATTTATGGATAAGAATCAATTAAAGAAATATGATGGTAAGAAATTCCAGTTTTCAGTTTGTGATAAGTGTAGAAAAAAGCACTCTAGGGAATGCCTTACCAAAACTAGGAAGTGTTTTCAATGTGGTATGTTTGGACACATGGACCAAGATTGTAATGAAAATTATCCTAATACTAATCCTGATAAGCATACTATAAAGTGTTTTGAATGTGTTGAGATGGGTTATTCTGAAAATGCTTTCCCAAAGAGATATTTTAATGATTTAAAGAAGCCATATTATAAGCAGAAAAGTGTAATGGGATCCTTTCAGACTACGTCTATAGACGTCGGGCCATCCAATGAAGTTATATCATGTACCTTTTTTGTTTACTTATATTTCTCTAAATTTTTATTTGATATAGAGTCTACACATTACTTTTTTATGAGTAATTTTCTAGTAAATTGGAAATATCACCACAAGAAATGAGACAAAAACTTATTGTTAAAACATCCGGGGAAAATTTTATAGAAAAAAGGAATTTTAAGAATCTTCATATTGTTATATGTGAAAAGAAATTACCTACAAACCTTGTTGTTTTTCCCTTAGTATATTTTGATATCATTCTAGGGATGGATTAGCTTTCTATTTATCATGCTAAGATTGACTGTAGAGGTAAAGGAGTTCTTTTTTTAAGAAAGAGTTGTAGTTTGTATACAAGAATGAACCCATACAATTGATAACATATTAGGAAGTTGAGAAACTATTGAAATATGGAAATGAATGTTATCTTTCCCATATTGTTGAAAACAAGGGAAATATTCAGATTAATGATGTGATAGTGGAAAATGAATACCTTGATGTTTTTCCGGATGAGTTACCTGGTGTCATACCTGATGAAAAAGTCAAATTCACAATTGAATTATTTCCTGATGCTAAGAAAATTTTAAAACCCCCATATAGAATGGCTCAAATGGAACTTATTTAATTGAAAAATTAGTTTCAAGAATTTCTTGATAAATGATTCATTCATCCTATAACTTCACCATGGGGTGCTCTTATTTTTTTCTTTAAAAATAAAGATGGTTCCATGATACTTTTAATTGATTATAGAGTCTTTAATTACATCACTATTAAAAATAAGTATCCTTGGCTTCATATTGATGACTTGTTTGATCATATCCTGATAGATTAGTACTTTTCCAAGATTGTCTTGAGATTCGGATACCATCATCTAAAAATGAAGGAGGATGACATCTCAAAAAAATATTTTTGTACTAGATATAGGCATTATGAATTTTTTGTTATACCATCTGGGTTAAATAATTCACCAGTTATATTCATGAGTATTATAAATACAATATTTATGAGTTCTTGGATAAAATTTTGGTTGTGTTTATTGATGTTATTCTATTATTTTATAAGAGTAAAGAGGAGCATAAAAAACATATAAGGGTTTTTTTTCAAACCTTAAATGAAAATAAACTATATAGAATGTTAAGAAAGTGTGATTTTTGTTTACAACAGATTTATTTTCTTGGGAAGATTGTAAATAAGGATCGAATATTTGTTCATCCTACCAAAAAAATTGGTAGATGAATGGAAAAGACCTAAAAATGTTACAAAGATTCATAGTTTTCTTAGATTAGTAGGTTATTACCAACGGTTCATTAAAAACTTTTCCCAATTATCTAGCCCGCTAACTAAGTTAACACAAAATAGGGTTAAATTTTTTTGGGTAAAATAATGTAATGTTTTTTTAGGAACTAAAGAAGATATTGTTGAATGCTCTAGTTTTGGCCTTGCCTTCCCGAAATGGTGAGTTTTTTGATCTACAATTATGCTTCATTGAATGTACTTGGTTGTGTTTTGATGAAGAATGATTAGTTAGTTGCTTATTCTTCAAGAAAACTAAAACCTCATGACTTAAATTATCCCACACATGATTTGGAATTGGTAGTTGTGTGTTTTGCTTTGAAAATTTGGAGGTATCATTTATACAAATCCAAATGTAAAATATATAATGACCATAAAAGTATGAAGTACATATTCACTTAGAAGGAATTAAATATGAGGTAGATAATACCACATGAATTGATAAAAGATTACAATTTCACGATCAATTACCATCCAGGAAAATGAAACAAAGTGGTGGATGCCTTGAGTCAAAAACATCATGCATCATTAACCATGTTATGTTTAGAACATTATCCCTTGATTAATGATTTGATGAATTTTGGCTTAGAATTTTTTGGTGCAGGAAATACATTTGTATTGTTTCATGTTTCGGTGTATTCATCATTATTAGACAGAATTAAGCAAGTGTAGAAGGAATACCATGAGCTACATAAAAATGTAGGATTGGTTAAAATGGGTAAGTTTTCAGAATTTGACCTTGATAAGATTGTGTTTTGAGATTTAGAAAATGTTTGTGTGTGCCTTGTGATTCCTAGTTGAAGAAATATTTGTTGTATGAAAATCAAATTTCTCCATTTTCATCTCATCCTGGAAGTACTATGATGTACAGAGACCTTCAGGGGTATTGCTGGTGGGATGGAATGAAAAGAGATATTGCAAGTTTTACTGTGAAATTTTTGACATGTTAATAGGTTAAATTAGAGTGGAAATTACTGAAGGGGATGCTTCAGCCTTTACCAGTTCCAGAGTGGAAATGGAAGAATATATCCATGGACTTAGTGGTGGGACTACCTATGACTTCTCGATGTAACAATGTGATTTGGGTTATTGTTGATCAACTGACTAAATCTTTACATTTTATTTATATTCGAGATATAATGTCTTTGGATCAGATTTCTTGACTGTACCTCAGAGAGATTTTCAGGTTACATGGAATTCCACTTTACATTATACCCAACCGGGATCCCATGATCACTTCTGATTTTTGGAAGGTCCTCCAAAACTTTTTGGGCACAAAATTAAATTTCAGTATAGCTTCTCATCCTCAATCGGATGGGCAGTCATAATGAATGATTCGGAATTTGGAGGATATGCTTCAAGCAAGTTCAATAGACAACTAGGGAAGTTGGGATAAACATATTTCTTTAGTTGAGTTTTCTTATAATAAGAGTTTTCTTTCCAGTATTCATATGGCACCCTTTGAGGCATTGTAGGGGAAGTGGTGGAGAACTCCATCTTTTTGGGATGAATTCAGGGAAAGGGAGTTGATGGGACCAAAATGAGTAGAGAAAGTGGCTGAGAAAGTGAGGATGATCCAGCAACACAAGAGGAAATATTAGAGTAGGTAGAAAAGTTATGTAGACAATAGGAGGAAATACTTTTTTTGAGGTAGGTGATCACGTTTTTCTTAAAATCTCACCATGGTAAAGTGATGCATGTTTTGGTAAGAAAGGAAAGCTAAGTCCACAGTTCATTGGACCCTATAAAATCCTAGATAAAGTTGGACCAATTTCCAACTAATTATCTTTTCCACTAATTTTTTCTCATTTACACAATGTTTTTTATGTTTTGATGTTGAGAAAGTATGTTCCCGATTCATCTCATGTTTTGAGCCCAGAGGCAGTTCTGCTAGAAGAGAACCTTTCTTATGAAGAGAAACCAGTTCAGATTCTTGATCAAAGAGAAAAAGTATTTCAGAATAAGGTAATCCACATGATAAAGGTTTTTTAGAGAAACCACATGGTTGAAGAAGCATCATGGGAGTATTAAAATGTTATGAGGAAAAGGTAACCTCACTTTTTTAAGAAGTAAATAAAATTTTAAGGACGCAATTTCTAGATGGTGGGGAGAATGTAACACCCCAAGGTTTAAAAAATAAATGGAATCCATGAAGTACTAAGACTCTATGAAACAAAACTTTGTTTTAAGTATATAGTTATAAATTAGCCGTTAAAATGTAATTTTTTCGCTTCAATGTTTTTAATTTTGAAAAATGGTCATTTACAATTATGATCAGTAAGTTATTTGGAGTCTGATGAAACCAACTTGATTTTTGGTGAATAGTAATATAACCTTATGAATAGTAATATGAATATTAATATAACCCTAATTAATTCTAAATTTTATTATTATTTTATTTTATTAAGGCTTTATGATAATGACATCTTGATTAATTTTTTAAGGTGATATAAAATGAGTTATAGTTTTAAAATTGTTAATTTTTGAAAAAAGTATGATTTTATTTAAAAATTACATTATTAATATTTAGAAAATTATTTTCAGAAAATGGAGTTCAATTTTTAATTCTACACACCAATAAATGATTAGGGTAAATTTTTGGTATTTTTTGAAAATTCATGAATTTTTTATGAATAGTTAAATACAGTAAAATACAGTATATTCAAATTATCAGTTAAATACGCTATTTTGGACATCATAGTTGATGTAATAAAACTTTTTTAGAACTCACATAATATACTTAATATTTTCATCACAATAATGAAAACTATTCATATTCTTTGACAAAAATATTTAAATAATGATTACAGTAATGAAAATTTCTTCCTCTCCTCCACTATAAATACCACCCTCATTCCCCTATTCCTCTTACACCTATAAATCCTTGATCATTGTTTATGTTCTGCCAAATACCCTCCCCATGTCTCTTCCCCACGTCCAAGACCTTTTGGTCTCACCAAAATTCCAAAACTAAAGCCCTTGAGGAGGATCTCAAGGAGAAGAGATCTAGAGGTAAAAATCCTCTATTATTCTTGTGTTTTCTTTTCAATTCCTTTTCTTTTCTTATACTCTCTTCTACTCCCCTTGTCCAAGAGGCATGAAATCTCTATAATATTATATATTCTATATTTTATCATGTTTATGGAAAAAATTCCTCAACTTAATTTATCTCCTCCCCCTTTTATAAAGACACCATTCGTGATGCGTTGTTTACCAAAATTGTGGGCGATGTGATGGTAATTTCCATTACTTCATTAAAAAATATTTATAAAACCATTTTAATGGTTTAAATATAATTTAAATTTTATTATTTATCCAATTTTTTGTTCTAGAATAAACTTCTAAGCATGACATTAAATTATATAATGAAACAAGTTCATGATTGCTGAGGAACCGCTAAAAATGATCGAAACAAATATCATTAATGTTTTATCTAATGATTAATAATAATATAATATAAAAAATTATTTATGGTATAGTGATATATTATTAAAACATATTAATACCATTTCATTCCACTTCTAAAATTTCATTTCCATAAGACAAGAAAATCATATACAAACCATCCATGGAAATCATGTAAAGAACGCACCCCAAACAATGGAAGGAACAAAATACTGATAATTAAACGGTGAAATGATGTAATAGAATGACCATATAAGGTATTATAAACAATAATATGTTTCTTTAATATATTAATAACACTATTTTAACCATTATACAGGAGGTTTAAACAAGTTTTAAGTAAGAAAAACCCGAGGTAAGGGAATTCTTAACCCGGTTTCCATTCTTTGGGTTAACATTATACATCATTATTTATGTGGTATTAAATTTGATTGTGTGATGAATTTTTTTTATATTATGTTAAATTATTTTTATTTACAGTGTATTTACATATTCCATCCACTCTATTAAGTCGCACTTCAATTATATTATATTTTTAAGGTACTTTTCTTTTAAAATCCTCTATTAAAATTCTATTTTATAAAATTGAAAGAAATATTTTTATGAAATTAGTCATATTGTATGATTGTTTTATGGTTCTTAATAATTGTTTATGATGAAGGGTGTGACCTATATCTCCCTCCAATACATTTTTTATGTGTAATTTGGAGGTCGTTCGTATGGTTACTCCAAGTTTAACTGCGATGGTTACACAATATGGTTGTCATGAGGGTTACATTGTAAGGTAGCCATGAGGGTTACAAATTATAAGGTAGACAAGAGGGTTACTAGATTATGTAAGTAATACCTTGAGAAAAATTTATGGTTCTATTTATGTTCTTCAGGTTTTTTAGAAATATTTTGGGAATCTGTAATTTCAAAAAGTAAGTATATATGGGTGACAAGTATGTGTTTTTGAAAATGATTTTATACATTCACATAATAATGTTTTCTTTTTCCTCTTTTTATATCCCTTAATGATATTTTGTGCTAATACCAAGTTTTTTGAATGATTTTAATAGTTTATAATGATTTGTAAGACAAAGAAGGAAACCATGATAAATTTTATGATGATTTGTTAATGAAATCATGTTTTATTTGAAAAGTTTTATATTTTGGAAGAATTGAATACTATTTTTTTGGTATCTACTCTGTATAAATGTGGAATGTTATAAATTTATTATGTCCTAATTCTATAAAGATCTAAATTTGAAAATAACCTCAAATTTTAAAGGAAGTGATTTCTTGACTAAATTCTGGATTATGTACTGTTATAAGGTCGTGTCCTTGTAGTTTGGTATCATAGGATGGTTTAAATAACTTTAGAGGTTAGGGTGATGATAATAGAATACCATAAATGATTTTTACTCTATGGTTAATTTGAAATGAAATATAATTTAAATATTACCATGTTTCTTTGACAAAGATATGTTTGTTCAGAATGGTTTTTCAAAGAAGAAATAGGGGTGCTAAAGTGGAGAGGTGCGAACAAAATGATATCCTTCATAATCTGTATCCAAGAATGGTAGGGATTGGAACTGAGTAGTTTGTGACTGTAATGTATCATCTGACGTGGGAAATAAATGGAGGCATCATCCATGGAAGAGAACAACTATAGGTACCACAAAGGAACATGATGATAGTGGAACCTTTTATCACACAACACTCTCATGATTTTAATGAATCTTCTGACCCATTAGTGGATAAATGATGGATTAAATCCCTTGAAAAGATATTCGATATTATGGGATGTTCAGATATTAAAAAAGTAAGTATTTCCATTTATCATTTTAAAGGTTAAGCTGATCAATAGTGGTCAATGGTCAAGAATATAAAGGATAGAGGGGATATTAATTCCATAGAGTGGGATGAATTTTAAAGTATTTTCCTTGAAAAATATTTTCCGAAGGTGGTTCAACTTAGGATGAAGATACAATTCCTTGAATTGAAGCAAAAGGAGTAAGATTCAGTGGTCATGTATGAAGAGATCTTCAACTGACTAGAAAGGTATTCTCAAAATATTATTATGTATCTTGATAGAAAAATCAACCACTTTTACTCAGGATTGAATCCAGGGTATCAAAGGGTGTTGGCCTCCTGTGAATTCAAAAGTTATGTGAAACTTGTCTGATGTGATGAGAGGGTAGAGATGGAGTTTACTGATGATCATGTGAACTTTGAAAATAATGGGAAGAAGAGATCTATATGGAAAGTGATGGTTAAGAATAAATCAAAGAAATATATGGTAAGAAATTATAGTTTCTAGTTTGTGAAAAGTGTGGAAAAAAGCACCCTTGGGAATGCCTTACCAAAACTAGGAAGTGTTTTCAATGTGGTAAGTTTGGAAATATGGCCTGAGATTGAAATGAAAATTTTCCCAATACTAATCCTAATAATCATACTGTAAAGTTTTTTAAATGGGGTGAGAGGGGTTCTTATGAAAATTTTTTCCCAAAGAGAGATCTGAATGACACAAAGAAGCCAGATTATAAGAAAAAAAGGGTAACAAGATCCTTTTTAACTACATCAGTAGACGTCGGCCAATCCAATGAAGTTGTACCAGGTAACTTGTTTGGTTACTCTAATTTTTCTAAAAAAAAATTCGATATAGGTTCTACACATTCCTTTATTTCTTAATAATTTTATGGTATATTAGAAATATCACCTCAAAAAATGAGACAAAAAACTTATTGTTAAAACACCAGGGAAAAATGTTATAAAAAATGAATTTTAATAATCTTTCTATTGTTATATGTGTAAAAAAATTACCTAAAACCTTGTTTTTATTTCCTTAGTGTATTTTTAAATCATTCTGGGGATGGAATAGCTTTCTGGTTATCATGCTAAGATTGTTTGTGGAGCTAAAGAAGTTGTTTTTCAAAAATATTTTTTTGTTTGTTTACAAGAATGAACCCATACAATTGATAACATATTAGAAGGATAAGAAACTGTTGAAAAATGTAAATGAAAGTTATCTTGCCCATATTGTTGAAAACAAGGGAACAGTTCAGATTAATAATGTGTCAGTAGTAAATGAATACCTTGATGTTTTCCTGATGAGTTACCTGGTGTCATCCCTGACCAGAAATTCAAATTAACAATTTAATTATTTCCTGATTCTAAGAAAATTTCAAAACCCACATATCTAATGGATCAAATGGAACTTATTGAATTGAAAAATCAGTTGTAGGAGTTTCTTGATAAAGGATTCATTCAACTTATCACTTCACCATGGCGTGATCCTATTTTGTTCGTTAAAAATAAAGATGGTTCCATGAGAGTTTGAATTGATTATAGAGTCTTGAATAACATCACTACTAAAAAATGTATCTTTAGACTCATATCAATGACTTGTTTGATCAAATCAAGGGATCTTGGTACTTTTCCAATATTGATTTGAGATCTGGATACCATTAGCTAAAGATGAAGGAGGATGATATCCCAAAAACTTATTTTCGTATTAGATATGGGAATTATGAATTTTTTGTTATTACATTTGGGTTAACTAATGAACCTACTATATTCATGAATCTTATGAATAGAATATTTCATGAGTTATTGGATAAATCTGTGGTTCCTTTTATTAATAACATTCTGGTATTTTTTAAGAGTAAAGAGGAGCATAAAAAACATATAAGGGTTTTTCTGCAAACCGTAAAGGAAAATAAACTGTATGGAGAATTCATAAAGTGTGATTTTTTATTGTAAACAATTTATTTTCTTGGATTAGTAGGTTATTATTGATGGTTTTTTAAAACATTTGCATGGTTATCTAGACCACTAACTAAGTTAACATGAAAAGGGGTTAAATTTGTTTTGGATATAATAATGTTATGTTTGTTTTCATGAACTAAAGAATAGATTGGTGAATGATCCAGTTTTGGTCTTGCCTTCCCAAAATGGTAAGTTTTTCATCTACAATGATGCTTTATTGAATTTACTTGGCTGTGTTTTTAGGTAGAATGATTAGGTAATTTATTATGCTTCAAGATAACTAAAAACTCATAACTGAAATTATCCCACACATTATTTGGAATTGGCAGTTGTGGTTTTTTCTTTGAAAATTTGGATTCATCATTTATATAAAGCCAAATGTCAAATATATAATGACCATAAAAGTATTAAGTACATATTCACCAAGAAGGAATTAAATATGAGGTAGAGAAGATGGATTTAATTGATAAAATATTATGATTGCACGATCAATTACGATCCAGGAAAAGGAAACAAACTGGTGTATGCCTTGAGTCGAAAACATCAGATATCATTAACCATGTTACATTTGGAAAATGATCCCTTGATTAGTGATTTGATGAATTTTAGATTAGAACTTTTTGGGGAAATAAATTCATCTGTTTTATTTTAGGTTTTAGTGTAGTCATAATTATTAGATAGAATTAAGAAATCGCAGAAGGAAGACTGTGAGCTACAGAAAAAGGTAGGATTGGTTAAAATGGGTAAGTTTCCAAAATTTGACTTCGATAAAGATTATGTTTTGAGATTTAGAAAAATATTTTGTGTGCCTTGTAATTACTAATTGAAGAAATATTTTTTGTGTGAATCTCATAGTTCTCCATTTTCATCTCATCTTAGTAGTACTAAGATGTATAGAGGCCTTTGTGTGTATTAATGGTGGGATGGAATGAAAAGAGATATTTCAGATTTTACTGTGAAATATTTGACATGCCAACAGGTTAAAGCAGAGTGGCAGTTATCGAACAGGATGCTTCATCCTTTACCAGTTCCAGAGTGGAAATGGTAGAATATTTCTATATAATTAGTGGTGTGACTACCTAATACTTATTAATGTAACAATGTGATTTGGGTTATTGTTGATTGGATGACTAAATCTTCACATTTTCTTTATATTCGAGATGCAATGTCTTTGGATCAGCTTTCTCGATTGTACCTCAAATATATTTTCAAGTTACATGGAGTTTCTCTTTCATTTGTACCTGAATGGGATCCGAGGTTCACTTATAATTTTTGGAAGGGCCTTCAAAAGATGTTGGGCACATAATTAAATTTTAGTACATCTTTTCATCTTCAATCAGATGGGTAGTCAGAATGAATAATTCAGACCTTGGAGGATATGCTTCGAGCCTGTTCAATGGACTACCCAAGAAGTTGGGATCAACATCTTTCTTTAGTTGATTTTTCTTATAATAACAGTTTTCATTCTAGTATTCATATGGAACCCTTTGAGGCATTTCATGGGAAACAGTTTCAAACTCCAGCTTTTTGGGATGAAGTCAGGAATAGGAACTTTATGGGACCAGAATTAGTTGGGGAAGTGGCAGAGAAAGTAAGGATGATCCAGTAACACATGAGGATAGTTCAGAGCAGGCAGAAAAGTTATGCAGACAACAGGAGAAAAGACTTTTCTTTTAAGGTAGGTGATCGTGTTTTTCTTAGAATCTCACTATGGAAAATTTCTATGTGTTTTTGTAAGAAAGGAAATCCAAGTCCATGGTTCATTGGACCTTATGAAATCCTGAAGAAAGTTGAACCAGTCACCTACCAAGTAGATTTACCACTCAGTTTTTAGTAGGTACACAATGTTTTTCATGCGATGTTGAGAAATTATGCTCTAGATTCATCTCATGTTTTGAGCCTAGAGGTAGTTCTGTTAGAAGAGAACCTTTCTGATAAAGAGAAACCAGTTCAAATTCTAGATCGAAGGGAACAAGTATTATGGAATAAGGTAATACACTAGGTAAAGGTTTTTTATAGAAACCACGTGGTTGAAGAAGCAACATGGGATTATAAAAATTCTACGAGGGAAAGGTACAATCACTTGTTTAATAAGTAAATAAAATTATAAGGATGAAATTTCCAGATGGTGGGGAGAATGTAACACCCTAAGTTTTTATAAATAAATGGAATGCAAGAATTATGAAGACTCTATGAAACAAAACTTTTTTTAAGGAGATAGTTATAAAGTATCCATTAAAAAATAATTTTTCCACTTCTATGTTTTGAATTTAGAAAAATTTTCATCTACAATTATTATCAATAAGTTATTTGGAGTCTGATGAAACCAACTTGGTTTTTGGTGAATAGTAACATACCCTTATAAATAGTAATATGAACCAAATGAATAATAAATTTTATTATTATTTTATTTTCTTAAGGATTTAAGATAATGAAATCTTGATTACTTTTTCAAGGTGATATAAAATGAGTTATAGTTTTAAAATTGTTCATTTTTGAATAAAGTGTGATTTTATTTAAAAATTAAATTAATATTATTTAGAAAAATATTTTCAAAAAATGGAGTTCATTTTTGAATTCTACACTTCAAAACATGTTTAGGATAAATTTTTGGTATTTTTCTAAAATTCATGATTTTTTTTTGAATAGTGAAATACAGTAAAATACCGTATATTCAAATTTTCAGTTAAATACACTATTTATGACATAATGGTTGATGTAAGCCCACTTGTTTCAAACTCACATGATATACTTACTATTTTCACCACAATAATGAAGACTACTCATAGTGTCAGACAAAAATATTTAAATAATGATTAAAATAATGTAAAATCCCTCTTCTCCTCCACTATAAATACCACCCTCATTCCCCTCTTCCTCTCACACCTCTAAATCCTTGAGAATTTTCTATGTTCTGAAAAATCCCTTCCCCAAGACTCTTCCCCACGTCCAAGAACTGATGGTCTCACCAAAATTCCAAAACCAAAGGCCTTAAGGAGGATCTCAAGGAGAAGAGATCAAGAGGTAAAAATCCTCTTTCTTATTCTTGTGTTTTCTTTTCAATTCCTTTTCTTTTCGTATACTTTCTTCTCTTACCCTTATACAAGAAGAATTAACGATCTAAAATATTATATATTCTATATGTTATCATTTTTATTTAAAATATTCCTCAACATATTTCATCTCCTCCCCTTTTTATAAAGACACCATTCGTGATGCATCGTTTACCAAAATCATGGGCAATGTGTATGCAATTTCCATTACTTCCTTAAAAACTATTTGTAAAACCATTTTAATGGTTGTAAAACAATTTAAATTGAATTTAGTAACCTATTTTATGTTTTGGAATGAAATTATATGTATGACATTAAATTATATAATGAAACAAGTTCATGATTGTCGAGGAACCACCAAAAATGATTGAAACAAATATTATTAATGGTTTATATAATCATTCATCATAATATATGATAAAAAATGATTTATGGTATAATTATATATTCTGAAAATATAATAATACCATTACATTTTACTTATAGAATTAAATTTCCATAAAACAATAAAATCAAATACAAACCAGACATGGAAATCAGGTAAAGAACCCACCCCAAACAATGGAAGGAACAAAATACAAATAATTTAAGGGTGAAATGATGTTATAAAATGATCATATAAGGTATTATAAACATTAATATGTTTCTTTAAGATATTAATAAAACTCTTTTAACTATTTTATAGGATTTTTAAACAATTTGTAAGGAATACAAACCTGAGGTAAGGGAATTCTTAGCCCGGTTTCTATTCTTTGGGTTAACATTCTACTTAATTATTTATGTGGTATAAAAATTTTTTGTGTGATGAATTTTGTTTATATTATGTTAAATTATGTGTACTTATATTTTATATGAATATTATATCCACTCTATTAAGTATTAATTCAATTATATGATATTTTTAAGGGACTTTTCTTTTAAAATCCTCTTAAAATTTTGTTTTATGAAATTCAAAAGCAGTGTTTTTCAGCTATTATTCATGTTATATGATTATGTTCTGGTTATTGGGAATTGTTTATGATGAAGTTTGAGACATATATTTCCCTCAAATACATTAGGTATGTTTAAGTTGGAGGTAGGCTGTATGGTTACTCCAAATGTAACTGTGATGGTTACAAATAAGGTAGTCGTGAGGGTTACATTGTAAGGTAGTTGTGAGGGTTCTAGATTATAAGGTAGTTGAGAGGGTTACAAGATTATGTAATTATTTCCCCAAGACACCTTTATGGTTCTATTTATTTTCTTCATATTTTTTTTATATCTTGTGGGAATATCTAGTTTCACAATGTAAGTATATATGGTTGACAAGTATGTCTTTTTGAAAATGATTTCATACATTCATGGACTAATGTTTTATTTTTCCTCTTTTTATATCCCTTACAGATATTTTATGATAATAATAGGTTTTTTAAATGATTTTCATAGGTTATATATATTTTTAAAACAAATAAGTAATCCAAGTTAAATGTTATGAATATTTTTCAAGGAAAACGGGTTTTATTTGAAAAGTTTTATATTTTGGAAGAATTGAATACTGTTTTTATGGTAGCCACTCTATGTAAATGTGGAATGTTATGAATATATTATGTCCCAATTATATAAATATATAAACTTGAAAATATCCTCAATGTTAAGGTAAGTTAGTTCTTGACTAAATTTAGGATTATGTAATGTTATAAGGTCGGTTCCTTATACATTTAATTTAGCGTGTATCCTTATTTCTTCTTATTGTTACTCTAGAAATACACTTGTCATGAGTATAGGAAATGGTTTTTAAATCTTCTATTATAATTCCAAAACCTCAAGTGTGGTCACTTAATCATGATAATATATATTAAATTCATCTAATATGTAATATGAGTTTTCACTTACAACACTTTGATAATTATTAAATATTTTAGTTTGAAGAAAATTTAAAAAATATAATTCCAAAATGATATAATATCTCTATATTAACTTTATCGGTGGTCCTTATTTTTTATAAATATTCTCAATTAAATTTATTATGATGTGTTGTGGACCATGAACTTTAATATTTTTTTCCACTTCCCCCAATGGAAAAGATCATTGGCTCTAATATATAGTCTTGAGTTTCCTATGATTCTTGTATACTTCTATTTTAGAGAACGGAAACAACATAAGTTACTTGGTACCTAAACTCTCAAATCTCATTATTTAGGATATTCACTTATTATTCCCTTTATATTGGTTATGAAATATCCTTAGTGCTCAGAGTGAATTACCATGGGAATGGGGAGTATTGATATTATTATTGGTAGTACTCCTTGTTGTGGTATGAATTTTCATCTCATTATAGATTCTACACTGGATATTGTGGCTTTTAATGGTGTTATTAATCATATTTCTACACTTCCTATGGTATTAATCACGTTTTATGGGAATTATATTTTATTAAAATTATTCTAGAGACTTGTTTTCATAGCCCATATTGAAATATATGGTCTTTTCTCAATCAAACAAAATCAAAAAGAATATAATAAAATAAATAAACAAAATTTATTTACAATGTATAAACAAAGGTTAATGATTAATAATAATTTACAAGAAACAACACCAAATATGACAATAAGACCTTGTCAAAGGGTCCACACATAAAATATTTTTTAATTTCTATTATATGAAACCATGTGTCTTAACCATGATTTATCTACAAGTAATCCTTGTTGAACACTCATTTGCATGTTACTTATTATATTTTTTGGTGTTTTATTTATTTATAATTGAGATAAAATGAAAACATCTTAATGTTTGGTTTTTAAGTTCTATAAAATTAAAATAAAACAAAAAAAGTAAAACACACAAACATACATAATTGGGAATAAATTTATATGGTTATTAAGTGAATTTCAATTTATTCTACCATCATTATCTATTATTCTAAATTACCTAACTCAATAACAAACATCAATAAAATTTATATACTCAAATCTCATTATTTTTCAAAAATAAGAATATAAGTTTACTCATGGATCCTTGAGAACACTAATATCTCATTTATCATCCTTGGTGAGTGGTCGAGAGAACTCCTCAATTGAGATAGTGGACATACTCAAAACACTTGGGAGTGATCTCATTCCATTTAACCTATCAATTTACTCACCTCTATTGGTATAGTGAGTGAATTAATATATAGTAGGAATTAAATTTTAAAATATTGATATAAGGATGTAACAGTGATTGAACATAGTTTGGCGATCATTACCTCTACATAAAACCTCTAATTCCTAACCATTATTGAGAAAAAAAACTAAAATTAGATGTATAGATTCTGAAAATTACGGAAATTCCTCCTCATACTACCCATAATGAAATTTCACTTTCACATAATGATGTGTGATTATCCACTAAATGAGGCTAATATTCATTGTTAATATATATAATATTCATGTTCTTTATTATTCATAAACACCATTTTAGTGCATTTTACACTTTGAACATCATTTCACATTATGATTGTAATACCTTCTTAAAATGCACTATTATGTGGTACATTTTTGAACATAATTTAAAGTACCAAATGATTCATCTGATTATACATATTTTAATTTGATAATTTATCTACACTCCAATATGAACATGTTTCATTTAGGGATCAATGGAGAATTCATGGAGGGTGATGGAGATATTTGGCAATGAAATGAAGCAATTCTAGAGAAGGCAGATTGAACACCAGCCCACTGATGAGACTGTTGGGCCCAACATACAGTCCCAATTAATCCCATATTTCGTGTGATTCTAGAATACATGTATATTAACAAATCACTCTTCAAGAGTTAATGCTAATTCGGCCTCCATGTTGGTCATTTAGGCGGCCCAAGTTAGAGATAAAATTCTGGGCCAGATTCTGCGACCCAGAAAAACAGCCCACTAATTTAATCATATCTCGGAATCCACAAATCCAAATGGGCCCAAATGTTACAGGTGGTTAGAAGACATCCGGAGATCCATTTTCTTCTGCTATGTCCCACCATGATTCGGTCGTCTAGAAGGTCTTCCAGACGCGTCTGTTCGATAAAGGAAAGCTGGCTGCCACCTCGGTTCAAATGTGGAAAAGTTCAAATTCCACAAGCTTTCCACCACCTATGGCCTACCAAAATTAATTGAGATGCTTTGTACTGTTTGAGGCTCGACCCAAGTCTCCCAAAATGCCTATTTAAGGCAGTGGTGGTGAAGGAGTTAAAAATCTTGGATGCTTTGTTCAATTGTAATGTTATGCTGCATTTTTGTTGCCTCAATTTTGTCTTTCACATGTAAGTTGTTCAATTCACTTTAGTTTCTTAATAAAAGTTCTTATTATACTCTTATTCCATTGTTCTTAATATCACTTTGATACCGTTGGATCAATGTTTGAATTTATTCACACTAACCCTTGTGAAATTATTCACACAACGGTGGAGTGATCATTTTATTTTTGTTGTTTTCTTTACTTCTCCATTTCCTCCCTCATGAGTCTACTTTCCGCTTCCATTGAAACCATGGGATCAATGGAGGGATAACCCACTTATGGGTTGATCCAAGGGAGTATCAAGGTGCTGGATTGGATGTTATATATCACCTAATTAATGTATAATCACTTCTTTAATTGGGATTTTTATTTGATGATTTTTAAACTCCATCGTCCTTGTTGAATTTAAGGCCACACACTTCAAGTACTAATACGATCCTTTACCTTGAAGTTCTCAAAACTTTGATCCTTCAAGTGTATATGTGATTAGTATTAGAGGGTTTAGGCATTAAACCAGTAAGTGATGATGTTGTTTTATCTCCTTAAATGAACCCATCTCAAATTTAAGAAATTGAAATCATTAAAAAGAAAATACGTCCAATCCACCCCGAGCGATAACCTAGGATCAACTCATTATTTTAAATTGAATCCACTTAAATCTATTAGATATCCTTAAAACCCATCCAAAATAAATCCAAGTTGGCCACTTCATATCCAAAAATCCATTCCTTAGGTTGTGTATCTTAGGTATCTTCTTAGGTCTCCGTGGAATCGACAACCCAAGCTACACTACAAGGACCGTTCTACCCTTCTTCTCTTGGGTAAATTTGGGCGTGAACCAATGTGTGAGATAACAGGATCATCATATTGATTTAGAAACACACAAAGAGAAAAGATGAGTAGATAGAACAAAATTTCACATAGAATAAGAAAAAATAAGAATATCACTTCATGTAATAGAAATAGAATAAATAAGTATAAAATAAATCGATCCTAGAGAACTCCCATGAAGTGGGATTAGATAATATATATACACCTTACCATTAAACAAATCACCCAATCCCCTTTAAATTTATGATAAATAAATAAAAAAGATTTACCAAATTTTCAAGAACATATCCCACCTCTATTTGGATGGATTGACATGGAAACTCCAATGACATATGATTAGATAAGATTCAATAAATCAAAAATAATGGAAGAAAGGTGATCATGTGTGTGAAAATAGGCAATGAATTTTAGGATAGATAGGTGGATTTGGGCCTGAATTTAATATTTTCTCAGGCTTCAGTGAAATTATTTAGTGGGTTTTTATTGGAGTTGGCCCGACTTAGACATAAGACTTAGTTTGAATCAGGACAAGACTTTCGGATTTGGTTGGGAAATTCCTTTAGCAACTATGATATGTAAATCAAGATTGTTCGTTTGTATCTTCATTACACTAAGGTTGTTTTATTATGCTATATGAGGATTCGATGGAGAATATTTCTTATCTCTATAGATTCAATATTTTCAAGGGTTGACTAGTGTTAATTGGAACCGATGTTGTGATACTCTAGATTTTTTTCCATTGATTTAGTTTTTATAGTGTAAGATCTAGTATTCAAGGGATTTTATTAGTGACTAGAGATTTCTACTCAGGGATTGGATATAACTAATAGATGGTGGATTTGAAGAATGAATTTTCTCAATATTGTGGTTTAGATAGATTACAATACCTTCATATTCTTGGAGATGTTGTCATGGTGTGATAAGTATGGATGTTTCTTATATTAATAGAGAATGTGGATAACTTAGAATATGTTTTCAAGGGATTTATTGATGAATATTCCAATGTTCCACATCATTTTTGAGATGGGGGATGCTATATTTTATAATATTTATCGTGAATTTCCTTATGTTGACCTGTACCACTACACTATCTAAGTGTTTCCTTCAAAACAATTTCCTAATTTATTCTTACTTGTAAGTGTAATTACCATTTTACACTTAATTCACCTTTGGTGATTCAATTTTAATATTTAATAGCTTGTTCTCTTTCCCTTATTATCCATGGGAATTTAATATTATCATCATATCATTATAAATTGTTTGTGTACATGGAAATTAAAATTATAATATCATTTAAATCATTAAAATCATAATATTAGTTCATATTCAATATAAAATTTGAAATAAAACATAATTCTAAATATATTCCAAATGACCATTTTATATAAAATATGTGGAGATATATTCAATAAATTTACAAGGAAAAAATTTAAAAAGGGTTAGTAAGTAAAAAGTGATTTTTATATTCATTGATTAACCTAGACTATTTTTAAGGAAACATCGGGTGATATTTATAAGCTCATACATTAATGATACAATTGAACACTTATACAAGGGTAGGTGAACTTTTTTTCTCATATTTTATAAAGTATCAATAAAATTGGAAGGGTATGGGGTGTAATATATGCGATAATTTATATTCCTTCTAAATAAAGAAAATTAATTCATTATTTCTAAGTTTCATAAGTTAAACATGGATATTGATTGTTTAAAAATTAAATATTATTTCCATATGATTATGTGAATTATTATTGGTACCCATGGCACATGGGGTATAATTATATGAGGATAATATATATATTTGATGGTATTATTATAAATGGTTTATGTAAGTTCCATGATTCAAGGATGAGGATGACTGATTTTGTTTATATGTGTATGTGTGTGTGTGTGTGTTTGTGTGTGTGTATGGATATTTTCCAATTGATGGTAGCATGTGGTGTGTGTTTGTGTAGATACTTTCCGTCCTATTATAGGATTAAGTATATGCATATGGTTTTTTACCTCATGTATAGGATATTGGTATCTCTTTTATCCCTTGGTTTATCCAATCAGGACTTAGACATTTCATATTGCATTCCAAGCCTAGTATTGAATAAGGAATGGATCATATTGGTGGTGTGGGATTTATCAATTATTATTTTATGATTATACTTTTAGTGATATCTTACATGACATGTTTTCATATTTTCTTTCAATTGGTGAAATAGTATATATATATATATATATAATAGACTCTTCCATGGGCATTAACTTGATTATTCACATATGTGAGTTGATGTATTTTTGTTCTTAGTGGGTCTTCCTACTCACACCCTGCATGTGGGCATCAGTGGGTGTGTAGTTTTACTTAGGGTTTTTTAAGGTACAAATAGGTACATGGGTAGATATTTGGATGAAAATTAATGAATCAATGTGTTAATTTGGTGGACCAAGTCTCTACCAGGTGATGGAATGAGGGATTCCATCATTGTCCAAAGACATATTTGGCATATCACCACATCTATGTATTTTTATTGACTTTAATATCCCTATATGTTGTATTATTTTACTTGGATTTATATTTTTTGTTTTTTACTTGCATATATGGTTCATTTTATGTCATTATATGGGTTCCCACTGAAATTTAAATTCTATATTTTTTTATTGTTAGTATATGGATGAGTCATGTTGCAGTTTTTATATAATTCAATATTGACTTATATTGTCACCAAAAGTTGTTAAATTTCTCCCTAATGATTTCCCTAGACCTTATTCAATATTTTACAACCATAAGATATTAGTGAACATGCTTGGGGTTTATGAAAATCTAGTCCAGGTCGATGAAAGATTCATATTGGTCCATTACAAAGTGGTTTTAGAGTGGTGTTTGGGTTTTCTAGGATTATATATATATATATATGATAAAATATGGTTTGAGACTTGATATAATATATTTTTTAAAATATTATTTAAGTAAAAGATATTTTTAAATATGATTTAATTTTTGAAATGTCTGTTCATTTTAAAATAAACCAAGGAATATATTTTAATGAATTGGTATTTTAAAGTGTAATTTTTTTAATAAAGAAAATAGTTTTAAAAAAAATGTGGTTATGGGTTGTGATTTTAAAAAAAATAATTAATTTGAGTAAAACTAATTTAATTGTTTTATTTGTGTGTGTGTATATGTGTGTTCTTAATATTGACTTGATTAATTTTCTTATAATGAATTTCATAAGTTTTGAAAATTAGTGGTAGAGAAGAAAATGGTAAAAAAATAGGTGTTTCTTATAGTGGGGAATTTATAAAAAGTTTTTATTTTTGGGGATAAGTCATCTTAATATTGAGAGTTTCTATGGTGGGGAGTAATGTAATTATGTTTCGGGAGTTTTGTACCAGAATCATGGAAATAATTTTAGATAAGATTTATGGTACTAGTTGTAAATAGGTGGTCAGGAGAAGTAGAGATTTTTGGATAAAAGGTGATTTTGGATTTTTATGTGGTGAAAGGAATTATGGTGGGGAGTTTTTAAAGAACCATTTCAACATTGTTTAAATTATTTGATATTTTAGTATTTATAAATTTTATATTTGATTGAATTTGGTGTAATTTGATGATTTTTTTATTTAAGGTGAGTTATTCATTGGAGAAATTTTAGTCACATTTTAATTCTTTGGAATCTTAATCAAGAGAGTGATCCTTTTAGTGTTTTAGTTAGCTTATAGTGAGTTATTGGTGATATTATGATGGTTATAAAATCCCAAGAGAGGTAATTTAGAGATTTTTAGAAGGAAAAAATGGGTGTTGGTGGATACAGGTGGCCACTAGCTACCCATTATAGTTCCACCTAGTACCTATAGATCAAATTAGTAGGGTGGTGCCAATTAGTCTACCACTAGATCAGTAGTGGTGAATCACTTGGTACTTGGTATATCCTAAATTGGTTTTTTCAAACCATGGAAAAAATGGTCATTTAAGGTTTTATATTTTTAACCCCCATTGAGTTTCATTTGTCCAAAAAACTGAAATGATGGGATATCTTCATCTTTCCCTCTCTATCTCACTCCCTTCATTCTTCCTTCAACTTAGGTGTTGAAGGGTTTTTTCTCACTGAATCAATGTAAGTATCTCCCTTTTAACTTCCTTTACTCTTCCTTTTATTTCTTCCTGGAAATCTATATGATGTGTAGGGTGTTTCAATATGTTATTCAACTAGATAATGGTAGAATTACTTTTATTGGAAGGGTTTTAATGTGTGAGAGTTAAAGGAGATATAAAAAGACTTATTTTATTTCCTTACTCATCATTTTGATTAAGGTTACGAGATCAGGGAATTATTTTGGAAATTTCATTTATATGGGTTTAAATTAATAGCTATGTTGGTTATAGAAATTCCCTCTTTATTATATGAATGTTTTGGGAGTCCCTTATGAGTTTCCCATGAGTTTTTTGATTTAGAATTTTTGTTATTCAATTATAGAGATAGACTATTTATGTTTAAATATTTATGGATTATGATTTATAAAGTCCAAGTAGTTTCTTGGTGATTAGTGTAATTTTTTGGATTTTGAAAATCATTTATAAATATAGATAGTATTAACTCCCCTTATACTGATTTGGATTTTTCCTATGATGTGACTCTCACTATATTTTTAGTACTTTAATAAAATTTAAATTATGGAATTGGAAAAATAAATATGGTGTCTTTATAAGGTACTTTCCATGTTAATGTAACTTTTTAAATATAATAATAAAACTATGAAAGTCTATTAATTCCTGTTATATTTTTTACTTCCAAACATTTTTAATATTATTATATTAATTATTAAAACCATTAATAAATCCTTCATTATTATGGTTCATGTCTAAAATTTTAGATTAAATGTTAAATTGATAAATTTTGTAATTAAATGGAAAGTTGATTGAAAGTTTTTATGGTTATGTCACTTGGTATATGTATAGTTATTTATGTTATTCCTCACATGAACATGGTATGGTTCTTGAATAATATTTTTTATTTACTATTATTTGATGGACATGTTTCTTTGATTTCTCTATTATGATGAAAAGATTACATCATTTCAAAGTAACCTGAATGAATTATATGTTAATTAAAACAATCAAGATTTGTTTAAGATGTTTCATAAATGGAGACATAATGGTTTTGTTTATGGATATTGAAAGGGATGATTTAACCACTCTAATTTGGAAATATTTTTACTAAGTGAATTAAATATTAAATTATATTGTTCTTTGTGGAAAACCTCTATCTTTTAAGAGATGAGAAATGTAAAGGGAATCTTTTTTGGAGAAATTAGCTAAAAAATTTATTCTACTAAGTGAATTAAGATAACCAATTTTAGAGTGGTCCTTTTAAATAAATTTTATCTATCTGTGTTATATTTTCTTCACCTTTCCTTCTTTTCTTAGCATCTTGTATTTCCTATCAAATTCTTTGAATCACATGATGATTTTAATTGGTTATTATTTAGTTGTAAACACATATCATTCGGTATTATTCATTCATATTCTTTTTTGTTTCTACCAGGATTTTTTCTATTTATTTGGTTGGTTTCATTAGGTCAATTGATTGTGGTATTGATGGATGTGATCATCCTTATGGATGGGTGATCAATTAAGTGAACCGATTAAGTATAAGGAGTGTGTTTGAGAATGTGGTAGTGGTGATATTGAGGAAGAGATCTCGGTGATGAAATAGGTCTCTTATGATGTATATATTTTTTTGGACACTTCATTATATTCTATTAAGATAAGTGAGGGTAATATTTTTAGGCTAAGTATGAGTTGAACAACATAATTTCTATAGGACTCAACGAAAGGTTTCTTTGATGTAGTTGTAGTCTTAATGTATTAGTCAATGAAAATGGTTAATGAGTAACAAGTGATTTTTATTATTCATAGAATGACAAAGAAGGTGTTTGAGGAGTCATCAAGTGATATCTCAAATGTTTGGCCTTAAGGATATGGTTGATCAGTTCTGTGAGGGTACGTGAACCTATTTCTATCATAGTTTTTAAAGTATAAATAAAAGTGGAAAGGTAAAGGTTTTAATATAGGTAATGATTTATCTTCTTTCTAATTAAACATAATAATTACTTTATTTTTGAGTTTTAGTAGTTAGAATTTATATTTATTATATAAATATTAATAGTTTTTGTTATATGATTAGGTGAGATGGTTTATTTTTTTCAATATTGTTAGTGCCTTTGGTAGGATTGGTATCCCTATATGAAGTTAATATATACTGTTTTTTGGTATTGTTGCAAATGGTTTATGTGGGTCTCGTGATTAAAATGTGAAGATGAATATTGTTTTTCACACATGTGTGTGTACATAAATATTTTCCCACCCATGAGAGGATATAGAATATGTATACGATTATTTTTACTCATATAAAGGATGTTGGTGGTTATTTTCCCTCTTAGTTTGTCCAATGAATATTTCATCATTTTATCATGGATTTCAAGCTTAGACTTAAAGTAAGTATGGATCCTCCTGGTGGTGGAAGAGTTATTTATCATTATTCTATGATTTATACTATGAGTGATAGATAGCATGGTATATTTGTTTTCTCCACAACTCAAATAGTATATATATAAATACCATAGAAAATTTCACATATATTAACATGATTATTCACCTACGAGAGTTAAGATAAGTGGTTACTACTAGGTCTTTGTATTTACATCTTATATGTAAACCACAGTAGGCATGTAATTTTACATAAGTTATTTCAGGTATAATTTGGTATATGGGTTTTTTGTATTACATATATACTAGTAGGTTATTCTTGTATTGAAATAGGTCTTTATGATGTGATGAAGTGAGGGAGGCTAGAATTTGTATGAGACATCTTTTGTAGAACACTATATTTATCTATTTGTATTATTTTTAGTTTTTCTATATGTTGTATTTTTATAATTTTAATGGTGTTTTGTTTATTTTTAGATATATATATATATATATATATATTACTTTTTATCAATATATAGGTACCCACCAACATATAAGTTCCATATTTTTTACATTTTCTGATATATAGATGGACCATGCCTAATTTTCAATAGAATTTAGGTAGTGAAAACATGAGGCAGCGGTGTTGTTTTGTTAAGGATAAGAGGGTGTAACTTTGTCTACTATAGATTTTTATGCAAATGTTTGGGTACATATTTAGTGAATCTTTGGGTTTTTAAGGTTCTTCTAAATTATCTTTTAATGATTTTTTTCTAGTTTATTCACTGATGGTATTTTTAATAATCAACGGTGGTATGGTTTATAGAATTTAGGCTTTCCTTGTATGGTGGAAGTGATATCAAGTGGAAGAAAAAAACAGTGAGTCTTAATACCTTGGATAGGGAGGTATATAGGCCATTTTGGGTGTTTCATGTAATACATATGACTTGAGGAGGCCCATGATTATCATTGACCTACAACATTTCATGATCCCCACCCATCACTCATCTTACATTACTTATAGGTTACCATATCTATTATTGGTTTTCTATAATTTTCCATTTATTTTATGGTTATGGGTTAGGAGACCAAAAGAATCTTGGTTGTTCCCCTTTTATGTTTGGGCCAACCAAAGATGATTGGGTTCCCAATTAACCCTCAAAATTGGTTTCTTCTTTAAAAAATCCAAAAAATGATGATTATAGACAGCCTAAATATCACAAAGGAATTTAAATCATACCCTAATGGTTTCCTTAGACCCTTTATGATATTATAAAACTCATGGATATTAGGGAACATGATTGGTGTTCTTGGTGGTTTTGATCGGGTTAATAAAATATCCAATTCATATTGTTACATTCAAAGAGCATCATGTGTGTATTAAGTTATGCAGAAACCAAATTTGTATTTTGGAAGTCAATCCTTGGGTCATGTGGTACATGAGAAGGGTTTATCAGTTTACCTAGAGAATATTAAAGTAGGGACGGTAATGGGGTGGGGTGATAGAAAATCATAATGATATTTCATAACCCCATATGCGAGGTGGTATGTCCCAATATTTCCCAACCCTATTACTTAAAGTAAAATTAATGTTCTTCCCATTTATCCATAGGGAAATGTGGGGAATTTTTTCCCTATGCTAAAATTCAATAATTTATTAAGAATTTAAAAACAATAATAGTTTTTTGTAAAAAAAAGTATGACCACTTTAAAATTAATACTAAATTATTATTATAATAAAAAAATTTAACTAACTAATGACTTATCATCATGGAATGGTGTCACATTTTCCTAGATGGATTTTCATCTTAGGTTGACTTTGGGTTTATCACAGAGGTGGATCTTATTGAGGTGTAGGAATAGTTTCCCTTTAGTTCATTCATTCCTCCTTATATTTTTCTTCCATCCCACTTTCTACTATGTAACTTCTCAGTTTTGTTTGATTTCTTATTTTAACCATTGTATAAGTGATCTACTTCTCCCTTGTATGGGGTATTAATCCTGATTTTCAATCCCCTTATCCATGGTTCATAGTGTTTTGGATCATGATTTTGATATGATTTTCTAGATTTCAACTTCCGTGGGTGCTCCTTCTTACTCTATATTGTTTTTTTAGATTTTAGGACTTTTATTTCCTTTTCAAGTTTTTCTATTTGGATATGGTAGATTCTCCTACTAGTTCTATCCTCTCTAGAGATTTGTGCTCTATGCCTCAGTTGTTCAACATTATCCTTCACTATGGTCATGGGAATAGATCCCCAACACTTGAGTGGAATAGGTCATTTTTTATCTTCATTCATGATTCTCTTGATGCTTCCTATAACTTATAATAAGACTTTAGTCCTAACCATTTATATGTTAAGGTTTTCTCAATAAGATCCTTGGTGTCGTGATTATTTAATTTTATTGGGTGGTACTTCTAGTAGTGGTATCTATTGGTTATATTATTTGTGGTGTATACTTAGACATCGGTATGTGAGGTTTGTTTTTCATGGGTTGATTTCACGTGGTGTGATGTAATGATGGAATTTTTAAGGTTGTATATTTATTCCTCATGGAATAATATGACAATTATTTCTTAGAAGCGATGATGACATAACCTAGTTTTCTTTTTTTTATAGTAGGGCCTCAACCTATTGATCTAGATTAGGGATTATCCTATTTATCATCTATAAAAAAATTAGGTATGTGATTACCTTTGTATAGACCCGTTTAAGATTAAATAAATAGCGAGAATAAGATATAATTATTTTAGTGAAATGATGGATAACATATGTGTAGGGAAAATAACATTTTAGAATGAAAATAGATTGTAAACTTTTTAAATTTAAATTATAATGTGACAGTTTTTTATGTAGTTAAAAAAGTATATTTTTTAATATATATATATATATATCACTTTTATATATTATGATAAAATATATATTTTATTGTTTTGTTCCCTTTTAAAGCAAGGCTCTCCAATATTTATCTATCCCCAAAATTTTATTTCGGCCACAAGTTCATCCCATCCATTACTCCATGGGGTAAATTTTTCAATTAGTTATATGCCCCATGGGGAAATATCGATGTGGAAAATCCATTCACTACCCCATTTTCATATCTATATTAAAGCTATGTTGACATGATGCCTTGGGTATGGGTTTGTGTCGAAACCTCATATAGAATGATCATGTGGTGGATTATGGATTTCATAAGTTACATGTATATGATAAGAATGATCTAACTCATGACCTTGAATAAGAAATTGTGATGCATGCTTTGAATGTGGATGATATTATCTATTTGTATATAATTTTATTGTATATTCAGATCAAAAAATTCTAAATAATATATTTTTTCATAAATATTAGAATATTGGAAAAAGGTGATGGTTGTATTACTTACAGAGTCTTGATTTGTTTCTAGCATATACCCCTACAAATGGGAACCTAGTTTTAGGTGCTCTTAGTATTAAATTTCAATTTTATGTTTTGAAATAATCTCACGATGAATGAAAGTTTATGATTCTTTTCATGGAATGAAATTTGGATATGAAATAATACGATAATCAGGTGTTTTATCAAGTGTGCAAGTCATTTATTCCTTCATTGTTCATATTTTTTGAGAACTGATATCCAATTCTAAATACCAATAGATTAAATATAATATAAATGGTGGGGGACCATTGTTGAATAGTCTCAATCCTTAGATGGAACACTTTATTTTAGGGATTGACTTATAATTCCACTTTATTTGAGGAAATAAGTGATGAAATATTTCCATCATTCCATATGTATTATACATCTAGATGATTCCAAGTTGTATTAGGATATGAAATAATATTATTGGTATCCTAGTTTGAGATAACTAATCATTGAGTTTATGTCACGCTTCTCACTTATTAGCTAGTTAAGGATGAGAATCAAAACTCAAATGGTTTATTTTAACCCCTTCCTATTATTACATGTAAGTGGGATGAGGTTTCCATCGATATTGTGATTGTAATACCATGATCTACTCATGATTAAGGCAATATTGGTGATTATTGGTGTATTAACTAAACTAACACATTTTTTCCTATAAAAGAAAATTTTAAAGTGGAATTCCCTGGGAATATTTATATGTAAGAGATTATAAAATTCAATGTAGATTCCTATTCTATTTTCTTTTACCAAGACCCTTAGTTTACCTCTTTATTATGGAAAGTTCCCTTGAAGACTGGTTATTTAGTTGAAATTTGACATGGCATGTCATCCTTGGATCAATGGTCATATAAAATGAGTTATTTAAATTCTTGAAGATATGATACATTTTTATATTCTTTATTTTATAGGATCATGAGAGAATCATAATTTTATATTTAAATTTTCATATAATAACATAAATAAACTATCAATCAAGTTGGTTCCTTTTGAATTTTTGTCTGCTCAGTGTAACAAATTAGAGTTTTAAGGTATGTTTTTTATTTTAATTTCTGGTTCTCTTGAATTTATTTTAATCTATTTTGAGTAGATTTTGGTGGTTATGGGTGAAGGAAGGGGCTGAAATGATAGATTTAAAATGTAACTTTCTAGATATTTTTATTAAGTACCATAGGGTACACAATTTTAGGGTACTATATACTTAGTGGATGAGGTAGTTGTAGTGGTTCCTTAGACCGATCGATGGGTAGTCAGTGGTTATATACTTGATACCCAATAGGCATTTGGGGAGTTTTTTAATTATGGAATTTTGATAATTATATATTCATCATATTTGTATTATGTTCTTAATTTTCCATTTCTAGGATATTATTATTATGAATTTCTCTCCCTCTAATATCACCCCTTCCCTCTATACCTTCAATTGAAAATTTATAGATAATTTATTTATGGAATCACAATCCATAAATGATGTTATATTTTTCTCCATAAGATATTTGAAATCCCTATATTCTTATGTGAAGGAATCAAGGTTTAGTTTTTGTTTCCTTATAATTATCATTATTTTCTTCTAGTTTAGTGATTTTAATAATTCTTTTTTTCTTAGAAGGAATTTAGCCTTCTCAATTGGTTCAGATTGTTCATCTATTGTGATGAAGATGACCTATTAAACTCCTTGGTGTTTAATTTTGTGGTTTTCTATAACATTAAATGTGATCTTATTATTTAATGATTTATGTTAGATATATACCATAATATTTTAGTTTATTTGATTGAGAATGATTTTAAATGGATCATTATGTATTAAAAATATTTTTATAAATTCTTTTTGGGATAGAAATTTGAAATCACATATGGTAAATAATTATTTAGTGGATAAAATTGAAAAATAACTCATTAATTTGATGATATTATTATTAGAAAGATTAATAATGATTTTATGAGGGATAAAACTAATCTTTACAAACTGTTTGGTTATGTTAAAGTGTGTTTTTTTACTACATAAATTTATTATAAGATTGTATTAATTGGAATATGTTTTGGTGAAATAACTATTTGATAATATGGGTATTTAGATTGAGCTTTTCTACTATGATAAATGTTTTTTTGCGAAAAAAATACATATTTAAATGGGTAAACACATATAAATGAACTAAATGAATTAGCTGTGTGTTTTGGTAATTTTATCATGAAAATATAATGATATAAAGTTATGTTTACTTGCTAGAAATTTCATTTGTATTGATGTAATATGATCATAAAAAGGGACATGATTTATTAATAATGATGTGATTAAGAATTGGGATTAAGTGACTTGAAATAAGGTTATGTAAAACATATTTTTTGGAAATTATATATTAATTAAAAAAAAGTGTTTGAAATTAAAGGTGATAGCATGTGTTTTTCAAAAGTAAAAGTGTTATTCTAGTTGAATATCAATGGGATGGTTTATGGTATGTTTTGATAAAAATAAATTTGTGTTTGGATGGTTTTATATAACACTTTTTTTGTGAAAATTTCCATTAAGTTGATGACTTTCAAGTATTTTTGTTTTAGGTTGGTATGTGAACTATTGATATGTGATAAAAAAAAATTAGCTATGCCTTATGTTAGGACTAGGGATATATGAGATGTTATGTTTTTGGAATAAGATAGGTTTGAAGCCTGTTTTTTTCTACATTGTTCCATGTATTACATTGGTTGAAGTTGGAAAAAGGTAACTTAGGTGACTTAGTTAACACCAAATAATTTAAATTCCAAGTTATAAATTATATTGTCAAATAGTTTATTATATTTACAACTTTTATTTAGAATCGTGTTAAATTATAAGGGATTATGGAGGTTATAGTGGTTTCTACTGAGGATTTATTCTCACTTATCGTATATACACACCACATATATGAGAAAATTATATGCATGATATTTTAGGTAAGGACAGGAGGCCTTAGTATCTAAGAGATGATGTTCGGTAACATATTAGAGTTGTTTATATAAAAATTTGTAGTCATGTGGAAGGGTTTTCTTCAATTTATTTTGTTAATATTTTATTTTGTGTTGTCCATGGTCTAATTCCTAAGTTTTATTTTACATTCGTGATTGGATGTATGATTATTATAGGAATTTATTGGATATTGTACTGAATTTTTGATCATGTTACTATTGGTTTCCTTTATTTGTTATTATTATAATTATTATTTTGGAATTATTGATGTGATGGACCATTATAAGGATAATTTCACCCCAAAAAATATCCTTAGATCCCTGATACTAATCATTTTCCTCTAATGATCAAGGATCAGACTTGAGGTTAGCTGACATTTCACCTCAATGACATAGTATTTCCAAGGTATAAAGTTATAAAACTATATCTGAGGTATTTATTTTCTATGGTCTTGATTTTTGGAAAATTATTATATTACAGATAGGATTTGAGGCTTGGTATAGAAGTTGTGGCTGATTTTAGCTGATATAACCGTAGTAGAAGTCCATTTTACTAGAGAAGTTTAGGTTTTTATATTTTAAGTTTATATATAAGATTTTTGGATATGATGCTCACTCTATTTAGGGTGAGTAGTGGGTTATCAGTTCATCATTTTGGAACATAAGGACATGAAATATGTGTGTGAACATCTGTTTGTGATTTAATGGTGATTAAATATCAAATAAATGATTAAATTATTAATAAACTAATCAGTTTTTCCTAAATAGTTTATTATTAATGGATTAGTTAGGTAAAATTCATGAGAATTAAATGTTATTAGTTTGATTGGTTAATTAATTTGTAACTATGAGTTCTAAGTGATTCATGCTGTGTTTATTTAATTAAATTTTTTATGTTGACTACTAATTGATGCGTAATTTTTATAGAATCATGGAACCTAATAAGTGAGTTGATGAGATCATAAGAAGGGGATTGACTATGTGCATTCTGATGAGGGGAATATAGAAGGGAAATTTTTTTGGTAGAATGCACTAAAAATAATAATTCCATGATATAAGAGAATTCATTATGTCATGGCCCATGTTGGTATAGAACACAACATCATGAATGCCATTATGTTGTTATTGGTGTTAAAATTTGTTTCAAGGAATAACTTTAAAAAACCTATATAGTAATTTAAATACTTTCCAAAAACATGAAGAATAATTGTGTGCTCGTTGCATCATGCCCTGTTTATAAGCACAGTGGCCCCCACCTTGCTCACTAGCTCCCATGTCACAGGACTTATTCTACTCATGCCCACACTATAAGTCCTATTTGAAAGTAATTGGTAACTAAAGGTATTTAAAATGGTTATTTGGGTTCCCATCACCTCTTTCCTATATAAAGATCCCCAACCTCCCATTTTTACACCCATGTGTTAGAGGAGATATCTCAGAAGTATCTCTGAGTATAAAGCATTTGATCTATGTTCTTATGTATTTAAAACTTCCACTTATGTGATTTTAAAATCAAAACTTAAGGGTAAGTGATGGGAATAAAGGTTATTTGTGTTTTTTGATTATTATGGCAATCACATGAGACCACTTCTCCCAAGTATCATCCGATCAAGGGAAATATACCTTTCATAAAAAAGTTTCCCTAAGAAAATAGTGTATAACCTCAGGAAGCCTAGACTATTTTTCAATATAACATCACCCATAACTCATAATATATAACTGGTGACCCATTCACTTAGGGATCCTATATAGGATTACTCTCGTCCCTCAAGGTCTCTTCAATATAGAAAAAATATCTACTCAATTGGAGTCATGTCCAGTTCAACTAATCGAGTTACTATGCACTTAGCACACCCATATGGGTTCCCATTCATCTAGTTAACTAAAATGGGTGTGCCTTGTCCCAATTAATCTATTATGGTTCATTCCCAGGTTTCAATTTGCATCCATCGTGATCTATAATTTTTCCTCCATAAAATGGCCACACATAACATATATGAAGCATAATTGGATACCCCATTCACCCATGTCAATTACTTAGTTTAAATTGGTTTCCCAAAATATATTTATTACTCTATATTTTCAAGTAAAAATCTTCAAAGAGTCTCATACACTTAGGCCTCCTCCACATCCTCATGAATTACATGATGAGGTTACACATTCCAACATGCTTTCCTTCAATCATGTAACATTTGATAATGGGAATTAGGCATCCTTTGAGTGATATCCATTGATTTTCCTCTGTGAATGATAAGAAACTTAAAAAATAATAAATAATATATTCCCTTGATAAATATGACTCTCTATTTAGGAGGATCGATGGAATTTTCTATGAACTAACCCTCTTGGATCACCTATCTTTGAAATTATGAATAAACACTTTGTCCACCAAGCTCCTGACTATTGATTTGTATAACCTCCCTTTAATCTAATTAATTATTCAAAGGTATTAATGGTCCTCCAATCCAGTTTTATCCCTAACTTACCTTCACCTAACCCATTTTTAGGTGAAACTAGAAAGTTTCACTCATGTATAAGTCCCACATTAACCATTTATAGGTCCCTTTCACCTAGTTGTCCATTATGAACGACTCTAAAATACTCTAAAATGATTCTAGTTATATTAAATTAAACAAAAAGACACAATGGTCCTAAATGAATGACCAAAAAATAAAATTTATTGAGTCTATATGTTCAACATTTAAAAGGAACTTCTTTGGTCATGGATGCATGACCTTAAAAGGCACCACAATGGTCCTTATCACACAACCTTAAAAGATATTATGTGAATCATTATATATAACCATACTAAATTGGTTTTTATTCTCTTCATATGAATATATAAGTATCCCTTTTCATGGTCATAATTCCAAAACCACCATATATACAACCTCCATAGATGGCCATAAATTACAGAACCCCCTCAGTTGTATGGATTTAAAATATAGTGTAGTTAACCAACTAAGGGTAATATGGAAAGACTCTCATATATAAACATGGATAATATTTAATACATATATATGTTCTCATAAATGAATAGTGTTAATCAATATCTTTCATAATAATAGTAATTAATGATACATCATAAATCTATAAGAGATTCCTAGATTGGGAAATAAGACCCTTCATGAGATGAGTTAACCTCCCATCCTCTTAATATTGACATGAAATTCAAAGAATCATTAGTTCATTCTAATGAACAATCGCCTTTATAAAGTGGTTATATAGACAAAAAACATGGATATGAATTAATGAAGGAAAAAATAGTAAATACAACATGAAATACTTCACCCATAAAAGAGATCAATTTATTATGAATTATTACTTATGATATTACACTAACGGGTTTATTATTTGTGGGAAATCCACTCAACTATTTCCTATAAACCCAAATAGAATCATTATTGAATTCACCAACCAAGCTAGGGGAATTGGAATATAAAACTGGGTGTCCATGCATATCCAAAAGGTGGATTTATAGATATATTCCTTAGCTCCAATAGATATTGTAACCCCTTAACCCTGGTGGATTTTTTCACCCACTTATTTTATTCAATTCCAAGTGGTTAACTCCCTTTTTTGGAAGTATAACCTTAATAGTTCCATCCAAACCCAAGAATTAGATCACAAAACTATTCAAGAGATGAATACCCATATATTTTCTAATAAATGATGCACTAGTGGAAGATATGTGTCCCATTTATTCACATAGAATTACTTTGGTAGTCTCTAACCATAGTGAAGAAATGCCTATCTCCCTAAACATGGGTAAGGAAGTTTAAATTCATTAAGTCTTGAAGGTCACCTAGGATACACCTAGGAGGTATCTCACTAATCATTATCACTATAATTGATTCTTGACCTTGATTATTTAAGAGGTAGCATATAAATATATCAATTCTCTGGTCATTCAAACCGAGGAATAAAAGATAAGGTCTTGTTAATCATCATCTACTATCAAGGCCTAGAAGTAGGCCCCTATTCTGAAGTCCACCAACACCCCTAACACTCACTAACATATACCAACAGTGAGTTAGGGATGACTCCAAATTTCCATTACATAACATCCTTAGATCATCCCAACATAAGAATTAGTTTATAGTTTAATAAGACCACTGATAATGAGGGAAGATAATAAGCACTACGGAGGGCCTACCTATGTTGAAATATCCAAAAACAACTATGGGTTCTCACCAAAGAACCTTTCATGAAGGTCCTCCTTGGGGCTATGTAAATGAAAATAATGGAGTTCCTCCCCATGGAATCCACCAATAAGTCACCGACCATGGAGTTTATCCCTATGGCTAAATACAAGAAGAAATCCTTAGATGTCCTCCCCAGAGTCCTAGTTGTGAAGTTCCTCCTTGTATCCATATAAATACCAATCATGGAGGCCTTCCTCAATGAAAAAATCCAATAAAAATCATGGAGGTCTTCCCTATGGTGATAGCTACAAAGGTCCTCTATATAGTCTAAATATCAATAGGCATTGAGGTCCTCCCCTTATCAATCAAGTAAAAGTCAGCTACCATGTTTTAATGTTAGTTCCCTAGAATAAACTACTTTTTAATTTATATTTCTTGCATATTCATGTATTTAAATATTAATATTATCGCATATTGATTTTTTTCTATGTTATATTAATGTGATAATTCCATTATAGAATTTTTCTATTGAAAGGTCATAGTATTTCCCCACTTTGATGAGAACCGTGAAGTACCATGCCAATATTCTAAAACATAATTTATATAGTTGTATGACATAATCTTATGAGACATGTATGATAACGACTATTAGGTTTTGGATTCTCATAACTAAAAATGGATTCATCTCATGAAGTTTTAAATTTTTAATCCCCAAGATAAGTGATTATGAGAACAGACCCACCTATAAGAATTCCACATGTTTATGTTCCATTGGATATTTATATTTGTTAATGTGTGTAATGATCCTTAGAATTTATGATTATTATTAATACATATCATGACTCACTTACTTTGATTTATTACCTAAAATCATGGTGTCATATTTTTATAGAAAAATAAGATACATTGGGTCAGTCCCAAATGATGTGTTATTAATGAATAAGTCAAAAAAAGGATTTCAATATTCCATATTTATAGAATTTTATATCCATATCCTTTAATTGGAAAGGAACCATCAAACTAAATTCCCTAGAAATGGTGTTTTGATGGGTTCATTTTAGATAGTCAAATAATGTCTTATCGATTATATAAGTTGATGGCATGAGTGTATAACCTTATTGATGATATATAAATATAAAGGGATTGTATTATATAGTGATCATTTATATGTGGTTGTTTTCATTGTGACATTAGCTTCTTCCTCTATGTGTTCCTTTATGTATTTTTAGATATTGATATTAGACTTTAGGAAAGTCTGCATAATGATATTGAGAAATAGTTCTAGAGGGTCACACACTTGGTATATCTATTAAACTCAATTAAATATTATTATTGTTTAATAGTATGAATTATTGATCACATTTATTCAATCACTAATTATATGAGATTAAAATATTTAAATAAATATTTATTCATAAGATCAATAAATAAAATATTTATTTATCTCTTGTTTTATTCATAAGGTAGTAAATAATATTTAATTATTTAGTTACATTAAAATTAAATAAATATTTATTCATAAGACCATGAATATAATATTTATTTATTTATTTATCAATCGAATATTATTTATTGTTCAATGACTAGTAAATTTTGAAGAAGGTTATTGGGTTGAGTTAAACATCAGGTAACTTAAATAATATATTAAATATCATTTAAATAAATAATAATTTATTTACTGATATTTATATTATCCATGAGACATGCACACATCAGAGAAAAAATATTATTATTATTGTTATATGTGAGATTCACTAAAGATTGAGGGATTATCTAATGGCCTATATTCAATTACTAATTCTCTAACCTAGCTCTACTTATACCAAGTTATATCATTTCTATTATGTTGTTGTTGTGTGAAACTTTTCATCTCACTAGAGAATTATCTCAATAAACAATGTATATAGGGATTTCTATCAATATTTATAGAATATCTTCCACCTCCCACTCTTCTTAGGAACAAAATACAAGAGTGAATATCCAAAATCCCGAGTTACAGTGTTGCAATCAAGATAAAAAATGCTAGGTGAAAGGATCATTTGTGTTATCATTCTTTGTTCCTTTATCATTATTAATATATATTAGTGTACCTGTTGAATAATGATATATTTATTCAACTTTGGATCATATTAATTCAATAATGGTACATCACGTACATGGATTGATCAATCAACACTTACATAAAATAAATTACTCAATACAAGGGTAATTTTTTACTATTAAATTAATTATAAATTTAATGTGAATGATCATATCTCATGGTTCATAATTCTTTAATTATGGTTATTAAAATATAATGATGAGATATGTTGTTTTTCAGCATATTATTATAATTTATTCATCATATTTAATGAAAAATCATCATAGGGCATGAATCCTACTGGCTTACGCTACACCTAAAACCTTCAAGTGGTATCAAAGTGGTCATATTCAAATTTATAGTCATTTAATTATTTATGGATAAATATAAAATTTCTCTTTTTATTTTTTCATTTTGATTATCATTTTTAATCCATAAGGTTGAGATAATATGTTCATACACTATAATATGACTAAAAACAGGATGAGAACAGGTGAAGGATGCATGGAGATACCATCTATAGGTGTCAGGGATCTTGGATGTATGAAATTTATACAAAATGTGTATCTTAATTATAAACTATTTAGTCAAGGTTTGCCACACACTAATGTGGTTATTCCAACCGGGACTGGCCATGTGGGAGGTCTTTATATGTTATGTAATTGATTATTAATTACATTATGTATTGACTGCCAGTGTGGAACATGGTATGAAAGGTTATGTAGTGTGTAACTACCGTACATGTCATTAAACTCCCACATTACATGATGGTCATGTGGTGAATGCATGTGGTATTTAATTAATTCACATGTAGTTTATTAAATGAAAGTCGAATGATATGGATCCAATGGTGTTACGTAAAATGTAGTTGGCATAAACATTGTGAAATGTTGTATTATCTTACATGGATTACACACCGAGTCCCAAGACATGTAATCTGGGATGGGTAGAATGGAGTTTCGCACCACATAGTATTCATAAACTATGTGTCACTCATACCCATTTACACAGATTGTGCACTAATTGATGTTATGTGTTCCATGAAATAAACCACACAGAATAAAAATTAATTGCGACATTAAATCCAAACAACATGACATATAGTAGATGTACACACAATTTGATGTGCTTTTCCAAAATAATTAATTGTTAATTAATTCTACATTAAATTTGAAACTATATGTTGTGTGTTGGTTGAACACACCATCTATGTTACATGAACATTTAAAGTGGTACACATCATGTAGGTTATACAGTTTTTTACATGCCATAGTACACATCGTGTACTGGATTAATGTTAAATAAAATTTATTTATTAATTAATTTAAATTACTATGTATGTTTTATCTTATGTATCCTGAGGAAAATTTGAATTAATAATTAATATAATTAATTAATTAATTAATTAAAAAGACTATTCATTATTAATTAAAGATAAATTTATCTTAATCGATCATGTGATTAGAAATGTGTGCTAGGTTATATGAATACAATGTCGTTTCATGTATGTGATTGATCATGAGTTTTATTGACCAATGTATGTGTTGAATATATATTTAATTTAATAATATTACATGGTTTTTTATATTTAATAATTTTTTATTAAATTAAATATTATTTTTGTGAGTCATATATTCCCCATTATTATATAGGACATGTGTGTCCATAGATTATTTCATGTATCTCAAACCCTTGGTTCCACTCACCTATGTGTGAGTAAAATATATAAAGGATAGAGATATAAAAATAAGAGGTACTTTATAATCTGAATTGTTTTGAAAAAACTAAGAAGATATAGAGATCGGTGGTAGAATGTTGCAACTCTTGATCTAAGCCTAAATCATATATTTTCTCCCTAGGGTCATAGGATGATTTTTTGTGCACTATATAAATCAATAATTAGAAATATCATGATTAAGTCTATTTATTTTATTTTTTTCCATTACATGGATAATTTTATGGATTCTTTATACTAATCACATAATTAAATGAATTAAAAAAGCATGAAAGATAAAATTAAAATAAATGTATTATACATATATTATTTTATCACATCATAATTAACTAATTATGTACAATCCAAATAATATTAACAAGTCATTAAAATATAAAATAAGGAAATTTATGCATAAAAAAAATCCATCAAGTTAATATTAAGTCAAAATTATTCCATTATCTGAGTTAAGATGAAACTATGGTCAAAGAATTAGTTAAGATATAGTTGGGGCACTTTTAATTTTTTAGGAGTCTTAACAAAGATGATGGGTCAGCTTAACTAAATTTATATTGAGTTTATTAGACACAGTCTGTTCAATAAAAATTTGGAGGTAAGTTTTGAGGAAATATGATTCATGATTTCAAGATTATGGAGTCCACTAAAAAATCATGGAGATACAAGATAGAAGTTGGTAATACTACCTACCTAAATACATTGTTATGATATGTGTGTCTATAGTATGGGTAATGAGAAGATAAATATGAATCATTTACCCTAGAATTTTCATGATACATGACTTTGTAAGTCCAATGGTAAGTGTTGTTGAGAATTGATAAAATAATATGAGACTAATGATATAATTATATTTATTTGATCTCGTGATTTTTTTAATAAAGACAAGATTACTAATAATTTACTTTAGTTATTATAGAAAAATGGAAATAGAAACCATAAAAACACTATGATTATTCCTTATCTTAGGGAATCTCCTCACAGACACAAATTTTCCTAATTGGTACAGTTTTTTAAACCTGACACTACTACAAGAAAAAAAATTCTATATGTTGGAATCCCCTATGCCTGATCAACTTTCCCACCATGTAAGTGAAAGTGTAAAATAATCCTACGAAATATTCATAGAAGATTCTTCCTATGTCTATTACATCATTCTATCAGCTGTGTTTGGAGAGATGATGATGAAAAATAAAGGAATGGATGATTAGACCATGAAACTTAAATCCTTGATATTAAAAAAGAAAAGAAGATGCTTAATATAATTAATATTTTTACTAAACCATACCAATTTAAATTTTAATACACATACTTATTTAGTGATCAATCCATCAAGATTATAGAGTATGTTTATTATTTAGTAAAGTTAGGATTTTATATAGACATTAAATTATCATTTAATCTCATATTTTCATACTTAGCTTTCAAGTTATTCACATTTGTTAAGAATTATTGAATGAAAATCTCATTTTCTCCACTTAAGAATCTATTGGATACGCTTTGTCAGATAGATAATGATTTTTCAAAAACATGGTTTCTCATTATTTATATCTAGTAGAGTAAATTACTAGATTAGAAAAATAATTTTCGATTTAAACAAAATGGAACCTTTACAGCATCCTTCAAAGAAGAAAATAATACTAAGGGATAGTAATGAACATGAGGATATTTTCTTCTCATGTGGTAAAAAATTACATTGGAATAGAAACTACAATAAAATAAAGTAGAAGCTGCTACTTTGGGCATATTCATCAAATCAATTACTATAACATCCCATAATGATAAAGGGTTAAATGACTAAATGATATAACTCATGACAACAAGGTGTACCTTTCTTTTAATGAGTCTACATTATTAGAACTACATAGTTAAGCATGTTTGTCCTGGAGTAGTGATTAGGATGGGTGACCTTTTGGGAATCTTCTCAAGGTGTGTGCAAGTGAGGACAACACACACAGGAAATAACATGTGTCATCATGTGTGGAAAATCATTAGTATAATGACCCATTTGGGTACATGGGCGGGACCTAGGGAGGGACCACATGTATACGGCAAAACTAGTGGTACATGGTGGGCCAATACCCAATGGCTATGTTAAGGCATGGTATCTATGATGTTAGTGGGGCCCAGTTTTTATATTGGTATCAAAGGAGGAATTGAGCCATAAGTGTGGTAGCACTACTTGGGTTAATATTTATAGTCCATAATGAAGATTGTTTTCTATAAATGTGGGGTGAATGTAACACCCCATAATGGTAAAGGGTTAAATTACTAAATTATATGGGTCATGTCAATAAGGTGCGACTTTCTTTTCAGGAGACTACATGATTAGAACTCTATAGTTAAGTGTACTTAGACCGGAGTAATAATCAAGATGAGTGACCTTCTGGGAAGTTTCTTAGGGTTTGTGTGAGTGAATACAAATCACACTAAAAATAACATGTGTTTTCATGGGGTGAAATCATTAATATGATGACCCATTCTGGCATGTGGGTGGGCTCAAGAAAGGGGACCACATGTGGTTAGGGTAACTGGTGGTACCTATCAATCTAGGACCTGACATCCATATTAAGGTGGGGTGTCTATGTAGTCATCAGGGCCTAATGCAAGTGATATGGTGCTACAATATGAGATTACATGTCTTATCTAACCATGTGGAGTCTAGGTTCATGGTTCAATATGATTCAAGTGGTTAATGAATGTTAAGTGTGTGGTCTTTTAAACCATGTGTCCAGGTTATGTATGATGACTAGTTACCTATTTTAATTATTTTAGTGTCAATGATGAATTTTTCTGATTTTGGTTAGTGTGAGAGGATTTTAAAATGAAAATGATTTTTTTAAAATGGTTTTTGAAGTGAAAAAATGGGCTTTAAAATGGAAAATTCTTCTTTTATAATGGTATTTTTTGTTTCAAAGTAGAAGTGGAAGTAGTGATTTGGATTTATAATTGGATGTGTTGGGAGTAATTTTAGCCAGAGAAATTGAAATTGGAAAATGGATTGGAAAATGGTATTTGGTGTTTAGGATGATTTTGGGAGTGGAAAATGATTTTAATATATTAATGTGGGCATGAATTTTAAAATGAGTGAATTTGGAAAAAAAAATTCAAAAATAGGATTCTTAGTTTGTTTCGTGATGTTGTTGTGATTTTTTTTATTCATATTTGATTTGGTTTTATGATTTATTGGTTTATGATTTTAGTATTTAGTTCAAAATGTAAATTTTTCATGTTTTTGGTTTGATGTTTATTTGGTTTGTTCTTTACATTGTTTATAGTACTCCACCCAAAAAGGCCTAGAAGGTATCTAAGGAGTCTATTCTAGTAGTTGGCCCTACCCAGACTCCTAGTGGAGTGGTTGAGAGAAAATCTTCTTAATAGTTTCATATTTTAAGTATTTATCAAGGTATATTAGAGGTTTTTGAGTGTATTGAGAAAGTTTATAGTGTCATATGGTTTTTTCTAACTCCAAATGTCATGAGTTTGAAATTTTTTTAGGTTTTGTTTGAAGGACCAGGACTGGACTAGTGGAAGGTGATCTTTCCATATTCATTGTGAATTGGAATGTATTGGGAGATTTTCAAGACCACTTTCACCCAATGGTCTATTATTAAGGAAGTGAATGAGAATAAAGTTTCAGAGATCATGGAAACTTGACAAGGTTAATTAATATTGAAGGGGGATGTTGACTATTTCAATGAAACAATTTTATTTTCTCTAGATATAGTGTTGAACGATTAATTGGAAGCTCCTCTTTTTTTGTGGGGTCTCTATCCATGGTTCAGAGATCTTTACTATTCATCTGGGAATGTCTCGGAGGATATCATGTGGTAGTTGGTGGTCCGGTTTCTTTTGTTTCCATTAGAGGTTCCCCATCTAGTGCGAAGTGTGAATTGGAGGAACTGATTCAGGATAATTCTCCTTATTAGTTCTTATCATTCATTCATCAGAATACTCATTTATTTCAATCCACTATGGTTAGTTTGGGAACTCTAAGATATCTTTCCATAATAATATGAAGTCTTGTAATTGGTGTCTCTATTTGTGATCCCTGAAGAAGATTAGTAATTTTTTTTTCAAAAAGAAGGAGTTTCAGTCAGGAATTATCAGCTCCTAACTGGGGTGCAGTAAACGCTTCAAGACATCATAGATCCATCCATAGGTCTCAAAGTGAAGATTTTAACACAATTTAGTAGTTTCCAGGTGAGGTGGATATACATCCAACATGTTTTCTCTAACATTAGAGTGTATTCCATTAATTGTTTCCATATTATCATTTTTTACTCTTGGGAACATTTTGTTTTGCTGATCTTGGTAGAAACTTTCCTGAAATTTAAGTGGTTTTATCTTATGGAATATGAACTCTTAAATAGTGATTTTACCTTTAGTTAGGTTTTAGTTTTTGGGTGGTACTCATTTAGTGATGCATGTGTCTTGAGAAATTATGAGTTGTGTCTAGTCCATGTGACCTATTTGAGTCTTTGTGGTTGAACCCTTATCATGTTGGTGGGTAGTTTATTGAGCGTTCTTCTATTGAAACTTTTTTCTAGTCAGTTCTTTAATGGTGGGGATATCTGATATAGGTCTCATTGATTTATTCTCATGATTTGGTCAGGTGTGACTTGTGGAGTTGAAATTTCACATTGTTCTTTGTGGTTTCATTTGGTCTTGATTAGTTTTGAGTCCTGATTTTGTTCCTCATTCGGATGGGTGACTTTATGTGGGAAGAAAGTGTTAATTATGGGGAGAATTTTCATACCTATACTCAAAAATTCTATTATTTTATTGATTTTTGTTCTTAATTTTATTTTATGTCTTTCTTGGGTGTTTTTCAGTAAATCTTTTGATTTTTAGGCTAACCAAAGGAGGTGTACAATTGAAACACATTTAGGATAAATTGTGCACCAACCTAGTGCTAAACGTGTGTCCTAGATAGTGGCATTTTCCAAGTCACATGGAAAGGAAGATGGGTGTGCACCTCTCCCTAGTAGCACATGTGGTCCCTCCCTCTTAGGACAGAGGCAACCATGTAGTTAGCTCACGATCAGGAAGACCATGCAGTATTCCCAGGTTTAAAAAAAATAAAAAATAAAAATAAAAATAATAAAATTAAGTAAAAAAATTAATAATGATAATAATAAAAGGAAAAAATATTTTATTTTTATTTTTATTATTGTTATTATTTATTAAATCTCTCAAATTGGTCTCCCCCCCCCCCTCCACGTATTTCCATAACCCCCCTTCCTTCTCCACTGATGAGCCCCCACTTTCCCCCTTTCCTTGCACACCATGGCCCCCTATCCCACCCTATTTTTCTCCGTGATCTCGGGTGCGATCAACTCCAGTAAGCTTCTATTCTCCTTATATTCCTTTATTCATATTTTATTTTTGGTTTTCCTTACCTCCGTTATGGTGTGCATGACCTATAAAGACATTAACCATGTTTTTGGTATTTTACTTGTTGATTCTTGACGTCTTTAGGGTCTTAGGTTCCATTAGGGACAAATACTTCCATAACCATTGAAGACAGTGGGTTCACAATCATATTTGTGTAAGGTTTCTTTTAATTTACTACTTTAGTTGGTTTTAATTTATGTTTTTTGAGTTTTTTTAGTTTCTGGTATTTTTCCCTAGTGTGTTTTAGACCACCATTCATTAGGGTGTCCTACTCACATACTCAAGGGTAATGAATATATATTACCTCTTTTTAGAGATTCTATCATGGTGAGAGGAATATATATATTAACGCTAGGGGTATATATATATGTATATTTATATGTATATGTATAAACTCATGTCTGTGTAAGCGTAAAAGAATGGTTTTGGATTTTCATCGTTAAAATAAGTGTGTTTTGTAGTAGGTTCCCTATACCCGAGTCTTTAATTGGAATTCCTAGATTGCTTGACCATTTTTAAAGTATGTTTTTATATTTATGTGGTATATATATGTTAGGAAAAATTGTTTCACCTCTTGTAAATGGGTTCTAATTTATTTAAATAATTTTTCAAATCTTACAACATGGATTTTTTATGTTAATGCATACTGTCAACCTTGTTTTGGAAAATTTTAAGTATTTTAAATTTTCTATTGGTTTTGAAAATAATGTTTCTCTAAAAGTGGTAAGGTCTGATTTGAACCCTTAAAATATTTATGGAAATTCCCCCCCCCCCCCCTTAAGTCATGACCCTTGAATTAGAAATGTGATGTATGGGTATTAAATGTGTCGTATGAGATGTTTTCTTGAAGATGGGATCATGGCTTGCTTATATATATCAGAAAGTGGATGCACTTGAGGACGGAGGTCAGAGGTGAGAATGTAAATGGAAGATTGTTGTGTTAATTTTATGATATGTACATATAAAATGGTTGAGAAAAATCATATCAATTTAATTTTCATGGTAATCCTTGGGTAGTTAGGTGGGATCCTAGGTACACATGTTGCACTAGTTGAGATTATGTATTTTCTAGTCACTCGGAGTAAATAACCTGAATACTTTTGGGATGTGCCCCTTGGTCAAGACAATGAGGGTGTCACTGAGTTTTAGGATAGTGTTTCTTGATAACCGTTACTATTAGAGATTTATTATAATATAATATTATATATTTTTCTTATGCCATCTTTACCCGCACCTGAAATCCTATGATACCTATTTTACAAGTTCTCTACATTCCATAGTTTTCTAGTATCTTTATAAAGTGAAACCCCTAATTTGAATTCCATATTAAAATAATTTTTCCATAGATGATTATATTTTAAATAAATTTATTTAAATGAATAATAATTCTTTATAAACAATTTTGGTAATGTAGTGGAAAATTTTTTTTCTTAAAAATGGAATATTTTTACTATTTTTTGAAAATAATTTAAAAACCTTATTTTTATATATCCTATCTTTAAATTAGCATGAATTACTTCTCTTTTTAAATTTAAGGAATAGGGAAAAGTTTATCAGGGAATTCCTACAGATTTTTAGTACTCATACATATAGTTATATCATTATTTTTAGCTTATGGTTATTTTTCCAACTTTCTTTCGGTATCCATGGAGTGATATTGGTTCAATAGTTTTTGGTGACCCACAAGGTCACATGGATATATACCTGGTATTATCTATTTCTACTGCTAGCATTTATTTTAATTTTTAAATTTATATTTATTTATTTGACTATAATTTATGGTCTAAAACATTCCCACTTGAGTATATTTTATTCATGGCACTAGTTTCCAACCCGAGAGGATTGGGAATGCCTCTTGGGCCTTGTTGTGAGTCGGCTTAAGTTACCAGTTCGAGGTTGGCCTGGGTTGGTTCGTGATAATTATTTTTTCTTTATTATTAGGTATTAAATAAAATGTTTATATATATATATATATATTTGAACATAGGAATCATGAAATTACAAAAAATATTACTATAAGTTTAGTGCATTCTTGAATAAGCTGGGGAAGGTGGATTTCTTGATCAGTATATAAAAGTGTATGACTTCATGATTTCCTAATGGATTCATATCAAACTATTATTATGTATTGATTATTAAAAAAAGAATTTTTAGTGTATAATTATACATATAGATAATTTAATGCTTATAATGAATGTTTTTATGGTATTTCATAGTGAACTAATAGTTTAGTAATTCTTGAATCATAAATATCAAAAATCAACAATTAATGACGAACATAAAAATAAGACTCCAAAAAACATAATTATTGTAAAATAATAACTCATAAAATAAAATTGATATTATTTTATAAGTTATATCCAAAAAAGTTTTTCTAGTCTATTTTGATATAATAAATGAGTTATACTACCAAACTCTCTATTAAGTTTTCTGTAAAGATACCTCTAGAAATAAAGGTACACCAGAAAGATACTATAGTTAATTTATCTATACTATATGAATTATTCTAAAAGAATATAAGGGATTAGTTTATACTATTTTTTAGATTACATTAATAGATTTTAGGAATGTTATGTGAATAAATTAATATACTTGGTATAGATCTAGTGTATAAAAGGGTTTTCTACATCACTTTTTTTGTGATCTTATCATCATTTAGCTCATGATATAGTTATAGGCAATGTGGTAAATACATTTTTCACAATAGTTAATAAAAAACAATGTAATAAATAATTTTTCACATCATTTTTTATAAAACAAACATATAAATTAGCTTAAAACTATATTATTATATTTGTTTTTACATCGGTTTTGGTATAACCGATGTGAAAACCCAACTTTTTGAAATTTTCACTTTGGTTATTTAATAACCAACATGAAAAATAATTTTTTTAAAATGAAGATATTAAATTGGTTCCTATAAATATATAAAAAATCAAGAAGAATAAAAATAGTAGCACAACATCCAGAAAAGAGTCATATATTCAAATCATTTTAACTTTACATTTTGAAATTTAAAATTTAAAATATATTTCAAATAAAATAAAACCTTGTAAAACCTATGAAATATTCCACCCATTAACTTTTAAGTGATTTTTATCTTGTGAATTATAAGTGATAGGGTCATAAAAGGGATACAAATTAAAAATAAATCATTTAACCTATATTTTCAATATAATTATAAGAAAAAAATAATTAAAGTTTATAATGAAATATAACCTTATAAAATTTTGTAAATGTTATAATTGAAACTATTTAAAACATAAATCTTAAAACATAATATCCAAATTCCATTATTACTTCTTTATGATGAAAATTTTGTTTCAAAATAATTTTTCAATTAAAAAAACATTTTCAAACTTTCATCCAAAATGTAGTAATTGTAAATGAAAAGATGCCTTTTCTTTTACATATTTTATCTTTGTGATCCTATTTCCTATTATATCTCTAAATTAATATCATTAATTATTTCAAAATGATATGTATGAAATAAAATTAATTTTTTTTAATATAAAAGTATTCAAATAATAAAACTTATATGTTTAATAATTTGTTTTTTTCTGTAACCATGTATAGAACATAACTAGTAAGTTATCTTCTCTCTTATAGAAAAAACACCTAACATCAAATATCCACTAGTATAAAAAAAAATATATCTTTTGTGGTTATTTAATTAATATAAACATCATTTTAATAAATATATGTTTCATACCCTTCAATATAAGGAATCATCCAACATTAAATTGCATTGTTTTGAAATCATTCATCAATATATGTTTTTATTTCTTAATATATCATTGTCATTGCTATTGTTGAAGTGAATTTTGGGTCCAAAAATCCATATAATAATATGGAATCATAATAAATAAAAATTCTATAAATATACCTAATACAAAAAAAACATAAGTATTAAGTTTCAATAAATTAAAATAATTGGAATATATATGATAATTAACTTAAATAAAAAAGACTTGCATTGCATGAATGCCCAAAAAATATCTAGTCACAAGCTCCATGATATCTTTCTTTAAAATCATCTCATTCAGTTTTCACCAAAAAATGATATAATTCTTTATAAGATCATAAAATTCTAAAAAAAAGATGAATATATAGATAATATATCAAGTTATGAAGATGAAAAATATAAAGTCATAGAAGCATGTACTTATTTTTTTCTATACTGTATGCCTTTAAAATTAATGTATTCCTAGAAAAAATAAATAAATATATAAATTTTAAAATTTAAAAAAAAATCACCACTCTAAAATAAATTATATAATCTATACATACCTCAGTGGTAATTTTTCAAGCCATTATATATGGAAAATCTAAAAAATGGCCAATACTTTCTCCAATAGTAGTGAACTCATTTGTAGAAAATAGTACTATTTTGTATCTATCTATAATATCCTATACAGTGACCCTAATATTCTCTATTTATATGTATTTACATTGAATGGTATCCCTAATATAATATACCATACCATATATAATAATATTATGTTGTGGATCCTCAACATATAACTCATAATAAATGGGAAGCTATGGAGGAGGAGGTGTAGGAGTTGGATAAGTAGGAGGATGTGGAGGAGTGAGATCTGTAGGCTGAGTCGGGGGGTGGGATCTACATGATGAGGTGTGGGAGTGGAATATGCATCCTAAAACTATTTTTCCATGTCTATAAACATCAACTATATTAAATCTCTAATCCTATCCTCCATCATCTCACCCATATCTTGAACTCTATCTTTCGAAGCTTTTGTTTTCCTTTTATATAAAACCTCTTTTGAAGATTCTCTAGAACGACCAAACAATTTTTTTTGATACACCTACCGTATATCATCATTCACCAATCAAGTGATATTTCCCAATTCAATAGCTAAAATATCCTTCCTACCCTCTTTTATGAAGGTACCATATGTGTTATTCTCCTCAAGGGATTCCTATATATAATTTAAAAAAAATAACTAGTGAATCACAATATATCATCATTTGAATTAACTTAAATAATATAAATAAATTAAATAACTTAAAATCATCTTATCTATATCCCTTAACACTCCCATAATATATTGATAATTTTTTATCCTTTGATCCAAATTCCATTTTTCATGTCTAGCTGGGGGAGGAGGGTCAGCCTTGCTGAGCCTGAAGACTCAACTCTCATTTTCTGAAAATTTTCATCCATCATTTTTTCTTCCAATAACATATAACATCCATGAGATAAAGTATGAGGGTATATATTTTTATATTAGATCTCCTGATTAGATCTCTAAATTATATCTATATTAAGAATAAATAAATAATTAATATGATCATTAATATAAAAAATTCTAAAATCTAACATTTCACTTACCAAAGATGATTCTTTCCATCTACTTTCAAAAAACTACGTCCATGTATCTCCATTTAGATAAGTATATATGTCAAATAAATTTTTATTTTGTCTTCCCCTAAAAATTAAATATCTAGTGAGTTTTGATTTAAAATACAACCATATCATATCATCCAAATCTAAACATTTCTTCCTGAATTCCCTAGATTCAGGTATACCATATGTAATATACTAAGAAGTTAAATAAAACTATATTAGAAAAAAACCATGATAAGTAAAATAATAAAAAATTACCTTACCAAAATTTTCTCTTATAATTGAGATATTATCACTTTGTTGAAATTTTTCTAATAAAAAATAAAAATACAAACTTTTTCTTAAGATTTAAATGAAATAAAAGTATTAAATTGTTTTGAATTGGGACCCTAGGACTATTATTATCATAAAATTAAACTTATATCCTTTGGTCCTAACTATGAGCAATTTATAATTTGGTTAAACAGGTTTAGTCACCTTTATCATCCCTGGAAGTCTTATCTTCATCTATACAAGTAGATGGATCCTATGTAGAAGGATTAAAAGGCTCCTCAAAAGTATATGAACAATCCTCCCTAGAATCTTGAGGTGACTCATATTTTTTATCTAATATTATCCGATAAATAAAATTAAAAAAACAATTAGTATAAAAATATAAAAAACAATAAATTAAATATAAATTTAAATAAGAAAATTATCCAACAAAAAGTAAACTAAACTGAACACATTTTTATTCGGATTTATTATAATAGTTAACCAAAATGATGATAAAAGTAATTAGATATGGGTGAAATGACATAAATAAAGGAAAAAAGTCCAACTATTACACAAAAATTTGAATAACAGTTTTAAAAATATATAAAATCATACTAATAAAAAAATCTTGAGTAAAAATTAATAAAAATACATCAGTTACATATAAAGTTGAATAATTTAAAAATGAAACAAAAAAACTAAACTAATTCAAAACAATAATTTAAAATATTATTTATAATATGTTTTTTAAGTTAAAAAATAAAACTAATATATCAAATATTTTATAAAATTGATGAAAGTAATATATATATATATATATATATATTACCTATAATATTATAAAATCACTGAAGATTGTTTTCCCAAATTCTTTCCTCTTGATTTTTCTATATAGAAAAAACCATGTCTATGACAAGTTCATCAATATTAATTATTATTCGTTCCATTAACTCACAGAAATCAGCATCACCATTTAGTTTTTGATCACTAATATACTTTTTACATTGTATAATGATAGACCATTGTATATTTTATAGATCAAGAAAAGATACAAAAAATTGAATTTATTTTTATGATAAAAGGATCAGATTTGTATTCCAATCTATCCAAATTAACCAGTTTTATGCCCAATTCATCATTTATTACATTGTTGTTATTAATAACCCATTTTCACTAAATCACTAAAACTCAAAATTTAATGTAATACGCCACCCATATTTCATCAATCAGTCAATAATATAAACCACTCATCATCATAATAATGTACAAGAACCATATAATAAAATAACCCATAAAATCTATAATTTTATAACATTACATTCAAAAAAATATTCTTTTCACCCATAAGAAAACATTTCTAGATATTGAAATATACATTCTATTTTAAAGCCTGTTTTTAAAATAATAATAACATAAGGAAGGAGGGTTTTTATTTGAATAAAACAAGGAAGGTGATAAAGGAAATAAAATATAAAATAATGGTCATTATAGTAGGAAAATTTCTTATCATTGTATGTGTTAAAATAGAATATTCTTTTTGTCTTTTGTAAAGAAAGTCAAAAACATTAAATAAAAATATTCCTTTTGAAAACCATTGAAAAAAAGTAAAAGAGACATAAAATTTACTTTATAATTGATTTATGTCCATATAAATACACACATAATTTTTTTAAGACTATGGAAATAGAATATAAAGATTTATAAGGGGAATTTTAATAGAGGATTTGTAAGAGAAAGTCTCTTACCTGGAGTCCAAATTGTCTTGTATGTTCTTTATCTTCCAGAATAATAAACTTATGTTACTTATTTACTTTCTTAAGAACCATTTTCATGTTTATTATCCAATTTTATTTTATCAATTACCATTCTATATCTAATTTTTCAATCAATTAATTCCACCTCAAACTTTTTGATGATATTTTGTCCATAAGTCCAAAATGACTTCAATGGGTTGGCAATAGGAAAAGAGGTCATTATTTTATCAAATAAAAAATAATTATCATGAAATAATTATCATTTCTATACATCAATTATTATTTTAAAACCAATCACAAAATATAGTTATAAAAAATTAACTACATTATAATCATGGAGATGATAGGTCATACGTACACATGAGTAACATTTCCATTTTTCAACGATCATTATGGAAAGAAGGTAAGTATTATTTTATCATTATAGAATGATAATAATATTATAAATATAATATTAATTCTTTAAATACACTTATATATATGTGTTTGTGTGTGTGTGTGTCTTCTAAGTGGTGAGGTGATGAAAAATGAATTATATTACCTCGTAGAGCTGGTTGTCCACACATACACACCAATGTCATTATCATTTTACAGTGAATAAAAATTTAAGAAAATAGATGATATATTACTTATATATAATGATAAATATGTAATTAATATCATATATATATATATATATATTAAATCTATAAAAATAAACTTACATGAGAGGAGATAGTGGAAAACAAATTATATCAATTAGTGAGGTGGTAAACCACCGTACACACCATAGATGATGTCATTTCCAATTTTATGGAAGATGAGATATATGTAGGTTATTTTATTACTATGATAATAAATTTTTTACACTTTAGGGGTCAATATAGATACTATAAAAGGGAAATTGTCTCTTAAATGAACCATGGTTGATATTTTCAATTTTATCCCAATCACTTGGACAAATATAGGATTTTTAGAAATTTTAAATCATTTAATAAAATATTATTTATTATAAAATATAATAAATGTTAATTTTTGGAATATTCATTTAATTTGAATTTAAAGGGTCTAAGAAAAGGTTAGAATTTAAATATTATCCTTTAAAACATCCCTAATATGTTATATTTATCTAAAAACTCATGGAACAAAATAATTATTTCAATTTATATTACTTTTAGTGTTTTTAAAATCATTTATTTTATTTTTCTATTAATTTAATAATTACTGCATTAGAGTTATGTAATATTTTAAGGTAACCATTTCTTTACTGAAATTAGAAATAAATTACCATGATAAAAAAATAATTTATCTTTCAAATAAATAATTATAACTAAACAAATCCTTAGTTTATCCTTAGGTTAAAAATACTATAGTTATTAAATGAAAGAGTGTGATATTTTTGGATTTATATTCACTTAAATATTATAAAGGTCAAAATAAATGAAATATGGAACCAAGGGGTTGTTATGTTTGACTTTAGGTGTTGGGGTTATTGACTCGTAGGGATTTTTCTTTGGAGTCCCAAAATGAATGTTAGATAATTCTCTATTATAAGTGATGACTTATGAAATGGTTGAAATTGAACCAAGGTAGGTGTTTTTGTGATTTTTCTTGAATTAACATACCATTGAGTTCTTGGTAGTTTAAAATTACCTATTTTTTTAATTGAATCTACATTTGATGGTTTAATGGGATTTTAAATGTGTTTAAGTGGATTTTCTCATGGTAAAATTGTTTTTACTTTTTATTTCATGTTGTACTTATAGTAAAAATTAGTGATAATTATTGAAAGGTTTTTTAAGTTAAATGTTGAATTTTAAGTGTTATTTAACCTTTTTGTGTCATAGAATAAATTATAAAGTGTATTTTTTTGGATTTAGAAGTATTTTTATTTATAATCCAAGTGTTTATTTAAGGTTTTATGGGTTTTAAAAATGTTCAAAGAGTTTCTTAAATGGATTATGATTTTTTAAAATGAATTTTCCCCATTTAGTTCATGATTTAATTTAGAAATGGAGTTTTAATCTTGTTGGTATGTTTTTAATAAAAATATGGTGATTCTTAAAATCTTTATTCCAAATTTTTTTTGAGTGATTATTTTAGAAATATGGATTATAAATTGATTTCAAGGTCTTTTATTTAAATAATGGTTTGAAATGGTATTTCAAACCATTAAGAAATTGATTGAAATTATAATTATATTTTGATAAAGTCTTGTTTGAAGCTTTGAGGGGTTTCCAAATGGTGTATGTGTGTGTATGTGTGAGACCCTCTAGATCCCACTTGTTTTATTATGACACTTTAGGGGGATATTAATTATTATTTGAATTGAAATATATACCAAGGGGTTTGTTTTGTATTTCATGTACCCTAAATAAAATGTGAAAGGGGGGATTTTTTGTGAGGGTGTAGGAGGTGATTTTTTTCCATTTTTTATATATTGATGTATGTGATTTCTCACCTCTATTTAATAAATTTCATGGGAGTCCAAAGGGACTAAATAGAGGTCGAGATAAGTAAGAATCTTAGTTTAGATTGTGTTCTAACTAGGTATACTGTCCCATTAGACTGAGTGATATATAAGAATATATAGTGGCCTATTAGATCAATTAATCTAGAGAAATATATTATGGATCGAGTTTTAAATTTTCACCCAAGAAGTTCATATTTTAATAGTTTAATGTGATGTCAATGACATGAAAGATTTAGCAGTGTCGACTAATAAATCAGGTCTCTAAATTAAAATTTTATACTTGAGTCCTAGGTGGTTACCTATGATTCTTTGATTTTTTTATGATGAATTAGGGGATTCCAATCTATATGAGTTTTTTTATCCCCTATCTACAGTCTAATTTATGAAACCATGGTTTTCTTGGATTATTTGGCATATTTGGTTTATTTTAGGACCATGTTTGTTAACCATTATTTGATTTTAGTTTTTAAGCACATTAAAATTGGTTTTTGAAAATTATTTGAAAAGTATATTTCTAAATCAAATGGTTTTCTTTTGAAATGAATGTTTTAAAAGTTCCTTTCAAGAGGAAAAAATGGATTTTATTTTATTTTCCTAATTTATAAAAAATTGTCCTCTTTTGGTGGTTTGAGGGTGTTTGGAATTTATTTTTATTTTTCACTTATTTATTTTCAAAGAAGGGGAAATTGTTATTTAAAAGGGTTCAAGTCCTAAGAAATGGTTTTTAAGTGATTGTTTTCATTTAATCCAAATAAGTGTATTTTTGTGAAATGACTTGAATTTGTTTTTTATTTTTTATACTTATTCACTAAAAACCTATTTTTAATTATATTTTATAACTATGATTAAATGGATTGTAAGTGGCTAGGTGGAGACCCTAGGCCTATTTATTTACAGTTTCTTTGTAAGTTTGTGTGCTGTCATATCAAATTATAACCCACTTTTTCAAAATGGATTGTATTTGGTAATAATTGAACAAACTATGTGGTGATTACCTATTGGGATAATTTTTTTCACCCTGCATACACCATTTAGTGTATATAGATCTTATGGTTTCTATAAGGTGGATTTTTTGGGGCCTCCATTATGTTAGAGGTGCAGGTTGTGTAGGATGTTTGGATTGGGATATGGAGAGTTATCACAAGTTACATGGAGATTACGGGTAGTAGTTTTATATTTTGTTTCATTTTTGGGATGTACTTGTATCGAATATATCTTTATCCTTTATTCTTATAGAAGTTGATGTTTATTCATTTATGTTTTATCTACTTATGTAAGTATGTTTCCTTTATAATTATTATTCATTCTACAATTATATTCCTTTGATATGCTAATTACTCTAATTTTTATTGGTATCATTGATCTGTTTGTTTTTATCAAGGTTGAAATCACTCTAAATAATTATTTCCTGAGACCCTATCACTAGTTTTCAGCCTACAGTTATCAAAAATGGGCCTCGAGTATGTCTCATACCATCTCGAGAATCTGATAGATGGTTGAATCAAGTTGTTTCATGAAAAATGGTATTAGATCACACCCTCTTGTTATTTGGGGTGTTTTTGGGTATTATGTAGTTTAAGATCATCATCAAGACTTAGGTATAGTGTGTGGAAAAGTGCTTGACTAGCTCGTTGTCTCACTAGACCACAAATTTTTAGGGTTTTTTTCGGATTGAGTCATGATTTTGAGTTTAAATTTGGATATTGTTTGTGGATTTGGATATTTTTTAATGATGATTTGATCCTCTTTGAGTGTATTGGTGATTACAGAGCTCAGTTTGAGTTTTAGAGGTAAAATTGGTGAACAAACCAGGGATTCACAGTTAGCCCACATGGTATGGTAAACTATGTGGAGCCCATGTAGTGTGGATCTATAAACATGATAGTGCTCATTGCATAGTTGGAACAAGATTTACCATCCTATGAATCCAAACACTGTATAATGAAATTTCTCCTATGGATTATTTTTTTAACCTCTTGTTCTACCTGGATTGATTCTGATGTTGTATGTCATTGGTGTGTTTTTTGATAAGTTATTTTTCTTAGGTTTTTCATAATGGTTGATGCAGTTTAATGTGGTTTGATTGAGAACTGTACTGGTGTTCTTGGTTTTTCCCCTTGGTTTATTTGATCTATGTGTTAGAAAATGGTTTTGAGGGATGAGAATGAGGAGCCTTAAGAGGTGTTATATTTTTGAAAACTATTGTTATAATGGTTGTGGAAAAAATGATGTTGGGTTATTTGTTAAAAACCCAGTTGTGTTTTATTCAAAATAGGACCAAGGAATTTTCCTTGTGTTAAAAGGTGTTCAAGTTTGAAAAATAGAATTTTTGAAAGATTAAATTATTAAAAATTGAATTTTTTTTAAGAAGTTTTTAGTTAAAATGTTTTCATTGGGTGGTTTATATCAAAATGGAATTTTGAATTTTATTTTTGAATGGAAAAAGTGGGCTTCATGTTCAATAGATTATGTAGTCTATTTTAAATGTCCATGGAATGTTTTTAAATATTTCTAGCTTTTAAAATGAGAATTGGAAGGTGTTTTAAGAATTAAATTGAGATTTTTTAAAAATTTATTGGATGATTCAGTTAGAAAATGGAAATTCTTTGGGGAATTTAAAATGGGTACCTTTTATTTTTTCCCTTGGTTATGGGACTGATTATTTGTTTGAGGAGTATGCGAAGCTAGGATTATGTCTCATGATAGTTGTTATGTGAATCGAAGAAAGTTGTTGAAGGAAGTAAATATTTTTACTAGGAGTGATCCTTTCACAGTGTAAGAAATTGGTGTTTCATTGAGGTAAGGAACCTTTAATTTTTTAATTTAAATCACTTTTTTTACTCAACCAAGAGTTCCTAATGGATTAATTAAGTGTTCCTGAGAATTCAGAATCATTCAGAGCCCAAAGTTTCATCTTTTTGGAGAAATAAGAGAGTAGAACATGTTTTGAACAAGGTTAGTACAAACCATGTGGCTCAACTATGAGTCTTAGAAGGAGGATCATAGTTAGTTTAACTATGTAGCATGGGCTGCATGTTTATGAAAATCCTAAAATTTATTGTGGTGTATTTAGCAAGGTTGGTGAATGGTTTTTCTAACCACGGGAGGGGTTTTCACCTAAGGTAGTAGGTGCACATGGTTGATATAAGGTTTGTTAAATTGTGTGAATAAACCATGTTCCCCCTTAAAATGAGTGAAATTATAGGTTTTCCCCTCACTTATCTTAAATTTGAATTCCCTTTTCCTTCCTCATTTTCATATCTTGTGGACCATGTGTGAGATCTCCCATATTCTCCACCTAAGCTTTGAGATATATGCTCTTTCTGAGCTCGGGTTTGACTATCATTCATTATTTTGGATCACCCTTGGTAAGTATATTGTTACTCATTCTTCTTTTCTCAGTTTTCTTCACTGTATTGGATGTTATTTTCACGTGAGCTAATATACACTATTTTCAAGGATTTTTTCTAGTTTCTTCATCTTCTCTCACTCCATCCTAAATCAGAGGCTGATACTGCAATTAGAGTCATATAATAGTATAAGGTAGGTGTTATATTACTTTTCCCTAAAATATTTGATGTTTATATAGTGTATTATCAGTTCACACACTAAACTTTCTGTGTGTTGCTTCTAAAATATTAATTTCACTAAATTAAATTTCTAGACCATGAAGAGATACTCTCATAGACCATTGATGTGTCTTAGGTTGTGAACTCAACTCGAACCACCCCTTGGGTGTGTCTATTAAATTCCCTTCAAACTTATACCATTGTTTATGTGACCAAACCACCTCCTAAGGTGGGTTTGACATGCCTCCTTAAGGAAATGGGTAGATTAATTAACTAAAACATGAATAGAAAGGCCATGTCACTTGGTTCTTTTTGAATTGAGGAGTAATACCATGACTAAATGGGATTAAATGAAATGTAAAATGGTATAAATGTATCACATGTCCCTTTATTACATATGAGTATGCTTGGATCTTATTATAACCATTATATACTGTTATATGATGTCCTATCTTATGCAAGTTATGGATTCCCCATCTGGGTTTACCCTATCTACCCAAAGGCTGCCCCTTAATTCATATATGCATTTTACAAGAGTTGAAACCCCTCTTGAATCATTCCTTGTATCACATTGATGACTTTATGAATGTGGTTCCATAGACTCATATGTTAATTTCTCTACAAATGCAACGCCCCGACCCCAGTTACCCAGAGTCGGTGCATTATTACATAACATTGGCATGATCACAAGAAAGATCAAATCTCGAAAGACCGATTGGTTTAGTAGCCTTGGAAACACTAGATATATTCATAAGTTTTACATTACATCATTAAACTAAAGACTACTACAACAACATATTGTCTCCATAATCCACACTCATATCCCCACATAATATCCCTGCAGGTCATTTATAACTTACTTCTTCACTTCCTGGGAAAAATGAAACATAGAAAAAGGGTGAGCTCAAATGCCCAGTAAGGATAACAATATAGCGGAAACTTTCATAAATAAGAATAAACTTTTAAGGCAATGTATAACTAAAACAAAAGCCTTTCAAACATGAACTTTCAACATGGTATGGCATAAATAAAATGAAATAATGCCATTTACTTATTCACATGGATATTCTACTAATTGAATAATCACATGCAAAAATCAATAACCACTTTCATAATGTTGGAATGCATAATGCCAGACTATCATAACCACATAGCCAAGGCCTCGTTCCAAGACTACAAATAAGATTTTGTCAAGGCCTTGTGCCAAGACACTAGTTTGTCTCATGAGACCTACCGATGCATCGAGGAGCTATAGCGGGCTCCACCCGTCACATATTAAGTCCAATGCATTCCCATATGAAAAGGTTTAAACATAACATAAACATTCATATTAAAACTAGCATATGAAATGTCAATACTTTCACCATAAACTATGAATGGTATAAAAATAGCACATCCACAGTCAAACATATCACAAAACCTTCAATACAATATAGAAGTTTTTTATCATAATAAATCAACTTCAAATAATCTTAAAATCCATCAAAGGATGTTGACATAGATGAAATCAAAATTCTTTTTAAAGAAATATCTCCTTTTATTTTGAAATAATTTAAGATCCATATAAAATAAAACATTTTCTTTGAAAATATTCTTATAAGCTTGTAAGGAAAGCTCTGAAGATTTTATAACGGCGGAAAATAGCTGCACCCGCCGTATAAGTTAAAAAAACATTCTTACCTTAATTCTGTTGAAAAGGTTTAAAAGGACCTTGTTTTGAAAACGACCGAAAGATTCCTTTATAAACCACTTATAAAAGTCAAAAAGGGTATAAATTACTTTAACTCATATTCTAGTAAATAGTAAAAATGTTTTGAAATGCATTTTTAAGAAACATGGATGTGGATGATAAAGAGATCCCAGTAGATTATTACGTATAAACAACCTTGGATAATGAAGAGGTTGTAAAGTAAACCCTTACCTTGTACTTTTCCTTGGTTGGGGTAGGTTAACCTCCTGTATAATGGTGAAATAGTTGTTATTAAATTATACAAGAATCATATATAATAATATGATATCATATATGATCTTTTAACATTGATTTGTTAATAATATCTTAGAATTATCGTCGTTTCAGGAGTTAACTTACTCATTTTCTTTTATATGTTTTGTTACATAAGCCATGGTTGTTGTATCTTATTCATATCCAGAATGATATCTAGTCCTTAAACATCATTTTTAAATCATCAAATGATAATTATACTTGAATGGATACGATGGAGAATGAATCTCATCGCGTTCGTGGAGACGGTAGTCCGTACGTACGCACGAGCGACAATATCATTCTTTCGATATTAGAATAATATATAAATGGATGGTATATCATATATACAGAATCATTAACATGTTATATTTATTATTTACATGAGTTACACATCATTATTATACCCATCTAAATAATATTATATTGAATAACAATTACACCACGACGTGGAGACGGTAAGCCGTACGTACGCACGTATGGTGACATGTTATTCAAAGGGTGGATAGAATAATGAATATGATTGTACCATATTTATAATAACATCACAGTATATGTGAGATACTGGAGTTATTATTTTATAATGGTAAGAACAAAGGAAGAAGAAGTGGAAGAAGAAACGAACTTGGAGAAGGGTGGTGAAATCATTACCTCTTCTTCGGGTTCTTCCTTTTGATTTGATCAAAAGGGATCCTTAGGTTGGCTTTCTGATCAAACTAAGGCCTCTAGGTTGTAGTGAGGGATGTTGGGAGAGTATTTGGGCAGAGTTTGGCCGAACCAAAAGGCTTTGAAGGTGTGAAGAAATGGGAAGGAGGAGTGCCCTTTTATAAGAGGGGTGAGGGGCACCTTTGGAAAAGTTAGAAATATTAATTTATAATAAATTCATATTCGGTTTCTAAAGGCTCAAAAGATGATTATTCAAAGGTTAATGTGGGGATAGGTCTAAAACCACTCAACCAATATAATTTAGATAGGTTTGGGTACTTATATTAACCTTATCTTTAAGTATTAACTCTAAGTTAATTAGTTTCACTTTTACAATGTCTCTTTTTATTTTTATATAATATGGTTAATAAACTTACTATATACATCCAAGAGACCCCCAAGTGGTACATTAATGATGAACTTATCATGATATAAGTCTCTCGGCCGAACCTTAGATTTTTAGGAATTTAATATCAATTAATAATATAATATTTCTTTTAAGAACTCTTTTATGTCAATTTTGACACTATTCAATAGTTGATTTTTGTGAAACTCATAACAGATTTATTACTTCGAACAAAGTCAATTAAATCAATCCTAATATATCATATTATCCTATAAAATTAGTTTAATTCATTAAAAGTTTCATATTATATTTATTTGGGTATTTATAATATCAATTATTTTAATTTTTCACTATTATAGTAATTACTGCATCATCATTGTGTCATAAATAAAATAACTTATTTAATGTATAAAAATTATAAATGAAATATAATTATGTAGGAAATATTTTTAGCTTTCTAATGAATATTTATAATCTAAAATCCAACATATATAACCCTATGTAACAATTGTTTTTCTAAAAGATATATGCTTGTGTCATTTTTGTATTCATTTTAACTTAATTAAAATAAAGTGTCATTATCACTTACAAGTGGATCCATGGGGTCCCAAAATAGACCCAAAGATGCTCATGGTCGACCATGTATCAACCAATAGGGTTAAGACACGTTTTAGGGTAATTTAGTATTATTATAATATTATTTTTTAACCCTTATTTACCAGATTTACCCTTAACCATGGTAAATAAAATATTTACCGCAGTAATTATTCAAAATGTCTACAAATAAAAGTTACCTATTTACACAATTTGAACATCCTGATTCAAAATATGGAATCCATTTTCTTAAATTCAAAACACAGAAGTGGCAGAAATTAATTTAAAATCAATTCCCGCTGTCAAAACAAAAAGCGTGTTTTTAAGAGATAATAACTATCAAAAGATTGACACTTGTTTATGTTCGGTTTAATTGTAAAATTATGTCCAATGACCAACATTATATTAAATGGTAAAAATATATTCTAAATATACTTTAAAACTACTAAAATTCATAATTTATCATTATTAATTATTTTGATTAAAAAAGTTGTTTTTAATTAAAATTTAGTAATTTTCACTATTCATCAAAATATGAAAGTTATCCGAAATGTACCAAAATTTCACCTTAGGCTAAATTCGATATTCCGAAACCAAAAAGGAAGTCCATTTTAAAATATAAAATATATGTAATTTCAAAAAGTAGGTATTACTATTCATAACGGCTAGTTTGATTGGTTACGGTGTGTTAGAACTCGGTGTTGCGTACAACATACGCTAGCGTACCGTGGAAGCTTGGGATGTTTCATTTTAAATTTTTGATGTCCCCATTTAGTCAAAAAGTTTAAAATATAGTATCTAAAAAGGGTTCACTATTAAAATTTGGTAAAAGTGAAATACTGAAAATGAATTTGTTCTTACATTATGTCTAAGAACCTCATAATATGGATTCTAAAATTATAAGGATTATATAAAGTTTAAAATTTAGTTAACACTATTCATAACCTCTTTTGAACAGCTTGTTTGGTAAGTCATGGTGCGATTGAACTTGGTGTTGCGTGTAGTGAAAGTTATTGAATTGTTTTGAAGAAATAACACACTATAAAATCTTGGGGTGTTACATTCTCCCCTCCTTCAATAAATTGCGTCCTCGCAATTTGAAATTGTTCTTCGAAAATAAAAGGTTGAAAATAGAAAATATATTTGTGGGAAAACCCACATCGGAAATTGGGTTACTAAAATTTAGTCTTAATATGAGGAAAAGAGAAATCAAAGGGTCACCACCAAATTATGATCTCGATTAGGAGAACATTGGTGGCAATTAGAGACATATAATTGGAGGAAAAACGTAAATATTTATAGGTGGTGATTGAGGTCATCAATCACAAACAAGTGTAAAATTGAGGTCCTTAAATTCATCAATCTATGATGATTTGAAATACCATCGGTTCAACAAAACATAGGGTATTAGGATAACACATTTTTGACGTTTCAAAATATCTTAGTTGAAATCCCACATCGAAAAATGAATTAATGAGGCCTCTATTTAAAATAAAGAGTCGAAAGTATGAAGATTACCGAAAATAACACATACTAGGGTTCCATGTAGGAAAATATGGATATGGAAGAAAAATCTAACCATCAATTATCTGATGGAGAGTGGTAGAGAACATTGCTATGAAAAGGCCAACAATCCCAAAGCCATAAATTAGTGATGATTTAAGGTACCATCTAGGACAACATTTTTGTTCTAAGTTCATTTTCTTAATGTTGAGGAATTTATTTATGAGATTGGATAAGATCATAAGGAGATATACTTACTTTATAATTAGAGTTTTGTCCATTAATAAATTTCTACCACAAACTCATCTTTCACTCGTAAAAAAATTCTATTTATACTATTCGTACAGGGTTCCAAAATAAAGGAATTTATAATTCATCTACATGATCCTTTAATATGAACTACATTATTTAATCCAGGACATCTCATGGGCCAGTGGTAGGTGATACACCCTTGTCGCCCTTCGGTTGCGGGTTCAAGTCTCGCAGCCTTGCCGGACGCGACGGGTTGCCGCCCGACCTCCGGGTTGTCCTTTTATGGAAATCCAAAATAATCCAAACTAGAACTATCCAAAATACTTCTGTCCAAACTCACAGTCCAACATTCATAAGGGAGGAAAACATAATATAGATCCTTTTTACCCTGTAATAGCATATGAATACCTTCATCATGTATTACCATATTCCTTATTGATTACATTCATGCTCCCTTATTCCATATAGAATGCTGGATATACTTTATTAATCCAAAAATGTTTTAAACCCCAACAATGATGGAATATACAAATAATTAATCAGTTCCAAGGTAGTCAAGAATATCCAATATAATTTATCCAAAATAATCACATATTATTCCAAAATCACTACCTCAGTATCAGAACTATATTATGATTTATCATTCTCTCAACCATATATTTTCCAAAAATTTAACATTCTATTGAGTCACTTTTCTTTGTTCCACACAATCTCAAGTCCTTAATGAAATAGTACTGCAGTACAATCCTTATATACTCCATAATTATTATAACAAGTACATTGTTGATACAACACTCAATTGACATAATCAACATAAGAACTCTAATCATTCCTCTCCATCTGTGGTAGTATCATAACTTGATTATTATCCAATAGCATCATTTGCGGCATAGTCTGATGACTGGGACATAGGTTCGCGTAGTGTCCAAACTCCTTGCAAATGAAGCATTGTACATTTAAAACCATTTTCTTACCCTTGCAGTCACGTACTTTGTGCCCTTTTCCTCCACACTTATAACAAACTCCCATTCCTTTCAGGCAAGTTCCAGGGTGTTTCTTTCCACAGTTACCACATATGGGAAAATTCTTCTTTTCCCTCTTACTTTTATCCATCTTTCTCTCTTCCATCCTTTTCTTCTCTTGCTTCCCTTCAAAGCCATAGGACTCAGTAAACTCTTTACTTATCTTATCAACACATGATATTATTTCTTCATATGATGATAATACATGGGAGACTATTTCTCTTATAAATTCTAGCTTAAGACCATGAAAGATATGATCCTTCCTTCTCTTTGGATCATGTGCATTTCTGGAGTTCTCATTCCTTCTACTGGGCGCCATTTCTAAACAATGGCATACACTAGATCAGTTTATGAATCAAAATACATAATCCCATACTTATAAAACACTTAACATAAATTGAACTATTTATGGATATAATCCATAATCATAAGAATGTTTTCTTTGAGGAAGTATATACTCATAATCCCTTCAAAATGATTTGTAAAGAAAATGAGAGTTATCCTAAGCATATCCCCCGGGAGTGTCGTAACCAAGAGTGCAGCAAGGCCCGTTGTCGTGCACCAGTTCCCGTTCGAGTCTAGCTCAAAGCGGTGTTTTCGGGTTTTACCCCTAGGTACATATGTGCCAGAGCCGCCTCTACCTGCTCGTATCCAGACAGGGATGTATTGCTCGGAAAACTCACAAAATCTCTACAATACCAAAATTATAGGAAGTTCTTCTATACTAATCCTCAAAGTTCATCTTAGGTCTACGTGCTCTAATCAGAGTTTATCTAAATCCAGTTTCCAAGGTTTGTACTAAACTTCCTCTGATACCAACTGTAACGCCCCGACCCCAGTTACCCAGAGTCGGTGCATTATTACATAACATTGGCATGATCACAAGAAAGATCAAATCTCGAAAGACCGATTGGTTTAGTAGCCTTGGAAACACTAGATATATTCATAAGTTTTACATTACATCATTAAACGAAAGACTACTAGAACAACATATTGTCTCCATAATCCACACTCATATCCCCACATAATATCCCTGCAGGTCATTTATAACTTACTTCTTCACTTCCTGGGAAAAATGAAACATAGAAAAGGGGTGAGCTCAAATGCCCAGTAAGGATAACAATATAGCGGAAACTTTCATAAATAAGAATAAACTTTTAAGGCAATGTATAACTAAAACAAAAGCCTTTCAAACATGAACTTTCAACATGGTATGGCATAAATAAAATGAAATAATGTCATTTACTTATTCACATGGATATTCTACTAATCGAATAATCACATGCAAAAATCAATAACCAGTTTCATAATGTTGGAATGCATAATGCCAGACTATCATAACCACATAGCCAAGGCCTCGTGCCAAGACTACAAATAAGATTTTGTCAAGGCCTTGTGCCAAGACACTAGTTTGTCTCATGAGACCTACCGATGCATCGAGGAGCTATAGCGGGCTCCACCCGTCACATATTAAGTCCAATGCATTCCCATATGAAAAGGTTTAAACATAACATAAACATTCATATTAAAACTAGCATATGAAATGTCAATACTTTCACCATAAACTATGAATGGTATAAAAATAGCACATCCACAGTCAAACATATCACAAAACCTTCAATACAATATAGAAGTTTTGTATCATAATAAATCAACTTCAAATAATCTTAAAATCCATCAAAGGATGTTGACATAGATGAAATCAAAATTCTTTTTAAAGAAATATCTCCTTTTATTTTGAAATAATTTAAGATCCATATAAAATAAAACATTTTCTTTGAAAATATTCTTATAAGCTTGTAAGGAAAGCTCTGAAGATTTTATAACGGCGGAAAATAGCCGCACCCGCCATATAAGTTAAAAAAACATTCTTACCTTAATTCTGTCGAAAAGGTTAAAAAAGACCTTGTTTTGAAAACAACAGAAAGATTCCTTTATAAACCACTTATAAAAGTCAAAAGGGTATAAATGACTTTAACTCATATTCTAGTAATTAGTAAAAATGTTTTGAAATGCATTTTTAAGAAACATGGATGTGGATGATAAAGAGATCCCAGTAGATTATTACGTATAAACAACCTTGGATAATGAAGAGGTTGTAAAGTAAACCCTTACCTTGTACTTTTCCTTGGTTGGGGTAGGTTAACCTCCTGTATAATGGTGAAATATTTGTTATTAAATTATACAAGAATCATATATAATAATATGATATCATATATGATCTTTTAACATTGATTTGTTAATAATATCTTAGAATTATCGTCGTTTCAGGAGTTAACTTACTCATTTTCTTTTATATGTTTTGTTACATAAGCCATGGTTGTTGTATCTTATTCATATCCAGAATGATATCTAGTCCTTAAACATCATTTTTAAATCATCAAATGATAATTATACTTGAATGGATACGATGGAGAATGAATCTCATCGCGTTCGTGGAGACGGTAGTCCGTACGTACGCACGAGCGACAATATCATTCTTTCGATATTAGAATAATATATAAATGGATGGTATATCATATATACATAATCATTAACATGTTATATTTATTATTTACATGAGTTAAACATCATTATTATACCCATCCAAATAATATTATATTGAATAACAATTACACCACGACGTGGAGACGGTAAGCCGTACGTACGCACGTATGGTGACATGTTATTCAAAGGGTGGATAGAATACTGAATATGATTGTACCATATTTATAATAACATCACAGTATATGTGAGATACTGGAGTTATTATTTTAGAATGGTAAGAACAAAGGAAGAAGAAGTGGAAGAAGAAATGAACTTGGAGAAGGGTGGTGAAATCATTACCTCTTCTTCGGGTTCTTCCTTTTGATTTGATCAAAAGGGCTCCTTAGGTTGGCTTTCTTATCAAACTAAGGCCTCTAGGTTGTAGTTAGGGATGTTGGGAGAGTATTTGGGCAGAGTTTGGCCGAACCAAAAGGCTTTGAAGGTGTGAATAAATGGGAAGGAGGAGTGCCCTTTTATAAGAGGGGTGAGGGGCACCTTTGGAAAAGTTAGAAATATTAATTTATAATAAATTCATATTCGGTTTTTAAAGGCTCCAAAGTTGATTATTGAAAGGTTAAGGTGGGGATAGGTCGAAAACCACTCAACCAATAGAATTTAGACAGGTTTGGGTACTTATATTAACCTTATCTTTAAGTATTAACTCTAAGTTAATTAGTTTCACTTTTACAATGTCTCTTTGAATTTTTATATAATATGGTTAATAAACTTACTATATACATCCAAGCGACCCCCAAGTGGTACATTAATGATGAACCTATCATGATATAAGTCTCTTGTCCGAACCTTAGATTTTTAGGAATTTAATATCAATTAATAATATAATATTTGTTTTAAGAACTCTTTTATGTCAATTTTGACACTATTCAATAGTTGATTTTTGTGAAACTCATAACAGATTGATTACTTCGAAAAAAGTCAATTAAATAAATCCTAATATATCATATTATCCTAGAAAATTAGTTTAATTCATTAAAAGTTTCATATTATATTTATTTGGGTATTTATAATATCAATTATTTTCATTTTTCACTATTATAGTAATTACTGCATCATCATTGTGTCATAAATAAAATAAATTATTTAATGTCTAAAAATTATAAATAAAATATCATTATGTAGGAAATCTTTTTATCTTTCTAATTAATATTTATAATCTAAAATCCAACATATATAACCCTATGTAACAATTGTTTTTCTAAAAGATATATGCTTGTGTTATTTTTGTATTCATTTTAACTTAATTAAAATAAAGTGTCATTATCACTTACAAGTGGATCCATGGGGTCCCAAAATAGACCCAAAGATGCTCATGGTCGACCATGTATCAACCAATAGGGTTAAGACACGTTTTAGGGTAATTTAGTATTATTATAATATTATTTTTTAACCCTTATTTACCAGATTTACCCTTAACCATGGTAAATAAAATATTTACCGCAGTAATTATTCAAAATGTCTACAAATAAAAGTTACCTATTTACACAATTTGAACATCCTGATTCAAAATATGGAATCCATTTTCTTAAATTCAAAACACAGAAGTGGCAGAAATTAATTTAAAATTAATTCCCGCTGTCAAAACAAAAAGCGTGTTTTTAAGAGATAATAACTATCAAAAGATTGACACTTGTTTATGTTCGGTTTAATTGTAAAATTATGTCCAATGACCAAAATTATATTAAATGGTAAAAATATATTCTAAATATACTTTAAAACTACTAAAATTCATAATTTATCATTATTAATTATTTTGATTAAAAAAGTTGTTTTTAATTAAAATTTAGTAATTTTCACTATTCATCAAAATATGAAAGTTATCCGAAATGTACCAAAATTTCACCTTAGGCTAAATTCGATATTCCGAAACCAAAAATGAAGTCCATTTTAAAATATAAAATATATGTAATTTCAAAAAGTAGGTATTACTATTCATAACGGCTAGTTTGATTGGTTACGGTGTGTTAGAACTCGGTGTTGCGTACAACATACGCTAGCGTACCGTGGAAGCTTGGGATGTTTCATTTTAAATTTTTGATGTCCTCATTTAGTCAAAAAGTTTAAAATATAGTATCTAAAAAGGGTTCACTATTAAAATTTGGTAAAAGTGAAATACTAAAAATGAATTTGTTCTTACATTATGTCTAAGAACCTCATAATATGGATTCTAAAATTATAAGGATTATATAAAGTTTAAAATTTAGTTAACACTATTCATAACCTCTTTTGAACAGCTTGTTTGGTAAGTCATGGTGCGATTGAACTTGGTGTTGCGTGTAGTGAAAGTTATTTAATTGTTTTGAAGAAATAACACACTATAAAATCTTGGGGTGTTACAACAAATTATAATTCCTTGGATTATCTCCTCTGATTAAGATTGATGTTTTAAGGATGTTGATAACCTCAGATTATCTCCTTAGGATCTAATCAGGTCTATCCCAAGGCTACCTGGGACTTGTTCCTAGTGACCATTTAAAAAATTTATAGGACTGAAATGTCAAGTTTTCATCCCTAGATTTCACTCAACCCCCTTTACCAATCACATAAAATGATCTATGTGTGTTGGATCTATAGCTAAAGTCTATATGTATGGGATACCTTGGTTCCCTATTATGATTACCATTTTACATGGATGCCTTAGTTTTACACCTTAGTTCCAATCCAATTCACTTATATATAATAAATATAAAATTATCATAGGATTATTGTCTTAGGCCAAAGTATGTATGTTCAGACAAGTATCCTCTATGAACCCAGTATGACTTGGTTATAGTTTCTTTATAGCTTTATTTTATCATTGTAATGACACATTTTTTCATTTTATATTCACTATATGGATTATATTAGACATCGTTAGTGGTGTCCTACTGAGTTTTACTCACACCATATTCAAGCCACCAATTGGTATCCATGAAGACTTCATGGATACAGGTAGGGAAAAAGGGAAGCACCCAACTATGGATGCTTGAATTCTATTATAGGATGGGGATTGGTTTTAGATGACTGAGTTAGGTTCTCATGTTGCTTTTTGAGATAGTTGGGTAATTTTTTATATTTTTTTATAGAATGTGTTGTTGTATGTCTAATACCATGTTCCATTTACTCCCTTTTTTATATAGAATCATGATATCATCATTTTTGTATATGATATTGTGTATGGAATCTATTTTTTATTTATTATCTGTATGATTTATATTATGTCACCTTATTATTGTTACTTTTCCCACTAATTATTTATTATTAAACTAATCTGTTATGCTCTAATAAAGATAATATAGTCTCCCTATCATATCATCATAGACCCTCACTTTGATTTAGAATCCACTAGTGTATAGGGAGGTACACTTAAGGTCAGGTGGCCACCGGGTCGGGTCACTTATGAGTGGACCAAGCTCAAGATGTCAAAAAGTAGTATCATAGGCTTATTTTCTTACCTTAATATTTTGGGTTTTTATAAACGATACTAAGATATGTTGAGTTTTGTAAATGAGCCTGTTTTAGGGAGTTTCTAACCCACGTATATGGAAAATCCATGTTTCTAGGGATGGGATGTATTTTTTGGGGTATTCTATCATTACGGTTGGATTTGTTTTCACCATTGGATGACACATATGATTTATGGTATTTGTCATCAGTATGGATTTTCTTTTACCCTTTTCCTGATACGGTAATGAATAATTGTTCATGAATCATTATAGTCACCTAATGACTTTTATGCCATTCATATGTCATGCCATGTTTATTTTATTATGTGCATTTAATGCTGCATATCATATATACCTTTATTATTGTATTCGAAATTGTACTAACAATTATTGTAGTAAAATGATAAATAATTGGTTTTTTAAAATTTCTACACCAACCTAAATGGTGTTCTCCTATAAATATTGATGGTGGAACATTAAATAACCAATTATCCCAAGTTTAATCCATAGAACTAAAGTTACATGGATTAAAAAATTTATTGGTTGTGCTTAAATGGATTCCAATTATAATTTATAAAGTTTGTGACTCTATAAATTGGGAATGGTGATCCATATAATCTAACCATTTTATATGGACTCATTGCATTCTAAGACTAGAAGTAAATTTATGGTTGTAGTTATATAAATTGATAATTCTAACTTATAAAGTTGTGACTTGATAACATGGTATTGGTTACTCATATATTAAACTATGGTATGCCTATATGCATAAACTTACTGAATTCAACTTATAATGTTAAAGTAAATGGTTATGATTAAATGGGTATTCCAATTGAAACTTAAAGGGTGTTTTCCTTCATAACATGGAATTGACACTCCATATAATGGGACCTCTATTGTGAAATATGGAACCTTGACCTTGACATGACCTTATTAGTGGGTCATGTGAGAGTCTCTTGTGCATCTAAGTGATCAATTCCATTATCAAATCTCATTTTATTAAAACATTTATAGATATATTCCTCTATGATGTCCTCAGGTTAAATACTAGGATAGTGATGATGGCCATGATCTGGAAGTGGTGGGACCTAAACCACTTATGATGCCTTGGATAGTTCCACCTACGACACCTATAGTTATTCTTGGTTTGGAAATCAACACCCAATTTTGAGAGGGTTTATTGCAATTAGCGTAGTCAATTTAGGAAGATATATGAACTTCATCAAATATTTCATAATTAACTCGAGAGTTCTAGTAGCATCACCCACCTAGATTTTGGGGGGAAGGTGGTCCCCAAGATATTGATTCATGGATATAGGCTATGTTTTCCATATTTTATCAGGTAGATACACATCCATAAAGAAGGTTGAATCTCACCATATATATAATTAGAGGATTTTCCAAGAGTTGGTGGGATGTTTTGACCTAGGTAGATCAAAATCAGGTTATGATTTGGAGGTATTTCTAATCTATCTTCTATGACTTTTTATCTAGAGACATTGAGAGACAATTGAGATAGAGTTTATGCACTTTTAGCAGGGCCTGCTATCTATTATGGAATGCTCAAATCAATTCAAAAAGCTCTAGATTTTTGTTCCTTCTCTCCTTGGTAAAAAGTTTTCTAGATATAGGTGATTTGAGGATGGGATCAGGTATTCCATCTAATTATATGTAAATGTCTTACATTTGACTACCATTTCATAAATAGTTAATCACACCCTCATATAAAAGTGAAAACTGAGGGAAGATGAATCTATGGGGCAAGGAGATTTAGTACCTAGGTAGGGAAGTAGTATGGCTAGTGGTATGAATTGTCGCCTTTAGTTTTCTCATCAGGGTAGTGGTAATCTAAGAAACCACATGGGTAGCCATGTGGCATGCCACCAATATAGGAGGTTAGGACACATGAATCCCTAGTGCAGTAGAGACTTAGTTTAGTACTGATATTATAGTTGAATGGGTTATCTTCAGTGGTTTTTTAAGACCTTTCCACCGATACCCAGTGAGAGAGGTTCTATACTGACTCTAGGCTTAAGAGCAGGGTATGTATCTCCTCACCTGGCAACAACTTTAAGTACCACCAATCGTATTGACTGAGGAGGTGGATGGGGCTAAGGAATCCAGACTTTGGATATGTAGTACTAGTAGAGTGAATCTTCTTAGGGTGGTAAGTTTATATCTTATAGATGTGGAATGGTCCAAATATATGTAGCAAAGATGAAACCTGAGGAGTAGAGTGTTTTTTTAAAAGGTTGGGCCCAACGCCTCATTTATTATTAAAGCAAAGCAATGTTCTATTTTAAATGGGTAGAGGGAGACCCATTAAATAGCCCGAAGTCCCAGTGGACATGTATCCCATTACATGGCCCATAGGCCCAAATATTTTGTCCAAAGACTATTATGTGAATAGTACTGCTACAACACCTGCACTACTATAGTGCCCGTCTACTACAGTACCCGTCTGCTACAGTGCCACATTGTACCCATCACTGCTACAGTGTCATGTTGCAGCTACAGTGCCTCCGCTGCTATAGTGTCACTACAGTTTTGCTACAGTACCCTACACCCAATGGGTTTTGAACCCCCATTTTTCATGTAGGATTACAAGGTTATTACCACTAATCCAAACCCCAACTACAACCTGAGGAGTAGAGTGTTGATCCATCTATAGTTCAAGGTATAATTTTTTGTAGCCTTGACTTTAGTATCTACATTATTTAACACATTCACTTCACATTACTTCATATATATAACAATTATAGAGATTATTGGTCTTGAAATTGAGCATTTTATGGAGTGATGATGATTTCCAATCCACTACGAATCTGATCAGAAATTTTATGTTGGTACAAGGAGTGTCCCCTCAAGATTGGTGGTTATCATTTCTTCTAGAACCTCTTAATCCTTGAGATTAAGTTCTTTGACATCATACTCTATATGGATTGGTTAGTTTCATTTTACACCCAAACAAATTTTTATCATAGATGGGTGTCTTTCACATCACGCAAGTATAGTAATTACATTCTTAATGGTGAATGGGATTTTCAAGAAACTTGAACTGGACTAGAGCATCAAGGGCTAGGCATAGTGTTTTCCTAGATTGCTAGTATTTTTATAGATGATCAGGGAGTAAATTAAAAATATTTCTATTCAGTGGTGGATCATTTTAGGGGTTTCTTACCTAAATAATTTTCCCAAATACCTCTTGCGAGAGAGTTAGATTTTACTATTGAGCTTATTCCAAGAGCATCATTGGTATCTATTCTTTTATATAAGATAGATCCTACTGAGGTAGTTAAAGGGCCTAAAATACAAAGTGTTTATATAACCCATTACTTATCCTTGGGTATCACCTATGATTTTTTTCAAGAAGGTGTATATTACCCTTAGGCTATGTGTGGATTACCGATGGTTGAATTAGCTAATAATTAAGAACCAGTACCTGCTTCCTCATATAGATGATCTCTTTGACTAGATACAAGGATATATGGTCTTATCAAAGATTGATTTTAGGTTGGGCTACCATCATGTAAGAGTTAGAGCCTCAATGTATTATGTATATCTTTAAGAAGCAGATATAGTCTATATGATTATTTGGTAATGTCATTCAGACTCATGCACCAATAGTTTTTATGGCCTTGATGAATTGGGTTTTCCATCCATATGTGCATGTGTTCATTGTAATTTTTTTCGATGAGATATTGGTGTAATCTCATACTATAAATGATCATGAAAAAACACCTTAAAATGATTTTGAATACACTAAAAGATCACCATATATGCTTTAATCTCACAAAATGCCACATCTGGATTGATAAATTTCACTTCCTATGTCACATAATCTCAAAGGTAGGAGTATTTGTGGGCCTATAGAAGGTGGGAGCTTTGGTTTCATGGGAACAGCCTAAGAAAATATTTGATATTCATAGTTTCTTAAGGATATTTGGATACTATAGGTGTTTTGTGAAAGATTTATCATTCCTTGGCACACCAGTAATAGGATTGACTTAGAAAGTAATCAAATTCATATAGTATAAATCTTGTGAGTAGGGATTTCTAAATTTTAAGGGAGGTTAACCTCAATACTAATCCTAATTCTTCCAGGTCTAGGAAGAAGATATATAGTTTATTATAATGCATTGAGTGTTAGGTTGGGTTCATTTTTAATACAATGGGAGCAAGTTATAGTGTACGAGTCACATGATTTGAGGCCTCATGAGCATAATTACCTGACATATGATCTTGATCTAGCATTAGTAGTTTATCACTTTTATTGTTGGAGTCATTACTTGTTGGTGGAATTGTTCATTGTATAAATAGATCACAAAATCCTCTGATACATATTCACTCAATATGACTTAGACCTTAGATAGAAAATATGGATTGAATACCTTTAGTATTTTTATTTTATACTCACTTATATTCTTGGGAAAGGAAATGTAGTGGAAGATTCTTAGGTCTAAAACACTCAGAAATATTCTATTCATGAAGCTAGTAGAAAATGACATTTGATTGCTCTTATTTCTAGGATACATCTAGGGATTCTTGACTGTCATTAAAATCATGTACTAGAGGCCCTATATATGACTTATTAACTTTTTTATTAAGTGAATATGAGGTATATATTATATCCTGAAGGGTTAGTCCAAAGGAAAATTATTTTAGGTGTGGACTCACCACCTTGTTGGGTTATCGATGAGGATGAGATCTTGTATATTCATAGACCTATCTAGGTTCCTACAGACATGTGATATGAATTTATGTGAGAATATCATGACTCAAAATGAGAAGTGCATATCAGATTAAATAATATGTACCATGACTTATGCCTCTATTGTCGGTGGTCAGATATGAAAAAGTAGATAGAAGGGTTTGTTACTCGATGTTCCACCTATCATCAGGTGAAGATGGAATACTAATGGCTTGTTTTTCTTTTACATGTATTTACTTTTCTGAAGTGTAAATGGGTTTACATCACTATATATTTCATGAAAATATTTTCAAAGTCACCCCAAGGAAATGATGTAGTATGGGGGATCATGGAGAGGCAGACAAAGTCCACCCACTTACTTCCTATTAGGGAGACCATTTTTTTGGATGAAGTTGGAAGGATTTATGTCCAAGAGATTATACTTATTCATGTATTTACTTACTCTATCATATCATACAAGGATTATTGGTTTACTTCTCTATCTTGTAGAGGTTATAGAAGGATCTTTGTTTATAGGTGCTTCTGAGTATATCATATCACCCTAGACTAATGGTTATCTCAAGCGTACCATACAGGTTTTGGAAGACATGATTCAATAATGTTTCCATGATTTTTTAGGTTCTTGGGAGAAACATTTACTTCTTTTTGAGTTTATTTATAATTATAGTTTCCAAGAAACTATATAGACGGATCCTTATGAGGTCCTCTATGGTAGGATATTTGATCACTTCTATGCTAATTAGAGGCTAGGGAGGTAGCACTACTAGGATCACATCTCATTTAGGAGAAATCGTAGTAGGTACAACTTATCAGAAAGCATATGATTATAGCTCATTCTAGGAAAAATTATTACATTGATCATCATCATAAACCTTTAGAGTTCAAGGTGGTAGATTGGGTATTCTTTCATGTTTTTCCTAGATTGGTTCATCGACAGATTCAGATACATGGGAAGTTGGAACCTAGGTTCATTAGACCCTTTAATATTTTAGAGAGATCCTAGGTGATATACTATCAAATAGATCTTCCAAAAAGGTATCAATCCATAAATTATGTCTTCCATGTTTCCCATATTTTTAATTATCATTATGATAAGTCTCATGTTTTTTATTCTGAGTAAGTCTAGTAAGATATTTATGCTTCTCTTGAGGAATATACTATTTGTATCATTAGTAATGGCATGAAGGATCTTTAAGGATAGTTAGTTCCTATGTTTCTGGTGTTATGGAAGAACAATCATGTACAAGATGAGACATGGGAGTGGTAATCTAATATACATGCTCAATAGATGGAGTTATTATTAGATTTAGAATAACCACCCTTAAGGAAACTCAGGGATGAGTTGTTTTAGGGAGGTTAGGTTGTAAGATCTTGATTTTTTTTATATATGGATCCATAATTTTTTTTGTTTAAAGATATTTTTGTACTTATATAAAAGTTCCTAATGTATTAAAGAATGATTCGAGCGAATTTAGTCTCATTTAATCTCGTATTTATAGTTTTTAGAGACATAAGAGAGAGGCACACAGTTGGTGTGCGGTAAGTACTAACCATGTGAATCAACCGTGCAAACCAAAAGGAGGAGCATAATTAGTTTAACTATACAACATGGACTGCATGTCCATGAAAACCCTTCAATTTATTGGAATTTTATTTAGCATGGTTGGTGCATAATTCATATAACCATGCACCTATCTATGTAAGGGGGTGTCACCTTGTGAATTAGGTGAATATAGTTGATGCACGATTTGGATAACCATGCGGAATAACCCTGACTCCCTTAAAATGTTTGAAATTCTAGTTTTTTTCCTCATTTCTATTAAACCAAAATTTCCTTCTCCTCCCTCATTTTCATAGCAAGTGGACCATGTGAGAGATCTCCCATCTTCTCCATACAGTCTTTGAGTTATCTCCTCTTCCCCATCTCATATTCAACCACAATTAATTTCATTAGATCACCATAAGTATGTCTATCATTCTAATTTCTTCATCTTTTAGTTTTCTTCACTGTATTGGAAGCTATTTTCATGTGAGCTAATATGCCCTATTTTCATGGTGTTTGTCAAGTTTCTTCATTTTCTATCATTCCACCATGAATGAGAGGTTGATACTGGATGAGGAGTCATATATTGTCATAAGAAAAATGTTCTATTAATTTTCCCTAAATATTTTGATGTTTATAAAGTTAGATGTTATGCCACATTCTGTATTATCCATGTGTCACTTATGAAATGTGAATTTCCATTAATTAAATGTCTGAACCTTGATAAGATACTCCCATGGACCCTTGATATTTCTGAGGTTTTTATAATGACTTTAACCACCCCTTGGGTGTTTATATTAAATTCCCTTGACACTACTATAATGTTTATGGGACCAAACCACCTCCTAAGGTGGGATTGAGTTTCCTACATAGAGAAATTACTAGATTAATTAACTTAAATATTAATAGAAATACCATTTAAATTTTTCCTTTTTAAATTGTTGAGTAAGCCTATTACTAAATAGGATTAAATGAAATGTGAAATTTTATAAATATGTCACATAACCCTTGATAACTTATGGGTAATATTGGATCTTATTATGACCATTATGTAGTATTATAGGATAGCTTTCCTTGAATGTGTTTTGGATTCCCCAGTTGGGTTATCCTTGACTACCTAGAGGATACCACCCGATTCATGTATGCATTTTCCAAGAGTTGGAATCCCTCTTAGACTAGGTACTTATCTTAAACTGATGAATTCTTGGATGTGGTTTTGGGGACTCATCCATTACTTTCTACAGAAATTAGAATTCATTGGATTATCTCCTTAGATTCAGCTTGATTTCTTAAGCATAAGTACCACCTTATATTATCTCATTGGGCTATGGATAGGTATATATTGAGACTACCTAGGACTTATTCCTAGTGCTCAGTAGAGTTTTGATATAATTAAAATGTCAAGGTGTAATAAACCATCCTTAGTTTCCATCATACTCGATACTCGACTCAGTTCATCATAATGTTTTAAGGGTGTCCCTAATCCCTATGAGATGGTGACAAGTGCCTGGGCATCACAGGAAGTCCTTTGGGAATGGTTTTTCCCAAATTAAAGATACAACAACTTAATAAATAATATAGGATCCAAAATAAATAAAATAACATGCGAAATAGGTAATACCCAACTACCATAATCAAACCCATTTTCATATACAATAATAATATCTATGAATAAAGAGAAACTGACAAACAAGACAAAGTAGGAACAAAACTAACTAAAAATAAAACTATTAAAAGCCAATAAACTCATTCCAATCCCAAAACCAACTCCATTAAACCTTTTTTTCATTATCACCCAACTCACCCCATATAGTCTATGATGAACAAGAAGGATCCAAACGAGAACATGGAACTAGAAATTCTGTAGGCATGTACTAAACAACTTTGTAGGTCACCACATCTCGGAAAAACTATGAAATTAATTTCATATTGAAATTAATCAATTATATTTTAAAAATAAAGCAAAAAGGTAATATTTACATTTATACAATGCATGGAAATAAAAAAACCCATAATCCACTTTCAAAACGTTTTAAATTTGTTTCCCAAAAGCGTACATGGATGTTTTGAAAACAAATATATTTAACAAATCCATTTCTTAACAACACACATTTATAAAATTTATCTAAAACAACTCATACTTGTTTTATATAAATGAAAATAGTTACTTTAAAAAATTTACCAGTCAAATCCATATTTAAACCAAAACCTATTCTGAAACTCACATTTAAATACTCACAAAAGAGTCTTTAAAAACTTCAAATAGGTTTTCACAAACATATTTGAAAACTCATTTTCAAAGGAAACAACCCAACTCACATAGGTTAAGAACAAGAAGAAATAACCACATATATATCACAAGTCATATAAAAATGAAACTTAATCAAGGAAGGTTTCATATCAAAGAAATCATTGTAAATGATACAATAGAGCACTAGATCAAACTCACCTCAATCAATACTAACCAAACATACAAATGTGTCATGGTCCTACCCAAAGGTCACTAAAGTTCCAAGAATCTAACTATATGAGTCTAACCACCCAAACTAGCTACCAACATATGCTAAGTCTGTACCATTATCCAGTTATCCCACACAAGCATCATTGTGATGAGAAACCCCAACCTAGACCTTGTGCCTAGCACAACTTGTGGGAAACTAACGGCGTGTGAACCAACTAGAGGAACAAGCTAGATATTCTAATTAGTACCCAATATCCCATGACCAATAAAGTAAGTGATGCATAGTAAAAATAATTAAAGTCTTCCCACATGGAATAACCATAACTACCCTCACCCCCTAACACCAAATGATGAAAATCCCCATACACATAACATGCACACAAGGAATAACAAGAACATTCCCACACAATTGGAGAAACAAGTGTCACGTAGTGATATTACACTTACATAAGGGATGAACAAGAAAGGGAAATCAAGGGTACCATCCCCATACACCATTTAAAGATAAAGTTCCAAATATTCCTTTAACACCAAAGCATAGTTCATATTTCCAATCCCTTTCACATTTCCTAAAATACCTTCCAAAAACCATTTATAAAATTATGTAAATCACCCAAACATTTATAACATTTCAAATTCAACCCAACATAATGGATATCTTATTTGAAAATCTAAAACATGTCCAAATACTTTATTTCTATCACAATTTTCATAAAACACCACATAAAATATTTTAAGAGGTCCATAGAAATCACTCATTTCTTTTAAAATGATTCAAAGCTACCCTTCGACAAGGGTATTTCTCTTTGAAAAACAAAATAAGTCCAAAGATCCAACCATTTACACCAAAAAAAATTGAAACAAACCAATAAAAAATTTCACAAATGGGGTAAACCACACACACATTTCAAACCCCCATTTTAAATGTAATAAAGAACCCCTTTGAAAACCATTTAGAGATCAACACCTCAATTAAAAACCAAATTCCCTTTTTAAAAACTTATTTTAAATCATTGTGAACCAAAACAGGGTTAAAACCAATTTCTCCTCATGAAAACCATTTCAAAAGGAAATAAGGACTTTTACAATAAACTTAGAATAATAAAACATTTCATTTTAAATAATAAAAAATGTAATTAATATGTAAAACCAATAATTCTCAGCATATAACATAATTAAATGGTTCCAAATACCCAAAGGGGTATCACATATATTTCTACTCTTATAAAAAGTGAATTTACAAAGAAAACCCACATTAGAATTCTAAAATGAAATAATTAGATATTAACACCTGCCTTAAGAAGCAGAAACCAAGCTGAAACGTCCCAAAACATGTCACCTTCAACAGTGACCATACCCATGGGACTAGAAATGGTGTCTAAAAACCCTAGGAACCAAAATTACCATTAATAAATCAACTTGGAACCCTAAAATCAAGCCACATGATAACTAGGGTTTATGGGGGAAGACAAATCTAAGAGATAACTGAGGTAGAAGGAATGAGGGAAAGAGAGGATAAACTCATATCAAACCTCTTGGAAAACACCATTAAAAAGGAAATAATAAAGGGAGGAGGAAGGTTGAACATCCCAAAGGGATCACAAGGGTTGGATGACATAGGGGAAGAAAAATGGGGGTGAACCACCTTAAAATAGAGGAGGGAATTTTGGGAAAACCCAAAAATTAAACACCTGGAAAACTCGCATGATTTGGATGCACTGTTAGAAACTGTTTTCCAATCATGTGATTAACTCCAGGACCACCCCTAGCCTTGCATGACTTTTAGGGGTACCTTGTATGGTTTGAAAAATTGTGTGAGATTCCAAGAAAAAATATTCCAAAAACTATAGTAAAAATTGCATTCATTATTCATGGTTTACTAAGTTGTGCACAAGTCATGTTCCACAACCCAAACACACCAAGTACCCCAAACAATTTCTCCTAGAGGCCACATGGTTTGGATATAACCATGAACTTCCCATTCTGAAAAACCATTCATATTTCCAAATGAACAAAAATGACTCCTCATAAAGGGTGATCACATGATTTCCCCCTAACCTTTCACCTTAATCATGCACAGTAGTAAAATCTCAAAAAATTACATGTTATGAATCAAAAATCCATGGAAATGAAACCCAAACCTCCACTTTTCGAAAGAACACAAAAAAGAATAACATAGTGACATGGGGGTCTCAAAAACTCCCCACCATTCCACATTCATACCCCATAAAGTCCCAGTTGAAATAAATGTATAATAAATAGTAGAATATATAAAGAGTATCTAACAAAAAAAGACACTCAACATGGATTAACCTCAAATACAACAATGGAGATCCTAAAAAATGATCAAAATGATCAAACATAAGAGAAAAAAATGCATCCGAGAATAACCAAAAAAATCCTCAAACAGGAATCCCTATAAGCTGTAGGATACCTAACATTGTCTTCCCACCATTTATAATTCCTCTAAAATGGTCTCCCCGCTATTTAGAGTTCATATTGTGGCGCAAAATAACCGATATTGAGAATGTATCCTTAAACAACCAAGAAATAATGAGAGGAACACACCCTCAACTATTAATATTTCCAAACCCATAGAAAGGATGATCAACCACATAGAGTCTCAATATAACGACAAGATCACTCACCTTGGGTTACAACATGCATGGATAAACTACGGTCAAACACTGGATCACCTTCACATGATGTATCCTACAAAAGGCCCATAGCCACACACCAGTTAGTCTACCACACTCAATTAGTGTATCACATGCCTAGAGTTATCCAATAATGCACCCAAATTTTTTTCTCAAGCACAAAAAAGGAGAACCACTTAGCTCAACCCAAAATAATGGTGAAACCCACCATTAGCAAGAGAGGTATTCCCAAACAATGAGGCTCAAAAAAACAACACTCACAACCCAACCACAAAACACCCAATATGGTGGGAGAGGGGGGAACATTCCTCGGTGGAATAAAACATGACATAGACTAACATTAAAACCACCCATCAAAACATTCCAAAAGGAAACCATTCACAAGCAACATTCCAAAAGGGGGAAATATCCATCAAAATCCAACCACAAAATCCAAATCTTACATGAAAATATTACAAAAACAAAAAGAGTGACCCCAAAAGTAACACCAGTGATTCCCACTAAACAAAATTAAAATTAGTGAGCATGCTCACAATATCTCCCACAAATAAGGTTCCATTTCCACCACTCCATTAGAAGTTTGGGAAGGTAACCAAACTAAAGAGACCACTTCGACCATTATAGGGGACAACAAAAAAAAATATATGAACTACCTTAGGTTATGTCTCGAAGAGGAAACCAAACAACTCCTCTATAAGTAAGGAATAAAAACAACAACATTATACCTCAAACTAGGCAAAACAATATTCAGCCTAAAGAAAATTTTCTTCTAAAAACCACCATTTTCTCAAGGAATTTTGAAATTACACTCCACTAAGGCATTTCTCAAAAATCTAGCCAAAAAACATTAAAAATAAAACCAACCTTGGTGGAACACACTAATTACCCAAACATGGAAATCCACAAAATTCATTTTGAAATAACTTTCCACTTTGAAAACCAAGATCTAAATGATTTTGTAAAACCCATCTCCCTTTTTCAAAATAATTTCCAAACTTGTTTTAAAAAAATATTCTCTTTAAATAATTTTAAATATCTCAAGGAAAACAACCACTTTATAAAAAAATTCATAAAACCTTGGGAATTCACTCTTACCATTATTCACAAAACCAATTTTTAAAATCAATTTTTCCAAAAAACCCTTTATTTTCCAAAATGAGGTTTGAAAACTCCAAGTACACACAAGCACTATGAAAAAAATCAATCAAAGTCTCATGAAACTCATTCAAAAAATGAAAAAAACACTCATCATTCCACATTTAATAAGTGAAAAACATTTTTATAGAAATGCATAATTCAACAGTAATCCAAACATGATTTCTGGGGATAAAAATTTTATGTATTCCTTAACCACCATGGTTTGGGTGAGTGGGTGTCAACCATGTAGCACGATTTGAAAAAAGGTAAGACTCAACCACAGGGGAGGCACATAGTTTCCCAGTCCGTGTGAGCTAACTATACATCTTGAGTTCCCTTTTACCCCAAGGCTAAAGAGTGGTCCCCAATATCACTCAATAGTCAAAAGGGACCCAACAACATTAATCACATTGAAACCCACTATAAATAGCTAAAAACAATCTCTAATTCACAATTCAAAACCCAAATTTCCTTGGAATATTGAGGTTTATAGTGAGAAAGTTCTATATAGACTCTTCCTCCCTTACCTCTCAAGCTCCAATAACATTAATCATAATTCTAATAAGACATTCAAAAATAAGAAGAGATGCCTAAGAATATTATGTTAATATTAAAGGAAAAAATCAAACCTTCCTATGATACCATTTTGTAACAAAATGGGATGGAATGAAATCCTTATTGACACCTGAAACAATACGCCACAAGGACTGAAGGGAATTCCTGATCCCCATGAGCTGGATACAAGAACCCAAGTATCATAGGAACTCCTTTAGGAATAGTTTTTTCCAAATTAGAGATGCAACATTGGAATAAATAATACAAGATCCATAATAAATAAACATTTTGAAAAATAGGTCATAACCAACTACCATGATCCAACCCATTTTAATATACAAGAATAACATCAAATAAAAATGAGAAATAGGTGAATAAGAAAAAACATGATCAAAACTAACCAAAAAGAAAACTACTACAAACCAATAAACTTGGGCCAAGCCTAAAACCAACTCCATACAAACTTTAGTTTCTCACCACTAACCAACTCACCCCATGTCAACCATGATGAACAAGAATGATGCAACCAAGAACTTGGAAACTTAAATTTTGTAGGCATGATCTAAAAAACACAATATCTCAATAAAACCTACCGAAACTATGAAATTAATTTCATAAGGAAAATAATAAATTCTAGTTTATAAATTAAGCTAAAAATTAATCTTTACGTATACAAAATTCAAGGAAATAAAAACAATTCTATAATCCTCTTTCAAAACGTTTTCCATTTGTTTCCCAAATATAAACGCATGCATTTTGAAAACAAATCCATTGGCCAAATCTATTTCTAAACCACACTCACCATTAATATTTCTCAAAAAAAAAGTCACACTTGTTTTACCTAAATGAAAATTGTTACATTAAAACATTTTACTGAACGAATCCATCTTTAAGAAAAATCCATTTTGAAAATCACTTAAGGAACTTAGACAATAGTCTATAAAAACTCAAAACATGTTTTCAAAAACATTTTTAAAACTCATTTTCAATATAAACAACCAAAATCACATGGTTTAAGAACAAAAATATGGAACCACATATATATCACAAGGAATATAAAAATGAAACATAAATAAGGAAGGTTTCATATCAAATAAATAAGGGGAAATGATACAATTAGGAACTAGATCAAACTCCCCTCAATCAATAACTCACCATGAAAATGAATGTGTCATGGTCTTACACAAAGGTCAATAACATGATATGCATCTAACCATATGGTTATAATCACTCTAACTAGCTACCAACATATGCTAAGTCCATACCATCATCCAATTATCCAACACAAGCATAATTGAGATAAAAAACCCTCACCTATCCCCTGTACCAAACATGAATGGTGGGAAACCAGTGTCATGTAAACCAAATAAAGGAAAAAAGCTAGATCTTACACTTAGTATCTGGAAACCCATGACCAATAAAGGAAGTGAGGTATAGTGAAAACAATCTGATTCTACCCATATGGAATCACCATAACTATTCTCACCCCTAACACCCAATGATGAAAATCCACATACACATAATATGCACATAGGGCATAATAATCATATTACCACACAAGGGGAGAGACAAGCATCACATAGTGATCATAAATCCACAAAAATGGGTTTAAAATCAAGTGGTAACAAAGGGAACCATCCCCATACACCATTTAAAACCAATGTAAAAACATTCCTTTAAAACCAATTCACATATCATATTTCCAAGCCTTTTCACATTTCACAAAATACTTTTTAAAAACCATTTTAAAAATGATGGAAATAACCCAAACATTTAAAACATTTTAAAATCACCCCTATACAAGGGATAAATTATTTTAAAATAAAACACATGGACAAATCATTTTCTCCATCACACATTTAATAAAATAGAAATTAAAACATTTTAAGTGGTCTAATGAAATCACTCATTACTTTTAAAATGATTCAAAGATACCATCAAACAAGGGTATTTCTCTTTGAGAACCAAAATAAGGAAAAATTTCTAACCATTTACATCAAACCAAATTGAAACAATCTAATAATTCATTTCAATAAAAGGGTATCCCACACATAAATTTCAAATAACTATTTTAAATACAATAAAGTGTCCCTTTTCAAACCATTTAGAGGTTAACACCTCAATTCAAAACCAAATTCCCTTTTTAAAACCTTATTTTCACTCATTGATAACTAAAACTAGGTTATAACCCATTTCTGCTCATGAAAACCATTTCAAAAATCCTTAAGTCATTTTACCATAAGCTTAGAATTCTAAAAAATCCATTTTAAATAAAAAAACATGGAATTCACATATAAAACCAGTTATGATAAGAATATAACATAAGGAAATGGTTTCAAATCACTAAAGGGATATGAAATATAATTATAATTTTATAAAAAGATAAATTATAGAGAAGAAACACATTATAATTCCAATTGAAACAATTTCATAGTAACAACTTCCTCAAGAAGAAGATGCCAAGCTGAAACATCCTGAAACATGTCGTTTTCAATGGAGACCACACACACGGCACTTAAAATGATATTGAAAACTACTAGACACCAAAATACATATTAATAAATCCACATGGGATCCTAAAATAAATCCACATGATAACAATGGTTCACGGGGGATTAAAAATCCAAGATATAAGAGATGGAGAAGGAAGAAGGAGGGAAAGATAGGAGAAACACACCTCAAACCTCTCAAAAAACACCATTGAAATGGAAATAATCAAGTGAGGAGGAAGGTGGAACACCCCTAAGGGATACCAAGATTTTTAAAACATAGGGGGTGAGAAATTGGGGTGAAATGTCTTAAAATTTAGGGGGTATTTTTGGAAAAACCCAAAAATTAAACACATGGACTACTCGCATGGTTTTCCTGCACAATTAGAAAAATTGTGCACCAACCATGTGGGTGCCACTGTATCCCAAAAAAACGGTGAGCCTCACAGTTAAATCTAAAGGCTATAAAATTAAAAAAAACTATGTTCCTCACTCTAGGAAAACCACAATCCTCACATGGCCTCCTGGGGTTCACTGCATAGATTAAAAAATTGTGAAAAAATTATTAAAATTCCTCTATAAAAAACTATAGAGACAACCACACTCTTTCCACATGGTTTACTAAACTTTTCACAAGTCATTCACCACACCTTATACACACTAAGGACCCTACACAGTTTCTCTTATGGGTCATACAATTTATACTTAATTGTTTGTGGCCCATGCGTAAAAACCATGAACTATTCAAAATAAACTGAAAAGGATCCTTGTAAAGGGAGGTTATATGGGTTCCCCCTAACCATGTGCAGTAGGAAAATATAAAAACCTTCCAAGTTATAAACTATAAATACATTTAAATGAAACCTAAACATCCACTTATCCAATGAAAACCAAAAAAATATAGTGACATGGGGGGTTTCATGTGATAGTTCATCCTTCGATTTCACTCAACCCACATTTCCCAAAACATTGGATGATTTATGTTTATTGGATCAATTTTTAAAATCTAGATGCTATGAAACTCCTTGGTTCTTTATTATTACAACTATTTTACATGGAATTATTTGTACACCTCAGTTCCAAGGCAATTCACTTATGTATATAATAAATGTAAAATAATCATATACTTACTAGCTTAGGCTGAAGCATGTCGGGTTGAATGGGTATCCTCTAGGAACCAGGACTAGATGGGTTATAGTTTATTTATAAATTCCTCTTATAATTTTTTATCACAATATTTCATTTTATATTCACTGGATAGATCATATTAGATATCATTGGTGGGGGCCTTCTAAGTTTTACTCAAACCCTATTCAGTCCACTGATTGGAAACCAGAAAGACTTCATGGATGCAATTATGGACAAAGGGAAGTTCCCAGCTATGGATTCTTGACTTATGTTCTAGGATGTGTATTTTTAATAGATTATTTATCTAGGTTCTCATTTTTATTTTTGAGATATTTAGGTCTTTTTGTATACTTTTTTATAGCATGTATTGTTGTATGCCTACTACCATGTTCCCTTTACTCCCATTTTTGTATATCGTCATGACATCATCATTTTTGTATATGATACTATGTAAGTATTCTGTTATTTATTTATTATCTAGATGATTTTTATTATTCCAAGTTACTATTGTTATTATTTCAAATATTTATTTATTATTTCACTATTTTATTGTGCCCTAATAAAGAGGGTATGTCTCCCCACTATACCATCATATACCCTCACTGCTAGTTGGCATCCTCTGGCATATGGGAGGAACTATTGAGGTCATGTGTCCACCGGTTTTGGTCACTTATGAGTGGATCAGGCACAATATATCACACATGGTTTCTTCCATTTTTTAGAATTGACCTTTTCTATTATTTACTCCACTCAAACTCTAAGGAAATTTGGGGGGATTCAAAACCTCTTTTTTACTTTAGGTCTTCTGGGGTTAGTTACCATCCCCCATTGTACAATTTATTGGTAGAGCCTATTTGAAGACTCTATTTTAGTGAGTTTTCCTTAGTAATGTGGATTTGTAAGTGAATCCTTTTATGTGTTTCCTTGGTATATTGTTTGATTTCCTTAAGTGACTTTTTATTTAGGGAAACAAATTTTGGTATGAATTGATGATGCTTGAACCATTCACTTGTGAATAGAAATGGATTCTAGATTGGTGTGTATATCTTATGGCTTGAGTGGATGCCTTTGGGATTTTTGGGTTTTGGTGCATGAATTGTTGTTTCAGTTTCCTTCTTTTGGGATTCTAGTGTTTCCATGCATGGTGATAGTATTGAGGTTATTTTCTTATTTAGATGATCATGGGTAACCTTTATATCATTGTTTGGGTAATTAGGATAGATGTTTCCATCAGGTAGTTTGGTAGTCGGTATTACTATATTTATGGGTTTTACTATGGGATAGTGTTCTAAGATTAAGGTCCCAGTTTATTGAGTACGGTGACCCAAGATTAAGGTCCTAGTTTGGATGTCGGATAGATGTTTCCATCAGCCTCTATCTCCTTGCATTTTGTTTCAAAAATTGTGGATGTATTTTTATATGATACATCACATTTTTTGGATATAATGTTTTGATATGGAGGAATCATTGGAGTTTGAGATTTTACTCCAATAAATACTCTCTAGTTGTTTTTTTCCAACTCACGTCATTCCATAAGGTATGGTTCTGACTCATTCGAGTTACATTACTTTAAATATGGTATTTGGGGGAATAAATTTGTGTGTTGGAGACCGTATTGTTACCCTTACATTGAGAAGTATCCAATTTTTTTAACATGGATGGTTTTAATTTCTCAGATAGCACACAGTCTGGTTAACTCTTAGTAATAACTATATAACTCTACCTTTTTATGAGTTTCTTTAGTCACACAGCTTATTCATGATTAGGTAGACCATGAAACAAGCATGTGATGTGGATCTATAATGGTATAGTGCTATTTATAATAGTTATATCATGGGGAAATAGTTATATGGATCCCTTAGGTGAAACCACATGAGGCACTTTTGCAGAGGTAGTTACAACTGCATGGTTGGAACATGTTTTACCTAACTATGTAGCCTAACTATTCTATCTACACAAAATCACTTAAAAGTGAATTTTCAAAAGATACCCATTGGTTTTAAGACACATATGGGATCCTATCTTTTCCCTATCATTCATATAATCTAGGGAATTTCATGGGATTCCCCTCACTATCCTTCCTTTAGATTCTCAAATCTCCCTAACCTTATTTCTTCTAGATTCCTTTAAGGTCATCCTTGGGTTCCCCATATTTATTCTTCCATTTCACTTTTTGTTAGGTTTACCTCTCTACTGTAAACCCTAAGGGATTGTAGATTATATTTTATAGATTTAGGTGATTTAATCAAGGTGGTATTTTATGTTATAGATTTATTGAGGTCCCTTGATTCTTATTGAATCATTCTTCATCATAGGTGACAACTTATGGTACGGTTGTTATTGAACCTAGGTAGGTGTTTTTGTTATTTTTATTAAATTGGCATTCCATTTTGTGCTTTGTTGTTTCCAATTCCATATTTTTTAAATTAAATCCATGTGTGATGGATTGGTTGGATTTTAAATGTGTTCATGTGTGTTTTCTCATAGTAAAATGGTGTTTACTTTAAATTTAAAGTGGTAATTAAAATTGAAAGTAATGATAATTTTTAAAAGATGTTTTTTAGTTAAATTCCACATTTTAAATGTGATTTTACCCCATTTTGGTCATGAAATAAATTTGGAAGAATGGTTTTGGACATCTGGAGGCTTTTTCTTGGTAATTCAAGTGGTGATTTAAGGTTACATGGGTTTTAAAAATGTTGAAAGTATTTTTTTAAATGGGATATAATTTTTTTAAATGCCTCTTCATTGTTTCAGTTGTGATTTGGTTTTTAAATTCTAGTTTTAGGATTATTAGGAATTTTTTAATAAAAATATGTTGATTCTTGAAATAATTATTCCAAATTTTGGGGGGGATGGTTTTGAAAACATGTCTTATAAATGGATTTCGAGGATTTTTATTTTAATAATGGTTTGAAATGGGATTTCAAACCATTATGAAATGACTTGGAATTCCAAGTGGATTTTGAAAAAGGATTATTTAACACTTTTAATAGTTTCTAAATGGTGTGTATGTGTGCATGTGAGACCCTCTTGATCCCTCCTTATTGTATTGTGACCCTTGAGGGGGATATTTCTTATTGTTTTATGTAAACTATGACCCAAGGGAAATGATTTTTATTTCATGTATAATGGATGAAATATCAAAGGGATTATTTCTTTCAAGGGTGTTAGAGGTGATATGAGTTTTTTTTTATTTTTATATATTGATTTATATGATTTCTCACCTTTATTTCATTCTTTTCATGGGAGTACATGGGGAATAATTGCAGTTCTGGATAAGTGAAATCCTTAGTTAGACTGTGTTTTAACTAGGGATGGTGTCCCATTAGAATAAGTGAGCTGGTGGAATAGATGTTGGACCATTATAATGAGTGATCTAGTATAATATATTGTGGCATGTGGTTATTTTGTGCACCCAAGAGGTTTATCTCTTGATAGTTATATGAGGCTTATAATGATGTGAAAATTTTAGTAGTATTGATCTAGTAATCATGTATCCATATTAGAACATTTTATTTGAGTCCTAGGTGGGTACCCATAATTATTTTATCTTTTTAGGAGGTCTTAGGGGATTTAAATGAATATGATTTTTGTTATATCCCCTAGATATTGGTTGGTTAATGGAACCATGGTTCTATTTGACCTTATTGTTTTGTTTGGTTTATTTTAGTACCATGTATTTTTACCCTTGTTTGAGTGTGGTTTTTAATAACATTCAAATAGGTTTGTGAAAATTATTTGGAAAGTATATTTGGAAAGAAATTGGTTTTATTTTGAAATGAGTGTTTGAAAAGTTCCTTGAAAGAGAAAAAAATGGATTTTAGATTATTCTCATGATTTCTAACAAATGGTATTCTTATAGTGGTTTAGGGGTGTTTGGAAAAAGGTTTTGATTCCACCCTTATTCCTTTTCAAATAAGGGGAAATGTTTTATTAAAAATGGTTTGATGTCGTGGAAGTGGTTTTCAAGTGATTGTTTTTATTTAAGCTAAATAAGTGGATTTTTGTGAAATTTCTTGAATGTGGTTTGTCTTTTTCATACTTTTGTATTGAAAACCTGTTTACAATTATATTTTTACAAATAGTGTTAAATGGATTTTCTTTTTTAATAATTTGAAAAACTCTATGATTCTTATCTATTGGTCTTAGTTTTAATCACTCCTTATGCATACCATTCAGTGTATGTAGCCCTTATGGTTTTTTTGGGTGCCTTGGTTGGGATCTCTCTTATTTTGGGGGTGTGAGTTATTTAGGATGTTTAGTTGGGATGTGTAAAGTGATAAAGGTTCTAATAGAGACTATGGGTTTAAATTTTATATTTTTTCCCTTTTTGGGTTTTACTTTTTTTTTAATGGTTGGGGGTCAAGCCCCCCTTATTGATCCTGAAAAAAAAAGACCTCTTTTGGCACTGGGAAAGAGGAACCCATTACAAGAAGAGAAAAAAGCCTTAAAACATTGGCCAAGTGGATCCAACAAGTTCAAAAGAAAAAAACCAAGCAGGAACCTGAAAATATCATCGCCCCCCTCGCCAGACAGTGCACTAGTGAGATCATCCAAAAAAACGTGTCACCCCCTCTGTCAAGAAGTTATATCGTGCTAGCGGCACAACGTGACAGAGAATCTCTCCAACCAACATAGAAATATTGAGGAGAGCTGGAAGAAAGGTGTCAGCACCCCCTTTGGGTTTTACTTGTATAGGCTTTGTCTTTAGAATTTATTCTTATAGGATTTGATGTTTATTCATTTATGTTTCATTTGAATATGTATGGATGATGCCTTTATTATTATTATTAATTCTATAGTTTTCTTCCATTATTATGTTACTTACTCTAATTTTGATTGGTATTGTTGATTTATATGTTTTTATTCAGGGTGAAATAATTCCAAATGATTCGATTATAATACCCTAGCACTAGTTTCCACCTCGAGGAGATTAGGAATTCACCTTGGTTATGTCCCAGATTGACTTAGGTTTTTGATGGATGGATGAATTGGGTTATTTTGTGACATCCTATATCTTGGACCAAACAAAAATTTTCATTCTTGTTAAATTCACCTCCTAGAGTATGATCTCCTCATTCACATTAGGTATTTTTATATTTGACTATACATAGTGACAATATATACTTTATTTATAAAACTATGTATGGATTGATTCCTAATATTATAGGATATGTAATGATATTTGAGTCACCTAATTTGGGCCTAAATGAAAATTCTAATCCATTTCCAATCCCCTCTAACATGTCACAATGATTGTTCTTAACTTGATCGTTATAATTTCCTTTTACGTATCCCATTAGCATATACCACACTTTGTACCTTAAGCATTTGAATCAGCATAAATATTTCATGGCTACTAGTAATGAGTATTCCAAATCTTGAAGTACCCCTTTGATTGGTGATGGTAAATGTGCCCCGTATTTAGCTTTCCTATAACCAACCAAAATTGTGTTTTTTCTGAAGGATAAGACTCTTTAAGACAATATTCCATAAATAGCATTTTATTAGAACCCTTATTCAAATTTTGTTAGTGGTCATCCTTGGTATTCTTTTTTAATGGTATGATAATGGATTTTCTATTTTAAATATAGTTAGTGGTTGTCCCATCCTATCCATTATCATTTCATTACTGCCTAATGAAGATGACTTGGGTTACAATTTATTTCATTCTCACCCACATTTGAATAGTGTCCAAATGATTCCAACTCTTAAACTCCTTGTTTGGGTTATCACACTCCCCCATTGGTCTGAGCACTATGAACTTAAAATGCATGCAACAATCCTTGAGTTCATCTATGCCAATATTGTGTCCTCCTTTCAAATTTGGTTTTTCACACCCTTATTACTATATAGACTTACTTATATTTTAGTAAAATATATATGAACTTATACTTTATCCATTTTCTGTTCAAAGTTGTACAACCATAAACTTCATACTTTTTTGGTCAAAGCAGTTCAACCTTAAACATTAACCTTATTTATCTAGCCTACATGACCATAAATTGTCTAAGTAAAGAAACAAAGTAATCATTATGTTTTTCACACCATGGACTTTATTTTCCTTATTAATTTTTTTTATTTAATGATTTTAATCTATTTTCCTCTTTCTCGGGTCTTTTTTTTACAAATTTTTGAGAAAAGGGGTAGATGTGCATGTCACGTGGTTTGTTCATAGATAGTGAAAACCATAAAACCCAATAGTGTGAGGGCCTATTAAACTTTAGAGATAAATTCTTGGTTGAAACATGATTTGAAAAAATGTGTGGAAAACCAGGTTATATCTCTTAGGTTGATATAGTGAAGTTTGAATGGTTGGTTCACGATTTGGTAAATCATGGGTCCAAACTGTGTGGACTACCCAGGTCATTAAAATTTTAAATTTACCCTCTTATCCTCAACCAAATTAAATCATTTTAGGGGACTTCATTTCTCCCATTATAACTTCTTGACACCCAAATGTTCTCCCCCTTTATTTTCCTCCTCCATTTGGCTTTTCTATGGGATTTCTTCATGTTTGGATGGTAAGTTCTTGAGGTAAACTCATCTAAAACTTCTTATCTTTTATATTCCTCATTTTACACTCTTTTTATTTCCCAAAAAAGGATATAGTGATCTAGGGTTTTGAGTTTCTTGGATTGTCATGGGGTTTTTTCTTTTTTAAGGGTTACTCTTGATCTTCTAGGGCTTCCTTGACCTTCTTAGGGAGGATTATCACTATGAATCATAAAATCAATTTCATCGAAGTAGGTTTCTCTAGGATTGAACCTTTAAAATTAAAACCAATATTTATTGATAGATTATAAAGTAGGTTTTAATTTTTTTATATATTTTAATGATTGAATATAATAATATATTTTTTAAATATGGGTGGTTTTTCTTATAAAATTATTGGATGAAAAAATATTTTCCCTTTTTTGAATGTGGAATTTTTTTTAATAATCCATGATCACTAAATGTTCAATTAAATTCTTGAATGTACCTTCTAAAGAAATTATTTAAAATAAGGAAATATTTTTTTCTTTCAAACTTATTTAATGGATTTCTTTCAAGATAAGGGAGTGATTTATCTCTTTAAGGGTTTTTATAAACTTTTGAATCATTTTATTTTCTTAATGATGTTTATAGGAATTTTTTTCAAAGGTTTTTGTATAAATTGTTTTCATAAGGAATATTAAAAAGGCCTGGTTGGATCCTTTTAAAATATTTTTCTAACTAATGTTGACCCTTGAAGCATTACCCCTGCTTTATTTTGAAAATTTATGGAAATTGGAATGTTAAAATGTATTTTTTTCCATTTAGGGAATTGAATATTGTTTACTTATTCATGATGAAAAAGGATGTTTCTTTGAAGGGTGTTCATAGGTAAGGGTGGTTTTATTTTTTATTAATGAAATTATATTATATGTGGTGATTTATTTGGATCACCTCTATTTATATGTCATGGGAAACCTAGGGTAGCTAGGTAAGAAGTATAATTACACATATTGACACTATTTTAGTTTTACTATTTTTCTAGTGGCCCTGATTATGAATTTTCTCTACTTGGGGGGGATTTTTCCCTCATTCAAGATAGTTAGGGTAGGTTTTTTTATATCAAATAATGTTCTATATTGGTTCTATGTTATATTTTTCATATATCATACCTAAGGATCCTAGTTTCCCATTATTATTATGATTGTATGATAATTTTGTTTACAACTTATGAAATTATACTTAGTTTTTATTTCACACCCATAGGTATTATTGGAGAAATATTTATATTCATTTTCCTTAAAAATATTTTTCTAAAATTCATCTTGAAACCTTTTCCCTATATTTTAAAAGGTCACTTATTTTATAAAGATAATTAAAGAATGTTTTATATGAAAAGGTTTTTTTAAATTAAACTAACCTTTTAATTATTTTAAAAGTAAATATTATACCCATTCTATACATGCATTTCGAACTAGTATGAACTAGTTTTATTTTTTAAAGGTTTTTCATGGGGTGTAGGGAGGATACCTACTAGGAATATTTTTCTCACATATATCATATTATAGGATTATACAGGTTCTTATTGTATGTGGTGGATGTTCCTCAAACTTTTAGATCCAATATTATAGAGGTTCCAATTATGAGAGTCTTTGTCTTGACATATGAAGATGGTTATGTGGAGTTTCCTTCCTTTTATTTGATATTCGGTCTATTTCTTGTATTAGCCTCTATTATTTTATTTCTTTAATATATTTATTTTTTATTAGATCATATTATGTTATTATTATATTTTAGTTTGGTTTTACATTATGTTGGTTACATATATTGGCTTCCCTTTACTATTATCCATAATTCTTATATCTATTATACTTAGTTTTGGTGGTGCTTCACTATGGAAACTTCTTATTTATATTGTGTGGCCTTACATGGTATGGAATAGTCATGTCATAATTTCTAGTGGGAGTCTTGTATTTATTTCTTTATTAGGTAAAATCATTCTTATTGGGGTACAACTTGATTTATGGCACTAGTTGTCAGCCTATGGAGATAAAAAACACCCTTCAGGCCTTATTTTGGGACGTCTTAGGTGCCTAAGTTAGGGGTATCTTGGGATAGTTCATGAAAAGGTTAAAAACCATGAATCTAAGTCTAATAAAATTAGAGTATACACTTTATAGGTTTATAACTTATGAAGTATAGGAAAAAATAGAGATAATGAAATGGAAAAAGATTCAAATACAATTGAGTTAAAAAATATGAAAATGGAAGCATAATCAAAATCAAAGTTCCTACCTACTAATTTGTTTCCCTCTCATTCCATAGGAAAAAATTATTGATAAAAATAAACAGATAATGAAATTTTTTTGGGACCAAAATCTAGCCCTTGAAAAATTCAATTCATGCTCACAATATCTATGGATATAGGAAAAAGTTAGATTATCTTTTTTTTCATTAAAATTATTGGTTAAAATGATCTATATAGAATGAATGAATACGTAGATTTAAGTTATTTAAATCCCCTTAATAATTGATTCTTCCATGAAAAAACCCATTCAATATTTTAATTATACTGATTCATTCACTCCCTCGTATTTGATAGGAATAACCTTGGATTTCAGTGATAGTAAATACACTACATACCAATCCAATATAAATCCATCCCACCTATATCCATCCATGATCACAAGTTTATAAGGAAATAAAATATTGAAATATTTTATCTAATAGGTTCACTTAAACTTATGATGATGATATATATATGCATTATGTATCCATCTTGCCTATATCTATGCACGAGTACATTCCTTACAGATGATTGATTGGCCCCCTATTTATTATTTGACTCAATTATTTTGAGAATATCACTTAATAGATCCATATATATATAATGTTCAAGTGTATTCAATTATATAATGTTACTCTTTGTGGATTTTATGTATTATCAAGGATCTATAGTTTAAGCAACATTGATTTCAATAACTTGATAGCAGTTTTAAGATAATAAATTTAGTTACTCATTAATCAAAAATGGGAAGGATAATTCCCAAATCTGGATTCTATTCCAATTTGATAACCAAAAGTAATTTGAGAACTATAGCACCCCCATTTTGAGGTTTGTCCTTGTTTTAAGTTTCTTTTATGTTTGGAGTTATTAGGTGGAATTATCAAAAATGTTTAGGGAGTAAAGTATCTTGGAAGAAAGAATATTGATGTAGGAGATAGTTCATTCTTTGAATGATTATTCAGGATGTAAATGGTTATTCATGATTTTAATGGGTTCTAGGCTAATTCCATGAATTTCATTTCGGGCGTGAATGGTTTTCTGGAAAGATTTGATGGGTTGTTGTTGAGGTTGTTCATGATATAAAATTTTATTGACTATGTTAATAGGTTTTCAGGATTTAAAATATATGTTGAAATGAGTTTCATCATATGTGGAATCTTGAAGATTTATCATGTGAATCTCTTTGTCATATCATGACTTGTTTTAGGTCTAAGAAATTTATTATTCTAATGAAATTTGATTCAAATTTACTTCACTCTTTTTTCTCTCATACCCTAGGCACTCTATAATAATTTTTGGTAATCCTATTCCCTATGAAGGCTGAATTTATTTGATTTTTAAGTGTCAAAACTTGGTAATCAAAAGATTTTTTAAGGAGAATAATGGAAATCAATAATCATCTCTTTATGGTGTGTTTCATCATATTGAAACCGTTAGAGGTAGGTGTATCTCCTCTTTCTCCATTTTCTATGGAAAATTAAGGATTAGATTTATAAATATTTTTATTGTGATTTTATATGAAAAATATTGGTTAAATTATATTTGGAAAACACTTTTTTGTTTTTAGTTAAATTGGGTATCATGGGTCGCACCCATGAGGGGTTTAATAAAAATGATAAAATGGGGTTTTGGTTTTTTAAGTGATTTTATTCATATAGAATATGTGTTAGTTTGTGTTCATATCTTCATTAGATGGAAGTTTTTGATTTTATACTTAGTTCATGTGTCGGTGGTCCACATGATAAATGGAAAGGTGAAAACTTAGTTATGGAAGGATAGGTTTACTACTCATGAGTCAGGATTGTTCAATCGTTGGATAAATGCATTGGGTGTTTGCATGGTAAAAATGGGATTCCAAGTGGAATAGAATTATTTTCAAGGCTTCTTTAAATTTGGAATTTTTTAATATTATTTTATGATCAATCCAATCATTTTTTATAAAATTTTTAGCTAACTTGTTCTTGTCTTAGTGGCGTGCATGGAAAGTCTCAAGGTTTTACAACTAAGTTATCATATTCAACACCTGCATGTGAATTTTAGTGTGTATGTAGATGTTTTTTCCATGATAAAGGAAAGGGGGATGTTTTTTACTTATATAGTAGAGTACTGTAATATTTATAGTAGGTTTGATTAGAGTTGTTTCTTAGAGGTTTTCTTCTAGTGGAGTCATTGTGGTGCCTCTTTTTCTTCCTTGGATTCATGCATGTTTTGAGATTTCAGACCATTTTTTTGTTTTTTATTATTTTATTACTCTATTTTTTATCTATTTTATGTTATGGGAGTAATTTTAGTAATATTTCATGCATTATATTATATATTGTATTTGTGTTTGTTTTAGGTTGTTTCTTGAGGGAAAATTATCCCCAATTGTTTGGTAAATCCCTTTGCATTTATTACTAGACTTTAGTGTCTTAGGGATGTCACCTAATATTAATAACACCATTTCCTCTTTCCAAGACAATGGTTCATAGTGGGGAATTACAAGTTGTGTAAATTTGGTTGGTCCAATGGTTGGGATGGTTTCAAGGATATAGGATGTGTTGGGACTTGAAATACATCACATAAATAGATATAGCTAACATTTTTATATGAAAATTCAAGTAACTGGGGTGGTTCAAGTACAATAGGGTGTTCTTAAAAATCTATATGAATATCATAACCTCATTATCATAGGATTAGCTGATGAGTTTTAAGTATCATGAATTAATAGGGATACTTCACACTAGGATTGCATCATCCATGTTGATTTTGAATAGTTTTTTCGAATTTGTGATGATAATTATGCTTTTTATGATATATAATATCCAAATCCTTAAATTATTTTCCATTTGGAGTCTAATAGGTAATTATCATATGTCTTAGAGAGAAATGGATCTAGTTAGAGGACCTAAAAATTAGTCATAAGTGGCTGCTGAAAATATGGTTCAATCTGAACCACATGTAAACTTGAAGATAATACAAAGCATTATACAATCATTTTAGGTTGTTTGTGGATAAAATTTAAATGAGGAACCATGCCATGCGAGATATTCTATATAGTTTTAGAGGTAGAATCTATTGATGTTTTATGGGGATTCTGAACCAGAACAAGCAGAAGAATGGCTTGATTGTATGAAAAAAAAATCTTCAATTTACTTAGAACAACAGATGATACTAAAGTTAATCTAGAAGTATATATGTTAGAGGATATCACACAACAATGGTGGGATTTATTCATTCAAATTTATTTCAAAAAAGTCCTTATTGGTAAAGTATTTGAATAATTGTTTAATAAATAATTATATCCTCATAACTTCAAGGTAGCCAGAATGACATACTTGTTTAGTATGAAATGAGAAAATCAATCCATGGTGGATTATATAGCTAAGTCCACAAACTTAGCTTAGTTCACATTAGAATTTGATGTTATAAAGTACCTAAATGAATTTATATTTGAGGTGAGGCTGTGACTATATATTTTATCTAAGATCACCATGATCTGTATTAATGATTATAAAAAAATGGTCAATAGGTCATCAGTGGAGTAAAGGGACCTTGTTTGGAATTCTAGGGGAGGTAACACTTTTTTTCTACATATACATAGGTGGAAACTCAAATTATATAAACAAGAAAAAGATGGATACTTATTCCTAGTGAATCATGGTACCAGAGAGTCAATCAATGGGGTTGGTTTCTTTTCTACCTCATTATAGAAATAATTCAGGATGTTTCCAATGTGGTCCATTAGACTATATAAAGAAATATTGTGTGGCACCTTAATGAGAATTTTATAGATGTGTTAAGATAGGAAAAATTCAGAATTTTTGTATTGATGATCTAGATCCAATTAGTGGGAATGATTCTAATGTGGCAAGGACCAATTTTTTATTGACAATTTTGTCATGTTATAACGATTCTTGACCCTAGAATCAAGTAATTCGGGGTGATTCCAGAAACACAAATACACCCCATATGATTCAACATTAGTGGGTAAGCAATGAATACTTAGTAGAAGCTAGTAAATAGTTGTATAGTGATGAGTAAGAAATCATGAAGGACAACTCAATACCCTCAACAGTGTGAGGCACCATCCTTCTAAACTTTGCTCTTATGCATATATTATTTAATGTTTGTTCATCTCATTCTTTAATAACTTATCGTGTAGTTAATAAAATTGGTTTAATCATGGAAATTATTCCACATATGAAAATTATCCATACACCTCTTGGATGATGAGAGTTTCATGGATTAAAGTGTGTATATTGCTCCATAATAATTGATGGAATTCAGTATGTTTGAGACTTTTTTATTTTGGAAATGGACATCATTGATTTAATCTTGGGAATAGACTATTTGATAACCTTAAAAACTCACATCAATTTTTATGATAAAAAAGTGATATTTTCATCTTTTGATGGATTAGTTCACCTCTTTAAAGGGTATCTTGATGTGAACGTGGGAAGAGAAGGTTCTTTAGAACTGATGTTTGGAATTGTCTCTTATCAATTAAAAGTAGTAAACTTGGGGACTATTGATGAAACAGATACTATATAATTACCTACCATTATATATTAGTATCCTAAAGTGTTTCTAGAAAATTTATCTGGGTTCCCACCTAAAAGGGAAGTTGAATTTTCAATTAACCTACTTATAGGGAAAAATACTATTTCACTTCCATCTTATAGAATGGTTCTAGTTTAATTTTGTGAATTAAAGGTCTAGCATGAGTATTTGGAAAGTAGGGGATTCATAATACTAAGTACATCAGCTTGTGATACTCTGGATCTATTTATAAATAAAGCATATGGTTCACTTTATATTTGTATTGATTGTCATAAATAAAATCAGGTTACAATCTAGAATCGATGCACTCTTCCCTAATATGGCTATCATCAACTTTGAGTTAAGAGGAATGAAATTCTGAAAAGGATCTTTTAGAATATTTTACTATCATTATGAATATTTTTCCACACTAATTGTCCTCAAAAATTCACTATATGTTTTTATGGAATTAATGAATTACATTTTTTAAAGGTACCTTGATTTCTTCATAGTGGTATTTTTTTATGATATCCAAGTGAATTATAAAACAAAATATGATCATGAAATGTACTTGGGAATTATTTTAAAACCTTTTAGGAACAAATAATTTATGAAAAAATCTCTAAGTGTGACTTCTAGATACAATATGCTCATTTTCTTAGGAATTTCATATTTGATAAGGGGGTATTAGTAGACTTTGAAAAGATAGAACTTATAGTCTCTTGAAAATCACCAAATAACATTTTTCAGATATAAAAATTTATATGATTGGAAGGTTATTATTATCACTTTATTCATTATTATTCAAATCTCATATATTTTATTATGACATTAACTATGAATAGAACTCCATTCTGATGAAGCGATGATTATCAAAAATTCTTTCTTGAGCATAGGGACTAGCTCACTTCAATACCTATCCTAATCTTTCTAGGATTAGGTGGGGGATATTTTGTCTTCTGTGACACTTTCGAATATGGTTTGGGTTGTATTCTTATTCAAGGGGATCATGTATTAGATTATGGATCAAGACAGTTGTGAGTACATAAAAGGAATTTTCTGACACCTAATCTAGAATTAGTTGTGGTGGTCTATTAACTCAAAACATGGAATTGTTATCTTTTTATTGAGAAGTTAATTGTGTTCACTAATGATAAATTTATGAATCACATATTTTCATAAAGTTATTTGAACCTCATGCAATGATGATGGATGGATTATCTCCAAATTTTTAACTTTGATTTGGTTTATACACCTAGAAAAGGGAATCGTGTGGCTAGTGATTTAATCCAGAAACATTATAACCATTTGTCCAATGAATATTATTTTTAATGCCAATTGATGAGTTTATTTACTGATATAAACTTCGATTGTGATGAGTGTAATAACATATCAGTATTTTTCTTAGTTACTCTTATTCCTAATATAGTTGAGCGGGGCAAAGATACTCAAAGATTCAATCCTAATTTTCTTACTATAAGTTCAAACCATAATGGTTGGGAGACCATTGACAGATATAAATAAGATGGTAAATGGATGATGTATTTCAAGATTGGATAGTTGTTTCACTGATTTTTTTGAGAACATATCATTTTATATTATCACTCTTTAAACTGAGAAATTCATTTAGTCATCCAAAATATGTACAAGGAACTGATAACCCATTTTTATTGGTCAATCATGAATCAAAGAGTGGTTAATTATGTTATTAAATTCCTTACCTTTAAATAGGTTAAGGCAGAGCATCAATAACTAGAGATATTATTTCAACAGATATCCATACCTGTCTGGAAATATGAACATATTGGAATGGACATTATCACTTGTTTTCTGATAATAATTCAAAATCATGATTCTATATGGGTGATTGTGAACCAACTCAAAAATCCATCCCACTTCATTCTGATCCAAGAATCTAATACAGTGGATGAATTAGAAAATAATTATATATGAGAAGTGGTGAAATTGTATGGAGTGATCTCCTGTTATGATTTTGGTGGTAAAAAAACTAGTCATAATCACATACAAGTTCTAAATAGAAGTGATATTTCTAGAACAATCATATGTCGGAGTTAAGGGGTTCAACATGCATGAAATTATACATTTTGATTATATGTGCATAATTCACTATCTTTATAGAGTGTTTCTCAAGTTCAAGAATGGCCTATATTTAGGATATGGATTTAAGGATATCATGGGATATATAATCCATTTTTTCTCACACTCCCAAGCTTCAAGAATTTCATATCAATAAAGAATTAATTTATAAAAGGAGGAAGAAGTCTTGGTGACTAAAAGTAAGGTAGAAATGAAATTGAAAGCCTTAAAGGCTAAACGTATCATTTGATACCAGGTTTAGAGACCTCTAGGAGGAGAGAGTGAGGTAATTACAAAGGGTATTAGTGATGTTGGTTCAAGGAAGATATAGGAGGAATTAGAGAGAAGGGAAAATAAATTTTAGAGGGTGATGGTGGAGGGATCAGAAGATACAAGATCAATCATAGAAGGAGGTGGTGAGGGAGATAGAGTATCTATTGCCTTTCCTTTTCTACAAAGAGACTTATCACTATAGGATAATGTGGCTAGAAAGGGAGATTTAGAGGCTTGTGGAGCACCAGGGCCTTTCTAGATGACACCCTAGTAAAAGTGGTAGTATAGAAGGGGGAGGTGGGAAGGGAGGCTATTCTAGAAGACCTTCAAAATATCCTAAGGGGAAGGTCCTAGAAAAGGCTGATATGGTCTAATAATTTTTAGAGATGAGGGAATAGATTCTAAGTGGGAAGTAAAGATGGTCTGAGGAGTTGAGACTAGACAGGGATAATTCTTCAGGGTAGGAGAAGGAAGAAAATATGAAGCAGATCCATGATAATAAAACTAAGAATCTTACCCATACCTCTTGAAGAAAGAGGATAAATTAACTTTTAATTTGAATATCTAATAGATCCTCATAGAATAAGAGAGAATAAGATTCTTCCATTAAGAGAAAGAGTATCCCACCCTAAGAAGAATCTGATCTAGGACAGGAGAGAAAATATCCACCTCTATGAAAATATAATCTATAGAGGTGTCATGAGTCTTCAATGAGTGATTATCCGCATAAATAAATGAAGTCACCACATATAAAATAAAATTTATAAAGGATACATTATGGAAATGGAGAGGGAGTCTTGGGAGATCAATATAAAACATAGCCTAAGGAGAATCCCACCTAGAGTGAACCCCAAAAAACCATGTCAATAAGTTGAAGTTTTTGTTCCCGAATTCCTGGGAACAAGAAGATCAATATATCATGAATTAAACCATTTAGGAAATAACCACACAAAAATAATTTTTATTGAGAATGGAAACCCTCACTGGAGTAGTCAACCACTAAGAGATAACTAGGTTCTGGAAGTAATGCAGCAGAGGTTTCCCCTATTCAAAATGTGCCACCAGAGTCCACCAATGAAGAAGCTTTGTTGATTTTAATGTTTTCACTAGAAAATCAATCATTATGGCACCATTGAGTGATCCTTGGAAAATTCGTTCTAGGGGACCTTTAGGAAAGGGTAGATAGGATCAAACAAGGATGGATTCAACTAGAGCAGAATATCCATCAGATAAGTATCGATGTGAATGCCCACTGACTCCTGAGATAGAACCAATCCACCAGGAGGATCCATATCCAAATCTGATGGGTTGAAAAGTGAAGGCAAAGAGAGAGAAGCTTTTGATGAAGGAGGCACCACTGAAGTTTTTGACATGAGTGAGTAGAGGCAAGAACTTATATCCTTCAATATAGGTATACTTCTATTGATTGTGGTATGTGGTTTCAACTTGATCTTAGACCCTTATAAAGATAAGGGAGGTAGTTATTTCCTACCGAAGGTGATCCAAGAGTTCTTAGGTTTCATATCAGGTAAATACCTAATGCATTTGAGGTATACTAGTAAATTTTTACTTGCTATAACTATCAGAAAGGTAATGGGAACATTTGGTTCATTCTCGGTCGTTGTCTGGAAAATCTCCAAGCTATCTTCTTCTTCCTGGTTTCTAAGGTCTCCCACCTTATAAGGGATCTTTTTGGTCACTCTCCTCTTTTGGTGAAACTACCTCCTAGCCAAGAAAGAGGTGGTCACTTCTTCTTCTCTGATACATGGACTTTTGTTCTAGGTTAACACCAGGTGGTAGAATCATCATGGATAAAACCAACATAGGTAATTATTTAGATAGGTCTTCACAACAATTTGAGAGGGATCAAATTTGATCTTATTTCTTGGATAAGTAACCATCCTCCTTGACTCTAAGATATGGATTCTTTAAACTAGTAGATAGGATGGATGGATTCAATACTTGAGAATGTTTAAGATGAGGCACTTTTCAATAATCTAGTTCTTAATAATAACACCTTGGCAGAGTGAATTTTGGAGCTTGAATAGTCTAGTTATAATATTTCTAGAGTAAAATGGCTTCATGATGGTGACAAAAATATAGAATATTTACAAGATTTTATTAAAGATAAATGATGTATAACCAGGCCTAACATTCATTGGGATGAAAATACCTTCACCTTTGATCATGACAAGGTGGGAGGTATGGTGGTATCTCACTTCAAGAGTCTTATTTTTGGAATTAATCCTATTATTCATGGAAGGTATTTGAGATTACATATAGATATATTTGATTCCATTACTCTAGTGTTGTCATACAGTGAATATATCAAAATGGAACTGGCCCTTGATGAACATGAGATCCATGAATTCTTGCTTGTGCTTAACCCAACTAGTTTTCTAAGACCAGACTATTTTCCTGGTTCTTTTCACATCACTTATTGGGAGAAGGTTAAGTAAAATTTAGTTATGGTGGAGTAATAATTCTTTCATGGCATTATCATTAATCATATGGTGAGTGCCACCTCCATGATTTTAATCCCTAAACTCAAAGACCCCTCTTCTTTAAAACATTACAGGCCTATAAGCTTATGTAAGTTCCCTTAAAAGGTTTTGGATAGTGTGATCAATATACTCCTATCCCATTACCTCCATTATTGGATATCAAATGAAAAGAATATATTTTTCAAGGGTAGAACCATCCAGGGTGCCATAGGTTTGGTGAAAGAAATGATAAGAAACTTAAATCAAAATTCGTTTGGCTCAAATATTTCAACAAACTAGACACAGATAAGGCATATGACTATCTTTAATAGTCTTTCATTCTAAAGGTTCTCTCATTCATGGTATTCTCAAATGTAACCACTGGATTTTTTTAGACGATTTTTCTCATCATGGATGTCCATATCCTTCTTAGGAAATAATTTCAACTTTTTCAAATATGTCTATGGATTAAGGAAAGGAGACCCACTATCTCTAAGATTATTTATTTTGGTGTAGGATGCTTGAGAAGGTATATTAATAGAAACCTAAAAGGTGATTTCATCATCACATTTCAATTCAGACCCCAATTCCATGACATCTCTCACCTTATATTTTTGAAAAACGTTGTCATTTTTTCAATGGTATCATGCACTCTATCTGTGGTATCAAAAAGGTTCTTGATGGTTATTTTTTATGCAGTGGATATCTTGTGAACTATGACAAAATTAGTGTCTTCATATACATTCAAGTCCCTAATAGGAGGGTGTGAGCTTTAGAATCTATCTTGGGAATTTATAAGATGTGCTTTCCCATGGAGTATCTCAACATTAAAATTTCTTCTAATGGGATTCACATCCACCACTTTGAAAAAGTGGTCAATAGATTACAAGTATCATCTCCAATTTTAAGAGTTAATTAATTTTATTTGGAATGATTATTACTCTGGTTAATAATGTTCTATCTATAATTCCAATGCATGTATTATCAGTTTCCAAATCACATTGTTCTATCATCTTAGGTATTTAAAAAAATAGTTTCTTTTATTTGGGATGTGCATTCTGAGGTAAGGCGTAACTGATCTTCATGGTTTATACTTTCCAATCTAGTGAGGGAAGGATGTATAAATTTTAGGAGTATAGCACCCATCATGCAAGCAATACACACAAATATCGCTTGGAAATTCATCAGAGGTTGGACACTATGGGGAAGTTTTATCCACAAAAAGTATGGAAAAAATATAGAACATCATAAAAGTAAAAAAATTCCTAATGTAACATGATCAAAGATCACATTCTTCTCCTTGACACTCACATGTGCTGGAAAGTCAGATGGGGCAACATCAACTTTTGGAACCAAAATTGGCCTGGCAACAAGATCGGTTCCCAAGGTGTACTCTAGAAATATCCTTTAGTCAAGCCATAAGGTATCAATATTTCATCTATATATCCATTAGGTCACCATCAATATTTTTCTCTATGAATGATCATCATAGGTTTTTGTAATCTTCAGTCGAGAAAGATATTTGTGGCGAGCTACTTTTGTGTAAGGAAATCCCAAAAAAACTCAATTTTCTTGTTTGGTGCATCAATAATTGAGCACTTCATATGGATGATAACATCAAGTTAATTGGTATTCATCTCATTTCCAAGTTATCATGTTGCAATGAACCTAATTTTGAAACTTTGCGGCATCTTTTTTTAAGGTCATTAGACGAGAAGTGTGTGACTATATTTTGGTAGCATCACTAGTGTTTCCTCTATGAACTACATTAATATAAACTTTAATGATATCTAGTTCCATGTTTTAGGGACAAAAAATATTGAGAAAATGGTGAGTGTCCTTATCCTTGCAGTTGGATGATGGAATATTTGTAATGCAATAAAAAAATAAAGAATTGTGGGGGTCACCTATTCGAGCATGAACATTGTCATAAAAACAAGGAGTATGATTATTGACGTAGTTTGGATTCGTAATAAAATAGCATATTCCCCATCTATTAGACTCCTTAGTTTCCTTGGTCATCCCATTCTGATAACCTTCATTCCTCACCAGGATGCTAAATCTGTTGGAACCCTAACAAAATCGGGCTTAAGCATAACATGGACGGTTTTTGTAGTATGATAATCATGAAGGGTGGAGGTATCATGTATAATAATAGAGTCTATGTCATTATTTATTTCATATACTTCTACAGGAGTGGTGATTCCCTTTGGGTAGAGTCCCATGTGGTTTTAATAGGTCTACAACTTTGTCTCAACAAAAACATTGAGCTTTCGGTGATTGAAAAGGACTGGAAATTTTTTTACAACTCCCTATGAGTTACCAACCCTATCCCATGGAGCATCACTTACCAAATCTGAAAAATGTATAAGTGTTATAAACAATTTCATGGAAACCATTCACATGTGGCATGAGGAGAATAAAGAGGTGTATTTTCTTTCTTCTAAGCTGCCCCAATATGGAACACTTATGTTCTTTTCATGTTTAGGATCATTACCTCAAGAGGGTATGGATATTTTCATAGGTCATGTGTTATAAATTCATCATTTTAGACCCCCATAACCTTTTATTTCTTTACTTTTTATATTCATTGCAGGGCTGGTCCCATTCTATAAAAAAATCCATGTTATTTTTGAAATTGTATGGCGTAAAAATTTCTATTATCTCATACAAGGATCCAAGATCTACCTTGTGGTTTTGGTGCTCCTTATAACAAGCCCTTGGGACCCAGTTGACCATAAGGTGTTGTATCATCCTCAAAATGGATGGTAAGTCTTAACACACAATTCAAACTCTATAATACATGCTCTGAGCTTATGTTGTCGATTTTGGTAGCTTATGGTATGATCATGTATACCTAATGGAGTTATTTTATAACAATTGTTATTAAGAAATGATATATATGGCCATGTTCAAGGAATTTTTCAGTATTCCAAATCAGTCACTACTTTGTTAGATTAGAGATATATCTTATTAGTTGGACTTACTATATAGATTCAAATCAGTTCATAATGTTTTTCATATATCTTAATTGAAGAAACACCATATTGATCCTATTCATGTAATTTGATGGGATCATGTCACTATTGATCCAGATGCTATATCTTTCTATACACTAGTGAGTATCATGGATATAAAAGATAATGTATTTCATGGAAAACATATTCCTTTATTCTAGATATTGTGACAACATGATGTCATTGAATAGAAGAATTGGGATCATGAGAAATAAATATTGGAGCAATGGTTGGAGCTTTTCCAAAGCACTGATGATCTCTTACTTTATGAGGATAGAAATCCTAATGGTGGAGAGAATTTATATCTCGTGTTTTGAAGTGAATACTTGTTTTATGTTGTTTATTTTATATTTTTAGTGATTGGGTTGAGTTTTTAGAAGTGTTCAGAGAAGAAAGTTTCTTAGAAGATGGAATTTGGTTGTAGGAGCTAGTTCACACAGTGAATGGTTATTCATGATGTGAATGGTTTTTAGGTAGATTCCACGAATTTCATTCAAGTAATGAATAGTTTTTTTGGTAAGATTCATTAGGCTATTGTTTTAGGTCATTCACAACATAAAATTTTATCCACTCTGTGGATAGGTTTCTATGATTTTAAATCTGAGGTGACTAGAATTTTTATGTATGTGGCATCTCAAATATTCATGACATGAATCTCTATGTCACACCCTGAATGATGTCTGGTCCAATAAATTTATTATTCCAGTACCATTTGATTCTAATTAGATTATCTATATTTTCTCTTGAACCCTATCCCTATCTAAGAATTTTTATTGATCGTATTTCCTATGGAGGCTATCTCATCGGATCATTAAGCATCAAACCTATGGAATCAAATGATTTGTTCAATAATGTAAAGGAAATAATGGATAAACTCTTTATGGAGTGCTTATTTATATCTCAATCATTAGAGGTGTGTGGTTTTACTATTTATACAACTTCATTGTAACTTGAAGGCTTAGATTTATAAATTATTTTCTTATGATTTTATGTGGAAAATCTAGGTCAAATTCATATTGTAAAATACTTTTTTATTTTTGTTAAATCAAGTATCATGGGTGATTCCCATGAGGTGTTTGATAAAATTATAAAAGGGGGATTTTGTTTTTCTAAAAAAAAAATTGTGGACTTCGAATATGTGTTGATGTGTGTTCATATTTACATTAGATGGTTCCTTGATGGGTTTAGACTTAGGGATGATATGGGATGGTCACATGGTAAATTGATATGTTATGACTCAGTTCGAGAAGGATAAATTTTCTCCTCATGAAGGTTTGATGCATGCATTGGGTGTGCATGTGATAAAAATGGTATTATAATTGGAATGGAATTGTTTTCTCTACTTCTTTAAACTATGAAATTTTTAAACTTATTTTATGATCTCACCTAACATTTTTTATAAAACTTTTAGGTAACTTGTTATTATCTTAGTGGTGGGACAAAAACTCCATGGGGATTTCCTACCGAGTTATTGTACTCACCCTCTGCATATGTACTTTAGTGTTCATGCATATATTTTATCTATGATTTATAAATGGGGTGAGTTTGGTACATTTCTAGTAGAGTGTTTTTATGTTTCTAGTAGGTTTTATAGGAGTTGGATATCAGAGGTCTTCTTTTATTGGAGCCATCAAGGTACCACTTTGCTACCTTTGAGTCTTGTATGTTTTGAGTTTTTTTACCATTTTCGTGTTTTGTATTTTACCATCACTATAATTATTGTATGGTTTATGTTATGGGAGTTGTTTTAGTTTTATTTCATATATGATATTATGTATTTTTATTTTGTGTGTTAAAGGTTGTTTCTTGAGGTAAAATCACCACCCATGGTTTGGTAAATCCCTTATAATTTATTATCAGCCTTTTGTGTCTTAAGGATATCACCTAAGGTTAGTATAACCACTAACTCTTCTCAATCCAATTATTTAGGGTGGGATGTTACAAGAACACAATCCACTACAATATATGTGCTATCAAATCATGGATTTGGATTGTTGGTCACTCTGAGTTTTCAACAACCCAATGAAGTTTGTATAGGTTTGCAGCATCTTCCTTATCCTATTAAAGTAGTTTTTTAACCCTTGTAACAATATTCTATCCTTCATTTTCAGCCTCTCTATATAGACTATTCCATTCCATCATTATCTTTTCAACCTTAATCAATTATTGACATAGGTATATTTCTAAGATTTACCTTCATCGTCTAACTTTCAATGATCAGTTTCTATCATGACTTGTTTGAAGTGTTCTTAAATTGTCATCATCTTGAGCTCTATAGGATGAGTTATGAATTCATTTTATCCAAATTTTCCCTACCTACACCCATTCATAAACTATTTCCTTCATGGAAGTATGAATTTCACAGTATTCAAACCCACAACACCCCAATTTTATAAACATATGATGCATATTGGGTAGATTATGGGGAAAATATTTAATAAGGGTTTCATAAATTATCCTCCAAATGTCTCACCACACCAGTTCTATCATGTTTCATTTAAATTAAAGGTATTCTGAATCTAAATCAAAGTCTGTTGGAGAGACTAAGTCATAAAGTGAGTGTGAACTCAATGTCTTCATAATTTTCTAATACCTATGATGACTGGGATATTGAGATTGTGACCTCATCTATTTAAAAATCTATAGCTGGTGGTGGTATTGTCTTGTGACTGATTATAGAAAATACATGTTTCAATCAACAAGTGAGAGTGTTAAAGATAAATTATATTGATGTTTATCTCCATTTCCATAATTTTTGATCCCACTCACTATTACTACTCTACTATATGGTTTTATGGGAATACTCTTTATCACTATTATAACATCTCCATCTATTTCCCTAGTTTGTGTAAGGGAGATGATCAACTTTTTTCCCACCAGTTCATCAATTGGAATGAATAGTGCATATTTCATAGGGGCATCTCTTTCAGCATCCTTAGCTAATTCCCTAGGAAATCCTATCTATTCTGCATGATACCTTGAGTCATAAGTGATGGGGAAATCATCTAGTAAGGACATGAGATCTAGAACCTACCACTTAAAGAGTCATTTGAAATATCTTTACAATCATTATCATTCTCACTTGAGGTATAATGTACTAAATTTAATGAAAAAAATATTGCATAAATATCCTGAAAAGAAACATATAAAAGGACCTAATTAGGGGAAGGGATCTAATTTCAAATAAAGGGGTTCATTACCTAATGGAACTCATTTTTTTCCTCATTATCAGAGCTCAACTCATAGGGTTCCCTCTCTAAGAATAGATAATTTTATTTTAAATGGTTGTGCTATAAGTATCTGAATGAAAAAGTAAAATAGAAGTTTTAAGACCAACCTCTTTCTCGAGTGTGAATGTGTGAGGCTGGTATATTATCACTTATCCAATTACAAATAAGTTATGATGGGTTTTTTGGTATTGTTTTAAGGTTAAAAGGTCCCAAAATCAAGAAGGTATATAGTGGATCTCATCTTTTGACCGATAGTGTCATTCTATGACCTGGTGATGGTTCCTCTTCCACTAGAGTGATCAACCCTGGTGCACTACCCATTGGAGAACCACCCTTGGTGTACTGAGAAGACTTTACTATTTCTTGAATTATCACTACACTATATTATAATAAAGGATTTGGGAACATCAGAGACTATAAAAAATTGAAGTTAATCAATTCATAATATTTTCAAATGAATCTACAGTATACATATTTAATGTAGAAAATATCATTCCACTCTTTATCAACCAATTGGTTGATCACCCCTTTTACATTTTCATTGTCTAGTATCTCCCATAAGCAAATAGTTATCAGGACCATATCATCAATGGCATGTAGTAATATCTCCATCTTCTTGATGCATAAGACAACCTATGATGGATTATTATCATGGTTCATGTAGATGGGAACTTTCAAATTTACTATTTGTGGGATTCGTACACCACCTTTAAGTTCCATCCATAGATCTTCATCTTCTTTGGTAGCCAACTAGATACTCTAAAAATAAAAATTCTCAATGTATAAATATTCTTTAGAAACATTTGAAGGCTCTTATAAGGAATTAAAATAGTTTTCATGATCCTTGATCTTCAACCATTTAATTAGTCTCATGTCTTCTATTAGGGTGTCATCTCATAGCATCTGGATTTAATTCCTCACCACAGCCTCATACTATGTCAGTTATTTAATTATGATCAATTGAGAAACACGCAATTGTGATTCCCCAAATGGTCTAATGATTCGGCTATAGTTACATTCCTTCAAGAATTCTTGGTGCCTCATTTTCATTTCTATGAACCTAAGTCTTCTCTCAATATGGGGACCTTTCATGATATAATGTCTTGAGGATGTGAAGATATATAGGAATATGTATACCTTAGTATCAAATGATGTTATTATTCAAATAGGGCAGTATAATTTTGGAAAAAACGGTCTCCTTATCCATAATAAACTACAATTTTTATTCTATTATAAGTTGTTTATCTATAGTTATATCTATGTGGGGTCTTGATTATTTTTATTATAGACATCATAATTGTTAGGTAAACCTATTTGGTGCATATTCTTCACAAATTACATTGCATTCCACTCACATTGATAAGATTACATCTCTTAGAGATAGTATATATGAACTTTTTTCATACCCATCATGATCATCATCCATGATCATCCCCATTAGGACTTCCCTATAAGGAAAGAAATTAAACTCTGAATTCAACTTCAAAGCCTTAATATTCTAGTCATCCTTAATTAAGAAGGGATGAATACTTGTACAGCCTAGATTAATGGCCTAAACCGATATATCATAATTCTAATGAGGTTATGGAGTTTATAAGTTCTAAAATATGCCACTATCCACCCCAATAGCACCTACAACGGTCCTAAAATACATAATGAATATTTTTTCATTATATATTTGCAACAAACACTAATTAATATTATCTATTACCAGTACTACAAAGACAACTAGAATTTCATTTACTAACCTATATTATATCACAAATGTTCTTGGTCTCACCCCCATGTGTGAGTTGCAGACTAATAGCATCTACCCACTAAGACACATTACAAGGAAGCTGGTGATGCATGTATGGGGGTATATATCAAGGTTTCCTATATAGCCACATCAATTTTATTGGACTTGGTTCACTTTAGGCCTATAAGTTCCCAAAGTTCCCATGCTCTGTATAATGGGACATAAGTTGGGAATTGTTTGGTTAACCCCTCACCCTATTTTACTATGAAAATGTTTATCCACTTGTAAAAAATGATGTTTGTTTGAAAACAAGTCTCCTTACTCACAACATTTATTGATTTTATCAATAATTATTGAGTCAATGGGGGTGTCTATATATAGTTTCCCAATATATACTTTGATGAAAGAAACTTTTCACACATTCCATAAGGATTTATGACTTGGAGATCATTTGAGCATCCCATAAACTTATCCCCACCACCCCATGTAATAAAAGGAAATTATTGGTCTGGGGAATTCTGTGGCTTAGTAGCTTAGGAATGAAATGTGAATTCTTGTATATGTATTTCTACAACACCCAGATAGTCTCATATATCACTTTTTTCTTCAACTAATTCTCAAATTCGATTTATTTTTGTCAAACCTAATACACCCACATCCATTTAGGCTTGAATATTCTCCCAGGGCACAAATCCTTGTCATTATTTCACTCATAGGGTTGTTCGATGATTAGTTAGTGGTAAATAGATTTGTAGAAATATGTCTAATTTGATGACTCATATTGATGATTTTCAAGAGTTGATTTTGAGTGACATAAAAGGTAAGTCATGTCAGTATAATCCTCCTAGATGTATCTAACCCTTGATGATACATTTGATACTTCTAATCCCTTTAGTGAGTCAAACAAGAGTCCTTCATTTTTTTATATAGCTAGGTGATATCCATGTCAGTCAAGTTCCCAAGACCATATAAGGGAAGGAAGTTTTATAATTAGTACTTATGATAATGCAATTCAAAAATCTATATAATAGTTGATAAATACAGTCTATACTTTCAAAATTGTCCTTTATTAACATCATTGATTAGTTGGTCAATGCATGTATAGGATTCCATGTTAGGAATAATTTTTTGGATCTATTTATTTACTTGTACAAAAAATTATACAAAATTATTAGTTGAATTAGTGTAAAGTCAGTAAATACAAATCCATATGCGAGTAGAGGTATAAAATGAGACATGAAATTGAATGAGTGAAAAATTCACAAAGAAAAAATTTTCACCCAAATCATCACATTCCTAGAATCACTTTCTTGGGTGTTCATGTTAGGTATTGTGCACCAAGTAGCGCATGATCAGTTTTATTTTACTCTAACTAACACACCTTATCACTAGTTTTTGGTCACATGTCCCCAATGAAAAAGTTAAAATGGTTCCTTGTATTATAAGTACTTAGTACTAAACATGGGAAAAAAGATATCTTCATTTATGGGATTTTCTTAGGTTATTAGTGTACATTTATGAAGTGGTCCCATCTTATTGATAGGATTCAACCCATGGGTGTTTCCAAATTTGAGATATGATAGTTTTTAAATTAGTGATATCTTTTATCCTATCACATAGATAAGGATTCATGTGTTACTCATGGAGAGATATATCTTTTATAACTATTTAGATGATATAAGTGTTTGATTCTTAACATAGAAGATACATGGTGATTTTTAAATTTAAGATATAATATTTTATATCTTATTTATATTTGAAAAAGGAAACAATGAAGGATTTAAAAGGGGAAGAATATAGTGATCAATGGAGAGAGATATTCTCAAGATGTAGTTCAGTGAGATCAAGAGGAAAGGGTTTTTCACATTTATGGTAGCTGGTGTGGCTTGTCAAGAATGGAAAGAGAGGTATCGATGGTGGATATACAATTAGATGGGATACATAATTTGTGTTAGCATGCGCATCACATAAACATTAAGCAGGTGCGAAGCAATATTGATGAGATCATTAGTCAGGTCCATGTATTGAATGTCTTCTTGATTGTTGTGATAATGAGGCATTTCTTCATTAATGATCATCAGTACATCATAATGGAGAGATTGTGAGATATAAAAATTATTCAATATTATCAAGATGGTTTGAGTCTGACGCATGTTTGGATAAAGATCCATGAGGTAGTGGCATTTCATCGACATAAGGGTGAAATTTTATCACATATGGATCTTTGAACATTACATTTTGATCGAGTTGATTTTCAAATATAAGAAAGAGGTGTATCAGGGTGTTGTTTTCACATAGGTTTTTTCTATGTGATCATTTTAATTCAATTTTGGGAATACTATATTTTTTACTCTCTGATTCAAAGTGGATATTTCAGAATTTCCCCATGGTTTTTTAATCTTCTACATCGGAAGGTATTTCCACGTTAAAAATCATGCATGTTGATTTCTTTTATTTATTCTGCCATATGATTTCAATTCCATTGTTTCATTATATTTGTCACAACTTGTTTTATAAGTAATTTTCATCTCAATATTAGGATTATCCCCCCAAAAATTTTTATTGGAGTTGATGGTTCTGGCTTGCAATTTATTGTGATAATTTTGGATATTTTCTAGAGGATCGATGGTGTATAATGTGGGATAGGTTTTGGAAAACAAATAAGTTTGAGGGATGTGTTTTAAGTCTTATACAGAATTATTTTTTTCAGAATTTATGATTGGTGAATAAATAATTAAAATTGAAGATCGAGGTAATGTGCTAGAAGCTTGGGATTTTTAGAAAAGGGGGAAAATTTTTCCTAAAGGTGCTCTTGATTATGTGGTGATCATAATTATAATGGAGACATATATTTTTTATTTTGGTCTTATTAAAAGGACAGTGAAGATATAGATATGATGAAGACTTTAGAATTTGGATTTATTTTTCATGGAGATCTATTAGGTTTCTATCAATGTTACAAAATGGTTTCATCATTTTAATATAGAATATGATGGTTGGTTCAATGCCAATAGTTTTTTGGACCAACTAAGTCTATTGGATGTTAAATCCATTGATAGGTTGAAGGGGTAGATTGATATGATTCATCCCATGGGTGTTTCCAAATTTTATATAAGATATTTTTGAATTAGAGATATCTTTTGTCCTATCACACAAATAAGGCTACATGTGTTACTAATTATGAGATATACCTTTTATATATATTTATATAAGATGAATATTTGATTATTAACATGGAAGATACATGGTGATCTAGAAATTTAAGATAAGATATTTTATATCTTATCTATATTTGAAAAGGGAAATAATGAAGGCATTAAAAGGGGAAGAATCGTGTGGTTAAAAATGGAAAGATAGCTTCTCAAGATGTATTCCATAAAGATCAAGATGAAAGGATTTTTCGTATGTGTGGTAGCATGTGTGGCTCATCAGAAATGGATAATGAGGCATCGATAGTAGATCTATGATGTGATGGGATACCGCATTTGTAGTAGCATGTGAAGTGCATCAACATTGAGTAGGTAAAAAAGCAATAGTGATGGGATCCTTGATAGGGGATATGTATAAAAAGTATTATTTCTTGTGGTTATCAAGAGAAATGTATTGTTTGATGATTGGTGGTACATAATGATAGTGATATCATGAGATAGAAAAATACTTTGAGTGTCACAAGATGGTGTAAGACTAACAAATTTTCGGATAAAGATCCCTGAGGTAGTGGTGTTTCATCATTATAAGGGTTACATTTTTTCATAGATAGATCTTATAGTATTGTGTTTTGACTAAGATGATTTTTAGAGAGAAGACAGAGGTGTATTGGGGTTTTTTTCACACAGGTTATTTCTATTCTCTCAATTTAATTCATGTTTTGGCATTACTTGAATTTTGTGATCTTTTATTCACAGTGGATATTTCAGAATCACCTCATGGTTTTTTATTCCTCCAAATCAGAGGGTTTTTCTATGTTAAAAATCATATTTGATAATTTATTTTATTTTTTCTTCCATATGATTATACTACCATTGTTTCATCAGATTTCACACAAATTGTTTCTCAAGTGATTTTCATCCTGAGATCAGAATTCTCCCCCAACACTTATTTATAGAAGAAGATCACATGCAATCAATATCCCACACCAGAGCTCAGGACCGAGTAGGGAACACAACCATGTTTAGACCTGCATGCATGACAATGTTTCCACTTATGCACGCCTAACTTTTCAACTTGGGAACATACACTCATCCAAGTTCACTACCATATCATATTTAGAATTTAATCCTCTTCATTTTGATGGGATCCAATTCTAGGGGGAATTTATTGGTGCTAAAATTTGAAGGAAGAACTTCAGAAATATTATAGAGTAATTATAAGATTTTAAAAAATATAAAGAATAACTAGGTGCCCCTTGAATTGTGCCCATGCACTATGTCACATCCCCTATTCACAATAATTGTGTCCCTTTCCCTACTTTCCCTCACCCATGTCACATGCCTTGTTCTCCTCAAACCCACACCGTGTGCACTCTTCAAAAGGAACTGGGCACCCAAATCAGTTACCAATAATTATCTAGGTTCCCACCTCCCATTGCCTATATAAATACCCCCTGGACTCCTAGTTTTACACCTAAGTTAAAGAATAGAGAACCTTATAGAATTTTAGTGCACAAATATCTTAATCTATACACTCAGGTTTTCCAAGCTTCCCCTCAGGTGATTTTTGGATCAAAACCTAGGGAAAAGTGACAGGAATAAGTGGTTTTTTCATCCTTTGATGATTATGGTCATAAAAAGAGAGTAATTTTCTAAAGTATCATCTATACCAAGATTAAGTACTTTTCATATAAGTTTTTCCATGAGAAAATAGGGAACATACAATTATAAAATGGGGAAATGGCCATGGTTTATATCTATAGTTTTCATAACCATGGCCATAGGGAAGCCTACCACCATGGTTATGTTAAAATATGGTCGTAGGTCTTCCTAGGTCATCTTATATCCATGGTTTCACATAACTATGGTGATAAGTAGAATTGGTAACTTCCAAAATTATACAAGAACCACCAAAATTATGTGGGAAATTGGAGGCAAAGGCATTTTTTCATATTTTTCCAAAACTATTGCAATAAAACTCTCATACAACCAATGTTTTGGAAAACCGTGGAAATAGGTCATCATCAAAACACCTACATCCACAGTTTTAAAAAATTGTGGCAATACATGTCACCTATAGTCATTCTTTTATAAAACCATAGAAATAAGCCACTACCCAACCACATACAAGCATAGTTTGGGAAAACCATAGCAATACATGTAACCTATATCCACGGTTTTAGAGAATCGTGGAAATAAGTCTCCACCTACGGCCATAGTTTTTCAAAACTAGTGTAATAAGTAACCCAATATAATTTTTTATTTTTTAAAAAATATTAAAAATTATAGTCATATATAATATATGTATATATATATATATATATTAATACATATAGTAGGGCATATCATGGTGGTAAACTCTTGGGAGGGTTATATAAGAAGTCACGAGATCAAAGCATGGTGGTTTTATTTATCTTGTTGAAGCCTTTGGCCAAGGTTTAGTAAACCATGAAAATAGGTCTCATTTCCATATGGTACGTAGCCTATGGCCACGGTCCACATAAACCATAGCCATTGATCACATAAGGTCATAGTTTTAAACTCTGGTCATAAACTGAACCCTATTTCAATGGTGATATGGGTCAGGGTTCATATAAATTGTGGCCTTAAGCTATGAACATGGTTTTTGGGCCTCTTGTCATGGATTTGAACCATGAAAAAAATCCCATTTTCTAGTTTTGATAGCTTTATGATATATAGTCTATCCTTTAATGGATTTCTTCTTATACATTAGAGAATATAATTAGGTACATATTCTCCCAGGGATGATATTTGGGATTACTCTAAGCTTTCAAGGTCTCCTTAACTTTATTCCCAAATATATGTAATTATATTCATTTCTAGTTTATCTAATTAAGCCTCCATGCACTCATCTCACCCAATTGGGCACCCATTCACCAAGTTCACCAAACTGGGTGTGTCTTCGTCGAGGTATTCCACTATAGTTCATTCCCATATTCCAATTTTTCATCCATAATGATATCCTATTTTCCCCTCTAATAAGGACAAACCCAACCTATATGAAGCCTAATTGAATTTTCCATTTGACCAGATAAATTACTTGTTTTAGATTGGTTTTCCAAAAGACCTTGTCGATTCTCTTTTTCCAAGGTCAACCCTTTAAAGAGACTCATCCATAACCTCCTAAATTAAATGATAGGGTTACACACATCGGTGTTCTTACCTTAAATCATGTATTCCTATGATAATGGTAATTGGGAATCCTATAATATATATTCTCTAGTATATATACTTGAATGATTAGATCCTTGAGATACAATCAATCATGTATTCCCTTGATAATTAGGACTCTCTCTTTTGGAGGATTAGTGGGAGTGTATCTAGCCTAACACTCTTAAATAAACTAAAAATAACTAGAACCATGTTCACTAAGAACCTGAATAATCTTTTTATTAGCCTCCTTTCTATCAAATTAATGAGCTAGAGACATCCCATGAATGGCCCAAAGGCCTTCTTTTTATTCTATTAAGGATAATCCCCCTTTTAAGGGTTGAAGGGGAACTCATACATGAATCTTAGGCCCAAGTCACAAGGCCCAACTAACCCGCAATACATGACCCAAAATCCCAGAGACATACCATGCCCATTACTTAACCCATAGGCCCAACCCACTAGAACTGCCCCTCCCCAAATTCTGCATCATTAATCACCTAGCTCCCCACCTTGCATTACTGATCAGCTAGCATTTCCCCGTACAAATCTGTACGGTACTTGGTCTCGATGGTGGCTTCCATACCCTCTCATTCTTCCAATCTAGTTAGCTCTTCTTCTAGTAGTTGTTACTCATGTTTCTCTGCTCCTCTTCTGGGGCATGTTCTATGTGAATTGGGCTACTCCATGGTCGTTGTAGCCCAAAGTCCTTGTGTCCTAAAGGACTTTGTTTACCTAAAGGCCTTGGAGATCCATAGGCCCAAACTGGTGGCCCGAAGGCCCAAATCGGGTGACTAGTTCCGGTTGCTACAGTACATAATAGTAACTACTACAATACTGCTACAATGCCCCGGAAATTCACCTCCATTCGGTTTTGAACTTGGGTCTCTTGGATTCCAAGAATGATCCCTTACCACTTAGGTACGGGCTCATTTGTAGCTAGATACATAAATAGGCCCTTGATCTAGTGAAAACCACAACCTGCCTTCACCTTCCCCATATTTCAGGTCAATCCAAAAAGGGTTACTGATGTGTAATCCTGCATATACCATTTATAGGTCCCTTTAAACTAGAATTCCATTACATGTGACTCTAAACTAGTCATAAAATGTTATAGTCATATGATCTTAAACTAAAATACATGATGGTTCTGGATACATGACCTTAAAATTCACATCAATAGCCATAGACTCACAACTTTTAAAAGAAACTTATTGCATGACCTTAAAAGGAACCATAATATTCCTTATTAAATAAAATTAAAAGGTATCATGTATATTTTTATATGATACATAACTACATGTATTTTTATTCCTTTTATAGGGATATGTAGGTATCCCTTTTCATAGGCATAATCCTAACTCCACCACACCTGCCTCCTCTTTGGATAGTGATAAATTCCAAAGCACCTAGTTTTATGGTTTCAAACAAGTGATTAATTAAAAAAAATGTGGGAATATGGATAAACACTCATACATAAAGATGGAAACCTATGATACATTCATATGTTCTCATCGATTCACAGTTCCAATTGATTGCTTTCATAATAAGGGTAACCAGTAATGTTACTAGGATGGATTTTATGGATACGTCTTAAATATGTAAGGGAGTCCTAAACTAGTAAATAATACCCTTAATGGGATGATTCTAACTCTATTACTCTCGATATTGATGTACATTTCAAAGCATCATTAGACTTTTCTAACAACCATCAATCATTGGAAAGTGGGTCCACAACCAAAAAAACACAAATGTGAATGTGTGAGGGAAAAATAGTAGTGATATGTGGTGTAGTGGATGGGAGTGTCCTATGTTATGTAATAACATTTAAAATAGTTTTTTCCTTCTACTCAATTTTTCCATGTTCATTTATTTATCATTAAATTACAATTACTTGGAGATTAAACAAGTATAATAATCATTTAAACATTAAATGATAAATATGAATATTTATTCATAAAATTAAAGAGTTAAAATTATTTGAGGATTTTTTAAAATGTATCATAAATATAGTTTAGAATTTTATTCTATTTGATGCATATATAAAATGGTTAGGTCCTGAGGCATGTTTTCATTCCATTATAATGATACTCTTGTGAAACTCTTCAAATTGAAGCATATTGAAGCTTTCATTTCTTTCAATATTTTAATAAAGGTTATAGTAGACTATATCTTGAAGTAGGTCCTCCATGAGTGTTAGGAGATTCCAAAAACCCAAAGAAACTCTTAGATGGAGGAACCTATTGGTTGATCCTTAGTGATCTATATCAAACACATGTTTAAATATTTTATTTAGAGTAAAAAAGTGTTCCATTTTTTATTTTATTATTTATTCCAATTTTACATATATATGTTTTTTGTTTTTTGTTATTTTTGTTGTATTCCACTATGTTTAAGATGTTAGTCATCTCTATAAAACCCATCAATGGAATCAGAGTAGATCTATCAATGTTTGGTTTGATATTTGAATGAATGAAGAAAGATGGAAAATAATTTTTCAATGCACCATGTCATAGCTAAATCTAAAATTCATGTTTTATCTTGGTTTTAATAAAACATGGAATAGACTTCTTAAAAATAGACATATAAAATAATTTTTTTCTTAACCTAACATAATACACCTAATATTTCCATTATGGGGGAAGTATTAAAAATTATAAAAAATATAGCATCATTTGATTATGCCTAGAAGTTGTTATTAGTCAGTCACTGTGCTATTTTACTTGGTCTAAAGTGGTTTGTAATACTCCATTATTGATTTCATCCAATATTTCTGAGACTTTTGAATTATTACCTAAAATACATTGGCTGTGAGAAATGGCATGGCCAAAACAGCCACCTTAAAATGGCTACCCTTCTTAAATAGAAATACCAAAATAGTTTGGCTTATATAAAATGGATTGGCCAAAATAGAATGTCCAAAATAGATTCTAAGAAAAATTATTAATACCAAAAAAATTATAATAACCTAAAACTACATCCTAAAACAACAATAGACTTCCCATCTAAAAAGTTATGAATAACGGTTCTGGTCCAAGACATTTTAGTATAATTTTAAAGAAAAAATATTTCTTTTCTAAAATCCTCAAAATCCTTCACCAGTGTAGGCCTAGAGGATTTGTGCCTAATCTAATGTGGGCTTAAAATTGAACCAAAAATGTTTTGGAAGATGTGATATAGGTTTAAAGTATATTTATATGGTTAAATAATTTATAAAATGTTTATAAATTATAAAAAAAGAAAAATATTTTATATTTTATATTTATTTTTGAATTATTCATAAATGTAAATATAAGATGTTTATATTGGAAGGCCTTATTTTAGAAAAAAATATTTGAAAATTTACAAAAGGATTTTTTGATGGTATGATCAATGGTTTAAATAAAATCAAATACGTGATAATTAATTTATGTATGAAGTTTACATAATTAAATTTTTATTATTAGATTATAAAAAGTGGTCATAAAATATCACATATTTGAAATATGAAGGAGTTAATTTTAAAACCATGTAAATAATAATATGAAAATATCATATTAGATAAATGTTAATTGTTTATATTTATCTATGCCTAAATTATAGTGTTTATAATTTATTTATAAATTTTTCATAAATGTTTATCTCATGTCTAAATTGATGAATTGTTCATATATTTAGTATTATAACATGTTTTATTATTCATTAATATAAATTATATATTATGAATTGTAATGTATATTTTATATTAAATATGTTAAAATACTTCTTTAAGTTATCATGCATTAAATTAAGAAGTTATGTACAATGTATAATAATTGATTTAGTTTTCTTCAACATTGACTCGGTATTATATTAGGTTATGAGATTGAATTAACAATTCAATTCAAGTTTAAACACATCATGTGTTATAATTATAATGGAATTGAGATCCCACTTGAGTAAATAACCATGGGTAGAGGGAATTTGGGTTGGACTACTAATTAAACTATAGGCTTTTACATTTTCTAGAAAAATGGGTGTTGGATACCTATTTATCCATGCTTACTCTTGTGGTGATTATTGATTTTATATGATTCTAAACCATTTAATGAAAGGGTTTCACACACCTTATGTGTGAGATGAATTTGGATATGTAAATATATATTTATATTCTAATTTGGGTTAGAAACACAAGTTATGGGTTTTGTAAATAGTTACACATCAATATGGTTTGAACATATTGATTTGGTGGAAGGAATAGGGATTCCAAAATAAATCATTAAAAGTATGAATATGTGTAAAAGGAAATATATAAGATAATATGGTGAGAAAAACCCCCTTATTAAATACTAAGTGTTAGATTCCTTCTAGAGAAAATACTTTTTAATATCTATATCATTTAGTGTGGGTGACACCAATGGTTAGGTTCCCATAAATTATCTTGTGTAAGGAAAACAGATTATAAGTAAAAATAACTATTAGGTTCATATATATAATGAAATATTTGGTTTAAACTCAGTTGGAAATCCCTAAATATTAAGATATAGGAAGGATAGAGTTAGGTGATAAAGAGTTATATTCTCAACTATCTAAGAGTTATATCTGATATAATTGACACAATTGTATACCAAATATAGTCATAACTTATGTTATGAGCTTAGATAAGATTATTCATAGTGAAATATGGATATTTTCCCACTAATGGATATGATGTAAATTTAAAATGGTTTATCATTTTAGTGGGAGAACATTTAATAAAATTCTTTATTAAATGAATGTAAAATATAATAATCATATTATAAAAATTTATATTGTAGATAAAATGGAACCATCGTCATCAAACATAAATTTGATATTTATATTGGAAAAGGAAATGATTAATGGAAGTAATTTCTCAGAATGGTATAAAAATTTGAGAATCATTCTAAAGCAAAATGGAAAATTATTTGTTTTGAAGAATCCCCTTATTGATAATCTTACTAGTAAATAAATTCAATAAATAGATTTATATTAATATTAAAAGTATTTAAATGATTCGCTAGAAGTATCTACTCCCATTTTTGTGTCCATGGAGCCTAAGTTACAAAATCAATATAAAAAACATGGATTCATTCAAGATGATAGAAAACCTGAAAAGGCTCTATAAATAATAAGCAAGGAATGAGAGGTATACTGTGTCAAAGGAACTATTTCGATGTAAGATAGCTGATGGTAATTCAGTTTCCACTCATGTAATTAATATTATTGGGTATGTAAATTACTAGAAGATACAAGGTTCATATCTTGAGCATGATATAGCCACGGAATGTTTTTATAGTCATTACTGGAAAGGTTTCAACAGTTTATTATAAACAACAAAAAGAATGAGTTCAGTAAAATTTTACCCAATCTCCTTCATATATTGAGGATTGTTGAGAATGATATGGGAGGTCTAATATCATGTTCCACGTCCATGGTTTAAAAAGTGATTTTTAAAAGTTTTTCCTTAGGGAAAATAAGATAGGTTATTGAGAATTCACACCACCATCTAAGTAAAGGAAAATAAAGCAGGGGAAAACCTAGTAATTATAGGTTGAACCACATATAATATAATAAGGGGTGAAATAAGCTTCATGGAGTTTCCATATTAGTTATTAATGTTATATAATTAAATTATTATATTTTTAAGGGTATATGATATAAATTATACATTAAATGATTTTTTTAATTTGTATATTAGTTCAAAACTGATAAAGAGTTGATGATTATAGCTTGAAGTATGTATTAAAGTGATGGGTAAAGGGATTTTTTCATCAAGAAGTTGGATGTGTTGGATTATTTCAAATCTTGTATGAATCCAAAATAAATTATGTGTAATTATAATCTAGTTTTTTTCTTATATGATAAGTTATATTTGTAAACAATGGTTGTTTTATGAGTAAATGAGGTGATTATTTAATACACATGGTTTATGATTCATTAGATTATATAACATTTTTTAAAATAATATGAGGATAAAAATAGTTTTTTTCAGGATAGAAATGTTTTATATAATATATTTATTAAAATATGAGGGAAATAGTTCACACCAATTTTAAAGGAATATTTTAAATAATATAAAATTGTTTTCAATATAATTCTCCAAACACATAAAATACAATATTATATATGGTTGGTAATAGTTTATTTGTTAGATATCCTCATTGGAAGGAAATAAGTGTTATTTTTTGTATAAAAAATCTTTTTTTTATATTAACATACATCTATAAAGAAAATATAGTTTTAAATAGGCTGGTATGATTATATTGAGACTTAGAGAAGTTCAAGAATAATAAATAAAAGATTAAACTAGTTTAATTCAAATTTAATATCACTTTATATCCTTAAATACTTTAGTATTTTTCAAAAAATATAAATATAAATTTTAAATTTAGTTACTATAATTAAGTGGATGACAATTTATATCCTAAAACAGTTTAGGTTATATTTATAAATAATGATAATAATGTAAAGAGTTTCATTAGTTTCTATTTGATCTTAAAGGAAATTTTTTAATATAAATTCTTTAAGATAATGATGATAAACTTAGAAATAGTTCTAGGTAGATAAAAAAATTATTAATATCATAATATTGGATGTTGTGAAGTAAAGGATTTTTAACACTTGTTCCAAGAGTTTAGCATTAGGAATATGATTCCTAAGTGTCGACATTATTCAAAAAAAATTAATCATAGATGTTACTCACTAAAAGAGTTTAGTGGGATAATTTTATCAGATTGTCACATAGAGATATAATAGGAATTACATAAAGATGTAATGAGCTTAACAAACCCTAAAAGTGAAGTAAACATAAGGCCTCTATGGTGTTATATCATTTATAATATGATTAGATATGTGTTGATGTCTGGTTTTGTTAATATTATTATTAGAGTTTAAGACTATTAAAATTAAAATGTTATATAAAAAAGTAATATTTGTTTTATTATTCTTTCATGTTGGATGCATATATTATGAGTGGTGTAATGATGATTAATATATCAAAGTATTAATTACACTTATCCCGACCAGTGTTCATCATGGATTATTATAGGCTGTAATGAAATGTTAAGGTTAGTGTCAGTAGGATTACATATTGAAATATTGAATATTTTTATGATGCATAAATGAGTTTTATATGTTGGATGACCCACAAAGTATACCACCTAGAGTGTCATTCATTGTTTATTTAATATTCTAGGGTTTATATTTCATATTTGAATCCACATACCTAAGATTTTAAAGATACTTAGCATGATAACCTTCAGACTTTGATACCTTGATTATGTAATCCTTGAGGCTTATCTAATCAGGGTGTGGTTGGGTATATTGTTTTTTATGTCATTTGTTGAGGATTAACAAAATGATATTTATTCTCTCATATGAAGAGTATGAAATTTATTCCATCATTTGAGATAGACTGAGTAATTATATGTTTATACCTAGATAAGGTATATGTTATTTGAAGACGAGGGACATGTGATGCACTCATTTTCTTATATGAATGACATGTGACATATTCATCAACCTGGTCAGGATATAATTAGAGAATATGGAATGTATGAGTAGGCTATATGGGAATGATATAATCCATTTCCCATCATCATTTTATGTCTTGGGAAAATGTATTATATGATTCGGTATACTTGTATATGATACATTTGTAGGTCACAAGTATGGAGATATATGTATTTGATAGAGATCACACATGATCCCTTTATATATTTTAGAATTTATTCTTTTCTAGAGGCACTATTTTCTTATATTTATGGATTCTTGAATTCATAATTGTTATAAATTCTATAAAGGATCATGGGGTCACACTTTGTAGTTGTGTGAATGATGATCAAGTTAAATAGAATTTAAGAGCTACCATAAAAAGTGTTTTAGAGGATATTTGGAAGAAAATCTAGATAAATTTTTATAATAGTTATATATGATGTAACATATAGTAAAAATATAAGATATATGTCCAAAAGGAGGTTTTAAAAGATATATAAAAGTATTATTTGATATGATTTCACAAATTATTACATATGATGTGACATGTGGTGAAAGTATGCTAAGTATATGATATTTTAGTGAAAGTGGGGGTTGTTGGGAAATGAACTAAAATGGGGGCTATAATTACAAAGTAGACTTCATATCAGTCCCTCAAAGAACCTTGAGAGGTCAGGTCGGTGAATCAAGGTATGACCATTTTAAAACTTTTTTTCACTTTTCCCTTATGGATATCATTTTCACTTAAGTAGGAACCTTGTTTAATCGATTTATTTTCTCTTTACGCACCACCTCACAAATTTCATTCAATAAAATGAGGGAAATCATGAAGGTACATGGTGATTTTTACTTATTTATCCTTGGTATAGTCTAAGGATCAGGATATTAGTGATGTTATGATGCACAAAAATCCACCAGGATCACCACTTTTTAGTGTATATAAAGGTTTTGGTCACTCTATGATTATACTCACTACCCATACAGTTGTTTTAGATGGACTCACTATCTCCCAAGGCTCACTACCCTTGTCCTCCTCCTCCTTCATGCACTAATATATTATAGGAAACCACAAATTTTCTATTCCTTATTCCTCCTTTAGTCATTTATATATGGTAGTAATGTGTAGGTATGGCCTTTAGAATCACTTTCTTGGATGGGTGTATCATCAGTTTTTATAGACATGTTATTAAAAACCTCAGAAACTCCTTCATAATAAAAGTTATAAACTCCTCATGTAACACATTATTATTTACAGAATAAATCTTGAACTCCTCCATATTTAAATAATTATAACTAGAATCACTTCATCTTTTTGATTCATTGAAAAACCTTTAAATTGATATCATCTCTCTTAGGGATTAAATCCTTATTCTTATTTCACCTACCAATATTGGTAGTGAAAACCTTCTCCTCCTACTTTATATTTTTGATTTGTTATGTAGGGTCTCTATTCTCTTCTTAAGATATGTTTATTAGCACATACGAGAGTCTCTTCCCTTCTTCTCTTTTATAAGTATATATTAAAGGAATAAATTTTGAGATACACTCTACCCTATATTATTCCTTCTATTCTTCTTATTAAAGATAGAATTTTCTTTAAAGACCAACTTTCCATATTTATAATATATAGAAACTACTTTTATTCTTATCTCTCCACTTTTGGGTTTGAGACAGTTGTCAATATGCATATGATATAAAGATATCTTTTGGGTTCCATCGCATATATCAATTTATTCTATTTGAATTTTAGTTAACTCCTAAAACCACCCACTAATTATTCTTTTCCACATATCTAGGAAATACCATTCTTCTTAACTTATGGATAAATAATTCTTTAAAATAAATTCATGTTGTGTGATGTAGCAACTTCCACATCACCACCTTCCCTTAAAATATTTTGGCGTGTATCAGGGAAAAACCAGCTTCATCGGGATCTATAATCTCCATCAATAACATAAAATTACTAAAATATATTCATTAACACTCCATGAAACCATATTATAATTCATAGATTCAACTTTCCTCCATTTTAATGTGAACATATTTTAATTTTTTCCACTAAAAATCCATAGTAAGATCCTCATTTAATCCCTACTTGGATAATTAATTTCATAAAGTGATATGATATTTAATTCAATAAATAATATTCCTTTTTTCTCTAAAATGATTCTCCATATTTAGATATTAAATCTTGAAACCTAAAATTTTAACCTAATAGGTTTTGAAAATATTCTCTAAGTGTTGAAGTCATACACTAAACCTATGGGTGACTTCTCATCGCATGACTTTAAATTCATACAATATCTAAGTATCATATTCATGAATTTTTAATTTTTTTGAGATAAATCAAACAATAAATTCTTATTTTTTGAATTGAATTCATATGTTTCAATTAAGTCTTGTAATAGAAGTCTTACATTGAATCTTAAAGTCATATTTGTTTCTATTTCCAAATTTTTGACCAACTCCAAAAGTCATACGATGGTAAAAGTCTTATGTTTAAAGGAATACAATGAAAGGATTAAGATATTAAGTATTATGATAAAAAAAACATAAATTTATCATTGAATTCATATGCTAATAATTTGGTAGATTTTTGGAAAACTCTAAAAGATACAATTCACCAAGATACTAAAAACCAGATTTTATAGAATAGCTTCAAACCACGCCAAGGATGATCCAAACCTCTTACATCCTTCATATATCATCCCATAAACTCCTCCCTACTTCATTATAATCTCTATAAACCCATTATTTTCCTTTATCAACACATCCAACCATAATTAAAATCAAGTTCCATGTGTCAAAAACCCTCTAAGTATGACCACTAAAACATCCATTCATCCATCTCTATTAATATTATCTATAAACATATATCTAGAATTATTTAACTTAGATTGAACCACTCACATTCTCAAAAAATACAACATATCATTATAGGGGTTCAACAATCCCCCCCCCCTTGAACTTTTTTGATAATATTACACCTTTTTTCGATCAAAAATATCATCTCCCCTATATAGACAATGAAATAAATAGGGATCATAAGCAAGAATATTTTCCTTTGTTTTACCTCCCCATGTTTAAGTACCTTAATATATTATCCCCATTCAAAATAGGGATCTCCATATTCATATCACACCCCACTGATTGGGACTAATTTCTCACCTCCCCCTTTTTCTTTAAAACACAATAGGGTTTTACTTCATGGGATTTTGTTCATCCTCAATGACAAACTTCTTCTCACCCTTAGGAAATGGGACCAATACATCTTTTCCCCCTTTATGAATAGAGAAACACTCCACCTTAGGTTTCTCTCGCCCATTTTCATGGGAGAATTTATCCAATTTTTAGGTCCCCACCACTTGGTGAATAACCTTTGGTTATACTTACCAATTTTCGAAAACATTATATTCTAGTTAGACACCCATATCCAGAATTACTCCTAACCATTTCCAACTCACTTTCTTAACTTTTTAATCATAAACGGAAATATACCAAGTGAGTAGATTTACCACTTAACATATGAGTATTCAAAAAAATATCTAATACTACTAATCCTAGGATCTATGTAGGAAATAATATTTTTTGAAAAAAATATCAAATTTTTCCATGTCACTCACCGGTTTTCCTTTAAATAACTTGCAGACAAAAACCTATCATTGTTCAATACAACCCAACCTATGATATTTTCACACATGCACACCAAATAATAAGTAGATGATCATTAAAATATTTATTTAAAGATCATACCACTTAAATAGAAAATTGATACCATTTTTAAAACTAAACTATTGATACCACTTAAAATATACAATTTTCAACTCATCATAGGATTCATAAATCATATATAAGGTTTAATAGACTTAAAAATTGAGCATCAAATCCCCCTGAATTTTAGATCTTGAAATCAATTCATGTTTCTCAGTTTAGGGAAACCACATACTGGTAATAAAATATTTAGTTCAACATCATTTAGTATCTCATTCATAGTATATAGTTGATACCAAATGTTAAGCACATAAAACAACTAAACATGAAAAATATTTAGTTGTTTATCCTACTCATAATCTATCCACTTCATTTTAGTGGGTTTTTATATCCATGTTCATGGCCTAATTAATATTTTTTTACTAGAATCGGAATGATACCATTGGTGTTCTAAGATATGTATTTGGAACCTTTTACTATCACTATTCAGTCCATTTTCCACACAGTTTTCAGATCTAGAAATTAATTCTAGCAACAAGCTCTAGTTCCAAATTAAGTCATAAATTCCACTTCATCGTGTAGTTTTCAAAATATCTTTTTTTACCATATGATGATTTGGGTTCATCCTTGTTTCACTTGTTCAGTCTTGATACCAAATGTAATTTTAACACCTCCGACTCACCCTTTCTATATGCATTTATAGATCTATGAATATTTTCCTTCATCTATTCATCATGTTCTTTTCTAGTACACTTAACCCATGGATCATGTCTCCCCCAAAATTATAAACCATTTAGAAAATATTTAGAACCATTTAATGTAAAATTTGGGAGGGTTACATTTTTCAAGATCAAATAGAGAAGTGGGATTGATCATGTAGGACCAACCTATTTCCTTTTACATTTCCTTTTACCTTTTTTGGATTTAGGGAAAGGGATTTCATCACCTCATCAAATTCATACTATTTATTTTAAACTTATTTTTTAGTCAGCTTCTTAATCCCCTTGTCAATGGATACTCTCTGTGTGACACCACTTATGAACATTTATTCTTGGATAATAGAACTTTTTCCCTTACTTATCTTGAGATTTTTTTACAATTTTAGAATATAATCCACTTGTATAAATAATCTCTTATTTTTTGGTTTTAGTGGATCATTATTCTCACTTCCATCTCCATTGGAGGAAACTTACACCAGTGTTCATCTCTTGTTATATAGTGGTTTTTATGAGACCACTTAGAAATGTATATTCCTTGATGTTCATGAGATCCATCTCATATTTTCCCTTCCATAGTGGATCCTTTATTTCATAATTTCTCATAGATGGGGAAACCTTTTGTTTTTACTTATAAATCTATTTTCTTTCTTTCCATGAGTATTATTGTGAGTAAGAAAATTTTAGTTATGGATGCACCTTTTATTGAGCTCTTTTTCCCCTAAAAAATAGTGAACCATTTTCCATCTTAATGGGAATTTTTTCTAGCTATACCATTTCCTTATATGTCATGGAATTGAGTGATATACCTATGAATTTCCATTATTATATCCTATTGTATTGTATTTACATGTGACCCTAGTTATCAAAAATAAAGAATATACAACTAAATTTATACCTATTTTTATCATGTATGAGTTAAGATGTTGTTACAGATTCTCCTCTTTTACTTTTGGGATTTTTGTTTCACTACACATGCTCATAATATGCCTAAATCTTCCAAAAAATTAGGATGTTATTTCTACATTATTCTAAGAGAGATTACTTATTGATTTTTCAATAAATTTATGATCATCTCAAGATTTATCAACTAAATTATTCTTACTCATAGATTTTTTTATTATTCTATTTTTTCCATGTTGATGTTGGCATGGGATGGTTATTCTTCTTTTAATTTAAGGATTGTATCCACTCCTCAAGTTCCTTGATCCTTTTATCCTTTTCCTCAATACAGGAATCCATGAATTTAATTCTTTAGGAAGATTCCATTATGGATTGTTCTCTTTCTTCAAGCTGAGTACTGAATGAAATAATTCTTGCCTTTAACTCCTTTTTAATGGTCATTTTCTTCCGGAATTATTGGGATATTTACTAAAAAAATGAATTTTCTCTTTCATTATTGGGGCCAAATTCTTGATGTAAAACCTCAAGGTTGCCTCCTCAATTCTTATAATTTTATTTTCCAAGGAAAACTTCCCCATGACTGAATTATGCACTTCGTGTATGACTTCCCATTATTCAACCCTTTCATATAGAGCTAGTATATCCACTTTACTACATCATAAATAGTTCTAAGTTTGTTAACTTGATGTTGTTTCCACTTCATTACCATATTCACCACTTTTTCATATCCTTTATAAAGTATTAAATTTTTGGTACACATGATTTTTCTAGATGAGGGTTAAAATTAGATAAAATAGTCAATTTATAATTTATTACCTTGGTTGGAGATCCTTCATTTATGTGTGCCATTATTTCGTTTCTTCTCTTCTTATTACCTTTAGACATGAGGCATTTCTTATCTTCATTATCTGGTTCCATACAATAATATTTTCATGCTTCCATCACCAAGGATTCATTTCCATATAGTTTTTATAACTTCATCCATATATACCTGGAGAATTTACCATGAGAAACTTTCTTTTATATGTATTATATTAAATAAAACCTTAATTCCTTCTTAATCAAGGTATCAATATCTGGATTAATTTAGTCTATTTCAAATATAACTCCATGTTGGCTTAATAGAATAATTCCTTCCTAAAAAACTTCCCAGCTTACATCTAAAAGAACTTCTAGGTATAAAATGAATTTTTTTCCTATTATAAAATTTTAAACCAATAGAACATGGTATCTTAATTGTATCCATTATTTTAATGAACTCAAAAATATTATCCTTAGTTTAAAGATAATGTCAAAACCTATAGCTATGATACCACTTCTTAGACCCTCTAGGAACCCTGAGAGGGGGGTAAATTAGTGTGTAACCATTTCAAACCTTTTTTCACTTTGAATTTATAGATCTTATTCCATGTTAGGTAGAAACATTTTTCAAATAATTTATTTTCTATTTACACACCACCTCACTAGATTCCTTTAATTAAATATAGTAAAGTGGATCATGAAAGGAAATAATGATTTTTACTTGGTTTACCCACATTGGGTTATTCCAAGGAGAATCTTATTGGTGTTGTGTTGATACACCAAAATCCACTAGATTACTATTTTTTAGTGGATACAAAGGTTTTGTTCACTTCATTACTAGGATCAATACCCTTAAAAAAATTTGGGATAACTCACTATCACCCAAGGATCACTACCCTTCTACTACTACTCTATATGTGTTGATGTGATATTTAGGATCTCTCTTTTATTCTTTATATATATGTTGATCAAAACATATGAGATTCTCTTCCCATATTCAATTTTATATGCATGTGTTTAGGGAACAACCATCAAGAGATGCTCTACACATTCATATCCCTTATGTTCTTCTTATTGAAGAAAAAATATCCTTGTGAGATAACCTTTCCATATTTAAAATATATAGAAACCACTTTTCTTCTTATCTCACCACTTCAAGGTTCAAAAAATCTTTTGAAAATTATAATATATAAATATATCTTTTGGGTTCCATCGCATCTATAAAGATATTCCATTTGGAATTGATTCAACTCCTCAAACCTCTCACTACTTATTATTTTTCCCATATCTATGAAATAACACTATTCTTAACATACTTTCAAATCATGTATTAAAACACACACATGTTGTGTGTTGTAGAATCTTCCACATCACCACATTACTTTAAAATATTCGGGTGTGAATCATAGACAAAATAGATTTATCAAATCTATGATCTCCCCAGACCATGTATCCTCACTAAAATATCTTTAGTAACTCATCATGAAACCATATAATTCTTCACGGTTTCATCTTTCCTTCTTTATATTTTTAATATATTTACATTTTTTCCACTTAAAATACACTATAATATCCTCATTGATTCCTCAAATCATGGATTCCATGAAATTACATGATATTTAAATCACAAAATAATAGGTCTTTCATCATATGAAATAATTCTCCATATTAAAATATAAAATCAAGAAACATAAATTATTTACCCAATGGGTTTTGAAAAGATTCTCGAATTTTTGAAGTCTTATGATTAACATGTGGTTGAATTATTATCATATGAATTTGAATTCATACTGTCTCCAAGACTTTCTCCCATGACATTTTTATTTTTTTGGTGAGCCAAATTCATATTCTCATGTCTTATGATCTGACCTGAAGTCATATGTTTCAATTAATTCTTACAATATAAGGCTTGAATTGTATCTTTAAAGTCATACATTATACCTTTTTTCAATTTTCATCCAACTAAAAAAGTCATATGATGAATTGAGACTTATAATGAAAGGTATACAATGAAAGGATTATCCAATGAAGCCTTAAGGTGAAATACTTATATTCTACATCAAAGTAATATGCTTGGACTTTTTCTAGTTTTTGGAAAACTCAAAAATATATGATGCGCCAAATTAATAATTACCAGGTTTTATAAAAATGATTCAAACCACCCCAAGGTCAATCCAAACCTCTTCCATCCTTCATGGATCATACCATGAACTCCTCCATCCATCATTCCAATATTCATACACTCATTCCTTTCATTTTTTAACACTACAACAAAAATAATAATCATGCTCCATGTGTTAACAAACCACCAAGAATCTTCACTACAACATCCATTCCTAGATCTTCATTAGTATAATCACCAAAAATATATCAAACCTATTTTCACTAATATTGAAACAATAATATTGTCAAAAAAATCCAACACATCCTTATAGGGGTTAAAAACTTTCCTATGTTATGGTCAATGATATTATATAACACAACATAGTGAAAGTAACTATGCCATAGTGTTGTGTGGTATAGTTATTGGGAGCGGAATGTGTTATGTGATAACATGTGAAACATATTCCTTCTTCCATTCAATGTTATTATGTTCAATAATTCATCATTTGATAAAATTTATGAGGGTTTTGAACATGTATAATGATTATTTAAATGTTAAATGATAATTATAAAGATTTATTCATATGTTTTAAGAGTTAAAATGATTTTAGTTGTTTGTGAAATGTCTCATAAATATGGTTGATAATTTGATTCTCTTTGATTCCTATATAAATTGTTTATATCTTTAGACATGTGTTAATTTATTATGTCAAGACTCTTGTGAAAACTCATCAAACCAATTCATACCAAATCACTCATTTATTTTAAGATTTTAAAAAATGTTTCAGTATACCATAGCTTGAAGGAGATCATTTACAAGCTTTAGAAGATTCCCAAAATTCATGTATTCTATATGAGTGAGGAACCTGTTGGTTTATCCTTAGTGATCTACATAAAATTCATATGTTAAGATCTATCAATGGGTAAAATATAAACTATCCTTCTTAATTTTATTATTCATTCCAAACATATAGATAGATCCTGGTTTTTTTGGGTTTTGGTGTTTCCTTACACTATGTTTAGGATGTTATTCATCAATCTAAAACCCATAAAAGTTGATCATGTTACTTTTGTGGGTGAGCCTGAGAATCAAGTGGAGATGAAAATCATTGAGAGTGTTCATAATGTAATTTATAATATATAAAGGAGACCACCTCATAAAGTAGTGGTAATATATTATGTAGTTTAAGATTTTCCATCATAGTATCATTCTTTATTTAGGGGTAATATTGGGCCTCATGGAACTAAGGAGTGGCCATAGGGGATGGATAGGATCTTTGAGCTGGTCGATGCTCTAGAGGGTAAGAAAGTGAAGATTTTTATTTTTATGATTGATAGGCTGGCTTAAATATGGTTGGATATCTTAGTCCAAACAAAGAGGACCATGGGGTTATTATGGGATACTTTTCAACATTTTTATTTGATCAGTTCTACCCATTGATGTTGAGTGTGGATAATGGTCAAGATTTCATGCATATGAAGCAAGGTAATATGTGTTTTCTCAATTATTATACAAAATTTATATACATTCAATACTTTTTTAAAACCTTAATAGGTCATGAGGCTTCAAAGACTTTCATATTTGAGTATGGTTTGAAGTAGGATATATGATCAAAATTCCTTACTCTTTTATTTACCTAAATTCATAAAAGTATGAAATAATGATCTCATGGTAGAAAAGGGTATTGAGGAAGAGAAGATAGATTTAGTGGGGATAAGTGGATATAAGAGTGTAAAGAATATGAAGGGATATTAATATCACAAGGATAATGAGAAACTATGTGACTATGGGAATACTTTTTCTTATCCTTCATCCAAAGGTAGGGAATAATTGGAGTGATACTAGTATGGTTAAAGAGTTCAACAATAGATCAATGTAATCCCTTACGTCTCCTCCCCTTAGGTTGAGAAGTTTATTTTATTAATCCTTTGATCATTAAAGTGATCAAGAAACTCATCCATCGTAATTAAGATTGTGATCACCCTCTTGATCATTTTTAATTTCCAAGGAACTTATCCCTCACTTTTGTAGCAGTGATCACTCATTATATAAGGAGATAAGAATAAGATAGGATTTTTGGATGTAAACCTATTATAAATCTTCTCCCTAAATCACTCATATGAAGTTTTATAAATGAGATAATAGATAGAGAGATAGTGGAATAACAGATACCTTGAGATTTAAGGACAATTATAGTTTTCTCTTGAGATAAATTTGAGAAGATCCAGTATAGTTCTTCCATTGGGTGATCCAAACTATAATAAAGGATCAAATTATCAATTTAGGTATTTTCGGTAACCATTGTAGCTTCCAAGCCACAAATTATGCCTATTTATAGGCTCTAATATTTCTAGTAATCTTATAAAATTCTTCTATGTCATTAAAGATGAATAAGACCGAATTTATGCTATTTTTACCATAATAAATACACCCCTGGGTATTTTATCTTGATGGAACTGATTCACCTCACTGTTTGGTCGATGGTACACCTAGAGAAAATAGGTTATAGAAATTCCTCACTAGTTATATTCCACTATCTAGAAACTAGCCAGTGGGATTTTGGAAGACTTGGAAGATTCTGGATTGGTCGCCAACTGGTCAATTATCCTCTACTAGCTGGCTAGTGGACTTGCTTTAGGAAATCCATTCTTCCCATATGAAACCAATTAGCCAGTTATATTTTAGTGTTACATGTTCAAGTAGTTCCACCCTTTATTCATTTTAAGGACTTTGATTTATCCTTCAACTTTATTCCATGATCTCAAAATATGATAAAAGATAGGTCCATGACATTAACATGGTCATCAAAATGCTTATAAATATTCTTGGATATTCTCATTAAGTTCACCAATAACATAACCAAAAGGCTAAGTAATGATACTAAAATTCACTTAAAATGGAATGTGATAAACACAAAAGAGTGTTTGTGATCATGAAAACGCCATGAGAGAGAGGGGGGTACAATAATAAATACACTTTTCATGCCACATTTAAATCCATTTTATCAAATCAAATAGATAATCAATAATAATAGAGAAAAAAAATATGGAACTATGTCACCTATAAGATAATAAAGAATAAGAAACAACAATGGATCATTGTTCTAGAAAATCTAACAGAACCAGAGAACACAAGAAGGAAATTCTCATATGGATTACAAACTAAAATCATGGAAACACACTAAAAATAATGGGAGTGAACCCTAATTCACTAAGGTTGGGGACACCTAGAAACTACTCCACGAGACAAAAAAAGAATATATATATATATATATAACTACTTCATTTTCTATTGATGGTGCCACAAATAATACCTCATTCTTCAGTGGAGACACTCATAACTAGTGGGAAGGATTGCATCTGATGTAGGATCTTCTAACCAAGCACCATAGGTTTCCCATGAAGAAATAAACAATAGGTAATAAAAAAATAGAATAAAATGATCAAGTTAGTCAAAAATAAATATAAATCTTATCTCATTTACAACTCCCTTGTAAGAAGTATCCCCTTTCACATCATCTATACCATGATCAAAATATATATCATGTCCCCCTCAATGATCATAATTCATAAAAAGAAAAAGAAATCATGGTTCTAAAGAGGTTTTAACACACTCACATGGCATGAAAATCATTTAAATGTGTCAAACAAGCCTTATTGAAAATTAAATAGGTGATCGAAGTCTCTTATAGTCATTTAAAATCTATTTCTAAAATAATTTACTCAAAACCATTTTATAATGAACTGATTTTTCCATTTAAAACCTATAAAGGTCGAAAACATCTCCTCTTAATCTATTTCATAACCCTAATGGGTTAAAAGAAATTTAATAATTAATACTTTATTAGAAAAAATCATTAAAACATTTTAAGGAACTTGGAAATCAAAATATTTCATTAAAATCTAGAAAAAAACATCAAATACTCTTTATTCCAAGTGAGAAATCAATTTATAACATTTACAAAACACATTGGATATAAAGTCTCAAATTTCCCAAGAGTTAAGGATACATTAATTTAATGTTAAACCCCATTTTTATGCTCTTAATGTGTTTAAAATTCCAAGAATTGGTTCAGGAGAATCAGGGGATCTTTCAGATCCTAGAGTTATATATTTTTGAAAGAGAGATTGAGTTACACCGTTAGCACATGGTTAGTGTTAACTATGCAACTAAATTGTGTGGGTACTAAAGGGTAAATCATTGTTTGTTTAAATCATGAAAGGGGGGATGCATAGCCATTAAGGGTATCTATAGAGTAATTAAAGAGGGGACTCACATGGGTTATGCACTATTTGTCAAACTATGCACCTAGCTTGCATGGGTAGTTCCACTTAACTAGTGGTTCCTCACAGTTTAGGTGCAGGGTTTGGAAAACTGTGTGACCAAACATTTCACCTCTTAAAAATGTGTGAAATTCCCATTTTTTCCTTAAACCATTTTATGTTTATTTCTTCCAATTTCTTTCTCCTATATATATAATGCCTCTTATCTACTTGAAATCTCCCTTGGACCTCAACCGAGGCTTTGATCCATCTCCTTCAATCAAACTTTGAATCTCTCATTGTTTGCAACATTGGAAGCATATCTGTAAGCTCTTCATTTCTCATTTTTCTCTCCCTAATGAAAGCTATTTTTAGGAGATCTAATATGCTCTATTTTTATATAATTTTTCTAATATGTCAATTTCTCCCATTTAAAATGGAATTTAAGGATGATAATGTATGAAGAGAGTACTACCAAGATAATTTAGGTGGTATAGTACTTTTTCCCTAGATCCGAGTTATTTTATATCATGCATCATCATGAAGCATGTCAAACATTCTGTGTGTTTCTTTACAAATATAATTTTACTTAATCTAAATGTTTATCTATGTTATGAATGCCCCTAGTCAGCCTTTTCCTTGGTGAAGGATGACCCCTTCGATTAGGTCCACCTCTAAGGCGTGCTTATGAAATTCTCCATGACTTATTAAATGTTTATATGGACAAAATAGCTTCTATGTGGTCTTGGTTTGACTACTAAATGAAACAACTCTATTGAATTAAATGAAAGTGAGTGGAATGACCATGTCATGTGAATTATTTTCAATTAGAGGATTATGTCATTGACTAAATGAATTGTAGAATGTATTGAACCTATCCCTTGAATTATAATAAATCATTATTGGTACATTACCATTCTTTTGATACTCAGGCATGACATCCCTACTTAAACGTGATACTCATGCATGGAATCACTAATGAAATACGATACTTAGACATGATGTCCCTAATTAAGTGTGATACTCAGGAATAGGCTCCCTAATTAATTATGATACTCATTCATAGTTTCCCCAATGAAATGTGATACTCAATCATGGAGTCCCTAATTAAATGTGATTCTCAGGCATGGAATCCCTAATTAAATGTGATACTCAGTAATGGAATCCAAAATGAAATGTGATACTCAAGAATGAATTTTGATTCCCTCCAAATGAGAATTATAAAATTAAAAAAGTAAGAAATACCTAGATATGGGTATTATTTTTCCCATAAAATAAAAAGAAAAAAGAAGGTGGTAAAGACCTATGGATTGTGTGAGCCTCCAAGGGATATGTGATTGTCTGACCATCATAAGGTCATTTGAAGGAACCATGCATAGTGAATGGACTATGTAAGGTCCCATAAAGTCCTTTATACAAGTCCTTTTTTCTTTTGAAAAGGCACCCTAGACAATTATTCATCACACAGCATCTTCTAGGTGAGCACCCTGAGGACACGCAGATTATCAACCAGTGGGCACCTGAAAACCCATTAGAAAATACTTTGAAAATAAGAGGAAATATCTAAAAGGCAGGATCCACTCACAATAATAAAATTCATGAGATGATTCACCGATGGGTAGAATGATTTTCCTTGACAATATTAAAGTAAATTCACAAGATCCCCAACCTTTACATAGTAAAACAATTAAAATAAAGATAGAGTGACTTAGTAGCGTCTTTTGGTCATAAAATACACGCGGCGTGCCACTGGAAATTTTCCTGATGTCGTAAGACTCTAGTTACATGTCTTCCCTATCTTGTGAAAGCATGATATCATGACATACTCATCACATGAAGAGCCTAAGGTATGTTTAGGAAACTGAATTCTCCCCTTTTGGATCCTTAAGGGAAAGTAGAAGGAATTGTCTATGAAATGCTCATGCATCTATATAGGATCTTTTTCAGTCACACAATGCATCAACAAGAGGTACAGTGATTTTCCTTGATGACACCCAAACAACCTCACAAAATACCTAACCTTTTTAACATAAAAAATAAAATAAAATGGAAAAGGTGGTGGAAGCCTCTCATGGTCGTAAAACTCATGCGACATGGCTAGGTTGTTCGTAGCATGGTATCTTAATACCCAGTGTCAAGACAGACTGATCTCATGAAGGATCTTTGAAAATCCATCCTTATCTAATGGTAAGTCCCAGGAAACTTTTATAGGATAATACGAATAGCTTTTAGTAGGAACCCTAATATCGTGAAGGCCCTTGTACATGTCAAACTAACAATATAAAGGTCCCTAGGAATGTCTGTGAGATTAAATAAGAACCATTAATTGAAAATAATCAAATAAGGGAGGTGACGATGGGATGGTATTGTGATCACTAAAAGAAATATGACACCCTCTGAGTGATTTATGAAAGTACTTCATGAAGTCACGTGATGTCGAGGCCCTCTACCTAATCTAGACTAGAGTTGCATGATATGCACCGCAAAAAGCGGTGAAAACCGGGTGGAGATCCCTATAAATATCTCACCCCAGCCTTAAATAAGGGGTTGTATTTTTTGTATCTAGACACACCAACACACTCAAGAACCAGAGTGGATTTTTGGTCGTGGATGATCTCACAACTGTAAAAACTTCCCATCGGGTAAGATTTGCAGAACAACCTAAGCGATCATGTAGCATGCATAATGCACTTCATGTGATCAGTCATAGATCATGAAAAGTACTTCTGGAAATACATGTGAAGAACATACCACATATCTTATAGATCATGAAATACTTAAAACAAGATAACACTGAACAAACCTAAGTAACTTTCAATAAAAGGCTAAAACTAAGACTAATGAATGGGAGAATTAAGCAAAGAACATATATATTGACCCTCATATGCTTCATGTGAACCGTCCAAGATATGTGACAACCCCAGTTCATGTCACCCATATCTCATGACACTCATTTGGTGTACTATTTAGGTCATGTGAAATCATTTGGACATGTATAAGCAAGTCACATTATTCCCCTCAGGCATGCCACCCAAGTCTTGCAGAATCCTCTAGGATCAACATTCAATCATCATGATGTCCTTGAAATATGTCTTTGGACTCATATGGAAGAACCAATTCATGTCAGGTATATATCCTATGACATTTCAAGTATCAAATCAAGGAATGTTGAGCAGAAAATCAAGCAGGTTAGGTATACAAGAAGTTTAGTTCAATCAAAGTATCCCAAGGATTGATAACTTTTTCCACCCTTGGTGTATAAGCCCCAGCAAAAGGGAAACATCAGTGTGTAAGCCCATATCTATTGAACTATGAGAACTCTAATTCCTTTCATAAACAATATATGTAAGACGCATCTCTGAGGCCCAAGATTGATATTAACCATCCAAAGGGTTGTCTCAGTAGATAAGTATTGTATCCATAAGCAGTGATACTGATCATTTTCCATCCCTTGTTTTTTACACCAAGCATAGCTCATATGGGCTTAGGGAGTTGTAATAATAATATCATTTTCATCATAAGTCACTAAAAATCTAAGTGAAACCTAAATTTTAATCCTTAATCAGTGGCATAATATGATATGTCCCATATATAGGGAAATCTCATCATGTGAGCTTCGACCTACTTAACTATGATAACTCATATTTTTTCCATAACCATGATACATAGGACACATCTACAAGGCCTGATCTCTATATTAACATCCAATGGTTGTCTCAGTACACAAGTTTCACATCCATATGCAATGAGGCCAATCACTTTCTATCCCTTGTTTCTCACACCGAGCATAGCTCACATGGTATTAGGGAGTCACAATGAACACATCATTAACATCATAAATCTCCACCATCCAGAGAAATTTCAGTATATAATACTTGATGAGTGGAATGATATAAAAATCCCTCATACAAGGGAATACACCTTGGGGCCAATATCAAGGGAATGATCAAAATATGATAACTCTAATTCCTACCATAACCAGGATATGTAATACATATCCTCAAGACTCGTGCTCAAATATCTGGTGCCTAAGTTCCCATCCATATGTCCTTTATTTATTAAATTATAATACATGGATTTAATAAACTACATGATTTTTGATTTATCCAATAACTAGGATATGTAGGACTCCTCATAATGGATCAATCCCCTCATCGTGATATTAATTTCCTCCCTGTGTGGCAGCAAATTCCTAAGTGCTCGTCTATATGGATTCAGCATATAAATAGTAATTAATTATTGGGAAACTGATGAAGATACTTAGATACATTCAAATGGATTCAATAATGAGATTACCCTTTCTTTTTTATATAAAGGAGACTTAAAATATAATCATTTTTTAGGGTAATCGGTCATGTATCAGGATTAGGAATAGATTCTCAAACATATATTAAATCTATAAGAGAGTCCTAGAGTATGCATCATTTCTCCCAAAAGGGTGTGATGAGTCTGACCTCCCATCCTCTCAACTAATGAGAGTCTCTAAGCTTTATTGGGTTTAAAACCCCAATTAACCACCTAACTTTGGAAAGTAGGTCCATACCCAGTTATGGATAAAGGAACCATTGGTAGTTTCCATTAGGAATGACAATGGTGACCCGATGTTAGTGATTGTGCAATAACTAAACCCCTCAAAATCAACCATCAGGTCAAAATTAATCCACCTATATGGGGGTTCTAGGTCATATCTTATCCATTGAAACAAAATTGGTGAACTTGGTGTGAATATCCCCAATAAAAAATGATTGGGTTATTTTCCGTCAGTCCATTTTGTTTTCACACTATATGAAAAAAAATGGTGAACCTGATGTGAATCTCTCCAATAACAAAATGATTGGGTTATTGTACTTCAGGACATTTTTTTCCACTATATCCCAAAAAATGTTGAACCTGATGTGAATCTATCAAATAACAAAATGATCAGTTAATCATGCATCATGGAACTTTTTTTATATCCTACATAAACAAAGAGAGCAAGTCTGGCATTAATCTTACAGTTGATCCTCTATAACAAGGGCTTCCATAAATAAGTCCATCCTTTCTTTTACAATTCTAAGTGAGAAGAATGGTAGGATTGGGAATAAAGGGATAAATATGATAATCATGAATATCTAATTGAGCACACATCATGCTTATGATATTACACATATCGGTAATTGTGTTCCTTATTTTTTTTATGACTCTAGATACTACCTTCAAAATAGAATCCCATTCTGATACAATGTCTTCATCATCCAGTGACTGTTTCAGAAAGTTAGTTGTGGTTGCAACCCCTGCACATCACAGAATAATCTCACATTCCTAACAACTTCAACATTAGGTGGTGAACATGATGGTCTATGAGAACCATCGATTTGGTATAATACCGAACCTTGAAACTGCTCATAAGGGTCTCTAAGAATTGAATTTGATGAGTCCTCATCATCCAGGGAAATATGCAGCTAAGCTAGTGTCTATATTTTCCACAACCAACCGCTTCAGGAGATTATCCCCAGAGTGCAAAAACCACTACCTTCAATCTCTGATAAAGGTGGACTAGGGAGTCAAATACAACTTTCTTCCAATTTAGGTGTTGTTGAGGAGGGCTCCTTGTCAACCATTTTCAGCAGCATCATCCCACAAATATCCATTAGTCACCTACTGAGGGTACCACCCGACACGTTGTCATCTTTAACACTCATGAACGAGCAACAAGGAAGACTCATCGGTAGAGGAAGGTGTTGGATATTCAGGGTTGGGCTCATATACCTACTCTTTATGAGGTTGTTTTCCATAATATTCTAGTAGCAACCAGTAAGTAGGCTCATATCCCTGCTCACTTGGGAAAAAAATTTGGGAATATCCCCACAGCAGGCATGTATGAGGCGCATATCCATTCCCCCATCTATTATGTCCATTGGAATATTCCAATGGAATAAGGAGGATAGAAGTGGGAACATATCCCCACTTCAATCCAAGATATATACCAGTATATAGTAGAGATAGAAAAATTTAAGGCTTATATCCCTATGCACACTTTTCTAAAATACCAATACATCTTAGAAACAGCTAAAGAAAACATTCAGCATATTCTAGCACTGGTACAGATAAAGGGACGAGTGCATATTCCTATACCTACATCCATGGTAGCTCAACACTCTGATCATTATGAACAAGTGGCTTCACCAAACCAAACACACATTCTTTATCTCTTACATGATGATTATTAGTATATTCCGGTAAAGGATGAGACATCAGACTGAACTCACATTCCCATTCCAACTGGGGCTCACCAGGTGAGAGTGGAACATGCCTCGGGATAGGGGCACATGCCTATCAAAAAAGTCTATTGGGATATTCCAAAGACCAAGGATCAATCACATATCCCCATTATGGCTGGGTCTCACCAAGTAATAGGGGTACATGCCTCGGGACAAGCTCATATTTATGCCAAATAATTCTAGAGGAATACTCCAAAGTCCCAGGATCGGGCATATATCCCTGTTTTGGTCAAGGATATTCAAGTGAGAATGGAACCAGTCTTGGGACAAGCTCATATTCCTATCAGTGAATTTGGAAAGTATATTCCAGCATATCGTGGAAGCGAGGTGCAAATTCCTACTTCCACTGACGAACGACTATACCAGCATCATTCTGAGGTAATACAGGAGGAGGCTCATATCCTTTCTCCCATTCTGAAGTTCCTTCATAACTTTCTGATGGGGAATGCATATTCAGACTAATAGAATATTCATATTCAAACCGAGGCTCACCAACTAAGAGTGGAACATTCCTTAGGGCAGGCGCATATCCCTTACAAGAAAGACCAGTGGCATATGTAACACCCCAACGCTAGAAGCCTAAATCTGGTGCATTATTTTAATACATTGGAATCATTACAAGGAATAAAATCCTAAAGGAACGACCAGTTCAGTAGTCTTGGAAGACCAAATTATATTCATGATACCCATAATACATTGGAAAAAGAAAATAAAACATGATACGATATGAAATAAATTGTATCCATGAAATCTTATTCAAAGTTTTTTTCTTCTTAACCTGGGGAAAGGAAACATAAGAAAGGGTTGATCTTAGATTATCAGTAAGGGTAAGTAATAAAATGTAAGTTATCAGAAACATAACCATTAGTCCAGGTGAATAACTCAAAACACATGACTTTAAAAATAAACTCGAGTATAATATGGCATGAATGAAAGTTGAGTAAATAAGTCCATATAACTAATCACATGAAACTTTACCATTGATATTATACTAGTAGAATAATCACATGATTTATAAATTACTAATATCATAATGGGGGAATGAATATTTTGGGAATTATGAAACATATTATCAAGGAATCGGTCAACAAATCTGAAAATGATTAATCCCTCAGCCAAAACCATATTTGAAAATGGTCAAGGTCTCAACCAAGTCCATATCTGTTTTGTCTCATGAGACCTAATGATGTATCGTGGGTCTATAGAGGTCCCTAAACATCACTTTCTAATTCCAATTCATTCCTCATATGAATTGGAATATACATAGACATCATATATATGTGCAATGTAAATAACTTTCCCTAATCTATACAGATAATTACTAATCATTCGGAGTAATATGGTGAATGGAAATCAAGATAGAACATCCATAGTCAAACTAATCATAAACCATTCAATAAAATATTTTAGATTATATTATAAGAGATAAATCTCAATTAAGTATAATATTTGACAAAGGATTTTGACATGGATGAAGATACTTTTAAATGAGACATTGAAAAATTCTTAAGGAAATAATCCTTAAACATTCCAAAGTGTCTGATACCACTTTGAAACATTGAAATCATAATCCATTTGAATATCATGAGAATAAGGATACTCTTTATATGATAAATCATAGGGTAGTACATACACCACATTCAAGTAACAAGTGGTGAACAAGGCATATATCTCATAAAAGTTAAAGTGAGATGAGAAAAAATCCTTTTACTTTGGAAAAAAGAGTTCATTTGGATAATCATTTGTATTTGTCTTGAAAATATATTTTAAACATTTATATCCAATAAAATAAAATTTAAGGACATGGAAATTATATTTTAGGCATAAATTATGTCCCACTAAAGTTAAATCATGTAAAAAGATCTTTTAATAGGCTTTAGAAATAAAACATTTCAGTGTGGTTTAAGGTAGATATTTTAAAGTGGAAAGGCATGTTTGTTTTCATAAAACTAGAAATAAACCAAGATAGTATTTAATGATAAAATTTATGATTTATAAAAATAATTATGGATTAAAACATAATACATAGTTCACTTGAAAATGGGTATGAATTCGATAAGTTCCCTTGAATCGGGCTTGTTTATCGGGAAGAATTGAAAAGGAAACCATTTTAAAACATGAATATCCCCATAAAATAAAGATGATATGATCTATATATATGATTTTTAAAAATATAAACATAATTTATAATAATTATACAAAATTAAAGAATCATTATATTTGATTAAAGGTAGATAAAGAGTAACCCGAAGGAAAAAATAGGGGTTTAGGTAGAATTCTTTACCACTTTGTAATCAATTGAATTATATGCCCCAAAATGAATAATCATAAAATTATAAATTTAATACCACAAAAATAAATATATTTGTGATATGTTACATCAATGGGCAGTATATATACACCATACACAATAAATAGTGATGAATAAGGAGTATCTCGCAAAAATGGAAGTGAGATGAGGAAACCCTTACCTTATGTCTGAATGTATTCTACACTTGATATTAATGTCTGAATAATAAAATTAGATTCACTAATTAATAATACAAAAACATTATATACATGTAATTGATTTAGTACATATTTATTAAGTTCATTTATGGCATTTTAGATGGGTTAAGATATTCAATTTCATCATTTGGGAGTGTATATTTTCTTAGCTTTCGTGGTCGGTTCGCTTGTATAAGAGTATGGAAGTTCAAGTAAAATGGAAAATTAAATACATAATTTAAGTTATGAGTTATTATTGATCATAAAAAAATTTAAATGATCATATAAATCCTTTGGTATTTTTGGGAAATTATTAATCATTAGATAAAATTTTAATGATAAATGCTTGGATTAATTTGGTGGTTTTTCGATCACCATGAAATCATTTTGTTTTATAATTTAATAACATGTGTAAAAACTGATTATAGAACATTAAATAGGATATATTAAATGTATTATGATCTGTTTCAACCATAAAAATGGTTTCATTACTATAATTTAAGATGGTAATAGAAATTGAAAACCCATCATCCTTGAGTGTGATAAATTAACACATCTCAGATGGTGTCTTCATTTTTAGTATAAGAGGAGGGGGAAAAGAGATGATGATGGAATATTCCATTAAAAAAATATCATTATAGTAAATTTAAGGTAATTTAATTATCATATAATTTGGATTCGTGGAGGTGAGGATAGAGAAACAATAGAATGGAACTTGTAAAAGAAATTGAAAGAAAAGGGAAAAGAGGTTTGCCTCTTGAGTACTCCTCCTTGAGAACCTCCTTAAGGCCTTTGGTTTGGGCCTTTTGGTGATAAAACTAGGTCTTAGACGTGAGGAAGGGGTTTGGGAAGAGTATTTGGAATAATTTAGGCAAGGCTCAAGGCTTGAGTGGTGTGAGAGGAAGAGGGGGTGAGGGTGGTTTTTATAGTGGAGGAGAGGAGGGTTTTCCCATTATTTTAATCATTATTTAATTATTTTGGCACAATATAAGAATTGACTTTATTATTTTTACTAAAAATAGTAATAAGTGCTTGTGAGTTTGAACCAATGTCCATTTACATCATCCATTACTCAATCATGATGCAGAAATTCATTTATTTAGCATATTTTGTAAATTAATGTATTTTCACTATTCACCAAAAATTCGTGTATTTCAGAAAAATCCCAAAAAATAACCCTAGACATTTTTAAATTTTCAGAATCCAAAAATGAAATCCATTTTATGAAAATAATTTTCTAAATAATATAGATTTAATTTTTAATTACAATCATCATTTACTCGAAAAATAGAGTGTTTAAAATTATAACTGTTTTTATTATACCCTGAAAAATTAACTAAGGTCTCATTAAATTATCCCAAAATAATAAGACAAAAAAATATTGATTTATGAATATATTTTATGAATTATATTTTAAATTAATTTATTAATTATAAAATTTTAATTAAATATTTATTTCTCACAAAAATACCAACACTTAATTATTAATGTTTAAAATATTCACTTTCATTTATAAGGTGCCTAAATTTTATTTATACTTTCATGGGTGATGTTACTATCTATAAGGGTTCATTACTATTCATATGGTTCATGTTACTATTCATAAGGGTATATTACTATTCATAAGGGTCAAGTTACTATTCACCAAAAAAATTAAGTTGATCCTATTAGACTCTAAAAAACTTACTAATCGTGATGGTGTATGTTCGTTTCTTAAAATTAAAATCATAGAAGAGGAAAAATTATGTTTATTAGCTAGGTTATAATAAATTTTTGTTTCATAGTGACTCGATGTTTTGCGCATATAAGTTATCTAATGAATTGAAATTATTTAAGAAGAATGTTCCATAAAATATTGGGTTGTCATATTAATAGTGAATATATTCATAACATAACTTAGTATTTATAAAAAAATTATAATAGTCAATATATGTATTATTATTTAAAATATTTAACTAAATAATCTATTGATCAAATACATATATTCATATTAAAATATTCTTTTATGAAAAATAATAGTGTAAAATAGTATTTGTTTTTTTAGAACATTAGTTAATTAATTTGAAATCTATAAATTATACGTTTTTATAAGTATTATTATTAATTAAAATGATTAATTTTAAATTATTAAAAATTATTAAAAAAATTATTGGGGTGTTACGTTATTCCCCCATCAACAGAATTGTTTCCTCACAATTTGAAACCGCACTTCGAAAGTTAAAGGCTGATTCTTGAAAATTCCCTTGTGGGAAACCCACATCAAAAATATGGTTAATAAAATATCCTCTTAAAAATAGGTCAAGGGAAATGAGGTAGTCACCACAAAAAATATTCTTTTGAATTGGGTGACATTAGTTGAAAGTATAAACGTAGATATGGAAGAAAAACAAAACTATGAGTTTCTAATAGAAAGTGATAGAGAACATGTTCAAAAGAAAGTTGGTTACTACAAAACTTTAAACTACTGTAAAAAAATCATTGATATTATCAAAGATTGTGGTAATAGGACAACATTTTATTCAATTCTCTTTTACTTGATTTGAAGAATTATTCCACTCTATAAGTTTATAAATATACATTTCGATTTCATAAATACAATCTTATCCATTGATTTCACCTTAAACTATCTATACTTCATCTCTTAGCATAGGTTATGTCATGTGGTGAAGTAATACATTAACCTCTAAAAACTCATACAATGATCAACTTAAATCATTCATAAATGGCTAATATTTTCAAAATATAATGATTCAACACTTTAGAAAGAAGGTCACTAAATTTTAAATATGAACTTATCATTTTACCTTAATTAACATGAAGCAACTCTAAATTTTCAAATTTCTAAACATGTGAATAACTTCACCATGTATCCTCTTAAAATATGGTAATAACTCAAATTACCATAAAACCTTATTGTAAACATGAATTATTCTATATTCTTTAAGTAAGATACATATTATTGGATATATTCTATAAATCCAAATGTGTGGTAAACTCCATCAATGATAGCATAGACCACTTGTTGACAAGTCAATAATTAGTTCCAAGGTAGCCAATACTTATCAAAATCAATCATTTCATCATCATTATCTCAACATCAGAAATATTTTAAGGGTTATCTTTCCCTCAATCATGTATTTTCCAAAAAAATTAACTTTCTACTGAATATATTTTATTGGTACCATTCAACATATGGTCTCAAATCCTCAATGAAAAGGTACTGCAGTACAACCCTCATATATTCTATAATTCTTATAACTAGTGAGGGGACAAGTTTGGGATATGCCTAACACTGAGAGGGGGTGAATTAGTGTTGGAGACTTTTTAAACCAATTTCTTCGTTTTATCCCTATACCACTTTACCTGTTAGGATCATGATCCTATTATTCTCTTTTCTCTATCGCATGAAATAATATGAAAGAAATAAAAATATGTACATGATATTTTTACAAGGTTCACCACTCAATAAGAACAGTTACGTCCTTTCCATGATTGAGAATGACCTGTGAATAGATTCTCCACTATAATCTAATATGATGTTATAGTGGGTTGACTAGTAAAACAATCCACTAGTCAATGTGGATTCCTACACTTGGAGGAGGGAAGGATATAATCGCTTCCTAGTGTGATTCCCTATACTCAGAGGGGGAAGGGAAATAATCCTTCTTCCTGAACTGGTGATGACCTAGTCCAACTTACAGCACCTTTCTGGTTTTTTATATAGCCTATGAAGATAGACTTCTCCCTATTGATAAGTGTTTGAAACAACAATAGAGTATTACACCTATTGAGACCTGTTGGATGTCACTGTGTTACTTTGTTCTTCCTCTCTTCACTTGTTACTTTTCTAGCAGCATGCAAGTAAACAACCACTTCTTTCTCTACAGCAAACCTAAAAATTGCACACTCTTTATCTCCTGCTTATTCAGTGAAAAACTAGCTGCACTAAAACCCTCTCTTCTTCACACTTTCTTCTTCAGTGCTATACCAACTGCACTGAGATCAATTATCTTCTTCTTTTCCATAATCACAAACTCCCTTTGTGATTATTAGATCAATGAATTCCAACTCGGCTTAGAATCATCACAGTTATTTTTCCCTGAGTGATAATTAGTCTCTAAGTGGAAAAACTTGATTATTATTGGACACACAGTGATATGAAATAGTGTATTGGTGTTTTCCCAAGCACTGGTTCACTTATACCAGTTATTCAAAACTATTGTTTACAAATCTCCTTCATGAAGCTCCTTCACATAGCTCCTTTGAAGAGCTCCTTCGTAGAGAACACTGCTTCGCAGAGCTCACTACTTCACATAGCTCATCCTATCACAGAGCTCTGGACTTCACAAATCTTGGTTGCCTTTTTAGAACCCATATCCACTATAAAGAAAATTTCCTTCGTGGAGCTCAAAACTTTGTAAAGCTCACTAAGCCTTTATGGAACAACTTGTCATCCTGAAGAACGTTGCCTTCGCAGAACAACTTACTTCACGAAGCTTCATCGCAATTAAAGATCTCTAAAATTATCATTAAGTCTCTCTACCTCTCTAGAGGGTGGTAGGGTACTATTTATAGGTATTTCCCATAGACTCCAGAACCTTCCAGCCACCTCAGCACCATGTCATCACCAAATAATATAGCTCTAAAATTTCTTCCAAAATTCACTCTGTTTTGAAAAGCACCATGACTATTTTCCGAATTTGCAGTTCTCATCATAATTGCAAAGAGTTCTATCAAATCCTTTTCACCACCATGATTCTCATTCTTCCTTTTCATCACCACAATTCTCCACTCGCAATTCTCTTCACTGTTGTAATGCTTGATTGAAAATCTCTTCACCTCTGTCATTCGTGAAGCACGTCGTAATCACGAAGCACACTGTCTATATTCTTCATGTATTCGAGAAATCTAATTCATGAAGCCCATATTTGTTAAATTCATTCCTTTTTTGTATTTTCATGATATCATTAAGAAAATTCACTTTTCACAATGTTGTCCCAATTCCAAATTTTTGACCCCAAAAATTTTTCAAGCACTAGGAAATTGCGCCACCTTAGACACATGATTCTTCAAGACTAACCATGCTGATTGACTGCATGTTTTCTCACCATTTACTTCATAAATCTTACATCACAAGTTCTCCAAACAACTTATTTTATTTTTCAAATACATATCAGTAAAGAATAATTATATTTACCAAGGAAAGTACTATAACTTTCCTATCTTCCAGTAGCATATTTCTTTCCAATATCATTCATGGACACTTAGAATGTCAATTCCATTCATGGACACTTATCTCTTCCTCTTAAAATAGAAATACCTACTTCATGAAAATCATATCATTCTTTTATTAAATTAAGATCTTTCATGGTTCTCATGAAATCATGAAGAATTGCATAACCTTCTTCAAATGTTCATTAACCATTTCCTTTTGGAACTTGAATTCCAAATAACTACTCCAATAATCCTCAAATGGATGGTACTTCGCCATTCATCTCTAATCATCCTCATAAGGATGATACCCCACCATTATTCATTGTTTTAAACAATGTTTCACCTTTAACACAAGCTCTTTGAACATAGAGATCAGTACAACAATTGTCTTAATTGAACTTGATAAATAATTTCTCAAGCATGAAATCTAATGCTAGGATTCCATAATAATTCTCCAGGAATCTTCATGTCATCCAATCTCCATTATACTTGGAGTCATTCTTCATATCCTTCTTTATTTTCACCATCATTGACAACTGTTGACAAAAAATAAAATATTCATACATAAGGTTTTCCCAAAAACTAGTACATTACTGATAAAATATTCAAATGACATAATTCTTGAATATACATATTAATTATTCTTCTTAATCTTTGGTAGTAGAATAACCTGATCTTTATCCAATAGCACCATTTGGGGTATATTTATTTGACGCTTGGGACATTGATTCACATAGTTTCCTATATCTATATATTTAAAGCATTGTACATTGAAAACCTTTTTCATTCCCTTGAAATCATGAAATTGGTGTCCTTTTTCTCCACACTTATAACAAACTCCCATTCCCTTCAATAATTTTCCAGGGTGATTCTTTCCACATTTATCAAGTTTGGGAAGACCCTTCTTTCCATTCTTCACTTTATCCATATTTTTCTCTTCCATATTTTTCTTCTCTTACTTCACTTCAAAGTCATAGGACTTAGAGAATTATTTACTTATCTTGTTAACACATGATACTATTTCTTTATATGATGAGGATATATGGGAGACTATCTTCCTTTGAAAAAATGGATTAAGACCAATATAGATATGATGCTTCTTACACTTTTCATCACGTGCACTAGTGGAGTTCTCATTCCTTCTACTAGGATCCATTTCAAAATAATTCCATATACTATATTATCTCATAAAATTATGAAATTTCTATAAATCTAATCATGGTATATCACAATCATAAATTTATGTATCATAAATCCTATAACCACATACTTTGGTTACTTTGGAAGCATAAATCCTTCATAATGGTATTTAAGAAAATTTTGAATTATCTTAAGAATATTCCCAAAGTATATCTTAGGTTTATGTTCCCTAATATATGTTTTATAAATCTTGTTTCCAAGATTGATGTTAAAATTCCTTTGATACTAGCTATAACGACCCAACCCTAAAATATTGGAGCTAGTGCATTATTTTAATACATTGGTATGATTATAAGGAATAAAATATTAAAGAACCAATAAGTTTAGAAGTCTTGGAAGACAATATTATATTCATGATACCTATAATACAGTGGAAAAATAAAATAAAAAATGCTACAATATGAAATAAAATTAATCCTTTAAATCTTATTCAAAGTTTTATTCTTCATAACCTAGGTAAAGAAAACATAAGAAAGGGGTGAGATGAGATGCTTAGTATGTTTAAGTAATACAATGGAAGTTATCATAAATATAAACATTTTTCATGGTGAATAACTGAAAACACATTCCTTTAAAAACAAACTCAAGCATAATATGGCATGAATGAAAGCTGAGTAAATAAAGCCATATAACTGATCACATGAAACTTTACTGTGGAAATTATAATAGTATAATTATCACATGATTTATCAATTACAAATATCATAATGATGGAATGAATATGTCATACATTCTAAAACATATTTTCAAGGCCTTGGCCAATAAATCTGAAAATGATTAAGGCTTCAACCAAAACCATATTTGAAAATGGGCAAGGCCTCAGCCAAGTCCATATCTGTTTTGTCTCATGAGACCTAACAATGCATTCAGGGGCTATAGTAGGCCCCACCCATCACTTTTTAAGTCTAATTAATTCCTCATATGAATGGTAATATACATAAACATCATATACATTTGAAATGTAAATAAATTTCCCCAATCTATAAACATAATTACTAACCATTCTGAGTAATATGGTGATTGGAAATAAAGATAGCACATCCATAGTCAAACTAATAAGAAAACCTTCAACAAAATATTTTATATGATATCATAAGAGATAAACCTAAATGAATTACAAGATTTGAAAAAGTATTTTGACATAGAATAAGATACTTTTAAATGATACATTGTAAAATTCTTGAAGAAATAATCCTTGAACATTCCAAAGTGTCCCATAACACTTTGAAAAATTCAAATAATAATACCTTAGAATATCATGAGAATAATGAGACTCCTGATATGATATATCATAGGGAAATGCATACACCACATTTAAGGAATAAGTGGTTAACAAGGCATATATCTCATAAAAGTTAAAGTGAGATGAGAAAAATCCTTTTTTACTTTGGAAATAAGAGTTCTTTTGGAAAATCATTTGTATTTGTCTTGAAAAACGATTATAAACATGTATATCCCATAAAATAAAATTCAATGACATTTTAATTATATTTTATTCATAAATTATGTCCCACTAAATTTAAACCATGTAAAAATACTTTTTACGAAGCTTTAGAAATAAAACATTTTTGTGTGGTTTAAGGAAGAGATTTTAAAGTGGAAAGGCATGTTTATTTTCATAAAACCAAAATTAAACCAAGATATTTTTTCATGATAATTTTTTTTATTTTATAAATATAATTATGGCTTAAAACATATTACATAGTACACTTGAAAATGGGTATGATTTCGAGAAGTTCCCTTGAATCAGGCTTGTTTATCAGAAAGAATTCAGAAGGAAACCATTCTAAAACATGAATATACCCATAAAAGAAGGATGATATGATCAGTATATATGAGTTTGGAACATATAAACAGAATTTATAAGAATTATATAAAAATAAAGAATCATTAAATTTGAGTAAAGGTAGATAAAGAGTAACCTGAAGGAAAAATGGGGGTTCGAGTAGAATTCTTTACCACTTTGTAATCAATTGAACTATATGACCCAAAATTAATAATCATAAAATGATACATTGAGTACCATTAAAATAAATATATTGATGATATGTTACATCAATGGGAAGTATACATAAACCATACACAAGAAATAGTGGTGAATAAGGAGTATCTCACAAAAATGGAAGTGAGATGAGGAAACCCTTACCTTATGTCTGAATGTATTCTGCACTTGATCTTAATATACTGAATAATAAAATTAGATTCATTAATTAATAATATAAGAACCTTAAATAAATTTTATTTATTTATTATATCTTTATTAAGTTCATTTATGGCCTTTTAGATGGGTTAAGATATTCAATTTCATCGTTTTGGAGTGTACATTTTCTTAGTTTTCATGATTGGTTTGCTTGTATAAGAGTATGAAAGTTCAAGTAAAATGGAAATTGATATCCAGAATTGAAGTTATGAGTTATTATTTACCATACATAAGGTTAAATTATCATATAAATCCTTTGGTCATTTTGGGATAGGATGAATCATTAGATAATCTTTTAATAATAAATGTTTGGATTAATTTGGTGGTTTTTTGATCACCACAAAATCATTTTGTTTTATAATTTAATAACATGTGTAAAAAATGATTCCAAAACATTAAATAGAATATATAACATATATTATGATTCATTTCAATCATAAAAATGGTTTCATGACCATAATTGAATATGGTAATAGAAATTGAAAACTCGTTGTCCTTGAGTGTGATAAATTAACACATTTTGGATGGTGTTTTCATTTTTAGTATAAGAGGAGGGGGAAAGAGATGTGATGATGAAATATTACATCTGAATAATATCTTTATATTAAATTTAAGGTACTATAGTTATCATATAATTTGGATGAGGGGAGGTGAGGATAGAGAAACAATATAATGGAACTTGTAAAAGAAATTGAAAGAAAAAGGAAAAGAGGTTTACCGCTTGAGTACACCTCCTTGAGACCCTCCTTAAGGCCTTTGGTTTTGGAATTTTGGTGAGACTAGAAGGTCTTGGATGTGAGGAAGGGGATTGGGAAGAGTATTTGGCATAATTTAGGCATGACTAAAAGCTTAAGTGGTGTGATAGGAAGAGGGGTGAGGGGTGGTTTTTATAGTGGGGGAGAGAGTAGTTTTTCCATTATTTTAATCATTATTTAATTATTTTGGCTCAAGACTATGAATAGTCTTGATTATTAGGACAAAAAATAGTAATAAGTGCATTTGAGTTCGAACAAATGTCCATTTACATCATCCATGACTCTAGGATGATGTAGAAATTCATTTATTTAGCATATTTCGTAAATTAACATATTTTTACTATTCACCAAAAAATCATGTATTTCAAAAAAATCAAAAAAAATTACCCAAACCATTTTTCCATGTGTAGAATACAAAAATGAAATTAGTTTTATGAAAATAATTTTCTAAATAATATATATTTAATTTTTAATTACAATCATCATTTACTCGAAAAATGCAGTTTTTAAAATTATAACTATTTTTATAATGCCCAAAAAATTTAATTAAGGTCTAATTAAATTATCCCAAAATCCCAGGAAAAAAATATTGATTTATGAATAAATTTTATGAATTATATTTTAAATGAATTTATTAATTATAAAATTTTAATTTAATATTTATTTCTCCCAAAAATATCAACACTTAATTATTAATGTTTAAAATATTCAATTTCATTTATAAGGTGCCTAAATTTTATTTACACTTACATGGGAGAGGTTACTATTCATAAGGGTACATTATAATTAATATGGATCATGTTACTATTCCTAAGGGTATATTACTATTCATAAGGGTCATGTTACTATTCACTAAAAAATTAAGTTGATCCTATTATACTCTAAAAAACTTACTGATCATAATGGTGTATGTCTGTTTTTCAAAATTCAAACCACATAAGCAGAAAAATTATGTTCATTCGCTTGGTTATAACAAATTTTTGTTTCACAGTGACTCAGTGTTTTGGACATATAATCTATCTAATGAATTGAAATTATTTAGAAGAACATTCCATAAAATCTTGGGTTATCATATTAATAGTGAATATATTTGTAACATAATTTATTATTCATCAAAATAATTATAATAGTCAATATATGTATTATTCTTTAAAATATTTAATTAAAAAATCTATTGATAAATTACATATATTCATATTAAAATATTCTTTTACACAAAATAATAGTGTACAATAGAAGTTTTTTTAGAACATTGATTAATTAATTTGAAAGATATAAATTATAATTATTTATAAGTATTATTATTAATTAAAAAAAATTACTTTTAAATTATTTATAATTATCTGACAAATTATTGGGGTGTTACAGCATATCCCAAAGGCTTATGATCGGGCTTATATTCTCATCCTAACCAAGGCTCACCAAGTGAGAATGGAACATACTTAGGACAGCCTCACATTCCTATCAATAATGAGATAGCTCATTGGAATATTCCAAAAGCTTCTCAACAGTGGGCTCATACTCTCGCAGAACCAGATGGTTATAATAATGTTTTTAAAGCCATCATACAGCAAGCTCATATCCTTATACAGTTCTAAAAGGTGGGTCTATATATTCCAACCACAACGTAGGACGTGACCCATATTCCTAATATGCTCAATGCCAATGTCCTTGAGGTTGTTCGAGACACATTCTCAACACCATAAGTGCATGTCAACTCTTCTACCGAAGAAGAGGATGATTATTACCATGATAGTCCTCCTCGTGGTAGTGTGGAGATAGATCACAAGGACTCTAATCTTGACATACACTATGTTCAACCTTCCCATGACTATATCTCCCATGGACAAGGAAATCCTCCCCTTTCCCAGACACCTTCATATAGAGATGTGTTCAAATTTATTACTCCTTCATATAGAGAGGTGCTTGAAACATTGGGGTCAAATTAATATAGTTTGTCATCAAATTCTAATAGCACTCCACTCCAATCAGTAGGAGGCCCTCAGAATCATATTCTATGATCTGATTGGATGGAGGCGTGTAATTATGATGAAGAGGAGGTCGACATTGAAATATAGAGAGAGCTAGCAAGAAACAACCTCCCCATCATGTTGTGGCCCCTCACCACTTATAACTATGAGATCCCAGATGAGATAGAAAAGGAGTGCATGACTTATCTATGACATAATATGTGGGCTACTCATAAGTGACTGAAGGCTAGACACCTCCCTTGTCCAGGATATAAGGGTCACCTTCAGACCATCAGTTTACTCTATTGTCAGCTGGATTTGGCTACTATCTCTGTGGCTCCTGATCCAAAACTGTAAAAGCACAGTGTGAATCTGCAACACACTTGTTTTCATTGCATCAAAACTCTTTGGTAGCTAATCTCCAAATATAAGTCATGCATCTATATTTGAGGATGGAGAGAGTATGGAGCATTATAATTTTTCATTCCCCTATAACAATAGAACCTCTCAGATATGGAATCCTGTAATGTCATAGACTCCATAAAAATTAGGGGATTAGGTAACATATTGGCTAGTTAGTTACTACAACAGAATAACCCCACTTTAATGATGCCCAAACATCACAAATAGAGGGATAGGATAGCCAACAGGACTTTAAACTATTCCCCACAAAGTAGTAGGAATTAATTTCAGACATGGGACCCAAAGTTACAATCACCCAGAAAAATTCTCATAAGAATGATTCCAACCATGGTCTATCATCACACCCAACTCCCACATGAGCATAGTTGTGAAACATCAAACAAGGCATAGTAAAAGTTTCCATAATATCCTTCTAAGAGTGGACCCAACTCACCAGGCTGGGAGAATATCTACCACCGCCTCCACCTCTCAAATTGTTAATTTTTTATAGGATTCAGGACATATTAGTAATAGTTAAAAATAACCCTTAACCTACTTGTCTGGGGAAATTAATATCTCAATCACCATCACTAGTTTCATCATCCCCTAAGATGGTCCTAGGGAAATCAATGGTGGTTCTGGATCAACCTCATCTTGCTGGGTCGGGGTCATGTATATCTCAATGTCCATCCCATGAGTCAATAAATCCTTGACAATAATCATTGGATCCTTAACAACAAGATCAATTAATGACAATTGTGGCCCTGAGTAACCCTCATCCCATAGAGATGGGGACATTTTCATCATTATCATCACCATATAGGTAATCATTCTTCTCTATATTGGGAGGTCAAAAATAAACGGTCAGAATCCCACCTATTCCTCCCACTACAAGACAAACCTCTACTAGTTGGGGCTCACTTGAAAATCACAACCAGAAACTCCCTCAGTTTCATTGTTCAGATACCAAGTTCAAAGGATTATATGGTGAAGGTGGTCATACCCCACTGATGTCTCAATAAAAAACGGCCCAATATGGCTAAGGGTTTGGATAATAACCCTGATAAAGGTAGTCTAGAATCAGCCTATAGCGTCAAAAGTAATAGTACAACCACCATTGTTTGATATGACTCTATAAATTCCATCACTTTCAACATGAAAAAAATTGTGGATAAAGACACAAATGTAGAAGGATTCAACATGGAAAATGTACCCTGAGAGGAGGGTGATTCGGATGCACCAAATAAGGATGTATGCACCTAGAACAAAAAAAGGCTCTAGTGCCTCTGAATAATGAGTTGCCACCTCTCCAGTGGAACATTTCCAAAGAAAAAGGGAATGGTGTGGCTACATCTTGATCACAACCTATAAGAGCTTAGGTTCCTTCCATGGAGGAATAGTTGTCACAATAGGAGTGAGATACAAACTCTCATACAACTCAAAGAGGAGTTACTCAGGAGAAATATTCCAACTTGGTATCATCTTCAAGTGAAGATGAATATTCTCCCTCAAATATACAATCCTCTAATAAGAGTGGTATCTAAGAACCATCTATCACTAGATCCAATAATACATTATACACAAATGAGGAATTCAAAATTGATCATGATTCCCTTTATTTTAGCAACATCCTCTTCCTTGCTAGGGAAATAATTCTATCTTAAGATGAATCAAGAATTAGCAGGAGATGAAAGAAGAACCACCTCATCAACCCAAACCCACTCCCTGTAGATAGGAGGTATCTCATTAAATAGTGCCTCTATAGATTCTTAATGTCATCAAGTCCCTGGATACTTTAATGGAATCCATATAAGGATGACATGCACTTATACAGCCTGAGAGGAAGCCATATCCTAAATGGGTGGATGAAACTTTTCCTCCACCAAATTTTAAAAATCCTACCTTCTCCACTTTAAACAGTTCGGGTGGCCCTGAAAAATATCTCGAACACTTCGTATACTAATGCAGGATGATGATGGGCCCTTGAGATCAACAGCAAGAAAAAAAACTGAGGCATTTTGTATAGACTTTAATAGTTCTAGCTTTTGTATGATACAACATCCTGCTAGTGGGATCTATTGCAGGATAGGAAGACCTTTTTCATTAATTCCTTTATCAATTCATCTCCAAGTTGAGGAAAATGGTAGTTTTTGACCTGAAAAAACTATAAAAAAAACATGAAAATGAGAGGGTTTTTGACTTCATATTTAGGTGGAAAGGTTTAATCTATTTTCTCAGCATCCCTCTCTAATAGAAGAAACTGCTAGAAATATGTGCTGAAAATATCTGAGCTGATTTGAAAACACATATGATCCCAATGAAGTATCCAGATGGGTTTCATGAGTTTATAGAAATGTAAAAACTTTTTGAGGAATCCATTCATTGAACCCGATCCAAAACTTGACTCATTCCCACAACATAGCGGAAGAGTTTAGGAAAAGAAGAATCTATAGTTGTCACTCTCAATCCAGTATCAGTTCCCATTCAAGAACATAGGCAAGTCCCAAACTATTCAACACCTTCTAGTGAGTGGCTACAACCACAAAATCTCCCTTGTCTAGAAGCACAGAGAAATTTGGGTCACTCAGGATTTGAGGAATAGATAAATAAAGCATAATCCTTCCAAAATGAACAAGTCCCTGGTTATTTTTTTATACATATACAATAACCTACTCCTGCTACCATATCCCAAGAATCCAGATGATTTCAACCTCACTAACCACCTCAACTACTTCCCTTTCTATAGAATTTTGGGTTATAATATGTAGGACTGCTTCGTCTTCAAAAATGTCATTCAAGACATGGTCAATTATAGACAAGTGATGTTAGATAAATCCTTAGAGAATATGGCTTTCATAACCATTTCCTGGTTATAATAATAAGGTGATTAGAGAAAAAATTCATCCAAGCATGACTGGAAGTTCAAAAACTGGATGACTTGAAAAATAGTTGATCGATCTCATTCCACCCAAAGAGCACAGTTTCACAAAACCACAATATATTCACCACCTAATAAGGGAAATTATGATATACCTCTAAAATTTGGTAATTACCATCAAAAGTAGAATAAAAATAAGTGGAGGAGTCATATTCTATTCCAACACAATCTCTTACTCTTGTAGATTTATTCCCTATAACATCCACAACATGGGAACCGCCCCACAAAACGGAATCCTCATTGGATGAAGAGATCATATTTGGTTCTTTAAACATGATTCAATTGGTATAACCCTTATCTAATGATGAATATGTCTCAAAATATGTGTTTCCCACACATAAATATGGAACAGGTGCATATGTGATCGTGTTTTCGAGCATGTCAAATTAGATGTTCAGTTTTACTAGAATATATGCAGTACAGCAGGAACCCTAGGTTGTCTCTTGATGGATACTTAGATAATTAATTTAAAAAGAAATTTTTTATTAAGAGAAAGGTAATAGGGTGTTGTAAAACTTTTTGTTTTGTGATTTAATAATCCATAATAAAATGGAAAGTGATAAAACAAATCATAAATTAACAAAATTAATTAAGGGTGATCAACCCAGGGCAATCTCATGATGTTCATCCTTCATCGCTTTAAGAGATAGGGTTATGATATTTTAATACCTCAATTTTAACACATAGGACCAGAATTTTTCTGAGTTTATAATAGGATACCTCTTAGGGTTAATTTGGAAACACACAGTGATTCACCAGATACCGCTGATGATTGGGTGATTTGTGTTCGACTTCATAATCGAAACTCGCTAAGGCAACACATGAAGAACTCGATGTGATGTCCAGGATTGTATGTTATTTATTTATGATACCATGACATAAATTATCACCGCCTTGATAGTGTTTATGTGATTTCAATTGACCAATATGAACCACACAGACACTACAATTGAAAGGGGGAAGAATAAATGGTGAACGGTGTGTGAAACATCACATGAATGGGTACCCCTAAACATGATCATATGAGTTGAGCATGAAATACTAGTACATAAAAAATTAAATAAGAAGATATTATGAATAAAAAAACATATAACTTGGGATTAAAGAGATCAATCAAAATAATACAAACATAAATCTCGGGATTACATCCCGTTCCTCCCTGGGTGATCACGAGGAGTTTAGAAAACCATGGGAAGGGAGGAAGAAATATATGTTGATATAGCACTTTCCATAAACACCAAAACTTTTATGAATGATGAGATGAATCCTTTTGAACTCCAAAATTTCATAACCTTTCCTCCTAGTCGAACTTCTAAATAGGGTGCCCAAGGTACCAATTTATAGGCAAAGTGGGAGGTGGGTTTGGGCACCCTAATTTCTAGAATCTTCTTGGTCCATGGTTTTTGGAGGCCAGACAGTATTAAATCACTTAAAATAACTAAAAAGTTTTTTCAACACCTTTTCTATATCAATGTCAAATTTTTAATCCATATAATTTATATAATAATAGAAATTTCCAAAATACAAAGGAAAATGTTTGACTCTGTGTAGATTCATTCTATTGGAAAGATTGGTTTATTTAGGCCTCCTAATGGACGAATTGGGCTTGGTTTCCTTTATGAAAGTTGTATCTAAAAGAGTTATGGATATTATAACAAAATTTAAGTCCATTTTGATGAAATTAGTTCTCAAAACATTAAAAACATTGGACATATGTTCATGGGCTTCCGGCAGTTTGGCCCATTTTCCTTCTGCATCATCGTGGGCTCTCTAAATCACCTCCACCTTCAATGAAATCATCAAAACAAGTGAAATTTACCTTTTTAATATTAAAAATAACAAAATTATTGAATCAAAAATGAAGTGTAATTTTTTATAATAATTGGAATTTAAAATACAGAATCAGTTTAATATAGTGGTATAAGGATGGAATAAAACAGTGAATCGCGATGTGATCACACCCCCAAACCTAAGGATTTTCACTCCTGGGAAAATTCTTATAACCTAATCAAGTCCCATTACTAAATCAAAGGTGATAAAACTTCAAATATTATTTTAAATAAAGTCCATCATGTATCATTTATAAAATCAATTTTCCTATCATTTTTCTTATCTCACATTCAAATTTGTTCAAATTCATTTGTTCACCCATGCAGCATGTCACAAACTACCTCACCTAGAAGTTTTTTCTCTTCACTTAAGAAACATATAAAATTGAAGTTATTTTATTTTCCTAGTGTTCATGTGATATTACCATATGCTTTCCAAGATTCTCAGTTCTCTACGGGTAGAAACTAGTGTGTTACTCAAGAGTACTTCCAACAGGTTGTTCTAAGGTTCAAGGGTTGGTAGGATGTAATGTTTTAAAATATGAGGTATAAGAGGAGTGTTTAATATCTTACATATAAAACATGTCAAAATTTATAAAGTTCTTACAATTTATGTACACACTCATCCCCTCACAAAGTGTATCACCTCTAACTCACTATCCCTAATGTCCTCTTGTGTGGGTCACAACCAAGAAATGAATAATAATGAGTAAACGTCCTATTTTCTCAATTTTTTCTTTTGTTCAATTTTTTATATGTAAAGAACTATATTTTTTTAATATATAGTTTTTTTTTTGAGATAAATATGGAAAAATGTGTAAAAAATTACTTAATATGGATTGTGAACCCACTGCCTAAGGAAAATGTAGGCACCATTTATATCAACCCATAACAATGATTCTCTCCCTAGAATTCCCATGGAAACACCCTGTCACCCACACTTGATGAAAATAAATCAAGAATAAACATAATATATTAGTATGTAAGTATATATTATCTTATAATTTGGCTACCTAATAGGAATTTCATGGTCTTTAAGGATTAAGAAGGGTAAAATATCAAGGTGAATGTAAAAAGAGGTTAATTGTACAAAGGTATTTTCAATGAATGATTACCTCTATCATGAATGCACCATACTCAAATATTATGGGTTAAAACAGAATCAATTAAATTTCTAGTTTCTCTACATGACTCAAGACTCTCAAGAAAGTGATTAAAAGGAAGAATATAAAAAAAGGTCTTAGAATATCTCTTTGGTAAGGGATTAAAATATTGGTCAGTGATAGTGAGGAATGGGTTTTAAAAATCCATTAAACACCTAATAATGATTTGAAAATAAAAATTATAGAAAAAGATTAAATATCAACATTAATTTGAAAAACATTTATCAAAAAAAAAGGAATTTTCCACATAATCAACTCAAGCATGAAAAATTATTTTGGATATTTTTTTAAGATCAATTTTTATCTAAAAACACAAAATAAATCAAAAATAAATAAAAAATGAAGAAACATTTTTTTTTGTTTTTTAATCCTAACTATGACATATCACCCTCCCCCATGCCTAAAAAGTACATTGTCCTTAATGAAAGTATTTTAAATAAATATACAAGTAAAAAAAGGTAGGGATAAGGGATATCCTACTAATTAGTGTCATATGTGGCATCTTTTAGTTGGATTTCCTCCATGAGATGCTTTGTAAAATCCTCATAAAAGTGTTTAAGTATCTTCCCATTGACTATAAAACATCGGTCACTCTTCTCATGAAAAACCAGTATTAAACAAAAAGGGTAAACATTAGTAACAGTATAAGGACCGAGCCATCGGATACAAAGCCTACCTAGGTGGAGATTTATCCTAGAATTGTACATAAGGACCTTATCACTAGTATGAAACTTTCTCTGATGAATCATCTCATCATGGATAGCCTTTTTATTCTCTTTATAGATTAAGAAGTTCTCATATGAATCATGCTGAATTTCTTTCAAATCCTGAATCTATAACTTTATATGCTCACTTGAGTCTAATAGATTCATATTACATTGTTTAATAGCCTAATATGAATGATTTTCTACCTCCACCAGGAGGTGACAAGCATTTACAAATACAATCTTGTTTTTTGACATTCTAATCGTGGTTTTAAAAGATGTACGATATATCCAAATTGCATCATCCAAGCACAAACTCCAATCTTTCCTATTGGGTTGTACCATTTTTTCTAAGATTCTATTAACTTCCCAATTTGAGATTTCAACTAGTCCATTAATTTGGGGTTGATATGAAGTGAAGACTTTATGAACAACCCCATACTTAAGAATCAAGTTTTTCATGTTGTAATTGCAAAAATATGAACCCTGATCACTAATAATGAATCTCAGAAAACTAAACCTGCTAAAAATTTGGGACCTCACAAAATCAACAACCACTCGAGAGTCATCAGTCATGGTGGCCTTTTCTTCCGCCCATTTATATACATATTCAATGGCCAATAATATGTACACAAAGATAAATGAATTTGGAAAAGGCCCCATGAATTCAATTCCCCATGCATCAAAGATCTTACAAAATAACATGGGTTATTGGGGCATTTAATTCCTCTTGTATATATTCATTATAAATTGACATTGAGTACAAGATTTACATAACTGATGGGAATATCTATACAATGTTGGACAATAAATCCTTGAGTTAAGGACCTTTTTATCTGTACGTTGAGTGCCAAAGTGACCCCTACAAGCCAAAGTGTGGTAGAAGGTCAAAATAGAGGGTAACTCATAGTCAGGGACACACCGATGAACAACTTGGTCACTAAAAATTCTCCACAAATATGGGTCATCCCAAATATACCATCTATAATCATGCTTAATTCTATGGTATTGTGAATTGATTAAATCAGTGTGGACCCTAGATATTATTAGAAAATTCATAATTTTTTCATACCAGGGGTAAGGTCCACAACATCACAAATGTTCTCATAAGGGAAGAATTCTCCAATTGGGAGGGGTGAGTCAACATGATGGTCTAGTGATGGGGAATTCTTACTAATGTGGTCAACTACTAAATTTTTCACTCCTCTATTATCTCTAATCTCAAGGTCAAACTCTTGGAGGAGTATAATCCACTGAATAATGTGGGGCTTAGCATGAGGTTTCTTTAAGAGAAAACAAAGGGAAACAAGATCAGAAAAGACAATGATTTTTTACCCAATAAGATATGAACAGAATTTTTCCAAGTTGAACACAATAGAAAGAATTTATTTTTTAATGGTTGTGTAGTTCACCTGGGCAGGGTCAATGGTACGTGAGGAATACACAATTACATGAGGATACTTCTCAACCCTTTTGTGATAAAACTTCCCCAACTTAAAGTTAGAGGAATCACACATAAGTTCGAAGGGAATATCCCACCATGGTGGTTGGATTGTGGGAGGTGATGTGAGACTCATTTTTAGTGAATTTAAAGAATACTAACAATTTTTATCAAATAAAAATTTAGAATCCTTTTGAAATAATAGAGATAGGGGAAGTGTGATCTTACTGAAGTCTTAAATGAATCAACAGTAAAAAAAGAAATACCCAAGAATTATCTCACCTCAAAGACACATGCTAGATATGGAAGTGATGAAATTAATACATTTTTTATTTATCCACTTGAATTACCTCTTTTGAAATAACATTCCCAATAACTATCCCCCGCTCAACCATGAAATGTAATTTCTTTTAATTTAATATGATATCTTTTTAAATGTAGTGGTGGAGGAAAAAACCTATGTGTTCCAAACAGTCATCAAAGGAAGTTCCATAAACCTTGAAATCATCCATAAAGACTTCCATACAATTCTAAAGGTACTCATAAAAATTTCTCAACATACATAGTTTAAAATTATCAAGAGCATTATATAGACTAAAAGGCTTCCTTATGTATGAAAATGTACCAAATGGATAGGTAAATATTGTCTTTTATTGATCCTCAGGGGCTATATGGATTTGAAAATAACCTAAATAGAGATCAAGGAAACAATAATGGGACTTACCAGCCAGTCTTTCTATCATTTTTTCAACAAAAGGTAGAGAAAATTGGTCCTTTCATGTGGCTTGATTTAGTTGATGGTATTCAATACAGACTTTCCAACTGTTTTTCCCATGTGTTGGAACCAATTCATTCCTTTCATTAGACACTACTGTTATTCTAGTTTTTTTAGGCACAATTTTCACTGGGCTAATCCATTAACTATCAGACATAGGATAAATGATCCAAGCAGCAAGTAATTTACTGACTTCCAATTTTACCACTTCAAGTAGAGTGGGATTCAACCAGCTTTGATATTACCTTATAGTATTAGACTCGTCATCTAAAATTATATAGTGCATACAAATAAATGGGATAATTCTAGGAATATCATCCAATGTCCATCTAATTTCCCTTTTACACTCTCTCAAAAGGTCGAGCAGTTTTTATTTCTGTTGTGGAGAGAGGTTATTAGAAATAATGATGGGAAATTTTTCAATACCATAAGATATGTATATTTTAAATTAGATGGAAGTGGTTTTAATTCCAACACCAATGGTTTTTGTATTGAGGGAGGGGATTTAGGGGGAGTGAGGTCCATGAAACTATCTCTCTTCTCATGTTTATTATTTAAGGAAAGATAATATATAGAAATTAGATTTTCTAAATCATATATGTTCATGGATACCTCATAATGAATACACTCATCAATTAAAGCACAAAATTTACACTTTTATAAACCCACACAAAACTCAAAACATGAATAAAAACTCAAATAATCCAATATTGAAGAAGAGTAAAATGAATCAGAGTATGGGTCAAGGAGAGAATTTTTTGTGTGTGTGCGTCATTAGAGATCACTTCCATTGAATAGATAGGAACAGTGGAGTTCTCTTCAATGGGGTGTTTCATGGCATCAAGAATGTTAAAAATTACCTTTTCTCCACTGAAATCCATGGAAAGTGTACATTTGTGGACATTGATTGTCATCTTTTCTATTTTCAAGAATGGACTTCCAAGTATGAGAGGGTAATTTCCTTGGGTATGGGTATCCTCAATCTCAATAATGAAGAAGTCGGCAGGGAATATTATATTCTTCACTTTTATGAGGATATCCTTGACCACTCCTAATGGGTGTGTTGTGCTCTTGTTAGCAAGTTACACTATGATGTCTATCGATTGAACCTCTCCATCCTACAGAGAAGATTTCATAGAGTAAGGAATTACATTAATTAAAGAACCTAAATATAATATAGTATCTAAAAATAATTTCTCCCTTATGGTGAAAGGTATCCTGAAAGTTCTTGGATCCTTAAATTTTATTGGCATTTCTGGTTGAATCAAGGATGAGACATTTCTTCCCATGTTTACTCTCTCATTCCCCTTCATCCATAATCTATGGGTCGAAATTTATTTAAGAAATTTGGAAAATCATGGGATTTTTTTAACTGCAACCACTAAAGGAATGTTAACTTGTACCTTTTAAATGTATCCATTATTTCATCATCAATATCATCATCAAAAAATTTCTCAGATTTAGAGAGTCTTTGGGGGAAAGGAAGAGGAATGGTTTGTTTAGTGGAATCCTCAATGACAATTTGTTTATAATTTTTGTTTTTTTCTTCAACATTAGAATATTTTGAGGTTAGGGAAATAGAGTTTCCAAGAGGGTAACATACCTCTTGGGTAGAATCATTGTAAGAAGAAACTTCTTTACCACTAAGAAGTGTTATTTCACAAGAATTAACTTTGTCTTATGGATTACCAATATGTTGGGATGGTATTTTTATATAACCTTGCATCATTATCACTCTGATGGAGTTTTCCAATTGTCCCACTAGAGTTCATAGGTCATGAATAGCTAATTTCATGGTCTGTTCGAACTGGAGGTTCTAGGTTTCCATTTTCTTCATTATGTCCTTGAGTCATGGTTCAGATTTGGGAGGAGGAGGAGGATTTTTCTAAGACTTTTAGGGATAATAAGGTTGTATGCCTTGGCCTTATTGATAACAATTCTGTTTAGGGTAGCTTGGATTTCCTCCTTATTGGTATTGTGGTTGTTCTTTCCACCCAAGTTTTGGATTTGGCTTAAATAGTTCTTGATTGAAGGGTGGTGCTTGCTGAAAAGGAAAACCTGGGAATGCTACTGCACAGGAATCTGATGAATCCTAAAGTTACAGGAACTGTATAGAAAAATAAGTGTTATCATAACCAATACCACAATTTAATGGAATGGGAGGAGGGTTTGAATTATCTTGTGCTTGAGATAATTTCCTTATAAGGGTATGCATATCATCAAGTTTATTATAAAACTTTTGTTCTATGGATGAATAACTTACCTCATGAACTCCTTAGGTTGGTAAAATTTCTCATGTACCAAATTATTATGTATTTTGAGCCATGTTGTCTATTAAATCACAAGTAACGGAAGGAGTTTTATCAATAAGGGAACCACCAGTTGCTGCATCTATCATTCCACGATCCATGGGGATAAGTCCCTCATAGAAGTATTGAATTGAAATTTTTTCACTAATATGGTTGTGGGCTCAACTTGAATAAATTTTTTTGAATCTCTCCCAGAATTCATGAAGGGTTTCTCCTTGTGATTTGCTAATTCCACATATTTCTTTCCTAATTGATGTAATTCAGGAGCCAGAGAATAAATTCTCTAGAAAGAGTCTTTTTAGGTCATTCCAACCCCCAATTTTGGTAGACATGTATTATATCCATACTTTTTCTACACCATCAAGGGGGGAAGGGAAGGACCTAAACTTAATGTGGTCCTCATACACATTTTAGAGTTTCATGGTGGAGCACACTATGTCAAACTCCTTAAGATAATTGTGAGGGTCCTCACTAGAAAGACCATAGAATTTAAGAATTAGGTGGATGTTACCTGATCTTATCTCAAATTTGAATTCTTCCTCAGGATATTGTATATACACAGGTTGGTACTTCACATCAGGGGTTGTCAGTTATTTTAAAGTTTGGTTATTTACAGCCATGTTTTCTTAGGTTTAATTTGGTTCAATTTTTTATTGGTTTGGGATAATGTGAGGTTCCACAAGGGGTTTATCATTGTTACTTGATTTTACTAATCTAGATAACCTAATTTTTGAGTGAAGTTTATTTTCAATTTCTATGTCAAATTCAAAAAAAATTTCCTTTTCTGATCAGGTCATGCGAGTAAGTTTTGAATTTTTTTTGTGATTTTTTTATGATGGAGGATGGATAAAATAAAATAACTTAAGAATTTTGAAAGGATAAAATAAAAAAAATAAAGCTATACTATATAATTATAGAGAGATATAGAGATATGAGAAGAAGAATAAGAGGGATAGAGAGAGAGAGAGAGAAAGAACACAAAAAAACAAACAAAAATAAAAAAAAACAAAAATAATAATAAAATTGGGGGGGGGGATATTTAAAGGATAAATAATTAAAAAATTAAAGTAAATAAATAAAAGTAAATAAAGAAAGAAATGATCTCAGCTCCCCGACAACAACACTAAAATTTGATCACGTTGCTGAGCGCATCAAATTAGATGTTTAGTTTTACTACAATTTCTGCAGTATAGCAGGAACCCTAGGTCATCTCTCGATGGAGGCTTAGATCATTAATTTAAAAAGAAAGTTTTGATTAAGAAAAATTTAATGGGGTTTTGGAAAACTTTGGTTTTAGTGATTTAATAAGCCAAAATAAAATGGAAAGCAATAAAACAAATCAGAAATTAACAGAATTAAATAAGCGTGATCAACCAGGGGAAATCTCATGATGATCATCCTTCATCACTTCAAGAGATAAGGTTATGATATTTTAATCCATATTTTCTAACACCTATAACCATAATGTTACTGATTTTATAATAGTATACCTCCTAGGGTTCATTTGGAAACACATAGTGATTCACTGGATACCGCCGATGATTGTGTGATTTGTGTTCGACTTCAAAACCAAAACTCACCAAGGCAACACATGAAGAACTTGATGCGATATCCAAGTTTGTATGTTATTTATTTTTGATACTATGAAATAAATTAACATGGCCTTGATAGTTTTTATGAGAGTTCAATTTCCAAATATGAACCATACAAACACTACAATTGAAAGGGGGAAGAAGTGATGAATGGTGTGTGAAACATCACATGAATGGGTACCCTAAAACATGATCATATGAGTTGAACATGAAATACCAGTACATAAATCAATTAAATAATAATAGAATATAAATAAAAACAAAATACAAACTGAAATTAAATATATCATTCAAAATAATACAAACATGAAGCTCAGGATTACATCATGTTCCTCCCTGGGTGATCCCGAGGAGTTTAGAAATCCATGGGAGGGGAGGAATAAAGATATGTTGATGTAAAACATCCCATACAACAGAGAACTTATAGGGATGATGATAGGACTCCTTTGGGGCTCCAAAATTGAAGTAACTTTCCTCCTATTAGAACTTCCAAATGGGGTACCAAAGGTGCTAATTTATAGGCAAAGTGGGAGGTGGTTTTGGGAACCCTGATTTCGATAATCCACTTCGACGATGATTTTGGGTGGCCATACAACCTTAAATCACTTTATAAAAAACCAAAAATTTATTTAAAGACACATTTTATATCTCAATGAAAAATTTTGTGGCTAGATAATTTATATAATAAGAGACATTTCCAAAATATAGAGGAAAATTATTGACTCAGTGAAGATTTATTCTATTGGACAGATCAGTTCATTTGGGCCTCTTAATGGATGAATTGGGCTTCGGTTCCTTCATGAAAGATCTATCCCATATATTTATGGATCTTATCACAAAATTTAAACCCATTTCGATGCAAATAGTTCTCAAAACATAAAATATAGTGGACATGTGTTCATGGGATTCCAGCAGTTTAGACCATTTTCCTTCTACATCATCATGGGATCTCTGAATCACCTCCACCTTCAATGAAATCATAAAAATAAGTGAAATTTCCCTTTTTAACAATGAAAATAAAAAAATATTTAAACAGACATGAAGTTCAATTTTTTTATAATAATTGGAATTTATAATACATAATTAGTTTAGTGTAGTGGTATAAGGGTGGAATAAAACAGTAAATCACATTGTGATTAGTATGTGCCCAAACTGAGAATACAAGGGACAAAAGGATGTGGTCGGACCCAATATTTCATTCATGTCCTTACAGAGGACACATATATAGTAGATAATCATGGAAAAGCACTCCAGTAGACTCAAAAAGTCATTGAGGCATCCTAGAACCCTCCTACAGTCATCCACACTCAGTTGTCTTGCATGACTTCCTAGAGGGGGTTCGATTATCTGATCAACCCAAGAAATGGGGAAGGTAAGTTCATCCTACACCACTAAAAATAGATGATCCCTCAACCTCTACATAAGAATCAGGCCTATCCACCTTGAATTCATGGACTCCTGATCCACATGTTCATGAGAAACCTTACATCGAGAATCACCAACCTATGGCACAAAATTATGATATTCTAAAACATCTATTTATTTTCCCAATTAAGATCTCAATATTAGATGAAATCCATATTTCAAAATAACTTAGGTAGGTACTTTTTGAAGCCCTCTAGAGCCCACAATAATTCTAGATGGAAGTCTCTACAGTTGAGGTTTATCAAGTGGAGACCATGTCGGCAGAATGCCATGTTTCCATCTCGTTCACTGACCAGAATCAGGAATAGGTCAACCAAGGGCACATGAGACCACCATAATTTTTAGGAAGACTCAATAATTTAAATGTATAAAGGTTTATAATAGATAATGGTTCTTGGATCAACCTCATCCCATTATTAACCCTTTGACATTTGGGATATAGAGAATGTGACCTATCTCCCACAAATCTTACCATTCAAGGGTATGATAAGCATGAATAAAGACCTCTCGGAAAGATCAAACTCGAAGCTCAGTTTAGAGTGATGACATCTAATGTCGAGTTTATGGTCATCTAGAAAGATACCACTTAAAATGTCCTACTTGGAAGGCCCTAGATCTATAGTCATTTGGAGGTACCTTCAACATTCCATTAGTGTCTGAAATACCCCATCGATGGAAAGGTCAGCATATTTCATGGTGATAGTGCCACCTTCAAGACTTGTAGACCCACATATGTTGAATAAAATTTCTATAAAAGGGGAGTGAAGAAACAAATGGTGGATAGTGATATATAGGTTTCATCCCCCAATGGATTGGGGACCAGACCTGCAAATCCCTAGAGTATGCTTGATAGTGACTATGTAATCCCCATAAATCTAGTCAAGGTGATAGACTTAACCCCATAGTTTCAAGATCCTCCTATCCCTAGTGATAGTGTAAAAGGAAATAATATTTGGCATCTCTCTGCAATGACTGAAGTAGGGGGGGATGATAAGGTCTCTTATCAAGGCCTCTCTCACCCTGATAGTGGTGCTGAAGTCCCCAAATTATAGACTTTATCTATAAATGTCTCAACAGACTCAAAGGTGAAAGAATATGAGGATGGTCTTAGTAATTCCCCTCCCACATTCGAGGAAGTAATCTCCACCACAATCAATGAGCTTAAATAGGTAAATATAGGAACAAAAAATACCAGTGGCCTACACGTGTCTTCATACCCCTCAAAGAGAAAGATATGTAAATCTCATTTCTAAAGAAACAATGATATGTGTTCACTTGGAATTATATAAAAATTCCTGTACAGAATACGGATGTGTCCACACACCATCTCGGATTACCTGATGAGAATCAGGGATTTAAGCAGGAAACCAAGAGGATGAACCCCTCTTATGACACCAATGTAGATGTGTAAATTGACAGACTAATCAAATACAACTTTTTTTTAGAAGTGAAATACCCAATATGGATTTCCAACATCATCCCTATTAAGAAAAATAATGGACAGATTAGGGTTTTCATCGACTTTAGAGACCTTAATCGGCATTTCCCAAAGGATAATTTTCTACTATCGATCATAGAACTCTTGATCAATGAAACTGATGGCTTATAATCCCTTTCCTTCATGTATGGGAATTCAGGGTATAATAAAATAAATATGGCCTCTAAAGATGAAGAATCCACTACCTTAAAAGTGACTCAAGGGATATTTTTCTATCAGTTCATGACCTTTGTATTAAATAATGTTATAACTATATATCAATGCACCATGCATCATATCTTTAAGCCATTCCTAGGAAGAATAGTTTAATGTTATGTCGATGACCTGGTGGTCAAATCCCAATAGTGATGTGATCGCTTCACAGATCTTAAAACAATCTTTGATAAGCTATGGAAGCACATTATAAAGATGAATTTTCTAAAATATGGCTTCAAGGTAAAATTATAGAAGTTCATTGGCTTTGTGGTATGCCACCATGACATCAAGGTTGACCTAGAGAATACTAGTGATATTTTAGCAATGACACCCCCCCAAAAATCTCATAGAACAGAGGGGGATCCAAGGGTATCTCTCCTACATTCATAATTTCATAGCCAACTTGGACAGAAAAGCTCACCCCTATAAGAAGTTGATGAATAATGGGATTGCTGATCAATGGGATGATGACTGCCAAGAATCATTCGAAAGTATCAAGTGGTATCTACTATGCCAACCAGTTTTGATGCCTACGATGGAATTGAGTCCACTCATATTATATTTGGCTACTATGGAATGCCCATTGGGTTCCCACATTTCATAGAAAAACAATGTGGGGAGAAAGAATAGTCTCTACTACCTCAGTTGGACAATGCTAGGTATTGAGACCCGAAAATCTGATGTCGATAATAACTGCCTTTCACTCATTTTCGTAGTGAAAATGATGAGGCATTAATTGAAACACCACAAATTCCATATAGTTTCTTGTATCGATCCACTCAAGTACATACTTGGTTGTCCTATATTTATTGGTCATCTAGCTCAATGGGCAGTCATTCTGTAGCAATGCGACATTCATTTTGTATCACGGAAATTGGTAAAAGGGAAATCCCTGGATGATTTAATCACAACACATCCTACCCCAAAATATACACTGATGGACATTGAGCTTCCAGATTATGAGGTATTATATTCCCATAACACTCTCTGTAAATGGGGGATGTATTTTGATGGTGCATCTCAAAGTTATATTGGAAAAAGGATGGAAAACTCAAAGCTTAATCGGGTTGGCTTAGGGATTGTATTTATCACTATAGAAAAAGCATTTTTTTCACAACTCTTTCTCACTATCTAAAGGTTGCATGAATAATAAGGTATAATACCAAGCCCTAATTACTAGGTTGGAACTGGACTTATAGCTGTAAATAACCTACCTGAGTATCAAATGGGATTCAATTCTAGTGATAAAGAAGATCAATGGAGAATATTCCATTAAAAGGGAATAATTGGATTCTATCACTAGCTATGTCAGGGTACTGATGGTACAGTTTCCTTTTGATCCCACATTTTATCATGTTCCATGATCATAGAATTCTCAAGTTGATGCATTAGCTAATACAGCCATAGTTCTGGATGAACCTGATCAGGAGGAAGAAATCTTTCATATCACACATCAAAGAATAGTCTCACCAATCACCATATATGATATGAAATAAATCAATCAGGTCAACACCACCCCAGATCATGATGATCCAATGTCCACCCCTGGATAGATGGATCCCATAATTGGTTATCTCCAAAATGGGATTCTCCTAATGGATCGATACGGAAGGAAACAGATTCGCCGTCGCATAGAAAAATTTACCTTACATGATGGTCTAAATGAATATATGTACCTCAACAAGAATGTATTTGATGGAATCCTGTTCATATGAATATTAGAAATAGAGATTATCTCTATCATTTAATAAGTTCATGTAGGCTCCTGTGGCGTCTATCAGTCTGGGATCAGGCTCTCCCACCAAATCAGGAGGGTGGGTTACTACAGGAAAAACATGATATAGGACTGTGTGGAATACAACAAGAAATGTCATTCATTCCATATACATGAAAAATTCATCTATCAACCCCTATAATTTATACATATAGTTAAATATTCTTGTCAATTTGTTTTTTGGTGAATGGATGTTGTGGGGCCATATCCCCCAGCTACAGCTAAGAAGTTCAAGTGCATCCTTACTGCTACCGACTTATTTTCTAAATGGTTTGAGGGAATACCCCTCATATAATTTGAGATGAAGAAAATCATAAACTTTATAAAGTCCCATATCATCACCAGGTTCAGATTCCCTCAAACAATATTAATGGACAATGACACCAACTTCTTTTCTATAAAGTTGAAGAAATTATACCAGGAGTAAAATATCGAGTCTAATCACTCATCTTGATACCATGAATTAGAAAATGGATAGATATAGGCCTTCAATAAGACCCTATCAAATATACTCTAGAAGATTGTGAACAAGTATAAGAGGTCTTTTCCATATAGGCTCCTCCATTATTTATGGGCATACCATACCACCACACGTAATGCTACACAAGAAATTCCATACTTATTGGTTTATGGGTCCAAGGAAGTGTTACCCATAGAAGTAAAACTACATTTACTTCAAATATCTATTTATGAATAGCTATCATATGATGATCAATCACAAAATCTATTGGATGAATTGGATCGGCTCGATGAGAACTGGTTGCATACACTACACAACCTTGAAGTCCATCAGAATCGAATCGAATGAGACTTTAATAAGATGGTTCACCTCCATTAATTCCTCCAAAGAGAACTGGTGTTGGCTCTCAGGACCCCAATGATACCAGGTATGAAACCTCATAAGATGGAATAAAACTGGGAGGGGCCTTACATCATACATAAGGTCTATCACAATAGAGCTTACTCATTGTCCACCGTAGAAGGGGAGCGTGTCACACCACCCAAAAATGTGAGATTTCTCAAGAAATACTTTGTATAGATGTCATAAAAAGTGAATCCACATCAGTGAATCTCCCATAATTCATCCTAATTACATGATGTTAAACTCTATGATACCATCTTAACCATATGACATAAAAATGTATGGAGAAGTCCTGATAACAAAACAATAAACTGCACAACATCTAAAGTCCTAACAGTAATACTTTAAACTGCATGGTGCCTCGCATCCTGAACACATGATGTTGAAATAAATGAAGATTTCCTAACCACATGATACTAAACTATATGGAACAATTCATCACTACATGATTTTAAGTTGCATGGATGAATTCCTCACCACATGATGTTAAATTCCATGAAAAACATCATATCACTAATGACTCACCACACATGAGCTAGATATATACAAAGGATGAAATTCCCTTGTCCCTATATAGGAGTTAGCTCCACCTGGGAAATATCTTCAACCAAGAACTATGTGTGGCTTGATTCCTATCATCACAAGATATGTAGTGACGCCCGAAAATCTAGTCTTGTTCCCATCCACAACCTTAATTTTCCTTCACATCGGTTGATCCGTGTCATTACCAAAAGACATTAAACTGCACGGCTAATTTCATGCCTTCACAACATTAAACTACATGGGTTTCTATAACTACATACATCTTGATTCTCATTTTCAATGAGATGTATACGGATTCCTCAATCCTATATATTGGTTCAGCCTCCACATGATATAAAATACCAACTTCCTATCCTTAATTGCCTCTAAATAGTGAGAGGAACCCATGTCATTCCTTGTTTCTCACACTAATCATAGATCATGTGAGATTAGGGATTTCAGTAAGGGATTCCCCACACAAACAAGGCATATAACCCTATGACAGGCTCATCATGGTCCTGAATGAAAGGCCATAAAAGGAATACCATGAGTCCTTACCACAAGACATTAAACTGTATGGATAATATCTTTTCTTCATGACATTAAATGGGATGGGTTTCTAGAACTATGTATGGATTGATTCTCATTTTCAATGAGATACGTACAGACACCTCAATCCAATATCTTGGTTCAGACACTACATGATACAAAATGCCCCTTCTCTATGTATAGGCCAAACTTGTAAAGGGAATTCATTCCTTGATAACAATTTTTGGCTTGATTACTATTATAATAGGATACATAGTGACACCTAGATTTCCTTATTTGGGTCCATCCACAATTCCCCTTTTCATGTCGGGAAACCCATGACATTTATGCATGATGTTAAACTACATGGTTCCTCAAAAACTATTTTTGTCTTGATTTCTATCATTGCGGGATACATAGTGATTCCCAGATCTCTAATATGGGGACCAGCTACAAAAATCAATGAAAACAATACCCACCTTTGTGTATGGATCAGACCTATGTAGAGTGTTTCTCATTCAATAACTATTTGTGGCTTGATTCCTATCATCATAGGATATATATTGACTCTCAGGTCTCTAATCCTAGGCCCATCTACAAAAACAAATAAAAAATGCATCCCAATCGCATAGGGATACAGTCATACAAGCTCATTTTTCCGGCATATGATCCAGATCTACATATGTCTTGCTTGTGCATGCAATATATCATGCATGAATTTTTCACATCACTCCCAACATACCTACCATGTAATGTTAAATTTAAAGGAAAATTTCCTGGTCACATTACATTGAAATTGTACAACAAAAACATCCTTACCACATGATGATAAACTACACATAATGCATCCTTATAGCATGATGTTAAACTACATGAAAAACATCCCCTATACATGACAATAAAATGTGCAGGCCATCACCCATTTTTCATCTCCATTCAAGGGAACACAATATCCTTACCCTGATCAGTCGGAGTACAGGGTGCTTCCACCATATTTTAAAATAACCTCAATCCATAAATCAAACTCCATGTATCAAGTGCCTTGGGTTTCCAAAACCTTCCATATCCCTTAGAAAGGATACCCAGCTTTAAGGGACCCCTTTCTTGGCTATGCATGAATACCTGTGGATCCTACATATGTTCCTATGGTCAACAACCAAATGTGTCACTCTATAAAAAGGTCTTTCCAATCCTTGTGATCCCTAACATCACCATGGTAGAACTCTACACCTTAGAGTGATCCGAACTACCCCTAGTATGATTTTACCATATCATTACTCATGACTTGAGGACCTTAATCCATGATTTATAACATTTTCATCCCCCGCTCATAAGTATTTTGGGGTCCTCTTAACCCTGGGCATCCTAATTAGGATTTTGTGTATCATTCCCCATATTATGTTCATGTGCATCATGGCCTTAAAATACCTACAATTTGGTCAAAGATGTATGACCATAAACTCTATCCTATAATAGTCTAAATCAAAAGAACTTAAACTGCTACTGAAAGAGAAACAAAACTCATCGGGATAAAAACCAACAAAAGGCAGCCTGAGAAAAAGTAAAGTTTTTTCTCTATAAACTCTTTAGCCTAAGGTTTAGGAAAAAATTAGGGTCAAAATGAATAAGAAATAAATATCATAGGGACTACTCTATAGCCCTGATAAATTTCAAGTTATGCTCGTTGGACCCTCTGGTTCAGGAAAAAGTTAGAGCAATTATTTTTCACACCTCCTTGCCATGAGAATATGTTCTCTAGGTGGTGACACAAATTTTAGGATGATTGAACCCTTCTTGGATATTACACTCTCTACAAATCACACTTCATGATTTGGGTGCCTCATATCACTATAAACCTTCCATGGCCCTTAGAAAGTATACCCAGCTTCAAGGGACCCTTTGATTGACTATTCATGCAAGCCTATGCCTCCTACATATGAACCTATGGTTGTTAACCAAATTTTTCACTCTCAAAAAAGGGACTTCTAATCCTTGTGAGACCTAACATTACTACCAAATAACTCAACACCTTAGTGTGATCAAAACCACTCTCGGTGTGACTGTCCCATATCATCCTCCTAACCTGGGCACTTTGGATCGTGACTTACAGTCATTATACCAAAATATTCAAGAAGATTCAATATACTCAACATTACATCACCATGTTTTGTACCCTTTATCAATGTCTGAATATGAAACTCCATTATTGAACCTTTTATGGTCCACAATTTTTTATTCGAAGCCACAAGGTGTACGGATAGAGATTCACAATGTAAGATCCGAACTTACCTAAGATTCCAAAACCCTTCTTGGATATCTTTCCTCCATACACAACCTAATTATTTTCTATGGCCCTCAAAAAGAAGTAGAAATAAAATTTTTATTGACCATGCTACCGATTCATATGGGCCTTGACCAACAAACTAATAGAATCTTATCATTGTCATAATGAAGGTTAAATCCATGTGATCCCTAGAAACACTATGGTGGAACCTATCATCCCAGAGTGTTATGGTTCATCTCCATCATGTCTACCCCATCTCATATTCATGGACTCAAAATTTTGGGTTATTACTTACATCACCCATATTCCAACTATATAGGCATACATACCATCCCTAGTATTTCTTCCTCAACCGATACTACCCCTATAAATCTTCCTTGAACCTTGGAAAAGAAAGAAGACACCTATTTTTGGAAATGATACCAATGCATAAGGTCTTTGTACTACCTACCAAAGGCACCTCCTCCTTGTAGAAAAGGATTTATAATCCTCGTGAGCCTCAACAACAACACGGAAGAACCCAGCACCCTAGTGTGTTTTGGGTCATTCATGGCATGTCTACACCATATTCCTTAATAATCAATTAGGTCTAATCTAAAAGGCATTAAACTATAGAAAATAGAAGGTATGATCTAAAATAAGATCTGCAGCAATTTAAGGTCTGAGCTAACAGACCCTAAACTACAGCGATAAAAGGTTTGAGCTAAAATAACCTAAACTACAGCGATAGAAGGTCCAAGCTAAAAGACCTTAAACTAAAACAATAGATGATCCAAGCTAAAAGACCCTAAAATGTATCAATAAAAAGTCTTAGCTAAAATAAAATAAACTACAGTGATAGAATGTATGATCTAAAGGACCTTAAACTACAGTGATATAAGGTCTGAGATAAAATACCCTTAACTAAAGAAATAGAAGGTATGAGATAAAAGACCCTAAACTAAAATAATAAAAGGTCCAATCTAAAAGAAATTAAACTATAAAAATAGAAAGTCTGAGCTAAAATACCCTAAACTAAAGTGATAGAAGGTTTGGGATAAAAGGCCCTAAACTACAGTGATAGAAGATTTGAGCTAAAAGACCCTAAACTAAAGCAATATAAGGACTGATCTAAAAGAACCTAAAATACATCCCATCAATGATTTAATCTAAAAGAATGAAAAATATTGAAAGGACCATCATATGGCCTTGGTAAAAATCAAGTTATGCTTGACAAGATTATCATCTTCAATATAGAAATAGAAATCTCTCTCTGGGACACACATATCCTACCCAGATGATCCTTCTGCAAATCAGGTGATCTCAAGATAACTGGAATAGATACATCAATAGAGAATTTTGTGTTGGTGGTTATTAAAGAGTAATACTTGAGAGGAATATATTATGATTTAATGTCCAAGTACAAAGATTAAGTTTTACTTGATATTATGAAAATGAAGGGTATCATTGGTGATTCAAATAATATCAGATTAGAAAAATGTTATGCACATCATAAATGAAAGAAAAAATGGAAAACACATATAAAGTTTAATAAATCTATTCTTTGATAAAGCATGAAATAGGAGGGATCTCCACATTTCAATGTCTCTCCAAGAATCTTAATAAAAATAGAATACATAAAATTAAAATAAGATTCAATCTCCAAAAGTGGCCAAGTTGGAAAGAGTTTAGTGAGAAGCTTCAATTGAACATTGAAGTATTTCTTACCCCACTACTTTTTCTTATTCCCCAGGATAGAGAGTATTGACTGAAGTAGTTATCTCCTAAACTCTCTTTTGAATTGTTTCCAATGAGTATGATGTCGTTGAGATATCATACCTCATGCGAGATATGATTTCATCATGTCTCTATATTTTTATAGTACACACATCCATATGGTCTTTCAATTTAGACATTAACTAGAGACTCTACTCCAATGCCTCCAAAGCCTCCTTCATTTTTCTGTAAAGAGGAACCTCATCTTCAAAATCATGTAATTCCCTCTCATTGGTGTCCAGATCCCACTGAGTCAGGATGATTTGTTTCATTATTTCATATAATATATGGAGATAAAATCCTTATGCCCTTGAGTCATTGAATAGATAATGAAGGGGTTCCCCTTGATTATGAAATGTTTCCAAAGGGGTCTCAGTAATCAAGGTATGAATCTTCTTCCTGATTAGCCTGCGTCATGTCTGATCCTCTATTACTGGTTTGATAGGTATTCCAAAAGGAGGGATAGTCGGATGAGTTGGAAAGGAAGTAGGAGAGGAGGCTCCACATATCACCACTTCAATAGAGGAATCACTTGTTTCTTGTGTTGGAGGTTTTATTTCCTAAATGTATTCACTCTCACTATCGGGATAGTCATCGCTAGGATAAGGGTGCTTCCTCAAAGTCTTTCCCAAGACCTAAATTAACTCCATAATTTCTACATACAGAGGATTTGGTGAGGAAAAATGTCTATACACATGAAAAATAATCCATTTTAGCATAACATTTGACTATGCTGCTACCCAATCTGAGGTATAATCCTAGGTAAGCAAGGCAGAATCATTGGAAAGTGAAAGAATGATCTCAACATTAGTATCTTCACATGCCAGCACCATCCAAAACTGGAAGATGGTCCTGGGATGAAACTCTCCTTGCACGCCAACCAAAGGAAGAGGAGAGACCATTTGGGTATAGTTATAATAAATATTGAACTGATAAGGTGTATATAGCTCATATATAATTAGGTCATCCATCCTATCTACAAGAACCCTATCCCAAAGAGAGATCATATATGACCTTTCATTAAAGGAACTATTGTCATTATTAATAATCGACCCAGTTGATGTATAGTAAGGGGTGAAATCAAAGCTCTGGGATTGGATCATCACATATTTATCTTCATCAGGGCTTAGTGACATGGCCTTGACCCCAAATATGTTCAGCAATCTGAGACAAGATGAGGCATCTGGGATCCTAGTAGCATTGTAATAGTTGTAGCAATGGAAATGATCCCCTATCCATCCAAAGAAAAACTGAAAGTGTCCAATGAACCTATATGTGGTTCTACCATATTGAATGTGGACCATGAGATGGTAAATGCATGAAAATACCATAACTTCCAAGTCGAATCATTGTTTTTCCACTATCTTCACTGTCATCACCAATGTGATGACATAGATCCTTAAACGCACACCACCAGTTGGGAAAATTCATTTGTTTAAAAACATGTCCATAAATTCCACCAAACTATGTCTTAGAGAGATATCCATGTTTTCTCGATATCCCCATGAAGTATAGTATCAAACTTCTAAAATGGACCAATATGAGCTAGCACTATCATGGACCTGCTGGGAAGGGCACTGATGTGGGAGTATGGTAGTTGGCTTTACCCCACTATGAAAAAGGAAAATATTGATCAAGACCTTGAAATAGATGAGAGAGTGCATCATTAAATCCTTCCTCATATTGTCCTTCATAATGGTGAGAATTTCCCTTTCCAAAACTAGAGTCTACAAGGGGTCATCCCAAATATCTACAGTATGGAGAAACTCATCATACATCTCTCTGGGAGGGAGAATCATGCCTAGTTAGTAGATTTCCCATAGGCTGATTCCCAATTCACCATGGTACATATGGAATGTGTTGGTTCTAGGACACCAATGGATGATCAATTCCCAAAGAAGATCATGCTGGAGATAGAAAATAAATTGGGATATCCACACTACTTTATAAAGACGAACCCTTTATAATTGGTCAGTGAACTCTAGATAGCTTTGTCTTACCCAGAATGGCCATGCCCATTCATCGGATAAATTACTACTAGGACAGAGATGCCCTTTCAAGATCTATCTTCCACCTGGGTTGTTCATATAGGAGAATAATATAATTGATTAACTCTGAGAAATAGGTTGATGAATGAATTCACGACCATTCTAACCCAAGGGATAGTTTTCCAACATATAAGAAAAACCCTGGGGTTGAGTTGTGACTAGCTGGCCTTCCTCATAAATTTTCATCTGAATATAGTGGGGAGAATTTAACACCAAGTGATATGGAAGATTGGATTCCAAAAGAAGCATGATGACATTGTCTAGTAAACCAACCTCGTATAGATGAAACTGATGATATAGAGGATAATACTAAAGCTAGGATAAGAGGAACCTCTTTAGAATCTCATTATTAGAATAAAAGTTATATTAAGGGTTAGCATTTCAATTTTTGGCAATCATGGCCCTTTGATTGTCCGCAGTGGAGGAAACTTGATAAGAATCATAATTTATTTGAATAAAAGTAAGTGGAACATGTTAGATAGATAGAAATAAACTATTTTCAAAGAAAATACATAAAAATGTTGGTAGCATCATGCACATCACATGAATTAGTAAAGGCATTTGTGAATCGCCTAAAAGGGCTCACAAATTACCTAAACCCTGAATATCTCACAGGTTAATTACACTAGTGGGGAATTGAAAAATCACATGACCCCTTGAAGATTCATGATCTCATGACCTGGACATGGTCACACGAGCTGCTTGACAGCCAACAGATCATGTGATCAAGCCCCACAGATCCTGTGAAACCCTCAAGACAATCAATAATCCTCATGAACAAAGTTTAAATAATTACTGAAGTATAGTCCGTAGTTAATTTAAGAAGTATCCTGAGAGAAAGTAGTATTTTGGAGGAGTTATCATGAAAAGGACTCATGAACAGAACTTATAATTAGGACTTGTGTATCGGTATTGCAATGAGGACACACAATGGAAGCAGGCTGAGAAAACTTTTAAAGATCAAGTAGCTGGTGAATGAGACTGATATCCTCTACCCTATATATAGGGAATTCTACAGAATACTAAAGTTTTTCTGATAGACTAAGATTTTCCCAAGACACTAATTTTTTATAGTGCTAAGGACTCGGGTAGGCATTTACATTCCTCATAACTGAGCCCTTTTCCCCATGGACATCGCTCTTAAGGGGGGGAATTTTTTTATTCCCTTTAAATTAGAATCCTAAAATTCAAAAAAAATAATTGGATATGGGTATTATTTTCCCCAAAAAATGATGGAAGAAGAAGGTGTAAAAGACTCACGGATTATGTGAGCCTCTAATAGATACATGATTGCATTACCATCATAAGGTCATGTGAAGGAACCATGCATAGTGAATGCCTTGTGAACTTTTTTTGACAAGTAATTTTTTCTTTTTTGAAGTAACCCCAAACAACTAGTGGCCACATGGAAGCTTCTAGGTGAGCACCCCCAGGACACGCAGATTTTTAACCAGTGGGTTCCTGACAAACCATCTGAAAATACTTCAAAAATAATAGGAAATATCCAAAATTTGGAACCACTTATGGTTTTAAAATTCATTTAACGCATCACCAATGGGGAGAATGATTTTCCTTAACAACATTCAAGTAAACTCATGATATCCCCAACCTTTGAACAATAAAACAAAGGAAATAAAGAAATATGGAGGCATGATCCTCTTGCGGTCATAAAAGAAATGTGATGTACCCCGGGAAATTCCCCTAATGCCGTAAGACTCTAGTGACATGTCCACCTCATCTCGTGAAATCCCTCTGGAATGAAATACTCATCATGTGAAGAGCCTAAAGTATTTATAGGAAACCATGTGATCCCCCTTTGGTTTTTTAAGGGTAAGAAGATGGAATTGTCTATGAAATGCTTATGCGTCTCTATAGGACCTTTTGCAGTCACATGACACATCACTAGGAGGTAAGTTGATTGTCCTTTATGACACCCAAACAACCTTTTAAATTCCCTAATATTTGTAACATAAACAAAGAAAATAAGAAGGTGTGGATCCTGGTCATAAAATTCATGAAACACACCTAGGTTGTCTGTAGCATGGTCTCACAATACCCCTTTTCAAACTAGAATAATCTCATGAAGGCTCCATAAAAATCCATCCTTGTCTCACAGGAAGTCCTAGATAGGTCTCCTAGGATCATACAAAGGCCTTTAGGTAGGCACCCTGATATCTTGAAGACCCTTGGACATGTAAAACTCATAATATGAAGATCCCTAGGAATGTTTATGAGATTAAATAGGACCCCATTAATTGGAAATTATCCAACAAGGGAGGTGATGACGGTATGGTCCTTTGGTTTCTAAAAGACATGTGATGACCCCATAATGATTTAAGAAAGGACCTCACAAAATTGCATGACATCAAGGCCCTCTGATGACTCCATCCTGGAGTCTTTCGATATGCACCATGAAAAGAGATGAACAAATGGGGTGGTGAGGCCTATAAATCCCCCACCTCAGCCTCAAATAAGGGGTTGTATTTTTTTCATTCAGATGTATCGGTGCACTCAAGCACCAGAGTGGATTTCTCAAAGCGGGTGATCTCATGACCAGAAAAATTTCCCATCAGGTAAGATCATGGTAACAACCAAAGTGATCATGAAAAATGCATAATTCACTTCACATGATCACTCATAGATCATGCAAAGTAATTCTGGAAAGACATGAGAAGAACATACCATATATCTACTCGATCACACGGGACTTAAAACAAGATAACACTAAGAAAACCTAAGGAAATCCTGATAAAATTCTGGATCCAAGACTAATGGATAGGAGACTTAAGCAAAGAACATATATGCTGACCCTCATGTGCTTCGCGTGAACCATCCAGGGCACACAACAACACCAGGATGTGTCACCTATATCTCATGATGATCCTTAATTATACTATTTAGGTCATGAAAATTTGTCTAGACACATTGAAGAAATTCACATGGTGCCCCTCGAGCATGCCACCTAAGTCTCACAAAACCCTCTAGTATCACCATTCAAGCCTCTCTATGTCCTTCAGATGTGTCACCAAACTCATATGGTGACACAAATTCATTTAATCTAAGTCTCACGGTAGCACCCAAAAATATTAACTATCTCTCTCATCACCCTCTGGTTACACTATCCAGGTCTCACGATGACCTCCAGACATGTTATCCAAGACATGCGACACCCCCCGAGACATGTCATGTTGACTCTCACAACACCCTCCAAGTGTGTTAGCCTGCTCTTGTGATGACACTAGGGGGTTTTATCTAAATCATATGATTCACTCTATGCATGTTAGTTAAGATGATACAATGTATTTAAGGACAAACTGTCTAGGTCTTCTGATGTCCTCTAGAAAAGTCAACCTTGATTATGAAATAACCCTCAAACATGACACTCAAGTTATGCAACGTCCCATAGACATTCCAATTGGATCATTCAATTGTCTTGATACATGTTAAGTAGAAATCCTATGACATGTCAAGTAGTAAATCAAGGCATGTTGAGTGTAAAATCAAGAAGGTTAGGCAGGAAAGAAATCCAAGTAAATCAGGGTATCCCTAGGCTTGATAAATTCGTCCACCCTTAGTGTGTAAGCCCCAACCAAAGTAAAATCTCAGTTTTTGAGCCCCAATATACTAAACTATGAGAACTCTAATTCCTGTCATAACCAGGATAAGTAGGATGCCTCTCTAAGACCCAATATCAATATTAACCATCCAAAGGGTTGTTTCACTATATAATTCCTACACCCATAAGTAGTGAGACTAGTAATTTTCTATCCCTTGTTTCTCATATCAAGCATATATCATTTGGGATTAGGGAGTTTCAATAATCATATCATTTTCATTGGAAGTCTCTAAAAAGTCAAGGGAAACCTCAGAGTGTTAGCCCCAATCAGTGGCATAATATGATACATCCTACATATAGGGAAATCTCATCATGTAAGCCCTGATCTACTGAACTATGATGAATCTAATTCCTTCTATAACCAAGATATGTAGGATGCCTCTGCAAGGCCTAAGCTCTATATTAACATCCAAGGGTTGTCTCGGTTTACAATTATTGCATCCATATGAAATGAGGCTAATCACTTTCTATCCCTTATTTATCACACCAAGTGTAGCTAACATGGGCTTAGGGAGTCACCATAAACACATAATTTACATCATGAATCTCCACCAGCTAGGGAAATCTCAGTATATAATCCCCGATGAGTGGCATAATATAAACATCCCTTATACAAGGTCATCCACTATGGGTCAAGTCCTAAGGGCATTATTGAACTATGATAACTCTGATTCCTGCCATAACCAGGATACATAAGACGTATCCTTAAGAATCAATCTCAAATATCCATTTCCTAGGTTCCCACAAATATATATTTTTGTATGATGTTAAAATTAACAGGTTTAACAAACAACATGGGTTTTTATTCCTTTAATAACCATGATACATAGGACACTTCATAATGGATCAATACCCTCCTCAGAATATTAATCACCTCCATGTGTGGCAGAAGATTTCAAAGTGATCAGCTATATAGATTCATCATGTAAGTCGCAATTCATTATTGGGAAACAAATGAAGAAACTTGGATACATATAGATGGATTCAATAATGATATTCTTGTTTCTTTTGTATATAAATAATACTAAATATATAATCATTTTTTATGGTAACCAGTCCCATATTGAGATTATGATGAGATTCTAGAACATATCTTAAATCAATAAGAGAGTCTTGGAGTAGGAAACAATTCCTCCAAAAGGGTGTGATGAGCCCGACCTCCCATCCTCTCGGCCAATGAAAGTCCTAAGCATCATTGGGTATGAAACCCAAATTGACCACCTACCTTTGGAAAGAAGGTCCATACCTAGTTATGGATGAGGGAACCATTGGGAGTTTCTCCTAAGAATGACAATGGTGACCTGATGTTAGTGATTATGAAAGAACTGAACCCCTCACAACCCACCATCGGGTTGAACCAAATCTACCTCGACGGGGGTTTTAGGTCATCTCTTCTTCATTAAAATAATGAGGTCCCATATACATGTGATTCTCAGGAATGGAATCCCATATACATGTGATATTTGAGAATGGTGCCCCGTATACTTGTAATACTCAGGCATGGATTCCCTTGTCACTCTATGGGACTCTTACGACTATCCATGGACACTTAAGTTATGACTTGGGTCCTAAATAGTATTATTATCTATATATAAAGTTGTATATGTCACTATGTATATAGACCTTATATATTCATACACATCTACACACATTCACACACACACACTCACATATATATATATATATATAGTCACATGTTCAGAAATATCCCAACTCAGGATGAAGCATGTAGTGTCATTCTAGTTTTTAGAAACCCGAGCAAACTTATTACAATTTACATGTCTGCTTTATACTATTATTTGTATTCATACTTCTCATTTTATATGAACTAGCTGGAGAGTTATATACACTATTGGTGGTGGCCTATTTAGTTTATCTCACACCCTGTTCAGGCTATTGGTTTGTATCTAAATAGATCTTATGGATACAGGTAGGTATAAAGGGAAGTTTCTATCTTTGGATGCATGATTTCTATACTAGGATGGAGTATGAGAGTAGAGGACTGAGATTATTCTCATGATACTAGTGGAGATAGTTTCTGGAATTTTTTTCTTTCTATATAGAACATGGTATATTTTTTATACTCTACTTCCATGTATTAATTTTTATATAATATACAGACCTGAAATCATTTTGTATATGTTATTGATTTTGATTCTTCATTTTTATTACATCTAGATAATTTATGATTATTTGGTTCATTTATTATATTTTTTCCACTACTTACTATTATTATATATCATTTTGTGACACTTTGATCATGATGGTATTATCTCCCCATAGTACCATCGTAGACCCTCACTGTTAGTTGGTAGCATTTGGTGTATAAGGAGGTTTTCTTGAGTCTATGTGACTCACTAATCCAGTTACTGTTATCTAGTGAGTCGTTTCAGGACGTTACAAAGTGGTTTCATAGCTTATTTTCCCTTTTGCCTTACTATTTTTGGTTATTAGATAGGATACTATGAATGTGTTGGGATTTGGTCATGAGCTTGTGCCTAGGAGTAGTTAACCCATATATAGGGAAAATCCAAATTACTTGGGATTGGAATTATTATTCTAGTTGTTTCCTATTATAGTTGTATTGATTTCACCATTGGGTTTTGCACATAAATTTTTGTGTCATTATTCTTATTATTATGATTTATTTTCTTTTCCCTTGGCCTAGTATGGAAAGAAGGTTTATTTCATGCATCATAGTAGGCACCTGAGGATTCACATGCCATGCATATTCCATGCCATATTTATATAGTTTTTTTCATTTATTACTACATCTTACTAGTTCCTTGATTGCTATATTTTGAAATGTGATGATGTTTATTAAAGGGATAGAATAATTGGATTAAAGTGTCTACATCAACCTAAATAGTGTTTTCCTAGATATTTTGATGGTGGAACCTTAATTGACCAATTATGCCATGTTTGATCCATGAACCACTAGTCACATGGGCTAAAACGTTGATTGATTCCAATTATATGAATTAAAATTTTAATTTATAAAGAATGGACTTCTATAAATTTGGAATGGAGATTTATCTAATTGAATCATTTTATATTACCTATTATGTCATGATTCCGGATGTAAGTTTATGGTCATAGTTACATGACATGCCAATTACAACTTATAAAGCTTATTCCTTATAACATGGAAATGGAGACTCATCTAACTAGACCATGATATATATATATATATATGCATCTAAATGACTACAAACCTCAATGAATTTAAATTCATAAAGAAAATGATTACCATTAAATAGGAATGTTAATTGCAACATAAAGGTTGTTTTCCTCTATACCATGCAATTGGAAATCCATACACTAGGACCCTTTCTATGAGATGTGAGACCTTGAACCTGACCTGACCTCAGTAGTGGGTAGTAGGGAGTGTCTCTTGTGATTAGTTATGATCTTTCTTATCACCTAGACCTAGATTTAAGAGCATGAATAGAAGTGTGACCTTTTCATATTAAGGATTTCACTTTTCCTATTCTATTATTTGTGATCATATATGTTTTTAAACCTTATCTGATATGTGTTTTTGGAAATTTTAGATCTATAAAACCATGAATTCCTTGAGTTGTGGGCCAAGAGGTTGGTGATAACCATTCCCAAAAGGTGGTGGTACCTGATCCACCAATATTACATTCAGAATTTCCACTTGAGGTACCTCATGTTATTCATAATCTGGGTTTCAATGCTTAGTTCAGAGAGAGATTCCTAGGATTTATGAAGTTCATGAAAGGATCTATGCAACCTACCCCTACTATGGTAGAGTTGATGTGAGAATTCTAGTAGTAGCACCCTCCCACTTTCCCAGAGGATAGTAACCCCCTGGATGTTGATTCGTTGATAGAGGATATGTTATCGATCTTCAAGAATTTGGAGACACCTCTAGATATGAGGTTCAAGATCACGAATTATATTCTTCATGATTCTATTAGGAATTGGTTGGATGTGATTACCTAGGATGTTCATCATCAGGGTATGGTTTGGGCATACATTATTACATACTTATATGATTACTTCTTTCCACATGCATTGATAATGGACTGTGATAGGGAATTTATGAACCTACACAAGGGTGTTATGTCTATGATAGAGTGTTCAGCTTGTTTCATCAAGATTAAATTATTCACACTGACACTTTATAGTGATGATTTTATGGTACTGAGATGTTCTAAGTATGGTCTCATATACTCAATTCAATCATGGGTGAATTTCATTTGGTTAACCACCACTTTTGAGATAGCGAATCAGGTCCTCATCACCAAGAAGAAACTGAGGTAATCTGATGGTGTGGGATAAGGAGATTCAGTGTCGAGATAGGTAAGTGGCCCTTTGATTTGTAGGAAGAGTTTTCTTGAGTTTTCTTATGAGGGCATAAAAATTAGATTACACCTGCTGATAGTTTCATAGTGGGTCACCGGTACAAGAAGCTAGGTCATAAAGATCATTAGTGTCCCATAGATCCCATAAAATTCAAATTTTTTAGAAGGTTGGGGCATCTTCAGTGTTTTTTCAAGACCTTACCATCTATGGTTAGTGAAATAGAACCTGTATGAGCTCCGTCTTCAAGAGAAGGATCATTAAAACCTCTCTAGGTAGGTAGCTAGAGTACTACTGATCGTTCAGGTAGAGGAGGTGGTTAAGTATGAGGTATCTAGGATTCAAATATATAGTTCCAACAGAGTAAACCTATTCAAGGTATTTAGGTTGTATCTCAAGGTTTTGGATCTAGAAATATCTATGCAGTGTAGCCTACCCTAGAGGAGTATAGTGTTGGGCCTTCTACAATTAGAGTTATTATTATAGTATCCTCTACTTTATTTTCTTCCTTATTCAATACAGGCACTTCACATTCCTTATATCTATGAAAATTATTAAAATTTTTGGGCTTATAGATATATTATTTATATGGCGTAATGACACTCGACACATTGTTGGGGATCTAATCTAAGAGAATACATCGATGTAAGTAATTATCCCTTGAGATAAGTGGTTATATTTTTGTATTGAACTTTCTTTTCCTTGGGAATAAAGGTTTCAATTTCATTCTTGGGATGGATTAGTTAGTACCCTATCATGCTCAAGTTTATTGTTATTTCCAAAGGGAGTATTTCACATCACCCAAGGTCGGTACTTATATTAACAGGGGAGAATGGGATGTCCAGATGAGTTAAGAAGGATTGGAGCATCATGGGCTGAGTGGGGTGATAGACCATATTGTTATTCACTTTATAAGTGGTTAGGTAATGGGGTGTATATATTTTCCTCCTATAGTGGATCATTTCAGGGATGTCTTCCCTAAATACTTTTCAAGGTTACCTCCTATGAGAGAGATGGAGTTCACTATTGATCTAGTACTAGTAGCAACATCGGTTTCCATTCCTACCTATAGTATGGAACCTAAATAGCTTTAGGAACTCAAGAAATATCTATAAGATTTGGAAGATAAAGGTTTTATACAACCTAATACTTCACTATGTATTTCTCCTATCCTTTTCTCTAAGAAGGAGGATGGTTCCCTCATATTGTGCATAGATTATTAGAGGTTTAACCATATTATAGTTAAGAACCAGTATGCACTGCCTTGCATAGATGACCTATTCAACCAACTTTGAGGAGTAAGAGTTTTCTCAAAGATTGATTTGGGGTTAGGTTATCATCATGTGTGAGTTAGGCCTTCAGGCATACCATGTATAGTGTTTCATAGCAGGTATATCCTTTATGAGTATTTGGTCATTCCATTCGGTTTGAAAAATGCACCCATAGTTTTCATGGATGTAATGAATCAGGTTTTCCACCCGTATTGGGATTCATTTATGGTAGTCTTTATGGACAATATCTTGGTTTATTCTTATACTCGACATGACCATGCCAAAAATCTTGATATCATGCTAAATACACTTAGAGAGCACCTTATTTATTCTAAGATCATCAAATGTCACTTCTATATTGATATGGTTTACTTCTTGGGTCACATAATCTCAGAGGTAGGAGTGTCTATTGACCTAGAAAAGGTGAGATCTATAGTTTCCTAAGAATAGCCCAAGAACATATTCAATGTATGGAGTTTTTTGGGGATGGTTAGCTACTAAAAATGTTTTATTCATGACTTTTCAATCCTATCAGTGCCTATTATAGGATTGACTAAAAATGGTGTAAATTTTTTATGGTCTAAATCATATGAAATAGAATTTTAGGATTTAAAAGGGAGATTGAATTCAGCACTGATCTTGATTCTTCTAGATCCGAGCAGAAGTTATACAGTTTATTGTGATTCATCAAGAATTAGGCTAGGAGTTGTTCTCATGCATGGATAGTGATTCATAGTATATGTTTCCTACCAGATTAGGCCTCATGATCATAATTACCCAATTCATGATCTTAATCTAGTATTTCTGGTTCATGTCTTGCATTGTTAGAGGAATTACTTATCGGGATATAATTTTTTAGCATACATGGACCACAAAATCCTCAAGTATATATTTAAACAGTGTGACTTGAATCTTAAGAAAATAATATGTTTCAAATATATACAATCATTTTACTTTTATATTTCCTATATTCATGGAAAACTAAATGATTTTTCTGGTGATGTGATCCAAAAGACTCAAAAATAGATAGTTTAGGAGACCATTAGTGAGTGGTAGTTGATGGAACTGTTTTCTAAGATGCATCTGGAGGTTCAGGGGTATCATGGGAAGCCTGTTTTAGCAGCTTTAGTAGTGATGTATTCACTTTTAGAGAAAGTAAATATGAGGCATGTTTCTGACCCTGAGGTCATATTCTTGAGGGAGAGTTTCTCAGTTGAGGACCCACTACCTGGTTAGGTTATTGATGAGGATGAGATTCTATACATTCATGGGTGTGTTTGGGTAACTTCAGATATATTGGAAGAATTTATGTAGGGGTCTCATGTATCTAAATGGACAATTCATCCTAGTATTACAAAAATGTATTGTCATATGCATCACTAGTAATGGTGGTCGGGTATGAAGAGGTAAATTACAGGCTTTATTACATGGTGTTCCACCTATCAGTAGGTGAAGGCGGAGGACCAGAAACCTATTGGGATTTTATAGCCTTTGTCTATTCTGTAATGGAAATGGTATGAAATCACCATGGATTTTGTGATGGGATTGTCAAGATCCCCTTGAGGAAATGATGTAGTATGGGCGATCGTTGGTAGGTTGGACAAGGTCACACACTTTCTACCTATCAAGGAGACCTTTTTAGTGGATGGTATTAATAGGATTTACATCTGGATGATTATATGCCTTCATGGTGTTTCCCATTCCATTATATTATACAAGGATACTTGGTTTACATTGAGGTTCTAATAAGGGTTGTCGAAGCCACTGGGTTTACAGGTATTATTGAGTACATCCTATCACCCTCATACTGATCGTCAGTCTAAGCATAAAATATGGGTGTTAGAGGATATGATCTGAGCATGTTTCCTTAATTTTGGAGTTTATTAGAAGAAACACCTAATGATCACTAAGTTTTCCTAAAATAATAACTTCCATAAAACTATACAGATATCTCCTTATGAGGCCCTGTATGGTAGGTCATTCCATTCACCCCTATATTGGTTGGAGGAAAGTAAGGTATTACTATTAGTACCTCATCTCATCTAGGAGAATTAAAAGTAGTTACACCTTAACCAAAGTCATATGGTCATAGCTTAGTATAGAAATAAATATTATACTGATCATTGTCACTAGTCTCTGGAGTTTGAGGTGGGACATCAGGTCTTTCTTTGAGTTTCACCTAGGTTGGGTGATAGATATATTAAGAGACAAGGAAAGCTATCACATAGTTATGTCATCCATTTTGAGATCTTGGAGAGATTTGGTATTATATACTATCAATTATAATTACCTCAAATGTATCATTCCATGCATGATGTTTTCCATGTGTCATAACTTCACCATTATTACTCTGACCCATCTCGTTATTTTGATCCTGAGGATATTGAGCTAGAGGATTATACTTCTTTTAAGTATTGTCCTATTTGTATCATTGATCAAAGCATAAAGTCTTTCTGAGGTGGGTTGGTTCCTCTATTTTGGGTGTTATGGTAGCATAGATGGGTATAGGATGAGACCCAGGAGAGAGAGTCCAACATACATTCTCAGTGGCTGGAAATTTCCTAAGACAATGTTTTACCAGCCTCATAATGGAAACTCAGTGATGGGTAGTTTTAGGGAGTGGAGGTTGTAACATCCTGACTTTCCCAAGAGGTCCATATATATTAATTTACTCTTCAAAACCATTTTTTTATACTTTTAATGTGATTAAGAGGCCAAATAGTGGTTTAAGAGCATCTAAGGCTTGTTCGGATCCTGGAGATAAAAATTTTGGAAATATAAACTGAGTCGCACGGTTAGCGTACAGTTAGTGCTAACTGTGCAACTCAACCATGAGGTCCCTAAAGGGTGAAGCGTTGTTTTTTTAACCTATGCAAGGGGGATACAGTAATGTAAGAGGGATATTTAGAGTAATTACATAGGGGACCCACACTGGTTGTGCATGATTTTTCATACCATGCACCTAGCCCGCATGGGTAGTTCCACTTAACCAGTGATGATGCATGGTTTAGGTGCACAATTAGGAAAACTATGTGTCCAAATTGTCTAACTATTAAAATATGTGAAATTACTATTTTTTCCTTAACCCATTTTAAGTTTATTTCATCATTTTTATTCCTCCTCCCTGCACAGTACCTCTCATTTTCTTGAGAGATCCCTTAGACCTCAACCTAGGAGTTGATCCATCTCTTTCAATAAAACTCTGAATCTCTCAGCATTCATCACATTGAAAGTGTATCAGTAATCTCTTCATTCCTCTTCCTTATTTACATCATTAATCTTTCCCACATTAATTCTATCTCAAGGTGAGCTAATATTCCCTATTTTCATGGAATTTGTCTAATTCTTTGATTTCTCCCATTTCAAACCAAATTAAAGGATGATAATAGAGGAAAATAGTACTACCAATCTAAGGTAGGTTTTATAGTACTTTTCCCATAGATCTGAGTTGTTTTATATCATGCGTCATCATGAAACACACTGGACTTTCTATACATTGTCTTAAAATTATAATTTTACTTAATCTAAATTGTTATCCATGTTAGGAATGCCCTTATACACCCTTGTCCTAGATGGAGGATGACCCATCTGATTAGGGTCACCTCTTAAAGTGTTATTATGAAATTCTCTATGACTTATTGAATGTTTATATAGACAAAACACCTTCAAAGTGGTCTTGGTTTGACTCCTAAATGAAAATAATTCATTTAATTCAATGGAATTAAGTGGTATGAACATGTAAAATGACTTATTTTCAATTATTGTATTATTTCCTTGACTAAATGAAACATAGAATGGATGGAATCCATATCTTAGCTTATAATAAATAATGAATGGTGTGTTATCATACTTATGATACTCAGGCATGGAATCCCTAATTAAATGTGATATATATGCATGGAGTCCCTAATGAAATGTGATACACAAGCATGGAGTCCCTAATTAAATTTGATACTCAGGAATGGAGTCCCTAATTAAATGTGATACTCGTGCATGGTATCCCCAATGAAATGTGATACTCAAGCATGGTGTCCCTAATTAAATGTGATACTCGGAAATGGAGTCCCAAATGAAATGTGATACTCAGGCATGAAATCCCATATACATATGATTCTCGGGCATATAATCCCATATACATGTGATACTTGGGTATGGAATCCCATATACTAATGATACTCAAGCATGGAATCCTTTATCACTCTATGGGGCTCTTACGACTATCCATGGACACCTGAGTTACACCTTGGGTCCTGGGTAGTATTAGTATCTATATATATATGGATATATATGTCACTACATATATAGACCATATATATACATACATGTCTATACATACATACATATATATATATATATATTCACATGTTCAGAGATATCCTGGCTCAGGCCTAAGTCGGTAGTGTCATCCTGGTGTCCTTTAGGAACTAAAGTTGACTTAGTATTGTTTACATGTCTTATTTATACTATAATATAAATACACACTTCTAATTTTATATTCACTAGCTTGATAGCTCTATACAACATTAGTGGTGGCCTACTAAGTATATCTCACACCCTGTTTGGGTCATCGGTTGGTACCTGAACAGATCTTATGAATGTAGGTAGGGAAAAATGGAAGCATCCAACTTTGGATGCTTGATTTCTGCACAAGGATAGAGTATGGGAGAAGAGGACTGAGCTTATGATAATGATGATAGTGGAGATATATTTTGGTCATTTTATATTTTTTTATAGAATGTGGTATATTTCTGCTGCTCTGCATCCATGTATTCCTTTTTATATAATATATAGTTATGACATCATTTTGTATATGTTATTTATTTTTCTTATGTCTGTTTATTATATATGGATGATTTATGATTCTATGGTTCATTTATTATATTGTTTCTATTTATCACTCTTATTATATACCAATGTGATACAATCAGATCATGAGGGTGTATTCTCTCCAATTTACCATAATAGACCCTCACTTCTAGTCGATAGCCTCTGGCATACGGGAAGGAGCGCTTAAGGCAATGTGACCCACTGGTTCGACTACTGTTATCTAGTGAGTTGGTTTGGGACATTAAATTTGAGGTATCATGTAAAATTTTAATATGATAAATATGAAACTTTAAAAAATCAATCACAAAATGATATTTTTTGACAAAGAAAGTGAAAAAAACACCTAACTCAAATCAAGTGTAAATCCCTCATAAAGTGTTGCAACAAGTCACATTAGCTAGAAAACACTAAATTGAGAAATTATATGACCATTAAAAACCCTATACATCAAAAACCACTAATTTAAAACCATTATTGACTATAAATCACAACCCCTATGGTTGTTAGGGTTTTGGGAGGAAGAGAAAACCAAGAGGATAGGGGTAGAGTGAAAGTAATAAAAGGAGAAAACCCAAGAAGATGGGGGGATTTAACTAGGAAATCACTTTAAAGGATAGAAGAGAAGCATAAAAAGGAGATTAAGGGGGGGAACTCCCCTTGAATGTGAATTAAATCATTTTAACCATAAGGGGGAAATGGGGATAAAAAAGTGATTCGAGAGGTTAATGTGTTCGTTTTACCCTTTTAAAAAAACTGGATATACAGGTTCCATGGTGTATCCCCTAGTCTTAATACATGGAGCTTCCCTAGTAGGCCCTCTTATGGTGTAACCTAAGTGTTTAAACATGTATCACATTAACTAGGAACAACCAGGGATCCCAACCCCTAGGCATTACAATATATCCCCTCTAACTTACGACACAAAGTGCCTCCCAAGAACCCTAAATTGATAAGGACTGCAACATAGCTCCTTGCTCCTCACTATTTCAAACAAGGGTGGTAAAAAAGACCCCAGGGCCCTAAAACATAGATCTACATGATATGGAATGTATTACTATACTAGAAATGTCCATGACATAGTCATCCCCTCTGTATCATGGCCTAACGACCATACTCTGACACAACTCTTTTCCACCTTTACAGACCACCCTTACATAACTCTCATCTTACCAATATGTAAATCCAAAACCTACCCTTACGAAACACCCACCATATAGAATACTAACCCCTACAATGTATAATTACTTTATCACCCTTACAAGAAACCTTTATAAAAATCCAAACTACCTTTATACAACTCCCTCCATGGTGTAACTACCCCTTTTTCTTAGAAAATTGTAAAGGTAAGGAGCCAGGATACAATATGGCCTCCTAGAGATATAGTGGGGCCTTATAAAAACACAACCTTTAAATCCTTAGGACTTCAAAAACCATCCAAAAAATAGTTTAAACACTTAGGAATACCGAAATAGAAAAAAAATTAAATAATTAACCACACCGGTAACATGGGGATATCACAATTCCCCCCACTATGCTACTTCCTTCCCCTAGACAGTCCCTAATACAAGTAAAATGAACAAAAAGGGAAATTATTGTAACATATTATCTCAAGAGTTGGTTGTATAGGGAAACAACAAGAGGTTTCCTAAGAAAGGAAGCCACTAAACAAAAACAATTCTATAATTTAATGTAACAGTTCCAAAAATTTCTTGAACATATATAAGAACAACACAAAAATGAGCACTGGATAGGAGATACAAAAGAGGAGAGGGCATGGAATAGGTCTTCCCAATATTTATAATTCATCTTAAATGGTGAATCATGAGAGAGACACACCCCATGAAAACATCACCAAAATATAAAAACTACCAAAAATACCTAAAGGACCAATATATCTCCTCCAAATACCAGCAATCATCTAAAAATATGAATTCCACATCCCAAAGAAAAATGTATCCATCCAAAAATCTAAAAAACTATAGATTAAAACATTTCCTAAAATCCATCAACACTTCCAACCCAAAACATAAGCGAAAAAAAACCACCAACTTGCTTCAAAAGGTTTACATGAGCTCCAACCTCAGGTCATAACATAGAAGGGTAACCTAGGACCTAAATTCTAGAACAACATCCCACAATGAACTCATTAAAATTAAAAATAGCACCATTGAGTGCTCAAATTCCCAAAGACAACACCTTTTCTAGTTACCCAAGTATTGAAACAAATATATACCATTGTAAAACCATCAATAATCCAACCTAAAAACTTCCCAATCATGAAATAAATTCCATAGAAATATAACCTAGAGAATAATCCACACATAAAACCACATTTCCTCATCATCCTCAAATAACAACCAAGAAATATTCAATACACATGAGATAATTGTTCCAAAACAAATAGTAGTATCCCAAAAACTAATTTCACCTAAGACTTCCCTTTTTGAAAAATCAACTTATGAAACCTATGAAGATGGAAAAAATCCACACTGAAGATAAACCCTTATATCTTTTCTATAAAATGATTTAGAATGCCTAGGTGCTCCACACTGAAATCACACAAGATGCCTCTACTTATTCTTATGAAGAGATTGACCCTATTTATCTATCTTTCCATATTGGGATCAACCAAATCTTACTTTTTACCTAAAGGAACATCCCCACTTACTTAAACTAGAACACTCTGACTAACCATAACTGATGGGGCACTAACAACTACCACCTCACAAGGAGATAGACCAACTTCAACTACATTATATATAAGATTCATATAAAGAACACACTGATTTAATAAGTCTTGGATGGAGTCTAATAATTGGGAAGAATATGTCCCCACCACTCATCCATGAGTCTAGGTGGATTTTAAAAGCAAAGAAGCCACTTCTAAATGTCAAGGAGAACCATCCAGATGATCACCCCATCAAACAGAATTCCACTTTATTTGAAGAATATTTGGGAGGAATATTTTAAACACACAAAACATGAACCTAGATCAATCCAAGTTCCATAAATCACATAACAAAACACCACCAAAAATTAAAACAAATCCAAAAAACACATTTAAACAAACACATACAAAATTTCCTATGAAACACATAATTTCCAATAACTTATTCCATTTAATTTTAAAATCATTTAACCTTCACATTTTATTCAAAATAAAATTAATATTATAATTAATTACATGGGTTACAGTTTTAAAGACCCAAAAACCCCTTTAAGATAATCTCTTGAGTGAAAACACCACATAATTTTTTTATAAGAACAAAAAATTTATTAAACTCTCTTTCATGCCAAAACTTTTAAATGTCATTTAAAAACCATTAACCCCTTTAAAAATTTTCATCCCATATCAAACTTTTTAAAAGATCCTATTTTCAAAACCAAATCATCTTATGAATTTTTATTATAAAACCAAGAAATTCCATAAAAATTCACATTCATGATAAAACACTTTCTAATTTTATTTCAAAATCATTGACCTTCTAAACCTTCCATAACAATAAATTTCTTTCTCATCTAAAAATAGTTTCAAATTTTCATTTTTAAATAAATTACCATTGAAAATACACTAACTAACCAATTTGGAACATCCTATAAAGGTTAAAAAATTTCAAAAAAAAATTTAAAGTCCCCATTTTCAACTTTAAAATCATTCTTCCAAAACATAAAAAAATTCTTTGGGGAAAGTCTAAATATGAACCTAAAAACATCATTCAAAAAACAAGACTAAAAATATAAATTCCACATCATAAACTTCCTTATTTAACCTCAAAAGAATAGAAAACACCATTGGAGTTAGTTTAAATAATAATAGAGGTGAGAAGATAATTTTAGAGGATAAACGACACTATGAATGGTTTGTTTTCACAAGATAGTAAACCATGTGTCAATTATGTGACAAACTCAGTAATGGTTATAAACCCATTATGTATGGGCTTTTCATGGTTTATCTAACCATAAAAGCTATCTTTGAAACTAGGGTTCTTTCACTACTTTCACCTATAAAACCCAAGATGGCCAAAAAAATCACTAATATACTCATTAGGAATAAAAATACCATCATAATATTTTAAAATAAATAAAATCAAATCAAAATAAAGAATAAAATCCCAACCACCCATGGAAACTCAAGGTTCATTTTGGAGAAGAGTTTTCCAATAACTTAGAAACACCTTACACCTAATCCCTAATGAAATTTTTAGTCTCCTTTTTACCTAGGAACACCCTAAATAATAAGAGGACGCTTTGATAAAAAAAATCATGAATCAACCTAGGTCACCCCTGAACCGGTCTCCTGTGTTGATTTTTGGCATAATTGGATGTGTTCATGATCACCCTATTCTAGAAACTAGTGACAGGGTATCAACCATAAATAAATATGAATGATTTTTCCCGCAAAATAAAATCGATCACATAATGGTTCCCACTCAGAAATCTAGCATAACCCCTCCAAATTTTAGACACCCATGCATAAAATAAATAGAATCATTCAATTTGAGTAAATGTAACATAAATAAAAATGATATATGATACACTAAATAATAAATAATAAGAATAATTACATAAAAAATCCAAGAGAATCGTAATTTTGGTCATCAATTTATATGTATACCATAAAGAAATAAAATAATAAATCAAAATCAAACTATTACCACACATCTCTGCATGAACCTTATCCACTCTCCACATACCAATACATCCATCACTAAAACCCAAACACTCCAAAACCAAAATACTATAGATATAAAACATAAAAATAAAACATAAGGGTTGCATACATTGAATGGTGTATATAGGGTGTGTGAAGAACAAATCCCAGTAGGATTTTACCAAAGAGTTTGTATAATTCCTTTCAATGGAAATTACATCCATTATAGTTTTAAATACATTTAAAAAATATATTTTCATAAGTAATTACTTGAAAACCAAATATTACACTAATACCCATATAATTTACTTTTAGTTATTTTATTTAAATTAAATAAAAGTAATCAATTTAGAAACATTCCTTTGGAGGAAACCTCTTTTATCAAAATGACCATTTAAAATCCACTTTCAAAACAATTTTAGAAATACAAGTTTCATACCACGTTTAAAACCATTTTATAAAAAAACTAATATAAATGAATAATAAATCAAAACAATAAGGAACCATGTCACTAATGAGATAATAAAGAATAAGAAAAAACAAAAATCCCTGGTGTTAGAGAATCCAATAAAATTATGGGACATAAGAAGGAAAGTCCCATATGGAGTAACAACTAAATTCATGGAAACACACTATGAATCATAGGAGTTAACCCTAATTCACTAATCATAGGGACACCTAGTAACTACTTAGCTATACAACTTGTGGAATAGATATATAATTAATTTTATAGATAGTGTTGGTACCACATATATTACTTCACTAGTCAGTGGAAACACACATAACTAGTGGGAAGGGCCATATCCAATATAAGAACACCTTCTAAAGCACCAAAGGTTTCTCATAAAGAAAAAAAATAGGAGGTTGGAAGAAAATTAAATCACATGATCAAGGTTAATCAATAATAAATATAAATCTCATCTCACCACCAACACCCTCATAAGAAATATCCCCTTTCACATCATCTATTTTGTGATCAATATATATATCACATCCTCCTCATAGTTCATAATTAAGAACAATTTAAAGAAAACAAGGGGATCAAGAGGGTTTAACACACTCACACAACATGAAAATAATTTAAAGGTGCCAAATAGGTCTTATTGAAAATGAAATTAGCATGCTAAGTCCCTTATATTAATTTGAAATCCATTACTAAAACATGTTCTAAAACAATTCACTCAAAACCTTTTAATAATCAATTAAATAATCAACTCATTTTTTTCATTTAAAGCTTATAAAGTTACAAAACAACCTTTTTCTATTTATTTCATGATCCAAATGGGGTCAAATCAATTTAATAATAAATACGTTATTAAAACAAACCATTAAAATATTTTTAAGGAACTTGGAAATCAAAATATTCCTTAAAAGGATATAAAACCCAATAAATAATCTTTATGAAAAGTGAAAAGTCACTTTAAAACATTTATAAAATACATTATAGTGATCATATAAATTTATAATTTGATAAATAAATCACTCTAAAACATCAATCACAAAACAGCATATCCAACAAATAAAGTTCACAAAACAGCAAGCTCAAAAAAAGTGTAAATCTCTCGCAAAGAGTTAAAAAATATGCCTTCACCGGATAATGATAAACATGGTAAGGAGGTTACCATTCCAATCCATGGACATCAAAACCCCAAATTAAAACCATATGTATCCCTAAATCGTAAACCTCGTGACTATTAGGATTTTCCTAGGAAGATGGAACCAAGAGGGTAGAGAGGGGGGAGAGAGGGATGGAGGGAAGGATAGATGGATAGAAAGACTAAGGGAGGGAGGGGAGGGGAGAGTGAGAGGTAGGGTTCAGATGAGAGAGGAAGAAAAGGAGAAAATCCAAGAATATGGAGGGGTTTACCTTAATAAATCACTTGAAAAGGGACAGAATAGAATCATCAAAGGGGGAAAATTGAGGAGAATAACTCCCATTTCATAAACCTTGGCTCAGTCAAATAATAGGGGGGAAAGAATAAAAAAGAGTTTTAGGGGGGAATGTTTGATTTCACTCATTAAAAGAATAATGCAGATAGGATCCATAGTGTATCCCTTAGGATTATGATGTGGAGCTACCCTGGTAGGCCCTCCTATGACATATCCTAATCACTACACTATAGAGTAACTCCACTAGGAAGAACTAGGGATACCAAACCCCTAGACATTACAGCATATTCCCTCTACCTTATGGTTCAAGGAACCTCCTGATAACCTCAACACATCAAGGATCACAATGTATGTCCCTTTCCCTCACCATTTCAGACAAGTGTACCATTGAAGACCCTAGGGCTCTACATCATAGCCCCCGTGATATGGTTTATTGTCCCCCTCCAAACAACCTCCATGGTTCATTCATACCCTCCGTGTTATGGTCTGACCATTGTGCCCTTATGCAACTCCCTTTCACATTTACATGCCACCCTTACATAGATCCCGACCTACCACCACACAACTCTAAAACCTACCCATACACAACACCTACCATGGCAGAGCCTAACCCCTATTGTGTGTCCTTTTTATATTTCCATTAAATGAAACCTCTAAATAACTCCAAACTACCATTACACAACTCCCTCCATGGAATATCTCTCACTCCATGGTGCATCCACCACTTTTCCCAAAAAAATTACAAATTTAAAGAGGCAGGTTATAATGTGGCCTCCTAGGGATATGGCATACCCCACTACAGACCCATCCTAAAACTCCTAAGGACTTATAGAACCACCCAAAAAACAAGGTAAACACCCAATAATACTAAAATATCCTAAAATTATATAATTAAACATAAAAGTAACATGGGGTGTTACAATACCCGATCTATTTTTCCCAGTGATCCAAAGGAGAGTAATTTTTTCAGAAAAGAATGATATATTTAAAAGTTTTTTTAGAAGGGATCTCAAAGGGTAAGAGGTCATGGTTTAGCTTCCATTTAGGTATCTAGTGTCTAGTATAGTGCATCATAGTAGATCTCTAGCCATACATTATCTAAGATCTCTATTCATGGAGTTGATAGTGGTTCTCTATGATATTTTTAATAAGGGGATACTCTAAATAGGATTTAGGTAGACTAGGGTTGATTAAGGTGTGGGTTTGGGTTAGTTATTTACTATTGAGTGGGCGTTAGTTGATATTAGGGAGGGGTATTCCTTAGTTGGAGGTGTGAAGGTAGTTACCTCTACCTTAGTCAGTGTGTTATTTGATTCTGGTGTTTCTCATTATTTTAAGCTTTTTTGTTTAGTATCTGACCTAGGTTTGGTTATTGAGATTTTATCTAGAGTATTATCAGTGAATACTTCATTGGGAAGAAAGTTGGATCCTGTTGGAAGGTTCCTGACTTCTTCCATTGATATTTATGGATATAGAAATATTTGGGATTTCTTCATCCTAAATATGAAAGGCTATGATATTATTATTAGGATGGACTATTTTTAATGTTTTCAAGAACATATTGATTGTTACTGGAGATGAGTGAAATTATTTACATATTATTATTAAACGTATATTTTCTAGAAGAATGGGACTATCAATCCAATAGATATGGAAAATATTTGGGGCAGCTGAAGGGGATTATATCTTTGGTAGCAGGGATAGTTCTTGGATTGGTTTATGGTGTTTTCAATGTTTCTTTTCCCTTATGTTTGATAGGTATCAAGATTTTTCTTCTGGATATTTTTAAGGTTTTATACCAAAGAGGGAGGTGGAGTTTGTAATTGAATTGATACTAGGTACTGAGCCCATATTTATTCTTCCCTATCATATAGCCCCCATTGATCTTAGATAATTAATGACTAATTGTAAAATATTGAATATAAAGGGTTCATTATGAAGAGTGTGTTTTTATGTGGGGTTTCGGTGCTTTTTTTCTAAGAAGGTGGATGAGATTTTTTGATTATATGTTTAATATAATAGATTGAAATAGGTTACCATTAATAATCTGTAGGATTTTTTGTAAATTGATGATTTATTCAATCTATTAAGAGGGGATCGATGGTTTTTAAAGATCAATTTCTGATTAGGTTATCATCAATTGATGGTACAAGCTGAATATGTTTCTAAAATAAAATTTTGAACATGATATGACCATTTTGAGTTCTTATTAATGTCATTTAGGTTAAAAAACACACCAAATTTATTTATGGAATTAATAAACCATGTTTTATATCTTTATTTGGATTCATTCATGAAAAAATTTATCAATGATATATTTATATACTCATGATAATATGAGGGGGATGAGGAACATTTGGTTATTGTCTTATACACATTAAAATCTCATCATTTTTATGAAGAGTTGTTGAAATTTAATCTTTGGATTTGAGATATGAAATTTATTATTCATGTTTTCCTTGAATTTGGGATATTAGTGGTTCCTAAGAAAGTGGTAGTTATAATGTTTTTGAAGATTACCATGAATATCTTTGATATTTTCAGTTTCTTGGATCTTACATATTATTATAATTAATTCATATAGGACTTATCTTTCCTAGTTTTACCATTGAAGACATTAAATAGGAAATAAGTAAATTTTCAATGGGATGGTAAATGTGAAACTTCATTTTTTGAGCTAAATAAGATATTAACATCAACACATATTCATATTTAACCAGATCTAGGGAAGTGTTATGAGGTATATTGTGATTCCTATAAAGTGGGTTTAGGTTGTGAATTGATGCATGAGGAGAGATTAGTGGATTATGGTTATCAAAATCTTAGGTAACATGTAAAGAATTACCCTACTCATAATCATGAGTTGTTCATATTTGTGAATGCTGATAAAAGTTGGCAGCATTATATGTTCAATTAGAAGTTCATTGTATTCACTAAACATAATAGATTGGGGTATATATTTTATTATATAGATTTAAATATATGATAGAAAATATGAGTTGGATATATTTATTCATTTGATTTTGAGATGATATATGTCATGAACCCCTCCCACCAAATATGTTTTAGTGAAGGGAGAGAGATAATGACCCATGAGTCCCACCTCCAATAGGCCCCAAGTTGGCGAGTAGAACTGAGGGTATAAAAATATCATAGTATGGGGGGGATTAACCTCTTTGAGTAAACAAGATTTGTAGATAAAAGGAATAAATCAAAAAAAATTACATGACATAATATAAAAATGAAACCAAAACTATCCCAAAATGCATGTATAAACAAGAAAAATACAGATAAAAGTCTCCAAAGTAAATACCCAAAAGAAAAGCTAAAGCAGTGACACAACAATAGTCTAAGGGTTTGAGCTATTAATGTCCAGCACAGTCCACTTAATCCTCCTAGAAACCTGAAAATTGGTTTATATATGTAGTTTGAGAAAACAAGTATACTTAATAGGAAAACCAAAGTCTCTCATACACATATGAAAGAAGCATACTAATACGCCCATGATAAAATAGAAGAACTAATAGCACCTAAAAATGTCAAATATCCAAACTCATCTTCACCAAGGCATGCTCACTAAATAACGCCATCCAAGTATAATAATATAATAAGAATCATATCGAAAAAGGTACCCTATACCACTTTCCCATTGATTTTTTTCTCTCACATACCAATGTCATGCATTCGGGTGCTCCCATCACTTACGAATAACATATACTAATACCCCATGGAATGATCACATCATATCATGACCAAAAACACTCAGTCCACTACCCCACAGCACTGTCATATCACGTCTCACCTGAAGACACCTGGGACATCACACCATATCCACTACCATAACCAGAGTAGTAGGGTATCATAAAAAAAGGGAATAAACCTCATTCCCTCTTCCTTCCATGTACAACCCCCACTATAAGCTTCCCCATAGCACTTTCATATCACATCTCACCTGAAGACAACTGGGTCATCACTTAGTGAACTATCATACCTTTAGACATCACATTCTATGCATATCTACTCACCTGGAAGAGACAGTGGGAAAGAGTGGGTAACTATCCATCCATCCTCATTACCGAGATTTTGGGGAAAACACCCCCCGAATAAATATATGGGTGGTGTCCCATAGTGATCAACACAAGTTGGGTGTGTATAGAAAATCGCAAGGAATGTATATATATATATAAGCCACACACATACCCAACCTATGTGTTCACAAACAATCACTAACCAACTCACAACACTTCCACTTTCACATTGTCCACTAAATTCATAACACCACACAATCCACAAGTCACATTTCACATTTCTACCCAATTACATTTTTCATCCCATTCTTTTAATTATTAAGGATCAACCACATTTAACCACACTTCTCATTATTAATTCATTAATTAACTATTTCCATCCCATTAACCCAACCACCCTAATAAATTTAAAAAATTATTAACTAGTTATTCAATCACTACTCGAGCATCTAGAACAACACAACCATTCTCATCTCATCTTCCATGTAACATAACTACACATCATCACCCCACAACATGGACTCATACCAACCACACATCACCACCCCACAACATATCCTCATCCCAACCACACATCACCACCTCAAAAAATGGTCTCATATTGCATCATACCTCACCACCCAACAGCATATCCTCATATTGTATCACACCTTTCTTCCCCACAAAACGGCCTTATATCGCATCACAGCTCTACCCCGTACCACAAATACACATCACCTCCATACAACATGGCCTTGCCTCAACACACATCATACCTAAACCACATCACAACCACACATTTCCACCCCATAGCATGACCACACATCACAACACTTCACAAAAAAATACAGATTCAACAAGGGGCCTTTTATCACATTTCACTTCTTTATTTAGGGCATTATCACACAAGCTATAAATCTCTCAAAGACCATTTTATTAAATGAATATAAGTGGTTATAAAATTTCCATTTTAGGGTGATAAAAAATAATAAAAACAAGGTTCAATAATCATAAAAATAACTACACAAACAAAGCTCCCAACAACCATGATTTTTAGTAGGGATTTTAGCCTATACAATCAAAATATCACAATAATAATATCAAATCTGTAAAAACATGTGGATCAAACCCCTTTTCCATTAAATTTAAATTAATAGATTAATTTATCTTAATTAGGCTAGCAAAAACCATCCCCCATAGATTAAAAAGAGTAAACCCCTCACATATGATACACAAAAGTGAGAAATGAGGGATTCCCTACCTCAAAAGAGCTTTTTGATCTCATTTCACACCATGGGCGAAGGAAGAAGCACCCACAAACCACAAATACATGAAAACACCATGGATAAACCTAAACCAAATCAATGGGTTTTTAAAAACACATCCACCACACACCCCAAACAAAAACTGCACCATTGCAATAGATTTCTAAATAATGGTGGATGGAAACCCATGGGGAAGAGAGAGAAAAATTACCATGGATCGCCAATAGGAATCCATCAGAACCCAAGGATAAAAGTAAGAGAATTAGTTTTGGATTATCATTCAAAATCAACTAGGGTTCCTCTAAAAATGAGAGAGTGGAGGGTGTATGAATGAAGAAAGATCGTCCAATAAACCCTTTTTACAACTTATATCTTATGAGTTTCACGCCATGAATTCATTTCCTGATGTAAATTACACAGGTTTTGGTTTCTTCTAAAAATTTTGTTTCCTCAAATTTTATTTAATACATGTTGTGAATTCAACTTTCATAACATGAATCTATTTAATGGACTCATCTTTAGCTTTCATACAAGCCATGAAACTAGCCATCTACACAAGCCATGAAACATTAATTCATGACGTGAATATTGTTCATGTCATGAACCATAAATTGCAATACTTATGTAGATCCATCTCCACCAGGACCTCTATACCTCCTTTGGTTGCCTCCAAAGTAACAGGTTGGGAAGACATGGGCCATTACACTAGATACCTCTCAAACTATTCTCATCTTTGATAATCAAAACCAAACTTGAAAAAAAATATTCCGAATAACCACACTGTGAGGTACCTCTCAAGGATCTCATCATACCACAAAGGTTTCCATAATCAGAACTCACCAACTAAAACACCCAAAAAATACCCACACAACTTCATCACCACATTACCACATTACCACCTCATGTTGGGAACAACACAACAACATCTGTTACCAACCAAAAACTGCCTCCTTTCACACAACCACACAACCACTGCACAACCATCTCAACCACTATGCATCTCAAAACAATAACTATTACAACCAAAAAACTACACTACCCTGAACATACGAATCGGGGAATTCTATCCTCCATGTTAAGATATTATCTTCAATGAGAAACACTGACTCTCCCACATGGGTTTAATCGCATCATGGTATAATGTGTCTCTATTAGGAATTAGGTCCTCTCATTTTCATATTTCAGAACTTTATCATGCATCATGAATCGATAAAATATAAAATCTCATAATAAACAATATTTGAACATTACATCATCTATAAAAAAACAAAGAAAAAAAAGCAAACTCAAAATAGTGTCAGGTACTGGGCACGCAACTGCATCTCTCTCCCAAGTACCCTCCTATAGGCCACCATGCCTCCACAACATGAGAACCAAGAGAATGGTTTGTCCAATTAACACTCTCTCTTGAAGATCATAGATCTCTATTAGATTCTACATGAACATCATTCCATCCTTGATATCCAACTCTACCCATTCAATGAAATTGGTTTCATCGTGAAGATACTAGTAGATCTAAGATATGTGGAAGGCATCATAGATCCTCTCCATCCATGATGGAAACACCAACGGATATGCTACCTTGAAAACTCACCCCAACACCTCAAAGGGCCCAAAAAACCTAGGAGAAAGATTAGTCCCCCTACCAAACCTCCACTTCCCACATCAAGGTGAAACATTCAAGAACACATGGTCCCCAACCTCAAACTCCAAGGGCCTTATACTAAAATTGGAATAAGAATTATGGTATTCATGTGTTTCTTTCATCCTCTCATGAACAAGAAGATCCTTTTCTATCATTATCTATACCACATTAGGACCAAGAACTTCTACCTCCCCAATCTCTTTCCATCATAATGGATAATGACACAGTTTCCCATACAAATCCTCAAACAAATCCATGCCAATGGATGAGTGATAGTAGTTATTATAATAAAACTCAACCAAAGTTAAGTTTCATTCCCATGATCTATAGAAGTATAATATTCATGATTATAACATATCTTCCAGTGTCTAGATAGTCTGCTCTATATGCATGTATGTATGAGGATGGAAAGTAGTGTTAAGGTATAACTAATTGCTTGAAGCATGTTGAAATACCCTCCAGACTTGTGAGGTAAAACGTGCATCACGATTCAAGAAAATGGACTTAAAAACTCCATGAAACTGCACCACCTTATCCATGTACCTCTTATAAAAAACTTTCATTATTCTTAACTCCTTGATTTCTAAGAAGTGGGATGACTTCGTCAATTGATAAATGATTACCTAGATAGCATCACAACCTACTTGATCTTGGGGTAACCCTATGATGAAATCCATTGATATGTTGTTCCTTTTCTACTCATAAACATAAAAAGTATGCAAAAAACTTCTTGGAACATGATGATTGACCTTTACCTACTAGAAAACCAAACACTGAACTATAAACTCTGCCACCGCCAATTCCATATTGGGCCACCAAAACTACATCCTCAAGCCATGATACATCTTTGATACCACTGAGTGTACCACCAAATGTGATCTATGAAACTCAATAAGGAATCCCTTGAACATCTCTACTAAAAAAAACTTTCCATGAAACAACACCTAGTTTTGACCATCCTCCAACCATACCTTCATATCATAATCAGGGATAACATGATCGCATATCACCTATACCTAAGAGTATCACCACTAAGACTCCTAAAACTGCTTCACCATATATGAATACTCCATTATCTGAAACAAGAAGCCTCTACCATCAACCACTAAGTGTAGGGATGTATACTCCTCTATCGCTCTCCAAGAATCACCAGAATCCTAAATTACATCCTTCCACAACTTCCTGCTTAAAGAATAGGCCACAATATTTACCTTTCCTTAGGAATAAGATATCTCAAAATCATATTCCTCTAGAAACTACATCTACCTCTATTACCGTAGATTTAAATCATACTGATAAAAGATATACCTCAAACTCTTATGACAGATGAAGACCACGAATAACTCCCTTGTGAGGTAATTCTACCACAACTTCAGTAAAAACAAAACTACCACTAACTACAGATCATGGGTGGCATAGTTATATTTCTGGGTAAATAACTACCTATACCTATAAGAGATATTTTCTCTCTATTATATCAAAATTCATCTCAATTATATATTGGAAGTTCCATGAAACACCTAAAACATCATTCCTTCCTCTAGAAACTAAAGAACCAGGGCACTGATCAAATTTTCGTTAAGGTAACTGAAAACTACTTGACATTGATCACTCTACAAGAAATCATGGAACTTACTAGCAAAAATGGATATAGGGGATAAAAATAAATATAAATCATGTAAAACTGTCTGATAATATCCCATGAGACTAAGGAAATTATGAACCTATACCATGTTCTTAGGTGCTTCCTAAGAAACAAATGCCTCAACCTTTGTTAGGTCCACTGCCACACCTTGATGAGACATGAAATACCCAAGTAATTGAACCTATCATGTATAGAAAATTCACTTGTACAATTATCCATATATCTTGTGGCATATAATAACATAAAAATGAATTTGATATGATCAGAATTCTACTCCTATGAATTTTATTAAATCAAGATATCATCGATGAACACGGCTATGAACTAGTCCAAAAATACACGAAACAAAAATTTCACTATCCCCATGAACACATAAGGTGTGTTCATGACACCTAAAAAAATGGATACAAACTCAAAGTTCCCAAAATTGTATCTAAAAGAATTATTTTTCATATCTCCCTCCTTCACCCTCAACATGTGATACACAAAATGAAGATTGATCTTAGAAAGCTAAATCACCCCTCTCAACTAGTCAAAAAGATCATCTATCCTAGGAATAGGGTAATGGTTCTTGTTATTCACCTAGTTAAATCTCTAGTAGTCTATAAAATACCTCAAACTACTATCTTTATTAATGAAAAACAACACTAATGCACCCCACAACAACACACTTGGTCAGATAAAACCTTTCTACATTAGATCATGTATCTGAATTCTTAACTCTCGCAACTCAAAAGGTGTCATCTGGTAAGGAGTCATAAAAATCAAATAATCATTAGGCTGAAAGTCTATCTCAAACTCAACATCATATCAAGTGGGTAGCATCACAATCTCCTTAGGAAAAATTTACAGAAACTCCCCAATGAACCTGGGACCCTCTACCATCCCAACATCCTCTAATTTTATAGACAAATCATACATTAAGGAAAGAAGAGTCTCCACGTGTATACTACACACCTGACAACCCCGTTCACTAATAAAAATCACATGATGGCCATCAACATTAGAGAACACAACTCTACTCCAGAATTAGTCGATAATAGCATACATAAAATATAACCAGTCAAGGATAAAATCATATGGACACATTTGAAGTAAGAAAAGATCTCCACCAGACCAATGTTTCCTCGTCTTTAGTAAACACCCCTAGAACACATCAAACAAGTTTTTTAGACCTCATAATAGATTATTAAACACTGGGATCATGGGAAGCCTCTCTATATCTAGTCCTAGAGAATGGACTATAGTGGGTGAAACAAAGGATTGTGAAGCTCCTAAATCAAACAAGCCACAAACAAGGGTACATAACAAACTGATCATACCTCAAATGATCTCTAGACCCTATAGAACTACCACCTACACTTCCTAAATCTAACCATGCCTATATATTTTACCGATCATTTGATGTACACCTTCATGACCTACTTAGTTCGAGGCCCCTAAACTTGAGAAACATCCTGCAGTCATACTCTACCAACTCTACCTCCCCTCAGTGGAGCATTATCATGCTACCCCTGCTGTTGAAATTTCCTCACTAGAAACTGATACTGAGGATAGTGTAGAACATATCCACCTCCAATAAATAATGATCAAATAACCACTATCCACTGGTTCTGGTGATGGCTATGAACTCCACAAAAAATCACATTGGCCTAAAGTCTGCAATAAAAGCATGGAAACCACTATCCCCAAAAGGATAGAAAGGAGACTACTGAGGTCATATCCCTAATAGACAAAACATAAAAGGTCCTGGAACCTCATACCTACCACTAAAAGCTATACGCCTTGAGTAACCCTATTGGATCCCCTCTCATGGAAAACCTCCTCACGAGTGCATCTACTCAATCACCTCTTCCTTCTTCTGAATGTACAGATATTTTTGCAAAGTAAATGGAGTAGCTTAATAATGGATAGAAGAATAGAGCACCTCCTCAAGACATATTTAACAAGACTACTAATTTTTAAAAATATTTGGGTAAAATTTAGAAGGCCCTTAAACTTGATCCTCAACTCCTGTACTAACATACTCCCCTACTAAAGAGAAAGAAGCTCATACCTATTCACTGCCTTCATAGAAAATGAAAGGAAATCTGCCTAGAACTCCTTCTAAAATTAGACCCACAAAACATCCAACACCTTTCAAACTCCTAGATACAGCTTCCACCACTAACAAATAGCTCCTTGTATCTAACTAACTACCAAAGGGACCCAATACTCCACCGAGGTCCAGATCAAACTGAAGGCAATCCCAAGCTCCTCCAACCAACTCTCTATCTTTATATTCAAAATAATTACCTCATAATTCCCTAAATCCTGCCACTAAAAATCATTTAATGTACTCTACCACTGATCACCCTCTTCATCCAGATCAATCCTTCAGCGATCAATCGGATCATCTTGTTGAACCTCTACTATCAAAACCACATACAGATGACATTCAGGAACCATAGTTAAAACAAAAACAGGATTCTCCCAAGACTAGGTTATATGTATTTTTTTAAGATTCATTTAATTCATTTTATCTTATTTTAACTTTCCTAAAACCAGTTTCTCTCAATTCACATAATAACATAAGTCATCATGATGCATGTGCCTGTATTATATATCTACACTGCAAATAGTTCCACCTCAATTAGTTATTCAATAAGTTTAGAGTCTATGCACTGGATCATAAGGGGCTAAAATCCAATGTCCTGGATAGTCTCCCTAGCCTATGTTACACACCAAGGTCAACTGACACTATTTCCATACCAACCCATGAAAACCTCACAGTGCCTAACTCCAAACTCAATCATGTATCTCAACCATCATATCTGATACCACTTTATCATGACCCCCTCCCACCAAAGATACCATAATAAAGAGAAATAGATAATGACTCTTGAGTCCCACCTTTAGTAGGCCCCGAGTTAGTGAGTAGCATCGAGGGTATAAAAATATCACAGTATAGGTGGTATTACTCTCTATAAGTAAACAAGATTGATAGATATGAGGAATCAACCATAAAAAACTCCATAACATAATATAAAAAGGAAACCAAAACCATCCCATAATGAATGTATAAACAATATATATATAGATAAAATATCTAAATTAAATACCCAAAAGAAAAGATAAAGTAGTGACATGACAATAGTTTAAGGGTTTGAGTTAGTAATGTCCAACACAGCCTGTGTAGTCCTCCTAGAAACCTAAAAATAACTTTATATAAATAGGGTGATTATACAAGTATAATCTATGTGAAAACCAAATTATCTCATGCACATGGTAAAGATTCATACTAATGCATCCATGAGAGAACAGCATAACCAAAAACACCTAACAAATTCAACTATCCAAACACATCTTCACTAAGTCATGCTCACGAAATAACTCAATCCAAGTATAATGACATAATAAGAAGCATATCGATAAAGGGTACCTATCACTTCTTTCCCACTTATTTTCCACTCTCACACCCCAACATTGTATGTAATGGTACTCCCATGTCTTCCAAATAACATATACCACCACCCCACAACACGGTAAAATCATATCAGGACCACAAACACCTGATTCACTGCCCCATAGCATGGTCATATCACATCTTTCCCAAACACACCCGGGCCATCACACTACATCTACTGCCATAACCAGAGTAGTAGGGTATCATCAATATGAAGGAAAACAACCTTGTTCCCTCTTCTTATCATGAAAAACCCCCACTATAATCCAACCCATAGCACAGTCATATCACATCTCACCCAAAGACACCTGGGACACCACCCCATAGCATGGCCATATCACATCTCACCCAAAGACACATAGGCTATCACATAGTGCACTATCAGACCTTCAGCCATCATAGCTTGTGCATATCTACTCACCTAGAAGAGAGAGAAAGAAATATCAAGTATCCATCTATCCATCCTCATAACCAAGATATTGTTAAAAACACCCCCTGCATAAATATATGGGTATCGGCACATGGTGCTCGACCCAAGTGGGGTGTGTATAGAAAATAATATGGAATATACAAATATATATGTTTATATATATGCTACACACAAGACCAAACTATGGGTTAACAAAAAATCACTAAATAGATCACAACACTACCACTTTCACTACCACCACTAATTGCATAACACCACACAAGACATACGACACATTTTTCATTTCTAAAAAATTCCATTATCCAACCCATTTATTTCATTATTAATCATCAATCACATTTAACCAAACTTCTCATTATTAATTAATTCATTAACCATTTCCATATCATTAACCAAACCATCTTAATCTATTTAAAACATTATTAATCAGTTATTCCATCACTACTCATGCATCTTGCACAACACAACTATTCTCATCTCAGTTTCCATGTAACACAACCACACATCTTCACCCCATAGAATAGCCTCATACCAACTACACATCGCCACCACATAGCATGACCTCATCCCAACCACACATCACTGCACCATAGCATATCCTCATATCGCATCACACCTCATCACCCCATAGCATGTTCTCATATTTTATCACACATCACCACCCCATAGAACAACCTCATATACCATCATATCTCTTCCTTGTACCACAAACACACATCATCACCCCACAGTATGGACTAACCTCAACACTCTTTATCCCCACACATCATAAAAACCACACATCATCCCCACACAGCATTGCAACCACACATTTTCACCCCACAGTATAGACACATATCACAAAACATCACAAAAAATTTTATAAATTCAACCAGGGTCTGTTTTATCACATTACACTTCTCTATTTAAGGAATTATCACACAATCCATAAATCTCATGGAAACCATTTAATTAACCAAATATAAGTGCTAAACCAATTTTAATTTTAGGGTGATACCAAACAATCACAAAAAGTTTCCATAATCACAAAAGCACTGTGCAAATAAATACCCCAATGGCTATGATTTTTAGTGGGGAATTTAGCCCGTTCAATCACAATATTACAATAATAATATCAAATGTGTAAAAACATGTGGATCAAAACTCCTTTTCGATTAAATTTAAATTAAATGATTAATTTTTATTTATTAGGACACTATAAACCATCCCCTATAGATAAAAAAGAGTAAAACCCTCCTATATGATATAAAAAAGTGAGAAACGATGGATTACCTACCTCAAAAGAGATTTCTGATCTCACTATGCACCTTAGGGTGAAGGAAAAAGTTCCCAAAAACCACAATCACACAAAAAACCTAGGGATCAACCTACACCACATCAAGGTGTCATCAAAAACACAACCCACACACACCCCAAACCAAATCTACACCACTACAGTGGATCTCCAAAGAAAAGAGGAAGGAAACCCATATGTAAGAGAGGATAAATCACCAAGGATTACCAATGAAATTCACCAAAACCTAAGGATAAAAGCAGGAGAAGGAGGGATAGAATATCCTCAAAAATCACCTAGGTTTCCTTAAAAAACAATATATAAGAGGGTTAATTAATGAAGAATGATCATTCAATCAACCCTTTTTACAACTTAGATCCTGTGGGTTTCACATTTTGAATTCATTTCATGATGTTAATTCCACAAGTTTTACTTTATGTTGAAAATTTAGTCACATCATCTTCAATTTAATGCAGATCATGAATTTACCTTTCACAATGAAAATTTATTTCATGGACTCATCCTTATCCCACATACAATCTGTGAAACCATCTAGATCACAAGTCATGAATCATAAATTCAAGACATGAATCTGGTACATATTGTGAACCACTACTTATTGTAATTATGAAACTTTAGATCCACCTATCCCTCTAGACCTCCTATGAATACCTCAAACTAACCAAATAGAAAATTAACAGGCCATGAATTCATTGGAAATTACAATATATACTTCTGAAAATGGGAATTTCATTGATGATTCTTTGAGCAGGAAGCCTTGGGTGGATATAGTCCATGAGTTGAATGATGAGAGGAAGCTAATGTCACTTTTCTCAAAGATACATATTTATGTGGATGAGGAGGAAGGTTGTGTTTTCCTAACCCCCTTTTCCATCACTTCATATTTTATGGATAAATTGAAAGAGGTTCAGAGTTCATATTATGAGTATCATGTTTTCTATAAAAGATTATGTGGTGGGGAGTTGACATCTAGGTGGGTGAATAGTTATAATCTTCTCTTACTTTTACATGGTTATATTTTCGTTCTGATGGATTAATGATAAGATTTAATTAGAGATATTCATATTTATCAATGTGTTTTCCATATTATTTTAACCAAGATATTCCATATTATTCGATGAGACTTTTTTGGTTAGGTATAAAATGGTTCATGGATGGTTTTGTTTCAAGATGCTTTACTTATAAATTAGTGAAAGATGGAAATCAAATGCTAACAAGTTTCTGAAGAACACATAAAGGGAATTATATAGTTTGTGTCATTATTTATTGGTTGAATAAAGTTTTAAATTTTATTTTGATCAGGGAGGCTTAGACAGTTGAGGAAATTAGGAAGATTTATGCTAGAGAAATTGTGATACTTCACTGGATACCCACTAGAATTGTATCTTATCATGGTATAAAATTAACATCTTGATTTTAAAAAAATATTTTGGAAATATTTTATTTTTTAATTAATTTTGAGCATAACTTATCATCCATAAATGAATGATAAGTCTAATTTTACTATTTATATTCTTGATGATATTCTTTATGTGTGTATTCAGTTGTGTCGAGCACCCAAATTCTAAAAGTACTTCCAGAACCTCACTTGTGGAATAAGGTCTAAAGTTTTAGAGTCTTTAAACACCCGATTGTAGTATTGGAACAAGAGAAATAGGCTTCAACATCTCACATTGAATCTACTTGATCAACATTGGAAATTTTAGAACACAAAAAAGTGGGAGAATGGAATCACTCACACATAACATGAAACAACACAAAAGATTTATGTGGTTCACGACTTAATCATAATCCATAGAGGTAAATATATTTATTATTAATGGGAGAGAATGATTGTATGATTTAAATTAAATGAAAAAAATAAGTAATCCTACCAGTTCTATTTATATAATATCTCCACTTATATATTTGGTGCAACCACCACCCTCTATCTATATAATCTTCCAATCATATTTCGATCTATGTAGGTTTCCATCTATCCAATCAAATTCACTTAATAATACACCACCTTAACTTTACAAAATATGATGAATAATGGAGCTAATATTATGTATCCCCCTCATGATTCTTATGTATCCTTTAAAAATGGTCATGTTATTATTATATATCCATTAAAGTTAATACTACATGAGTTAGTCACCCCTTCCTCACTTCATGATCCATATCAAATATTCATGACACCACAAATGATTTCTCTTTTAGACTTACTAGTTCCAATTCCTATGTCACTATTTAATTTTAGAAAATGTCCTCTAAAAAAAATCCTTCCATAAGATATAATGACTTTTCCAAAAAAAATTATTCTAATAGAAACCTATAACATTCTTAATTTTAAAGGTTTATTGGAAGATCATGTAGCCTTGGAAGAGTTTTTTATAATAAAACATACCAAGAATATATTCATATGTCTTCATTTGATTCTTTATATGGGATTTTATGTCCATCACCCTTATGTTGGATTAAATCCAATGATGAATTTTTTGTTAGGATTATATTGGTGAAACAAACTTCTAATCGAGTTTAAATAATTAGAAAAATATTAGTTATGGTTCAAAGTTAATATAATTTATATAGTGGTTTTAGGTGTTTCCCTCTTGATGTTGATGTTAGAGATTTAATATTTCTTCATTCCTCACCGTAGTTGGGGCATCAAATAATTATTAGGAAAGTGAAGTTGGATCCATGATTTGTTGGATCATTTAAAATCCAAGAGATGATCGAGGATGTTTCTTATTTTTTAGATTTACCACCAAAGTACAGTATAATGAATGATTTATTTCACACATCATAATTGATTATTTAAAAATCAAATTCATATCAGGTTATTTATTATAATTATGTGGAGTTATATCCAAATGCATATTTTATAGAAATACCAGTATGTATTATTTATCACAATGTAAATAGCTTCTGGGGAAAATTCACACCACTTGTATATGTTTTATGGAAGTATAAACATGTACATGAGGAGACTTGGGAGTGATAAGCTGAAATGTTGTCCTAGTGTCTAAAACAATTCATTGGGGACACTCAATGGTGATTATCTAGGATGAGTATCCCTATGGTGGAGAGTTTGTGATGACTCTAAATTTAAGGTATTTTTTATTCTATTTTATTTTTGATATTCTTGAATTTATTTTATTTTATTTTATTTTATTTTGAGTTTAGTTTGGGAATTATGGGTGAAGGAAGGGGATTAAAGGATGTATTTAAGGTAGAAATTTTTATAATTTTTAGTTGGTACTATCAGGTAATTAGTGGTAGCATACTAGGTACCATGTAGATGAGGCATTGGTGTTGATCCCTTAGGATAAACACCAAGTAATCAGTGGCTATATATCAGGTATCTGATAATATTTTGACGAGTTTTTTTAATGTGGGAATTAGGATAATTATTTATTCATTTTGATTTGGATTAAAATTTTCGTTTTTTATTTATAGGGGTAATTCCTATGAATTTATCTCCCTTGAATATCTCCCTTTCCCTCTGTACCTTCGAGTGACGATTTCTCCTCAAATTCATGACTGAATCATGATATGTCGATGGAATTGGATTTTTATTGTTAATAGATTCAAAAGATTTATCATATTATTTGAAGGCATTTATGTTTAGTTTAATTCTTTTTATTCACTTTTATTTTTGTGATTTTTTTGATTATTCATGTTTTATAAGGAATTGAACCTTCTCTCTTAGTATAGATTGTTTTTCTAGTGTATGGTAAGTGACCTATTGCACTATTTGGTGTTTAATCATGTGATTGTATATAAAATTTGGAATTCCCTTTTTATTTAATGATTTTTATTATCTAAGTACCATGATATTTTGGTTTAATTGATTGATAATTATTTAAAATGGATTTTTAAGTGGGAAACATATTTTTATAAAAATATTTAGGGATATAAATGTAAATTTTCATTTGATAAATAATGATTTAGTGGGATAAATGGTGAAATAACTCAATAATTTGGTGAATTCGTTATTATAGAGGTTAATAATTGTTTTATAAGGGGTAAAATTGTTGTTTATATATAGTTTGTTTGAATTGGAGTGAGTTTTACTACTATATAAATTCATACTAAGGTTGTATAAGTTTGAATAAGTTATGGTGAGTTAATTATTTGATAATATATATGTTTGGATTGATATTTTTTATGTAATAAATGTATTTTTGTGTGAAAATTCATGTGTAAAAGGTTAAATACGTATAAATAAATTTGAGTAATTAGTTTTGTGTTTTGGTAATTTTATCATGAAAATATTGGGATATAAAGTGATGTTTACGTGCTTAAAATTGAATCTGTGATAATATAAAGTGATGATAAAAAACTAAATAATTGGTTGATAATGATTTGATTAATAATTGGGATTAAGTGTATTTAAATGAGGATTTTTATGTGAAAAATAATTGTTATAAATTATATAATAATGTGCAAAAGAGTTTTTGGAATTATAAATGATTGCATCTATTTTTGAAAAGTAAAAGTATTATTTGGGTTCAATAAAAAGGGGTCAATTTATGGTATGTTATGATTAAAATAAAGTTGTGTTTGGATGTTTTGATATAACTATTTTGTTTTGAAAAGTACCATAAGGTTAGTAACATATAGGGATCCTTATATTAGGTTTTGTTGTGAGATATTAATATGTGGTTCATGGAATTATTTGGTCTATGTATTGGGATTAGGGATATATGAGATTCCATGTGTTTGGAATAAAAATATTTTAAATCATGATTTTAGTTAATTTGTTCCATGGATGATATCAAAGTTACACTGGCACTGGATGAAGTGGGTAAAAGGTTACCTGAGTGACTTGATTAGAACATAATACCTTATATTTAATGTTTTAAATGATATTATTTGATCATTTATTTTATTTATATATTTTATATATAATCATGTTAAACTCTAATAGATTACCAGGGTTTCAGTGGTTTTTATTAAAGATTTATTCTCACGCTTTGTGTGTGCACACCTCATGTGCGTACAAATTATGATATTTAAAGTAAAGTGAAGAGACCTCAATAGATGGAAAATTATATTAGGGGACTTCTTTGAGTTTTTTACATATGCATTTGGAGTTGTGTGGAAGGGTTTTCTACACTTTTATTTGTTACTCTTTATAGTTGTATTGTTCATACTCAAGTACCTGTGTTTTTTTAAGTAATGCTTAGATATATGACTCATATAACAATTTTTTAGGATATTATCTTGAATTTATAATCATGTTATTATTAGTTTCAACTACTTATTTTTATTGTGATTATTATTTTTTCATTCTTTATATAATGGTCTATTAGAGTTAAAATCGCTCCCCAAGTGATATCTTTAAACCCTTGGAACTAGTCATCAACATCTAGTGAACGGGCAGCACACTTGAGGCTATTTGATGTTTCACCTTAGTTTCATGGTCATGTTGGGGTATAAAATTATATTCATTTATGTTAATACACTTTATTATGGGTTAAATTTGTTGAATATTCTTTGTTGAGACTAAGCATTGTGCAATTGATGACTGATAAAATCTAGCTAATTTAAAAGAGGTTAGTAACTTCTCGAAGTCAACAAAAAATATATGTGGATTGGTGTCAATGGCCTTTATAATTATTGGTGGGGTCATGTATTTATAAATATTTCTCCTTGACTAGGTCATGGGATATTGGGGAAGTAATTAAATATTATGTTTAGATGCGTTGATACATTTGAGGTTGTGGGGTGACTTGGAAAGGTTTCATATTAGATAGATTTACCTCTTTAGTTAACATCAATTCACAATGTTTTCCATGCATCCCAGTTTAAAGAGTATTAACCTGGAACATCTTATATTATATATCATAAAGAATTATATTTGTAATTTTATACCACTTTCATGGAGTAGCCTATTCCAATTCCTGATTATCTGAATAAGGTATTGTGGCGTACATTGATTCCTCTTATTTGTGTACTTAGAAAGTATAGGAATAATCATCATGAATCTTGGGAATTAGAATCTATGATAAAGTATCAATAAGCTCATATATTTTTAAATGAGAAATATTAATGACTTTTTAGGGGTAGAAAGTGTCATTATGGTGAGAATTGTGACACCTATGATGTCTTTAGTACAAGTTCTTTTGTTATTATTTATTTCTTTGTTTTTTATAAATTCCAAGTGAATATTTTAGAAAATATAGAATTTTGTTCCAAAATACATGGTATTAGATACTATGCAAGGATACCATTCAAGATTGAAAAATATGAACTATGGGAAATACATGGTCTAGGGTACCATTCAGTTGGGTCATGTATCTTTTTTAAATCATAATAATTTACATTTTAAACCCCTATTTCTGAAAATATCTAGACCATTTTTTTTATAAGGGACTAAATTTTTCATTATAGGTTGTCTCCACAAGTGTATCTTCATTACACCTATCCTCCTTGATGGTTTCTACACAATTTTTTATTTTTTTATTAATAAAATATCAATGTTGGGTATTTTTTGTAAAGTCTTGCATCTTTATGGGTTGTGAAATTTAAAAGGAATTTGAATTTTGGTCTTGGAGTAGGGTATGTTTCAAGAATTGGGATTTATACTATAATTTTGAGGGTTGGGACATCTCAAGAAGATGATTTTGGATATGTATGGAGTCCCAAAAGGTAATTCAGGTTCTCAGGTAATCATTGGAGAGGTTTTAGGTTAAACTCTCAAACTTGTTGTTTTTTGTTGCAGTTGTCATCATGTCATGACCCCCTTTAGTCATTATGTGATGACCTACAGTGGGGAATTATTGTGTATAGAATGAGGGTGCCTCTCCAAGAGGATGGGAGGAGGCCTAGACCTCCCTCGAGTGAAGTATTTCATGTTGTAATCCATAGGTATTTTTCAATGATAGTGATAGGTAGGGGTGACCCCTCTACCTGGGGGTGGTCATGCCATAAGCTAAGATGTCTATGTTGTAATGAGGTTTTTTCAAAGGTTATACCCTCTACCTAGGGTGGTCACACTAAAACCCATAAGGGCTACACCATGAACTATCTAGGTGAGGTATAATTATATTGTGACCCCTATGGTTGTTTTGCGACCGTTTCCTGGGTGGATTTTTTAAGTAGGGGAAAACTCATAATTTACTAGTCATCCCTCTCTTTATCATAGGTTAATATTTACTTGGAAGAGATCTATTCGGTCATATTCTCCCCCTATTTTCTCATGTTTTAATCCCCTTTTAGGGGGGGTGTTTTACAGTGTTTTTAGGTATATTAATCCTCACTTATCATGGTTATTATTTTATTTTTTTCATCACTAATTTGTACAGTTTTGGATAGAGATTTGGTGATGATTTCCATAAAATCATGGTGTAGATCATCTGATATGATGGGGTTTTTCTTGTCATGGATAGAGGATGACTTAAGAGGATGAATGCACATAGTTTCTTATAGATTCATTGGAGGAATGTTGCACAGTTAATTTATTTGAGGTTATTTATTAAATAGGATGAAATTAGCTATTGATTGGGAATTAAATGATAGGTATTTTTCATTTGATGGTTTTGGGGGTATTCCATGGACCTTCTAGGTGTTTTTGGTCTTGGCTTTGATTCGGTGGGATGGTTTGGTGAGATTTTAGGAATTTAATCCTATTTGAGATAAATTAAAAAATTAATTATAAATTATTATAATTAATTAATTTTAATGTCATGGCTTGAGATAGGGTATTGGGATGTGATATAAGGCTTGGAAGATCTTAGGAGAGATTGGTATGTCTTTATTACTATATCCCCCATGGCATAGGTTGAGTGGTTCACCGGTTGGGCCATCTTGTTGTCTGGGGGAACTGGCTTAGGCTCGAGTCCCACCAGACTCAAACACTGTGCATATTATGAACAGGGTGATTCAAATTCGTTGCTTAGCTGGGGAACCTGCGGCACACGCTAGCTTGTCGGAGCCCCCAATGGGCCCAAGCATGTTACCCTTACACACGTTACTAGGTCGAGTGGTTCACTGGTCGGGCCATCTCGCTATCTGGGGGAAGTGGCTTAGGCTCGAGTCCCTCCAAACTCGAACATTGTGCATATTATACACTAGGTGATTCAAAGTCATTACTTAGCTGGGGAACGTGTGGCGCACGCTGGCTTGGCGGAGCCCCCAATGGGTCCAATCGTGTTACCCTTACACACGTTTTCTCTATTTGGGGGAACTGGCTTAGGCTCGAGTCCCTCCAGACTCGAACACTGTGCATATTATGCACAGGGTGATTCAAAGTCATTGCTTAGCTAGAGAATGTGCGGCACATGTTGTCTTGGAAGATCCCCCAATAGGCCTAAGCATGTAACCCTTACACACATTTTGGGGTCTATCTTAATAAAAAAATAATTTTCAGCATATGTCTTTATTACTAGAGATAACTCCATATGAAGTAGGTGGACCTTGAAATTTTCCACTAAAGTTTATGCATGTTATTTTTATAGTATGATATATGCGATTCACCACTATAGGTGATCATAATTTTTAATTAAATAAATTTTTTTATTAAATTAAAATTCTTTTGGATATATAATGTTCCAAAGGACATGATATCCCTTGAAACTAGAGTGATTCCTTGGATGCTAATAGTCAATGGATTGATTATAAATGTTTTCCATATAACACATAGACCTCTAAAGAGTGTGAATTAAATTAATTGGATTATTTTATTTAACCCTCGTGAAATTAAAAAAGTTTTGAGGGCCATGATGGACCCTTGAACACTAACTTGATGCCTCAGTCATCGATGTCCAAGGGATTGATTCAAAATGTGTTCTACTAGATACTTGAACCCCACTATGTGTATAAATTAAATGAAATGGATAGACATAGTGGACCTTATGATAAGTTCCCTTAATTACCCCAAGTAGCGAGTAGTGATGGACCAAGCATGTGAAACCTCATGTGTCACCTTATAACTCAAGGGTTGTCCATGATGGAACTCTTGATATGACTTATATCCTTTAGGATATATGACCAGAGAGTGGGGAGAGTGTTCCTCCCCCACTAGTACATTATTTCCCAAGTGGGTATACCCTGGGAAAGTTTGTGATAGGTTGGGTGGGTGGACTAACCTAGGATAACTTGGAATTTGATATGGGAAATATGCCACCTCCCTAGTGTTGCACTAGTATGACATGGGATATGAGAAAAATGAGGCCATGATATAATTATAGTGATGATAGGGGATAATATAACCTTTGAGTGATGGGCTTGTCCTGAGTGATGAGAATGGGAAATAGGAGCCTGGGTAGGTTTTTGGGACTATGATTTATCTTAGGGGACCATGGTGGGTGACCCATGTTATATTGACCCTAGAGAATGTTAGTACATGGGGATAGTTATTTTTTACTTTGTGTGTCACTTTAGAACCTGAAGATCAATGGTGAGATCCCAATATGGTTATAGTAATAATAATGAGTTGCGCACCTTAGAGGACAGCCTTGGAATTATGTGATGGGTTCAAGTTATTTCCCTTCCCATATTATTATTAATGATACGAGACAATATGAGGTGGATGTTGTCCCCTAGTTTCTGTTACATGAGACATTACAAGATGGATGCACTATACTTAAGTTTTTATGAATGAGATCCACATGAGACATCCTAAGATATGGCCCTTACTCCTGACGCTACATATAATTCCAAGGATATTACCAAGGATTTTATGATTATGACTATATGTAATACTTATGAAATTACCTAAGAATCATATATTGTGCCTATATAGGATTCCTAGGATACTTCCTAGGATCTGATTCTTACAAGTGATATTATATGGGTTTCTTAAGACATTTCCTAGGATTTGGAAATCAATTCTGTTATCATGATGATGTGACTAGGATACTCTCTAGGATATGAACATTTGAACCTAATGTTTTGATATGCCTAGGTTACTCACTAGGATCTAGTAATTTTATCTTTATATGATTATATTCATAGGATACTCCCTAGGATCTATCCATTTGATCCTGATGTTATGAGATGCCTAGTATACTCCCTAGGATCTAGTCATTTGATCCTGATGTGATTTGATCCCTAGGATACTTCCTAAGATTTCTTCATTGCACCTAATATTATGAGATTATTAAGATTATTCCTTGGATTTTTTTTGCACATGATTTATCTATTATCATGAAATAATGGAGTAAGACTTTTATCCCCTAGTGTTATGTATTATGCTCAGATACATCCAGTTATATCTAAATTAGGTATGGTTAATATTGAGTATCACCTTAGAACCCAAGGATGGACGGTGAATTGTATTATTATTTTTCCATATTTATTTATGCAACTGATCATATAACATTTTCATGAATTTTATTTACTAATTATGTTATATATTCCATTTTTAGTACCATACGAAGTTTTAATCACATCCTTCTCAAGAAGACATAAAACCAGGGTACCCGAGGAGACCTTATTTATCATAGGTCCAAGTAAGTTAGAGGTTCATGATTAGATCATTCAACTATATATCTTTGATGGGAATTTGAATATCGGGATTTTATGATGCTCAGTGATGGTAGTAGATCCTACTTTCTTTTTTCTTTTTTGATTTATTTTGTATATGTGGTCAGCCTAGTGGATGATCAGTTGTGATGTATAATTGTATTATTTTTATTACATTTGTTATATCATGATTCTTGTTTATTAATTATACATAATTTGATAATTTTTATGGATTTTATTTGGTTATTTTTATACTTTTTTACTATGATATAAGGGTATGGTCTTCCAATAGTAACACCATAGACCATTGCCTCTAGTCAGTATCCTTTTTCATATGGGGAGGTATGCTTGAGGTCAAGTAACACCCTTGACCTAAACACTAGTGAGTGTTCCAAGGATAAAGGCATGTTAAAAAGTGGTATCAAAGCCTATTTTTCTTTTTCATTTTATTTGGGGTATGTTATATAAGGAATAAAAACATGTCTCATCTTGTGATGGACCTCAAACTGATGTATCATGAATACATTTTTAGTAGAAATTCTAGGTTACTAGGGATATGGGTTATTGTTCTTGGTTTTCACTATTGTGATTGAGATATTTATTCCAAGTATGGGATGTGTTTATTATAGATTTTTATTTATGATTTTTTATCTTGGACCATTAAAAAGAAGTTTGTGTACATGCATTATTCCTAGCACATAGGATTCATATGGAATATGTTTGCTTTCATGTGATTAATATCCCTATTGAAAGGGGGTTTAGTTGTTTAAAGTGTCAATAATAAATTATATGGTATTTTCCTGTATAACTTTTTATTGGAATTCTACTCTGTCGAATTACATGGTAATCAACCCCTTGTGAATAATTATGAACTTGTGTACATGTATAATTCTTTACATTTATGATTCATATGGTATACATGTTATTTCATGTGATTAATATATCTGATGATGGGGGTTCGGTTTTTTAAAGTGTTAAAAACAACTTGTATTTCATTTTACTATATAAATTATCGATGGAATTCTACTCGGTTGAACCATGATATTATTCTGATAACAAGTCATGTGGATATAATGGAGGGATGTTCCTTAATAATGATTATGTAGTCCCTCTATGTAAGTAATGTATAGTGACCCATAAGTGTCGTTACAATCATTGTATTCCATAATAATCAACCCCTTGTGGGTAATTATGATACTAGTTTCGGATAGAGGAAATGGGTTCAGTTACTTAAAGTGTCAATAACAAATGATATTTTGTTTTCCCATATATACTCTTGGTGTAAGTATACTTAAATAAGATATATGACTATAGTTTACTCAATATGAATCATCATAAGGAGTTTTCATTATATAAATGTAGATGATATCATGATCCTTGAGGGGTAGTATGGTATGTAGATACCCAGTGAGGTTTAGTGCCCTAGTGGGTGGTTGATTTGGAATGTAATTGCAAATTTGAATATGTGAGAAGCCTAGAGTGGGTGTTATGGAATGTGGGTTACCATGTGATATTTGAGATAGGAGCAGAGATGCTTCCCCATGATCCATGACTTATGTGAGATATGGTCTCTAACCTAGTTGAGAGATCCTAATACCTTAATACGTGACTCAATATTTTGGTGAGCCAAAAGATATATACATGAGTAACCTGAGAGAGGGGTTATTCCATATTTTTGAGTGGCCTTAGATGTGGGAGGAATGGGTAAATTCATTATTTTTAGGATTGATACACATAAAGTGGAGTCAGATATGTGGAACTATCATAGAGATTCCTTGAGCCTTGTGATGTAAATCACTTAGAGATATTTTGGTATTGAGGTTAGGTTTTGAGGGTAGGATCAGTGGGATAACTAGATATGTTGATTTTGGATGTTGTTCTTGGTGAGGTTGTGGATTATTATCCTATATGATCAAATCTAGGGTAGATAGATCATTTCTAGGTGCTTCAAGTTTTAGTAAAAAACCCAATTGGTAGGTTAACGTGTATTATGACTTGGAATTGTGATATGTCAATATGTTTTTGAAGAAATTACTAAGGTGATTTTGATAAAATTATATTGAAATGCATTGAACATGGTCAGTGGTTATGAATATGAGCTTAGGATTTATGGGAAATGACTCTAGGTGGTCTGATTTGGATGATATGTCAAGGTGTCACTTAGGTGTATGCTGCCTTTGGTTTGCTTTATTTTTTGGTAATAGGGCCAGTTAAACACTATTATAAATAAATACTTGTGTGGTGGCATAATGTGTGCATGGAATGGTTCTATAAGTTTGTTTCACTTGAAAAGAAATGTGGAGTTGATGTTTTTTTGGTATTTTAGTGTGGGTATAGTTTCCTTATTTTTTTATAAGAATGAGTGGTTTAACCCTTGTAGTGAGAGGAAACCTCATAGATTGATTTAAGTATGGTGGTATAGCTGATCTAACCATGCATGGTTCCATAGGTTGATGGGATGGGTGAGAGTGTCTTAAGAGTAGAAACACAGATGTGGTAAGGGAACTAATTGAGGTTGTACTCGGGGAGTGGTGCATGGAAATCCATATAGTGGTGATCTCACCATTGGTTGTTGGAGGGTGTGACCCCCATTGTGGACATAAATTCATTTTATGCCAATATCAAGGTTCCTGGTTGTTCGGTAATGGGTAGGGATCAATGTTTTATATTATCACTCATGTATGAGGAGGATGACCACATACAATCATTACATGTGGTAAGGGACGGAGCTTGGGTCATGGAGATCAGAATTTTAATTCATCAGAGTGATGTTAAGGATACTTATATGGTAGGAAAAATATTATCAGTCATGATTTTATGACCCTCATGTTGGTAGGGTCATGTACGGGGTGAGACTAGTCATTGGATGGTTGAGGTGGAACCTGGATGTTGGTGTGTAGGTAAATTCAATTATCTTTGGTTCCTTGTTGAATACTATATTGGGGTTCATTTTAAGTATTAGATGGAGTTTGGATGTTGGTATCGGGATTGAGATAGTTTTTACAGGATCCAAAAGTGACTTATATTGAAAATGTTTTTGCACTCATGAGTGGAGTACGATGGGGTATTTGGTTGGTTGAGAAACCAACTATGGAATTACGCTGAATTTCTAGTTCAAAATTTTGTGTGGGCATATGAACAATTAGAGGGTGTCTCTATGGATTTATGAGTTTTTATTGGTATATATAATAGTGTGTCGGTGGGTGTGATAGATAATGTTTTGGAGATATCAGTTAGAGGAGGACCAAATGGTGTTTTTTGTCTGATATGGGTGTGGAAAGTTAGAATTTACAACAAGTGGGTAGATGGGCCATAAGAAATGTGTTTCAATGGGTGATTTATATTATAGGGATCACCCTATATTGTGATCATCTTTATTATTAGAAAATTATGGTGGGGAGAACCATAATCTTGGGGATGAATCAGTCTATCAGACCTTTATGTCTCAAGATAAATGGGTGTCATTCGGTACCATTTTGATGTTGATGATAGTGATTAGTGGTTAGCTCGATTTTGATTAATAGTGCATACATGTGTTCAGAGTTGTGTTGTGGAAGATCATTTGAAATTTTTGGGTATAATGTAGTGAGTTAGAGATGAATTAAATATTGGGGTAGGTTAGGATTGATGGTTAAAGTACTATTGAGGCTTCTCAAGGATGATAAGTGCTTTCATTGGGAGTTTGTAAGGACCAATGTCTTTACAAGTTGTGAAATTCATAAGAAATTTAAATTTTAGTCTTCGAGGAGTGGACATTTCAAGAATCAAGATTTAGACTGGAATTATAAGGGTTGGAATATCTCAAGAAGATAATTTTTTATATGGATCAAGGTTTAGTATGTAATTTAGTTTCTTGATTGATCATTGGATTAGGGTTAGGATGAACCCCCCCCCCCTTGTTGTTTTTTGCTGTAGCGATCATCACACTATGACCTCCTTTGGTCATTCCATGATGGCCTATAGTGTATAATCATAGTATATAGCATGATAGAACTACATCACAAGGAGGGGAGGAGTCCTAGGCTTTCTCTGGGTGACTAAAGTTACATTAAGACCCATAGGGGTCATTTCACAATGGTGACTGACAGAGGGGTTGGCCTCTCTACATAGGGGTGGTTGCACCATAAGCCAAGAGGGTCACATTGTGGTAAGGGTTGGACAAGAGTCAACCCCACTTCCATGGGTGGTCATGTCATGACCTAGGATGGATGCATCAGACTTATTCAAGTGAAGCAGCATCATGTCATGACCTCTATGGTCCCATCATGATCGTCTCATGTGTGGGTCTTTTTTATAAAGGGTAGATTGGTAATTTACCATTAATAAACCTCTTGTTCTTAGGTTAATAGCCACATGTGGGATGGCTATTCGGGCATCTCCCCCTCCCCCTCTTCTCCTATTCAAATCCCTCTTGAAGTGGGTGTTTTTATGGATTTTTTTCTATAATTCATGGTATGTTCCTCATTTTTCTCTTTGTTCTTATCCTATTTTTTGTCTCTGATTCATATTATTTTTTATAGGTATTTGGTGATGATTTCAATTGAATCATGGAGGAAATAATCCAATATAATGAGGTTTATTCTCAATTTGGCTAGAGGATATTCCTAGAGGATGAACACATGTTGTTTCTCACCATTTCATTAGAGGTACATCACCCTAGGAATTTATTTAATATTTTTTATTAAATTGTAAAAAATTGGTTATTGATCAAGTATCAAATGATATTACCTTTTATTTTAATGGTTTGGGGGTACTTCATGGACCTTTCGGGTGTAGTTGTTCATGGTTTCAATGTGTCTAGATGGATTGGTGATATTTAAGCATTTGTGTATATTTTAACTAAATTAGAAAATTAATTATAAGTTGTTATAATTAATTAATTATAATGTTATGGATTGATTTAGGAACTTGATAGGTGATATGAGTATGGTGAGAGATTGGGAAATAGTGATCAGGATTGATTAAAAAATATAACTTTGTATGAGGTGGGTGGCCCCTGAACATTTTTGTTAAAGTTTATGCATGTTATTTTTGTGTCTTGTGATATGAAATCTCACCACTATGGGTGATCAAACTTTTTAATTAAATAAATTGTTCCATTAAATTAAAATCCATGTGGATAGATAAAGTATCAAGGTCCATGAATAACCCTTGACAATAGTGTTATTCCTTGTCCATTGATAGCCAAGGTCTTCATTGTAAATGTGTTACATGTTACATGTAGATCATGGAAGGGTGTGAATTAAATGAAATCGATTATTTTATTAAACCCACATGAAATAAAAATAGTGTTAAGCGCCACAATTGACCCTTGAAAATTTTCTTGATTCCTTGGTCACCAATGAATGATGTATTGATTCAAAACATATGATATTAGATACTTGAACCCTATGAGGGGTATAAATTAAATAAAATAGATGGACATAGTGGATGTTGTGATGGGTTCCCTTAGTTTACCTAAGTAGTGAGAAGTGATAGACCAAGTGTGGGAAACCTCGTATGTCACCTTTGAACTTGGGGTTGTTCATAACCAAACTCTTAAGATTCATTATAGCCTTTGGGCTAGATTACCAGAAACTGGGGCAAGTTTTCCACCCCTACAAGTACATGAGTACACAGGTGGGTATGCCTTGGTAAAGTTTATGATAGCTTGGGTGAGTAGACTGACCTATGATAACTAGGAAGGTTATATTGTCAATATTTCATCTTCCTAGTGTTATTCTAGTATGATAGTCTATGATTATAATAAGGCCATGATACGATTATAGTGATGACGATGGATGTTATTCCCTTTAAGTGATAGGATTGGATCTAGTGATGATAATAGGAAAGAGGATACCACATATGGTTTTTGGACTATGATATGACTTGGGAGACCATAATTGGTTCCCCATGTTATGTTAACCCTAGAGAGGGTTAATTCAGGAGAATAGGTATTTTTAACTTTGGGTGTAACCTTAGAAATTAAAGATCAATTATTAGAGTCTGATGTGGTTGTAGTAGCGATGATGGGTTGTGCACATTAGAGATCAAACTTGGGATTATGTGATGGGTTAGGGTTCTTGGTCTACCCATATTATTATTATTAATGATATGATAAATTAAAGGGTGGTTTTTTCCCTCGACTATTGTTATATGATACATTATAGGAGAGATGCACTATCCTCGATTTTTTATGAATGATATTCCTAAGAGACATCCTAGGATCTAGTGTTTACACCTAATACTACATGGAATGCCTAAGATATTACTTAGGATTTTTCTGTTATGACTATATAGGATTCCTATAATACTACCTAGTATTCAATGATTATTCCCATATGGTATTCTTAGGTTACTTCATAGGATCTAGTACTTGCACCTGATACTATATGGGATTCCCAGGATATTTCCTTGGATCTAGTGATCATGCTTGATACAATAATGATATGCCTAGGATAATCCTTAGTATTTGGATATTTGATCATAATTCTATGAGATGTTTATAATAATCCTTAGGATCTTGTCGTTAGAGCCTTATATGATCAGTTGACTAGGATACTCCCTAGGATCCAATTGTTTGAACCTTAAGTTATGTGATTATTAGGATAATCTCTAGGATATTTTCATTTATTCTTGATATGATGAGATGGTTGGGACACTTCCTAGGATCTATCCATTTCACCTAATATTATTATAAATGTTCATGAGATTCTAGTGTAAGAATTATATCCCCCTGATGTTATATGTTATCATCAAAGACATCCAGCACTGGCCAAAGTATGTATAGTCGGTCTTGGGTGTCAACTAAGAACCTTAGGATTGATGATGATTAATATTATTGTGCTTTTATGATTACTTATCAATCTGATAATATCAATTATGAATATTATATATTTACTAATTATATTAGTGATGTAATTGGTGGTTCCTTACTAACTTTTACTCACACCCTTCTTAGGAATCCATGGCACTAGGGAACCTGATAAAACCTCATTTATTAAAATTTTGGATATGGAAAATCCCTGAGATTGAATTATTTAACTGGATAGTTCATATGGATATTTGGATATTGGGATGTGATGAGGCTTAGTTATGGTAGTAGTGCCTCCTATATTTTATATATTTTGAATTATTTTTTATATGTGGTCAGCCAATTGGGTGACTATTTGTGATATATGACTATATGATTCCATATTTCATTTGTTATAACATGATTCTTATTTATTGATTATGTGTACTCTGATTACTATTATGGGTGTTTTTTTTGTTTTTTTTTTGTTTTTTTCACTATTTTTTTACTATGATATGAGTTTTTAGTCTCCCCATTGTAACACATTAGACCCTCACTACTAGTTGGTAACCTCTCTTATAGGGAGGTGTGCCTAAGGCCAAGTAACACCCCAAACTTGAACACTGGTGAGTAGTATAGGGATGGAAGGGCATTGCATCTTTTTCCTTTCTTTCTCTTCACTCTACATTATTCTTATATTTATTTAACCCAATAAACCATATTTGGTTGATTTTTTTGTTAGGTATTGATAAATTTTGGGGTGTTTGGTTGATAGGATGTGTTTAATCCCTCGTGATCCTCGATTTAATTTTATCCAATGGAATTATGTCATTTACTTTGATATTTAGTATGCGGTCTTATTTCTTTTCCCTTATTTGAAAAACCCTTTGTGAATGGGTGTTATTTTTTGATTTTACATGACACAAATTCATCTCATAATTATATACTTTGGTTTTTATATGAAATTTTCACCCTATATTTGAGAAATGCAAGTTTTATTCAAAACAACCAGGTCATATATGTGAAATTTTGTTTCTAATAGTTTCTTGGCATTCTAAAGGTTTTAAAAAATGGTGATTTGATACTATTATTACATAATTAGAAATAATAATTTATTATATGAGTTATTTTTTATTTTAAAATAAAATATTATTTTTTTAAAATTTTGGTTTGAAGGGATTAGGCCTTATACAACATGAGATAAAACTGAAAATTGTTTTATTATGCCTTGTTGAGATGCCCTTGGTTATTATACATGTTATTATTGGATTTTATGATAGTAATGGTTGCGTATGAATGTAATAAAGGGGGTTTTATATGTGAGGGTATTCAATAGATTACTTGAGTGGATTCATAAATGTTTTTTTGACATTTTTTATATTTGGTTTTGAAAAATTCATGGATACCTTGGGTATCTATGTGGAGAGTTCCAGTAACAATTGTTATAATAGGTATGATCATGCTCTTAATTGTACCCTAATATTTAATCATTTCTATAACTATTGGGGTGTCACCTTTATGAGGATAAGTGAGGAAAATTCTGGTGTATACCGATGTTATTGCATCAAACACTAATGAGATGGTTTCATAGAGACAAACTCCTAGATCATATCTTAGAAACTATAAGTTTAGTCTATGGTAGGATTATTTGTTACATTATGAGATTTTATTTCACTACAATAGAAGTGGATTTTAAAAGTACTATAAAAATAAATTATTAGTGATAAAAACCATTATTGATCTAAGCACTGTTAAAAGTTGGCCACTTTTATCAGTGCTATAAAATCATTGATAAAGGGGGTCCTTTATCAATGCTAAAAAAACATTGATAAAGGTGTATATTTATCACCACTAGTTTAGCACTAATAAAGGGTTCCCTTTATCAATGCTAAAAGAAGTTCTGATAAAGGTTGTGTTGTTGTAGTGTGCTATTAAAATTATATCACACTATAATAGCAAGTGCACTTGTATATGGAAAATTCATAATTTAATTGAAATAAAAATTACATCACAAATACAAGAAAGACACTATATTATAGACATTGAAAACATTTTTTTTGTACAAATACATTGGAAAGTACTATCAAAAACATTAAAAAACATCAATGGTTTCATTGTCTTTCTCACTCGATCCCCTCTCAAAAAAATCCTGATTATAGTATCAGTTGTTGATCAATCACCACAACTCAAGAAAAATAATATACTTATATAAGAAAATAATTATTATGTTATTAATACTATAAATAAATAAATTAAACATAAATATGAAATAATATATGAATAAAATGTAAATTTTAAATAAAAGGACACACTTGGAGTCATACTAGTTATATCATGCATCTAATTGACATATAGATAATTTCTACACATAAAAAATGACTTAAAGGTCAATTTCCTAAAGTATCAAGAAAATAGAAACATGTTTCCTTAGTTTTTAGTATGTCACATTTATTTTTTACTAAAATGTGAATTTAAATTTAAAACATGCACTTTGATTCATACTAGTCACATCAAGTTTCATTTTTACATGATATTAATTCCTACACATCAAAAAAGAATTATGAATCATTTTCCTAAAGTATCAAGACAATTGTAAATTTTAAACTGATAACGGGCACTTTGAGTCATATGGGGAACATTGTGTATCATATTGAGGTGTGGTTAATTCATATACATCATAAATGACTTATGGGTCATTTTACTAAAGTATCAAAAAAATCAGAATGTTTTTTCTTAGTTTTGAGTATATGACATGTGTTTTGAACTAAAATGTTAATTTTAAATAAAAGGACACACTTGGAGTCATATCGGTCACACCATGTGTTGGATTGATATTAATATGATTCATGTACATAAAAAATGACATAAGAATCGTTTTTCTAAAGTATCAAGACAATCCGAATGTATTTTCTTAGTTTAGATTATGTCATATTTTTTTACTAAAATGTCAATTTAAACTAAAAACACACAATTTGAGTCATACCAGTCACATAGTGTGTTAGTTTGATGTGAGACTAATTCCTATATGTAAAAAATGACTTATAAATCATTTTCCTAATGTATCAAGACAATATGAGTGTGTTTTATCATTTTTCAGCGAGTGACACATGTTTTGAACTAAATTTTCAATTTTAAACTGATAATGGGAACTTTGAACCATACTGAGAACATCATTTATTGGATTGAGGTGTGTCTGATTTGTACACATCACTAATGAATTAGGGATCATTATCCTAAATTAAAAAAACAATATGAATTTGTTTTAGAGTCATACCAGCCACACTATATGTTATATTTTTGTGAAACTTATTCATATACGTCACAAATTACTTAATGATCATTGTACTAAAGTATCAAGATTATATGAATGTGTTTTATTATTTTTGAGTATGTCATGTGTATTTTTTACTAAAATGTAAATTTAAACTAAAAACATGTACTTTGAGTTATAATAATCACATTGTGAGTTAGTTTGATATAAAATTGATTCTTACACGTTAAAAATTACTTATGAATCATTTTCCTAAAGTATCAAGACAATCTGAGTGTATTTTCTTGGTTTTTAGTGAGGGACACATGTTTTGAACTAATATGACCAATGGAATAGTAACCTAACCTAAGGAAGTATAAATAAAATTTAGGCATCTTGAATGGTAATGTGATATAATAGTATAAGTAAATAACTGTTCTAGAAATTATTAGTTAATTATTAGTATTTTTCGAGTAAATAGTGACTTTGCTTAAAAATTAAATTTAACATATTTATAAAATTATTTTCATAAAATTTAATTCATTTTTTAATTCAGAACATCGATATTCGGTTAGGGTGAATTTATGAGATTTTTATAAAATGTTTTGTTTTTCAGTGAATAGTAAAAATATATTTTTTGAGTTTTCGATATGTTTAATTACATCACAATGATGTAATATGTAATTTAATATTCTGGTAGACTCATGTGGATTAAAATATTATATTATGTGTCCCAAGTTTCCAAATACCATGGTAAATACCATATTCAAAACCATGGTTTTGCAAATACCACTGATGAGGTGTCCTTGGGAATTAATAAAAAACTTCCTCTCTTTTACTATAAATAAAAATCCATTTAATCATTTTTATTTATTAAAAAATATTTACCCTAGAATATATAATAGTATTACCTCCCAAGTATTTCTCCCAATATGTCCTCAAGCCTCAAGTTCCCGATCTTAAAGTTTTAGAAGTTACTATTCAAGGTAAGGGAATTCTCATTTTCTTCTTTCCTTTCAAGTTACTTATTATGTGGTATGTCTTTAAAATTTCCATAACATGTTCTTATTTACATTTTATTATATCCCTATACTTTATTATGAATCATTTATGAATGTTTTACCCTTTCCCCTCTCTTTTTAATCTTTTCAAAAGCCATGTTTCGTACCCGTTATGCCACAGCATTTTTGTCTCAAAATCTCTCTCTATTTCTTCAAGAAATTATTTAATTTTCTTTATATGAATACTCAAACCTATTAATTATCCATGGGTATTCATAAATATGTAAAATTGATTTATTTTATTCTATAATGTACATACATAAAACCCGTATTCCCTTTTTGTGGGTTATAAATGAAATAATGGTCATGTTTTTAAACACTTTTTAAATCACCATGATTTTGATATAAAACCGATTTATTTTATTCTCTTTGGGTTATTTATGAGATTTTAATTATGATATATGTGGATAATATGAAATTAAATACATATTAAGGTTTCACGCTAATATTTCTCCAATTCATTGGGTAAAGAAATTAATCTCTAGAGATGACAAGTTTTACGATACCTTGGTAAATAACCTTGGTAATTTTTATAACACATTGGGGATGGACCTTGGTGGTATACTTATGAATGTCTAAATTAAATGTTGTAGCCACATTTTAAAGATATTATTCGAGTTATTATTATCATTATATTCCTATTTCTCATGCCTTTATGATATTTCCTCAAGTTCTTATTGTATTCTCTCAAGCTCACATGTAAATTTTTTTCCCTATTTTCCCTTACTGGGCCTTATGCTCACCTTGTCCTTTGATGTATTTCACCAGGTTATGAGATACAATAATTTTACTTAGGATGAAAAATTCAAGAATCCTTTAAAGTATATTAAAATATTTTTATATTTTTTCATGCATTATGTACCTTATTTTCAAGACACTAGACTTTAAAGATCCTCTATCTGTAAAATGTAATGAAAAGTTATGTAATAAAAAGGTTGGATTCCATAGTTGGCATCAAAGGATGGTTTAGTTATTTTTTGAAATTAAGATTTTAAAATCTTAGGAATAAACCTAAGTAAAATATTAAATATATGAAAACATCTTGGTATTTTTGGAAAATGTTAATTAAGTGGTTTTCGAACAAATAAATCCTTATCTGGATATGAATAAGTGGATGTGGCTCTAGACCATATGTATTTAGGGGTAAAACCCAAAAACACCACTTTGATCTAGACTCAAATGGGAACTGGTGCATAACAATGGGTCTTTCTGCACTCTTGTTTTAACACTCCCAGGGGATATTTTTGGTTAATCACAAGATTTTTATGAATCAATATGAAGTATTTATAGAGAAATGTGATTATTGTTAAAGAATAATATGTTTAAGCGTGAATTTTTAAGACATAAAAATACTTTACAGTTAAAATATTCATAAATGAAATAAGTTTATCACTAAGGTTTTATTATTTTATAAAATAGTGTGAAATTGTATGAATCGTGCAAATGGTGACCGTAATGGACCATGCACTGACGGCCCTCCTATGGAAGCTGGAATGGAAACTTTCATGAGAATAATGAACCAAATGACTCAAGGTATGGGGAATAACTTGAATCAAGATGAGAGACTGATTTCACTATGAAGGGAAAAAATTTGTTGAGTTCTTTATGTGTCAAATAACATCAATGTTCAGTGGATCTACCGACCTATTGATTGTTGAACAGTGGATCAGCTCTATCAAAAAGATTGTTTATGTAATCTTTTTGTTTAAAACAAGAAAAGGTCACCCTTTTTGTTTACCACTTAGATATATAATCTAATTAGTGGTGGGAACTAATTAAAAACATGAGTCCAAGAGGGTATATTGAAGCTATGGAGTGGAAGAGTTCATAGGGATCTTCTTCAATAATTATTTCCCTCATCGATGAGAAAAAAAATAGATAAGGAGTTTCTCGAGCTAAAGTAGAAGGAGAATGAATTTGTTGGAAGATATGAGATGAAATTCCCAAGAATTTCCCATTACACCTCAATATTTTTCATGGATTCTAATGGGAAGGTTGATAGATTATTTGGTGGACTAAGACCTCATCTTCAGAAGAATATATCCAACTGAGACTATGATAGCTATGAGGAGATCATGCGGATTGCTATGAAATTTGAAATGGATTTTAGTGAGATGAAGTGGTCTCCCAAATCTAATAAAAATAAGAGATCAATGGATCCAATATTGGGGAGGATCTTTGATTAGGGAAGAAAAGGAAATAAAGTGAAACTTCCCACATGTAATAAATGTGGGAAGAATAACTCAAGGAACTACCTTCTCAGGAGCAGGAAGTGTTAAAAGTGTGGAATAGATGTCCATATTGCTCAGAATTGTTGTATCGAGGTGAAGCCTCAACTTCCCAACACAAACGATAAAGGGAAGATGGTTCAGGCCCTACCTGAAGTCCAATTCTTCAAGTGTGGATAGCTTGGGCACTTTACTAATCATTATCCAAATCCAAGGGAATTGGAGGGGAATATCCATCAGCCTCAGTAAAGGCCAAGGGAGAAAGGTTATTCTTTTTCTATCATGACAGCTAATGTTGAATCTCCAAATGATGTGGTGGTAGGTACTCTTGTTGTTCTCTCAAAGCTAGAAAGTACTTTGTTTGATTCTAGTTTTATGCATTCCTTTATTTCCTCCAAGTTTTCAAAGAATATTGAATAAATCCCTAAACTACTAAGAGTATATTTATCAATAAAGACTCCTAGAGGTATTATTAAAGCATTATTAGTGTTTAGAAACTATAGTATTTACTTTAGTGAGCACAATATTATCACAAATCTAGTAGTCATTCCCATGTTGGAATTCAAAATTATATTGGGTATAGATTGGCTCTCAAAGGATAATTCCAAGATCAAATGTAGAATCAATGAAATTTCAGTATTCTTGAATGGGAAACCTAAATTTATCTTCTAAGGAGATATTTCTCAACTAGAACTATATCTAAAAGTACCTCCTATAACCTTATTTATGGAGTTGATCGGTGAATATGAAGAAGAAAATGAGAGTATAAGGATAGAAAATGTCTCCATCATCCAGGAATACATTGACGTATTTCTTAAGGAGTTACCTAGACCTCCCATAGAAATAGAGTTAGATTTCTCCATTGAACTCATACATGTATCTCATATGATATCAAAGACCCCATATAGGATGTAAAATATGGAGCTAGAGGAATTAAATAAACAACTCCAAGATCTTTTGTAGAAGGGTTTTATCCGACTGAGTGTGTATCCTTGGGTACTTTCTATTTTATTTGTGAAGAAGAAGAATGGATCAATATGGTTTTGCATTGATTATAGAGAACTGAATGGGATCATAGTGAATAAAAAATACCCTCTTCAAATAATTGATGACTTATTTGACCAGCTTCATGGAGCTCAATTCTTCTCTAATATTTATCTTTGATTTGATTATCATCGATTGAGGTTGAATAAAGAAGATATTATGAAAACTGACTTCTGATCAATATTTTAGCATTATGAGTTTGTTTTTATGCCCTTTGGTTTGAATAATGCACTTGCTATATTTATGGATTTTATGAATATAGTCTTTAAGGACTGCCTTGATAATTTTGTTGTAGTTTTTATTGATGATATTTTGATATATTATAAAATTCATGAGGAGTATGAGGATCGTCTAAGGGTTATTTTGAAAACTCTAAGGAAGGAAAGGATTTTTAAAAATTTAAGAAATTTTGAGTTTTTATTACAACAAGTTACTTTCTTGGGGAACATTGTAACCAATGAATGAATCTCATTTGACCCTACAAAGACAAAGGTTATAGAGGAGTGGCCTCATCCTAAAATAGTAACTAAAATTCATAGTTTCCTTAGTTTAGTAGGATATTATAGGAAGTTTGTGAAAAAAATTCATGACTTTCCAATCCACTAACCAAGTTAACTTGAAAAGGTTTCAAGTTCATATAGACAAAGGAGTGTGAGGAAAGTTTCCAAGAGCTGAAGAAGAGATTGGTTACTTCACCCTTGTTAACTCTTCCCTCTATCGTAGAAGGATTCGTTATTTTTAGCGATGAATCCTTAAAATGGATTAGGTAAATCCTCATGAAAAATGAAAAATTCATTGCTTATTCATCTCAAAAGTTGAATCCTCATGAGAAAAATTATCCTACGCATGATCTGGAACTAACTGTGGTGTTTTTTTCTCTGAAGATATGGAGGCACTATCTTTATCGGGAGAAATGTGATATATACACAAACCATCAAAGTTTGAAGTATATTTTCACACAAAATGAATTGAACATGAGATAGAGTAAATGGTTGGAACTTCTTAAATAATATGAGTGTTTAGTTCATTATCACCCTAGAAGAGCAAACAAATCCACTGATGTATTAAGTAGGAAAGACCCTACTGTTATGGAAATAATGAGGATTCAAGGAGATCCATTAATCAAAGATCTAGTAAAACTGGATGTGGGGATTGTAATAAAAGGGAAATCATAAACCCTATCTCAATTCATTTATAAACCATAAAAACTATAGAAGATAAAGAAAGATCAAAACGAAGATCCTTTGTTACAGAAGAAGTTTGAGGTTGTGAAAGATGGGAAGTTTTATGAGTTCAATATTGATCAAGAAGGTGTACTGAAATTTCATACAAGACTATGTATTCCATCTATTCCAAAAATAAATAAGGAGATGATGGATGAAACTCATATATCTACATTCTCTATACATCCTAGAAGCAATAAAATATATAGGGACCTTTGTGATCATTATTTGTGGAAAGTCTTCAACGTGAATTGAATACCAAATTGAATTTTAGTACAGCCTATCACCCTCAAACTGATGGCCAATCTGAAAAGACTATTTAAAAACTTGAGGACATGCAGAGAACATGCTCAATGGAATTTAAAGGTGGATGATATCAACATATCCCATTACTTGAGTTCTCTTACAACAATTTCTTTCATTCAAGAATTAAAATGTCACCCTATAAAGCTATATATTGGAATAGATGTAGAACTCCTACTTGTTGGGATTAAGTTGGCGATAGAAATATTTTTGGGAATTATCTTGTGCAATAGATGACAGAAAAAGTTCATGTCATCCAATAACACATTAAGGATACTCAGAGTCGATAGAAGAGCAATGTAGAAAACCATTGAAGGGACTTGGAGTTTGATGTTGGTGAAAAATTCTTCCTTAGAATTTCACCTTGGAAGAGATTTATGAGGTTTGGGAATAAAGGGAATCTCATCCCTAGGTACATTAGCCCCTATGAAATCCTTGATCACAAAAAAGCAGTGGCCTATCAGCTTGAACTTCCTCCAAATATTACTCAAGTTCATGATATATTCCATGTATCCCTCTTGATGAAGTACATACCTAGCTCTTCACATGTACTGAGTCCTGATGTGGTACAACTAGAACATGACCTATCTTATAAGGAGCGTTCGGTGGAGATCTTGGATTATAGAAACAAGGTTCTACATAGCAAGACTATCCACCTTGTTAAAGTTTTTTGTAGGAACCACAAATATGAAGAAGCCACATGGTAACTTGAGGAAACAATTAGGCAGAAGTACCCACGCCTTTTCTCTTCTGGGAGTACGAACTGAAATTTCAGGGATGAAATTTCTTAAGGGGGGAAGAATGTAACGACCCAAACTTTTAGAATAATATTTTGTTTCCTAAAAATGTAATTTCTACTATTTCATAATTAATAAAACTATATAAGTATAAATAAAATGTAACCATCAAGTTTTAACCATTATAGAACCATTGGTTAATATGATCATTGGAAACCAGAATAATTTTTTAATGTTATAATTATTGTTTATAAATAGAAATGATAATGGATAATTAATGTATAAAGAAAATTTAATACCATCTACCAGTAGAATAGTTCCATACAAATCCAATTTTTCAAATCTTGGGAAGGAGGTAGCGTCATTGGGATTTTCTCTAGACTAAGACCAAGATGAGCTTCAAAATGTTAAGCATAAACAAAATCACCTATGAGAGAAGTTCAAGTTGGTAGAAATCACCACTTGGGAAATGTTTTCTGAGTCGCCCCGAGATTCTATCACCATTGCACACCTTACTCTTATGTCCTATGTGGGTATTATAAGGGGTTATGTAATTAGGCCTTAGTCACTTTTTGTAACCCATTTCTATAAAAAAAATTATTGTTATGGTAAAATAAACATTATTTTTGAATTTCAAATGTCAAAATTAATCTAAGATTAATTTTTAGTATTTTTCTAAGAAGTTTCATATTATTGATGAATATTGAAAAAATAGTATTTTAAAATAATTTTTAAACTTTAAATAATTGACACTGTGAAATGATTTTTGAAAAATGGACATACACAGTTATGATCAGTAAGAAATTTAGAGTCTGATGAGATTAACTTATTTTTGGATGAATAGTAACTTATGAATAGTAATATGACCAATCGAATAGTAACCTTGCCTAAATAAGTATAAATATAATTTTAGGAATCTAGAATTGTAATATGATATAATAGTATAAGTAAATAAATATTTTAGAAATTATTAGTTAAGTATTAGTATTTTTCAAGTAAATAGTGATTTTACTTAAAAATTAAATTTCTCATATTTAGAAAATTATTTTCATAAAATGGAGTTCATTTTTGAATTCAAAACATCGATATTAGGTTGGGGTAAATTTATGAGATTTTTATAAAATGTTTTGTTTTTTGGTGAATAGTAAAAATATAGTTTTTGAGTTTTTGGTATGTTTAATGACATTATAATGATGTAATATGTAATTTAAAATTATGTTTGACTCATGTGGACTAAAATATGATATTATTTGTCCCAAGTGGCCAAATACCATGGTAAAATGCCATGGGAAAGACCATGATTTTTTAAATACCACAAATGAGGTGTCCTCATCAATTAATAAAAAAACTCTCTCTGTTTTACTATAAATACCAATACATTAGTTCATTTCCATTAATTAAAAAAAATTCCCTCAAATATATGATATTATTACCTCCCAAGGAGTCCTCCCAATGTTTCCTTAAGCCTCAAGGTCCTGACCTTAGAGTTTTAGAAGTTACTCTTCAAGGTAAGGAAATTCTCAACTTCTCATTTCCTTTCAAGTTATTTTCTTATGTGGTATGTCTTTAAAATTTCCATACCATATTCTTATGTACATTTAATTATATTCCTATACTGTATTATGATTCATTTTTAAATTGGTTACCATTTTCCCTTCTATTTTTAATGTTTTCCAAAGCCATGTTTCGTACCCGTTATGCTGCAGAATTTTTGTCTCAAAATCTCTCTCTGTTTCCTCAAGAAATTCTTAAATTTTGATTATGTGAATACTTAAACCTCTTAATTTTCTAGGGGTATTCATAAATATGTAAAAATTATTTATTTTATTCTGGAATTGACATATATAAAACCCTTATTCCCTTTCTATGGGTTATAAATGACATAATGGTCATGTTTTTAAACACTTTTTAAATCACTATGATTTTGATATAAAACCCATTTATTTTATTACCTTTAGGTTATTTATGAGGTGTTGATTATGATATATATGGATCAAATGAAAATATATAAATATTAATGGTGTTCCCTGATAGCTCTCAAATGCATCGGGTAAAGAAATTAATCTCTAGAGATGACGAGTTTTACAATACCTTGGTGAATAACCTTGGTAATTTGTATGACACCTTGGGGATAGACCTTAGTGAAATTATTATGAATGTATAAATTAAATGTTTTAGCCACATTTTCAAGATATTATTAAATTTATTATTATCATTATATACCTCTTTCTCATGCCTTTATGATATTTCCTCAAGTTCTTATTGTATTCTCTCAAGCTCACATGTAAATTGTTTTACCTATTTTCCCTTACTAAGCCTTATGCTCACCCTTTCCTTTGATGTATGTCCTCGGGTTATGAGATGAAGTAATTGTACTTAGGGTGAAAATTTCAAGAATCCTTTCAAGTGGATTAAAATATTGTAATATGTTTTCATGTATTATGTTCCATATTTACAAGACACTAGAATTTAAAGATCCTCTGTTTGTAAAATGTAATGAAAAGTTATGTAATAAAAAGGTGAGATTCCATAATGAAAATGAACCTCATGTATACATTTACTACTGAGACTAATAGACATTCATGATTTAGTATTTCATTCACATTCTCAAGACCTATATATTTTGTAATGTCCTCTCCATACATCTGTTCTTCAAAATAAATTTTGGTTGTATGACTACTTGAAAACATTGTATCCACATAAAACTTTAATGTTAATAAATGAGGATGTTGAATAGGCAGAGTAAAGGTAAATTTTAGAGATATTTTCAATTGGTTGGTTGATTATTTAGATCATTTTTATTCGACCTTACATTTCACCCCTTCCCTTTGTCCGTATATAATAATATTCATCAGTTCAAGAATTTTTTTCATTAATTGTCAAAGTTTTTTCATGAAAAATAAATTATAAATAAATACCACCTTATTGACATGTACTGTTACAAGATCTAATGGACATGCTATGAAAATTACAATAGATTTCTTGACCATATGAACATCTATATCATCAAGTGGAATGGGTATCTTGGCACTCAGCTCATGAGATATGTTAATCCCCAATCTCATATAACCTATTGGAAGTTTTTTGTTATGTATAATATATCCTAAGATATTGTGCATAGTACCCCTCACAACAAGGGGATGGGTGGGTGTTTATATATATAAATCAAAATCATTTTCACCCTGTGGAATATCAGTACAAGAAAGGTATTAGTTCCTTCCTGATTTATATTTCACAGAAAAAATTATGAAAATATTTATTACCTCTTCTAATACATATATTTTAGGGGAATGTCTCACCTAAAATATGGTGGGGTGGGGGTATACTCATGTAGTGTTTCTTCTTGTGTTGTTTCTTCTCTTTGATTCCTTACCATAACATTTTTAAACAACTCTGACTGTTAATTAAATTTTTCTTCTAGAGAATATAATCATGACTACAACTCTTCCATTTTATTATCTTTACCCCCTATTTATTTATTTTCTCAAAATATGTTTGGGGTGACACCCCAAAACCCACACCTCTAATGCAGTCATATTATTCTGACCACTTCAAAGCCACTAATAGTAGCTATTCATTGGGTACAACTGATGATGATTATTGTGTCTAAGTCAAATAAGAAAATATAGGAAAATAAATAATCATTATTATATAATATTGATTTAAAGAAAAACAATATTATTTCATACTTACACATACTTCCCACACTTTTTGTGTGTTTTCATCTATTAGTATCCCATATTTATTTACATTTTTCTACTTCAATAGCACATGATGTGGTATAAAGACTTTGGATTTCAATTCATCAATCTATATATAAATAAAGGAACATAATTATGTTTTTTTCATGTCACTAAAAGTATTATGGTGGATTTAAAATAAATACTATTTTTTTAATTGAAGTATACCATGTCCTTCCTTTACTGTAGGGGTATGTTGGTTTTATTACACATTTCTTATTTTCAAAACTCTATTGTTATTTCATAAATTTTACAATTATTAATAAAATTGATTAATAAAAGTATTTTAAATCAATTTATTACAAGTCAAAATTTACCTAAAAATATGTCTTCTCATGATGACCAACAAATGCATCCCATGCTTGTTGGTTTATCAGGTGTTCATACATCTGTGGTAGGTTCAAGTTTATTTTCCCTTAATATTTATTGATATAATAGTTTTTAAGAATTTTATGAAAGAATTTGTGGGCCTTTATAGTGAGCATTAATACAAATTTCATTCAGGATTCATCTACTATAAATGCACTCAATAAGGGATAATGAAGAGTAAATAAACATTTCATTATTTTTTAGGAAAATAAATAAATTGTATCATAATGTTACCCTAATATCTACCCAAATTAGTGTCTTAAGAATGGGTGAAACATTTTTTCACAAATCTACATCAATCAGCATGCGCATTCAAGTGGTGAGCCCAATGTAACTACTAAACATGGCCTTTTGGGGTTAACAGGTTGGTTGTTTGAATTGCATCCATCCTTGAATTTGATGCATTTGTTTCACACCTTAATAATTTTTTCTAATACTATCATTCTATGATGCTCTTTCTTTTTATAGGACATAGGTTGTTCATAGTCTACTATTTTCATGGCTTCAATATTGTCAATATTTTTTTCCTGTGGATTAATAGCATTGAAATGTGTATAAGGTTTTTGTTTCTATCAATTGGAAGAACTAGCATGTTGAGAAAACTATTATTCCTTGGGATTGAGAGAATCAGGATATGTAGAAGTCATTATCTACAGAATTGTTTGAACATTTAAATTAGATTATCTAAATGAAGTAGTGAACAGATAATAATATGAGGTAACACAATGTATATTACAAAAAAATATAACCTGATCATTGAACTCTTTTTTTTTGAAAGGTTGAAGGGATTTGAACCCTTTATAGAGTATCCAAATCCCTTAATTATGGTCTCATGTGACATATAATACCCCATATATATCAGTACCCCTACAAAGTTATTATGAATTCCTAATAAAAGGGTTATACTCATTTGAATTGACATCTGACATTTCATTGGTTTTTTTCAATAACAGAAAAATTGACCACTTTCAGTTTGCAGGATATGAAACATAAAATACTTGTAATTCAAGTGATTTCATTAAAAATGGTTTATCTTTGTACCCTTCCTTACTAAAATACACTTTCACAGATCTCAATTAATCTATTTTAACTACACTCTTTTTATCAACCCACTATCATTAAAAAATTGGAACTTATAATGTTATATAATCTATGTCCCATATTTTTTTAATGATGCCAAAGTATGACATATTCACTTAAATTGTATTTCTATACTTGGTACTATCGATTTATCCACAATTGTAACTATACTATATTACATGGTATTTTTTTCATCATGTTCATTTATATATAATGTATAACCATTAATTAAATCTCCATTATAAGATAATATATGAAAACTTGGTCCTATGTCAAGCCATTAAAGTCCTTATAAAATTGAATCTGTATTTTTAGTTGATTTCTTAAAAATATGGTCTTGAAACCATCCTATAAACTATTGATTATGTTTATTTGATATCTAGATTTTATCCCTTTATGAATTAAAATTCCTAAGAATTGGTTTTTGGGTTTAAACATATGGTTCAACCTTTAAAATTTTATTCAAAATGTGAAGGTGGGTCTACTCTAGCTCTATAATAATAATTGTTAAATCATCTATTCTAAAAATTCCTTCACCCACAAGCCACCCAATGTGATGATATTTCGATAGACCAATGCTTTCCACATTAGACAGGTAGTCAGTACAGAATTCAATAGCTTCCTCAACAACATATCAATTTGCAATACAACATTCTAGATGACTGTGATTTTTAACATACCCTTTAAAAAATCTTCATATACCATTCAATAGGTTACATCCATCTATAATGTATTGGACCACATAGTTGAATACCTCTTTCTAAGTTAACCATCATATCAAATAATTTCGGTAGGAAGAACATATCCAATTCACATAATATAATAGAAATTTCCTTTTCTATATTTGTAAATTTATTTTGGTATATAACTTTTTTGTATATATATTTGAAAAATAAATAGATCTTGTTTAATGTATAATGGTATGGTAAAAATGAAACATAAAGTTATAGGCATTAAATCTTACATTAGAACATGAAAGTCATGTGATTTTAGACCCTTTAACTTTAAATTAGTAATTGACATGATAGTATTTATATTTGATGAATACCCCTATGGAACCTTTACATCATTCAAGAAATTGAAAAACTGATATCTCTCTTTCCTAGAAAGAGTGTAAGAAGCTAGAGTAAGAAAAGTCTATTTGTTTACTCTCCATTGCTGCCAAATCTTCCCATATACCCATGTTAATCATGTCTAACCTATCCTTAATTCCATACTTTGTTTTTTTCAGGTCCATTTAGTAATGTGACAATGACACTGTCAAATAAATTTTTCAACATGTATAACATCAAGAAAATATCTAACGTACAAACAATTCAAGTATGATAATTCAAAAAAACTGATCTCTTTTTCCAACTGGTTTTTGTAAGGTTTTTCAAAAAAGTTTTATCAAAATTAGTGTGTATATCTTTTTCTTTATTAAATATTTGATCACCTATTATTTGAGATGGTTCTGTACATTCTTCTAAACTCTCATCGAATGATGTCGTCTAATATCAATACTTATGTCACAGGGGTAGAAATATGTAATGTCTTAGAGACACATTCTTTAAAAAATGTTTCAACCTAATTGAATGTGTACCTTTTTACAAATGAGACACCCTTTATTTAATTTAATGTTATATCCTAAAAAATTTCCATAAGAAGGAAATCCATTTATCATCTCATATAACATGACACCTGAATCCTACAATAATTTCAAATATTCAATCAATGGATCCAAATAAACATCAATATCTATACCTAGTTATTTGGGTCCTGATATAAGATGATATAACATAATTAATTTTCATTTCATAAATAACCATGATGTAAAGTTAAAATTTAATAACATAATTGGCCATGTAAAATGAGTGATGCTTTGAAAACTAAAAGGATTCACTCTATATGTAGACAGTGAAATAAAAAGGTTTCTCAGTTCATTTCAAAATTTAGGATACTCATGATCAATTCTCTTCCATTGAGGAGATTATATCAAGTGATGAATTTTCCCATATTTATATATTTTATCTACATGCCACATCAATTTTATTGTAGTATCCTCACTTCCATATAGGCTCCTAAACCTTGTAATTATTGGAAAGTACCATACAACTTTTGTATAACCTAATTATTCATTCTTATATTGATAATCATCACACTTTGGGAATCTTTTAAGTGATTTTTTGTTCATAAAAATAGTATACAGTCATTTGGATAGGAATGTATTCTTTCAGAGATCATACCCATTGAACATATCATTCATTTATCATTATATATTTTTCAAGGAAGATCATTATCTTTTGGGATCATATCATTAAAGAGAGAAAGTAGTTCAGTAAAACTGGTGTCGCTCCATCCGTTTCCAGATGTTAAATTATATAGCTTCAGTATGGATAAAAATGTTGTATATTTAGTACAACTAGCATACAATGGAATCTTAGTACAACTCTTTAACTTCTCAAACAATTTTGGACAATCATTAAGTTCATATTCATATGTCATTTTCATTTCTTCAATACAATCTTCATCATAATTCACACTTGTAATCACAACCTCAACAAAATCTTCATTATTTTCCACACTTTTAATCATATCAGATGATCCATAAAATGCATTCTTATCCCAATAACTAGATACATTTATTTTTTCCCTGTGTTTAGTCTAACATTTATAAATTCAATCTATTCTATGACAAATAAACTGTTCTTCCAACCCCTCTAAACTAATTAGTATTGAATACCAATGGTGTAAACATGGAAAAAGGATTTGAGAAGGGGCATATGCATTATATTTTGGAAAATTGATGAAATTTTTCACCCCATCATCATAATATTTTGTAATATTATTAAAATCCGTCCATTTTTTATTTATATTTATCCTATTTAATTTAATAATATAAATATTATAAAAAATAATTAAATACACAAAAAGTATGATCTTGGAACTCATAAAATCTCATTATGAAAAAATCATTTAAGTAATGTGAATCCATATTTCTAAGATAATAAGATTTGAATGATGGGTATTTAGATTGTTTTATAGTGGTGGAAATCATTGAAGTAAAGGAATGTGTGATACCTATAAAGTTACAAAGAATATAATTAAATTTTCATCAATTGAAAAACATAGAGATATCACATAGGATTAATTCGATGATATATCATATGATTAAATAGAAAAACATGGTCCAAAAAAGAAATGAACAATTGAAATCAATAATTGGGAGGAGTTGGTGTTTATTCATTTATTCACTTGGTATGTGGTGGGTCATGTGGTGTTTCAGTGATAGGATGCTTAGGATCCAAAGTCGATCTTTTTTCAGATGGTTAAAATGTTGATAGGGCACAGTCACATGGTCTTGAGAAACCAATGTTTGAATAAACTCTTAAATTTAAATTAAATTAACCAAAAGTATCGAGCTACGGTTCCCATGTTCCATTCCCAATTCAGATATTTCACATTTTATCAAAGGGGCCTTTCAAAAACTCATGTCAATCAATTAAATTCATTAAACACTATACGCCACTTTAAAACATTAAATCTATTAAATCAAAGTAAAAAATTAAAAAACCCAAGAGTGATAAAAACCATCACTATCATAATAACAATGATTTAAACAATTAAATCACCTTTTATAAAACATGGCATAAAAGTATAACAATCTAACCGGGTAATTTTAATTATAAATGAATACCAAATTTTAAATATACCATTTAGAGAATCTCATTTTTAAGAACAAAATTTAAAAATCAAGCTCAATATATAGAATTTGATTTCTTGAACCACCCTTTATCCTTACACATGTATGCATTTATAAATATAGATACCACTCATCCTATTGAAAATATTCACACATAATTGTGTAAAGATATGGAATAATGTATCTATATTTATATCAATATAGTCTTCATTTAATTTCTTCATTAACAAGTAATACAAAAAAACTTTTCTTCTTCATCTTGGTAAAGCACTGTATAAATCAACTATCATTTTCATGAACTAAAAAATCCTTTGAGCCTGCATCAAGAACCTTTAAATGACTTAAAGTACCATTAATCATTAGAGAATTAATAAAAATATAAATAAGATAAACTAGTGTTAAATACTCAGTATGTAGTATAGTAGGTTGGAGTTTAAAAAAAGTAGAGGAGTCGAGAATCTCAATGCTCGTTGTGTTGGATTTTTTTTTAGCTATGTTAGCATTAGAGCAATGAAATATCTTGTATAGACATAGTCGTACTCCCTTGGTGGAAATGTAATATGTGTTGGGTTCCGATGTAATATAAACTTCTGATGACATGTAAGCAATTGACGACACCCATGTTCTGGTTATATCGTAACAACAATTTATTTTGTATGTGATAGTTCATTATACATTCATAATCCATGTGCATAACTCATGTGTTCATTCCATATCACAAGTGTAATATATATAGCAAATCGGTATCTATAATATATATATAATAATAATGTTAAAAAATATTAATAAATATTAAAAAATATAAAAACTTATTAATTCCATAACAAGAAAAAATTATTAAGAACAAACTTAAAACAAAAAAATCATATAAATAAATAGTGTGTGTATAAATATCAAAAGTGTCATGAAATAATTTTTATCAAGCACTATAAATATAAAAAATTAGAAAAAATAATACAAACTAAATTAAACTCATTCCATAATTCCTAAAAATTTTACAAACAAATCCGGAAATATTAAAATGATTAGGGTTATTATGTCTGGTAATGGAAAAAAATGGCAGAATTATTTGATTTTAATCTATGGAAGTAGGCGGGATACTTGGAACTTGGAGCTGATTACCATATGTGCACCACAAAAAACTCTACCTACTTATCATTTGTAGTCACCACCTTACATGATAAGTGGGAAGGGTTTTTGCATTGCACAACTAGGATCCCCATGCAATCAGATTGAGGAATAATGATGAATGGATGAAATGAACATGAAGGAAAGGGAGAGGGTAAACCAAGAATGGCTCAAGGAAAGGGATATTGAGTGGAGAATCAGTGAGGTAGATTGAGCATAAATAATATCATTGCGCATGTTGTTCAAACCATTTGGGAAAATTAAAAACAAACAAAGATGTTTGAGAGGGAGCTATAGATCACAAGTAATCACATACCTTGGATTTTGAAGGTGAAAATTCATCTGAAATGATCAATGGAGAGCGGAGATAGAGATTTAGTTCTATAAGAGCTTAAACGACACAAGTGAGGATAACTATGTTAGGGTTCTATTTAAACTATCGTGAAGGTTTTTATCAGTGCTTTCAAAAAAACACTGATAAAGTGGTATTATCAGTCCTAAAATAATAAGTGCTAATAAAATTGATCTTTATCAGTGCTAAAAAAGCACTGATAAAACATGTCTTTATCATCGCTAAAATTATAGAACTGATAAAGATATGTTTTATCGTCACTTTTTTATTGCTGATAAAAATAATTCTTTATCAATGCTGATAAGACCAAATTTTAATAATATAATTAATATAATTAAAAAAATAAATTTATATAATTATAAACAAATATAAATTTATATAATTTTAAATAAATATTTTTGGAATTTTAAATATGTATTTATAAATATAATTATAAATGTATATAATTATACATAAATATAAACAAATAATATTTTATTTAATTAAAAATATATTAAAATAAATTTTAAATATGTATTTATAAATATAATTATAGATATATATTTATAATTATAATTATAGATATATATTTATAATTATAATTATATTTATTTATTTATTTATAATTATAATTATAAATAAATATATTTATAAATATTTGTATATAATTATAATTATATTTATATAATTATAATTATATAATTATATTTATATAATTATATTTATATAATTATATTTATATAATTATATTTATATAATTATATTTATATTAGGTAGTTGGAGGTACAATTACAACAAAACGTACACACACCTCACCCACAGGGCTGGACAAGCAGGTCATAGCCCCCCCCAAGGGCTAACCCACCCATAGAGCCCCCTTATTATATATATAGGCCCGTAAGCCCTTACAATTTTAATGGTCCAAAGAGCCACTCATGGTTGTAGACCTATTTCTTACACAAAATCCCACCAAAAACGCCCACACCTACATGCACCAATTTTAATGGAAGCCCTGTCCACCAATATCACTTATCGAGGTCGCCATGATCACTAAGGTCAACAAGCCCTTTATCGGTTGTCGTCTTCCATGTGGACCAAGGTCACCCCTAAACCTCTACTACAAACCATCATCTGTACTGAAATTTGGTGATGTCATCCTCAGATCATCCGTCGTATACCACCTAAGATCCTTAGTCACAGCCATTGATGGTCGAACCTCACCTTCTATCCTTTGATCGGGCCCCCCATGCTTGTGTTATGTCATCCATTTTCCAATGTCGCCAAACCTGTGCCCACCATCGACTCAACGATAGCCTATGGTTGAAGAGCCTAGTGACACTTTCAATCAACCACCTTCATCAATCGTTGGTCATCGATAAGTATACCCACCACAAATCATCATCGGACCACCACCCACCATCAAACAGGTTTTCCTATTCTACCACCAGCTTCACACCCAAGGTCCCTAGCATTTGTTTACCTACTGAAGACATCCACCACAGTCGCATACCTGATCTGAGACCACCATCTAACCCACAAAAAACCCACCGTTAGATCATCATCTCGTACACCTTGTGCCTATGTAGTCATGTTGGCATTAATTCTAACCTTTCACCCACCCACCCCAAAATTTGGGGGCCAAAGGAACCATGATCTGAATTCGAACCCCAACCAAAAGATGCAGTATTATGAGAAACTCAACCACTAAGGAAAAATCCAACTGCAATATATATATATATATAATAAATGAATTTATTATTTAAAAATATTAATTATAATTTTATATTAATTTTAATATATATTTATTTTTTATTTTTATAATTGTAAAAAAATATTTAAAAATATCGTTATATATTTATAAATACATTTATATAATTATATATAATTATATATTTATATATATTTATATAATTATATACATTTATATAATTACATATATATATATAAGAAAAGAAGAGGGGATGGTTCGGGGTTAGGAGTGGTGATGCTATAGTGACCCTATCGCTGGTTGTAACAGTCCAACCCAGTTCAACCATACCAGCCACCCAAGTCATCCCATTACGGGGTGAGTTATAAAAAAGATAACAAAAAGGTCCCAAATATAAGAAAAACAATATATACAACCAAATTACAAAGTGGAAACAAAGGGAGATACAACTAATCCAAACATGCTAAACCTGGAAGTATGACAAGTCTAGACTAACAAGTCTCCATGTGAGCAACCGTCACCTCCAAACCATCCCAAACCAAAACAGAGATATAAAGAGAAGCTAACATGCTATATAATTCCCTTACCTTTACCTATTTCCTACAAAACAAGGTCTATAACCACTCAAATTCTAAAGTAGTGTGTGAGAAATAGATCCCAGTTGGAAACCACCAAGGAATCTATACAGGTTTTAATATCAAGAATTCATAAGTTCTTGTTTTAAAACAAAACATTTTTAAAATAATTTTTATCAACAAAACAATTTGAAAACATTTCTCAAATAGTCCTTGGGTTTTCCATAAATTTCATATCATGTTTTCCAAAGACAAAAAAAATCCATTCATAAAATAAATTAGGTAAACAAATCAAAATATAAATATACATGTGATCCAACATCCATAAAATAATCCATTATGCAATAAACAACCAAAAACAAGAATGTGCCTTCTAGTTGGGCTCTATCCTATGGAACAATACATACTATACACTCACAAACCTAAAAAGTTATAAGGTTGGATCCAACTAATATCGACTCCTACCATAGTCCATTTATATATAATAGGTTACCTTATAGTGGTGTCACACGCACTAAGGCTACCTGTGTCTCTTTCTCGACGCACCCAAGTTTCCTGCTGTGAAATTTTTGTCAATTTCTATTTTAAAAACTATGTTCACATTTTTATAAAACCATTTAAAAATCAATCCAATTTTCTTTAGGGTTTTAAAATCCATTTTTCTCAAATCAAGTAAATTCCATTTTCAAAGAAAAAAACCCTTTAAAACATGAACCCATTCCCTTTTACATTTCAACACGTGAAATTCCATTTCAAATCTCAATGAATTAATAAGAAGATTAGAAAATTCAAGAAATTAGAACACTTGGATAGATTCACTTACCTCAAGGACATATAAAAACTAACCACCTTTGACAATGAAGATTGGAAACCACAAGATCGACCTTCGGAAGACAATGAACGATAAGATACTAAAAAATATTGATAGAAAACATTATTTAATTACATATATCTACCAAAAATGGTTTCTCAACTAGAAATAAGGAATAACTGAAAGGAATTATTACTCGAAGTGATGAAATTACTATCCCTAATGATCAATCACGGGACAGAGAGATTCATAGGGAAATGAGTAACCCAAAATCACCTAGGGTAAGAGATCTGGCTCATAGGAGGAGGATAAAAAAGATAATGAAGACTTGAAAAACTATACAGTGCCTGAAAATCCATAACTCAGAAAATTACACAATGTATATACCTTACACATCATGAAATTATTTCATTTTAAGTTACACAAAAAATTCATCATCCAGGATTAAAACATGATTTTTCACATTATAGGATGTGTAACCCTTACAGAGCGTGTGAAATTCTCACATTTTGTATTCAGTTCATGGGATCTTTCTGGTGGCCATTACATATTATTTAATCCCATTACATTTTATGTAACTTCCCATTGAATAGAAGAAACCATAGGTTTATGCTGAAAATTCCAAAAAAAAACCTGAATTCTCCATTATAGGTATCCTCCTAATTTCATGGTCAGAAATACTCTCCCAATGAAAAAGGAAACCAAAAGAAAATATTAGAATATACCTATAATAAATATAATGGGGCATTACATTCCACCCACCATAAAATATTTTGTCCCTGGAAAGTGATCAAGATCCTAGATCCAAAAAAAGGGAATAAAATTACTACCTCATCAATGACTCCCACTCCCACATCTCATGGAGATCCTATCCACACTGCCATAGTACACAAACTAAGGGGATAATTTTACCATGTAGTACCTTATCCAGACAATCCATAATCTAAACTAGTTGCTCAACCAAAGTGGTATTGGATTCAAGATCTATATCCTCTCACCATATCACATGGTAAGGATATGGTATATACTTCCTCAACTATGAAACATGAAACACATTGTGGATAGAAGTCAAGAAATATTTATATTCTAACTGGAAGGCTACCATCCCCAGCAACTCAACAATCTCAAAGGGTCCCACAAACATTATTTATAGGTTACCCTACTTACCCAACCGATGATGTCCCAAGTGAGATGGAACTCTGAGAAAAAACCTGATCACCAACCACAAACTCCGTCAGCAGATGATGAAGGTCCATATAAGATGTATAACAACTCTATGGCATGATCAAACATCTTTGGATAAACTACACCATCTTCATTGTCTCCTAAACCGGACTTAGTAAAACTAATTAACACTCTCCCAACTCAACCCAATACATGGTAGATTAACATGGCTACCCATACAAAGCCTCAAAGGTCGCTATATTGATCAAATCCTGATAACTATTGTTATAGTAAAATTCAACCAAAGGAAAATTAATGTCCTAAGATCCACTAAAATCAATCACACATGCCTAGATCATATCCTCAAGAACCTAGATATCCCTCTATATTTTTCTATCTATCTACAGATAACAATCTAGGCTCAATTTCAACTAGGAAATCATTGCCTCCTGAAAACCTTTCTAGAATCCAGATGTGAACCTTGAGTCCCTATAATAAACAACCATAAAGGGGACATTATGACGTTGGAAAATATTTCGATCATATAATTCCCCAATCTATTCCACTTTTTTTGTTTCCTTTATTGGTAATAAATTTGCTAATTTAGTGAGTATGTCAATAATTAACCAAATCACATTATTCACACTATGAGTCTTTGGTAAACCAATGACAAAATCCATGGAAATTTTATCTCACTTCTATATTAGAATGGAAAAAGGCTAAAACAAACTTTTAGGTTTTTGGTGTTCCACCTTAACTCTCTAACAACTGAGACATTATGATACAAAATCTAAAATTGACTGCCTCATCACCAGACACCAATACCAACATCTCAAATCATGATACATATTTTTATCCCCAAGTTTCACGAACCAACATGAATGGTGTCCACTGTCTAACAACTCTTGTCTCAAGAAATAAGGAACAACCAACCTATAATTAAGGCACAAAGCTCTATTGGTATATCAACACCACTCACCCGAGGTCTCCATACTATTTAGGATTTCTCCTAAGAATCATCTCTCAATGACTATCATCTTCTCAAGTTGAAATTTCTCATCAAAATATCATTAGACCTTTATCAAATCCAAGAACACATGTCCATTATCCTCCTTCACTCCCAATCTCATATCAGCAAACAAAATCATCAGATACCACTCTTTAATTGATTCCTTCACTTCTTGGATCGATACTCTTCTTCTCAGTGCATTGGAAACCATGTTTACTTTCCTATAGGTATATATGATATCAAAATCAAAGGTCTAAAGATGATCAACCAAACATATCTATCTCAAGTTTAGATCCCTCTGAGTGAAAACATACTTCGGGATTTTGTGATCAGAATACACTATAAATTGTTCCCCAAAAATATAGTGATTCCATATCTTTAGTGTGTGTATAACCAATGCTATCTCAAGATCATGGTTAGGGAAGTTCTTCTCATGAGGGAATAACTAGAGTGATCCATAATCCACCACCTATTTTCCTTGCATTAAGAAACATCCCAAACCCATACCTAAAGCATCAAAAAAACATTGTAACCCAAACTTGATTCTAGGAGAATCAATATTGGTTCTAAAGTCAACCTCATTTTTAGATCCTGAAAATATCTCTGGCAGTTTTTATCCCACACAAAATTTACACCCTTATGGGTCAAAGCTGTCATCAAAGATACAAGCTTGGAGAATACCCAAATAAACCACCTATAATAACCAACAAACCCCCTAGAAACTTTAGATATAAAACACATTTATGGTATTTTCCTAGGACATAACTACTCGTACCCTTTCAGGATCCACTGAGATTCCCCACTCAGATATCACGTGCCCTAGAAACTTCACCTCTTGGATCCAAAAATCACACTTTGAAATTTTACCATATAGATGATGTTATTTGAAAGTTCATAGAATGGCATCCAAATGGTCCACATGTTCCTCCTCTGACTTGAAGTACAGCAAGATGTCATCTACAAACATAATAATAAAATATTCTAAGAACTGGTGAAAGATTCAATTCATCAAATCCATAAACACTATAGGGGTGTTGTTGAGTCTGAATGGAATCACTAAAAACTCAAAATCCTCATATAAGCTCTAAAACACTATCTTAGGTATGTAATCCTTTCCAACTCTCAAATGATGGTACCCTGACCTCAATTCAATCTTAGAAAAACAAAGATATCCTCTAAGTCGATCAAAGAGATCACCAATTCTAGGTAAAGGATACTTTTTCTTAATGGTCACCCAATTCAGATTTTGATATTAAATACAAATCCTGGGACTTTAATATGCCTTCTTATCAAAGAGTACAGGAGAATCCCATGGTGACACTCTATGGATAATAAATCCTTTCACCAACAGGTCCTCAAGTTGGACCTTTATTTGCACCAAATCAGAAAGTTCCATTTGATATGATGGCAAAGAAATGGTCATCATTCCATGGATCAGTTCAATAGTAAACTCAACCTCTCTATGTGGTGGTAAACTAGAAAAATCATCCAAAAAATCTCAGGGTACGTACACACAACAGCAGGTATATGACCACTCAAGAAAGGGTAAACTACATCAAGAAACATTTCTAACAACTATCATGATATTACACTATAATAAGGAACAACAATCCTCGCCCTTCCCGATCTAGAGCCCCACTCACCTTAGAAAACAAGACTGAACCCATAAGTAGATAAGAATTATACCTAATGGAAATAATAGTATATCTGGGCCTTCACACTGATCATCCAATCTATTCTGATAATCAATTCAAAAATTTCAAGATCAAGCACTGAGAAGTCCCAAACCACCTCAAAGTTGGCTATCACCACCTGACACGTAGGGCACTTAAAACCCTATTCAGACCTCTTTCCCAAAGGCATAGAAATATCCAACAAGAATGATATAATATCTGAACATAAACCTAACATTTAAACTAACTTTGATGATATAAAAAAATGATTAGAACCTATATAAAACAAATCTAGCACCATAGAAGATGAAACAAACATTGTACCTCTAACAGTAGATATCCCTACTTCATATTCCTCCACTGCATACTCTTACACATAATTTTTTCCATACTTAGCTACCTAGACATTCCTCTTGGACTAATAATTGGACCCAAAACCTTTGGGAGAATCAAAATGAACCTATGATACCTTAGTGAAAGTGGATCCCGACTTACTGCCTTGGAGAATCCTATAACAAAAATGTTTCAGATGGCCAAATCTCTTAAAAATATGAAAATTCCTAAGAGACTCGATAAAATGAGGCCTAGTATGACTACACCTCTCATATTGGTAGAAGATAACCTATTTCTACCTTAAAGAGTCCCCTGAAACTGATGTTATATAAAACCGACCACTCTTGCGCTTCTTTTTCTAACCAGAAGAAGCACCATGTATAACTGCTGCACTAACTAAAGCTCTACCCAAACCTATCCTTCCATCTATGTTTTCCTAATCCAAATATAATTTATCCACTACCTCCAAAAAGGTTAGAAGGTACAAAATAACTAGAATCAACTGAATATTGTCCCTCATCCCCATATCAAACCTATGAGCCTTTGGGTAATCATTAGTGACAAGATCTTATGCCAGATACACCAACTCAGCAAAATGGGTGGAGTACTCTAGAAGGGTACGCTTCCCTTGATCCAAGGTCAAAAACTCCTAGGTATTCTCTGTACAAAAAGTCTTAGGATAAAACTACTGATTAAATATTTTCTTTAAAGAAACCTAGGTAATATACTTGTGCAACTTAGCTTGCACTATAGAGTCCCACCATCTTTTTCCTAGCCCCTAGAGCATATACATGGAAACCCCACCTAATAATATTTAGGAGTATTAAAAATTTGAATATCCTCTCAATCTATTCAAGACACTCCTCTAATTATTGGGGTCCTTTGTCACCACATAAGATGGGTGGATATTGGTTGGTAAATTCTAATCCATGATCCACTTCTCATCTTGGGTTCACGATGCCCACTAAACCTAGAGTCTGAATGGTATGGATAACTACTTCAACCAAAGAAGGGTCCACTAGAGGATCTTCCCATGGAACCTGCCTCCCATCTTCCCCTCTTGTATTTGGAAGAGATATTCTGGTAGGCATTGTCTGTTAAACATAAGATAATAACCAATCAATCATGAAAAAATTCCAAAACCATTAAACCAACTCATAGAATCCATAATAATGCTCCAAAATGATAATAATCTAAAGTAATAATGAATTCTACCACTAAAATGAAACACCTTTTAAATGGAATAGGTCCATAAAAATAAACTCCCCACTTAGTTTATTCAAATGGCCTTACACACACCAAGTCCCAAAACTTATTAGATAGGTCAATTTAAATATATTTCCCATAAAATTCATCCAAATGAGCCTAAATACCAGGTCTTGGACTTAGTAAATATTTTCTGACCACCCAAGGAAACTCATATTCATTCATGGGAGTGAGCTATCCATCCCCCTTTTCCACACCTACTATCTAAATTCTGACAATCCTACTCTTTCCTACCAATGACATAGAACCAACTTAGGTAGTGCTAACACACTTCAAGGTGAGTAAATGATCTAATACCAAATTGTAACAATCCAGCTCGGGTCAACCAGACTATTCAACCAAGTTAGCCCATTACAGGGTGAGGTATAACAAAGATAAAAAACAAGTCTCAAATATAATAAAAACAAAACATACAACCAAAGTAAAATTTGGAAACAAAAGGATATACAACTAATCTAAACAAGCTAAACTATGAAGTATGAAAAGTCTAGACTAAAAATTATCCATGTAACCAACCATCACCTCCAGACCATACCAAACCAAAACAATGACATAAATAGAATTAATTATGCTACCGAATTCCCTTACCTTTACCTATGTCCTACAAAAAATGGTCTAAAACAACCCAAATATATAAGTAGGGTGTGAGAAATAGAGCCCAGGGTGAAACCACCAAGGAATATATGCAAGTTTTAATATCAATAATATACAAGTTTTAGCTTTAAAACAAAATAGTTTTATAATAATTCTTATCAATGAAAAAATTTGAAAAAATTTCTCAAACAATCCTTAGGTTTTCTAAAAATTTCATATCTTGTTTTCCAAAGATAGAATCATGTCAGTCATAAAAGAAAGAAAGTAAAAAAACGAAATATAAATTTACATGTAATACAACATCCATAAAAAAATATATCATGAAATAAACAACCAGAAATAGAAATGCACCTTCCAGTCGGGCTCTAGCCTATGGTAAATTATATACTAGACACTCACGAGCCTAAAAAGTCAAAAAGGTTGGATCTAAATAATATTTAATCCTAACACAATCCATCAATATAAAATTGGTTACCTCTTACTGGTGTCACACACACTAAGTATTCTCATTTCTCTTTCTCAATGCACCCAAGGTTCTTGTTGTGAAATGTTTGTCAATTTTAGTTTTAAAAACCATGCTCACATTTTTATAAAACCATTTCAAATCCAAGCCAATTTTCTTCAAGGTTTGAAAATTCATTCATTTCCAAATTAAGGAAATTCCATTTAAAAAACACTTTAAAACATGAACCTATGACCTTTTCCATTTCAACACATAAAATTCCATTTCAAATCTCAAGGAATCAATAGAACAATAGGAGATTCAAGAAATTAAAACCCTTAGATAGATTCACCTACCTCAAGGATATAGAAATCTAACCACCTTTGAAAAAGAGGATTGGAAACCACAAGATTAACCTTCAAAAGTCAAGGTAAGATAATAGACTGAAAATGATTGATAGAAAACGTGATCTGATTATAAATATCTATCAAAAATGGTGCCAAAAACAGAAACTTGGAAGAAATTGAAAGGAATAATTACCCAAAGATATGAAATGCCTAGCCCTGTTGATCAATCACCAAATGGATGGATCCAAAGGGAAAAGAGTCACGCAAAATCACCTAGGGTAATATCTCTAGCTGAGAGAAGGTGGTTTCAAAAAATAATGAAGCCTCAAACACCATTAAGACACACTAAAATATGTAAATTAGGTAATTACATGGCGTGTATACCTTACACATCATGAAATTATTTCATTTTAAGTTACACCAAAAAATACATCATTTAGGATTAAAAACATGTTTTTTCATATTACAAGATGTATAACCCTTACACGACATGGGAAATTATCACATTGTGTATTCAATTCACAAGATATGTCTAGAGGCCATTATATATTGTGTAATCCCATTACATGTTGTGTAACTACCTAGAAAACAAAAAAATGTAGGTTTATACTGAAAATTCCAAAAAAAATACCTAACTTAATCATTATAGGTATCCTCCCAATGTCATGGTCGGAAATACTCACCCAATGAAAAAGGAAACCAAAATTAAATATTAGAAAATTCTTGACAGAAAGGTAATCGGGTGTTACACTGGCTAGGGTTTCTTTGTTTGCAGTGGTAATACCACATTTCTTGGGATTCAATCGATTTTCTAAAGGAAACCCCCAAGACGTTCCTCGATCTATTGAGGATGATTTGATACTTCATGATGTGTTTGTGTCTTAAAAAGTTATTCCACAGCATTTTGGGATAAGATCCACTAGTGGTCGATGTTTCTTATCTTCACTATGAAACTCATACACTGGTAGGATCCTTAAGAAAGGCTCAATGACACATGTTGATGTTAATCTAGGGGATTATTCTGAGAGGCTGGAGTTGGGGAAAATTTTCCTCATCACATGACTTGTTCTCCCTAAAGGAGAAAATCAATGCAGGATAGAGGAAATAGTTCATAGAGTTTCGTTAATTTGGGGATTCTCATATTGGAGGTGCATTTCTTTTAGTCAGGGATTTTTCCACTGCCCTTTCCCATTAGATGAGGCTAGTTTGAGCATGGGTAATTGGCTCACTATTATTAAAGAATTTTTCACTTTACCTTCATGAGTGGTCCCTTAACTTCAACCTGTCGTGAGCTAGGAACCCTTTTGTGTGGGTATGGATTAAGATCCATGGACTCAACTGGATTCTATGGAATTCGAAGTTTCTCCATGATATTTCTTCTATAATTAGAATCCCCATTCACCTGGATAAGGGGAAAAAATAGGTATATTTTGGTTATTATGCCAAAATTCTCATAGAAATATATTTTATAAATACCCTTGTTGATAGGGTTATGCTTTCAACCCCTTATGATGATATTCTCTTGAATGTGAAATATGATAACCCTCCTAAATTATGTTTTATTTTAAATTCTATTGGGAACTCACAATACATCTGCCGAAAGACCCCCTCCTTCTTGACCTATAGTGTCAGGGGACATCTATACAAGGCATTCCATTATAAAGATAAAGGAAAAGCTGCAAGATCCAGAGGGTATAAATCTAAAATTAAGGCATCGAGTGAAAATGTTGCTTATTTTGATAAGATTGGGTTTAAATCATAATTGAAAGCGGATAAGAGGGATTCCCCTTAGTTTTAGTCTAGTAAACCTCATGGTATTTATAAACATATAGTGTTGGACTCTGATCATCAACCCATGATCCCCTATTCATGTGATGATTTTACTGAAGAAACTGATTCTCCCCATTATTAAGTTTTCATTAAATATTCCCTTATTAATGGATTTGGTGAAAAACCTAATAATGATGATTCTATTGATGGAAAATTGGTTTGTGGACTAGATACTCAAAGGAATGTCTATTTTTAGATATGGTAGTGTAATGTCCCAATTCGGAAAGCCACCCAGAGGCGCCCCGTACCTGGTTGGTCATATGGCCTCAAACGCATTTCCTCGAATGCCAGAGGCTACCGACTAGCAGTGAGGGCCTTAGGTGTGAAAGTGGGGAAACTATTCCCTCATTGGTAGAGTAAAACAGTGAAAGTAAAACCAATGCCAATGGAGGAAGTAGGAATAATCCATACAAAAGTAAATAGCAGAAGACTGGAAATAATAAACAAGAGAAGACATATATATATATGAATGATGCATGAAACATATGTCTAGGAAAGCATCCAAACAAATCATAATGCTGGAATACAACAGTACTAAACCAAAGTACAAAAGAAAGCAAGTAAACAACTCCTCAGCATCGCAATACATAGCTTGGTCTCATGCTCTCCAGCTCCACAGCAAATCAAGTACCTGAAGTAGAAGGGAGCTTTCCCTTATCTATACTTGTAACGGTATAATCTGTTTGGGCACAAAATCATGGCCCAAATAGGGTGTGAGACTAAATCCCAGTAGGCAACCACCACAAGATCTATGCCTAATAGTCAGTGAATATATGGCAGGTAATAATTACAGAAAGCAGTAGACAAGGAAGTACTCAGCAGTAAACAATCCACAATTTTAATGCATTCAGTTTCATATATCAAGCAACAACTAATCAAAACAGGTAATCACAAATAGGTAACCCTCTGGAAATTACTTGCAGCCAATCCTCTCTGGTCCTACCTAGAAACACAAGCAAGTAGTTAAACACAAAAGGTAACCCTCTGGGAAGTACTCACGGCCTATCCCCTCTGGTCCTACCTAGCATAGACTCTCTAAGGAAGCACTCATCGTCAATTCCTCATATAGTCTCGTATTAGTGACTAAAGGCGCTCTAGGGAATCAATTATGTCACATTCCCTCTATATCCCATGTTGAGGAACTACAGACACTCTGAGGAAGCACTTGCATGAATTCCCCATATGGTCTCGCATCGTAAGTAAAACAGACACTCTGGAGAAGCCCTTACGTCTATTCTCCCTATGGTCTACTACACCAGGTTCTCATGGCCCTGTGTAAGTCAAGAAGGTATAGCAATGCGTATCAGCCAAAGTAAACCTCAAGAACTACTTGGCTAGTAGTCTACATCATATCAGCATATCAAAACAATCACACCATCCTACAACTAGGCATGGGAAGTAAACAGCATCCTAACAAGAAAACTAGACCCAACGGTCAAAAAAGGCAATCGTGCATGGGGAAAAACTTCCAAAGCATAGAAATTAACCCTATTCACATTCAATTAACCTCTACTCAAGAATAAACACATAGCAGGAAAAAAATAGGGCTAAAACAGTAAACTCGCAATACCTCGTTCATGGGTATTGGCGATTTTGCACATATAACTCAAAGACTTTCAACAAAAAGGCACAAACCACCTTCCTTGGTGTTGGAAGATCAATATACTTGAGTCTCAGGGATTGAATCACCTTATAACACTGAAGATCTACAAAAACATCTAAGACGTTCAATAAAGGATAACTTGAGAAGGAAGAGGAATCATGAAACTAAGCTCAAGCAGAAGGAAGAGCTTACTGAGGTGATCCCAACACAATTGAAGGTGATCGAATAGGAGATCGGATGCTTGGTCGGGGGCTCAAAGGAAGATCGTAGATATACAGGAGCTCTCGGCCGAACCAAACCTAGAAGAAGGTGTTTCTGGTGATTAGACGTGACCCCGATACATTTAATAAAAAAAAGAAAATACACGGCGTGTACTTTAGAAGTACACTGTGTGTACTTTCGGTTTCCATACTCCGCTTTAGGTGGCCTCCAGGTCACCCCCCACATGGTTGTGTGTGTTTCCATCACACGGCCAGCACACAGCCTCCTGTGGTGACCCTTTACACAGTGTGTACTCATGAAGTACATGGTGTGTACTCATGAAGTACATGGCGTTTACTTTAGAAATTTCCAGAATTTCCTCTTTTTCTCAAAAACGGCCAGAAAAGGAAAACATACCTGAAAAAGAAGATCGAGGTTCTTATAGGTAGGAACATAAACTAATCTTATAAAATAATATTAAGGGTAAAATGAAAATGGTACCAACCTTTTCAATAAAATACAAAAAAGGTTTGGGTAGCAGAGTACTCAGGAAGAGCATAGGTGGTTCTTCTTCATTGGCCAAACAGGAGGTATCTAAATATTTAGAAGACCTCTTGGTAATTACTAGCTATGAAATTATGCATGAACAACCTTTAATATGTGTAAGTAAAGATAATCATTAGAATCATAATACCTTGATGATGTAAAGGAACAATGAAGAGGACTTACCATCTAATGCAAGCCATGAGGCTTCAGGAGTAGAGGCTACTAAAGTCAAGAGAAAACTGAGGTTCACCCTTGGGCATGAAGTAGGGGAATCTGGGATACAGGCTAGTGTTGTTGAGGATCCTATGGCTTCCCAAGTAACTAGAAAGGGGTTTTACACCAAGGAGAAGGTAATAAAGTTTCTCCTGATGATGAGTCTCCCTAAACCTACGTTCAATTGAAGGTAGGGCAGCACTCACTTTAGCTCACATCACAGATTGTTACACTAGACTCTGGTTCCAAGACAAATAGTCTTAGTCTGCTTGAAATTTTAAATAGATCCAATAGTAGGGAGGTTTTCCTTGAGAAATTTGGAAATGCTCATGGAATTATCTGATTCAAAGGACAATCATCAATCATTGAGACTATCAATGCAAGCAGAATTCATGGTCTGAATATATTATCATAGGGTTTAGGTCCAGCTAGAGAATAATATCCTTGGACCCTTGAGGATCTCACATCACCAAATGACAACATTGATCCTCAAGTTGATGATGATAAGACATGTAAAAAGCCCAAAACTTGGAGAAGGGTTCATCATCCAAGAGGTAGGGTGGTGGTTGATTTCATTCCAATAAATTAATATGTATTCTTTTCACTTTGTGGTAGTGGTTTTTCACTACTTTCCACATGTCATCCTCTCTTATTTATTTATGTTTATTTTATTTTCAATAAATTTCAAAACCATGGCTAATAAGTCACGATTCGCTCTATCTTGGTATATTTATATATTAATAAATATATATATATTTATATAATTATATATATTTATAATGTAGACCATGTATTTAACACCCATAGTCCAAAAATATTTATTAAAAATAGTAAACATACAAAGGGACAGTGAAAATGAAAGATAAAAATGGAAAGCATGACGCCACCATAAAACACCAGGCCAAACTGCCAGCATAATCACTTTTTTGTGTCTACCACCCCATCCTCATAAGATACTATAGCCTCTTAGATATAGAACCCTCATCCATTGTTTTAGATCTTTCCATGTAACATCTTGGTCATTCTTGCTCAATGATTCATCATTCCCACTATTAGACTTATCATCTCAACCTCCATCCAAACCATCTTTAAATTCTTGGTCACCATTATCAATTATGTCCTTTTATGAAGTAGCATCCTGAGGTAAGGCCTCATTAGGAGGAGGATTATCTATAAGATTTTGATGAGTGGTTGCATTATCTATGAGAAAGGGATCCCCATGATGAGAATCAGAGTTCACCTGAAGATCTTCACTTTCAGACTGCACAAACAAGGGATCGGTGTGGCAATCAGATATAGTTATAGGTTGTGGGAAGCCTTCTATAGGACTCATTTTGTTTTTTATGCCTTTATTCACAAGAATTTAAAGATATAATGAATCAAATTCTATATTATTAAAGTAATCCAACATATCAAAGAAGTTGCGTGTAGTAGCACCCTCATTCTTCTCACTTTTTCTAGCTTGATCATCAATAAAAGCATCTTTTTCTTCATCCATAATAGATCTTGTGGTACCCATATTCACAGACTCATCACCCATATCAATGAAAGATGGTTGGACTTAAACCTTTACCCCATGCCTCTCCTCAGAAACTATACCATTTTTATGATCCCCTTTTTCACCATTCATAAGTCTAGGAGCATCCAACAGAGCTATACCATTCATGGTAGTAACAGGTGTCTCCATGTTAGTGGATTCAGTACCTATGGTAGCCTAATTTTCCTCCTCCACAGTGGAGGTTCTGTAAGTATTTGAAGTCTTCTCGGAATCATCCTTATTAGAGCCTCCATTATCTACATGTAGCTTCAGTTGGGAAAGGTTTGAGTTCTTACCTTTGTTATTTTCTTTCAAAAAGGCATCACCAATCCAACCGAACAGATCAGGTTCTTCATCAGGTGAGGTATCTTTCTCCAAAATCTCTTCTTACATACCCACATTTAGAAAATCATCTTGGTGGATAGCCTATATTTGTGCATGAGAAATATTCAAAGAATTTCCCCCATCATCATTGGGATCAATAGTCCCTAAGACTGAGGTAATAATATCATCTTTATAGGACCTCCTTGCACTCTATATAGGAACTGAATCACTTCTTCCCAGTTCTTCAGAGTCAAGTTATATATTCCTCACTAAAATTACATCCATACCTAAATCTATGACCCCATAATTTGACTTGGATGTAATATTGAAAGCCTTCAATATCTTATCCTCTATATATTTGTTAATAGGAATTCTGAATTTGTAACTCTCAATCAGGTTCCCATACTTCCTGTAATTTGTACACTTCAAATTCCTTCTACAAGTTTCAACCAAATGTACAATACAATTACATTTTATACAAAAATATGAGAGCCTTTAAAATTCCTTTTCTAGATCAAAATAGAAATCACCAACAACCAAGAATACAGTTTCAATAGGCATTTATCACAAATCGACCTCAATCGGGATCCTAGAAAATGGCTATAATGGGAATTATCGGTTTCCTTGTAAAATTTTATTGGAATTCCCACTATAGAGACAATGTCTCACAAGATTTTTTGGATCCATAAGAAACACTTAAGACCCATGATGTGAATTCCCATTAAAAATTTTGATGGCCCAAAGACCCTATGACCCTAAAGTCCCAGGATGAGCAGTCAAGCTACACATCATGATCTCAGTCTTCTCACTACGACACCCCCATTACAATCATCCATTGCATTGCACTACCACATCATGAAGACCTAGAAGAGCACCCCTATTTTAACCCATGTCTAGGTAGAGGGCCAGATGATTGATAATAGTGCACTCATCACTCTTTTGAGATACCCACCTAGCAATTCTTTCATGTCTACATGCTATGCTACCTCCAAGATGTGTCGTTTCGACTGTTCGGTCGTCATTATTCACATGATGTGTTGCCCCCCCTTCTAAGGACCAACATGTTGTGTAAACCTTTACAATTCCATGGAAGAGTGCCCCTCTTTCCCAAGCAGTTAGAGGGCCAGATAAAAGGTTTCAACGCACCTATCACTCTTTCGAGCTACCCATCCGATGATGATGCATGAATCCAAGATTCACTACCTACCTGATGTGTTGCACTGATCAGCTGGTCACTTTTGGTGTCACCCATTTCTCTATGGTGGCTAGGAGGTTTTATGGACTGAAAGCCTTCAATGGCTCGAAGTCCCAAATTAGGTGAATAGTTACACTTCTACAATAACTTCTACAGTGTTGCTATAGTACCTGCTACAGTAGTGCTACAACAACTCAGAAATCCTACCCCAACCCATATTTGATCCTCAGCCTTTTGGATGCCAAACAAAATCTTTTACCACTCAGGTATAAGCTCAATGGCATAAATGTATTTTTATAATTATATATTTATTTATTTATTAATATATAAATGTATATATTTATAAATATATTTATTATTTAAATATATTTATTATAATTTTATAATAATTTAAATATATATTTATTTATTTATAATTTTATAAAAAACCTTTTTAAAACAATATATATATCTATAATTTTATAAATAACTACTTAAATTAGAAAATTATTATAAAATTCATTTAAATAGATTAATTATATAAATTTCAAACATGTTTTAAATGTTAAAACTTAATAAAAAACAAATAAATATGATTCAAATAAATTACAAACATATTGAAAATATTATATGTATAGTAAATAAATATTACAAAATGATTAAATTCCAACGAATATAAAAATTAGTAAATATTAAAAATGAACAAATAATATTAAATGAAAGAAATATTATAAAAATGATAATAAATATAATTTAATGGAAAAACTATTTTAAAAAAATGAATTCATATAAGATTAACTACATGAATTGTAAACACGTACACAAATGAAGGAAATATTAAAAATGCATTCAAATAACTTAATTATATAAATTTTAAACATTTTTAAAATATTTCAACTGAATAGATAAAATTTAATAAATATTAATCATATAAATTTAAAACATATTAAAAATAATACTCAATAAAATATAAATATGTATGAAAAATGAATAAATTCTAAAAATATTATATCACAAATAAATATATATATATATATATCAATTGTGAAATAATTACATGTCATGCATACACATGTACACATGTTATATATATATATATACATCCTATGTATATGTGCACATATACATACACATACAAACATCTATACACGTACAATATTTATACACACACACACACAAAACACACACACGCAACATAATTCATATACATATATGCGTATAGACATTGATATAAACATATGAGTTCAAATATCACATATTAACAATGCATCATTTATATTTATATAATTGTTGAATTATTAATATATCATATTTATATTAATTATATACATGCATTTTTTAATTAATGTATATAAATAAAAATTAATTTTTGAATATAAATATGATAGTTTTATATATATTAATAATATTTTTTATTAAAAAAATTTATCTGCACTAATAATAACACTAATAAAGATGCACCTTTATCAGCGCTAAAAAATGCACTGATAAAGGGTACACTTTTATCAGTGCTTTTTTTAGCATTGATAAAAATTTATGTTTATCAGAACTTCTATCTAGCACAAATAAAAGCTACTCTTTTATTAGTGTTTTATGTTTAGCATTCATAAAAATTAGTACTGGATAAAACAAAATATGTGGTAGTGTTTTGTGATCATGTATATTTGTTGTGGTGTGTGTGTGTTTAATTCCAATTACCTTTTTTATGAATGGATTAGTAATTCAAAACAGGCATTTGGTCCATGGGTTTGGAAGGTATGGGGTGAATGTAGGGTGGTGCAGTCCTAAAAAATATGTCCATTTTGAATGTGGGATTTTGTGGAGTTTTTTTAAACATTTTTTAAAAAAAATATTTAAACAAGCTTAGGTTTAAAATATTTTGAAAACTAGTGTAGAAAGGTGGAATCATCAATGTTTCCTTTCATTAATATATATATATATATATATTAAATATACATGTTTATATAATTAGAAAACAATTAGAAAATTAAAAATATATATGTTTGTATATTTTGATATATATATACATATATATTGTATTTATTTTCTTTTGTTTAGATACATATATCTTCAAATAATTTTTTAATAATACAATTATTATTAGTAATTACATTTTTTTTGTTACAAATATAATTAATATTTATTTTAAAAATATATTGTTGAGTACTTTATTAGTTACATTAATAATTATATTATTTACATCATTATTAAGATTTATTAGTTTAATTATTTTAAATATTTAATTATATAATTAATATATATTAATAATTTAATTACTAAAATTTAATTATAATAACATAATTAATAATACTTCATGGTAATATAATTAATAATATAATACTTAATTAGAATTATGTCCATTAATATTTGAAAGTGAAAATGTTATATTTTTAAGCCACGAATTTTGTGAAATGTAAATTAGCTTTTGCTTATTTTATTTATGATATTTTTTATTTTCAATTATTTGTTATATGTTGATTCAGTTTTTCAAATATATTTTTGATTTTATTTAAATTTTATAATTTATACGCTTTCAAAGTCACAAACATGAAACATAATAATGTTTCAAGTTGGTGGCTTTGAAAGTCTATAAATAATAAAGTAGGAATACAATCTAAATGAAATTTGACACACTTACTAAACATATAAAAAATAATTAAAAATAACAATCATTTCATAAAAATAATTAATGAAAAGTAATTTTAGTGGCATAATATATTGTTGTTTTAAACCATTATAGTTTTATTTGTATTTTTTTATTCCTTTCATTTTAAATTATTTATTATATGTTTAGTCAATGTTCTAAATTTCATTTCAATTTTAATTATACTATATTTTATGTGAATTTATTTTTTAATGTGTAAATATTATGTTTTTAATCAATAATTTGTGTGTCATATAAATTAGATTTTTTTTTATTATATTTATGAAATTATTTTTATTTTCCACAAATTTTTAGATGTTTAAGATGAATTTTAAGTTTTATTTAGATTGTTTCAATAGTTTATATTTTATAAGGTTTTAAATTTACCTACTTTAAATTTAATAAGTTTTCTTATGTTTCAAGTAAAAGGATTTAAAATCTTGTAAAATATAAACTGTACATAAAATATAAATAAAAATTGAAATAGTAACTAAACATGTAAAAATGGTTGATAGTAAAAATAATTTCATCATTTTAATAGACCAGAAATAAAATAGTGGATAGATACATTGTTGTTTCAAATCCTTTAAGTTAATATCATACATAAAAATAAATGAGTACAATCACTTTCTATGATGGGGTCCAATCCCACAATATGGAGTGCGAATGGGATTCTCGTATTGAAATCACTGACCTCTGTACTGGGGTGGATTATGATGAGCTAGAGAGGGATCATCCTCGGGTTCCAGAACCTTGGATGTATGATACTCTTCCTATGACTCATTAGGAGGAGGTGGCAACTGGATGTTATCATGTGCACCTGATCCTTCCCCCATTGCGTACATGGAAGGATCTATCATCATATATTAGGGGAACCATAAGGCCTATGAAGGCTCGGTCATGAAAGGTGGAGGCATGGGAAATGACCCATGATACGAGCTCAAATCAGATATATCTGGGGAAAACTATGGATATCCTAAAAATATAAATGGATCTCATGCCTTAAGGTGCACATCCTCAATTGTATGAGACTAGACTACTAGAGGTAAGACTTCTGCCTCTAGTATAGGTGAGGACTCATGGGCAGCATGACATAGTCTACATCATCACTGTCATGGCTCCTCAACATCGAAATCTACTAGAGGAGGTTCCTTGGAAGTAAAATCCTCTCCCTGGGTAGGAACAATATCTCTCTAAGGTGAACAATCAAAGATACTATTGTATAGAACCCGATATGCTGACATCATTCCCTGTGCTGCAGCATGGTACACTATTTGGATAAACCCCCCCCCCCCCTACTCTAGATCAGACTTGTGTATAATATGTTGTATTCAAGTATTCTATAAACAAATTAAAAATGAATTTATAAAAAGTACAACAAACAAACTAATGGAAATTTATTAACTTACCAGATCCTGTAGCCCTATGTTGTGTGAAGTAAGATAAAATATAGACTTTGGTCTATACAATGGCTCATACTCAAGATGCTCTGCTAAAGAGAATCTCATAGTATGTATAACCTGTATATGACATGACACTCATTTATCCCATAATTCTAGATATTGTACATTTCATCAGTGCCAATAGACATCCTGCCTCCCTATCAACTTCACAGAATGAAGTGTTGTTAAATGTCTAGGTGGAAAGGGAATACATTGAACAAATCCAAACTAGCACATGAATCTATTTGGATGGTTCCACTCAACAATATTAAAGTGAATGAGACGCACTACAGTCATGGAACCATGAATCTCAATAGTATAGTATATGGGCATCTAGTCTAATAGAGCCCAATATGGAAGCCATGCAATCTGAAATGAAAAATGAAATTTTTTTAAAAGAATTTTACTAAAAACTAAAGTAATATAATATTATGAAATTAATTAGTCAAGGAAAGACTATATATACTTACATTGGTGGGTTATAGATTGTCCATCATAAGATAATATGCACCCAAGTTGTGCTTCAACGTCCTGATAAAGTGGTGTGCATGAATCCACCAGTAACATACAATATAGAAAGTGATAGATAATAATAAATTAAATTTAATAACTCATAGTATCATCAGAATTCAATAAAGATTAGTGATCATACCAACATATATGTAGAGCATCATAAAACACTTATATATGAAGATCCTAACCAGCAATAATGGGGGATAGGGGAGGTATGTGCTCTCATACCCACTTCTGAATAAGGATGTGGCATCCCCTGAGATCGGTGTGATCTAATTGGCATGTTGTTCATAATGCTTTGTAAGTGTATGAAAAGCACACAGATCCCCATCTATATCTCCCAGCCGATCAAAATCCTCTAATAGTCCCAGATACATCATGTGCACATGAATACAAGATTGATCAATTCATAGTGTACCTATAATGATCCAAAATATATATGTAGGGGCATGGGGCATGGTAGTATATTTCTAAACGTCAGCGGGTAACTATACAAAGTGCATCTCAATCTAGCTCATAGATATCAACCCACCATCTTTAGCATCATCATCCCCCACAATGTCAATTCCTAGAAATCATTGTACAAGATCAGGATAGTCTCCATGGGTGGGTCCTATAATAGCATCCCCCTAGATAGGAAGACTGACAATAATTGTCGCATCCTCAAGGGTGATGGTCATCTCTCCATCAGAAAATTGGAATGTGTGTGTCTTGGGTCTCTATATATCAGTGAGAGCAACAAGTAGGTGATGTCCAATGAATGTAAAATTAGATAAATCAATTCTATATAATTCATCATGGAATAGGTATGGTATAATGGTGTCTAGAGGTAGAATGTGATGATAATAGAGTTCTCTATGCACCATGATCCATCGAACCTCATGGACCACTAGAACCTTGCTTGAAACATGCCAATATTGCTCAGAGATTGGCATATTATCCTCCATCTCTATATATAAAAAAGAAATAATTATTAATTGTAAAATGTAAGTATAACTTTATGGTTAGTAGGATGTTATAACTAGTAGAATATAAGACATAAAATGTTTATTTCCATTATTTTATGAAGTTTTTTATTACCAAAATAAAAGTTTTTGTCTTCATGTTTCTCAAATCATATTTCTAAAGTGGGTTTAGATGTAGTTTTACCTTGGAAATCATGTTTTCATAAATTGGTCTTGTTTGATTTATGAAATAGCTTGTGCCTTATGGCCACATTTGTTTACTTGATCCATGTTTGGAATTTATTTTGGAAAACCATGTTTGTTTTATAAAAGAAACCCAAAGGGATTTTAAAGGTTTACATAGGGTATATTGGTTGGACCCACCTTATGGATTGAGAATTTATTTTATGTCTATAACATATACTAATAAGTTAAATCCTAAATGGTTTTCTTTGTAATTCATGTATGATTTATCACATGATGGTATTTTTCATGATTATTTTCTCACATGATTGATTTATGGTATATCCATGGATATTTGGATTATGATTTATTTCATCTCATATGTACTAGTCAAATTATAATTTGAATATGAAAGGATTATTATGAAAATCAAAGTGTTATTTAAAAAATGGTTTTATCATGTGAAAAATATTTTTAAATTGAAGGGAATTATGTAGATCAAAGTTTCATTTATTGAAATGACGTATTATTTAGGAATTTTCATCTTGTATGTGACTTATGTAAATGGTTGTATAATTTATCAACTATTTATTATTTAATAGTAAAAGTATTCAAAAATGTTAAAAAATTCTAAAAAATGAAGGATTTTATATTAACGTCATGTACTTGATAATATGAAAAGTTCACATTGGAGGAAATACATCATTATTCCTGAGAGTGTGAACTCAATCCAGAAATTTCAGGGAATAGTTTCCTGTTATGACCTTCCTAATGAAATATATTACATCTTAAACGTTTCCCTTGTTCTTGGGGATATTCCATCTCATTCTGTATCCTGCTGGACTTTGTTCACCCTCATTGTCACAACCTGTTGATGACAGGTATCAATATTGGATTATCTTTGGACATTGGGAAATGTCAAAAACTCCCCAATAGGCATTCATGGTGCAGTATAGAAGTTAGAAATATTTCCCATATAGTACACTGGATCAACATATTCTTCCCATAATATGTTCATAGAGGCACATGCTATGATGGCGTGTGTGCATGGAAACAGTAATGCTTAGAAGTTTCCACATTGACATTGCCTCACTTCCAGTAATACCACTAAGACTCAACCATTTCTATTTTTGATGGGTTCTAGACACTCTTAAACTTAAAATCAAGTATCTTCTCACTGGAAAAAGTGCACTCGATAAATAGAATCTTCTTCAATGTTCTTTTTAATCTCTTGTTGAAAGTTCCTTTCATACCTTAGACCCTACTAAATCTTGTCCACAATATATTTTTATATATCTGTGAATTACTTGGCACAATGATAAAATTCCTCCTAAAATAGGGCAGTTATAGGTAACTTGAAATTCCCCTTAAAGACATCATTAATCCACTCCACAACGTTTGTGGAAATGTGTTCATACCTCTTCTCCCCATCATATGTTAATGTCCATTTTTATTTTTTAATATGCATCATATAATCATAAACTACCTGATTATCCCTTTGGATTTCTTCAAAACATTGTTCAAACCTTCATCGATTCAGATCATATACTACACAGAAGGGATCATATTTCACATAAATTAATTTTATCATTATTTGAAAATAGTAAAAAATAATAAATATATTTCATATCGATCCTTGTGATTTTATTCATCATAGGTTCATAAAGGAATGTTTTCACATGTTGCTAGAAATGTGTCTGATGTAGTATTAATGATGTGAATTTAGGGGTATCCACGTATCAGGATCCATATTGATTGCCTCATTTATTTTTTGATGATGATTAGATATCAAACAGACACCCCGATTGTGGGTGAAATGGTTTCTAATACATGAAAAAAACCAAATCCATGATTCATAAATTTCATTCTCCACAACGGAAAATGTAAGAGACATAGATGAACAATTTTCATCTTGGGTTTCCTCCATAAACAATACACCTGTGTATTTTTCATATAGAATTATTTTGTCAATCTGTGGGAACTGTTTACAGAAATAAAATGAAAAAATATAGGGAAGGAATATTGTACAAGAGCCTCAGACCGGTTGGTGAGGACTCAGCAAGTTCATCCAAGAGACCCAATTTTAAATTCATACAGAGACATAATTTATGTTACTATGGAAGTAATGTAGAAGGTACTATAGTAGGCACTATACCAGGCATTGTAGCAGATATTGTTCGGTACTACAGCATCTGAAACTATTCTTATGTATGGGATTTTGGGCCACTGATTTGGTCCTTGAGCCCTTCAAGGCCTTTGTGCCACCCAAGACCTTCTGTCTAGTAAGGATTTCGGACCACCTCAAGTCCTTCAGGCCACCTCAAATCCTTCAGGCCACCTTAAGGCCTTCGGGCCACCTCAAGGATTTTGGGCTACCTAAAATTTTACTTAATAGACTAAGCAGACTCTACAAGGAGTAGACTCCAGATGAGGATTCAGAGAAGCCGCATTCACCAGAGTAGAAGATAATGTATTTGGAATAAAGAGAGGGTATGGAAATTCCATCAGGACCAACCTATGCATTCATAGGAAACCTAGCTAAACAGCCATGTGAAGGTGGAGAGCTGGCATCATGATATAGATTCTAGGGAGGAGTAGTTCCATGTAGCTATAGTCTGGATATTTCCTCTAAGACCTATGGGTCATGTAATCTCTTAGCCTACGGGCCTTGTAAGGGTTTGCCCTCATCCATTGAAAGGGGGTTATCAAAAATAAATAAAATAATTCCTTTAGGGCAGGGAAGGAATGCATAGAACAATTGAAGAAATTGGACATGAGATGGATCAAGTTAGTTATCTTGAGACATGAGTTCATTCATATCAAGATGGAATAAAACTTGTCCATTGTGTCTCAATATGGCTAGAAATTGTGGCAATGCCCAATATGAGTCATCTCAATCACCATAAACCTTGACAATCCACCTTCTATTTCTCCATACATGCCTTATTATAGAAAATATTATAACCAAAAGTGTGTAATATCCTCTCTTGAATAAGGGATACAGGAACATATTGGAAGGTCCTAATCATCTAAACAATAATAGATGACACAAATTTAGAATCCAATGAAGTATGATATAAACGCAAGTATGAGTTTCATTAATCTTATAAATTATCCAACCTCCAAATGAAATGTCATGAATCACCCTCAAGTAGAATTCACAATCATCCCCATATTTATCACACCGTATGATGTATTTTGTATGGCTTGATTCCTGAACTAAATATCTATAGTGTATCTCAATATTAAATATTTTTAGTATGATTTTAATTGCATATTTACTTGGAAAATTCCTTAAAACATATAATGTTTTGTCCATCTCACTAAACAAATCCTATACAACTCCAAGAAACTCAGTTGTAGTTGTGATAACATTCCAATCAAATTTAAGAAAATGTTTCATTACTATCGACCAAAATGCGAAGAGTGGTGGATGATTTATTATGGGATGGGGATATTGTAAAACTACTAAATTTATAAAAACTTCATCCCCATATTCTATAGCTTCCTCCTCATGAACACTACTGTCTCCATTTGTTCTATCATTATAAAATTCCTCATCAAAAATGGATTTATAAGTATTTCAGGGCGATCATCTAGGTTGTATTCTTCTTTATAATAGGTAAAAGCCTCATTTTCTTTGGATGGACCTTCTTCAACAACTCTTGTATGCCTATATCTTTGTACAATTGGACATTATTTTTGTACACTATAAACTACAACATATAACTCCATTATGGAACTATCTAACCATTGGGAAAATAAAGTTATTTCTTAGACTCACTGCTCATCAACAGCCAATAGACAAGCTAGATTCTATAGTGTATCCAAGATTTAAAAATTTATATAGCTAATAGAATGGATCTCTTAATCAGGTCTCATATTTAAACAACCATGAATTATTTTCTGAAGTTATCTTAGGGTTACACAGTTAGATGACCTAACCATTTTTGTTGGATGTGTACTATAAGAAACTCCCTGTTTGGTTTGAATAACCTCTTCATAGCAATAGACATAGGGAAAAAAGATTATATACATGAAAAATGTTTTTTTATCAAGATTATAATAGTGTAAATAATATTAACAATGAGTAATAATCATGTAGTGTTGACCATAAAATCTTTATTATACTAAAATTTTAGAACATATTCTAATATCCTAAAATATGATATTGATGTTTCATAGTATAATTTTTAATCTTCCTAAAGGTATTTTTAATATTTTATAAAGAAAATTTGAATCATCTAAATCATATCCCATAGGAGTGTCAAAACAGGTGCGTAGTAAGGCCTGTTGTCATGCACCAGTTCCCGGTCAAGTCTAACTCGATGTGGTTTTTTTGGGTTTTACCCCTAGGTACATATGTGTTAGATCCACATCCACTTATAGTATCTAGACAGAGATTTCATTGCTTAGATAACCACATAATATTTTTTATACTGAAATTTTATAATATCTTCTTATATCCTAAAAGATTACACTGATGTTTCATACAATTTTTAATCTTTCTAAAGGTATGAATCATCTAAATCAGGGGAGTGAAAAGTCAGGTGTGTAGTTATCCCTCTTTGATCATATGTTAAATCTATATTAATATGAAGTTAATCAAAAACTAATAATTATTTAATCCTAATTTAATCCTTAGTTTCTCATTACTTAGTTAGTATATAAGAATTCATTAATTAATTTTCATTAATGATTTTTTTAAAGTTAAATGATAATTAATTATTAATTAATCATAATTTAAGCATTACTTAATCCTAAGTTAATAATTAATTAATCATTAATTAATAAATAAATAATCACTAGTTGATAATTTGTTAAAAATATATTAATTAATAGTTCTTAAGTAGTTAATTTTTAGTTAATTAATAATTATTCAATGACATATTATTTTTTAATACTTAATTCATCATTAATTATTGCTAAGTTAATCATTCCTTAATCATTGAATAATCATTCCTTAATCAATAATTATTAATTATTTAATTATTCTTTAATCTCTCATTAATCATTAGTTAATCATTATCACTCATTACTTAATCAATTATTATGCAATAGTTGATCCTAAGTTAACTACACCTTAATCATTCATTGAACACTTGTTAATCATTACATCTTCATTGATTAATCCTATGTTATTCATTCCTTAATCATTGATTAGTCATTCTTTAATCACTCGTTAATCTTTATTTTACTATTCATTAATCCTAGGTTATTCATTATCTAATAATTATTTAATCCTAGGTTATTCATTATCTAATAATTATTTAATCATAGGTTATTCATTATCTAATTATTCTTTAATCCTACGTTTATCCTTGGTAATTAATTAGTTAATCATTATTTATCTAATAGTTAATTATTACTAAATCATTATTTCACTAATATTTATTCATAACCTAGTTAATATTAATTCCTAATTATGTCACTAATCTTTACTATTATTTATAAACTTTATCTAACTAACTAAATAACTAATTAAATAACACATTTAAAACTAACTAAAAACTAAACAACTAATTAAATAAATAACTTTAAATTAAATAAGAAAAAATATCTTTACTTGATACTTTGCAAAAATACTATACAAAAGAGATCCAAAACCGGGAAAATTCTAGAGAGATAGGGAGTGAACTTATAGAGATGAAATAAATTTTGAGTGAGTAGGGGGATGGGTACCCTTTTATAGTCACTTTAGGAAAAGGCGATAAGGGTGGTTCTGTATTTTTCCTTAATTTAGGCGAAAGGAAACACTGTGGAATCTGCCTTTTTCTTTACTTTAGACTAAAGTTGGAATCACCCATGCCACCTTTTCCATATCATCAATCCACACCAATGAGAGACAAAGGCGACATTAGTTATGTTGACTTTCAATTAAATGAAAAGGCAGCAGGGAATCTTCTTCCTTTATGTCTTACAATTTAAAAAAATAACTTATTATTAAATAAAATAATTGTTTTTTAAAAAAAAATACATTAAAAAAATTGGATTATGTGGGTTGAACTCATGTGGGTGAAGACTAAGGCAGGGAATCTGTGCAGGTGTAGGCTTGTCCATAGGCAAATTTTTTAAAACTTCATATTCCATTAATTTAGGTGTGTTCTCCAGCCATCGCTCACCACTCTCCCAAGCCACCACCAACCATAAGTGCCTCATTTACACACATCCATTATGGCCTATATCGAAAACACTAGGCCACATATTCTTCCTTAGCTGCTTGAAAGCTCCACACCACCTAAAAAACTCACCTAATCTTTCACACTTCAATTTACCTTTATGCATACCAAACCAGAACATCTCACCTATGAACAAGTAGTGATCCCACTACCTGCAACTAGGGCATGTGGATTCACCCTCCACCAAATCATTCCATGACTAATCATCTTGAAATGACCAGCACACCTCCAAGTCAACTACACATCATCTTCTTCAGACTAATTTTTTTATATGGGGTTTTAAAAAAAAGAGAAAAGTGATAGGGTTGAGGAGTTTTTAAAAAAAGGGTCTGGAGAAGCATGAACCTCATTCACGCTACTCCCTCTAATACAAAGGAAGCGTGAACCCTATTCATGCTTCCTCGATGCGACAGAGAAATCATTAACCCTATTCATGCTTCCTTCATGAGATTTACAAAGGAGTCATGAAGGGGGTTCACACCTCCTGCCAGACTATTTTCTATAAAAGGAGGTTCCTCCCCCCTCTAATTTTCATTCTTATCCTCTAGATTTTGTTGTGAATCCCTACTAGAATTATTTCTCAACATATATTTATGGATTTTAAGAAGGTAAAATTTCTATTTAAAATTTTAATTGTCTAATTTTTTTATTTATTTTGTTTATATTATTAATTTATTTAATATTTATAGATTTATAAATGTATGGATGTATAAATTATTGTATTTTGTATGACTTAATTTATGAATGAGTTTTTTTTGTATGATATAATTTATATTTAATGTTTTGGAAATTTAAATATGGGGTTCATATAACTGAAATTTTATGTATAAAATGTAATTTATATGTATAAATATTGATTATAAATAATTATTATTCCAATTACTAAAGTATAAAATATAATTACCTAAATTTAGGAAATTAGAAGTATGAAAAAAATTATATATACATATGTAATTTTATAAAATTAAAAATAACATTAGTTTGTAGTATTTTAATGGTAATTATGTAAGTGTAAATTATATTAAGTATAAATAATTATTCTTCTAAGTAATAAAGTATAAAATATAACTACTTATATTTTGAAAATTAAAAGAATGAAAAACATATTATATATACATATGAAATTTTATAAAATTGAAAATAACATAAGTGTATAGTATTTTAATGGTTATTATGCAAGTGTAAATTATATTAATTTTAATTAAATTTAATAAATGTTGTTATTAAATATATATATATATATAGATACACACATTGAAAAGTTAAAATTTTAGAAAGAATATGTAGATATTTATTATATATCACATCTAGTTATAGGTAAAGTTGTATAATATGTATAACATAATAAATATACCAAAAACATGTTAAGAATATTGTGTAATGACTGGTCTTAAGATGACTAAAAAATGCATAATTGAAATAGTATGTCTTTTTTGGGATGTGGTTATATAATTTATAATAATTTCATTTTATTTTCCACATTGATGACCTGTGAGTCATCCCTCTCTAAGTATGTAAGGACTTTAATTTCCACCTAAAATGTTATATATTTCATACCCCTATACCCCCTCACTTTCATGTGAGTAACTTTTTAATTAAAAGGAATTTAACAAGAGGCATTTGATAAGAGTTGTTTAACAAGAGGCATTGTTGTTTGAAAGGAGACTAGTGGTTGTTCAAATATGTGATAAAAGAGACTCTAAGAGTTCACCCATAGGTTTTAGTTAGTTTATCAGATAATGATAAAATAATCTATAGAATAAGTATCAAGATCAATTCATAGTTATTTATTCATAGGTAATTAAAATTTATGAAACATTTGATGATGTGAAGTAAAAATATATTAAATTTTATTAAATTTTCTTTGGTAATAATATCACCATAAGTATAATTTAGTAGTGAGATTATTTATATTAATCAAGGTTTTAGTTGTAGTTTTTCACATGTAACAATGAAAAACTATCATGAAAGTATGAATATAAGTAAATATATATATATATATATATATATTATTAAATATAGTAAGTAAAGTGACAATATTTAGAACATAATAAATATCTCAAACAAACATGTTAAAAATCTAGAATGTTTACTAATATTAATATGACCATCAAATGTATAATTGAAATTGCACGTTGTATTTTTTTATCTGATTATTTAATTTGTAATAATTAGATGATATTAAGATGACTGACCAATGTATGATTCAAATTTCATGTCTTATTTTTTCAGTAATATGATTTTTAATAATTTCATTTTTTTTCCTCGTTGATAACCTGCATTTCATTCCTCTCTCTAAGTATGTAAGGACCTATGTGTCTGCTTAAAAAATTTTATGAATCTGCAACCTCTAGATCCCCTCACTTTCATGTGAGTATCATTGTAATAAAAGGGTGTTTGATAAGAACTATTGATGTTTGAAGTTGGATTTTTACACCATGCCTAAGAAGATCCCGATAGTATCTGAAATATGAGCTAATAAACATTCAAGGATCCCCCTTAAGTTTTGGTTATTTTATTAAATAATGATAAACCAATCCATAAAAAATTCTCAAGTTCAATTCAATTATTTAATCATAACCAATTTAAAAAATTCATGATGTAGTATATAATATTTTATTAATTATTTTTTTTAGGAAATCATGTTTGTACAAATATATTACAAATGTGAGGTAATTTATATCAAGCAGGGTTTTTGCTATAATTTTCCACCTGCAAGTGTGTAAAAAAATTTTATTGTGAGACATTGGATAAATTTTTCAAGAAGATTCATAGTCTATTAAAATTGAGGTCTAATCAATAAATTAATTCAATAAAATATTGAAATCTTCAATATCCTAAAAATTTATGGCACACTGAGTATCCTCTGGTTAATGATGAGGATTTTATAGATGAATCATTTTTATTCAGGAAATATTATAGTAATGGTCTAGTGGAATTATATATGGTTATTTATGATATTGATGTGGTGCACTGTACTACTACAAAACCATGATTTGTGAGCTCTGTTGAAGTCATTCCTTCACAACACTCCCATTCATTTCCTGATCATATGAATCCTATGATATAAACAAATTATGAAGAAGATGGTCAGAATTTGTAAGGAAATGTAAGGTGCATTCCTATTTGTACTCCTAATATATTGAATGAAATTTTATCTGAGGAGGAAGTATCTAGTGAGACATCGGGAGATGATGTGTCTAAGGGTGATTTGGGGAATGAACCTTCAAAGGTTCCTCTAATAGATAGGCATCCAATAGTTAGTGGTAATTATCATACACTATTGACTTCCTTAGTAAAAGGAATGTCATGTGCACAACATTTTTATTTGGTTGTCATTGCGCTGACTACTTAATTCCTTGGAATTATAGGGAATAGATCTATATCAAATGATAACACCATTTATATCGGGCAGGAGTTTGAAAGTTAAGTTGGAATGAAAAATGTGATAAAATAATACCACATAGAGTGATATTTCTCATTTGTGGTTGATGAGGTAAAGAATGAAAAATATCTCATTCTATTTGAAAAATATAGTCCATACTGTAAATTATGATTGAGGAAAATATATGATACATATTTTTCATGTTGGAAGATAACCAAATTAGAAGGCCCACACACTTGTGTACATCCAATCTTATCATAGGATCACTCTTCACTTTATGTAGAGTTTATATCAACTTTATTGTAGAGATGATACAAACGTGTCAATACGTTCCTATGTCCCTTGTTTGGGAAGGAATACAATAGTTTTTTAACTATAAGATATCATATGGAAAAGTTTGGAATGAAAAACAAAAGGCAATTGTAAAAGTGTATGGTGCTTAAGATAAATCATATGAAATGTTTCCACAGCTTATGGAATTGTTGCATCTCAACAATCAGATTATTTATCATTTGTACAATGTTGATCATGTCTCCCCTAATCACCAAGTAGATCAATCAAAGTTAAAGTTCAATAGGATATTTTGGGCATTCGGTCCATGTATCACTATTTTTTCCTATTATAAACAATTCATTCAGGTCGATGGCACTTTCCTTTATGGAAATTATACAGGTGTTTTTCTTATTACTTCCACATGGGATGTTAATAATTCTACTCTACCACTTTCATTCTCTATTGTTGAAAAAGAGAATTTTTAATCCTGGAGTTGGTTTTTGGCATATATACACATTCATGTCACACAAAACTAGGGAGTGTGTCTGATATCTGGTCATCATCGAGCAATTATAGAGGCTGTTAATAGTGATGTGGTTTCATAGAGATAACTAAATGTTTTTCATCGATATTGCATTAGACATATTGCAAGTAATTTGCATAATCATTTTAAGGATGAGGAAATAAAGAAGGCGGTCATCAAGTTGGGTATGTTTTTCAAAACTTACATTTTTTAAAGAAAATTTAATATCCTTTTAAATACATTATTCATTTATAGTTTTAGTATACGATCCCCAATAAGAAAGGTTTTATCAACGTATTTAAGAAATTCAAAGGGCTAATGAAGATGTGTATGATTATATGATGCAGATTTCAAAGGATAAATGGTCATTAAAATATGATAGTGGTAGGAGATATGTCCATATGACCACTAATATAGTGGAGTACATAAATGGGTTCCTCAAGGGTGTGCACAAACTACTAATCATAGGGTTAGTGAAAGAGTATTTTTATACATATGTGTGAAGTAGTTTGTTGAAAGGTTCCAATAGGCCTATCAGAGGATGAAAATTGGAATGAATTTTACTTAGAATTTCCAAATTGTTATTGATTAGATACTACATGACACATCAGTATTTCGTGTTCTAACTTTTGACCAGGTATAGCGCCACTTTTAGGTAAGAGAGCGTTATGAATGGGTTATATACAATAATGGTCAAGTGCTGGTGGTCATGTTGAATAACAATTACTATGATTTTGATAACTTCCAGGCATTGAGATATCCCTGTGCACATGTTGTTGCATCTTTTTCATTAATGAACATATCATGGAAGCCTTATATTGACTCAATGTATCACATGACCGCTTTGGTTAACTTTTATAGTGTATCTTTGATGCTTATTAGTGACTTTAATTCAATCACATTTTCTATTGATCAACCGAAGGTCATACCTGATATTTCTAGGTTTCATATTTTGGTTTGTTTTCATTTATTAATTTTTTTAATTTCTATCATTTTTCAATTATTCACTTGATATTACTAGGTTGTGCCTCTGGAGAAGACCAAATTATACTCAAATTATAAATGATATGGTACGGCATCGATAATGGGGAGGGAGACTATGATGCAACATTTTTCACGCAGAAGGGTATACTCGTAAGTGATATCCTCAAGTGGTAGGACAGAGCTCCACTTCCCATCATCCATGATTAAGTCTGTGTATTTTATCATGAATGTGTATATATTTTTCATAAGCAAACTTTTCATTAACAAATCCTTTTATTTCTGACTTTCTCCATTTTAACTTGTTTCAACTCTGGTTTGTTTCATTACTGGATTTAATCAGAAAGAATTTTTTGATACTATAACTATTAAAAAAATAGACAATGAAAATGAATAAAAAGAGCTTTAGCCTATAAATTAATTGTATCTAAATATATCATTCAATTCACATGGTTGATTGAATATATCATGCAGCCACATGTTCTATGAAGGTTTTTCATCATGGATGATTTGTATAAAAATATTTTTGAATAAATTAAACTTTATTATAGATTAATAAAACAATAATTTTATGGAATAAATCGACAAAATCAGTCACATATATTTATTTACCTATTTTTTCATCATTATGCTGAATTATACATGCTAATTGTCTACACCATTTTTCTTATTGTAGTTTTTTAAAAAAAATAAAAAATTAATTGAATTAATTATAAAAAAGTAACGATGGTATCAAATGTACATATGGAAGGTCCTCCATTTCTTATATTTCAGGATAGGCATGTTTCATGGTTGGTTTTCGAGAGACGTCTAGTGCCTACTTTGATTATATAGATATATCATCATTTTTATCATGTTGCACCACCTCGTGCTATCATCCCCCATCTTCGTTGTGTTGGGTTATATGGTATAGTGATGTGTGACTTCATATTTGTCAATCATAAACTCATTGCTACACTCATAGAGATATGGAGGCCAGAGACACATACAATCCATTTTACAGGGGGCATGACTATTACACTACAGGATATGTCTATTATGTTGGGTCTCCCCGTCAATGGTTTTGTTATGACAAGATGGGTTAGAGATATTGGTTTGATCTGGTTCACAAATTACTAGGCATTGAGGTCTGTGATGATAGAAGTTCTATTGTTGGTAGTAGATTATACCTTCCATGGATAGACCAGTACTTCACTCATCTAGAAGATGGTGCCAATGAGATCATTGTGTTGTGATTTTCACATGCATACATTTTGAGGTTGATTGGTGGAATTATATTCATTGATCATTCTATTATATTTGTACATTTGATGTATTTACCTTTATTGGAAGACTTGGATCAGGCGGGCCAATATAGATAGGGGTATACCTATCTCGCATATACATACAGGGCGTTATACAGCACATGTTTCATTGATAAGATACAGATTATAGGATGCATTATTCTTATAGATATGTCAATATGGGAGCACATATCTTACTTAGCTCCACATGCTTGTGTGATATTTCCTACTGATATTGTAGCAGAGTCTCTATGTAGATGTTGATATGTTATTCCTTTCTTCTAATGTCTAAATCAAATGTATAACTTTCTATTATGAAATATAACTATAATATTGTTATCTACATGTGGATTAAGGCACATCAACATTCAGATATAGCCAGACATGATGTCCATACTTACAGACTTATACTAGATAGTCTTAGGCTAGACGACATAAATGGTTATTATTTATGTAGTTAAATATTTATTTTTTATTGTACATGTCTTAATTTATTAATTGATTATTCATTTTTTTCAGGTTTCATAGATTTCATATACTGAGGATATCATCCAAAGTCTTCCAACGTATTTTAAGACGATGCTTGTTGTTGGCTCCTGCATCATTACTTTAATTTATTTTCATATTGTTGAGTGGTATCAGACTGATATGTTTATGAGGCAGTTTGAATTCTATCATCCCATTCTTGCACCACCTAGTCAGTTACCTTCACTTAATTCACTAAATATGTCATGGAAGAAGGATGTTTATTAGAGGATGTATCATGCAGGATATATTGACATGTGGGACACACAACATGAGTCCTGATTATGAGGGGTGGTCACAATATGTATGCATTTTTTCGATCAACTAGATTATGCACCCTGGTACCACATGTCCCTGGTAAAAAAATTTACACAACACAGATGAGGCTATCATGACTTAGTAATAATTATTCCTTCTACTTTTGAACATATTTTTTATTAACATTACTTAATAGTAGAATTTGTTTTCATAGGATTCTCATATCACCCATCTCCTTCGCATATCTGATCCAGTGGAGGGAGGCACATTTGACTAGGAATATTTTCATAGAGTTGTGATAGAGTTGGTTCCTCCCATTGATGAGATTTATTATGGTATTTTCTTTAATTTTCCACGTGATGTTGAGGCTATTGAGCATGATATAGATGTTCCAGGGGTGAAGACCCTGTTATGGATATAGATGTGGCACAGGAGGAGGGTGTTCATCATAATTATCTAGATCCTCCACCAGCTCCTACTACATATGAGACACAACCACAATCAGAGGCATAGACACAGACAGGGGTTGTAAGCATGACAGATTTTGTTACACAGATATATGCTTACTATTTTGTGCTACATAATTTATTAGCCTTTTATTTGAAGACATCTACAGCACAAAATATATCTTGTTTATTTGTTGGCAAGATTTCCAGCTAGCAACCATTATCCTTAAAGACATGACAAGGTATAACCGGCAGAACTGTACATCCATCGACTTCCACACAGGATGATGTGGAGGTAGGTTCCAGTGATGATATACAGAAGTAGCATACACCAGAGTAGAGACATAAATAGACATGATGTGGACACATCATATATACACCTTGTTGCGACTGAGGCCTTAGGATTCACTAAGAGTAAACAGATCATGGTGCTTGAAATGACTCTCCAGGTTGCTCCTGATATAGTAGGGAATGATCGGGTTTTTTATTCTATCCTCAAAAGGAATGTAGCACCTGAGGAGTTTACCACTATTCTATCGGTATTTGGTGAGAGCCCACTTTGTGAAGCAGGGCATGGTGAGAAATTGAAAATTATGGATGATCAAATTATTGAATTGGGTATGGATGATCCAGAAGGGAAATGGCAGCAGACCGAGTCTTGAAAACAGGGTCATCATCCAAAATCTAGTGGTTGGGGATGTAGTCATGATGATTGTGTTTCAACATGAGGGAGTGGCCAGTCTATGAGGAAACTCACTATGGACCAATAGAAGATCATAGAGAAGTATTATGTGCTCTTCAATATGGGTAACTCATAGTCAAAATAGGAATTTGTTGATGATGCCTATGATCATGATTATGGGGATGTCTGGTTCTCTTCCTTTATTGTTTTCTTTTATGGATGAGGGATTTTTTGTTTGACCCCATCTTTCTTGTTTCCTTTATCATCTTTATTTTCTAATAAATTTTTTAGGAGTAGGTTCTCCTACCTCCTGAACATTCTGATTATAATTAATATTAATAATAAATATTATTTTATTTCTTATATAATTAATTATTTAATAATAAATCATAATATATTAATAATAATATAATTATTAATTAGAAAATATTTTTTAAATACATTTTTTTATTTAAATTATTATAAAAAAAATATTAGTTATATTGTTATTAATTGTAATATATTAACTAATAACAAATAATAAAATTGATATTTAAAAAAATTACATATTAATATATTAATAATAATTATATTGATAAAAAATTAAAAAATTACTCATAATTAAAATCTTAAAAATATTATTTTTTTCTATTAACTAATTAATAACATAATAATATAATATTAACTAATAATAAATAATACAATTCATTATTGATAAATATATTATTTATCAACAAACTGGTAATATTTTATATCAATAAAAAAATTAACAAATATTTATAAGGAATATTGATTGAAATTAATATTAATAATATATATTATATCATATTAATAATATATATATATACACACACAAAGAGGCATTAACAAGGTTCATGCCTCTTTGTAAGAGAGGAAGAAGTGCAAACCCTGTTTATTCTTCTCTCTCAGAATAAAGAAGCATGATTGGGGTTCACGCTTCTCCAGACCCTTTCTTGAAAAAATACCCAACCCTATCCCTTTTTTCTAAAAAAAATATAAAAATATATAAAAAATATATCCTCTTCTTCACCTATACCATGCACTGCGACACTCTCTCTATACCTACATACATCTTTCTAATGAAAAGAACATAAAGATTGATTCTCCACACTAAATTTATCATCCTCTTCTACCCCCATTTTGATTTCTCACACCCACATGTGTACACATGATTTTCTCGCACTCATGATCTAGCATGTGTCTCCCAAAGATTACCAGATATGGAAGACCCATCCCAAAGACCATAAGTGAACTAATGCACATAAGGCACCTCACTGCATCAATGATCCCCATTATTGATGTTCTCTCCATCTGATGCCTACACGGTGGTTGTTGGAAATGCCTTGGCTTATCAATACCCATGAAATACAGGCGAATGTCTTGAAAGGACAAAGGAAAACTTAGAACTCAAAGATGTTTTATGCACCAAAAACTGGGATACTTTTTCAGGTGGGGTTTTCATTACTTTATATAAACACACAAAAACTAGACATATTTACAACATTATTAAAAGCCACATGGGAGCCTTAATGAGGTTAAACCACATTGGTCCATAAAACCAAAAAAATTAAATGATGGAAAACTATGGGGGAGGATAAAATAGAGGTGATATTAATCAGTATAAGTCAACAATATCACCCCACTCCTAATTTTTTCCGCATTTAACGGATCTCAATGACGTCAATCTTTGCGTGAAGATCCTAAAATTTGGTGCATCCAAGTGACTTTATGATAATTTTTGTGAGATGCTCTTTAGTGAGAGTGTTCTTGATAATGGTTTTTCCTCCATCGATGCACTCTCTAATGAAATGGAATTGATTGTCGATGGTCTTACTCTGGTCATGGAAGATGGGGTTCTTGATTAAGGCAATGGTGGACTTGTTTTCAACTTTGATCATCGGTGCACTGATTTTTGAGCATATAAATGATCCTAACAGTCAATAAAACCATATTTCCTAGAACACAGTGGTCATATAAGAGATAATAACACCATAGTGGTGATCTTTTCATCTTCAACGTCACCATCCATGTCGTTATCACTGAATCCCAATAGGATCGACCAATTATTTACCTTCCTTTCATAGAGGATTTTGTATTTGTGTGTCCCAATGATGTAGAGTAATAGGTGCTTGACTATGGCCAAGTGATCTTCATATGGTTCCTCCATGAAATAGATTATGTAACCCACCACATAGGTAATGTTTGGTCACATATGTACTGGGTATCATAGGTTGTCGATGATGCTATGGTACTGACTGGTATCGACCAATAGGTAGGTGATAGACTTGCTCAACTTTGGGTGGACTTCTATTGGCACTTTATAGGGGTTTCACTCTCTCATTCCACTCTTCTCTAATATCTTATTTGTGTAGGCACATTGACATAGGTAAATGTATCTTTTCCCTTGGTTCATATTGATGCTGAGGTATTAAGAGAGAAATCCCAAGATACTCATTGGAAATAGCTTCTTCATCATAACCTTGAACATGCAGATATTGGTGATGATAATGTCAGTGATGATCAAATCATCTACATACACCCTGAAAATCAGATGATATATTTTTTTTCCATGAGTGTATACAATATGATCATATCTGCTCTTGTGAAACCCTAGTGTCAGAAGGCTAATGGAAAGCTTGGCGTTCTATTCTCTTGGTGCTTGGAAGAGTCCATAAACTACTTTCTGGTATTGGAGTACCTTGTGCTCATGGTTTTTGATGATGAATCTAGATGTATGATCAATTTATACCTCCTCTTGGAGGTCACCATTTAGTAATTCTTATTTGAAATCCATGTTATGGACCTCTCACTCTTCTTGTTCTTCTACCTCAATGAAGAGCTGCACTGATTCCATGCATTCAATTGAAAAAAAGCCCTCCTCAAAGTCAATCCCCTATTTCTAGATATATCCCTCTACAAAAAGCCTCATATTATTCTTTGATATCACACAATTCTCATCACGATTCACCTTGATGACCCACTTGAACCCAATTAGATGATGTCTAATGGGGAAATCAATGAGTGTCCATGCATTTTTGTACTTGATCTACTTTATCACCTCAAAAATCTCATTACACCAACACTAGTTTTGTTCTGCTTTACTAAAGGATTTTGGATGTTAACCGTAGTGAAATGTATCTCACTAGGGTCAAGCTCGTGTAGTGTAAACCCAAGAAGTGTTGAGGTCGTGATGATGTTTTCGATGGTGAAAAAATAAAGTAGGGAATCATCATGATCGATGTCAAGTGATTCTTCCAAGTTGGATGGTGGTGAGGAAAACTCTACTATGGATGATGGAATAGAAATCACCTCATCCATACTTGGTGTTGGAGTGTCTGCAAAGTTCACTCTAGTGGGTGTGGGTGATGATCTCTAGATTTTGGTTGTGTTGTCGATCTATACCACCTAGAGTACATATAATTTAATAAACTTGAAAGTGAATGGACCATAACTAATCAATATACCTTGTTCTTCATGAGAAATCTAGTCCCACTGCTCTACCTCATCGAAGATGTCATTTCATATTATATGTAGGCACTTGCTGATGAGATCGTATACACGGTATGCCTTGGATCCAAACTCATACACGATAAAGATCGTTGGCATACTACAGTCATCCATATTCTTCATGTGATCCTTTATGATCTTGAAATGTGAAATATTTACAAAGGTGTAGAAAAAGTGCACCATCAGTCATTTTCCATGATAGACCTCATACAGCGTCATCCTGTCAAGGATTCATGTCAAATCTCGATTGAGGATAAAGATGGTGATGGAGGCGTCATCACCCTAGAACATCCCAAGAAGGCCCTTTTCCTTTATCATGCTTAGAACCAAGGAAACCATTATCTGGTTTCATTGTTCAATGACCCCATTCTGCTATAGTGAATAGGAAGCTATGAGTTATCGTTGTATGCCACGATTGGAACAGTATTCACTGAATTCCACTAAAGTGAACTCGCCATTGTGGTCTCTATGGAGGACCTTCAGCTTGCACCCTATCTCTACCTTCACTGTGGCTTGAAATTGTTTGATTTCAACCATATGTTAGTACTTTCTTGCAAGTAAATTAAGCCACATGTAGTGGATCATTTCATCCATGAGTAGTAGAAAGTAGTGATTCCCACTTGGTGTTGTCAGTGTGATCGAGCCGTAAAGGTCAATGTGGAAAAGGTTGAGGGCTTTCTCCGCATGATTTTTTGCTTGCTTATGGAAAGACGCTCACTATTGCTTCCCATCAAGGTAGTTATCATTGAATTGATCCACCTAATCAATCCATGTAATCCCTATCACCATATCACATTGAGCGTGCTTACGTAGAGCCTAAAAATTCAAGTGGTCGTACCTCACATGTCAGAACCATGCCTTCTCTGGTCCCCTTGCAGAAAAGTATACTAACTGTGAAATTTTAAGTCTGAGCTTGTACATCTATCTAGAGAAGTGCTTCACCTTGGAAAATAGGTGCCACTGTTGGTCACGTATCCTCAAGATTCCCTCAACGGTCAGTATTTGGAAACCATTATCATCAAGTTGTTTGATGCTACTGATGTTAATGATGAGACTCGGGATAAAGTACACCCCCATTAGCATGCAGTGCTCACTATTTTTGTAGGTGAACAAGATAGTCATTCACCCATCATGTTGATGACAAATCCATCTCCAAACTTCATGGTACCACAAATCTAAAATTTGAAATCAGATAAGACAATGTGGGACCTAGTCATGTGGTTTTTGGCATCGATGTCAAGGTACTAGAAGTCTTCATTACACACCTCCTCTTGATCTATTTGTGTAAATACATTCACATCAACCAGCCATAGAGGTTTTTATAATGGTGGTAGAATATTGGGGGTGTCATATTACTAAATTGGGGAATCAGACACTATGGTGCACACCCTTTCCATAATTAGTGAAGGCTTTTCATCATCGGCTTGGTTTAGAAGGGCCTCGGAACTTTTTAGACTATTTCATAAATCTTTGTCCTAATGACCCATTTTTTCATAGTTGTAACATTTTTCCCTTAATACATCACAACTGCTACCATATCTTGATTCATTATTTCCATTTTCATTGTTTCACATCATTCTTTCATCATGGTGGTCGGTGGATCTAGTTTCTAGACTTTGAGTCATTGAAGGATGCCTCACTTGTATACCACTCATTTATCTATGAAAACCACTCCTCCTTAGTGAGGAGAATCTTCCCTACGGTGTTTTTGGTGGTCATCGGCTCAAAATATTCCGTTATCACTTTGATTCTCCTTATTACCTCCTCCATAGATAGCATCAATGTGTCGAGTAGCATCTTAATTGAAAGAGAAATTTGTGAGAACCTGGAGGGGTGATGTATGGATACTTCTCAATGACCTTGGGTTGAGGCTATAGATCACCAAGGATTGTGAGTTGGTCAACCAACCTGGTGAGCCACATCGTGAATCCATCCATTGATTTTTCATTGCAGAAAGAAATTCCTTCATACTCCTTGTGGGTCTTCTAATAATTGTCCTTGTGCACTCTATTAGTAATGATGTGTATGGTATTGATAGTTTCACATGATTCCTTGGAACTTTCATTGATGAAAATTATGAAGATCATTTCTGGTGGGATGGCATGCAGGATGGCCTCTAGTGCCATCCGGTCTTCCTAGAGTTGGGCATCACTAATGTTGACAGCATCCTAGAGTCCATATGCTTGGAGAATAAAATTCATTATCAAGTACCAGTAGTTTTAATTTTTCTTCATGAGGATTGGATACTTCATCGATCCCCCAACCTCTTTCACCAACCAATGTACCACTATAGGTACACTATCGCCTTCAACGAGGGCTCCATGATGTATCGATAATGTCTGGGAGTGTTAGGGTGATTAGGGCTTGGAGTTTGGCATCATGGATCAATTCAACCTCCCTATGATACTAAATGTTTGAAATTCATGACCGATCAAAACCCATGAAACACAAGCGAACGTCTTGGAAGGATAAAAGAAAAACTAGAACTTGAGAGATTTTTTGTGCATCACAAACTGGGATTCTTTTCTGGTGGGGCTTTTAATGTTTTATATACAAATAAAAATATGCATATTTACAATGAAATTAAAATCCATTTGGGAGACTTACTGGGTTCAAAATTCATTGGCCCATAAAACCAAAAATAAATAAGGGAAAATTATGGGGGGAAGGAAAAAATAATGGTGAAATTAATCATCATAAGTCAATATTGGATCCTCCAAATTGAAGTTCCCTTCCTCATCAAAGTTTCCATATACGTTTAAAAAAATAATGGTTTTTGACTTAAATGGTGTAATGAGATTAAAAAATGATTTAATTTAAATATTTATTTAAAAAATATCGGTAACCCTATAGGTTACTCATAGGATTTTGTGGGTTTGGATGGATTTGACATTTTTTTCATGTTTTATGTAGGTTTTTGCAGTCAATATTGCACAGACACAAAACCTACTCGGGTTTGGCCTGCCCCGCCCTGACCCATCCATTTTTAATTTCTAAGATGGATCTGGTACTAAAACAACTTGGTTTTACTTTTAAAATGTTCCTTTATTTTGATAAAAATGTGTTATTCGTGATTTTTAAATTAGCATGTATGGTTTTTTTATGAAAACAAATGTATGGAATATTTGGAGGCATCTTATTAGGTTCATAGTTAGTACCTATATACACATTATTATTTGTATGTAGATTTTATTTTCTATGACACAGGTAAAGTGAATTTGTTCCTTTCCTTCAATGAGGGACCATAGTTATGTTCTTGGAGTTATGAAGTTGGCGGCATGTGATGATAGTTCAAGTATCTCATGGAGGTGGAGCTTATTTTTATGTTTTGGGGTATATTTTGGTTTCATTTTGGGAGGTATGTTGTATAGGGTCATATCGACCATCTTGTTACCAGGCGCACAAAAAAAGACCAAAATAGTGAGAATTTAAAAAAATTATACTACGATCAACATTGTGACGTTCTCACCAACATAATTGCAACTCAGTAACCACTCTAAGATCACATGTGATTAAAAATACGCACAATAATTAAATCGAACTGTTACCTCATTTTATTTTGATCGAAGGGGCATTCCACTCACCTTCGACAATTGTATCTTGAAGGAACCAACTCTAGAACCCTCTAGATTATACACATGTGCTCTGTAAGATTTATCAATCATCGATCTTTGATCTTCTAGTTCTAACATAGAGAGACAAAGGCACTTTTGACGTCAATGTGATTATGATCACCATTTCATTGATTTGAAAGGGAGAACTCAGATTGGGGTAATTAGATCTCCCTAGTATCTCTATAACTTCAGATAAATCTTGGTAGGATAGAAAATTCAAGTGTATGAATAGTTCGCTTAAATTTGGATTAATATCATATATAGGTAGGTTTTATTTATTAAAATTTTACCTTGCCCATTTAATAAATAAAACCTCCTAAATTAAACTAAAGTTAGCATGTATGATAAATAAAATGCATTACAAACATCATAAATATTTTATTACATGATTATAACATATAAAATATGTTACATGATAATATATAAGTCATTAACTCAGCTCAAATCTCCCATATATATTAAATGATCCTTGAATATCAAATATTAAATATTTATTGAATTACTCATGAATATAATAAAGAAATAAATATAAAAAATATTATTCTAAAATTAGATAATCTTGAATTTATTTATTTCCTTATGATCATATAAACTCGAACATTACCCAGCCCTAGTTGTGGGTCCCACCATGTCCTAAAACTTCAATTATATTAAATTATCCAAGATTATAAATACGCTTTGTGTATGAAACTCTAGGACCTTATCTTAATAGAGGTGAGTGATACTCATAGACCAATAATGGAGTCTATCAACCCATAAAGGACCCTAAGGAGATAAGGTTTATTCATAGAAATGAAAACCTCCTATGAATACACACCATGTAATATAATCTCTTTGTCTCGTGATATCTCATTAATCAGGACGCACACTTCATATCATCATCCTTTCTTGATTTATTATTTTATAACCTTACTAGATGGAATTACCTTCTACTATCATGGCCATGGATTTAGTAAAGGTACTACAATTATGGTCAACTAGGCCTAAGATATCTCTTCCTTTCAGAACTGTTAAATTTTTTATTTATCATTCAATCAATGTTATGACACCTATAATTCACCCAATACAAGATACCTCACTAATACATAAATGAAATGTTTATAATCTTGCATCAAAGTATACAATAAAATGATACACAATAATAATTATCTCAATTTGAGAGACCAATACATATTTTCACAAATAGAAACAACCAATGACACCCAAAACATGTGGAGTTCCTATTGGTGGGTCACTCTCATGATCCCCTCTGCCTGAGATCACCAAGTGTGGACTTCATGAGAAGAATTCATTGTGTTTATGATCCCCCAACACCTGATAGTAAAACATCACCTTTTTTCCATCAGTATGATGTATCTAGACTATAGTACATATGTTTAAGATTATCATCATTGTATCTCTAGATTCTCATTATAGCCAATAACTACTATAACTTTTTTATATGATAAATAATCTAATAACATTACCATGTAAATAGTGGATGTAGAAGTATCAATGCTATTATGGTAAGAAAAAATAATAAATAACTCTTTCTCGTTACCTAATACTAACTAGGACATTAGATCCAACTAATCCATAGGAAGATTAGTTTGTACCCCATTATAACTAGGGTTTATTTCTCTCCATGTACTAGGTATATATCCTTTGTACTTTATCAAGTATAATTGGATAGCTCCAACTATTTCCTTTTCATTTCTCTTGGATTTACATGATATTTTCCTACCATAATATATGAATCTATAATATTATATCTATTATATATCATGAAATAAGTGATAGATCTATCGATAAAGTATATAGAACTTTACTCACCATTTCAATCTCCTCCAATGTATCATACATGTTTTCTTGGATATATTTTTTCCATGTTATATAGGAAATAACTCCTTATTGAATTGTTCTAACTTGAATTTTTCAATACCTTGTCAGTATATGTACTTTGACTTATTCTAAGAAACTCTTAGATCTACCTCATTATATCTTATTACTTGGAACTTAGGTTTCTACATTAAGTTAATATTTAGAGAGTTTATTTCAACATAGTCTTAACTAACTATAAGACTAATCAACTTTTTTCATATTTTATCAACATATTTTACTTAGAAAATTATGGCACTCCCACTAACCTTTTGTAGACACCTAAAAACTATTCATTCTAAATGAATATTATATGATCATTATGTTTGTTTCAACCCATAAATAGATTCTTGAAACTTTAATGATTTATTGAATTTATTTTATGTAATCAATCCATTCTAGTCGCATCGTATAGACATCTTCCATAGGATTGCCTCCAAGGGATGTGGCCTTGATATAAAGTGCCTAATATAATAATCATGGAAAGTTGTTTTTATAAGTATAATTATAATGGATTTAAGAATAATTTATTGGTATAACCAATTGATCCTTATTAGTATTATTCCCTTACCTACCATGTATAGTTTCTATTGAATACCTACCATTGGATTTACATCAATTAGTGAAACTACCAAAATATAGACTTTATTTTGGTATATAGAATCTATTTTCTAAATCGATGTGAATGTTTCAATCAAATATAGTTGAAACTTAATAATACCTATAGGTTAAAGATTTATTATTCTCAATGAATAATATATCACCTTGACTTGTTATTATAAAACCATCTCACTTTTCCTTTATCTTTCCTATATAGTATGTGTTTCTGGAACCTTCCTTTTCTATGAGATTGTGTGGAACTTGATCTTAATCCAACTATTTGTGCATCATGAGCCTTTAATTTTATCTAAGACAATCTTTCTCTCACTATATAAAATAGATATGTACACTCTTTTATAGAAATATAGTCTTCTAATTGACTATAAATTTTTCTATCTTAGGGATTTACATAATTTCCTATATAAACTTTAGGATTATTACTAAGATGCACATTGCATTTTTATTGATGCATGTTTGTTTATTAACTTATCATTAACAAAAAAAATTCATCTAAACACATGATTTTATGTCATAATGGATTTTATTGATATTATAACTCATATTATACCCATTTTTCCTTATAGTTTGCATATGGTTATGGGTTAATGTTGTTATTTGTGAATCATGTATCGAAAAGATAATGAAAGAGTTTGCATGATTTATTAGTCTCATCATTGATCCGATTTTTACTAATATCATGTATCTAATGTGTATAAGGAAATATGATTTTAGAAATAAATCCACTCTATATTTTCATGATCAGTGAATATATGTAAGACTCTTCATCAATCACTAGTGAAAAAAAACGTCATTTACATCAGTTATTTTTTATTTTTTATGTCGGTTTTTAGCCGACGTTAATACGGACGACGTTATAAATATTTTTTTTTACATAAGTTATTTAAAAACTGATGTAAAAAACATAACATCGTGGTGTTTATCACATCGGTTATTTAATAACCGATGTGATAAACCATTTCCCAGGCTTTTATCACATCGGTTATTAAATAACCGACGTGAAAAACCAGGGGGAAGGGTTTATCACGTCGGTTATTAAATAACCCACGTGATAAACCATTTCCCAGGATTTTATCACGTCGGTTATTTAATAACTGACATGATAAACCAGGGGGAGGCTTTATCATGTCGGTTATTTAATAACCGATGTGATAAACTAGGGGGGAGGGTTTATCACGTCGGTTATTAAATAACCAACATGATAAAACAGTGCGAGGGTGTTTATCACGTCGGTTATTAAATAACCAACGTAATAAACCAATTTTTTTTTAAATAGAAATCAGTCCTCTGCTCTCCCCAGAAACAACCAGAAACCAAACCAAGAATTCGTACCAGAAAAACAGAATTAGACCAAAATAAGAACCAAAGCAAAATTAATCATTTACATTGATAACATTTAAAACTTACCCCACTGGACAGCCCCCCACCACCCCGTGGACAGCCCCCCTCACCCCACTGGACAGCCCCCACCACACCCCTCACTACTACAAATATGACTTTTATCAGTGCTAAAAATGGCATTTATCAGCACTAGAAAAGCGCTGATAAAGTCGGAGAAGATAAAGGGGGGTCCCCTTTATTAGCGCTCCGAAAAGCGCTGATAAAGACCCCTTTATCAGCGAGAAAAAAAGTGATGATAAAAGGGGTCTTTTATCATCACTAAAACAAAGCGCTGATAAAAGGTTCCTTTATCAGTGCTTTGTTTTAGTGCTGATAAAAGACCCCTATATTAGCGCTTCCTTTATCAGCGCATTCATTTTAGCACTGATAAAGGACCCCTTTTATCAGCTCTTTTTTAAAAGCACTGATAAAAGGTAAAAAAATTAAAAAAATTAAAAAATACTGCCAATTAGGGGGGCTTTAATAGTGCTTGACCCCCCCCCCCCTTTTACAGCGCTTTTCTGCCCCTGTACAGCACCCCACACACCCCCTTCACCCTTTAACAGTGCTTGCTCCCATATTCCCCCATGCGCGTGTGCCCCTGCCTCCACTAGGATTTGAACTCGAGACCTCCCCCCTGCACGCCTAAGCCTTTACCACTACTCTATTTTGATTTGTCTTCCAATTCATGATATCTCTATATATATATATTTATATATTTAGTTATATTTATTCGTATAGTAATATATATTTATATTAATATATATATACAGTGATATTATAATATATATATATATATAGTTATATTAATATATATATAGTTATATTAATATATATATAGTTATATTATAATATATATATATATATAGTTATATTAATATATATATATATATAGTTATATTAATATATATATATATATAGTTATATTAATATATATATATATAGTTATATTAATATATATCTCTATATATATATATATATTTAGTTATATTTATTCGTATAGTAATATATATTTATATTAATATATATATATATATAGTTATATTAACATATATATAGTTATATTAATATATATATATAGTTATATTAATATATATATATATTTAGTTATATTTATTCGTATAGTAATATATATTTATATTAATATATATATATATATATTGTTATATTAATATATATATATATAGTGATATTAATATATATATTTATAGTGATATTAATATATATATTTATAGTAATACTAATATATATATGTGTATTTATATTAATATATATATAGTTATTAGATTAATATATATATAGTTAGATTAATATATATATATATAGTTAGATTAATATATAGGTATATAAATATTCATATATTTTTATTTTAAATAAAATGGATGTTAGTTATTATTTAGATAAAGATAATATATTTTATATGTAAATATATTTTATTATTTATATTTATATTTATATTTATAATTAAATTTTTAGGTGTGAATATATAAAAAATATGTATATATTGTTATATATTTGATTATAAATAGCAGTGCATTATAAAAAATGATGAAATTTCAAAGACATAATATCAATATGAATGTAATACCTTGTAATAAATTCATACCCTACTAAAAAATCCAATAATACCCCCTTAAACGAGGCTGAAAATCCACAAAATGTTAAAAAAATCGGGGTACCCAGACGAAAAACTCAGTTTTGGAGGCCTTATGGGCCTTTTTTGGCCTCGAAAAATGCTTGACCGGGGCCCCTCTAATCATAGCGACGTAGAGATCATCGCAGTCTTCTGTTTGATATGTGGTAGAGCTCAAACGGACACCCGGATCAAAAGTTATGGCCGTTTGAAGTTTGAGTTGTGTTTTCAACATATTTTGGATCTTTTTTTGATTTTTTTGATTTTTTTAGTCTTTAAATTGTTATTAAATGACTATTACTCCATAATAATTAGCAAATTATTAATTAAAAATATTTTTTTAATTTTTTAAGAATCCATTTTCACTAAATATCTTATATATTAAGTGTATTAAGTGTAATTGTACATTTATACTTATATAAAATATATTTAAAAATTATATGTTATATTTATATCAATATAACTATATTTATATATTAATATATTAATATATTTTTTTAATTTTTTTTTAAAGTCGACCCTTTATCAGCGCTTTTAAAAAAAGAGCTGATAAAGCCCCCCCCCCCCCTATCAGTGCTACTAAACAAGCGCTGATAAAGGGGGGGCACTGTGAAAAAATGTATTTGTAGTAGTGCCTAGATACCCCCCCCCCCCCCACACACACACACACACCCCTGGACTACCCCCCGACCCCCTGGACAGCCCCCCACACCCCTAGACAACACCCCCCCCCCCCACCCTCATGTATACCCCCCACCCCTTGGACAGCACTCCCACACCCATGGAGAGCACTCCCACACCCCTGGACAGCCCTCCCACACCCCTGAAACAGAACCAAAAAGTTACCAAAAACTGACAAGAACCCCTTCACCCCACTCGACTGCCCCCACCACACCCCTGGACACCCCCCCCACACACACACACACACCCCTGGACATCACCACCACCCCCTGGACATCCCCCCACCCTCCTGTATACCCCCCCCCCCCCACCCCCTTGACAGCACTCCCACACCCCTGGACAGGCCTCCCACACCCCAAAAACAGACCAAAAAGTTGCCAAAATAGACCAGAACCCCCTCACCCCACTAGACATCCCCCACCACACCCCCCCCCCCACCCCTGGACTGCCCCCACCCCCTGGAAATCCCCCAAAACCCCTGGAAAACCCCCCACCCTCCTAGACACCCCCCACACCCATGGACTTCCCCACCACCCCTAGACACCCCTGGACTGCCCCACCACCCCCTGGACAGCCCCTGGACAGCTGGTGTTGGGAGAGGAGGCACCTCCATCCCTCGGGGGGCATGCCGTTGGAAGGTACTCATCACTCCCACATGCGAAGCTTAAGATCTCAAAATGTTTCACATGTGGGAGTGATGAATACCTTCCAGCAGCGTTCAGCCCCCCGAGGGATGGCGGCGCCTCCTCTCCCACCCCCTGGACTGCCCCCCCCCCCCCATCCCCATGGACACCCTGGACCCCCCCCCCCCCCCACCCCACTGGACAACCCTCCCACACCCCTGTAAACCCCCCTCACCCCACTGGACACCCCCTAGACAGCCCCCCACTCCCTTGGACATCCCTTCCACCCTCCTAGAAACACTCCCACCCCCTGGACTTCCCCCCCCCCCCACTCTCATGGACACCCAGGATACCACCCACCCCACCGGACAACCCTCCCACACCCCTGGATACCCCCCACCCCATTAAACACCCCCCCCCCCCCCACACCCTTGGAACCCCTCCCCCCCAGACCAGAATCCATACCAGAAAAACCATCATAAGTAGACCAAAACAAGAAGTAGAGAAAAATTAAACATTCACATATATAACATTCAAAACTTACAATGTCAACTTAAAAAAAACTAAATCAAACCTAAAAAACTACCAAATACACAATTAAAATGGCAGTATTCAAAATTACATTTTACACTACAAACAACTAAAAATCAATCAAATCTGTAAAATAATTTAACCATTCCACTTGTAAGTGTTTGACGTCTTCAGAACTATAGGGTTGAGGGTCATCAAATAGATACAAATTAAAAGTATAGTAGTTAATGTGTATAATGAATAAATCAAATGAAATATTATGGCAAAGTTTAAAAGGAAATCTTACCAGGTCAAAGTTCACAATTGTCCCAGTTGTTATTATTTCATACATAAATCTTAACATATAATATCCGCATTCGATGAGGCCTTTTTGTTCATAAAAATTCTGTTTGAATGAGTTTAAATTCAATATATTATTTGTATGTAATAAATCAAATAGTACAAACTATAAATAGATATTTACCTTTACATTTACATATTTGATCTTCGCACTACTTTTCTTTGTGTTTTTTCAAAAGTAGACCCATCCCCTATTATAAAATAATACGAATGGGATAAATTTAAAATTAATTATAATATATAAAACTATTGAGAAATTGAAACATACTTTTCCAACATTTTCATAAAACTTTCCTGCACATCACCATGGATAGATCATATCCAATAAAGTGTCTTCTCCCTTGGGAAAAAACCCCTAACATCCAATGATCACTGATAAAAAAATTAAAGTTAGTGGTTTTTTATGTTAAAAGATAATGAACTCTTTGAGAGATATGTGTTTCATACCTCTCACAAAAAGGCATCATCCAACATTGTGTGACTATATTCTGTTCAAGTCTTTTAGCAATATAAACCATTCTTTGTTCCTCATCCAATGCACATGCTTTAGGGGAAATCAAATGCGGGTCCATGAACCCATATACATCTGTCTGCTCATTCTTCTCACAAATGTTATAAATATACCTAATACAAAACAGACATAAGTATACATTTTTAATAAATATAATGCAGGGAAAAGGTGTTAAGACTTACATGGAAAAAATATGCACCACGTTGATGCCCAACTTATCTCCAGTAACAAGCTCCATGATATCAGATTTCATAATCCACACAGTTATTTCACATCAAAAAACATGAGTTTCCATTGGAAACTCATAATGATTCACCAAAAAATTTGAATATCTTGACAATCTATTAAAACCACTAGAATCTGTATCTGATGTCATAGCCATTTGTCTTTGTTGTTGTCTATACAGTATTTCTTTACCTTTGAATTATTCCTGTAAAAATAAATAGAAAAATATATTAGTTTTCAAATGATAATACAACTTTAATAAAAACAAATATAAGATATAACATACATACCTCTATGGTAATGAGTCGAAGAAGTCTGGATGGCCAAATTAAAAAATGGATGACACTATGTCCAACTGTCGTCACATCATCTATAGGTAATGGAACTCAAGCTGAACGATCTATAATATCATGTACAGTGACCCTCTAATTCTCTACCTCTAATTGTTGATGATGAACTATATCTCATATACAATATAACAACCCATATGCAACTATATGATGTTGAGGATCATCAATATACAACTCACAATAAGTAGGAAGCTACGGTAGAGGAGTAGGATAAAAAATGGGGTCCGCGGGCTGAGGTGGGGGAGTGGTAGCTACTGGTGGAGGTGGAGGATAAATAATGGGGTCTGCAAGGGGAGGTGGAGGAGTGGGAGCTACAGTCTGAAATTTTCTTTGCATGTCTGCAAACATAGAATGTACCGACGCTCTAATCTTTTCATCCATCGTCGCATTAATATTATGAACTTCAGCCTCCAAGGATTCTATTTTTTTATAAACACCCTCAACATAAGTAGTTGAGGAATGTGGCAACACTTTTCTTACCAATACACCTTTCGGATATCCTCATACACGACCAGGATGTTCGGGCTTTTCCAATGCTGTAGATAAAATATCTTTCCTCCCAACAGCTGTAAATACCCCCTGTGAGCTCTGCTCCTCAAAATAATCCTATATTAATTAATTTAACATTTCTGTAATGATTGAAATTATATGAAGAAAATAGTTAACTTAAATAAATAAAATAGATATCTTACAATCCTCTCAGCTACGATTCTTGAATCTTCCGAAAGATATTGCCCTTTTTTGCCCATCTGAACTCTCTTCCATCTTTCATGTCTAGATAGAGGGGGTGGAGGGGACACCCTCCAGAGCTTGAAGTCTCAGCTCTTAGTTTTTGTAATTTTTCTGCTATCATTTGTTCCTTTAATAATGTATACCCTCCCCAAGATAAACTATGAGGGTATAAATTTTTAGATTGGATCTTCTGATGAGATTTCCTTGTTTGTTGTAAATTAAGAATAAGAAATCATTAACAAAATAGTAATAAGATCATTTATATAAGAAAGCTTATAAAAGCTTACATTTCCCTTACCAAAAATGATTCTTTTCTTCTACTTTCAACAAACTGTCTCCATGTGTCTTCATCTATGAAAGGATATATACGACATGGATTGTCATGACTCCTATGACCAAAAATGAAATCAGATGTGAGGGTTGATTTGAAATCCCTCCATCTCCTGGCATCCATCGATAAGAATTTCTTCATGACTCCTCCAGTGTCAGGAATATCCAATGTCATCTAATAAAGAAGAGGTTAAACATATTATATATACTAGAAACATTTAAAGAATAGGAAAACAATAGCAAAAGATCTTACCAAAATCGTCTCCCACAACTGAGAGATTATCGCTTTGTCCGCACTTCTCCAGTCATCATACAAAAGTCTTACTTTTCTCTTACCCTGAGTGGATATAAAACTCTTAAAATCTTTTTCATTTGGACCTCTAGGAATATCATCCTCATCAAACTCAATGAGTATCCTCTGATCCTACATACGGGAAAGTGATAATTTTGGTAAACGTGTGCACCGACGTTTACCAACTCTTGAACTCTTTATAGTAATGGGATCACATGAGGAAGATTTGGGAACATCAATAGGATCATGTGAATGTTCCTCCCCAGATGTATGACCAATATGCTCATCTCCAGAATCATGTGGTTGATCAACTGATTGATCTGTCATTATCCTTCAAATCAAAAAAAACAAACATTAGTTCACAAATATAAAAATTCAAATATTTTAATACTAATGTAATCAGAAAATAGAAAATTGTACTAAGTTACGTAATAGTAAACATGGTTAATATGGTAAGCATGTTAAACAGTGGTAAAGATGGTAAAGATATTCAAGATGGTAAACATGGTAAAATTGGTAAACCTGGTAAACATGGTAAACATGGTAAAGTAATTGTCACTAAAAAAATAATAGATATATAATTTATGTAATGGTAAAAATGATAAATTAAACTAAACAAAATTAAAAAATGGTAAACCTAGTAAACATGGTAAACATGGTAAACTAATTGTCACTAAACAAAAACAATAGATATATAATTAATGTAATGATAAACATGATAAAGTAAACTAAACAAAAATAAAACAAACAAAAACTTATACTTATTTTGTTTTAATACATGTTTTAATAAATAAAAAACTTACAATATCTACTATTTTATGAAAATAATAAATGTAAACAATAAATAAACAAATGTTACCTGTAATTTTAGGAATGTACAAATGGATTTTTTTCTCAAATTCCTTCATCGTGATCGTTCCTTATGGCACAAACCATGTCTTTAACATGCTCATCATTCTTTTCTGTTAATCTTTCCATGGAAGTAGGGGTCTCACATAAATCAGCATCTTCATTAAGTTCATCCTCACCAACATATTGTTTTTTCCCTTGTAAAAGAATAGCCCACTGCATATCTGATTGATCTACTATATAGAAAATTTGTTTTTCATGTGTTTCCATTATAAAATAATCAGTTTTGTCTTCCAATCTATTCAGATTAACAACTGTCATTCCAAATTCATTGTGTCTGAAACTGTTTTTACCGATAAACCATTTACAATTAAAAACAATAACTTTAATTTTAAATTAATCCACCTCCCATATGTCTTCAATCACTCCATAATATGCACTTGATATATAAATTGGGTTTTGTCCTTAGCACTCGAAAAATGCATTGCTTCTACAAACACCAATACACCACTATTCTGAACTGCACTTCTATTGTCCTGAGCTTTCGTATGAAATGTATAGCTATTAATGTCATAATTAGACCATGTTATCACATTTAAACATGGACCAACCACTATCCATTTTAATTTCTCTGATACATTTTATCTACCAAGCAAGGTATTTTTAAACCATGACAAAAATGTTTTGTTGTACTCATTCAAAATCCACATTTCTTTCTTCTTTGGATGACATTGTTTCAACTCATTAATATGAAATGTGATATACGGTTGAGAATCATCTATGTTATTCAAGAATTATGATTATAAATTCTTCATTTGTTCAACTAACAAAGATTTGAATTTCAAACCACGAATCCCCTTTCCCTCATTATTAACTCATTCATGACGAGATGGAGGCAAACCTATGTGTTGCACCACAGCCAAGTAGCTCATACAAAACTCTTCAACCTCCTCGGAAATATACTTTTCAATAATGGAGGCTTCAGGTCGATATGGATTCTTAACATACCCCTTCAATATTTTCATATACCTTTCAAAAGGATACATCCAACGAAGATATACAGGTCCACAAAGCTTTATTTCTCAAACCAGATGAATCATTAAATGCACCATTATATCAAAAAAAGTTGGAGGAAAATACATTTCCAATTGACAAAGTATAAAAATTTCATCCTTTTCCAAAATTTTCAAATCATTCACATCAATCACCTTATTACAAATTGAATTGAAAAAATAACACAACTTCATTATAGATTTCTGACACGGATGGCCAATATACCACGCAATGCAACTGGTAGAAGTTGTTGCATCATGACGTGACATTCATGAGATTTAATACCAATAAACTTCAAGTCCTTCAATGAGAAAAATTTTTTTACATTTGAAGAATAACCTTGAGGAACTTTGATATTATGAAGACACTAAAAAAATATAATTTTCTCCCTCTTCGATAATGTATGAAAAGCCGAGGGAAGAAATGTTCATCTTCCATTAAAAGTGGGAGCTAACTCCAAACATATTCCCATTGATAGTAAGTTGAATCTTGCATTCAACCCATCTTTTGTCTTTCCTTTAATATCTAACAATGTTCCAATCAAACTATCATAGATATTCTTCTCCACATGCATGACATCAATATTATGTTTAACTTAATGATATCTCCAATATGATAGCTCAAAAAATATTGACCTTTTCTTCCAAATATGTCTATCATTACCAGATTTATGTGTCTTTCCCAATGTCACATTAAGGTTTTTCACCCTCTCAAAATACAGATCAAGGGATAAAGTTTTTGGAGCAATATCAAATTCTTGTGATCCATTGAATGCCTTTTTTAGTCTTCTATAAGAGTGATCCATAGGAAAAAACTTTCAATTACCCATGTACATTGTTTTCCTCCCATGATGCAATTGACAATATGACATCTATTGTTCACAAATTGGACATGCTTTATGCCCTTTAACATTGTATCCAGACAAATTTCCATATGTTGGGAAATCATTTATAGTGAACAAAAGAACTGCATGCAGTTGAAAATATTCCATTTTATAATAATTATACACCCTAATACCATCCTCCCATAAAAGTTTCAAATCATCAATCAATAGTGACAAGAAAACATCAACATCATTGTCGGGTTGCTTCGAACCAGAGATCATTATACTCAACATGAAATATTTGCGCTTCATACAAACTTTAGGAGAGAGGTTGTAAATTACCAATAAAACAGGCCATGAACTATGTGTGCTGCTGAGGGTCTGGTATGGATTCATTCCATCTGTGCACAACCCTAGTCTGAGATTTCTAATTTCATTTCCAAATGTAGGATACTGCTCATCAATTTTCTTCCATTGTGGACAATCAGATGGATGACGTATTTTTCCATCACATAACCACTCATAATCATTCCATCTTAACCTTTTTGCATCATGTGAATTAGTAAATAAACGTTTGAAATAATGAATTATAGGAGGATACCAAAATACCTTTGAAGGTATCTTTGTAATCTCTACATCAGCCTATGATTTTTCTTTCACCTTATACCGTGATGTCCCACATTTAGGACACTCTGACAGAAATTCATATTCCTTCCTATATATCATACAGTCATTAGGACAGGCATGTATTTTCTTGTATCCCAATCCCATCAGGCATAATATTTTCTTAGCCTTATAATGTGAATCTGGAAGATCATTATCTTTTGGAAAAATTTCTTTCATCAATTGTAGTAGCTCTATAAAACTTATGTCACTCAATCCATGTTTCACCTTCAGGTTAATCAATCTTAACACCACCGATAAAACCGTAAAATTTGTAAAACTAGGATATAATGGTTTTTCAGCATCACCATATAGACGTGAAATTGTCGTTTCTATCTCAATTTGTTCTGCTGCAATATCGATAATCATTTCTTTAATTCCATCAAAGTCACCATCTTGCAAATCATCATCATCAGTGACATTTTGTCCAGTTTCACCATGCCAAATCCAAGGGCTGTAACTTAGATTAAAACCATGACAAATCATATGATCTTTTATCTCTCTACTTTTCAACTACTTCATATTCAAACATTTCAGGTATGGACATAAAAAAATGTCACTACTTAGAACATTTCGTTTAGAAAATTCCAAAAAGGCATAAACACCTTCCTCATATTCATTGCTCATTCAATGTGTCGTAATCCAACTTTGACTCATTATTACCTATAACAAATATCAAAATTATACATCTTTTTAAGATAATAAAAATATTTGTTTATATGAAAAAAATCATGATTTGAATGTAAAACAATTTTGAAATATAAAAAAAATATGTGTATTTAAAAAAATATGCTTGAATATGATTTTAAAAAGAAAATATAGTTAGATATAACAGTTTTAAATTCCATGGAATCAAAGAAAACCATGGGGCCTCCAATGGTTGATAGAAAATTGGAGAAAATGGAGTAAACATGAGAATCAAATCAAATTTAAAATAAAAACTCGGGTGGAGAAAATCACAATGTAAATCTAATCATCATGGCACAATGGGGTCAGGATAACTACGCATATTTGAAAACCATGACATGGTCTCCCCCTTAACCCAAAATTTTCTCATAGTTGATGACTAGTCATAATATATATAACCAAATAGAATCATATTGCAACACTAATATCCATGAAACAATAAAATCATCATGTCATAATCTCACAAACCACGATGCAATAGTAAATCCCAACTGACACTTATCCCCCACCCCCTTGGACACCCCATGGACACCACCACCCGCTTGGATAGCCCCTCCACCCCCTGGACACCACCCCCACCCCCTTGGACACCCCCTGGACACCACCCCCCTTGGACAGCCCCCCCACCCCCTCTACACCACCCCTCACCCCCTTAGACACCCCCTAGACACCACCATACCCTTGGACAACCCCCCACCCCTCATGACACCACCCCCACCCCCTGGACACCCCCCCCCCCACCCCCTTGGACACCCCCCACCCCTCCTGGACACCCCACCCCTCCTGGACACCACCACCCACCTCATACCCCCTTAGACACCCCCAACCCTCTGGACAGCCCCCCCGAACAACCCCCAAACCCTCTGGACAGGCCCCCACCCCCTTGGATAGCCCCCCCACCCCCTTGGACCCACCCCCCCCCCCCCCCCACACACACACACACCTCCATGGACACCCTAGACACCCCAACCCTTTGGATAGCCCCCCGAACCCTCTGGACACCACCCCCCACCCCCTTGGACACCCCCTGGACACAACCACCCCCTTGGACAGCCCCCCACCCCTATGTATAGCCCTATCACCCCCTGGGCATCCCCCCACCCCTCTAGACAGCACCCCCCCCCCCCCCACCCCCATGGACACCCCCTAGACACCCCCCAAACCTCTGGACAGCCCCCCACCCCCCCCCCCCCCCCCGGACAACCCCCCAAACCCTCTGGACAGGCCCCCACCCCCTTGGACACCCCCCCCCCCACCCACCCACACACGCTCTTGGATAGCCCCCCACCCCCTTCGACACCCCCCACCCCCTTGGACCCCCCCCCCCCCCACACACACACACACACACACCCCTGGACTGTCCCCCCCACCTCCATGGACACCCTGGACACCCCACAACCCTCTGGACAGCCCCCCGAACCCTCTGGACACCACCCCCATCCCCTTGGACACCCCCTAGACACCACCACCCCCTTGGACAGCCCCCCACCCCTCTGGACATCCCCCCACCCCCTGGATATCCCCCCACCCCTCTAGACATCACCCACCCCCTTGGACACCCCCCAACCCTCCTGGACACCCCCACCCCTCCTGGACACCACCACCCACCTCCTACCCCCTTGGACACCCCCCGAACAACCCCCAAACCTTCTGGATAGGCCCCTACCCCCTTGGACATCCCCCCCCCCCCCGCACACACACCCCTGGACTCCCCCCCACCCCACCTCCATGGACACCCCTGGACACCCCCCAACCCTCTGGACAGCCCCCCGAACCCTCTGGACACTACCCCCAACCCCCTTGGACACCCCCTAGACACCACCACCCCCTTGGACAGCCCCCCACCCCTCTGGACAACCCCCCACCCCTCTAGACACCCCCCCCCACCCACCCCCTTGGACACCCCCCACCCCTCCTGGACACTACCCCCCACCCCCTACCCCCTTAGACACCCCCCTGGACACCCCCAACCCTCTGTATATCCCCCCACCCCCCCCCCCACCCCGGACAACCCCCCAAACCCTCTGGACAGGCCCCCACCCCGTTGGACAGCCCCCCCCCCACCCCCCACCCCCCTTGGACAGCCCCCCCCCCACCCCCTTCGACACCCCCACCCCCTTGGACAGCCCCCCCCCCCCCACCCCCTTCGAAACCCCCACCCCCTTGGACCCCCCCTCCCCACACACACACACACCCCTAGACTACCCCCCCCCCCCCACACACCTCCATGGACACCCTGGACAGCCCCCAACCCTCTAGACAGCCCCCCAGAACCATGGGATTTTAATCTCAAGCTACTAGTTTTGGCATATCTAGGGATTTTAACCTCAAGGTACTAGTTTTGGTATCATGCCATTATTCAAAATGAGAACCATTAATTATATCTACTACTAATCAAAAATTCTCTATTGTTCAATGAATAGGGTTTTAATAGCATATGAAGACTTATAATAGTCCACGAGAAGAAGTGACGTAAATAGTTTATGGAACAACAAAAAGTGATACCCAAAATAGAAACAACCAAGGATCCAAAACAAACATTCCACCATGAAAAACCATATATACTTATAAAATAAATCACATTGGTACATGGAATTGGTGTATCACAATGTTTTAGATATAAATTGCAGTAATATAGGTGAATGAGATCATTAGTTGTCAATGACAATGTATATTACCATAAATGTAGGGCATCCGCGAAACAAAAACAAACGAAATAGAAGTAGGTGAGGCTTACTTGAATATTGCGAGTCGATCTAATAGATATGGTGATAATAAATAAGATGATTATGGAAAAACAAGGTAAGAGGGTTTGAAATAGAATAATCTTACCTAGTTTAAACAAAAAAAATTACAAAACGTAAATATGGACTATTCGGGAAAAAAATGAACGAAATAAAGTCGTGGGAGGCTTACCTGAGTGTTGCGAGTGGAGATGACAGATCCGAGGAGAGTAAAGATGATAAATGATGATGGAAAAATGAGTTTAATGAAACGAGTTCTAAGAGTTGATTCTAGGTTTTCCACACGAGAGGGACGAGTCGCAGGTCTGTCAATCGAAAAATCAGAAATAACGATCCACGGGGCGTGATAAATTTTTTAAATTTTTTATAATGGCAGTTATTTAATAACTGACGTTATAAACTATTTTGATTACATTTATAACGTCAGTTATTATAATAACCAACATTATAAATGTAACGGATACCGCATTTTTTACGTCGGTTATTTTATAACTGACGTAAAAAAGTCGTGTGTTGGTTTTTTACGTCCATTATCATATAACCGATGTAAAAAACACATCTGAAACCACAGTTTTTATGTAGGATATTTTATAACTGACGTAAAAACTACTATGTGTTGGTTTTTTATGTCCTTTATCATATAACCGACGTAAAAAATTCTGCGAGTTGGGTTTTTGCGTCAATTATCAAATAACCAATGTCAAAAAGGCTTCAGGTGCCGCCTTTTTTACATCGGTTATTCTATAACCGCCGTAAAAAATTCATTAGATGCCTCATTTTTTATGTCGGTTATTAAAATAACCGGCGTAAAAAATTTACTCTCAGTATTTTTTACATCGGTTATTTTATAACCTATGTAAAAAATGGTGACGTTAAAAACGTTTTCTACACTAGTGGATCCTCCTTTCACTAATATTACTTCTATGATGTGTATATGGAAATTTGATTTTAGGGATAAATTCACTCTATATTTTCATGATAGATAAATGATTGATTAAAATATTACTCATCTCACAATCCTGAATCAACTCATATATTATAACCATGCATGTTTGATATTTTACTTTTAAATTTATAAAATTTTAAAGGAAACTTATGAAGTATTTAAATTTTTCTCTAGATTATCCTTAGAATAGTTCACGTGATCAAGTAGAACTATGTTTGGAAGCTTTGTGACTCACCATTATTTCAATAAGAAGTTTTCTTTGTCTAAAACTTGATCAATAAGTATTTTGGTAATACTAAAGGTTTTTATCTCCAACGAGTCTAAACATAATATTGAGTATATTCTTGACAGTTACTTTTAATTTTACTTGAAAAAGAATTATCTTTCCACAACTTGGTCTTATTGAGTCTTATATTTTTATATTCATCCATTATTATCGATGATTCAAGTGTTACTAAACTATTATTTGAGTATTAAACACACATAAAATATTCATTCTAATAAGAAATAATGTCTCATTGTATCCAATATACATATGATATAAATGATTTGGTAATACTCAAAATATTTTAACTAGAATAAATGAAATAGGAAATTAAAATTTGTGTAATTATCACCACTGACATAGGAATCACCCTTTCTCAACCACTTTGAGAATTTACCTTGATTTTTATAATGTTTTGAGACTTACCTGTTTACTGTATTTGGATAAAAATGTGTGACACACATTCAGTACCTAATACCCAAGAAGTAAAATAGAAACATCATAAATAATGATGAATATACATGAATTTGAATCCTTTATTTTATTCTACTTAAATCCATTTCAAATTCTCTTACATATACTTATCTTATTGCATTCAAAGTAAAGAGCCACTTGTTTAATGTTATTTCTTTTTTTCGTTGAAGGATGTTGTGAAGGTGCCTTTGGTGTCGCACTTTCCATTAGCTTTTTCACATTATATTTCATCTTGAAACCCATAATAACTAAATATTAAACTTTATTTAAGTTATTATCTTCTTGTTGAACCAAACCCAAAAGGAATTAAAGTGGTTTCTCCATACTATTCATTTTATAATTCTAAATTAAGGTGGATAAAGTGGGTGATAAGGATAGAATAATGAGATATAATAAAAGATCATGATTTATATTTCAATTTACATGTGTTTTTTGTAATAATAATGTAATGAATTATACCCTTATGTAATGTTACTTTGTGATTTTTAGTTTTTGGGAGCCTTGAGATGGGATTGAGGAAGGGAGAGGAGGATTTGGAGTTGAATCTGCAGTTGCAGGTGGTGATTCACGCCATGAATCCCAAGTTCATGGTGTGAATTATGTCTAGTAGAGTGGTTTCACAACTTGGGAGACGTAGTTTACGGAATTTATATCCAGGATTAGTTCATGGTGTAACACCCTAAGATTTTAAAATAACACAATGTTCTATATCTTATGTTTCACAGAACATCGAGCTTAAATGAACTCCAAAATATCATTATTTTAACATGATTGTTATAAACTAGTCATTAAATTGGAAGGTGTGAATAATATTAACTATATTATGAAATAAATATTATGTTCATATTCAATAAAAAATTAATTATTCATATTAAATTAATGCATAATTTTTAGTAAAGTCATTTTATTCTTCAAATATATGTTTTCTTCAAAAATAAATTTGTATTGCTTTCTATGATTAAAAAATATAATTAATTTTTGACACTTTAGAAAATTTATTTTATAAAATTAACAAAATTTTTGTATTCATAATGTAAAAATTATATTAGTATTAATTTTTTATAATTTTATGAAAAGTTTAATTTTTCAGTGTATAGTAAAAAATACTGATTTTTATAAAACCCTGATTTTATTTATATTTAAAAGTAATTATAAATTTTAAAATTGATCACAAAGTAAATTAAGTGATTTTTATTTATATATAATATAATTAATTATATTTAAATAATATTTATACCGTATTTTGATATAAGTATATTTTTTGGCTAAAAACACATTTTTCTAAAAAAAATGTTTTTCATTGCGTGTTGACAGTTTAATTTTAAATGTAATTTTAAAACTTATGTGTTTTGAATTTTTAAAAATGGATTATAAATTTTAAATCATGTGGTATAAATTATTTTATAATTTCATTTTCATTTTTAGGCATAAAAAGCAATCATGGTAAAAAAATGATTTACCATAGTATGGGTAAAATAATGTAGCGGGTTAAAGTTAAAAGGTAAAAGCTTAAAATACCTGAAAATACAACATTAAATGGGTGTTTTATGTGTTTATTAAACTTAAAAATCATTTTCTACATTAATTATCATCCAAATTCTTTTTAATTAATGCCACCCGAATGTGGTTGGCTTTAAATTGAAAATAACCATTATTTAATCACTTAAAACCGTCCCACCTCAAGTATAAATACCACCATTCACCACCACATTTATCCTCAAAAGACTTTAATATATTCAAATATCTACCAAACCCTCTCCTCACCACTCTCCCCATGCCCATGTTCTTCTTTTATCAACAAAATACCAATTCTAAGTTCCTCAAGGGGCCCTTTAAGGAGGTGATATTCAAGAGGTAACTTTCTTAAACCACCTCTCTTAATTTCTTTTATTATTCTAATTTATCCTCACCTCATTCAACCATAAAATAATAATAAATCTAGTATAATTTATATATATTAATGTTATATTTATAATTTAATATCTTATATTCGTACCTTTTATTACCTCCTCTTATTCAAAGAAGAGAAAACATTGTCCAAATTATGGTGGTTAACCGTCTTTGTGGATAATGATTTTTCATTTTCCATTAACACCTTTAAGGATGGTAATAAGAGTATTATTCTGATTAAATAAGATTTTAACATGTATATTATAACCTATTTAATGCTCTGTAACTAATATATATACATAATATTAAATAAAATAAAACTAGTTCGTGATGGTCGGAAAAAACCACCAAAATAAACTAAACATTTATTATTAACTTTTTATCAAATGAATCAACCTAATGTCCAAGATAAAAATGATATATGGGACCATTTAAACTTATTTAATTGAAATAATACCATTTCATTTCACTTATGTAGTTTTATTTCTGTTTGAAAAGATAATCCATAGTTATACACAAATGAACCGTTCATGAAACCATGAAACGAACACACCCAAAACAATGAAAATAATGAAATATTATTTAATGAATGGGTAGTAAGATGCTATAAAAGTATTATATAAGGTATTATAAATATTATTATATTTATTTAATGAATTAATTACATTCTTTAAATATTTATACAGGAGGTTAAAGTATGAAAAACTAAAGGGACGTGTGAGGTAAGGGTTTCTCGTCTCATTTTTACTTCTGTGAGACATATGCCTTATACTCCACTTATTTCTTATGTGTGGTGTATATACTAATATTTGATATATAATATCATTAATCTAGTTATATTCATGGTATTTAATGTTTCATTTGATAATTATTAATTTTATGGGGCATACGATTTGACTAATTACAAAGTGATAAGAGAATTCTTAACCCAATTTCAATTCTTTGGGTTAAACTTATACTTCTTTGATTATGTCATACTAAGATTATTTTTGAAATTAATTTTGAATATATTATTTTTTATTTACACTTTTATTATGTGTATTTACATTGAATACACATATTTTATTCATTTAATTAATTCTCACTTCAATGATATGATATTTATATGGGAATTTCTTTTAAAAATTTATCTTTTTAAAGTTTCCCTTAAAACTCAATTTTTCTTCCATGTCTGTGTTTTCAAAAAAAATCTAAATTTTTTTCACTATTCTACTATGATTTTTTGAAGTAATTTTTACTCATATTTTAATTTTTACAAAAAATTTGGAAAGGAATTTTTTTTCTAAATAAGGTTCTTTGAGAATTTTCCAACAAAAATAAGGAAGGAATGTTTTTTTAACTTATACAGAATGAGAAGCTTTTCCAACATCATTAAACTTTAATTTTTTAAATCTTAATTTAAAAATTTTCAATTTTATAATAAAACAAAATTTTTTATTTTATATGTTTGCATCATTTTAAAAATAATTGGTTTTCAAATTGAAAAAGGGTATTTTTCTCAAGAATTTTTCAATGATCACATTTAAATTATTTTCATCTGTGTTAACATACTTTGTTGAATCATATGATTCATTCAGTTTTATCTCTTATAATATCATATTTCATATTTTATTAAATGTTTAATGATCAGTTTGACTGGGGGTGTACTATTTTGATACCATTCACCGTATTACTCTAGATGGTTTGTGATTATGTTTACTAATTGGGAAAAGTTATTTATATTTCATATACTAGTTTCAATAAAAATGTATATATTTATTATGTTTCACCTAATTCATAATAATAATTCATTGGACTTATTAAGTGACGGGTGGGGCTTGCTATATCCCCTCAATGCATTGGTAGGTCTCATGAGACAAACTAGTTTGGTTATTGGTTCATGTCTTACTTGTTTATGTATAGTGTATTGGAAAAAGCCTTGGAGGTATGTTTATGATGTCCCATATTATTTATTCTCTTATTATGAAATTAGTTATTGATTTACATGTGATTATTCTATTAGTAAAATATCTATGGTTAATTATTCTATCACTTGTGATTATTTTAATGGAATTATTTGATCATCTTTTATTATAGCCATATTATTCTAAAGTTATTTTCTAAATGGAATGTGTTTCAGTTATTTACCTTCCCATAATTGTTTATGCTTATTTATGATAGCTTCCATTGTACTTAACCCTTATTGATCATTTGATCTAACCCCTTTATTATATTTTATTTTTCCCTATGATGCCAAGAAGTTTATTATAGTTGATATGAAGGATTAAGCTTGGAGAATAATGGTGTTCTCAAAGTAATTTATAGGTTGTATTTTATGTTTTCAAAATTAATATAAGATTAAAGTATGTATCTAGTTTTCCAAAACTACTAAACTATATGGTCCTTTGAAATTTTATTCCTTATATCTTATACCAATGTAATAAAGTAACCACAGATTCTAGGATACTGGGTTCGGGGTCTTTAAACTTGGTATCAGAGAAAGTTTAGTAGAAAACTTGAGATATATATTTAGGAAAAACATATTTTAGATAATGAAACCCTTTGAAGGAATTTGTAAATATATCCAAATAAAATAAGTGTATGATTTAGATATTAGTTATACCTAAATTTTCAATTTAAGTGTATTACTACTCATGAGATTATACATTATGTTTCATGATTTTTTGATCTAATCTAGTGTATGACATCATTTATAAATGGGTAATAGTAGAATGAATGGGAACCTCATAAATTCACATGATCCAAATAGTAATAATGATCATTTCTTATATGGGCTTAATCCAATCTATCGAAGGTAACTATTCTCACAAACATTCTCATCATATGATGACATAGTAACATGTGTTAACAGGATGGAGAAATAATTATCCAATTATTGTGCATTCAATATGAAGTAATAGAAGAAGATTATGGAAGGGGAAAGGATAGATAAAGGGAGTAAGGGAAAGAAGTATTTTCAAGCATGTTAAAATTGTGGAAGGAAACACCTTGATACATACTTAAAAGGAAAAGGAGTTTTCTTTAAGTGTGGAGAAAAGGGACATCATGATCATTATTAAAAGGGTAAGAAATAATTTTCCATTGTGTAGTGCTTAAACTGTAGGGGGATGGGTCACTACAAAAATAAATTCCCCAAGATTCAAAGAAATATACCTCGAAAGAATTTAAGGGATCAAGGTCAAGAATATGATATTGATATATCTGAAATGGAATGATGATTGTGCTTGTGTTTTTAGATCTACAAAATATGTTGTATAAAATTATCATTATAAGAATTGTGAAACTTATAAATATTGTACTGCAATACGTTTTCTTTAAGAATTTTAGAGAATATGTTTAATTGTACCAATGACTAGGAAAATTATTTAGTAGAAATTTTATCTTTTTTAAAACATGTGTTTGAAGGAAAGATAACCCATAATATGTTCTTGATATTGAGATAATGATTTTGGGATGAATATATTATTGATATGAATAAAGTAAATTGGATAGTACTGACTACCTTGGAGATAATTAATGATTTGTTGACAAAGTGGCTTATTCTACCATTCATGGAGTTGACAACATTTTTGTATTTAAGGAAAATATCCAATAATCTATGTTTTACTTAATTAATAAGTAAGAATTCATGTTTTCACTAAGTTTTTATGGTAATTTATTTTATTACCATGATTTAAGTGAATACATGGTGAAGGTATTCACATGTTGTCATGTGTGATTAAGATCTACTTCATATTGTTTGAGAGATTAATGGTAAGTTAATTTTGAAAATTCAGTAACTTCTTTCTAAAGTTTTGGATCTTTATCTTTTGTAAGGTTCATATGGTTAACCATTTATGAAATTGTTTAAGGTAAACTTTGGATGAGGTTTTAAGGATTAATGTGTTTATTTATATTGGATAGATTGTTCCAACCATATTGGTTTTGGGAAAAAAAATAATTCAGATGGAACAAATTGTCACTATTTATGGATCTTAAAATCTGTTAAAAGTGAATTTTTGTGCTTCAGGAATTTAAAAAAAACAATTTTGGATATTCGTTTCTTAGATTAAGGGATTATATTACTATGGAATTTATCACCGGATTACCAAAGACTCCAAGAATAAATGATGAAATATGTGTTATTATATTTCTGGGAATGTAAAATGAAACATATGAGATAAAATTTGAGGTTAAAACATTTCTTTAATGTTGAATATATTAAGGTTATTTTTATAAATGTTATAAGATTTATATAAATATAGTTTTAGAAAAAGGGAAACCCATGGGTCAGGCGACAACTCATCGCATCCGGAAAGACCATGAGGTTTGAACCCATGATCGAAGGGCGACAAGGGTGCATCACCTACCACTAGCCTACGTTATATCTTGATTAGTATAATGTAGCTTTATTTATTTAAAAGGTATTATAGATAAAGGATAAGTTTATTTTGGGAACCCTGTATGATTAAGATAAATAGAATATTTTGGAACTTTATTGGAGGAATAAAGGTTGAATTTTCTTTTAGAGAAAAATATGAGTTTTTGGTGGAAATTGTTTTATGGATGAAACTGTACTTATAAAGTAAGTATATTTCATTATTTTCTTACTCTAGGAAGTAATAGAATTCCTAAACTCATTGAAAAGTATTTTGGAACAAAAACATTATTTGTTTAATTTTCTTAACAAGAAATCAATTACCTTTTAACCCATCATAGATTTACGGTTTTTTGATGGTAAACTTTCTAATGACCATGTTCTCTATCACTCTTCATCATAACTTGATAGTTAGATTTCTTTTCTATGTCCATGTTTTCACTTTCCACTAATGTTATTTGATTTTTAAACCTGGTTTTGTGGTGAAATTCTGATTATCCACTGAATGAGGATAATATTAATTATTAATATATAAAATATTCATGTTCTTTATTTTTCATAAACACCATTTTAGTTCATTTTACACTTTGAACATTGATTCACATTATGTTTTTAATTCCCTCTTAAAATGCACTATTACATGGTACATTTTTTAACACCTCCTAAAATACAAAATGGTATTGATTTTATATTAATATTTAATTTTCAGTTTTATCATTACTTTGGGAACAATTCGTACTTTTGAAGTATTGGAAGATTCACATTGGAAGACCACCAAAATGGGCTTTCATGGAAACACATTCTAGGCAAAGTAAACTGGACAGCATCCCAATAACAAGACTGTAGCGGCCAGGATCCAAGTCCAATGATTCTAAAAATTTAACTGAAAATAGAGGACATCATGGGAACATTTAATTAAATAGTTTCCAAATCTAATTTAGATTTTTTTAATGGAGTTACAGGTTACCCAAGTTGGAGATAAAATTTCGGGCCAAATTCAGAGGCCTAGAAAAACATCCCACCATTTTACACATATCTCGTAAACCATAAACTCATTTGGGATGAAACTTTACAAAAGGTTAGGGAACATCCGTAGATTTATTTTATTATTCTATGTAACACTCTAATTAGGCCATATAGAAGCTCATTTGGGTACTTCTATTCGGTGGATGCAAGTTGGATGCCACCTCGGGTCAAGAGTGGAAAAGTCTAAGTTCCACAAGCTTTCCACCACCCTAAGCCTACCATACTCAAGTGGGATGATTTTCACTATTGGAGGATCGACCCAAGACTCCAGAAATTCCTATTTAAGGTAGTGGTGTTGGATGATTTATTCATCTTTGGTGCATTGTTTAATTGTAATGTTATGTTGTGGTTATGTTTCCTTGAGTTTGTCTTTCTCATGTAAGTTGTTCAATTCATCTTAGTTTCTTAATAAAAATTCTTCTTCTCCTATCATTATATTATTATAAATATCATGTTGATACCATTTTCTCATGGTGTGAATTTATTCACACCAAACCTTGTGAAATTATTCACACAACGGTGGAGTGATCGTTTTCTTTTTATTGTTTTTTTTTACTTCTTCAATTCCTCCCTCATGAGTCTAATTTCCGTTTCCATTGTAATGATAGCATCAATGGAGTGATAACCCTATTATGGTTTGATACAAAGTAGTATAAAGGGGCTATATTTTATGTTATTTATCACCCCATTAATGTCTAATAACTTCTTTTAATTGATATTTTTATTTGATAATTTTAAAACTTTTTCATCCTTGTTGAATTTTAAGGCCACATACTTCAAGTTCTAATACAAACCTTTACCTTGAAGTGATCATTAATTTTATCCTCCAAGTGTATAGGTGATTAGTATTAGGGTTTGTAGGAATTAAAACATTAAGTTATGATTTTGTTTGATCTCCTTAAATGAACCCATATCAAATATAATAAATTGAAATAATTGAAAAAGGAATGCATCCAATCCACCCCAAGTGATAACCTAGGATCAACTCATTATTTTAAATTGAATTCACTTAAGACACTTAGTGTTAACTTCAACCTATATAAAATCAACCCAAATTTTTCCACTTAATAGCCAAAAATAGTCCATATAATTTATGTGTCTACAGGTTTCTTCTTAGGTCTCTGAGGATTCGACAACCCAAGCTAAACTACAAGCGACTGCTTAACCCTAAAACTTGGGTAAATATGGGTGAGAACAAATTTTGGCACCATTTTCGGGGACCTAAGTAATTCATATAAATACTCATTCTATTCTCCTTCATTTATTATATTATTATCCAAATTTTCTTATCTTTTCTCTTTCTTATTTTTCCTTTTGGCGCATGTCTGCCTACACTCGTGACCAATCAAACCATCTAGTTATGGTGGGTAGTCCTGGGGTTGTGGATTCAAGTACATCAAGATAACTCTTTAAATCAGATCCTAATCTTCCAAATACTCTATAGTCAAAAATTGATCCCATTTCAATGGAAGGTCTTCAAAGAAACCAACTCATAAACCCGGGTGGGAACTAAAATGGAAATCCAAATGAGGTAGCCCCAAACTTGAGGAATACAGTCGATTAAACCATGAATGACTACCTAACACCAACCTAGACCATTGAACCCTAATGAATTAGACACAATTCCCTAGCATATTACAACTACATATTTAAACCCCATGTCCTAAACCACCTTCCCACATTCCATGGAATGGAGTCTGAGATGTCCTACCTTCACGTTAAGGAGTTCAATGACATTGTAAAAACCATGTGTCCCCCACATCAACTAGAATCAGATAAGATGAGTCTATTTAATTTTTCTTTAAAGGTTCAAGATAAAAATTGGCTAAAAAATTTGAGACTATCATCCATCAACTATTGGGACCAATTACAAAGATAATTCTACAAAAAATACTTTCCCCACCACAAAACAATTGCACTTAAAAAGCGCATCCAAAATTTTTTTGAAAAAGAGGGAGAGTCATTATACAAAACATAGGAGAGGTTCAAAGACACTATAAACATGGTTCCACACCATGGTTTTTCTATTCCTAAAAAAGTGAGAATTTTCTATAAAGGGTTGGGTCTGGGGAACAAACAATTCATTAATATGATGTGTAATGGAACTTTCAAAAACAAAGCCCCAAATGATGCTTACGAGTATCTAGAACTCCTTGTTGAACAAAATCAAACATGGGGAAAATCAGCTTACTATGAGAAGCCACCCAAATCTGGTGGAATTCACACACTTATGGAGGAGTAAACCCTTAGGGTGAAACTCACAGCACTCACTAGGAAGGTTGAGGAGGTATACCTTAGGAAAATCCATGAAATGAAAACTGTAGACCCTATTTGCACAATTTGTGACAAATATGACCAAAAAACAGACAAATTTCCATGTAACACCCCAAGCTTCCATGGTACGCTTCTCTTTGAATAATACAGTAGCGTGTGTTGTACGCAACTTCGAGGTCTAACACACCACAACCAATCAAACTGGCCGTTATGAATAGTAATACTCACTTTTTAAAATTTTATACATCATATATTTCAAAATGGACTTCATTTTTGGATTCAAAATATCGAAATTATCTTAGGGTGAATTTTTGGTACTTTTCTGATAACTTTCATATTTTGATGAATAGTGAAAATTACTAAAATTTAATTAAAAACAACTTTTTTAATCAAAATAATTAATAGTGATAAATTATGAATTTGAGTGGTTTTAAAGTATAGTTATAATATATTTTTATCATTTAATCCAATTTTGGTCATTGGAAATAATTCCACATTTAAACTAGACATAAGCAAGTGCCAATCTTTTGATAATTATTATTTCTTAAAAACGCGCTTTTTATTTTGACAACGGGAATTAATTTTAAATTAATTTCTTCCACTTCTTCATTTTGAATTTAGAAAAATGGATTACTTATTTATAATCATGAGGTCCAAATTGTGTAAATAGGTAACTTTTATTTTTAGACATTTTGAATAATTACTTCGGTAAATATTTTATTTACCATGGTTAAAGGGTAAATCTGGTAAATAAGGGTAAAAAAATAATACTATAATAATAATAAATTACCCTAAAATGTGTCCTAAACCTATTGGTTGATATATTTCCAACCATGGGCATATTTGGGTCGATTTTGGGATCCCATGGATCCACTTTTAAGTGATAATGACACTTTATATTAATTAAGTTAAAGTAAATACAAAAATTACAAAAGCATATATCTTTTAGAAAAACAATTTTTACATAGGGTAATATATGTTATATTTTAGAATATAAATATTAATTAGAAATATAAAATAATTTCATACATAATGGTATTTTATTTATAATTTTTAGACATTGAATAATTAAATTTATTTATGACACAATAATGATGCAGTATTTTCCTTATTAATTAAATAATCAAATAATTAGTATTATAAATGTTAAAATAAATATAATTTGAAAGTTTTGATGACATAAAAAAATTATTGGTTAATATGACATGTTATAATTTCTTAAATTAATTTGGTTCGAATTAATAAAGTTTTTAAGACTTTAACAAAAATCAATTATTAAATAGTGTCAAAATTGACATAAAGGTGTTTTTAAAACAAATATTATATTATTAATTGATATTATATTCCTAAAAATATAAGGGTCGGCCAAAGGAATTATATAATTATATTTTTATTATTAATGGACCACTTTGGGGTCTCTTGGAAGTTTATAGTAAGTTTATTGACTATATAATATAAAAATACAAAGAGACATGGTAAATGTAAAACTATTTAACTTAGAGTTAAATCAAAAAGATAAAGTTAATATAGTAACCCAAACCTATCTAAAACCTATTGTTTGAGTGGTTTTAGACCTATATAAACATTAACCTTTAAATAATCTACTTTTGAGCCATTAGAAACCAAATATGAATTTATTATAAAATAATATTTCTAGCTTTTCCTAAAGTGCTACTCACCCCTCTTATAAAAGGGAACTTCCACTCCCCTCTAATTCACACCTTCAAAGCCTTTTGGCTCAGCCAAAACCTGCCCAAATATTCTCTCAACTTCCCTCACTTCAACCTAGATGCCTTATTTTGATTATAAAGACAACCTAAGGAGCCCTTTTGATCAAATAAAAAGGAAGAACCCGAAGAAGAGGTAATGTTTTCACCACCCTCTTTCAAGTTCCTTTCTTCTTCAACTTCTTCTTTCTTTGTTATTTCCATTATAAAATAATAACTCCAGTATATTATATATACTGTTATGTTATTATAAATATGGTACAACCATATTCATTATTCTATCCATCCTTTGAATGACATGTCACCATACGTGCGTACGTACGGCTTACCGTCTCCATGTTGTGGTGTAATTGTTATTCAAAACATATTATTTAGATGGGTATGATAATGATGTTTAATTTATGTAAATAATAAATATAACATGATAATTATTATTTATATATGATATACCATCCAATTATATATTATTTTAATATCAAAAGAATGATATTGTCGCTCGTACATACGGACGGACTACCGTCTCCACGAACGCGATGAGATTCATTCCCCATCGTATCCATGCAAGTATAATTCTCATTTGATGATTAAAAATAATTTTTAAGGACTTTATATCATTCTGTATATGAATAAGATACAACCTATCCATAAAAAACAGGACTTATGTAACAAAACATATAAAATAAAATGAGTAAGTTAACACCCGAAACGATGATAATACTAAGATATTATTAACAAAGCAATGTTAAAAGATCATATATGATATCATATTAATGTATATGATTCTTGTATAATTTAATAAAAATTATTTCACCATTATACAGGAGGTTAACCTACCCTCAACCAAGGAAAAGTACAAGGTAAGGGTTTATTTCACAATCTCTTCATTATCTGAGGTTGTTTATACGTAATTATCTACTGGGACCTCTTTATCATCCACATCCATGTTTCTTAAAAATATATTTCAAATCATTATTACTATTTTACAGACTGTGGGTTAAAGTCATTTATAACCTTGTTTGACTTTTTATAAGAAGTTTATAAAGGAATATTTCCGTCGTTTTCCAAAAAAGGTCATTTTTAACCTTTTTGACAGAATTAAGGTAAGAATGTCTTTTTTTAACTTATACGACGAGTGTGACTATTTTTCACCATTATAAAATTGTCAAAGCTTCCCTTAAATGATTATAAGAATATTTTGAAAGTAAATTTTTTATTTTTATAATTATGTGACTTTTAAATGATTTCAAAAAAAGAGATATTTATCTCAAATAGTTTTGATTTCATCTATGTCAACATCCTTTGATGGATTTTAAGCTTATTTGAAGTTGATTTATTATGATACAGAACTTACATACAGTATTGAAGGTTTTGTGATATGTTTGACTATGGATGTGTTATTTTTATACCATTCATGGTTTATGGAGAAAGTATTGACATTTCGTGTGCTAGTTTTAATACGAATGTTTATGTTATGTTTAAACCTGTTCATATGAGGAATGCATTGGACTTAATAAGTAATGGGTAGAGCCCGCTATAGCTCCTCGATGCATCGGTAGGTCTCATGAGACAAACTAGTGTCTTGGAACAAGGCCTTGATAAAATCTTATTTTTAGTCTTGGCACAAGGCCTTGACTATGTGGTTATGATAGTCTGGAATTATGCATTCCATCATTATGAAAGTGGTTATTGATATTGCATGTGATTATTCGACTAGTAGAATATTCATGTGAATAAGTAAATGGCATTATTTTATTTTATCTTTTCCATATTATTCTGAAGTTCAAGTTTAAAAGGCTTTTTTTAGTTATACATTGCCTTAAATGTTTATGCTTATTTATGAAAGTTCCCGCTATATTGTTATCCTTACTGGGCATCTGATCTCACCCCTTTCAATGTTTTATTTTTCCCGAGATGTGAAGAATTATTTTATGAATGACCTGTAGGGATAGTATGAGGGGATATGAAGACAAGATGTTGTTGTAGTTTTTTTACTTTATGATGTAATGTAAGACTTATGAATATATCTAGTCTTTCCAAGGCTATTAAACTAATCGGTCTTTCGAGACTTGATATTTTGTGATCATGCCAATATTATGTAATAATGCACCGACTCTGGGTAACTGGGGTCGGGGCGTTACAGTTGGTATCAGAGGAAGTTTAGTACAAACCTTGGAAACTAGATTTAGATAAACTCTAATTAGAGAACATATCCATAAGGGAGACTTTGAGGATTAGTATAGACGAACTTTCTAGAATTTTGTTATTGTAGAGATTTTGTGAGTTTTTTGAGCAATACATCACTGTCTGGATACGAGAAGGTATAGGTGTCTCTGGCACAGATGTACCTAGGGGTAAAACCCGAAAACACCGCTTTGAGCTAGACTCAAATGGGAACTGGTGCACAACAACGGGCTTTGCTGCACTCTTGGTTACGACACTCCTGAGGGATATTCTTAGGATAATTATAATTTTCTTTAAAAACCATTATGAAGGGTTTATGAGTATATACTTCCTCAAAGAAAATATTTTTATGATTATGGATTATATCCATAAACTGTTAAATTTATGTTAAGTGTTTTACAAGTTTGGATTTATGTATTGCGATTCATAAACTAATATAGTGTATGCCATTGTTTAGAAATGGTACCTAGTGGAAGAAATGAAAATCATATCAATGCACGCACTCCATGTAGGGATTTCCCTCCTGCTCAAGATAATTATAGTGGATCTTGTGATGCAATTGGTGCTGATCATTTAATCACCATACTGGGAAAAATAACTCAGGTTATGAATAATAACCTTACCCGTATGGAGATCCTTGATCCACAGCATGGAGGATCAATGTTAGATCGCTTCATGAGGCAACAACCACCAACATTCAATGGGAGTAAAAATCCCTTAGTAGCTGAGCAATAGATAAATTACTTAGAGAAAATATTTCATGCCTTGGGGAGTAGTGAAAGGGAAAAAGTTATCATGGCAGTTTACTGCCTCACTAGAGATACTGACCAATGGTGGTCATTGATTCAAAACACAAAGGAAGATTATGAAGTATCAAATATGGAATGTAGGGAGTTCAAAGATATTTTCATAGAAAAATATTTTCCTTGTGACCATCGAGCGGATATGGAAAGGCAATTTCTGAGTCTGAGACAAAAGGAGGATGAGAATGTCGCAAAGTATGAGGCTAACTTTACAAGGTTATCAAGGTATGCTACAGATTATATACATAACCCAAGAAGTAAGATTTATTGTTTCTTTGATGGGTTAAAACCGTTTCTTCGTCGAGCATTATTCTCACAATCCTTCTCATTGTACGAAGATATTGTCTCATGTGCTATCAAGACGGAAAAAGAATTCTCTAAGTCTTACGAATTTAAAAAGAAAGAGAAGAATAGATCTGTTGATCACTCTGGAAATGGAAATAAGGGGAAAATTGGGAAAATTGATTATCCATCCTATAGTAAATGTGGGAAGAAACACCCCGTTACTTTCTTGAAAGGAATGGGAGTCTTTTACAAGTGTGGTGAAAAGGTCCACCAAGCTCGTGATTGCAAGGGAAAGAAATAAGCTATTGATGTTCAATGCTACAACTGCAGGGAGATGGGACATTATGCAAATGAATGTCATAAGTTTCCGGGGAACTTACCTCAGAAAAGTCCAAGGGATCAAGGCCAAGCATATGTTATCACTACTACTGAGGTAGAAGCTCCGAAAGATGTGGTGGCGGGTAATTTAATGGTTTCCTAAAGTTTAGAAAATGCATTATTTGATTCTGTATCATCAAATTTTTTCATATCTTCCAAATTTTCTAAGAAAATTAGATATTTCCAATTTGATCTAACAAGGGAGTTGTCAGTTAAAACTCCTAAGGGAAGTATCATTGCTACAGAGTTCTGTGGATTCGTCCCCATTAGGGCATATAAATGTTCTTTATCTGCTGATCTCATCGTCATACCCATGATTGAATTTGATATAATCCTTAGTATGGATTGGATTTTGGACCATGATGTGAAAATTTATTGTAAGAAGAAGGAGGTTACATTTTTTGATGATGATGATAAAAAACACCTTATCTTTAGAGTAGAATCATCACCACCTGATTCTTATCTAGATCCACCCCTAGTAGCTCAACTAAATTCAATTATTTGGGAGGAAGAGAATAAAATAACTGTGGGTAAGGAAAGGAATGTTCAAATAGAGGATGTACCTATTGTGAAAGAATATGTAGATGTGTTTCTGAAAGATTTACCTGGACATCCTCCAGAATGAGAAATTGAGTTTTCCATTGATTTAATTTCGGGTTCAAGGCCCATATCGAAGACCCCTTATAGAATGGCCACTGTGGAATTATTTGAACTAAAGAAACAACTAGAGGAATGGAGTAATAAGGGATTTATTTTCCCTAGTGTTTCTCCATGGGGAGCCCCTGTCCTTTTTGTTAAGAATAAAGATGGATCTATGAGGTTATGTATCGACTACAGGGAAATCAATGCTATAACAATAAAGAACAAGTATCCCCTACCTCACATTGATGATTTATTTGACCAACTGCATGGAGCTCAATACTTTTCAAAGTTTAACCTTCGATCTAGATACCATCAGTTGTGTGTGAAGAAGGAATACATTCCAAAAACAGCATTTTGAACTAGGTACGGGCATTACGAGTTTACAGTAATGCCTTTTGGGCTGACTAATGCACCCTCTGTTTTCATGGATCTAATGAATAGAGTTTTCAAGGAATATATTGATGATTTTTTAGTGGTATTTATTGATGATATCTTGGTATATTACAAAAGCTATAAAGATCATGAAAATCACTTGCGCATTATCCTGAAGACTCTTAGAAGACATGAATTATATGGGAAGTTTAGCAAGTGTGAATCCTGGCTTCAAGAGATTTCTTTTCTTGGCCATATTTTCTCTAAGGATGGAATTTCCGTTGATCCTTCTAATACCAAGGCAATCCAAGAATGTCTAGCACCGATGAGTATAAGTGAGGTACACATTTTTATTGGTTTAGCAGGTTATTATCGACGTTTCGTCCAGCATTTTGCTCGGTTGGCTAACCCATTAACAAAGCTCACACGTAAAGGGGTTAAATTTGTTTGGACAACAGAGTGTGAAGAATTTTTTGAAGAACTGAAGAGAAGATTAGTCAATGCTCCTATATTGACTCTACCATCGGGGAATGATGGGTTTGTTATTTATAGTGATGCATCGAAGAAAGTACTTGGTTGTGTCCTTATGCAGAATGATAGGGTTATTGCCTATGCATCACGAAAACTGAAAATTCATGAGAAAAACTATCCTACTCATGATCTTTAGTTAGCTGCTATAATTTTTTTCTTAGAATATATGGAGACATTATCTCTATGGTGAAAAATGTGATATTTATACTGATCATAAGAGTTTGAAGTACATTCTCTCACAGAAATAACTCAACATGAGGCAAAGGTGATGGCTTGAACTACTCAAGGATTATGATTTCATGATACACTACCACCTGGGGAAGGAAAATAAGGTGGAAGATGATTTGAGCAGAAAGGATCATGGAGTTTTGAACAAAATGAGAGTTGAAAGGGATCCTATTTTCATGGATCTAGTAAAGATGGATATGGGAATCACCATGGAATGTGAAACATCAATACTTTTTTAAATGGTTACTAAACCATATTTACTAGAAAGGATAAGAGTTATCAGACTGATGATGAAGAGTTTCAAAAGAAGATTAAAGCTGTGAATGATGGGAGATTGAGTGACTTTGTGTATGAAGATGGAATTTTGAAATTTGGGAAGAGACTTTGTGTTCTCGATATACCTGATCTAAAAAGAGAATTATTGGATGATGCTCATAGTTACAATTTCTCTATACACCATGGGAGCACCAAAATGTATAGAGATTTAAATGAACATTTTTGGTGGGACAACATGAAGAGGGAGATTGCTGATTTTGTGTCAAGATGTATGGTTTGTCAACAAGTGAAAGCTGGAAGGCAACAGCCTGGAGGATTCATGAAACCTCTTTCCATACCTGAGTGGAAATGGGATAATATCACGATGGACTTTGTCATGGGACTACAAAATACTCCTAGAAGGAACGATGCAATATGGGTCATTGTTGACCGTCTTACCAAGTTAGCACATTTTTTTTCTATAAGGGAGGATTTACCACTTGAACGTCTAGCAAGACTATATATTAATGAAGTTTTGAGACTTCATGGAGTACCCATATTGATTTTTTCTGATTGTGATCCACGTTTTACATCAAGATTCTGGAAAAGTCTTCAGAAAGCCCTGGATACTGAACTTCATTTGAGCACTGCCTACCACCCCCAAACTGATAGACAATCAGAACAGACTATTAAAACCTTAGAAGACATGTTGAGATCATTCTCACTTGACTTTCAAGGTATGTGGGATCAAAATTTACCTCTGGTAGAATTTTCCTATAACAATAGCTTCCATTCAAGTATTCAGATGGCACCATATGAAGTGTTATACAGAAAGAGATGTCGCACACCAACCTGTTGGGATGATATTGGTGAAAGAAAACTCGTAGGCCCAGAACTGGTGGAGGAAATTATGTAAAAGGTAAAGGTAATCCAAAACCACATCAAAGCAGCTCAAAGTAGGCAGAAGAGCTATGCTGGCAACCAAAGGAAGGATTTGTAATTTCAGGTAGGAGGTCATGTTTTCTTGAAGGTATCTCCATGGAAGGGTGTTATACGTTTTGGTAAGAAGGGTAAATTGAGTCCTAGGTACATTGGACCTTTCTAAATTCTAGAATGAATTGGGGTTGTAGCTTATCATTTGGCAATGCCGCCAAGTCTCTCCAAAGTTCACGATGTGTTCCACGTATCACTGTTGAGAAAATACATGTCTGACCCAACGCATGTACTCATCTATTAGTAATTAGAACTAGAAACCGATCTATCTTATTGCGAAGATCCTGTAAAGATTCTTGATACCAGAGAACAAGTGTTGAGAAACCAGACAACTCATCTGGTAAAAGTTCTATGGAGAAACCATAAGATAGAAGAGGCAACATGGGAACCCGAGGAACTTATGATGAAGAACCACCCGAGTCTTTTTATGCAGTAATATTCTAGAAATTTCTAGGATGAAATTATTTGAAGGAGGGGAGAATGTAACACCCCAATCTTCCATGATACACTTCTCTTTGAATATTACAGTAGCGTGTGTTGTACGCAACTTCGAGGTCTAACACACCACAACCAATCAAACTAGCCGTTATGAATAGTAATACCCACTTTTTGAAATTTTATACATCCTATATTTTAAAATGGACTTCATTTTTAGATTTTTAATATCAAAATTATCTTAGGGTGAATTTTTGGTACTTTTCTGATAAGTTTTATATTTTGATGAATAGTTAAAATTACTAAATTTTAATTAAAAACAACTTTTTTAATCGAAATAATTAATAGTGATAAATTATGAATTTGAGTGGTTTTAAAGTATAGTTAGAATATATTTTTACCATTTAATACAATGTTGGTCATTGGAAATAATTTCACATTTAAACTAGACATAAGCAAGTGCCAATCTTTTGATAGTTATTATTTCTTAAAAACACGCTTTTTGTTTTGACAATGGGAATTAATTTTAAATTAATTTCTTCCACTTCTGTGTTTTGAATTTAGAAAAATGGATTCCATATTTAGAATTAGGAGTTTCAAATTTTGTAAATAGGTAACTTTTATTTTCAGACATTTTGAATAATTACTTCGGTAAATATTTTATTTACCATGGTTAAAGGGTAAATCCGGTAAATAAGGGTAAAAAATAATATTATAATAATAATAAATTACCCTAAAACGTGTAATTACCCTATTGGTGAATACATGTCCGACAATGGGAATCTTTTGGTCGATTTTGGGACCCCATGGATCTACTTGTAAGTGATAATGACACTTTATATTAATTAAGTTAAAGTAAATACAAAAATGACATAAGCATATATCTTTTAGAAAAAAAATTTACATAGGGTTATATATGTTATATTTTAGACTATAAATATTCATTAGAAAGATAAAATTATTTCCTACATAATGGTATTTTATTTATAATTTTTAGACATTGAATAATTAAATTTATTTATGACACAATAATGATGCAGTATTTTCCTTATTAATGAAAGAATCAAATAATTAGTATTATAAATCTTAAAATAAATATAATTTGAAAGTTTTGATGACATTAAAAAAATTTATTGGTTAATATGACATTTTAGGATTGCTTAAATGAATTTGGTTCTAATTAATAAAGTTTGTAAGACTTTAACAAAAATAAATTATTAAAAAGTGCCAAATTTGACATAAAGGAGTTTTTAAAACAAATATTATATTATTAATTGATATTCTATTCCTAAAAATCTAAGGTTTGGAAAAAGAACTTATATAATTATAGGTGTATTATTAATTGACCACTTGGGGGTCTCTTGGAAGTTTATAGTAAGTTTATTCACTATATAATATAAAAATATAAATAGACATGGTAAATGTCAAACTATTTAACTAAGAGTTAAATCAAAAAGATAAAGTTAATATAGTGACCCAAACCTATCTAAAACCTATTGGTTGAGTGGTTTTCGACCTATACCCACCTTTAACTTTAAATAATCCACTTTGGAGCCATTATAAACCGAATATGAATTTATTATAAAATAATATTTCTATCTTTTCTTAAGGTGCCCCTCACCCCTCTTATAAAAGGGAACTTCCCCTTCCCTATAATTCACACCTTCAAAGCCTTTTGGATCGGTAAAACTCTGCCCAAATATTCTATAAACTTCCCTCAATTCAATCTAGAGGCCTTATTTTGATCAGAAAGCCAACCTAAGGAGCCCTTTTGATCAAATCAAAAGGAAGAACCCGAAGAAGAGGTAATGTTTTCACCACCCTCTTTCAAGTTCCTTTCTTCTTCAACTTATTATTTCTTTGTTATTTACATTATAAAATAATAAATCTAGTATATTATATATACTGTGATTTTATTATAAATATGGTACAACCATATTCAGTATTCTATCCATTCTTTGAATGACATTTCACCATATGTGCGTACGTACAGCTTATCGTCTCCACGTCGTGGTGTAATTGTTATTCAAAACATTATTATTTGGATGGGTATGATAATGATGTGTAATTGATGTAAATAATAAATATAACATGATAATGATTCTGTATATATGATATACCATCCAATTATATATTATTTTAATATCAAAATAATGATATTGTCGCTCGTGTGTACGGATGGACTACCGTCTCCACGAACGCGATGAGATTCATTCCCCATCGTATCCATGCAAGTATAATTATCATTTTATGATTAAAAATAATGTTTAAGGACTTGATATCATTCTTTATATGAATAATATACAACCTATCCATAAAAAACACGACTTATGTAACAAAACATATAAAAGAAAATGAGTAAGTTAACACCCGAAACGACGATAATACTAAGATATTATTAACAAAGCAATGTTAAAAGATCATATATGATATCATATTAATGTATATGATTATTGTATAATTTAATAAAAATTATTTCACCATTATATATGAGGTTAACCTACTCTCAACCAAGTAAAATTACAAGGTAAGGGTTTATTTCACAATCTCTTCATTATCCGAGGTTGTTTATACGTAATTATCTACTAGGAATTCTTTATCATCCACATCCATGTTTCTTAAAAATGTATTTCAAATCATTCTTAAAATTTTACAAACTATGGGTTAAAGTCATTTATACCCTTTTTTGACTTTTTATAAGAATTTTATAAAGTAATCTTTCCATCATTTTCCAAACAAGGTCCTTTTTAACCTTTTCGACAGAATTAAGGTAAGAATGTATTTTGTTAACTTATACGACGGGTGTGGCTATTTTCTGCCATTATAAAATCATCGAAGCTTCCCTTAAAAGATTATAATAATATTTTGAAAGTAAATGTTTTTTTTATAATTATGTGACTTTTAAATGATTTCAAAAAAAGATATATTTATCTCAAATAGTTTTGATTTCATCTATGTCAACATCCTTTGATGGATTTTAAGCTTATTTGAAGTTGATTTATTATGATACAAAACTTCCATATAGTATTGAAGGTTTTGTGATATGTTTGACTGTGGATGTGTTATTTTTATACCATTCATGGTTTATGGAGAAAGTATTGACATTTCGTATGCTAGTTTTAATACGAATGTTTATGTTATGTTTAAACCTGTTCATATGAGGAATGCATTAGACTTAATAAGTGACGGGTGGAGCCCGCTATATCTCCTCGATGCATTGGTAGGTTTTATTATACAAACTAGTGTCTTGGCACAAGGCCTTGACAAAATCTTATTTGTAGTCTTGGAACAAGGCCTTGACTATGTGGTTATGATAGTCTGGCATTATGCATTCCATCATTATGAAAGTGGTTATTGATATTGCATGTGATTATTCGACTAGTATAATATCCATGTGAATAAGTAAATGGAATTATTTGATTTTATCTTTGCCATATTATGATGAAGTTCAAGTTTAAAAGGCTTTTGTTTTAGTTATACATTGAATTAAATGTTTATGCTTATTTATGAAAGTTTCCACTATATTGTTATCCTTACTGAGAATCTGAGCTCACCCCTTTCAATGTTTTATTTTTTCCAGGATGTGAAGAAGTATTTTATGAATGACCTACAGAGATAGTATGATGGGATATGAAGACAAGATGTTGTTGTAGTTTTTTTTACTTTATTATGTAATGTAAGACTTATGAATATATCTAGTGTTTCCAAGGCTTCTAAACTAATCAGTATTTCGAGACTTGATATTTTGTGATCATGCCAATATTATGTAATAACTAGTACTCGCCTGTGCTATTGCACGGCGTATTCGATTAGTGGTATTTGTTTTAAATAGTCATTAGTATTTATAAAAGTTAGATCAAACAATAATGTTGAAAAAATAGTGAAAGATAAGTGAAATATAAGACAAATTGTAATAATAAAACTGGGATATGTGAAAATGCTTCTATTAAATAAGGAAAAATGAGAAAAACTAATAAAAAGTCGATGAAAAAATTCCTATTAAATGGCGTTCATGATAAACAGCAAAACATGTAGCAGTAGACAATCTACAGATTGAGAAACAGTAGTTTTGTAAACTTTTAACAGCAACTTCCACCATAATGAACCAACCGCATAACTATAAAACATCCAACATTATCCTCCTCCATCATGAGTAACATCTAGATTTTTGATAAACTGTCAGAATGAGAAACATCCAGCATTTTTCTGCATTTTGATAAACATCCAGATTTTTCCTGCATGAAAAACTTCCCGAATGAAAAAGAGATAATCAACTTGTAGAAAAGTCACTATAAATCGTGCAGCATGAGAAATCCCAAATACAGTAGTCTTTAGAACAGATCACAGTAGAAAAACTTATTAGACTAATCAGATTTTAGTACTAATAGTCAATACATAAACTTATTACATGTATAAAAAAGGCTGAAAAACATATACAGATTAGAACATATCGAAAAACTGTATAGAAATTTTGAGCACACTGGATTTATATGTATTCGAAGAGTTATTTTAAATTTAAATGAAATGTGGTCATATATGTAAATAGTTACAGGTTCTATTGTGTAATGCAGATATTTTTCTGTAAATTCGTAGTTAAGTATTTTTATTATACTCTACAGGAAAAGATGAAATCTGAAATTTTTTTCTATAATCTCACAGTATGTATTCTATGTAAAACTTAATTTGTGCACTCTATGTGAATAATCAATGTGTGGATGCAGAGTTTGTGTGTGTATTTTGTTTCTCTATGTTAACAGAGTATGTGTATGTAATTTGTTTTTGGTTAAAACAGAAGATATTGTGTGTGTAATATGTTTTTGGTGACAATAGAAATTTTAGTGTCTGTAGTCTCCACAGAATTCAAACAGAGTCTGTGTGTAAACATTGTATGTCTGTCTAAACACACAGAGAGAGTGTATGACACAATTGTTCTTGATACTTTATGAGAGAATTTGTCTGTAAACATACCCGATCATCTCTGTAACAATGGTTTGTTCTAAGACACAAATGCTCTAATAGAGTGATGTTGTGTGAAATACGATTCTGTGTGTAACAGCATCACAGAGTCCGTGTGTAACAGCATCATAGAGTAATGCTGTGTGTAAACAGAATCTATGACACAAATACTCTGATAGAGTGCAGATCTGTGTAACAATGTTGTCTGTTCATTGTTACAGAAATGATCGGGTTACAGCATTACTCTATGACAGCTTTTGTGTCATAGAACAAACAGTGTCTGTGTGTGTGTAAACAAAGTCTATTTCTGTCTGTAGACATAGTATGTGTGTAATATGTTTTTGTGTAATCTGTTTTACACTATGTTTCTGTGTGTAAACAGAGTGAGTGTGTAATCATAGTCTGTTGGTAATCAAAGCCTGTGTTTAATCAGTTCATGTGTGTAATCAGAGTCTGTATGTAATCAGATTATGTGTGTAATCATAGTTTGTGTGTAACCAGACTCTGTTTCTATTTGTAAACATAGTCTGTGTGTAATCTGTTTTTAGTTGAAAGATTAAATTGTACTGTGCAGTATGTGTGTGTAATCTGTTTCTTGTGTATACTGTGGCTAAATTATGTTCTTGCTATCAGTGTGTATTTACGGTGTGCAGAATGTGACTGTATGAGAAATATGTGTATAAACTCATAGATTGATTTGTTTGTAATAACTGCAGTATTTGATTTGTTTGTATAAAATACTAGAGGATAGTCAGTGTATAATATCATTGTGTAATCTCTATTTACAAGCTAGCAATGTTTGAAAACTATGTGTAAGAAAACCCTAGTATCTTTGCCCGAACAGTATCCACTGAAAATTTAAATGTCCAATTTGATTAACACATACTGAATCAATCCTTTTGACTGATTTTTAAAATAGAAAAACAGGGTGAACATTAAACTATGTTCATTGTTATAAGAAATAGGAAATCTGGTCATTGTTATTGAAAATGCCAGTACTGGTAAATTGACCATATGAGAAAGATTGTTGATTGGAAGGCATGTATTGCAGGTGTCTACCTGTAATCAGAGAGGGATTACCGTTTTATAAATTTTCAAATCACATACTAATCAACTGAACATATAATTTATTCATGTTGAACTCCAAATAATTTTGAAGGCAACAATGGATAGTCTTGTTTTTTATTTAACTGTGCACTTGTTCGGGAACTGTATTTAATCATTTGAAGATATCACAAAAAAGGAGTGAAATAAGAAATAAATACCCAAAAACTTATGTTAGAAAGACGTTGGGGAAGAACATCTTAGTTGGACTGGTCATTTGAAATGTCCAAATTTCCCTTCATTGGCATCTCAACTTGAGTAGAATTACTTGTCGTACCGAGACTGTCTCGAAAAATCTCAGCATCCTGTCGCACATCATCCTCCATATCTAACTCATGTGACAGGTTTTCTATGTATAGAATATAGTTAGAACAATTGGAAACTACTTTTTTTAGTTGAAATCAATGAAGCACATATATTTTAGTTTACAGTAGATGGGTACATATAAAAAGTATTGTATGTCCAAAAAATTAGAAACAACAAAACTCTGTATTATTGATGGATGTATATTAACATAAATGGAATTAAGTTAACAGTAAATGAGGAGAAATGAATCATACCTTTGTAGATGACATATTTGATGTACAACCATCATATCTACTTGCAATGCTTGAAGTTGATGGCGAAGACCTACATGTTTGATGATTCTATTGTGCAAGGTTGCAATGGAAATTACAGCAAGCAATTTTATGTTTATGTAGTGGGGAAAAACTGATACATATAGTACCTTGATATATTCAATTCCACTACTGACATGTGTGTACCCACTGTTTTGTTGTCCCTATACAGCAAAGTAATGACAGACCGTAAAATTCTGTAACAGATACTTATTCAAGCAAGGTATGAATAACTGTATTGTATTACCTGATTTTGTTCAAGGATGTTATTAAAATTGGTGATGTAGTATTCATTATCACTGATATACAGCACTTTGAAGCTGTTATGTTCAAACAAACGATGACAGTTTTGAATATTATAATTTGTTACATCAATTGATAATAACACTTTCTTTGATTTGAAGATATCCAATTCCGCTGGAAAACCATACTCATCATCGGCCTAAATTAGAAATGATAATAAGTGTTAGAAAATTTAATGGAAACAGATATTCATCTCATACAAGAATTTTTTTATACCTGTATCAAAGCAGCTCTTAACTCTGGAGCTGTTTTATGTATGAAATGGATGACTTGTCTGTCAAATAAAACAACTGAACACGAGTCTGTCGCATCATTAACCATCAGTTGCACTCTGAACCTGTGGAATTTAATATTGTGGTTACAAAGTCGTTGATATTGAGTATTTTTCAGTATCTGTTATAAGGAAAATTGATGAATAGAAGTAATTTAAAATAAGATTTGAAACCTGGGAGTAGTGCTGCTGGGAGATAATTTACAATTATGGCACCATTTCTTGTCGTTTAAAACATGTATTTTCCTCATGCAGGAGTTACAGGAATCAAAATACCAGTTGTGAGTACTTTGAATTTTTATTATCGTTGCTGCTATTAAGCACCGTGTAGGCTGTAGAAGAGGTTGTACATAATAATAAACTCATTAGTAAAGGACAGATGTAAACAGTTCATAAAACAGTGTATTTTATTTATGATGATAACGATCTTGTTGTTACCTCGAGATAGCTTTTCACCTCTGAAATTTTTTTCTTGTTATTCCAATACAAGACCTCTGTAGTGGGGTTGACATTACTTGTTGGGCTTGGTAACTGTGATGTTATTAACACCCCCAACCTGGTAAATATTTACTTAGACATTAAAATAAAAAATTAGCATATTTCTGACTTAAAATTGGGATGCACAATGTAAGAAGTAGTAAATATACAGAACACCGAGTATGTAGATTGATACCTGTTTCTAAAATTTGCTACTTTAGGAATTTGTTGATTGTAAAGTATTTTTGTAGCATTCACAGAAGTTGTGACAATAACAGAGGCTAAAAGGAGTTTGAAGTCAAAGAACAGTTCATTAAAGAGTTAGGTGGTCATGCAACATATTTTAGGAAATATTTAGAAATTGCAAAATGAAACTAAATAGACAGAAACCATACTGCTCAACCGCTTCACCCGGACGAGTTGTAATATCATTATGGTAGACCCCTCCTTATTATTTTCCAAGTAACCAATCAATTCATTTACGTAGTCCCCCCAAAAACTACATGTTAGTTGCAAACCTCTGTACGAAAATTGAGTAACAATATGAGTACATATAAATTTTAAGCAGTCAACTAATATAAATATAAAAAAATAATGACCTGTCATCCTCAAGAGTAATTTGCATCCTACGGTTGGATGCACCCAAATCTTTCACCAGTTTTGTGTATCGAAGAAGTCCAATAATTTCTATAAGATACATGATAGAAAGAGGCTTTAATTGGTAATAATACTGAGGTAGTATAAAATTCTATAATATTACATATATTTAACTTTCAAGAAAGAGGAATGTACCTATCAAATGTTCTTCTGGAACTTTCAATTGAATAATATCATTATATGAAGTAAAATCAAAACTGAAAAGAGGAATTTCTGCATCACATGGACGAACATATTTCGTCGTCATGAATAGTAGTCTACAGGAATGTCTAGATCCCAAGTAACTGCCATGGTTTGAAGATATCTGGAAGTTTTGTATCATATAGCATCGGCCCTCATGCAATAGATTTTTGTACTTAGAGATAAGTTGGCGGCTACTGATTGTACACTGAATTTTTTTTCCCTAGATAGAAAATGTTAAAAGATAGGAGAATACAATAAAAATAGAAATGTGCAAGGACAGAAAGATAGTTTAGACGTATTGACAATTGTATTAATCAAAACAGCAGAATAGGGAGAAATAAACAAATAGAAATCATGAAATGTAAACTGACCTCTTTATCAGCAAGTATTAGATCGATAGCCACAACATCATTATTGTATTTTGGCGATGAATTGCACCACATGTTCAAAACACGCACCTCAATCCATAGTGTCTCGTCATCCTCCGGTGTAATCTCATTCAACGGGGTAATTGATCTGGACATCTTCTTTTGACTGTGTACAAATATGATTAGTGCTGAAAAAGATAGTATACTGAGCAGTTACAGACTTTAGGAATTACATATTGCAGTCTGAAACATTAGTAAAAAAACTGATGTGCTAGTTGAAAGTAGTACCTAACAGAGGTTTTCAAAAATTTCTTTGTACACAATATTATGTGTGTAATGAGATGATGTGTTACTATTATCATCAATAACAATTTTCAAACCAGTAACTGATGTGACCCTAGAAACCGCAACATATAACTGACCATGAGAGAACACAGGTTTGCGGAGAAATAAACCAACAGAAGACAATGATTGTCCTTGACTTTTATTAATAGTCATTGCATAAGAAACTGTCAAAGGATATTGTCTTCTTTGTAATTTGAAAGGCCATCTGAGATCAGAGTGTGTCATAGTTAGTCTTGGAATGAATGTCGAATTTCCCGAATGACAGCCAGTCAAAATTTTTGCCCCAATGACATGGTCTCCTAAGTGTGTAACAATCATACGAGTACCATTACATAAACCAACAGATTGATCAACATTTCTTAATAACATAATGGGTACACCAATCTTTAAAGAAATTTTATGGGAAGCCAATCCGGAGACGTTTATGCTATTTAACATCTCAGAGGTATATATGTTTTCTGCCCTATCTGTATCAAAATGTGCATTTCAGACTGAATCAGAGCTGAAGTAGTCTTTATGTTCAAAATTAGTAAGAGACAGCATGTAATCATTTACTTCTTGAACAACATCACGGGTTGGAGCTAGAATGGCACGCTCTTTCAAATAGGATAGCTCACTGTATTTGTCACTGAAATTAGGATAAGTATGCTCCACAATTGAAACCATAGGATTTCTTGTGTAGTAAAGAAGATATGCTGAAGGAATTTTGAAGAGCACTTCACCATCATTAGGTTCTCCAACGCGTCCTTCGCCAATATCCAATGTCCATTTAGCGAATTCACGGATCTGATTGGATTCATCGATGGATGTAGATGAAATCAATCTCATATTCTTTGTAAGAGTTAAGACCTTATAGTACTTCCAAAGATACGAAGATTTAATACTTGCAAAGACAATGTCATTTCTGCCACCACCTGGTATTACAGGAAATATTTTTCTGAAATCTCCACCCAATACCACTGTTAGACCACCGAATGGTAAATTCATTGCATTACAATTTTTTACTCTCATAATATCCCTAAGAGTACGGTTTAGGGCCTCAAAGCAGTATTTATGAACCATAGAAGCTTCATCCCAAATGATTAGTTTTGTAGAGTGAAGAAGTTCAGCTACATCACTCCCTTGCTGAATATTGCAAACTGATTGCTCAGTAATGATGATTGGAATACAAAATTTAGAATGTGTCGTGCGTCCACCAGGCAGCAGTAATGATGCTATTCCACTCGAAGCAACCGCAATTTCAATAGAACCCTCAGATCGAAGAAATGATGTCAAAATATTCCAAATGAATGTTTTACCTGTGCCTCCATATCCATGCAAGAAGAAGAATCCTCCAATATTTGTAGATAATGAAGACAAGATGACATCCATTACGGCTTTCTGTTCAACAGTTAGCATAGTATGTAAAGTTCTGTACTCTCTTTGTAGGACATCTGTATTGTAATTTAGTTCTTCTGCAACTTAATGATTCGAATGAGTATGAATTGCAGAATCTGGAACTGGCATGGGAGGATAAAATCGAAGAGATGTTCCGTTGGATCGTAAAATCTGTTCTATTTCCATCAGAGCATGCATATGTATTTGATCTTCTGTGAGTGTCGAATCTAGAAGAATGAGGTACATTGTTTCAGAGGAGTGAGAATAAAAACCGCATGCATTAAATCAGTTAAATAATATTAAATGAAATAATAGAACACATTGCATGTGAGAGAATTTATTATATAGACTAAACAATGTATTAGGCATGCCCGTTAATAGTTGATTGATAGTATACTTGTGCACCTCTGTATTTAATGTCATGTGAGTCTGAATTATTATTTAAAAAAGCTGTTTGGATTTAAATTAGTAATGTTTAATGTCATTCGAGGATGAACTGCTTTTTAAATAACTATACTTACTTGAAAGGATCAAACCTTTATTTAAGATCCTCCCTAACTACATGGCTGCCAATAAGTAGCTTTTGATTTATGGAACTGTCAATTTGATTTCTGGAAGAAAGCAGTTAATGTAATTATAAAATTGGAAATAAATATTAAAATATCAGCAGCAAAGAATAAATATTATGTTAATGCATTCAATGAATAAATAACATCACAGGCATGCAGGTTTTGTCAAGTTTTTTGTCATGTGATGCTAAAATGTTTTTTAAATATCCAATTGGATTTAAACGAATTGTGTTTCCTGTCATTTCAGCCTGAATAGTTGTTTAAATATCTATAGTTACATGATAAGATGACACATTTCTTTAAGACCCTCCTTAATTACATGGCATCCAATAAGAATCATTTAATTTCTATATATTTAATGTTTGTAATTCAATAGTAATGTAAATATTTTATTAATACAACTGTCATGAACATAATGGAAATTTGAAATATGCAATTAATCAGCATCAACATGTTATAAAATATAAGATGAGAAACATAATTGCACCTTGCACTTGTAGCCTTTGTCTTTCAGAGTGTAATATATCTTCAGCTAGGATGTGAGAGGTTTGTTTCCAAACAATGTCAGGACGAGAAATGTTATTGGAAAATAACATTCTTGCAAATAGCCTGCGCACATAACGTCCCATTCCCCATGTTGAAACCTCTTTTATTGCTTCAATAAATTCTATGTCATCTGCTAGAAGTCCCAGCGCATAACAGGCCTCTCTAAATGTTCTATGAGTAATGTTGTTCACTGTCTTCAGATCTTCAAATGAAGTAGCACCTTTGATTTTTGTTAGAAGTATCCGCAAGTAAAATAGTTCTCCAGTTGTTGGAGGAACATAGTATAGTCTGCCAATAGAAAAACCCTGCTTTCTGAGATGCCATGTCTTTTCATTTGAGTGGTAAACAAATGTCATAGGGAATTCTGCAAATGTTAGAGATCTGCCCTCCGGGTACATTATATTTTCTTGAAACCAAGACGTGAGCATCGTTTCAGATATGTTTGTGTGATTTAAGACATCTCCAATATTATCATTATCTTTGAAGGTCACAGAATGTTTTCCGGGTAAATGGAAAGCTAACCTCTCAACTGGTGGATATCTGTAATGGATATCATAAGAAAATATTCTCCAAGAGGCCTCACAAGGTGATATGTACCGACAGTCATAGTACATTTTTATTTCATCTACATCTTTCTCTGATAAATATTTATTGCTGCTGTCATAGAGTGATGTTGTTACCCGATCATTTCCCTTGTTAATATACTTAAAAAGATATTTGATGGAAGATGCCTGATTGCAAACTTCAATATTGATATGTGCTTGATACTTTAACAACAACACAGGACTGTATGGCACAACAAACCGATTATCTAAAGGGACTCCATTTTTTAGAACTGTTCTTCCATCATCCCTTCTGTGATAGGCCACGTAACCATCATCATCAATAGTGGTATGTGCCACAAATTTCTTTGGAAATAATTTGGAACATTTATAATTTTTCATACAGGGAGAAGTACGGTTGGCAGCACCGCAAGGCCCATGGATCATAAAATTCTTTACAGCTTCATGTAGTCTTGGGTAGGCACAATTATTGGGAATTTCAGCACATACAATCTTGTTGAAATCTGTTGGACTGTGAAGTTTGCTTTCATGACATAGAAATAGTAGGATGTGCACATGAGGCAAACCACGTTTTTGAAACTCCACTGTTCGAACAACTAAAAGAGATAAAAAAAGTTTAATGGTTAATGTTAGATGATAGATTATAGAATAAGGAATTGAAAATACAGGATATTGAGTTCATAGAAACTAACCTGAATGTGACTTCCCAAATAAACAATTTTTTCGTAAATCCTTCAGTACATGTTCAACCTTAATATTGAAAACCCGAGATAATATTTGCGGGCAATCTGGTGGACAAAGATTGCGACGTCTAATAAATCGAGTTATTTTAGGCCACATCGGGTTACATGTAAATGTTAAAAATAGATCTGGATATCCTGCCCAATTACATATTGAGATAGCATCTTGGTAATTCTGAATCATATACCTTGGACCGCCCATAAATGTATAAGGTAACACAATACATTTTCCACAGGCTGTCCCTTCACAATCACCTCGAAGTAGTGCATCTTGTAACCCATTGTACAGTTCGACCCTCAATTTCTTCTGATTGAAGCGAATGAATGAAAGTCTTTGAGACTCAATCATCGTATAAGCATCAACAGTAAACTGTTGTAGTAATCTTCTGGAATGTAGTAAGATCGATGCTTAATTTTCACGAAATTACAAGTGGAATGCAAAGTACTCTCTCATTGTTACCTTTCTGAGTGTAGTACTTTTCGTGAATTGAGTATCATGATGCAATACATTGTCGCAATATCCATCCTGTCCACCAAAGAAAATCAAAGGATACTGCAATGGAAGATACAATGGGTGAAGCTCATCGATTCGCTGTAAATCTCCATTTTTGGTTTGAATGATGATATCCCGTTCATGGTTTAGATCCTCAATGTCACCGACAATCAGCATCGCAATTTCAGATGTATTTGGAAGATTATATGTTGCAGGGTTTGTTTCTATTCTTTTTAGTAGTCGTAGCTTTACAGTTGGAACCTCCTGACGGCTAAGAACCACTTTTGCACTTATAAATTCTCGAGCTAGAGCATTGGATTGATGAAGCAATTGTTGTAGGTTTTCAACAGTATTGCAATTAATAATAGATTGATGATTGTTGTCGTCAACGTTGGATAAATTAGTAATGTTAGCATAAAAAGGTGAAGATTTTATAAATTTATCAGAAAGAATTGAATAAAACAATACCTGATACCGCGAATTCTATTTTGACACTCGTGTGTAGTATCATACACGTAAAGTTGTGCGAATCTTGGTGGTTGGCCAGCAGGCGGACATAAACTACCAATGCGATGGTAGTTTTTTCCATGTAATCTGAATATACATGGAGCTCGACCATTATTGAATGACCTATCTACCTTCCCACCCATTGATGTGAATGCAAACATTGCATTGTAAATATGCATGTGGTCTTGGAATAATCGGGCTTCAGCAGATGTTTGATTGAACACCAACATCCTAAGGTATTCAGGACATTCAGGTAGTAAGTCCAATGCAACCTTTCCCATTGATCAACATAGAGAGAAGCGTTGGTTTTGTCTATTGCTGAATTTCTTGTTGCTCTCATCAAACCAAAAAAAGAGTGACAATATTGGCAGACCTTAGTAGGGTCTCCAATATCATAATAACTTGAATGTACATATCAGAAATGCAGAAAGTTTTATTACATTAATATAGTGACTGAAATAGAGAATTATATTGTATTAAGGAACCTTTAATGCATTTTTAGTAAGAACCCAAACCCGTATTCTCAGTATTGTATTCTTCCACTGACTCTCCTACAGTAGGAAGCGCTATGTAACAGTGGACTTGCTTAAAAAATACAGAACTCAATAATGTTTGAGGAGAAGTGTGTACATTAAATTACCTCTGCAGTTTTCTTTAGCTGTACTATTATTATTTATGTTTTCTCGATCGTCGATGATATTTGATGTCATTGTTTCTTGGAAAGTTGATTGTCGAACAGTACCTAATGAAAACAACTCAATACTATACAGATTATAACATGTCGAAAAATTGTATAGAAGTTTAGATCACAGTGGATTTAGATGTTTTCGAATAGTTATTGTAAAATCAAATGACATGGCTGAAATCTGAATTATTTTTCTATAATCTCACAGTATGTAATCTATATAAAACTTCATTTGTGCAGCTATGTGAATAATCATTTTGTGCATGCAGAGTACGTGTGTGTATTCTGTTTTTTTGTGTAAACAGAGTATGTGTATGTAATTTGTTTTTGGTTAAAATTGAAGATTTTTTGTGTGTCATATGTGCGTGTGTGTCAACATATAGCGTACAGCATACCTGCAATGGATATCGTATTGTAGTTTCCATCTATAGGAGTTAAGTTGAATCTGTTTGTACAGGGAAGCAGATGAAATATAAGTGCATGTTCATCTGATGGTAATGTGTACAAACAGTACTATTTCTTACTGCGTCGAGGTCACAGATGATGATTTGGAGGGAGTATTGTCTGCATACGCTAAATCTAGGCAAAATGACGGTCAACATATTGTAAGTGAAATGATAATACAGCACCACATAAAATATGGGAATGAAATAAAAATCTTATCATATTTACCGAAAGGCAGTGGAGTAATATTCTGTACACCTGGTCATTGTTTTCTTTTGTTAGGTCTAGCAGACAACGTTGACCGAGCTGTAGATGTTTCAGCTACTGTCAACATAGAAGCAGTTTATTAGTAACAATCCGTGTTACTGTGAAATAAATTGTATAGTTCAATGGGTAATACATGTAAATTTAAATAGAACAAACCATTGTTATAGAGCGGTGATAAAGGCAGTTGTGTCGTATGACTGGTGAATATATTTGTTGGTAGAGGTTGACTGTTTGGAGTTTGAAACAAAAATCAGCTGCCACAGTTGAGTTTCCAGTGCATGTAGACACTGCTGTTGTTGTAAATTTAATGTCAAATGATAATAAGTAAATGTAAATTAATTGAACAATTAAAAGTGACGGTATTACAAAACTCACAATCTCTATGTCGCTCCTTCATAAGCAGTCTGCGTTGTAACCGTGCATCTGTACAGTTTGACGGGCTGTTCAAGTTTGTATTCAACCGAGCAGACAACATTTCAGGGACTGTAATAAAAGAAATTCAGTAAGGTGCATAGCAGTAATTCGTTATGTAGTTTGACACATGGCAAAGTTTGTAATGCGTAATGTAAACGGAACTAACTGTTGATACATAGAGATGAAAGTGGCATCCGTGTGATCCCACGTGTGATGTCAACTGTTGACATTGGTTTACTTGATGGAGTAGCAGAGTCGTTGGGTGATGTCATTGAATCGTTTCGACTATTTTGCAGCACTGATCATAAATCAAGTATAATTATTGAAACTAATGAATAGAGGGTAGTAAAGAAAACATTTCCAAGGTTATAGAGTATAGAACTCACAAACTGCCTGTCGTTCCTTCATAATTTGCCTCAGTTGCAGCCTTGCCTCTCTAGAGTTCGATGGAGAATTCATGTTTGTTTGTTTTTTCTTTATAGGTTATATTCAAGGTGTGCAATCAGACCGTATAATGCAAGAGTACAGTGCCTCATTAAAAAAATTTACATACTAAATGAAAAGACAAAATATTCTGTAACAATCTGTAGTATACATTTATGTTTCATTTAGTTATTGTAATATTAGCCAAAAATGCATGTATGTCGCTGTCCACATGGATATAGATATTGTAGTTGAAAAAACTGTAAAATAAAATCTATCATATGACGACAGTAGAACAGAAATGTAAACTGAAAAAAGTTCTTCTTCGAACTTAGTATAGGTAACCAATGAATAACTAACGCTAAGTGAATGCAAACAGTTTAATCGGATAAGTAGATCCAGTCATACAGTTGATAGGATTTACTTTATCCACTATGAGTATACTTTATTACCTGTAGTGCGAAGATGAAGTGATTGTGAATTGAAATGGCCTGAAGGCTGTGGCGATTGGATACACAGTTGCAGTGAAATGTAAATACAACCAATTCCCGAAAGAGCGGACTGAAATTTAAATATGAATAGTATGTTATAGAACGTTTACCTCGAGGATGATATGTTTGCTTCACAGGGTACCGTGACTCAGTCCGGAAGGTTGTAAATCCGAGGCTGGCTTCAAGAATAATGATGGTGTATGCTGATAGTTGTGCGAGGAGGGAAATGATGTCTGAGTATGACGATATGCAGGATATCCGGGAGTTAGGTAACGGACGCGTGCACAGACAGACGCAACCCTAGGTCATTAATACAGTTACCCCGAACCAAATCTGCAGAACCCTAAATCGGGGAGGAGGAAGATGATGTCTGAGAACTGTGAAATGCAGGTTTTCCGGGAGGTAGGTATCGACTGACTGCGCAGTTAACTGCAACCCTAGTTCTGTAATGTTCTTCCCCCGACCTATATCTGGGAAACCCTAAATCGGCGACAACTCATTACAATTCAGCTGGAGGTCAGCGGAGGATAGCTGGAGAGGTATTGGTAGGGAAGGAGACAGGATTGCCGTCGGGTGAAGTTGCGGGAGGCGGAAGAGATATTTTGGAAACCGCGATGGGAACGGGAGAGAAATGGGAACCCAGGTATGCCGCGATGGGTACTGGAAAGAAAGGAGAGCCGTGATTGGGGTAGTAAGCATCGTGGCGCGCAGAATGCGTGGCACGTTAGTAAATGTATGCGTGGAAGCTCAAGGGAGAGACACGTGTATGAAGGAAAGCCAGCATTAGTAGATATAGTAGATGCACCGACTCTGGGTAACTGGGGTCGGGGCGTTACAACCCAACCATTCCATCCATCAAAGATGTTCTTATAGGAGGACCACCTATAGAAGTCAATGCCCTAAACTTATAAAATCCCTAATACCAAAACACATTCAACCTAAGGTATAATGACCACCCAGGCTTCTGCTGGAAAGATAACCAACAACCTAGAAAACCACAAGGACCAAACCCCTACCCTACACAAAATTTCCAAAACCATAACCAGTTCCAACCACAACCAGCCCAATACCAATGCCCTCCTGTCCAATACCAATAACCCGTCCAGAAACCCATGAAACAACTAATCCAACAACCAAAGTATCCTTCTGGGATAAACCAACAAGCAGAAGCCCCTACTCAATTTGTCCCTCTTCCAATCCTTGATCAGTTTTGTAAACAAATGGAGAAAATTAACTCAGAACTCTCATCCCATAAACATGAACTACAAACCCTTAAAATCGGGAAGTCACCCATTCCTCCTCAGATGGTACCATCCTCAACTTTAAGGGGGGAATCCAGTTACACACAAACCTCTCATAAACAACTCAAAGCAGTGTTTGTTTTAAGAAGTGGTAAATCCATTGAGAAACCTGAACAAGCCATTCCAGAACCATTAAAAGCTTCAACAATGCATTAAAATGATGAATAACCACCCATAGATTCTGAAAAACCCAATTAGAATGTGAAGGAACTACAACCACACCAAACAATCAAAAAACTTTCTCCCTTCCCTCAACGTATGAGAGAAAAATCTAAACCAAAACTGAATGAAACTTTGAGGGAAATATTCTCTCAGGTTAAGTTGAACATCCCCCTTCTATATGAAATCCAAGCCATTCCTACCTACTCAAAGTACCTTAAGGACTTTTCAACTTTTAAAATGAAATTTTCACATAAAAATCAAGTCCTTTTGGCTGCTAATGTGAGTAACACCATTCAAGGGACCATTCCTCCAAAGTTAAAAGATCCAGGATGTCCATGCATCAATGTTGAGATAGGAAAGAACAAAGTTGTCAAAGCCCTTTGTGATCTGGGAGTCAGTGTGAACCTCATTCCTTATTCCATGTATTGTCATTTAGGGATCGAAGAACTCCAACCCACATATGTCACTCTACAACTTGTTGATCGTATTTTTTGAGTTCCAAAGGGGATCTTAAAGGATGTTTTGGTGAAAGTTGAAAATTTTATTTACCCAGATGACTTAATTGTCCTTAAAAATCACCCAAGCTTAGGTCCTAGGGAGAAAATCCCAATCATCCTTGGCCATCCCTTCCTTTCAAAAATCAACTCTATTATTCGATTCTAAAATGGGAATATGACCATCACCTTTGGAAACATGAGTCTATACTTGAACATCTAAAATGAAAAATCTAAAATTGGGGATGATGAATAAATCCATGAGGTTAATTGGATTTGTAGTGTTGATAGTGAACTCGAGGAATATCAAGGAATTACTGAAGTATGTTTAAGTTAAGAAGAGAATGATTTTCTTGCTTTACATGAGGGAAATTTTTCTCCTTGGCTTGAATCTCTTTAAGATAGCTCTATTGTTGATTTTATAGAATCATCGATCAATGATACTATGGGTGAAATAAATAACATTGAGTTCATACCCATTCATGACACTTCTCTTTCTAATTTAGTGGATGAAAATTATGTTCACAAGGAACCAATTCTGTCAAGAAATATGAACAAAGAAACTAAGTTAAATACAAAGTCCTGTAATTTCTTGGAAAGTGATAACCAATTATATCTAGAATTAAAGGTCCTACCTTCATCACTCAAGTATGAATTCTTAGGGTAAAATCAATCCTTTCTTGTTGTCATTTATTCCTCTCTTGAATCCAATCAAGAGATGATGCTTCTAGATGTCCTAAGAAAGCATAAGAAAGAAATTAGATGGACCCTTTTTGATATTACTGGGATTAGCCCACTCATTGGAACTCATATAATTTTTCTTGAATATAAATCAAAACCATGTCATCAACCTTAGTAGAGAATCAATCCAAATCTTATGGATATGGTAAGGAAATAACTTCTTAAGTTGTTGAAATCTAGTATCATCTACCCCATTGCTGAGAGTGATTTGGTAATCCCAATTCAAGTTGTCTCAAAGAAAGTTGGAATCACTATAATCACCAATGAGGATGGTGACATTATCCCCATAAGGGTCAGTAGTGGATGGAGAGTCTTTATTGACTATAGGAAACTCAACTCTTATTCCAAAAAAGACCATTTCCCCTTGCCCTTTATTGATCAAGTCCTCGAGCGAGTGGTGGGTCATCAATTCTATTGCTTCCAAGATGGATTCTCAGGGTATAATCAAATCGAGGTCTCCTTAGCGGATCAAGGAAAAAAACCTTCACTTGTCTATTTGGCACTTTTTCCTTCAAGCGCATGTCCTTTGAATTATGTAATTCCCCTGGTACCTTCCAGCGGTGCATGATGGGAATCTTCTTAAACATGGTGGGGGATTGTTTATAGGTCTTCATGGATGACTTATCCATCTTTTGGGATACTTTTTAGGGATGCCTTATGAATTTTAAAAGGTTTTTTTCAATATTAAAGGATTAGAATCTCATCCTAAATTGGGAAAAATTCCATTTCATGGTAAAGGAAGGACTTGTTATAGTCCATCTGGTATTTGGTAGAGGGATTAAAATTGATAAATCTAAGGTCAACATCATTCGTCACCTTCCCTATCCTAAAACTGTTAAGCAAGTGAGGTCCTTATTAGGACATGTTGGTTTCTATAGAAGGTTCATTATGAATTTTAACTCTATTTCTCAACCACTTTGTGCTCTATTGGTGAATGATGCTCCATTTCTATAGACAGAAAGCTGTGAGGAATCATTATCTACACTCAACTCAACTCTTATCTCTCCACCTATCATGGAATATCCAAATTGGAAACTTCCTTTTGAGATCATGTGTGATACGAGTGACTTCGTTGTAGAAGAATTCTTAGGAAAACAGCGTGAGAAAACACCATGTGTCATTGCTTATGCAAGAAAATATTTAAATGATGCACAAATAAACTACACCACCACTGAGAAATAGTTGCTTGTTGTTGTATTTTCCTTAGAGAAATCTAGGTCTTATCTCTTAGTATCACCCATCATTGTCTTCACCAACCATTCATCCCTAAAATACCTTTTCCAAAAATAAGATTCCAAGTCTAGATTTATTAGGTGGTTCCTTCTTCTTCAAGAGTTAAATTTAACCATTAAGGATAAAAAGGGTATTGAAAATGTTTTAGTTGATCACCTCTCTAGGATATAATTAAAAGACAACTCACATCACCATTCTGTGTCTGATTCATTTCCTAATGAGCACCTCTATTCTGTGAGTGATTGTCCATGGTATGCTGACATAGCAAACCATTTTGTGATGGGTGACATTCCAAAATTCTTAGGTACCCAAGATAAGAGTAAATTCCTTTCTGATTTCAAACACTATGTGTTTGATGATCCTTACCTCTTCAAGTTCTATCCTTATCAAATCATTAGGAAATGTATTCTCAAGTATTAGAAAGAGTCAATTCTCAAATTTTGTCACGGAGAGGCATGTAGAGTCCACTTTTCTACAAATAAAACCACTGCAAAGATCCTCCAAAGTGGTTTCTACTATCCTAACCTCACTAGGGATTCCTTCTAATTCTGAAAAGGTTGTCATTAGTGTCAAAAATTAGGATCCATTACCAAATGGAATCAAATGTCCCTCACTCCCATTCTAGATGTTTAATTCTTTGATTTTTGGGGAATTGATTTCATAGGAACCTTCCCAAACTCTAGGGGATACCTCTACATTCTCTTAGCTATTGATTATGTCTCAAAATGAGTTGAGGCCATTCCCACCAAGTCCAATGACCATCATGTTATGATCCTATTTCTAAAAGAGCGCATATTTTCTAGATTTGGAATTCCTACGGGCTATAATCAGTGATCAAGGAACTCATTTCTACAACCTCCCATTATCTTCACTCATGTATAAGTATGGGATTTCTCATAAATTTTTCACTATGTACCATCCTCAAACCAATGGTCAATATGAGTTAGAAAATAGGGAGATTAAGAAAATTCTTGAAAAAACTATCAATCCCTCTAGGAAATATTGGTCCAAGAAACTCTTGGGTGCTCTTTGGGAATATCGTATATCATTCAAAACCATCCTAGGAATGTCACTATATATGTTGGTTTATGGAAAATAATTCCATTTACCTGTTGAAATTGAGCATAAGGCATTTTGGGCAATCAAAAAAATGAATTTTGACATTTCCTTGGCCTAAGAAAAGAGGAAATTAGATCTTAATGAACTTGAGGAACTTAGGATATAGGCTTATGAAAATTCAAGGATAAATAAAGCTAGATTTCAAGCCTAAAAATCCAAGAATCTCAAATTTAAACACTTTTAACCAGAAAAATTGGTGCTCTTGTATAGTTTGAAACTTCATTTACACCCAGAAAATCTAAGGTCTAGATGGTCAAGTCCATTCATAGTTCATCATGTGTACCCCCATGGGGCAGTAGAAATTCAGGATCCCACAAGTGGTCACATTTTCAAGGTCAATGGTCATAGGTTAAAACCATTTATTGAATCATTCAATAAATAGGAAATAGAGGTTGAGTTAACTAATCTAACCTATGAACCAAGAAAAAATTTATAGATTTAGGATCCATGTCAGGATAATGATGTTAAACAAAATTGATGCATGGGAGGAAACCCATGGTTTTCATGTTTCCAAAAATTGTGAATCATTTTTTTAAATAGGATTAATGAATCATTTTGATATTTAAAAAAAATATATTTTTGACAAGTTTTTCTATTATGAGTATGGATGGGTATGAAAGGGGAGCACCATAATCCTCTGTGTCACGTAGTGTGATCCTTGAGTAATACCTTACCCATAAATTTAAAAATAATACAATGTATTATCAGTTTATTTTATTTTATTTTAATGTGTTTGTAGGTTAAAAGAAAAATACAAAAAAAATAATTAAAAATAAAATAAAAGGACACATCGTAGGTCATGGGGCAAACCCCGTCACAACCGTTAAAGCCATAGGGACTTGAACCTCAGACTGAAGGGAGACAGGGGAGTGCGCCTACCACTAACCTACGGCTTATAGTGTTTCCTTCTTCTATTTTATTTATATATATACTTTTATTTTAAAATTTATATATCCATATATATATATATATTATTCTAATTTTTACTTGTTCCTAGTGTTTGTCTTTGGTATGCTTAAATAAACATGGGATGCTAAGTTGATGGATTTTTTGGTGTAAAAATATAAATTTTCATCATTAATGGGGTTTCTTAGAGTGACATGGAGATCAAAGGAGTAATCAGGAGTGTCATGAACTTCAACTTTAAAAAAATAGGTGACTTTGTTCCATGTTTCTTATTTCAAATTCCTTTTAGAACTCCTCTCCTCTACCTTTACCCCTTTCTAAATTTTATTTTCTTTAAACATTGGGACAATGTTATTTTAAGTTGGGGTGTGAAAAGAAAGAAAAATAATAATTTTTTGTGTATAAAAAAATGTGTGGAAGGAAAAAAATTAACCTTGAACATGATAATACACATTGAAAACTTTGAAAATGAATATCAAATAATTTAGCATGCACATATTATTATTTTAATCCACGTATAATTTCATGAGCATAGATTTTGTAAAGTTTGGATGTCTAATGTGATATTTCATTGTTTATATTTTCATTCAAATAAAAAAATCACAATGAATGTCCTTTGGATAGTGGGGTATTATTTTGAGTTCATGGGGTCCGACAAATAAATATCATAGGTTTGGTGATCATTTTAGTTTTAATATAAGTATTAAAAAAATTAAAAAAAACAATAAATTTGCGCGTAGAGAAATGAAATAACCTAATGCGTGGGTTTCGGCACTTAGGGGACGTGACTCCACAGTTGTCTGGACCAGAGTTAGTAATTTTATCTCTATTTTTTTAATTTGAATTTTTTTCAATTGAGTTAACTCGAGATGATGCCCGAGTGTGAGGGATTCACTTGGTGTCCTAAGGTCTTTGATCTTGGGAGTCCTCGGGAAAGTCTCGCTACATGGGTTGACTCTATTGAGTGCAATTTCAACTACCGTGGAAAAATTGAAAAAAAGACACAAAAAAAATGAATACTCATTTTAATATTGAAATTTTATTCCACCTACCACCTCCATCATTTCCCCTTTGAATAAAGATGAACCCCCATGTCTATTGCGATGCACAATACATCATCACGTTAAATTGATATTGGATGAAATATGATGATGAATTTGAAAAGAGTAATGATCTTGGGATTGGGATATGATTATGAAAATATCTTGTATTAAAATATTTTGATGGGTTTCATGGTTTTTTGGTATAATTGTTTTTGGTGATCAATGTGTATTAAAAAGTTTTTGGAAAAGGGAATTTGAATTTCATATTTTTGAGATATATTTTGCTCATGACTAGAAAAACTCAATTTGGGGGGTGTTATTAGCCACTTAATGAGGATAATATTCATTGTTAATATATAAAATACTAATGTTTTTTTATTATTCATGAACACCGTTTTAGTTAATTTTACACTTTGAACATTGATTCACATTATGTTTTTTATTCCTTCTTAAAATGCACTATTACATGGTACATTCTTGAACACATAATAAAATAAAAAATGGTCATGATTTATTTAAATATTTAATTTTCAGGTTTATCATTACATTGGGAACAATTAATACTTTTAGATTATTGTAAGATTCACATTAGAAGACCACCAAAATGGGATTTCATGGAAACACATTTTGGGCAAAGTAAATTGGAAAACATCCCAATAACAAGATTGTAGCAGCCAGGATCCAAGCCTAATGATTCTCAAAATTTAACAGAAGATATAGGACATCATGGTAACATTTTATTAAACATTTTCCAAAGCTAATTCAGATGTTTGAATAGAGTTATAGGTGACCCAAGTTGGAGATAAAAGTCTAGGCCAGATTCTGCAGCCTAGAAAAACATCCCACCATTTTACACATATCTCGTAAACCATAAACTCTTTGGGTCTGAAACTTTACAGATAGTTAGGGGAAATCCGGATATTAATTTTATTCTTCTATGGGAGACTCTAATTCTACCATATAGAAGTTTATTTAGGTGCTTTTGTTTGGTGGATGCAAGCTACCTGCCACCTCGGGTCAAGAGTGGAAAAGTCTAAGTTCCACAAGCTTTCCACCACCCTAAGCCTACCATACTCAAGTGAGATGATTTTCAATATTGTAGGCTCGACCAAAGGATCCAAAAATGCCTATTTAAGGTAGTTTTGTTGGAGAATTTATTCATCTTTGGTGCATTGTTTAATTGTAATGTTATGTTGCGATTTTGTTGCCTTGATTTTGTCTTTCTCATATAAGTTGTTCAATTCATCTTAGTTTCTTAATAAAAGCTCTTATTATCCTATTATTATATTATTATCCATATAAATTTTATACCATTGCATCATGTTGTGAATTTATTCACACCAAACCTTGTAAAATTATTCACACAATGGCGGAGTGGTCGTTTTCTTTTTATTGTTTTTTTACTTCTTCAATTCCTCCCTCATGAGTCTACTTTCTGCTTCCATTTTAATGATAGAATCAATGGAGGGATAACCCTATTATGGGTTGATCCAAGGGAGTATAAATGGGATTTATTGGATGTTATTTATCACCTCATTAATGTCTAATCACTTCTTTTAATTGATATTTTTATTTGATGATTTTAAAACTTCTTCGTCTTTGTTGAATTTTAAGGCCACATACTTCAAGTGATAATAAAAACCTTTACCTTGGAGTGCTCATGAATTTGATCCTCCAAGTGTATAGGTGATTAGTATTAGGTTGTGTAGGAATTAAAATAGTAATTGATAATGTTGTTTGATCTCCTTAAATGAGCCCATCTCAAATATAAGAAATTGAAATAATTGAAAAAGGAATGCATCCAATCCACCCCAAGTGATAACCTAGGATCAACTCATTATTTTAAATTGAATTCACTTAAGACTCTTAGATTTCACCTCAACCTATATAAAATCAACCCAAATTTGTCCTCTTCAAATCCAAAAATATTCCATAGAATTTACGTGTCTATAGGTTTCTTCTTAGGTCTCTGAGGATTCGACAACCCAATCTAAACTACAAGCGACCGCTTAACCCTAAAACTTAGGTAAGTTTGGGCGAGACCAAATTTTGGCACCATTTCTGGGGACCCAAGTAATTTATCTAAACACTCATTCTATTCTCCCTCATTTATTATATTATCATCCAAATTATCTTATCTTTTCCCTTTCTCATTTTTTTTCTTTTGGCGCATGTCTTCCTACACTCGTGACCAATCAAACCATCTAGTTAGGGTGGATAGTCCTGGGGTTGGGGAGTCAAGTACACAAAGGGAAATATTTCCATTAGATCCTAGTCTTAAAAATACTCTAGAGTCAAAAATTGAGATGATTTCAATGGAAGGTCTTCAAAGAAACCAACTCATAAACCTAGGTGGGAACCAAAATGGAAATCCAAATGAGGTAGCCCCAAACTTGGGGAATGCAGTCGATCAAACCATGAATGAATACCTCACACCTACCTAGAACAATGCACCCTAATCCATTAGACATAGTTACCTGGGAGATTATAACTACATCTTTAAACCCCATGTCATAAACCACCTACCCATATTCCATAATATGGATTCCAAGATGCCCTGCCTTCACATTAAGGAGTTCAATGACATTGTAGAAACCATGTGTCCCCCACATCAAATAGAATCAGATAAGATGAGGATATTTACTTTTTCTTTAAAGTATTGAGATAAAAAAATGGATAAACAATTTTAGACCATCATCCATCAACTCTTGGGACCAATTACAAATAGAATTCTACAAAAAATAATTTCCCCACCAAAAAACAATTGCACTTAAAAAGAGAATCCAAAAAAAATTTCAAAAAGAGGGAGAGTGATTCTAAGAAACATGGGAGAGGTTCAAAGATACTCTAAACATGGTTCCACACCATGGTTTTTCTATTACTAAACAAGTGAAAATTTTCTATTAAGGGTTGGGTCTGGGGAACAAACATTTCATTGACATGATGTGTAATAGAACTTTCAAAAACAAAGACCCAAATAGTGCTTACGAGTACCTATAAAGCCTTGCTGAAAAAAATAAAACAAGGGGAATATCAACTTACTATAAGAAGCCACCCAAATCTGGTGGAATTCACAAACTTAGGGAGGAGGAAATCCTTAGGGTGAAACTCGCATCACTCACTAGTAAGGTTGAAGAGATAGACCTTTGGAAAATCCATGAAATCTAAACTGTAGACCCAGTTTGCACAATTTGTGAAAAATATGACCACAAAACATAAAATTGCCCAACCATTCTATCCATAAATGATGTTATTCTTGGAGGACCACCTGCTGAAGTCAATAACCTAAACTTCCAAAATCCCTAATACCAAAACACTTTCAACCCAAGGTATAATGATCACCTAGGATTATTCTAGAAAGATAACCAACAACCTAGCCAACCACAAGGATCAAACCCCTACCCTACACAAAATTTCCAAACCCATAACAAGTTCCAACCATAACCAGCCCAATACCAACACCCTCCTATCCAATACCAACAACCCATCCATCAACCCATGCAATAACCAATCCAAAAACCAAAGTATCCTCCTTAGATAAACCAACCAGCATAAGACCCTACTCAATCTGTCCCTCTTCCAATCCTTGAGAAGTTGTGTAAACAAATGGAGAAAATGAACTTAGAAGTATCATCACTTAAACATGAACTACAAACCATTAAAACTGGAAGGAACCCATGCCTACTCAGGCAGTACCATCCTCAAATTTAAGGGGAGAATCCAGTTACACACAAACCTCTCATGAACAACTCAAAGTAGTGATTATTTTAAGAAGTGGTAAATCCATTGAGAAACCTAAACAAGCCATTACAGAACAAGTAAAAGCTTCAAAAATGCATGAAAATGATGAATAACCACCCATAGATTTTGAAAAACCCAATGATAATGTGAAGGAACTATAACCACACCAAAAAATCAAACAACCTTCTCTCTTCCCTCAATGCAAGAGAGGAAAATCTAAACCAGAATTGAATGAAACTTTGAGGGAAATCTTCTCTCAAGTTATGTTGAAAATCCCCCTTCTAGATTCAATACAAACCATTCCTTCCTACTCAAAGTACCTTAAGGACTTGTTCACTTTTAAAAATAAATTTTCACATAAGAACCAAGTCCTTTTGGATGCTAATGTGAGTACCACCATTCAAGGGACTATTCCTCCAAATTTGAAAGATCCAGGATGTCCATACATCAATGTTGAGATAGGAGAGAACAAAGTTGTCAAATACCTTTGTGATCTGGGAGCCTGTGTGAACCTCATTTCTTATGCCATGTATTGTCAGTTAGGGCTCGAAGAACTCCAACCCACATCTGTCACTCTTCAACTTACTGATCATAGTGTTCGAGTTCCAAAGGGGATCTTAAAGGATATTTTAGCAAAAGTTGAAAATTTCATTTACCCATATGACTTCATTGTCCTTGAAAATAACAAAATCTTAGGTCCTAGGGAGAAAACCCCAATCATCCTTGGTCATCCCTTGCAACAATCAACTCTGTTATCCATGTCCAAAATGGGAACATGACCATCACCTTTGGATACATGAGTCTAGACTTGAACATCTACAATGAAAAATCTCAAATTGGGGATGATGAAGAGATCCATGAGGTTAATTGGATTGGTAATGTTGATAGTGAGCTCAGGGAACATCAAGGAATTACTTAAGGATGTTTAAGTCAAGAAGAGATTGATTTTCTTTGTTCGCGTGAGGGAAATTTGTCTCCTTAGCTTGAATCTCTTTTAGATAGCTCTATTGAGGATTTTCTAGAATCACCAATCAATGATACCATGGGTGAAATAAATAACATTGAGTCCATACCCATTCATGACACTGCTCTGGCTAATTTAGTGGATGAAAATTATGCTCACAAGGAACCAATTATGTCAAGAAATCAAAACAAAGAAACTGAGTTAAATACAAAGTCCCATCCTTTCTTGGAAAGTGATAACCAATTAGATCTATAATTTAAGGTCCTACCTTCATCACTCAAGTATGCGTTCTTAGGGGACAATCAAGCCTTTCCTGTTGTAATTTTTTCCTCTCTTGAATCCAATCAAGAGATAATGCTTCTGGATGTCCTAAGAAAGCATAAGAAAGCAATTGGATGGACCCTTTCTGATATTCCTAGGATTAGCCCACTCATTGGAACTCCTAGAATTTTTCTTGAATCTAAATCCAAACCATGTCGTCAACCTCAGTAGAGACTCAATTCAAATATTATGGATGTGGTAAGGAAATAACTTCTTAAGTTGTTGAAATCAGGTATCATCTACCCCATTTCTGAGAGTGAGTTGGTAAGCCCAATTCAAGTTTTCCCAAAGAAATTTGGAATCACTGTGATCACCAATGAGGATGGTGACATTCTCCCCACAAGGGTTAGTAGTGGATGGAGAGTCTGTATTGACTATAGGAACATCAACTCTTGTACCAAGAAAGACCATTTTTCCTTTCCCTTTATTAATCAAGTCCTCCAGCGAGTGGCGGGTTATCAATTATACTACTTCCTAGATGGATTATCATGGTATAATTAAATTGAGGTCTACTTAGAGGATCAAGGAAAAACAACCTTCACTTGTCCATTTGGCACTTTTTCCTTCAAGTGCATTACCTTTGGGTTATGTAATGCCCTGGGTACCTTCCAGCAGTGCATGATGGGAATCTTCTCGGACATGGTGGGGGATTATTTAGAGGTCTTCATGGATAACTTCTCCATCTTTGGGGATACTTTTTAGGGATGAATTATGAATGTTTAAAGGGTTTTGTCAAGATGTGAGGATAATAATCCCATCCTAAATTGGGAAAAATGCCATTCCATGGTAAATTAAGGACTTGTTCTAGGCCATATGGTATCTGGTAGAGGGATTGAAGTTGATAAAGCTAATGTATACATCATTTTTCACCTTCCCTATACTAAAAATGTTGAGGAAGTGAGGTCCTTCTTAGGACATGCTGGTTTCTATAGAAGGTTCATTAGGAATTTCATCTCTATTTCTCAACCACTTTATTCTCTATTGGTGAAAGATGCTCCATTTTTATGGATAAAAATCTGTGAGGAATCATTCTCTACACTCAAGTCAGCTCTTATCTCTCCACCTATCATGTAATATCCAAATTAGAAACGTCCTTTTGAGCTCATGTGTGATGTGAGTGACTTCGCTATAGGAGCAGTCTTAAGATAATGGTGTGATAAAAATCCTTGTGTCATTGCTTATGCAAGAAAATATTTAAATGAGGCACAAATCAACTACACCACCACTGAGAAATATTTTCTTGTTGTTTTCCTTTCCTTAGATAAATTCAGGTCTTATCTCTTAGGATCACCCATCATTGTCTTCACCGACCATTCATCCCTAAAATACTTTTTCCAAAAACAAGATATAAAGACCCGTAAATTTCAAGGGAAATTTTTTTCTTAATTTTCTTTGGGATTCTACGAGTACGCATTTTCTGACCGCACCTGATTCCGAGGCCCGGTGTGCTCGAAATCAATTTCCTAAGTTTAGCTTGAGTACGTTCAGTGAACGAACGAGCGGGTTTTTTCTAAATTTTAAACCGGTGCTTGGAATCGAAATCTGAGGGCACCGTTGAAACCGAAACGCCGGTAATTGCTTAATAAGACCCTTTCTGGAGTTGCGTTTTCTCGGGTGGTGTTGTTAAATAATTGGGTTAACTAAAGAGTGAAATAAATTTGCGCCACAATTTTATTTCTAATCTAAATAGTTATAACTTATGCATGGGAGTTGAGTGGGACCCACTACATCCTAACCACTTGGTAGGATATTTGTGAGGTGGGGCCTACACGATCCTCACCCCTTCAAATTCCCTAAACCCCCCTCTTTATTTTGGCAACCCCCCATAAATGTGTAACACACCCACCTTCCCTCTTTATGACATGTCAACTCTCACAATTAAATTGATTGTTTAATGCCATTCAATTAATTTAATTTCGAGTTTGATTTTTGAAGTTTTGAAAACGCATGACGTGTGTTAATAAAATAAGTCTTCCTTATTTTATTTGGGGGTGGGATGTTGTGTGTTGAGATTTTGGGGAGAGATTACTCTAAGGTTGAAGAACGCGAAGAACACCAAAGCTTCGACGAAGAACACTGTCTCGTCTTCTCATCTTCTTCCTGCGTTGAGGAAAGCGAGACGCCACTTCTTCCACGAATGTTCACCGTCAACGTACACGGAGCCTCACCCGCGACGCCGTATTACGCGATGCGAACTTCCTCAAACTTCTTCGAGGTAGGGTTTTGATTTAAGTTCGTGTTTATTTTGGCATTCCTTGTTAAATATAAAGCCACCTGTTATCAAGATAATGGGAGGAGGTCGGACCGTACAAACACGGTTGAACCTCCTCCCCTTTTGTTGTTGAATATTATGTGGCTCGAACGAAGGTGGCGCGGTGCATTGCACGTGGGATCGAAGAGAGCTGCGAAGGTGGTGCGTGGTGCCATCGCGCCACGCCGGAGAACTCGAGGGAATGATGCGACCGAAGCGGGCCGCGACGGAGGGTCGCGGCGCCGACGCACCGCGCCGATCGAAGAAGGGCCGCGACCTAAGGCCGCGGCGGTCACCAACAGGGGGCGGTCGGACTTCCCGACCGCCGGAGCATCAAGAGCCACGGCCCTTTGGCCGTGGCGGAAGACCTGAGGGCAGCCGGATCCACCGGCCGCCGGCGCTTCGGAGGGGCGGGACCACTGGGTCCCACGGCGGCGGCACCGACCGGCCAACCGGGTCGGCCATTCGGGTGTCTGGGGGTTGTAACCCCCGGTGGAAGACAGGGTATCCCCCCTCCACGTGGGGGGTTGTTTTCTTCAATCAAGGGGAGCAGCGCCCCCCCCCCCCCCCCTTCACGCCGCTCGCGCTGGGCCGAGGCACCCAGCCGAACCGGGCCAGGCCGACCGCTGGGCCGGGCCACGCCCAAGTGGGCCGGACCCGGACCCGGTTCAGGTTGACCTGGTTCGGGCCGACCGAGGGGGTCTTGGGCCGGGTCGGTCCAGGCCCAAAACCCCCTAAAAATGGACAGCTTTGTTCAAAGTCCCATAACTTGGGTTACGAACCTCCGATCGACACAACGTCAGTTGTGATGCGATCCTTGGATCGAGACGGTCGTTTTGGTATATTACACTCAGGGTTTCAGAGAACTTTGGGTACATCTGGGTTGGTTCAAACACGAAACCAACCGGGCCCTCGGAGCGGAAATGCTTATAACTTGAGCTCCGGACGTCCGATTGACGTGTCGTCGACTTTGTTGGTTTCTTCTTAGTGAGACAGTCCTTTTGAATTACTCTGATCGAGGTTTGGATGTAGTTGGAGTACGGTCGGGTTGGTTTTGACTTAAAAACCAACCGGGCCCCTGTGATGAAAAAGTCAATAACTCTCAGACCGGGCGTCCGATTGACGCGTCGTCTGTCACGTTGTGTTCCTATTGACATGACGGAACTTTGCGATACATCAACTCTAGTCTACGTGAAATTTGATGTATCGACCTCTTGGCTCGTGGAGCGGACCTCCCGGAATGAGTGTGTTGTGTGCGGGAACCCTAAAGCTGGCTGAGACTTGACGACTGCTGATCGATCGACTCGGAGTGTTTCGGATAGCCCAGTAGGGAGCGCTTGAATGTAGCGGCAGACCCACAGCGGATGAGCTCTTGGTTGTAGCGGCAGACCCGCGGTACTCAACAGAAGGAGTACCTCTGTAGGCTATGAGGGGGAGCGCTTGGTTGCAGCGGTAGACCCATGGTGGGAATCGCTTGGTTGTAGAAGCAGGACCACAGTACTCAACAGGTGGAGTACTACAGCAGTCCAAGGTTATTGGGAAGCGCTTGGTTGTAGCAGTAGGCCCACTGTACTCGATAGAGGAGGAGTTCCCCAGCAGCTATGGTTTCGACATCATGATTAAAATCCTGGTTTGAGATGAGTCTTGACTTTCAATCATTATCTTTGATGTGATTGACTTGATATCCTGTGTGGATTGGATCATGTTTTCCTGTGTGGATTAAGTTATGATTTCCTATGTGGATTGGATCGTACTTTCCTGTGTGGATTAAGTTATACTTTCCTAAGTGGACTGGGTTGTACATGAGCTCGTGAGTTGGAGCTGAACTGGATTTGATTACTTAGGTATATGTATGGTCATATACCTAACTAGTGTTGGATGATACTTCGTGATTGTATCTTTTCTTTGTGGTTTATCCTTTTTGGATTCAGGGAGACCTTCGGGGGTCTCGGGGTCCCTACTAAGTATCGTATACTCACCCATGCATGGGCTTCGCCCACACTACGTTGTTTTGGTTGTAGATGACGGACAACGCTAATCGTGGATGAGGCTTTAGGAGCGGGACTGTACTTGGAGGTGGACCTTACGAAGAGTCAGTACTGGAGGTGGACTTCACGACGAGACGGTACCCAGAGGGGACAGAAGGACGTGGAATACTGAGGTGGCCATCTGTACCTACCCTTCAGGTAGGAACCTGGAGGATGATCTAGGAGCAGCTCGACGCCTTCCAACTGTTGTACTTTCGTTCAGTTGTAGCTTTACTTTTCAGTTGGGTTTGTATTCTGACCCATTTACCTTTCAGCACTTTCTTTTGTACTTAGTGTTTCTTTCGCTTATACTCTGTGGTGTTTGTTACTTTTATAAAGGCAATGCCTTCCCTTTTAATCGGGATTTACATCTTTGGTGCTAGTCTCCAGCCCCTGGCCTATGGAAGGCGGGCTTGGGGTAGTCACGGCATGGGCCCCAAGGACAGGTCATGACACAAGATACCAATGCTAGATTGTTTAGGTGGGTCCTTCTTCTTCAAGAGTTAACTTTAACCATTAAGGATAAAAAGGGTGTTGAAAATGTTGTAGTTGATCACCTCTCTAGGATAGAATTCAAAGACAACTCACCTCACCAATCTGTGTCTGATTCATTTCCCGATGAGCACCTCTATTCTGTGAGTAATTGCCCATAGTATGCTGACATAGAAAACCATTTGGTGACAGGTGACATTCCAAAATTCTTAGTTACCCAAGCTAAGAGGAAATTCCTTTCTGATGTCAAACACTATGTGTTTGATTATCCTTACCTCTTCAAGTTTTGTCCTGATCAAATCATTAGGATATGTGTTCCAGAGTCTGAGAAAGATTCTATTCTAAAATTTTTTCATGGAGAAGCATGTAGAGGCCACTTTTTTATAAATAAAACCACTGAAAAGGTCCTCCAAAGTGTTTTCGACTATCCTAACCTCACTAAGGATTCCTTCCAATTCTGCAAAAGTTTTACTCAGTGTCAACAATTAGGATCCATCACCAAAAGGAATCAAATGCCCCTCACTCCCATTCCGGTCATTGAAATCTTTGATTGTTGGGGAATTGATTTCATGGGACCCTTCCCAAACTCTAGGGGATACATCTAAATTCTCTTAACTATTTATTATGTCTCAAAATGGGTTGAAGCCATTCCCACTAAGTCCAACAACCATCATGTTGTGATCCGATTTCTGAAATTGCACGTATTTTCTCGATTTGGAATTTCTAGGGCTATAATCAGTGATCGAGGAACCCATTTCTACAACCACCCATTCTCTTCACTCATGTATAATTATGGGATTTCTCATAAAGTTTCCACTATGTACCATCCTCAAATAAATGGTCAAGATGAGTTAGAAAATAGGGAGATTAAGAAAATTATTTAAAAAAATTACCAATCCCTCTAGGAAATATTGGTCTGAGAAACTCTTGGATTCTCTTTGGGCATATCATACAGAATTAAAAACCATCCTAGTAATGTCACTATATAGGTTGGTTTATTGAAAATCATTCCATTTTCCTATTGAAATTGAGCATAAGGCATTTTGGGAAATGAAAAAAATGAATTTTGACATTTCTTTGGCTGAATAAAAGAGGAAATTAGATCTTAATGAACTTGAGGAACTTAGGATAGAGGCTTATGAAAATTCAAGGATAAATAAAGCTATAGTTCAAGCCTACCAATCTAGAAATATCAAATTTAAACACTTTGAACCGAAAAAATCCGTGCTCTTGTATAGTTCGAAACTTCATTTACACCCATTAAAGCTAAGGTCTAGATGGTCAAGTCCATTCATAGTGCATCATGTGTACCCCCATGGGGTAGTAGAGATTCAGGATCCCACAAGTGGTCACATTTTCAAGGTCAATGGTCATAGGTTAAAACCATTTATTGAATCATTCAATAAACATAAAATAGAGGTTGAGTTAACTAATCCAACCCATGAACCAGGAAAAAAATAGATAGATTTAGGATCCACGCCACGCTAACGATGTTAAATAAAAGCGCTGCATGGGATGCATCCCATGGTTTTCATGTTTCCAATAATTGTGAATAATTCTTTTTTAAATATGATTAATGAATCATTTTGATATTTAAAAAAATAGACTGTAGACTTGTTCTTCTATTATGAGTATGTATGGGTATGAAAGGAGAGTGTCATATTCATTTATGTCATGTGGTGTGATCCTTGAGTAATACCTTACCTAGAAATTTAAAAAGAAGACAATGTATCATCTGTTTATTTTATTTTTTTTATGTGTTTGTAGGTTAAAAGAAAAATACAAAAAAAATAATTAAAAATAAAATAAAAGGACACATCATAGGTTGTGGGGAAAACCCCATCACAGTCAGCAAAGCTGTGGGGACTCGAACTCGGGACTGAAGAGAGACTGGGGAGTGTGCCTACCACTAACCTACAGCTTATAGTGTTTCCTTCTTCTATTTTATTTATATATATACTTATATTTTAAAATTTATATATCCATATATATATATATATTATTCTAATTTTTACTTGTTCCTAGTGTTTGTCTTTGGTATGCTTAAATAAACAGGGGATGCTGAGTTGATGGATTTTTTTGTTTACAAACATAAACTGTCATCATTAACGGGGTTTCTCTGAGTGACATGGAGATCAAAGGAGTAATCAGGAGTGTCATGAACTTCAACATAAAAAAACTAGGTGACTTTGTTCCATGTTTCTTATTTCAAATTCCTTTTAGAACTTCTCTCCTCTACCTTTACCCCTTCCTAAATTTTATTTTCTTTAAACACCGGGGACAGTGTTATTTTAAGTTGGGGGTGAATAAAAGAAAAAAATTACTTTTTTGTGTATAAAAAAATGTGTGGAAGGAAATTTTTTTTAACCTTGATGATAATACACATTGAAAACTTTGAAAATGAATGTAAATAATTTATCATGCAAAGATTCTAATTTTAATACATGTATAATTTCATGAGAAAAGATTTTGGAAAGTGTGGTTGTCTAATGTGATCTTTCATCGTTTATATTTTCATCCAAATAAAAAATTCACAACACATGTCCTTTGGATAGTGGGGTATTAGTTTGAGTACATGGGGTCCCCCAAATAAATAGCATAGGTTTGGTGATCTTTTTAGTTTTAATATGAGTATTCAAAAAATAAAAAAAACAATAAATTTGCGCGTAGAGCAATGAAATAACCTAATGCGTGGATTTCGGCACTTGGGGATCGTGACTCTAGAGTTTTCTAGCCCAGAGTTAGTAATTTTATATCTATTTGTCATAATTTGACTTTTTTCAACTAAGTTAACTCGAGATGATGCCCGAGTGTGTGGGCTTCACTTGGTGCCCTAAGGTTTTTGAGCCTAGGAGTCATCGGCAAAGTCTCGCTACATTGGTTGACTCTATTGAGTTCAATTTCAATTACCATGGAAAAATTGAAAAATACAAAAAAAAATACAAAAAATACAAAAAAAATTGAATAATCATCTTAATATTGAAATGTGATTCCACCTAGCGCTTCCATCATTTCCATTTTGAATAAATATGAACCCCCATGTCTATTGCGATGCACAACACATCATCACGCTTAATTGGTATTGGATGAAATATGGTGATGAATTTGAACAAAGGAGTGGGCTTGGGATTAGGATATGATTATGAAAATATCTTGTATTAAAATATTTTGATGGGTTTCTTTATTTTTTTGGTATAAGGGTTTTTTGTGATCAATGTGTATTAAAATGTTTTTGGAAATGGGAATTCGAATTTCATTTTTTTGAGATATATTTTGCTTAGGACTAGAAAAACTCAAGTTGAGGGGTGTGATTATCCACTGAATTAGACTAATATTTATTATTAATATATAAAATATTCATGTTCTTTATTATTCATAAACACGATTTTAGTGCAGTTTACACTTTGAACATTGATTCACATTATGTTTGTAATTCCCTCTTAAAATGCACTATTACATGGTACATTTTTGAACACCTCATAAAATAAAAAATGGTCATGATTTTATTTTAATATTTAATTTTCAGGTTAATAATTACATTGGTAACAATTCATACTTTTAGAGTATTGGAAGATTCACATTGGAAGACCATCAAAAGGGGGGCTTTCATGGAAATACATTATGGGAAAAGTAAACTGGACAGCATCCCAATAACAAGAATATAGCGGCTAGGATCCAAGCCCAATGATTCTAAAAATTTAATTTAATATAGATTAAATCATGGTAACATTTCATTAAATAGTTTCCAAAGCTAATTCAGATGTTTGAATGGAGTTACAGGTGACCCAAGTTGAAGATAAAATTATGGGCCAGATTCTGCGGCCCAAAAAAAACATCACACCATTTTACATATATCTCTTAAACCATAAAATCTTTTGGGATAAAACTATACAAAAGGTTAAGGGATATCCGGATATCAATTTTATCCTTCTATGTCCCACTCTAATTTTTCCATATAGAAGTTCATTTAGGCAATTTTTTTCGGTGGATGTAAGTTGGCTGCCACCTCAGGTCAAGAGTGGAAAAGTCTAAGTTCCACAATATTTCCACCACCCTAAGCCTACCATACTCAAGTGGGATGATTTTCACTATTGTAGGATAGAACCAAGGCTCCAAAAATTCCTATTTAAGGGAGAAATATTGGAATATTTATTTATCTTTGCTGCATTGTTTAATTGTAATGTTATGGTGCGATTTTCTTGCCTTGAGTTTTTCTTTCTCATGTAAGTTGTTCAATTCATCTTAGTTTCTTAATAAAAGTTCTTATTCTACTATTATTATATTCTTCTCCATATCAAGTTGATACCATTGCCTCATGGTGTGAATTTATTCACACCAAACCTTGTGAAATTATTCACACAATGGTGGAGTGATCGTTTTCTTTTTATTGTTTTTTTACTTCTTTAATTCCTCTCTCATGAGTCTACTTTCTGCTTACATTGTAATGATAGCATCAATATAGTTATAACCCTATTATGGTTTGATTCAAGGGATTAGAAAGGGGCTGTATTAGATGTTATTTATCAACCCATTAATGTATAATCACTTCTTTTAATTGATATTTTTATTTAATGATTTTAAAACTTCTCTATCCTTGTTGAATTTTAAGGCCACATACTTCAAGTGCTAATACAAACATTTACCTTGGAGTGCTCATGAATTTGATCCTCCAAGTGTATAGTTGATTAGTATTAGGGTGTGTAGGCATTAAACCAATAAGTGATGATGTTTTTTGATCTCCTTAAATGAACCCATCTCAAATATAAGAAATTGAAATAATTGAAAAAAGAATGCATCCAATCCACCCCAAGTGATAACCTAGTATCAAATCATTATTTTAAATTGAATTAACTTAAGATTCTTAGTGTTCACTTCAACCTATATAAAATCAACCTAAAGTTGGCCACGTCATAGCCAAAAATAGTCCATAGAATTTACGTGTCTATAGGTTTCTTCTTAGGTCTCTGGGGATTCTATAAGCCAAGCTAAACTACAAGAGACCACTTGACCCTAAAATTTGGGTAAATTTGGGCGAGACCACCTTCACATTTTCCTTTCCCTCTTTTTAAGAGGACTTTTTATTAACCCTTCTTATGATGTGTGTTTTCCACAAAAGAATTTTAAAATATCAACCTTTGTTTTTTAAAGTATAATTTAAAATTACAAGGATTAAATTTATTGAATTAGGGTAGAATATAACACCCTGGTATTTTAAAAGAACACTATGTTAGATATTTTACATTTCACAGAACACTAAGCTTAAACGAACTCCAAAATATCATCATTTTAACATGAATGTTATAAAATAGTTGTTAAATTGGTAAGTTTGAATAAAATTAACTATATTATGAAATAAATATTAATTTCATATTCAATAAAAATTTAATTATGCTTATTAAATGAACATATAATTTTTAGTAAAGTCATCCTATTCTTCAATTATATGTTTTCTTCAAAAATCAATTTTTAGTGCTTTCTATGAGAAAATAAATATAATTAATTTTTGACACTTTTAAAAAAATTATTTGATAAAATAAACATCATTTTTGTATTCATAATATCAAAATTATCTTAGTATGAATTTTTTATAATTTTTTGAAATGTTTAATTTTTCAATGAATAGTAAAAAATAACGATTTTTATAAAACCTTGGTTTTCTTTATATTTAAAAGTAATTTTATGATTTTAAATTGATATAAAATTAAATTAAATATTTTTATTTATATATAATCTAATAAATTATATTTAACAATATTTATATCATATTTTGGTATAAGTACATTTTTTTCTTAAAAACACATTTTTCCAAAAAAAAACTATTTTTCGTTGCATTTTGACAGTTTAATTTTAAAAGTAATTTTAAAACTCCTATATTTTTAATTTTTTAAAATGGATTCTATATTTTGAATCAGGAGGTATAAATTAGTTTAGAAGTTCATTTTATTTTGTATGCATAAAAAAGTTATTGTGGTAAAAAAAGATTTACCATAGTATAGGTAAAATAATCTAACGGGTTAAAGTTAAAAGGTAAAAGCTTAAAATGCATAAAAATACATCATTAAATGGTTTTTTTATGTGTTTATTGAACTTAAACATCCTTTAAAATATTAATTATCTTCTAAATTTTTTGAAATTAATGCCACCCAAATGTGGTTGGCTTTAAATATAAAATAATTATTATCTAATAACTTAAAACCACCCCTCCTCTGGTATAAATACCACCCTCGCCGCGAAATTTATCCTCACAAGATTGTAAGATCTTAAAATATCTTAAAACCCCTATCCTAACCACTATCCTCATGTCCATGTTATGTTGGTCTCACCAAAATACAAATTCCAAGTTCCTCAAGGGGCCCTTCAAGGAGGTGATATTCAAGAGGTAACTTTTTCAAACCACCTCTCTTAATTTTTCTTCTTCTTCTACTTCCTCCTCACCACCTTCAACCATAAAATAATAATAACTCCAGTATCATGTATATACATGAATTTTATATTTCTAATGGAATATATTATATTTATCCCTTTTATTATCTCCTCTTATTCAAAGAAACAAAACCATTGTCTAAATTATGGCGGTTAACCATCTCCATGGATAATGATTTTTTTGTTTTCCATTACCAACTTCAAGGATGGTCATAAAAGTATTATTCTAGTTTAATCATATTTTAATAGTTATATTATAACTATTTCATGTTATGGAACTAATATATATACATAATATTAAATAAAACGAAACTATTTCATGATGGTCAGAAAAATTTCCAAAATAAACAAAACATTTATCATTAACTTTTTATCAAATGAATCAACCTCATGAACAAAATAAAAATTATATGTGGGATAATTTAAACTTATGTAAGTCCATGGATACCATTTCATTTCACTTCTGGATTTTTATTTTTATTTTAAAATAGAATCCATAATTATACACAAATGAACTGATCATGAAACCATGAAACGAACACAGCTGAAACAATGAAAATAATGAAATTTTATTAATGAATGGGTGGTAAGATGTTATAAAAGTATCACATAAGGTTTTATAAATATGATTATATTTATTTAATTAATTAATAAAATTCTTTAAACCTTTATCCATTAGGTTAAAGTATGAAAAAGTAAAGCGAAGTGTGAGGTAAGGGTTTCTCATCTCACTTTTACTTCTATGAGATATATGCCTTATTCACCACTTATTTATTATGAGTGGTGTATATAATGACCTTTTATGTATCATATAATGAATCTCATTATATTAATGGTATTTAATATTTCATTTGATAATTATTAATTTTATGGGGCATATGATTCGACTAATTACAAAGTGTTAAGGGAATTCTTAACCCAAATTCCATTTTTTGGGTTAAACTTCTAATTTCTTGATTATGTCATACTAATATTATTCGTAAAATTACTTTTTAATATATTAAATTTTATTTCAACTTATTTTATGTGTTTTTACAATGAATACACATATTTTATTCATTTGATTAATGCTCACTTCAATGATATGATATTTATATGGGACTTTCTCTTAAAAAGTTATCTTTTTAAATTTTTTCTTAAAACTCTCTTTTTCTTCCATATATCTATTTTCTAAAATTATTTCCAAAAATGTTTTTATTATTATCCTATATTTGTTTAAATTAATTTTTACTCGTGTTTTAATTTTTACAAAATGTTTTAAGAGGTATAATTTTTCATTTTCTAAACAAGGTTCTTTGAGACTTTTCCAACAAAGACATAGAAGGAATATTTTTTAACTTATACAGCTCAAGAGGATTTTACACTGTTACGACACCTTAATTTTTTGAATATTACTTTAAAAAAATTCAGGTTTATCTTAAAAGAAATTTTTTCTTTTATATTTGTGCTTAATTTTAAAAATAACTGGTTTTCAAAGTGAAAAAGGGCATTTTTATCAAGAATTTTCAATGATCACATTTAAAGTATTTTCATATGTCTCGATATCCTTTATTGAATCTTCTGATTCATTGAGTTTGATATCTTATAAAAAAATATTCTATATTTTATTAAATATTTAATGATCTGTCAACTTGGGATGTAATATTTTGATATCATTCACTATATTACTTTGGATGGTTTGTAATTATATTTACTGATTAGTAAAAGTTATTTACATTTTGTAAGATAGTTTAAAAAAAATTATATGTTGATTATGTTTCACCCCATTCATAATAGTAATTCATTAGACCTCATAAGTTATGTGTTTGGCCCTCTATTTCCCCTTGGTGAATCAGTAGGTCTCATGAGACAAACTAGTTTGGGTATTGGCTGATGTCTTACTTGTTTATGTATAGTGCCTTATACAAAGCCTTGATGATATGTTTATTATGTCTCATATTATGAATTACCTAATTATTATATTATTTATTTATTTCCATGTGATTTTTTTTAGTATAATATCCATGGTTAAGTATTCTTACAAATGGGATTATTTATATGACATTATCTTGTTATCTTTTATTCCAGACATATTATTCTCAAGTTATTAATTAAATGGCATGTGTTCCAATTATTTACCTTTCTATAATTGTTTATTATTTTTTATGATAGCTTCTTCTACACTTAACTCTTACTGAGAATTTGATCTCACCCTTTTCTTATGTTTTGTTTTTCCCCAGGATGCCAAGAAGTTTATTATGGTTGTTCTGCAGGATTAAGCTAGGAGAATAATAGTGTTCTCAAAGGAATTAATATGTTGTATTTTATATTTTAAAATTTAAGGTAAGATTCAATTATGTATCTAGTTTTACAAAACTACTAAACTATTCAGTCCTTTAGGATGTGATTCCTTGTATCTTATACCAATTTAATAAAGTGACCACTGACTTTAGGCTACTAGGGTCAAGGTCATTACACATTGTGTGAATTGTTGTTCACAAAATGAATTTCCATGGTAGATTTTTTGGTGGTTTTGTCTTAAAATATTTCATTTCATGAAAGTATTTATTCATGAAGTGAAACCCCTTCCAGGTTTGTTGGATCGATCACTATTTTTCAGCAAATATGAACTATGTGATGTTCGTGGCATGAACCATCCATTCAAAATATGAATGGGACAATTTCTAGGATTTTTATTAATTCCTATACCCATATTATTTCCCTCGTTATCTATTTTATTCTCTCAAACATTATGAAATCCCTAGGTGATATTGGGATCCCTAATAGCCTTTGATCTTTGGTGTTTATCATTGGCTTTTGAAGATTCAATATTAGTGATTCTAGGTGATCCCTTCTTCTCTTATCATTGTTTTCTTCCTTATTTATTCATAGGTTCCATAATGGTTGTTCTTTTTGGATTTGTGGGTTTATTGGGCTATGATTTTTATGAGATATTTATCGCATTGTCGAGCGCGTCAAATTAGATGTTTATTTTTAACAAGAATTTCTGCAGTATAGCAGCAACCCTAGGTCGTCTCTCAACGGAGCCTTAGATCATTAATTAAACAATGTGGTTATGAATAAAAAATTAAAAAAGGTAAATGGGGTTTTATAATACTTGGGTTTGATGATTAAAGAAAAGAAATTGAAAGTATATTACTACTTAGAGAAACTGGTTGGGAAAATCGTGATCAACCCAGGTAAGTGTCCCTTAATGCTCAATCTGTCATTGCTCTCAAGGGAAATGGAAGGATCATTGATTCCTTGATTTTATACATACTTAAACCAGTAATGGTATGTGATTTCTTACTAGGTTACCACCTAGGATTTTATCAATCAATGATATTGATTATCATCAACCACTCAAAATCAACAAACATGAATCGATGAAAAAAACGGAACTCAATCAAGGCATCACATCAACAACATGATGAGATGACCAGATTTGTGTCAATGATAAAAATATTCCAGAAGAAAAGAACATGCATATTCATAGGTTCAATCTCCTATATTTTATCAACCTATGCAATCCATTTTCACACTCACAAAAGGGAGGGTGAGAAAAGAGGCAACCGCACTCAAATTATCATAAGATCCAGGTTATGCATGGAAGCATGTGGATTCTTGTTCTTTTGATTTGTATTTGATCATACCAGAATAAACAAAAATTTAGAAGTTATAAATGAAGAAAAATTGAAAAAAAAACCTGGAAATAAATTACCTTATAAAGATTACAAGTGTGAAGCTCAGGATTATAACAAGAAACACCCCCCCAAATTGACCACTAAGAGGTTTAGAAGTACATGAGGGAGAAGAGAAATAAAATAGGTGAAGAGAAATAAAATGGGTGAAGAGAAATAAAATGGGTGAATAGAGCTCTATAATTATACTTACCTTCACCCCTGGTCGTGAAACATGAGAGAATGAGTGGGAGGAGTGATTTTATGGACAAAAACATCACACTTTCAACAAAAAAGGTCAAGTGCCTAAGGGACTAGGTCACTATTCAGGATAGAATTTTTAATCCTTCTTTATCCGGATGGTTGACTGAACAAAACGAGTTCAATTGACTTGAAATTTGGTGGAGAGGTGAACCTTCGAGTTATCTGTCCATGAGAGATGTAATTAGCCCGATTGAATCTCCGAGTCCTGAGTTATGGCCCAAATACAGAAGGGTGGTCCAATCTGGCCCGCCCAGAATTTCTTCACATTGTGGGCCTATTTTGGGCCTCCAAATGGATGAATTGGGCTTCATGATATTCTAGAGAAATGTATCCCACATTGTTTTGAACTCATATACCCATTTTTATCCCAATTTTATGGACAAATTATCCACATTACAAATAATTTTCCAAATGCATGCTTAGGCTCTCGCGTAGTTTGGCCCATTTAGCTTGAATTCCATCACGGGCTCTCCAAATCACCTCCTCCTACAATGTAAACACCAAAACAAGTAAAATTTACCTATTAAATAGTGATAAACATTAATTAATTGATTCAAATATAAAGTTAAATTTATTATTATATTTTTAATATTCATTACAAAACCAGTTTAAAATAACAATGTAAGGGTGGATTTGAATAGTGAATTGCTATGCGATCACACCCCCACACCTAAACATTTTCACTCTTGGGAAAAGTCACATATCCAAAAAAATTATTCATGTATATATTTCCAACATTATGAATTTTTAACATTAGATAAAATTTAAATTTATTAAGGTAATGTGATAAATGCACAAACCACACCAAGGAGTTCTTTCTAGTGAAAATGGAAAAAGATGTCTCATAAATCATATCATAATGAAATTAAAAGAGATTAATGATTCCAAATTGAGAAAGGAATTAAAAAGTAAACAATTCCACTAACTCTACATGTTTGTGTGTGAAAACCATTCCATGTTATTCTTTCCACTTTCTATCCAATAAATATCGGTTATTTTAACATTATTCAGCTTAAAATATTTTGTCCACCGAACCTACCCTACATCCTTTGAAATCATATTTCAAGACCCACTCACTTAAGAATTCTTAGAAGTCAAACCATAATCTCCTGACCTAGATATCCCCATATGTTTCACATTTCATCACTCCCCTCATTTATTATTTTTGTTTTTTTCAGAAGTTGCATTTTGAGAAAATCTCACACTCATCTCTCAACCCTTGTTTGATCTCCTCATGAAACTAATTTTAATAGTTACAACAAGATAAAAGGTTGAGGAGGAGTGGTTTTTGACCTACCAAAGACACAACCCAAAAAAAATTTAGGGCGTGCAATAGTCGGATATCAGGTACACACACATAGGTCAATCTGGTACAGTAATGAAATCAATCAGATAAGGGATGAATGTATGTAAATATTATTTTAAGCTAAAAAATATTAACCTAAATTATATTTACCTTCTATTAAGTAATAAATATTCACACTTTTTGGTTTGGTGAAAAAAAATGTGGAGATATTAGTGACACAGTTTTTCCAAAAACTACTCACACAAGGGGCATCAATCATCTCAAAGGTTTCACATAGATACAACCATTTATATCATTGAAAGAAAAACAATTCACTAAAAATCACTCCCTAATGTTAAATTCATACAAATATTATTTTTCTCCTTCCTTATGGTATTTTTACTTTCCCCCTTATGGTCACCAAATCATGGAACTTTGAAATTTTTGATGGGGAAAAATGAAAATACCATAAAGAATGTGAAAAAGAGAAGAAAGAAGAAAGAAGATGGAAATCCTAATGAACCTAGTAATTTATCCCCCCCCCCCCACACACACACACACCTAGAATGTACAGTGTCCTCACTGAAATAATTGAGAATGTGAGAAGGAAGGATAAAACCTGGTGTGTTTTACTGGTATGTTGCATCTAGAAGGTGGATTTCCTCCACTGGATTCTTTGGAAAATCCTCATAGAAGTGTTTAAGTCGCTTCCCATTGACGGTAAGACTTCATCTACTCTGCTCATGTAAAATATATATTTCACCAAAAGGGTAAACATTAGTAACAGTATAAAGACCGAGCCATCAGGACGAAGCTTACCTGGGTGGAGCTTTAGCCTGGAATTGTACATGAGGACCTTCTCACCAATATGGAACTTTCACTGATGAATTATGATATCATGGATAGCCTTTGTCTTCTCTTTATAGATCCAGGAGTTCTCATATACATCACGTCTAATTTCTTCCAACTCTTGAATCTGCAGCTTCCTATGCTCACCTGCATCTGAACGGTTCATATTGAATTGTTTAACAGCCTAATATGCACGGTGTTCTACCTCCGCTAGGAGGTGAAAATCCTTTCCAAACACAATTCTATATGGTAAAATTCCTATTGGGGTTTTAAAAGTTGTACGGTATTCCCAAATTGAATCATCCTAGTGCAAAGTCCAGTCTTTTCTATTGGGTTGTACCGTTTTTTTCAAGATTCATTTAACTTCCCGATTTTAGATTCCTTCTTGTCCGTTAGTTTGGGGGTGATATGCAGTGGAGACTTTATGATCAACCCCATACTTACGAAGAAAATTTTTCGTGTTGCGATTGCAAAAATGTGAACCCTGATCACTAATGATGAATCTCAGTAAACCAAACCTACTAAAAATATGAGACCTCACAAAATAAACAACCACACGAGAGTCATCGGCCCTGGTGGCCTTTACTTACACCCATTTAGATACATAGTAAATAGATAATAAGATGTATAAAAAGCCAAATGAATTTGGAAAATTCCCTATGAAGTCAATGCCCCATGCATCAAAAATTTCACAGAATAACATGGGTTGTTGGGGAATTTCATTCCTCTTGGAGATATTCCCTGTGAATTGGCAATGACTACATGACTTGAAAAATATATAGGCATCCCTATACAATGTTGTCCAATAAATTCCTGAGTCAAGGACCTTTATAGATGTACTTTGAGAGGCAAAGTGTCCCCCACAGGCCAAAGTGTGGAATAATGTCAAAACAAAGGTGAAATCATGGTCAGGGACACACTGAAAAACTACTTGGTCACCACAAATTCTCCACAAATATGGGTCATCCCAAATGTAACACCTATAATCTTGATTAATTCTCTGGAATTATGAAGTGTTGAAATCAGTGGGGACCCTATATGTTGCTAGAAAATTCACAATGTCTGCATAACAGGGGGTAAGGTCCACAACATCACAAAGGTTATCATGAGGAAAGAATTCTATAATGGGGAGGGATGAGTCTGCATGGTGGTCCAGTGGTGGGGAAATCCTACTAATGTGGTCAGCTACAACATTTTCTACTCCCCTCTTATCTATAATCTCAAGGTCAAACTCTTGGAGGAGGATCATCCACTGTATGAGGCGGGTCTTAGCTTCAGGTTTCTTTAAGAGGAATCGATGGGCAGCATGGTCAAAAAACACAATCACTTTTGACACAAGAAGATATGAACAAAATTGTTCCAAGTAAAACACAATATAAAGTAGTTATTTTCAGTGTTTGTGTAGTTTACCTAGGTAGGGTCAAGGGTATGTGAGTCATACGCAATGACATGAGGATCCTTCTCGACCCTTTGTGATAAAATTGACCCAACTGCAAAGTTAGAGGCATCACACATAAGCTCGAAGGGGAGATCCCACCTTGGTGGTTGGATGATGGGAGGTGATGTGAGACTCCTTTTTAGTGAATTGAATTCATCCTCACAATTTTTATCAAAAACAAACTCAGAATCTTTTTGAAATAATTGGGACAATAGAAGTGAAATCTTACTAAAGTCTTTAACGAATCGGCAGTAAAAACCAGCATGACCCAAGAAATATCACACCTCACGAACACATTTTGGATGTGTAAGGGTTGAAATTAATTCAATTTTAGATTTATCAACTTAAATTCCCTTATTTTAAATGACATACCCAATAACTATCCCCCACTCAACCATAAAATAGCATTTCTCATAATTTAAAACAAGATCTTTTTTAATGCAGCGGTGGAGGAAATAACCTTGGTGTTCTAAACAATCATCAAAAGAAGAACCATATACCGCGAAATCATCCATAAATACTTCCATACAACTCTCAAGGTACTCAAAAAAAATACTCAACATACATCGCTGAAAAGTACCATGAGCATTACATAGACCGAATGGCATCCTTCTGTATTAAAATGTGTCAAATGGACAAGTAAATGTTGTCTTTTCTTGATCCTTAGAGGCTATATGGATTTTGAAAGACCCTAATATCCATCAAGGAAACAATAATGGGACTTACCAGCCAATCATTCTAACATTTGGTCAATAAAAGGTAAAGTAAAGTGGTCCTTCCACGTGGCTTGATTCAGACGATGGTAGTAAATACAAACTTTCCAACTGTTTTGCACACGTGTTGGTACCAATTCATTCCTTTCATTTGACACAACTGGTATTCCTGTTTTTTTAGGCACAATTTTCACTAGGCTAACCCATTTACTATCAGATATAGGATAAATGATCCCCATAGCAAGTAATTTACTGACTTCCAATTTTACTACTTCAAGGAGAGTGGGGTTCAACCGGTGTTGATATTGTCTTATGGGCTTAGCCTCATCATCAGAAAGTATATGGTGCATACAAATAGATGGGATAATCCTAGTAATATCATCTAATTTCCATCCTATTTCCTTTTTACACTCTCTCAAAAGGTTGAGTAGTTCTGATTCCTGTTGTGAAGAGAGATTATTGACAATAATGACGGAAAATTGGTCAATACCCTCAAGATATGAATATTTTAAATTAGAAGGAAGTTGTTTAAGTTACAACAACGGTGGTTTCTAGATTGAGGGAGGGGATTTAGGGGGAGTGAGTTCCATTAAACTGTCTATCTTCTCATATTTATTCTCTAAAGATAGAGAATCTATTGAAATAAGATTTATAGAATCATTGACAGTATTGGGTACCTCAAAATGAACACACTCATCAATTAAATCACAAAATTTACACTTTTTAGAACCCACACAACACTCAAAACATGAATCAAAACTCAAATCATCCAAGGGTGAAGAAAAGGAAAATGAATCGTAGTTTGGGTTGAGAAGAGAATGTTGTGTGTGTGTTCATCATTTGAGAGAACTTCCATCGAATAGATAGGAAGAGTGGAGTGCTCTTCAACAGGGTGTTTCATAGACTCAAGGATGGTAAAACTTACCTTTTCTCCTCCAAACTCCATGGATAGTATACCATTGTGAACGTTGATGATCGTATTTGTTGTTTTGAGTAATGGCCTCCCAATGATGAGAGGAGCATGTCCTTGGGTTCGGGTATCTTCCAGCTCGAGAATGTAGAAATCAGTGGGGAAGATGAGATTCTTCACTCTTATAAGGACATACTCAATCACTCTTGTTGGATGTGTAGTACTCCAGTTTGCAAGTTGCACAAAAAATGTATGTTGGTTGAATCTCTCCAACCTATAGAGAAGTATAAATAGAGTGAGGCATTACATTAATGGAAGCACCTAAATCTAACATAGCATCTAAAAATAATGTCTCCCCTATGGTACATGGTATTGTGAATGTGCCTAGATCCTTGAATTTGGTTGGAATTTCTGGTTGAATCAAGGCTGAGACATTCCTTCCCAAGTTGACTCTCTCGTTCCCCTTCAGCCTCCTTCTATGGGTGCAAATCTCTTTAAGAAATTTGGCATAATGGGGAATTTGCTTGACTGCATCCAATAAAGGAATATTAACTTGAACTTTTTTAAATGTATCCATTATTTTAGTATTAATCTCATTATCATAATTTTTCTTAGATTTAGAGAGTCTTTGGGGAAAAGGAAGAGGAATGTATTGTTCATTTAAATCATCAATGATAATTTGATTGCCTTGTTTTTCTTTACTTGAAATTATTGAGGGTTAGTAAAGAGAGTTTTCAGGAGGGGGGAATACCTGTTGTGCAGAATCAGTAGATAGAGAAACTTATTTACCACTACGAAGTGTAACTACACATACGTTACCTTTGTCCTTCGGATTATAAATGGGTTGGGATGGTAGTTGTTCAGAACCTTGCATCGTAAGCTCACCAATGGTGTTCTCCAATTGTCCCACTTGAGTTCGTAGGTCTTTAATTGTCGCTTGTGCGTTCTGTTGGAACTGGAGGTTTTGGGTTGCCATTTGTTTCACCATATCCTTGAGGATTGGTTCAAATTTGGGAGAAGGAGGATGATTGTTTTGATAATTTGAAGGATAATAAGGTTGCATACCTTGTCCTTGTGGATACCAATTCTACTTGGGGTAGCTTGAGTTTCCTCCTTGTCGATACTGGGGTTGTGCTTTCCACCCAGGATTTAGATTTGGCCTGAATTTTTCTTGCTTAAAGGGAGGTTCTTGTTGGAATGGACACCCTGGGAACATGGCTGCACAAGACTCAGGTTAATCTTGAAGTTGTGGGCACTGGTCAGAAAAATGAGTATTTTCAGAAAAAATACCACAATATAATGGAATAGGAGGAGATTGTGAGTTACCTTGTACTTGAGCTAATTGCCTTAGAAGGGTATGCATATCATCAATCTTGTTATCTACCTTTTGTTCTAGAGATGAATGAATTACCTCATGAACTCCTCGGGTTGGTTCAATAGCTCTTGTACCAAATTATTGTGCATTTTGAGCCATGTTGGCTATTAAGTCATGAGCGGCGAAAAGAGTTTTATCAACCAAGGCACCATCAGCTAATGAATAAATCATTCCATGATCCATGGGGATAAATCCCTTATAGAATTATTGGATTAATATTTGTTCATTAATCTGGTAATGGGGGAAACTTGATCAGAGTCATTTGAATCTCTCCCAGTATTCATGAAGGGTCTCTCCTTGTGATTGCCTAATGCCACAAATTTCTTTCCTAATTGATGTTGTTCGTGAGGTAGGGAAGAACTTTTCTAAAAATAGTATTTTAAGGTCATTAAAACCCCAAATTGTGGTAGGAAAATAGTATATCCAATCTTTGGATACATCGTCAAGGGAGAAAGGGAAGGCCCTAAACTTGATTAGGTCCTCAGACACATTTTGGGGTTTCATGGTGGAGTAGACTATATGAAACTCTTTAAGATGTTTGTGAGGGTCCTTACTAGGAAGTCCATAAAATTTGGGAAGTAGGTGGATGAGGCCTGATCTCAGCTCAAAGTTGGCTGCCTCCTCGGGATATTGGATGTACGCAGGTTGGTACTTCACATCCAGGGTGGTCAGTTCTTTTAAGGTTTGATTATTTGCAGCCATGTTTTCTTGGATTTGATTGGGTTCAATTTTTGATTAGTTTATGACCACTTGAGGTTCCACAAGGGGTTCATTAGTTTTTCTTGATTGACCTTCTCTAGATGACTTGATTTTTGAATGGAGTGATTTTTCAATTTCAGGGTCAAATTCAAGTAGTGTTTCTTTACGAGATCTTGTCATGCAACAATGATGTCCAGTTTGGTTGATTAATTGTTTGTTTTTTTTTTTGTTTTTTTTTTATGGAAGATGAATGAAATAAAAATACTTAATAAATAAAAATAGTAAATAAAAGAGAATTTTATAATAAAAAATTATAGAGAGAGATGGATAAGAATAAGAAATAGAGATAGAGAGGAAGAACGCACAAAAACAAACAAAAATAGAAAAAAAAAACAAAACTAAAACAATCGAATGGGAGTGGGGTGTTGAAAGAAGAACTAATTAATAAATAAAATAAATAAATGAAAGAAAATAAATAAAAAAAATGATCTTAGATCTCTGGAAACGGTGCCAAAATTTGATCGTGTTTCCGAGTGCATCAAATTAGATGTTTATTTTTAACTAAAATTTCTGCAGTATAGCAGCAACCCTAGGTCATCTCTCGACGGAGCCTTAGATCATTAATTACACAATGTGGTTATGAATAAAAAAGTAAAAAAGGGAAATGGGGTTTTATAATACTTGGGTTTTATGATTAAAGAATATAAATCTAAAGTATATTACTACTTAGAGAAACTGGTTGGAGAAATCGTGATCAACCCAGGTAAGTGTCCCTTAATGCTCAATCCATCATTTCTGTCAAGGGAAACGGAAGGATCATTGATTTATTGATTTTATACATACTAAAACCAGTAATGGTATGTGATTTCTTACTAGGTTACCACCTAGGATTTTATCGATCAACGATATTGATTATTGGAAACCGCTCAAAATCAACAAACATGAATCGATGAAAAAAACGGAACTCAATCAAGGCATCACATCAACAACGTGATGAGATGACCAAATTTTTGTTAATGATAAAAATATTCCACAAGATAAGAACATGCATATTCATAGGTTCAAGCTCCTGGATTTTATCAAACGACACAATCCATTTGAAAACTCATGAAAGGTAGGGGTGAGAAAAGAGGAAACCACACTCAAATCATCACAAGATCCGGGTTATGCATGGAAGCATATGGATTCTTGTTCCTTTGATTTTTATTTGATCATACCAGAATAAACACAAATTTAGAAGGTATAAATGAAGAACAATTGACAACAAACCTAGAAATAAATTACCTTATGAAGATTACAAGTGTGGATCTTGGGATTACAACAAGGAGAACCCCCTAAAATTGATCACTAAGAGGTTTATAAGTACATGAGGGAGAAGAGAAATAAAATGGGTGAAGAGAAATAAAATGGGTGAAGAGAAATAAAATGGGTGAAGAGAAATAAAATGGGTGAAGATAAATAAAATGGGTGAATAGAGCTCTATAATTATACTTACCTTCACCCTTGATCGTGAAACATGAGAGAATGAGGGCGGAGTGATTTTATGGACAAAAACATCACACTTTCCACAAAATAGGTCAAGTGCCTAAGGGACTAGGTCACTATTCAGGATAGAATTTTTAATCCTTTTTTATCCAGCTAGTTGACTGAACAAAACGCATTCAATTGACCTGACATTCGGTATAGAGGTGAAACTTCTAGTTAGTTGTCCATGGGAGGTGGAATTAGCCCAATTGGATCTTCGAGGCCTGAGTTATGGCCCAAATACAGAAGGGTGGTCCAATCTGGCCCGCCCAGAATTTCTTCACATTGTGGGCCTATTTTGAGCCTCCAAATGGATGAAATGGGATTCATGATCTTCTAGAGAAATATATCTCACATTGTTTTGAACTCATATACCCATTTTTATCCCAATTTGATGCACATAGTATCCACATTACAAATAATTGTCCAAATGCATGCTTGGGATCTCGCGTAGTTTGGCCCATTTTGCTTGAATTCCATCACGGGCTCTCCAAATCACCTCCTCCTATAATGTAAACACCAAAACAAGTAAAATTTACCTATTAAATAGTGATGAACATTAATTCATTGATTCAAATATAAAGTGAAATTTATTATTATATTTGTAATATTCATTACAAAACCAATTTAAAACAATAATGTAAGTGTGGATTTGAATAGTGAATTGTTATGTGATCAGACATCAATTTGTTTCAGATTTATTTGAGGATTCTTTGTGTGGTTTTCACCTCATAGTTCATCCTCTCTTGCTTTAGCTTTATACGGTGAATAAGAAATATTATTTTGAGGTAGTGGATTCTAGTTCTCTCCCTTATCATGTGCATCTATGAGATTATCATGATTTTTCTTCTATTGGGTGAGTTGTATGAATTTACATAATGGATATAATAAACTAGACTAATTAAATTAAAGGGAATGGTGTGATACTCATGTAGTTACCAGTCTTACTTGATATTATTGTTGATTTTTCATGTTATATGCTTATTATAAAAATTATGCCTTATAATGTTGGATTTATTTCAGAATACCTTTCAAATTGTTAAATACTTAAAGTTGGTAAATGAAAATACTAAGTTTAATGTACTTGTTCTATGATTGAATTATTGTATGCAGCTTGGTGGCCTTGGTTGTTTGTAGCTTGGTGGCCTTGGTTGTGATGCGGTGGTTTGATGTGGTTGTTTCTTGGTAGGGGTTCAGTAGTAATGGAATAGTTTTTGGAATATATAATAATGTGGTAATGGATAATGAGTTCATTGGTGTGAATTTAAATTGATAATAAAATGGTCAAATCATGATGGCTGAATTGTTAAAATAAATAATGGAAAATAGAACCCATTTTGTGGTCATTTGTGTGATTTTTGTGGTTGGTTGTTCTTCATTAGAGGAATTTATTGGTGTTACGATATCAGTAGTGTACTTATAGTGGTTGTGGTGGTGTTACTTGTGTAAAACCATAAGCGTGGACTTGTGTGGGATATTATATACCTATATTCCCTTGTGATTTTTTTATGCACCCCACCTGAGTCGAATAACTTGACTAAAACCCATAGACCCTTGGGTTGTTTTTTCCTAACATTAAATATGGGGAGGATACAGATGGATAGCTACCTCCTCACCCCCACTCTAAATCAAGCAAAAACTTCTAGTATTATCAGTGGTGGACAATGAGATATGTGGTGGGGGTTATGTGTGGTAGAAGAAGGCACGAGGTTGATGTTATACACATTCATGACACCCTACTACTCTGGTTATGTGATATGAAATATGTTGTTAGTTCCACAGGATTTGATATGTGGTTGATGTCATGATACATGATATATGTTTGGTGTCATCACTGGTGGATATAGAAGGGATGAGAGAAAAGGATATGTCTTCTCATTGGGTGGAAGTAGTGAATCGGTAAGGAAAGTGTTTGTGGGTTTCCATATATATATGTATATATATATATATATTTATGATATTACTATGCTACTCTTGGATAAATTATTTGGTGATAAATCCTTAGTGAGGATGGGAGACTTTGTTGACTTGTGTAAGTGATGGTTAGTTCTTCTATTTTTTCACCATGGCATTGGTATGTTCTTTTCACTTTTTCATGAGAGGCCATACTTATGATCATACTGAGTATACATGTTAACCCCACCCCATATATATAAACTGTTTTTCTAGGTTTTGAGTAGGACTTTGGTAATTAGGGAGGATAATACTAGCTCAGATCTCAGAGTTGTTTTGGTTGCTTCCATAGGATTATTTTGGTATTATTTTATTTTGAAGACGTTTGTATTTGTTTTAAACTCAATAATTTTAATCTTTCTATTATGGGACAATGGTTTATTTATATTTCATGGTGATTGGTTAGTGGTATTTTCTATATATTTTTCCTAGTATGGTTGAGGGTAATGCCTCCCATATTTTTGTGATATACCCTTTGTGTTAATCACCAACTTAGGGATTAATGGAGGTGGGACTCAGGGTGTCACTCCTTCTCTTTATTTTCATCCCAATAGGAGTACCAATGGAAGGGGTCATGATAGAGTGGTATCAAAGGTGTTGGTTAAGTGATAAGGTAGAGTTTGGAATTAGGCACTAGTAAGGACTACATGGGTTAATAGGGAAACCATGCTAGTCAAACTTAGTATGTGATGACATCAAGGGAGACTAGCTAGAACATGGGATTTTATGGCCCCCTGTGATCCGATGTAAGGACCTTAAGATATATTAATGTATTGAGAAAAGTAACATTGTTTATAGGGTAGAGATCTGGGAGAGGTGCATGCATCATACTTTCTTGAGTTCTATTTTTAATAAATTAATTAATTAAATGAATCTAAATAAATATATTTCTATTAAACTTGGGTGTTCCTCCTTTCCTTATAGATATTCTAGTTGGTCATCACTCATGTGTGTTCCAAGTTAGGGAATTTTAGCAGGCTGACCACATCGACCATCGGAGGGTTGATCCTAATAAGTAGGATGAGTAGTGTAAGTGAATGTTGTACACCTTTCATTATTATATCCTAGAAAATTATGAGATCAACATATCTCATATAGATATGGAGAGTTGGTTGGAGGAGTTATAGATCACTTTCGAATTGATTCAAGCCTGATCTGGGTATTGGGTTCCCTTAGAAGTTATCCAGTTGAGGGGAGTAGTGCATCGGTAGTAGATGTTGTATCTCAAGGAGAAAAAAGAGACTGATGTATCATGGGTAAACTTATAGAATGAGTTTAGAGGTGAGTTATTATAAATTATGGTGCAGTTGGTTAAGTGGCAGGAGTTACTCTCCCTTCAGTAATAGAGTATGAGCATTTAGGAGTTAGGGATTAAGTTTAAGGACCTTTTTCAATTTTACCCTGATGTATTTCCAAATGAGGAGTCTCAAGCATGACACTTAGAGGAGGTGTTACACCCTACCCTTTATTTTTTCATCAATCCATTTATGCTGCCTATTTATTCGGAGGTGAAGGAGAAGATGGAGGTGATAAAGAGGATGTATGAGTGATATGGAACACCCCTAGTCGAGGGTCAGTAGGGAGATCTAAGGATAAAGGTGGTGGATAGAGGGTCATGGATGTTGGTCTAGTTTAGATTTCAATTGGTAGGGATATGGACTCAACATTCGACATCATATTTCTTGAGGTATGGTAGTTCCCATGCATCTACCAGGAGCTCTCATGTTTTTTTCTTTGGTCTCAGAGGTTATAGTCACTATCAACAATAGTGTACTTTATCCCCATAGGGTCATTATGATTTAGATAGTCATACCCCCTTCCAGTAGTAATAGCAGTTTCCCTCAAGAAAGTATCAGTAGTAAGGCCTCCCAACTTATTTTTATCAATTTGTTCAGCAGGCTTATGCTCATCCAAGAGGAGGTAGAGTTAAAAGATGGCAGCCAAAGTATGTACCTCTCCATTAGGTACCTAGATCAAATTGTGGATTTTGAGGTCATTTATAAAGAGGAAAAATATTAAAGTGGTGTAATATGCAAGTAATATAGGTGCTAGTCCTAGAGGTCATTTGAGGTATGGTCATTTTATTATCCACCCTAGTTTTTGATTTGTTTGATTTTGTAGCTTCATACTCTTTTATTGCACCCAACTTGGTTTGAACATTGGGACCATATGTGAAGATTCTTTCCACACCCCTATTATTATCCACACCATTTAAAGGTTGGGATAAATTATTTGATGTGTTTCAGGGATGCAGACTGATGATAGGGAAACATCAGTCATTGAGAGATTTTCTTGTACAACGGATACAACTATATGATGTTATTCTTATCATGGATTGATTTTATTATATTCATGTATTGGTTGATTTTTTACATAGGAGAGTTGAGTTCTCCGACATGGTGGGGGAAAATGTGTGGTTTTCGCTAGTAATAAGGGTTTATGGATGAGTAGTAGGTGAGTTAAGCCTCTTTTTTCCTTGATTTCTGAGTTATCAGTAGATTTAGTGAGAGCTTAGATGATGGAGGTCCTCAGAGTTATTTTAGAGTTTCTTGATGTTTTACTTAAGGAGGTTGCGACACTACCCTCTCGATGTGATGTCGAGTTTTGAATAAAGTTTTAGTCAGGTGATACAGTGATTTTTATGTATCCTTATCAAATGAAACCCTTGGAGTTGCAAGTGTTAAGGACCCATATTAATGATCTGATATTATTAGTCCTAGTGTGTCATTGTAGGGAGCTACAATTTTTTTCACCAAGAAGGTGGACGATGGTATGGGGTTGTGTATAGAATACCGAAGGTTGAATCAAGTAATGATCAAGAATAGTCACCCTCTTTTAAGAATTTATAATCTTTTTTACCAGTTGAGGGGAGCTAGCTAGTTTTCTAATATTGATCTATTGTCTAGAAATCATCATTTAAGGGTGAAAGAGACAGATCTTCCAATGACTACTTTTGAGTGCTGGTATGGGCACTTTGAGTTCAAATTCATGTCGTTTTATGTCACAAACATACTAACTGTGTTCATGAGACTCATGAACTCAGTGTTTTGTGAGTTTCTAGACAAGTTCATAGTCATTTTCATTAACATCATTCTCATTTAATCAAGGTCATAGGAGGATTATGTTGAGCACCCAAGGATAGTTTTACAAACTCTTTGACACCACTAACTATATAGGAAATTATGTAAGTGTAAGTTTTGGACATGAGAGGTTCATTTCCTTAGAAATGCAGTGTCTAAACAAGGAGTAGCATAGATTTGGAAAAGTTTGAGGTGGTTATTTCTTGGTTAGTACCCAATAACTTGGTAGAGGTCCATAGATTTCTTAGTCTTGGTAGTTATTATCATAGGTTTTTGTCTGATTTTTCTTATATTATATCCATTAAAAGGAGGTACCAAACTTTCATTTGGACTAATCAGTGTTAGGAAACATTTGACTACTTAAAGGAGTAGTTGTTCAGTGCCTCAGTTCTTCAGTTTCTTAAGGAGGTAATGATGTTTGATGTGTTAAATAACACTTCCCACTTGGGTTTAAGATGTATATTAATAAATAAACATGAAGTGATATCCTATATGTCCCAAACGTTATGACCCCATGAGCATAACTACACCACCCATGATCTAGAGATAGCAGTAGTGGTATTTTACCTAAATTTGTGGTACCACTACCTTATTGAGAAATTTTTTATGGTCTTCATGGATTACAAAAGCTTAAAGTATATCTTTTCTTAGTGTGGACTGAATATAAAATAATAGAGATGGATGGAGTTTCTCTAGGACTATGATTTTTATATCTTCTATACACCAGGAAAAAAGAATTTTCATGGAAGATGCACTAAGAAGAAAGTCATAGAGAGCTATTTGAGAATATGAGGATACTTAGAGAGTGGTGGGGAAGTCAACAAATTTTTATCTCAGCATAAAGTAGGTTGATAGCTAAGGATACTTATTCCAAATTAGATCTTGATTTGATTCAGTAAGTGGATGAGTCTCAGTGGGGAGACTCGTGGGAAAAGGTGATGCATTATCAGCTCGTCCATGGTGATACCCCTAAGGGATGGTCAAAGGACGGACAACATCAATTTATGTTTCAAGGAAGGATGTTCAACCCATTGGTGATGCATGAGGGATTTCTCTATGAGTTTTATAGATCACCTCTAGTAGTTCACCCTAATATATTTGAGATGTATCATGGCATGAGGTGGTATTTTAGTGGCCAAGAATGAAGCGTATAGTGGTGTATTTTGTAGTGCGATGTCTATTCTTCCAGTAGGTAAATGTAGAATATCATGTCCCTAGCGGTTTGTTGCAACATTTAGATGTCTCTAAGTGGAAGTGAGAGGAAATATCAATGGATTTCATCATCTAGGTTACCCTGAGATCAGGGGGGGATATGATTCTATATGGGTGATCATGGATCTATTGACAAAGTATTCTTATTTTTTGGTGATCTAGGAGTCAAGTTCCATGGATGTTTTTGTGAGATGGTACACAGATGATGTGGTGAAGCTTCATGGATCTCTAAGGACCATCATTTCTGACTGAGACCCACAATTTACTTTAAAATTTTGGAGGGGATTGCAGTACATCTTTGGCTCTTAGTTATTCCTTAGCAATACTTTCCACTCCCAAACAGGTGGAAAAATAGAGAAGACCATCCAAACACTGGAGGATATGTTGTGAGTGTGCATCTTGAAATTTAGTGGATCGTGGGTGTGACACCTAAATTTGGTTGAGTTTTATTATAATAATACCTATCACTCATCCATTAGTATATCCCCCTTTAAGGAATTTTAGAAGAGTTCAAGTTGATCCCCATTGAGCTAGACCAAGATTGGGGGGGAAATAGTTATTGGTCCTGATGTGGTTCAAATAATGGAAGAGAATATTTAAGTGGTTTTTTAGAATTTGGAGGTGGTGTAGAACCACCATAAGGATTATATCGATCATTAGATGAGGTTTTTAAAGTTTGAGGTTAGGGTATATGTTTTCCTAAAGGTTTACCCTTGGTATAGGAAATGAAGGTTTGGTTGGGAAAGAATGATTTCATCCTAGTTTTTTGGACCCTTCGAGGTGTTGATCCATGTTGGTGAGGTGTCTTATTGGTTGGTACTTCCCCCACAGTTAGACAAAGTTCGTGATTCTTTCCATGTGCCTCAGCTTCATTGGTATCTTCACAATGATTCTAATGTCATCAAATGGGGGGAGTTGTATATCTAGGATGATGTGGCATTCATGGAATGACTGGTTGAGATTCAAGACCATGAGGAAAAAGTGCTATGAGGGTGTGTTAACCCCTTGTATTGATCCCTATGGAGGCATGGTGGACTGTAATAGAGTACTTGGGAGTGGGAATCACATATGCACGCCTAGTACTTGGAGTTGTTCATTCCCTAGTGTTTTGGTTGTTTTTATGTTAGAATTCTGTGATGGTTATTTGACTTCTTATTATTATGTTATAGGGTCCTATTATTATGTTTTGAGGTATGGTTTCATCCTTGTTTGATAGGTATCTCGTGGGGGAATTTTTGGTGGTTTTTAGCAGTTGGTGTTTTCCTTTTCTAGTTGGTTTTGATTATCAAGGACAAAAATTATTTGAGAGGTGTCTTATGTAATGACCTAGACCCTTCTAATCTATTACTTTTTGAATTTTGGGTGTTAAGAACCTTGAGATAGGATTAAGGAAGGGAGATGAGGGGCTAGATTTGAATCTACCATTGTAGTTGTCGATCCATGCCATGAATCACAAGTTCACAGTGTGAATGATGTTTCGTCGGGTGGCTTCATGACTTGGGAGACCTGGCTTCTAGAATTTGTATATAGGAGTAGTTCATGGCACGAATTGTTGTTCACAACATGAATGTTCATGGTGGAGTTTTCAATGGTTATTTATTCTAAGGTTTCATGGTGTTAAAGGATTTATTCATGATGTGAAACCCCTCCCAAGTTTGTTGGATTGAGTGCCTTATTTTTCAGTGGATGTGAACCTCATGAGGTTCATGGCATGAACAAGCCATTCATCGCATGAATGGGGTAATTTCTAGGTTGTATATAAATTCCATTCTCCCTCTAATTTCCTTCATTATCCCTTTTATTCTCTCAAACATCAAGAAATATCTAAGTGATTTTGGGATCCCTAACAACCTATGATATTTTTCTTTCATCCATGACTTCCAAAGATTTGATATCAGTGATTTTGGGTGAGTCCTTCTTGTCTTATCTCTGAGTTCTTCCTTGTTTCTTCAAAGGTTCCATAGTGGTTATGTTATTTGGAGTTAGGGGTTTATTAAGATGGAATTTTTATGAGACGTTATTGTGTTTTAGATTGATTCTAGGATTCCTTATGAGGTTGTTTCCCTTTGGTTCATCCTATCTTTCTTTGGCTTTGTTCAATGAATCAGAAAGATTCTTTTAAGGTATGGGAATAAAATTCTCTCCCTTTTCATGTGCATTTGTTAGGTTATCATGATTTTTTCCTTTGGGTGAGTGGTATGATTTTCCATAATGGATATAATAAATCATACTGATGAAATTGAAGGGAATAGTGTGATTCACATACAGTTAACAGTTTTCCTTCATATTTTTGTTGTTGTTTCATGTTATATTCTTGTTATAGAAATTATTCCTTGTAGTTTTTTCTTGATTTGAGAATACCATTTAAATGGTTTAATACTTAAATCTAGTAAATGAAAAGACTAAGTTGAATATGCCTTTTCTATGCTTGACTTATTGTATACATCTTGGTATCCTTGGTTGTTTATAGCTTAATGACCTTGGTTGTGACACAGTGGTTTGATGTGGTGGTTACTTGGTAGAAGTTTAGTAGCAATGGAATAGTTTTTTGTATATATAATAATAATGTGGTAATGGTTGAAGTTTATGTTGGTTTGAATTTAAATTGATAATTAAAAAAGGTAAATCTTAGTGGTTGGATTGTTAAATTAAATAATGGGATATAGAACCTGGGTTGGGGACCTTTGTGTGATGCTTGTGGTTGGTTGTTCTATATTAGAGGTAGCACTTGGTGGTGATTAGTATTATCTTGATGGTGGTTGTGGTAGTGTTTATTGTGTGAACCCATAGGTTTGTTCTTGTGTGAGACTATTATATTCCTATATTCCTTTGTGTTTTTATTATGCACCCCAATTGATTCAAATAACCTGACTAACACCCAAAGACTTTGGGTGTGTTTTTCCCTAACATCCGGTATGGGGAGGATACAGATGTCTAACTACCTCTATCTCCCCCACTCTCCCTTTAGAAATGACTTCTAGTGTTATTGGTGGTGGACAATGAGATATGTTGTGGGGGTTATGTGTGGTAATAGAAGGTAATGAGGTTGATGTCTTACAAAACATTCATGATACTCTAGTACTCTAGTTATGTGATATGTGGTCAGTGCCACAAGATCTAATATTTGGTTGGTGTCACAAGACATTATATACGGTTGGTTCCATCATTGGTGGATATAGAAGGGATCTGAGCAAAGGATGTGTTCTCGTTGGGTGATAGTGTAAAATCAACAGGTAAAGTGGTTGTGGGGAACCTTATCTATATTAGTATGATATTAATATGCAACTCTTAGATAAATTATTTGGTGAGAGATCCTTGGGGGTTGGGGGAAACTAGTTAACCTATATAGGTATTGGTTAGTTCCATTGTTTGTTCATTGGGGCATTAATATGGTCTTTTCACTTTTACATGAGATTCCTTGTGTATGATCCTACCGATTATACATGTTATCCTCACCCCACGTATATATAAACTATGTTTTTTAGGTTTCTAGGAGGACTTTGGTAATCATGCTATATAATACTAACTTTGAGTTATTTTAGTTACTTCCACATAACTCTTTTGGTATTGTTTTATTTTGGATATGTCTGCATCTATTTAACAATAAGGCATTTTAGGTTTGCATGTATGGGATTTTGGTTAATTTACCTTACATGGTGATTGTTTGGTGGTATTTTCTGTATTTTTTCCTGTGATATTTTAGGGTAGTTTTAAACTAAAATTTGATTCAAACCAGGAACATGGTGTATCAAATTAAGTTGTGGTTGATTCTTTCATGTCACACCATTTCTTGTTCATCTTCAAGAATTATCTCTGTGAAAATTAACTAAATAAGTTTAAGATAAAATTATAAGAAAATTAATTAATTAATAGCATATATAATTATGGTAAAAAAATCTAGTCTCATTTTCTCGGTTTTGGCGATGTGATGCGCATTTAAACTAAATGACGCATATATATTGAAAATATGCAATTGGAGTCATACCAGCCACACCATACAATCGATTGAGGTGAGTCAGATTCCAATATGTCCTAAATTACTTATGGATCATTGTCCTAAATTATCAAAAAAAATGTGAATTCATTTACTCAATTTTTAGTACATCACCTGTGTTTTTTAATAAAATGTCATTTTAAACTTAAAATGTGCACTTTGAGTCATACTAGTCACATCGTATATCGGTTTTATGTGAGACTAATTCTTACACATCACAAATTAATTATTAATCATTTTCCTAAATTATCAAGATAATCCAAGAGTGTTTTCTTGGTTTTTAGTGAGTGAAACTTTTTGAACTAAAATGTCAATTTTAAACTGATAACGAACACTTTGAGTCATACTGAGTGCATCGTGTATCTGATTGAGGTGAGACTAATTCCTACATGTCAAAAATTAATTATGGATTGTTTTACTGAAGTATAAAAAAACTAATGTGTTTTCTTGGTTTTGAGTATGACATTAGTTTTTTTTACAAAAATTAATGTCAATTTTAAATAAAAAGCTTAACTTGAGTCATGTCATTCACACTGTGTGTAAGATTGAGGTGTGGATGATTCCTACACATACCAAATGAATTATTAATCATTTTACTAAATTATCAAAACAATACAAATGTGTTTTATCAATTTTGAGAATGTCACTTGTTTTTTTTTACTAAAAAGTCATTTTAAATTGGAAACACGTACTTTGAGTGATCCTGGTCACATCGTGTATTGGTTTGACATGAGACTGATTCCTACACACACAAAAATGACTTGTGAATCATTTTACTAAATTATCAATACAATACAAGTGTATTTACTCAGTTTTTAGTGAGTTCCACTTTTTTAACTAAAATATTAATTTTAAACTGATAACAAACACTTTGAGTCATACCAGGCACATCATGTATCATATTGAGGTACAACTAATTCCTATATGTCAAAAATTACTTATGGATCATTTTACTAAAGTATCAAAACAATATAAATGTTTTTTCTCAATTTGGAGTATGTTAGTTGTCTTTTTTATTAAAATTAATGTCAATTTTAAATAAAAAGACACACTTGGGGTCATACTAGTCACACTGTGAGTCGGATTGAGGTGAGGATAATTCATACACATCCCAAATGACTTATGGATTTTTTTACTAAACTACAAAAATAATCTAAAATTTTTTCTTGGTTTTGAGTACATCACTTGAATTTTTAAAAAAAATATCATTTTAAAATGGAAACATGAACTTTGAGTCATACCAGTCACATTGTGTGTCAATTTAACATGATACTGATTTTTACACATTAAAAATTAATTATGAATCATTGTACTAAATTATCAAGATAATATGAGTTCATTTTCTTAGTTTTCAATGAGTAACATTTTTTGAACTAAAATGTCAATTTTAAATTGATAACAGACACTTTGAGTCATACTGAGCACATCATGTATCAGATTGAGATGAGGATGATTCTTTCACATTAAAAATGACTTATAGATCATTTTCCTAAAGTATAAAAACAATATTAATGTTTTTTCTTGGTTTTGAGTATGTCAGTTGTCTTTTTTACTAAAATTGATGTTAATTTTAAATAAAAAGACATTCTTAGAGTCATATCGGTCACACCATGCATCAGATTGAGGTTCTTCCAATTCCTACACACCCCAAATGACTTATGGATCATTTTCCTAAAGTATAAAAACAATATAAATGTGTTTTCTTGGTTTTAAGTATGACATTTGTGTTTTTTACTAAAATATTTTTTAAACTAGAAACACACATTTTGAGTCATACCAGTCACATCGTGTGTCATTTTAACATTATACTGATTTATATACATAAAAAAAGACTTGTTAATTGTTTTTTTAAATTATAAAGATAATATGATTGCATTTTCTTGGTTTTTAGTGAGTGACACTTTTTGAACTAAAATGTAAATATTAAACTGATAACAAACACTTTGAGTCATACTAGGCACGTCATGTATCAGATTGAGGTGTGGTCGATTAATACACATCCCAAATAAATTATAGATCATTTTCATAAATTATAAAAAACAATATGAATGTGTTTTCTTGGTTTTGGGTATGTCAGATGTCTTTTTTACTAAAATTAATGTCAATTTAAATAAAAAGACACACTTGGAGTCATGGAGGTCACACTTTACATTGGATTGAGGTGAGGTTGATTCATACATCTCCCAAATGACTTATGGATCATTTTTCTAAAGTATCAAAAAAAATAAAGGTGTTTTCTTAGTTTTGAGTATGTCACTTTTGTTTTTTACTAAAATGTCATTTTAAACTGGAAACACACACTTTGAGTCATATTGGTCACATCATGTGTCGATTGTATGTGAGACTAATTTCTACAAATCACAAATGACTTATGAATAATTTTACTAAATTATCAAGACAATATTAGCATGTTTTATTAGTTTTTAATGAATGAAACTTTTTGAACTAAAATGTAAATTTTAAACTGATAACAGACACTTTGAGTCATACCGACCAAATTTTTTATCATATTGACATGAGGATAATTAAAACACATAAAAATGACTTATGGATTGTTTTTATAAATTATCAAAATAATTAGAATGTTTTTTCTCAATTTTGAGTATGTCAGTTGTCTTTTTTACTAAAATTAATATTGATTTTTAATAAAAAGACGCACTTAGAATCACACCAGTCACATCATGCATTGGATTTATGTGATAATGATTCATAAACATCCCAAATGACTTATTAATAATTTTAATAAATTATAAAAATAATCCAAATTCATTTTCTTAGTTTTGAGTATATCACTTATGTTTCTTTACTAAAATTTCATTTTAAACTGGAAACACACACTTTGATTCATACCGGTCACATCGTGTGTCAGTTTGATATGAGAATGATTCTCACATGTCAAAAATGAATTATGAATTGTTTTTATAAATTATAAAGATAATCTGAGTGTGTTTTCTTGTTTTAAGTGAGTGACACTTTTTGAACTAAAATGTCAATTTTAAACTAATAACGGACACTTTGAGTCATACTAGGAAATTCATGTATCATATTGAGGTGATAATTATTAATAAATGTAAAAAATTATTTATGGATAATTTTACTAATGTATCAAAATAATAATGATGCATTTTCTTGGTTTTGAGCATGTTAGTTGCGTTTTTTACTAAAATTAATGTCAATTTAAAAAAACTTTGAGTCATACCGGTCACACCATGAATCAAATTGAGGTGTGTTTGATTCATATAAATCCAAAATTACTTATGGAAAATTTTCATAAATTATAAAAATAATAAAAATGTGTTTTCTCATTTTTGAGTATGTTACTTGTGTTTTTTACTAAAATGTCATTTTAAAATAAAAACACGCACTTTGAGTGATACCAGACATGTTGTGTGTTGGTTTGAAATGAGAATAATTCCTACATGTCAAAAATGACTTATGGATAATTTTCATAAATTTTCAAGAAAATCTGAGCATGTTTTCTCAGTATTCGGTAAGTAACACTTTTTGAACTAAAATATTAGTTTTAAACTGATAATGAACACTTTGAGTCATACTAGGAACATCATGTATCGAATTGAGGAAAGGATGATTTTTAAAAGTTAAAAATTACTTATGGATCATTTTAATAGAGTATAAAAACAATCCAAATGTATTTTATTGATTTTGAGTATGTTAGATTTCTTTTTTACTAAAATTAATGTCAATTTTATATAAAAAAACACACTTTGAGTCATACCAATCACATTGTGCATCGGATTGAGGTTCATCTAATTCCTACATATCCCAAATGACTTGTGGATTTTTTTTATAAAGTATAAAAACAATCTAAATGTGTTTTCTCATTTTTGAGTATGCCACTTGTGTTTTTTACTAAAATGTCATTTTAAACTAGGAACACACACTTTGAGTCATACCGATCACATCGTGTATCATTTTAATGTGAGATTAATTCCTACATGTCAAAAATTACTTATAAATCATTTTCATAAATTATAAATACAATCCAAGAACATTTTCTTAGTTTTCAAAGAGTGACACTTTTTGAACTAAAATGTCAATTTAAACTGATAACGGACACTTTGAGTCATAATAGGTACATCGTGTATCAGATTGAGGTGTGGTTGATTCCTACAAATCCAAAATGACTTATGAATAATTTTCCTAAATTATAAAAACAATATGAATGTGTTTTATCAGTTTTGAGTATGTGGTTTGTCTTTTTTACTAAAATTAATGTAAGTTTTAAATAAAAAGACACATTTGGAGTCATATCAATCACACTATGCATCAGATTGAGGTGTGGATAATTATTACATGTCAAAAATGACTTATGGATCATTGTAATATAGTATAAAAACAATAATAATGTGTTTTCTTGATTTTGAGTACTTCACTTGTGTTTTTTACTAAAATGTCATTTTAAACTGAAAACACACACTTTGAGTCATACCAGTCACATCGTGTGTTAATTTGATGTGAGACAGATTCCTATATGTCAAAAATTACTTATGAATCTTTTTCCTAAATTATAAAAACAATATTAATGTATTTTATCAGTTTTGAGTATGTGATGATGTTTTGAACTAAAATGTAGATTATAAACTAAAAACTTACAGTCTGAGTCATACCAAGAACACTATGTATCAGATTGAAGTGAGGACGATTAAGTATTTGATATGTGTTTTTATTTCAACTATATAAAAAATTAATAAAACATAGAACATGTTATATTCTTATGGAAGAGGAAACCTCATGATGCCTCAAACACTTCACATTTCAAGCAGCATGGGGTTTCCTATTCCATCGAAAGGAAACATGTTCTCTATTTTCTGACTTATTGTAGATAGTTGAAATAAAAATATGAATTCCTAAAAGATCTGTGAAAAAAACAAAATAATAATTAGATAAACATAATAAGAAAATTAACTTAAAAAAAATATATAAAAGGATGACAAAATTAATTAAATAAGTAGTATGAATTCACCTTTTCATGATTATTGTATTCATTCTTAACTCATTTCCTTATTTTCATTATCTCATTTGCAGCCTCTAAGTCCAATCACTCATGGGCATGACTAAATTTGAACAAACCAACCCAACTCGAACAAAATAATCCACATGTATAAGAAAAAAATTCTTATTTTAGTAATACTAAAAAGAAATAAATTAAACATAAATATGAAACAATACATTACTTCTATGGAAAATGATTTTACTGTGCAGAAATCAATATTGGAATTCTTGTGTAAGAGAATAAGTTTTTGAAATATTTGGAAAGAACTAACCAAATAAGTTGTATTTTAACTCACTAAATGTATTTGATAAAATATAGATATAGGTGAATGAAGTTCAGATCTTGGGGAATGTGTTCGATTATTTTTGAGTATGTGATGTGCGTTTTGAACTAAAATTTAAATTATAAAATAAAAACATACAATTTGATTCATACAAGCACAATGTGTATTGTATTTAAGTGTGACTGATTGAGTATGTGATGTGTGTTTTTCTTTCAACCATCTTCACCAAGCCAGAAAAGAAAGAAATTTTCCATTTAGATGGAAGAAAAAACCCCATACTACCTAAAATGCCTCATCTAAAAGCAACATGTTATCTAAATATATATTTCTATAAATTATTAAAGGACAATATGATTTCCCAAAATATTTGTGAAAAAATAAATAATTATTAGATAAAAATGATAAGGAAATTAACTTAAAAATAGTGGATAAAATGCTGAAAAAAGTAACTAAATAAGTAGTAGGAATTAACCTTTTTCATGATTTTTGTATATATTTTTGACCCATTTACTTTTTAATGAATTTATTTCTTCGTGATCTCTATAAAAATTAACAAAATAAGTATTAGATAAATATGATGAGGAAATTAACTAAAATAGTATATAAAATGATGATAAAATCAACTAAAAGGAAATTTTTTCTAGTTATATATCATTAAAATATAATATAATTATTCTTGATCATATGAAACTAAAATAAAAAAAAATTGGGATACTAATGTTATCAACATCTAATAAGTAATCTATACATGATTCAATGGCTTCTTAAACAATATATCATTCCATAATACAACCTTCTAGCTGACTTCAATTCTTAACATACCCTTTAAAAATCTTCATATACTATTCAATGGGGTACATCCATATATAATGGATAAGAACATATAGTTGAACCTCTATAACCAAGTGAACCATCAGGTGAACCATTATATCCAATAATGATGGTGGTAAGAACATATCTAATTCACATAATATGACTACAACCTCCTTATTCATGTTTGGAAACTTCATTGGGTCTATAAATTTTCTACATATGACTTTGAAAAAGAATAATATTTTGGTTAATGTATGTCTTACATTTTTAGGCAGAATTAAACATAAAGAAACGAGCATTAAATCTTACATCAAAACATGAAAGTCATGTGATTTTAGTCCATGTAACTTCAAAATATTCATTAAAATGACATTCTTGATATTTGATGAATACCCATATGGAACTTTTACACAATTAATAAATATGAAAAATTGAATTTTTTCTATATGGATAGATCGTAAGGTGATGGAGGAAGAAAAGTGCACACTTTACCCTTAATGATGATAAATCTTCCCTTATCCCCATGTCAATCATACCTAACCTAGACTTAATTCCATCTTTTTTTTCAGGAATATTTAGTAATGTGCCAATAACATTATCAAATACATTTTTTTTCTATATTCATGACATCAAGAAAATATCTGACATGAAAAAAAAATATCATAATTCAAAGAAAATTGATTTCTTTTTCCAACCTGATTTCATATGGTTTTTTAAAAATGGTTTACCAAAAATAGTGTCAGTATATTTTACTTTATCAAATATTTGATCACCAATTAGTGGAGATAGTATTGTTCATTATTAGGTATTCCCATCAAATTTTATCGTATAGGATTGGTATTTATGTCATAGAGGTAAAAAAATTGATGTCCTAAAAACATAGTCTTTGAGGAATGTTTCAACTGGACTGAGTGTGTTAATTCTTCACAAATGGGACACCTCAAAATTCCATTAATACTATAGCCTGAAAAAATTTCATAAGTATGAAATTCATTTATCATCCCATACAAGATGGCCCTAAATGTAAATTCTTCACTTATATGAGCATCATACATTGTAACACATGTATCCTGCATCACTTTCAGATCTTTGATCAATGGATCCAAATAGACATCAATACCATTACCAGGTTTCTTTGGTCTAGATATAAGTATAGACAACTTAATGTATTTGTGCTTCATGCATAACCATGGTGGAAAGTTATAATTTACCAACATGACAGGTCATGTACTGTGATTACTACTTTGTACACCAAAAGGATTTATTCCATCTATGGATAATGCAAGATGAAAGTTTCTCAGATCATTTCCAAATTCAGGATACTCATAATCAATTTTCTTCCACTGAAGATAATCTGATGGATGATGTAAGTTCCCATATTTAATTCTTGTATCTACATTCCATGTCAATTGTCTAGTGGTTTACTAAAATCCATATAATCTTCTAAGCTATGGAATGATAGGAAAGTACCATACAGATTTCAAAGGACTTGATTCGTTTTTCTTTTATCGATTTGTGTCATAATTAGGGAATTTTATGAGTGATTCATAGTCCTTGAGAAACAATATGCAATCATTTGTACAAGCATGTATCTTTTTATAGATAATTCCCATTGAATGTAACATTATTTTAGTGTAATATGTTCAATATGGAAGTTTATTTTATTCTGGTAGCATATCATTCAAGAGACCAAGTAGTTCTGTAAATCTAGAGTCACTCTATCCATTTCCAGCTTTCAAATTATATAACTTCAATACATCTGACAATGTTGTGTATTTAGTACAACCGGTATACAATGGTCTCTTAATACATCTACTTAACTTACCAAAAAACTTTGGACAATCAAGAATTTCATCTTCAATTTCCATTATCATTTATTCTATGTGATCTCCATCATAATTTACATTGGTATTCATACCAAATGATCCATAAGCCGTAGTATCATCCTAATCAGTGTGAACATTCAGTTTTTCCCCCTATTTAGTCCAACATTTATGACTCTGATCTATTCTGAAAAAAATCGAATGTTCTTTCAACTCTTCCGGACAAATTTTTCTTGAATAATAATAACATAAACATAGACAAAGGATTTGAGAAGGCTCGTATGCATGCTCTATTGCAAACTTGATGAACAATTTTAACTCTATCTTCATACTCTTTTATCATATAATTAATATGTATTCATTTTTAATTCATATTCATCCTATTGGGTCATAAAATATTCATTTTGTATAAAAAATAAATAAATACGCATAAGATATTCATTATCAAAGGTGAAAGTTATAGATAATTCTAATAAAGGGAACCCAACATTTGATTGTTTCAAATAATTTTGGTATACTTCAAATAAAATGGGTAATTGGATTTAATAAAATAATTACTACATTATGGTAGGTTTTATCCTATGAATTCATCCAAAATGATCACTGGTACCCAGTATGGGATGACCACTATTTAGAGTAGGTCAAGAAACATAGGTTCATGTTCAGAAGATATGGTGTATGAGTCCCAAGAAACAAAATTCAGTAATAATTGTTCAGGAGATGAAGCTGATGAGGATGATAATTATCTCTTTAAAAGTTTTTAAATTACCACATCTTAATTTAAAATTTCAAATATCATCTCAAAACCACTTTCAAAATTCAAAAGGCTTCTTCTTGAATTTTTAAAACCCCTCTTGAAATTTGTTATTTTTAATTCAACATAAAAATAAACCATTTTTTTTCAAAACACTTAATGGGATATAAAATCCCTTTTCTATAAAAATCATTAGCACCAAGTGAAAAATTTTAAAATCATCTTTAAAAACCATTAATAATAAATTAAAAGTTTAAAACCATTTCCATGGAAATATGTACACTTTGAAATATTTAAAAATTTACAAGTTCACTTTGAAATCACTTCATGAGTTTCAAAACACCAAATCCATTTTAGTTCATTTTAAGGGAAAACCTCGTTTTTTCATTTCAAAACTAACTTTAACATTTAAAACCAAGTTTACTTTTTCAAAACTGAAATTTAAAATAGGTATAAACATAAAAATTCTATGTAGTCCATCACCCATTATAAAGTAAAGAATGATTATTAAACATTTCATAAACATTTTATAAAGATGACATGAATAAAAAAATCATAAAATAGTGGTAAATTAATAATTTAAATCATAACATGATTTTTTGGACTGACCTCCTAAATACTGAGGTTCCCATGGGCTTCTTTTAAAATTCAATCAAGGTACTATTCATTTATCAAAAACCAGTTTCATCAAATATCACATAAGAATCCGAAAATCCAATCTTTCACATGCCATATAATTTATTCAAGAATCAACAACAAGAAGGTTTTAAAAATATTCATGACATTGAAAAATATTTTCCAAAATATCATGAGGTGTTTGATGGAGTTAGTTTATGATATCAGGCTTAATTTTGATTTGAATTTATCTGATTGTGAGTTGAAATAGATGTGTTGTAGTACCCGGGGTGAGAGAAAGATAACAAATTTGGTTTTTGTTTGGTAAGGAACCAACCATGAAGATACACCATGTCACGACCCGCCCTCGTGGCCCGTGTCGTGACTACCCCAAACCCGCCTTCCATAGGCCAGGGGCTGGCGACTAGCACCAAGGCGTAAATCCCGGTAAAAAGGGAAGACATTGCCTTTGTAAAGAAAACAAACACCACAGAGTAAGCAAGCGGAAATTAAACACTAAGTAAAAACAGAGTACAACTGAAAGTGCGGAAAAGTAAATGGGCCAGTATACAAACCCAAACTGAAAGTAAAGTACAACTCGAAAGGGAAAACAGCAACTGTAAAGTAAAAGCCGCTACACCGAGCTGTCCACTGGAAATCCCACCTGAAGGGTGGGTACAGATAGCTCCACTGCTCCACGGGTCCCGTCGTCCGCTCCGAGCACGTCCCGCCCAGTGGTCCACCTCCAGGTACCGTCCTGCTCTGCAAGCCTCAGCCAAGATCAACGATGTCCGTCGTCTGCAACCAACACAACGTAGTGTGGGCAAAGCCCGTGCAGGGGTGAGTATAAGCTACTCAGTAGGGACCCCGAGACCCCTGAAGGTCTCTCAAAATCCACAAAGGATAAACCACAAAGAAAGGTACAATCACGAAGTAACAACCGACACTGCTTAGGTATATGCCCATACATATACCTAAGTCATCAATTTCAAATACGCTCCAACCTCCGAACCCAAGTACAACTCAGTCCACACAGGAAAGTAAACGTAATCCACATAGGATAGCAAAACGTAATCCACACAGGATAGCACAACACAATCCACACAGGAAAGCAACAGGATTCAGCTCACACAGGTATACTTCTTCAAAGGACGATAAAGATGATCTCTGATCCATCTAAGTCGTCGGACCCACGAAGGATCGATAGGTAACTAACCCCCGCAAAGACCCACACAGGATCGGGCCCACACAGGACCTGTAGGCGCTGGTTCACATAGGACCGCTGAGCGCAAAGACCCACACAGGATCGGACCCACACAGGACCTGTAGCACTGATCCACGTAGGATCGCTGAGTGCTGTAGTCGTCGTCGTCGAATCCACACAGGATCTCTGTACTGTCGTCGTCGCAGTCACAGTAGCAGTAGCAGTAGCAGTAACAGTCACAGTAGCAGTATCAGTCACAGTCGCAGTATCAGTCACAGTCGCAGTATCAGTCACAGTCGCAGCCAGCACTAGGGTTTCCGCACACAGCAAGCTCGTTCGGAGGGTCCGCTCCACGAGCCGAGAGGCTGATACATCAACTGTCACAAAGTCCAGAGTTGATGTATCCAAAAGTTCCATATCGTCAACAGGAACTCAACGCAACAGATGGCGCGTCGATCGGACGCCCGGTCTGAGAGTTATTGGCATTTTCGTCCCTAGGGCCCGGCTGGTTTTTAAGGAAAAACCAACCCGACCGTACTCCACCTGCGTCCAAACCTCGGGCGGAGTATGCCAAAAGATCCGTCTCACTAAGAGGAACTTAACAAAGCTGACGGCACGTCAAACGGACGTCCGTAGCTCAAGATATGAGTGTTTCCGCTCCAAAGGCCTGGTTGGTTTCGTGTACGAACCAACCCGGCCGTACTCAAAGTATTCTGAAACCCTGAGTGTAATATACTGAAACAACCGTCTCGATCCAAGGATCGCGTTGTCGTAGACGGTTCATCAATCGGAGGTCCGTGGCTCAAGTTATGGCCAAAAGACCGAAAGCGTCTCGAAAACGGGGGGTCCGGGTCAGGGCCGACCCGGCCCGACCCCCCCTGGGTCGGCCCGAACCGGGTCCACCCGAACCGGGTCGACCCGACCCGGGTCCGACCCGGCCCGGCCGGCGGCGGTCCGGAGCGGCGGCGCGGAACGGCGCGGCGGCGCGATCCGGCGCGGCCCGGCCAGCGGCGGCGCGACCTGGCGCCGCTGGTATCACGCGCGGGGGCATGGCCCCCGCTTCCAGCAAGTGGCGGCGCGGATTTTAGCCGCGCCTTTTGGAGAACCGGCCCCCCTCGTGGGGGCCTGTTAGAGGAGAACCGGGGGGCCTCCTGCCCCCCTCAATGAAACCGCCCCCCCCCCTCAATAAATGGGGGGGCTTTTGAGAGTTGACCGGGGGAATTTAATTCCCCTGGTCTTTGACCTTCCGGCCGGCCACCTGGCCGGCCGGTTTTTCTCCAACGGGACCGGAAATCCGGTCCCCTTTCCGGCTTCCGACGCCGGCGGCCCGGCCGCCGGTCTTCTCGTCCCTCCGCGGCCCGGAACCGGCCGCGGTGTTCGTCGTCCGGCGCGGTGCGACGGCACCGCGCCCCTCCGCCGCGCCTTCGATTCCCTTCGATGCGGCGCGACGGCATCGCGTTCTTGATGATCCTTCCACGGCGCGGCGCGACGGCGCCGCGTAATATAATCGTACGAATATCCGCGTGGTGCGACGGAACCACGCCATCTTGTTTCATCCGCAAGATAAATCAACAAGAACAAAGGAGGGGGTTCGGCCGTGTTCATGTGGTCCGGCCCCCTCACATTAAACGATAACACATATTTAAATATCCTCACGTTTGTCATACTAGAACCACGAACGAGAATAAATAAATAAACAAACAACAACAACCCCTACAATCCTCATCAAACATTTTTCCCAATCCCACAATATATTTAGAAGGGGAAAAAATGGAAAGTGATAATCATATTGAAGTAAACCCCTACCTCGATAGTCGCACGTTGACGTAGTCGTGGGAAGCGGTCGTCGTTTCGTTGACGTCGGTTAGAAGACGAAGAAGTCGAGGAGGAAGCAATCGGAGAATACGAGTCAAGATGTCATCGTCGGTGTTCTTCGTGGGCGGCGGATTTTCTTCGCGTTCTTCCACGAAGGAGATGAAGAAGGTGGAGGATTTCTTCAGCTTCTCTCCAGAGCTCTTCCACACCTCACCCAACAATCCAAATAAAATAAGGTCCCTCCTTATTTTATTTACTAAGCCAAGCATTTCAAAAACTTAAATTTCAAAAACAAAACACTTAATTAATTATACATGAGTTGTGTAATTAATTAAGTGTTAAGTTATCAAGCTTTTAAGAGAGAGAGAGGGGAGTTAGGGAATTTGAAAAGGTGGGGCTCAGGTGGGCCCCTCCTCACCTTAATCCTCTCTTAGGTGGTTAAACCACCCAACTTCCCACAAAAGATTTTAACCACTTTAAAGATATAAAATAAATATTGTATCACAATTTTATTTTACTCTTTATTTCATCCAGAAAAATAAACAACTCCTCCTAGGCAAACGCAACTTCGGAAAAGGTCTTCCTAAGCAAAAACCGGTGTTGCGAGTTCATCGGTGCCCTCGGAATTTGATTCCGAGCACCGGTTCAAAAGTTAGGAATTCTCGCTCGTTCGTTCACTGAACGTACCCGAGTCAAACTTCGGAAATTGATTCCGGGCACTCCGGGCCTCGGAATCAGGTGCCGTCAGAAACCGCGCTTTTGTAAAATTCCAAATAAAATTAAGAAAAAATTTCCCTTGAATTTTACGGGTCTTTACACACCAAGTTTTGAGTATGTACATTTTTTTGGGTGTTTAGAAGATCATGGGATGATTTCAATTGTTTAGGAATTGTGACAGAGCGATGAGATAGCGTGTTGATGGATGCATGAGATAGGGTGAAGTGAGATAGAAACCACATCGTGTGTGTTATTCACATTATATATTTATGCTTTGTTTATTGTGTAAAGTATTTTAAACATGTTTAATTGTTTTAAAATTATTTATTATATGAAATTAAAGTTTGGACTTGTGTTATTTAATTATTTAAAGTTTTTAATTTATATAAGTTCATGATTAGAAATTTTATAAGCTCCAAATAATTTTAAAATACGTAAAGGAATATAGCTATCATATGTTTGGGTTATGTTGCCTTGATTTATTTTGATAAATTAACCTAAATATTCACATATCTTAGACCTTTGTTCAAAAAATGAAAGTACAATTTGGTATATATTTATGTTCTGGAATCTTGAGTACTTTTAGTAAACCTGAATTTAGTTTTAAATAATGAGTTTAAATGGTATGAATATACTTAGTTCAATATTCCTTTTTATACATTGATATCATAACCTAAGATGAGTGAAAATATTGTTACAAAACCATCCTTGTCATAAAATAAGGAAACTATTTATCAATCACCAAGAAAGATAGTTTGAAAAAAATATATAGAATATGTTTTTATTCTTTTAAAAAAATCCAAACATGATATTTTTCTGACATCGATCTTTAAAAATGAATAATATTTTAAACAGTCATTTAGAACCCTTTATTAAACTATTTCTTTTTTAATTTTAAATTAAAAGAATCACTTGAAAATAATTTTCCTTGGCTCAGTCCTTATTTATTAAAAACACACATTTAGAAATCCCTTTTGGATTTGTTTTTAAAGAAATGACACTAAGAAAGAAAACACAGTGTAACAAAATGTAACTAAAATTAAATAAATTAATTAAGAAAATACAAATAATAAACTAAAGTGTAGAAGGTGTAAGAAATAAAATTAAATAAGGGAAAAGATGATAACTTTCCATAAAATTGAAAGTGGGTACCAAACAATATATATAATAGCACAAGTATAAGACACAATACATGGGGAGGAGCTCTGATCTATGGGTTCTAAATATAACTGACTCACTCATAAAATATGATTCGTTCATGTGACCAAAATAAGTAATACAACCCTAGCCTCTCGAGGAAACCAAAAACAACCCCTAGCTAATACCACAATTAAGATAAAGCAAAACACTCATCTATTTACCATCCTATCTATAGTATACCATTTGAAAACCACAAAACAATCCACATATAAATAATCTATTCCATTAAAAATAACAACCCTCAATTAAGAACACAATTGAAACCATGACTCTTATTGTAAATCCATTTGAAATCTTGCTAGAAAAACAATCATTTTTCTTGAATCCATTTTAAAAAAATTTGGTAATCTCAAAATTGTTTTTAAATGAAAAAAAAAATTAAAACCCCTATTTAAAAACATATATAAGAAAACCAAATTTAATCAATGTGTTTAAATTTGAAAACTTCTCTTTAAATTTTATAAACATATGAAAATGCAATTACACACATACATATCTAAATAGATCTCAATATAAATATTCACATATTTTCATGTGAATACGTGCATGTGTTTGATATATATATATACACACACACACCAATACATATGTGTATAATCATAAAACATGAAAAGAGGAATCCATAACATTGAACATAAATAAATAATACAAGAAAAAAATAAAACATAGGAAAACGTCCCAAATAAGGAAACCCCAATTAATCAATGTCATGAACTCATGCATTACCCAAATAGATTTCATAAACAACCCCATATAATTTTTAAACACCAAATTTCTTTATAAAAACCATCATAAATATTTTAATGGCCATAAATATAATTTATCCTTTGAATGTAGATAAAAAACAAGGCCAAATCCACAAGAAACCAATTGGAAACCAATTACAATCCATTAAAAACCTTGAGAAACAAGCATATTTAAATCAAATTAAACTCAAATAATAATTATAATTCTAGAGAAACCAATTTCAAACACCCAAGAACATGAAACAAATTAGGGAATATATAAATCATAAATACACATACCTAGGAATATCATAGATGGTGCAAAACCTTCACCAATAGCGAGTAAAAGACTTGAAGAAGAAGGGAAAGCAATGATGGAACCACAGTGGAAAAAAGGTAATGAATAGTGAGTGAGAATGAACAAAAGAATGAAAAAATCACCTTACATGAAACCCAAACAAGCAATCAACGAGTGAGGAGGAGGAGAAAATAAAATGCCTTGGATTCAAGTTTTTATTCATCTGAGAGAAAGTAGAGATATCACAAAAACTTGGATTCGTTTAAGCCTTGGATTCATTCGATACTTGATTTGAGTCTTGGATTCGAGTAGGAGTGTCGGTAGTAGGTGGATTTCGCAGAAATCTTGAGATATCATGATTGAAACAGTCATTGTTAGGGTTCTTTAAATATATCAGGAAGACTTTTATCAATGCTTCCAAAAAAATGCTCATAAAAACATCTTGAATTAGTGCTAAATTAATAAGCATCAATAAAAGATATCATTATCAGCGCTAAATAAGCACTGATAAAAAGCATCTTTATCAGTGCTAAAACTTTAGCACTAATAAATAATTTATAATTATAATTATAAATTAAAAAATGATAAATATATTTATATAATTATATATTTATATATTATAATTTTAAAATTATTTAAATATATAATTATTTATTTATAATTATATAAATATTTTTAAAAAATATATTTTTTTTTATTTATAATTATAAATATATAATTTTATAAATACATAAAATATAATTTTTTAAAAAAAATATTTATATAATTATAATTTTCTAATTATTTAAATATATAATTATTTATTTATAATTATATAAGTACTTTTTAAAAATTTATATTTTTTATTTATAATTATAAATATATAATTTTATAAATATAGTAAATATAAATTTATGAATATATTTATAATCATTTATTTATAATTATATATATTTAATAAATATATATAAATATAAATATAATAAATATATTCACTATTTAAATACATAATTATTTATTTATAATTATATAAATACTTTAAAAAAAATAATATTTATATATTTATATCATTATATATATTTATATAATTATATATATATAATAAATATATATAAATATAAATATAAATATGGTAAATAAATTCATTATTTAAATAAATTTATTATAATTTTATAATTATTTAAATATATATAATTATTTATTTATAATTATACAAATACTTTTTTTAAATAATATTTATTTATTTATAATTATAAATATATAAATATAGTAAATATAAATCTGTAATTGATTTATTTATTTACAAATATATTTTTAACATTATTAATGAATATATAATCTTAAATGCATGCATGTTAAAAATGATTGAAATTGAATAATTAAAAATGAGTACACTTTAAAAATATTGAAAAATTGAAAAATTTTATTAATTAAATATAAATTATTAAAAAAATATTGATATATATTAAAATAAAGATGAATAGATATTAAAAATATTAAAACATAGTAAATATATATATAATAGAAAGTGATTAAATTCCCCAAAAAATAATAAAAAATATTAAAAATGAATTAATACATAACTGTCATAATATTAAAAAAAATTACCAGTTAAAAACATAATATATTAAATGTATAATGTTATAGTGAAATTCTAAAATGAATACTAAAATTTGAATAAATTACATAAATATTAGGTGTATGTGTTTCTTTATAAGATTTCATTAATTACGTAAATATTTGTGTGTGTGCGTTGTCTATAAAAATGCATTAATTACGTATATGTATGTGAAATAAATGTAACACATGTTTGATATATGTTAAATTGAAAAATAAAACGATATTCAATTATGTCAATTACTCGATGCAATTAGTCAATTTTTTAATTCATATTAATTTTTAATTATAAACCATTATTCACTAAATATATGACTTATTTAATGTAATCATAGATATTTTGTATTATATAAATCATATTTTAGGAAATATTATATACATTCATATATATATATATAGAAATATATTTTTATATATTTTTATATTAAATATATTAATGACTAATTATGTATAAAACCCATAAAAATGAATAATACATTAATAATTTTTTAATTATTACATTTTATTCATTTTCTATATTTATATTTAATATATATTATTTATTAATATTTATAATTAATATATATATATATTAAACTAATTTATTTTTATTAATAATTGTTTCCTTAACCTCTTCCCATATGTCTCCCAACATCACTTCGGTATTCAAGATTATAAGATCCCCAAAGATCAGGGTGGAGATGCGTTTCCCAAGATTTCTCTCTTCTCTAGTTTCATAGATGGATCCTTCGTAATGATAAAAGATAAGGTTTCACAATGTATTGTCAGAAATGGTAATACCACACATGTATCGACATCGGACGAGGCTATATCTGAGAGAATGGAGTTATGTAGGCACTCTTTCATTGCCTGAATCTCACTATTAAAAGGTACAAAACCCTGGAGAGTTTCTGATCTCGTCTCTACACTACACTTGATCTTATCCAAAAGGTCGAGAAAGGTATAATAGGGGTAATGGGTTTCTGATCTCATCTCTAGATTAGCCTCAATTTGGGTTTTCTCTGATTTTAAATGTGTTTCAATTGGTTGAGGTTTATTCCATCTATTTTTTCCCTCTGTGAAGCTAAAGGGAAGAACGTAGAGCCCTAGATCGATCAATTTTAAGCCCGACACATTGAGATTTCACAATTGGAGTTTGAATTTTATCTTGAATGATTTCAAGGAACTTGTGCCCAAGTATGGGTGAAAATTTATGGTCTGAATTGGGTTCTTTGGAACCCTGAAATCCTCTTCGACATTGCATCAGCAATTGGAATCCCTATTCGGATGGATAACCCCACTTTAATTGAAAGATATGGTCATTTTTCTGGAATTTTGGTGGATATTGATTTAAGTTCCACTGATATAGATAGAGTTGAATTATCTACACCACAAGATGAAGTATGTCTTAAGATCGAGTATGAAAATATCCACCCTTTTGTAATGCTTGTGGAATTATTGGGCATTTGAAAGAAGTCTGCAGGAGTAACCTGATTTTCTCTAATTGCAGTATCAAAGGTCATGACTCACCTTACTACAGAAAAATTAAAAGTAAAGATATAAAAATTAGAGGGTCATCCTGCTGAAGATCATGGTGCTGACACCTCTTTGCAAGAAACCTCAAAGGATATTCCTGCTGGTTTAACCCACCAGGCTTCAACTGCTGGTCATATTAATCTTGAGATTGTTTCCAAATCTCAGCCTGATGAAAGGTTGGTATAACCACACAAGAATAAAATTATATGGGCTGATTTGGTCTATGAAGATCACACACATGTTGCTAAGTTTTCATTTAAATATGCTTTGTACAAAGGTCTAATGGATGAGCATGATGGTGAAAATTATGAAGGGGATTCGGTGGACAGTCAGGCTGATAGAGAGTTCTCGGTGTAGGCTGAAGTTGACTTCAACATGTGGCAAGAATGTAAGATGATTTTTGCAAAAGGATGAAAAGGAAAGACTAAAATTGTGGCCACCACTTCAGAAAAAACCACACTCACAAAGGCTCCTTCATAATAGAAGGTTGTTAAAGGAAAAAAGCTAGTAAATTCTTCCTTTTCACCTGTTGTTTTCAAAAAAATAGGTTGTGACAAACATCCTGTGACCCCTATACCCAGTGAAACAAGGGAACCTCCTACTTTTCCCTTACAACCTACTCCAGGAAGTGACTCTCTAAATGTTGATGACTCTCAATCATCTTCTCTGGATTGCTCAAGTAAAATGAAAAGTGGGGAGTCTCCCTATAAAGATCACATCTGTCTGAATGTATATGATAGAGAGAGATCATGCAATGTTGATGCTAAGGAATCAGCCTCATTTGAAAAGGATGGATTCATTGTGACCCTTACTGGAGACATGGACAGTGGGAAAGGAGCTGGAGGAGTTCCATATTCAAGTAGAAAACATGCTGGTATTGATAATGTGGATCATGGAAAATCTAACATGGAATTTTCTATGAAGGAAAAATCAACGAGCACTACTGGAAAATAGCCCTATACCCACAATTTTGCCCCAAACTGTGGGTATAGGGGTAGTATGTAAACCTATACCCATGTTTTTAAAAAAATGTGGGTATAGGTCACATATACCCATGGTTTTGGGAAAAACTGAGGGTATAGGTTTTTTTAAGACCTATTCCCACGGTTTTCCAAAACCATTAGGAAAAAAAACACATATACCCATGGTTTTGGTAAAAACTGTGGGTATAGGATTTTTTTTCAAGGTCTATACCCACGGTTTTAGAAAAACTGTCAGTATAGGATTTTTCTCTAAGACTTATACCCACGGTTTTATAAAACCATGGATATATATTTCCCGCATTATAGCGGGGGGGAAATTCCACGGGACACAAAAAAAATTTGGTGGGTAAACCTATACCCATGGTTTTCCCTCTTATACCCATGGTTTGGATTAATATATTTAGAAAGATAGAAATATATAAACATATAAGCTTCGTAGCTCAGTTGGTGTGGCATTGTTTGTTAGTTACTGCAGTCGCTAGATCGAATCTTTCTGGCTGTTTTTTTCTAATACATGGAGCCATATTAATATATTACACTAAATATAGATATATTTATATGTAAATAATTTTTTTGGGTTGGTTAGGCATTGGAAGTGTGAATGGATAGACGCGAGATCGAATCCAGTGGAATGTATTTTTATGCGACGTTTAAAATTAATATAATTATGCAAATGTATACTTAATAAAATGCAACTTACGTAGTCTAAGTGGTGAGGATTTGTGTCTTCGAAGAGGAGGTTGCGGGTTTCAAACCAGATACAGTTTTTTTCTAAAATGGGCAAAAAATATTAATATATTTAGGTAAATGGATCTATATATATATAATAAAGTTAATCAGGTGAGATTGTAAGATGTTGTGTGAAAGAAGTGCAGGTCGCAGGATCAATACTCACCCACTTAATTTTTCAATATATTTAGACCCGTAGTTTTAAAATCATGGGTAAAAGGTTTTGACATGGTGGAAAAAAGGTAGTGACATGGTGGACAAACTATGGTATAGGCTATGGACCTATACCTCAGTTTCCCATGGTTCCCAAAACTGTGGGTATAGATCATATTTTCAATAGTGGAGTCTTCATGTGAAAGGTAAATCTAAATTATAGGTTTGCACTCAAAACTCATTTTAATTGCTTGCGTCAGGAAGTAGTGAGGAAGACAAACAAAAAAATGTCTTGGTACATGGAACAGAGGAAATGACAGAATTTGTTGTTGTAGGATTTTCAGATGATGGAGGTGGACCGTGGTTGTAGGCTAAAACGTGGTGTAGAGGACGACACCCACGGGGTCGTAGAGGTCGTGTCTCACTTCATAGCATGAGTACCCGGTCTTGAGACAATTAAATGTCTACTTTTTTATATTTTATGATATTGTATATTCCTCTTTGACTCTTGTTTTTATTAATATAAGGGGTCGATGGGCCTCACTTTTTTAAAAAAATTGTAATCTATTCATTGTTACTTTTTTTGTTTAATAATTACAATTTATTCATTTTTAGTTTTTTTGTTTAATTATTATAGTTCATTCGCTATATATATATATATATATTTATTTATTTAATATATACTATTTATTAATATTTATAATTTATATAAATGTATATTAAATTTATTCATTTTTTATCAATAATTATTTATTTAATAAAATGTTTAATATTTTTCTTATTTTACTCATTTTTAATTTTTATTTATTTAATTATTTTATTTTATTCATTTTACGTATCTATATATTTAATATATACTATTTATTAATATTTATAATTTATATATATGAATATTAAATTTATTCGTTTTTATCAATAGTTATTTAGTTAATAAATTTTTTAATATTTTTTTTAATTTACTCATTTTTAATTTTTATTTGTTTAATTATTTTATTTTATTTGAGACCTTTATCAGTGCTAAAAATAAAGCACTAATAAGGGGTATCATTTATCAATGCTACAGAAAATCTCTGGTAAAGGCCAATGCTGTTAAATACCTGTTTTGTAGTAGTGTTGGATTTTATTTCTAAAATGTATTACTATTTTGTCATGGAAAGTCCAATGTATTGACACTTCATGATGGTTTTCTAGTATAAATACAAGTTTTATTTTGTGATGTCTATTAGGATGAAATTATTCCCAAATTTAGATGTCTAATACACTTGGCACTTGTCTCAACCTATGATAATTGGGAATTCACTTTAGGCATTATTGCGTGTCTGCTCAGGTGCTGAGTTAGAATGATCAAGCTAATATATCACAATATAAATGGATGATGCATGAAATGAATGATACCAGTCACACGAAGGATGTCTTTACCCACATTTAAATACAAACTATGTAAAAATATTGTGTGTTGTTGTGCTTGTTGAAGTGGATTTTTATGTTTTTATAATTACAATATTTTTTATCACATAATTATAATTTCTCATAGGTGTTATTTTAATCCTTTTTTTATTTCCCTCTAAAATTAGTTAAATTGAGTTAGTCATCAGTCTGTTTTTAGTCCATTATTAGAAATTTAGAAAATTCTCGAGCTTCCGTGAGAAATAATAAAGCTCCAGTGAGTAAAAATTTGGAAGTTTTGAGCTTCTGTGAGAAGTAATGGATCTTCTGTGAGTATGCTTTCATAAGTGGTTTTGTACTTCCATGAGATATCTTGATTATTTCATGAGTTATTTATAGTTTTTGTGAGTATCCTACTACACATTATAAGGATATTTTGTGAGATTCCATTTTCTTCTACAAGTTTCCTTAAGATTTCATGAGTATGCTTCCATGAGATATCATACTCTTTTGTGTGAAGTAATAGAACATCTATGAGAGGTAATGAGCTTCCATTAGAAGAAATATATCTTACATGGGTATTCTTCTATGTGAAGCAATTGAACTTCCATGAGAGGAAATGAGATTCTTTGAGAAGAAATGGAACTTCTATGAGTATTATTTCATGTGAAGTAATAAAAATTTTGTGAGAGGTAATTATCTTATGTGAGAAGAAACAAGTCTTTCGTGAATGATCTTTCATAAAGTCCACAGTGTAACATCCTGGATCATCTCACTCTAAAAAGTAACTATACCAGACTGACATGTGACCTTAAGTACGCCTCTCCATACACTAAAGGATACCGACTAGTAGCAGGGGTTTAAGGTGGTACTATGGGGAGACTATACCCCATGTATCAATGTATCAATCAGAGTGGAAATAAACAAAATATCAGACACATCCAATACATCAGAGTGCATAAATAAATAAATAAACTCAACATGTTATAATAAAATGAAATGCAGTTATACAAACATGTGTACTGATCAGGCATAGGGGTAACCACATATACAAAACAAACAAAAGAAATAAAATATAAGGGCTCTACTGTAGCTCTCGAGCCTCACCACATCCTGGTTTCCTGAAATCCATCTAAGCTACTTCATCTCGATCATGCAATATTAGGCCTCATCCCAACCTGAACCTATAAAAATTTTGAGTCTTCTTGGGTACCAAAGTGTAGTGGTGGACCGAACATGGTATGAGTACATAACTCAGTAGTAAACCACTAACATAGTTTCATACATAACTGGTAATGCATTGATATATGCATGTGAAATTATCAGGATGAATAAATAAACTAATGTAAGATAAATAAACTAAACTATCATAACCCCACAGGGGGATCAATTCCTACCCTAGTGTTTATCCTTAGGTTCATGACCTAAATTGACTATATCTTCTTTATCCAATTTCAGGGTGCCTATCAGCATTTTATGATGATAGTGCCTCTATATAATAGAATCGGGTCTCCCTTATGTATATATCAAGTAACACGAACCTCCCCCATGGGAGTTTTCTCAACCTGGGAATAGCCTATAAGTATCACAGACCTAGGTAATTCTCTTAGAAAGCTCAATCCTAGTATACTAGATCAATCCTAGATCTATATACATATCATCATCACTGATAGTATCACAAACCTCTCCTATGTGAGTTTTATCAACCAATGGAATAGCCCACCAGTATCATAGACCTCCCCTATGAGAGTTTTCTCAGACAATCATCACATATCAAAACACCACCACATGGAATTTTCCAAAATAATTTAAAGGATCTCCCATATGGGTATTTTCCAAAACTGATATAAAACATTCCCCCTATGGGAGTTTTCCAAAACAAAATATAAAACACCGCCCCAATGGGAATTTTCTAAAATAAAATACAAAACACAACCCCTAAGGTCATTTTCCAAAACAAAATATAAAACATCACTCCCATGGGAATTTTATAAAACTTAATATAAAACACTAACCCTATGGGAATTTTCCAAATCCCCTCAACTGGGTCTTAATGAGCCAACAAATCAAAGGTGTCTCAAGGGCCCTCACAAGGTATACCTGGTCCACTCCACTCATGCCATGACACCCTTCACATGGTGGTGGCTACATATTCCTACCCAAGACCACTAGGTCACACTTAACTCGGGCACACCCCTTAAGGGGTCCGGATGTCACAGGGCATCCCTAAGTGGTCACGACCTCAGTCTTTGATGGTTAAGGTGAGCAAGTTAGTGCTCAAGGGCAACTATGGACCTTATCACTTTAGCTAATCTGAGGGTCCTCCTGTACTTACCATTTTCATTACATTTTAACCCATTTAATTTTTAAACTAACAATTCATTTATTTAGAAAGGGTCAATCACCCTTAGTGGCATGACTGGGAATTCACATACATAATAAAAAAATAAATGATCCATAGGGAAAGTATTGAGGACCACCTAACTCAATTCAATTCCTTCAAATATTTTCCAAAGGTTAGAAGAAACTATCAAGGCTTGCCTAAGCTCTGATAGGTCCAAGCCAATATTTTCCTACCAAACTGAGCCCCTAACTCATGCCCAACATCAATAATTAACTAATTATAACCAATTATAATTAATTATACCATTTATTCAAATATTGAATAAATGTAAAAAACTCATCAGGAATCCAACGATTGTTGGTTCTTTGAGTAATGGGGTGACGATCATCCCCAATACACCCTCGAACCCAAACAGAGACAAATTCCAAACCTATACCACTAAAACAATATGAAACTTTGTTTAATTTAAGGGGAATCCCTTAATAAATTAATCATGTTAGAGTACCCCATCAAAAGAGAAAACAACAGCATGCAGATAGCATCTCGAGATATCCTATTCCTAGGCTAAGAAAAAGGCCATGAGAATCATCCAAGTCCACCATGCTTCGGTGGAATCGACAACAAAACCCTAAACCCATAAACTAAGATTAAATACAAATGAAATAGAATGAGGTAAAAGATCAAAAAAGGCAAGAACATACCTTAGATCGCTGAAAAAATGCCTCCAAGAAGCCCCAAAACCAAGGGGAGAGGAAGGGGGAAGGGGAGAGGGAGGTCGGTCATGCACGTGCAAGAGAGAAGAAAGGGGGGATCCCCCTTTTAATTTTCACATGGTAAAAATGGAAAAAATACCATTTTTAACAAGATTGGGAAAACTGCACAGTTTGGTTGCACAGTTTACCAAACTATTCACCAACCATGCATTGGACACTATCCAAAAAAAACCCACCTTGCATGGTTTGGCTCCATATTTTACTTACTAACTATGTGTCAACCTTTCCAAACTACTCTAGAACCCCTCTATAACGCCTCAAAAGGTTTGTTTGCAACCATACACAAATTTTGAACCATACCCTAAGTCCAAATCAAGCCACACAGTTTCCCCTAGAATTTGCACGGTTTCCTCAAAACGGTGCGCTAACTATGCCAGACAACTATGCACTATAGAAATTGAACTAGAAACCTCCTCACACTCAAGGTATCATACAGTTTCCCTAAAAATGTGCACACCAAACCATGCACCCTGGGCAAGAACCTCCAAAACCCCTGTAATTTAATCTGATGCTCCTAAGAATTGTTCACACATCCAAGAAACCTCTTGGGGATCAAACCTTATCCAAAAACATCCTATTGGGATGCTCAAACTCTTGTAATTCCATTATAAATCCCAGTTCAAAATTCACCCCATCAACCAATTTAAAAATTAAAATCTCTCTTAAAATTAAAACCATCCGTACATAAGAGATATTACACAAATCTCTTATTTACTTTTTTATTTTTAAATTCAAAACATGATCTATTTTCATACTCTTTTATATTTTGAATTATTGTATGTTTATTTCACATGTTTTTCTTAGTTTAATTATTCCTTAATTACTCATTAATTATGATGATCCTATAAAATTTTATTTGGAGTTAATTTATGATATATTCTAAATGAATTAAATATAATAATTCATGTACTAATTTCTTGGAACTTGAACTATTTAAATTTGAATTATATTAATTATGAATATTTTTCCTTTCACACTTTATGGGGGTGTTCCCGTGTTAATTAATGTTTAATATTATAGATATTAAGTGTTTTATTAAATGTTATAATATGTTATACAACATGTTTTCTTTTATAGATTATAAAATATATCCCACATGAATATGTTTTTCATGTTAATTAAATGTAAAATTCATATGATAAAACAAAATCGAACAACTTTGAAGTAGTTTTTTGAAATTAAATGTGTGTGATGATTTTCAAAAGAAGAGATGCAATGATATTCAAATTTTATATCTATTTTTCATGGAAGAACTCTATATATTTAGTTCAATGGAACCAGAACAAAATAACATGGTTGAGGATATTCTTAAAATGTACTATGCAATCCACCTTGGAAATCAAATACCACTCTCTACTGAACTTCAAATGTTTGATCCTTTGCTATTTGAAAAAAAAAAATTATTCCTTAACACTAAGATCATTTATTGATTCATCCAGTTTCAGAAGTTCTTACTTATTTTTATTATTTTATATACTTAATCATGTTAGTTTATACTACCAATAAAATGTAGTAGTTGGGTTATACTAACATATACAAAAGTTATGGGTTCTGATATAAATAGTAAAAGGAAAAAAGGATCAGTTGTGCCTTGGTCTAGGTAAAAGGTAGGGTTTGGTTCTACCTCCACTTAAAAATATAGCTTCTAGGTTGTGCCTCTAGGTGTACAAAAGGTTGGGTAATTAGGTTAATCCATTAGGTGTGAAAATACCTTGTCTCTAGTTATGCCTTTAGGGATCAAAAAGGCATCTTAAAGGGTTGTGACCCCCTTTAAAAGTCAGAGAGTCTATTATAGTGGGTGTCATATCTTTCTGTGTTTGAGAGGGGTGATGAGTAGAGAGATATCATTTAGATCTAAACTACTATAAAAATCATTATTTTCATTTCTCTTTATATTCCCACTACATTAACCAAACTTTAATAAGTGGTTAAAAATATTCAAAAAGGTCAATTTTCCCCCTCTTGACTATTCATCAATTATCATTAGTACCTAACAATTGGTATCAAAGAAGGTTCCCCTAACTTTATCATATTTTTATATTATTTGTGCTAATAAAATACCAACTTAAACATATAAATGGAAAATATTTGTTTTGATATGGTAGGAATTAATGTGAATGATGGTTGAACACCTCAAAGACCTCCACTCTTAGATAGAATTGATTATAGTTATTTTCAATCTCACATGGAGGAATTTCTTAAACACTTGAGCATTGACAGTTGAAAATTTGATAAGAAAATAAAAACAAGTATGTGTTTCTTTCTTGGAAAATTTTTAGTTTCATGGAGTTCTAAGAAACAAAATTCAGTGTCTTTATCAACTGTTAAAATTGAGTATCTTGTTGTTGTTGTTTCTTATTTTCCATGGTCTTTATAGATTAAACAAACACTTTCTAATTTTGGTTTTAATTTTCAGATGGATTTGATTTATTGTGATAATAAATCTGCAATTTCTATCACTAAAAATACTTTGTAACACTCTATAGCTAAACACATTGATGTAAGGTATCACTTTCTTAAAGATCACGTTCAAAAAGAAAATATTATTTTTGGAATATGTTTCTATAGAATACCAATATGATGACATTTTTACTAAACATTTGTATTTATCTAAGTTTGATAAAATAAAATTTGAACTCAGTGATATGGAAATCTAAATTTATATAATATTTTTATGATGAGTTAAACTATGTTTTTATGCTAATATGATAATTTTTATAATATGCATGATAAAATTTTATTCCTCTTATTGACTTGTGTTGTAATGGTTTTATATTATCTAATTCATTAAAAATAATTCTTTGAAAATATTGAAATGTTTTCATCCCTCCTTTAGGCTTCTAAAATATTTTTTCAAGAGAATTTATATTATTATACCCAAGTATATTTTTAATTCTACACACATGGATTCAAGGGAATCATAGTTATGTGTTTAATATAACTTTTAGGGTTATTTTCTTTCCTAGTAACCATTGGGTGGGTCTTTTCATGTTCAATGTTAACATTAAAGGGGTTAGTTTCTCTCTCGGTATTCATTAAGGGGGAGTTTTTTGTGTTCGGTGTTAACATTGGAATGGTTAGTTTCTTTACCTGTAATCTATCTCAAATCATTGATACATTTAAGAAAGGGTCATTTATTTAATTTTTTTAATCAATTTCAAAGTTGGCATTTGGATTTGTTTTATAATTGTCAAAAAGTTGGATAATGTTTAAGTGGATCTTTATGTTTTAATAATTATAGTATTTTTTATCACACAATTATAATTTATCACAGTATTTATTTCAATCCTTTTTTTCTATCTAACATGAGCTAAAGTGAGTCTATTGTTAGTATATTTTTAGTTTGTTCTTATAAATTTGGTAAAGTGTTGAGCTTTTGGGACAAATAATGAACCTTATTTGGGTAAAAATTTGGTATTCTTATGCTTATATAAGAAGTAGTGGATCTTCTATGAGTATGATTCCATGGTAGATTTTATACTTCCATGATATATCATGATTCTTTCATGAGTTATTTCTAGCCTCTGTGAGTATCTTACCATACATTATAAGGATATTTTGTGAGATATATTGGATCTCCCGTGATATTTCATGTTCTTCTATGAGTTGTCCTAAGTTTCTATGAGTATGCTTCCATTAGATATCATATTCTTCTATGTGAAGCAATGAAGCTTCTATGAGAGGAAATGAGCTTCTGTTAGAATAAATAAAACTTTCATGAGTATTCTTCCATGTGAATTAATGGAACTTCCATGAGAGGTAATGAGATTTTGTGAGAAGAAACAGAGCTTCCATGAATGATCTTCTGTGAAGTCCATAGTATCTTATTTACTTTGTTATTTTTTAATTCAAAACATGCTCTCTTTTTCATACTCTTTTATATTTTGATTTACTACATGTTTATTTCACATGTTTTTATTGGTTTAATTATTCCTTAATTACTCATTAATTATTTTGATCCTATATAAATTTATTTGGAGGTAAGTTATGTTATGTTCAAATTTCATTAAATATAATCATGTGTGCACTGCTTTCTTGGAACATGAGATGCTTAAATTTTAATTATATTAATTATGAATAGTTTTCCTCACACACTTTATGGGAGTTTTCCTGGGTTATTTAATGTTGATTATTATGTATATTAATTATTATATTAAATGTTATAACATGTAGTGTTTTACAACCTATTTTCTTTTACGGATTATCAAAGATATCCCACATTAATATGTTTTTCATGCACATTAAATGGAAAATACACATGATACAGCAATATCAAATAACTCTGAAGTAGTTCATTGAAATTACATACATGTGATGATTTAGAAAAGAAGATACGAAATGGTATTCAAATTTTATATATGTTGTGTGTGAAAGAACTCTATATATTGATTTTATAAGAACTAAATCAAAATAATGAGGTTAAGGATATTCTTGAAATGTATTATGTGATTCACCTTAGTGATCAAATATTTCTCTCCATTGAACTTTGAACATTTGATCCTTTACTGCTCGAGAAAATTTTAATGCCTCAACACTTAGATCATTTCATGATTCATCTAGTTTATGTAGTTCCTATTTCTTACCATTATTTTATGTACTTAATCATGTTGAGTTATACTACCCATAAAAGGTTGGAGTTGAGTTATACCACCCCATACAAAAGGTATGGGTTTTTCTATAACTGGTAAAAGGCAAGGGAATTGATTGTGCCTTAGTCCGAATAAAAGGAAAGGTTGGTTTCTACCTCCACTTCAAAAGGTAGCTTCAGAGTTGTGCCTTCAGGTATGAAAAAGGTAAGGTGATAAAGTTAAGCCAATAGGTGTGAAAAAATATTATCTTGGGTTTGTTGAGTCAAAAGGATAACTTTTAAAACCTTCTAACCCTGTTTTGAAAATCACAATACACTTCCTTAAAAGTTTATACTCTTCTAACTTTTATGCTTCCCAAGTTATTATAATGCTTTTGTAGGAAAGTTGTTTTTACTGGACGTTGAAAAACCTTCCCATTGGAAAAAATTTTCCTTAATCAGACTTACATGTATTTTTTACATCAGATGAACGATTAAAAACTTCATTGGATGTTGATTTATAAAAGTCCAGCAGTCAAAGTATAATAAATTCCATAGAACAAAGTTCTAATAAGACTATCAGACAAACCTCATCGGACGGAGGCATGTATGCTTTTAAAAATAACTTCTATAAAATCTATCATATGAAGGAACTTCATTCCACCATATAAACATTCCTTATTATGACGTACGTAATTCTCTTACACTGCAGTATTATAGATTATTATGAGCATCAAATAAAGATTTTGTATTGAAACCTTTCAAGTAAAGAAGGATTTTGTACGATTTTGTTTCAACCACCCTCGAGATATATGGAATGTGACCATTGGGAATTTTCCTATAAATAGAAGCTACATTTGAGGAGGAGGAAGATTTTTGAATCATCGATAATATAAAGTTTTTGTGAATCTTGTATAGAATCTTGTTACTTTGAGAGTGCTTCATTGTAATCCTTTAGAGTGTCTTTTTGTTAAGGAATCTATGTGAGGATTATCTTATAAATTCCTTTAAAAAAATTGATTTTGTAATAGTTTTTGTTTGATCTAGTGTGATTTAGAGCTTTCGAGGTTTAGAAAGATAGAGGTTATCGATCTTGCTGATCGAGGGTTCCCAAGGATAGGGAAACAGAATTTCATCCAATCTTAGTATTGATAACTTCATTGGTAAAGGAAAATAGACCTTTATGGTTTGGTTAAAACTGTGGATACCTAAATTCAGAGTTATTGACTTCCTTAGAACTTAACACTACTAAAAAACTGAGTTTATCCAGTGTTAGGTCTTTAACAATGTTAGCTAAAAGCATATTTAAAGACCCCCTTTGTCAGCGCTACAAAAAGTGTTATTAAATTGGGTCTTTAACAGTGCTATTTTTAGAACTGTTAAAGGGGGTCTTTAACAATGCTAAAAAAACACTATTAAAGATTACACTTTATCAGTGCTTGTAAAAAAGCATTGATAAACTCCCCCCACCTAAGAGTGCTAGTAAAAAATCACTGATAAAGGGTATATTTCCAAAAAAACATATTTCATTAAAAATAATATATTAATATATAAATATATTTATATTGATATAAATATAATATAAATTTTTTTAAATATGTTTTAGATAAGGTTAAATAGGAATTTACACTTAATATATAAGATATTTAGTGAAAATGGCTTATAAAATAATTAAAAAATATTTTTAATTAATAATTTGCTAATTATTATCAAGTAATAATCATTTAATAACAATTCAAATATAAAAAAATCAACAAAATAAAAAAAGATCTAAAATAAGTTGAAAACATAACTCAAACTTTAAACGACCATAACTTTTGATCTAAGTGTCTGTTTGGGATCTACCACATATCAAATCGAATTCTATGATGATCTCTACACCCTAATAATTTGGGGGAACCCCAGTCACATTTTTTTAGGCCAAAAAATCCTAGAAGGCCTCCAAAACTGAGTTTTTAGTCGGGGTATCCCATTTTTTTAACATTCTATGGATTTTCAACATCTTTTAAGGGGATTTTATTTCTTTTTTTTGGTGAAGAATAAATTTATTCTCAGTACTTACATTCATATTGATATTATAGTTTTGAATTTTTATCGTTTTTCATAATGTATTGTTATTTATAATCAAATATATAAAAATATATACATATTTTTCAAACATTCACACATAAAATTTTAATTTTATAAATAAATATTGAAACATATTTATATATAAAATATATTTCTCAATATATAAGCCTTATCTAAATAAAAACTAATATCTATTTTATTTAAAATACAAATGTATGAATATTTATATACCTATACAATTAATGAATATATGATGTTTGTGTGTGTGTGTCTGTGTGTGTGTGTTAATAAACACATATATATTTATCTATATATTCTAATATGTGTAAATAAATATAAATATGTATAATTATATTTATAGATGCATATATATGTATATGTATGTACGTATGTATGTATTTATAAACACAAACAAAAAACATATTTTATATATTTATTTAAATATATATATATATATATATGGATAAAAAATAATGATATATATAGATATATAGATATATCATAAAATAGAAAATAAAACAATATAGGGGAGTAGAAAAGGCACAGACATATAAGCTGGCAGGTTCAAAACTCGCTAGAGGTAAGGGCGTGCATGGGAAGGTGAAATTATCTAAAGCACTAATAAGGGTGGGGGGAGGGCCCATGTGTATTATCACACCCAGAAATTTTATTCTCATTCTTTGATTTGGTTCATCCTTGATCTCAATTTTTCTCTCAAGTTACGAGTGTTTTTTAGTTTTATTTTGAGATATTATTTTGTCTAGATATGGCCCAAGTTCATTTCTTAGTCTTTTTTAGAGTTTTTTGTTGAAAAATAAAAGTTTTGGACTTGATAGTAGTCTACGCACAATTTGTGAACAGCTGGGGGAAATTGTGAAACATTCTCCAGGAAACCGTGAAAGGCTTAGAGTGCTCCTGGTTGAGCGCACACAGCCCACAAACGGTTAGTTAAATCATGATTAAAGCATGCAGGAATCCACTTTATTGGGACAAAGCCATTCTGCATGGTGGGCGCATGGTTTGGAAACTGTGTGGAAAAACCATGTAGGTGCCCAGGTGTGTCCAGTGAGGGTGCATGATTGGAGCACAGTTTGGTAAACTGTGTGACCAAACCGTGTGCGGTGCCCAAGTCATTAAAAAGTTGATTTTCCTAAACTAAGATTATGGGATTTTAACCCCAAATTGCCTTCTCCTACCCTCTCCTGGTTCTTGAAACCCTATGGGAATCTCCCCCTTTCTCTCTAAGCCTTTCCTCCCTCCCTTGGTGTGTTTCTAAGGTGATTCTTCATGGATGGGGCTTGATCCCTCAAGGTAAGCCTTTCCTCTCTTCTCCCTCTTCCTCTATCTTCCATTTCTCCCTGAGTTCCTCTTCTCCCATGGTCATGTCGACCTAGGGTTTGGTTTCTCCTTGATTTATGTTGGGGGTTTTTCTTTTTTTAAGGTTCCTCTTGGTAGATATTGGATCTTGAACCTTCATAGAGAGGTTTTAGGTGTGCGTTGTCGATGCATCATGGATTTGAGGTGGGTTTCCCTTACACTTTCCATTTTAATTTAAGAATCATTTATTTCATGTTTGTTTCACCTTACTTGAATATTAAATATTGATATGTGATCCCTGGAATAATTTTTGGGTGTGCTAAATGGTTATTGTTTTCTTTTTTGTAATAAATACTATCTTTTTTGTTATACCGTGCACACCAAGAGTTTGAGAAAATGCTCGGTTGGATTTTATGAGTAATTTGTGATATAAAAAGAATGAATTTGCACTGTAATTGAATTTATAGTATCTAAAATGATGATTTTGGTTCCTTGAATGGGTTACCAAGGGGTTTTGGATTTAAATGGAATGTGTACTTGGCTTTCAAATGTGATTTGGCATGTGTTGACAGTTAGTGGACCTTTTGGCATTTTGATAAAAATGGATTTGGTTTAAAAGTGAAATATGAGAACTTTTATGGAATTGTTTTCCAAATGGTTGTGAAATGGAAAAGGGTGTTTTTTCCATTTTTAGGAAATGTATATGGTTATTTGAAGTACTATGGTTATGTGAAATGTTTTTGAGGCCCGTTTAGAACTTTTATAAAAAAAATTGTGAAAATGTTTATTATGAAAAATCTCCTTAGAGGATTTTATTCCCTTTTTTATGTGAATGGGTGGGATGCCCTTATCGTGGAATCCTCGTAACCCATCACTTGTATGGAATGAGATTTCCTCGGTATGGAGTCCTTGAGATCTAATTATTCTATGACAAGAGATTTATCCTTGGAGTGGCTTGGGGTGAGGCCTGTTGTTGAATTAATATTATAGGTGTGTGTGATTGGATGCTCAGTTGGCATCAGTTGGCTAACCCCCTTTATACATGAGACATGGGAACCTGGCATAGTGAGAGAATTTTATTAGAATGATTACTGCATTGGTTAGATTACGCACTAGCTGGTGGCCCATAGTAGGTGGATATATTGGGTTTATTACTATGTGATTTTCCCCTCAGTCTATCATGAGTTAGGGTAACTGAGAGTATTTAGGGTTCTTTGATTTCATCATGTGACAAATGATTCTAGGGATGGGTCTCATGTATTAGTATGTTCTGGATTATTCATGAGCTCCTAGGTTCACCCATGTTTATTGGCACTTAGCTGCTTACGATGGATGATTGAGATACTTGTATGCTCTTTTGTGTTTATTTACATTGCCCTTATTATGTTATTATTGTATTGTTGTCACATGTGGTGTCTTTCTTATAAAGTGATGAGTTGAATTCAAAAAATTTATGAAAAAATGTTTTAAAGTAAAAAATGCTTTATACTCTTTTGTGTTGTTTTGAAATGAAAGCATCACTTTCCCCTTAAAAATGTTAATGTTTCTTTAATAAAAATGAACCTAGTTTTGGAATGAAAAATGGAAATGGACCGTATTTTGTTTTAAGGTAAAAATGTATAGAAAATCTTGATTTCATATATTTTATCTCAAACTTGAAATTGATGTTTCTTTTTATTTTAAAGGGAGTTCATTGGGAATAGATTTGTTTGGGAATGGCTACTGAGTTTTAATACTCACACCTATAGTTATTCTTATTTTTAGCTTTTCTTGTAGGTTTTCAGCTTGGTATCGATCATCGTGGGTGATAGTTGGGTTTGGTATCAGAGAGTGACCTTTGGGGTCACATAGAGATATTGTGGTCATCAGGTTCAGTTTGGTTATTGTATATTTTTTCTCCATTTTTATTGTATTTTTGGATTCTTGTATAAATGTTATTCATTTAATATATTGTTTATTCATGTGGGCTGCTTTGTTTATCTTTCCACTATTTAGTTATTTATTTATTATTGGGGGAAATCATTCCCTTTGTTTACTCTATTGATGTATGACACTAGTTATCAGCCTGTGGGGATTGGGAATTCCCTTCAAGCCATGCCACGGATTGGATGGGGTAACCAGTTCAGGGTTGACCTAGGTTGTTTCATAAGAAAATGGTATCAGAGGAGGTCATCTCTTTAGAGGACCTTACTTTTCAGAGTGCCCTTTGTTACTTAGGGATGTCAAGGTAGATGGATTGGGAATATCAAGACTTGAGAGGTAGGAACGGGGATGATGTCATGAACCCTTGCTTGTTCTGATCCTCGGGTTTCCATGGGAAGTCTGGTTTTGTTGGTTTCTTTGGTCTTTGTGGGTTTTTTGGCATTTGGGATGTGAAAAGGGACTTGAGCTAGTGGTCTTTGTGAGGTCGTAGGGCCTAAAAATCCATATGGAGTTAGGGGAATGGTCCTAGAAGGCTCTCTATGATAGTGGTGTGTTTGGCATATGGCCTCCAACTATATGACCAAGTCACTCATCGACACTAGTTTTCCCCTTGTGAGTTGCTTTGAGTCTTCTTTGATTTTGAAATTTTTTTTGAAAACCCTTGTGTATGAATTGTGAAAATAGGGGTTTAGTAGTAATGGTTATATTTTGGAATGTGGGAAAATTATTTTCATAACTAACCATGTGGAAGACTTTAGAAAAATGAATTTTTATAAAATTTCCTCTTAGGGTAAAATGGAAAGTATTTAATGAAATTTGACTTTTATAATAAAAACTTGGGGTTTATGGAAAATGGTTGTTTGAAAGCGGATGTTTGTTTTGGAATTTTTTTTAAATTAAAAGGGGTGGGTTTTTAATAAAATGGTTTTTTATGGAATGAGATTCTTTGAGCGGCTGGAAATTTTTTTGAAAGAAATGAATTGAATTTTTTAATGGAAATTCATGGGATTTTATTTTTTATCATGGTGAATGGATTAAAATATGAAATCTAAAAATGGTTTTTGACTTTGTGGTTAGTGATCATTTGAAAGGTTTCATGAATTTTGAATTGGTTTGAAAGATTTTTTTGGAAAATGAGAATGTTTTGTTTTGAAATTTGGTGTATTCTGTGAGTGATCGCATGCATGGGTATGTGAGGAAAGTGGTTGGATAATGGTGTGGGTGGGGAGTGCCTAAGATTGGCATAGTTGACGAGTTCATGGTATAGAGTGAGTTGATATGTTCCCAGATTGGCATGGAAATGTGCATGTGAGTTAGACTCTACAAAACACCATTGGTGAGTATGAAAATCCACCATGTTTATTTTATTTTTCAAATGTATTTTTAAGCTAGAAATTATAGTGTTTTTGTAAGCCAGTGGTTGTGTGGATTGTTTTTCTATGATTTAGAAGTGTTTTTTAGTTGGTGTTTTTTCTCTATTTTTGGGGGTGATGTTTATGTTATGTTATGAGATTGAATTTTTTTTGGTATTTTGGTCTTGAAGTGGTGTTTAGAGGGATTCTTGGAAAGTTTTGGGAATCTTTGAGTTAATTTCCCTTTATGATGATGTATGTTCTATGTGAGTTTTGGTTCATGAGATGGTTTTGATAGAGCTATTACTTTTCTCGTTACCCTATGTTCTCCCCCATAGAGATTTTATGGATGTTTATGGTGTATTTGTGGGTGATTCCTCATTAAAAAGATTTCCAGTTGATCAACCTAAGGATTTTGTTCTCGAGTTTCGAAAGTTAAACCCACATCTTCAAAGGATACCCCAGTCTATTTTCTTAATTAGAGGAGTTTTTGGGCTTAATTTAATGTGACTTACTATTATGATAATTTTCTCGGTTGTAGTAGTTGTGCTCAGTAGTGTTTGGTGTGTTTTGCCAGGTGCCTTGTTCATTATACTCCTTGTTAGGAGTGAGAATGAATAGTGTGTAAATCTTCTGAGTCATTATTTGGGTAAGTGTGTATTGTTTGAGAAAGTGAGTTTCGTGGTGTGTTAAGATCTTCTGTTTCTACTTGGGGTGTTATGTGTCTGCCTGTGTCACCAAAAGAAGGAGTTACGATTAGGGATTGGCAGCTCCTGACTGTGAGACAGTGGATGCTTTAAATATCAGAGCTCCAGTCAAAGGCCTCTGAGTGAAGCTAGCACGTGGTCAAGAATCTCGGGGGTGTGTGGAGTTTGGCTCAACTTGTGTCTCCACCATTAAGGTGAGGTAGTTTTGGTGATTTTATTGTGGTCTCTCTATTGCTGTGAGTTCCCTCTTATTACAAAGAATGTGGTGGACTTATCCCGCATGAAATGTCTGTGATTGTGCCTTCTTGGATGAAATTTTCTAATCAGTTATCCTTTCATGAACCACCCATGTGAATTGGGTGTGACATTGGTTTTGGCCACCTATAGGTGATTATTCTTGGTTTAGTTTTCAGTTGTGGTTTCGAATTTCCATTCATTGGGCCCCTTCCCTCCCATCCCCTTGTGGTGGGGGTTTTTGGTATGTGTGGGAAGTTTCTGAGTTTGTTTAATCTAGTTGGTTCTTAATGGTGGGGATACCCACTGTAGGTCTCGATGAAATTTATTCTATGATAAATAAGATCTATGTTGTTTCAAATGGTGGGGAATCCATTTGGGCCTCCCCCTATTGGTGAGTTGTTTTGGTTCTGGTGTTAGTCCAATTGAAGTGAAACTCTTTTGAATTTGTTTGATTTATGAGTTTCCTTTCATTTTGGGTAAATTTTGGGCCTTTGGGATTGTGCCCAATGCTTATACTCAAATCATGAGTGTGAAGGTTATAGCTTGAGTTTTCTCATTGCTTTTCAGAAAGTGGTTCTAGTTTGTTGTTTTGTTTCGGATAGGAGGCATAAGTTCTGTTTGGATGTGTTGAGATATTTTTGGTCTGAGAAGGTTGGATTATGAAAATGTGAATTCTTTAGTCGTTGATCGATCAACTAGAAAATTTTGTGGCTTTCTGGAGGTAGAGAGCATTATGGTGGGGAGAATTGTCACACCCAGAAATTTATTCTTGTTCTTTGATTTGGGTCATCCTTGATCATGATTTTTCTCTCAGGTTTTGGGTGTTCTATCACTAGTACAATCATGACCTCTAGCGGCCGCCAAAATCCATTGCTAAAGGTCTATAGTGGCCGCCTAGATTCCATCAAACGGTGGCTGCTTTTGGCCCATCATTTTTGCTATCAGTGACCGCCATTTGGTGGACGCTGAAGGCAAGCTGGTATGGGCTACAACGGCCGCTGTCGGTTTTTAAATTTTTTTTAAAAAAAATATCAAAAATACAATAAAATATACCCACATAAATCTCATCAGTAATCTTTCAAGCTCCACATCCATAATCAAATATAACCGCACAACAAAATTTAATAACAAAATTAATACTGAATAAAACCTATAAACAAATAATTGAAACAAATTAACATATTTCAATTCAAACTTACTGTAACAGATCAAGAGTATTTCATTTTCAAAACATATTCATAATTTCGATTACTGTTTTAAAATTTTAAAATCGTTAATTCTATGGTTCTAATTAGATGGTTTCCCTATGATTTCAGGTCAATCTGATGTCGTCCGCTATGCATTTGACCATTAAACGCCCGTTTTGGCCGTTTATGACACCAGAAGTGTGTTCTCGGTCACTGCAGGCACACAACACCTCTTATTGATGTGTTGTCTACCCGACCACTTCACAATTCACTCACTTATTGTTGTCGTCTGATTTCAGGCCATTCTGATGTCGTTCAGCTGGTTTGGACCGCCCCATGCGCGTTTCTGAAACGCGCCCAACACTTAAAAAACGTATATTGAGCCATACCGTGCAAACCACACGTCTGATTGACATTTTGTCTCCTCTTACACATCTCGAATAATAATTAGATTATTGTCCTGTGATTTCAGGTCAATCTGATGTCGTCTGCTATGAATTTGACCGCTAAATGTCCGTTTTGGCTGTTTATGACACCAGAAGTGCGTTCATGGTCACCGCGAGCACATGGAAACTCCGATTGACGTGTTTTCTGCCTGAACACTTCAAAATTCACTCACCTATTGTTTTTGTCTGATATTAGGCCATTCTGACATCATTCGGCTAGTTTGGACCGCCCCACGCACATTTCTGAAGCGCACCCAACACTTAAAAAATGCATATTAAGTCGTACCGTGAAAACTGCACGTCTGATTGACGTGCCATCTCCTGGTACACATCACAAATAATAATTAGATTGTTTCCATGTGATTTCAGGTCAATCTGATATCATTCACTATGAATTTGACTGTTAAACTCCCATTTTGGTCATTTATGACACGAGAAGTGCGTTCTCGGTCACCGTGGGCACACGGCACCTCCGATTGACGTGTTATCTACCCAACCACTTCACAGTTCACTCACCCATTTATTTTGTCTGATTCGGGCCATTCCGACGTCGTTCGGCCGGTTTAGATCACCCCACGTGTGTTTCTGAAGCACTCCCAACACTTAAAAAACACATATTGAGTCGTACCGCACAAACCGCACGTCTGATTGATGTGTCGTCTACTCATACACATCACGAATAATAATTAGATTGTTTCCCTATGATTTCAGGCCAATATGATGCCGTCTGCTATGAATTTGACCATTAAACGCTCGTTTTGTCTGTTTATGACACCAGAAGTGCATTCTCGATTACCGCGGGCACACGGCACCTCCGATTGATGTGTCGTCTACCCAGACACTTCATAATTCACTCACCCATTGTTTTCATCTGATTTCAGGACATTTTGACGTCGTTCGGATGGTTTGGACCGCCCCACGCACGTTTCTGAAGCATGCCCAACACTTAAAAAATTCATATTGAGTCGTACTGCACAAACCGCACATCCAATTGATGTTCAATCTCCTCATACACATCAAAAATAATAATTATATTTTTTTCATGTGATTTTAGGTCAATCTGATGTCGTCTTCTATGCATTTGACCGTTAAACACCCGTTTTGGCCGTTTATGACACCAGAAGTACGTTCTCGGTCACCGCAGGCACACGACACCTCCGATTGATGTTTCGTCTACCCGAACACTTCACAATTCACTCACCTGTTGTTTTCATCTGATTCCAGACCATTCAGACTTCTTTCAGCTGGTTTGGACCGCCCCATGCGCGTTTCTGAAGCACGCCTAACACTTAAAAAACGCATATTGAGCCGTACCGTGAAAACCGCACATCCGATTGACGTTTTGTCTCCTTTTACATGTCATGAATAATAATTATATTGTTTTCCTATGATTTCATGTCAATCCGATGTCGTTTGCTATGCATTTGACTGTTAAACGCCCGTTTTGGCCGTTTATGACACCAGAAGTGCGTTCTCGGTCACTACGGGCACATGGCACCTCCGATTGATGTTTCATCTACCCGACCACTTCAAAATTAACTCACCCATTGTTTTCATCTGATTTCAGGCCATTCTGACGTCGTTCGGCCGGTTTGGACCGCCCCACGCGCATTTCTGAAGCACGTCCAACACTTAAAAAATACATATTGATCCGTACCGTGAAAATCGCACATCTGATTGACGTTTTGTCTCCTCTTACACATCATGAATAATAATTAGATGGTTTACCTATGATTTTAGGTCAATACGATGTCGTTCGCTATGAATTTGACTGTTAAACGCCCGTTTTGGCCGTTTATGACACCAGAATTGCGTTCTCGGTCACCGCGGGCACACGACACCTCCGATTGACGTGTCGTCTGCCCGAACACTTCACAATTCAATCACCCATTTTTTTCGTCTGATTTTAGGCCATTATGACGTCGTTCGGACGGTTTGGACCGCCCCACGCGCGTTTCTGAAGCGCGCCCAACACTTAAAAATGCATATTGAGCTGTACCGCGCAAACCACACATCTGATTGATGTGAAATATCCTCGTACATGTCATGAATAATAATTAGATTGTTTTTCTATTATTTCAGTTCAATCCGATGTCGTTCTCTATGAATTTGACCGTTAAACACCCGTTTTGGCCGTTTATGACACCAGAAGTGAATTCTCGGTCACCACGGGAACACGGCACCTCTGATTGATGTGTCATCTACCTGAACACTTCAAAATTATCTCACTCATTGTTTTAGTATGATTTCAGGCCATTCTGATGTCGTTCGGCCGGTTTGGACCACCCCACGCGCATTTCTGAAGCGCGACCAACACTTAAAAATGCATATTAAGTCGTACCATGCAAACTGCATGTCCGATTGAGGTGTTATCTCCTTGTACATATCATGAATAATAATTAGATTGTTTCCCTGTGATTTCAGGTCAATCCGATGTCGTTCGCTGTGCATTTGACCGTTAAACGCCCGTTTTAGCCGTTTATGACACCAGAAGTGCGTTCTCAGTCACTGCGGACACACGACACCTCTGATTGATGTGTTGTCTGCTCGAACACTTCACAATTCACTCACTCATTGTTTTCGTCTGATTTCAGGCCATTCCAACGTCATTCGGCCAGTTTGGACCGCCCCACGCGCGTTTCTGAAGCGCGCCCAACACTTAAAAAATGCATATTGAGTCGTACCTCACAAACCACACGTCCAATTGACGTGTCCTCTCCTCGTACACATCACGAATAATAATTAAATTGTTTTCCTGTGATTTCAGGTCAATCCGATGTTGTCTGCTATGAATTTGACCGTTTATAACGTCCTTTTTGGCCGTTTGTGACACCAGAAGTGCGTTCTCGGTCACCGCGGGCACACGGCACCTCCGATTGACATTTCTTCTGCCCGAAGACTTTAAAATTCACTCAAACATTGTTTTCATCTGATTTCAAGCCATTCTGACTTCATTCGGCCGGTTTGGACCTCCCCACGCGTGTTTCTGAAGCACGCCCAACACTTAAAAAACGCATATTGAGTCGTACCACGCAAACCACACGTCCGATTGATGTGTTTTATCCTCATACACATCAAGAATAATAATTATATTGTTTCCCTATGATTTCAGGTCAATATGATGTTTTCCTCTATGAATTTGAGTGTTAAACGCCCGTTTTGGCCTTTTATGACACCAGAAGTGCATTCACAGTCACCGCGGGTACACGACACCTCCGATTAATATATTGTCTGCCTGACCACTTCAAAATTCACTCACCCGTTTTTTTTTTGTTTGATTTCAAGCCATTCTGACGTCGTTCGGCCGGTTTGGACCGCCCCACGCGCGTTTCTGAAGCGCGCCAAACACTTAAAAAATGCATATTGAGTTGTACCGCACAAACCGCACATCTTATTGACATGTCGTCTCCTCATACACGTCATGAATAATAATTAGATTGTTGCTCTGTGATTTAAGGTCAATCCGATGTCGGACACTATGCATTTGACCGTTAAACGCTCGTTTTGGCAGTTTATGACACCAGAAGTGCGTTCTCGGTCACCGCGAGCACATGACACCTCCGATTGACATGCCGTCTACCTGACCACTTTAAAATTTACTCACCCATTGTTTTTGTCTGATTTTAGGCCATTCCAACGTCTTTCGGCCGGTTTGGACCACCCCATACGCGTTTCTGAAGCGCACCAAACACTTAAAAAACGCATATTAAGTCATACAGGGAAAACCGCACATCCTATTGATGTGTCATCTCCTCTTACACATCAATAATAGTAATTAAATTGATTCCCTATGATTTTAGGTCAATCTGATGTCATACGCTATGAATTTGACCGTTAAACGCCCGTTTTGACCGTTTATGACACCAGAAGTGTGTTCTCGGTCACCGCGAGTACACGAAAACTCCGATTGACATGTCGTTTACCCGACCACTTCGAAATTCTCTCATTCGTTGTTGTCGTCTGATTTCAGTCCATTCCGACGTCATTCGACCTGTTTGGACCGCCCCACATGCGTTTCTGAAGCGCGCCCAACACTTAAAAAATGCATATTGAGTCGTAGAATACAAACCACACATCTGATTGACATGTCGTCTCCTCATACACATCACGAATAATAATTAGATTTTTTCTCTATGATTTCAGGTCAATCTGATGTCGTCCACTATGCATTTGACCATTAAACGCCCATTTTGGCAATTTATGACACCAGAAGTGCATTCTCGGTCACCGCGGGCACACGACACCTCCGATTGATGTGTCGTCTGCCCGACCACTTTATAATTTACTCACTCGTTATTTTTGTCTGATTTCAAGCCATTCCAACGTCATTCGGCTGGTTTGGACCACCCCACATGCGTTTCTGAAGCGCACCCAACACTTAAAAATGCATATTAAGTCGTACTGTGCAAACCACACATCCAATTGATGTGTTGTCTCCTCGTACATGTCATGAATAGTAATTAAATTGTTTCCCTGTGATTTCAGGTCAATCTAATGTCATTTTCTATGCATTTGACCGTTAAATGCCCGTTTTGGCCGTTTATGACACCAGAAGTGCGTTCTCAGTCACTGCGGGTACACGACACCTTCGATTGACATGTCTTCTACCCGAAAACTTCAAAATTCTCGCATTCGTTGTTGTCGTCTGATTTCAGTCCATTCTGACGTCGTTCGGCCTGTTTGGACTGCCCCACATGCATTTTTGAAGCACGACCAACACTTAAAAAATGAATATTGAGTCGTACCGCACAAACCACATGTTTGATTGACATGTCATCTCCTCATACACATCACAAATAATAATTAGATTGTTTCCCTGTGATTTCAGGTCAATATGATGTCGCCCGCTATGCATTTGATCGTTAAACGCCCGTTTTGGTCGTTTATGACACCAGAAGTGTGTTCTCGGTTATCGCGGGCACACGACACCTCCGATTGACATGTCGTATACCCAAAAACTTTACAATTCTCCCACCCATTATTGTCATCTGATTTTAATTCCATTCTGATGTCGTTCGGCCTATTTGGACCGCCCCGCACGTGTTTCTGAAGCGCGCCCAACACTTAAAAAATGCATATTGAGTCGTACCGTGCAAACCGCACATCATATTGACATGTCATCTCCTCGTAAACATCAAAAATAATAATTAGATTTTTTTACCTATGATTTCAGGTCAATCTGATGTCGTTCTCTAGGAATTTGACCGTTAAACGCCTGTTTTGGTCGTTTATGACACCAGAAGTGTGGTTCTCGGTCACTACGGGCACACGACACCTCGATTGACGTGTCATATACTCAAACACTTCACAATTCACTCACCCATTGTTTTAGTCTAATTTCATACTATTCCGACATTCGTTCGGCCAGTTTGGACCACCCCACGCGTGTTTCTGAAGCGCGTCCAACACTTAAAAAATGCATATTAAGTCGTATCGCACAAACTGTATGTCTGATTGACATGTCATCTCCTCATACATGTCACAAATAATAATTATATTTTTTCCCTGTGATTTCAGGTTAATCTGATGTTGTCCTCTATGCATTTGACCATTTAAACTCCCGTTTTGGCCGTTTATGACACCAGAAGTGCGTTCTCGGTCACCGCGAGCACACGACACCTCCGATTGATGTGTCGTCTGCCCAAACATTTTACAATTCTCTTACCTGTTGTCGTCATCTGATTTCAGTCCATTCCAAGGTTGTTCGGCTGGTTTGGACCACCCCACGCACGTTTCTGAAGCGCGCTCTACACTTAAAAAATGCATATTAAGCCATATCACGCAAACCGCGCGTCCGATTGATGTGTTGTCTCCTCGTACACATCACAAATATTAATTAGATAGTATCCTAATAACCCTAGAAAGCTACAGATATCGAAAGAGTTCTTGGGCTTCTCCCAAGAAACAAATGCCTGAACTTTCTCTTCATCCACTGACACACCTTCCTCTGAGATTATTTGACCCAATAACTATACCTAATCAATACAAAAGTGACATATATATATCTTGGCGTATAGTTGATACTTTGTAAGTGTAATCTAGATGATGTTAATATATTGGGTATGATCATCATCAGTCTTGGAGTGCACAAAGATGCCATCCACAAATACTAAAACAAACTAATCTAGGTAAGAATGGAAGATTTTATTCATCAAGGATATAAAAAATTCTAGATAATTCATCAACACAAATGAAATTACCTCATGCATGGGGTTCATCCTCATCTGGATCACCAATATCACTGTGATGTCCACCTGCTGTATTCGGAGCCTACAATATATATCAATATTATGTATCTTAAACATATCAATAAAAGTCAATCTGAGTATGATTTATTTTATTGTTTACTTGTGGCTCCACTTGTTGCATTTTCATTTCATCGATACGTGATGACATTTATGACAACCTCTCCTCATACTCTGCACGTAACTGCTGAAACTGCGCATCCATATTGTGCTGGATATCCTGCATGGCAGCATCTATCTCAGTCTGTGTGTGTATCCCTGAATCTCTGCATGCACCCATCGCATCTACTCTAACAACTGCACATTGTGGGACACCACCACCATAAGTCAAAGAATAACCATGATCGTCACGTCCCACGACACAGTGAAATATTTCATCTCTACGCATAGTACTACGACGTTGCTCCTCTGGAAACTCTGCTAACTGAGCATCAAACTGAGCCTGTAGGATATAATGAATCAATGAACAAATATAAATAATTTATATAAAATAAAAATACATTTATTAGTAAATAATTTGCTTACTATAACACCGGCAACATCAGGATCACCCGCCCTACGGGTCCTCACCCATATGGACATCTGATCGATCGGCTCGCCACATTGGTGTAACTATAATAAAGGGGTTCACCATGTTATACTACAATATTTTTAAAATATGAATGAATAGTGAATTCTAAACTTACATCATGTCTGAGCTGTGACACATGTCGAGTGCCAAGTCTGGAAGGCATGCCCTGCATCGCCCGATTATGTGAATGACGAGCAGACTCGGTCTACATTTAACGTATTTACTTAATAGACATTTGAAAAATTAGTTATTTATAGATTAAAAGTAATAAATCTTACCATCTTCGCCTCACTCAACCAAAACACAACCAAATCCTGCCACTGCACAGGAAGAATGCCCGGAGGGACTCGTTGTAGAATGTCTGGCAAACCCGCAAATGGTGTCCAGTGATCTCTCTTCACCCTTGAATTGTAATCCTTCCATAATTTTTGGCATTTGGACATACATACAGCCCGAAAATCATCTATATAGGATGTCAAATTATCCTATTAAAAAAATTGTCAGTAGATGGGACAATAATAATATCATGAAAAATTAAACATTGAATTTACCTGAACATCCCTCCATAATCTGTCCATTGTATCCTGGGGGAAAGAACTCCATTCACGAGTCGTCAGAGGGAATCTGTGTGAGTCTCGTATCATATGATCAAACTGACGACTCAATACAGTAGCACCTTCTCCGACTTGATGAAATGTTTCATCAAATAACACATCCAATCGGGCTTCAGAGTTCCAGGATCGAACCCCTCTACCAGGACCCCTGCATCTGCTGGAAGATGCACTAGATCTTGATAAACATAAATTCATAATTCAATTACAATATAAATTAATGATTAGAAACAGTTAGGGAAATATATGCAGAAAATTACAATCGATTAATTTAGAAAAATGAAAACATACATACTGACAACATCAGGTGAACCACTGTGACCACCCTATGACATACTTATACATTAAAAGAAATTATAGTTAAATCAAGTAATTTTTATACATATATAAATCATAAATATTTTTACAAACAATAATTGGGGATATAATTACAATTTTCACTAATCATGCAAGTCTAAAGTATATCCTTCAACTGTCTCTCTGTCCCATTGTATATCTTCATCTCATACAACTACTGTTGTTTGGTCAAGTGTTTGATTAGGAAATGTGACAATGTCAGGATCCTCTTGGTCAATCAGAAAAACCCCTCTTCTAGACATTTTCACCACAACTTTCCAATCAAAATCAATGCTGACAAAGTAAACTTGTTCTGCCTACGATGTCAGTATGAAGGTCTCATTGCTTACTTGGTCATATTTATATAGCATATTGTTAAAGTTTACTAATGTAAATTGGAAGTTATCAACTTCTGTTCCACAAACCAGATCGACCCAATCACACATTAATAATATGTGTTTTAAGCCACGACCATAAATAACCTCAATAATATTTCTCAGAAATCCATAATAATAACCTGCACCAACAAAAGAACAACCAACACCACTATTTTGTGTGGCTCGGTTCATGTCAACATCGCTAATATGAAATCAAAATCCATTAGCATCCAAATACTTGTAGCGATGAGCTGTAATAAATGGACCATCAGCTAGTTGGTTGAGTTATTCGCTCACATGATGGGTTAAATCACGTAACTTTTGAATCTGCAAATTTCACATATATAGTTTAATGGATAAAGGATTGTGAAAATACAACTAAGTTGCACTATAAAAATATTAAATCAATTATACGTATATGAGTCTTGATCCACTCATGAAATGTGTTGAAATGATGTTTTTGGATTTGATAGTCAGTTACATGGGTCCTTTCACGTTTCAACTCAGCGATATGCATCCTAAATCACAACACAATATAAGGTAAGCAATAAAATAAATATAGAAACAAAATACACATCAACTATGAAACTTACTGTATTAATGGAATAACTGATGGAGTGTTGAACAACACATATTAATGAGCTTGAACCCACTCATCATTCTGTATATCAAACGTTATTTTTTCTCCAATTGGTTCTAGGAGGGTTTATCTATCTTTGTTTCAACCTCATTAATATATGAAGCACAGAAATTAGTACACTCATACATTAAATATCCCTTGGCAATTAAGGCTTCTGGACAAGATTTGTTGCGCACATACCGTTTTAATGTATTTAAGTATCGCTCTATTGGATACATCCACCTGAATTGCACAGGACCACCAGCAATGACTTCACCAGTTAAATGCACAGTCAAGTGAATCATGACATCAAAAAAAGACAACGGAAATAGTTTTTCTAGGTGACATAGTGCAAGTAAAATCTTATCCTACAGCTTTTTCAAATCACTCATGCAATGATTCCTAGAACAGAGCTGTCTGAAAAAATTAGAAACTCTAATCAATGGCTCAACAACCTGGGCAGGTAAGCAATCAAAAATTTCTATAGGAATTAACTGTTGAAGTATAATATGATTATCATGACTTTTCAACCCATGTAATGTCATTCTCTTCGTATTCACACGCTTGGAAATATTAGAGCAATAACCATATGGCACCTTAATAGTCTTCAAAATTGATAGAAATATTTGTTTCTCTTTTTTACTCATTGTGTATTGTGCAACAGGAATGTATGCCTGATTACCTTCACCCAGTTGTAAATGTAAAGTTTTTCTCAATCCCATTTCTTGCAAATCATGTTGAGCATTAGCACTGTCCTTTGATCTCCCCTTGACAGCTAAAATGGTACACAATATATTATCACATACATTTTTTTCAATGTGCATCACATCCAAATTATGTCTTAAAATATTATATTTCCAATAAGGCAATTCAAAAAAAACTATGTTTCTTCCAATTATGACTGCGCTGTCTATTTGCAGCGGGAATAGAAGGCAATGCAGGAACTAATAAATCTTAAAAATCATACATTGTACGAATGTTTTCTTGATCAAGTTATGCACAAATTTGAACCCCAGATAGTATTTATGGTGATGGGTCATACTCTCTATTCCCATCAAACGATACACGGTCTTTTCTGAACCTGTTCAATGGAGGAAGAAAGCATCTGTGACCAAGATATGCCCAATTTCTATAGTGCTTAATCCATATATATTTCTTACTCTTATTACAACAAGGTCAAGAAAATTATCCTTTTGTACTCCAACCTGATAAGTTAGCATATGCTGGGAAATCATTAATTGTCCATAACAAAGCGGCCTGAAGTCTAAACATTTCATTAGTTGTCGAGTCAAAATTCATTACACCATCAGCCCAAAATTCATGTAGCTCATCAATCAAAGGTTGCATATAAACATCGATTTTATCACCAGGTCCTCTCAGTCCATCAATTAGAATTGATGGTAGAAAAAAAGGTTGCTTCATACATACCCATGGGGGAATGTTGTATGGAACCAACACCACTGGCCACATACTATGTGTCACACAAACCATGGACCTAAATGGGTTAAAACCATATAATGCCAAACCCAGTCGAATATTACGATCATCTCGGGAAAAGTCCGGGTGTCTTTGATCAAACTCTTTCCATGACAAAGAATCTATCGGGTGAGTTAATTTATCAACCTCTTTCTTTCTCTCTGAATGCCAAGTCATAAATTTAGCAATTTTAGTTGACAAGAAAAATCTCTTAAGTCTCGGTTTTAGTGGGAAATAACGCATCTGTTTAGCGGTAACTTGTTTCCCTTGATTCAAGACTCTCCCAGGAAGAATCTGACTACCTTGATTAATCTCATTGGTCTTCCACCTGGATGTATAGCAAACAATATAAATATTTAATTGCACATTCTCTTTTCTGAACAACATACAATTATTATGACACGCATCAATTGTATCATATGTAAAACCAAGATCATCAGTCAACTTGCGATCTTGATAGAATGACTCCAGAATATTCACTCCAGCAGGGAGTACCTTATTCGACAATACTAACAACATGTCGAATGAGGTGTCCGACCACTGGTTCAAGGCCTTCAGGTGTAACAATTCAATGATGAATGACAGTTTACTAAATTTAGTGCATCCAGGATATAATTCAGTACGTGCATCGTCAAGAATTTCAAATAATTTCAATGCTTCTCCATCTATAGAAGAACGGGGATTACTCGATCCAACATCGTCATTTAAGACATTATTGTCTTCAGGTTGAAACTGACACATCATATCATTGAGAATTATGTTCATCGGATCAACTGTTCTCAAATCAACATTCATATGAATACTTTTTGAGTGATGACATGAAACCGAATATTCTCCATGACGTGTCCATGTCTTATAGTTTTTCAAAAACCCATTCAAAAACAAATGTTCTCTAACACTATCTCATTTGAAGAGATATCTATTTTCACATTTTCTTCATGGACAACTAATCATATCGCTTGGAAATATATTGGTGAAATCCATAAATCGCTTAATCCCCTCATAATATTCATCCAAAAACCTATCTTGCATATCAATCCAGTTCTTATCCATATCTTTATTTAATATAAATCAAAAGTGAAATATCTTATTTAAATTCTAAAAAAACACATATCATTAAAATTTAAAAACCAATGACTTCAAAGCTAATTTGAAGGATAAAAAACATTACCTGTAGAGGACTCGACCATAGGTAATGGGGTGTGACTCGATTTTGGATCCATGACGGTGCAGTGACTTGACGACAGGGGTTCGATGTCTAGACTTGAAATGAGTGGAACCATTGGACGAATCGTGTGAGGGTTTTACACGGTGGGGCACGACGGATTGGGAGGGTCCAATGGAGGAAGGACGTGAGGACTTGCCGGAGGGATGCAGCAGGGCCAAGAGGGGATGACGACGGAGGGACTGTCCGAAGGTGGAGTGCAGAGGTAGGGGGTGGGGGTGTCAGGGTCGCGGGGGGCGCAGCGCGGAGGTAAGGCGGTGGGGGTCGCCGGGGTTGCAGGTGGCACAACGCGGAGGTAAGGGGGTGGGGGTCGTCGGGGGTCTGGGTTGCCGGGGGTCTAGTTCATCAGGGGTCAGGGTCGTCGGGGGTCGCCGAGGGTCGTTGGGGGTCACTGGGGGTCGGGGGTCACCGGGTTTTGGGGTTTTTGGGGGTCGGGGTCGCCGGGGGTCGGGGGTCGGGGTCACTGGGGGTCGGGGTTGCTGAGGGTTGGGGTCGCAGGGTCAGGGTCGCCGGGGGTCGGGGTCGTGGGGTCAGGGAGGGGTGGGTCGCGGGGTAGAGGAGGTTAAAGTTAGGTCGTAGGGTCGGGGAGGGGAAAATTAGGGCGCTGGGTGTAGAAAAATGTAGCGGCCGCCATTTGGAGACCATTGTTGATAATATTATTGGCCGCCAAATGGAGGTCGCTATAAGTCCCCCACCTTGAAAGATAAAAATTCTAGCAGTGCATGGTTTTATTTTGATATATTATTTTGTCTAGATATGGCCCCAAGTTCATTTATTAGTATTCTTGAGAGTTTTTTTGTAAAATAAAAGTTTTGGGCTCATAAATAGCCTACGCACAGTTTGTGCACGGTTGGGAGAAACTATGTGGCATGCTTCAAGAAACTGTGCAGGGCTTGGAGTGCTCCTAATTGAGGGTTCACGACCCACACATGGTTAGTCAAACTGTGCTTAAATCATGCAGTAATCCACTATCTCGGGACAAATCCATTCTGTACGGTTGGCAAATGGTTTGGAAACTATGTGGCCAAACTGTGTAGGTGCTCAGGTGTGTCTAGAGAGGGGTTCATGGTTGGCGCATAGTTTGGTAAACTATGCATCCAAATCATGTGTGGTGCCCAGGTCATTAAAAAGTTGTTTTTTAAACTACCCTTATGGGATTTTAACCCCAAATCTTCTACCCCCTATCTTGGTTCATGAGACCCTAAGGGGCTCTCCCCTTTCCCTCCAAGCCTCTCATCTATCCCTTGGTGTAGATTTAAGGTGATTCTTCAAGGTTGGGTGTTACACCCTGATCTCAGATACTCCTTTATTTTATTCTTTTCTTGGTCTTAGATCTTTCTGTTTGAGGTTCGGGTTGAGACCCAGTTTATATTTTTAAGTTTTTAGAAGTTTGGGTGGATTTTATCTTGTGTACGAGCACCGTATAGTTAGTGGAAACCATTCGGTTCAGCCCAGGTACTCATGCAATAGGTTCTGGATTTGACTATAAGCCACCGTACGATCACACAAACCATGCATCCTGGTTGTGCGGTAGGTCGAGGATTTCAACAAAATCTACTACACGGTTTGCGCACAGTTTCACAAACCATACAGATTAGTTTTGAGGTCTCTCTCTTCTTGGAAAACAACTATCGTATGGTTGGAACACGGTTTGATAAACCGTGCGAGCTGCTTAGAAATTTTAAAACTTAAAAACCCTATTCTACCCTTACCTCATTTGAACCCAATTTCAACCCCCTCCCTCTTGGTCTAATTTGTCATACCAAGGGTCCATGAAACCCCACTTCCCTTGGATCCTCCTCCTCCATGGTTTCATCCTCAAAGATCTACGATGTCTTTTAGGGGTTTTGGCCTCTTTTTCCCTCCTTCTCCTCCTCTCCTCTCCTATTTCTTGGTTTTCTTTTGGTAAATCCTCTCTTGGAAAAACCCTAGATGTTAGGGTTGATGTGTAGCTCGATTTTCTTGATGTCTAGGGTGTGCAGTTTGATCTTAGGGGTGTATTATTCCTCCTCTGAGAGTTGCATCGCATTCACACACCATTAAGGTAGGTGTCTCCTTGCTTTTCCTTTCTGATGCATTCTATTGATTCTTGGTTTTATTCAAGTGATTTTTAAACATGATTCTCACATTTATAATGCATATAGTTAGTTTATTACGATATTTCCTTATTGATAGAAATTTCTAAAAATGGGTTTTGAAGTGATTCCTTATTTATGTATATGTGTATGCACACCAAATGTGTTTGATAAAATGTAAATTGATTTTTGATAAAAATAATTGGGTGATTTGGGTGGTTTTAGCCCTTAGAAATATTTATTTATAAATGGTTGGATGATGATTTTGGCATTTCATGTTTGATTTGGTTGTTTTATAGATTTATGGCTGTAGTGGAATGTTTTGGGAGGATTTTTATGGTTATTAAAAAGGGTTATTTATGCTCTTACAATAATGTAAAATGGTTGGGATTGGTTTAAAAATAAAGTGATGGTTTTAAAAATTCTTTTGGGTGTTTTCATAGAAATCAAGAGGGTGTCATTGGATTTTGGCACATCCACGGGTGAACAAGGTGCACACATGGATGTGCATTCATATGAAGATGGCACTTTAAAACACTTTTCCCTTACAAGTTTCACATCCTTCCTTCCTCTCCTTTTCTTAGAATGGTCCCATTATTTCCAAGTGGGGAAAGTGTTATTTCAATCAATTTGGAAATGTAACTTCAAATGTTTCCCTTAAATTTTGGCATGTTTGGCCTCAAAATAGGTTTGGTGAGAAAATTGAAAATGGGTAAAGGCCCATTTGGCACTACATATTTAAAAGTGGTGTTTTGTGTTGACTTGGGAATTAACATGGAAGTGGCTGGTAAATGTATCTTTATTTTATAAATATAAAGCTTGTTTTGAACTTAAGGTGAATTAGGAGTTTTGTTTAATACTTGTATGTTGTAAAGCCAATTGGTATCTTTAAAAGTGTTTTGAGAAATGGTTTTGAAATCCTATGTGATGTGACGACCTGGTTGGCATTTGTGAAAGGATCATTGTATGATGGGTACACCTATTAGGGATTTCCCTATATGGGTTATTATATAAGTGGTGTTCGTGTATGGGGTTGGCAAGTGCAGTGATGTTAGGTAAGGTGAGTCATGCGTGTGAGGGCCTCCCACTTACATAGTATACTTTTATCATGGGTTCATGGGCTTCTTTTAGAGGATTGAGTGATGGTTTCTTACCAACCCTGATTAGATAGGTTGGTACCCCCTGGATTTGCTGAGATGCAAGGAAGGCTATGCCACTGGATTGGTCAGTTGAGGGTGGAAAATTGGTTATAGAATAGGGAGATTCACCATATGCCGGCAAGTGGTTCTGAACCAAGTACATCTAGGGGTTTCTCTAGGGATGTTTAAGAAAAGCCTGTGGTTACCAAATTGTTTATGCTTGCTTATTTTTTGTAATGTTTTATTCACATCTTGCACTGCTTATTTATCTTCAGCACAACCTAGTATCCCTTGTTTTGGGTTTTGGTTTTAAAATGGTAATATATTTTGGAAGTGGAAATATGGTGTGAATTATTTTGAAAAGGGGGGAATATGTTTTTTTTAATTAAAATGTGAAAAACCAATTTTTATAACTGTATTTCAAACTATCGTTGACAGATTGTTTTCAGGATAGAAAACACATGGATTATTTGGTGGTTGTCTACTGATCTGTTTAGCTCACACCCTACTTGTACCATTTGGTGTTAATAGACCTGGGTTGTTTTGTAAGTTTAGGTTCTTGGTTCGAGTGCTCATGGTTGAGCATTTTAGTTTTATGGTTGGAGGTGATCGAGAGGTCACATGGAGATTTCATTGGTGTAGTCTAGTTTTACTTTGTATTCAGTTTCTAGTTTGTTCTTCAGTTATGTTTGTATCCAGATCAGTTTATGTATTTATTATGAACTATTGTAGTGGTTGTTGTGTGCTCAGTTATTTAGTTATTTATTTGATCCTGGTTATTCTTTGGGCTAAAATTGTTCCCACATGGATTTCATTTGATTCCCGACACTAGTTTCCAGACTGTGGGGATCGGGAATTCCCTTCGGGCCATGCCGCGGACTGGGTTAGGTGTCGGGTCGGATGGCATCCCAGCCTGATTTGTGAAATCGGGGATAGATCCCTAGTAAGCCTCTCCTCTCTTCACCCTCTTCATCTTTCTTCCACTTCTCCTTGAGTTCCTCTTCTCCCATGGTCATGTCAACCAAGGTTTTGGTTTCCCCTTGATTTATGTTGGGGGCTTTTCTTGTTTAGGGTTCCTCTTGGTATATCTTGGATCTTGGAACCTTTTTAGAGAGGTTTCAAGTGTGCATTGTCGATGAACCATGGATTTTAGGTAGTTTTCACTTACACTTGCCTTTTTAATTTAAGAATTGTTGATTTTATTATTTTCACACCTTCCTTGAATATTAAATATTGATATGCGATCCTTGGAATAATTTTTGGGTGTGATAAATGGTTGTTGTCTTCTTGTTTTTTGATAAATAGTATCGTTTTGGTTATATTGTGCACACCAAGTGTTTGAAAAAATACCTAGTTGGGTTTTATGAGTAATATATGATATAAAAAGCATGTTTTGGCATTATAATTGAATTTATACTATCTAAAATGATGATTTGGGTTCCTTGAATGGGTTCCCAAGGGGTTTTGGATTTAAATGGAATGTGTACTTGGCTTCTAAATATTATTTGGCATGTGTTGATGGTTAGTGGCCCGTTTGGCATTTTGATAAAAATGGTTTTGGTTTAAAAGTGAAATGTGGGCACTTTAATGGAATTTTTTTCCAAATGGTTATGAAATGGAAAAGGGTATTTTTTATATTTTTAGGAAATGTATTTGGTTCTTTGAAGGAATGTGGTTATGTGAAATGTGTTTGAGGCCCGTTTTTCACTTTTATAAAAAAATGGTGAAAATTTTTATTATGAAAATTATCCTTAGAGGATTCTCTTTCCTTTTTTATGTGAATGGGTGGGATGTCCTTGTTGTGGAATCCTCGTTACCCATCACTTGTAAGGAATGATAGTTCCTTGGTATGGACTCCTTGAGATCTAGTTGTTCTACGACAAGAGATTGATCCTTGGAGTGTCTCGGGGTGAGACTTATTGTTGAATTGTTATTATAGGTACATGTGATTAGATGCTCAGTTGGAATCAGTTGGCTCACCCCCTTTATTTGTGAGACATGAGAACCTGACATGGTGAGAGAATTTTCTGAAAATGATTGCTGTACTGGTTAGATTATTCACTAGTTGGTGGCCCATAGTAGGTGGATATCTTGGGTTTATTACTATGGGATTTGCACCTCGATATGTCCTGAGTTAGGGTGGTCGGGAGTATTTAGGGCACTTTGATTTCATCATGTGAGTCATGATTCTAGGGATGAGTCTCATGTATTAGTATGTTTCAGATTATTCATGAGCTCCTAGGTTCACCCATGTCTATTGGCACTTAGCTACTTACGATGGATGATTGAGATACTTAGATACTATTGTGTGTTTATTTCCATTTCCCTTATTATGTGATTATTGTAGTGCTCTCACATGTGGTGTCTTTATTGGAAAGTGATGAGTTGGATTCAAAAAGTTTATGGAAAAATGTTTTAAATTAAAAATGTTTTATACTCCTTTGTTTCGTTTTAAAATGAAAGCATCACTTTCCTCTTGAAAATGTTAATGATTCTTTAATGGAAACGAACCTGGTTTTGGAATGAAAAAGGGAAATGCACCGTATTTTGTTTTAAGGTAAAAATGTGTAGAAAAGCTTACTTTCATATATTGTATTTCAAATTTTAAAATTGATGTTTCTTTTATTTTAAAGAAAATGCATCGAGAATAGATTTGTTCAGGTATGCCTACTGAATTTTAATACTCATGCTTATAGTTCTTCTTTTTTGTAGCTTCTGCTGCAGGTTTTCAGCATGGTATCGATCGTCATGGATGATGGTTGGGTTTAGTATCAAAGAGTTACCTTCGAGGTCACATGGAGATGTTGTGGTCATCAGGTTCAATTTGGTTGTTGTATAGTTTGTCTCCAGTTTTGTTGTATTTTCATATTCTTGTATAAATGTTATTCATTTCATATATTTTTTATTCATGTGGGATACTTTGGTTATTTTTCTATTTTTTAGTTATTTATTTATTATTGGGTGAAATAGTCCCCCTTGTTTACTTTGTTAATGCTCGACACTAGCTGTTAGCCCGTGGGGATCGGGAACGCCCTTCGGGCCATGCCACGGATCATCTCGGGTGACCGGTTTGGGGTTTACTCGGGTTAGTTTGTGACATGTGTGGGTAAACACTGATAAAGGGGGTGAAGAGCGCTGATAAAAGGTGAGGTGGGTTAGAACAAAAAAAATATCCCCCTTTATTAGTGGGGCCTTCATCGGCATTTTTTTAGCACAGATAAAGGGTATCTTTAACAGCGCTAAAAAAAGCACTGATATAGGCTCTGCTGATAAATACACCCTTTAACAATGATTTTTATGAACATTGTTAAAGTCAACCCTTTAACATCACTTGCATTATCAACACTTTTATAGTGCTGATAAATCCATTTTACTAGCACTCTTAAAGGTCTGATTTGTAGTAGTGTAAGATTAAAGTGTGGATGATCTTATAAAAGGTTCTATAAGTGTTTTCTTACTCTCTTTGTATTAGTGGGTCCATTATCAATGTTTTTAGTGATGATTAAGGGGGTCTTTAATAGTGTTAAAAAACACTATTAAAGGGAACCTTTATTAGCGCTTTTTTAGCGTTGTTAAAGACCGCATTTATTAGCACTAAAAAATGCTAATAAAGGCCCCCTTTATTAGTACTTTTTTTTATCACTATTAAAATGGCCATTTATCGATGCTTTTTACAAACGTTGTTAAAGCCAACCCTTTAACATCACTCGCATTATCAGTATTTATATAGTGCTGATAAATCTCTTACTAACGCTGTTAAAGACCCGATTTCCAATAGTGTAAGGTTAAAGCGTGAATGTTCTTATAAGAGGTTATGTAAGTGTTTTTTTACTCGTTTTGTATAAGATTGTTATAACTTGTTTTTACAAGTTCCTTATTTTCATTGTGCATGTTTTAAGAAAAGTTTATATTGTTTGATTATAAACATTTCTAAACTCTAATTTTATAAAGTATATTGGTGTTTATGCATCTGATTACTTTTATGTAAGAGGTCGGTGAAAATTGTATGTTTTATTTTATAAATTACAATTGACCCATCTTATAGTAAAACATGCACTCTTACGATCCTACAAGGTTGTGCCTTTGAGGATTAAAAATGCAACTTTAAAGGGTTTTGAGTCCCTTCAATAGTTAGAGAGTCCATTACAGTGGATGTCGTCTCTCTTTACCTTTGAGAGAGGTGAAGAAAACAGTAATATCATTTAGATATGAACTATTATAAAAATCACCGTGTTTATTTCTCTTTAAATAAATATTGCATTAACCCAACTTTGATGAGTGGTTAAAAATATTCAAAAAGGTCAATTCACATAAAAGTAAAAAAATAACACCTTATTCGTGTGCATCACACACTCATAGCACTTTAAATTTATCAAAAACATGTTTATTAGATTTTTCATAACTTGTCTTTATAGTGCTCAACATTTTATGATAAAATAAAGTAACCAAACCACCACCCATGACTTGGTTAGGTAGGGTCATGGTCTTACATTCAGTTGATTGCAGGTTATATATATGTATCTGTGTAGATGTATATATCCCATTTATAATGAAAAGGAAAAGAATAAGGTAATGAAATGAACGAGTTAAAATAGAAACACTGCTGGAAATCTATGATATACCAACAGTTTAAAATCGTTAGTATAGGTTGGATAACCGTTGGTGTAATATATACCAATGGTTTTCAAAACCGTTGGAAATTAAGTCGTGGGGATAGAGATATCCCAATGTTTATTCATAAACTGTTGGGATATGTCATGTTACAGTACATTATACCAACAGTTTTTTATAACCGTTGGTATAACTTTGTACCAACGGTTTTACACAGTTGCAAAAAAACTCAGTTTATATATATACCAACGGTTTGTTGAACCGTTGGTAAATATTATTACCAACTATTTGAAGAAACTGTTGGCAAAAAAATAGTTAACAAGTATATACCAATGGTTTGATAAAACCGTTGATATAGATTGGATTTTCACATCTATACCAGCGGTTTTAAAATCGTTGGCATAGAGTTTGTTGCAGCTCCAGCAGCACTACCAGCCTCCCCTACAATTACAGAATTCAGAATTAATTCTATACAGAATTCAAAATTAACAAACCTATACATAAATCAGAATTAATTACCTCCAATAATAAAAAACCAATACATAATTACTTATGTAATTACCTGTAATTGCAATACTCTATACATAATTAAAAATAACACCAATGAAGACAAATATGATCCAAATAGTATTCTATGAGATTAACACCAATGCAATTGCAGAATACACCCAACAAAATACACCACTCAAAACTAGAACACCCTGAAAAAAACATCTCCATAAACACAACACTTGTAAATTTGATCCAAGGGGGTGGGGTGTCTAAGTATTTCCCCATGACACTTAGAGTCACTCACTCTGCATTGTGCACATAAATAGTTCTTTAGCAGGATAAGAATAGACATTTTAGTTTCATACTCCCCTATTTTTCATGTAGGAGTGGAACAAAGAGGGTGTCCAGGGAGGGGGGATGTCCAGGGAGGGGGGTTGTCCATGGGGGTGGGGGTGTCCGAGGGGGTTGTCCAGGGGTTGGGGGTGTTGTCCAAGGGGGTCGGGGTGTCTAGGGGGTGGGGGTGTCCAGGGGGTGGGGGTTGTCCAGGGGGGTGGGGGGCTATCCATGGGGGTGGGGGTGTCTAGGGGTGTCCAGGTTGTGGGGTGGTGTCCAGGGGGTGGGGGGCTCTCTAGGGGTTGGGGGGCTGTCCAAGGGGTGGGGGTATCCAGGGGGGCTATCTAGGGGGGTAGGGGGGTTTTCCATGAGGGTGGTGGTGTCCAAGGGGTGGGGGTGTCCAGGGGTGAGGGTTATCCAGGGGGTTGGGGTGGTGTCTAAGGGGGTAGGGGTGTCCAGAGGGTGGGGATGTCCAGGTGGTGGGGCGGTGTCCAGGGGATGGGGGGATGTCCAGGGGGTTGAGGGGTTGTCCAAGGGGTAGGGGTGTCCAGGGGGTGGGGTGGTGTCCAGGGGGTGGGGGTGTCCAGGGGATTGGGGGGCTGTCCAAGGGGGTAGGGGTGTCCAGGAGGGGGTGGGGGTGTCCGGAGGGGGGGTGTTGTCCAAGGGGGTGGGGTTGTCCATGGGGGTGGGGGTTTCTAGGGGGTGGGGGTGTTCGGGGGGGCTGTCTAGGGGGTGGGGTGGTGTCTTGGGGGGTGGGGGTTGTTCAGGGAGGTTGGGGGTTGTCCAAGGGGGTAGGGTGTCTAGGGGGTGGGGTGTCCAGGGGGTGGGGGCTGTCTATGGGGGTGGGGGTTTCCAGGGGTAGGGGTATCCAGGTGGTGGGGTGGTGTCTAGGGGGGGCTGTCCAGTGGGTGGGGTATTCAGGTGGTGGGGTGGTGTCTAGGGGGGGCTGTCCATGGGGTTAAGGGATTGTCCAAGGGGGTGGGGTGGTGTCCAGGGGGTGGGGTGGTATCCGGGGGGGGGGGGGTTGTCCAGGTTATTAGGGGGGATGTACAAGGGGTCGGGGGTGTCCAGGGGTGGGGGTGTCCAGGGGGTGGGGGCTGTCTAGGGGGGTGGGGGATTACATGGGGGTGGGGGTGTCTAGGGGGTGGGGGTGTCCAGGTGGTGGGGTGGTGTCCAGAGGGTGGGGGTTGTCCAAGGGGGTAGGGGTAGGGGTGTTCAGGGGGGTGGGGGCTGTCCAGGGGGTTGGAGGGGTTGTCCAAGGGGGTAGGGGGTGTTCAGGGGGTGGGGGTGTCCAGGGGGTGGGGGTGTCCAGGGGGTGGGGGTGTCCAGGGGGGGGCTTTCCAGGGTGGGGTGTCCAGGGGTGGGGGGTTATCCAGGGTGGGGGCTATCCATGGGGTTGGGGTCTGTCTGGGGGGTGGGGGTGTCTAGGGTGTGGGGGTTGTCCATGGGGGTGGGGGTGTACGGGGGTGGGAAGTGGGTGGGGGTGTCTAGGGGGTGGGGTGGTGTCCAGGGGGTTGGGGGCTATCCATGGGGGTTGGGGGGTTGTCCAAGGGGGTTGGGGGGTTGTCCATGAGGGTAGGGGGTGTCCAGGGGGGTGGGGGTGTCCTGTAGAGGGGTGAATTATTCACATCAAATCATCAAGTCAAGTTTTATTATTTATAGATAAAAAAATAAAGATAACATGACCTACCTAATCACACATATATTCAGGCACAACAAATCATCAAACATCAAATGTCAGTAATACCAGTAAAAAATGTAACGGGTCAATATGTCCCTCATCACCATCACTATCATCACCATCATCACCATCCTCACCCCCATCCTCATCGGTTTCCCCATCATTGTCCCCGCCCTCCTCAACGCCCTCCTCCTCACCCTCATACTCCGCCTCAGCCTCCTCCTCACCCTCCTCCTATGCCTCGGCCTCCTCTATGACATCATCTTGACCACCATTAAAACTGTCACCTGGTGCACCATATACAGAATGCATCAACGACATATATTCAACACAAGCTGTATTGGCCTCTAGTGGATGTGTTGGACGTAAAACTTCCATCAATTTCATAAATGAAATGTTTTCCCTAGCAGACTATTTTGCCATCTCTATGGCCCTTTTTTCAGCCTGTTCTACCTGTGCCTTAACCTGTTGGAACTCGGTGGCACTACAACTTGTACCTGAGGAGGGCCAATACCTCGTCTGGACTATACTCTTCCTAGGTTGGTAGCGTACTCCGCCAGGGTGCTCATCTCCAACACCTGATGTAAGTGATCGTTTGGCCCAAAATTGTCAGGTTCCTAGGAATCAAGGGTCTCTAAAGCAACCTGTTATAAATATAAATAGATTATTAAGTTACAAAATAGATATTAAAATTTGAAATCAACAAAGTAAAACTTACAATTTGCTGCTGAGTCAGTTTATTAAACGCACTTCCATCTTTCTTCTTTCGACTCGAGCAAAACAGTTTTTCTCGAGGCACCCATCCTTCAATATTCAATTTTTCCCTCTACAATGACATTGAATGTATGAAACAATAATTAAAAATAGGTTACCAATAATTAATTTCATAACTAAAATTATATAACAAATTTATCAATCAAATAAATTATGGAGGAAACAATAGAAAGTGCAATTCATAAAGAAAAATTATAAACAACTGTCATACCTGCTTCCTCTCATGATCTGGCATCGTAGTACGTCCCAATGTATGGAGGTATTTTTTAGCATTAATGTTTTTTTATTTATTTTGTATGATTCCTAAATAAAATTCAATAATACAAAAGATAGTATTAATGCAAAACATGAAATTTTTCATTTAAATACCTCAAATGTGATTAATACCTTAAAATAGGTAGTCGTCCAATGAGTAATCATCTGCCGATATTATTCTATTGGATAGTCATCAACGACAGGGACCGCTTCTAACTTTGTTCCAAATCTATCACACCAACCAATATATAACTCATGCTTATAGGCTCTCCAAAGCTCACCTAAATCCTTTAGACGTGTTGGTCATGCACCCTCACCATCGGGGAAATTAAACTAAAGCTGACACCAAAATATTAATTCATATAAATACAAAAAATAATATATTGCATTAAATACAACATATTTTTTTACCCATGTCTCTGCCCAAGAATTATCCTCAACTTCATTTGGAAACTGTTTTTATGAGAACAGGCTGACATGAATGATGTCAGAGTATTTGGAAAGCGTCGCCAAAAAACTCCGACATTGTTGCCCTATTTTTTCAATCATTTGATTGTCTTCATTGTAGTCCACCATCAACTGCATGCAATGGTTCCACACCACACACATGCGTGTATGACCCCGCCCCCACCTCCTATCAGTAGATGTATCTGTTATGAAATAAAAATAAATAGTTTATCAATACATGTTATAATGAAAATAAATAATGGTATAAAAATTTATTAGGGTTCTATAAATATACCTGCGATAGTCTCATCAATGGGTGCCACTGGATCCGTAGAAACTAAATAACACCCTGTAAAGGTAGATTGGGTCCCAATGTATGTTCCGCATGGACAGACTCTGGTGGATCAGGAGTCGAAGAAGATGGAATATAAAAGCTCAGAGAGAAGGAAGTAGAAGTAAAAGAAGGTGGCACAGATGACTGGCCAAATACAGGATGGGGAGTGGGAATCATCATCAGATATGGTAAAGATGAGTGAGGAGACTCAGATGTAAAGTGTGGTGAAAACATGGGGGGCCTAAATATCTCATGTGTCCCTAATGACACACCGGGATCAGAATTTGGAATATATGGTATGTCAGTGGGAGGGGCAGGGTCTAATTGGGTACGCCGACCAGATCAACTAGCTCTTGTACCACCCCCCTCGTACGAACACCCTGAGTATTGTGACCACTACTAGGATGCTCATCAAATAATTTTCACCTAAGAGGTGGATCCTACAAAAAATTTTAAAACAAAATTAATCACATGAAATTATATATTATTTAAAAATATATATTTGAAATAAAATACTCACTATAGGCACTAGTGGTGGAATTCCCATCTCATTCATGTGACGATTGTTATCCATTATCTTTTTCCATCACCTCTCTTCAATTGGTTGCATTTCCTGCATTTGAAAACAAATATGGAAGTAATTAGAAAAGTATAACTAATGTGTAACCCAAAAAATAAAATAAATTAGAGGGAATAGGGGGATTCATGGATAATTTAACTATCCATTATTGTAGGTGATCTTGAATAGATATATAATGAATTCAATAAATCGTACAACATATAATAAAGAAATTTAATTTTTATTAGGATAGTTATTTACTAAGAAGACAAACCATAGTGTTTATAAGGGGTAAAGCACTTGTCAAAATTAAGGAAAAAATTAATTTCTTTAGCCCAGGTAGACGATGTAGGTTTCTGGATATGTTTTGCAGAAGAAGAAAAACCATTATGTTCATTATCTGGTGAAATGTTAAAGGGATGTCTTAGAGTTATACTAATTTTATACATGGTCAATAAAGCATTAAAATGTTCAACAAGTTAGAAATGTTGGTTTTGTAGGTTTGAATACAGTTAAATTCCAAATTAGAAAATACAATTCAAATAAAATTGCAACCAATAAACATTGAAAATTCACATAACAATCAAGTCAGATACAACATATTTGTAATCAATATTAAATAATTTTGAATAGTACCAACCTTAACAACCCAAGTTGAGCTAAACCAAAAGAATTGAGAACATGGATGGATGATTTTATATATTTCCCACCACAACTTCGGTTCACAGTCAACTCTGAAAATTGAGCTATTGGAGTCATCAAAAGTAATAAATGAATCATTTCCAATGGTAGTAGGGATGGTTTCAATTTCATCATCACCATCATCAAAACCATTTCTTGGAATTACTTCAATAATGACACCAAATTCTGGTCGAAGATGGTCTTTGACATAAAAAACTTGTTTCTCCATTGATGCCAATACGTATGGTTCATCGGTAGCAAGTGAGAGTCATATCAATTACTCAAAATCCACAATCATTAATAAATGTGTCATGCATCATCATTGAATCAAACCACTGACATTTCATCATCATGACTCATCTATGAGAATAATAATCCGATGTTATTATTATTTCAAAGACTCCATAATAACCTACATTTTCAAATCACGGTCTACTATCTGATGCACTGACATAATAGTATATTGTGGTAGTAACCATAACACCATCATGTTGTGTTATCATGTTCTTTTCTCATTCAGTGATAATAAATTTGTACCTATTGATAACAATTGATTTACAGTCACAAACCACGGTATTAGGACCAAAAGCCAAAGCTCTTATTTCCTAAGAGACAGAGTTAGCAGGTAAACTCAATACCTTAAATATAAATGAATATTAAACTTAATTAAATATTTATTTAATTATTTTAAATAGTAATATTTTTACCTTCAATTTTAACCAAGCATAAAACTCTTTGCTATGCAAAGTCTCCCTCCTTTTCAAAGATAATGAACGATGTTTTCTATTTATCATTTCTTTATGTTCCCTATAGATAAAAATAGGAATAGTTTAATATATATATATATATGTAAGATATACATATATTCAATTTATTTACCTGATATAGTCATCGAACAAATCACAGTTGAACAAAACTGTGCGACGTGCCATCTCCCGCTCTTCTAGGCTTAATGTCATCAATGTATATGATCCATGAATTTCTCTTATTTTCGGAAGTGATGGAAAACTGGGTTCAATTTGCAATTTATTTACCTGATATAGTCATCGAACAAATCACAGTTGAACAAAACTGTGCGACGTGCCATCTCCCGCTCTTCTAGGCTTAATGTCATCAATGTATATGATCCAGGAATTTCTCTTATTTTCGGAAGTGGTGGAAAACTGGGTTCAATTTGCTCATAATTTTCTTCTTATTTTCTCATTGGTCTATTAATTCTTGTAGTAAGATCAGATAAACACATAGAGCAGAAATCCATACATTCTTGATCCAAGTAACCGTTCACGATAGAACCTTCGGGATGATTCATGTTTCGGACATAAGACTTTAATGTGTACATATTTATTTCAGTTAGATACATCCATTGAAAATAAATAGGTCCTCTGAGAAGTATTTCAGTTGGAATATGGATAGTCATATGTAACATGCATGTGAAAAATGATGGCGGAAATATTTTCTCTAACTCACACAAAATTAATGGGGCATCTGCCAACATTTTTTACAAGAAAGACTTGGAAAACTTCTTAGCAAAAATATCTCTAAACAAATGGAACAACTGAATAACAACCACCCTTACATTATTGGACAAAAGATAACGAATTTCTATTGGAATCAACACATGCAGAAGGATGTGATAATCACAAGTCTTCAAAGATTTTATCTTCAACTCTCTTCTATTGATCCGTTTCGATATGTTTCTTGAATAGACATCAGGAAATTTAATAGTCTCTAGTACTTATAGAAATTTCTTTTTTTCTATAGGTTCCATCACATAAGAAGCACATGGAACTTTCTATTTATTTTTACTAATACACATAGAATGCAATTGTGGTTTGATGCCCCAATCCACCAAGTCACACCAATACCGTAAATCATATTTTTTATTTCCCTTAACATATAGAAGAATCAAAAGCAACATTTCACATATATTTTTTTCAATGTGAATTACGTCTAAGCAATGACGTAACAAATTGGCTGACCAATAAGGCAAATCAAAGAATATACTTCTCTTCTTCCAATTGTAACAGGTTTCAGTGGAAACATTCTTTCTCTTTCTAGATTTCATCTGACCCTTCCCGAATGAAAAACTGAAATATTTCAATTCATTAAGCACATCAGTTCTATACATACACTGAGGTGGAGCATCAGTCTCCATGGTATTGTCAAATATTTGACGATTATTTCTATATGGATGGTCCATTGGAAATAATCATTGATGTACCATAAAACTGAAACTATAACGACGTTTCAATCTTCTGGATCATGTATTCTTCATACAAACAGGACATGATAGTTTTCCTTTTGTGCTCCATCCATACATCAATGCATAATCAGGAAAATCATTGATCATCCATATAAGCACAATATGCATCTGAAATATGTCTTTCGAGCATGCATCGTATGTGCGCACACCTACATCCCAAATAAGTTTCAACTCTTTTATTAAAGGTTTCATGTATACATCTATATCATTGCTAGGATCAGAAGGGTCAGATATGAGTATACTCGTGAAAGTGAAAGGTTTTTTCATACAAAACCATGGGAGAAGGTTATAAATGTGTATAAAAACTGGCCATGTGCTGTGCGAAGTAAGCATCTGCCCAAACAGATTAAAACCATCACATGAAATACCCAGCCTCACATTACGCACGTCAGCTGCAAAATTAGGATATCAAGCATCAAATCTCTACCATGAAAATCCATCTGTAGGGTGAACCAACTCATCATTAGTCTTCTTTCTCTCGGTATCATATCATCACATTTTTATTGATATTTCATCAGATATAAAAAGATTTTGGGGTCTAGGGATCAATAGAAAGTGCCACATTACTTTATGTGGCACACGGGATGGTGTTCCATTAGCTTTTGGCTTCCAGTGGGATGTGACACATTTTATACAATCATTTCATTTAGCTCTTTCCTCCTAGAATAAACTACAATCTTTTGGGAAAGAATGAATTTTGTTTCTTGGAAATCCAAGTTTCTCAACTAACTTTCATGCCATATAGCATTTTGAGGGAATATCTGCATCATATAGAAGTAAATCCTTTAATAAGGTAAGAATGTAATCGATGGCAGTATTATAAATCTCAAACATAGTTTTCTCACGAAACAATCAGATTAAAAATTCCAGTTTTTTTATTTTACCGCATAGTCGATATACTGGAGTCGTGGCATCATCATTCAATTTTTTCACCCTGAAAACATCATCATTTTCATTAGATGCATCATGTGTACTCATATAGAAGTCTTATTGGGTCAGAATCCTTTTTTTCATGATGAAGAATAAACAGAAATCGGTCATATAACAAATTCTCTAATCCAGTCCTCTCATTTGAATCATCAACAATTTGAGATTTTATTTTCTCCCCGTTGTGATACCACACATAGTAACATGGGCAGTGTATATGACCATTATATGAAGCATTGTGAAATGAAAAATCTAAAAATATCTCCAATTTTTTTTGAAAATCACTTGAGATCTGATCGGTTTCATACATCAAACTTATATCCATTCTGTAAAAAATTGTTATAAGTCATTTCATCAAAAACAATTCAATAAGATTGAAGTTTCATCAAAAATATACTTAAGTAAACGAGAATTGTTCACTTTATATGGAACCATAACTGACACACTACTCTATATGAGAATCATAATATAAAAGACAACAAAATACTATATTTATAACAAAATATCTTTGAAGAACTATACATGAGTGTACAAGATCACGTACACTTGTGGAGGAGAATTATTCGGGAGTTGAGTAAATTGTAGATCGAAGAAATTTTATATTTTAGTAGATTATTTGAGTGATCACATACACTGCCCAAGGGGGTGGGTGTCCAGGGGGTGGGGGTGTCCAGGGGTTGGGGGTGGGGGTGTTCAGGGGGTGGGGGTGTCCAGGGGGTGGGGTGGTGTCCAGGGGGGGGCTGTCCAGGGGGTGGGGGTGTCCAGGGGGGTGGGGGATGTCCAGGGGTGGGGGGTTGTCCACGGGGGCTGGGGCTGTCCAGGGGGTGGGGATGTCCAGGGATGGGGTGGTGTCTAGGGGGGCTATCCAGGGGGGTGGGGGGTTGTCCAGTGGAGGTGGGGGTGTCCAGGGGGGTGGGGGTGTCCGGGGGGTGGGGTGGTGTCCGGGGGGGCTGTCCAAGGGGGTGGGGGTGTCCAGGGGGTGGGGGATGTCTAGGGGGTGGGGGATGTCCTTGGGGGTGGGGGTGTCCAGGGGGTGGGGGTGTCCACCCCCAAACTACGGTCGTAGAATCCAATCTCTATCCAATTGTAGCATGACTTCAAGCCTATTATAGATGACCCAAAAGATTGTTGTTGTAAACCATGAATATCATACATATAAATCACAAACACACCTAATTGTAAACACACCTCCAAATATCATACGTGGATCGGATTTTATCTTCCACTCTAAATATCATACATGAATTCTAAAAGAAACACACCTAATTGTAAACACACCTCCAAATTTTGAGTTAGGTATGTGGCTTATTGATGCCTTGAGAGGCTAGATAAGAGCTAATTCCAAGTTGTGATACAAGGTGTAAATATAGTATTTTCTATCTTTACAAAATTTTGTGTGTGTGTCAAATATGATCCTATGTATGTTGTTTAGGCATATGAGCCAAGTTTCGATGGGACGCTACTCATGGGAGTATGAGCCTTGTTATATCATTAGGTGATATGGAGTTGTATGAATGTTAAATTTGTATAAGATCAGTATGGATAGTGGATAAGAACCTGAGTGAGATTTCTTTGCATAGATCACTTCTTTTTTGAAGGGTAAGAGTGAGTGTTGGTATGGAACTTCAAGAAAAGTCTTAATGTGTGAAAGCAAATATACATTGGTTATATGTGATTCCTATTTTTTGTAGAGTATCAGAGTGGACAACCCACCCCCCTCCCTAGACACCCCCCACACCCCTGCGGCCCCCTACCCCCTGTAGCCCCCCCTGGACAGCGCCCCCTGGACAGCCCCCCACCCCACCTGGACAACCCCCACCCCTCCCCACGTGGACAACCCACCCCCACCCCCTTGGACAACCCACCCCCCTGATGGCCCACCCCCCTGATGGCCCACCCCCTCCCTAGACAGCCCACACCCCCTCCCCCACACCCCTGTAGCCCCCCTGCCCCCTGCAGCCCCCTTGGAGAGCCCACCCCCACTTGGATAGCCCCCCCCCACCTCACCTGGACACACCCCCCCACCTGGACAGCCCACTCCCCACCCCCTGGACAACCCACACCCCCTCCCCCCACCTAGACAGCCCACCCCCACCCCTCTGGACAGCCCACACCCCCTCCTCCGCCTGTACAATCCACCTTGACCCCCCCTTGACAGCCCACACCCCTCATTGGACAACCCACACCCCTGCAGCCCCTCCTACCCCCCTGCAGCCCCCCTACCCCTGGACAACCCCCCACCTAGACATCCCCCCCCCCGACCTAGATAGCCCCCTACCCCCCCTGCAGCACCTCTTAGGGTAATTTTATTTAAAACCATTTTATTAATTCATAAAGGCAAACCATCATGCATTAGTCATTTCATTCAAAACAACTCATTCAATTTATCAAAACATGACAAATTCAATTTATAAGGCTTTATGGGTCACTTAAGAAATGTTATTGGGGAAAGGGGAAATCACCTACATGGTTAATTCCAATTTAAAAACTCGTCCAAGCACTTAGGAGGTGGGGTGGTGTCCATGAGGTGGGGTGGTGTCCAGGGGGGGGTATCCAAGGGGGTGGGGGCTGTCCAAGGGGGTGGCGGGTTTCCAGGGGGGTGGGGGTGTCCAGGGGGTGGGGGTGTCCAGGTGGGGGGGGGGGGTCCAGGGGGGTGTCCAATGGGGGGGGCTGTCCAGGGGGGGTGGGGTGTCTAGGGGGTGGGGGGAGGGGGGTTGTCCATGGGGGGTGAGGGGTGTCCGGAGGGGGGGGGGGGTTGTCCGAAGGGTGGGGGTTGTCCAATGGGGGTGTCCAGGGGGGTGGGGGTGGGGGTGTTCAGGGGAGACAATACCCATATAATACCTTAAAATTTACCTATACCCAATCCAACCAATATCACAATTCCAATCCATCACCCAACCAACAACCAATTCATCCTCAATATCACTACCCTTCCCATTATTCCTTAAACAAAAACTACAAATACAAAATCCAAATCCAAATTTCAACTAAACTAAAGTCCATAGAAACTACCATATCACCCCACTAAAAAAATGGAAAATCACATACACTACTACCTCAACCGTCCTCAATCCCTTCACATGGACCATCCTTATATCCATTACCCTTTACCATCTTTGAGTGGGAATACATCTCACCAATACCCATTAGTTTATATGGTTCACGAACTCTACACAGAAGGAGTGGCTATGAAGTCTTCAAATAAAATTGATTCACACAATCATGACACTTGAAGTGTAGAACAAAAACAGAAAACAAATCAAAGTGTTCGGTATACCATACCACAGATCGCACCGAACTCTGGTTTAGGCCAAATCAAAACAGAAAACAAAAAATGCAGAATATTAAAACTAAGGTAGCACTTACTAATTTGAAGTGTAGAAATAAAAAATCGCTTGATTGAAGATGAATCTACCGGGTGGAACAAAATCGATTCACACAATCATGACACTTGAAGTGTAGAACAAAAACATAAAACAAATCAAAGTGTTTGGTATACCATGCCACAGACCGCACCGAACTATGGTTTAGGCCAAATCAAAACAAAAAACAAAAAATGTAGAACATTAAAACTAAGGTAGCACTTACTAATTTGAAGTGTGGAAATAAAAAATTGCTTGATTGAAGATAAATCTATCGAGTGGAAGGAGTTTCACAGCCTAGGGTAAAAAGAGAGGTTCGAGAGAGCTTCAGATTAGGGCCTGCAATCGCGCGGACGAGGGAGCTGGGTTGCTGTGTGTTTGGGAGAAATCTTTCCCAGCGGTTTTTAAAAACTGTTGGGAAATCTATTCTTTACCAACAATTTCAAAAAACCGTTGGTATACATTAGATAAATTAAAGATTTCACAACGGTTTGAGTAAACCGTTGGAAAATCTTCATTCTAAATACACAAATGCCAACAGTTTCTTCAAACCGTTGAGAAAGGTTGTTTTTACAGCATACCAACGGTTTGTTCAAATCGTTGATATAAAAGCGTTGGGAAAACCAGCATTTCCACCAATGAAAATCAAGAGACCGTTACAATATTAAAAATTATTGACATATAAAATAAGCAACTAAGGATGTAATTGAATTTTAAGAGTTTTAATAAGATAAAATAGAATGATTATTATTAAAATGAATTGACATAAAATATAACAAGACAAATAATGAAATAAAAAAAAGTTCAACCTCTAGAATAACCATAATAAGAGGCCAATGATTTTTTTCCAATGACAATAATTAATGGCCTCTTAATGTAATCTTAAAAAATTATTAAAATTAATCATGCCTTATTATTATTTTTAGTTCACTATTACAATGAAATATTTCTCGGCCCACAGTATAAAAAAATACTCCATAAAATTTAAGAAATAGGATGAATAGAAATATCATTGATTTAATATTTATATTGCATTTTTTTTCGTAATTAATGAAATTTAATCATGAGAAAATATTTCATTAATTATGAAAAAACAGAGTTAAATATCCATTTTTTTCATTTTATGACCGCTCACGTTCTTCATGCTCCAGCTATGGGCTGGGTTCCGGATTAATGTTTCTCATTTCTCTCTCCCACCATTGCCGGTTGTCTCTCCCCTCCCGCTCGGCGGCCTGGTCGATGCTGATGGCTTGTAAAATGGTGCGGTGATTAATTCGAGAGAGAAGAAAAGGAAATAAGGGCTAACAGCAGCAGCTGCGGCTTTCTCGACGACGTCGCATTTTTCGTCGAGGTAATTGTCGCTATCAAACACCCCCCGCGCTCCTCATTCGGTAAGGCCTTCAGAGATAGAGAGGCAGAGGGGGATCAAAGCAGCCACTGATCTGACCCTAATGGGTCAAGCCTTCCGCAAACTTTTTGACACCTTCTTCGGCAACACCGAGATGAGGGTAGGTTCTCAATGTTACCTTCTCCTGTCTCCGTCCCCCCCTCCCTCCTTCACACACGCATGATTTTTTCTCCCTTTAATTTCTTACAGACGAGCGTTTAATTTTGTTGTGAATTCTTGTTTACGATGGTGTTTCAAATTATCTTTGGAGTTACGGTTTTCTTTCTGGGCAGAGTATCCGAACTCAAACATTTGTTCTATTGAGCCTAGTAAATTAAATTTGGCGGGTTTGTATAGTCAATCCGAGCATATGCAAAGTCATCAGTATTCTCGATTCTGTTAGCAGTTGTTATGGATCCGATATTATTGACGACAACTTGGTGATTGGCACATTCGGCTGACTGTTTTTAGGCATTTTTATGTGCAACTTCATTCCCAAATTTATTCCCCACACACCAAATTTAAAAGCCGTCTACACCAATGTGACTGTTGATTGATCAACGCACTTTCCTTGCAAACTTTTGATTCCAATGTGTTATAAGAGTTTTTCTCTGCTCATGTACAATGAGTTAAAAAAACCTTCTTTATGATAATGTTTTTACAGCAACTGATTCCCTTTGATGTTGCATTTTTTTTTCTGTATTCCTTATGGAGAAACTTGCAGGGGTTTCATGCCAACAAATCGTTGAACCCACTCTGAGGGCATATGGCATCTTTGGCTCCTCTAATATCAATTACATCATCGCGTGAGTGTGGTGAACCAGGTGTAGAAGGTGTCTCGAGCCCAATCCCTGGAACCTCAACTCTTTCGTAGAACTGTAGAATCGAATTGTGAGATCGATACGATACTAATGAGATGCTCAAATACAAGGGGGGTGAATTGTATACTTAAAAAATCCTTAAGGAAATTTTGTATTCACAACACCTCTAAGATCTATTAACTTGCTTGATTCCGGAAAAGTGATTCTGGAAATGAAACTTAACAAAAGTTTATACCAACTAAGATTCTACCTTAAAGCGTATAGAATCCTATATAATCAGAGTACAAGTCTAAGGAAGTATAAGAAAGTTATACTTTCTTCAACAACTAAAAACACAGCGGAAAACAAAATACTACAAGTAACAAGTAGTAACTCTTTTAACCCAAAGAGGAGGGTATCCAACAACCCTGGATAAAAGGTTCCTTGATTTATACTTTCAAGAAAGTCTGTCTTACCTAAATTCAGGTAAGCCCTCAATCCGAAGATCGGTATCTGTCTTGCTATCCCCGCAAGCCCTCGATTTGTAAGGAAATCAACACCTCTGACTTCACAACCCGAAGTCTCTGATTTCAAGGAAATCGAACCTCTGCACGAAGCAAATCTGCACGAAACAAAGTTTGAACAAGCCATTCAAAACTTTCTGCACGAACCTTGAGAGTTTATAAGAGTCTCTCTCTCTAGAAATCACTTCTGAAAGTTCAAAGCTTCAAAAATTCCAAAAGTTAAAAAAGTACTGAGCTCGTTCAAATGAGCTCCTATTTACAGGCACAGCTCCAACGGTCGGCTTCCTCTTCCAACGGTCATATTCTTCCTTGAATTTCGGAGGGACTTGTACACGTGTAACTCAAACAACGGTTAATAAGTACCTGAAAGCATGACATCATTTTATAACAAAACAAGTGTAAGCAAAAATATGGTTACATAATTAAAATTCAATATTCGGAATGTAAGCAAATGAAAGTTCGGAGTCTAACCAAAATTGAATTCGGAGTCTATAATACAAGGATATTCAGATTCTGTTTTCTAGGAGTTCGGAACTTGAACTCTATAGAATTCCAGAGTCTGAATTTCAAGGAAATTCGGAATCTGGATTCACAAGAATTCGAAACTTGAACTTACAAAGTTCGGAGTCAGAGTTTATGTGAATTCGGAGTTAGAACTCATAAGAGTTCGGAGTCTGTATTCAGAGAACTTGGAGTCAGAATTTGGAAAAGTTTGTATCCAGAATTCGTATTCAGAATTCGGAGTCAGAACTCAGAAGAATTCGTAACCAGAATTCGTATTCAGAATTCGGAGTCAGAACTCAAAAGAATTCGTAACCAGAATTATGATTCAGAATTCGGAGTCAGAACTCAGAAGAGCTCGTAACAAGAATTCGTAATCAGAATTCGGAGTCAGAACTCAGAAGAGTTCGTAAGCAGAATTCTGAGAATTCAGATCCTAAAATAGAATGCTTTATATCTAAGTAATTATAGGATTTTGGGGTTTTGGTTTCAAACCGAATTTTACACTTAGAAAAATTATGATATGAACAATGAAAACATGATAAGGATAAATTTCTTTGGGGAATGAAATTTTTTCTTATAGAAGTAAAACACAGGGTAAAGAGAGATTTGCCTTGAGATAAAGTGTTTGTGATTTTCAAAACAAGAAGGAATGGTAAAGTCATAAGGAAACCTTATTGACTAAACAATCTCCCCTAAGTATGAAGGAATGAAAAAGTCATAAGGAAAACCTTATTGACTCAACAAGAACTTGTTGGGACCTATGGTTTGCAATAGCTATCACATACACAGTCACGTCATCACATAACCGGCCCCAGGAAGTGAGACCTCCGGGCCATTACTCCACGGGCTCACATCAAATCTGCTGTATGATTCATTTGAACATCTCATAAGTCATGGGGAAATGTGGTCTCCCATGCCAAGCTTGGAGAAGGGTATGTCCTATTATATCCATGCCCTACTAGGCACCATCATTGCCTATTGAGAGAGGTTGGGGCGTAACTGATAAGATAACAACACCAACTTATTTATATTTAAGGAAACTAGAACTACAAATACAGGAGGGAGGAGGAAGAAGAGAAGAATTGAGACGCAACTCCCCTTGAGAGGCACCCGACTCCCTCACCCAATCCTCACGACCGATCCTACAAGGCAATTCTCTCTGCTTCTCTCTACCCTACCATCCTCCTTTTAACAGCCTCCCCAGAATATTCTCCCAGGATTCCTAGCATATTCCCCTTGGGCCTCTCCATAACGGTTTCCTCTAACTGTGGGCCCCCAGAATATCCCCCCTGGATCCTCCGGAATATTTCTTTAACTGTCTGCCCTCTAACAACTACAACTGACCTAACAACCCTGATAAAGACCAACTATCCCTCCTGTACAAAGCTCTTACAACCCCATGCCTCCCCTATCATTTCCACCCCCTGAAACTCCACCCCCTGAAACTCCACCTTGTTCTCAAGGTGGTGGTCCTGTAGTTTGAAGAATATGCAGTGTGCCAATGCGAGGAATGACAACCCCTGTTGTGGATGAGTCTGCCGAAACAATCTGCCCTAGACCTTGAGACATTGTAGAACCGTACTCCCGATCTCAATGAGAGGCGAAACCCTTTATTTGTAGATAGAGGAAAAGGAATACAAGACATGGCAAACCAACGTGGGACTCCAAAATACACATAACTGGGTCCAACACTCCCCCTCAAGCTAGAACATGTATAACTTAAAAGAAGTATCCCACAATCAAAAAACAAAAAGAGAGGAAAACACAGAGACCAAACTCACTCCCCCTCAAGCTGGGTCGTGAATGCTGTGGATACCCAGTTTGGTGCATGAAGAATCCAGTTGAGCTCCCGACAAACCTTTGGTGAAGATGTCGGCAAGCTGACGAGCTGTTAGGATGTAGCTAAAGCTGATATGTTTTTGCTCCAGATAATGGCGAAAAAAGTGATAGTCAATCTCAATATATTTCGTGCGTTCATGAAAAATTGGATTATAAGCAATCTTCGTGGCCGCCTGATTATCACACCAAATATGAGCAGAATTCTGTGGCGGGAAACCAATTTCATGAAGAATGTGACGAAGCCATAGAATTTCAGTAGTGACCGCGATCATCGCACAGTATTCAAATTCAACACTGAATTTGGAGATGACAATTTGTTTTTCGCTTCGCCAAGAGATTAAGTTACCAGCCAAAAAAACCGCAAACCCAGAAGTCGACTTTCGGGTAAATAAGCAGCCGGCGTAGTCGGCATCACGAAATTCCTAAATGTCCAGATGATCATGATGTGAATAACGAGGACCACAGATAGAGTCTTTCTTAATGTATTTGACAATGCTAAGGACAACGTCCCATTTTGTCGGATGTTCTATGAATTAACTGACCTTGCTGACAGTGCAAACAATATCCAGACGAGTCATGGTAAGATAATTGAGTTTGCCCACAAGACGACGATACCTATTCGGATGAGAATATGGGTCAATGGCAGTATGGAGGGACCGTTCCCCTGGTTTAAGAGGATTGTCAACGACAATTGCCTGAGACAAGTCAGTATCCTGCAAGATATCCAAAGCGTTAAACCCTGTTTTTATTATTCTGAGTATTTCCGAGTCCCACATCAGAATACTCCACCATGTATTCCCTTTTCTCAATCTATAAAAGAAGGTCTCCGCCTCACCTTGAAGTAAGGAGAATCCTTCCTCTACATGGTATTAAAGGGAAAATCCCGTTATTTTTTTTTCGGTGGACTCCCAACCCTGTCCACCCCGCCCTCCCTGCGGACCCTCTCGACGCCCCTCTCGGCTCCCACCCTACGCGGCTCCCCTCCCAGCTCCCGCCCTACGCAGCTCCCCTCTCGACGCCCCTCCCGACTCCCGCCCTACGCGACTCCCCTCCCGGCACCCCTCCCGGCACCCGCCCAACATGGCTCCCCTTCCGACGCCCCTCTCGGCTCCCGCCCGATGTCGCTCCCGCGGCACTTCCCGGCGGCCCCGCTTCCAGACGCAGCTCTCGGCTCCTGCGACACATCTCGACAGCCCCGCTGCCAAACGCGCCTCCCATCGCTCTCCCGCGACGCCTCCTGTCGCCCTCCCACGATGCCTTCCGGATCGCGCATCGCCTCGTGATTAGCCCCGCCTTTCAGCGGGATCCCGATGGCCAGCTCCCCTGTGTGAAGAGATCCAGCCTCGACAACCCTGCGCCAGGCCGCGACTTCTCCTCCTGCGGGCGCACCCGCCTCCTGTCGCTGTCCACCCACATAGCACCACCGCGCGTGCCTCCTGTGCACCATTCTGGCGCGACCCCGCCTCCTGATCCCAGACGACGCTCCTCGGCGCTCCCCGGCCTGCCTCCCTGCGCTTCCTGGCTTCAATCCACCTCGCCTCCCTACGGCCTCTCACCGCGGCATCCCGACTTCCGCTGCCACATATCGGTCCCGCTCTCCACGGCGCACCGCTGATCCTACCCTCATATGCAGATGTCCGACACTCCAATGGCAGCCTCTTTTGTTCTGCCCCTGATGATCACAACCTCCACCTGCCTCGTTGATGAGCGGCTCGACTCCACCAACTTCTTGGTCCGGCGGAAGACCGTCTTGATGTCTCTGACGAACACGGACCTTGATTCTCACCTCAAGGATCCTCCACCAGCATCTTCTGATCCCAAATACCATCCTTGGAAGCTTGCTGATAGCAAGATCTTTGCCTTGTTAGTCAATTCCATGGATCGCTCCGTCAAGAACGTCACTCGGACTGCAAATACGGTCAAGGAACTCTGAGATTCCTTGAACCTCATGTATTCTGAGACCAATAATTTGGCTCGGATCTCCGATGTTCTTTAGCACCTGTCGCTTATCCGACAGCAGGACCGTTCCTTCTCGATGTACTTCATGGAATGGAAAGCTCTTCGAGATAAGTTGCTGGAGCTGTGACCCATTCCTCAGACACCAGAGGCAGCTATGACCCAACGAGACCAACTGTGCATCTTTAGTCTTCTCAATAGCCTCGCTCCTGAGTATGCGACGACGACCACCGAGATGCTCGCCAGCCCATCTACGCTGGAGATCCTACAGGTGTGTCATCGCCTGGGCAAGGCCCATTAGGCTCTTCCCCCGCCCACCCCATCATCGATCACTCTGCCCTCTTCGGTCGAGGCAGTGGACGCTCCTCGGGCACTAGTGGATGTGGCCGTGGGGAGGGCTGTCCTCGCCCCCTTTTTTAGCACTGTGGCAAGCTCGACCACCTGATCGATCGCTATTGGGTTCTTCATGGACGCCCATCTCAGCAACCGCGGCAGGGTCAGATAGCGGTCCAGGATACTTCCTCGTCAGCCGCAACTCTTCCTCTATATTCGGCTTCTCTTGCCCATTATGGTGGTTCCGCTGCCTTTGTCGACCGTCGCTCCCCTGCCTGGATGCTAGACTCAGGTGCCTCCGACCACCTCACCGGTGATATTGGTATGTTGTCCTCCTACTGTCCTTATGCTGGTTCCTCGGCCATCACTGTAGCTGATGACCCCACTATCCCCATTGCGGGCTTTGGTGCATGCTTTCTGAATTCATCTATTCACCTGCCCTTTGTGGCACATGTGCGTTGCAGTCCTTTTAACCTTATATCCATCAGTAAGCTTACAAATGATTTCAACTGTGCTGCAATATTTACATCCTCCGTTGTTGTCTTTCAGGAGCGGACGACGAACCGGGAACTTAGTAGAGGCCAGCTTCGGGACAGGGTCTACATGTTCGATGGACCAACATCCGTCGCCTGCACGTCTGTCTCTGCCCGTGCATTGGACCTTCATTTCCGGTTGGGACATCCACCCGCCTCCACCATTCATCAACTATTTCCAGATATTAGTCAGCATGTGTCTTTTCATTGCGAGTCTTGTAAATTTGCGAAACATCATCGCACTTCATACATTCCTCGAGTGGATACACGAGCCTCAAAACCTTTTGATCTGGTTCATTCAGACGTTTGGGGTCCCTGTGCCATCTCGAGTCATTTAGGGTATAAATATTATATATCCTTCATTGATGATTTTTCACAAATGACTTGGCTGTACCTACTTCGAGAACGGTCTGAAGTGTTTTTTACTTTCCAGAATTTTTACACTGAGATTCATACACAGTTTTCCGTTTCTGTTAAATGTCTCCGCTCGGACATTGAGCGCGAATATCTATCTACTCCCTTTCAGCACTTTCTTCAGGCGAAAGACATCATTCATCAGACCTCCTGTCCAGATACACTTCAGTAGAATGGAGTGGCCGAGCAGAAACACCGACATATTCTGGAGACTGCTCGTGCCCTCCTCTTCCACCGACAGGTGCCTCTGCTCTTTTGGGGAGATGCGACCCTTACTGCTACATACCTTATCAACCGCCTTTCTTATTCTATCCTTCAGTGGGATACTCCTTTTCAGACTCTATTCTCCTCTCTCCCTCCTCACTCACTTCCACTTCGAGTGTTTGGATGCCTTTGTTATGTTCGTGACACTCATCCCAACCTCTCCAAACTCTCTTCCAAATTCCTCCGTTGCATCTTCCTCGGCTATTCACGCACTCAATGCGGATATCGCTGCTTCTCACCGGACCTACGGAGGTATGTCATCTCTGCTGACGTCTCGTTTATTGAGAGCTTTCCGTTCTCCCTTCCCTCTCCCCATCCCGACACTGCCATTGATGATTGTCTTCCTCTCTTCATCCACCCTTCTCTGGTATCTCCCCCCGCTGATCCTCGTTTTGGTACAGTCTACTCTCGTCGTCCATCGACTGTATCCTCTGTCCCGGCCAACGACACCATCGTTCCCGCTTCGTCCGAGGCTCCTACCCCGACACCAGACGACTTGCCCATTGCACTCCGGAAAGGTATTCTCTCTTGTCAGAGTACTCCTCTATTTACATCTTCATACAGGGGTCTGTCAGCTCTGGAGACAGTATCTATTCCTTGCACAGTTGGCGATGCAAAATCTCACCCGGGGTGGTTACAAGCGATGCGGGATGAATTGCAGGCTCTGGAAGACAACCATACTTGGGATCTAGTCCCCCTTCCGACAAACAAACAGACGGTTGGCAGCAGATGGATTTATACAGTCAGCCTTAATGCCGATGGAACTCTTCATCGCCTCAAAGCCCCCTTGTGGCAAAGGGCTTTGCTCAGACATATGGTATTGACTATTTTGATACCTTCTCTCCAGTTGCCAAGATGACTTTCATTTGATTATCCATCTCTCTGGCCGCTCATCATCACTGGCCTTTTCATCAACTGGATGTCAATAATGTCTTTCTCCATGAATTTCTTGAAGAAGAGGTTTATCTGCAGCAGCCCTCCCGGATTTTGTGACTTCGGAGCCGACTTCCAAGTCTGTCGACTTCGCCGCTCTCTATATGGTCTTAAGTAGTCTCCTCGTGCTTGGTTTGGCCGATTCAGCACCGTCGTCACCGACTTTGGGCTCTCTCGCAGTATAAAGGACCACACCATGTTCTACAGGACGACATCCATCGGCTGCATTATGTTGGTAGTATATGTAGATGATATCATCATCATCGGGAGCGACTCTACTGGAATCACCTACCTCAAGGGGCATCTTCATCATCACTTCCACACCAAAGATCTCGGCCCTCTCACATACTTCCTTGACATCGAGGTCTCCCGTTCTCCGGACACCATCTTCCTTTGCCAACGGAGATATGCGTTGGACATTCTGCAGGATGCTGGGCTGACACAGACCACCGCCGTTGACACTCTTCTTGAGCCTGGAGAACGGTCTCTCTATGATTCCTCGAAACCGTATTCACACCCAGAGAGGTACCATCGACTGGTGGACAAACTCAATTATCTCACCATAACTCGTACAAACAATGTCTGCACTGTTGGCAAAGTGAGCCAATTCATGGAGCATTCGACCACCTCTCAATGGGATGCTGTCCTCCGCATCACCAAATACATCAAGAGAGTCCCTGCCCGTGGTCTTTGCTACTCCCACCACGCTCATCTGAATATTGAGGCTTTCTGTGATGCTGACTATGTTGGTTGCCTTGTTACCCAAAAGTTTACTTCTGGGTTTGTCGTTTTCTTGACAGACAACCTCATTCTTGGCGCAACAAGAAACAGACTGTCGTCTCCAGATCCAGTGCGGAGTCTGAGTACCGTGCCATGACCACCGTCACTACGGAGATCCTTTGGCTTCGTCATCTTCTCCAGGAGCTTGACTTTCCTCCGCAGACATCTGCTCATATTTGGTGTGACAATCAGGCAGCCACCAAGATTGCTTCAAATCCCATCTTTCATGAACGCATGAAGCATATTGAGATGGACTGTCACTTTCTTCGCCACCACCTCGAGCACAACCATGTCAGCTTTAGCCACATCCCGACGGCGGATTAGCTTGCCAACATCTTCACAAAAGGATTCCCAGGGGCTCGCCTGACCTCTCTCAGTTTCAAGTTGGGCATCCACAACATTTGCGACCCAGCTTGAGGGGGAGTATGTATGGTCTTGTCTGATCCTTCATACTCTGAGGTAGACCAAAGGTAGTGATGACGGTGCAAAATCTACCAAACCACACACGAGGAGGCTGCTTGAACCCATAAAGAGTCCGGCGAAGCCAACAGACATGAGAACCGGTCCCTGAGGAAAGGAAGCCAGGAGGTTGTTGCAGATATATTTCTTCTTCAAGAAAACCATGGAGAAACACATTCTTGACATCAAGTTGATGAAGAGGTCAATTATGAGCAACTACAAGATATATAAATAATCGAACAGAGGCCATTTTAACAACGAGAGAGAAGGTATCAAAATAATCAAACATTATATGTCTGAGCGAAGCCTTTTGCCATGAGACAGACTTTAAGGTGATGAAGAGTACTATCTGCATTTAGACGGATTAAATAAATCCATTTGCTGCCAACAATCTGTTTACTTGTTGGAAGGGGGACCAGATCCTAGGTGTGATTGTCGTCCAAGACCTGTAATTCATCCCGCATTGCTTGAAGCCAACCAGAGTGAGATTTAGCCTCAATAACCATATGAGGAACAAAGATCGTCTCCAGAGTTGAGAAGCCTTTGTATGAAGTTGTGTATGGAGGATTATTCTGACAAGAACGAGTACCTTTTCGCAATGCAATCGGCAAGTCATCGGTGCCCATAGCAGGAGCGACAAACGAAATCGGGGAAATGATGTTCTCGGTCTAGACATGGGGCATGTTTGATAGACGACGAGAGTAGACAGAGCCAAAACGAGGATCATCGATCGGGTCAACAGAGGTAGATGTGGGTGGATGGTGAGAGTAAGACAATCATCGATGGTGGTATCAGGATGGGGAGAGGGCGGAGAGGATAACAACATAGAGTTCTCAATGAATGAGACATCAACAAAGATGATATAACGTCCCAAGTTAGGAGAGAAACAACGGTAACTGCACTGGGTGCAAGAGCTGCCCAGAAAGATACAACGGAAGACCTTTGGGGAAAATTTAGAGAGACGAGGACGAGTGTCACGGAAATAACAGACACCTAAACATGCGAAGTGGAAGAGGGTGAGGATGGAAAGGGGAACAGAGCTGAAAACAGATTCCCCCCTGAAGGATAGAAGAAGAAAGACGATTGATAAGATATGTGACAACAAGAATAACATCCCCCAAAAAGGAAGAGACACCTGCATGTGAAATAATATGGCCTGAGCAGTTTTCAGAATATGACAATGTTTACGTTCGGTCACACCATTCTGCTGAGGGGTATCGACACAGAATGTTTGATGGAGGACACCGTGATCTTTGAGAAATTGTTGAAGAGAAGAAGATAATTATTCTGTGTCATTGTCCGAGTGGAGACATTTAATAGGCTTGGAGAATTGAGTGTGAATTTTATGGTAAAAAGTTTTGAAAATATCACACACCTCTGAACGATTACGAAGAAGATATAGCCATGTCATCCGAGTGAAGTCATCAATAAATGATACATAATAATGGTACTCTAACTGACTGGGAACCCTACAGGGACCCATACATCGAAATGAACTAAGTCCAAAGGGTTAGCCGCATGCGTCACCAAACGAGGAACATAAGTTGCCCGATGATGTTTAACAAACTTATAGGATTCACAATGGAAGGAAAGGTGTGCACTGAAATAAGGGCAAAACTTATGTAAGACTAAAGCCGGTGGATGACCATGGAGAAAATGTAGGTTGAGGGCACGAGCAGAGGTGGATGAGCAAACAAGGGATGGTGGAGTATCGAACATGTACACCCCATCACTAAAATGACCTCTACCAAGCTCCTGATTCCTCGACCGCTCCTGAAAAACAACACCATAAAGAACATGGGTAGGGAAGGGTACCTCCTTTGATACCATGTAGAACTGTACTCCCGACGTCAATGAGTGGGGGAACCCTTTATTTATAGATAGATGAAAAGGAATACATGACAGAGCAAACCAATGTGGGACTCCAAAATACACATAATTGGGTCCAACAAACATAATTTCCTTAGCGGTGTCCTGCTGAGGAAGGTATCTCATAATGAGTTTGCCACGTAAACCCAGTGTCTCCAGTCTTGATTCCTGTTGCAAATCATTACCATTCTAGTCTTGATTTGGTAGGAGGTTGGTCAAAAATGAGAATATCGTTATGTTCCCGGGGCCTGTACTGCTCATAGTTGCTAACGTTGTTCCAATTTTTTGACCAAACAGAAATGAGAATATCGTTATGTTCCTAGGGCTTGTACCGCTCACAGTTGCTAACTTTGTTCCAATTTCTTGACCAAATAACTTGTCTCTAGTTTTTTAAGCTCCACTCACTTATCTTCCCCTTAGATCCCAAGCTAAAAATGCTTGTCTCATTAGGCCCAAAAATAACAGAGCTAGAATCATGAGCAGACCACCTGGTAATTTGGAGGCCAGCAGACATATCAAACACGTGAATCATTCCATCGGCTGCGGAAACTGCTACAATCTTTTCATTGTGGTTGAAGCACAGGGAAGATATTGCTGGCGGGTCACCACCCAGAGGAAGGACCGACATAGGCCTCCCCGTCTTCATGTTCCAAACCACCAACGAAGAAAATCCCGAATTGTCAAAATTACCTTTGTTTGGGCCATCAACAAACGCTTCCGAGGAGCAAGTCTTCGTCAAAGCAGCTGCCCAGTACAAAGGAACATTATAACCGCTGCGCGTGTTGTACATCGACCCCGCAGGTAAGCCATACAACTTTGATATCCCGTCTGCAATGTCGCCCTGGTTATCATCATTGGCCATCAATGTACCATCCAAAGGTGCTGCACTATCAGGCTTCAGTTGAAGTGCCTCTCCTTGCCCAGCTCCAAAGCGTGTACAACAGCACTGCACATCTGGTCTGTTGTATTTTCTTTTCTAGCGCTGCGGGCATTGTTCCCTGCCTTCGCCTCACTACGTTCGCCTCGACTTGGACTAACAACCCCCACAAACAGTGGTGGTGATGAACCGGAAGAAGGGTGATCATTGGAAAACTCGGTCATCGTGGGCGTGACCCGTGCAGCTGGTGGTAACACAGCAAGAGCCCGTGTTTGTGCCGGCACATTCTGCAGCGTCTCTTGCTGCGGCAATACAGACCTGGAAGTTTCCTGCTCTTCCCTGGCCACTGTTAGTTGAACATCGCCCGTGTTCCCTCCCAATGCTGCTCAGTGCGCCTTAGTGCTCCACACTGCTAGCGAAGGTTGCTCGTCCTGTTGCGGCAACTCTTCCTCCCATAGCGGCATACCTCTCCCCTCGAACACGGGCAGGTTCACCTGTTGGCCTGCTATACACTGGTTGGAAGCAACATCGACGGGGTCTACGGCCAGGCTATTGTCCCGGCCTTGCTTCCTAGGTTCGACCGACTCCATCAGGTGCGGCGTGGACAACTCCGTCGCCAACGACAACTGTTCCTCATTGTGCATGTGTTGCGCTAATGCCATCCACTGAATTGCTATCTCCGCAGGTTGATGTTGCATTTCCCGTCCACCGAAACGCTCAATGATTTCGTCCTTAAACTTTGACCACGTTAAATCTGGATAAACCTCCATTACTATTTTAAACAAGCATTTAGTGTTTTCTTGCATACTAACTTGGGCGAAGGGTGCCCTTGACTCCTCTGGTGTCCGTTGGCTGTGGAAAAACAGTTCGGCTCGTGCAATCCAGTCGCGCGGACTGTTCTCATCAAAACTGCGTAGCTCAACTCGGCGCGCAGTGGATGGCAGCTCGCCCCTGCACACTACTAACGCCAGATGCAGCAAAGTGCTCCTCAGGATACGAGTTCTGCCCGGAATTCCGCTCATTCCCTCATTTCCTGATTCATGTGCTGCTCGTGCCACGTTGTAGGATTCATTGCGATGGAGTTGCAAGCAGCCAAAGAAATGCAGTAGTGCTCTTCTACAAAGAACTTCGGAAGCACTCCCTTCGAAAACTGACAGTGCTCTCCTCCCCCGAAATGATATCAGGGTGGACCAAGTTGATAAGACAACAGCACCAGCTTCTTTGTATTAAAGGAAACTAGAATCAGAAATACAAGAGGGGGGAGGAAGAAGAGAAGAATGGAGACTCTCCCATCGAGAAGCACTCGGCTCCCTTCGCCCAAGCCTCACAACCGATCCTACAAGGAAATTCTCCCTGCCGCTCTCTACCCAGCCATCCCCCTTTTAACAATCTTCTCTAATAACTGTGCCCCCCCAGAATATTTCACCAGGATTTCCAGCACATCCCCCCTAGGCCCCTTCATAACAACTATCTCTTAACTGCCCCCCCCCCCCCCTGAGTATTCCTCCAGCTGTCCGCCCCCCCAACAACTACAGCTGGCCCAACAACCCTGATAGAGACCAGCTATCCCTCTTCTACAAAGCCCCCGGCAGATTCCCTTACAACCCCACACCTCCCTTATTAGTAACCCTCAAATCAATTTGCATAACTATGCCCTCATTTGGCTCGAGGTATCATGCTACCAAGTGATGCCTTCGTAGATCACTACAACAGATATTGCTCATGCACTTATTCGTTCTCAAAAAACCAACCCAGGGTAATAATTCCCAGGGATGTTCAAACTGTTTGTACATTGACCATCTATTTCAATGTCATTTGTGATCGAGGATCTCTTGATGATTTTCATACTTTCTATGGCAATCCCCCCAAACCCGTGGATCTTTTGTTTATTTTCGAGTGATGTCTAACCTTAACCGAATCACCCAATTTTAAGATACATGTGACCCAACTCAATGTTTTTTTAGCTTACCTATATTTGGCCCAATTGAGATTTTAGACTATTTTCTTTTGGCACCCATGTATTCTCATGAATTAGCCCCAAGGAGGTCATCTAAGCCATGCCCAATGGATCAAAAAAACAAGATTGTGATGAACAATGTAAAAATGTGTGTGTGTGTGGGTGGGGGGGGGGCACAATTTGTTCCCACACCCAACACATAAGTCATTTTAAAATCATTATAAAAGAAGTAGAGAACCCTTTTGAAGTGACGCCTACTTCTGATCCGACGAGTACTGATTTGAGACATTCTCCCACATCCACTGTTCACACATGTTCCTCTTTGATTTGGCACGATTATGTTGTAAGTTTGGGTTTTCCATTCGTTTTCTAACTTGGAATTGAGTTAGAAGTGGTTAGAAATTGATTGGATGGTGTTTTGAAGGGTTATGAGAAGAATCAAAGTGAGAAAGGAGGGTGGGTTGTTGCAGTGTGCGGTATGGATGTCTGTTAAAAATATGTATAAGCCTGACCACCACTGCTCAAGTAGTAGTTCCCACCACTCTAGCATTCTTCCCCACGCTATTATTTCGAGACCCAACTTTTTCCTACCGGTTTATCAATCACTATCTTGTTAGGGTTCTCCACCCAACTATTGTATGCTTGAGGGGTGTAGAAGGCGAATTCCCCTTACCTCAATATGAGGTGGGGGCATTCTTTTATAGATGAGTAAAAAAGGATTACATGGTGGAGTATTCCGATGTGGGACTTAGAAATACCCTTTATAATAAAACGGGGTTTAACACTCCCCTTCAAGCTGGACATGCCCAGCTTGGACCAAGAGTCCCACAAAAGAAAGTTGACATCAAACAAGACCATACACACTCTCTCTCAAGTTGGGTTGCTGATGCTGTGAATACCCAGTTTGGTACTGAGAGAGTCCAGACGAGCTCCTGGGAGGCCTTTGGTGAAGATGTCGGCAAACTAATCTGCCGTTGAAATGTGACCGAAACTGATATGGTTCTGTTCGAGGTGATGACGAAGAAAGTGACAATCCACCTCAATGTGCTTCGTTCGTTCATGGAAGACGGGATTAGAAGCGATATTCGCGGCTGCCTGATTGTCACACCAGATATGAGCAGACGTTTGCGGTGGGAAGCCAAGTTCACCGAGGAGATGACAAAGCCAAAGGATCTCAGTCGTGACCGTGACCATGACACAATATTCAGACTCCGCACTAGATCTGGAAACGACGATCTGCTTCTTGGTGCGCCAAGAGATGAGGTTACCTGCCAAGAAAACGACAAACGTAGAATTAGACTTTCGAGTAGCAAGACAACCAACATAGTCAGCATCACAGAAGGCCTCAACATTCAGATGATCGTGATGTGAGTACCGAAAACTACAGACAGGGTCTTTCTTGATGTATTTGGCAATGTGGAGGACAACATCCCACTACGATTTGGTTGGATGCTCCATAAATTGGCTCACTTTGCCAACAATGCAGGTAATGTCCGGACGTGTCATGATGAGATAATTGAGTTTTCCCATAAGACCAGAGGCCTATTGCATTTTTCAGCAAAGCCCTAGCTGAGCAGACCTCTTCAAAGTCATCGTATGAAAAGGAAATTATGGCGTTAGTATTAGCCATTCAACATTGGTGACCTTACCTTTTGGGCCGACCATTTGTTGTCTATTCCGATCAGAGAAGATTGGAATTTTTATTACACCACCGGATTGCCATAGTGGACTAACTGAATTGGATCGCCAAACTGCTCGGATATCACTTTGAGGTGCTTTACAAGCCAGGTAAGGATAATGCAGAGGCAGATGCTCTGTCCCTGAAGGAAGACTTGCCTGAACTCGCTTCCCTCCGGTCAACAACCCTATGGCAGGAAGGGGTGAGTTGGCTGCAGGAATACAGTACGACCCCTACCTACGAAGGGTTATTAAGAAACTCCAATCTGGCCAACACCTTCCCAAGGGGTTTAGTCTTTCCCTTGGCACTATTGTACAAAGGGCGTCTGGTGCTTTCTGCCTCTTCTCCCTGGATACCCAAGCTGTTAGAGGAGCGCCATTGTTCTCCTCATGGTGGCCACTCTGTTTACTGCCGCACCTATCACAAGCTAGCTGAGAATTTATATTGGGTAGGCATGTGGCGACAAGTCCTGGACTATGTTTGGCGGTGTGAGACCTGCCAATGCTCTAAGTACTCTACTTTGTCTTTAGCGGGACTTTTGCAGCCCCTGGTGATTCCAGATGCAGTTTGGGAAGACATCTCCGCTGATTTTATTATGGGATTACCAAAGTCTAAGGGTTATGACGTAATCCTTGTGGTGGTAGACAGACTCTCCAAGTACGCTCACTTCATACCTTTGAAACACCCTTTCACTGCCAAGGGGGTGGCGAGGTCCTTGTTAGGGAGGTCATTAGACGTCATGGTGTACCTAAATCAATTTTCAGTGACCGAGACTCCTTGTTTATGAGCCATTTCTGGACCGAGCGTTTTAAGCTGCTGGGAACTAAACTGAAAATGAGTTCAGCTTACCATTCTCGGTGTTTGGAGACTTATCTCAGGTGCTTTGCAGGAGAGCTACCCAAGTTTTGGTCTTTTTGGTTACCCTGGGCAGAGTTGAGTTATAATACTAGGCATTCTGCTATGAATTCCACACCTTTTGAAGTAGTCTACGGGCGGAAGCCTCCGACAGTCTTCACTTTCTTGCCCTGTGAAGTAAAGATTGAAGCAGCAGCTTCTGCCTTGATCGATCGAGATGAAGCTCTTGAACAGCTTAAGGCACCACTTAAACCGAGCACAGAACTATATGAAGCAGTCAGTGGATCAGCTCCGCTGTGATGTTACTTACCAAGTTGGGGAACTAGTTTGTGTGAAGCTCCGTCTCCGTCTCCAGCAATCAACCGCTCAACGAATTAACCAAAAACTATCTGCCTGTTTTTATGGCCCCTTTTCAGTTATTAAACAACTGGGTCCAGTGGCGTACCAACTAGAATCCCCCCTACAGCATGAATTCATCCGGTCTTCCATGTCTCTCAACTCAAGCGAGCTATTGGCAGCGAGGTTGCACATGCAACCCTTCCAGGGCTGGAAGATGACGTGGCGGATACCGTTAAACCTCAGGCTGTGCTCGCCTGGCGCTCCAGTGGTCAGGCTGAAGGGGGATGTCCACAACTGATGATCCAGTGGCGGGGACGGCCTGCCGAAGAAGCTAGCTGGGAAGATGAGTTTGTTGTCCGTAATCAATTTCTCACATTCAGTCTTGAGGACAAAGACTGCTTGCCCAGGAAGGGTACCCAGCTGGCAGCCGGGAGGTTTGAGGTGGTCCCCGAGAGGTTTGAGGTGGTCCCCAGGTTGTTGGGAGATTCCATCGTGGAGCTGTTATAAGGGTGCGCTGGGGGAAATGAGTGGGAGGGAGAGTAATTGGCTGCAACAGCCTTGGCGCTTGGGGCGAGTATCCGAGGTTGCCTCCCCTCTCAGTGTAACCCTGTTTTTCCTCCCACCCATTCTTCTTCCTATGCTTGTAGTCCGCTGAACCGATTTCTGCAATACAACAGAGGAAGGTTCCCTGGGTTGCGTGTCCTTAACATTGTCACACAGAGCTTGTCACATAAAATCCACAATCAAATGAGACAAAAATTTCTTCATGCAATTAGCCAATTGTTTTTTAGAAAGCACATGTCCAATAACTAATTTGTGAGCCAAAACCCGATCATGGGTAGTGTATATCGAGCTCAAAGTGCTTGGCGTGGCTGTGAAAAACAAATTTAGTATGCTCTTGAGCACCGTTATTATTACACTTGATCTCTGAGAAGAGGAAAGATTAAACAAATCAACTCATTGAATAGTGATTTTATCCATATCAATTCAGCATCTAAATCTTCCAATGCTCTATATTCAGATTAGGTGCTTGAACATACCATGAATCTGTTTTTTAGAGTCCCACAAGACCAATGAATCTCCAAAAAATACACAATAACCTTCTACAGTTTTTCTATCACCAGGACAAGTGGCCCAATCTGTATCTAAGTAACTAGTTAAATGTGACTCATCTGTTTTTTTTTTATTTGAACTCCATAGTTTATTGTTCCCCTTGAGTATCTTAATAATCTTTTGACACTTTGTCAGTGAGAAGTGATTGGAGCGCTCAAAAATTGACTTAGCTTATTTGAAACAAAGCTGATCTTAGGTCTTGTTTGACTAACATATTGCAAATCTTCTTAAGCACTTCTACAAGTAAATGGATTATGTAAAGGATCACCATCTTGAATGGACAAACCCTTAGCAGCAACTAGAGTGGGTGGGGGAGCAATCAGAAGTAGTGTTGGGAATGGCCTGACGGGCCAACCCATTCAGCCCCCCCAAAAAATGCACGGGATGTGCTTTAAAACATATAATCCAAATTAAAACGGGCTTATTTAAAGTAAGTCCACTATGCCCGTAGCTCATACAGGTTAACCTGCATGGGCCACAAACCGGCATGCTTTTTAATATTTATATTCAAAAATTAAAATAAAATAATCATATTAAATAAATCATTAACTATTTATATTAAATTGTTAAAAAATAAACAAACAAAAAATAGTTGCATGATTTTATATTGGTTTAACTATTTAATATGCATTCATTAAAAAACTTTTCCCTTCATCTTCATATTGACAACACATTGTTAGAGTATTTAGATATTTAGGGTATTTAGATAGTTAAGATACGAGTCAACGATGAAATGTCTGATTGGGTCAATAGGTTGACTTGTATTTATGTTTCAATTTATATCTTTATCTTCATCTATAAATATAACAACCCAACCTCATTTAGGAGAAACCGATTTTGGGTATTATTTTCCTACAAAATATCAGAGCAAGTTCCAAGCCCCATCCGACCCTCATCGAGTGTGCTCTCTGTGTGCCTTCCCTTCTGTCATCCCAAATATGATATTGTTCAATGTGCTGTAGATCTTCTACTAAACGTGCGCCGGCCCAAGATGCACGACACCGTTGTGCGCCTCTCGTGCGAGCGCCCAACCTTTTGCAGCACCTCCTCAAGCGCCGTGCTTTATAACTAGGCCGCCCGCTCGTCCAGTCGAGGTGTGCCCTGACTAGGCCAAGATCTTCTATCACTTATGCAGCTCTTACGACAGTGACTTTGCACAGGTTCGACGCACCTCCATCGTTGCCCGAATCTCTATCGCCTAACGACCAAGACTTATTTCCTATCATGCGCTAGAGTTATCTTCACTCGCTATTCTAGTCGAGGCGTGCCCTGACTAGGCCAAGATCTTCTATCACTTATGCACCTCTTACGGTGGTGACTTTGCACAGGTTCAACGCACCTCCATCGTTCCCTGAATCTCTATCGCCCGACGACCAAGACTTCTTTCCTATCATGTGCTCGAGTTATCTTCACTCGTGCTATAGCCTTATTGGGTTCGCAAGACAAACACTATTTTTCCCGACCTTCTTGGGTCCACAAGATGGGCACTATTCACCCGACCTTCTTGGGTCCGCTATTCTGACGCCATTTTACTCGACCTCCTGGGTTCACAAGATTGATGCCGTTTCAACCAGCCTTCATGGGTCTGGTAATCGAGCATTGCTCCACCCGACCTTCTTGGATCCGCAAGATGAGCGCCTTTCAACCCGATCTTTTGTGTTCACAAGACGGACATTGTTCCGCCCGACCTTTTGGTTCCACAAGACGAGCGCCGTTACACCTGACCTTTTGGATCTGCAAGATTGGCGTGGTTTCACCCGACCGTTTGGGTCTGCAAGCCGGGCATCACTCCACTCGGCCTTTTGGGTCCACAAGACAGACGTCGTTCTACTCGGCCTTTTGGATCCACGTGACTGATGCCCCCCCTCCCGACCTTTTGAGTCCGCTAATCGAGTGCCATTTCTTCCTGATTTTTTGAGGTCTATCATTTGTCATTATTTCATTCGACATATTCATGGATTGGTCATCATCAACATGAGAGTTCATCGGTGCAATTGTTATTTTTTACTTCAGTTCGATCTTTTTTATTATGTGGGGGAGTTAGCTCATGTAGAGAAGGATGAAGCCATACAAGAGGGAGAGATCCGCCGGGCAGAAAGCGTCAAATGTTCTTATTTATCATTTTCTAGTTTTTCTTTATGTTGCAAGCTGGGTATGTCCAGCTTGAGGGGACTATTATTAGGAGTATTTATTTTGTTTTCTTTTATTATGTATCCAAGCCAGGTAAACCTAGCTCGAGGTGGAGTGTTAGGTAAACCTAGCTTGAGGGGGAATATATCTTATTGATCTTTTGTTATGTTAGAGTATTTAGATATTTAGGGCATTTATACATTTAAAATACGATTCAACGGTCAAAGGTTTGGCTGGGTCAATAGGTTGACTTGTATTTATGTTCCAACTTGTATCTTTATCTTCATCTATAAATTTAACTCGACCTCATTTAGGAGAAATGGATTCTGGGTATTATCCTCCTACACGCATTTTACTTTTCCTTTAAAAGCATGGACATGATCATAATGATAAATAACGATTCACGAGAATCATCAACCTTCAATACCAATTCAACCATTAATAAAATTATGCACATTTAACCAAAAGCATGTTAATTCTAATCTGTATAATATTGGGCCCGTGATGGGCTTGTATGTTTGGGCCGAGTCTGATGCGGAAACATCGGGAGTTGCAGCGACAGAAACAGAAAAACACAGAGTAAAAGGGGAAAAAAAAAGAACACGAAGATTTACGTGGTTCGGGCAATAATCCCTACGTCTACAAAGTGACAAAATATTCACTATAATTTGGAATCACAATTACAGAGTTTTTTCAAACACACACTAAGAAAACCCTAGTCCGAAAATGAGCTAATGTAGAGGACGAAACATTATTCCACCAACCGTTAGAAAGTCTGCATCACTACAGTGAAAGGCGACCACCCAAGTCAAAAGCACTATAGTGGCTGCCGGTTGGAAGTCCAAGGAGTTACAGTGAATGACGGCTGGAAGTCCGCGTCACCACAGTGCCTGTTGGTGTTGGTCGGTCAACTCTGCTACAGTGCTCAAAATTTGGGCAGGGCGCCTTCGGCCCTCGGACCCCCAGAGTAGGGGTGCATTGCCCCCTGCAACCCCCAACGAGCTCACCGCGGAGCTCGCCCCGCGAAAGTTGCAAGCCGGTGCGTAGTACATGCCACAAACATTCGACCGAACCAGATAACCCTACGACAATCCAACAAAGTCAGCCTATATTTTGATAGGGGATCTCCTAAAGGCCTTGTACGGGGGGACGACAACTGGCCTCACTATATTTGTTAGGGATGGTGGACTGCTAGAGGAATATCCTCTAAGGGAATGTGTCGGGGCCTACAAGTTAGAAGGGTTTTTTATAAATAGGAAAGGCCGGAGAGAGTTGAAGGCATTGAAGATTTTGTTTGAGTCGACCAACTTGGCTTGGGCTTGGGTGGGAGCTTCCTGGGGAACTCTCGACCTACTCTCTTCTCCTTTACTTCCCAGCTTCTTCTTGTTCTTTCACCTGTATTTTTGCTCTGTTTTTCTCTCTGGTTAATATAAAAAAGTTCGTTCTCTGTTTTCTTCGTCAGTTGGTTCAACCTGCTGTGCCCTGCTGCCTCCACCTCTACTCTTGCTCCGCATTGCCGCTGGAGACCCAGTAATAGTCTCACTAGGTGGGTGTCGAACAACACCTCAGGACGCTCGATTCAACGCTTACAACCCTGACCTCGGCCATGGATGTTCTCACCGCACAACAACAATCTTGGGAACAAAGCGCGCCTTGATCAGGCCGAACACGCGCGCCTGAGCAGGCTAACTTCCGTAAGGCTCAGGTGCATGGCTTCGTCGAATTCCAGAAAAATCCCTATGCCCTAGTATGTCGCTGGGAGAAGGCCCCTCAACATGAAGCGGTATATCCTTTGTTCCTGATTTATCAGCCTCGTGATTAGTCAAGCCTGTCGACGTGCACCCAATCAACCGATGTTCAACAACACGCACACCCGACAAGCGCTTGGCTCTTCATCCCCACTGCTAGTGTAGGCGCATTATCGGAACCACCCTCGCGGGAGGGACTTGCTATCGGAGATGCCACAGAGGTAAACCAACAACCTGCCACTGCCTTATTTCCTCCAACACCAAGGCTGTAATGCCAATGGTGATGCGACTTCTAGCTTGTCTTGACGAGCTCGAACAACGCGCAGAGAAGCTCAATCTGAAGCTCGATTCTACCATCTCCAACTTAACATCGGCGATGGCCAGTCGTACCACGAAGCACCGGATCTGGGCGTAGATGCAAACTGAACACGAATGCAATGAGTGGGCCAAACAGACACATGAATTTTCCAAATTTCGCATGTACATCTCCGACCTTTTACGTCACCTTGAGAAGGCCCCACTACCCGACGAGGACCATCCACCCTTTGTGGGTGAGACAGACTTCACACCGTTTAGTGCTATGACAATGCAGGGGCAAGTCGTGGGAATGGCCGCTCGCTGGGGGGAGGTTTCTATCTTTGCTGATAGTGCCCCATGCGACTTGGAGAAGAGTGAATTTTGTTCACAACAAAGATGACCAAAGCATTGCCAAAGGAAACAGTGATGCAGCGGCATGATGATGTGCGACCATTAAAGCAAGGGCCCAGGGGACCTTATCGCAAGACAAGGGGGCCGACTGCCTTGTTACTACAACCATCGATGCTGATCCTATGTTAGGTGCACATAAAGTTGAATTCCCAGTGTCTGATGATCATGCTTCATGATGTGGACTCCAGGGGAATTTAGGCCTTCTGTTGGTTCCGGGCGCAACGGAAGCGTGTGGAGGTGGGTGATGTATTAAAATTTCTTTTAATAATCATTGTTCGAAACCAAGAGCTAGGATCTTGCACGTCAAATTTATAATTAATTTATTTAATATTTGAAGAAATAAATATATGGGCTTAGGAACGTTCTTCGTTGGTGAATGTTGATCGTCCGAAAAGACCCTTTCAGATTACCTTCGTTGCGCTGTGAGGATCCAATGATATAATCCCTCTAACGGTGATCCACACATGCTCTCATGATCTCTGAGCAGCACCACTCGATCTCTGGGTGCTAGCGGAACGAATCAAATGTTTTGCGTTGTTCGTTCTTGATCACTCGTTCTTCGATCTTGAAGAAATCTCTCTTGCACTTCTTGTTCTCGAGAGGAAGATAAGAGTTGAGAGAGAATTCGTTGTGCACAACAATTCTATATTCTCAATTTTTGGATACTCTACACAATAGACATAACCGTCTATTTATATAGTTAGGATTTAAGTTAAAATATAATTTAATTGCATACTGGCCATTAAATAACATTTATTATCTTTAATAAACCCCATGCCACATAATAATAATTATATTATTATTATTTTGTGGCGCGCGTCAACTTGCGCAATAACAAATATTATGTAACGGTCTTGTTAATTAATATTTGTCACTGGACTTGGTCTTGGTCCGTTCGAACTCCTCTATTATTTATTGAACAATCAAAGAAATATTTTATTCATAAATAAATATTTTATTCAATCTAGCGAATAAATATTTACTAAAATATTCAATAAATAAAATTAACATTTTATTCACATGCCGACGAATAAAAATTTATTTAATTTATGCGATCAATATAACTTGAATAAAATTATTCCTCGGACTTGAGAATATTATTTATTCCATTAATTAAACTCAAATAGAATTTAATCGAGATCAACGGAAACACTTAGTGTGTGACCCTTTAGGATTCTTTCTCGTTGACATTAGGCGGACTTGCCTAAAGTTCAAGATTACTGTCTAGCAACGGGTCAAAACACCCAAGAGAAAGAACTTAATGTCGCAACATCGACAACCATATACGAACGCTCACTGTGTAATATAATCCCTTTGTCACAATATCTCATCAAACATGTTGCATAACCGTGTCACGAATCGAATCTGGTCGCCGCCAAAACCGTCACCAAACCCAGCCCGTGACAAGGCCCGAAGGGCGTTCCCTATCCCCACGGGATGACACAAGTGCCCGGGTATCATTTATCTTGGTTTGAGAACGATTTACCCGAATATGTATACATAAAACACCAAAAATATTTGATAAAATGAATCTGAAAAATTCATACCAACAAGGTTTATACAAAAATCCAAAACTGAATACATAAGTTCAAATGCAATACAAAAGGTCCAAAGACACAATGAAACAACAACAAAATAGCCCCATGGACTCCACATGACAAGGGGTTATCACCCCCAAGCCGTCTCCACAACTCCGCCCCAAGGATGAGGACTAACACCCTGAACCGCTATCACCCTTAGCCTTTCCTTTACCTGAGTCAAACATAACCAAGTCTACTTACACCCAAGGGGTGTAAGTAGGGTGTGAGCCTAAGCCCAATAGGATACCACCCAATGATTCCAAAGAGCATGCAATACAATGTGAAAAAGTAAACAGTTTTAATACGCAAAGAAAAGCAGTGATAAAATCCAAGAAATACAACTTTCAATTGAAAACATTTTTCAAGCTAAAGTTTTCAGAATGTTCACACATTTAAATAGACATGTTAGCTACTGTAATGTACTGCCAAAAACATCCCAATACATGGGAAAATACCACAAACACAATGAGCAACAAAATCGGGAACACCCCTAGGCACTAGATAGTCTCGGGCCCCATGTACCTCATACCTCGGTGTAAAGTAACCATAGTAAAATCCGTTCTCGTGCACGAGCCACTAGTAGGGAACATACCCATAACCTAGTGGTCCCCAATCATCATCCACATAGTTTAGTTAGAGTTGTCGTTATCCAAATGCTAGGTGAAACATGGACAAAACCCATCCGGTCCACTAGCCGTACTAGTACACATCCGCCCCACCTAGGTACCCGGGCTTCTCCCTTTGTGCTCAAACAATTTCAGAATGATACATATATCCATTTTCATATAAAACACCACTACTGGTCACATACAATCAGTACAGTAGCTACACACATTTTATACCATTTAAAACACACAACAAAACACTTTGAGTTTCAATAAAACAACTTCTCTAAATCTTTCTTTGTTTTGCACCCAAAACTCTTTGAAAACCTCACTTGAACACCATATTCATACTCTTTTTTATCAAAACAGAATCCAACACACCCTAAACATTTCTTTAAAGTTATTACATGATTTATAAAACAATCCCAATAAGCATTGCATAGAATACCCATGTAAAACACCCAATTCAACACCAAATTGGTACTCAAAAACCATTTTCTTAACAAACGTCACCCAAAACCAATTTCGCAGCAACAACCAAAGAATAATAACATTTAAAACATTATTTTCAGCCCTAATACAGTTCAATAAGGTCAACTAAATAATTAAAAGGCATCCCTTAATCAACCAATAAAAGGTTTATATAAAAAAAGCTCAAATTTCACATGAAATTGGCCTTAAAATTCACTTGCATTACAAACACCACTAAAACCAATTTTTGCAGCACCAAATCAATGGGTTAAACATGAAAATATAATAAACACAGTAGCTATGTCACAAGGATTGCATACAAAGTGGAATCACCTACCAAAGTAATGAAAACCCTTAAATCAACGTGCGAAAATCAAGTCGCACCACCACCGCACCAAGAGGGACTTAGAACAAACCTAAAACCACAAAATTGGACCAAGAAAACCCAAGGTTAAACCCTAGGTTCGAAACCCTACCTCCTGGTCATTTGGTACTTAAAGGAAAAGGGAAGAAACCCCAAGAAAATAGAATGAAACCCTAAGCAATTTGAAAGAGGAATGGAAGAGACTCACTTACGTGAGGGATCTTGAAGAATCGCCCCTAATACACCAGTAACTGAAATTTAAAACAGTCAAAACTAGGGGTGTCCAAACCCGACCCAACCCGACCGACCCGACCCGACCCGGCCGGGTTGGGTCGGGTTGGGTCGGGTTCAAGATTGCATATGTGCGGGTCGGGTCGTTTCGGGTTGACCCGTGCTCGGGTTGGGTCGGGTCACGGGTTGAGAAAAAATTGACCCGACCCGACCCAACCAACCCGACGGAATACCCCCTGCACTTCCAGCGCGCACCGCCTCGCCTCGCCACCGCCCGTAGTCACTACTACGGTGTGTTTCCTCGCCCTTGTTGTGATCTTCCTCCTCCACTACCTCCACCGCACGGTGTGACCGCCGCGAACCTAAACCAGATCCACCAGAGACTACTCCCTTTACCTTTACCTCCACCTATGTTATCTCTATTGTGACCGTTGAGAACCCAGATCCGCCAGAGAGGCTGCCCCCATTCGCCTTCGCCTTCATCTACCCACTACGACCGCCGCAACCCTAGAACAACTGGAGAATTCCCCCTCCCGCCTTCAGCTCCACCTTCGTCTCTACCACTACGGCCTCCATGAATCCAGTATAATATGATAAACAAATAAAACACAGGAACTAAATATATAAAATTAAATAAATAATCAATCGCGAATCGTGATCAGTCATGGAAGTTGAGGTTGGTTCGGCTCGGCGGTGGGTTGTAGGGGAAGACAAATGCTGGTGGGTCTTGAATATCGGTGGATTTGGGAGTGGAAGACAGGGGAAGACAGACGTTGGCGAGAGATTTCAGTCGTCGAAGGGGGTCGACGGCGGACATATAAGTTTCTGCACGGATCGAGAATCGGGGGCATCGTTATCATCTACATTTGGGATTGGGGGTGGATTTTTCATCAAGATCCTCCCGGCGTGATTGGGCGTGGATTTTTCGTCGAGGTCCTCCGGACATGGTGGTGAGGAAGACGCTGAATGAAGCGGATGAGTGCGGTGGGCTATTAATCTAGGAGCCGATTTTTTTTTACAGAACCCGATCGACCCGACCAACCCAACCCGATCTGATATGGGTCGGGTCGGGTCGGGTCCGAAACAAAAATAGCATTTGACCCGACCCGACCCGACCCGGTCTCTTTAGGTCGGGTCGGGTCCAAAAACTCCCCAAACCCGACCCAACCCGACCCATGGACACCCCTAGTCAAAACTTCAAGGGAGGTTCGAAGAAGGATGAGGAGGTCATTTAGGAACTTGAATGGAGGAAAAAAAGTAAGAATTGAGAGAGTTATGATGGAAAGAACTTACCTCCTCAAATCTGCCCGATTTTAGAAACCCTAAGAAGTTCAACACTCAATCGCGATGAAGAAGAGCTCCAAAGAGGGGAGAGAGAGGTTGGGCGCGCGACTGGGTCCAATGGGCGTGTGTGAGACTTGGAATCATCGAAAAAGCCTTAAAATTGAATAAGTTATTAATTAATCAAATTTGATTTTTAAAACTGGAATTGAGCTTTCGGGCAGGCCCAATCCCTTAAATAAAAACCCATATACACCTTGGTTATGGATTTCTAAAGGCTCCAAACTACATTGGTGGTGTTAATATGTCAGGGGAGACCATTTAAGAATTGGAATGGATGCAAAATATAAAAAAATGAAAAAGTTATAAAAGAAACAAAATTTATTTTTAAATCCGGAATTGGGCTCACGGTTTGGCCCAATTCACAAAAACTCACCCATTCCACCATAAAAGCTTGAGAAACCCCAAAAACAAAGCATAAATGGAAATTAAATGAAATTTAACTTTAAAATAAGTCTTGTATGTGACAAACCGTGTCACCAACCTATATGCTCGATATGTCTTTCATTGATTATTTGAAATAAACATGTCGTTACACCATGACTATGAAATTTAATGCGACGGTTCTATTCTAATCAAAATGCTGAGATATCAGCTTCCATAAACTTTTAAGAGATGAATCTTTCTTCGACTTATTCATTAATGACATGTCATTCGTGACACACCCAACGTATCCAGCTTCGCCATGAATTGTTATCGTCATGGTTTACGAAATACATCTAAGTACGCGAGTTGTAACATTCATTAATAATAATCTTAAAGTCTAAGGATCATCACACTCGCTTGTAGATAGGAATATCTGATGACACCAAAACATGTGGAATTCCTATTGGCGGGTCTGTTATCATAATCTCCCGTCTTGGAGATTACGAAGTGCGGACTTCATGAGAAGAAACCTTATTTGTTTATGAGTACTCGCACCCGACAATCTATGTATTATGTGTCCGATCATAGTACATTATCCAACCGCATAACATTATTTGAGAATATAGTCATATCACATCAAGGTTCTCATCATAACGAGGAATTGCTCTGACCTTATCAATGCGATGTACACTCTAAGGACATTATTACATTAGAGTAATGCAGAACAACAAACAATATGTAATAAGAAGTTTTATTAATATTTAATACATCGAATATTCATGTAATCAAAGTACAAACAGTTGGTCCCAGGACACCAACTCCAACAAACTCCCACTTGGACTAAAGCCAACTGCATACGACCTTCAGTCCGCTAGACCTCACATGATAGTCATGTTTCTGTTGAGTTGAGGCTTTAGTCAAGGGGTCCGCTACGCTGTCTTCCGTGGAAATACTGCTCACCGCAACTTCACCTCTCTGAGAAAAATCCCTCAAGAGATGATACTTCCGAAATATGTGCTTCGTCCGCTGATGTGATCTTGGCTCTTTTGCAAGAGTCACCGCTGCAATATTATCACAATAGAGTGTGACATGATCTTTACTACTAGGTACCACATCAAGCTCTTGTACGAAGTTGTGTATCCATACTGCTTCTTTAGTTGTCTCAGAAGCCGCAATATACTCTCGGACTTTGCTGTAAAATCTGCAACCACAACCTACTTTGAGCTTTTCTAGCTCGCAACACCTCCATTCAAAGTGAAGATGTATCTCGTTTGTGACTATGTCATCTTAATCAGTTTGAAAACTAGCATACACATATCCTCTGATGACTAGTTCTTTATCTCCTCCATAAAGCAGAAACATATCCTTAGTACGCCTCAGATACTTAATGATAGTCTGGACTGCCATCCAATGACGGTCACCTGGATCAGCTTGACATCTTCTTACCACACTTAATGTGTAGGCGACATCTAGCTTAATACATATCATAACATACATGATTGACCCAATCGCTGATGCATATGGAATTCGTGTCATTCTGTTTCTTTCCTCATGTGTTTGAGGACATATTTTTCTGGAAAGATGAATGTCATGTGACGCTGGCAACAATCCCCTCTTGGATTGTTTCATATTGAATCTTTTCAGTATCTTGTCAATGTATGTACTTTGACTTAGGCTGAACAACATCTTGGATCTATCACGATGGATCTTGATCCCAAGAATATATGCTGCCTCGCCCAAGTCCTTCATAGAGAAGCATTTATTTAACCACGCCTTAACAGACTGTAAGACTGGTAGTTCGTTTTCAATGAGTAATATGTCATCAACATATACTATTAAGAAAACGACTGCACTCCCACTAAACATTTATTGACACATGACTTGCATTTGTTCTTTATGAAACCAAATTTCGACATGGCCTCATCAAAACGAATGTTCCATAACCTGGATGCGTGATTTAATCCATAAATGGATCTTTGCAACTTGCATACCTTGTTGACATCATTTGGAGTCACAAACCCTTCGGTGCGTGTCATATAGACATCTTTCTGAAGGTTTCCGTTAAGGAAGACTGTTTTGACATCCATTTGTCTAATATCATAATCATGAAAAACCGCAATGGCAAGTAGAATTATGATGGATTTCTACATTGCAACTGGTGAAAAGGTTTTGTCGTAGTCAATGCCTTGATGCTGTTTAAACCCTTTTGCAACCAGTCGCTCCTTATAGGTACTGACTTGTCCTTCAATGTCCATTTTCTTCTTGAATACCCATTTACAACCAACGAGTTTTATATCTACTGGAGGGTCTACCAAAATCCAGACTTGGTTTTGGTACATGGAATCTATTTCAGAATTCATAGCTTCTTGCCACTTGACAACATCTGTGCCACTTACTGCTTCTTTGTAGGTTAGGTGATCATTATTATCAACTAATTATGACTAGAAAACCATACTGTTTTGGTTCTCTAATCTCTCTAGTACTCCTATGCAGTAATTGTATCTCTAGAACAATTTTTTCTTCCACAGGGATTTGTGGAATTTGTTTCTGTGCCAACTCTTGTGTATCTTGAGCCTAGACTTCCTTGAAGTCTAGCTCGCTCCCACCATCTCTTTTAGAGATAAGACCCTCCTCAAGAAATGTGGGACGTCTGTCAACCACAACCTTATTGTCTGAAGGATTGTATAAGTAGTATCCCTTTGTTTCTTTGGGATATCCTATAAAGATACACTTTGTGCCTCGGTGTGCAAGCTTATTACCTGAAGAGGCTTTAACAAATGCTTCACAACCCCACACATGTAAGTAAGACAACACGGGTTTCTTTCCATTCCATAATTGGTATGGTACCCAAAAGGATAATGAAAGACTCGCATGACTCATCATTGAGCTCACCATGTCTAACAAGGTGCGGTTTCTCCTTTCACTTACACCATTTAACTGAGGCGTATAAGGAAAAGTGAGTTGAGATAAAATCCCGAACTTCCGTAGATAATCAATGAAGTCTTGATTAAGATATTCTCCACCACGGTCTGAGCGAAGTTTCTTAATCTTCTTAACAAGTTGGTTTTCAACTTCATTCTTGTATTCATTGAATTTATCAAATAAATCCAACTTATACCTCATTAAGTAGACATATCAATATCTACTAAAATCATCTGTAAAAGTTATGAAGTATGAGTACTCACCCCTTGTTTCAACATGAAATGGTCCACACACATCGGTATGAACTAATTCAAGAAGCTCTTTAGCCCTTTCACCTTTCCCACCAAATGGGGCTTTGGTCATTTTTCCTTGTAAACATGCGTGACATACACCAAGTGGTTTTAGTTCAAAAGAATCTAAATATTCATCTTGATGTAATTTAGTCCAACGCTTTTCATTTATACGATCTAGTCGGTGATGCCAAAGTTGGGTGTGCTATGAGCCATGTGAAGTGACTTCGTTATCGATTGCCATTATTTGGTTCGTGTAATTCAACACATAAAGATCGTTATTTAAACGTGCTTTACCATAACAAATGTTATCTTTATAAAAGAAGCAACATTTATTCTCAAATTTGAAAATAAATCCATCCGTATCAAGTCTAGATACAGAATAATGTTTTTGGTAACTGAAGACACATAATAACAACCCTTTAAAATCAAGATCATTCTGGTTGACAACATGAGGTGGTAGTCCCCGATAGCTACAACAACAAGTTTAGCTCCGTTGGTTGCTTGAAGATCTACCTCTCCTCGGTCAATCTTTCTGAATCTATTTGGTTCCTGTATTTGAATACATATGTGAGCACCACAAGCTGTATCTAATACCCAATTTGTAGAAACAAATAAATTGCACTTGATAACAAACGCATCTGAAGCTTCCCATTACTTCTTTGGTTGGGTGCAGTTTTTCTTCCAGTGACCCTTCTTGCCACATGCGAAATAGACAACATCCTGTTCCCTTGCTTGCCCTTGATATTCCTCTTCTTGGAAGGGTGCGGAGAAGCTTTGGGCTTCAGGCTCTTTGCTTGTCCTTTCCGTTTGTTCATCATAATGACAGAAGATTTTTCACGCTTTGTATCCTTATCTACTTGGCGAAAAAGTGTAAGATTTGATAGAGATTTCTCAATGTTCTTATTAAAATTCACAACAAGATTGAAGAAGCTCTGAGGGAGTGATGCTAGAATGAGGTCGGTGCCCAGTTATTCGGAGAGTTTAAACCCTAGAACCTCTAAGCGCTCAATGTAGCCGATGAGCTTGACTACGTGAGGCCCAACTGGGGCACCCTCTCCAAGCTTGCTCTGAAAGAGCGCCTTGGAAATATCAAACAGTTCCTGTCTAGCTCTCTCCTGGTAAAGACAACAGAGTTGCTCAAGCATGCTATACGCATCTATATTTTCGTGAAACTTCATTAGTTCACTAGACATCGATGAAAACATCAAACATTGAACATCGACCGTGTCGCTCAAATGTTTTTCATCGACAAGGAACTCTTCATCACTCGACTCTTTAGTTGGCGGATCAAACATTGAGGATTCTAGCATGTAAGATTTTCGTTCATGGCGCAGCACAACCCGAAGACGTCTAAACCACTCGTGGAAGTTACTGCCAGTTAGGAGGCTATCTTTCTCCAATATTGATCGTAGTGATTGTGTGGATGATGAACTTGTCATTTTATTCTATAATTAAAAAGAACAAATTATTAGTACTTTGATTTATTACAAAATAAATGAGAGATAATAAATTAAATGTTTTTATTTATTAAATCTCTCACTATTTTATCAAGTTTCAATAGCCCTCATCACTGAACTCGAAATGTCTAGTTGTTTTAACATTCTAGTGGCAAGGATCCCCATTATTTTCTTAATGATTGAGACTTTGGCCATGAAAACTGTAGATGGTGAAATCCCCTTACCTCAATGTGAGGTGAGGATGTTCTTTTATAAATGAGTAAAACTAAATACAGAGAGGGTAAGTCCGATGTGGGACTCAGAAATACCCAATTAAATGAAATGGGGTCCAACACTCCCCCTCAAGCTGGACATGCCCAGATTGGATTGAGTCCCACAAAGAAAAAGAAGAAGACAAGACAGACGAACTCATACTCCCCCTCAAGCTGGGTTATGGAGGCTGTGAATACCCAGCCTGGAAGTGAGAGAGTCAAGGCGAGCCCCTGGGAGACCTTTGATGAAGAGATCGACAAACTGATTTGCCGTCATTACATGGCCAAAGCTGATATGGTGCTGCTCCAGATGGTGGCGGAGGAAGTGGCAGTCCACCTCGATATGCTTCGTCCGTTCATGAAAGACGGGATTCGAGACAATCTTCGTGGCGGCCTGATTATCACACCAGATATGAGTAGGGGTGTGTGCCGGGAAGCCGAGCTCATGTAGGAGATGACGAACCCAGAGGATCTCAGTGGTGACGGTGACCATGGCGCGGTATTCAGCCTCGGCACTCGATCTGGAGACGACAGTCTGCTTCTTGCTGCGCCAAGAGATGAGGTTACCGACGAAGAACACGGCGAACCCCGAAGTAGACTTGCGGGTCGCGAGACAACCTGCATAGTCGGCATCACAGAAGGCTTCAACATCCAAGTGAGCATGATGAGAATACTGAAGGCCACGTGAAGGGTCTCGCTTGATGTATTTGGCAATGTGAAGGACAACATCCCACTGAGATTGGGTTGGATGCTCTATGAACTGGCTGACTTTGCCAATGGCACAGACAATGTCGGGTCGCGTCATGGTGAGGTAGTTCAGTTTACCCACCAGACGTCGATAGCGCTCGGGATGAGGAAATGGTTCCGAGTCGGAATGGAGAGAACGTTCGCCAGACTCAAGTGGGGTGTCCAAGGCAGTGGCGGTGCTCAGACCGGCATCCTGCAAGATATCAAGACCATACCTACGCTGGCAGAGAGAGATCGAGTCCTCAGAACGTGAGACCTCGATGCCAAGGAAGTAAGTCAGGGGACCAAGATCTTTGGTATGAAAGTTTTGGTGAAGGTGCGCCTTGAGGTTGGCAATCCCTCTGGAGTCGCTTCCTGTGATGATGATATCATCAACATATACCACGAGCAAGATACAGCCGTGCAGTGTCGTTCGGAAGAAGACGGTGTGGTCCTTCAGACTGCGGGAGAGGCCAAAGACCGTGACGACAGTGCTGAAGCGGCCAAACCAAGCTCGAGGAGACTGCTTGAGGCCATAGAGGGACCGACGGAGGCGGCAGACATGGGAGTCGGCACCGGAGGCAGAAAAACCAGGGGGCTGCTTCAGGTAGACTTCTTCCTCAAGAATGCCATGGAGAAAGGCATTCTTGACATCCAGCTGATGAAGTGGCCAGTGATGATGAGTAGCCAGAGAGATGAACAGGCGGACAGAGGCCATCTTGGCGACCGGAGAGTAGGTCTCAAAGTAGTCGATGTCATATGTCTGAGCAAACCCCTTCGCCACCAGCCGGGCTTTGAGGCGGCAAAGAGAGCCGTCGGGATTGAGACGGATCGTATAAATCCATTTGCTGCCCACTGCCTGTTTGCCTGCTGGAAGGGGGACAAGATCCCAAGTATGGTTTTCCTCCAGAGCCTGCAATTCATCGCGCATTGCAGCTAGCCACCCGGGGTGAGATTTGGCTTCACCAACCGTGCGAGGTATAGAAACTGTCTCCAGAGCGGACAGACCCCTGTATGAAGAGACAAATAGAGGAGTACCCTGGCAGGAGCGAGTACCTTTCCGTAGGGCAATGGGCAAGTCCTTGGGTGGCGGAGCTGGAGCAGCGGACGAAGCGGGAGCATCAGTGTCACTGGCCGGAACGGGCGATACAGTCGAAGGATGGCGGGAGTAGACCTGACCAAAATGGGTGTCAACAGGGGTTGACGCCGGTGGAGGAAGGATGATGAGGGGAAGACAGTTATCAATAGCAGAGTCAGGAGGAGGAGAGGGAAAGGAGAATGGAGAACTCTCAACAAAGGAGACATCTGCTGAGATGACATACCGGCGAAGGTCCGGGGAGAAGCAGCGGTATCCGCCCTGAGTGCGGGAATAACCAAGGAATATGCAGCGGAGGGATTTGGGAGAGAGTTTGGTGCGGCCAGGGCGGGTGTCATGAACATAACACAAGCAGCCAAACACTCGAAGAGGGAGGGAATGAAGAGAGAGAGTGGGGAAAAGAGCCCGAAAGGGAGTCTCCCCCTTAAGGATAGAAGAAGGAAGACGATTGATGAGGTATGTAGCAGTGAGAATGACATCTCCCCAAAAGAGCAGAGGCACCTGTCGGTGGAAGATGAGGGCACGAGCAGTCTCCAGAATATGTCCGTGTTTCCGCTCGGCCACGCCGTTCTGCTGGGGTGTATCAGGACAGGAGGTCTGATGAAGGATACCATTCGTCTGGAGAAACTGCCGAAAGGAAGTGGAGAGATACTCGCGCCCATTATCCGAGCGGAGACATTTGACAGAGATCGAAAAACGGTTCTTAATTTCATTGAAAAAGGTTTGGAAGGTGGAAAACACTTCGGAGCGTTCTCGAAGAAGGTAAAGCCACGTCATTCGCGAATAGTCATCAATGAAAGATATATAGTATTTATATCCCAAGTGACTCGGAATGGTACACGGGCCCCAAACATCTGAGTGAACCAGATCAAAGGGGTGGGAGGCCCGTGTATCCGTGCGAGGAATGTAGGAAGAGCGATGATGTTTCGCAAAAGAATATGACTCACAATGAAAAGTAGTAGTCTGACTGAAGTCTGGAAACATCTGATGAATGGTGGATGCAGGCGGGTGTCCTAATCGGGAATGAAGATCTAGTGCCCGAGAAGAGGTAGACGTGCAAGCAATGGGTGCTGGTCCCTCGAACATGTAGACCCCGTCTCGAAGCCGGCCTCGACCAAGTTCCCGGTTCGTAGTCTGCTCCTGAAACACAACACCAGAAGAGGTAAATATGGCCGCACAGTTATAATCCTTAGTCAGTTTACTGATGGAAAGCAGATTAAAGGGACTGCGGGGCACATGTGCCACAGAGGGTAGGTGTATCGATGGAGTCAGGGAGCATGCGCCGAACCCCGCTATGGGGATAGTGGAGCCATCAACGACGGTGATGGCTGAAGAACCGACATATGTGCAGTAAGACGTCAGCATACCAGCATCACCGGTGAGGTGGTCGGAGGCACCTGAGTCCAGTAGCCATGCAGGGGAGCAATGGCTGACAAAGGCAGTGGGGCAAACAGTACGGGCCAGAGAAGCCGAGGAGGGACCGGGTCGGACAGAGGCCGGAGGATCATGAGGCCGCCTGAGGTCGGCCATAGAAAGGGCCAGAGACGGGGAAAGAGAGGCGACAGTCGAGGACGCGTCCTGGACCGCGGGCTGTCCCTGCCGCGGGTGCTGAGATGGTCGTCCATGCAGGACCCAACATCGGGCGGTCAGGTGGCCAAACTTGCCACAATGTTGACAGAAGGGACGTGGACGACTTGAAGCACGACCACGTCCCGAGGAGTCTGCCATGGAAGCGTCGGGTAGCTGATGCAGCGGGCCGGCGGGATGATCGTGCGCAGGACGTGTGCGTCCTGGAAGGGCCGCCGGAACGAGGGCGCTCTGCCGGGACGAGGGCGCGCTGTCGGGACAAGGGTGCGCTGCCGGGAGGGTCCGCTGGGACGAGGCCGAGGGCGCCTGCTGGGGTGAAGGCGACGGAAGGGGGGGCCGCATGGCGAGAGCAGCGGGAGGCGCGGGGGCAGCGGGAGGCGCCGGGCGAGGGTTGCCGGGAGCGCGTCAGGCGAGGGTGGCCGGGAAGCGCGGGACGACGGGGAGCCGGGACGCCGGGGAGCCGGGAGCCGCGGGAGGGCGTCGCGCCAGGGAAGGAGGGCCGTTGGGGAGCCGGGAGCCGCGGGGGGGGGGGGGGGGGGGCAGGGGGCCGGCGCCGGGTGAGAGCGCCGCTGGGTCGAGGGCGAGGGCGCCGGGGCGAGGCCGAGGCCGAGGGGGAGAGCGCCTGGGCGAGGGGGAGAGCGCCTGGGCGAGGCACTGGCGAGGGCACTGCTGAGCGAGGGGAGCCGCGCCGGGAGAGAGGGCCGCCGGGAAAGGAGCCGCGCCGGTAGGGAGAGCCGCCGGGAGGGAGGGCCGCCGGGAGGGAGGGCCGCCGGGAGAGATTAGGGCAGAGCCAGAGGGGGGAAGAGAGGCGGGGCCGGACAGAACCGGGAATCCGCTGGGAGGGAGGGTCAGGATTAAGATCCCTCTGATACCATGTAGATGATGAAATCCCCTTACCTCAATGTGAGGTGAGGATGTTCTTTTATAGATGAGTAAAACTAAATACAGAGAGGGTAAGTCCGATGTGGGACTCAGAAATACCCAATTAAATGAAATGGGGTCCAACAAAAACCATAATAAAGTAATTAGGTAGGCGGTTTTGCCAACTACGGACTTGCAGCTTCTTGATCCGTTGAGTGGATTCTCCTATCCTGAAATCCTGACTTGGATTTCCTAAACACTTACTCCAAATTTGTATTGAACAGACTTTGGTTGTTAAACTCAATACAATTTCGGTTAAGTCAACCCAAAACTCTCAGAACTCCCTGATAAAAGTAAGTGTCCAGACTTTTGTTGGATTGGTGTAGCCCGATCCGGTTTGGATGTTTGGGCCGAATGCTTGTGGCCCGTACTGCGCACCCGACCACAACTTCCGTGGGTCGAGCACCTTTGACTTGGGTGACCGCCTTTCACTGTAGCGATGCAAACTTCCCGTGTGGTTGGTGTAACAGTGGATCATCTTCCTCCTCTTGTAGCCCATTTTGGGCTAGGGTTCCTTAGTGAGAAACTCTGAGAAATATCCCTGTAATTTGTGCTCCCGGAAATTCTACCTCTCCATAGACGTAGGGATTATTCCCGAACAACGTAAATCCTTGTGTTCTTGTTTTGTTTTTTTCCCTTTTACTCTTCTCCGAATCGTTGTTTTGTCGTTGTGACTCCCTGCGTTTCCGCATCAACTTTGGTCATGTACTACACTTAGTTCTATGGTTTCATTCTCAATCAAGTAATGAAAGATTTAGTCTGACTTAATATTTAATCGAGAGATTTTAATTTATTATGCATAAATTTTATCTTGTTTACATGTTTTGTTAATATTAAGTGAATGTTAATTAATTAATTAACCATGTTGGATAAAACATTTTTGCATAATTCATTTATTTAATTTCCGTCTTTGCACATTAATTCATTTATTTATATGATTGCGGCCTTGCATCCATACAATAAATAACTGCATAGACAGAAATAAATAATTAATTAAATGAGCCGTTCATGAGCTTTATCTAACGGTTGATTTAATGAGCTGACATTAAATCAACCTTTGAATTATGAGAAATAACTCTTATTGCTGATCTTGGCATGAGTCACCATTCCACCGGTCCACCTGTGTATCACCTGGGTTAACATCATTATGGTTCCGTCTTGAACCGCCTTCACGCGCCTTGAGATGCTCTATTAATTACAAATATTTATTACTCACACACGGGTGAGGGGAATCAAAGAATTGGTTAAAGGGGTTACATAAATATCCTTGGACACGTAGGTTTTACATAATAATGGAGGGAGGGATAACTCACCGACTATCATTTAATTTAATATTAAATAATTGCAAACTCATGCGATAAATTAGATTAAAACATCCAACACATACACAGGTCTTGGTCAAGCTCATGAATGGTCATACATGCAACGAGTACGTAAAAGTAAACGACTATCATTAATTTCTTTATTCGTTCTTTTATTATTTAAGATAAACACACTTGCATTGATTAATTAATTAATTAATTTCTTTCTTTTCATCTTAATGATCATCCGATCTTATTTGGAGACACCCATCATTAATGACATTCATGGAAAATAAACGATAGAATCAATAATGACATTAATTACAATAATTGAGCATTTCATTTTTTTTAAAACCATTATTAAATTGTTAAACACACAACGGTGGGCCAATCAATAAAATAAGGTGGTTTCGCCCAAATTTACCCAAGTTTTAAGGGTCAAGCGGTCGCTTGCAGTGCAGCTTGGGTTGTTGAATCCTCAGAGACCTAAGAAGAACCTTTAGACACTCAATAAAAAGAGATGGATTTTTGGCTATGAAGTTGCCAACTTGGGTTGATTTTAGATGGTTTTGAAAGAGCACTAAAAGATCTATGTGAATTCAAATTATGAGGAAATGAGTTGATCTCAGGTTATTGCTCGGGGTGGATTGAATGAATTCCTTTTTTTTTATGATTTTAATTTCATTAACTCAAGAAGGATTCATGCAATGAATTCAAACTAACCTAATCACTTACTGATTAAACACCTTCACAACACATGCTAATCACCTATACACTTGTAGGCTCATTTTCATGAGCACTCCAAGATAAAGGATATAATTAGCACATCAAAGTGGGGTGAATAAATTCAATAAGGAAGAGGAAGAATAAAAATCATTGAATGAAAGAAACTCAATTAAAAGAAATTAATAACATTTAGAGAGTGAGAAATAACATTCAATCCAGCCTCTTGCTACTCCCTTGGATCAACCCATAAAAGAGCTAGCCCTCCATTGATGACAAGTTCTCAACGGAAGCGGAAAGTATACTTACGAGGGTGGAATTGAAGAAGTAAAAACAACACAAATAATGATCACTCCACCGTTGTGTGAACAAAATCATAAGGTTTGGTGTGAAAAATTTCACACCTTGAGGCAACGATATCAAGGTGATATGAATAAGAACAGAATAAGAGAAGAAGAAGAACTTTTATTGAAGACTAAGGTGATTCGAACAACTTACATGAGAAGGAAGAACATTACAAAAGCAAATTGGCATAATAACACTACAATGAAAAGAAAGCACCAAGATCCTCAAATCCTCCATCCCTACTGCCTTAAATAGGCATTTTGGAAGCCTTTGGCCGAGCTCCCATCATCCCATGTGCCTTTAATTAATTTTGTTGGAGAAAGGTGGGTGGACATTTAATGCATAAGAGACTTTTCAACTCTTGCCTCGAAGTTGTAGCCAGCTTGCATCCACCGGAAAGACGCGCCTAAAGGACCTTCTAGAAGGCCGAATTAGAGTGGGCCCTAGAAGACTTAAATGAAGCCCCGGATGTCCCCTAACATCCTGTAAAATTTCAGCCCAAAATAATAAACCTCTCGCGAGATATGATATAAATAGTGGGCTGTTTTTCTGGGCCGCAGAATCTGGCCCAGAATTGAATCTTCAACTTGGGCCGCCTTAATCACCACCATTTAGGACGAATTAGCACTGGCTCCAGAAGAATTATTTGTTCCTCTATATGTCTTCTAGTCTCCCATGAATTTTGGGCTTCATTGGGCCTGTATTGTGGGCCCCACAATCCGATCAGTTGGATGATATCCAATCTGCCTTCTCCAGAATTGTTTCCTTTCTTTGTCAAAAATCCTCATCATCCTTTATGAATCCTCCATTGATCCCTGAATGAAAAATGTTCATATTTAAGTTTATATCCATTTCCAAAAATATCAAATTAAAATATGGATAATTACATTCTTTGAAATCAGATGAAACATTGGGCCTAAATTGGTGCATATTAGGCATGAAGTGCACAAATGAAGAGAATGAATGTTCATAATTAAAATCCACTAACTCAGGTCCATAAGATCAAAAATAAACATTTAATACCATTAAAATGTAATCAAAATATGTGTTTTTATTGGCTAATCATAAGGTTTTAGCCTATGTTTGGTTATCTTTTAGTAAAAGAAAAGAAATGATTTCTTAATTTATAAAAGAAAAGAAAAGAAAAAAAATGATTTTCATTTCTCTTCATTTTGTTTGGATACAAAATTTAGTAAAAGAAAAGAAATGATTGTAATTTCTCTCCATCTTGTTTGGTGAAATTTTTTAAAAGAAACGAAAAGAAATGTTTTGAAAATATGACAAAAATAACCCTTATTAAAAAATATAGTTTTTCAATACTCAATTATTCAAAATAAAAAATTATTATGATTTGAAATTTTATCTTTGATTTTCAAATAAATAAATATATTTATTATAAATATATATTTATAAATATATTTATTTATGTATAAATATATAAATACGCATTCATGAATATATATATTTATAAAATAAATTTATAGCTATATAAATATTTTTATAATATATTAGATATATATTTATAAATATATTTATATAAATATATTTATAAATATACATATAAAAAAATTAAATTTGAAATTATTCCCTAATTATTAATTCGGATGTGTTTGGGTAATGTTCTTAAAAAATATAGTTTTTCAATACTTAATTATTTTAAATAAAAATATATTATAATTTTAAATTGAATCTTTGATTTTTATATCATGTCAATTATATAAACATTTTATTTTGAAAAATATATTAGTAATGATTTCTTTTTTTATTTTTATATCATGTAAATTATATAAACAACATTTTTGATTTTAATCAATCATTATTTTTCATGCCACCAAAATTAGCTAAACATTATTAATTCAAAATTATCATTAATTCAAAATAAATATTAATTCAAAAATATTAACTCAAATTTTTTTATAAATTATTTATATAAATTATCAATTTAAGATAATTAAAATTATTTATAATCAAAATTAACTATAATCAAAATTAACTATAATCAAAATTATTTACAAATTACGTTTAACAAAATATTTATATACGCATGAAATAATAATTTCAATTATTAATAATCACAAAGATGATAATTTATATATTTACTAATTCAATAAAATGTTAAATAAAATAAAACATGTATAGGGGTATAATAGGAAATTTTAAAAAAACATCACAGTCGGAGCTCGTTTCTTTCGGAATCACCCCGATTTTGGGGTGATTGTAAATCTGCAGCGGAGGAAATTGGTTTCTCTCCGTTTCTCTTGTCCACCATTTCTTTCCGCCGATCATTATCTCACCAAACAATGGAAATCCATTTCTATCCCCCCATTTCATTTCGTTTCCCTCCAAATCATCCGTTCCAAACGAGACCTTAATGCTGTAATTTTCAAATTTAATGTAATTTTAATTTTGTCCATTAATGGGAGACTACACGGCTTGTACATGCAGCTACACGCCATGTACTTCGGTTGCCGTATATCCAAGTCGCACGTTTGGGGCTTCGGCGTGTTAACTCGGTCATACTACATGGTGTGTACATGCCAGCTACATAGCCTGTATCCGCTTGCCGTGTGCCAGGTTGTCCCGACCAACACGTGGTATGCAATAAATGCACCACGTGTAATTAATTGTTCGGCTCATCTAGATACAATGCGCATGGGTATACGGCGTGTGCTCCGGCCGCATGCCATGTAACCCAGTTTTACCAACTAATGATTTGACACTTTCTGATGGCATCTCCGTTCGTTCTTCATTTGTTCTTAAACCTTTAAGAAAATGAAACACTGAACGAACATGATTAATATGTCGATAACATGTTAATTCAAATCGGATTAAACAACGAATAACATGGTCCGAAAAGACCCTTTCAGATTACTTTCGTTGCGCTGTAAGGATCCAAAGATAGAATCCCTCTAGTGGTGATCCACACGTGCTCCCATGATCTCCGAGCAACACCACTTGATTTTCGGGTTCTAGTGCGGTGAGTCGAATGTCTTGCGTTTGTTCTTGATCACTCATTCTTCGGTCTTGAATAAATCTCTCTTGCACTTCTCGTTCTTGAGAGGGAGAGAGGAGTTAGAGAGAGAATTCGTTGTGCGCAACAATTCTCTATTTTCAATTTTTGGATACTCTACACAATAAACATAGCCGTTTATTTATAGAGTTAAGATTTAAGTTAAAATATTATTTAATTGCATATCGACCATTAAATAACATTTATTACCTTTAATAAACCCCATGCCACATAATAATAATTATATTATTATTATTTTGTGGCGCGTGCCAACTTACGCAATATCAAATATTATGTAACGGTCTTGTTAATTAATATTTGTCACTGGACTCGGTTTTGGTCTGTTCGAACTCCTCTATCATTTATTGAACAATCGAATAAATATTTTATTCATAAAAAAATATTTTATTCACAATCTAGTGAATAAATATTTATCAAAATATTGAATAAATAAAATTAATATTTTATTCACATGTCGACGAATAAATATTTATTTAATTTATGCGATCAATATAACTTGAATAAAATTATTCAAAATAATATTTATTTTATTAATTAAACTCAAATAGAATTTAATTGAGATCAACGGAAACACTTAGTGTGCCCTTTAGGATTCTTTCTCGTTGGCATTAGGTGGACTTGCCTAAAGTTCAAGATTAATGTCTAACAACGGGTCAAGGCACCCAAGAGAAAGAATTTAATGTCGCAACGTCAACAATCACATACGAACGCTCATTGTGTAATATAATCTTTTTGTTACAGTATCTAATCAAGCAGGCTGCATAACCGTGTCACCAACCTATATGCTCGATACGTCTTTCTTTGATTATTTGAAATAAACACGTCGTTGCACCATGACCATAGAATTTAATGCGACGGTTCTATTACAATCAAAGGGCCGAGATATCAGGTTCCATAAAGATAGAAGCGACAAATCTTTTCCCGACTTATTCATTAATGACATGTCACTCATGACGCACCCAACGTATCCAATTTCGCAATGAACTGTTATCGTCATGGTTTACGAAATACATTTAAGTACGCGAGTTGTAACATGCATTAATAATAATCTTAAAGTCTAAGAACCATCATACACACTCGTAGATATGAATATCTGATGACACCAAAACATACAGAATTCCTACTGACGGGTCAGTTCTCATAATCTTCCGTCTTGGAGATTTCTAAGTGCGAACTTCATGAGAAAAATGCTCATCTGCTTACGAGAACTCGCACCTGACAGTCTATGTACTGTGTCCCATCATAGTACGTTATCCAACCGCAAAACATTATTTGAGAATATCATCATAGCACATCACGGTTCTCATCATAACGGGGAACTGTTATGACCTTATCAACACATTATTACATTAGAATCATGCAGAACAACAAACAATATGTAATAATAAGTTTTATTAATATTTATTACATCGAATATTTATGTAATCAAAGTACAAACAGTTGGTCATAGTACACCAACTCCAACACCTTCCACCATAAGGACCGTTCATAACTTTAGAGTTTTGGCCCGTTTTTTGAGTGGAACAACAAACAAGTATATTTGAGTCGCATTTAGTGGAATCGCGAAGTACAAGGATGCACGAACAGGTGGCTTCCTATTAATTGTTAACTAGGGGAATGCTCCAGCCATCAACTATGGTGAAGCACGAAGACGAACCGACAACAATAGATGCCAAACAAGTCGGGGGGGAGCATATGGAAGATTGTTTGGCATGACTATATGGGCAGTGCACATTATCACTATCATCAGTTCCATGGAGCAAGATTGGTCTGGGAAATTGCATGGAAGGCCGGGTCTGTGTTGCTTGGCATGGAACGACTAAAAGAAAAGGCATCCGATGCCACAAACCATGCGGTTCTTGGAAAAGGACTTGACGCACACACTGCCCTTCAGGATATACTGAAGAAACATTCCACTTCATATCACATTGCCCACCTTGAGGTCAAGGTGTATTTTTAAAGGGTGGCAGTGATAGGGAATCTGCCAGAGGCCATGTACCGGGGGGGGGGGGGCAACTAGCCTCTATCAAGGTTGTTAGCCCAACTGTATTTGTTAGGGAGGGTGGACGGCTGGAAGAATATCCTTAGGGAATGTCCTGGGGGGCCCACAGGTTGTTAGAAGGGTTTTTTATAAATAGGAAAGGGCTGGAGAGAGCTGAGGGCAGTGAGGATTCTGTTTGAGGACTCGGTCAGCTTGGCTTAGGCAGGAGCTTCCTGGGAACTCTCGAGTTACTCTCTTCTCCTTTACTTCCTAGTTTCTTCTTCTTCTTCTTCTTCTTCTTGTCCTTCTCCTTCCTCTCACCCGTATTTCTGCTACTTTTTCTCTCTGGTTAATTTAAAGAAGCCTGTTCTCTGTTTTGTTCATCATATTCCCACCTCTAACCAAAAGCATGTCAAATCTCTTAAAAATATTTTCTATGTACTTTGAGTGAGATACAACCCACTGTTGTCTCCATGAGCTTCAATGCCTAGAAATAATGTAACCAACCCATATCCGAGCGAAAATCTATCAATCAGCTCTTGAATGAGCAACTTTAATTTCTTCTCATCACTTCTTGTGACCAGAATATCAACATTAATTAATAACATCAAGACATAAGTACTACCTTTGATAAAAAAACGTGAAGGGTCACATTTGGAATTTTTAAAGCCCCAAGACATGTATGCTTGTACATAACTGGTGTTGACCAATTTAGGCTTGATGTTTATCGCCGAACATGTTTGTTATTTCTGTTTTGCTGTTTTTTTCTCCTTTTGGAGATTTTTTTTTACATTTTATGTCAGCAGAAATGGAAGAGGAAGTTGAAAATTTTCTTGTTGAGCACCCAAGAATCCAATTCCATGCGGAGCTAAATTCCACCAAAACTCAAGGAAATGGGTTCTGTCACAGGTAGGAGGAAGTCTAATGACTTCCATGGAGTTGATGGTGGAAATAATTTTTCTCCGTATTCCATTAAAAGTTTCCCCCAATATACGGTGAGGGCAATTTGGTAATTTAATATTAAAAAAACACATATATCAAATGAAATTTATAGAAAACTTTCATGCATATGCCAAGCATATTTTTGTAACTCAATCCCATTCATTTTCCGATTCCACTTCCATTTCGATTTCTACTTCAAAAACACTTCTATGATACCAAACAGAGCATGTGTGGAAGCTGAGTAGTTTGGTCTTCCTCTATACTAGGCAATCTTTGTTAAGTTTGTCCAGCAAATGTTCGCACATGGTTTTTCTGAGCCAATTTTTGTGTATTTTTTTTTCAAAATAAAAATGCAGTGCTTGATATTTATTGTTTTTTTATTAGAAAAATTTATTCTTATTCACAATTATGTTTTTGATCTGGCATAGGTTGTAATGCTTGGTTTGGATGCTGCTGGAAAAACAACCATACTGTACAAATTGCACATCGGTGAAGTGTTGTCGACTGTCCCTACAATTGGTAGGTTATGTTGACCATGATTTTGGTGTTATATTGTGTGTTAGAGCGGGAATGGGGGTTGGCATTGGTAATGAGAATCAACTTGAGGCTACACAAATCTCATAACCCAGTTTAGTTATGAATATTTTTTTTCACGGCTACATTCCATCACTCAAGGCAATCGATGATTTGATTTATCAAAATCAGCTATGTGAAGTTGTGCTTTTATCAATTCCTCACGATATTATATTTCATGAATTGAATCTTATAATTCTTATATTGAAATTATTTCAAAGCTATTATGATTTTGCTGAACGTGTTATAAGTTTTGAGTCTTATATTGAATTGGGACTGTTTTATATGTAATACTTGAAATGTCTTATCGATTTATTTTCCTTCATTGTCTATTTATCTGGGATGAAATTTTGTATTGATGTTATAATGTAGTTGTGTTTGACCCAGTAGTGGCTTATGATGTGTTCGACCTATTATTATCCAGTGTTGTACATTTCTAGACCTAATGTTTTGTTTGTCCAGCAAAAGAAATGTTGTAAGTTTGATATTAAAAAGGGATTCAGGGTCCATTTGACAACACTTATTGAAAACCGTTTATAGTACTTCTCGCTTATCATCAGTTCTTTAAGGGTCCATTTGACAACACTTATTGAAAACTGCCTGCTTTAAAACACTAGTCAATCACTTATGATAACCATTTTGAAAAAATAAGTGGTGTTTTTTTTCTGTTTTTAGAAAAATATGTACACTTGAATCTCAGGATAAGCGACAGAAAAGTTTTTTTTTCAATAAGCAATCTGGAAATAGAATCTGTGGGAGAGGTAATTGTTGGAACCATGGTTGTTCTTTGCATGAATTGGAGTATGGTTTGTGTTTGTTGTCAATCCTCATGGAAGTTCAGAATGTGTGCCAGCAAAGTGATCATACAGAACAAGCAGATAACAGTATTGAAGGTGGCACCGTTTTCCAGTGTTTGCCAAAATCTTGGGCCTGAAAATCGACAAATAGAGAAAAGTGGTTTTTGGCAAAGAGACTTGCGCGCCGTTGACTCGAAGAAGAGGAAACTTGCGCGCATTTTGTTTTTCAAGATCAGAACATGAAAATATGGCAAAGGGAGAAGGGCGCCCAAGTTTTATGTTTGGTCGCGCAAGTGACTTGCGTGCCGAAACTTGCGCGCCGAGGGAAGACTTGCGCGCCGTCGCGCAGGGTATTCAAATGCCTATAAATAGAGGTCGACCCCTCCTCATTCGGTACGAAGTTCAGACTTAGAGAAAATCAGAGCTCTCGTCGCGCAGGTGTTGTGGTCGCGCAAGTGGTGGTGAGTTGCGCAAGTTGAAGTTGCGCGACAGTTGTTTGCTGCGCGTCCAAGGTGTTTTGGGCGAGAAAGGGGTTGAGTCGCCCAAGTTTGGAGTTGGTGAAGGAGGTGTCGCGTAGGTGGTTTGGTGACACTTGCGCGCCAGGATTTGAAGAAGCACGACAGTTGATAGTTGCACGCCAAAATTGGTTTGGGTGTAAAAGGTAGTGAGTCGCGCAAGTTTGAAGTTGAAGAAGTGAGTGTTGCGCAAGTGGGAGAGCTGGACTTGCGCGCCGTCTTGAAACTTGTGCGCCGAGCTTGGAGAAGCGCGCCAGGTGTGGTTGAAGTACACCAGTCTTTTTGGAGCTGCGCGAAAGCTGGAAGATTGCCTGATTGCCTGATGCAAAAGCGCATAATGCTCTCACTGCAACCCTTTCTGATCAGATCTATCTAAAGGTGATGACTTGCACCTCAGCAAAGTCCATGTGGGATAAACTTGAAAATATTTATGAAGAAGATAGCAAAGTAAATGAGGCGAAATTACAAGTCCTACACAATAGATTTGATGATTTGAAGATGCATCCTGATGAGAATGCAGACTCCTTCAATCGAATTACTGAAGTGGTTGGAGCAATTCGGGGTCTAGGTGAAGAAATCAAAGACGTTGACATTGTAAAGAAAATATTAAGAAGACTTCCACCCCTGTACAATGCAAAGGTGTCAGCCCTTGAGGAAAGAGATCTTTCCAAACTTTCTTTGGATGATCTGTTGAGCAGCCTAGTGGCATATGAAATGAGAGTCACCAGAAGATGCTACTACACGAGTAAGCAAGGAAATGACGTTCAAATCAATGGAGAAACTGAAAATCTCAAAAGATAGTAGTGGTGAAGAGGATGATGAAAAAGAAATTCTTTCTCTCATTGCCAAGAAGTTCCAGAAGGGAAAAGGGAAATTCAAAGGGAAGTTACCTCTAGCTTGCTTTCGTTGTGGCAAAGTCGGGCACATTGCTTCTCAGTGCTTAAGAAAGATCGATGATGATGATAGCGATGCTGAAAACATTGAGAAGCCTCAGAAAAGGTTTTTCAAGAAAGGAGACTTCAAATCTAGAAAGAAAGTTCTGAAGAAGAGTTTTGTTTGCGAAGAGGAAGAAGATGATAATGAATTCTGTGATGAAGAAGAACCAGAATTTAAAACTGGGAACCATGCTTCCATGATGGCCACTGTTGAAAAATCAGAAGATACTGGTGGAGAAAATCAGTTGAAAACTAGTGCAGATCCCGAGTCAACTTAAGGATGTTGTTAGTAAGCTTAAGATTAAATGTAAGAGTTGCAATAAGTGGAAATCAATTGTAGAAGAATCAACTGAATATGTTGATCAACTTGAAGCTGAAATTGAACGACTGGAAGAATTGGTGAAAATACAGTCTAAAATACTTGAAAGCAATGATGATGTAGTGGATCTGAAGCTGAGAATTGAAGAGCAGGCAAAGGTCATCAATGACCTCACCTCCAAACTAGAGGAAAAGTCCAAGATTGCTGAGCGTCTTGAGGAGGAAGTTGTTACTATTAGGAGTAAACTTGAAAAAGATTCAATTTCAAAAGAATCAAGGAAGAAAATACAGTTTGGAAGGTTCTCAGATGCTGAGTTGTTGGAGAGAGCAAAACGTGGCTCTAATGGAGTTGAAAAGATTTTAAATGATCAAAGACCTGCCTGCATGGGAAATAGTGGAATTAGCTGTGAGGCAGAATCGTCAAATGCTGCAAATAAAAGTGGCCAAAATAAAGGCAAGCTGAAAGTGGGTGATGTGGGAAAGTCTTCTGAAGTGATGAAACAGAAACCCCCAATTCAATCTGAAAGAAGAAAAGAAGATTATCCTCGAGGCTCGTGGAAAAAGGAACTCTCATATTATTATCCCACAGAAGAAGGAATGAGGACAAATAGAAGCGAGAAGACATTTCCTCTCATGAAGTGTCAGTTCTGTGGATATTTGGGCCATGCCATGTCTTATTGCGAAGAGGCAAGAAGCTATCTGAGTGGAGAAGATATAGGAGTTCAACAAAGGAGAACAAATTCATATCCTAATTCTTTTAGAAGAAACAATTTCTATGGATATTGTTTTCGTTGTTCTAACTTTGGTCATAAGGCTGTTAATTGCAGACAGAGAAGGGACATGGACACCTCATACCGAAGTTCGAGACAAGTCAAGTCTCGTCAGCAAGACAGTGTTGCTCTTTCAAACAGGTTTTCTCTTCTCAAAGAAGATTTCGACTATGAAGAACCTAGGTACACGGAAGAGATAATTGAAAGACCATCAGTGCTCTATACTCAATCCAATGTCTCATGGAAAAAAAGGAAGAAAATTGAGAAATCTAACCTTGCAGAGGTGGCCCTCAAAGCTACAAAAAGCAACAGTACTTGGATTCTGGATAGCGGTTGTTCATCTCATATGACAGGTAATGCTGGCCTGTTAACGGATATCAAAAGGAAGGTTGATGGTACAGTACGATTTGGTAATGATGGAGCTCTGAAAATCAAAGGCAGTGGAAGTACTGAATTAACTAATGGAGAGCTAAAGAAGACTGAAGTCCTTTATGTAGATGACCTACATCATAATCTACTCAGCATGAGTCAACTCTGTGACTCGGGACTTATAGTTACTTTTAATCAGGAAGGCTGCACTATCAAGGGAAAGACAGGCAATTCACTTATGAAGGGATGCAGAACAGAAGACAACTTGTATCAGGTTGATAGTAAAGAAAATGTTTGTTACATGACTGTTGAAGAAGAAAACAATTTGTGGCATCAGAGACTGGGACACATCAATCAACAAGATATGGAGAAAATATCAAAATTGAGAATTGTCATGGACATTCCCAACCTGAAGCGAGAGCGTGAAAAATCTTGCGATGCTTGCATTCGTGGGAAGCTGTTCTGCAGTTCATATCGGCCAAAGAAGAAAAGGGCATCCCATCTTCTTGATTTTATTCATATAGATGTATGCGGGCCGATAAATGTTGCCGGAACTCATGGAAAAAAGTACTTTGTCCTTTTCATAGATGATTACAGTAGAATGACATGTGTAATGGTCATTCACAGGAAACGACAAGTGCTTGACTGCATGAAAACATATCGGCAAATCGCCAAGAATGATACTGGACGAACAATTAAAGTGTTGCGATCTGACAATGGAGGGGAATACACGCCCATTGAATTTGAAAATTACCTAGAAAAGCATGAGATACAACATGAGGTAGCTGTTGTGAGAACTCCACAACAAAATGGAGTTATTGAACGTAGGAATCGACAGGTGAACAACATGGCACAAACTATGCTGATTGAGAGTCGTATTCCACGATATTACTGGAAAGAGGCTGTTCAAGCTACAGTATATATTCAAAATCGAACGGGACTTTATATGGGTGAGACGAAGACACCATATGAATTGTGGCATGGAAGGAAACCCTTTTTTTGAAACAATTTCGTGTTTTTTGGAAGTAAATGCTTCATTAAGAACAAAGAAGGAAATCAAGGGAAGTATGGTGACAATGCAGATGAATGAATTTTCCTTGGATACTCAATGAACAACAAAGCCTACAAGTGTTTCAACAAGCGATTTGGAAGGATTGTGGAAAGCAGTGATGTTAAGATAATTGAAGAGAAAACCACAAATGCTTTAAGGACGTCATATGCTGATTAGATAGAAAGTGAGGAAGAAAGTGAACGTGGAGAAAATAAAAATACAGAAGTAGAGAAAGCTGTTCAAAACACTCAGCAGTCACATCATGATGTTGACTCAAAAGAAGAATCTGAAGAAGAAACTGTGGCTGGAGAGAATGCAACTGAACCGCACAGGAGAAATCGTAGAGCTGAGATTGATCCATCTAACACAATCGGGGACAGGAGTGCACCACTCAAACAAGAAGGATGAGGAATAACACGCAATTTGCATTTCTGTCAGTTGTGGAGCCATCCTCATTTGAAGAAGCTGCAAAGGATGAATCATGGGTGAAAGCCATGAATGAAGAGTTAGATCAGATTGACAAGAATCAGACATGAGATCTTGTCCAGAGACCCGAAGGTCACAATGTAATTGGTACAAAATGGATCTTCAAGAACAAGTTTGATGAGCATGGAAGTGTTATTAGAAACAAGGCACGACTGGTATGTAAAGGATACTCTCAGATTGAAGGCGTTGATGTTGAAGAAACCTTTGTTCCAGTGGCTAGACTGGAGTCAATCAGGTTTTTCCTTGCCATGGCACTCCAAAGAGGATATAAAGTACATCAAATGGATGTCAAGACAACATTCTTGAATGGTGTTCTCGAAGAAGAAGTCTACATTGAACCAGTGGGTTTTGTTCTTGGTACTGATGAAACAAAGGTCTGCAAACTGAAGAAAGCTCTATATGGTTTGAAGTAGGCACCACGAGCATGGTATTTCCGGCTGGACTCGTATCTCAAGAAGCTGAAATTCAAAAGAGGAGCAGACCACAATCTATATGTGAAGAATTCTCCAAAAGATCAGTGCATGGTTCTAGTCTACGTTGATGACATTATATTTGGTGGCAGCAGACAGAAATCAGTGGATGAATTTGTCAATCACATGAAATCAGAATTTGAAATGTCTATGATTGGGGAGCTCACATATTTCTTGGGGCTGCAGGTGATTCAAAGGCAGAATTACACTTTTATTTCTCAAGAAAAGTATGCAAGAGAGCTGCTGAAGAAGTTTAATATGCAAGACTCCAAACCAATATCAACTCTAATTGCAGTTGGAACCAAACTTGGAAAGCATGAGGATGGGGCATCTGTAGACCCCACTATGTACATGAGGATAATTGGGAGCCTACTGTACCTGACAGCGACACGACCAAATATTGTCTTTGCAACCTGTCTAGCGGCCCACTTTCAGAGTAATCCAAAGGAGGAACATATGACAGCAGTAAAAGGAATCATGAGATATATTCAAGGTACTCACAATTGTGGCTTATACTTTGTAATAGGAAGAGACAATGAATTATCAACATTTTTTGATGCTGACTGGGCTAGCGATGTAGTGGACAGAAAGTCCATGAGTGGTGGAGCATTCTATATTGGGAATAAATGTGTTGGCTGGTTGAGCAAGAAACAAGAAAGTACTTCTCTTAGTACAACTGAAGCTGAGTATATCTCTGCCACAAAGGCATGCACTCAACCGCTATGGATGAAGCAAGGTGAAGCAACCAATGGTAATTTACTGTGATAACAAGAGCGCAATTGATCTTACGAAGAATCCTGTTCAGCATTCTCGTACAAAACATATTGAAATCAGGTATCACTTTATCAAAGAAAAAGTTGAGCAAGGCGTGATTAGAATGGATCATGTGGGAACTGATGAGCAAGTGGCTGATATCCTGACCAAGCCACTGTCAGCAGCTGTGTTTGAGAAGCATCGGTTGAACCTCGGTGTTCAGCCACCTCCCAGTGCATAAGAGAGGTTACGCAATACCCCTCTCCCCAGTTATGTTGATTGTTTTTAATCTGTTTATGGATACGATGCAGGTTTGTGGGGGAGATACTATTCAGGGAGAGTGTGGTTTAAGCTGAACAATGAACATTTACCGTTCTTTGGGTTTATTGTCAATGGGGGAGAAAGGAATAAATTCAGGCATGTACTGCTTTTGTGACACATTGAGAACTCAGTGTCGGTGATAGGATGGGAAGGAATACATTGGACATGTAATACTTCTGTGACACTGTAAGAGAATTTCTTGGGCGTTATTGAGAATTCCAAAACACGGGAACCCAATTCAAGCTTCCTCTCTTGTTTTCTAAACCGAGCATTGCTCACGTAGACTTAGAGTGTTGGCTGAGTTAATTTTTGCGTTTGTGGTTTGCCTATTGCTGGTGCTTTATTGAATTTATTTACTGATTGTCAACAAACCCAAATGGGGAGATTCTTGGAACCATGGTCGTTCTTTGCATGAATTGGAGTATGGTTTGTGTTTGTTGTCAATCCTCAGTGGAAGTTCAGAATGTGTGCCAACAAAGTGATCATACAGAACAAGCAGATAACAGTATTGAAAGTGGCACCGTTTTCCAGTGTTTGCCAAATTTTTGGGCCTGAAAATCGACAAATGGAGAAAAGTGGTTTTTGACAAAGAGACTTGCGAGCTGTTGACTTGAACAAGAGGAAACTTGCGCGCCTTTTGTTTTTCAAGATCAGAACATGAAAATATGGCAAAGGGAGAAGGGCGCCCAAGTTTTATGTTTGGTCGCGCAAGTGACTTGCGTGCCGAAACTTACGCGCCGAGGGAAGACTTGCGCGCCGTCGCGCAGGGTATCCAAATGCCTATAAATAGAGGTCGACCCCTCATTCGGTACGAAGTTCAGACTTACAGAAAATCAGAGCTCTCGTCGCGCAGGTGTTGTGGTCGCGCAAGTGGTGGTGGGTCGCGCAAGTTGAAGTTGCGCGACAGTTGTTTGCTGCGCGTCCAAGGTGTTTTGGGCGAGAAAGGGGTTGAGTCGCCCAAGTTTGGAGTTGGTGAAGGAGGTGTTGCACAGGTGGTTTGGTGACACTTGCGCGCCAGGATTTGAAGAAGCGCGACAATTAATAGTTGCGCGCCAAAATTGGTTTGGGTGTAAAAGGTAGCGAGTCGCGCAAGTTTGAAGTTGAAGAAGTGAGTGTCGCGCAAGTGGGAGAGCTGGACTTGCGCGTCGTCTTGAAACTTGCGCGCCAGGCTTGGAGAAGCGTGCCAGGTGTGGTTGAAGTACGCTAGTCTTTTTGGAGCTGCGTGAAAGCTGGAAGATTACCTGATACTTGCAGTACAAAGTGAGATTCATCTACGGGAGAAAGTTGGACTTCAACAGAGCATCTACATACAACAGAGGATGTATTCATTGACGATAATGAAGAGACTTTCATGTCTATAAACTGAGTGGGACTTCACCAAAGACAGTGAGCCAGAGGGAGTCAACGGGAGTGATCCGAGGGACGCAATGAGCTATCCTTGAACTTTTGTAAAGACAGTGAGTCTGGGACAGAGTGACTGTTCTCGAACCTTTGTAATGCACAACTCGTGAAAAATAGTGGAATTAGGTACGACCGACAACCTGTCGGCGTATGCTCCTTGGACGTAGTCCTTTGTGGTGAACCAAGTAAAAGTACTGTGTCAACTTCCTACTTTCTTTTGTTTGACAGGTTTAACAAGTTCCTACCAACGTGGGAACAAGATCCACAACTTTAAAAATAAAAAGTTAATACCCTGATTCACCCCTCCCCTCTCAGGGTGTTCCGGGGTCCTACAGTAATTCCAACAGACATTGGAATGGGCAATGATACATCAAAAGGTGTCCGTCCGGTATCTTAGGAGCGAGAAGGAGACTAAAAAGACCATTACACTCCACACTTTCACATGTTTTTTATTTTAATTATGGGATGCAATTGTCATTGAATGATACTGTTCGGAAAGCAGTCTAATGGGCTGTTTTTTTTTACCCATTCGATTTCTTTCCTTTCCTTTCATTTCAGTTTAATTCAATTCAATTTCATTCAATTTCATTCTCGGGATTCTATGAACCAAATGGGCTCTGTTAGTCTTAAGATGGAACATTGACAATCATTTCTCCTACATATAGGTTTCAATGTGGAAAAAGTGCAGTACAAGAATGTTGTATTTACAGTATGGGATGTAGGCGGGCAAGAAAAACTGCGTCCACTGTGGAGGCATTACTTTAACAATACAGATGGCCTGGTAATAATTAGTTCTGATTTCCTTGTTTAACGCAATGTCAATCGTCACTCAACACTGTTTTCTAAATAATGGTTTGGCATGATGACCCATTTTTGTCACTTCATTAATGTGTTTTATGTTTGCCCAACATTGTGTTACTTTGCAGGAATGCTTTTGTCTTACTAAATTTAATTTCCCCTCCTTTTCTGTTTTATTTATAGCTCATTGGTTTTTACCAATTGCTGAATGGTTTTGCCTCCTTTTATTCCATCTGTTAACCAAATCTTGTGAAACAACTCCAGTTATGTTGCTATATAATATGAGTTTGCAGATATATGTTGTGGATTCATTAGACCGGGAAAGAATTGGAAGAGCAAAGGCAGAGTTTCAGGTTGCAATTTTACTGTTTCACCTTTTGTGGGCACATTTCTTGGGTTCTAGTGTTTTTTTGATGTGTGTTTTTTTCAGGCCATTATCAGAGACCCATTTATGATGAATAGTGTCATCTTGGTGTTTGCAAATAAACAAGACATGGTATGTTGCATGATTACATGATAGCAATACGAGTATCCAATAACCGCGCATATCAAGTAATGGGCTGGCTCATTTGGATCGGGCTAGCCTGTATGAATCCAGGTTGAGAAGCCTGTAATTGTGTTGTTGCAGAAAGGAGCGATGACGCCCAGGGAGGTGTGTGAAGGGCTGGGCCTGTTGGATCTGAGGAACAGGAAATGGCATATACAAGGTACGTGTGCTCTGAAAGGGGACGGGCTATATGAGGGGCTGGACTGGTTGTCGGGAACTCTCAAGGAGTTGAAAGCGTCGGGCTACTCTTCGGTTGGGCCCTCGTCGTTTTAACCAACTTACCAGGTGATGACTCTGCCATATAGTTAGGCTTTCCGTATGGATTGGTTATAAATTTCATCCCCCCTTCCATCGCTCTTTTTTGGTTAGAGTTTCAAATCATTTTGCAAATTATGAGCTGCATGTCCCTGTAAATTAAGATTGTCAAAAGTGACAATCCATCCCACCGGTGCACCAGGAAGAAGGTTATCAATATTCAAACATGCTCTTACAAATGTTTGAAAATCCATGATTGGTGTAACCATTGTTTTCTTATTAATCTTGATTGTTTTATTGAACTGACATCATATATAAATCAATTTTCTTGTAGATGTACTTTTCTGAAAAATTTCTAATTATTGTTATTCGTCATTTTTGAAGAGTATTGATTCTCAAAAGCATGAGTTTTGTGATATTTGACTTGTGGCGATATTGATCCTGTTTTCATATGATTTTTTTGACCATTCATTCGTCTTTATTTTTTACTGTTAATCTTTTTCTCTTGAACCGTTGATCTGTTTATTTTATTAAAATATGCATTACAACAATCAAAATTTTATCCATCATATCTAAATTCAACCGTTCAAATTGGTGGATCGGACATGTTTTGAATGAAAATTGGGGATTTGTGATTTGGTTATGAATTTGAGGATTGCTGAACTTCAATTTGGAGAGATTGTGGTGAAAATCATATTTGATAATTTGCAATTGAATGTGTCTTGATAGAGTTCATGACCTTGATGCATATTAATATCATTTATCAAATTTTAGTAGAAAAATCTGAATTTTCTACGAGCCTCAAAATAACACAATGAACAATTCTGCAACATTCGTGTTTTAAAGACCATACATTTTTTATATAGAAGCATGATGGTTCTAAAACAAATTTCTTATGAAAGATAAAATCCTAGATTTCAATCATTAGTTGATTCAGTAGCTGATCGAGCATCTTGTGTAAGGCTCATAAATTTTATATTTGTATGTATATTTTTTTAGTCAGTATGAAAATATAAACATTTTATTTCATAATGGAATCAAAGATATACGTTTAACTGCTGGAGGTAGAAGTGGATTATAAATACAGATAAATATCATGACTAAGATAATTTTTTCCTGCCTTGTAGTCCCTAACAAATATCGGGCCTATAATATAGAGAAAATGGTATTAGTCATAAAATAAATGTTATGTGGCAGAGGTAAAATTGATGAATGTGTGAATAAGCTTTTGAGAATCTATAGGGATTTATGAGAGTAACATAGATGTTACATGGTGTATTGTATGATTGTTAGTAATTTAGCTGTTATAAGGTAACCACTGAACTGTCTCTGCTGAATTCACTATTGATTTCCTTATTTATATCTAATCTTTCTTGATCATATTCATGTTTCAAATGTCATGTCTGCAAATAATATGCTAAGTAAAATGTGAGACAAAGTTCACATATTAAAAGGAGATAAAGTTGCAATAGTTTCAAATGCTTAATTCATAATATAAAGGGAATTAAAATGTACAGTTGGTTAAAAAAAGTGTTTAAACCAACGTAAATAAAAGGAATTAAGATGTTCAATCATCTTAAGACTAGGAAATAAAATGTGAAGGTATGCATAGAATGTGAAGGCGATATTCTGATGTTTTTTTGAAGGTATGCATATAATATGATATAGTAGGGGTGGGGTACTAAATAAAATGGGAAGGCATGCATATAATTTTATTACTGGTGTTTTTAATGCGTTTATGTGAAGTATTTGGTGAAAAAATAGTATGTGATTACTAGTGTTTTTTCACAATAGTAGTATGATTACTGGTGTGAAAAAAATACTTTAGGAATTCTTGTGTGAAAAATACATCATGATATATTAAACCAGTAATATTAAACAACTATTTTTTCACAATGTGAAGTATTTTTTTAATGGCCAACGAGTCTGCACCCGAGTGGTAGAGGCTCCTGTTTGGCATCCAAGAGACGCGGGATCAAATTCGGGTGAGGGTGACTTTCTGGGTACTGTAGCAGATACTGTAGCAGGTACCGTTTGGTACTGTAGCAATCAACACTATTCATCCGATTTGGGCTTTTGGGCCTACGGGTCTCAGGGCCTTCAGGCCACCAATGGTCTTTGGGTCACATGGCTTTCGGGCCACTGAAAAGACAAAAAAGAAGGGCAAACCACACAGGAGCAAACCTAGACGAGGATTCAGAGTAGAAATATCAACCACCAGAACAAAGCTAACCGAATTGGAAGAATGAGAGAGTATGACAACTGCCATCGGGACCAGACATCGTGCAACTCTGCACGGGGCAATGCTAGCTGATCAGCCATGCAAGGTGGGGAGCTAGGCGCCTTCAAGATGTAGATGCTGGGGAGGGACTGTTTCAAGTGTGTCAGGACTTGGGCCTTTAAGGTCATGTATTAGGTCGTGTATGAACCTCGTACCTTGGGCCTACGAGTCATGCAAGGGTTTCCTTTTAACCCTTAAAAGGAGGATTATCCAAAATCAAATAAAAAGAAGACATTCGGGCCATTCGGAGGGAGGAGGTAGGTATTTTTTCAACAAAAGTTCAAAAAGCCAACTAGTAATATATTAAACTAGTAATATGATTATCGGTGTGAAAAAAATACTTCACATTATGATATTTTTTTCAACAAATACTTCCCCAAATACTTCACATTATGATATATTAAACCAATAATTTGACTAATGGTGTGAAAAAAATATTTAACATTATGATATTTTTTTAGCAAATACTTCATCAAATATTTCACATTGTGATATATTAAAATAGTAATATGATTAATGGCGTTTTTTTAGCAAACACTTCATATAATATCATATTGTTTAAAAAACACTAGTAATCATATTATATGCATACCAGTAATCATATTATATGTATACCTATAAAAAACCAAAGTAATCATATTATATTACATGGGAGGGGTACTATATAAAATTTGAAGGTATGCATATAAAATGTGATGGTATGCATATAAATAAAATGTGTTTTCAATATAAAATTGAAACAAACAGGAAATTAAATAGGTCATACCGTTGGGTATGAAGACGACATTGTTGTAGTACTTGAAATAGATCGCCGGGAGGTTGTATCAGAAGGCACAACCTATAAGATAACGAAATTTATAGCTAGAGCCCAAAAAATAACTATACATGTTATGTGAAACAGGTTTTAATGTACTCTGAGTTCTTTTGAAGAGTTCTCGAAATCACTGATTTGTTCCGCATTATCTGTAATGTTGACAAATTTGAATGTATTCTGTTCTAATGGTCGTTGTTTGTTTCGTATATTGAATCCCGACACTTTAACACCAATAAGAACATTTTTATATTTGAATATGTGTAGGTTAGCAGGAAATCTAAACCCATCATTCTCATACATTTTACAGAATTGCTTTCACTACAATTTGTACATCCATAAGAAAACAATATATGAATTTTAATCATTTACCCGAATCAGTATATCTCTTATCTCTAAAGCCATTTTTGATATAAATTGCATAACTTGTTTTTCAAAGAGGATGATTGAGATAGATCCATCATTATTGCTGATTAGCAGTTGGACTCGATATCTGAGAGAATAAAGTATTCAAGTTAGAACAAGTTTAAATTTATATCAAAATGCTATAATTTGATATTTTTTGCAATGCACCATTTAATGGTCTCAATAAATTATGTAAGATATAAATGTAACTTGTTTTATATTGTAATAACCAAATGTTTTAAAATTGTTAATGTGATATGTAATATGTTGGGTGTAATTTTCAATGACATTCTTTAAAAGTTAATGATCTTTACAAACTATACCATGGTAGTTAGAAAATGTCATAAAACTTGAATATAATCTTAGAAATTTCATGAAATTAGATTGGAATAGTAGATGGAGGCGATGCATTACATTTATGACACCAAATGTTTTTATTCAAGTAATCTACATATTTTCTACAAGAAATGCATGATTCATAATACCTATTGTAGTTGCTTTGATTTTTTTCACTGTAGCCATTGTTGCACACTCTGCAACCTATAATCCAAGAAATGCATCATTAATGTGCACCGTGTTTCAGCTGCATTTTTCATGAGTTGAGTAAAAATTTAATTGCCACTAATGAAATCCATTATTTAACCATGATATAATTTCTTGTATTGTTTTTTTCTTATCAATCTTCTGAAATAATGTTCCATATGATATAGAACATACAAAGGATATTGTCCTCATGTTGTCATATGTTTTTTGCGGTGTTGTCATCATACTAATGAGTAAAGAATGTTAGTAAATATTAAAAAGAAACAACACTAATTTAAGACGTTTGAAGCATAATTAGATAGTCATAAAGAAATGAGAGTAGATTAATAACGTAATCCAATACACATGCTGCTTATGTTAAGGTATATGTAAAATTTGAAAAGGTTTCATGAGCATCAGTATAGTGGAAATACATCATCATATAGTATGTTACAAATGATAGACAATATACAAAATAAATATTCTAATTCAAGATGAGTGCAACAAATGATCACATGTTTCTAAACGAATGTACTATAGAAATTTCTGGATCGAGCAGAATCTTTGTTGCATTCATGCTTGTGGTCACAATTATTGCGTCTGAACAAAGTTGAATGAGATTTAATGAATAAACAACGCCACATTTTTTTAGGAATTTGATATTTAATATTTAAGAAATATTGAAAGAACATGCTACTGAGTCTCTTTGCATGAACAAGTTGTAGGACCATCATTAGTTGGTTCAGTTTCATCTTTCAGAAGTCTTGTAATTAGTTCACCAAATTCATCCCACAAAGTGTAGCTGATAATTATCCCTCTGTAATATTTAATTGGAAGCATAATATAAATTTGATTATGAAATGCTACAGTCAAGAAGAATTTGAAAATTTAATTTCAAATTGCCTGCAATCAATCAGAGTTAGTTGCATTCTCTATTATTTTTCCCATGCTTAGATTGGTTGATGATGATGTAGCTTTCCAATAACATCTAATATAACATTCTCATTAGCGAAAGTCTAACATAAAAAAATAAAATAAAACTATATACTGTTGAAGAATGATAAAACTAAAAGAAAATTTACCTATGAAAAATTTCTCAGGCACCCTGTTTTGTTTGATGTCATTAAATGGAATGAAATTGAATCTAAAATGGGGCAGTTGTGTGTCAGAAGGTTTTATATGAGTGCTCCAGTTAAAAATGATTTTGAACTTGTTCCGGCTTGCTAAATAATTCTCTTTATTTTAAATAATCTGAAAGTTTTTGTATTACATAACACAACCCTTCTCGTAGAATAGTTTTGTACTTTGCTATAAGCTATTGTCCACTAAATGTTGCTTGAATGGTTGTTTCCTACAAAATATAATAGAACTCATAAGTGTAAAATAATAGTGCAGATAGTGGTAAATAAATTTCATTGAATAAAAACTTAGATTTATTCAATAAATTGCATTGAATACTATATATTCAATAATGGTTAAACTGAAACTGAAGTAAACTGAAAATTGCATTGAATACAATATATTGAAACTGAAAATTGTACGGGACGTAAAACAAAAGGCTTGATTTTATATGCATTTCATTTAATAAATTGTATTGAATATAATAAAGTGGTAAATAAACTGCATCGAATACAATACATTTCAGTGAGATACAACATACTCTGTGAGATACAATGTATGCGGTAATATATTCCTATACATTTCACTGAGATACAATGTATGCTATGAGATACAATTAATGCTCTATGTATACAATGTATTTAGTGAGATACATTTCAATGAGATACAATTTATGCTCTATGAACACACTATCAGTTCATGTGCTCTATCCATCTTCCTACTAAGATATTAACATATTTAGTACTGTTTCAAATGTTTTGCCTAATTTTCATACATGTAATACATAATTATAATAAATAGAGAGAGATAGAGAGAGAAAAAGAGTTTAATTGATGCATTTATTACTATATTGTTATATTTGTATATAACATACATCTATTAGAAATAATTGTCCACCATACTAAATTATATATATATAGATCATTAGATGTATTTATTATGATGATCTATTAACTGATGCATCCCTTAAACACATATAACAATATATGGGATAACTAACAAATTTTATCTAAGATGCATCCCTATAGAGAGAGAGCGACAAAGCAGACAAGACATTAAATTACACTATACATAACAGTAGATAAAACATTAAATTAAACTATATATTACAGTAGATGGATTTTCTAACAAATTACATCAGATTTGTATCCAGTATAGTATATGATGATCATCGTATATAGCAGATTACAGATCACATAGATACAATGCTAGTAATCTATTAGTAAAATAACATATTACATCTGATATCAATTATAGTACATCAATAAAGTAATAGATTACATCTGATATGTAATGGATTATCTGATATATACTTGATATCAGTATACATACATATGATAGTATACATACATTTGATAGTATAATCTGTTAGTTTACAGATCATCAACAGATTACAACTGATATCAATTGTAGTTCATCAATATACTAAGAGATTACATATGATATGTAACAGATCATCTAATATGTAATTAAAATTAGTATACATACATTTGATAGTATATATACATCTGATAGTATAATTTGTTACATTATAGATCATCATATACTAACAAATTACATTTGATATGTATCCCTATAATATCTATAATATGTTACTATATTATAGATCATATGATATGTATTTATTATGATGATGTATTGTATTTCTTTATGACTGACTGAAAATTAAATTTTTTATTTCAAAAACACTTTTGAGGAAAAAGTGGGAAACCAGAACGACATCAAAGACTTAAAGAACAACCATTCCTCTATGGACCAAGATCATTAAGATCAAATACACTCCAATACAAGAGAAAGGAAAATCCCCACCCTAGCAGAGAAATAATACGATCAGCGTCCACCTTCCCGTCGCTACTCGGCTAGCTGTCCTGTGCAAGAATGCACGGGCCCGGTACCGATGGAAAACGCCATACCCTCTCAAACTTCCAATTCCAAAAAGCAATGAGAAGGAGAACGCTCCCAGCTCTAAAGCTCATCTGGGCCAGTCCCTTGCAAGTAAACAGAATGCACTGTCTCATGGATCAAGGCCACAAGCCACAAGCGACCTAAAAAATTATCAAACTTCACACCGGTGCTGCAACGGTCGCACAACCAAATTCCATACATCATGCACAATACAATGATTAACTAATTAGAAAACATATATAGACATCATGCATAATACAATGTATATCGTATACTAGACTTTAGTAATTTTTAATTTCGACATAAAATTATAATATATTACTCACATTTTCATTAGTAAAGAGAAAATTGATGACTTCTATTTCATCTGAGAATTTTGATGACTTTGTAAACCACATTCAAATGATGCATACTTAAATTTTCAATGTTCCATCATCTTTAATGAAATTTTTTCATAATTGAGTGTTTGAATGGGCCATTTTTAAGAAATTGCATTAATAATAATTTTTTTTAATAAATATAACATCATTATGAAATGATTAGTGTAAAATAAATATTGTGTTAAAGATATAAATTTGCATAAAATATAATAGTTAAAATTTCTTTATACCTAATGTGAGTTTGGAAAGATTTCTTTGTAAAAAAATTTAATTGTACACCTCAATGGTTTGTTATTATTGTCACATATCAATAATTTCAAACCTCTCTTATTTGTTACTCTGGATATTACAACATGTAACTGACCATGAAAAAAATAGGTTGTTGTAAGTATATGCCAATAAAAGAAAGTGGCTATCCTTGAATTTTGTTAATAGTCATTGCAAATGAAATAGTTAAACGATACTATCTCCTTTGAAGCTTGAATGGACACCTCAAATTTGAATGAGTCATATTTACTCTGGTTAAGAAAGCATTATTTCTAGAATGATTCCCAATTAGAATCTAAGACCTGATTACATGATCTCCCAAATTTGTGACTATTAACCATGTTCCATTACAAATTCCACAAGATTGGTCTAAATTTATCAACAACATAACTGGTACCCCCACTTTGAGAATTAATTTATGACATGGAAAACTAGGGATATTGATTCCATTCAGAATATTTGGTGTATATATGTTCTCCAGTGTGTCTTTATCTAAAATTTCTTGATAGACTAAATCAAAACTGAGATAAAACTTTTCTTATCCAGAAATGAATGTTAATATGTAATCATTTAGTTTTTGGAAAACATCACACATTGGTGCTAAAATAGACCATTCCTTTAAGTATTCTGGATCATTTAACTTCATATATAAATATGGGTATGTGCTTTGAATAATAACATCAATTGGGTTTTGAAATGAAGTTAGCAGACAATCTTATGGAATTTGAATTTTTGTCTCGTCGTCTGTTTGATCACCAAGAACACCATCACCTATTTATAGAATCCAACTTTCAAAATATTGGAATTCAAAAGGGTCACTAGAGTTCTTAGAGGAAATCAGTCTCATTTTCACTATGAGGTGAAGAAATCGACAATGCTACCATAGATAAGAGGAATTTAGACTTTCAAATACTATATCGCTTTTGTTCCCATGATGCACAACTGGTAAAATTTGTCGAAAGTCTCCACCAAAGATAGTTGTTTTTCCACCAAACATTAGATCAGATGCATGTGGAATCTTTGTTGACATGATGTCCCTCAATGTATGATCCAAAGCTTCAAAACATTATTTGTGTACCATTAGCACCTCATCCCAAATAATTAATTTTTTTCGTTACAAAAGCTCATCCAATTTACTTCCTTGTTGAATGTTACAAGTTGAATTTTTTATAACAACAGAAATACAAAATCGAGAGTATTCTATTCTCCCACCAAGAAGTATCAAGGATGATATACCACTTGAAGCTATAACAAGTACAATATATCCTTCCAAGAAAAGTTGTAACATTATTGTTTTCCATAAGAAAGTTTTACCCATGCCTCCATATCCATGTATAAAGAAAACATCTCTGATAGGAATGTTTGATGCATTAATAATTATGTTTAACACTTCTTCTTGTTCGTTGGTCAGTTTTCTATGTAGAATAACAAATTCTTCATGAAGGCCATCCTTATTATAATTTTGTTCTGATACAACCAATATATTTCCAATGAATGTAGTAGATGGATCTTGAAGATTCATAGGAATATAATTATTTAATGAACTTCTAGGGGATAGAAGCATGTTTTTAATATCTAATAATGCATATTTTTGTAGTTGATGATCCGTGAGATATATTTCTATTATCATAACATCTTATTAGATATGAAGAAAATATGTATTTCTAAAATAATTTATATAAAATAAGGGAAGAAAAAATAGTTTCAGGGTGAGACCCAGGATATAGAAACATGATAAAGTAATATAGTTAAATTTCTAAGAATGAGTTAGTTATTTCAAAGTATGATGGTTTGGTTATAGCATATAATTTTTAATTTTGTTAATGAGTTAGTTATTTGTTTTAAATTGAATAAAACAACACTTGTATTTATATTAATGATTTCTTTCAAAAAAAATATGTAAAAGTTTTACAAAATCCAATTATACTGCATGTAGCATTTAATTTATAACTTTGTGGGCATGTAGTAGTGGTTATACAAAACTGGAATATTTACAGTGGGCATAAAGAACTGTAGCAGTGGAATATTATATTTACATCACTAGAATATTTACAACATTGGAATATTCTACTTACAACACTGTAGTAGTGGGCATACAACACCATAATATTCAAAACATTATAGCAGTACCGTTTTTATAGCATTGGAATATTATATTTACACCACTGTAGTAGTGGGAATACAACATTGTAACTCTAAATGAATATTTACAAAACTAGAATCCATTTTAAAATTATAGAGGATACTTTTCACAATACATAAAATTCATATGGCTACATAAACTTTGGTAAAGATAAAGGGATATTCTCTATTCAGTAATTTAGATAAATAGAAAATGGTATATAAACAATATATATACCATCAATATAGTGATTGTACTATTAGACATACAGTATGAAATATTTTAAAATTTATACAACATGTAAATATCATGTTATGATGATTACATAAGATGGAAACATATATCTTGATTGTATAAAAATAGGAATAAACATATACACAACAATACTAACTATTTAATACGAATACCCATCAAAATTTAATATTGTGTAGTATATATATAGTTGTAAGTGCTATCAGGAATGCATTAATTTGATGAAAAAATGAGAAGAATATGAAAATTGGATCTGTTTTCATTATGTAATTTAAAATTATGTTAGAAGAAGTACATATAAAAAGGATAAATAAATATAGTAATACAAAATTCATACACCTTGGTATTGTAACATGTTTCGTTGAATATATTAAATATCTTCAGATAGTATTTTCCAGGTGTTTCTCCACCCATGGTCTAGTCATGAAACTATGTTTGAGAATAGAAAGTTAGAAAACAACCTGTGTAAGGAATTCCCCATTGCCCAGATTGAAGCCTCTATAATAGCCTCGGTGAATTCTATATCACCACTAAGTAATCCCAAATCATATTAGGCTTCTCGAAAAGTGTGATGGATGGTTTGATTGAAATCCAAGATATCATTAAAAGATGTTGGACCTCTAACTTTAGTGAGCAAGATTCTAAGATAATATATCTCTCCAATTGTGGGAGCAACACAATGCAATCTACCAATATAAAATCCTCTCTTTCTAGGACACCATATTCGTTCTCGATTGTGGTAAACAATTTTTTTAGGAAATTCATCATATTTGATACATAGTACTTTAGGGTAAGTTGTGTTTGATTTAAACCATGTGGTGAACATTTTTTTGGAGATTTTTTAACAGAATTTCATCAATGTTGGATCCATCTGAATAAGTTATGTTTTGTTCACCATAAAAATGGAAGTAAAATCTCTGAACTAGGGGAACCCTGAAATAGATTTCATAACCATATATTCACCAAGAAGCCTCACATGATGAAATATATCAACACTCATAACACATTTTTATCCCATCTGCATATTTTTAACCTTCCTCAATATTTTTTGTTCCATATAGTTCATCTATGACTCATCCATGAACTTTTTGATGTATTTAAACAAATAATTTATTGAATGTGACTGATTACATATTTCAATGTTGAGGTGATCTTGGTATTTAACCTAAATAGTTAGATTATAAGGGACAACATAATGATTTTCTAGTTCAACACAATTTTTTGATACTGTTCGACCATTATATCATTTTCTATATGTATCATATCCATCCTCATCTAAACTTGAAGTAATAATTTTTTGATAAATTCTTCAAACACTCTAAAGTTTTTTATGTAAGGTGATCGTGGTTTATCATCACCATAAGGTCCATGAATCATGATGTCTTTTACACATTCATATAAAAGGGGGTGCTCTCTTTTTTCTGGTATTTCAGTTGAAAGTATTCTATTTATATAAGCAGCTACTAAAATTTTATATAAAGGTTCAAGGAATATGAGTATATGTACATGAGGTAGGTTATATTTTTTAAATTAAATGGTGCATGAAACTGTATAAATAAGTAGATCATAGTTAACTAAATATTTTTTTTTAAAAAATCTACAATGACATATTATAATGAATTTAAAGATAAAAAATATACCTACTTGATACTTTATAAAAAGAAAACAATATTTTAAATATTTCATTAAATGGTAAACCATGATATTTAAAACCCTTGATAGTATTTGGGGAAAATCCTCTGGATGAAGGTTTTTAATTTTAAGAAATTGTGTAATCTCAGGCCAACATGGGTTGCATGTGAAAGTGAGGAACATATATTGATAGCTACCCTAGTTACAAATTTCAATTTCATCTTGATAATTTTGAATCATGTATCTTGGTCCACCAGTGAAAGATGAAGGCAAAATAATACTTTTTTCACAAAGTGAACCATCACGGTCACCTCTTAAGAAAGCTTCTTGAAAACCACTATATAACTTAACATTTAATTATTTTTGATTAAATAAAATGAAAGAAAAATGTTGAGATTCAACCACTGTATACGCACCGACTAAAAAATGTTGTAAGAGTCGTATTGAATGTAATAGTATAATACACTGATTTGGTTTCAATTGGAGATAGTATGCAAAGTACTCTATCATTGTTACTTTTTGAACTCTTGAAGTTATGGAATATTAAATGTGGTAAACTTTATTCAAATACTCATATTTAACAGTGGAAAAAATTATTTGATATTGCAATGGAAGATATAGAGGATTAAGTTCATCTATATGCTATAAGTTACCTGATCATGTTTGTATGATGATATCTATGCCCTCATTAACATCTTCAATATCACCAACTATTTTTAGGTTCCGGGTGCAGCAGAAGAGTGTTGGTGGGTTTGCCCAACTTTAATTTTAGTGTTAAACAACGTTCAATCCGAGATCCGTCACGATATAAAATGCAGAATCTTCGGAATAGAACGAATAATGAAAAAGAAAATAAGAGCCACAGAACCATTGAGATAGGATCATCATATATTGGTTATAATTAATTTAATTAATTCACAAGAATTACCTCAGTGGAATTCTTTCTTCGTTGATGTGTCCGGTCACGATTTGGTGATCCGTCGTTGCGTCATAGAATCCAAGTGTATGATTCATCTAGCGGTTATCCACACGTGTGCCATGTATCTCCGGACGTCGCCGAAGGGATCTTTGGGTGCTAGTGCGGAAGAACCTTCGCTTGCGATGTCCGCCTTCGATCGCCTTGATCTCTCGGTCTTGAGAGCATTCTTGGAGGAAGGAGTTCTTTCGGGCTCGAAAGAATTCTTCAGAATTGTTGTGCACAACGATTCTCTTGTGTAAAATTGTTGGGGTTGTGAGGATATTTATAATCGTGTTTGAGGTTATAGAGTTATGACATTAAATAAACGCGTTACGTGTTTTATTTATTTCATTAACTCTTATTGAAAACCCCCATGTCGAATTATTAATTCCTTGACACGCGCCCACACTGATTATAATAAATATCATTTAATAAAACAATATTATATCCTCAAAATCCTAACTGGAAAAACTACATGGCGTGTAATCATTAATACATGGTGTGTACTCGTTTTCCATAAAACTACATGATGTGTATATTTAATATACACGACATGTACTTTTATTTTCTACTTTCCTTTATTTTATCCACCACATTTATTAGTCCTTGAGTAATGGCTATTTATTTCTTAAATAAATGTAACTGCATTACTCGCTAATAAATGTATTATTTCACCCACAATATATTCTCTCAAATAACTAGTGTCGAAATAAATGCAATCAGGCATCCTTAAATAATTATTAAACCACAGTCGGGAATAATATTTATTTAACTTGTTAAATTAATATTTAACTGAGATACATGGACACACATAGTGTGTGACCCTCTAGGCCTCTTTCTCAGTGGCATTAGGCAGAGCCTGCCTAAAGTACAAGGTTAGCGTCTAGCAACATGCCAAGGAACCCATAGAGAAATAAGTTAACGCCGCAATGACGTGTCACCTCATATGAATGCTTACCGTGTAATATAATCCCTTTGCCTTGATATCTCTAATAAAGCGGGTTGCATGCTAGTGCCATCAAACCATGTGCTCGATTATTCTTTCTTTGACTTTTCGGAATCGAACTCGCCCATACCTTACCATGGCCATGGATTTATTTAGTCTATATCAATTCCATCAAAGGGCCTGAGATATCTACTTCCATTATGGAACAGAAGGGAAAAATCCTTTCTCGCATTATCTATTAATGCAATATTACTCGTGACGCACCCAACGTATCCTACCTCGCTGCGAACAGTGTGTCGTCATAGTTTTCATCAATACATCTAAGTGAACGAGTTGTAATACCCATTAATAACAATCTTAAAATCTAAGGATCAATACACACGTCCGCAGATAGGAACATCCAATGACACTATGAAATGTGGATTTCCTACTGGCGGGTCTCTTTCTCATAATATCCTCCTGGATATTACCAAGGGTGCACACCATGAGATGGTGCCTCAAAGTTTTATGATTCCTCACCCCTAATGGCCTGCATTATTTGTGTCTCTCAAATAATATCATCCGGCCATAGAACATATATTCAAGAACAGTGTTATGGCACTTTCGGGTTCTCATCATAGCAGGGATCCGCTATGACCCTTTAATGCAATAGCTATCCTTAGGACATTATCACATGAATTGTCATGCAGAAGAAAAATCAAGATGTGATAAGGCTTTTATTAATGAATAAAGTACACAGTAGTTGGTTCTAGGCCACCAACTCTAACAGACTCCCACTTGGACTAGAGCCAACTGCTAACAACCTTTAACCCGCTAGCTCTCACATGATATTCATGCTTTTGCTGAGATAAGCCATTAGTCATGGGGTCCACCATGTTCTCTTCCGTTGACACTCTGTTCACTACAACTTCACCCCTTTGATAGAAATCCCTCAAGAGGTGATACTTTCGGAGTATGTGCTTTGTCCGTTGATGTGACCTTGGTTCTTTTGAAAGAGCCACCACTGCAGTATTATCACAATACAATGTAATGGGATCTTTACTGCTAGGAACCACATCAAGCTCCAAGACAAAGTTTCGAATCCATATGACTTCCTTGGATGTATCAGAAGCTTCTATGTATTCAGACTCCATTGTAGAATCAGCGACAACTGGCTACTTTGAACTCTTCTAGCTCACAGCTCCTCCATTGAGATAGAAAACATATCCAGATTGTGACTTCAGATCATTCTGATCTGTCTGAAAACCAGCATCAGCATACCCACTAATGACAATCTCCTCGTCTCCTCCATACACCAGAAACATATCCTTAGTTCTTCTCAGATACTTAAGGATAGTCTTAACAGTAGTCCAATGCTGTTCTCTTGGATCTGCTTGATATCTACCTACCATGCTCAGTGCATAGGCAACATCAAGCCTGATACATAACATGGCATACATGATGAATCCTATAGCCGAAGCGTATGTGATCTTACTCATTCTGTCTTTGTCTTGTTGTGTCTGAGGACACATTTTATTAGAAATATGTAGGCCATGTGACACTGGAATTAATCCCCTCTTGGATTGTTCCATACTAAATCTCTTTATTATCTGGTCAATGTATGTACCCTGACTTAGTCCAAGCAGCCTCTTGGATCTATCACGAATGATCTTGATCCCTAGAATGTAGGCTGCTTCTCCTAAGTCCTTCATGGAGAAACACTTGTTCAACCAGTTCTTAACTGACTGTAAGACTGGTACATCGTTTCCAATAAGTAATATGTCATCAACATGTACTACTAGGATAACGATCGCATTCCCATTAAACCTCTTATAAACACATGGCTCACATTCTTTCTTAATGAAAATAAATTCCATTATGGCTTCATCAAATCAAATGTTCCATGACCTGGATGCTTGCTTTAATCTATAAATGGATTTCTACAACTTGCAAACCCATTTGGCTTCACCTGGTATCACAAACCCTTCTGGTTGTGTCATATAGACATCTTCCTGAAGGTTCTCATTAAGGAATGCTGTTTTGACATCCATATGACAAACCTCGTAGTCATGGTAAGCTGCTATGGCAAGTATGATTCTTATGGATTTAAACATGGAAACTGGCGAAAAGGTTTCATCATAGTCAGTTCCTTAATGCTGTCTGAACCCTTTAGCCATTAGCCTTGCTTTATAGGTTCTAACTTGACCTTCCATGTCCATCTTTCTCTTGAATACCCATTTTCATCCAATAGGCTTTACATCAACTGGCTCATTGACAAGAACCCATACTTGGTTCTGATACATGGAATCCATCTCAGAATTCATAGCTTCTAGCCATCTTGTAGCTTCTGATCTTTCTACTACTTCCTTGTAGGAGAGAGGTTCATCATTGTCCAAAAATAATGATTCACCATCCTCGGTGACTAGGAAACCAAATCTCTCTAGTTCCCTTACCTCTCTTGAGCTCCTACGTAGTACTTGTGTTTCTGAAACCTCTTCCACGGGGACCTGTGGAACTTGTTCCTGTACCAGCTCCTATGTATCTTGAGCATTAACTTCGCCGAAGTCAATATTTCTCCCACTATCCTTCTTGAGGATGTGCTCCCTCTCAAGAAAGACGGCTTGTCTGGTGACAGTCATTTTCTTGTATGAAGGGTTATATAGGTAATATCCTTTCATTTCCTTGGGATATCCTATAAAGATACACCTCGTGCTCCGGGGTGCTAGTTTGTTTCCTGAGGATGCCTTAACAAACGCCTCGCATCCCCATACACGTGTGTGTGAAAAAATGGGTTTCTTTCCATTCCATAGATCAGAGGGAATTCCATTTTCCGCCTTAGTTGGTACTCGGTTTAATGTGTATGCTTCAGTTTGTAATACATATCCCCAAAAGGATAATGGAAGATCTGCATGACTCATCATCGACCTCACCATGCCCAACAAGGTGTGGTTCCTCATTTCACTAATACCGTTCCACTGTGGTGTATAAAGAGGAGTGAACTGAGATAGAATCCCAGACTCCCATAGAAAATCGATGAACTCTTTGTCCAAATATTCTCCACCTCGATCTGATCGATGCTTCTTTATCTTCTTACCAAGTTGATTCTCTACTTCATTCTTGAATTCCTTAAATTTCTCTAAGGCCTCTGACTTATACCTCATTAAGTAGACATAGCCATATCTACTCAAATCATCTGTAAAATTAATGAAGTAAGAATATCCACCTCTAGATTCTACTGGAAATGGTCCACACACATCCGTATGTACCAATCCTAGAAGCTCTATGGCCCTTTCACCCTGTCCACCAAAAGGCGGCTTGGTCATTTTTCCTTGTAAACATGAGTGACATCTATCAAGTGGTTTTAGCTCAGTAGAGTATAAATAGCCATCTTGGCAGAGCTTTGTCAAGCGCTTCTCATTCACATGACCGAGATGGTGATGCCACAACTGGGTGATGTATGAGTCATGTGAGTTTGTTTCGTTATCAATTTCCAACACTTGGTTTTCATAATTTAATACATACAAACCACTATTTAAATGTTCCATACCATAACATACATTGTTCTTATAAAAGAGACAACCCTTATTTCCAAACTTGAAAATAAATCCATCCATATCCAAACAAGATATAGAAATTATGTTTTTGGTAACACTAGGGACATAATAAAAGTTATGTAAAACCAAGATCATCCCAGTTGGAAATGAGAGGTGGTAGTCACCAATAGCCAACGTAGCTAGCCTTGCGCCATTGGCAGCTCGAAGATCCACCCCTCCTCTGGCAATCTTTCTAAATCTACTTGGTTCTTGCATTTGAATACAGATGTGAGCCCAACAAGCTGTATCTAATACCCAATGTGTAGAGATAGAAAGATTACACTCAATAACGAATGCACCATTAGCATCCCGACGCTTTTGGGTGCAGTTCCTCTTCTAGTGGCCTTGCTTTCCACATGCAAAACACATTGCCTCTCGTTCCTTGCCCTGCCTCTGGATCTTCCCCTTCTTGGAGGGACGGTGCTCGAGGGCTTTAGACAATTTATAAGTCTTTGGCCCCTTTTCCTTGTCCTTAATTTTCTTATTCACCATAAAGACTGTAGGTTTGTCACGCCCCATGTCCTTATCTACCTGGTGAGTTAAGGGTAGAAGTTCTAATCTAGGCGCAACTGGAATAGGCTCTTCCAGCACATAGAATTTCCTCTCATGGAGATGGATAACGTGTAAACGCCTCTGCCACTCATGGAAATTGGTGCCGGTGAGAAGGTTTTCATTCTCAAGTATGGTTCACAACGATATGTTTGAAGTCACTTTCTTTCCGTTTCTACAAATTTAGATGATAAAAGTTTTAGTACTTTATTACAAAACTGAGACAAATAAATAAATTAATACTTATTAGTCTCCCACTATTTTATCGAAATCCAATAGCCCTCACCATTGACTTCGGAATATTCTATTGCCTGAATATTCTAGTGGCAATGATCCATATTTCCCTTCGCATTACCCCAACTAGGGTTGGTCAAACAACTTGAAGGGTTTTAGGCAGGCATTCCAAATGCCAACTGCACTAACTCGTAGCTCCTTGATCCTCTGAGTGGACTCCCCAATCCTGAAATCCTTTTATTTTTGATTTCCTCAACCTTTGCCTCTTGGTCACACAAAGTCCTACTGTGGAAGTCAACCCTTGATGCGAACCAAGTCAAGTCAACCCAAAACCTTGAATTAGAATTCCCCGATAATTGAAAGCACCCCAACTAGGGTTGGTCAAGCACTTTGAACTATGGAACGATTCTAACCAAGATTATGGAAGGCTATACGAACTTAATACTTCTTTTGAGGGATTTTATCCTTATATTTAAATTTCCATTTTATTATCTTTGATTACATGCTTGTTAATATTAAGTGGGATATACTTAAGTGATTAACCATGTCTAAGATAATATTTACGTATAAACCGGTTTTTATTTTAGTTCCATATTGCATGCTTGTTATATTCATTAATTGTGTGATCGTGACAACACGCCCATAATAAATAAACCATGCAACTGACAGAAATAAAATAAATGGTATGACCATGATCTTGTTCTATTGGTTAGTTTATCTAGCGGTTGATAAACTAACCCAAGACCTAGGGGAGAAACACCTTGAACCTTGCGGGTTCATGTTTATAGCTTTCCACCTGTCCACCTTTGTGTCTCCTTGGATTGGTTTCACCTCGGCTCCTGACTTGAGCCGCCTCCACTAGCTTGGGAGCTCCATCCATTACATATGCATTTATCTCACATGCAGGTGAGGGGTAAAAAGGGGTTTTTACATAAAAGAATCCTTGGGCACGCAGGCCCTACATATTAATGAGGAGATGGCTCACATGTCAAAATTTTTAATTTAAATAAATAAATTAAAAGAAACCATTCACATACAAAGGTCTTAGTATAGCTCATGATCATCCACACATGCAACGATATTTACACATAAATAAAACTAGCATTCAATTCTTTAATCGTTCTTGTTTAAGATAAATCACGCTCGAATCAATTAATTATCTTTAATTAATCAATCCTTTTATCTTAAACCCTTTGCTGAACTTCCTTGAGATTCTCATCCATCATAATTTTAAACAAATAGATTCATTTAAAATTATCCTTGTATGTAACTTGTACCTTGGAGGCAACCCGGTGAATTCCCATTCATTACGCAGATGTTAAATTAAACACACATATATAAAACACCTATCACGTGTTGTGCCTCAGCTTTACGCCTACACCATGGTACACGTCTCAAGGGTTTCTATAATATAATAATAAATTTTAATAAATCTGCATAATTTGGGTGAGTACACAGCGTGTAGTTCCGACTACACGGCGTGTAATTTTCTTCACCGTCCATCCGAAGTACATGCCTGGGGACAGGGCGTGTTAATATACTTCGAAAATTTTCGGAGTACACGGCGTGTTCTGTGGGATACATGCCGTGTAGTTTCTGCGTTACACGGTTTCTAGTCAGGCAAGCCGTGTATGTGGTACACGGTCTAACCCGAACCTGAAGGGACTACAAGCCATGTTCAGTTGGACTACACGACGTGTAATATGGAAACCGTGTGCCACTTGTTCTTGGTCAACACACAATGTCATAAATGACATAGGTATACTCCAATACACGGCATGATTTGGCAGATCAGTCAATGCATTGAACCTATACTACAGAGCGTATACTTCCGAATACACGCCGAGTATTCTGGTGTTGTACGGCCAGAAATGTTTGGCTCTTCCGGATGAGTTCCTCTATTTTATTTTAACCAAAATTAAAAGAAAAATTCGTTTCTTTGAGGTGAACGAGAAACGAGGGAGGAGGAATAGATCTCAAGATTCATATTTCCAGAACGATTAAACTTGAATTAAAACAACTAAATTATTAAATGCATAAAACATCAACGAAAAAATAAATAATTATAATCAACAATATGACCGCTCTGATACCACTTGTAGGTTCTGGGTGCAGCGGAAGAGCGTTGGTGGGTTTTCCCAACTTTAATTTTAGCGTTAAACAACGTTCAATCCGAGATCCATCATGATATAAAATGCCAGATCTTCGGAATAGAACGAAGAATGAAAAAGAAAAGAAGAGACCCGGAACCATTGAGAAAGGATCATCATATGTTGGTTATAATTAATTTAATTAATTCACAAGAATTACCTTGGTGTAATTCTTTCTTCGTTGATGTGTCCAATCACAATTTGGTGATCCATCGTTGCGTCATAGAATCCAAGTGCAGGATTCCTCTAGCGGTGATCCACACGTGTGCCACATATCTCCGGATGTCACCAAAGGGATCTTCGGGTGCTAGCGTGGAAGAACCTTCGCTTGCGATGTCCGCCTTCGATCGCCTTGATCTCTCGGTCTTGAGAGCATTCTTGGAGGAAGGAGTTCTTTTGGGCTTGAAAAAATTCTTCAGAATTGTTGTGCACAACAATTCTCTTGTGTAAAAGTGTTGGGGTTGTGAGGATATTTATAATCGGGTTTGAGGTTATAGAGTTATTACATTAAATAAACGCGTTACACATTTTATTTACTTCATTAAATCTTATTGAAAACCCCCATTTCGAATTATTAATTCCTTGACATGTGCCCACACTGATTATAATAAATATAATTTAATAAAATAATATTATATCCTCAAAATCCCAACTGGAAAAACTACACGGCGTGTACTCGTTTTCCATAAAACTACACGATGTGTATATTTAATATACACAGCGTATACTTTTATTTTCCACTTTCCTTTATTTTCTCCACCACATTTATTAGTCCTTGAGTAATGGCTATTTATTTCTTAAATAAATGTAACTGCATTACTCGCTAATAAATGTATTATTTCGGCCAAAATATATTCTCTCGAATAACTAGTGCCGAAATAAATGCAATCAGGCATCCTTAAATAATTATTAAACCACATTCAGGAATAATATTTATTTAACTTGTTAAATTAATATTTAACTGAGATACATAGACACACTTAGTGTGTGACCCTCTAGGCCTCTTTCTCAGTGGCATTAGGAGGAGCCTGCCTAAAGTACATGGTTAACATCTAGCAACACGCCAAGGCACCCATAGAGAAAGAAGTTAATTCCGTAATGACGTGTCATCTCATACAAACGCTTATTGTGTAATATAATCCCTTTGCCTCAATATCTCTACTCAAGCGGGTTGCATGCTAGTGCCATCAACCCATGTGCTTGATTATTCTTTCTTTGAATTTATGGAATCTAACTCGCCCATACCTTACCATGGACATGGATTTATTTAGGCTATATCAATTCCATCAAAGGGCCTAAGATATCTACTTCTGTTATGGATCAGAATGGACAAATCCTTTCTCACATTATCTATTAATTTAGTATTACTCGTGACGCACCCAACGTATCCTACCTCACTGTGAATAGTGTGTCGTCACAGTTTTTTTCAATACATCTAAGTGCGCGAGTTGTAATACCCATTAATAATAATCTTAAAGTCTAAGGATCAATACACACGTCCGTAGATAGGAACATCCAATGACACTATGAAATGTGGATTTTCTACTGGTGGGTCTCTTTCTCATAATATCCTCCTGGATATTACCAAGGGCGCACACCATGAGATGGTGCCTCAAATTTTTATGAGTCCTCACACCTAATGGAATGTATTATTTGTGTCCCTAAAATAATATCATTCGGCCATAGAATATATATTCAATAACGGTTTTATGGCACTTCTGGGTTCTCATCATAGTAGGGATCTGCTATGACCCTTTAATGCAACAACTATCCTTAGGATATTATCACATGCATTGTCATGTAGAAGAACAATCAAGATGTGATAAGACTTTTATTAATGGATAAAGTACAAAGTAGTTGGTTCTAGGCCACCAACTCTAACACTATTATCATAGAAAATTTTGATGATGTTGGAAAGTTTTATGTATGTGAATATGATCCCCTTCATCTAATTAGACTTAACTTAAAATATGGGACATAATTTGTATTGAATAAATCCCTTGTAGTTCTAAACTGATGAATTAACTGATTGAATTAATTAAACATAGACTGTAGATTTTCCACAATGATAAGGTTAATAGAGGAACCCATATCTTTTTGGTTAGAGTTGTGGAAAAAATATAAGTGTAAATTGAAAAAAAAAACAAATTAATCATCAATGAATAAGTGAAATTTATTTAAAGCACCACATAACTTGGATTTTATTTTGTACTTAATTTGAAGTTTGAAAAATATATAGTTGGGAGAATTTTGGGGCTTCACCAGTAGGTGAGAATAATCTTCCAATACAGTGAAAGTTTTTTCCATTGAGCCTGTAAATATAAGGACTACCTCTAGTATTTATAAAATTATCAATTCTTCCTCCCATTAATGTAAAAGAGAACATTTTATTGTATTGATGGATATGATCCCAAACATTTATTTCATCATCTGACTTATCATAAAAAATAGAAGATTTCAGGTATTCAGGTGGGGTATCAAATTCATGCAGTTTGATTTTACCAAGAGAATAACACAATGAAAAACTGGGAGAATTTTATGATTTTTTTTGTTTAACTCTTTCATCAAACCACAACATAGATAAAAAATACATGAAATAGTGTTGAGGACCACCAATATTAAAGCAATCTATTACCATTTAATATATTTTGAGTAACAATGTAAAAGAATAAGATATCTAAAAAATATATAATGAAAAGATGTAGTGGGTTACACAATACTAATATGTTCAACTGATGTATACCCATTTTTATGTATTTCTATTTTTGTTCATTTGAATAATGGTTTATGTCATAAGTAATATAAATAATTGATTGTAAGAAATAATACAAGGAAAATTATAGATTTATATATCTACACCGAATATATAAACTTCACATAATCTCATACCATCATCACAATCAATATTGAGTTCATTGTTTAAATTTCTTTTTAAAGTGTTTCTGCAATACACATATGCTACATTAATATGAAAACAATTTTTTTTGAAATGATAAATTTTTTAGTAACCATGTTAATGTTAGAGAGAACAACCACTGATGACGCAATGTTGACATGGATTGATGATGATAAAAAATCAATAACAAACTTGTACTTGAGTAAGTTTTGTTAATTATTTCTATTTATAGTAAAATATTGTAAATTCATTGATTAGTAGATTGAAAAATATTCATTTTACCATTATCTTGTAATTCATTCAGAGGGAGTTGACTTGAACTTGAAAAAAATACTAAAATCAATGGATATAGGGGTTGTGGTAGTAACACTAGATAATTGGTTAGAATATAATTAACTACAAGGAGAACATAAACCTATAATGTTGAATGATGAGTTAGTTAATACATAATTGTTATGAAATATTTCAATATAACTTTTTAATACTCAGAATTTTGGGAATTGAGAAAATAATCAAGAAGATACCTATAATAGTTTCTTTCAATTTTTTCATACCTATTTTTCATTACAAGATTTCTTTATTTGAGGGTAAATTTTGTTTTATATTAGACATAGTTGGTATAGTCATATTTTCATGTTGAATTTTAAATCTTTTTGCATGTTCAAATGGTGAATGATTTTGAACTTTTTCTGTTTTAGAATTTAGAGTTTGACAAATAATCAGCACATATATTTTAGTGAAATGATAACAAGTCAATAAATTCTAGTAGTAACCCGATAAGAAGGTAGCAAACCATTTATTAAAACTTATGAAAATGGAAATCATGATGCAGTTCACATGTTGCTATCAATATTAAGCATTGGGAATAAGTTAAAATAATTTTCTATTTAGTTTACCACATCTATCAAACTATGGTGAATAGGAGAACCAAAAATAAAGGAGTAACCCTATAATAGTATTTTTATATATTTTAAACACTCTTATTTCATACTAAAGTAATTTTTTATAATTTATTTGAAGAGAGAAAGGATGTAAGGCCAAAGTTGTGATAATATTAACTTTATTTTTTATTTTTATAATCATTTGTTGCCCAGCTTCCTTGAATATATTTTGTGATTTGAAATAATTTATGAAATATTTGTCATGGCATGTCATGAATTTTTCACAAAAATATCAATAATAGATGTCAATGAAATATTATACCACAAAAAAAATTAAATGCATACCATACGTGTTTGATTAATAGAAGATAGATTAAAATTGGAATTTAATACTCACTAAGAAATAAGTCAATGAAAAATGGAACTTATGTTGATAAAGCTATGGGTTGAATATATAATTAGGAATAATAAGTATACACTAAAGTGGGATTAATATTAAATAAAAATAAGATAAAATCATTGAAAAAAATTGAACCTTCAAGAGAGTAGAGTAGTTATGAAAAATGTACTGTTAAATGTTCTTTTAGTTAATGGTGAACCTTGATGTTACAGACCATGAGTCTGTTTGAAACAAGAAGACGTCGATTGTTGTGAAATATATGATGAAAAGGAATATAAAAAACTAGATAAAATAAGAATATATATATAAATTAGTATACAATAAAAAACCTTTCCAATTGAAAATATGCATAAGGCTTGATATTATAGTGTTAATACCTAGTAATAGTCAAGAATCATAAACTCCTTATGGTTTGAGATACCAATTTTCTAATAAAATCTCAAAAACCTGGTTATTCCCTTATCAAAATAACTTCTATAGAAAAATAGAGGAAGCATAATCAAGAAATGCATATAAGAGAACGGGGTGTAAAAATTCAGCTACAATAATATATATAAAAGGAAAATATATAAAAGTTACCTTTTACAATGTTGTATCCTAGGTTGCAAAAACAACCCCAACATTCGAATAGGGACAATCTGTCATATTGTGATCTATGAAAGAATAAAGTCAAATTTAGTAAAAAGAAAAGGTAGATGTAATCAAATATAGGAAAACATGAAATAAAATAGAGGGAAAACAATTGAAAGATGTAAGATACAAAATAACTATATATATTTTAAAAATAATAACAATATGAATGATAATATGAACATGTTTGATATGTAGGTAAATGTAGTGAAAAATGATATGCAGGGGGAAAATGAAATAAAATATAGAGGAATATATATACAAAAAATACATACAGGAAAAAACATGAGTAAATATTTAAACAAAAATCATAATTCCAATATAGAGAGAGTTGATATAATAACAAAAAAATTGTAGTGAACAAATACATATGAGAAATTGAATACACTAGACATTTATAGACTATATTTAAAGAAGAAGAGAGAGTAAATAATTACACAAATAAGAATATAATGAACATTAATTTTTTTTACAGAAATTGAATTCTAAGTTCAAACAAAGACATAGAAAATTAAAATAAATTAGCACCAGTAATGTAAAGAGAGATGGAAGAGAACATAGGTAGGGGTATCGTAGAATTGGGGATTTGGGTAGGATCAATCTCCTTCATTATATTGAATGATATTTCAAAATAGAAGAAAATGAAATATTGATGAAGGAGATATCACATAATGATTACATGTATAGGAATTGAATTATAGTATGTTGTGGAGAAAGTATATGTCACAAATTTCTTAGAGATTTCAAAAAAGTAAAAGATATATATTGCAGGGTTTCATAAATATGTATCAATGATCCCTTGGAAATACAGCTGTGTTCCGACGATGCCTTGGAAATCCAATGCTATTTCAATAATTCCTTAGAGAATAGATTTGATAGAAAATTCCTTTCAATGATAGAGGGAGTATTTATAGGAAACTAAATCACATTTGATGTTGTTTTGTTGAATTAGAAGCGGTATTTTTAGAGGAAAATGTATAGGAGGATTCGATTCCTTTGCGATACATTCGGTATTTGTGAAGGAAGGAGGAAAGTGATTCAATGATTTATTGAGGGAGATGGGATTTTAGGATGCATTCAAAAAGGATCTAGAGCCAGTATCAGGAGAGGAGAATGAATAATATGATATGAGGGGTGCGATACAATCAATGTTTATGGAGGATAGAGGAAAGTGAAAAAGTGAAATATAGAGTGAGACGAGATTATAGGAGGTATTTGACACAGATCCAGAGCCGATATCCAGGGAGGAGAACAAAATGAAGGATGCATGGGTATCAAGAAAGGAGGAGAGGTGGGAACATAAGGAAGATAATGAAATAAAAAACATGTGGGTATCAGGAGAGGTGGAGATGTGAGCACGTAAGGAGAAATAATAGTGGAGACACGTGGAATGGATGGAACACCCTTTAGTGTAGATAATGGATATATGCGATCATCAATATATAAACATGAAAATATTAAGTTATATTAGTGATTTTGTCCTAATTTTATCACTAAACATTATGGTTAAAATAAAATACTTAATTTAATAGAATAATAATTTATTCTATTCTTTTTCTATGAGATATCACTCATCACGCTTATAAATATCCATCATTACTCTCATTTATTTTCACACCAAATTTGAGTTTCCTCTTGTGAGTTATCTTGAATCCTCTCACACTTAATTATTTCTTCAATTTGGAAGAGTTGTGGATGATTTGAAGATTAGTTCTTAATTTAGGAATCAAAATAAAGGTAAGAGTGTTGAGTTAAATGTCTCTTATTATCCTTTGTTTTGAAAATCACAACACACTTCGTTTTTGAGCTAACTTTAAGATTTTTTATGTTATATTTGCACATAATTAATATCCCTTTATATGTTTTGATGAACCGAGATAAACCATATAAGTATCAGAACATTCTAAAACACTGTTATGGAATGTTAATTGCTTTCATTGAAAGATATAACTGCATTTATCGGTGGATGATGGAGTTTCTGAATCTATTGAAACTAAACCCAAAGATATCAGAATATGACTATTGAAGTTTTCATGCCATCATATATAAATTCAATTGTGGGATCTGAGGAACATATAGATACACACTGAATGAATGGAATTCTTTTAATCATGTTGAACCTATACATAATCTTGTTTCTATGAGTGTTTCCAATTTTATTTTGATTTAAATGAGTTTTTATAAGAGCCAACATTTTCTAAATATTTATTATAAATCTCTTATATTTCCCTTTATAATTGTTTTATTTTAAATTTTTATGATCAAAGAGATTTCAATGTAGAATCTGATGCTTTTGATATTTGATATCAAAGAGTATTTGAGGCCAGCAATCTTCTACTTTCAAATGTTTCTTCAATGAAGTCTAGGGCACTTGGACTTGATTATTATTATTTTGATAAAATAGGTTCTCAAGGTTAGATATACCTGTTACTAATGATTTTTTTGAATACGTTCCTAGTGCAGAACTTACTATTTCCATCTGGCTAAGTCAAGGACGTTTTTATATTTGGAACTTGGATACCTAAGATCTGGTGTGTTGATCCAATTTATAATTTATTTTAAAAGAAAAAAATTCCTTTGAATGGAAGTGTTTGGTAATAATATTCTTTAATTAGTATTCACATTGTCATCTAATACTCCGTGCATTGTTTTTTAGTAACCGTGTTATTAATTATCATTGGTTTACTATGTTTATTGGTTAAGTTGGCATAAATTCTAATTGTTAGTCCCTAAAGAAATATGACATAATATCTAAGAGGGGTGGGGGGTGGGGGTGGGGGGGTGAATTTTACTTTTAAAATAAATTTAAATATTATATTAGAGATTTAAAGTTAATGTAGCATAAATAAAAATAATTAGCCACAAGATATTTTTATAGTAGTTTAGATCAAATTGATCATACTTTACTCTTCACCCCTCAAAGAGAGAGATGACACCCACTAACTAAGTAATGATACACTAACTTTTTTCACACCTGAAGTCACAAACCAATTAAAAATTCTTCCCCCCCTAAAGGCTTAAACCCAAGACTAACATGCCATTTTTTACCTAGAGAAATAACCCGAAAAGTCCTCCCTTTTTCCTTGGAGGCACAATCCAAATATAATTTTTTTGGGAAATCACAAACCACACACACATGACTTTTAAGGGGTGTATAACCCACAAAAAATTAATCATATAAAACAAATAGAAATAATTAATGCAATGGAAACCGGTGTAGATAGTGAAGTTATGAATGTTGAGGCAATAATGTTCACTTTAGTAACAGGAATCAGATGATGTAGTTAAGCATAAAAACTTCCAGAAATAATGATCACAGAAACTCAAATATGTATCAGTTATTATCCATTGGATATATCAACTCTTTATATATAGTTTCTTTATGCACAACATATTTCAAATTTTAATTCTGTTTTATAACACCTTTACTGAACAAACACGTGCATGTATCTTCAACAAACTATTTCAGAGTTGTTAATGATTATTCCCAAGATACTGGTTCACATGTATCTCTTTCATAAATGAAAAATAATATTTATGTGAGCCCTCCTTGATATTTTTTTAAAATAAAAAACAATATATACACTTTAACTCATTAATACATATGATACAACATCAAATTTTTTCATAATAATAACTATTAGTGTTATTGGAAAACTTCCAAAAAATATACGATATCGACTCCTCATAAATAAACTGGTTTGAATTTGAAAATCTCAAGTTCAAAAATATTAGTGTGAATATACATAAATGATTAATCCCATGTGAATCTCATTTAATTATTCATAAAAAATATAAACCTGTTATCATTGATTCTAAACAATTAATGAATAATTTTAGAAAAAATTAGACATTACAAATATTCAAAATAAACTTGTATCAAATTGACACGTGAAACATTATGTAAAACATAGCATATTTCCAAATTTAGAAACTTAAAATAAAAACTCAAAAATAATGTAAGAGTTGTTAGGATCATTTTCCTCTAGATCTAGGTCTTCTAGGACTAACACATAATTTTTTATGGGGTTACATCCTAAAACCTTTTGGATGATAAGAAAAATTTCGCATCCAAGCTTATATATTAGTCACCATCCTTTGTGGAATCCAATGTGGGACTTGATTTTTTACCCAGCATTACTTACCTCAAACCAAAGACCAAATAATTGGGCCTCCTCTTCAATGATAATTCACTAGATCCAACCATCTTGAATTTCTGTTTTCTCATCACAAAGACTCACTGCCTGACCACTATTATCAAGACGAATTTCAGCATAAGGAACCATGAATCCACATGCTTCAAATGAGCCACTGTTATCATTATCAAACTGGTTTGGGGAATAATATACCCTACATCACACTTAGGATGCACCATGCCTTTGATACCATTTTTTAGTATCATTTTACTCTATCCCTAGGTATTCCAGGCCCAACACATAAGCCTTTTTTGGGTTCCATCCTAAAAACCATTAGGTGATAAGAGGAATTTCCCATCCAAGCTTATATATTATCCACTATCCTTTTCATAATCTGATGCGGGACTTGAGTTTTCACCCAAAAATTCATCCCCTTAATCCAAAGACCACATAATTAGGCCTCCCCTTCCGTGATAATCCACCAGATCCAACCATCTTACACCAGTGTTTTCTCATCAATGAGACTCTCTGCCTAAACACTTATATTAGGAATACTTTAAACATAAGGAAAAATGAATCCATATACTTCAAATGAGCCACTTTTATCATTGTTAAACTGGTTTGGGGAACACTCCACCTTACATCACACCTAGGTTGCACCATGCCTCCGATACCAATTCTCAGGATCATTTTCCTCCAACCCTAGGTCTTCCAGGCCCAACACATAACCCTTTATGGGGTTCCATCCTAAAACCCATTGGGTGATAGTAGGAATTGCCTATAAAATCTTATATGTTATCCACCATCCTTTACAAAATCCAATGTAGGGCTTGGTTTTTCACCCAAAAAGAGTTATCCATGCATGTGAATTTTCAATCTTAACGTAATCATATATATCACATATGAAAAAGTATTACATAGGAAGATTCACATATGATATTTCTATACATATCCAAATGTACATATGATTTTTTTTTTCACATATCCAAATTGGTTCACGTAACTAAATCTATGTAACTGAGTTCCACATAACTGAAATATCTTCATAACCAAAATTTACGTAGCCAAATTCTATATAAGCGAATTTTACCATGTAAGAAAATCTGTATACATATCCAAATCTATATAACCAAATTTTCCATGTAGCCAAATCTCATACATAGGAAAATTTGGAATGTAAGAAAATTCTAAAATACTATAAAAACTTGAAAACTTAAACTTCAGTTCTAAATTAGACCTTCTAAATAGAAGAATCGGCTTTGGTCCAATTTGAATTATATTTATATAATTTCATTATATTTACAAATAATCAATAACAAACTTCATAAGACATCTATAGATCATATTATAACTAAAATAAAGTAGACAAATAGTTCTAAAAAACTATAGAATTCAGACTGAAAATATGTAGTGACTTAAACCCTAATTTCAGAAATGATAAAGACAAATTCAGAATTTTATGTCTTCTAATAAAATGTAGATAATTTTCATTTATTTTCAATGAAATAAGAATGAATCAGTTTGTAGCTATGTATCTCATGTTATGACTGAAACATAGAAGTTAACAAATTCTATAAATTTGGATACGTGAATCAACATTTGGATATGTGGATTAGGATTTGGCTATGTGGATTAGGATTTACCTATGCAAGAATAGTGAAAAAATATGTATAAATGAAATTTAAAGGTCCTAAATGATATATTTAGCATAAGAAATCATCATGAAACTTGTATAATATGTTTTAAACAATCAAATAATAAAATATAAATATAATTTACATAAATAAATATAAGAATCAAAGTTAAGACTATCTTAAACAATATATATGATAAAAAACAAAAGATAAAACTTAATAAAGCTATGAGAAATTATAATTAAATAATTCAAAATATTAAGACTTATGTTAAAGGGAATAAAACATATAAATATTTTTAATTATAAAAATATGAATTGGTTCAAGGATCCACTAAAAAATATCACAATTTTTGATAATTACAAAACCAAGAATAATTTCAAAACTTCTCCCCCCTTTTAAGATTATCAAAAATATTAATCAAAATTTCCCTTTTGAAATCTACCAAAGGTTTAAGGTATATTATTGGGAAAGAAAATAACCCTTATAATGTTAAAATGGAGCACAAAAATCTCCCCCTTAATGATTACTAGGAAATATATTAACCCTAAAAGTTATATCAAACACAAAACTAAGCACACCATATAATCACACATTTTTAAAAAGTGTGAGAAGAATTAAAAAAATACTCGTGCATACAATTATAAATTATTTTGAAAAAATATTTTAGAAGACTCAAGGATCCACTAAAAGATTTATATTTTTAGAACATTTAGTTCTATACTATAAGAATATATAAAAATCTGTTTTTGAAAATCAATGAGAGATCCTTCGTAAAATAAAATTTTATACAAAGCGTAAGTTTAAATAATAAATAAACATCAACTGGTATCTCTGATAAAACTTAAAATAATAATATACTAATAAAGTGTGTATATAAATTAAAAATAATAAATTGAAAAACATCTTCCATATTACTATAGATTTCATGTAAATCTAAAAATTTCAGTATACCAACACACTCAAACTCCACCTAAATTCATGCTAAAAAAAATAAATTTCCATCATAACAATTTTAAACCTGATTTTATCAAATTTAACTAAGTCTAGGGCCATATTAAATATATTATCAATATATTATTATATAGAAATAAATTCCATATTTATATTTATTTTTGAAACATGATCCCTAAGAAAATAAAATTTAACACAAAAAGATGCAAAAACTATGTAGTCAGATTCAGTAGTTGAAAGAGAAATAGAATTTTGTTTCTTTGAAGCCCATGGAACTAAAAATTTACTAAGTAAATTACAAAAACATGAATTTATTTTTCTATATATCTTTCATCCACTAAAATAAGAATCTGAATAGCTTATCAAATTAAAGAAGTTTTAGTAGGATAAAACAAACCAAAATTTAAAGATTTTTTAACATATCTAATAGTCCTCTTAACAGACTTTATGTGATGTTCCTTAGAGTCACTTTGAAACCTAGAACATATAAAACTGAAAAAAACAAATCAGGACTTGAATTAGTGAAGTATAATAAACTTCTAATCATGCCTCTATAATATTTAACATCAATGGATTTTCTAGATTGATATAAATCTAATTTACAAGTAATACTCATGGGAATATTTTCACTTTTATAAGATTATGAACCAAACCTATTAACTAGAACTTTATCATACTTGGATTTCTTTTTAAAAAATACCATAATTTATTTGAAAAATTTTAAGACCAAAAAATAATTTCAATTCTCCCATCATACTCATATAAAATTTAGAAGTCATTAATTCAGAAAATTTATTACAAATATTTTCACATGAAGATCTAAAAATATTTTCACCAATATAAAATTATAGAGTAAAAATATCATTACAACTTTCCTTAATAAATAAATTAAGATCAACCTTTCCCTAATCAAAACTATTCTTCAAAATAAAACTAGTTAACTTTTCATACCAAGACCAATGAGCTTATTTCAAACCATATAAATCCTTAGATAGTTTCAAAACATGATTATCATGTTTTTTATTTTCAAAACTAGGGTCTTTCTAACAAATAATTCTTCAGAAATATAACCATTTAGAAAAACACTTTTTACATCCATTTGAAATAATTTAAATACATGAAAACCAACATAAGATAATAATATTCTAATTTCTTCTAATCTAGAAATAGATGAGAAATATTCTTCAAAATAATAACCTTCTTCTTGAGAATATCCTTGATAAAATAACCTAGATTTATTTTTAACTATATCTATATATTCATTAATATTTTTTCTAAAAATCCATTTTATTCCAATAACATGAGAATAATTTGGATGAACAACAAAAGTAGACAAATTATTTCTTGTAAACCAATTTAACCCATCTTGTATATATAATATCCAATTAGAATTATTTAAATCTTAATCAATATCCTTAAGTACAAAATTAGAAATAAAATCATGATAAGCATAAATATTCATAGAAAATATTATAGTTTAGGAATTTGAATCTAAATTTCCAATCACATTATCTATAAGATTATCTCTAAGAGTCTTCCAAGATATTTCATGAATAGGTTCAGATTGAGAAGAAATATTCTACCCATCAATATATGCATTTTTATTTTGAGGTTCTTCCTCTTAAAAATTAAATTCATCCTTAATATGATCAATATCATCATCCCTTTTATTCAAATATTTTTTTATCAAACTTTTCATGAATTGATTCTTCAACAACCATGGTTTTTTTATTCTAAACTCTATATGCCTTACTATTTTCAATAATGTTTTTAAGATAATTATATTGGTAAAATTAAAATCCATATTTACATCTTCTACCAAAAAATATTTAGTTAAACTAAACTCATGTAACATTGTCCTAGTCTTTTTTTGAAGTGTTATATTTTCACTTTTTTCTAACTACACAATTTTTTATGGTGTTCTAGGAGTTGAAAGGTTGTAAAAATACCAATTTTCTTCACAAAACTTGATAAATTACAGATTCTATAATTCACCACCATGATCAATTATAATTGATTTAATTCAGCGTCCTTTATCATTTTGATCTAATTTATACAAAGAGCCAAACTTAGATAAAGTTTTAGATTTAAGTGTAAGAAAATAAACCCATGTGTAATTAGTAAAATAGTCAATAATGATAAAACAATATCTCTTTACTGCAAAAAATTGCAGGTTTGATGGGTCCAAATAGGTTTAAATGAATATGATCAAGAGGACTTATAATTATTATATATTTAATAGATTTAAAGGTACTTATATATTTTTTACCTTTCATACATGAGTCACATACATGTGTGATATCTTTTTTATACTCAGGTAGCTGTAGAACTGATTGGTTTTTGGAAAACTTGTACATTAACCTATAATTAGCATGTACCAATCTCCTATTCCATAGAAAATTATCAATATGGACAATATTTAAATATTTAACATTTTTTATTATTTAATTAAGAAAAATTAATAGTATAAATGTTTTCATTTTCTATTTACTTAGAATAAGATAGATTTTTCTTTAAATACAATGTACTTATCATTTTTTACATAATTTATAAATAATTGTTAAATTATTTTTCAATCCTTTAACATATAAAACTTTTGAAATAATAACAGAATGTAAAATTCCAACATCACTAAAACCTTTTACCTTTACTTTAGAACTATTACCAAAAGTAACACGACCTCTATCAAATTTATTGAATGATAATAAAATTGATATGTCACTAGTATTATGTCATGAGAATCCAATATCCATTTACCAAACATCCTTTTTGATGCTTTCATGAAAATTTCCTATAAATAAATTTTTAAGAAATTTTTAGTACCCTTGAAAATTTGGATCCTATGGGATTATCATATGAATTATTAGGAATACAAATTTATTTCAAAAAATTATTTATAGGTAATATAAAAGATAAATATTTATAAATTAAATCCTTAGTATGTCTAAGTGTTTGTAAAAATCTCAAGGAGCACTTATTTTCATAATGAACATTCATTTGAAATCTAAAACATGTTATAGTAGATGTACTTCTATTAACACCATTAATAAATAAAGTCTTATACATTATGGAAAACACATTATCATATCCAATACCTGATATATTTTTTATTCATTTTATTGAAACTCATAATTTTATCAAAGTTTTATCTACCTTAAAAAAATTGGATATATTTGAATTTAAACTTTTAATTTCACTTCCAAGATGTTCATTATCTTAACAAACAATATCAAAATTCTATACTTCAACTTCATGGAATTTTTACATGAAATCAATTTCTCTATTTAATATTTCTTTTTCAACAAGAGTAGTCTTTATATTTTCTTGAGTATATTTTAAATCTATATGTGCAGTTTTTAATTCTTCCTTGACATATTTCTTATATTATTAATTTTCCTTAAAAACATCCTTATATTGAAACTTATGTTTCTTATATAAACTAATGATATTTTAAATTTTATGATCAAGTCCTTAAACTACTTTAAGAAGTTCATTTACAATGGGTTTTTCATAATCAAATTCAAAGAAAGAATAATAAGTAGAGTCACTTACTTGATTTGATGATGCCATTAAGTATAGGTTTTGCACATATTTTTCTGAACTATTTTCTTCATCAGAACTTTAATCCTTTGTGCAAATATATTCAACTGCAATTTATTTCTTATATTTATTATATTTCCTCCTCTTATTTTAGTTTTTATTTAATCTTGTGGAATCAAGCTTGATGTGCCCCCTTTTATGCACTCATAAAATATTATATATTAAGCACCATTAGAAATAAAATTACCCTTATTCTTATCCTTGAAATCATATCTGGTATAATATTTTTTAAATATTATTGATTGGAATTTATTCTTTCTATATCCTCCCTTTTTAACATGTGTAGTATCATTCCTATCACTGCTCTATAATTTAGAACTAGAAGTGAAAGTAAAAACATTAGACTTAAAAGAAATTACATTCTTCTTTGTATTATCTTATTTAGAAATATTTTTAAGCTCTAAATCATATTGTAACAATGATCCAATAATATCATTAAGTGTATATTCCTTGAAGCTTTTTAATTTTATCTATAGTAACCATTTTAGCATTCCATTTCTTTGGAAGTTCTCTAAGCACTCTTTTAATAAGAATAGGGTTTTCCTGAGTGTCTCATAAATAAATCATACCATTTAAATTACTAGTAAATATAGTTTATTATTCACCCATTTAATATTCTTTATATTCAACTCTTAACATGCCTAACTTAGTTCTAATGATATTAACCAAGTCAAGATGTGTAACTTGAAATATTTTCCAAATATCATATAAAGTTTTACATGCAGATGCATGTATATAAACATTTCTATTTATTACAAAATATAAAATATTCATCAACTTATAATTAAACACATAATTTAATGCATCATTACCAACTAATGATTCAAGTTCACCTTCAGGTAGTTTGTATGGTTTTTACCTAATTATCCAATGATCAATTCTAAGTTGTTTTAAGAAAGATTACTTATGTGATTTCATGTATCCATAATTATTATTATCAAAATGAGATGGTATTTGATGAACACATCCATAATTTGAACTTGTTTTCTCTATATTAAATATATGTTTTCTCCTTGACAGTTAATTCAAGAAATGTTTAAAAAAATAAAAAATCAAGCTAGAGGTCATGCTCTAATACCAATTTTTGGTAAGGGGATAAAAAAATAATAGAGACTAACTCTTAAAAGGGTATGGTTTTGATACATTTTTTCCCTAAAGGAAGATAGAAGAATAATTAAGATAGGGTGAATTGGAATTTTCAAATAAATTTAAATATTATATCAGAATTTTAAATTTAATGAAGTGGAAATAAAAATAAGTAGGCACAAGATATTTTTATAGCAGTTTAGATCAAATCGATCATACTATACTCTTCACCCCTCTCAAATGGATTAGAGATGACACCCGTAATGGAATCTTACACCAAAATTTTCACACATTGATCTACAACCCAATTATAAATCCTTTTCCCCCTAGAGGCTTAAACCCATGAATAACTTAACTTTTTCTACTTGGAATAAAAATTAAAATAGTCCTTCTTTTTTCCCTTGGAGCCACAACCCAAACAATTTTTTTTGGGAAGTCACAACCCACACACATGTACTTTTTAAGGGGTAGTATAACCCACATACACTTAATAATAAAGAATAATAGAAAGAATTAATACAATAGAAACTGGTGTAGATAGTGAAGTTTTGAATGTTGAGGCATTAGTGTTCACTTTGGTAGCAAGGATCAGATGATGAAGTGAAGCACACCAAAGTGCATCAAAAATGATCTAAGTAACTCACATATGCCTCAGTTATTATTCACTGTATTTGTAAACAATTTATATATATTTTCTTTGTGCATAAAAACATTCAAATTTAAAGTCCATTACATAACACATTTCCCAAAGAAAAATGTGCATGTATCTTAAATTTACTATTTCATAGTTGTTAATGATTATTACTAAGATAATGGTTCACGTGTATCTATTTCATAAATAAAAAACAATATTTATGTGAGTCCTCCTTGATATTATATAAAATAAAAACAAACTTTACAGTGGAACTCATTAGAAATTTTAATAAAACAATAAATTAATTAATAAAAATGAGTATTAATATTATTATAAAACCCCCTAAAAATATATGAGACTAACTCTTTATATTTCAATATGTTTAAAGTTGAATATCTCAAGTTTAAAATTTTTTTAGCATGAATATGTTTGTAATTGGTTATTAATACTTTAACATATTTCTTTGTTTTGATATATTAATCTTTTATCACATTTAATTAAATTCAATATCATTAAAAAAACAATATTCCTTTTTACATGTTTAATGCTTCAATTGTTTATTGAATATTATATTTTTTAATTTATCTTAATGTTGATAATTTTTGTTAGTATTTTCTTAAAAAAAATAGGCCATCCTTGTGATCCACCAAGGCTAGCACTCAACCACCCTTAGGGGACCTAATGGGTCAACACTGTAGGAAGTCTTGGCTTCAGTTTCCCACCAAGAGGATTTAGAGTTCAGATGTTTATAGTGCATGATAGATGAAACCAGACCCGTGTATAAGCTCTATGTATAGTGCATAGTTTAGTCTTAGGGAATAAGTTTACTATAATACTACTTGATCAAACAACCACATATCTGATGTGGGAGAACGATCACTCTATACTGTTCATCCAGTTTAAAAAACATGGAAAAAACCTCAACTATTCGACTAGTTTCTCATGATCCATATAATCTCCTTTTGTATCTCCCACACCTTGTTTTGTTCTCCTATGCACATCCTTTAAAATTTTTATTCCTCTTCAACCTTCAGTGCTAGTGCTTCCTGAAGCTTGGTTTGACTGGTCTTCAACATAAGCACCCATTCTTCTGTGTCACGCATCACTGATCTCATCCTTATAATGTGATTTCTACAAAATGAACCTAAATAGTAGATCACAAACCACTGGTAGATCCCTCAATGGAAGAACCATTGGGTCACCAGTAGATCACCTCAATGGATTCACTATTGGGTCACCAGTAGATCACTACAATGGTTGACCATTAGAAATCCATTGAATCTCTCTCCTCTCTTCTTTCGGTCATTATTTCAAGAAATGGTGGATTTATATGTCCACAAATAGATCAATTACCAGTGGTATAAAAATGGATCTACTATTTTCTATTTTTCAATGGTAGATCATCATCTACCATTCTCTATTTTGAAAGAGTAGACCATATTCATCGGAAGATCCCTTAACCATATCATGGTAGCAACTTCCTTTAACTGATGTGAAAATTACATCCTCATGTTTCTATGGTTCTTCTTATAATAATGGTTGTTTTCCAAACAATGAATGACAATATGTTAGAAGTTATTTCAACTTGTTTAGTTTCTCCACTTCAATGGTAGATACTCTATTTTTCTACCATTGGACTCTAATGGTAGATACTCTGTTTTTCTACCATTGGACACCAAGGATAGTTGCTCTGTTCCAACAATAGATCATATTTTTAATCCATTGTTAGTTAAAAAGTTGTTTCTAAAATTTTTATTCATTATTTTTAATTGGTTTTATTAAAATAATTTTTTTGATAATAATTTATTATATTTTTTCTAAAAAATATAATTGCATGTTTCTCAAAATTAATTTTTAGAATTTATGTTGTTCATATTTAGATACAGTTAAAACTGTTTGCTATGATTTATTTTATTTTAGTTTTATTATTTTACAAACTAGAACATTATCATTGCTATTTTAATTGTTTTATAAATATAAATTATATACATTTTTTTCTTAACATGTTGGATGTTTTGTTCTGATTTTTCATAAGGAAATAAAGAGCATGAAATCTTTATGTTTATCAGTGTGGATTTTACAATCAGGTAATGGTAATTATTTTATTATTTTATGCTAACACGTTTCATGAAACTATTGGACATATAGATGATCCCTGAAGATATTTCAATTAATGAACCTAGATTAATCCTTTAGAGAAGTGATCAAGGGGATAAATCAACTTGTGATTAGATCATTCTAGAGATAACCATGATATATTTTTCTACTACTATGAATTGATTGAGAAACTTCTTCTACTTATGTTATTTTTCCGTGATCATGAAAAATATTCACTATCTTCATATTCCACCACTAAAGGGATCAAATAACTTGAGTTGTACCAAATTTCTACATCATCTTTTCATCCATTATTTTAACTGTTTTTGTTATTTTTCCATTGTAATTCTTCCTACCTTCTATTTTTCCTTTAGAGTTCTATTTAAATTTTTTTTATCCAAAATCTATCTTATTGGGTTATTTATACCATCAAAAAGGAAGGTCGGGTTATTCCTCCCATAAAAAGGAAGGTAGGTTGTGGTTCCTTCAAAAGCCATGGGTTATACCACTAGGTGTGAAAAAGGTACATTTTATTTATATGTAATCAGGTTATCACTTCATTTAAAAAGTACAGATCTAGTTAAAACCGGTATCATCATAGAGTAGAAGATATTGATGAGAGGACTAGGATCTAGATGATATGAACCTCTATAAAAACATCCCGTGTTATCTGTTTTTTATTTCTACTACACATTTAACATTGTCCTAACTATAATATAATAATATTTATTTAATTTTTAAAAAAAGGACTATTCACCCCCTCTAATAACTAATTCTATACCAAGGGACCTAAAAATTGATATCAGATCATGGTTCATTTTTAAGGATTTGATTTTATTTTTTTCATTATTATTTTTTAACTAACAATTATCCATGACTTAAAAGTCTATGGAAAATATCCACTACTTTGTTATGGAAAGTCAGAAATTTGAGATGTTGAATCCCATCAGATCACTTCACTTCAATGTAAGTGGCTATGTTTATTAGAAGGAACATATAAAGGTATTTATTAAAAATATAGGTCTTGATTATTGGGAAATAATTTCAAAATCATATAAACTGCCTGATGTAGATTTAGAAACCCTTATTGGTAATGATGCTACAAAATGTGTTTTAAACTATAAAGTTATGAATCACTAATACTATTCTTTTAGTAGAAATATGTATAGTAATATTTCTTCTAGTAAAACTAATTCTAACATATGGAGGACTTATCAAGGAACTAATAAGTTATATAGAACCAAGTCAGACATTCACAGAGCTGAGTTTCAAGAATTCAGAATCACTGATCAAGAAAGCATCAATGAGATGTACAATATATTCACCAAAATTTTCAAAAATATGGTTTCACTCAGAGAGACCAAGAATAATGAAGCTCTCATAGAAATATTACTTCAATCTATACCCAAGATATGGCATTCAAAGAAATTTTCTATTAAAGAAAGCAAGAATTTCAATGTGTATTCAATAGATGATTTGATAGGATCACTTATTCAATATGAGATGGAAATGAAGACTAACAATACTAATGATCATGATAAAATAAAAGGTAACAAATCTAAATATAATATTAATTTTATTTATAATTCCTATATTTTTGAGTTACAACAAAGTAAGAAGGATGAAATTAAAAATTTGACCAAAGGAGTTTAGAAGTACATGAAAGGAAAGAGAGGATTTAAGAAGTGTCCTAGAAGAGATCATAAAAAAGATGATAGAAAGGGAAGTCAAAGTGGTAAAAGTAGTAAATATGATGTTTCCAAATTAATATTATACGAGCATAGGAAAAAGGGACATATAAAATCAGACCGTCCCAAATTAAAACAAGATGGAAAAGACAAGAAATACAAGAAGGAGAAAAAAAGGCATATCATATTGGATGGAGTTGTACAGAAGAGTCAGACTCAAGTATTGATGGTTCTGAGAGTGAAAAAGAATATTCCAATCTTTGTTTTATGGATAAAACTTTAAACGAGGTACACTCTAATTATAATTATAGTTTTGGTTATAAATATGACATTGAAAATGAAGTTAAAGAATCAATTATTCAAAATAAAAAATTTCAAAGTGATATTTTGAGAATGGATGAATTGTATAAGGAAATTAAAAGAGAAAATAAGAAGATTAAAGAAGAAAATAAAAAATTGAATGATTCTACCTGTAAGTAACATATAATAGAAAAAGGTTTTAGATTCTTAATTGTTAAAGGTTAAAGATGAGAATAAATGAATAAAATATTTATTTTCAAAAACTAATGATGATCAATAAAATATATTAAATTAGTTTGTAATGATTTAGATAAAATTTAGAAGGAATGTAATATTATTAAACATGAAAATAATAAACTAAAAAATTCTAGATCATGTTCAAATGTGAAAATATGTTATGACCCAAAAGTTATTTAAAAAGAGAATGAAAACCTTAAAAAGAAAATTAATGGACTAAAACAAACCTTATATATTTTTGTTCGAGGCCAAGAGAAATTTGATAAGATAATGTGTAACACCCCAAGCTTCTATGGTATTCTTCTCTTGGAATAATGTGATAGCGTGTGTTGTACGCAACATTGAGTTATAACACACCACAACCAATCAAACTAGCCGTTATAAATAGTAATACCTACTTTTTAAAATTATATATATTTTATATTTCAAAATGGACTTCATTTTTGGATTCAGAATATCAAAATTATCTTAAGTTGAATTTTTGGTATTTTTCTGAGAACTTCCAATTTTTATGAATAGTGAAAATACTTAAATTTTTTTTTAATCGAAATAATTTATAGTGATAAATTATATTATTTAGTGGTTTTAAATTATAATTATAATATATTTTTACCATTTTATCCAATGGTGTTCATTAGAATTAATTTCACTTTGAAATTGGATATAAACAATTGTCAATCTTTTGATATATATTGTTTCTTAAAAACACACTATTTGTTGTAACAACGGGAATTAATTATAGAATTAATTAATGCAACTTATATGTTTGGAATTTTTTAAAATAGATATAATTTTTGAATTCAGAATATCAATTATAGCTTAGGGTAAAATTTTGGCATTATTCAGAAAAACTTCAATTTTTGATGAATAGTGAAACCACTAAGTGGTAGTTAAAAAACTGAATTTTTCATAAAACTTAATTTTACCGCTTCTGTGAAAGGAATTTCAAAAATCCGAGAGACACGGTTAATATCAAGGAGTAAAATGTGGTTCAATGAGATGAAAATAATTTTTGGTGAATAGTAACTTTTTACTTTTATTTACCACGGTTAAAAGTAAATAGGGTAATTAAGGGTAAAAATGATATTAATATTACCCTAAAACATGTACTAACTCTATTGGAAAAGTGTATCTCGACCAAAAACAACCTTAGGAAGAAAATATTATCATTTAGGTCCACTTGGATTAGATTATGACATTTATTATTATTTAATTCAAAGAAGAGTTAAAAGAGTTAAAATCAAAGTTTATTTACTAAAACATTTTTAATATAGAGTTATACATAAGATAAATACGATTTTAAAAATTAATTAGAAATCCAGAAAGATTTACTACATAATGATATTTTATTTATAATTTTTAGACATTAAATAATTTAATTTATTTATGACACAATGATGATGCAGTAATTACCATAATAGTGAAAAATTAAAATAATTGAATTATAAATACCCAAATAAATATAATTTGAGACTTTTAATGAATTAAACTAATTTTATAGGATAATATGACATATTAGGATTTATTTAATTGACTTTGTTTGAACTAATCATTCGGTTATGATTTTCACAAAAATCAATTTTCCAAATAGTGTCAAAATTGACATAAAAGAGTTTTTAAAACAAATATTATATTATTAATTGATATTAAATTCCTAAAAATCTAAGGTTCGGCCAAGAGACTTATATCGGTACAGGTGTATCATTAATGGACCACTTGGGGGTCGCTTGGAGGTATATAGTAAGTTTATTAACTATATAATATAAAAATACAAAGTGACATGGTAAGTGTCAAACTAATTAACTAAGAGTTAATACTTAATGATAAGGTTAATATAGTAACCCAAACCTGTCTAAATTATATTGGTTGAGTGGTTTTCGACCTATCCCCACCTTAACCTTTAAATAATCCACTTTGGAGCCATTATAAATCGAATATGAATTTATTATAAAATAATATTTCTAGATTTTCCAAAGGTGCCCCTCACCCCTCTTATAAAAGGGCACTCCTACTTCTCGTTAACTCACACCATAAAGCCTTTTGGTTTGGCCAACCTCTGCCCAAATACTCTCTCAACATCCCTCACTTCATCCTAGAGGCCTTCCTTTAGTTAGAAATCTAACCTAAGAGCCCTTTTGATCAAATCAAAAGGAAGAACCCGAAGAAGAGGTAATGATTTCACCACCCTTTTCCAAGTTCCTTTCTTCTTCCACTTCTTCTTTCTTTGTTATTCTCATTCTAAAATAATGAATCCAGTATCTCCTATATAATGTAATATTATTATAAATATGGTACAACCATATTCAGTATTCTATCCATCCTTTGAATAACATGTCACCATACGTGCGTACGTACGACTTACAGTCTCCACGTCGTGGTGTAATTGTTATTCAATAAATTATTATTTGGATGGGTATAATAATGATGTGTAACTCATTTAAATAATAAATATAACATGATAATGATTCTTTATATATTATATAACATTCAATTATATATTATTTTAATATCAAAAGAATGATATTGTCGCTCGTGCGTACGTACGGACTACCGTCTCCACGAGCGCGATAAGATTCATTCTCCATCGTATCCATTCAAGTATAATTCTCATTTGATGATTAATAATAGTATCTAAGGACTTGATATCATTATGTATATGATTAAGATACAACCTATCCATGAAAAACATAGCTTACGTAACAAAACATATAAAAGAAAACGAGTAAGTTAACACCCGAAACAACGATAATACTAAGATATTATTAACAAATCAATGTTAAAAGATCATATATGATATCATATTAATGTATATGATTCTTGTATAATTTAATAACAATTATTTCACCATTATACAGGAGGTTAACCTACCCCAACCAAGGAAAAGTACAAGGTAATGGTTTATTTCGCAATCTCTTCATTATCCGAGGTTGTTTATACGTAATAATATACTGGGATCTCTTTATCATCCACATATATGTTTCTTATAAATGTATTTCAAAACATTTTTACTATTTAATAGAATATGGGTTAAATTCATTTATACCCTTGTTTGACTTTTTATAATAGGTTTATAAAGGAATCTTTCCGTCGTTTTCCAAACAAGGTGCTTTTTAACCTTTTCGACAGAATTAAGGTAAGAATGTTTTTTTAACTTTTACGGCGGGTGCGGCTATTTTCCGCCGTTATAAAATCTTCGAAGCTTACTTTACAAGCTTATAAGAATATTTTCAAAGAAAATGTTTTATTTTATAAATATATGACTCTTAAATTATTTCAAAATAGAAAGAGATATTTCTCTAAAAAGAGTTTTGATTTCATCTATGTCAACATCCTTTGATGGATTTTACGCTTATTTGAAGTTGATTTATTATGATACAAAACTTCTATATTGTATTGAAGGTTTTGTGATATGTTTGAATGTGGATGTGTTATTTTTATACCATTCATGGTTTATGGATGAAGTATTTACATTTCGTATGCTAGTTTTAATACGAATGTTTATGTTATGTTTAAACCTTTTCATATGGGAATGCATTGGACTTAATATGTGACGGGTGGATCCCGCTATAGCTCCTCGATGCATCGATATGTCTCATGAGACAAACTAGTGTCTTGGAACAAGGCCTTGACAAAATCTTATTTGTAGTCTTGGCATGAGGCCTTGGGTATGTGGTTATGATAGTCTGACATTATGCATTCCATCATTATGAAAGTGGTTATTGATATTGCATGTGACTATTTGATTAGTAGAATATCAATGTGAATAAGTAAATGACATTATTTCATTTTATATTGCCATACTATGTTGAATTTCAATTTTAAAAGGCTTTTGTTTTAGTTATACATTGCCTTAAATGTTTATTCTTATCTATGAAAGTTTCCGCTATATTGTTATCCTTACTGGGCATTTGATGTAACACCCGAGACTTTTATGTGAAATATTTTGTTTTTATGTTATATAAATCATCAAAGGAATCTTTCACTACACACAACACTGGCTTGGCTTGCTTTACACGCAACCGCGGCCTTCCTCGATAGCTTGTGTCGTACGCAATACCGAGTTTCACTAAATAATGATATACTATTAAAATATTATTAAAACTAGCCGTTATGAATAGTAATAGCCACTTTTTGAAACTGTATAAATTTTATTTTTCAAAATGGACTTCATTTTTGGATTCAGAATATCGAAATTAGCCTAGGGTGAAATTTTGGTATTTTTCTGAAAACTTTCAATTTTTGATGAATAGTGAAACCACTAAGTGGTAGTTAAAAAACTGAATTTTTCATAAAACTTAATTTTACCGCTTCTGTGAGTGGAATTTCGAAAATCCGAGAGACACAGTTGATGTCAGTAAGTAAAATGTGGTTCAATGAGATGAAAATAATTTTCTGGTGAACAGTAACTTTTTACTTTTTTTACCACGGTTAAAAGTAAATAGGGTAATTAAGGGTAAAAATGATATTATTATTACCCTAAAACATGTCCTAATTCTATTGGACAAGTGTAATTCGACCAAAAACAACCTTAGGAATAAAATATGACCATTTAGTCCCACTTGGATTAGATTAGGACATTTATTATTAATTTATTTAAAGAAGAGTTAAAATAGTTAAAATCAAAGTTTAATAAGTAAATAATTTTTAATATGGGGTTATACATAATATAAATTCGACTATAAATATTCATTAGAAAGATAAAAAGATTTCCTACATAATGATATTTTATTTTTAATTTTTAGACTTTAAATAAGTTAATTTATTTATGACACAAAGATGATGCAGTAATTATCTTATTAATAAAATATTGACATAATTGATGTTATAAATACCCAAATAAATGTAATTTGAGACTTTTTATGAATTAAAATAATTTTATAGGTTAAAATGACACGTTAGTATTTATTTAATTAACTTGGTTCGAACTAATCATTCTGTTATGATTTTCACAAAAATCAATTACTAAATAGTGTCAAAATTGACATAAAATAGTTTTTAAAACAAATATTATATTATTAATTGTTATTTTATTCTTAAAAATCTAAGGTTCAGCCAAATGACTTAGATAAGGTTATATATTTTAATAATAAAAAACTTGGGGTTCGTTTGGCTTGATATTGTAAGTTTATTAACCTTATAGTGTAAGAAAACAAGAAGACACGGTAAAAGTTAAATTATCTAACTTAAAGTTAAATCTAAATGATAAGGTTAAAATTAATACCTAAACTTGTCTAAATTCTATTGTATGAGAGGATTTCGACCCCTAAACACCTTATATTTGAAATATATCAATTTGGAGCTATTAAAAACCGAATTTGACTTTATAATAAAATAATATTTTTAGTTATTTCAAAGGTGCCCCTCTCCTCCCTTATAAAAGGGAACCTCCTACCCCTCTTCCTCACACCACTTTGAGCCTTCAAGATAGGCCAAACCCTGCCAATTTATCCTCTCCACTTCCCTAGAAACATCCTAGAGGTTCTGGTCTTCTTCAAAGACCTATTTTAGTGCCCTAAAAGGAGGTCTCAAAGAAGCACTTCAAAGAAGAGGTAATGTCCGTTACCGATTCTTTCATCTTTATTTCTTCTTCCACTTCTTCTTCTTTAGTTGTCTCATTATGAAGTAATAACATCAGTATCACTCATATACTGATATGTTATTATAAGTATTAAAAAACCCTATTTCACCATCTATCCATCCTACGGAAAAATAAATCACCGCGCGTGCGTACGTACGGAATACCGTCTCCACGCCGTGGTGTAATCTATTTTCCACCACCACCTTACTTGAATGGGTATAATGGTGTAAATAATGACTATATATGACTATTATAAATTGATATTTATTCTGAAATAGTATACATACACTCCAATACAATTCCACGATCATAGGAACGATATCATCACTCGTGCGTACGTACAGAATACTGTCTCCACGATGTGATGCGACTCGTTCTACATGATCTTAATTTCATAATGATTATATAAATGAAATGAATTGAATGAATTAATATGATATATATTACACTAATACCATTCTGGAAATGAGGTATCTATAACCTAAAGAGAATAATAAGAATTTATTCGACAAAACACGCATAAGAACAAAAAGTAATAAACACCCGAATAACAAGTAGTAATGAAATATTACTAATAAGAAGCTAAGAATATGACCATATATGATATAATAATAATAAGTATGATTCTAGAATAAGTCAATAACATTATTTAAATCATTATACAGGAGGTTCAGACACTTACGAAGCAAATCGGACCTAAGGTAAGGGAAATATCACAATCTCATTTTTATCCGAGATTGTTTATACTTTGGAATTTACTGGGGTGTATTTTATCATCCACATCCATGTTTCCTCATTATGTAATATTTATATCCTTATAAAATAGTTTATATCCAATTTTACTCTTCGGTGAGTTTTTAGTAAAAGATATGAAAGGAATCTTTTGTCGTTTTTCGTACGAGGTACTTTTTGACTTTTCTGACAAAAGTACGAGAAGAATGTTTTTTAACTTATACAGAATGAATGGATTTTAAAAAAATATTTCCAAGAATCTTCCTTTACAAGTTTTCAAGTTTATTTCTAATCAACTTCTTTTAGTTTAAAATTGTATGACATGTTAAGAAAGGAAAAATGTTTTTGAAGTAAAAAGGATATTTTCCTCAAGAATGGAGTTCAAGAGTTTTATCAAAATCATTTTCCATATAAGATAATAAAGGGTTCTGTCTCTATCACTATTATTACATTGATTTGATTATGTTGTGATGGAAATATTTTTATGAATTCCATTATCTTATATGAATTGTTTTATGATGTCCCGATGTTTAAGATTCCCATTTTTATTACATGGGTTATGCAATGATGTATGATTTATGATTTTGTGGCACACATAAGAATGGTATCATTATGATATGGGTGAGACCTATATCTCCCTCCAATTCATTGGGTAAATATTTTATATCTCATGAGATAGACATGGCTGGAATGGTAGGTTCTACCGGTTCAGTGAAACAGGACTGAAACGAAGAGTGAACTCGGTTCAGAAATGAACTTTGTCCACTAAGATAGTCTTGGGAACGAGTCTTTACTAATAAGAAATGATTCTCTATGATTATGTGTGTATGACACAAATTTTCATGTTTTATGTTATGATTATTGGGATTCCATTTCACTACTATAATTTATCCCATGTTATGAAATTATGCTCCCTTTTGCAGGTTAAGATTTCCAAAAGTTATGTTCTTATGAATATGATGTGATTGATATTTCTTTTGTTTACCCTTACTAAGAATTTGAGCTCACCCTTTTGTATGTTTTCTTTCCCCAGGTCAGGAAGATGGTTATTAAGTAAGATATTCCAAAAGGGACTATAGATATGATGAAATAAATGGGAGACAATGTAGACGCTTTATGAACCATTTGTTTATGTTTCCCAGTTTCTAAAGACACTATACCTATATGGTCCTTTCGTGGTTTTGTTAAATGTTGTAATAAGTATGCTTTAATTTTGAAGTATTAACAATGTATGTAAAGTATGGGTCGTTATAGTTGGTATCAGAGGAAATGTATAGTCAACCTTTGGAAACTAGGATGTGAAAGCCTTAGTAAGAACCCTAAGGATAAGTCTAAGCATAGAACACAATCTTTTTGTTTTATAAATGGCCATGAATAAACTAGGATAAGACCTTAAGTGTGAAATTTTATTCTTGATTATGTGGTTTTCCTATTATAATTAGTGTTGCTCACACTATTATTCTTGGTTTTAGTCAATGGCTGGAACCCGAAGGAACCGTGTTAATACGGAATGCGACGGGCAATGCAATGATTGTCCCCCTGAGCAACCAAACGTTATGGGAGCTGGAATGAAAAATCTTGTAGCCATGATCACACAACTTTCTCAAGCTATGAATCATGCAGGACTTCCAAACGAGCAAAGGAAGGAGCAATATTCGGTTGAATCCTTCATGAGACAACGTCCACCTTCATTCATCGGATCTACTGATCCATTAGTTGCTGAACAATGGATTAGTACTACTGAAAAGATATTTTCAGTTCTTCAATGTTCTGAGCATGATAAAGCCGTCTTAGTAGTGTATCGTTTGGAAGGTGATTCTGATCAATGGTAGAATCTTATTAAGAATACCAGGCAAAGGGATGAAATTGAGTCCATGGAATGGGACGAGTTCAAGAACTTATTTTTCAATAAGTACTTCCCTCGTATTCTCCGAACAAAGATGGAGAAAGAGTTTCTTGAACTGAAGCAAAAGGATGATGAATCTGTTGGTACCTATGAAACAAATTTTACAAGACTTTCAAGGTACGCTTATGGTATTATTATCCAACCTGAGAGTAAGATCGATTGATTCTTTAGTGGCTTAAAACCAAGTCTTCGAAGGGCCTTAGACATAAGGGACTTCAATAGCTATGAGAAAATCGTTCGATGTGCTCTCAAAGTTGAGATGGATATTGGAGTAACCCATCAGTCATATGGGTTTGATAAGAAGAGGAAAATGGAATTCAAAAGAAAATATAAAGAGCACACTGAAAAGAAGATGAGATTTCCCTTATGCTCAAAGTGTGGAAAGAAACATGGAGGGAGTTGTCTTAAAGGGACAAGTAAATGTTTCAAGTGTGGAAAGGAAGGTCATCGGGCATTTGAATGCCACGATGATGGGAAAAATATTTCTAATGATGCAAACAAAGGAAGGGATACACAGAATGAACCTACTACACTTCAATGTTTCAAGTGAAAGGAGATGGGACATTATGCCAATAAATGCCCTAATCCAAGGGTTGATGATGATGGTCGATGTCAACAAACTCTTAAGGCTAAAGACAAAGGAAAGTCACATGAAATTTCTATCAGCGATGTGGAGTACGATAACGATGTGGTGAAAGGTACACTTACCATCCACTCTAAAGTAGCAAATGTTTTATTTGATTCTGGATCCACCCACTCTTTTATTTCTGAAGAATTTTCTAAGGGTATCACCGTATTACCTCAACAATTATATGTTGAGTTAGCTGTGACAACACCTAATGGCACAACAGTCGCATCAAAAGTTTATAATTCTTCTCCGATCGAAGTTTGTGGGAAAGTGATTCCTTCAAATCTTGTGATCCTTCTTATAGTGTAATTTGATGTGATTCTTGGCATGGATTGGCTTTCTTTATATGGAGCTCATATCAATTGCCAAATAAGGGAAGTCACATTTCATATTCCAGATCAATCTATGATCGTCTATCAATGCAAGGATGAACATAACCTTCCAGTGGAAATTCCTTCTACCTTATGGGTCTTGATTCCACTAAATGAAGGTTATTTATCTCAAATGGTTGGTGAGAAACTCATGATTAAGAATATTCCCATTGTACGGGAGTTTGATGATGTATTTCCAGAGGAATTACCGGGTCTTCCACCAAATTGTGAAGTTGAGTTTTCAATAGAACTCGTACCGGGTGATTTGCCTATTTCAAAGACACCTTATAGAATGGCCCCAATTGAGTTGCAGGAATTGAAGAAGAAACTACAAGAGAATATTGATAAGGGATTCATACGCCCTAGTGCGTCACCTTAGGGAGCACCTGTTCTATTTGTTAAGAAGAAAGATGGATCAATGAGACTCTGCATTGATTATCGAGAACTTAACAAGATCAATATCAAGAACAAATATCCTCTCCCACTCATTGATGACTTATTTGACCAACTACGCGGAGCTCAATACTTTTCTAATATTGATCTTTGTTCAGGGTATCATCAATTAAGGGTCAAAAGGGAGGATATAACAAAGACGACTTTCCGTACAAGGTATGGACACTATGAATTTATAGTGATGCCATTTGGTCTTACTAATTCCCTTGCTATCTTCATGGATCTGATGAATAGAGTCTTTAGAGACTATCTTGATCAATTTGTGGTAGTCTTTATAGATGATATTCTTGTCTATTCAAAGAGCAAGGAAGAACATGAAGATCACTTGAGAATTATATTGAAGACCTTGATAAAGGAGAAGCTTTATGCCAAATTTACCAAGTGTGAATTTTGGATTCAAAAAGTTTCATTTTTGGGTCACATAATCTCAAAAGAGGGGATATCTGTGGATCCAGCAAAAACAGAGGTTATTGAAAGATGGTCGAGACCAACAACAGTGACTAAGATCCGAAGTTTTCTTGGTTTGGATAGATATTATCAATGTTTTGTGAAATATTTTTCACGATTATATAATCCACTCACCAAGTTGACTCGGAAAGGAGTTAAGTTTGTTTGGACAGAAGAATGTGAAGAGAATTTCAAGGAGTTGAAAAGAAGGTTATCCAGTGCACCTGTGCTCACACTGCCTTGTAGTTGAGAAAGGTTTGTGATCTATAGTGATGCATCCAAGAAGGGATTTGGGTGTGTTCTTATGCAAAATGATATGGTGATAGCTTATGCCTCACGACAGTTGAAAATACATGAGAAAAATTACCCAACACATGATTTGGAGTTAGCTGCGGTATTCTTTGCATTAAAGATTTGGAGGCATTATATTTATGGAGAAAGGTGTGACATTTATACTGATCATAAAAGTTTAAAGTATATTTTCACACAAAAGGAGCTGAATATGCGTCAAAGAATATGGTTGGAGCTGATTAAGGATTATGACTGCTCAATCCATTACCACCCTGGGAAAGAAAACAAGGTGGCAGATGCATTAAGTCGACAAGACCATGCCAGTTTTTCCATGATGAGGATCACAAAAGATCCAATATTTATGGATTTACAAAGGATGGATCTTGGAATTATAATGGAAGGGGAAAAATCTTATCTTTCTCAAATGAATGTTCAACTATATATACATGTGACGATTAAAGAGGCACAGAAATAATATGTCGAGTTACAAAAGAAGGTGAGAAATGTTCCTGAATTCAACCTTGATTGTAATGGGATAATAAAGTTCAGAAATCGAGTTTGTGTTCCTCCCATCCCGGAATTAAAGAAGGAGCTGCTGGATGAGGCTCATAGTTCTTCATTCTCTATTCATCCTGGAAGCACAAAGATGTATAGGTACCTGAAAGAGTACTTCTGGTGGGATGACATGAAAAGAAATGTTGCTGAATATGTCTCTCGATGCTTGGTTTGTCAGCAAGTTAAAGCTGAGAGACAGAAGTCTAAGGGGATGTTACAACCATTACCAATACCCGAATGGAAATGGGAAAACATCACTATGGAATTTGTCACAGGACTTCCTAAAACATCCAAAGGCAATAATGCTATCTGGGTCATAGTTGATCGTCTTACCAAGTCTACACACTTCATTGCTATTAGAGAGGATTTCTCTCTAGATCAGCTTGCCAGGATATATGTAAAGGAAGTGGTAAGATTTCATGGAGTACCACTTTCTATTATATCTGATCGGGATCCGAGATTTACCTCAAAGTTCTGGCGAAGTCTTCAGCATACTCTGGATACAGAGTTGAGTTTCAGCACTGCTTATCATCCTCAGACAGACGGTCAGTCTGAGAGAACAATTCAAACACTAGAAGATATGTTGAGAGCTTTCTCTATGGATTTCAAAGGTGGTTGGGATCAACACCTACCATTGGTGGAATTTTCTTATAATAATAGCTTTCACTCTAGTATTCAGATGGCTCCTTATGAGGCTCTCTATGGAAAGAAATGCATGACTCCAACTTGCTGGGATGAAGTTGGGGAAAGAAAGCTATTAGGACCTGATCTCGTTGATGAAATGGCAGAAAATGTCAGATCTATTCAACAACACATAAGAGCAGACCAGAGTCGACAGAAAAGTTATGCCAACAAACGAAGAAAAGACCTAGAGTTTGAAGTGGGTGATAAAGTGTTCTTACGAATATCTCCCTGGAAGAGAGTCATGAGATTTGGAAATAAGGGGAAGTTGAGCCCTAGATATATCGGTCCTTTCGAAATACTGGATCGTGTCAGGAAGTTAGCTTACCGATTGGAGCTTCCACCAAATCTCTCTCAAGTACACGATGTGTTCCATGTATCTCTCCTGAGAAAGTACATACCTGATCCTTCACATGTACTCAGCTCAGAAGTTGTACCGCTAGAGCAAGATCTTTCTTATGAAGAACAGCCGATAGAGATTCTGGATCGTAGCGAAAAAGTCCTACGAAACAAGACCACTCGCTTGGTGAGAGTTTTATGGAGGAACCACCAATTAGAAGAATCTACATGGGATCTTGAGGATATGATGAGGGAGAGGTATCCTCATCTGTTTGTTACAAAGTGACGAATTTCGAGGGCAAAATTCATTTTAAGGGGGGTAGAATGTAACACCCGAGACTTTTCTGTGAAATATTTTGTTTTTATGTTATATAAATCATCAAAGGAATCTTTCACTACACACAACACTATCTTGGCTTGCTTTACACGTAACCGTGGCCTTCCTCGATAGCTTGTGTCGTACGCAATACCAAGTTTCACTAAACAATGATATGCTATTAAAATATTATTAAAACTAGCCGTTATGAATAGTAATAACCACCTTTTGAAATTGTATAAATTTTATTTTTCAAAATGGACTTCATTTTTGGATTCGGAATATCGAAATTAGCCTAGGGTGAAATTTTGGTATTTTTCTGAAAACTTTCAATTTTTGATGAATAGTGAAACCACTAAGTGGTAGTTAAAAAACTGAATTTTTCATAAAACTTAATTTTACCGCTTCTGTGAGTGGAATTTCGAAAATCCGAGAGACACAGTTGATGTCAATAAGTAAAATGTGGTTCAATGAGATGAAAATAATTTTTTGGTGAATAGTAACTTTTTACTTTTTTTACCACGGTTAAAAGTAAATGGGGTAATTAAGGGTAAAAATGATATTATTATTACCCTAACACATGTACTAATTCTATTGGACAAGTGTAATTCGACCAAAAACAACCTTAGGAATAAAATATGACCATTTAGTCCCACTTGGATTAGATTAGGACATTTATTATTAATTTATTTAAAGAAGGGTTAAAATAGTTAAAATCAAAGTTTAATAAGTAAATCATTTTTAATATGGGGTTATACATAAGATAAATTAGACTATAAATATTTATTAGAAAGATAAAAATATTTCCTACATAATGATATTTTATTTTTAATTTTTAGACTTTAAATAAGTTAATTTATTTATGACACAAAGATGATGCAGTAATTATCTTATTAATAAAATATTGACATAATTGATGTTATAAATACCCAAATAAATGTAATTTGAGACTTTTTATGAATTAAAATAATTTTATAGGTTAAAATGACATGTTAGTATTGATTTAAGTAACTTGGTTCGAACTAATCATTCTGTTATGATTTTCACAAAAATCAATTACTAAATAGTGTCAAAATTGACATAAAATAGTTTTTAAAACAAATATTATATTATTAATTGTTATTTTATTCTTAAAAATCTAAGGTTCGGCCAAATGACTTAGATAAGGTTATATATTTTAATAATAAAAAACTTGGGGTTCGTTTGTCTTGATATTGTAAGTTTATTAACCTTATAGTGTAAGAAAACAAGAAGACACGGTAAAAGTTAAATTATCTAACTTAAAGTTAAATCTAAATGATAAGGTTAAAATTGATACCTAAACTTGTCTAAATTCTATTTTATGAGAGGATTTAGACCCCTAACCACCTTATCTTCGAAATATATCAATTTGGAGCTATTAAAAACCGAATTTAACTTTATAATAAAATAATATTTTTAGTTATTCCAAAGGTGCCCCTCTCCTCCCTTATAAAAGGGCACCTCCTCCCCCTATTCCTCACACCACTTTGAGCCTTAAAGCTCGTCCAACCCCTGCCAATTTCTCCTATCCACTTCCCTAGAAACATCATAGAGGTTCTGGTCTTCTTCAAAGACCTATTTTAGTGCCCTAAAAGGAGGTCTCAAAGAAGCACTTCAAAGAAGAGGTAATGTCCGTTACCGATTCTTTCATATTTATTTCTTCTTCCAATTCTTCTTCTTTAGTTGTTTCATTATGAAGTAATAACATCAGTATCACTCATATACTGATATGTTATTATAAGTATGAAACAACCCTATTTCACCATCTATCCATCCTACGGAAAAAGAAATCACCGCGCGTGCGTACGTACGGAATACCGTCTCCACGCCGTGGTGTAATCTATTTTCCACGACCACCTTACTTGAATGGGTATAATGGTGTAAATAATGACTATATATGACTATTATAAAGTTATATTTATTATGAAATAGTATACATACACTCCAATACAATTCCACGATCATAGGAACGATATCATCACTCGTGCGTATGTATGGAATACCGTCTCCACGATGTGATGCGACTCATTCTACATGATCTTCATTTCATAATGATTATATAAATGAATTTAATGAATGAATATGATATATATTACACTAATACCATTCTGGAAATGAGGTATCTATAACCTAAAGAGAAGAATAAGAATTTATTCGACAAAACACGCATAAGAACAAAAAGTAATAAACACCTGAATAACAAGTAGTAATGAAATATTACTAATAAGAAGCTAAGAATATGACCATATATGATATCATAACAATAAGTATGATTCTGGAATAAGTCAATAACATTATTTAAATCATTATACAGGAGGTTCGGACACTTACGAAGCAAATCGGACCTAAGGTAAGGGAAATATCACAATCTCATTTTTATCCGAGATTGTTTATACTTTGGAATTTACTGGGGTGTATTTTATCATCCACATACATGTTTCCTCAATATGTAATATTTATATCCTTATACAATATTTTATATCCAATTTTACCCTTCGGTGAGTTTTTAGTAAAAGATATGAGAGGAATCTTTTGTCGTTTTTCGTACGAGGTACTTTTTGACTTTTTCGACAAAAGTACAAGAAGAATGTTTTTTTAACTTATACGGCATGAATGGATTTTAAAAAAATATTTCCAAGAATATTCCTTTACAAGTTTTCAAGTTTATTTCTAATCAACTTCTTTTAGTTTACAATTGTATGACATGTTAAGAAAGGAAAAATGTTTTTGAAGTAAAAAGGATATTTTCCTCAAGAATGGAGTTCAAGAGTTTTATCAAAATAATTTTCCATATAAGATAATAAAGGGTTCTGTATCTATCACTATTATTACATTGATTTTATTATTTTGTGATGGAAATATTTTTATGAATTCCTTTATCTTATATGAATTTTTTTATGATGTCCCGATGTTTAAGATTCCCATTTTTATTACTTGGGTTATGCAATGATGTATGATTTATGATTTTGTGGCACACATAAGAATGGTATCATTATGATATGGGTGGGACCTATATCTCCCTCCAATGCATTGGGTAAAGATTTTATATCTCATGAGATAGACATGGCTGGAACGGTAGGTTATACCGGTTCAGTGAAACAGGACTGAAATGAGGAGTGAACTCGGTTCATAAATGGACTTTGTCCACTAAGATAGTCTTGGAAATGAGTCTTGACTAATAAGAAATGATTCTCTATGATTATGTGTGTATGACACAAATTTTCATGTTTTATGTTATGATTATTGGGATTCCATTTCACTACTATGATTTATCCCATGTTATGAAATTATGCTCCCTTTTGCAGGTTTAGATTTCAAAAAGTTATGTTCTTATGAATATGATGTGATTGATATTTCTTTTGTTTACCCTTACTGAGCATTTGAGCTCACCCTTTTGTATGTTTTCTTTCCCCAGGTCAGGAAGAAGGTTATTAAGTAAGATATGCCAAAAGGGACTATAGATATGATGAAATAAATGGGAGAAAGTGTAGACGCTTTATGAACCAGTTGTTTATGTTTACCAGTTTCTAAAGACACTATACCTATACGGTCCTTTTGTGGTTTTGTTATATGTTGTAATAAGTATGATTTAATTTTGAAGTATTAATAATGTATGTAAAGTATGGGTCGTTATATTTGAGCTCACCCATTTTCTATGTTTTATTTTTCCCAGGATGTGAAGAAGTAATTTATGAATGACCTGCAGGGATAGTATGAGGGGATAAGAGTGTGGAATATGGATACTATATTGTTGTAGTTTTCATTTTATGATGTAATGTAAAATTTATTAATGTATATAGTGTTTCCAAGGCTACTAAACCAATCGGTCTTCCGAGACTTGATCTTTCTTGTGATCATGACAATGTTATGTAATAATGCACCGACTCTGGGTAACTGGGGTCAGAGCATTACAGTTGGTATCAGAGGAAGTTTAGTACAAACCTTGGAAGCTAGATTTAGATAAAATCTGATTAGAGCACATAAACCTAAGATGGAATTTGAGGATTAGTATAGAAGAACTTCCTAGAATTTTGGTATTGTAGAGATTTTGTGAGTTTTATGAGCAATACATCCCTGTCTGGATACGAGCAGGTAGAGGCGGCTCTGACACAGATGTACCTAGGGGTAAAACCCAAAAACACCACTTTGAGCTAGACTCGAACGGGAACTGGTGCACGACAACGAGACTTGCTGCACTCTTGGTTACGACACTCCCGTGGGATATGCTTAGGATAACTCTCATTTTCTTTACAAATCATTATGAAAGGTTTATGAGTATATACTTCCTCAAAGAAAACATTTTTTATGATTATGGATTATATCCATAAATAGTTCAATTTATGTTAAGTGTTTTATAATTATGGAATTATGTATTTTGATTCATAAACTAATCTAGTTTATGCCATTGTTTAGAAATGGCTCCTAGTGGAAGAAATGAAAACCGTATCAATGCACACACTCCATGTAGGGATTTCCCTCCTGCTCAAGATAATTATATTGGAGCTGGTGATGCAACTGGTTCCGATTAGCTAATCACCATACTGAGACAACTCACTCAGGTTATGAATAATAACCTTACCTGTATGGAGCACCCTGATCTGCAGCGTGGAGGATTAATGTTAGATCGATTCATGAGGCAACAAACACCAATGTTCAATGGGATTACAAATCCCTTAGTAGCTGAGCAATGGATAAATTCCCTAGAGAAAATATTTCAGGCTTTGGGGAGTAGTGGAAGGGAAAAAGTTATCATGGAAGTTTACCGCCTCACTGGAGATGATGATCAATGGTGGTCATTGATTCAAAACACGAAGGAAGATGATGAAGTATCAAATATGGAATAGAGGGAGTTCAAAGATCTGTTTTTAGAAAATTACTTTCCTCGTGACCATCGAGCAGATATAGAAAGGCAATTTCTGAGTCTGAGACAAAAGGAGGATGAGAATGTCACAAAGTATGAGGATAACTTTACAAGGTTAGCAAGGTATGCTGTAGATTATATACATAACCCAAGAAGTAAGATTGATCGTTTCTTTGATGGGTTAAAACCATTTCTCTGTCGAGCATTAGTCTCACAATCCTTCTCGTCGTACAAAGACATTGTCTCGTGTGCTATCAAGACAGAAAAGGAATTCTCTAAGTCTTATGACTTTAAAGCAAAGAAAGAGAAGAAGAGATCTTCTGATCAATCTGGGAATGAAAATAAGGGGAAGAAGGGAAAGGTTGAATATCCATCCTATGGTAAATGTGGGAAGAAACACCCCAGTACTTGCTTGAAGGGAATGAGTGTCTGTTACAAGTGTGATGAAGAAGGTCACCAAGCTCGTGAATGCAAAGGGAAGAAGGAAGCTACCACTTTTCAATGATACAATTCCAGGGAGATGGGACATTATGTGAATGAATGTCCTAATCGTCAGGGGAACTTACCTCAGAAAAGGCCAAGGGATCAAGGCCAAGATTTTTCTATCACTACTGCTGAGGTAGAAGCTCCAAAAGACGTGGTGGCGGGTAATTTAATGGTTTCCTCAAGTTTAGAAAATGAATTATTTGATTCTGGATCATCGCATTATTTCATATCTTCCCAGTTTTCTAAGAAAATTAGATATTTCCAATTTGATTTAACAAGGGAGTTGTCAGTTAAAACTCCTAAGGGAAGTATCATTGCAACAAAGTTTTGTGAATCAGTCACCATTAGAGCACATAAATGTTCTTTATCTGCTGATCTCATCGTCATACCTATGATTGAGTTTGATATAATCCTCGGTATGGATTGTAATTCGGATTATGATGCGAATATTTATTGTAAGAAGAAGGAGGTTACAATTTTTTATGATGACAATAAGGAACACCTTATCTTTAGAGCAGAATCGTCACCACCTAATTCTTATCTAGATCCACCCCCAGTAGCTCAACTAAATTCAATTATTGGGAAGGAAGAGAATTAAATGACTATGGGTGAGGAAAGGAATGTTCAAATAGAGGATGTAACTATTGTGAAAGAATATGTAGATGTGTTTCCGGAAGATTTACCTGGACATCCTCCAGAATGAGAAGTTGAGTTTTCCATTGATTTAATTCCTGGATCAAGGCCTATATCGAAGATCCCTTATAGAATGGACACTGTAGAATTAGTTGAACTAAAGAAAAAACTAGAGGAATTGAGTAATAAGGGATTTATTTGACCTAGTGTTTCTCCATGGGGAGCCCCTATTCTTTTTGTTAAAAAGAAAGATGGATCTATGAGGTTATGTATCGACTATAGGGAGATCAATGCTATAATAATAAAGAACAAGTATCCCCTACCTCGCATTGATGATTTATTTGACCAATTGCATGGAGCTAAATACTTTTCAAAGATTGACCTTCGATCTGGATACCATCAGTTGTGTGTAAAGAAGGAAGACATTCCGAAGACAGCATTTCGAACCAGGTACGGGCATTACGAGTTTACTGTAATGACTTTTGGATTGACTAATGCACCCTCTGTATTCATGGATATGATGAATAGAGTTTTCAAGGAATATCTCGATGAATTTTTGGTGGTATTTATTGATGATATCTTGGTATACTCTGAAAGCTACGAAGATCATGAAAGTCACTTGAGCATTATCCTGAAGACTCTGAGAAGACATGAATTATATGGTAAGTTTATCAAGTGTGAATTCTGGCTTCAGGAGATTTCTTTTCTTGGCCATATTGTCTCTAAATATGGAATCTCTGTTGATCCTTCTAAGACCAAGGAAATCCAAGAATGGCCAGCACCTACGAGTATAACTGAGGTACGCAATTTTATTGGTTTGGCAGGTTATTATCGACGTTTCGTCCAGAATTTTGCCCGATTGGCAAACCCATTAACGAAGCTCACACGTAAAGGGGTTAAATTTGTTTGAAAAAAAGAGTGTGAAGAATGTTTTTAATAACTGAAGAGAATATTAGTCAATGATCTTATATTGACTCTACCATCGGGGAATAATGGGTTTGTTATTTATAGTGATGCATCGAAGAAAGGACTTGGTTGTGTCCTTATGCAGAATGATAGGGTTATTGCCTATGCATCACGACGGTTGAAAATTCATGAGAAAAACTATCCTACTCATGATCTCGAGTTAGCAGCTGTGATCTTTGCTTTGAAGATATGGAGGAACTACCTCTATGGTGAAAAATGTGAGATTTATACTGATCACAAGAGTTTGAAGTATATTTTCTCACAAAAAGAACTCAACATGAGGCAAAGGAGATGGCTTGAATTACTCAAGGATTATGATTGCACGATACACTACCACCCGGGGAAGGCAAACAAGGTGGAAGATGCTTTGAGCAGAAAAGACCATGGAGTTTTGAACAATATGAGAATTGAAAGGGATCCAATTTTCATGGATCTAGTGAATATGGACATGGGAATAACGAGGGAAGGTGAAACATCAATGCTTTTTCAAATGGTTGCCAAACCATCTTTACTAGAAAGAATTAAGAGTTCTCAGACCGATGATGAAGAATTTCAAAAGAAGATTAAAGCTGTGAATGATGGGAGATTGAGAGACTTTGTGTATGAAGATGGAATTTTGAAATTTTGGAAGAGACTTTGTGTTCCCGATATACCTGATCTAAAAAGGGAATTGCTGGATGATGCTCATAGTTCCAATTTCTCTATACACCCTGGGAGCACAAAAATGTATAGAGATCTGAAGGAACATTTTTGGTGGGACAACATGAAGAGGGAGATTGCTGATTTTGTGTCAAGATGTATGGTTTGTCAACAAGTGGAAGCTGGAAGGCAATAGCCTGGAGGAGTCATGCAACCTCTTCCCATACCAGAGTGGAAATGGGACAATATTACGATGGACTTTGTCACGGGGCTACCAAAAACTCCTAGAAGGAACGATGCAATATGGGTCATTGTTGATTATTTTACCAAGTCAGCACATTTTCTTGCTATAAGAGAAGATCTACCACTGGAACGTCTAGCAAGACTATATATTGATGAAGTTGTGAGACTTCATGGAGTACCCCTATCGATTGTTTCTGATCGAAATCCCCGTTTTACTTCAAGATTCTGGAAAAGTATTCAGAAAGCCTTGGATACTGAACTTCATTTGAGCACTGCCTACCACCCTCAAACAGATGGAAAATCAGAACGAACTATTCAAACCTTAGAAGACATGTTGAGATCATGCTCACTTGACTTTTAGGGTATGTGGGATCAATATTTACCTCTGGTAGATTTTTTCTATAATAATAGCTTCCATTAGAGTATTCATATGGCACCATATGAGGCATTATACGGAAAGATATGTTGCACACCAACCTATTGGGATGACTTTGGTGAAAGAAAACTTGTAGGCCCAGAAATAGTGGAGGAAACGATGGAAAAGGTGAAGGTAATACAAAACCATATCAAAGCAGCTCGAAGTAGGCAGAAGAGCTATGCCGATAATCGAAGGAAGGATTTGGAATTTCAAGTCGGTGATCATGTTTTCCTGAAGGTATCTCCATGGAAGGGAGTCATACGTTTTGGTAAGAAAGGTAAATTGAGTCCCAGGTACATCGGACCTTTCGAAATTCTAGAATGAATTGGGGCTGTAGCTTACCGATTGGCAATGCCGCCAAGTCTCTCCAAAGTTCACAATGTGTTCCACGTATCTCTATTGAAGAAATACATGCCTGACCCAACGCATGTACTCACCTACGAGGAATTAGAACTGGAACCCGATTTGTCTTATTGCGAAGAGCCCGTCAAGATTCTTTATACGAGAGAACAAGTACTGAGAAACCGGATGACTCGTCTGGTAAAAGTCTTGTGGAGAAACCATAAGATGGAAGAGGCAACGTGGGAACCCAAGGAACTTATGATGAAGAACCACCCGAGTCTTTTCATGCGGTAGTATTCTAGAAATTTCGAGGACGAAATTATTTGAAGGAGGGGATAATGTAACACCCCAAGCTTCTACGGTACGCTTCTCTTGGAATAATGTGATAGCGTGTGTTGTACGCAACATCGAGTTCTAACACACCACAACCAATAAAACTAGCCATTATAAATAGTAATACCTACTTTTTGAAATTATATATATTTTATATTTCAAAATGGACTTCATTTTTGGATTCAGAATATCGAAATTATCCTAAGTTGAATTTTTGGTATTTTTTCTGAGAACTTCTAATTTTTATGAATAGTGAAAATACTTAAAAACAAAATTTTTAATCGAAATAATTTATAGTGATAAATTATATTATTTAGTGGTTTTAAAGTATAATTAGAATATATTTTTAACATTTTATCTAATGGTGTTCATTAGAATTAATTTCACTTTGAAATTGGACATAAACAATTGTCAATCTTTTGATATATATTGTTTCTTAAAAACACACTATTTGTTGTAACATCGGGAATTAATTATAGAATTAATTAATGCAACTTATATGTCTGGAATTTTGTAAAATAGGCATCATTTTTGAATTCGAAATATCAATTATATCTTAGGGTGAAATTTTGGCATTATTCAGAAAAACTTCAATTTTTGATGAATAGTGAAACCACTAAGTGGTAGTTAAAAAACTAAATTTTTCATAAAACTTAATTTTACCGCTTCTGTGAATGGAATTTCGAAAATCCAAGAGACACGGTTAATATCAAGGAGTAAAATGTGGTTCAATGAGATGAAAATAATTTTTGGTGAATAGTAACTTTTTACTTTTATTTACCACGGTTAAAAGTAAATAGGGTAATTAAGGGTAAAAATGATATTAATATTACCCTAACACATGTCCTAATTCTATTGAACAAGTGTATCTCAACCAAAAACAACCTTAGGAATAAAATATTATCATTTAGGTCCACTTAGATTAGATTAGGACATTTATTATTATTTAATTCAAAGAAGAGTTAAAAGAGTTAAAATCAAAGTTTATTTACTAAAACATTTTTAATATAGGGTTATACATAAGATAAATATGATTGTAAATATTAATTAGAAATCTAGAAATATTTAATACATAATTATAGTTTATTTATAATTTTTAGACATTAAATAATTTAATTTATTTATGACACAATGATGATGCAGTAATTACCATAATATTGAAAAATTAAAATAATTTAATTATAAATACCCAAATAAATATAATTTGAGACTTTTAATGAATTACACTAATTTTCTAGGATAATATGACATATTAGGATTGATTTAATTGACTTTGTTAGAACTAATCATTCTGTTATGATTTTCACAAAAATCAATTTTCCAAATAGTGTCAAAATTGACATAAAAGAGTTTTTAAAACAAATATTATATTATTATTTGATATTAAATTCCTAAAAATCTAAGGTTCGGCCAAGAGACTTATATCAGGATAGGTGTATCATTAATGGACCACTTGGGGGTCTCTTGGAGGTATATAGTAAGTTTATTAACTATATAATATAAAAATACAAAGTGACATGGTAAGTGTCAAACTAATTAACTAAGAGTTAATACTTAATGATAAGGTTAATATAGTAACCCAAACCTGTATAAATTCTATTGGTTGAGTGGTTTTCGACCTATCCCCACCTTAAAATTTAAATAATCCACTTTGGAGCCATTAGAAACCGAATATGAATTTATTATAAAATAATATTTCTGGCTTTTCCAAAGGTGCCCCTCACCCCTCTTATAAAAGGGCACTCCTCCTTCTCATTAACTCACACCTTAAAATCCATTTGTTTCAGCCAACCTCTGCCAAAATAATCTCTCAACTTCCCTCACTTCATCCTATAGGCCTTCCTTTAGTCAGAAAGCCAACCTAAGAGCCCTTTTGATCAAATCAAAAGGAAGAACCCGAAGAAGAGGTAATGATTTCACCACCCTTTTCCAAGTTCCTTTCTTCTTCCACTTCTTCTTTCTTTGTTATTCCCATTCTAAAATAATGAATCCATTATCTCCTATATACTGTAATATTATTATAAATATGGTACAACCATTTCAGTATTCTATCCATCCTTTGAATAACATGTCACCATACGTGCGTACGTACGACTTACAGTCTCCACGTCGTGGTGTAATTGTTATTCAATAAATTATTATTTGGATGAGTATAATAATGATGTGTAACTCATTTAAATAATAAATATAACATGATAATGATTCTGTATATATGATATACCATCCAATTATATATTATTTTAATATCAAAAGAATGATATTGTCACTTGTGCGTACGTACGGACTACCGTCTCCACGAACGCGATAAGATTCATTCTCCATCGTATCCATTCAAGTATAATTATCATTTGATGATTAATAATAGTATATAAGGACTTGATATCATTCTGTATATGATTAAGATACAATCTATCCATGACAAACATAGCTTACGTAACAAAACATATAAAAGAAAACGAGTAAGTTAACACCCAAAACAATGATAATACTAAGATATTATTAACAAATCAATGTTAAAAGATCATATATGATATCATATTAATGTATATGATTCTTGTATAATTTAATAACCATTATTTCACCATTATACAGGAGGTTAACCTACCCCAACCAAGGAAAATTACAAGTTAAGGGTTTATTTCGGAATCTCTTCATTATCCGAGGTTGTTTATACGTAATAATATACTGGGATCTCTTTGTCATCCACATCCATGTTTCTTAAAAATGTATTTAAAAACATTTTTACTATTTACTAGAATATGGGTTAAAGTCATTTATACCCTTGTTTGACTTTTTATAAGAGGTTTATAAAGGAATCTTTCCGTCATTTTCCAAACAAGGTTCTTTTTAACCTTTTCGACAGAATTAAGGTAAGAATGTTTTTTTAACTTATACGGAGGGTGTAGCTATTTTCTGCCGTTATAAAATCTTCGAAGCTTCCTTTAAAAGCTTATACGAATATTTTCAAATAAAATGTTTTATTTTACAAATATATGACTCTTAAATGATTTCAAAATAGAAAGATATATTTCTCTAAAAAGAGTTTTGATTTCATCTATGTCAACATTCTTTGATGGATTTTACGCTTATTTGAAGTTGATTTATTATGATACAAAACTTCTATATTGTATTGAAGGTTTTGTGATATGTTTGACTGTGGTTGTGTTATTTTTATACCATTCATGGTTTATTTATGAATTATTTACATTTCATATGCTAGTTTTAATACGAATGTTTATGTTATGTTTAAACCTTTTCATATGGGAATGCATTGGACTTAATATGTGACGTGTGGAGCCCGCTATAGCTCCTCAATGCATCAGTAGGTCTCATGAGACAAACTAGTGTCTTGGCACAAGGCCTTGACAAAATCTTATTTGTAGTCTTGGCACGAGGCCTTGGCCATGTGGTTATGATAGTTTGGCATTATGCATTCCATCATTATGAAAGTGGTTATTGATATTGCATGTGACTATTCGATTAGTAGAATATCAATGTGAATAAGTAAATGACATTATTTCATTTTATATTGCCATACTATGTTGAATTTCAATTTTAAAAGGCTTTTGTTTTAGTTATACATTGCCTTAAATGTTTATTCTTATCTATGAAAGTTTCTGCTATATTGTTATCCTTACTGGGCATTTGAGCTCACCCCTTTTCTATGTTTTATTTTTCCCAGGTTGTGAAGAAGTAATTTATGAATGACCTACAAGGATAGTATGAGGGGATAAGAGTGTGGAATATGGAGACTATATTTTTTTAGTTTTCATTTTATGATGTAATATAAACTTTATTAATGTATCTAGTGTTTTCAATGCTACTAAACCAATTGGTCTTCCGAGACTTGATCTTTCTTGTGATCATGCCAATGTTATGTAATAATGCACCGACTCTGGGTAACTGGGGTCAGGGCGTTACATAATGGATATAAAAAAATCCAAAAAGTATAAAACACTCTCTGGTAATAATAATTAGGTTACTAAGATGTATTGAACTACTTTTGTTAAAAGAAACAATGGGAATATTTCAAATGTTACTTGATTTAGATGTAACTTAAAAGGTCATTATACAAAAAAAAATGTTCTTTAAAGTTTACTCAATATTTAGGATATAATAATACTTTTATTTATAAAAATATGTCTTCTATATTACCCTATAATAAAGGTTTTAAATATGTATGGGTGCCTAAAACTTTTTCTACTAATCCAGTTGGACCCAAACTATATTGGGTACCAAAACACCAATCTATTTGATTTTATTGGTAGGAATCCTTACCCAAGAGTTCCAAATTCACATGGTATATGGATAATGGGTGATCACAGAACATGAATGGTGATATCTCTAACTTTTTATCCTTTAACTCTTGTGATGGAGGCACTATCAATTTCAGTAACAACTTTAAAGGTATGGTTGAAGGTTTTGGATAAGTAGGTATATTAAATTATATTATAATTTCTAAAGTACTATTTATAGAGAGATTAAAACAAAATTTAATTAGAATATCACAACTTTGTTATGATGGTATGAGTGTAAAGTTTGAAGATAATAAATTTCTTATTTATAAATATAATATTTTTTTTATTTTATGCTAATTGAGAATAAAATATCTATTCTATTGATTTTTCATAACTAACCTAGTAAAATGTAAAGTGATTAAATGATATAGATATAAATTACATTCTTTATCACAAAAGGTTATGACATGTTCATATTAAAAATATTTACGATCTATACAAAAATTAATAGGTTCTGGAACTTCCAAAATTCACTATAGGTAAGTATTATGTATGTGATTATTATCTAAAAGGTAACCAACACAAAAATTCATTTAGATCTATTAATGTGGTTAGTACTTCTAGATAATTATAAATGCTTCACCTTAATTTGTTTATAAATATGATAATTTATAGTTTAGGTTCTAAAATATATGTGTTTTTAATTATTGATGATTTTAGTAGATTCACTTGGAATATTTTCTTATCCCATAAAAGAAAAACCTTAAACAATATTGTTACATTCTTTAATCAAATTCAGAATAAAAAGTTCATTTTATTTCTTCTATTAAAAGTGAAAAAGGAGGATAAATTTTTAAATTAGAATTTGAAAAATTATTCGAAACTAATGGATATTTTCATAATTTTTTAACCCTTAAGAAAACCATAACAGATGGTCTTGCCTAATAATTGACAATCATCTACTCAGCTTCATACAATTGATTATTCACTATACTATTCTCCTTGTTTCCTTCATGAGGTTTCCCTGGTTGAGGAGTCATGGTATATCTAGAATCACCATGGTTAGCTCTGCCCTGCTAATGAGACTGATTCTACAGTCCTCATTCAGTCAAAGCATACAATGCTTGCGATAGCTGAGAAGTGTCTCGAGCATCTGACCTTAGAGAACTCTGACAATAGCACTGAAGATGTCCCATCTTGTTAAAATTATGACATGATCTAGGTTGTGTTGTACAATCTCTCTTTATATGGTCAAGAAAACCACATTGAAAACAACCTGTTTTTCTCTAGGGTTATGGGGGAAGGTTTACTATTCCAGCCGTCAGGTTCTGATTTCCACTTACACTATGGAAATAGGTTTCCCTTTTCCTCTTATTCCCAATGGTTGAGTTCCCACCATTTCTTGTAGGTATCATCCTACATCCTCCCATAGATCCTGAGATATCACGTTCAACCATATTTTCTCTGTTCACCATCTATGTATAGTCAATAATACAATGTACATCGATCTTTGATCGAATCTTCTGTCGTAGCCCTGATGAGAATATATGTGCCTCTAAAGAGGCACTTGTCTCAACTTCTGGTGGAAATCATACAAAGATCATGAAAATAGTCGCATACTCAGTGAAATAGAGACTCTTTTGTTTCTGGCTGAAGAAGTCCATCATTTTCTGGATCTTGAACATGTGAGGATAGGATTGTTTGTTGAACAATTCCTCAAAATCCTAACATGTAAGTCTTTCATCCAATTTAGCATGCACCTCTAAATCCCACCACTGACGTGAATGATCCTTCAGAATATACGCCTCCTGTTGGACCTTTAGCTCTACTTGTGTGCTGATGAAGTCTAAGATACGATTTATCCTACATAACCACACCTCCACCTTCTCAGGTTTGGAATCGCCTAGGAAATTAGGTGGATTCTACTTCATGAACTGGATGGTATGATCCACATGTCGTGGCTCATTCCTTCGGTTCCCTATGTCCACAACTTCAAAATCATGGACAATACTCTGAACCAGATCTTGGTTCACACTTGTTTCAGGTGTTCCCACATTCTCTACAACTTCTTCAGGCTGGTTTTGACGATGCATACTTGGTTCCATTTTCTAATCTAACAACAAACTCCATTTATCTCACTCTCTAGAAACTGTTGGCTTAGCATTTCAAATTATATCACATCAATTATCACAACATAGTTTTCTAAATCATAATTTTTCCCATGTTCAATTATTTTTGAAACTAATTCACATGCTTTTGAAAATTAAACCATTTTGAAAATATGATAATCATTCGCCTTTTCAAAATCCTTCATTTGAAAACCAATTCCATACTTTTCAAAAATGATCATTTCTCGTAATGATATATGCACTCCTAGTGGGAATTCATTCCTCTATAATGAATGTCATGCTCATCTCATTGGTTAAACCCATGACAATGATATTTTAAAATCCTAGAAGTGTATCAAAACACATATTTACCCAACTCCTTGGTAACTTGATGTTCATCATAAAAGGGTTAGCTACGTCCTTTTATGATATATATTTCAAAGACCAACAATCCTACACCTTTATAAGATTCCCACCCAAGGAATATACAAGAAGGGATTTCATCTCCAAAACTAGGAACATCAAGGATTACTTGTTAGACAAGGACTGAACAAGCTGATACCATTTGTAATGACCCGCCAATTCTCATTGGCTTGAGAGTACAATGAGTCATTACTAGGCCATAAGCGACATCCCCAAGATGCCAAAGGCTGGAAATAAATGCCAAAAGGTTTCAAATACAAGTGGGGGATGATTTACCCTTTAGTAAATAAACCAATAAACCTACCAACCATAAAAAAACATTCACTATATGATTCCCGGACAAATCAGAGACAACACAACAACTTCATGCACTCAAAACCACATCAAAGTAAGAAACAACAGAAGGATAACCAAGTATCAGAGTACAAAGTGGATAAACTACACAAGACTCTCAAAAGGCCTGAAGACTCCATTGTCCACGCGCTCCATGATCCAAAATATCCGAACAACCCAACATCACGAGGTAGTGCTAAACACGTGTGAAACATTACCATTTACCCTGTCCCTAAAGATAGAATCTGCAAAAGTACTAATGTGTTGAAGCAGGGGTGAGTATAAAACTCAGTCGGTTTCCCCAATGACTTCACTACTCACACCACTAGGATAGAAGAGTTAGAAACAATTATATAAAATGGTTTATATAAAACAATTTCTCAAAAGCAGTTTATCACTAAATATAAACATGTTTCCAAAATCATTCAGTACCAAAACCATACATGTGAAATTGAAACCAATTTTTCCAGAAAGATATTTTTCCAGAAAAATAACCAAATAATCTTTAAAACCATTTCCCAATGTCCCTATATCAGCAAACCCAACCATTACTCAAACCCACTCAACCAACCATGCAAGCTACGTTATGACAGTTCCATACTCATGAATGATTTCTCATCGATCTACCAAGTCGTCAAAAGGTAATTGTTTCCCGTGTGGAATTAACCCTTTGGCACCAAGCATAAGGTCATATTTCAACCAAGTTGGTACTGAGAACAAGGTCATATTTCAACCAAGCCTCGTATATGCAACATGAACACACACCACATATTCCCAAAGATCATGCCAAAATAACCCTTTCAATAAAAACACCTTTTTATTGAAAACCATTTCCATCAAAACCATTTCAATTCCAAACCATTTCAATTCCAAAACAATTCAATAAAACTAAATTTTTATTGAAACCCATTTCTATTGAAAATTATTTTTTCATCAACCATTTAGCAATTCTATAAAATCCATAATTTAAAATCATTATTTTAAATTCATGAAACTAAACCCCCTTTTACACAATTAATCACCAAGATCACGAAATTTCACAAAAACCATAAATCATCAAAAATAAATATTTTTCCATGAAATTAAAAATCAATAAACTAATTTGAATCTAATAAAATCAATTATATTAAGAGGTGTCAAGAGAGAAGCCACATATCTCGAAGGTTTTGATGAAACTTTAACAACTGATGAAGAACGCACAAGGAAGCAGGTCAAATATCCAAGAGCGGCCTTAGATCTATTATCTTAGCAAGATCAAAACAAAAATTGAAATATTTGGCATCAAAAAAACTTAGATCTACCCACTATAGGTTCAGATATAAGAATCAATGGAGATTAGAGAAGTATATCAAAGCAGATCTTATAAAAATTGACAAATTCGTAAAGAATGGTGACATACCTCAAGAATTTGACTCGAAATCACCAAGGGAAGGCTCCAGAATGTGTTAAACTCGTGTGGGGATGGTTCTCTAGCCTTCTAGGGAGAGTATTATAAAATTAGGGGCATTTTGAATCCAAAAAAAATTAATAGAGAAAAAATGAGTATTCTCCTAGAAAATAGTATCTAGATTTGACCTCTATGAATGATTTGACCACACAGTTTGTGCCAACCATGTATGGATCATTCAACCTTCCTTTTAGTTCCAACACTCCTTAAACAAATCCAAATTCTTCCATCCTTCACCTTTACCCCTTTTTATGGAAACATCCCAATTTATGGAAACACCTCACTTTATTGAAACAACCAACTTTATTGAAACACCTCACTTTATGGAACACCCCACTATATGGAAACACCCCACTTTATTTAAACACCCCACTTTATGGAAACACCCCACTTTATGGAAACTCTATATTTAATGGAAACTCTTTATTTTATGGAAACTCTCTATTTTATGGAAACTCTCTATTTTATAGAAACCCAATCAAAGACAGTAGTTAAAAAGACGTGAGGAAAGGGGGTTATGTACCCAAAACTAGGGGTATTATAAGCACTAAAGAGTATAACTGAGGTACACAATTTTATTGGTTTAGTAGATTATTATCGACGTTTCTTCCAGAATTTTTCCAGGTTGGCTAACCCATTAACCAAGCTCACACGTAAAGGGGTTAAATATGTTTGTACAAAAGAGTGTGAAGAATATTTTGAAGAACTGAAGAGAAGATTATTCATTGATCCTATCTTGACTGTATCATCAAGGAATGATGGGTTTATTATTTATAGTGATGCTTCAAAAAAAGGACATGGTTATGTCCTTTGCAGAATGATAGAGTTATTGCCTATGCATCACGAGATCTAAAAATTCATGAGAAAAACTATCCTACTCATGATCTTGAGTTAGAAACTATAATCTTTTCTTTGAAAATATAGAGACACTATCTCTATGGTGAAAAAAGTGAGATTTATACTAATCACAAGAGTTTAAAATATATTTTCTCATAGAAAGAACTCAACATGATGCAAATATGATGGCTTGAACTACTCAAGGATTATGATTTCACTATACACTACCACTCGAAGAAGGAAAATAAGGTGGCAGATGCTTTGAGCAGAAAGGATCAGGGAGTTTTGAACAAGATGAGAGTTTAAAGGGATCTTATTTTCATGGATATAGTAAAGATGGATATGAGAATACCCATGGAAGGTGAAACATCAATACTTTTTCAAATGTTTTCCAAACCATATTTACTAGAAAGGATAAAGAGTTCTCACACTGATGATGAGGAGTTTCAAAATAAGATTAAAGCTCTGAATGATGGGAGATTGAGTTACTTCATATATGAAGATGGAATTTTGAAATTTGGGAAGATAAATTTTATTCCTAACGTACCTGATCTTAAAAAGGTAATTGTTGGATGATGATTATAGCTCCAATTTATCTATACACCCTATTTGCACCAAGATGTATAGATATTTTAAGGAACATTTTTGGTGGGACAACATGAAGAGGTAGATTTCTGATTTTTTTTCAAGATGTATGGTTTGTCAACAAGTGAAAGCTGGAAGACAATAGCCTGGAGGAGTCATGAAACCTCTTCCCCTACCTGAGTGGAAATGGGATACTATTATGATGGACTTTTTCAAGGGTCTACCAAAGACTCCTAGAAAGAATGATTCAATATGGGTCATTTTTGATCATCTTACCAAGTTAGCACATTTTCTTGCTATAAGAGAAGATTTACCTCTTGAACGTCTGGAAAGACTATATATTAATGAAGTTGTATGACTCCATGGAGTCCCCCTATCGATTGTTTCTGATTATGATCCCCATTTTACATCATGATTTTAGAAAGGTCTTCAGAAGGCCCTAGATACTGAACTTCATTTGAGCACTACCTACCACCCTCAAACTGATGGAAAATCAAAACGGACTATTCAAACCTTATATGAAATGTTGAGATCTTTCTCACTTGACTTTTAGGGTATATGGGATCAATAATTACCTTTGGTATAATTTTCCTATAACAATAGCTTCCATTCATGTATTCAGATGGAACCATATGAAGCGTTATATGGAAAGAGATGTCACACACCAACTTATTGGGATGATGTTGGTGAAAGAAAACTCTTTGGCCTAGAAATTGTAGAGAAAAAATGGAAATGTTGAAGGTTATCCAAACCCACATCAATGCATCCCAAAGTAGGTAAAAGAGATATGAGGATAATTGAAGTAAGGATTTGGAATTTAAAGTAGGAGACCATGATTTCTTCAAGTTATCTTCATTTAAGGGTGTTATACGTTTCACTAAGAAGGGTAAATTGAGTCCCAGGTAAATCGGACCTTTCGAAATTCTAGAACGAATTGGAGTTGTAGCTTATCATTTTGCAGTGCCTCCAAGTCTATTCGAAGTTCATGATGTTTTCCATGTATCACTGTTGATAAAATACATACCGGACCCAACACATGTACTCACCTATGAAGAAATTGAACTGGAACTTAATCTATCTTATTTTGAAGAGCCTGTCAAGATTCTTGATACCAGAGAACAAGTGTTGAGAAACTAGAAGACTCGTCTGATGAAAGTTCTATAGAGAAACCATAAGATGGAAGAGGCAATGTGGGAACCTGAGGAACTTATGATGAAGAACCACCCGTATCTTTTTATGTAGTAATATTTTAGAAATTTCGAGGATGAAATTATTTTAAGTAGGGGAGAATGTAACACCCAAATCATCCATGGTACATTTCACTTTGAATAATGCAGTAGCTTGCATTGTACGAAAATTGGAGTTTTAACACACCACGACCAATGAAACTAGCCGTTATGAATAGGGATAACCACTTTTTAAAATTTTATAAATTTTAATTTTCAAAATGGACTTAATTTTTGGATTCAGAATATCAAAATTATCTTAGGGTGAATTTTTTGTGTTTTTCTGAGAACTTTCAATTTTTTATGAATAGTGAAAAACACTGCGTTATTGTTTAAAACCGAATTTTTATTAAAAAAATTTGTTATTTTATTTTAATTTATTTTATGTCAAAATATATACATAATACCTATATATGTTCAATGTAATTCATTGGAGTCATTTTATACTAAGTTTAGATATATAAATTTTTTTTGAACTTTTTACCATCGTTTACCCACCTTATAGAAGTATTTACAAATTTGCATAAAACATAATTTTAACACTTCTATGAGTTGAATTTAAAAAATAAAAGAGACACAGATGACTTTAGTAAGTAAAATTTGGTTCAATAAGATGAAAATAATTTTTGGTGAATAGTAACTTTTGACTTTTATTTACGACGCTTAAAAGTAAATAAGCTAATTGAGGGTAAAAATGATATTATAATTACCCTAAAACGTGTCCTAATTCTATTTGATAAGTTTAATTTGACAAAAAAATCCTTATAAATAAAATATGATCCTTTTGGTCCACTTGTATTAGATTAGAACATTTATTAATATTTTATTGGACGAAGAGTTAAAAATGTTATATTCAAATTTTAATAAATAAACCATTTTTAATATAGGGTTAAGCACAATATAAATTCAACAATAAATATTAATTAGAAATCTAAAAATATTTCCTACATAATGATATTTTATTTATAATTTTTATACATTAAATAATTTAATTTATTTATGACACAATGATGATGCAGTAATTACCTTATTAATGAAATATTAAAATAATTGATATTATAAACATCCAAATAAATGTAAATTTATACTTATGATGAATTAAAAAAAATTATAGGTAAATATGATATGTTAGGGTTGATTAAATAAATTTTATTCGAAGTGATAAAGTTTTATGGCTTTCAAAAAAATCAAATACTAAATAGCATCCAAATTGACATAATTGAGTTTTTTAAAACAAATACTATATTATTAATTGATATAATATTAATAAAAATCTAAGGATCGGAAAAAAGACTTATATAAGGTTATATATATTAATAATTAACCAATTTGGGTTCTCTTTATAGTTTATAGTAATTTTATTAACCATGTAATATAAAAATACAATGAGGCATGATAAATGTCACACTTTTTAACCAAGAGTTAAATCTAACATATAAGGTTAATATGGTGACCTAAACCTATTTAAAACCTATTGGCTGAGATTTTTTGTACCCATAACCCCCTTATCCTCAAAATAAATCATTTTTAAGCTTTTAGAAACCGAAAATGATTTTATTATAAAATAATATTTCAAGCTTTTCCTAAAGTGACCCTCACCTCTCTTATAAAAGGGTACTTCCCCTTATCTTAATTTCAACCCTAAAAATCCATTTGGATTGGCCAAAACCTGCCCAAATATACTCCCAAATTCCCTCACATAAACCTATATTCATTAATTTGATCATAAATCCAACCTATGGATCCCTTTTGATCAACTCAAAAGGAAACACTTGAAGAAGAGGTAATAATTTCACCACCCTCTTTCATGTTCTTTTCTTCTTCCACTTCCTCTTTTTTTGTTTATTACATACCAAAATAATAAATCCAATACCTTCTATATAATGTGTTATTATTATAAATATGTTATAACCATATTCTTTATTCTATCCATCATATAAATGAAAAAGTCACCGTACGTGCGTACGTATGGATTACCGTCTCCACGTCGTGGTGTAGTTTGTTATTCAAACACATCATTATTTGGATGGGTATAATAATGAGTATAAATAATGTAAATAATAAATATAACTGTTAATAATTCTGTATATATTATATACCATCCAATTACATAAAATTTCACCATCAATATAATGATATTGTCGATCATGTGTACGTACAGATTACTGTCTCCACTAACACGCTGAGATTCATTCCCCATCGAATCATTTAAGAATAATTTTAATTTTATTATTAAAAATAATTTTTATTAACATAATATCATTCTTTATATGAAAAAAATAAATTCTATTCATAACAAACATGGCGTACGTAACCAATCATATAAAGTAAAACAAATCAGTTAACACCCGAAATGATGATACTACTGAAATATTATTAACAAATAAATTTTATAGGATCCTATATATTATCATATTTATGTATATAGTTATTGTATAATTTTTAAATTTTTTTTAACTATTATACAGGAGATTAACATACCATCTACTAAGTAAAAGTACAATGTAATGGTTAATTCTACAATCTCTTTACTTATCTGAGGTTGTTAATACATAAGTATCTACTGGGACCTCTTTATCATCAACATATATGTTTTCATAAAAATGTAATTAAAAATATTTTAATATTTACTAGACTATGGGTTAAATTCATTTATACTCTTATTTGAACACATATGTTTTGGAAGGAATCTTTCTTCCATTTTCCAAACAAGGTACTTTATGACCTTCTCGACAAAATTAAGGTAAGAATGTATTTTTTTAACTTATACGGCTAGTGTGGATATTTTCTAACATTATAACATCGTTGAAGCTTCCCATACATGTTTATAATAATATTTTCAAAATAAATTTTCATTTTATAATTATTTGACTTTTAATTGATTTCAAAATAGAAAGACATATTTCTCTACAAAAAGTTTTGATTTCATCTATGTCAACATCCTTTGATGGATTTTAATCTTGTTTGAAGTTGATTTATTATGACACAAATAACTTATATTGTATTGAAGGTTTTGTAAAATGTTTAACTATGGATGTCTTATTTTTACACCATTCATGGTTTATGGATAAAGTATTGATATTTTTTATGCTATTTTTGATATGAATGTTTATGTTATGTTTAAACCTTTTCATATGAGGAATACATTGGACTTAGTATGTTACGGGTGGAGCCCACTATAGCTCCTCGATGCTTCGATAGGTCTCATGAGACAAACTAGTTTCTTGGCAGAAGGCCTTGACTATGTGGTTATGAAGTCTGGCATTATGCATTCCAACATTATGAAATTGGATATTGATATTACATGTAATTATTCAACTAGTAGAATGTACTTATGAATAAGTAAATGAAATTATTTGATTTATCTTTTCCATATTATGATGAATTTTAAGTTTAAAAGGCATGTGTTTTAGTCTTATATATTGCCTTAAATGTTTATGCTTATTTATGAAAGTTTCTGCTATATTGTTATCCTTACTGAGCATCTAAGATCATGCCTTTATATGTTATATTTTTCCCAGGATGTAAAGAACTATATTATGACTGACCTATAGGGATATTCTATGGTATGAATGTGGTTAATTGAGACAATTTTGTTGTTGTTTTTTACTATATAATGTAAAGTTAAACATATGAATGTATCTAGTACTTCCAAGGCTACTAAATCGATCTGTCTTTCGGTATTTTGATCCCTTGTGATCATTCTAATGTTATGTAATAATGCACCGAATCTGGGTAACTATGGTCAGGGCATTACAATAAACCTTACTAATATCTTTTTTCATCCGATGGGGTATGAAAACATCATTCATGTGTACGCGTGGACTACCACCTCCATAAATTGATGTGCTTGTTTTCCATAACCACCTCTCCTGGATGGTTATAATGATTGATTTAATTTATATATATATATATTATTCACTAAATAATTATAATTCTTGAAAAAAAATATCATATATTTTCTTATGCTAACGTACATTGAATAATTATAATGTCATTTGTCCAGAAGCATAGATCACCACCTCCACAAAGTAATTCTACTGATTTTTCATTACCACATTACATATATGGTTTTAAAAGAGTGTCTAATGTATAAATATAATAATTATTTCATGATTGATATTATATATATGATGTAACTAATAATCCTTTGAATAAATTCAACCTTTTAATGTTTCTTTGGGAATTATGTACCAAACGCCTGATATAAACTTAACTGATTAACTAAATAAAACATATCCATAAATGAAATAAGAAGGATAATGATAATTTAATTAACATTAAAAATGTTTTTTATCAAGTAAAATAATAATAGAACTTCATTATATAGGTAATAAAGTACATGTGAAGTTGGATGAGAATTAAGGTAGCGGATTTCTCATCTCAATTTACTTTCATTTAGACTCGTTCCATTTTAGCACATGTTTTATTTAGTGTAGTGTATATACTAAAAAAATGGATGTATTTTATAATGTATTTACTAAAATTAAACTGGTTTAAAAATCCTTTTCATTTTCTCCCCTTTAATGCTCTTTTGATTTAAAAGTTACTAAAGTTTTATGAGATTTTCCCTTAAAATATTATTTTCATTGTTTTAAAATCTTTCTCCAAAATATTCATGTTCATTAAAATTTATGAAGAATATTATTATTTATACATAAAAGACAATTAATGATTATTTAAAATAATTTTTTACATTATTTAAAAAGTTCTAAAAAATGATTTTTTTACATTTTTTATACATATCACTTTCTACTCTTTTATAGAAAAGTAAAAAAAAATAACATATATGACATGAGAGTAATTCCACACCATCATTGGCATTATGATTTAAAAACATTACTCAAAATAATTCATGTTTTTTAAAAATAATAACTTATTTACCATTATTTTTTGAATTTTTATTTAAATAATTTTCAAAGAAAACGAATTTTATTTATTATTTTTATGTGAATCCCGAAAGTGATTTTGCTTATAGTTAAATAAAATAATTTGTGATATTTTGTTATAAATATGAAGGATTATATGTGTTTTATGTATTTTTTGGTCCTTATATATTGTCCATGATTATATGTGAGACTGATATATCTCTCCAATGCATTGGGTAGTGATTTTGATCTCTTTTGAATATATGTTGGATTAACCATGTGGGTTGTTCCATTTATAAGAGTTCTTGTATGAGTGAAAAGAGTGATATGAAGATGAAGTACCAAGGTTAATAAATTATTTTTATATTATTTCAAATGATTTTTTCATGGAAGACATCTTATTTCATATTTTAAGATAATGAGATCTTGTTTAAAAGATAGTTTACACCCCTTTTAAGAGTAAAAATATATTTTTTAAGAAAATGTTTTCATGAGTTCATCTTTTGAAAGAAACCCTCATGATTATGATTTTACATTTATCATTTTTTATGATAGGTTTTATAAGATCTTTGGGATAATAAGTTGATTTCATGGGTAGGTAAATGATTAATTGAGATTGTAGTTTACTATGAAAATGGAACTTTTTTTATGATTTTTCATGAATTTTAAAATGGAATAATGTGTTTATATTATTTTTATATACCTTACTGAGATTTATTTTACCCATAAAAAATTTTCAAATGTTTTCACTGGCCTTAAATATGACTAAGACCTATAGAAATGTATATATTCCTTCTATAAGGATTTTAATTAAAATAAGAAAATATTTTTTGAATGAAATGGGAAATTTAATTTAATATACCTACTATTTTTGAAAAATTGGAATTAAGTAGAAGTGTACACTTTGTATTATATGTATTTGATTTGTAATATTTTTCCTTAATCCTCTAAAATTATAAACCTAAAAGATCAATACAATGTAAGGATGTGTCACCCTTATTACTAAACTCATAATTATGGGTTGTTTATGGTATAAGTTATTATACAAAGAAACCAAATTTTTATATGAATATCAATACATGATACTATAATAAAAAGATAAAACCTAAAAAAATAAATCACATATTCTATAAATATAAATTTTTTATATAATTAATAGAAAATAAATAAAAATTCTAACACATATAATAGAAACACACAATGTAATAATTATTTTAAGCTCAATCAATCAATTATTATTTTTATAAATATAAATATAATTGATTGTATAAACATTCTCAATATAGTAAAAATGGTTAATTGATTTAAATAAAAATAATCATACCAAAATCCTTAACTATAGGAGATGATTCATACTATATTCATCCAATAAATAATAGCATTTGGTAATTATAAAATTTAAGAACCCAGTTTTTCTATAAGGTACATATCCTTTAAATTTAGTTCTAATTTTTTATATTGTGCCTACTATGGATGCCTAAAGATTTCATGGAAGTTTAAGGGGTGTCATGGTCTTGTTCAGAGCTCAGAACCCCTACTGAAGGAAGAAATCATTAGGCTTTATGGTTAGTAAAAACCATGTCTCCCAACCCGCGTAGCTTCTCCTAACAGTGAAAGGAATTTCAGAGAGAAAATTACGGCACAATGTTTTCCCTAAGCATTCACCTAGGGAAACATTCCAATGATATATTTTTGAAATTTTTAGCATAGAAAAATAGCATGGTTGGCTCATGGTTTTTCAAACTATGTGGCCAAACCATGTGATTTCCCTCATAAGGTGTAACTTATCACACAATTGTTGTACAATTTTTCCAATTGTGCGACCTAGAATTTTTTTCTAAAATAACCATTCATCCCTTAAATACTTTAAAACTTAAACCCCTCTTCCTATTTCCCTATTTTTATGGAGGCAGTGGCTTTCCATATTCATTTTGGATCTCCCGCCTTTTAATAACCTCAGTTCTTAGATAAAAATATGATCAAGACTTCAAATTGATCTCAATTAATCCCATTGGATTCATCTTGGTAATCTCTTCAATCATTAGGCTTAGTCTGTCATTTTCCCCCTTAGCGATGCTTTTTTTAATACGGTCTCATATACCCTTTTCTCATATCATTCATCCATTCATCCATTTTCTCTTGATCTGGGCCAAAATAAAGGTTGATACTATAGTAGGAGAGTTCTACTGGCTCATGGTATGTGGTCTATTACTTTTTCTTAAAATTATTATCATTTATAAATTGTCATCATTGTGAACACACTAGTTTCACCAGAAATTGCTTCTAAAATTCAAATACATTAATTATAATGATTATCTTAATGTTCTAGATCCCTTATTATAATTGTTATTTCTGCTATTTGAGGTTATGAACTCAACTCAAATCACCCCAAGTATGGTTCTTCCTTATTTGTGCTATGGTAACCCATGATGGGTTTATCTGCACCATTGTTCAAGTGTGCTAGATTTGACCTTGATAAGGTAAGTGTCTAAAATTTATTAATGAACCTTTAAAATATTAAATTGAAAGTATGTTATATATATCACTTATCCTTTACTTATAAATTTAATTTGGAATTACTTACATATCCCTAAATTAACTTTTCACGCTAAATGAAAGGAAATGGTATAAACATAAAAATTTCTATGATAATTTAATGGAAATTTGATTCTTATCCTTAGAACACCTTGTAATATATAATGAAAGGTAAGAGAATGTACCTAATTAATGAACATGTAATTTAATTTGATAAATGGTTGCATTTCCTCAAAACACCTTATCATGATTTTTGAAAGGTAATGGAATGAACCTATTTAAATTGTTAAATGTAATGAATATTACATGGACTATGTTTACATATAATATAAATTAAATGAATATAAGGTTATTACCTAATTTGGTACTTTTTCATCTTTATTGGGATGGTCAGACTTGATTCAGACTTAGATTCCTGAGGGAATTCTTTAAGCACTCAGAGGAATCAATTCCAATTCATTGATACAGTTTCCATGGGAGATACCCACCTTGGAACTTGGTCTTTTTCTTAGTATATTAATTACTTAACATAATAACAAAGATTCACCTGATATATTTTCTAGTTTGTTAGGATGCCTCATATACACTCCTTGGATCCGTCTTGATGTCTTTGGACACATAGTGTCATGGATTCACCCCATTGGGCCCAATCATGCTTAGACTAAGATTATTATGGAGGAGCTCTATAGACTCAATTAGAATCATTTCTAGTGGAATTACTTAAGTGTATCACCTTATATTACACTAAGACAACTTTTTCTACCAGACTGGATGAGTTACTACTATGGGATGATCGACCCCTCAGGTTACGGTTTCCTTGGTTACTCCTTGTATCCTCTATCATTATTATTATGATCTATTTCAGTGTTATTTACACTTTGAAATGACTTATCTATATAAACTAGACATACATGAATTAATTAAATGATCTCATTGTCATATACATTACCAGCTAAGGCTAGAAGAGGTATGAGTTATTAATTTAGCATTGTTATATAATTATATATATACCTACACACTATCAATTTATATTCATAAACTGGATTGTATATACACTATTTGGGGTGGCCTACTAATTTTTATCTCACACCCTATCTAGGTGGTAGTTGGTACCTAGGAAGATTATATGATTGAAAGTATGGATAAGGGGAATGATCCCCCCTTGTACACCTAACATTCTTGCTTTCTGAGGATGGATCTTGGTAGTACATGACCAGGCCAGTGCTCGGGATGCTTGGATATTTTTTTTAATTTTTGGTTATTTTTTATAACATGTATTGTACTATTTGTTTTATTCCTTGTATACCTTTTTTCCAGTTTTTTAGAGACATTACATTACATCATTGTCTTTTATATATGATATTATTTAGATTTTGAGTTGATTATTATTGATGGGTGTTTGTCCTTACTTCTGTTATAAGTCTTATTTATTTATTATTATGATTATAATATTGTTTATCTATATAATATTATATATTTCTTATGCCCTACTGTGAAATTAGGGCATAGTCTCCTCATAGACACACCCTAGGACCTTGTGTATAGTTGGAAGCCTCTAGCATACGAGGATGCGTACTTTATTCCATGTGGCCCATCGGCTCATGTCACCTTTTAGTGGCACTTGGGACGGGACGTCAAAAAAAGTGGTATCAGAGCATTTTTCTTTTCAGTTGTCGTATTATTTTGTAAATATAGATAGGAGATTAGGAACATGTTGGAACTTGTTTATAAGTCATGTATGCGAGTAGCTAATCCATGTTCAGGGTAAATTCCATGTTTCCTAGGAATAGGAAATTTATATTCTATTTTTTTATTACAGTCGATATACATTCAAAATTTCATGATTCACATGATTGTGGAATTTTAATTTGAATTATAGATATTTACCTTGGACTTATAGAGTAAGAAGAATTATTACATGCATCATTATAGCACCTATAATTCAGATTCCATTCATATTCCATTCCATATAGGTTCATTTTTTTCTTACATTGCATGTGTTTACTGTGATTGTTGAGTGATCCATGGTTGTTATATATTCTTGTGTTGATAAAATATTAATAGGGTAAGGGAATTGGTTATTTAAAATGTCATCATTAATCTAAATAGTTTTTTCCTGCATAGGTTGATGGTTCTGTCTTAAATATATAGTTTCTACCCATATCAACTATGTATCCCTGGTTACATTAGCTGGGATTTGGATATGATTGAGTGACTACTAGTCTAAATTTATGAGTTTACATGATCCCTTATGAATTAAAATGGGTAATTTACCGAGTCAAGCCATCATACTTTTACCAGTAACATTTTGAGACTAAATAAAAGATACCCAATTAGAAATTAAATGGGTGTTTATTTTGATTGTAATGTGTATGGGACTTTTCTATCTAGAAATGAAGATCCATTTAATAAAACCAGGATATATTTAAATAAGAAAATAAAAACATTAAATGAAGAACCTGACTTATAAAATGATTTGGTTTCCATTAAATGAAGAAGATAAGTTCAATTAACCCTTCACCTACATGAACCTATGTAAGTCAAATTTGAACACATACCAACACCTTGGCCTTATAAGAGGGTAGTTGGGATACTATCTAGGATATTGAGTCCATTTATTTTATGATCTTCTTCTTCTAGTGCTTCTATCTACTCTTAAATCTCGTTTGGAGTCATGGGCCTGGTATCTTTAGAGCTATACTTCCATGATGTCCTCCGATTGTGCACTAGGAGGGTAGAAACAACCACACTCCAAAGGTGTTGATCCCTGATCCACTAGTGATACCTCCAGTTGTTCCACATGAGGCACCACATTCTATCCTTGAACTAGGAACTACAACTCAATTTTTAGAGGGTTTTCTATATTTGATACAGTCTATATAGGGTGCTCCATGACATGCACCTATTATGGATGATCCGAATCTCAAGATGTAGTAGTGGAATCCTTCTATATTATCAGGGGATAGCGGTCCTCGGAAAAAAAAGTCTTGGATAGAATCCACTCTTTGTATCTTCAAGAATATATAGATTCCCCCAAAAAGTATGGTTAATCTTTCCACCTATATTATTCATGATTCCCACAAGCACTGGTGGGATGTGATTACTAAGGCTGGTCGTCATCAGTGCATGGTTTGGGTGGACTTCTATACTCCCTTCTATGATTAATTTTTACCTCAAACACTGATATTTTACCGATCCAAAGGGTTCATACACCTAGAGAAGGTTTCTATGTCCATCATTGACTATTCTGAACATTTTACTGAGTTGCGTCACTTTTCACCACTTCTATCCAGTGAAGATATATCGCAAGTGATAAGTTTTGAGGATGGTATCAAGTATTACATCTTATTTTAGGTGAATTTGTTTCACCTACCTAACTTTTCTAAGATTATTTACTAGGATCTTATCACTAAGAAAAGCATGTGAGAAGCTTATAGTGTCGATAATAGAGGTTCAATGTCTAGGTAGGGCAGTATTTCCTCTAATAGCAGGAAGTGTAGACTTGAGGTTTCTCTTCAAAGGAATGGAGGTCTAAGTATCTGCACTAGAAACTCTATTATATTCCAATAGTGTGGACAGTAGTATAAAACAATGTTTCATTTTCATAGAGACCCTCTTGAGTATCTTTATTGAGGCCATATGGGTCATCATCAGAGATTAGGTCAAACCTTTCCACCTTATTATAGTAGAAGAAGATCCACACCAACTCCACCTTCAGGGGTAGGATAGGTTATGCAACATCAGGCAGGGAGTTTGAGTAACACAAGAAGGATATTCTAAGGATGATTTCATGGTCATGGTAGCTAGAATTATGATTATTTGTGCCAGTAGAGTGGACTTACTTTGGGTAGTCAAATTCTAGCTCAGGTCCATGGATCAGTCTAGTTTCATGATTTTATACTGATACCTGAGGATCATAGTGAAGGATGGTTGACTATATGAGGTAATATTCTAATAGAATCTACTATAATATATTCCTTATTCAATATAGGTTCCTCTCATAACTTTATCTTTTTATTGATTTTGGAAAGTCTCAGGCTAGAAATTCAGAACTTCTATTTGGTGATGACCCAGGAAACACCTTTGGGAGTGCGGTCTGAGGGAATATTCCAATACAAGGACTTACCCCTTGAGGTAGTAAGTTATCCATTATTATGGGAATTCTTCATTCTTGAGATGATAGGATTTTATGACATTCTCATGATGGACAGGTTGGTTTCCTATCATGCTATGTGGACTATTATCATCGTAGGGTATCGTTTACATCAACAGAGGATAGGAGTTATCTCCACAAGGATGAGTGGGATTTATAAGGTAGTAGAGATAGAATAATTCATTGTGGTCTTTGTGGATTTAATTCATAGATTTCTATTCTTTTCATAGAGGATTGGGGAATACATCTGACAAACCTTTCTCTCATGGTAGACCATTTTAGGGATGTTTCCCCTAAGGATTTTTCTGGCATACCTCTTGAGAGTGAGGTTGAGTTTATGATCAATATCATTCAATTATTATCTCTTTTATCAATTAATTTGTATAATATTTCATGTACTGAGCTTTAGGATCTCAAGAGATAGTTGTAGAATTTAGAATCAGTTTTTTATCCAACCCAGAACTTCTTCATGGAGTTCACATATGATTTTTACCAAAAAGGCATATGGGAACCTTAGGCTATGCATGGATTACGGAAAGTTGAACCAGATTATAGTTAATAATAGGTATCCATTTCCTTATATAAATGATCTCTTTGACCAGTTCGGATGGTCTATAGTATTTTATAAAATCTACCTGATATAGGGCTATCATAAGATGTGAGTTAGGCCTTTAGGTATACCATGTATATATTTTCGTAGTTAGTACAGATTATAAGAGTATCAATTTATGTCATTTGGTCTTACAAATATGCCTTATGTTTTTATATCCTTAATGAATAATGTTTTACAATACTATCTAGATTCTCTTTTCATGGTCATTGTTGATGAAATGATGGTTTATTTTCCTACTAATAGAGACTATGATAAACACCATAAGATCATTTTGAATACACTGGGAGAGAATAATATGTATTATAAGCATGCTAAGTTCCAATTATGGATCCACAAGTTTCAATTATTATGTAATGTTATCTCAATATGAAGAGTATTTGTTAACCCAAAGAAGGTGAGTGGTGTGGTATCCTGGGAGCATCCTAATAATGTGTTTGATATACAAATATTTTAAGGGATGGATAGATATTACATGAATATAATACAATACTTATCAAACCTTTTTCACCTCTTACTAGTATTATAAATAATTGTGTGATGTTATTGTGGTCGGAAGCATGTTTGAAGGACTTTCAGAAGCTGAAAGGAAGGCCTACATCAACACTAATTCTGATTATTCCTGAGTCTAGAAGAGGCTATAAAATGTTTTGTTATGCATAAATCATTGTATTTGGTGTATTGATCATGTAAGAAGATATAGTTATCACATACGTGTCTCTATAGTTGAGTCCTCAGAAGAATAATTACCTGGTGTATGACCTTGAAATTTCACTAGTCTTTCATGTCTTGCACTACTGAACACACTATCTGATGGGTGAGTTATTTTGGTATATAAAAAACAAAAGATACTCAAATTTAATTTTTTATATCATGACTTGACTCTTAGATAGTGAATATGGTTTGAACAACTTCATCATTTTGACTTTGAGATAGCCTATATGCATATATAGGGTAATGTGATAGCTGATGCACTAAGCCAAAAAAACTCATGAACAAGTTGTTCAAGAAGCTAGTTATGAATGTAAATTTATGGCCCTATTTTTTATCTTCATATATAGTTTAATGATAGTCATGAAAATCCTTTTATTTTGGAATTATATATTACCTATTCACTCCTTGATAGGATAATGAGTAGATAGTTTTCATATTCTGAGGGATTGGTTCTCTAGGAGAGTAATTTTGGTGAGAACCCATCTCTAGATTGTTCTGTTGATGGAGATGGCATCCTACATATACATGTATGTGTATAGGTTCGTACATATATGATAAAGGAATAGATGTGAGTTTCCCATGATTCTCATTGGGTATCTCACCCCCTCATCTTCAAGATGTATTTTGATATGCATCGCCAATATTAGTGGCTTGGAATGAAACAACAGATACTAGGTTTTTTCATTAGGTGTTCCACCTATCAGTAGTTGAAGGAAGATCACTAGTGGCCCACTGGATTGTTACATACATTTCCAGTCCCAAAATAGAAGATGTTGTGATGTATTTTTTCCCTGGCTTACCGAGGTCACCTTTAGGTAGCAAAATAGTTTGGGTAGTTATGGATCAACTGAAAAAAGAATCCCACTTCCTTCCAATTCAAGATACTTTATCAGTTGATGATCTTGGAAGATTTTATTTTTGTGAGATCATATGGCTACATGGGGTCCCTCATACTAAATTTTTAGATAGGGATTATAGTTTCACGTTGAGGTTATGGAATGGGTTATTAATATCTTTAGGTGCATAGGTGATTTTGAGCATATCTTTTCACCCTCAGACCAATGGCTAGTCATAAAAAATGATGTAGATGTTAGAGGACATGACTCAATCAATCACCCTTGATTTTAGTGGTTCTTGGGAGAATCATATCACTCTCAATTAGTTTTCTTACAAAAATATATATTAGATGATGATTTATATGGATCTGTATGAGGCCTTGTTTGGTAGGTCATGTTGGTCACCCTTAAATTGGTTAGAGATGGGATAGGTAGGTATAATAGGTCCGTGTCTCATGTAGGAGACTTCAGAGAAAGTTCAGAAGATTAGAAATCATATGTATACTACTTAGTCTAGATAAAAAACTTATACCAATCGCTACTGATGACCTCTAGAGTTTGGGGTCAAGGATCATGTTTTCCTGTGGATATCAACTAGACTTTGGAAGAGATGAATACTGAGGAAAGGAAAGCTTTCACCTCATTATGTCATGTCATTTGAGATTGTGAAAAGAGCCAGAAATGTATCCTAATAGTTTATATTACCTCATATGTATCATACCATGCACAACTTCTTCCACATATCATATATTCTAAATTATCATGCTCACCTATCTCATAATTTTGATCTTGAATAGGTTGAGTTAGATGTTTATTATTTGTTTGAGAGATATCCCATACGCATCATTGACCTGATCACTAAGTCTCTATGAGGTCGTTCTACCCCTTTAGTGTGAGTATTTTAGTAGAATGTTCATGTTCATGATGAGACTTTGGAGTAAGAAGCTGACATATATGGTCAGTGGATGGAGCTGTTCTCAGATACAATTTTTCCACCATTGGATGATAACTTGGGGAATAATTCCTTTAATGTGATAAGATAATAAGAATCCATTTTTTATACAAGGTATTGATCCTTTAAATTTAGTTCTAATTATTTATCTTGGACCTATTACAGATTCCTAATGAGTTCACAAACTTTTCAGGGGTGTATGGGGCTTATTTAAAGCTCAGAAAACTATCTAGTGGAAGAAATAACTTGGCCAAATAGTTATTAGAAACCATGTGGTGAATTTTAAATTGAAAAATAGTGCTCATGGTTTGATCTAAATAGCACCCATGATATACATATAGAATTTTTTGTAGAGAAAAATAACACGATTGGCATATGTTTTCTAAAACTATGTGGCCGAATTTTATGGGTTTCATCCTAAGGTATATGTTGGTGTATGGTTGGTGTATGGTTTGGATAACTATGTGGAAAAACTATACAACCCATAATTTATTGTTAAAATGACCATTTTCACTTAAATCCGTTAAAACTTAAACCCCTCCTCCAAATTACCAATTTTTTCAATGGTAGAGGCTCCCCTTCTTTATATTGGATCTCCCACCTTGGCATAAATTAGGTTCTTGGATAAAAATATAATCCATACTCTAATTTGATCTAGTTTCACCTCATTAGATTCCTCCAGTTAACCCCTTCAATCCTTAGGCTCAGTCCATCATTTTTATTCCCCTAATAATGCTTTTTTGATACAGGCTTAGATGCCCTATTTTCAGGGTGTTCATCTATTCTTCTATTTTCTCATAATTTTGGACAAACTAAAGGTAGATAATATATGAGGATAGTTTTATAGGCTTGTGGTAGGTGTTCTATGACTTTTCCCTAAAATTATTGTCATTTATAAATTGAAGTTGTTGTGTGCACAATAGTTTCACTAAGCATTGCCTCTAAAATTCAAATTCCTTAATTATAATCATTTTTCTCATATTATAGATATCTTCTTATAACTATTAATCATTCCATTGGAGGTTATTTCATCAATTAAAATCACCCAAATTATAGATCTTTATTATTTATTCCTTGGTATCCCATATTGGGTTTATCTACGACATCGTTCGGGTGTGCTGGAATTGACCTTGATATGGTAAGTGTTTTAAATTTATTAATGAACCTTTAAAATGTTAAATGGTAGTTTTTTTATATATATCACCCAACCATGACTTATAAATTTAATTTTACATTGGTTTTATATCCCTAAATTATCTTATCATTATAAATGAAAAAAATGGTATAAACCTAAAAATTTCTTTTATAATTGAAGTGAAATTGGTTTCGTATCCTTAGAATACCTTATCATGTGAAATTAAAGGTTAGGGAATGGACCTAATTAATTTATATGTTGTTGAATTTGATAAATGGTTACATTTACTCAATACACCTTAACAGGATTATTAAAAGGTAATGGAATGAACCTGTTTAAATGGTTAAAAGGCAGGAGTATTACATGGCCTATGTTTACATATAATATAAACTAAAGGAATATAAAGTTCATCACTTATTTGGACCCTTTTCATATTTATATGGATGGTCATACTTGAGCCATCCTTGGATTCCTTAGGTAATTCCTTGAGTACTCATATGTTTCCATTTCAACTCACTGAGCTTGTTTCCAAGGGAGATACCCACTTGGAACTTATTCTTTATCTTAGTATGTGAATTCCTTAGTGTATTACTGATGATTCACTTGATATCTTTTCTAGATTATTATGATTCCTCTGATACACTCCTTGGATCTATCTTGATGTTATTAGATATGTGGCACCATGGATTCACCCCATTGGGACTAGACATGATTATCCTGATATTACTAAGAAAAAGATCCATGGACTCAGTTAGAATCATTCACAGTGGAATGCCTTGGGCCTAACAGTTTGGATTAAACTTAAACCCCTTTTGCTACCAGATTGCATGAGTTACTATCATGGGTTGTTTTACCCCTATGTTCATTGATACCTTAGTTATACCTTGGATCCTCTTTCATTATAATTATGATCTATTTTAATGTTTTTGAAACTTTCTCATGAATTATCTATGTAAACTAGAATAAAATGAATAAATTAATTGATCTTATTTTTAGTGACATAACTATTTGATACCGAAGTAGGTATGATTTATTATTTTAGCATTGTTTACATTTATATATATACCTACACACTTTCAGTTTTTATTCACAAAATGAATTGTATATGCTTCATTGGTGGGGGGCTACTAAGATTTATCTCACACTCTATCTGGGCCACCATTGGTACCTAAGAAGATTATATGACTATATGTATTAATAAAGAGAAGCATCCTTCCTTGTTCACCTGAATTTCTTAATTTCATAGGATATGGCTTTGTAGAAAATGATTGGGCTATTGTTCAGGATGCTTGGAAAGTTTTTGATATTTTGTTCTTTTTTACATCATGTATTTTAATGTCTTTCAGATACCATGTAAACCTGATTTCCTAATGTATAGATAAATGGAATCACATCATCATCTTTTATATATGATAATTTTTTGCTTTTTAGTTGATTATTATCGATGGATGTTTATGATTACTTCTACTACCAATCTTGTTTATTTATTATTATGATTTTGTTATTGTTTATTAATCTGATATTATATATTTGATGTTCATCACTATGAAATGGGGGAATAATCTCCCCTTGGACACACCCTAGGATCTCGATTCTAGTCGGTAGCCTCTAGCATATAGGGAGTCATGCTTGAGTCCATGTGGCCCACCAACTTGGGGAACATTTTAGTGGAACCTAGGTTGGGATGTCACATCACTAATGTCATCTATGTTTGAATGGTATTTAAATACTATCAATTTTTATTTTATGATGATGGTAATTTATTGAAATCTTTCTTACAGAACCCACTAATTTCATAGGATAAAGTTGAGTATCTAAAAAAAGATAGATTAAGACAACTAATAGAAACCATTATAGTAAAAAATGATAGATTCTCGCCAAATCCACTTGGGAGATGCTTTATAAACCCTCCTAGGTATATGAAAAGAATATTTCCTAAAGGGTTGGGGGTTTAAATTTGTAATCATGGTTACAAAACTAATTTTAAAAGATATATTTTTTACATTATTTTTTATTTATCCCAATTACTATTTTATTTCCATTCATACTAAGTGTAACTATAGAACTCAAATCCCAATAACTTTTCTGCACCTCCTTCCCTTTCAATTTCCTATCAAAACCCTTTAATTATATAAAATTGGGCATAAAGGTAATACCATTTTTCTTTAAACCTATGTTATGTGTTGCCAAATTTTATTCCAACCCTTTTGTTTTGAAAAGTCAATAACATGAATAACACCTATCATTTCTTCTTGAAGAGATGGGGCAACACCACAACTATCAAAGAATCATCTGTGCAACTGACCAAGACAGTCTCTATAAATAGCACCACAACCTATAGGGCCCGAGTTTCCTTTACAGGCGCCATCGACATTCACTATGATCCATCCTGAAATAGGGGCTTTCCAAGAAACCTCAAAAGTGCGTCTAGGTTGCCTGTAGATTCTGTCAATTCAGAGACGATGAAGGATCTCAAAGTCTCTGACAGAATTTTCACAACAAGACTTTTGAATCAAGGTAGCATCACGAATGGAAATATGAATCCTAATCTGAACTGCATTATGTCTAAAAGAACCATTATTATAAATAATAGCATTTATATCATACCATATCATGTGGCGGATCTCAGAAACCACAGTTAATAAAAGATTCCTAATTTGTTGAGAGGCTTCAAAATTCACACAACGATTTAGTTGGGAACTTATTGAGTCAGAGCATAACTGTCTACATGTATAAAATCCAAAAATATAGTTCCAAGGAGCTAAATAAGTGGTACAAGATAGAAATATATGATTGGTATCTTCTCTATGTTGGTTAAAAATTTGACATTTGGATCAAAGTTGGATCCCAAAAGCCTGAAGACAAACCTCAATGGGGACTCTATTGTGAGCGATATGCCACACAAGAGTAAGTCTTAATGTTTTGATCCAAGTATTGTCAAAATAGTTTAGCCAACAAAAGTTAGAATCAGAGTTTAAAAAATTTTTCTTGTAAAAACATTTGGAATCATGGATGCCATTATGAGTAGATTCCCAAACAATAAAGTCATCAGAATTATAGAAGGGATACTTGTAAATCACATGAATAATGTTATCAGGTAGATCATTGTTATTATAAAGTAAAACATCCCTAATATTGCAGTTAGTGTTCTCTAGAAGAGAATTGGGAGTCAACCTGGATATTAAAGGTGCACCAGTCTAGTTGTCCAACTAGAAATTCATAGAGGAATCATAACTAACCATCCATCTATAATTATTCATAATATTAGTGAAATATTTTCTAATGTATGTCCAAATGGAAGATGAAATATAATTCAAGTTTCCTTTAACTTCATGAGGAATCTTGATTTTTAGAAAAGTAGTGGAATCAGAGTTTTTGTGCATCAACCTCCAAGTGATCCTTTCTTGAAGATCCTCATTAAATATCTTAAGATTTTTGATTCCAAGACCACCCATTTCTAAGGGTTTACAATAGGTATCCTAGGGAATGGTCACAAGATTCCTTTAAAGAGTTCTTCCAGTCCAAACAAAATTTTTTATGTGAATATTAATTTTCTTAAGAAGACCAGCAGGCCATTTGTATACTACTATCGAGTAGACCATTTTGGAGACAATAGTTGATTTCACAAGACAAATTATGCCTACCATTTAGAGGGATTTACCTTTCCATGTAGAAATATGACTGATGAATTGATCAACAATGGTATAAAAGTAACTGGAAATAGGACTTCGTCAAAAGAAGGGAACACCATGGTAAGTAAAAGGAAATGATCCCTCCTTGATACCTAAATTGTTGACGATATTATTTTTTCTAATAAAAGAAATGTTTTTTCCAAAAAACAAAAATGATTTGTTCCAATTGATAATCTGACCAAAAATTTCTTCATAATGGGACATGGCATTTTTAAGGGTTTGGATATTCCTTTTACCACCTTGTAAGAACAAGATGATGTCATTGGAATATAAGAGATGAGTGGGAACAGTCAGGTTACTGGAAGCTAGAATAGGATTAATCTTTTTTTGATCAATAAGGCGAGTGTGAAATCTTCTTAGGTAATCTTAAAAAATTGAAAAAATGATGGTAGTCAGAGGGTCTCCTTCTCTAACTACCTTGGTGTATTTAAATAATCCCTTAGGTGAACCATTGATAAGGATATTGATGTATGCTGATTTAAACAATGAGTTTATCCTACTGATGAAATTATCTTTAAAACCAAATCCTCAAAGGAATTTGAAAATAAAACTCCAATAAATAGTATTGACGAATTTCTTGATATCATGTTTGATGGCGTTATTTCCTCCTCTGTTGGTATGGTTAAGGATGTTAGTGCATTCCGAGGAAAGGTAGATGCAGTACTGTATAGACCTACCCTTGATGAAACCGAATTGGTTCCAGGAGAAAATTTTATTGCATATAGTTATAAGCCTATTATAAATAAGATTCGTAATGATTTTTAAAAGTGTATTACTAAGTATAATAGGACTGAAGAGATGAATCTCAAAGGCATTTTACACTTTAAGAATTAAAGTAAGGAATTGAGAATTTAGACCATGGGGAAGGACACCATTGGAAAAAATGGATTTGAAAATTTTGAAAACATCCAAATGAATAACCTCCCAATTGTATTGAAAGAAACCATTATTAAAACACTCAGGGATTGGGGGACTATCAGGATTAAGGATAAAAACAGTGACTTTGATTTCATGATCAAGAGGGGTGCTTAAAATATAAGCATTGTCCTCCGAACTCACTAGAGTTGGAATTAAATCATAAAGGAGGTATTTATTGACCTCCAGACCATTGAAAATATTATCAAAGTAAGATACAACATGATTAGCAATGGCCTCCTCAGTTTCAATGAGGGAATATTCATCTCTAAGAAATGAAGGAGGTCTACAAACTTTTATGATTCCTTGAAGAGAGTTGTAAAAAATGGTGTATCTATCACCATCCAAAATCCATTTAGTTTTAAATATTTTCTTACACATGTTATATTTAAGAATAATAAGTGTGTTCAGTTTCATAGAAGTGTTAATTTATAGTTGATAATCCAAAGAAAAGTTAGAGCTATTATTGGTGTTTTAAATTTGAATAAGATCATTCTAAAAATTAGATATTTCCTTGTCAATTTGTTTAGATTTGGAGATACACTAGCCTTTGAGACACTTCTTAAGGTGTTTTAGTTTGGTGATACAAGAAAACACACCATTCTGGTGAATCATGGACTTCCAAAAAAAATTATGATGTTGGAACATTCGAGCTCAGCAGACCAAGAGTTGTTAAATATGAAAGGAATAATGGGTCTGAGATTTTTAGTAAAAAGATGGACAAGAATAGGATGATGATCTGAGTGGAGCTTTTTCAGAGTAGTACTAGATATATTATCCCATTTTTCTAAATCAAGGATATTCGTGAAGGCCCTATCCATTTTACTATCCACTATGCTGTTATATTGTCTTCTATACCAATTGAACTTGGAACTAGTGAGGTTAATTTCAACCAGATTACTATCTTCAATAGTAGTTTGATATTCTCTTGAGGAGATAGAATAATGGTACGGGCCAATCTTCTCCCTAGAGGTATGAATTTCATTAAAGTCCCTGATCAAAAACCAGGGATCATTGATATTGTTAGCTAAATAATAAAGTTCCAGCCATAGTGGTCTATAATCCTGTTATCTATTCATAGAATAAATTGGGGTATAATAAATGTGTAATCCAACATAATAAAAATAAAAATTATAAATTGGCTTAGAAACTTTGAAAACATTAACATTTTTCAACGAGGAATGATAGAAAATCCAAAGATATTCTACCGTTAGACCATATTTGAAAGAACTTAAAAAATTATAACCATGAGAACAAAGATGCATAATTCTCGAAGAAAAATTTATTTTATGTAGAGTAATAGCAAATATTTTAGTCCTTTGATTCATAAGAAAACTTTTAAGAATAATAAAAGTTTCAGAGTTTGCAATACCCAGACAATTACAGAAAAATAAATTCATTACAACCTGTGCTTAGTGTTAGAAACCCATTTTTTTGAACTACCTGAGCCCTTCTTTTGCTGTGATCTTCTAACATTTTGAGTAGAGGTTAAACTAGGTTTTTTTTCCATGTTTAACCATAGGGGAAACTAGAGTTTTTTTCATAGTACCTATATTAATAATATTCTGATTTATTTTTGATGATTTGGAAATCAAGGAGATGACCCTTGACCTGTCCATTGAGAATATGGTAAGTGTTTTTGGTGGGATAATGGGAGAACCAGTGGAGTCATTAACCAGTGCTATGTGGTGTGTTCCCACTCCTACTGGAATATATTCAGATAAAAAAATACTAAGGGTATGATCTCCACCCAAAGTAGCTTCTTGGAGTGCATAATCTGCTAAGGGCCGAGCAGCTTTAGGATTGATGAGATTTTCAGGTGGGATAATGGGAAAACAGGTAGATTCCCTAACCGGAGCAACACAGTGTGAGCCCACAATAGCTGGGAGATACTCAGAGAGGATATTATTGGAGCTGGGATCTTCACCTGATGCAGCGACCATAATTGTAGATTCCATGGGAGACTAAGAATCTCTTGGATTGAAGGTCGCGAGACTGCCCTCCCCTTGGCACAGAATTGTACCAGTAGCATCACAGTCATCTATTTTGTGAGAGTAAAAACTAGGATCCCTGGAGGTTATGGGTATTGCAACATGTTGCAGATCAGAATTAGTTCCAATAGTCTATAAGGATCCATTGATATCAATTCCATTGGAAGGAGATGCAATAACTGAAACATGTTGTCAACTAATAGTGGAGATGTATCTATTAGAAACCTAAAGTAGATTCAGTTTGGGGTATCTTACAAAAATTGAGAAGCAACATTTAAATTTCTTCTAAAATGTCTTGATCATGGGAGTCATCCTCTTCTTCATCCACAAGAGCAACTCATGTAGTGCCCGAGCCTTCTCCCAAAAGGGTTGTTTTTTTACCCAGATTTCAGTTTTCTTCTTGGTTGGTTTAGGCTTCTCCAAGTCAGTGTTTTTATCCTTCTTATTCCTTCTAACCTCATTCCAATCATCTTTCTTTTTCTGTGCAGCTTTACTTTTCATCACTCTATAGTTCATCAAAGAATGTCCTATGATCTTACATAATTCACAGAAGGGTTGTTTATGCTCATACTCAATTTGGACCTAAATAATGTAGTCTTTCGTGTTAAAATTAATAATATTTGAGAGTTTAGAGTCCAGATTGACCTCCACCATAACTATAGCATATAATCCTAGATCATCATTCAAGGTGCATTAATCAATTTTTATGGGAGTACCTATGCAGGAGGATAAATCGGTCAAAATATTTAGGTTCCAAAAATACCAACTAAGACCGTGAAATCTAACCCAAATTTGGGTCATGGTATTCTTATGCGTATATGGGTTAAAGTTATAATCCCATAAAAAAAATTCTATGAACACCAGGCTTAAGATGAATGTTTCCTAAATTCCATACATGATCAAGTTCATCTTGTGAGCATAACAAAATCTGAATGTAGCCCCGACCTAATGGAACAATTTTCCAGTCAGTGAATCCCCAAACATGTGTGATCCTAGGTTTAATTTCTATGGGAGACCATGGATTATAACCTTTAAGATATGAAACATGACCCATAACTGAGAACTTTCAGAGCTAATAACATTTTTGAAGGGCCTCAGGATTATCCTCAACTGCAAAGCACCCATTTTCTAATTTCCTGCATAGAGGAGGCTTCAACGAGGTGGTTTTATGCTGATCTGTACCTTTTAGAGCTTCAAGGAATGAGATACCTATAGCTCTATCAATTGGTAGGGATTTTTCATTGAGTTCTTTAGCTTCACAACCCATGAAGGATTTTTCCCATTCATGTTTGAAAGCCACTATGGTGAGATAGGTCTACAGAAAATCGAAGAAAACATTGCAGGTGCTATGAGAAAACCCTAGGAGTCACAGGGGAGTCATCAACGAGAGATCTCGACCATCAATCAATCTAATAATAATAAACATATAAACATAAAATCACAAGAAGGAAATTACACACAAGATTCTTAATGAATAAAGGTCATCAGCCTCATTCAGGCATCCATTTTATAATCTAAGCTCATGACAGAGGTCCTAAAATCCACAACCATTTATCTCATCAATAATCACCAACTCGTTAATCACAAAACCACTTAATATTAATATTATAATTTATCTAAATGGAAAAATATTCCCCATGTGTTGTAATGATGTCAAATATATAAGAAATGAGGTTAATATCACTACCACTATACACCTGATCCTACTTCGAATAAAATTTATAATTTATAAAATTTTATTATTCATCCATTTAATCACAATTCACTAAGATATCTAAATAAAATCAATTGGGGAAATACATCAACCAAAATAGTGATAAATAACAATCAACCACCCTTCTTAAGCCTTCTTTATTAGCTATCGATGAAAGGAAAATGATTTTGATGCAATTTCACCATGCTCTAGAGGAAAAAAATCCAACCCCTAGACAAACTGAACTAAAATAAAAGAATAATATAACTTATGAAGAGATGAAAAATGATATTTTGTTACCACAAATTGGTGAGACCCGCCATTCTTGAATCACCTAAATCATGCGAGGAAGCAGAATATGAATAATATGAGTAGAGGGTTAGCCACCCCCTATCATGTGGAATCTATATGAAGAAACCTCAAGTGGAGTTCTTATTGAAAAAAAATCCATATTTTATACAACTTAAAAAAGAGTCATGTGGAACACCAAGTACCATGTTGTCTTACTCTAATCACATAATGCTAAACTCTCAAGAACTAGATAGTTAAACTTATGGGACAACCCCACTAATCATTCTAATGGACACCTCGTAGAATCTTACCAAATATCCACTGGAACTAATAAACACTATCTAAAATTTATTTAATTAGGGGAGAAGTTTTGAGTATTATGTTATAACCTCCACACAAATGATTTCATGTTCACCAACATAAGGGGAGTGTATACAAAATTGTATAAAGAATACAAATATTAAAATAATGAAGAGTTTTTGTTTTGACCAAGGCATGTAAATATTATATGTTTCAAAGACTACAATTGATTCATTTAATGTTAAAAGTCATTTGGAGGGTCATTAGTGAAAAACAATAGATCAATCATTGAATTTTAGCTGGTGGAGCATTTGGTCATATCCATATATAATAAAGTGTGTGGAATAGCTGGCAGTGGAGCATGATTTTGGCATCGGGGCTTACAACATACAAAGAGTATGAATTATGTAAGTGGTATGGTTGTGTAATGTGTTTTCTTATACTATATTAAATTTTTATTCATGTTTCATCATAAAATATGTATTTGGGGTGTTTTTCAGCATAAAAAGTATCTTTTTTAAAGATACTTTATTGAAGTAGTGGTCATGGTTGTTTTATTTATGTAGTCGATATCAATGTGCAAGATTTATATAATGTGGAATGAAGATAATGTTGGGTCACATATCACTAGTCCATTGGTCTTATAAGATTACCTTAACTTATAATATTTTCCTTATGTGACTTTAAATAATATAACTTCAGTATATGAGAACTCAACCTTTGGTAGAGGAATCCTTTTCCCTTTTGTGATAATAATATTATTTGTTTCTATATAATCTATGTATTATTTTTATTATTCATACTATTTTCACTACACCATTTCTCCATTTGTGTACATAAATTTCTTTGTTATTATAACTCCTTCATGGTTGTAATATTATTATTAGTGCCATGTTTATTGTGCAAAACCTTTTCAGGCTCATTAAAGTAATAACCTCACTATAGCTCTTTGAGAATGCTAAACATGGTTGAAGGAGAGTATTATCAATAGTTGCCTCATTCTGAGGATCCTATGCATAAAAAATCATGAGTCAAGAATCCCAACAGTTCTGATTTATATTGTGATTTTTTTATTAGTTATTTTGGGATGAATTTGGGGTGTAATTTTGGGGGATAATGTCTTTATTTTTATCTATAAAGGTGATTATGAGAAATACAAGAACTGAAGACATAATCCTTTCTTAAGTATAAAACCTATAGTTGTTAGATTTTTTATTATTCTATTCAAAGTCGGAATTTTGTGTTAGACATTTCCTAAAGCATTGAAGAGTTGTTCCATGTCATGGTTAGCCTAGTAATTTTGAAATCCATGGAAAAATCCTCAAATGAGACTTTACCTTCTTAGTTCATCTCACACTACAACTCTATGGATAACCTCTTAAAGAGATCATTCAATCATTTTCTCTAAAAAGAAATTTCATTGGTGTCTAGATGGTGTATGTTTTTCTAGGTAAGAAGGATCTTATTATCATGGAAGCTCATTATTTATCCTCTTTTTATCACTCTCTGAATTATCTTTTTGAAAACTATAATTAAGTTCTCTCATGAGCCAATTTTCATAGTGCATTTTCAAAATACCTAGATCATTTTTAAATCAATTCCTACTCTCACTATGGGAACAATAGAAATAAATTATCTAAGGAAAAGTAAATAGGTGAATTTTTTTATCTCATCTCTCTGTTAATCTTGTTCAAAATAGACCTCGACATGTTCAACTCATTTATCTCAACATAATTCAAATAAAGGTTGTTATTCAACAGTTTTATATCCAGATAATTTGTAAATATTAATATATTCTTTGATGCAACACCTTAAAAATAATATTAATAAAATAAAGTTGTTATTGAAATATCAACCATGTGATGTTACTCGAATCCAAGAGATAATCAGTGTAAGGGATTGTTTAGAAGAACTTCATTCCCCCAAAATCACTTCAAAAGATAAGTGGTCGTGGTTTTCCCCAAAATAAGATAATTTCACATAAGAATTCATATTATGTGATAATTTATTAAGGTTAATCCAAAATAAGAAAAATTAACATGGACATAATGGTTCTAGTTGAATAAAAAATTGAGAAATTGGAAGCACTCATAAAGGATGGCATGATATTGTTAATGAAGTATCCAAACCATCCAAAGTTTTCTACACAATAAATTTGTAATGAGTGTGAAAATTATGAAATTAGTGATATTTCTATAATATCAAACATATATATATTATATCCAATTATTTAAGAAGAAATGATTCATAAATTCAATGTTTCATCGTATCAAAGGGAGAAAAAGATTTATATAGTTGAAAATATGTCATGGGGGTCTTATAATGACATGGTATTTCATAATAATACTCAAAAAAATCATGTAGAAATCAAATAATATTTCAAATAAAATTAATGGATATAGTCTAAACCTTTACCCTTATAAAAATGTATATTTATCCCTCTAAATTAGATGATCATATTACACTTGTTACTTTCTTTTATACAATAGTTACACCATAAATAATAAAATAAAAAATTCTCCCAAGAAATATCTGGGAATAATGTTATAGGCCAATCAAAACTAAGAATGGGAAAACATTTTCCATAATATAGGTTATTAAACCCATTCATGTTTATATTTTTCTTAAACATGTTATAAAGAAACATTTTTATGGATATAAATTCCCAAATAAACATCTTCATATTAGATTTTTCATCCCTTATTATTTAAAAAGGATTTCATGTAATAGTAAGGGTCTTATGCAAGGAAATTATCTCTTTCCTTAGAAAAGATTTTCAAACCTATATCCTATTTGGGATTTGGGCTCAATCAATGAAGATATAACAAAATCATATCATCCTAAATCATATATAGATCTTTTTAACAATTATAATAATATATTATGGGAGAACCCCAATTAATTTAGTATAGTTGATTTCAAAAGGAGTGAATATATAAATATAATAAAGGCCATTCACAAAGGTATGAATCCTAATATCCCTTTATATTCTCTCAAAATGGTTTCAAATATTTAGGCATAAGTCCTCATTGAGATAAAAAATCCTAATGTTTTTTTGAATAATTTTATGTAAATAATCTATAAAGGTATTTCATATAAAAACTAAGACTTTTGATCGATTACCATCCACTAAATTAATTTCATGAGTATGAGAAGTTTCCTCTACCAAAGGGTGAGACTATTTTTCAGAAGAATTTCTTAGCTCAAGTGTTCTCAAAATATTTCTCTAGGTAGGTTTTTAGTAGTTAAGGATTAAGATGTAAGATAAAAATAAAATAGAATTTTGTATTCTAGACCATCATTTTCACTAGAATGTTTTTATATTTAGCCTAAAAACACCCCCCTAATTATTTCATAAGGCTATGTAAAATATATTTGAGCTAATCATGATTAATGATTTAGTATAGAATTATGATATACTTATTTTCTATCCTAATATTGACTCACACTTTATTCTATTATCAATGTTCTATAAAGTATTGTTGCATTTTCTCCAAGAAACATATGTTGATTAGGGAAATATAGATTTATTTTCTTGGAATTCATATCTCAAAAGGTCACCTTTAGTTACAACAACATATAGAAAATGACTTCCCAAGTAAACATCCTGCATGAGTTTCATATTTTTCAAGATCAATAAAATATATTATCTTTCAAAAAAAAAATACATTAGTGGATAGTTTTTTAAATATGGACCAATTCTTGGGCCTTTATTTCATCTATTTTATCCTTTTATGACAATTATAAGACATCATTCAGGGTATATATTCAACTTCCAAAGCCAATAATGTTACACCCCAGTTTTTAGGAAACATTTTATTCACTCAAACTATATGTTCATAATTCAAAAATATGTTTTCCTATTATTTTGAATGAATTTAACTTGAGTAGAAAATAAGTAATACAAGATATAAATCATATAAACAACATTATATTCATTCACAATGTACCATTATAGTAAAATTAAATGAAACCATTAATTATATATCATGTACTATTACATACCATATAAGATTACATCCCTTATAAGTTCATAAATTAAAATTAGAAAATAATTATAATATAATAACATATTTACAATTCATAAATCCCCTGGATTATCTACACTTTTTATAATCACCAACAGTAAAATTAACCGTACAATGATAAATACCATCATTAAAAGATAAAACATGTTGTAAAATCTAAAATTAAAACTATAATAATTATAAGTGTGATTTGTGAATTTGGAATGAAATGAATTTATAAGAGGTGATGGGGGTAATATATCCATTATAAAAGGGTGTATAGTCATTGTGTATAGTACCAATAAACATGTTACTCGTTTTTAATTACATTAAAATAGTTAATATCTATAAAGTTTATTTAGATTTCAAAAATATTCATTTTCATTATAGATAATTTATTTGAAATAAAATAAATCCTTTTGTAATAAAATTAAAAGATACCAAATCATTTGTGAAAATAATTTATTATAAAATAGTTCTTATGAATTATGTTTTTTTTGTTAAATTTATTAATTTTAAATAATGATCTCAAATAAATATATTAATAAAATTAAAATATTTATTATTAAAATTAACTAATAACATCAAAGAAATAATTAAGTAACTATAAGGAATAATAATTTAATTTTTCTTATCTAAACAAAAATGTTTTGTTTAAAAACATTATTATCATTATGTATTATATGTTTTAAAATAAATTAATTTTGTATATAGAAAATAAATTAAAAAACATTAATTAATTGATTATTAATTAGTCATTAATAATTATAAAAGCATTTATTGTAAAAAAAGACTTATTTTTTAAATAATTGTTTTTCTATATGTTGAGTACTCTTTATAAATTAAAATTATAACTACTAAAGAATGACTTTTAATAAAATTTATTATTTTATATATAAACATATATATATAATAATTTATCATCCACATATTTATTATTACTTGGTATTTCATGATATTAAATTCATTTTTATGCTTAAAATACTTTTTTTAAATCTGTTTTTATACATCATTCATAATTATATTTAATTTAAGTTTTACCACCTTTAGAAATTGAATCTAATAAAATTTATTTCATATTTGGTATCTTCATTTTAAATGATGATTATAATGTAACTTTATATATATATATAAAAATATATATTAATACACATTTAATTATTAATTTAAAGGAAATAATAATAATAGTTAATGTTTAAAAATTAATTTTTATACAAAAAATAGTTTCTTCTATATATTTTATGATTTAATTTAAAATTTAATTTTTTTCATATGTATGAATTGGATTATATTAAATAGAGTCAAAATTTTGAATCATCGTGTCAAAATTAAGTAATATGGGTCATCTTATATTTTTGAAAAAAAATAATTACCATGGTAAATAATTAAATAACGGTAAAATGAGGTAAAAAGATAAAATATCTAAATTAAGGGGGAATGAATTTTTTAAAAGTTAAAATTATATTTATGAAAAATATAACTCCTTTTTTAGGTGTGGGATTAAAACCTAAATTTTTCACCAAAATTTCCTCACCTAAGTCACAAAACTCGTATATGATTCCATATTTACCCTTCACCAAAATTAATTTTCCAAATAAATGTCCCTCATTTTCACGTATAAAAGTATCTCTCTTACACCCTCTAAAACCAAAATTTTATTTGAATATCCCTTGAATTACTGCTCATTTTTTTCTCTCCAAAATTCTTCTTATACTTTTGGTATCCTCTAATTCAAATAAGGATGTATTAGTCAATCATTCTAAAGAAGGATGATGTGAGAATGAGTGATTTTTTCAAAGTAAGAGGATAAAGTGATTTTATGGAATTAATGAGTAAATAAGGTCAATGTAATTTCATATAAGTCAAGATTAAAGGTAATGATCTTTCATCTAAACTTCCCTTTATTGAAATTTGTTTCATTTTTTCACCTATTTTAATTTTTATTATGGATATACTAATTATTTGAAATAATTTATCAAAATTATATTTTTATTCATGGTATTTAATGTTATATTTCATGTTCCCTATTTAAAGGGATTTTGATTCAAAAGTCACTAAACCCATGGTATTTTTTTACTCAATTTATTTTCATTGAGTCATTCATAATATTCATTTATCAAGTTCTTTTATGATTCATATATTCTTATATATTACTATTTCACATGGTATTCTATCCTAATGAAATTACATTTTCACAAAAAAAATTTCTTCCTTCATAGATTCCTTTATTTATAAAAAATGATTTTATTAAAAAAATTCTCAGTCTCTATAATGGAAATTTATCTTCATTTTCTATATTATTTCTTACGAAAAATATTTTTCATTATTATTTTACAATAAAAAACTATATTATCTCATATGATATTAATAATTTTCTTTACCTATATTAAAAAGGATGTTTAATGATTATTTTAAAAATTTAGGATTCATTAAAAATATTTTAAAAATCTTTAAAATAAATTTTTCCTAGTTTCATATATTTTATATATTTTACGCCACATTTTAAAATCTTCAAATTTATTTATTTTATGGTTATATTATTGAAATATATATTTTAGACTAATGTTTTATTAAGTCTTCTAATTATCTTCTTGAAAATGATATTTGAAGGTGACTTGTGACATTATTTTTTATTAACTAGACTTTATTTACAAAAGTTTGAAAATAATATTGCTTTTTTACATTTTATAAGTGATCAAATTTTCTCTCCATCCACATTAATTTTCACTAAAAATATTACTTTCAAATTTATTATGATTTTGGAAAGAAAAACCTATTTTAATTATTTTATAAATTATTTTATTTTGAAATAAATGTTATAAAAGTAAAAAATTGTATTTATTATTATTTATGAATGAAATTTTTTAATTATATTATAAAATGTAGCTCATCTATGATAACATCATTTAATGAATCTTATGCTTTATCAAAGATATTCTCTAAATGATGTCATCTGAATTATTTCTCTAGATGAATTATTGTAATGTTTTGTGATATGCATTTATTTATCATGGGTTAATTAATTTATTATGGAATTGTGGATTTTTTTCAATTTCATATGGCACAAATATGTATAGATCATCATTATGTGATAGTTGGGCCCATTATATCCCTCCAATGAATTGGGTAATGTTTTGAATATCATGTTATAAAAGGGTAGATGGGTGGTTAGCTCAAAACCAAAAGGGCACATAGTTAGTTAACCAAATCCCAAAAGGATACATGTGTGGTAATCCCAATCCCAAGGTTACATGGGTGGTCAACACTATACAAAGGGTACATGGGTGGTTATACCAATCCCAAGGGAACATGCGTGGATATCCCAAGCCCAAGGGTAGATGGGTGATCATCCTAAACCCAAGGGTACATGGGTGGTTAACCCAAGACCAAAAATGGTACATTAGTGGTCATCCCAAACTCAAGGGTACACTAGAGGTTAGCCCAAGATCAGAAAGGGTACACGATGGTTTATCACAATCCCAAGGGTAGATGGGTGGCTAAAAAGGGTACATGGTTTGGTAATGTTCTATATCTTATAATCTGAAAAGGGTACATGAGTAGTTATCCCAAGACCAAAAGGTTACCTGGGTAGTTATCCCAAGCCTGAAATGGTACATAAGTTGTTATCCCAAGACTAAGATTATATTGTTGGTAATTCCAAGCCTAAGGGGACATAGATGGACATCTCAAGCCCAAGGGTATACAAGTGGATAGTCCAAGACCATAAAGGTACAAAGGTAGTTAGCCAAAACCTACTATATTACGGTCAGGTGGGAAGCCAAGTCTATTTTGTGATGGATGTTCTTATAGTTGTCCTTAATACATGTTTCAAGTTATATCCTTATATTCTTGAAAATTATAAAATTTATGAAACATGCATATATTATACCTAATTGATCATGATTATTGTCTTGTGTTTCCTTATTCTTATGTCATCGTATATGCATAACTCTTTTGTGGTTATATATCCTTCTATAATGCCTTATGGAAAAATCTCATGAGATCAAGTACTTTTTAATCTAATAATTCTCCCATGATCATATTTTCTCATGTGATAATGGTCTAATACTGTATGACCCATTTAATTTTTCCTCTATATTGAGAATAATTTATTATCTATGCTTTATTGGGTATAAATTTCATGTGTTACACACCTTCACTATATTCTCAAACCCACATGCCTCACTTATTCTCACATATGATCTTCAATGGTTTTACCTTATTTTCAACATTACTAATCATATGATAACACCCTTTAATTATGTTTCTATCCACTATAAAAATAATTTGATATTTATGGGTCACATTCCTAGAAGGGTATCGCGTGTAAAGAAGTTTTTGGGATCTGTTAAAGAAATTATTAGGGATATTGTTGGGGATATTTTTGAGACACTGATTCCTTTACATATTTTGTTTTTAAAATCACAATATACTTTTTATGAATTTTATATATCATTAAATATTTTTTTTGGTTTATTTATTATGTAGAATAAAACTCCTATAAACTAGATTTCATTCCTATATTTTATTTTACAAGATATAGAATCATTTTAGTAGTGTAGTAATAATTTCAACCGAAGATGTGAAGTTACATTACATTCATTGAAAAATGGAAATATTTATTTTGATGCATTTACAACTAAACTCAAAGAATATAGAATCAAAACATTGAAGTTTTATCTATAAAAAAAAACATTTCTTCAAGTATAAAAAGTATAACAATGATCAAAATCCCTGAAAGAGATACAATTTTATTTGAATTTTACAATGTATTGTTTAGGAGTGTTCATTAAATAGTTGTATTTTTCATTTCTAAAATTTTATCTTATATTATCCATTTTTTATGATCTCATGGTAAATGATCTATGTTTGCATATTGTAACAGTTTTGTTTCGGATCAATCTAATCAAGGGTTTCTAAGGATATAAAGATAGAGCTAGGTGTTTTTTATCCTATGTTATCAATGTATTTTTAGTAAAGGAAGAGATATCTATATGTTTCCAATATTTTGTGATCGATGGATTTTGAGGATAATAAGTTAGAGAAAATTTTGATGGAATTAAGTTGATGGATTTTAGAGATAGAAAAATAGTCTCATTAGATCTTATTTAAGGATCCTCCTTGTACTTCAGATAAAATTGTGCCTTTATAAAATCCTTTAAATGAGTATTTGTATTTTAATACAATACTCTATGTTTTTTTATATTTTCATTGAAAATACATTTTTTACTTTTACATTTTTTTGTTTTTCTAAAGTTTTCAAAATTTTAATTTCTTCAATGTTTTAATGAGTTTTAAACTCATAATATATCTACTACTTTTATATTATTTTCAAAATTATTATATTTCTATTTTTTTATAATAACTTAGATTTTTGAGTTTATAGAAAGTTCATAACTACTAGTAATCTAAATAATCCAGTGTGTTATAAAAGTTTAAGTTGATTTTAAACTAAATTCACCCCTATTGTATGTTTCCTACCTATTATATCTAAAAACACTTAGTATTAGAGAATTTCTCTACATTTTAGACAAATAATGGTTTTACTTTTGATTTTTAGTTATTTTTTCAAAATATCTTATTTTTTTATACTAATTGTGTGGTAATAAAAAACATTTATTGTAGGAATAAATATACAAACGATTGACAATGGGAATCCTAATCTCCCTCTAACGTTAGATTGAAATGATTTAAATCACTAGCATGATTGTATGAAGAATTTTTTTATTATCACTTGAGTGGGAAATTAACTTATAATGACAAAAAAATTATAATATTCTAGAGAATGAAATTTTATATTTTATAGAGATGAGAATGTTTATTTTTAGGCTCACTATAAAGTGTGGTATACTTTTTTATGTTTAATTATTAGAAAAAAATCTAGTGAAATATCTTTTTATGAAACTATTGGTGGAATTTTTGAGAATTTGGAGGTTACTCCTTTTAGAACTTCTAAAGTTATTGAAACTAGAAGATATATGTTATGAACAAATTATCAATAATTTTATTTAATACCTTTAGAGTCATTTGTTAATATGCATTATTATTTAATGAATATTATGAATATTTTACAATTTATTAGCAAGAAGGAGTCGGTGGATAACCTATTTGTGGAAAAAGTTATGGGTATAATTTTAAAGGGGTTGGAATATAAACATAATACCATTGATGATAAAAAACACTTTAATAATCTACTTCTTTATTATTTTCCTGTAACTCTCATTAAATATGAGAGGTTACTAAAAATATAGATTTAAAATTCGAAGAGAAATAATGGAGTTTCATTCATGTATACTTCTAGTAATATTGCCTCCATAATTATAAATTATGGATATTATATTAAGAGAAGTAAATCTAAGTGTTAATAAAATAATAGAATTATTGACTCTAGTGAAGCTAAATTTTCTAAATTAGAAGCAAGGATGAATAATATTATCAGAAATAGAAGATTTTTGTATGATTGTCAGAAATATATAAGAGAAAGACATGAGAAGATAGAGTCATCGCATATTATTTGTTATTAACATAAGAATATTATCTAAATAATACTATATTTATTTAGTATAAAAAGAAAATGAAATACATATGAGGATAACATCTTAAAATATAGGGAATAAAAGTATGAAATCAGTGGATACTTGGAGTGTAAGTGGAGTTAAAACAACTTATGATAGTTAACTAGAAAAAAATGTAATTTATAGTAAAAATATTATTGGTTTATATAAAAATATTTCTAAAGATAAGAAATTATTTATGGAGGAAGTAATTATTAAATATTTTACCAATTTAAATTTGGATTATAAATTTTCTTATAATTTTTTTGATGATGATTTAACTTTGTTAGATGATGAAAAGTTATTTCATCAGAAGATGAAAATTTTAATTCATCAGATGATGAGTAATATTTTCCTACATATAATGAAATGGTAATATATGTAACTCCTATAGAAAAATAGAATAAGAAGATGGATAATAACTATGATTGTTCTAAGTAATTTGTTTCTAAAACTAATAATATAATTTTAAAACATATTACTAAAATTTATAAACATTCATCCATATTAGAGTCTAACTCTACGTCAGTTTCAACTTTTTATGATCATAATTTAATTGAAAAACTTAAATAAAATAATAGTTATTTGAAGATAATTTTTTATAACTTTACTACTAGTAAATAAAATTTTTATAATATGTATAAAAAAATCAAACCATCTATAAATTCCAATGGAATTGGTGTTACTTCTGATAAATTTCATTTTTATTCAAATTACATAATATCTAGAAGTGGACACATTTTTTTAAAAGGCCAGATGTGAGGTCACTATAGAATTTTTTTTCTTCAAATAATGTTTAATCTTTTGGATTTTACAAATATGTTGTTTCAAAACAACTTTATAATATTAATCATAAGAGATTTAGAAAAATTTGGGTTCTTAAAATTTAGTTTTCTAACATTTCCAGACCCAAGGAAGTTTAGGTACTAAGAACATAGTTTTAGTATTATCTATAAAAGTGATTTATAAGAAATATTCAAAACAATTGGTGCATGGATAGTGGTTTTTCATAACATATGACTAGAGAAAATTCTAACTTCTAGAACTCAAATAAGTTAAATGACGGGTGATTTAATTTTTAAGACAATAACCACTGTGAAATCATCAGAACTAATGATGTTTATTTTCTTAGAAAATATCTATTATCTAGTGTTTTATTAGTTATAGGACTTAATATAAACCTTATTAGAATAATCTAACCATACGATGTGGGTTTCCATGTGAACTTCATGAATGATAAGGGTAATGTTTAAATTTTAGAATGTTGTTTTATTTTATCTACCAATAACCATGAGAATATTTTCCCACCCGACATAAAATATATTAGGAATCATAATTTTCTATGTCAAAGTATATGAGGATATTTTTATTATATTTGGTATAGATGTTTTTGTCACTATAACATTCAAAATTTAGCTAAGATCTCTAGGAAACATTTTTTAAGGATCCCTCAAAATTTATGTTTAATACAATCAGAGTTTGTGATCCTAATGAATTTAGTAAGCAACAAGAGTCTAGTTTTATACATATTTGTGAAGTCTCATCTTACAGATATTTTTAGTTAAAACAGTTGGATATTTTTATTCTTGTAAAAATTAGAAGCATTGGGGGAAAGTATTATGTGCATTAATTTGTTGATGATTTCACTAGATTTACATAGTATTATTTTCTTAATTAAAATTACAGAGATTTATTTTGATTTAATTTTTTTTATACTGCCATTAAAAATGATAAAATAATCCTTGTGAGTACTATCCAGAGTGATTGTGGTGGGGAGTTGGAAAAGTATGATTTTGATTTTGATTTAGAAAGAATAGTATTGCTCACAAGTTTTCATCATTGGGAATACATTGACAAAATAGTGTAGTTGAGAAAAGAAATATAATTCTTTAATAAATGACTAGAAAATTATTGAGTTAATATTCTATTTCCAGATATTTTTTTGGATGATACTATAAATCAAGTTTTCTTAATAAACATCCTTATGAGTTATGGACAAGATGAAAACTAAAACTTTCATACAGAAGATTATTTGGGTGTAAAGTAGTAATTTTTAATAATAATGAACAAATTTATAAATTTGATCATAAATATGATGAAGGAACTTTTCCATGTTTATTTATAACTATTAAGCCATATATAGTTTTTATTATATAAAATAATATTTTTGAGGAAAGAGTTTATGCAATGTTTGATAAAAATGATAATTGTTTTTAAAATTTCTGAAAATTCATTATCTATAATATTTATTTGAAAATATTTCTATTAATTTATCAGAAGTCAATACATAAGAATCATCAATAAATCCTATGAAATATAGGTTAATGAATATTTAAAATAAAAACACTACTTTATTAAATAATACACAGTAGATAGTTGATAAGAAACTTTCCTTTTTACCTAATAAATTTTTGAACATAAGGGATCATCCCATTGATAATATCATTGGAGATACGAGTCAATAAGTCAAAATCCTAAACAACTTATGAAATGGTAGTTTTCATTATTAATTCTTATCCCCATTTAAACCTAATACAAAAAATCATTCATTTTTAAATGAATGTTAGATAAGTTCTATGCTAGAGGATCTTAATAAATTAAAATGGGATCATGTTTGTACTTTTGTTGAAAAACATAAAGAACATTATATGATTGGAATAAAATTATTTTTTAGAAACAAATATGATGAAAATGGAATTATCGTAAGGAATAAGGAAAGGATTATTGTTAATGGTTTTTTTCAATAAGAAGGCATAAAATATAGTGAGAATTTTTCATTGATAACTATGATTGAGTATATATAGATCCTATTACTCTTCAAAATACATATGAATTTGAATTAATTTCAATTGGATGTGGAAATTTATTATCTAAATGGACATTTTTAGGAGGAAATTTACATTGAACAAAAACCTAGTTTTGAAATAAGAATGTTTCAGGAGCATGTATTTAAACTTATTAAAGATCTTTATATCCTTAAATGATCTCTAAGATTCTAGATGGTAGACTTACCATATTTTTACTTAAAAATAACACTATTAATGGAAATGGTGATCCAACTCTTTCTATAAAATATTTTAAATACACCATCAGTGCTGAAATTTATTTTCACAACATTATTTTTGGCTCTACTCAAAAATCACTTTTTGATAACTTTTTAGAACTTATGAGGAGAAAGATAGAAATAAGAATGACGGATGAACTCAAATTTTTCATTGGTTCTCAAATTTCATAAAAAATGAAAGGAAATATTTTAACTAAACATAAATATATTATATATATTTTAAAAAAATTGGTTCTGATAATACTTCAAGTATCAGTACTTTGGTAGGTGCCTTAATTAAACTCAATCTTGATGAATTTGGGAAACTGATTGATTAGAAACATTTTAGAGTTATGATCAAAATTTTACTATATTTAACAGCTAGTAATCCAAAAAATATTTTTTCAGTTTTTGTGTGTGTGAAATTTCAATAAAATCTAATGCAATTGCATTTAAAATTCATAAAATATATCTTTCGTTACTTAATAGTATAAAAAAACATGATTTATTTTATTATTTTGGAACTAATTTTACACTCAAATTTCACTGTGAAACAGATTTTAGAGGTTGAAGATAAATTATAATAGTACTTCTAGATCATTCCATTTTTTAGGAGATGATTTAGTTTTGTGGTCTAGAAAGAAGAAACACTCGGTAAAACTCTTCACTAATAAATCTAATTATATGGTGGTTGGATGTTTTTTTCTCAATTGTTGTGGAAAAAACATACCCTCATAGATTTTGGTTTTAAATTTACTCAAACTATAATCCTTTATTATAATACTAGTGCAATATCATTTTCTATATTTATAGTACATCACTCATGAGAAAAAAAGATAGATGCAAGACACTATTTCCTTAGGGATCACACACAAAAGAAGATAATTTTTCATGAAATAATTGGAATAGAAAATAAGGTTGATGATTTTTTCACTAAACCTTTAAATTTAAACAAATTTGAACATATTAAATATAAATTTGGTATGATAAATTTAAATTAATATTTAATTCCCTTTTAATTTGAACTATCTCCAGACATTGAAAAAATAATTAAAAAGGGAGTATATTATTGATTTTTTTAATTTACACAGATTTTATGATTTGAAGTTTTCATTTATCAAAAATAAATCTAACACAAGTAATTGTTTTTTATTCAACATAAAATCCTCAAATTAATTTAATTATGAGTTTTACTTATTTATTTGATTAATTTTTGAGAAAAGGAATGTATTTACAATCATGTTGTATAAATTCTAATTTTACAGTCCTTAGAATATATGAAATTCTCATTTTAATTTTTACCATAACCATCTTTGAAAGAATAAGTTCATCTATATATAATGAAAAATAACTTTTGGGAAAAGGTTTGACATTATTTAACTTATTTTTTTCTAAATTTTCCTTAAGGTTACTAACTTCCATAGAGATAGAAAAAGTTAATTTTCTTATTTTTTATTAAAAAAATAATGAATTATCTATGGGGTGTTCTCTATATTTAGTGGACGGTATATCCTAGAGATAAAAAAGAACTATACTTCCAAAAAATTGAAATTTAAAGGGATTTACTTCTTTATTTTTTATACTTAGATAAAATCATTTAAGATTCATATTGGAGGGATTTATAAAATATACTATATCTCAAATCTTTAGGTTTTTATTAAGGGGATATTATATTAAATTTTTTACTTTATTTCAAATTGATAATTTTTTAAAATAAAAGGGAGATATTTATAATCCTCATTTATAAATATTTTTGAAATGGGGGAAATATTATTTTTGAAAATAAAAATCAGAGAGAGATTTAAGAAATGATAATTTTTTGGAAAATAATGTCTGTATTGGGGAGAATGTTCCTTATACTTGACTTTTTGGGGATACAGTTACGAAATTTTAATGTTAAGATTTATTATATATTTCATTAAGAATACTTTTTTATAACGTTACTAATGTGTTTCATTAAGAAAGTTACATTCTGAAAGACTAATGATAGAAAATAAATTTCCGATATATTGAAAATTGAAAGTATTTACTCTTATATTCTAGTCAATATTATGCATTTCCTTAGGTATGTTATACTTTTAAAAAAGGGAGATGTTTTTAGGGAAATTATTGGGGATTTTTCTGAGATATTGACTCCTTTACATTTATATTTTTAAAATCACAGAATATAGTTTATTTAGATTTATTTATCTTTAAATGTTGTTATTGGTTATTTTTAGAATACATAATGAAAATTTGTTAAAATAAATTTTATACCTGAATTTAATTTTATTGAATTTATAATAAACATAATGGTGTAGGAATAATTTCATCAACATATGTGAAGTTTCACTAAGTTAATCATAAGATGATGAAGTTAATTCTGATGTTGTTACATCTGAACCTAAAGAATGTTTAATCTTACTATTGATGTTTTTTCTATAAAAAGGAAAAATTATTTGAGGATCAGAAGTATAATAGTTATCATAATCTTTTAAAGATATTCTAGGTCATTTTTATTCTTGCAATTTCTGGTTTTTGAGTGTACTTTTTGTAGTTTTAGTTCTTATTTATGTGATTTTCCCTGAGAATCTATTTGTGAGGATCAAAATATAAATTCTATATGTTTTATTATTTTATTTATTTTATTTTTGATCATTTTGATAAAGTAATTTTGGATATAGAAATTCATAGATATTTTTTTGATCTTATGTGATCGAGGGCTTCCAAATATTAGAAGACAGATCACCTTTTAATGGGTTTAAATTAAGGAATTTTAATGATAAAAAGATAGCTACCTTAGATCATGTTTAAATATCCTCCTTACACATTGGATAAAAGTGTGTCTTTAAAATATCCTTTAATGTAGTATTTTTATTAGAATAAAATATTATATTTCTCTACCTTTACATCATTTAATGATTTTTTATTTCTATTTTTTTATAATAACTATAATATGTGAGTTTATTATAAGTTTATAACTACCTGTAAGCTAAATACTCAAGTGGGTTAGAAAACTATAAGTTTATTTTTAACAACAATTCACCCCTATAATTTCTTATATGCCTAATATATCTTAGAAATTAGAAATAAAGTTCATTATAAAATTTATATAGTTAATCTCCAAAAACACTAAACTTTTTAGTTCTATGGAGTGATTTATTATGAGATGAAATGCATATCAATGTAAAATTATGTAATATGTATGTAAGTGATGCTCGGGTCATCTCATTTTTTTATCAAATCTAATGTGTAATGTATTTATTTTTTAAACTAGTCCTAGGAATATGAGTCTGGGTGTCTCGATTGGTATTAGAGTGTGGCTTAGTTATTTTTGGTATTATGTAATGAGTAATATATTGATAAAACTAAAATAAATGTACATATAACCAAAATTGAAGTGGTATGGACCTTAAATGTCATAGGTTGAAATGAAGGTGTTATTATTTTGGATATATTAGGGTTTATATGATTTCTCACATTGATTATTATTTCTTGATACTCATACTACCTATTTAGATTTTATTCAATGGGTATAATTATGAAGAACCAAGTTAGCAATGAGTGGTGGAAAATATAGTGATTTACCCAATGAGAAACCAAATGGGATGGGAGTTACTATCAAAAATGTGTTGTTTATACTAACCTAACTATCTCGAGTTATGAATAATAACATGAACATTTCTAAAATCCCAATCACACCAAATAATATAAAATTATATTTTCAAATAATTTTAAGTGATAAAGGCCATGTATTAACGAAGATTTAGTTTTTTATGTGTTAAAAATGTGGGAATAATCACATAGGTAAATGTAACAAAGGATCTGGAATATGTTTTATATGTGGTAAAAGAGGGAATAAAGTAATAAAATTCCAAGGAAAAAGAATATTTTTATTAACACGATGGAGGAAAAAAATTTATTCCTAAGGTACCAATAATAATCCAATTTCTTAAATGTGAGGAATTTGGGAGCTATGAAAACAAATGTACCAATACAAGGGGTGATAATAAAAATCTATGTCAACATCCTCATAAACCATGGGATGAATGGAATTCCTATGAAATCATAACTAAAAAAGTGGTTCATGAAAATGATGTGGTGTAAGGTATACTCATCATCCACTTTTGAACTAATAATATCTTTTCTGATTCTTGTTCTTCCCACTAATTTATATATAGTATGTTTTCTAAGAGTATTAATTATCCAAACCAATGATTAAATATTAAATTATAATTTAAAACCCATGTAAGAGTCTAAACACATATAGCTCATTCATTTGTGTGTTTCCAAAGTATAGGGCTCTTGGGGGATTTAAAAGTATATTTAGTGGAGTTTGGGAGCTAAAATATATAAGCATGAAGAAATCATGTCATGAAGTGTGGTTCAATACATGAGAGATATGTTAATGGCTCGAATGGTTATTCATAACCCGAGTGGGGATAGTTCATGAGGTGTGATTTAGGATATGAACCCTTAGTTCATGGAATTAATGTATAAAGGGTCTAATTTAGTGAATATTCCCGTCAAAATTCATGGAATAAATATATAGTTCATTAAATAAATTTATCCTAGGTTTATAGAATCCAAGAAATGAGTCTTTGAGTAGATATTAAACTTAGACCATTAACAATATGAATGACCCATTCACACTATGAATGTGCATCAATGAAATTCCTATAAACCCTACTGCACCATTTAACTATCTCAGATAATCTACATTTCCCCAAAACCTAGGTGTCAAGAGGTTATCATTCCTGGGTTTTTGAATCACTTTGGATTAGGATTGTTTCTCAGCTTCTCGAGATTGATCTGTGGTGGTCTGAGGTGAGTTCTTCCTCATTATCTTATGGTTTATTCTCCATTAAGTTTTTTTACTATTATACCTTTCCATTCTATGTTATTTTATTTCATCCATTTATCATGGAGTTATTTTGATACTTTTTAGCTCATTCATGGCTTAGTAACCTAGAAGGGTTCTAGATTCCTTGTGGGTGAATTGATCAGTTATATGCACTTATTATTCTAAAAACATTAAAATTATCAAGGTAAAGGATTAATTTATTCTCTTAATTTATGTGAAATTGTGTTTTTATCATGAAATATCTCATTTTTTAATGGTGAAATTAACCTAAATGAATATTACACTAGAATTAAAGATTTAATTTGTGGTTTTTGTTTTTATTAATCCCATGTGTTATATCATGTTGATGGTTTTCCAATTTATTTTCAAGATAGTGTGTTATCTCTTTTTGATATTGTGGTTTTTCAGGTTTATTATGATTTCAAATTGGTTAAATAATTTAAAGATGGTAACTCTTATTGAATGAAATAAAGAGGCATGTTTAATTATTAACATTATTCCATGAAATTGAGTGAAATTGAAGTTAGTCTTGAATCATGTTTATATAACATATATTTTTTAATATTTGATGCCTTATATTTACTATGGTTGTAACCTATGTTAAATGAATCATTTAATTCAAGGCAGTAAATAATTGATTATTTTTTCAAGATAATTTTTGGGGGATGAGTGAGATATTTTTATTATGAAGGTTGGATACCTCATTTCTAGGGCCTAGATTTCAAGTTAAGTGATTTTTTTCTACCTTGTGTGATTTATCTAGAAGTGTATCTTTTTTATGAGACATGATGTGTGCCTATGATGGCTAGTGTTTTGGTGAGAAATTGGTGTTGTGCCTGGGGTTATTGCAGCTGTTGTCACTAGTGATGGCGGAATGATTGGTGAAATGCATAGTGGTTTCAAGGATGAAACCAAGACTAATGGAGTGGGTTAAAGCTGGTATTTCCCATCTATAATGAGTTAAAATCCATTTTTCTTATTTGTTATGAATTTATTACTCTAAATGAAAAATGTCCAAGTTTATTTATTTATTCTTTCCTTTCGTTGCTTATTAATGTAGGTTGTTGTGCTTAGTCTATGAATCTTTTATATTATCTTAGTTTGATTCCATGATTACCTAGAATTATGAAATGGTAATGAATATTAAATTATTTAAACAATGGAGTTGGGAGTTCAGCAGTTTACTTGGGATCATTAGTTGGTAACTATATAAACTGGAATGTTAAACTCAAGAATTAATTGAAATCCTATTGAAATTTTTGTGTGCCTATAGGATATCTAGTCTTTAAAATTGTAATTTTGGTGTTACATAAGTGATAGTTACAGTTGTGGTTGGGGTTAAGTAGTTTCCTCTAGTTTGGTTATGAGCTATAAATATTTCATTATGTTATGAAATTTTATACACTACCCCACCAATTTTGGTAGGTCAAATGAAACCTAATGGAATCTAGAAGGTGTTTTACCCCAATATATAGGTTAGTGAGGATGAACATGTAATGTTACATTCCATAATGGTCAGTTAATTTTCCATTTTTGGTTGTTGGAGGTGTTCACAAGAGGTTCTGGGAGTTTTCAGTGGAAGTTAGAGGTGCAAAAGAAATGATGCAGAAAATACATGTCGTGTGAGTGTATTACACGATGTGTAATAGTGATTCACATCATGTATGAGGATTATTCATGATGTGTATATTTTCAGGGTAAAATAATAATAAGTTGATGCATTTTTCAGTGAAACTAAACCCTGAGGATTACATAATGTGAAAGTGTATTACACATCATGTAAATCCCAAATACAGTGCAATTTTAAAAGTTCTTTCTAGCCTAATTTTCATTTATTCAGCCATAGATTCTTCTTCCTCTCATTTTGGTTGAACCCTAGGAGCCCCTATGAGTTCTTCAATCCCTCTTACTCCATCTTTTATATGTTAGTCTTAGTGGTTGTTCATTGGAAATATGTGGTAATTCCATCCTTCTTTTTATTATGTTTTCTTCTATTCTTCTGTTGGGGATTCACTATGGCAATGTTGTAATGATTTTTCGTGTGTTTTTTGTTTCCATTTGATGGTATTTGGGTATGTTTTAGGTTAATCCATGATCCTTTTGGTGCGGTTGTTCTTCATGGGCATTTTTCTTCAACCTGTGGCGCACAACCAGTCGGAAAAGATTCCTTGAGGTAGGGAATCCCTCAATTTTCTTTATTGTGTACCATGTGGAAGGGGTTTTATTCTTTTTTATCCATGGGTTATGGTATTTATGGATTAATCAAAGATAAATAATTGTTTAAATTGATATTTAATGGGGTATATGGGGTTTGATTCACATTCTTTTAAAGATTTAATGTTATTGTGATATTGTGGATTGTGTGGGCATATGGACCCACTAAGAATTATGGTCATTTGGGGATTTTTTTTGTTCTGGATGATATGTGTTGTGACTATATTACCTATTTTTATTTTTGTGATAACATTCTAAAATGTAAATTGATTAACCACTTATATTTGTCTAATAAAATGGTTTCTCTAGGACAATTACATGTTTGATAAAATCCCTAAAATAAAGTGGAATGTGATAAAACTCCCTTTGTAAATCTATAAAAATGATCTTGATGTGTTGTGATGTTTGGTATTTATTTTCGGATGATGGTTTTTGGGTCTTGATATTGTGACAGCAAAGTGGTTTGTGAGTTGTGATTTTAGGGTGGTGAGGGGTTTTTTGGGTCGTTCTTTTCGGACAATGAGTTGGTCTGTTGGTCATTATTTTTGGGGTGATGAGGTTGTGGTTTCTTTATTTAATATGCCTCAATAGAGTTTGAATAAATGATTAATAAGGATTTAAATGTCATGGTTTGGTTTTATTAATGAGGTGAAAATGGTTAATGAATAATTAAATGTTGGGATGTGTGGTTAAATTTTCTTAACTCTAAAAAATGAAATGAATTATATGATTAAATGAAATTGGTTAGAAAGGTTAAATGGGGTTTGTATCTTGATGTGTGGTGTTATGCATTTAGAGGTGGTAGAAAAAGTGACGGTGTTGGGATTTGGTTGATTTTTTTATGAACCCATATGTTGGGATTTAATGTTTGATATTATATATATATATACATTTATATTGTTGTGATTTATATATGCACCCCATCCATGTTGAACATTATGTTCTAACACCCTCATAGTCATGTGGGGGGTGTTTTTTCTTGACATCTGATGAGGAGTACGGATGAATGGGTACCTTCTCTTTCCTACTTTATATTCTAGGTGAGGTAGGTATTTCACAGGCTGTGATGGCTGGAGATCTGTTGGTGCATTATATTGTTGTTGTGATAGCCCAGGTTTTTTCTGGAGAGATGTGACTATGATTGTGGGGGTAGTGGCCCATGTGTTTTTGGGTGAGATGTGATATGACCATGCTTGTGGGGAATCTTCGGGTGTGGGTTGTGCATGGTGGGAGGAGGTAATGAGGTTTATTTCCTCCATGTTCATGAAACCCTACTACTCTGGTTATGAAATTGGTTGTGTTGTGGCCTAGGTGATTTCAACCAAGATGTGTTGTGGTCATGCCTGTGGGGTGGAAAGCCCAGATGTTTGTGGGTGAGGTGTTTTGTGACCATGCTTGTGGGGCAGTGTGCTATAAGAAATATATGGGAGTGTTAGGATTACAAAATTGGGTTTGATATCATCATACTAGTGGTAAATTGGTGTGGGGTACCCTTAAAGATGTCATCATGTTATATTATATTACTTGAATTTCATTATTTAGTGATTATTCCTTCGCGAGGTTGGGTTTGGTTAGTATAAGTGTATAGGTGATGTTTGGTTCTATTGTTTTTCTGATAGGTGCATCATTATGCTTCTTTTGCAGGTGCATGAGAGACTTTGGTTTTCCTAAGTATACTTGTATGCTCACCCTATATATATAAAACTATTTTTGGGATTCTAGGAGGATTACATGGAACTCACTACACATTTCTAGCTCGGACCTTTGGATAGTTGTAGTGTCTCTACTTTAGATTTACTTTTGGGTATTTACTTTTTAGATTTTTATTGTACTATTTCATTTATACATGCATTGTGGTATTGTTCGGGTTTATTTTATATTATTTAATGGAGTTTATTGTCGATTATTCATCTTATATCCTGATCCTATTTATATTGTGGTTGGTAATGCCTCCCATACATGAGATTTTTATACCCTTGATACTATTCTCCAACATGGGACATACTGAAGGCAGGAATCAAGGGTTGTTATCTTTTTCCCCTCACTATGGTATATTTGGAAGGAGGGGTTTATGAAAAAGTGGTATCAGAGATGATGTTTGAGAGATAGGATGGCATTTGGAGTTATGCATTTTCAGGATTACATAGGGTGGTATTGAAATAGTACCATTTGACCCTGCTGCATGACATAGGCTAGGGACACCAGCTAGGACATGGGATTTTAGGGCACCCTAAGATCTAGTGCACAGAATATGAGCTTATTAATGGCCAAGTGATATGAACCTACATTCAGGTTAGAGACCTAGAAAAGGTAAATTAATCGTGACTACTTGTGTTCTTATTTTAATTGGGTTGTTTTGGTAAGGTTGAAATGATTAAATTGAATTAAAATAAACCTAATTAAAAATATATACTACCAGGATTAGGGGGTTCTTTGTTTTTCATACAGTTATGGATCTCATTCTCTGTTTTCTTATGGATTGGGTAGTTGAGGTTTAGTAGGCTGATTGAGTTGATCATTTTAGGGTTGATCCAGTTGAGGAGGAGGATCATTGTAAGTGGAAGTTGGATGCTTTCCCACGTAAGGATTTGTAAAAGTACGAGGTAGGTGTTTTAGACATGGAGATAGAGAGCTGGATGGAGGAGCTCGAGATCACTTTCAATTTGATCAAGGCCCCAACAGAGTGTTGGGTCCCTTTGGCAGTTAGTCAAATGCAGGGAGCAGCGCGTTAGTGGTGGATACTGTATTTGAAATATTAGAAGGATGCATATGTTTTGTGGGTTGACTTCTAGAAGGAGTTCCATGAAGATTTCCTTTCATCAAACACGAAGACAGTAAAGATACATGAGATTATTTCTCTTTGTAAGGGAAGAATGTTAGTTTGGGAGCTGAGAATCAGGTTCAAGGACCTTCTTCCTTTTTCTCTATATATTTTTTCAGATGAGGAGTCTTGTGTGAGTCATCTTTTGGAGGCACTCCATCCTTCTATCCAATATGAAGTTACTCATTTTGTTTTTACAATGTATCTGTAGGTTCATAAGAAGGTAAATGTGATCAAGTGGATACAATCATAAGGTGTTTTTTTGTAGGATGGGAACCATCAGGGTTCCTGGTGGTGAAGAGTTTTCAGTGGAAGGTCTCAGGCACTAGTACCTTTGTGGTTTTAACCTGTAGGAAGCTGTCCTCAGAAACTTACTTTCCTGCCTTCTGGGGCCAGTGATTCTTGGGCATTTTTTGGGAGATTTGTGTTAGTTTTTTTAGTTGTGGGGTTCATGTACATCAACAAAACTAGTGCTCGGTGGTTCCCTAAGCTCAGTTTTATAGAGGTGGATGGGTTTAGTGCTAGCCTTAGCAGTAGTTGAAAGTGGGACTGTTTCAGTAGTAGGGAAGGTAGGATTATGCTCTGTTGAGGGTAGATAGAGCAAGTAGAGGACAACCACATAATGTTACTCATGTTAAAGGATCATTACTCGAGTGTAGTCATAGATGTGGTCATCAGAAGATAGGTAGAGGAGCTGGTTGTAGGCAATTTTATGTAGTGGAGGAAGTAGTTCTAGAGGGTCCATATATCATCATATGTATGACCAGTTTGTTTAGTACCCTTATATATGCCTTGTTTAATTTAGAAGATTCTCACTCATTTAGTGAACCCGCTCTATCCCATGTTGTGTGACTATATGTAGAGAGGCTTCTCATTCCCCTAGTGTTGACTATTCCAGTCGGAGGCAAGACCAGCTTGTTTGATGTGTGTTGGGGGTGTAGACTAATGATAGGGTCGCATCAGTCTCATGTGAATATTTTCTTGATACAGATGTGTTCATATGATGTCATCCTCATCATCGAATTATTTTATTTTTTACATACAATTATCTACTACTTCTAGAGTACGGTCGTCTTTTCAGATGTGGATGGCCAACGTGTGGTTTTTGTTGGAAAGTGGGATATTCAGGTCGGTAGTCTGTGTGTGGAGACCCTTATTTCCTTATTGGATGATTTATTGGTGAATTTATTGTACAGTGAGATGGTAGGGGTTCAAAGGGTCATTATGGAGTTCCTTGATGTTTTCCCCTAGGAGTTTATGTTGTTACCCCCTAAACATGATGTTGATTTTAGGAGATACTTTCAGATTGGTGCTTCTCCAATTTCAATGGCACCTTATCGGATGGAACCTTCTGAGTTGTGGGATTTGAGGATTTAGATATATGATCTGATGTAAAAAGGTTTTATCCATCCTAGTGTATCACCATGGGGTGCTCCAATTTTGTTCTCAAGGAAGGTGGATGGTAGTCTGAGGCTGTGCATAGACTACTGGAGGTTAAATTAAGTAATGTTCGAAAATGGTTAACCTCTTCTAAGGATAGAAAATATTTTCTATAATCTGAGAGGGGTCAATTGGTTTTCTAATATCGAGATACTATTTTATATCACCAGTTTAGAGTAAAGTAGGGAGACATCTTAAAGACTACCTTCAAATATAGGTATGGGCACTTAGAGTTTATAGTCATGTTGTTTAGTGTTACGAATATTCTATTTGTGTTTATGGGGCTTATGAACTCTATGTTTTATGAATTCCCAGATTAGTTAATTTTTGTATTCATTAATTATATCTTGATCTACTCAAAGTCATATGTATGGAATTTCTATAATCTTATAACAAAATTTTTTTTCTTCAATGCCACCATATCTATGGAAAGTTGTCTAATTTTATGTTTTATACATGATAGGTTCATTTACTCATGCATGTAGTGTCTCGATAGGGTGTGGAAGTATACTCATCAAAGGTTGAAATAGTTTTATCTTGGGAATAAAATAATAATGGGATAGTGGTTCATAATTTTCTTGGTATATGAGGCTATTATCATAGGTTTGTACCCTATTTAACTCAATTTCTATCCCCATTGACAACTTTGACTGGGAAGGTCTAGGAAATTTTTTGGAGTGATAAGTGTTAGGAAGCATGCATTTTTCTGAAGGGGAAGTTTTTTAGTGATCAAGTGATTTGGTTTCCCGAGGAGGGGGTGATATTTGAGGTCTTTGGGGATGCTTCCCATCTGGTCTTGGTATGTGTGTTGATGTAGCAACAGAAAATAATCTCTTATGGGTCTAGGAAGTTATATCCCCATAAGTGTAACTACACCACCCATGACTTGGAGCTAGCAGTGGTTGCGTTTGTGCTAAATTTGTGGTTTAATTGGCTCCTTGGGGAGTGTTTTTTGGTCTTCATATATCACAAGATTTTAAGGTATATATTTTCCTACCATGATTTAAACTTGCAGCAGTGGAGGTGGATGAAGTTTCTTTAGGATTATGATTTTTAGATATCCTACACCCTTGGTAAATGGAATGTTATAGCCTAAGATTTGAGTGGGATGTTTTGGAACGATGTTATTCAGTAATTTGGAGATTCTTGGAGAGAAATAGAGGAGTTTACAACCTTGAACGTAGATGCAAGGTTGGATAATAGAAGAGGTTGTTTATTTCAAATGACTTTGGAGTCTTCTCTAATGTAGTATAAAATAACCCAGTCTAAACATACATAGACATCACATCACATTTTTAGAATACTTAAAACATTACAAAAATAGACGCATAATGACCCTATAAGTCTAGTTCATTTGAAAACATAGAAACATTAACACTAGTATAGAGGTGAGCTACATTATCTCTCACTTGGTTCTTCATGATCAACACCCTTCTTAGTCAAATCATAATTAATAAATATCATTATAACCTAGGGAAGGAAACATAAAAAGGAGTGAGCTCATATTCTTAGTAACGTAAACAAGGGATAAATGTAAGAATAAACATGATTATAAGAGTTTGAGAACATGATCATGTAAATATAAGATCATAACCTGCATATCAAAGATCATAAACATGAATCATGACATAAATATTGGTAGTTCATAAGACAAAAATCCTAAGGAAATGAAGAGTAAAATCCTTGAAATAATAACATAGGAATAAGATATGTAATTGTGGTTAACACATTAGTATATAATATGATTTCAATAGTAGCCAATGAATTACTACCATAACCATCTTAGTAGTATAGGTTTACTCCCCATACCATCTTGGTAGTCATGGTTCACTCCTATGGCTATCTTAGTATTCATGGATCACTCCCAATAACATATTAGTCCATCTGATGAGATATAAATCTTTACTAAATGTGTTGAAGGGAGATATAGGTCCCACACATCTCATAATGAAATAACACATTCACATTCCAAAAGATCATAAAAAATCATATCATAACCCATGAAATGAAATGGGTGTCATAAACATGTAATCCTATCTTAACCTATGGAAAAGATATAGGATTCATAATCATTTCATCAAAGAATAACCCATGAAAAAAGTGGGGTTTATAAAAATATAAGCTATAAAAGAGTAAAATATTTCGTTAACATCATACCAAAGAACATAAATCATTTATAGAAATAATATGAACGTAAAAATTCTATCATTTCATCATAAAGGAATGAGTAACACCAACGTATATTATCTTAGATGGAAAATAATTTTGAAAGATCATTTAAAAACAATACAAGATGAAATTATCATTTCTCCTTTGAAAAATGATTCTTAAAACATAAAAGCTTTTGAAACCCATTTTTATGAAAACAAAATTGAAAACTTATAATGTAAGAACTGAAAACATTTGGAATTTTTTTTTCATTTGAAAACATTTAAAGGAGCTTGAAAACCTTTTCAAAACCATTTTTCCTTGAAAACATTTTGAATACCATTTCATTGAAAATAAATTTTAAAAACATTTTATTAAAAACTAAACTTTTAAACATTAAAATAAATCTTCAAATAATTAATGGTGGGTAAATCTTTACATGTTATACAAGGTAAAAAGAACATTCCTTTTGGAGGGTAAAAAGGTTAGAAAAGTGCCTCATTCAAAAAATGACAAGAATATTCATTTAAAAACATTGATAAAAGAAAAAAAGGGTAAAAGTGTCTTTTAATGATCATAGGATATTAGTATAATATTCTTGGTATCTCTTTTTAGAAAGCATGGGTTTGAAGGAACATAGATTTCTGACCGAGGAGAGAGGTAAGGTCATATTGTTTGAAAAATGTTTTCTTAATTATATAAATTTCTAAAGAGTATAAAAAATTTTACTAATAAATTAATTCATCAAGACTAACCATATCAGAATGAAATTCATGATTGTTCTTAAAATATGGATCATAAGATTTCATTTGTGAAAACATGATTATAAGCAATATTGATAAACGGTGAGATTGTTCTAACAAACTCTTACCATATTGTAACTATGAGTCAAACTACCCATGTAGGAAAATGAAATTACATAGAGATTAATAATATAATTAAATTAATTATATTCAATTTATAACATGTCCAAGGTATTTTATACACCTCATATAAAAATATACGTGTATAACATGGTCTGTGTCTCAAATAAGTACAATTGATACAAAATTACTTTTCTGATTTGGTAACTTTTGAAACGTAAACCCCATTATAGAAATATCATAACATTGTTATGTAAATACCCATATATTTTATTATAATATGCATATAATAAATTCTTGGGTAGTATATATACCGCAAAAAAATAATTGAATGATGAATAAGGCATATATCTCATAGAAATAAAGATTGAGATAAAATTCTCTTTCCTTGAGTTAGACTTGTCTCGTGTGTCTTTGTATTCCGAAATAATAAAATTATGTTTATTTATTTATTTATTTTTAACCTTATTCCTATTTATTATTACTTTTAATTCACCTATTACCTTGATTTTTACAACCATTTAGAATTTTAAGTTGGGTGTTTTGACCAAATTTGGTTCATGTGTTAAAAACAACTTTGGTTGGCTAACTTTGGTCAAAGGGGTCATTATATAAACATATTAAAAATAATAATCCTGAAATAAATAAAATATTTATAAATTAATTATACCTTTAAAACTAATCATTAAATATGGTTGTGAAAAATAAATCAATGTTACAATCATGTAGATGGTAGGTCATACATAAGCATGAGTAACGTTCCCATTTCTCAATGATCATTATAGAATGAAGGTAAGAAAAATTAATCCTTCAAGAATGATAATTATATCATAAATAACATACTATTTAATCATTTATACATATAAATATAATTTTTGGGATGTTAAAGGAATCACATCATTTTGAGGAGGCGGTTGTCCACAAGTCCATAAATGACATTATCAATTTATAAGTGTGTGAAAGGGTAATCTAGAAAATGGTATATATTATATTTATAGAGAGTTAATTATTTAATCAATGTAATATATAGGTATTTTATGTCACATATTTGTAATTAAAACCATAATTTATACATTCCATGTATCGACAATTGAAAGATGAACTTATTGCCCGAATGGCCCTAAGGCCTTCATTTTTACTGATTTTTGATAACCCCCCTTTCAATGGATGAGGGGGAACCCTTAAAAGGCCTATATGCTTAGAGATTACACGGCCCATAGGCTTAGGACATTACATGATTTGAAGTTCTTAGGGAATAAAACCAGACTATCAAAAAGGCATTACCCCTCCCCAACATCATAAATAGGGGTTATCAAAAAACCATAGAATGGAGTATGGTTTAAGATGAGTAATATAATGTCTTCCTTGTTATAAATGGAACTCTAAAATAGTGAATTGTATTACAAATTTCTGTCAACGAATTTTTTTTTTCAATCTATAATCCTCTACTTTATTACATAGTACATGCCTCAGAACACTATAAAATCAATATTAACCTGACTATTTAGTGGTTCACTATTATATTCTATACTGTAATTCTTCTATAACATCCCCAGTTTTCTAAATGAAGGAATATAGCATACATGATATGAAACAGTAAGCTAAAATGAATAACTAAATATTTTTAGAATGTTATAGTTATAACAAAGACATAAAATTGGATGGAATGAATGGTGTAAATTAAATTATGAAATTTTAAATTTATACATATTATTAATTAATTCATTAATTATTTGAAAATTATGTACTTAATTTTAGTAAACTCATTTTATTCTTTAATACAATTTCTTCAAGAATATTTTTATTTATTTTTTCAATGAGAAATATAATTAATTTCTAGAACATTTTTAAATTTTACTTAATGAAATAAATATCAATTTTTAAATAACCATATAATAATTCAATTAAGTTGAAATTTTCATAATTTTCTTAAAATTCTGATTTTTCAATAAATAGTGAAAAATATCGACTTTCATAGGGATTTTTATATACTTATCTAGTATTTAAGAATTTGAATTATATTTTATGATTAGTTTTAAAATTTATATTTTCCCATTTTTATTTAAAATAACAATTGGCATTTAGATTTACTTTATAGTTTAATTTACTATAAAAAATTATATTTTAAAAGTAAAGTTTTTTGAAAACAATTTCATTGTGTTTAGCCGGTATACTATTAAATTAAATTATGAAACATATTTGTTTTTAATTTTGAAAAATTGATTCTATATTTGGATTTATGATGTCCAAATTTAGTAAATAGGACACTTTTTTGAAAAACAATAATTGTAACCTTAGTAATTTTTATTATCGTGGTAAAGTGTGAATCAAGTAAAAATTGAGTAATTATGGTTAAAAATAAAATGACAAGAACAATAAAATGACCCTAAAACATTACTAAATTTTATTTTAAAATTAAATGTATTTGAAATTCATTAAAGTTTTGAATATATGTACTTTTTTTCTGTTTTTTTGTGATTGTGTAGATTATAATGTTTTATTTAATGAAATGACAAAAATGTCCCAACCAAATTCTAAAAAACTAATTTATTTAATATGGGGTTATCGAGTGGCCATTATTGACTATAAAGATTAAATTTGAGGATACAAAATATATCACAATCTTGGTTTTTTATTTTTAAATTTTAATGAAGAAATAATGGCCTAAAATTCTTACACAATGCTAATAAAGTGATTATTTTAATAGAAATATAAACCAAAAGTTATTAAAAAATTTAAAATAAATATATTTTGATATAAATAATGTGATTAACGAATTTTATAGATTGTATTGTCATTTTATGGATTTATTAAAAAATTTATTTTAATGTTTTATTATTATAATTATATTTTTAAAAGTATATTTGATTAATAGTCTCAAAATTGACATTAATTATATTTTAAATTAAAATATTATTTCATTAAATGATATAAAATTTATAAAATTACTAAATTTATAAAAATGTTTTTATATTGTATTAAATTTCATCCGTGATCTATTTATGGTTAGTTGTTTATTTTATTTTAAATAAATTAATCCTCATAGTGTGAAATTCCATGTTGTCTTGATTTGAGTTGAATGGGTTAAATAATTGTTGAAACAAAAGGTTAAGGGCATAAATTAAGTTAAAAAATATTGAAATTTTATTTTATGATGGCATTTGGACCAATAATTTTAATAAATTATGAATAAATATGTTTTGGGAAAATGTTTCATGGAAACGTATTTTATATTTTTTAAATATTTTGGAAAAATTCCAAGAGTGCCCCTCCCATTTCTTTTAAAAGGGATCCTCTTATTCTATTTTAATAACACATAAAACCTAAAATTTGGAATATATATCTAGATACCTTAATTGAATCCATCCCCACATTATAAAGGTATTATTTTATTCATAACACTTCCCTTATTGGTCTTTATATGTTAAGAAAAGAATTTTCTTTGAAGAAGATATATCATTTTTATCTGAGAGTTTCTGTTTTGTTTTCCATTCCACATCCCTAAAACATTCATATACCATGATAAAATAATAACTAAAATATCATAAATATAATAGTGTGTTATTATGTTAGTTTCATGACTTATATCCATCTCTATGTTCATAGAATTAGAAAAAAAAAATCAATTGTTTGTGTCTACGGAAGACTATCACCTCGCGAACCTATGTAAATAGTTTTCCATAATTGTCTCTCAAGACTGGTTATAATGATGTAATTAATTTCTATATATGAAATTAATGACATATTTATCATTATAAAAAGATAACATATTATTTTTCTTCTAACCTTTTCATGCATAAATAATTGACAACATCATTTGTGCATATGTGTGAATTGTCACCTCTACGAAGTGATGTGATTTCTTTTGCATCACCACATTTCATTGATTATATAAGTAAGTATATTTAAAAAAATAATATTATATATATATATATGATATTATAATAATTATATAAATATAAAATAATATTCATTTCTTTTATATAATGATCATTGTAAAATGAAAATGTTACGCATTTGTTAGTACGGCCTACAGTCTCCATGATTATAATGTAGTTCATTTTTCATCACCATATATCATGGTTGGATTTAAAATTATAATTAAAATATAAAATCGATAATTATTTCATGAATATTACTCTGGATATGATGGAATTATGACCTATTTTACCATAGTCAACATAATGAAGCCATTTTGGACATAGGTATCGAATATCATTGAAACATCTGACATGAATTATATGATTAAGTAATCATATATAACATTAAAATTACTTATAAAAAAGGACTAATAGCCATGAAAAAAGTTCTAATGAATGTAAATAATAAACATATGTTTTTTATTTTATTAATAAAAAGGACATTTGTGACAAATCAGACTAGTGGTAAGGGAATTGTCAACCTGGTTTCCATTCATTGGGTTAATTTTCTACTTCATTGATTATTTCATTCTAAGATTATTTATCAAGTAAATTTTGATTTTCTTATATCGTATTTCAACTTTTTTATGTCTATTTGTTTGATGATATACATGCTCTATTCAAATAATTAATTCTCACTTCAATGAAAAGATATTATTAACACAAATTCTTTAAAAATTATCTTTTTAAAATTTACCTTAAAAAAAATTATCAATTATACACTTTTTCTAGAATTTTTTCATCAAATGTTTTTACTATTATTTTATTGTTTTTTTTAATTTAATTTTAACTCATGATTCAATTTTTAAAAAATGGTTTTAAAATATTCCTTTTCTATTTTCTAAATGATGTTATTTATGACTTTTTTGAGAAAAATACTAAAGGAATTTTTTTTAACTTATTTTACGTGAGAATATTTTCCCACTATCACAATGATTTAATGATTTGATTCATATGTTATATATTTCTATGGTTATTTTCAATGAAAAGGGTTTCTTTATGTTATATGTGGTGTTTCATTAATAATAGTCATTTTTAAAAGAAAAATGGTATTTTACGACATGAAAAGCATTTTCCAAATATTTTAAGATGAAAATGTGCAAGAAGATAAATGATTTTTTCATAATATAGTACCATATAATTATAAAATGGGGCAGACTATATAACATCAGTTGATCTTATTATAGCTTATATGATGTGGTGTACCTGATAGCACTAGGTGATCCTGTTATAGCTTATTCGATGGGGAGGACCAAATAGTGTCGAGTGAGCCCATTATATCTTGAGGTGCACATTAAATAGAAATCCAATGCATTGAGTAATTATTATATTGGAAATTTACCATATGTTTATTACATTAAAAAAGAGGTTTATAGTGTTTTATGAATATATTTTTCTAATAATCATTAACGGATTTTTTTCTATGGGTTTTTAATGATTTTATTTGTGCTAAAAGTGTGTTTGTTTTCATGTGAAATATATTTAGTTAAATATACAAAATAACATTGAGATAGTGGTAAACTATTGATGGGTTTTCATGATTTTCAGTTAAATAGTTTTTTCCCTTCATTATGTCACTTATTGAAAGTTTTTACTCAAACCATATTTTTTTTTAAAAAATGACTAAATTTTAAAGAAGATTGGGGACAAGGTTGGGGTAAAGATCAACTTTGTGAAGATATGTCATCAAAATGAAACATATTTTATTTTAAAATGGTTTCATTTGGTGGAAAAGGGGATAGTGTGTATATGTTTCCACATGCAATGTATTATTTTACTATGTAATAGTTTTCCAGAATCATTAAAACTATAAACCTAAATGATATTTTGGATTGTAAAAATGTAAATTCTTGTTTAAAATCCATATAATATGTAATGTTTATTATCAGGTCCTTGAAGTTAGAATTAGATAATGTTTTAGATAAATTTGGAGATTAGGATGTTTTTAGGTGTGGTTATCATAAGAGTTATAGATACTAACATGGGTTAATAATTTTAATGATAGATCATAAGATCAATGTATTATAAATAACTTTTGAGACTTTATGTTATGAAATCTTAATGTAAAAAATTTTATTTATAGAGACACTTATTTTTATGTAATTATGGATTATTAAATTTTTCAATTGAAAATTATAGTTATGGGAAAATATTTGAGGATAAAATTTTATTTCATATTGAATATATTAAGGTTATTTTAATGATTTTATCACATTTTGGGTATGTTATAAGAATAATATAGTTTTATAAAAGGAAATATTAAAGACTATGTGAAAACCCATTTCTTCCGATAAGGCTGTGGGGATCAATCCTAGAACTAAAGGGCGACAAGGGAGCATTGCCCACCACTTGCCTACATATTGTCCCAGTTAGTATGATATTTTTTCATTTTAGTTAAATGATTCGATCAATGCAAAATAAATCTATTTTAAAATACATTCACTTTTTTAGCAGTATATAATTATGTTAAATATAATAATATGGTATTTTATTTGAGAAATAAAGGATAAATTAACTTTTGGAATCTTATGTTATATATATTTATTAAATTATTTGTGAAAATGATTAGTACATCTTGATGATTATTTTATTTTATAAATTCCATTTTGGAAATGATACTTTAAGAGTTATTAATGATATTTAGAGATGAATATTAAAATTTATCTTGGAAGACTATGTGATAAAATCCTTCGTAGTTTGGGGTTTTAGTCTCAATATTGAATATTTTTTAGGAAACTTAAGGATATTTACATATTGAATGATCTATGTTGAACTTTAAAGATTATTGTTTAATTCTTTATATTAAATATTTTTTTCACCATATAATGGTTTATCCATTTTAGAAGTTTTTATTATCTTTTACTAACCATTTGTGTTTTTGCTAATGCCTAAAGACAGGAAGAATAGGTAGTTATAATTTTGTGTATTTTTGATATGTATAACATGACTATGAGGCTTCATGTATGAAAAATAAATCTTAAATGCTCATAGTTTAGAGAAAATATGAGGATGACATTCTAATTGTCACATATTTATGTTTCCTTATGTTCTTCGTCTAGGATGTAAATTAATTCCTTACCTATAAGAAATTTTTTTGAAACAAAAAAGCTATCATTTTACATTTCTCAATGGCCATTTAACCTATCACATATTTACAATTTTTTTTGTGGTTAAATTTTCCATGATCATGTTCTCTATCACTCCCTATAATTCTTTTAGAGTAATTTTTATCTTCTATGTAAATTTTCCCCTACATGTAAACCTATTATTTTTTATCTCATGTAACCATCATACTTCCCTTTCTTTCATTTTCTATGGATGTTTTATTAATAATTTTTTCATGTGGTATTTCAATATAGGTATTTATAATAGTCAGACCCCAGTTACCAAGCCCATGTTAAAAATTTTATGGATGCAATTTCTGAAAGGTTATATAATTTTTTACCACATGTTATTAAAAGGAATGACTATAGAAAAAAACATATGCAACACTGAGATTAAACAAATAACTAATTATTGTTATTTTGTGACCGTTATAAAATAGATATTAAATTGTTGGGAATGAATAGTATTAAATGAATTATGGAATATAAAATGGTCGTACACATTAATAATATATCAATTAATGATTATAAGCATAAGCACATAATTTTAGTAAAGTAATTTTATTCTTCCAATACGTTTACATCAAAAATGATTCTAATAGCCTTTTTGAGAGAACACTTTAATAAATATCTAGATCTTTTTGAAATTTTATTTAAGGAAATAAAAATAATTTTTTAAATAACTATATCCAAATTATCCTATTTTTATATTTATAGATTTTTTTTGGAATGTTTTATTTTCCAATGAGTAGTGTAAAATACAGTTTTTTTTGGAAATTGTATATTCTTTATAAGTATTTACCAATTCAAATTATATTTTAAGATTTTTTTAATTTTAATTTTTTTTAGTTTTTATTTTAAATAATTAAGGTTTTTTAAATAAATTTTATATTTAAATTTAGTAAAAAACATTTTAAACTATAAAAGAAAATTTTCACAAAAAAAAATTATGTTACGTTTTACCGACATAATTTGAAGTTAAATTTTGAATATTATTTTGTTAGAATATTTCAAAATTGATTCTATATTTTTAATTATGATTTAGAAATTTAATAAATATGCCACTTTTATTTTTCTACAGTGTGAATAGTAAACATAGTCGGTTTCATTACCATAGTAAAGGGTGAATCATGTAAAAATCAAATAATGAAGGGTAGAAAGGATGAAAAGGACTATAAAATGACCCATACACTTGGGAATATTTTATTGTATGAGTAAATTTAGTTCAGAATCATTAAATATTTTAATATATGGCCTTTGGTTTCCATTTATGTGTTATTTTGGTCTTTATAATATTTTATATAAAGAAAAGACAATGATGTCACAATCATATTCATAATAAATAAAATATTTACCAAATGGGATTATCTAATGTATAAGTTTGAAAATAAATAGTCATTTGAAATAAACAAGATTTATCTCCACAATGGTAATTTCTTTTTAATTTTTAGTGATGATATAACTTCATAAAATGCTTTAACAACAATGATGCAATAATTATTTTAATGGATATAACATATAATTTTTATCAAAAAAAAAATTAAAAAAAATTTATATATTTAATGTGATAAAAACATTTCTAATATACTTTGATATGTTAGAGAAGTATTTAATTTTTTTTCTATGTTTTATTTTTGTAGTGATATTTTTAAAATTCAAAGTATTGAATAGTATCCAAATTGATATTTATCAAATTTTAAAATTAATAATATTTTATTAAATGATTTATGATTCTTAAAAATATTAAATTTGGATAAATAATTTCGATAAGTTTTAAAATTTAATCCGTGATTGATTTCTGGTTTTTCTATCATTTTATAGTAAATAAATTAACAATAAATAATTAAAAATACATGTTGTCACTATAAATGTGAAAGTTGATAAATAAGGGTTGAAATCAATGGATAATGGTAGTTTTTTTTGAAAACCTATCTAGTTTTTATTGTAAGAGTATATTTGTAATAAAAATCATATTACCTTTTATATCTATATTTTTTGGATCCATTGGAATTTAAAATTAATTAAAATTAATTTAATATTTTGTGAAATTCAAGAGTGCCCATCCACCCTCTTATAAAATGGACCTATTCATCTATTTTCATCACATATAAAAACAAATTTTTTTCATAAATAACTCCTCGAATACTGTCCTATAATCCCTCTCACTATTCTAGTGTTCTTATTTTATTCATTAAACCACCCTTAGTGGTCTAAAGGTGTTAATAAAATGAGAATGTCCGGTGAAGGTGTATCATTTTTAATCAAGTGTACATTTCTGTTTTGATTATTCTTCCACATCCCTAAAACCTTATTCAACCATGAAAAAATAATAAATCAAATATCCTCCATATACATAGATGTTATTATGTTTGTTTCATGACCTATGTCAATCTCTTATTACATCAAATGGGGAATGAATTTATCATTTTTCTGTATAACGCACTACCACCTCATAAACTGATCTAATTATTTTCCATCAAGATCTCTGAAAACTAGTTATAATGATCGAATTAATGTTCATATATTAAATTCATGAAATTTTTATAATTTTTGAAATATAATATATCATTTACTTAATTACCATTCGATGTGCATAAAAATGATAACGTCTTTCATTCGTACATGTGAAATATCATCTTCACAAGGCGATGTGATTCATTTTTCATCACCAAATAACATGTATGATAATTATATAAGTATATTTTAGGAATTGATAAGATATATATGATATTATAATCATTCTTGAAAGATAATATAATACTAATCTTCTTTCCATAATGACTATTGAAAAATTAAAATTTTAGCAATGCATACGTACAACCTACCATCTCCATGGTTATATTGTAGTTCATTTTTTCATAAACATATTTCGTGGTTGGATTCAAAATTATAATTAATTTATAAAATTGAAAATCATTTCATTAACAATATTCTAATCAAGATGAAATTATGACCCATTTGAATATAGTCGACTAACCAACTCCATTTTGGACTTAGATACAGAATATTATCAAAACATACGACATGGAATTAAATGTTTATGTAATTATATATATATTAAATAATTGAAATTATAATAACCCATATTTCCCAAGGCCATTACTTTGTGAAAATCAAGTGTTTGAGGTGTTGTGGGAGCTGTCAGTGGCTCACATCAAGAGTGCCAAATTTCCAGTTTTCCATCAGAATATCAGTGTGTCAGCATGTCAATGCATCGGCATGTCAGTGCATTGTCATGTCAGTGCATCGACATTTCAGGGCATCGGTCAATCAAGGAATCTATGAGTTAGGGGCACTGGTATCGAGGATTTAGGGGTGTCATTATCGGTGATTTAGGGGTGTCAATATCGGTGAGTCAGACATCGGTAAGTCGAGGTGTTGGTAGGTAGTTGGGTCAGTAACTCAGTGTTAGTGGATCAGTGTCAATAGGTCCTATATATATCTTACTCGTCAGTGTCTCAACATTAGTAGGTGTCATCGGTAGCTCAGTGTCAGTCGGTCATGTTAGTAGCTCACTTGTCGGTGGCTCAACATCGGTGACTCACCCATTGGTGACCCATTTGCTGTTTTCTATGTTTTTCCCAATTTTCCAGTTGCTCCCCTCTTACATCTTATTTTATGTAAACTAAGTATTAAGACTTCTTTGGGAATTGTTTGGGTGTTTCAAAGGGTATTTATTATATATTTAATTACCCTAACATCCTAGTTGATATTAGATACCCAACCTGTATGATCTTGACCATGATCTCATGATATTGTCTTTTAAAACCTTTCTTCCTTTAAAATATGATCTGAGTCTTCAAGGACAGGATCTTCAATTCCTTATGTGTTTTCAATTTCTACTTGGTGATCCTTGATATTGCTTCCCTAGAAGAGTCGTGCACCTATTATAGAGATCTCTTGCCCATTTTTATAGAGTTCTTCCATGTTGCTCATGCAAAACCTATTCTTAGCCTAAGGATGATCTTTGATCCTTTGATCAGCTGGTTGGGATTCCTTCTATATCTATTTAATTATGCATCATGTGGGGTGGGTGTAATAATGACTCCTAGTGAGGAATAACTGAAAACTTTTCTTAAAATGAGAACTAAATAAGGAGTAAATATTATCTAGAGATAACAGTAGTAAATAAAAAAACGGGAAAGGTGTTGTTTGATGCTAATCACTTATTTTATTTGTTATGTTTGATTCATTTATGGATTTTTGTAACAATATTTCTCTTGAAAGTTGGGATCTATGGTGTTATTTCCTTTTGTTCTAGTGATGTTCTATTTTGTTGGGATACATTGATAAACCGCTATGATATGAAAAACTGTTAAACAACATTTACATGGTTAAACAAATGGATGCCCTAGGATAAAACCTAGTATGTTATCACCCTAATTATAATTAAGAAGAATTAAAAATCCTCTAATAGTTAAATGTGAATATATATACACATCATGTAGATAGGTGTGGCTACGTGTTATGTTCTATTGAGTCATGCATCCTTTTGAGAGTTGATTGGTGCTTCTTTTGGTAACATCGGTGTGGGTACAAGGTTGGACAGAGGAGTTGGTTCCATAAGAAGGGGTGATATGAGTGTGCAATGGAGATGTGGTTAATAGTAATTGTTGTAAGATTTGTGAGTGGGGCATTACATGGGGTGTTTCTTGGTATCCCAATCTAAGAGACTGATTGATTATGGAATGTATGAACTTGTAGGTAGCTGAACTGTCATTGATTTTGTCATGGCCATCAAACGACATTGGGAAGTGGGTCTGTTGTGTGGTTTTGAACTTGTAAGTAGTGGGACTACACCTGGGAATATTTGGGAAGAGGGTCTATAGATATGGGTTGTGAGAAAAGGAATTTGTGGTATAATTTTTAAAATGGTTGTTGGAAGCGTCTGAACACGTGTCTATGAATATTGGGGGTTTATGCAGTTGATAATAAATCTGATTTTTTAATGTTGTGTACTAGGACTGTAGTCTGGTTTTTTCTTGTTGTTTTGGTATGGTTGTGGTTGGTAGTTTCTCGGTAGTGTTCAAATAAATTATATTTAATCTATTAAATAAATAAATTTCATGTGGTTAGGTTAGAATTGGGTTGGGTTTGTGTGGTTTTACATAAGGGTAGCAGCAAATTTGATTATGAGAGGGTGGGTTGGTTATTTGAAAAAAATATAGTTTGGGCTGATTATTATCTTATCTATATGTATAAATTGTAGTTCCTCATATTTTTTACACACACCCTACCCTTTTTGAAAACTATGTCCGAAAACCCCCCATTTTGTGGGGGAGTGTGTATTTCCCAACATCCTGGTAGGAGTATTCAAGGTTGGATACTAACTTTTTTCCCCACACCCTCTCACAATTTCTTATCACTCGAGTGTATCCGGGTAGGATGTAATGGCCTAAGGACTACCACATCCCAATATCCATCAGGCAAGGTATTTTATTGGATGAGAGGCCTAGGGGTATGCGGGATAGGTTTGTTTTCTCAACTATCATTGGGATGAGGAAAAGGTGCCTTCAGGCTAGAGACATTGTTTTTGTGGACCCAATGTCCACGGGTGGGATTGTGTATGCTTTGAGGCCTAGGTGTGTGTGGGTGGTTTTCGGCAGTGGGGTTGTATATGGGAAGAGTGATATCGTCAAGATGTTAATCATTAGGGATTTTCTATTAACCAGTGGTAAAGTGGTGTGGGTTACCCAAATATCGATGTGATTATAATACAACTTTACTTGACTTATGTTATTTAATGAATGTGCCTTGGTGAGGGTGGGCTATTTAGTATTCCTTGGTAGGTGATTTGAGGTTCTATTGATTTATCTCAGGGACATTAGTATGTTCCCTCAGTTGGGCATGGGTGTGTTTAGTTTTCCTATTGGGTATACTTGTATACTCACCCTATGTATACAAACCTATTTTCAGGTTTCATGAGGACATCGAGGATGGTGCTGGACTTTACTAGCTTGGGTGTCATGATTTATTGTTATTTCATCTTAGTTTCTTTTCTTTTGGTACTATTCCTTGGAGTTTTTCTGTATCTTTTATCATCATTACTTTTAAACATGCATGAGGGAAATTGATTTTGGCTTTAATTTACTTTTGGTGCTTGGAGTTTCTTGGGATATACCATCTTATCTCCCAATCATAGACTATAAAAAGGGTAATGCCTTCCATATTACATGAGATTATATACCCTTTTTCCTAGTCTCCACTCTAGGGCCTATAGAAGACGGGACACTGGGGGTCATTATCTCTCCTTCAACTTGGGGAAGGAAGGGAGTGGAACTTTCTTGTCCCTTACTACATCTAGAAAAAGGTAGGTCATGACAATATGGTATCAAATGGAGGTTTTCAAGAGTTTAGGTATAGGATAGGTTTCAGAGTCAGTAATAATGAAGATTACATGGGATGATAGCGCAACAAAGTTAGGCAATAATGGAATGTAAAAATAGGATAGTTAAAGTGATCTAGGAAAAGAAATTTTAGCCCCCTCGTGATATGATGCAAGGACTCTGAACTTACTGAATGACCAAGTGAGGCTACACTGAATGCAGGTTGGAGACCCTAGGAAAGGTACACGCATTATAATGACTTCTGTTCTGGTGTGTCTTTGTTTTTTTTGGAACTTAAAATAAACGAGGTTATAAAAAACTAAAAGATAATTTCCAAACTATTCAGGCTTAGGAGATCCTTGTTTTTTTCAGTTATGGCACTCGGACATTGCCCACATGTGGTATGAGCAGTGGAGGCCAGACATGTAATACCCCGACCCCTCTAGCCTAGAGCTGGTGCATTACTTGTGATATTGGAATGGATAGAAGGAATGAAAATCCTAAAGGAATGATTAGTTTTGTAGTCTTGAAGAGACTAGGTACCTAGATGTTACTCAAATTACATTGGAAAAGTGTTCAAAATACAATACATAACAAAAACTAAAAATGGCATACCCATGAACTAAATAAATGATCTTCTCTTCATCACCTGTTAAAGGTAGACAATGAAAGAGATGAGCTCAAATGCTCATTAAGGGTTAAAAATAGCGAAAGCATGAGTACAATAATAAGTTAATCACAATCAATATGACATAATCAATATGGCATAGTGAATAAATGAATAACGAATGCCATTAATAAACTGAGAATGACACTGCATCCATATATTTTTTCATAGTGAAAACCTCATGGATAATGATAATAACTGGTAATGAATAAAGAGAATGTGTATTTATAATGACCCATACTTTACATACATTGTTAATACTTCAAAATTTAAGCATACTTATTACAACATATAACAAAACCACAAAAGGACCGTATAGGTATAGTGTCTTTAGAAACTGGGAAACATAAACAACTGGTTCATAAAGCATCAACTTTTCCTCCCACTTATTTCATCATATCTAGGGTCACTTTTTGGCATATCCTACTTAATAACCTTCTTCCTGACCTGGGGAAAGAAAACATACAAAAGGGTGAGCTCAAATGCTCAGTAAGGGTAAATAAAAGAAATATCAATCACATCATATACACAAGCACATAACTTTTGGAAATCTTAACCTGCAAAAGAGATCATAATTTCATAACATGGGATAAATCATGGCAGTGAAATGTAATCACAATAATCATAACTTAAAACATTAAACTTTGTGGCGTACACACATAATCATAGAAAATCATTTCTTGTTAGTCAAGACTCATTGCCAAGACTATCTTAGTGGACAAAGTCCCTTTCTGAACCGAGTCACCCTCGTTTCAGTCCTGTTTCACTGAACCGGTATAACCTACCGTTCCATCCATGTCTATCTCATGAGATATAAAATCTTTACCCAATGCATTGGCGGGAGATATAGGTCCCTCCCATCTCATAATGATACCATTATTATGTGTGCCACAAAATCATAAATCATACATCATTGCATAACCCATGTAGTAAAAATGGGATTCTTAAACAACATGACATCATAAAAACAATTCATATAAGATAAAGGAATTCATAAAAATATTTCCATCACAACATAATCAAATCAATGTAATAATAGGGATAGAAACAGAACCTTATATTATCTTAGATGGTAAATAATTTTGATAAAACACTTGAACTCCATTCTTGAGGAAAATATCCTTTCTAGTTCAAAAACACTTTTCCTTTCTTAACATGTCATACAATTTTAAAAGAAGTTGATTAAAAATAAACTTGAAATCTTGTAAAGGAATCTTCTTGGAAATAATGTTTTAAAAATCCATTCATGCTGTATAAGTTAAAAAAAACATTATTCTCTTACTTTTGTCGGAAAAGTCAAAAAGTACCTCGTATGAAAAACGACAAAATATTCCTTTCATATCCTTTACTAAAAACTCACCGAAGGGTAAAATTGGATTTAATAAATTGTAGGTGGATGGAAATAATATTACATATTGAGGAAACATGGATGTGGATGATAAAATACACCCCAGTAAATACCAAAGTATAAACAATCTCGGATAAAAATGAGATTGTGATATTTCCCTTACCTTAGGTCCAACTTGCTTTGTAAGTGTCCGAACCTCCTGTATAATGATTTAAATAATGTTATTGACTTATTCCAGAATCATAATTATTTTTATGATATCATATATGGTCATATTCTTAGCTTCTTAGTAGTAATATTTCATTGCTACTTGTTATTCGGGTGTTTATAACTTTTTGTTCTTATGCGTGTTTTGTCGAATAAATTCTTATTCTTCTCTTTAGGTTATAGATATCTCATTTCAGGAATGGTATTAGTGTAATATATATCATATTCATTTATTCAATTCATTTATATAATCATTATGAAATGAAGATCATGTAGAACGAGTCGCATCACATCGTGGAGACGGTATTCCGTACGTACGCACGAGTGATGATATCGTTCCTATGATTGTGGAATTGTATTAGAGTGTATGTATACTATTTCAGAATCAAAATCACTTTATAATAGTCATATATAGTCATTATTTACACCATTATACCCATCCAAGTAAGGTGGTGGTGGAAAATAGATTACACCACGGCGTGGAGACGGTATTTCATACGTATGCACGCGTGGTGATTTCTTTTTCCATAGGATGGATAGATGGTGAAATAGGGTTGTTTCATACTTATAATAACATATAAGTATATGAGTGATACTGATGTTATTACTTTGTAATGAATCAACTAAAGAAGAAGAAGTGGAAGAAGAAATAAAGATGAAAGAATCGGTAACGGACATTACCTCTTCTTTGAAGTGCTTCTTTGAGACCTTATTTTAGGGCACTAAAATTGGTCTTTGAGGAAGAACAGAACCTCTAGGATGTCTCTAGGGAAGTGGAGAGGAGAAAGTGGCAGGGGTTGGCCGAGCTTGAAGACTCAATGTGGTGTGAGGAAGAGGGGGAGGAGGTGCCCTTTTATAAGGGATGAGAGGGGCACCTTTGGGAAAAGTAAAAATATTATTTTATTATAAAGTCAAGTTCGGTTTTAAATAGCTCCAAATTGATATATTTCGAAGCTAAGGTGGGGATGGGTCGAAATCCTCTCATCCAATAGAATTTATACAAGTTTAGGTTCCTATTATAACCTTATCATTTAGATTTAACATTAAGTTAAATAATTTTACTTTTATCATGTCTTCTTGTGTTCTTATACTATAAGGTTAATAAACTTACTATAAGCAGCCAAACGGACCCCAAGTTGTTTATTATTAATATATATAACCTTATATAAGTCATTTGGCCGAACCTTATATTTTTAGGAATAAAATAACAATTAATAATATAATATTTGTTTTAAAAAACTATTTTATGTCAATTTTGACACTATTTAGTAATTCATTTTTGTGAAACTCATAACAGAATTATTAGTTCGAAAAAAGTTAATTAAATCAATACTAACATGTCATATTAACCTAGAAAATTAGTGGGATTCATAAAAAGTCTCAAATTACATTTATTTTGGTGTTTATAACATCAATTATGTCAATATTTCATTAATAAGATAATTACTGCATCATCATTGTGTCATAAATAAATTAAATTATTTAATGTCTAAAATTTAAAAATAAAATACCATTATGTAGGAAATCTTTTTATCTTTCTAATGAATATTTATAGTCAAATTTATCTTATGTATAACCCCATATTAAAAATTATTTACTTATTAAACTTTGGTTTTAACTATTTTAACCCTTCTTTAAATAAATTAATAATAAATGTCCTAATCTAATCCAAGTGGGACTAAATGGTCATATTTTATTCCTAAGTTTGTTTTTGGTCGAATTACACTTATCCAATAGAATTAGGACATGTGTTAGGGTAATAATAATATCATCTTTACCCTTAATTACCCTATTTACTTTTAACCGTGGTAAAAAAAAGTAAAAAGTTACTATTCACCAAAAAATTATTTTCATCTCATTGAACCACATTTTACTTACTGACATCAACCGTGTCTCTCGGATTTTTGAAATTCCACTCACAGAAGCGGTAAAATTATGTTTTATGAAAAATTTAGTTTTTTAACTACCACTTAGTGGTTTCACTATTCATCAAAAATTGAAAGTTTTCAGAAAAATACCAAAATTTCACCCTAGGCTAATTTCGATATTCCGAATCCAAAAATGAAGTCCATTTTGAAAAATAAAATTTATAAAATTTCATAAAGTGGTTATTACTATTCATAATGGCTAGTTTTAATAATATTTTAATAGCATATCATTGTTTAGTGAAACTCGGTATTGCGTACGACACAAGCTATCGAGGAAGGTTGCGATTTCGTGTAAAGCAAGACAAGCAAGTGTTGTGTAGAAAAAGATTCCTTTGATGATTTATATAACATAAAAGTCTCGGGTGTTACATTCTACCCCCCTTAAAATGAATTTCGCCCTCGAAATTCGTCACTTTGTAACAAACAGATGAGGATACCTCTCCCTCATCATATCCTCAAGCTCCCAAGTAGCTTCTTTTAATTGGTGGTTCCTCCATAATACTTTCACCAAGCGAGTGGTCTTGTTTCGTAGGACTTTTTCGCTACGATCCAGAATCTCTATCGGTTGTTCTTCATAAGAAAGATCTTGCTCCAGCGGTACAACTTCTGAGCTGAGTACATGTGAAGGATTAGGTATGTACTTTCTCAGGAGAGATACATGGAACACATCATGAACTTGAGAGAGATTCGGTGGAAGCGCCAATCGGTAAGCTACCTTCCCAACACGATCCAGTATTTCGAATGGACCGATATATCTAGGGCTCAACTTCCCCTTCTTTCCAAATCTCATAACCCTCTTCCAGGGAGATATTCGTAAGAACACTTTATCACCCACTTCAAACTCTAGGTCTTTTTTTCGGTTGTCGGCATAACTTTTCTGTCGACTCTGAGCTGCTCTTATGTGTTGTTGAATATATCTGACCTTTTCTGCCATTTCATCAACGAGATCAGGTCCTAATAGATTTCTTTCCCCAACATCATCCCAGCAAGTTGGAGTCCTGCATTTTTTTCCATAGAGAGCTTCATAAGGAGCCATCTGAATACTGGAGTGAAAGCTATTATTATAAAAAAATTCCACCAAAGGTATGTGTTGATCCCAACCACCTTTGAAATCCATAGAGAAATCTCTCAACATATCTTCTAGAGTTTGAATTGTTCTCTCAGACTGACCGTCTGTCTGAGGATGATAAGCAGTGCTGAAACTCAACTCTGTATCCAGAGTATGCTGAAGACTTCGCCAGAACTTCGAGGTAAATCTCAGATCCCGATCAGAGATAATAGAAAGTGGTACTCCATGAAATCTTACCACTTCCTTTACATATATCCTGGCAAGTTGATCCAGAGAGAAATCCTCTCTAATAGCAATGAAGTGTTTAGACTTTGTTAGACGATCAACTATGACCCAGATAGCATTATTGCCTTTGTATTTTTTAGGAAGTCCTGTGACAAAGTCCATAGTGATGTTTTCCCATTTCCATTCGGGTATGGGTAATGGTTGTAACATCCCCTTAGACTTCTGTCTCTCTGCTTTAACTTGTTGACAAACCAAGCATCGAGAGACATATTCAGCAACATCTCTTTTCATGCCATCCCACCAGAAGTACTCTTTCAGGTCCCTATACATCTTCGTGCTTCCAGGATGAATAGAGAATGATGAACTATGTGCCTCATCCAGCAGTTCCTTCTTTAATTCGGGGATGGGAGGAACACAAACCCGATTCCTGAACTTTATTATCCCATCACAATCAAGGTTGAATTCAGGAACATTTCTCACCTTCTTTTGTAACTCGACATCTTCTTTCTGTGCCTCTTTAATCGTCACATGTATAGATGGTTGAACATTCATTTGAGAAAGATAAGATTTTTCCCCTTCCATTATAATTCCAAGATCCATTCTTTGTAAATCCATAAATATTGGATCTTTTGTGATCCTCATCATTGATAAACTGGCATGGTCTTGTCGACTTAATGCATCTGCTACCTTGTTTACTTTCCCAGGGTGGTAATGGATTGAGCAGTCATAATCCTTAATCAGCTCCAACCATCTTCTTTGGCATATATTCAGCTCCTTTTGTGTGAAAATATACTTTAAACTATTATGATCAGTATAAATATCACACCTTTCACCATAAAGGTAATGCCTCCAAATCCTTAATGCAAAGATTACCGCAGCTAACTCCAAATCATGTGTTGGGTAATTTTACTCATGGATTTTCAACTGTCGTGAGGCATAAGCTATCACCATATCATTTTGCATAAGAACACACCCCAATCCCTTCTTGGATGCATCACTGTAGATCACAAACCTTTCTCTACTACAAGGCAATGTGAGCACAGGTGCACTGGATAACCTTCTTTTCAACTCCGTGAAATTCTCTTCACATTCCTCCATCCAGACAAACTTAACTCCTTTCCGAGTCAACTTGGTGAGTGGATTAGATAATCGTGAAAAATATTTTACAAAACGTCGATAATATCCAGCCAAACCAAGAAAACTTCGGATCTCAGTTACTGTTGTTGGTCTCGACCATCTTTCGATAACCTCTGTTTTTGCTGGATCCACAAATATCCCCTCTTTTGAGACTATGTGACCCAAAAATGCAACTTTTTGAAGCCAAAATTCACACTTGGTAAATTTGGCATAAAGCTTCTCCTTTCTGAGGGTCTTCAATATAATTCTCAAGTGATCTTCATGTTATTCCTTGCTCTTTGAATAGACAAGAATATCGTCTATAAAGACTACCACAAATTGATCAAGATAGTCTCTAAAGACTCTATTCATTAGATCCATGAAGATAACAGGGGCATTAGTAAGACCAAATGGAATCACTATAAATTCATAGTTTCCATACCTTGTACGGAAAGGCGTCTTTGGTATATCCTCCCTTTTGACCCTTAATTGATGATACCCTGAACGAAGATCAATCTTGGAAAAGTATTGAGCTCCGCGTAGTTGGTCAAATAAGTCATCAACGTGTGGGAGAGGATATTTTTTCTTGTTAGTGATCTTGTTAAGTTCTCGATAATCAATACAGAGTCTCATTGATCCATCTTTCTTCTTAACAAATAGAACAGGTGCTCCCCAAGGTGACGCACTAGGGCGTATGAATCCCTTATCAAGATTCTCTTGGAGTTGCTTCTTCAATTCCTGCAACTCAATTGGGGCCATTCTATAAGGTGTCTTTGAAATAGGCAAAGCGCCCGGTACGAGTTATATTGAAAACTCAACTTCACGATTTGGTGGAAGACCCGGTAATTCGTCCGGAAAGACATCATCAACTCCCGTACGATGGGAATATTCTTAATCGTGAGTTTCTCACCAACCATTTGAGATAAATAACCTTCATTTAGTGGAATCAATACCCATAAAATGGAAGAAATTTTCACTAGAAGGTTATGTTCATTCTTGCATTGATAGACGATCATAGATTGATCTGGAATATAAAATGTGACTTCCCTTCTTTGGCAATTGATATGAGCTCCATATAAATAAAGCCAATCCATGCCAAGAATCACATCAAATTCCACTATAGGAAGGATCACAAGATTTGCAGGAAGCACTTTCCCACAAACTTCGATCGGAGAAGAATTATAAACTTTTGATGCGACTGTTGTGCCATTAGGTGTTGTCACAGCTAACTCAACATCTAATTGTTGAGGTAATACGGTGATACCCTTAGAAAATTCTTCATAAATAAAAGAGTGGGTGGATCCAGAATCAAATAAAATATTTGCTACTTTAGAGTGGATGGTAAGTGTACCTTTCACCACATCGTTATCGTACTCCACATCGCTGATATAAATTGCATGTGACTTTCCTTTGTCTTTAGCCTTAAGAGTTTTTTGACGTCAACCATCATCATCAACCCTTGGATTAGGGCATTTATTGGAATAATGCCCCATCTCCTTGCATTTGAAACATTGAAGTGTAGTAGGTTCATTCTGTGTATCCCTTCCTTTGTTTGCATCATTAGACATCTTCTTCCCATCATCGTGGCATTCAAATGCCCGATGACCTTTCTTTCCACATTTGAAACATTCACTTGTCCCTTTAAGACAACTCCCTCCATGTTTCTTTCCACACTTTGAGCATAAGGGAAAGCTCATGTTCTTTTCAGTGTGCTCTTTAGATTTTTCTTTGAATTCCATTTTCCTCTTCTTATCAAACCCATATGACTGATGGGTTACTCCAATCTCCATTTCGACTTTGAGAGCACATCGAACGATTTCCTCGTAGCAATTGAAGTCCCTTCTGGATAACACCCTTCAAAGACTTGGTTTTAAGCCACTAAAGAATCGATCGATCTTACTCTCAGGTTGGATAATAATACCAGAAGCGTACCTTGAAAGTCTTGTAAAATTTGCTTCATAGGTACCAACAGATTCATCATCCTTTTACTTCAGTTCAAGAAACTCTTTCTCCATCTTTGTTCGGAGAATACGAGGAAAGTACTTATTGAAAAATAAGTTCTTGAACTCGTCCCATTCCATGGACTCAATTTCATCCCTTTGCCTCGTATTCTTAATAAGATTCCACCATTGATCAGCATCTCCTTCCAAACGATACACTGCTCGGATGACTTTATCATGTTCAGAACATTGAAGAACTGAAAATATCTTTTCAGTAGTACTAATCCATTTTTCAGCAACTAATAGATCAATAGACCCACTGAAAGAAGGTGGACGCTGCCTCATGAAGGATTCAACAGAATGTTGCTCCTTCCTTTGCTCGTTTGGAAGTCCTGCATGATTCATAGCTTGAGAAAGTTGTGTGAGCATGGCTACAAGATTTTTCATTCCAGCTCCCATAACGTTTGGTTGCTCAGGGGGACAATCATTGCATTGCCCGTCGTATTCCGCATTAACATGATTCCTTCAGGTTCCAGCCATTGACTAAAACCAAGAAGAATAGTGTGAGCAACACTAATTATAATAGGAAAACCACATACTCAAGAATAAAATTTCACACTTAAGGTCTTATCCTAGGTTATTCATGGCCATTTATAGAACACTAATATTGTGTTCTATGCTTAGACTTATCCTTAGGGTTCTTACTAAGGCTTTCACATCCTTGTTTCCAAAGGTTGGCTATACCTTTCCTCTGATACCAACTATAACGACCCATACTTTACATACATTGTTAATACTTCAAAATTTAAGCATACTTATTACAACATATAACAAAACCATGAAAGGACCGTATAGGTATAGTGTCTTTAGAAACTGGGAAACATAAACAACTGGTTCATAAAGCATCAACTTTGCCTCCCACTTATTTCATCATATCTAGGGTCCCTTTTTGGCATATCCTACTTAATAACCTTCTTCCTAACTTGGGGAAAGAAAACATACAAAAGGGTGATCTCAAATGCTTAGTAAGGGTAAACAAAAGAAATATCAATCACATCGTATACACAAGCACAGAACTTTTGGAAATCTTAACCTGCAAAAGAGATCATAATTTCATAACATGGGATAAATCATGGCAGTGAAATTTAATCACAATAATCATAACTTAAAACATGAAACTTTGTGGCGTACACACATAATCATAGAAAATCATTTCTTGTTAGTCAAGACTCATTTCCAAGACTATCTTAGTGGACAAAGTCCCTTTCTGAACCGAGCCACCCTCGTTTCAGTCCTGTTTCACTGAACCGGTATAACCTACCGTTCCAGCCATGTCAATCTCATGAGATATAAAATCTTTACCCAATGCATTGGAGGGAGATATAGGTCCCACCCATCTCATAATGATACCATTCTTATTTGTGCCACAAAATCATAAATCATACATCATTGCATAACCCATGAAGTAAAAATGGGATTCTTAAACAACATGACATCATAAAAACAATTCATATACGATAAAGGAATTCATAAAAATATTTCCATCACAACATAATCAAATTAATGTAATAATAGGGATAGAAACAGAACCCTATATTATCTTAGATGGTAAATAATTTTGATAAAACACTTGAACTCCATTCTTGAGGAAAATATCCTTTCTACTTCAAAAACACTTTTCCTTTCTTAACATGTCATACAATTTTAAAAGAAGTTGATTAAAAATAAACTTGAAAACTTGTAAAGTAATCTTCTTGGAAATAATGTTTTAAAAATCCATTCATGCCGTATAAGTTAAAAAAAACATTCTTCTCTTACTTTTGTCAGAAAAGTCAAAAAGTACCTCGTATGAAAAACGACAAAATATTCCTTTCATATCCTTTACTAAAAACTCACCGAAGGGTAAAATTGGATTTAAAAAATTGTAGGTGGATGGAAATAATATTACATATTGAGGAAACATGTATGTGTATGATAAAATACACCCCATTAAATACCAAAGTATAAACAATCTCGGATAAAAATGAGATTGTGATATTTCCCTTACCTTAGGTCCAACTTGCTTTTTAAGTGTCCAAACCTCCTGTATAATGATTTAAATAATGTTATTGACTTATTACAGAATCATACTCATTTTTATGATATCATATATGGTCATATTCTTAGTTTCTTAGTAGTAATATTTCATTACTACTTGTTATTCGGGTGTTTATAACTTTTTGTTCTTATGCGTGTTTTGTCGAATAAATTCTTATTCTTCTCTTTAGGTTATAGATAGCTCATTTCTAGAATGGTATTAGTGTAATATATATCATATTCATTCATTAAATTCATTTATATAATCATTATGAAATGAAGATCATGTAGAACGAGTCGCATCACATCGTGGAGACGGTATTCCGTACGTACGCACGAGTGATGATATCGTTCCTATGATTGTGGAATTGTATTGGAGTGCATGTATACTATTTCAGAATCAAAAATCACTTTATAATAGTCATATATAGTCATTATTTACACCATTATACCCATCCAAGTAAGGTGGTGGTGGAAAATAGATTACACCACGACGTGGAGACGGTATTCCGTACGTACGCACGCGCGGTAATTTCTTTTTCCGTAGGATGGATAGATGGTGAAATAGGGTTGTTTCATACTTATAACAACATATAAGTATATGAGTGATACTGATGTTATTACTTCATAATGAAACAACTAAAGAATAATAAGTGGAAGAAGAAATAAAGATGAAAGAATCGGTAACGGACATTACCTCTTCGTTGAAGTGCTTTTTGAGACCTTCTTTTAGGGTACTAAAATTGGTCTTTGAGGAAGAACAGAACCTCTAGGATGTCTCTAGGGAAGTGTAGAGGAGAAAGTTTCAGGGGTTGGCCAAGCTTGAAGGCTCAATGTGGTGTGAGGAAGAGGGGGTGGAGGTGCCCTTTTATAAGGGAGGAGAGGGGCACCTTTGGGAAAACTAAAAATATTATTTTATTATAAAGTCATGTTCGTTTTTAAATAGCTCCAAATTGATATATTTCGAAGCTAAGGTGGGGATGGGCCGAAATCCTCTCATCCAATAGAATTTAGACAAGTTTAGGTTCCTATTATAACCTTATCATTTAGATTTAACATTAAAATAAATAATTTTACTTTTACCGTGTCTTTTTGTATTCTTATACTATAAGGTTAATAAACTTACTATAAGCATACAAACGGACCCCAAGTTGTTTATTATTAATATATATAACCTTATCTAAGTAATTTGGCCGAACCTTAGATTTTTAGGAATAAAATAACAATTAATAATATAATATTTGTTTTAAAAACTATTTTATGTCAATTTTAACACTATTTAGTAATTCATTTTTGTGAAACTCATAACAGAATTATTAGTTCGAAAAAAGTTAATTAAATCAATACTAACATGTCATATTAACCTAGAAATTTAGTGGTATTCATAAAAAGTCTCAAATTACATTTAATTTTGTGTTTATAACATCAATTATGTCAATATTTCATTAATAAGATAATTACTGCATCATCATTGTGTCATAAATAAATTAAATTATTTAATGTCTAAAAATTACAAATAAAATACCATTATGTAGGAAATATTTTTAGCTTTCTAATGAATATTTATAGTCGAATGTATCTTATGTATAACCCCATATTAAAAATTATTTACTTATTAAACTTTGGTTTTAACTATTTTCACCCTTCTTTAAATAAATTAATAATAAATGTCCTAATCTAATCCAAGTGGGCCAAAATGGTCATATTTTATTACTAAGTTTGTTTTTGGTCGAATTACACTTATCCAATAAAATTAGGACATGTGTCAGGGTAATAATAATATCATCTTTACCCTTAATTACCCTATTTACTTTTAACCGTGGTAAAAAAAAAGTAAAAAGTTACTATTCACCAAAAAATTATTTTCATCTCATTGAACCACATTTTACTTACTGAAATCAACCGTGTCTCTCGGATTTTTGAAATTCCACTCACAGAAGCGGTAAAATTATGTTTTTTGAAAAATTCAGTTTTTTAACTACCACTTAGTGGTTTCACTATTCATCAAAAATTGAAAGTTTTCAGAAAAATACCAAAATTTCACCATAGGCTAATTTCGATATTCCGAATCCAAAAATGAAGTCCATTTTTAATAATAAAATTTATAAAATTTCATAAAGTGGTTATTACTATTCATAACGGCTAGTTTTAATAATATTTTAATAGCATATCGTTGTTTAGTGAAACTCGGTATTGCGTACGACGCAAACTACCGAGGAAGGTCGCGATTTCGTGTAAAGCAAGCCAAGAAAGTGTTGTGTAGAAAAAGATTCCTTTGATGATTTATATAACATAATAGTCTCGGGTGTTACAGTATTTATTGGACGTCATGTATCTGGCACATGAAACCATAATACCGTTAAAACGGTTTAGTTTTATGGGTAGAAACCTGTCTGATTTATTGAAACAAACTCGAAGGGTTTGTCGCAAAACTGTTTTGTCTCACGAGACCAACCGATTTATCAAGGGGCTGTAGAGAGCCCCACCCACCATTGTATGTCTAAATAATTATTTATATATTGATTCAATAAATGAGAAATATTCCCTTTCAATATCTGTATAGAGTATAGTATACGGATTCATCAATATTTCCTTAATTAAAATAACATTCCAAATAAACAACTTATGTAAAATAATAGACGGTTTAGAAAAAAAACATATCCATGGCATGAGATTATGGATATTTAATATAAATATAATTTCAAATGAAAAGTGATCTCAAATGGGAAGTAGGTACACCACATAAGGATTATTATGTGCATAATACAAAGATAGTCACAATGAAAATGGCAGCTAAGACAAAGACCCTTACCACAATGTAATCAGTCGAACCGTATGACCAGAACTTAATAACCATCAAGTGGATCATTAAATAACATGAATATAAACAGAATCATGTTACTATATATTAAATGTATGTAAACATATACCAAATATAAGGAATAATTGGAAAACAATGGAAATCTCACAAAAATGAAAGTGAGATGAGAAACCCCTTACCTTATGCTCGAGTGTATTCTTCGTTGGTTTTAATGACCTGAATAATAAAATTTAGCATAATTAATTAATATTTCTAGATCCTCATATACATTTAATTAATTTATTATAACCTTATTAGGTTCATTCATTTCCATTTCTATGGGTTTAATTGGTTCAATTTTCATGTTTGGGAAGCATTTTCTCCCTTGGTTTTCATGGTTCTTTTACTTGTTTCCATGAATGGAAGTTCATTTGAAACAAGGTTAAACATACAGAATATTTAATACATATTATTAACAAAATTATGGAGATATAAATGATCTTATAATGATTTTTGGTTGTATACCATGATGATGATTCATTAGTTAAAGCATTAATGATGTTCGTTTAGATCGTTTTAGTGGTTCTTTGATAATAACAACCTAATTTTGTTATATAAATTAGAACCATGAGTACCAAATAATTATAAAAAAATGGGTGAGTAATAACACAAATATTATAACCTAGTTCAACAATATAAATGGTTTCATGACCAGACTTGAAATAATTAATGCAAATTGAAATCACATCGTCTACGATGTCGGTAATTCAACACATCACAGACAGTGTTTTTAATTCCTTGAACAAGTGGGGGAAAAGAAGAATATTGATGATGAATTTCTCATGAACATGAGATGATACACAATATAAAAGATTCTGGAGATTTCATTTCACTTGGTTAGGAATATATGGAGAAAGAATAAATAAAGAACTCAGAATAAAAGAATAATTTTGAAATCCCTTACAAAAATTCTGCAGCCTAACAACTACTCAACTTGGTTATATAAAATATTAAAAATAGAGGGGACAAGGGTCACCTATCCAGAAATGAATAATAATAGAGATTAGATCAAGAAAAAGAAGAAAAATAAGAACATGTTATGTAAACTTGAAAGATATACCACATAAAATAGAACTTGAAAGGAAAAAAGAAAGAAATTTAGAATTTTCTTACCATGTAGAGTAACCATTGGAACGTGAAGGTTGGGACCATGGGGGCCCGAGGAAACCATGGGAGGACTAATATGAAGGTAAAGAGGCCAGAGCTTCGTTGAGGTAGAATTGGGAGTGAATTCAATGAAGGGAAGAGTTGGTATTTATAGAAAAAGTGAGGGATTATTTTAATAATTTGCAAGGGACATCTCATGGGTGGTATTTGCAAAACCATGGTCTTGACCATGGTATTTGACCATGGTTAAATACACATGGGACACCTCACATCTTATTTAACTATACAAAAGTCGACCAGATTTATGACATCATTATTACATCATTAATGATGTCATAAACACATTGAAACTAAAAACTGTATTTTTTTTACTATTCACTGAAAAATCAACTGTTTCAGAAAAATTCCCAAAATTCACCCTAACCATTTTTTGATGTGTAGAATTGAAAAGTGAAATCCATTTTTCAAAAATAATTTTCTAAATATTATTAATTTAATTTTTAAATAAATTCATAGTTAATTCTAAAAATTAAAATCTTAAAGTGCAATTAGTTTTATTTCTCATTGACAAACTAATTAAGATCTCATTATCTTATTGCCTTAAGAAAATAAAATAATAATATTATTTACTATTAATGATTTTCATATTACTATTCATATGGGTATGTTACTATTCACTAAAAATCAAGTTTGTTCTATCCGACTCCAAATTACTCACTGAACACAACTCTAGATGACCACTTTTCGAAATTCAAAATATAGAAGAGGCAAAGTTGTGTTTAATGGATAGATTATAAAATTGCATTCTATATTTATTTTCAAAAACATGGGGTGTTACATTATCCCATCCTTATAAAAATTTCATCCTCAAAATTCACAAAATATTACCTAAAAAGATTCTGGTATGTCTTTAACATAAGCTCCTCAGGCTCCCATGTTGCTTCCTCCATCTTATAGTTCCTCCATAGAACCTTTACCAGACAAGTCGTCCGATTTCTGAATACTTGTTCTCAAGTATCAAGAATCTTGATAGGCTCTTCACAATAAGATAGATCTGCCAAAAGTTATACTTCTTCATAAGTGAGTACATGTGTTGGTTCAAGCATGTACTTTCTTAACATTGACACGTGGAACACATTGTGAACCTTGGAGAGACTTGGTGGTATTGCCAAATGGTAAGCTACAGCTCCAATTTGGTCCATAATTTCAAAAATTCTGATGTACTTGGGACTTAACTTTCCCTTCTTACTGAATCGTATAATACCCTTCCATGGAGATTCCTTTAAAAAAATGTGATCTCCTTCATGAAACTCCAAATCCATCCTTTGGTTATCTGCATATCTCTTTTGCCTATTTTGAGATATTTTGATATGGTTCTGTATAATCATCACCTTTTCTGTTGTTTCTTCAATATGTTCTGGGCCCACGAGCTTTCTTTCACCGACTTCATCCCAGCAAGTTGGTGTACAACATCACCTCCCATAAAATTCTTCATAGGGTCCATCTGAATACTTGAATGGAATCTATTGTTGTAGAAAAATTCCAGGAGAGGTAAATAGTGATCCAACATGCCTTGAAAATCAAGTGAAAAACACCTCAACATGTCTTCCAATGTTTGAATAGTCCGTTCTGATTGTCTATCAGTTTGTGGGTGGTAGGAAGTGCTCAAATAAAGATTGGTATCTAGGGCCTTTTGAATACTTCTCTAGAATCTTGATGTAAAATGTGGATCACAATCAGAAATAATTGATAGGGGTACTCAATAATGTCTCCCAACTTCATTAATATATATTCTTTCTAGACGTTTGAGTAGTAGATCTTCTCTTATAGTAAGAGAACGTGCTGACTTGGTAAGACGATCAACAATGACCCATATTGCATCATTCCTTCTAGGAGTATTTGGTAGTCCCATGACAATGTCCATTGTGATATTATCCCATTTCCACTCAGGTATGGGGAGAGGTTACAATACTCCTCCAGGATGTTTCCTTCCAGCTTTCACTTGTTGAAAAACCATACATCTTGACACAAAATCAGCAATCTCCCTCTTAATTTTGTACCACCAAAAATGTTACTTCAAATCTCTATAAATATTAGTGCTACCAAGGTCTATAGATAAATTGGAACTTTGAGCATCATCAAACAATTATTTTTTTAAATCATATATATCAGGAATACAAAGTCTCTTCCCAAATTTTAAAATTTCATCTTCATATACGAAGTCAATCAATCTCCCATCATTCACAACTTTAATTTTATTTTGAAACTCCTCATCAGCAGCCTAAGAAGATTGTATCCTTTCTAGTAAAGATGGTTTAGAAACTCTTTTAAAAAGATTTGATGTTTCACCTTCTAGGGTTATTCCAATATCCATATTTACTAGATCCATGAAAATAGGATCTCTTTCAACTCTCATCTTGTTCAAAACTCCATGATCCTTTCTACTAAAAGCATCTACCACCTTATTTTCCTTCCCCGGGTGGTAGTGTATCATGCAATCACAATCCTTGAGTAGTTCAATCCATCTCCATTGCCTCATGTTGAGTTCTTTCTATGAGAAAATATACTTCAAAGTCTTATGATCAGTATAAATCTCACATTTTTCACCATAGAGATAATGTCTCCATATCTTCAAATCAAATATTATATAAGCTAACTCAAGATCATGAGTAGGATAGTTTTTCTCATCAAATTTTAACTATCGTGATGCATAATCAATAACCATATCATTTTGCATAAGGACACAACCAAGTCCTTTATTTGAAGCATCACTATAAATAACAAACCCATCATTCCTCGATGGTAGAGTCAATATTGGATCATTGACTAATATTCTCTTAAATTCTTCGAAACATTCTTCAAAATCTTTTGTCCAAACAAATTTAACCCCTTTACATGTGAGCTTCGTTAGAGGGTTAGCCAGTCGGGCAAAATTCTATACGAAACACCGATAAAAACCTGCTAAGCCAATAAAACTACGTACCTCAGTTATGTTTGTTGGCATGGGCCATTCTTGGATTGCCTTATTCTTTGAAATATCAAATAGGATTCCATCCTTAGAGAAACTGTGGCCTAGAAAAGAAACTGACTGAAGCTAGAATTTGCACTTACTAAACTTCCCATATAATTTATTTCTTCTATGAGTTTTCAGAATAGTTCTCAAATGATCCTCATGGTCTTCATAGATTTTTTTTTATATCAAGATATCATCGATGAATACCACAACAAAGTTATCAAGATGTTCCTTGAAAACTATATTCATTAAATCCATGAAAACAGACGGTGCATTTTTCAGCCCAAAAGGCATCACTGTAAACTCATAATGCCCATACCGGGTTTGAAATGTTGTCTTTGGAATATCTTTCTTCCTCACACGCAGTTGATGATATCCGGATCAAAGGTCAAACATCAAAAATTATTGAGCTCCGTGAAGTTGGTCAAATAAATCATCAATCTGGGGTAGATAATACTTATTTTTATTGTAATAGGATTGATTTCCCTGTAATTAATGCAAAGCCTCATGGATCCATCTTTTTTCTTGACAAAGAGGATAGGGGATCCCCATGGAGAAACACTAGGTCGAATAAGTCCTTTTTCACTCAAATTCTCTAGTTGTTTCTTTAGCTCTAATAATTCCAAAGTGTCCATTCTATAGGGACTCTTTGATATAGGTCTTTCATCAGGAATTAAATCAATAGATAACTCAACTTCCCACTCTGGAGTATGTCCAGGTAAATCCTCTGGAAATACATCAATGTACTCATTCACTATGTGAACATCTTCAATTTGAATATTTATTTTCTCTCCCATAGAAATTGGTTTATCTTCCTCTCCAATTATTTCATTCAATATAGCTAATGGGGGTGGTTCTAGATAAGAATCAGGTGGCGAAGTTTTTTCCCTAAAGACAAGGGATTCTACACCATTTTCAAAAATTGTAACTTCCTTTTTCTTACAATAAAACCTCGCACATAATTTGTTTTCCAATCCATACTGAGAATTATATCAAATTTAGTCATGGGTATGATGATAAGGATAGAAAATAAAGGACATTTTGGTTTTTGGAGGGGGACTAGTCGACATGCCTTTGTTTTAATGATACGTCCCATGAGAGTTTTGACTGAAAACTCCTTTCTTAAATCAAATTGAACATATATAATTTTCTTGGAAAAATGAGATGATATAAATGAATGTGATGATCCGAAATCAAATAAAGTGTTGGCTAAGTTTGAGGAAACAATTAAAGTACCTTCCACCACCTCACTAGGAACATCAACCTCCGTGGTTGTAATCGCATAGGCTCTCCCTTGCTCTCTTGGATTTTTCTGAGGCATGTTTCCTTGGAGCTTAGGACACTCATTTGTATAGTGTCCCATCTCTTTTCAATTGTAGCATTGAATATCATTTAATTGTTTATTCCCCTTGCATTCATCAGATCGATGACCCTTTTCTCTGTAGTTATAGCAGACTCTCATTACTTTCAAGCATTTCCCGAGATGATTCGTTCCACAGTTCTCGCATAATGGGAAACTATTTGTTCCCTTACTCTTCTTTGGTGCTTCTCCTTTTCCTTTGTTATCAGAGTGACACTTCTTATATTGGTTTGCTTTGAAAAAATTTGATCTAGAAAATTTATTCTTTATTTTGATGTCACTTGATACAATTTCATCATATGATGAAAATGATTGAGAAGTTAGTGCCCTTAGAAGACTTGGTTTAAGACCTTCAAATAAATGATCAATCTTGTCCACTGAGTCACTTACATAATCCACGACATACTTGGCTAGCCTTGTGAAGGTAACATCATATTCTGCAAGACTGTCTTCTTCCCTTTGTTTCAGGCCAAGGAATTTCCTCTTCATTTCAGTTCATTGCTCATGAGGGAAATATTTTTCGATGAATATTTCTTTAAAAGTCCTCCATTCCATATCCTCTATCTCTTCTTCCACCATGGTATTTTGAATCAGGGACCACCATTGATTTGTGTCTCCCTTGAGACAATATAATGCCAGTACTACCTTTTCATTTTCATAGAATTTTAATTCCATGAATATATTTTCAAGGGACTTGATCCATTACTCAACAACCACTGGATTAGTAGTCCTGATGAAGGATGGTGGATTCTGCCACATTAAACGATCCAACAGAGGTGTTGAATGGTTATTCGTTACAACTTGAGTAAGTGGTCCCAATATGGTCATGATCTGATCTGCTTCGACATTACCAGTGTTGACTTGCTCAGTAGGGAGATCCCTACCTTGCCCACGAGTATTGATTCCCCTTATTCAATTAGACACCATTTATAAATAATGGGATACAATAGATTAGTTTATTAATCTCAAATAGAAAATCACTAAACAAAGATTGAAATTCTATGCAGAGATAATCTTATTAAAAGGATTCCTCTGAGGAAAAATTTACATTAACTCCTTCATAATGGATTGTAAAGAATATATGAATTATCCTAAGAATATCCCTCAGGATTTTCGTAACCAAGAGTGCAGCAAGGCCTGTTGTCTTTCACCAGTTCATGTTCGAGTCCAGCTCAAAGCGGTTTTTTCGGGTTTTACCCCTAGATACATTTATGCCAGAGCCATCTCTATCTGCTCATATCCAGACAAGGACGTATTGCTTAAAATATCCACATAATATATTCCTTACCAAAATACCAGGATGTTCTTGTATATTAATACTCAGATACTATCTTATGGCTTTGTTCCCTACTATACATTTCCTACTCTAGTTTCCAAGTTTTCTACTAAACTTCCTCTGATACAAACTGTAACACCCCGACCCCTCAAGCCTGGAGCTGGTGCATTACTTGTGATATTGGAATAGTTAAAAGGAATGAAAATCCTGAAATAATGATCATTTTAGTAGTATTTAAGAAACTAGATTCATATATGTTACTCAAATTACACTGGAAATGTTTACAAAATACAATACATAACAAAAACTAAAAATGGAATCCCCAGGAACTCAATAAAAGATATTCTCTACATAACATGTTTAAGGTATACAATGAAAGTGGTGAGCTCAAATACTTAGTAAGGGTTACAAATAGTGGAATCATGAGTAAAATAATAAGTGAATCACAATCAATCTTACATAATCAATATGGCATAGTAAATAAATGAATAACTAATGCCATTAATAAACTGAGAATGAAACATTATCCATAGATTTTGTCATAGTGAAAACCTCATGGATAATAATAATAACTATTAGGAATAAAGAGAATTCTTATTTATTGGATGTCATTTATTTGGAACATGAAACCATAATACCGTTAAAACGGCTTAGTTCTGTGGGTAAAAACCTGTCTGATTTTTGGAAACAAACTCGAAGGGTTTGTCGCCAAACTCTTTTGTCTCATGAGACCTACCAAAGCATCGAGGGGCTGTAGCGGGACCCACACACCACTATATTTACAAATAATTATTTATACATTTACTCAATACAAGAGAAATATTCCTTTTCAATATCCATAAAGAGTAGAGTATACGGATTCATCAATATTTCCATAATTAAAATAACTTTCCAAATAAACACTGTATGTAAAATGGTATACGGTTTAGACAACAAACATATCCATGACATGAGATTAGGGATATTTAATATAAATATAATTTCAAATGAAAAGTGATCTCAAATGGGCAGTAGGTACACCACATAAGTATTATTAGGTGCACAATACAAAGATAGTCACAACGAAAACAGAAGCTGAGACAATGTCCCTTACCACAATGTAATCAGTCGAACCGCATGACCAGAACAAAATAACCATCAAGTGGATCATTGAATAACATGAATATAAACATAATCATGTTATTATATTTTAAATTTAAGTACACATATACCAAATATAAAGAATAATTGGCGAACAATGGAAATCTCATAGAAATGAAAGTGAGATGAGAAACCCCTTACCTTATGATCGAGTGTGTTGTTAATTTGTTTTAATGGCCAAAATAATCAAATTTATCTTCATTAATTAATATGTACAGAACATCCTATGCATGTAATTTATTTTTTATAACCTTATTAGCTTCATTCATGGACCTTCCTATGAGTTCAATTGGTTCAATTTTCATGTTTTGGAAGCATTTTCTCCCTTGGTTTTCATGGTTCGGTTACTTGTTTCCATGAATGGAAGTTCATTTGAAACATGGTTAAACACCCAAAATTTTTAATACATATTATTAAAGAAATTATGGATAAATAAATGATCTTATAATGATTTTGTGTTATATACCATGATGATGATTCCTTAGTTAAAACATTAATGATGTTCGTTTAGATCATTTTAGTGGTTCTTTGATAATAACAACCTCATTTTGTTTTATAAATTAGAACCATGAGTACCAAATAATTATAGAACCATGGGTGAGTAATAAAACATATATTATATCATGGATCAACCATATAAATGGTTTCATGACTACACTTGAAATAATTAATGCAAATTTAAATCACATCGTCTACGATATCGGTAATTCAACACATCACGGACATTGTTTTTAATTCCATGAACAATTGGGGGAAAAGAATAATATTGATGATTAATTTCTCATGAACATGCGAACATCCATAATATACAATATTATTTAGATTTCATTCTTCATGGGTAGGAAGAGATGAGGAAAAAATAAATAAATAACTCAAAATAAAAGAATAATTTTGAAATCGCTTACAAAAATTCGTCACCCTAACGGCTACGCAACGTGGTTTTAGAAAATATTAAAATGAGAGGGTACAAGGGTAACCTATCCAGAAATTAATCATAATATAGAGTACATAAATAATAATAATAAAAATAAGAACCTGGTATGGAATCTTGAATGATAAACCACATAAAAGAGAACTTGAAAGGAAAAAAGAAAGAAATTGAGAATTTTCATACCTTGTAGAGTAACCATTAGAACATGAAATTTGGGACCCTAGGGGATTGAGAAAACCTTGGGAGGACTACTATGATGTTAAGGAGGCTATAGCTTTGTTTATGTAGAATTGGGAATGAATTAAATGAAGGGAAGAGTTGGTATTTATAAAAAAAGTGAGGGATTATTTTAATAATTTCCAAGGGACACCTCATGGGTGGTATTTGCAAAATCATGGGCTTTCCCATGGTATTTTCCCATGGTTAAAGCCACTTGGGACACCTAAAATCTTATTTAACTATACAGAAGTCGACCAGATTTATGACATCATTATTACATCATTAATGATGTCATAAACACAGTGAAACTAAAAACTGTAATTTTTACCATTCACTGAAAAGACAACTGTTTCATAAAAATTCCCAAAATTCACCCTAACCATTTTTAGATGTGTCTAATTCAAAAGTGAAATCCATTTTTCAAAAATAATTTTCTAAATATTATTATTTTAATTTTTAAATATATTCATAGTTAATTCTAAAAATAACAATCTTAAAGTGAAATTAGTTTTATTTCTCATTGACAAACTAATTAAGATCTCATTATCTTATTGCTTTATGAAAATAAAATAATAATATTATATACTGTTAATAAGGGTCATATTACTATTCATATTACTATTCATATTACTATTTATATTACTATTCATATGGGTATGTTACTATTCACTAAAAATAATGTTTGTTCTATTAGACACCAAATGACTAACTGAACACAACTCTAGATGACCATTTTTTGAAATTCAAAATATAGAAGAGGAAAAGTTGTGTTTAATGGATAGATTATAAAATTTTATTCTATATTTAATTTCAAAACCTTGGGGTGTTACTAGACCGGTTGACCAATTTGATCATTGGAGGGCCGATCGATAGGAGGAAGATGACAAGTGGGAAATGGCGCTTCATGCCTTCCAGCAGCAGACTTTGATAAAGTACGAGGGAAGTGTCTCATACATGGAATCATAGAGTTGGCTCAAGGATATGGTGATCACTTTCGGCTTGATTTGATCTCCTACAAAGTATTGGGTTCCTCTTGAATTCAGCCAAATATGAGGAGCAGTTCATTAGTGATGGATTCTTTAACTCGGGGAGAGGAAGGAAACCGAGGTCTCGTGGCTAACTTTGAAAGGGAGTACTGGGTGGAATTCATTTCATCTATGATGATGGTTGAGAAGAAGAAGGATCTACTCTCCCTTCAGTAGGTTAGTATGACGATGATGGAAATGGGAATCAATTTCCAATATCTCTTGCGCTTCGCACTAGATCTCTTTTCGGATGAGGAGTCCCGAGAAAAACTCCTAGAGGAGGCACTTCGACCTTCTCTCATGTATTATGTAACTCCTTTCACTCAACTGACATACATAGAAGCTTAGAAAAAGATAAATGTAGTGGAAATATGCACATTCTAGGAGGTGTTCTATGAGAGGGGATCCTAACAAGTTCATAAAAGGAGAAACCCATCTATATGAGGTCTCCGACATCAAGACCATCCAAGTTTCAGCTAGTAGGAAGTAGGCCCCAGCAGTTCTAGTTTCGATCTCCGGGTCCCTGCCCGTTCTCTATGGGTCTGGGACCGAGGTTATTTGTCTGTGGAGGCCATGGAAATCTTCCTAACCAGTGACCAGTTTGAGCATCGTACAATGGGGGTGGGTAGGTTCAGAACTCTCCTCAGCAGTAGCAGTTGCTAGTCATGCCCTTCTAGAAGCAGGTGTAGTGAGCTCCCACTCCACTAAGGGTAGACGGTTCTAGGGGAGGCCGACAACATGGAACTCCTTAGGGACATCTACTGGGGTTTGGATGGAGAGGTGATCGACCATATTGAGGGACATGATTTGGGAATGGGAAGCTTCAAACAATGAAGGTAGTAGTTCCAGTGGGGACAGAGGTTGTTCGAGGTAAAATCAGTCTATTTTGTACTCTTGTGTGTGATTTATTTAATTCAGTATCCTCACACTCATTTGTTTAACCCAGTCCATCCCATAATCTGGGACTATATGTAGAGATAATTTCCATTCCCATGGTGTTGAGTATACGAGTTAGAGGTTAGAACAATCTATTTGATGTATATCAAGAATGTAGATTGTTGTTGGGGAAACATCAGTCCAGTGGGTATCTTCTCATACTACATATGCATCCATACGATGTCATCCAAGGCATTGAATTGTTGTTTTTTTGTGAATACTGTCACTTCCCACTTTCAAATAAAGGTCGTGTTCTTAGATATGGGCAGAGAGTGCGTAGCTTTGGTTTGCAATATGACTTTGCAGGAGGGCAGTCGACATGTGGAGCCTCTTCTTTCTTTGTTAGTCGAGATGTCAATGGAATCAATAGATACAGAGATGGTGTAAGTTTTCAGGGTTGTTAGTGAGTTCCTGGATTTCCTCCCATAAGAGGTTGTGACTCTACCCCCTCGATGTAACATTGAGTTTGGGATAGACTTTCAACCTAGTGACCATCAGATTTCAATGGATCCCTATTGGATGGTGCCTTCTGAGTTTTAGGAGTTGTATATTTAGGTTATGACCTCATGAAAAGGGGTATTATATTTCCAATTTTGTTTTTGTGGGGTGATCCAGTCTTATTCGTGAAGAAGACGGATGGTGGTCTTAGACTGTGTATAGAATACTAGAGACTGAATCAGGTGGAAATCAAGATCTGTTAACCCCTTTCGAGAATCGAAGATCTTTTCAACTAGTAAAATGGGAGATGTGGGTTATCTAAGATCGACCTATAGTATGAATAACAGCTGTTGAGGGAAAAGGAGGGTGACATCGTGAAGACTACATTCAAGTGCATGTATGGGTACTTCATGTTCGTGGTCATGACCTTCAGTGTCATGAATGCACCATCCATGTTCATGGGACTCATGAACTCTATTTTTTATGAGTACCTAGACCGTATCGTCATCGTGTTCATCGATGATATCCTGATCTACTCAAGGTTAGAGGAAGAGAATATTGGGCATCTGAGGACTATCTAGGAGGTCCTCCAGCACAGCCAGCACTACGAAAATTTCCCAAGAGAATGTTCTTGATGCGATAGGTGCACTTCCTCATACACATGGTGTCCTTACAAGGAATAGTGGTAGAACCGTCAATGGTTGAAGCAGTTATTTCTTGGGTATCACCCAAAAATGTGGTGTAGGTTCATAGTTATTGGGTATGAAAGGATATTACTAGAAATTCATACCCAACTTCTATGATGTTGAACCTCCATTGAATGATTTTATCAGAAATGATTAGGCCTTTGTGTGGAGTGAGCAGTGTCAGAAAGATTTCAGTTATCTAAATGGGATACTGGTCAGTACCGTATGTTTAGATTTTCAGAAGAATGAGTGATGTTAGAGGTGTTTTGTGACTCTATCATCCTAGTCTTGGTATGTGTTCTAATGCAACATCAAGGAGTAATCTCTTATGGGTATAGGGAATTATGTCATAAAAAACATAATTATTCCCCTCATGATCTAGATCATGAAGAATTCATGTTCGTTCTAAAGTTGGGGAGGCATTACCTCATCTAGGAGTGCTTTGTGTTCTTCACATATCATAAGATCTTGAGGTATATCTTTTCGCAATGAGACCTGAACTTGCGGTAGAAAATTTGGATGGAGTTACTCCAAGCATAGGGCATCGAGATCTATTATAGCCAAATAAATGGGAATTTCGTGGTCGATTCCTTGAGCAAGAAGTCATGGAAGGAGGTAGTTTGTGAATCCATGAATGATTGGAAGGAAATGTTGGAGTTCTCCTCTTTATTTCTGGATATTGGGGAGGATATTGGTAGAGGCTATCTATTATAGATAATAGTACATTCCTCCTTGGTGTGATGGGTAGACGAGTCTTAGTGAGGAGATTCAGAGACTGAGGTGATGTGTGATCGCATTGTCTATATTGATGCTCCAGAAAGATGATCATAGGATAATCAAAATAATATGTTGTTCTATGGGAAGTTGTTTGTACCATTGGAAATGTGTGTGGGAGTTCTTTGTGAGATATATAGATCACCCATGGTGGTGGATCCAGGAGTCTCTATGATGTTCTGATTCTAGAGGGTACAATTTTTGTGGCTCGGGGAGAAGCAGGCAGTGGCGGAGTTTATGGAAAAATTCCTAGTGTGTTCGCAGGTGAAGGCTGAGAACTGTGTTCCCATCATTTTTTTTCTAGCCCTTGGATGTTTCCGAGTTGAAGTGTGATGACATCTCAATGGATTTCAGCATAGGTTTACCTAGATCTCAGGGAGTGTGTGATTCCCTTTGGGTGTCAGTGGACCAGTTGACGAAGATATCTCACTTCCTAGAAATCAAGGAGTCGAGCACAATTGATTCCATAACATAGAGGTATGTAAGAGAAGTGGTGAAACAACATAGAGTTCCAAGATCCATTGTCTTGGATCGAGATTCATTGTTTACCTCACAAGTCTGGAGTGAATTTCATTATCCTTTTGGCACCTAGCTATGTCATTAACTGCTTTCCATAATCAGATGGATGGGAAGATAAGAAGAACCATCTAGCCATAGGAGGACATGTTGTGGGCATGAGTCTTGGACATCAAAGGATCGTGGGTACCACACTTAGACCTGATAGAGTTTGAATAAAATAATTACTATAAATAAACCATTTTCCAAACACCATTCAATGCCTTTTATGGAATACATTTTTTTCACTGGTCTTATAGGCAAAGGTAGGAGAAGCATCCATTTTGTGACCAGAAGTAATGAAAAGAATTACGAAGAAGTTTTACCATGTACGTGAGGGAATGAATGTGTCTTAGGACGGGAAAAACTCATATGATGATTATAGGAGGTGGCCTTCGGAGTTCGAGTTTGGGGACCAAATTATTTTATAGTCACCCCTCAGCATGGACATTAGAGGATTAGTAGAAGAAGAAAAAATTATCGTAGGTTCAACAGACCTTTCGAGGTGGTGGGATGAGTTGGTGAGGTGGAATATCTGTTGGTGTTTCCACCGCCGTTGGAGAGGATCCCTGATCAATTTCATTTCTCTCTGATCTATCGGTATCTACACGATGACTCCCACATACAAGACTTGAGAGAGCTAGATGTAGAAGACGACTCTATGTCTGTGGAGTGGCCGGTAAGAATCAAGGATGGTGAGGAGAAGGTTTTGTGTGTACAGAAAATTCCTTCAGATAATGTGTTCGGGATACATGGTGTCCTTGAGGAGAGTACTAGGGAATGGGAGGCACATATGCATGCCTAGTACCTAGAGTTATTTTTTAGTTTTGTTTTCATGTTTTACTTTTCTTCTTCGTTTCATGGTGTATTGTCTAATCTCACTTACTATATGATAAGTTATTTTCCTTGTTCTCTAATTTTGGGAGAAAATTTTTAACTATAGGGAGGTGAGAACCTGATCTCTAATCAAGACACAATAATGTGGACATGATTAAACCTGTGCGGGTGAGGAAATGCTTCCCAAGTGGATAGTATCATGACATTCAGGAATGAGCTCCCAAATCCATGTTTATGGATGTTGTAACCTTTGGTGTTTGTGTGGTTATTTGAGGAAGTGGAGTGGTAGTGTTTCTATAGTTGTTAAGGAGAGTGGTGACAAGGAGTTGTCCTAGGATGTTGATGTTTTCACCCCATCTTTAGAATAAAATAAGGTGGCTTACTTCTGATACTTATCTTAAGGGATGGTTTTTCGGACCCACTTTATTCTGGGTTATTTTTTAAATTCTCGGGAGTGGGAATAGTTCAAGAGGTATATGATGTAATAACCAAGATTTAACTAGGCCATTCTTTTGGGAAAATCCAGTGTTTGAGGTGTTCTAGGAGCTGTTGGTGGCTCACATCAATAGTTTTCCAAATTTCTAGTTTTCTATCAGCATGTTAGTGGGTCGGCATGTAAGTGTGCCAACATTTCAGTGCGTAGATATGTTATCTCATCGGCATGTCAGGGAGTTGGTGGTTTGAGGCGCCAGTAAGTAAGGGGAATCTATATATGTGAGTTAAGGCTGTCAGTATCAGTGAGTTAGGGGTGTCGTTATCGATGAGTGAGTTGTCAGTAAGTCATTGGGTCAGTATCTTAGCATTTCTGGATCAACATCGGTAGGTCGTATTGGTAGCTCGTTATTCAGTGGCTCAGAATTAGTAGGTTGGGTTGGTAGATCACCCGTTAGTGGATCATCATTGGCAGGTCGTGTCAGTAGCTCACCCATTGGTGGCTCAACATCGATTACTCACCCCTCGATGACAAAAATGTTGTTTTCCTAGTTTTTTCAAGTTTCCTAGTTTCGCCCCTCTTATGATTTATTTGAAATAAACCACGTTTAAATCCATTTTTAGAGAGTTTTTAATAATGTATCAAAGGTTATTGATTATATCTTCAATTATCCTAACATCTTAAGGGATTTGGGATACCCAGACCACGTGATGTTGACCACGATCCAATAATAATTTCTCTTAAAACTGTACTTCTATTAAAATAAGATTCAACTCTTCAAGGTATGGATCTTCCCTTCATTGTGTGTTTTCCATTTCTCTTTTTTGTTCCTATATCTTTCCTCACTAAACGATTCATGCACCAATTCTAGATATCTCTGGGTCAGTTTTCTTGGAGGTCTTTTTTGCAGTTCATGCGACCCCTATTCTTGGTACAATGAGGAACTTAGATCCTTTGATCATCTGGTAGGGATTCCATATGTCTCTCTTTAATTCTGCATCATGTGGGGTTGGTGTACTAATGACTCCTTATGATAAATGAATAAAAATTTTTCATAAAATGATAAATATACAAGAAGTAAATATGATAAATAGATAACAAGGGTAAATAAAATAATGGGCAGGGAGTGGTTTGATGTTGATCGCCTCTTTTATTTGTTATCTTTGGTTGTTTTATTGATTATTATGACTGTATACCTCTTGAAAATCGTGGTCTTTGGTGGTATTTTCTTATGATCTAGTGATGTTCTAATTTGTTTGGATGCTTTGATAAATGGTTATGATACAAAAACTATTAAACCATGTATACTTAGATAAATAATAGATTCTCTAGGACCAAACCTATTGTGTGATCACTGTGGTTATAATTAAGTATAATTAAAGAACTTTTTATAGTTAAATCATAATATATATACACAACATGTCTCTGGGTTTGGCTGAGTGCTCTTTTTTATTAATTTGTGTATCATTCTGTGAGTTGTGTGGTGATTTTGTTAGGAGAATGGGTGTGGTTACAAGGTTGGACAAAGGAGTTTGTTCCGAAGAAGGGGGTGGTATGTGTGTGCAACGAGGCTGTGGTTAATAGTAGGTTTTGTGGTATTTGTGTGTGTGGTAGTACATGGGGTGTGTGTTCATATCTCAATCTGAGAAATTGATTGATTGTTAAAGGAATGAACTTGTAGGCCGTTGAACTGCCTTTGTTTGTGTCGTGGTCATCAAATGACATTGGGTAGTGGGTCTGCTGTGTGGTTATGAACTTGTATATAGTGGGAATAAATATAGGAACTGTTGGGTAGTGGGTATGTAGATCTAGGATATGAGATAAAGATTTTTTGGTATGATTTTAAAGAATGGTTGTTGGAAATTACTGAACCGGTGTCTAGGAAGATTTGGGGTTTTATGTAGTGGATAGTAAATATTGTTTTGTGTTGTTGTTCCGTGGGACTGTAGTGTGGTTTGGATTTTTTTATTAGCATGGTTGTGGTTGGTAATTTCCATTTAGTTAAGGAATAAATTACAGTGAATCCATTAAGTAAATAAATGACATGTAGTTAAGTAAAAAGGGGGTTGCGTATGTGTGGTTGTGAATATAGAGGTAACAATGAAAGTGATTTTCAGAGGGTAGGTTGGTGGTTAAAAAACCCATAGATTGGGCTGAGTGTTTTCTTATCTATATGTATAAATTCTAGTTCCTTGTAATTTTCATACACACCCCACCGTTGTTGAGAACCATGGGCTGAAAACCCCCCTTTTCGGGGGGATGTATTTCTGAACATCTTGGTGGGAGGATGGATAGTTGGTTACTTACATTCTTCCTCACACCCTCCTCCAGTTTCTTACCACTCGAGTGTATCCAGTCAGGCTGTAATTGCTTGATGCTTACCATATCCCAATATTCTTATAGAAAGGGTTATTTTTTTTGGATGGGAGGCCTAGGTGTTTGCCGCCAGGTTTGTTTTCCTAAGTATCTTTTGGATGAGGCCCAGGTGTCTTCCGGTGAGAGACATGGTTGTGGTGGCCCCGTTGTCTGCGGGCGGTATTCTCTGTGGTTTAAGGCCTTGGTGTCTGTAGGAGGTTTGTGAAAGTGGGATTGCGTATGGGAATAATGGTATCATCAAGACATTATTCATTAGGTATGATTAGTTAACCAGTGGGAAAGTGGAGTGGGGAACCCAAATATCGATGTTCTTATACTACTACTTTACTTGACATGCATTATTTAGAGAGTGTTCCTTGGGAAGGTTGGGTAGGGTATTATTCCTTAGTAGGTGCTTTGAGGTTCTAATATATTCTCATAGGGACATTAGTATGTTCCCTCAGTTCAGAGTGGGAGGATTTAGTTTTCCTACTATGTATACTTGTATACTCACCCTACGTATATAAAATGGTATTCAAGTTTCTTGGAGGACATCAAGAAAATTTTTGGACATTACTAGAATGGGTGTCAGGATAGGTTGTTATTTCAAATTAGTTACATTTATTTTGTTACTATTAGATGGCGTTTTTATGTATCTTTCATCATCATTATTTTTGAACATTCATGCCAGAAATAGATTTTGGCTTTAATTTTACTTTTTCTCATTAGAGTTTCTTGGGATTTAGCATCTTATCTCCCAATCCTGGTCTATAAAAAGGGTAATTCCTTTAATATTACATGATATTATATACTCTTGGTTCTAGTATTGATTTTGGGTCCTATCGAAGTCGGGACTCGGGGTTCTTTATCTCTCCATCACCTTGAGAAAGGAAGGGAGTGGCAATTTGTTGTCCCTTCCCTCATCTTGAAAAAGACAGGTCATAAAAAAATGGTATCAGAGGGAGGTTTCCATGAGTTTAGATATATGATACTTTTCAGAGTTAGGAACAATGAGGATTTCATGGTATGATAGGGAATAAGTGTTAGGAAATCATGGAATGTCAAAATAGGCTAGGGAATACGGGATAGAAAATGACATTTTAGGGGGGGCCCATGATCTGATGCAAGGACTCAGAACTTACTGAATGACCAAGTGAGGCTACACCGATTGTAGGGTATAGACCCTAAGAAAGGTACATGCATTATAATGAAATTTTTTCTTGTGTGTCTTTGTGTTTTTTTTGGGAACTTAAAATAAATGAGGAGTTAAACAATTAAAAGAAATTTTCCACACTACTCAGGTTTAAGAGTTCCTTGCTTACATTTTTCAGCTATGGCACCCAGACACTGCCCCCATGTGGTACGAGCAGTTGAGGCTAGACAGGTTGAATTAGTTGATCATCAGAGGTCCGATCGAGAGGAGGAAGATGACCAGTGGAAGAAGACACTTCGTGGCTTCCAGAGGTAGACTTTGGGAAAGTACAAGGGCATCGTCTCAAACATGGAAATAGAGAGGTGGCTTGAGAATATTTTGATCAAATTCAGCTTGATCTGAGCTCCAAAAAAGTAGTAGGATCCTATTGAATTGAGCTAAATATATGGAGTGGTTTGTTAGTGATGGATGCTTTAACTCGGGGAGTGAAAGGAAACCGAGCTCTCATGGGCGGACATTGAAAGGTAGTTCCAGGTGGAATTCGGTTCTTCTATGATGAACGTTGCCAAGAAGCAGGAGATACTCTCCCTATAGTAGGGGAGTATAATGACTAGGGAAATGGTCATCAAGTTCAAATATCTCCTTTTCTTCGTACTAGATCTCTTCCCATGTGAGGAGTCTCGAGCAAGATTCCTAGAGGAGGCACTCTAACCTTCTCTCTAGTGTGTTGTAACTCCTTTCACTCTACCGACAAAATTAGAAGCTCAGAAGAAGGATGAGTTAGTTTAATGATTTACATGCTAGGAGGTGTGTTTTGAGAGGGGTGAATACACCATTCATTAAAGGGAAAAGATGTCAGTATGAGGTCTCCTGCATCAGGACCATTCAGGTTTTAGCTAGCAAGAAGTAGGCCCCAGCAGTTCCAGTTTCGATCTCTGGGTCCTCTCTCATTCCCTCTGGGTCTAGGACCGAGGTTATTTTTCTATGGAGGCCATGAAAATATTTGGAAACAGTGACCAATTTGAGCACCGTACAGTGGTGGTGTCCAGGTTCAGAACCCACCTCAGTAGAATCAGTTGTTGGTCCGACCTTTCTAGAAGCAGGTGCAGTGAGCTCCCCCTCCACCGAGGGTAGACAGTACTGGGGGAGGCTGACCACATGAAACTCCTCAGGGACCTCTACCAGGGTGTGTTTGGGGAGGATATTGATAAAAGTGATGGATAAGAGATGGGCGTGGGATGTTTCACACTGTAGAGGTAGCAGTTCCAGTGGGTCCATAGGTTGTACGATGTATAATCAGTCAGTTTTGTACTCTTTTGTGTGATTTTTTAATTTAGTAGCTTCGCACTAATTTTTTTCCACCCATTCTAGAAAATAATATGGGACTAGATGTAGAGATAATTCTCATTCCATAGGTGTTGAGTATACTCGTTAGATTTCAGACCAGTCTGTTTGATGTATATCTAGAATGTAGATTGATGTTGGGCCAACATTAATCCAGTGGGGATCTTCTTCTACTATATATGCAACCATACGATGTCATCCTAGGCATTGAATGGTTGTTTTTTGTGCATTCTATTATTTTTACTTTCATATAAGGTTTTTTCATAGATATTGGTGGCATGTACATAACTTTCATTGGCAATAAGAGTTTTCAGAAGGGAAGCTGGCATGTGGAGCCTCTTCATTCCTTATTAGTTGATCTGTCAGTGAAATCAATAGATACAGAGATGGTGGAAGTTTCAGGGGTAGTTAGTGAGTTCCTGGATGTCTTATTTTAATAGGTTTTGACTCTACCCCCTCGACATAACATTGATTTTGGGATATACTTGAAACATAGTGCACTTTCAATTTCAATTGATCTTTATTGAATGGAACCTTCTAAGTTGTAGGAGTTGTAGATTTATGTTGAAGAACACATGAAGAAGGGTTTTATCATTCCATGTGTGTTATTGTGGGGTGATCTGGTATTGTTTTCAAAGAATACGAATGGTGGTCTAAGACTGTGCATAGAATACCAGACACTAAATCAGGTGAAAATCAAGAACTGTTAACCCCTTATGAGAATCGACGACCTTTTAGACTAGTTAAAGGGGGCAGGTTGGTTCTCTAAGATCGACCTACGGTCTGAATACCAGCAATTTTGGGAAAATGAGGGTGACATCCTGAAGACTTCTTTTAGGTGCAGGTATGGGAACTTCATGTTCATGGTCTTGACCTACAGTGTCATGAATGCACCATCCATGTTCATGGGACTAATGAACTCTATTTTCCTTGAGTACCCTGACTAGCTTGTCATTGTGTTCATTGATGATATGTTGATCTACTCAAGGTCATATGAGGAGCACATCAGGCATCTGAGGACTGTCTTATATGTCTTCCAGCACAACCATCACTACAAAAAGTTTCCCAAGTGAAAGTTCCCGATGTGAGAGGTGCACTTCCTCATACATGTAGTTTCTCATAAAAGGATAGTGGTGGACTCATCAATCGTTGAAGTGGTTATTTCTTGGGTATCACCTAAGAATGTGGTGGGTGTTCATAGTTTCATGGGTCTGAAAGGATATTACCAGAGTTTCATACCTGACTTCTCTCAAGTTTCAGCTCCCTTGAATGGTTTGACTATAAAATTTTAGGCCTTCATGTGGAGTGAGTAGTGTCAGGATGATTTAAACTATTTGAAAGAGAAATAGTTCAGTTCCACTATTCTTAGATTTATGAATGAAGGTGTGAGGTTTGAGTTGTTTTGTGATACTCACATAATAATCTTGGGATGTGTGTTGATGTAGTGGTGAGGAGTAATCTCTTGTGCTTCTTGTAAATTACATCATAACAAACATAATTATTCCACTCATGATCTATATCTTGCGAAATTCATGTTCATTCTAATGTTGTCGCAACATTACCTCATTAAGGAGCTCTTTGTTGTCTTCACGGATCATAAGAGTGTGGGGTAGATCTTTTCCCAATGAGACATGAACTAGCGGCATCAAAGTTTGATAGTGTTCCTCCAGGATTATGACTTTGATATCTCTTACACCATAATAAAGGGGAATGTGGTGGCTGATGCCTTGAGAAATAAGTCACGGAAGGAGGCAGTTTCTGAATACATCAATGCTTGGAAGGAAATAAAGGAGTTGTACTCTTTTTTCTTAGATGATGGGGAGGACAGTGGTAGAGGCTATATATTTCACATAACAGTCCAATCTTCCTTAGTGTGATGGGTAGAGGAGTCTTAGTGGGGAGACTCATAGACTGAAGTGATGTGTGATCGTGTTGTCTAGGTTGATTCTCCGGAAGGATGATCGTAGGATAACTAGAATCACATGGTGTTATATGGGAAACTGTTTTTCCCAGTGTAAATGCATGAGGGAGTTATTTGGGAGGTCTATAGCTCACCCCTGATAGTGCATCCAAGAGTCACTATTATGTATTGGAGCCTGAGGGTACAATTTTCATGGTTTGGGGTGAAGTGGGAAGTGGTAGAGTCTGTGGCAAGATGCCTAGTGTGTCATCATGTGAAGAATGATCACTGTGTTCCCGGTGGATTGTTTTAGACCTTGGATATTACTTGGTGGAAGTAGGATTACATCTCAATGGATTTCATCATTTTTTCCCCAAATCTCAGTTAGTGTGTGATTCCATTTAGGTAGCAGTGGATGATTGATGAAGTTATGTCACTTCCTAGCAATCAAGGAGTTGAGCGTAATTGATTCCATTGCATAGAGTTATGTAGGAAAAGAAGTATGGCTATATGGAGTTTCAAGATCTATTATCTTGGATCAAGATTCATGGTTTACCTCACATGTCTGAATGGGATTGCAGCATGATTTTGGCACCCAATTAGGCCATTTCACTACTTTCCACCCTCCGACAGATGGGAAGGCAGGGAGGACAATCTAGATGATGGAAGACATGTGGTGGGCATGTGTCTTGGACATCAAAGGATCATGGTTAAAATAGTTACCCCTAATGGAGTTTGACTAAAATAATACGTATAAATATACCATTGGTATCAAACTGTTCAAGGCCTTGTAAGGAAGACCGTTTCGTTCACTCTTATGGTGGACATAGGTAGAAGAAGCAGTCATTATTTGACCAGAAGTAGTTCGAAGCATAATAGAGAAGGTTTAGCTTGTGCATGAGGGGATGAAGGTGGCTCATGGACGGAAGATTTCATATGAAGATCCTAGGAGGTGGCCTTCATAGTTTGAGGTTAGGGTCCAATTTTTGTAAGGTCACTTCTCGGCATGGAAATTGTAGAATTAGTATAGGATGTAAGAATTATCATAGGTTCAACGGACTTTTCGAGGTGTCGGGATAAGTTGGAGAGGTGGCATATCAACTAGTGTTCCCACCACAGTTTGAGAGGATTCAAAATGTCTTTCATGTCTCTCAGCTCCATCGGTATCTACACAATGACTACCACATCCTAGACTTGGGAGAGTTGGATGTAGAGGATGACACAATGTTAATGGAGAGACCTCTAAGGATCGAGGATTATGAGGAGAAGGTGTTGTTTGGACAGAAAATTTCCTTAGATCATGTGTTATCAATGCATGGTGTCCTTGAGCAGAGTACATGGGAATGGGAGGCACATATGTGTGCCTAGCACCTAGAGCTATTTTGAGTTTTATTTCTATGTTGTACTATTGTGCTTCTTTTCACGATGTATTGTCTAACCTTGCTTACTTAATAATAACTTATTTTCCCTATTCTATAGTTTTGTGTTCAATGTATTAACTATGGGGAGGGGAGAACCTAGTCCCAAATCAAGACACATTAATGCAGATGTTATTAAACTTGTGCAGGTTAGACAGTGCCGCCCAAAGTGGATAGTATCTTGAGATTGAGGAAGGATCTCCCTAATACATGTGTATGGATGTTGTAACCCATAGTGTTTGCGTGGTTATGTGTGGAAGTGGAGTGGTAGTGTTTCTATAGTTTCTTAGGAGAGATATGGCAATGATTTGTTCTGGGATGTCGAGGTTTTCATCCCATCATTAGAATAAAACAAGGTGGTTTACACTTGAGTGTTATCTTATGGGATGGTTGTTCGGACCCCCTTTCATCTAGGTTAGTTCTGAAATTCATGGGGAAGAGAATAATTTGAGAGGTATATGATATAATAACCTATATTTCCCTAGGGAATTCCTTAGTAAAAAACAAGTGTTTGAGGTGTTCTGGGAGTTGTCGGTGGCTCGCTTCAAGAGTTTTCTAGATTTCCAGTTTTCTATTAGCATGTTAGTGGGTTGGCATGTCAATGTGCCCACATTTTAGTGCGTAGGAATGTTAGCGCATCAGCATGTTAGGGAATCCTTTGGTCGATGCACCAGTGAGTCATGAGCATCGTTATTAGTGAGTCAAGTGTTTCAGTATTAGTGAGTCAGGTGCATCATTATTGGTGAGTCAGATGTCAGTAGGTCATCAGGTTGGTAGCTCAGTGTTTGTGGCAAAACATCGAAAGGTTGCATTGTTAGCTCATTCATTGGTGGCTCAGCATTGGTAGGTCGAGTTGGTAGCTCCCCAGTTAGTGTCTCATAATTGGTAGGTGAAAAATGTATCTCACATGTTGGTGCCTCAACATCAGTTACTCACCCATTGATGACACATTTGCGGTTTTCTCAGTTTTTCCAGTTTTCTATTTTCGACCCTCTTATGTTTTATTTGACATAAACCATGTTTAAAGACAATTTTAAGGTGTTTTTAAGGGAGTTTCAAAGGGTATTGATTATATATTTGATTATCTTAATATCCCAAGTGATTTGGGATACCCTGACCAAGTGATCTTGTCCAGGATCCCATAATAATGTCATTAAAACCATTCATCTATTAAAATGGAATCCGACTCTTCTAGGTTAGGATCTTCCCTTCCTTGTGTGTTTTCCATTTACCCCTAGTGTGCCTAGATCTTTGCTCATTATATGAGTCGTGTGCCTATTCTAGAGATCTCCTGGTTAGTTTTCTTGGATTTCTTCCCTGAAACTCATGTGTCCCATGTTCTTGCCACAAGGATGAACTTAGATCTTTTGATCATCTGGTAGGGATTCCTTATGTCTCTCTTTAATTGTACATCATGTGGGGTGGGTGTAATAATGACTCCTTGTGAGTAATGACTAAAAACATTTCCTAAAATGATAAAAAAAAGAAGTAAATATGATAAAGATATAATATGGGTAAATAAAATAATGGTTATGGAGTGGTTTGATGTTGATCTTCTATTTTATTTGTTATTATTGATTCTCTTATTGATTTTTATGACTGTATGCCTCCTGAAAATCATGATCATTGGAGGTATTTTCTTATGAACTATTTATGTTCTATTTTGTTTGGATGATTTGATAAATTGTAGTTATATAAAAAACTATTAAACAAAATATACTTGGATAAATAATAAATACTCTAGGATCAACCCTATTCTGTGATCACCCCAGTTATAATTAAGTATAATTAAAGAACGTATTCTAGTAAAATCTGAATATATATACACATCATGTTTATAGGTGTGGATGAGTGTGGTGTTCTATTAATTTGTGTAACATTCTGTGAGTTGTGTGGTGTTATTGTTGGGAGAATGGGTGTGGGTACAAGGTTGGACAAAGGATTTGGTTCCGTAATAAGGGGTGGTATGAGTGTCTAATAGGGCTGTGGTAAATAGAAGGTGTTGTGGGATTTATGTGTGGGGTAGTCCAAGGGTTGAGTATTTGTATCCCAATCTTATAGATTGATTGATTGTGGTATAGATGAACTTGTAGGCAGCTGAACTTCCTTTTTTGTGTTGTTGTCATCGATTGACATTGGGTAGGGGGTCTTCTATGTGGTTATGAACTTGTCTACAGTCGGACTGCATCTGAGAATTATTGGGTAGTGGGGATGTTGATCTGGGATACGAGAGAAGTATTTTTTGGTATAATTATGAAGAATGGTTGTTGGAAATGAATGAACCGGTGTCTAGGATGATTGGGGGTTTACACAGTATATAGTCAATAAAATACACTGAATCCATTAATTAAATAAATGACATGTGGTTAAGTTAAAAGAGGGTTGGGTTTGTGTGGTTGTGCATATAGGGGTAGCAGTGAAAGTGATTGTGAGATGGAAGGTTGGTTGTTCAGAAAACCATAGGTTGTGATGAGTGTTTTATTATCTATATATATAAATTATAGTTCCTTGTTATTGGTTTACACACACCACCCTTATTGAGAACCATGTTCCTAACACCCACATTTCTTGGGGGGGTAGCCATTCCCAACATCCTGGTGGGAGGATGAACGAATGGTTAGTGACTTTCTTCCTCATGCCCTCTTTTGGTTTCGTACTACTTGAGTGTATCCGGGCAGGATGTAATGGCATGAGTCTTACCATAGCCCAGGATCTTTTAGATAAGGGTTTGTTGTGGATGAGAGGCCTAGGTGTTTGCGGGCTAGGTTTGTTTTCCCAAGTATCTTCAGGATGAGGCTCAGGTGTCTTCAGGTGAAAGACGCGACTATTATGGCACATGTGTCTACAGGCGAGATTGTGTGTGGTTTGAGGCCCAGTTTTGTATGGGCAGGTTGTGCAAGTGGGACTATGTTTGGGAAGAATGGTAGCGTCATGATGTTAGCCATTAGGGATGATCAGTTAACCAATGGGAAAGTGGTCTGGGGTACCCATATATCGATATTCTTATACTACTACTATACATGACTTTCATTATTTGGGGAGTGTGCCTTAGGGAGGCTGGGCTAGTTAGTATTCTTTAGTTGGTGCATTGAGGTTCTATTGTTTTCTCATGGGGACATTAGTATGTTCCCTCTCTTATGAACATGAAACATTATTTCTTCTATTTCATATACATGTATACTCACTCTACGTATATAAAACTATTTTCATTTTTCTGGGAGGACTTTGAAGACCTCCATGGACTTTACTAGCCTGGGAATTGGGATTAGTTGCTATTGTTTCACAACCTATTTTCTTTTTGTACTTTTCTTTGGTTTATTATCGTATCATATATTATATTTACTTTTGAACATGCATGTGTAAATGGATTTTGGCTTTACTTTTACCTGTGGTGTTTGGAGTTTCTTAGGATTTACTATCCTATCTCCATATCTTGTTGTATAAAAAGGACAATTAATTTTATATTATGTGATATTATATACCCTTTGTGCTATTTTCCGCTCTAGGTCCAATCAAATGTGGGGCTCAAGGGTCATTATCTCTCCTTCAACTTGAGGATGGAAGGGAATTCCACTTTTTTGTCTGTGTACCTCATCTTGAAGAAGGAGGGTCGTGATAGAAATAAATTGAATAATAAATATGAAAATGGTTCCAAATAATGTAAATAATTATCATATTTTTTTAATTGAGGAATATAAAGGACATATGTGAGAAATTGGACTCGAGGTGTGGGGATTATTAACCCAATTTTCATTCCCTAGGTTGACCTTCTACTTCATTGATTATTTCATGATAATATTATTTCTTAATAGTTTTTAATATATTCTTTATATTTAAATATTATTTGTGTGGATTTAAATTGGATAAACATATCTTATTCAATTTATTAATTATTACATCAAATATATGATATTTATAAAGTACTTTATTTAAAAAATATCTTTTTAAAATTTACCTTTAAAATATCGTATTCTCAAATATTTATGTTTTTTAAAATGGTTTAAAAAATAGTTTATAATTTTATTTTGTGATATTTTAATTTAATTGTGACTCATGATAAATTTTTTAAAAGAATTGTTTTAAAGTGTTCTTTTTTGGTTTTCTAAATTTTGTTTTTGTGGCATTTCTTGAAAAAATATTAAAGGAATGTTTTTTTAATTTATACAGCATGAGCATATTTTTCCACCAAAATAATGATTTAATGATTTGATGATTACATTATATGTTTCCATGAATATTTTCAAAGAAAATGTTTTCTTTATGATTCATTCTAAGTTTCAATTTTAATAGACATTTTTAAAAGAAAATGGTAATTTAAGACATGAAAATTTTCCCATGTATTTTATGATGAAATGGTGAAATAATTTAAATATTTTATTCATAATATTTTAATTGAGAATTATCCAATGGGCTGGCCCAGATAGTGTTGGGTTAAACTATTAAAACTTCAATGATTGGGTGGCCTAGATAGACGGGGTGATCCCATCACATATTTTATGATGGGGTGTATTATAAAGCACATGATGATCCAGAAATTGATTTGGGTGCACCTAGGTAGCACTCTAATTATTGGGTAATGATTATATTAGAGGTTAGGAAACTGGTTATTCTATTTAAAAGTGGTTATAATGGTTTTTATCAATGTGCCTCTCTATGTTTTCTAAAAGGTTTTTATTTTTCTTACTATGGGGTTTTAATGATATATGTTGAGATAAAAGTTTGTGTGGTTTTTTTGTTAAAATGATATATTTAAATATCTCAAATAACTTTTAGATAAATGTATATATTTTTTGACTTATCATTTTTTTCAAAGCACTAATAGTTCCCTTTCAGTATTTTCCTTACTATGATTTTTTGTTCTTATCCAATTTAAAAAAAAAATTAATATTTTTTTAAGGAAGTGTATGTAAAAGAATGAGGTCAATATCAAATTTCTGAAGATATGTCATCAAAGTAAAACAAGTTTTTTTCACAAGGGTATCATATGGTAGACTAATGGATACATAATATAAGTGTCCAAATTTATAGTATGGGTTTACTATGTAAGTGTTTTTCATAATTATTTAAAATTATAAACATTAATGATATTTTGGATAGAAATAATGAAGACTCTAATTTAAAATCACTATAATATATAATATTTATAATCATTTCCTAAAAAATTTATTTGTTCTACCACACAATATTTTCTGGTATTACTAACCCACCATGCCTCACGCATCCTCTATGTCTATCTTAGTTGAATCATTTTTGTGCTTAGTTGATTTTCTCTATGATATGATTGAGCTTTTCTGGTGGTTTTTTAGCCTTGATTTAGGAAAAATTTTATGTATTTCAACTTCAGTCATCTTGCTAAAATCCACCTTTTAAAAAACACGTGAACCACCTTCCATACACCTCAAATTGTCTTCTTTTTTAATTCTATCATGATATCAGACATCATAATACCTTTATTTGAATAATTGTTTCTTTTTTCAATATAATAAAAGTTCAATTATTCTAAAAAACATCCTCGTAACTTATAACATGGTATTTCAACTTAAATATAATACATTATCCTATTAATATATTCATTTCATCCTTTTAATTATTACACTAATAATTATGGAAAAAATATAACCATTTATAAGGTCTCTTAAATCACGCAATTTGAGCGTGTTTTCAATACCCATAAGTAAATTTTAAGTCAATGTGTATGAATGTTACATTCATTCCATATTAACCATTTTTAAGATAAATAAAAAATTGTTTTAGTGTTTTGATCTCATGTTCCTTCAATAAACATCTCTTACCACTTATTATTTTTTTTGTTTTAGTTTGAATTAGTTTAGTGAAGGATTGGAATGATATATTTTCTTTTCCATGAGCCTCCAGAGAAATGATTCAATGTCTATATGGGCCAACCGAGTGAAGAAAACAAGAGGGAGTAACAATAGTAAATAAATATATCCCTAAATTATCATGAATGTGATTACATTCTCCAATTTCCTCAATTGTGGGGATGTATTACAAGATTTATCATTTGAATGAAACCGGTACTAATCTTAAATAAATTAATACAAATAGTTCAAGTTATAGTAATAAATCTTTCCCATTAAATTGGGTTTTTCATGGAATAACACTCCACATTAATAAAAAAATAATATGAACAATAATAGTGAGGAAGGTGTGATTGGTATACCAGACATCCAATCATGTGGGTCTCTCGATAAATTTTATAATCATAACATACTATTGTTTTGATAAAATAATTAAATGTTTTCTCCCCTCAAAGTATTCACTAATTTCATATTCATCATGTTAGATATACCACTCTAGGATGGGAATATATATGGAAATTTATTTTTCTCTTTAGTAGTGGATTTAAATTTTTATTCATCCATTTATCATTAATTTTCCAAAGAAAATAGAAAAAAATATTATTCCTTTATAAACAAAGGAATCATTTTTTGAATTTCCACCCAGTTTCTTAAGAGTGATTTCCACTAATTGGCCTTTTTTCATTTTTGGGGTTTATTATTGATTTAATTTCCATCCATTCATATATATATATATACCAATGAATTATTTACAAGATTATAAGTATTTTATTTTTTTAATGTGATAAAAATATATCTTTTATTTTTATAAATCACTCATTTTAATCTTTATCGGATTAATAAAGAAGGATGAACTATGAGACCATTTTGGAAACATCACGAGAATAATGATTATAGATTCATTCTCTAAAATATTTTGAAGATAGACTCTCTTCTATTTTTATACTTTAGTAGCCTTTTTGAAATTTTAATTTACTACCTACCTTGTTTATTTGAACAAGAATGATCGATTTACGGGACCATAACCATTGTAATAACCATATAGATTTCCACATTTTTCAAACCTATTTATAGTATATATATTATTTATCTTAATATAATGATGTTTTATTATATCAAGAATTCTTCCCACCATTATAGGAATCATTAAAACATATTAATTGATTCAATATATCAATAATCTAATTACATATGTAAAAACCAATTATAATACCAAACATTCCATAAAAATCATAAATTACATCATTGGAAAACATACAATCCAAAAATATAAGAATTAGTAGTATGTTATTTTTGAGAATTTTACTCAATTAAAATGGATTATTTTGGGATGTGGGATATTATAAAAATTATTCTATCCCCTATTAACATAGTGGTATTTATTTGATCAATATTCATTATCAGTATTTGTAATGACTTATATTTAAAACATTCACTATAAAGAAGAACTATTTTAGTACAATAAATCAATTTTGATATAAATAGTACCTATCTCTAAGAGTCTAATATTGGTTGACTAGGGGATTCTTTCTTGTCATTAATACAAATGATATAAGTATTATTGTACACATTAATGTTAATATTTTTTTGGAATCACTTTTATTATCACCAATTTGAAAAGTTACCAAATCATAATGATTCTAGATTTCTCAATTTTACATCATGTTTGAGACACCTCATTTTGAGGTAATATGTTTCATCCTCAACTAACCTTAATGAATCGTACCATTGATATTTTTGGTTAAAACCATTCTCTTCATCAAGCCTTATACATTATTTTAGAGACTTATAAACTTTTTATTTTTTTAGACTATGTTCCCTTATTGGGGTTCCTTGAAACAATGTATAGGTTCGAGGGATTCTTTCTAAAAATGGAAACTTTCTTTATTGATTATTTTAACTTCAATATTCTCATTAATTGTTACCAGAAATTGTTTTAATCCAAACTACACATTGATTTTTCAAACAGCCTGAGATATTCCCTAGAACTGATATTATTAAAAGAATTATTATAATGTTTCATTTTTTAAATAATGGAATTTCCATCACATTAACCTCCTTTTGTAATTTTTCATTTTCATTATATAATCCATTGATATATTCTGATGTGTTTATAATAAATTACATGGGGATACTTTTAAAATAATATTAAATAGTGGAGTAAAAACAAAAATGGTATTCATTAATCAAAAAGTCATATAAACCATAACATTATTTATTTTGAGATTCATATGATATGGATTTTTTAATCAGTTTTTCTTTAGTAATTGTTGATTTCTCTACTTTATTTAACTTATTAATTAACCTTATCATTAGTAATTTCATAATGTTATTTAGACTTTTGGATAAATTAATATACTATCAATAACTTAAGAAACATCCTTTTTTACCTTTAGAGGCCTTTCAATAACTTCATTAAATATGTACTTAATATATGATAATAAAACAAATAGGTTATAAAATTTGACAAATTAGAGGTAAACCTACATTATAATTGATAAAACATATAGAACTTAATGGATTATATAGGGACACTTATGGTGAGAGAGAGAATTGGTGCACCTAACATTTATTGAGGTTCACTTATTTATCTATGTTTCCACACTTCTTACTCGATCCACTATCATTATAATTTTGTGGTTATATTTTTATGCACTCAAAATCCTCAACTATTAATGACATGTATAATAAAACAAGAATAACAACACATATAGAATTAAAAGGTTTGGCCTCAATCTTATATCCTAATCCTTACCAATTTGAACTTATGTTGAGACAAAAATATTATTGTCACTATATTTTTCAATGATTACAAGTTCAATTTATGTAATACTTAATTATTCTGTAGATAAAATCAGTTTCAATAAGGCATGTTTCATCCACATTATTGATATGGTGTTGTTTGTACATGTACAATCAATTTCAATGGAATTGTATATATATTAGAACCACTTGTTCTTATAAGGTCCTCTAGAGCTCATAAAAAAGACATTTTCATTATGATTTTGAAATAATTTAATGAGACAAAATGAGGTATAATGACAAAAAAAATATATCTTCAACTACTATAAAACTATAAAAAATATCCAATAGACATCAGTTTTGGATTCTTTTTTATAAGGGTTTTGAATGTATGGTCATGTAAAACATCATAGTTATTGGTCCCTTCTCATATAGAATCACGTCATTAATGTTTTTTGTTTTTTCAAAGACACACCTATGTCTATGGTTCTAGTATGCTCATTAATAGGGTATTTATGCATTAAGTTTCATACAAGTAAAGGGTTATGTACTTAATTATCTAACATATTTTAATAAATATTTTATGGGTATTCAATTATTCAAATTTTTTCATGTTCATCACATATTTATATTCAAAACATTTCATGAATAGTTTCTTTATAATTACTAACCATGGAATCTTATCAACTCCAATCTTTGAGATTCTAGAAATCTCTCTTATAGAATTGTCTCCATTTGAGGTATCTCACTCATTTTCTAAAATCTGCACTTCATAAAGACTCCCTTGGATCTTTAGAGGTGACATGTGATCTGATACCAATTGAAGTGCCTAGATCAGTGTGAAATTACTGAGTGGGGGAGTGATGAATTGGTGATACTTTTTCACTCTTTAAAAATTGTTTCTTTTAAATTAAACCTATATAGATGTTTAAATCCTTGATCTATTCATCTAGTGTATCTCATCCTTACATTAAATAATGTAGTAAATTAAAAATCACATAACATAAATATTTACAAGGTTTTTTAAAAAGACCTACTCCATGCTGTGTTGGTTATGATATCCAACATAGATTCTCCACTGTAATCTGATAAAAAATTATAATGGTTGATACATAGTCACACTATATCTCTCTTGAGTCTCGCAAAATTTTCATTATACTACATCTCACAGTGTTACCAAATCACACCAGCCCGCTCTAGAGTCACAATGAAAAATTATTCTCCTGAATCACACAAGATACTTCATTCTCTCGAATCATGCGATAAGCTTCCTCTTTTACATGATGGTTTCATTATATATAGATTTATTTGGTTATCTTCCCCCATGATCCTTCAGAATCACACATTACTATATACATATTCAAGAATCTTCAACTTCCTTTGGAAAGGTTAGTTGGCCTTGATCAAATATTCTGATAACCTGTACTGATCAATTGCCTCAGTGCAACAATTATCGGTCAATTCATATTCTTCTGACGAAGACCCAGCATCACTTATATGTGTTCAAGTGGTGCACAAAAATTATTCAAGAATATTAATATGAAATAATGGTCTTTCACAATGTCATATTTGTATGTCTTCTTGAATTCTCATACACTGACAACTCAGATATAATATCTGCTGTAATTATAAACGACAACAATCTCAATTAAATTCAACTTCAAGCATGGGTTTTGCTGAATCCAATCTTTTTATATTGGGTATCTTAATTAATTATCACATGTGTATGATTTTTCATGATTGTATACATGTATAATTTGTTTCCAGTAAACCCGGACACATAATGTTCACTTGTATTATTAGTTTAGGTTCAATGTGTGTGTGTCACACATTTACAAAAATTTTATCCACTTAGTTTATTCTTGCTCAATATAAACACAAACTTCTTCACGTGTTCATGGGAATTAATGTATGAATTTACTATTCTAATGCTTCTTTCACACCTAGTATACAATTATATTATTGTTCCCTCTACACTATCAAGCACCGTATTTAACCTTCTTCTTCTTGTGCACAAAATCTAAATTTGTATATGTTTTTTGTGCACAAAATGTTTTTATTTCTCACATGAAAATATATATACTACATTCTATGTGTGAAAGTATTCTTCTTTGTGAATGTCTAGTGAATATATCAACCAAAACACACAAATAAGAAAGGCGTTGTGGTTCTTGAATTTTCATGCAAACTAGTAGATAGATGAGTGGAAGATCTCACTATCTCGGTTGCTTTGTGAAACCACATCCTTCGTGAAAAAAAATGTTTGAAATACACTAGTTTTCTTCTTGTGGGATCCCTCTTCTACTTTTCATATGTTAATCAAAATGAGGATTTTTTCTTCACACAAGCAAAAGATGCATGGAACTTCTATACATTTCATGAACCAGTGGGTTGTGCAGTGATCTATTTCTTTAGAAACAAGATCCTATTCAATATATAATATAGAAAAACCTCAATAGAGGGTTCTTTATTTATTTGTGATGATCACAATAATTTTAACACATTCAAATCCTACATGATACATTGATTAAATTATTCCTTTGAATAGTCGATATCCTCAAATTAGGATTCTTTAATGATGATTAAAGATACACTGATAAATATGGGATATTTTTATCCATTGTCACAACCTTATTAATTGTGGTATAGTCCTCACGTATATAAAATTATTAATGCATGAAAAAAGTATCATTGAATAATCCAATGTGAAATGCATCCCCATTTCATTTAGAATGGCAAAGGGTAGCACCTTTAGGAATTTCCATGTCAACCGTTGGACCCGAGCGGGTCTCAACGATCCACTACTCCGGGTCGGTGCTCCAACTGGTCCTCCTCCCAGTGCCGCGGTCGCACGCCACTGCTCCACTATGGCTGAATCAGTGTCGGCCATCCTCTGGCCTCCTCCGTGGCCAAGGAGACATATCCTCCAGCTCCGGCGGCGCGAACGCATGCCGCCGCTCCACTACGCCATCGGCCGGATGCCGGCTACTTCCCAATTCTTCTGCGGCCAATGGGACACAGTCTCCTACTTAACCAATGGTGCAGACGCGTGCTGCCCCACCATCCTTGCAGTCGGTCGGGTGCTGGCCACCACCTTCTTCTGTGAGCCATCGCGGCTTCGTTCCAAGCCCAAAGATAATGTAATTTTCATATTCATGATCCTTGGGTTGAGGGCTCTACGTCCATATGTCGCGCTTAGAAAAACATTATGTTTCCAGCGTCATTAATGTTTTGGCGTTGAAGATTGCATGAAGACCGAAGAAAAAGGGGTAAGGTATATGTGCAGGAAAATAACAATGTTTGTTTGGTATCGTCATTGTAAAAATAGAATATGAAGAAATAGTAAAAACAGATTTAATCATAATTCAATTTAAACCCCCTACCTCAACTCGTCTGAGAAATTCCCACGATCGAAGAAGTGGGTTTGTGTTAATTGTTCCCACAAAAACCTCCAATGATGTATCTTGATCTTCGATCCTTGTTCAAGGTTTTGGTGTCGATCGCCACCACTCACCGAAATCTGCTCTGTCTTCTAAGGGCTCGATGTCGCGGCACTCTTTCAGCACTTCATTGGTTGGAGAAGCTATGCTGACACATCTTCCCAAGCCTCATATAAATAGGTGAGTGGGGGTGTCTAACAGTGTCCAAAATTAATGGGAGTTCATTTATTAGGAAGCTTCCCAAATTATCCAATGAATCAGTTACCAGGATTGGTGGGTCAAGACACTTAATATCTTGACACATCACTGGCCCCACCCTGCATGTCCGTTGGAGGATAAGATAGAAACAAAAATAAAGTACTAAAATTATTTTATTTACTCTTTTTAAAAAGTCCTAAAATCTAACTTTTTTCATTGGACCTACTACGGTCAAAGTAAATCCTCCCATAAGAGAATCTCGGCACTTCCGATTCCATGGTTCCCTCAGATTTTTAATCCAAGCACCGGTTCGAAAGATAGAAAAGTGCTGCTCACTCGTTTACTGAACGTACCCGAAAAAAAAGTTTAGAAAATGATTAACGGTCACCCTCGACTCGCACTGATCGAGGCTAGGCTCTTCTTGAGAGAACTCCCCAAAGAACTCAATGGTATCCTTGGATTTTCAATCTGAGTTACCTTTTAAAAGTTATGGATTTTACAATAAAATATTTTTTCACTTAATTATTCTATTTATGTAGAAAAACTAACGTTAACTGGTGGCCCACACCAGCCAATATTAGTATCTTTCTAAATAAATAATACCCTCACGAGTTCAGCGGTGGTCTCGTATTTTCAGCCTGAGTTACTATTTATGAGTTATAAGCATTTGAAAATTAAGATTTTAATTTAATTATTTTATTTACTATTAGGCCATTTTTGAGTTTCCTCACTGGAGACCCACACTGACTAAACTTAAGTCATGCATAGGGTACAACCACCATCATGAACACAATTGTTCCCTCGGATTTCTGATCTGAGAAACCGTTTAAGAGTTATTACACTTTTTTAGGAAAATTGCTTACGCACGTTAATTAAATCTTATATAAACTTCGACAGATCATTTCTGGCACTCTGGACCTTAGAATCACACGCCGTCAGATTTCATGGTATATAAATATTCCATATAAATAAAAAAATAATACTGAAATTCTAGGACATTATAATTCATATTCTCCTTCATTTCCATCGGATATTCGGTGAGGATCCACATCTCCACCTTAATGTGTTGCAAGTGGTGTTCTCTACCATGAAGCCTCAAGGGGTTTCTTAGGAACAAATAAAACATCAATCATTTCCTTTCTCCCTAGATGACACTACAAATTCATGGCTCTACTACCTTCCTCCTAGTTCTATAGACTCATAGATTAACATGAAACAACTTTTCATAGAAAAAAATTATTTTCTACTTTTTGTACTACTTCCATCTGAAAGAAAATTAGTGGTATCCATCAATTCTCCAATGAATCACATCATGAATTCCGGGAGAGGTTCAAAAATCTTTTGGAAACTTGTCCACATCACCGAATCCTCAACCAAATCTTAATCCAATACTTCTATGAGGGGTTATTGGCTATGGAGAGAACATTCATTGATGCCACAAGTGGTGGTGCTCTTATTAACATAACTCCTGCAGCTACAAGAGATCTCATAAACAAACTGGTCGAAAACACACAAAAATTACATACTCAAGAACATGCTCAAGTCAAATAAGCTCATGATAGTCAATCGAAAGAGCAGAACAATATGACCGAGTGGATGAGTGAACTTATAAGTCTTGTGCGACAACTAGTTGTGGATTCCAAAGACCCAACCTCATCTTCTCCGCAATAAATGTTTCCTGGACCTATCAAAAACTACAGAATCTATAATTCTACAGCTCATCCAACAGACACATGCCCACATCTTTATTATGATCCATCTAATTCTTCCAGAATAATTGAGCTCAATGTAGCATATGCTCAGCAGAACATCAACCCTAATGTATCAGGTCAGTTCATTAAAACCTCTAACCAACCTCACTCTAATCCTTTCTCATATTATTATAACCAAGAATTAAGGTATGGAAACCCCATCTCTCATCCCCCACAATTCCCTCCTCAAACCCCAAACTAGTTCTAATATGGTTTAGGTGTTGGTAACTTTCAACAACGTTATCTGTTGGATCCTCAATAACAAAGGAGAAATCCATCTTCTGCTTCTCCAGGCTTCAACTATCCTAGTGAGCCTTCTTAATTCCCAAAATAATACACTCATTTTCCCAAGAACCAAAATCAATGTAATCCAAATTCAGTACATGCATCTTCTTCCAAGAAACCATTAAACAGTGCAGTGGAATATCTTTCTTCTTTCACTCGTTCTAGCCTCAAAAAATTAAAACTCAAATTGGTCAACTTGAATCCCACCTGATCCTCAACAAAAATAAAATTATTCCCAACTCCCAAATCAACCATTACCCAACCCCAAGGGTAATATAACTAAAATTTCACTTAGATCCAGAAATAAAATTGATATGAATGAGTCCTCCAACTCCCCTTTAAATGTTGAACTAGAAAAAGAAAAGAAAAATAAACATGAAAAGGAACCTAAATTCACTCATTCAGCTTCTTCCATCCACTTATGAACTCAATTTGTAACACCTCAAGATTTCATAGTATGTTACTTCTTTACAGTATTTCAATAACTTGCGCTACACGCAACAGCGAGTTCGAGCGCACCACAAGTTACCAAACTAGCCATTCAAAAAAGAGGTTATGATTATTATTAAAAAAAATTAAATTATATATATACTATATAATTTTAAAAATTCATATTTTTTGATTCTTAGATATAGTATAAGAAAAATTCAATTTTTAAGATAGAAGAGGTATTTTTCAAAAAATGAAGTTTTATGTTTTTTAATGGAGAACCCTTTTTAAATCCAATATTCAATTCTTTAATAAATTAAATATAGTGAAATTAAATTCATCTTTAGATGAGAGACATAAAAATTTAGTTTGGATAAATTTTTATTACTTTTCAGATAACATTCATATTTTGATGAATAGTGAAAAAATACTAAATTTTAATTAAAAACAAATTGTTTAATAAAATTAATTTATAGTGTTAATTTATAAATTTGAATGTTTCATAAGTATTATTATATAATATTTTTATCATTTAATATAATTTAGGTAATTTTATGTAATTTCACAATTAAATTGGACATAAACAAGTGTCAATCTTTTGATAGTTATTATTTCTTAAAAACACGATTTTTGTTTTGACAACGAGAATTAATTTCAAATTAATTTTTCCCACTTCAGTGTTTCGAATTAGAGAAAATGGGTTCCATATTTGGAATCAGAAGGTCCAAATTTTATAAATAGGTATCATTTGTTTTTATAAATTATGAATATTTATTTCGGTAAATATTTAATTTACCATGGTTTAATGGTAAATCCGGTAAATATGGGTAAAGAAATAATATTAAATTAGCCTAACACATGTCCTAAACCTATTGGATGATACATGTCCAACCATGGAAATCCTGGGGTCTATTTTAGGACCCCATGGAGCCACTTGGGAGTAATAAGGACATTTTATATTAATTACTCTAAAGTAAAGACAAAAACAACAAAGGCATATATCTTTTAGTAAAAAAATTTATATGGGGTTATATAATTGATCAATTCAACTATAAATATTAATTTGAAAGATAAGAAGATTTAATACATGATTATATTTTTTTTTAATTTTTATACATAAAATAATTTTTTTTATTTATGACACAATATTGATGTAGTATTTTCCATATTAATAAAATAATCAAATAACTGATATTGTAAATATTAAAATAAATATAATTTGAAACTTTTGATGCCATCCATGATTATTATTGGTGAATATGAAATTTTTGTGTTGATTCAATGTATTTGGTTCTAAGTAATCAAGTTGTGATGACTTTCACAAAAACCAAATACTAAATAGTGTCAAAATTGACATAAATTAGTTTTTTAAAACAAATACTATATTATTGGTTGATATAATATTCCAAAAAATCAATTGTTTGGCTATAGGGATTAAATAATAGTATATATGTCATTAAGGAACTAATTTAGGTTCTCTTGGAAGTTTAGAGTAATGTTATTAACCATATAGTGTAAGAATACAAGAAGACACGCACTAGTGCAGAAAACGTTTATCACGACGGAATTTTTTACGTCGGTTATATATAACCGATGTGGAAAACCGTGATACTGGATTTTTCACATTGGTTATTCTATAACTGACGTGATAAATCAATAATTCAAATTTATCACATCACATATTTTTTAACCGACGTGATAAATCTCAGAGATTAGATTTATCACATCAGTTATAAAATAACTGACATGATAAAAAAAATCATGATGGTTTATCACATTGGTTATAAAATAACCGACGTGATAAACCACCGAGCCTCTATTTATCACATCAGTTATATTATAACTGACGTGATAAACTTTAAAAAAGAGGTTTAACATGTCTGTTATAATATAACCAATTTGATAAACCTAAAAAATGATTTATCACGTCAGTTATTTTATAACTGATGTGACAAATGTTAAAAAAGTAGTTTATCACATCAGTTATTTTATAACCAACGTGATAAACCGAGGCTCAGGGTTTTATCACATCAGTTATAAAATAATCGATGTGATAAACTGAAAAAAAAATCCAATTTATCACGTCGATTATTTTATAACCAACGTCATGAACCAAGTGCCGATGATTTATCACGTCGGTTATAAAATAACCGACGTGATAAATCAAGTCTCGGTGGTTTATCAAATAGGTTATAAAATAACTGATGTGATAAACCCTTTAAATGATTTATTAGGACCCGTATGCCTATCTGTTTTCTTCAATCTGCGTCTTCCGACTCATCTCTCTCAAAAGAAAACCCTAGAAACCCACATAAAACTTGTTCCCTTAATGTAGGTTTGTCTAGATCTTTAATCATCATTATTATTATCAAATCTCTCAGATCGACTCGCAATCCCTAAGTAAGACTTTCAACCCGCCCCGATTTCATTTCTGATTTTTTTTGAGGATGCCCTAAATTCATTTTTATTGATTTGGTTTACTTTGATTCTAATGTTCATGTTTATAATCTAGTTTCTCACCTATTTATTTATGTTTTCAATGCATTTTGATAATTAATATGATGATAGAATCAAATTTATTTTTTTTCAAAAGAACTAGGGTTGTCTATTACGAAAATTGTGGTGAATAAATTCTAGATTTTACATCATTTTGTCATTATGGGTTGAGCCATTGAGGGTTTTTATCATCATTGTTTCATTATGGATTTATCCAACAAGGGTTTTGTATAATTCCATGTTTGTGGTTTTTCTTTTTTGTCTTCTTAATTGTTTTTCTTGTTATTACAAATAATAACTTTTACACATGTTTGATTTCATGTTTTTATATTTCAAAATTATTTTGCATTCAAATTATGATATTTTTCATATAAATAAAAAAAAATTCTTTACAAGATGTCTAATTTTGATATTTGTTATAGGTAATAATGAGTCAAAGTTGGATTAAGACACATCAAATGAGTAATGAATATGAGGAAGTTTTTAATGCTTTTTTGGAATTTTCTAAATGAAATGTTCCAAGAAACGACATTTTTTTCTGTCCATGCTTTAAATGTTTTAATATGAAGAAATTGAAAAGTATAGAGATCAAAGATCATCTTATCTGTCATGGTTTTAATCCAAGTTACAGCCCTTGGATTTGGCATGGTGAAACTGGATAGAATGTAAGATCTATTGATAATGATGATTTGTAAGATGAAATCTCAGATGGAATTGAAGAAATGATTCATGATATCGCACTAGAACAAATTGTGATAGAACCGATAGTTGCCCATCTATATGGTGATGCTAAAAAACCATTGTTTCCTGGTTTTACATATTTTATGGTTTTTTCGACAGTGTTAGGATTGATTAGCCTGAAAGAAAAACATGGATGGAGTGACAAAAAGTTTTACAGAGCTACTAGAATTGTTGAAAAACATTCTTACAAAAGACAAAAATATTCCAAAATCACATTATAAGGAAAAACAAATATTATGCCCGATGGGAATGGGATACAAGAAAATACATGCATGTACGAATGACTATATAATATATAGGAAGGAATACAAATTTCTTTTAGAGTGTCCTAAATTTGGGACATCACGATATAAGTTGAAAGAAAAAGCACAGGTTGATGTAGAGATTACAAAGATCCCTGCAAAATTATTTTGGTATCTTCTTATAATTCCACATTTGAAACTTTTATTTGATAACTCACATGATCCAAAAAGATTAAGATGGCATGCTGATGAATGGATATGTGATGGAAATTTTTTTCATCCAAGTGATTGTCCACAATGGAATAAAATTTATGAGCTATATCCGACATTCATAAATGAAATTGGGAATCTCATACTTGGATTGTGCACAGATGGAATGAATTCATATCGAATTCTCAGTAGCACACATAGTTCATGGCCTCTTTTATTAGTAATTTACAGCCTCTCTCTTGAAGTTTGTATGAAGCACAAATATGTCATGTTGAGTATAATGATCTCTAGTCCAAAGCAACCCGGAAATGATATTGATGTTTTCTTGTCACCATTGATTGATGATTTGAAACTTTTATGGGAGGAGGGTATGATAGTGTATGATTCTTATAAAATGAATTATTTTCCACTACATGTAGTGCTTATGTTCAATATAAATGACTTCCCAGCATATGTAAATTTGTCTGGATACAGTGTTAAGGGGCATAAAGCATGTTCAATTTGTGAACAACAGCCTTCATATTGTCAATTGCATCATGGGAGGAAAACAGCCTATATGGGTCATCAAAAGTTTTTACCTATAGATCACTCATATAGAAAACTAAAAGAGGTATACAATGGGTCACAAGAATTAGATATTGCTCTGAAACCTTTATCCCTTGATGAGTATTTTGAGATGGTGAAAAACCTTGATGTGACATTGGGAAAGACACATAAATCTGGTTATGATAGACATGTTTGGAAGAAAAGGTCAACATTTTTTGAGCTACCATATTGGAGATATCATGATGTGAAGCATAATATTGATGTAATGCATGTGGATAAGAATATCTACGATAGTTTTATTGGAACGTTGTTAAATAATAAAGGAAAGACCAAAGATAGATTGAATGTGAGATTAGACTTACTATCAATGGGAATATGTTTGGAGTTAGCTCTGACTTCTGATGTAAGATGAAAATTTCTTCATCCGACTTGTCATACATTATCCAAGAGGGAGAAAATTAGCTTCTATCAGTGTCTTCATGATATCAAAGTGCCTCAAGGTTATTATTCAAATTTAAAAAACATTGTATCTCTGAATGATTTGAAGTTGATAAGTATGAAATCTCAAGATTGTTACATCATGATGCAACAAATTCTACCAATTGAATTGTGTGGAATATTGCCCATCTGTGTCAGAAAGACTATAACAACGGTGTGTTATTTTTTTCAATTCAATTTTTAATAAGGTGACTGATGTGAATGCTTTGAACATTTTAGAAACTGATGCAATATATATACTTTGTCAATTGGAAATGTATTTCCCTCCATCTTTTTTTGATATAATGGTGCATTTAATGGTTTATATGGTTCGAGAAATATGTATTTTTGGACTTGTATATCTTCGTTGGATGTATCCTTTTGAAAGGTATATGAAATTAATGAAGGGGAATGTTAAAAATCCTTATCGACCTGAAGCCTACATTATTGAAATGAATATTTATGAGGAGGTTGCAGAGTTTTGTATGAGATACTTGTCTGTAGTGGAGCACATAGGTTTTCTTATATCTTGTCATCAACGAGTTAATAATGAGGGAAATGGGATTCGTGGCTTGAAAGTAAAATCGTTGTTAGCTAAACAGATGAAGAAGGTACACATATACATCTTCAATAACATAGCTGATGATCAACCGTATATCACATTACATATTAACGAGTTGAAACAATGTCATCCAAAAAATAATGAAATGTGGATTTTGAATGAGCACAACAAAATATTTTTGAAATGGTTTAAAAAGACACTACTTGGTAGGTCAGATATCTCGAAGACGTTAATATGTTTAGTGGGTGGTCCAAGTTTAAATTTGATAACATGGTCCGGGTATGACATTAACGGCTATACATTTCATACAAAAGCTCAGGACAACAGAAGTGCAGTTCAGAATAGTAGGGTATTGGTGTTTGTAGAAGAAATAAATTCTTCGACTTCTAAAGATAGAAGTCCAATTTCTACATCAATTGCATATTATGGAGTCATTGAAGAAATATTGGAGGTTGATTACATTAAAATTAAAGTTCCCGTTTTTAAATACAAATGGTTTTTCGGTAACAACAGTGTGAGACACGATGAATTTAGAATGAAAATTGTTAATCTGAATTTATTTGAAGACACAACATATTCTTTTATACTGGAAACACATGCAAAAAAGATTTTCTATGTTGTTGATCAATCAGATATGCAGTGTTCTATTGTTTTACAAGAAAAAAAATAATATGTTAGTGAGGATCAACTTGATTTAGATGCTGATTTATGTGATATCCCTACTTCAATGGAAATATTAACAGAAAATAATGATGGGCATGTTGTAGAAATGGTTTGTGCCATAAAGAATGATCATCACAAAGGAATTTGGGAAAACAATCCATTTATACATTCCAAATATTACATGTAACGTATGTTTACCATGTTTACCATGTTTACCATGTTTACCATGTTTACCATGTTTACCATGTTTACCATGTTTACCATGCTTACCATGTTTACCATGTTTACAATGTTTACCATGTTTTCTATAGTTTACCATAGTTTACCATGTTTACCATTTTTACCATTTTTTACCATATTTTATCAAAGTTTATCATGTTTCCCTTTACGCAAGTTATATATTTATTGATTTTGTTGAAAATTCCAATTACACTACCATGTTTACCATATTTACCATTATTTATCATGATAAATCATATTTACCATGTTTACCATTATGAAAGTTGAATTTCTTTATTTGTGAATTAATGTTTACTTTTTGATTTCAAAGACAATGACAGATCAATCAGTTGATCAACAATATGATTCTGAAGGTGAGAAACATGATGATTCCTTTAGGGAGGAACATTTACATGCTACTATTGATATTCCCAAATCGTCTTCTTATGCTCCCATAACAACTAAGAGTTCAAGAGTTGGTAAACATGGCAGCACACATTTACCAAAATTGTTGTTTCCCATTCCCAGGACCAGAGGATAGTAGTTGAATTTGATGAAACATATATTCCATGAAGTCCAAATGCAAAATATTTTAAGATTTTTGTACCAACTCAAGGAAAAAGAAAAGTGAGCATTCTATACAATGATTAGAAAAGTGTGGATGAAACGATAAAAGCTTAGTTGTGGGAGATTATTTTTGTAATATCTCCTTCTACTGTTTGAATTATCTTTAAAAAAATATAGTATTATATAAACTCTCTCTTATTTATCAGATGAAATTTGATATTCTTGAAACTAGAGGAATCAAGAGGAAATGTTTATTGATGGAAGATAGAAGATTGAGGGATTTCGAATCGACCCTCACATCTGATTTCATTTATGGTAAAAAAATCATAACAATCCATGTCATATATATCCTTTCATAGATGAAGACACATGGAGAAATTTTGTTCAAAGTAGGAGACAAGAATCATTTTTGGTAACTTCAATGTAACATTTTATTAGTTTTCTTATATAACTAAAATTATTAATAATTTTTTAAGGATTTATTATTGTCAATTTATAAGAAACAAGGAAATCTCATCAGGAGATCCCAGCTAAAAATTTATACCCTCATAGCTTATCTTGAGGAGGGTATACATTATTGGAAGAACAAATGATGACAGAAAAAATTATCAAAACTTACAGTTGAGTCTTCAAGCACAGGAGAGGTTGTTCCTCCATCCCCTCCATCTAGACATGAAAAATGGAAGAGTGATCAGATGGGAAAAAGGGGCAATATCATTCAGATGAATCGGGGATCATAGCTGAGAGGATTTTAAGATATTTATTTTATTTATTTAAATTGTTTTCTAAGAATTATATACTTTTAATCAATAAAAAAATTAAATAATTATTACAGGATTCTCTTGAGGAGCAGAGCATAGAGGGGGAATTTACAGCTGTTGGGAGGTATGATATTTTATCTGAAGCATTGGGAAAGCCCAAACACCTCGGTCGTGTACGAGGATACCCAACGGGTGTATCAGTAAGAAAAGTGTTTCCACATTCTTCAATGTCTTCCATTGAGGGTGTGTATAAAAAAAATAGATTCTTTGGAGGCTGAAGTTCAAAATATTAATGTGATGATGGATGAAAAGATCAGAGCATCAATATAGTCTATGTTTGCAAACATGCAAAGACAATTTCAGACTGCAGCTCCCACTCCTCCAGCTCCCCCTGTAGACCCCATTTTTTATCCTCCACCTCTAGAAGCATATCCCACTCCCCCACCTTCGGTAGTAGCTCCAACTCCACCACCTCAGCCTGAGGCCTCCATTGCTCCACCTCAACCTGCATATCCCATTTTTTATCCTACTCTTTCGCCACAGCTTCCTACTTATTGTGAGTTATATGTTGATGATCCTCACCATCATATAGTGGCATATGGACTGGTATATTCTATAGAAGATATGGTTCATCATCATCAGTTATAGGTAGAGTATCATAGGGTCACTGTACATGATATTATAGATATATCAGCTTGTGTTCTAGTACCTACAGATGAGGTGACGAAAATTGGACATAGTATCAGCCACTTTTTAGTTTGGCCATCCAGACATCTGCGAGTCATTACCATAGAGATATGTTTGTTATATCTTATATTTTATTTATTAATAAATTTGTTTTAGCATTTCAATGCTAATATATTTATCAATTTATTTGCAGGAATACTTTAAAGGTAAAGAAATTCTTTATAGACAACAACAAATACAAATGGTTGTGACATCAAATACATATTCTAGTAGTCTTGAAACATTGTCAAGATATTCAAAATTATTAGCGGAGAATTATTCATTTACATTGGTAGGTAATGTTTTTGGACATGCAATAAATGTGGGAATTTTTAAAAGTGATATCATGGAGCTTGTTACTGGAGATAAGTTGGGCGTCAACGTGGTGCATATTTTTTCCATGTAAGTCTTAACAAAATTTTGTCCCTGCATTAAATGAGTACTTATTTATGTTTTGTACTAGTTATATTTTTAACATGTGTGATATGAATGACCAGAAAGATGAATATGGGTTTATGGACCCGTATTTTCTTTCCCCTGATGCACATTCATTAGATGAGGAAGAAAGATCAATATATGTTGCTGAAATATTTCAAAAAAAATATTATCACATAGTGTTGGATGATGCCTTATTGTGAGAGGTATGAAACATATATCTGATATTGTTCAATCTCTTTTATCAAAAAAACTACTAACCAAAAATTTTATTTTATATCAGGGATCATTGGATGTTGGGGGTTGTTTGTCCACGGGAGAAAACACTATATTGGATATGCACTGTCCATGGTGATGTGCGGAAAAGTATTAAAAATTCATTATAGAAGTATGTTTCAATTTCTTAATAGTTTTATATTATAATTAATTTTAAATTTATCTCATTCATATTATTTTCTAAAAGGTTATGAAACAACTTTCGAAAAACCACAAACAAAAGGTTTGCCAAGATCAAATATTTACAAGTGAAGGTAAATATCTATATATAATTTGTACTTTTGGATGTATTACATAAAAAGTTATATTTAATTAACACTAATTTAAACATAAATTTCATAAACAACACGGCATCATTGAATGAGGATATTATATGTTAAGATTTATGTAAGAAATAATTACAACGGGAACACTTTTAGAGTTTGACCATGTTAGATTTTATTATAAACATTGCCATAATATTTCAGTTGATTTATTCATTTTACATGTAAACTATTTTCCTTTAACTTTGTAGCTATTTGATAAACCTAATCTATATAGTGCTCAAGAGTTAAAACACTTACAAGTGGAATGGTAAATTATATTACAAGTTTGATTGGATTTTAGATTGTTTGTAATGTAAAATGAAATTTTGAAAATTGTAATTGTAATTGTGTTGTTGGTGATTGTTTTGGATGGATTTAAGTTATTTTTAGTTGACATTGTAAGTTTTAAATGTTATCAATGTAAATTCTTAATTTTTCATTGCTTCTTGTTTTGGTCTACTTCTGTTTTTCTAGTACGAATTTATGGTTTGGTTGCTGGTTGTTTTTTGGGAGAGCAGAGGACTGCTTATTATTTTTTTTTAAAAATGGTTTTCCACGTTGGTTATTTTATAACTCACGTGATAATGGAATGGTGAAGGGTTTATCACGCCGGTTATTTGAATAAATGACTTAATAAACCCCTGTGGAATGGTTTTCCACGTCGGTTATTAAATAACCGATGTGATAAACACCCCCCGCACTGGTTTATCACGTCGGTTATTAAATAACCGACGTGATAAACCCTCCCCCAACTGGTTTTTCACGTCGGTTATAAAATAACCGATGAGATAAAGGACTGGGAAGGGTTTATAAAGATGTTTATTTGAATAACCGATGTGATAACCCCGAGGAAATGGTTTATCACGTCGGTTATTTAATAACCGATGTCATAAACAGTTCCCAACTGGTTTTTCACGTCGATTATTAAATATGCGACGTGAAAAACACCTCGATGTTATGTTTTTTACGTCGGTTTTTAAATAACCGATGTAGAAAACTATATTTATAACGTTTTCCCTATTAACGTCGGCTAAAAACCGACGTAAAAAATGAAAAATAACTGACTTAAAAAATGTTTTTTGCAGTACTAACAGTAAAAGTTAAACTATTTAATTAAGAGTTAAATATAAAAGATAAGGTTAAAATGGTAACCTAAACATTTCTAAAACCTATTGGTTGAGAGGATATCAACCCATAATAAGATAAGTCTCGAAATAAATTCATTTGGAGAAATTATTACCGAATATGATTTTATAATAAATTAATATTTTAATCTTTACCTAAAGTGACCCTCACCCCCTTATAAAAGGGCACTTCCCTTTATCTTAATTTAACACCTCCAAAGCCATTTTACTCAAAAAACCCTACCAAAATACCTTATCAACTATCTTTCCTTTAACCTAGAGACCTTACATTGATCATAAATCCAATCTATGGAGACATTTTGATCAACCTAAAAGGAAACACCTGAAGAAGAGGTAATAATTTTACCACCCTCTTCCAAGTTCTTTCCTTTTTCCACTTCCTCATTCTTTGTTGTTTCCATAATAAAATAATAAATACAGTAACTTCTATATACTCTGATGTTATGATAAATATTGTACAACCATATTAATTATTCTATCCATCCTATAATGACAAAGTCACCATACATGCGTACGTAGGGATTACAGTCTCCATGTTGTGGTGTAGTTTGTTAGTCAAACACTTAATTGTTTGGATGGGTATAATAATGTGTATAACTGATGTAAATAATAAATAAAACATGTTAATGATTCTTTTTATATGATATACCATCCAATTACGTACAATTTCACCTTCAATAAAATGATATTGTCACCTGTGCATACGTACAGATTACCATCTCCACGACGCGATAAAATTCATTTCCATGTTCACCATTCAACAATGATTATAAAAATTTATATTATTAATAAGTATGTAATATATTAAATAATAATTCTACATGAGATATATATATATACATACTTACAAATATCTTAGTCACTTACATCCGTTCAATATGATATGAAAACAGAAACAACGTTTATGCGTACGTATGGCCTATCGTCTCCATAAAAGGTGCCTCCCATTTCATATATATATCTATTATAAAAATTTATATTATAAATATTTATGATAAATAAATAATATTTTATATTCCGGAAGTATTTAAATCATGATCTAAATGATACGATCAAGAATAACAAGTTAAAACATGTATGATAAAGAAAGCAATTATTACCCAAAATGTTAATTTAACATAGAAATCATTATTAAATGGGTAGTATAAAGTCATAAATGAATCATGTTTGATATAATAAATATGAATATTGTTCTGTTATAATTTAATAACATACTATGGTCATTATCTAGGAGGTTAAACGTACCCTTAACCCAAGGAAAGTGTAAGGTAAGGGTTAATTCCTCAATCTCATTTTTACTTGAGATTGTTTATGGGTATGTTTTTATTGGGACATATTTATTATCCATGTCCATATTTCAAAAAATAGTTTTCAAAGAGATTACTTTTAAGGTACTCTTTTTTAAAACATCATTTTAAATGTTTTAAATATTCATTCTTCTAAATTAGTCTCATTAATGCCCATGTTTTCAAACTGGTTTTTTAAAGTTTTATTTATATGAACATGAATGTTTTTAAAATTTTAAATCCATTAAAATGTTTCTAAGTGGTATGGGACACATTGATTAAAAATATTCTTTAAATGTATTCTTTTTTAAATTTTGTGACTTTTAAATGTTTTCATGAAAAATGAATATTTCTTTCAAAGAGTTTTACAAATCATTTTCATCTATGTCAACATCCTTTGATGGATTTTAAACTTGTTTGAAGTCGATTTATTATGATAAAAATATTCCATATTTTATTAATGGTTTTGTGATTTGTTTGACTTTGGTTCTGTTATTTTTATACCATTAATAGTTTATGGTTAAAGTATTGACATTTCGTATGCTAGTTCTAATACAAATGTTAATGTTATGTCTCATCCTTTTTATATGAGGAATGTATTGTACATAGTAAGTGACGAGTGGAGCCCTCTTTTTCTCCTCGATGCATAGGTAGTTCTCATGAGACAATTATATGTATAATTGGCTTAGGCCTTTCCAAATTGGATATATAGTTTTGGTCGAGGCCTTAATCATTTTTAGAAGTCTTGGCCGATGCCTTGAAAAAATGTTCAAAATATCTGGCATTATACATTCCCTCATTATGAAAATAATATTGATGGTTCATGTGTTTATTAGACTTGTTTAATACCCATTACTATTTTTTATTATGAAATTATTTACTCATCCCGCATTCCTTCCTTAAAGTATTCATGATTATTGTTTGTAAAGGAAAGTGTTTTTAATTATTCCACATGCCTAATGTTTATGTTATCTTTCACTGTATTGCTTACCCTTAGTGAGTGTTTGAGCTCACAACTTTCTTATGTTTTACTTTCCTAGGATTTCAAGAAGTGTATTATGATTAATATGTAGGGTTAAGCTAGGGGATTAATTGGAATTCTCAAAGAACTATCTATGTTGTGTTTTATTTTGGAATGTGTAATGTAACGTTCATAAATGTAATCTATTTTTTAAGACTGCTAAACTAATTGGCCTTTTGGGGCTTGATTCCCCATAATCATGCCAATGTATTAAAATAATGCACCGACTCTGGGTAACTGTGGATGGGGCATTACATTTTGTATCAAAGGAAGTTTAACAACAACCATGGAAGCAGATTTAGATAAACTCTGATTAGACAACATTACCCTAAGATATAATTTGAGGATTATTATAGAAGAACATCATATAATTTTGGTAATGTTGAGATTTTCTGTATTTTACAAGAAATACATCTCTATCTGGATACGAGCAGGTACAGGTGGCTCTGGCATAGATGTACCTAGGAGTAAAAACTCTAACAAGGAGTTTCGGGCTTGAACAGGGGTATCCTGGTACATGACAATGGGCCTTGCTGCACTCTTGGTTATTACACTATTGGGGGATATGATTAGGATAATTTAAATTTTCATTATAAGACATTTTGAAGGATTTTAGAGTAATACTTCCTCAAAGAAAACATTTTATTATTATAGATTATATTCATAATCTTTAAAATTTACATTAGGTATTTTACATGTTTGGAGTTATGCATTGTGATTCATAAACTAACCTAGTGTATGCCACTGTTTAGAAATGGAACCTAGTAGAAGGAATGATAATTACAGCAATACTCATGATCAAAATATTAAGAATGATCATATCTATCATGGTATTAAGCCAACATTTAGAATAGAAATAGTCTCCCACGTATTCTCGTCATGTGAAAAATAGTATCATCTGTTAATAAGATAAGTAAAAAAAATACTATGAGTCCTATGGATTTGAAGGTATGAAAGAGAAGAAAAGTATTTAAGAGAGAGAGATAGATAAAGGGAAGATGGGAAGGAAGTATTTTCCCGTATGTGAAAATTGTGGAAAGAATCTCCTTGGTAAATGCTTGAAGTAAATGTGAGTTTTTTATAAGTGTGGATAAAAATGACACCAATTATGTGATTGAAAGGGTAATAAAAAGGTTTCAAATGTAAAATGATTCATCTACAGGGAGTTGGGACACTACATGAATCAATGTCCAAATCATAAGAGTATACCCCAAATGTTGCTATTGGATAATAATCATGTTATGATACTACCGAAGATGAAGAGGAATGATTACAGTTCTTATGATGTTATTAATGTATTGTGTCATTTGAGTATTGTATTAATGATGTACATGTTATAAGAATTATAGAGTATATAAGAATTGTACTGCAGTACTATTTAATTAAGGACATGAGATTGTGTGGGACCAAGAAAAGTGACAAAATAGCAGGTTAATTTTTTTGGAAAATATATAGTTGATAGAAAGATAAACCATAATATGGTTCTGATACTGAGGTAGTGATTTTGGAATAATATATGACTAATTTAGATAAATTATATTGGATATTCTTGAATACCTTGAAACTGATTAATGATTTTTATATTCCATCATTGTTGGAGTTTACAACATTTTTGGATATAAGAAGTATATCCAGTATTTAATAAGGAATAAGGCAGCATGAATGTAATCAATATGGTTTTATGGTAATCCAAGTTGTTAACGTGTTTAAAAAAAATACATGATGAAGCTATTAACATGCTATTAAATAGAAAAAATAATCTTCATTGTGTTTGCCTTCCATATAAATTTTGTACTGTGAATTTGGACAGAGGTATTTTGGGTATGTCTAAAGGATTGAATGGATTAAGTTTGACATTGGATACTATTAATAAGGGTAAATCATTTCTCAATATTATTTTTGGATTGTTTTAAAAAGGATAACTCGGAGGTTGGGAGTCAACCCGTCATGTACGGGAAGGCCGCGAGACATGAACACACAATTGAAGGGAGACAAGGGTGGATCACCTACCACTGTAATACATGATGTCCTAGTTTTTATAATGTATTTTTTCTTAAATAGTTTTACAAATGAATTATAAATTCATTATTTTTGGAACCCTATAGGATTAGGATAAATAGAATATTTTTGAATTCTATTATCTTTTTGAGTGAAAGATGAGTTTGTGGTAGGAATTAGTTGAAGGACGAAACTCCACTTTTCAAGTATATTTTATTTCTCTTATTCTATGAATAAAATAGTTCTTAACCTTTAGGGTAGGGATCTTAAAACAAAAAATGTGTTATCTTAATACCTTATGTTTTGTTGAACCAATGATATTTAAAATCATCATACATTGATGGATTTGAGGCCCTTAATTTTACACTTGCTTGAGATTGATGACCCCAATCACTCCATAAAAATATTTAAGTTTTCAATCCAATTATGTGTCTCTAATTTCCACCAATGTTCTCTTAATCGAGATCATAAATTGGTGGTGACTTTTTCATTTCTCTTTCCCTCTTCTTAAAACTAAATTTTATTAACCCAATTTCTGATGTGGGTTTTCCACAAATTTAGTTTCCCATTTTATCCTTTTATTTTCAAAAAACAATTTCAAATTGTTAGGATGAAATTTATTGAAGGTGGGTATAATGTAACACCACAATATTTCATAGTATTTCATCTCTTCAAAGTATTTCAATAACTTGCGCTATACGCAACATCGAGTTCGAGTGCACCATGACTTACCAATCTAGCCATTAAAATAGAGGTTATGATTATTATTAACCACATTTTAAAATTCTATATATCCTATATAATTTGAAACATTCATATTTTGGGTTTCATATATGTAATATAAGAAAAATTCAATTTTTAAGATAAAAGATGTATTTTTCAAAAAATGTAGTTTTAAGCCTTTTAATGGAGAACCCTTTTTAAATCAAATATTTGAAACATTTATGTATTCAATTTAGTGAAATTAAATTTATTTTTTTAAGAGGTACATAAAAAATTTAGTTTTGATAAATTTCTGGTACTTTTCTGATAACTTTAATATTTTGATGAATAGTAAAAAAGTACTAAATTTTAATTAAAAACACTTTTTAATCAAAATATTTAATAGTGATAAATTATACATTTCAATAGTTTTGAGGTATCATTAGTTTATATTTTTATAATTTAATATAATTTATGACATTTTATGTAATTTAACACTTAAATTGGACATAAACAAGTGTCAATCTTTTGATAGTTATTATTTCTTAAAAACATGCTTTTTGTTTTGACAATGGGAACTAATTTTAAATTAATTTCTAACACTTATGTGTTTCAAATTAAGAAATATAGATTCCATATTTGGAATAAGTAGTTACAAATTTTCTAAATAAGTATCTTTTATTTTTAGACATTATTAATAATTACATCGGTAATTATTTTATTTACCAAGGTTAAATGGAAAATCCGGTAAATACTCATAAATAAATAATATTAAATAATATTAAATTACCCTAAAACATGTCCTAAAACTATTATATGATACATGTATGAACATGGGAATCCTTGGGTCTATTTTAGTATGCCATAGAGCCACTTGGGAGTGATAATGACATTTTATATTAATTAATCTAAAGTAAAGACAAAAATAACAAAAGCATGTATCATTTAGTAAAACACTTTTATATAGGGTTATATAATTGTTCCCTTCGAATATAAATATTAATTTAAAAATTAAAATTATTTCCTACATGATGATATTTTATTTATAATTTTTAGACATAAAATAAATATATTTATTTATGGCACAATAATGATGCGGTATTTTCCTTATTAATAAAATAATCAAATAAAAGATATTGTAAATATTAAAATAAATATAATTTGATAGTTTGGATACCATCAACAAATTTTATTGGTGAATATGACATGTTATTATTGATTCAATGTATTTGTTTTGAAGTAATCATGTTGTGATGACTTTCACAAAAACCAAATACTAAATAGTGTCAAAAATGACATAAATTAGTTTTTAAAACAAATACAATATTATTGGTTGATATAATATTCCCAAAAATCTAAGGTTCGTCCAAAGGGCTTAAATAATATTATATATGTCATTAATTATCTACTTGAGGGTCTCTTGTAACTTTATAGTATGTTTATTAACCATATAGTGTAATAATACAAGAAGACATGGTAAAAGTTAAACAATTTAACTAAGAGTTAAATATAAAAGATAAGGTTAAAATGGTAACCTTAACTTGTCTAAAACCAATTTCTTGAGCTTATTTAGACACAAAACCACCTAAGGCTCAAAATAAATTCATTTTGAGTCATTATAAACCGAAAATTATTGTATAATAAATTAATATTTTAATCTTTACCTAAAGTGACACTCAACCCCCCTTATAAAAGGGCACTTCCCCTTCTCTTAATTTCACACATCCAAAGCCATTTTTTATGGAAAAAACCTACCCAAATACCTTCTCCAATAGCCTCACTTAAACATAGATGCCTTATTTTGATTATAAATCCAACCTAAGGAGCCATTTTGATCAACTCAAAAGGAAACACCCGAAGAAGAGGTAATAATTTCACCACCCTCTTTCAAGTTATTTTCTTCTTACACTCCCTCTTTATTTGTTGTTTCCATACTAACATAATATATCCAGTGCCTTATATATACTATGATGTTATTATAAATATTTTATAACCATATTCATCATTATTTCCATCCTATAATGACAAATTCACCATACATGTGTACGTACGGCTTACCGTCTCCACGTCGTGGTGTAGTTTGTTATTCAAACACTTCATTATTTGGATAGGTATAATAATGTGTATAACTAATGTAAATAATAAATATAACATGTTAATTATTCTTTATATATGATATATTATCCAATTATCTATGATTTCATCATCATTATAATGATATTGTCCCTTGTACATACGTACGGATTACCGTCTCCACGGCGTGATGGGATTCATTTCCACGTTCACAATTCAACGATGATTATAGAAATATATATTATTAATAAGTTTTTAATATATGAAATAATAATTCTACTGGAGATATATATATATATGTGTTTGTGTGTGTGTGTTTATATAATTACATATATCTTATTCACTTACTTCCGTTCAATGCGATATGAAAACGAAAACATCGTTTATGCGTACGTACGATCTACCATCTCTATAAATGATGCCTCCCATTTAATATATTTATCTATTATAAACATTACTATTCTAAATATATATGATATATAAATAAATTTTTATATTCTGGAAGTATTTAAATCATTATATAAATGATGTGATCAATAATAACAAGTTAAAATATGTACGATAAAGAAAGCGATTATTACCTAAAATGTTAATTTAACATGGAAATCATTATTAAATGGGTAGTATAAAATCATAAATGAATCTTTTATGATATAATAAATATGAATACAGTTATGGTATAATTTAATAACATACTATGGTCATTATACACGAGCTTAAATGTACCCTCTACCCAAGGAAAGTGCAAGGTAAGGGTTAATTCCTCAATCTCATTATTATTTGAGATTGTTTATTGGAATGTTTTTACTAGGAAATATTTATTATCCATGTACATGTTTCATAAAATATTTTTCAAATGGAATGTTTTTAAGGTAATATTTTATTAAAACATTATTTTAAATGTTTTAAATATTCATTCTTCTAAATCATTCTCATTAATGTCCATGTTTTCAAAATGGGTTTTTAAGGATTTATTTATATGGATATGAAAATTTTTAATATGTTAATTCCATTCAAAATATTCAAAGTGGTATGGGAAACTTTGATTCAAAAATTTCTTTAAATTTCTTCCTTTCTAAATGTTGTGACTTTTAAATGTTTTCATGAAAAATTGATATTTCTTTCAAAGAGTTTTACAAATCATTTTCATCTATGTCAACTTCCTTTGATGTATTTTAAACTTGTTTGAAGTCAATTTATTATGATACAAATCTTCTATATTGTATTGAAGGTTTTGTGATATTTTGAAATATGGATGTGTAATTTTTATATCATTCATAATTTATGGTTAAATTATTGAAATTTCTTATTCTAGTTCTAATACGATATTTTATGTTATGTATCATCCTTTTTATATGAGGAATGTATTAGACATAGTAAGTGACGAGTGGAGAATGATATAGCTCCTCAATGCATCAGTTTTTCTCATGAGACAATTATAAGTGGAATTGGTCGAGGCCTTTCCCAATTTGATATATGGTTTTGGTAGAGGCCTTAATCATGTTTATATGTCTTGGTCGAGGCCATGACAAAATGTTTAGAATGTCCGACATTTTACATCCCCTCATTATAAAAATAATATTGATAGTTCATATGGTTATTTGACTAGTAGAATTCCCATGACTATATTTAATTATGGAATTATTTACTCATCTCATATTCATACCATAAAGTATTCACGTTTATTATTTGTAATGGCATGTGATTTTAATTATTCACCATGCCTAATGTTTATGTTATCTTCCACTGTATTTATTACCCTTACTGAGCATTTGAGATCACCCCTTTCTTATATTTTATTTTCTTAGGATTCAAGGAAGTGTTTTATGATTGATATGAAGGGTGAAGCTATGGATTAATGGAATTATCAAAGAATTATCTATGCTATGTTTTATTTTTGAATGTGTAATGTAACTTTCATATATGTAATCTGTTTTCCAAGACTACTAAAATGATCGGTCTTTCAAGAAATGATTATTTGCAATCATGCCAATGTATTAAAATATTTCACCAGATCTGGGTAACTAAGGTTGCTGTATTACACAATTCCTTTTCCTCAATCCATTTATAAACCAAAGAAGTCCCTTGAAACCGATCCTCAACTTCTCAACATGTTTAGACGTGTTGAAGTCAACATTCCCCACATATATTCAATAAAAAAAATCCCTAAGTACGCCAAGTTTCTCAAGGAATTGTTCACACATAAGATACAACTTATGACCATTGATGATGTTTCAACACAACAGTCTATTCCCATAATGTGCAAATATCCTGGGACCTTTATAGTTTCATGCCAAATAGGTTGTTCAAACTTTGATGATGCACTCATATACCTAGAATCCTCGATAAATGTTATGCCCCAATCCATATTATCCAACCTTGGTCTAGGTCCCTTAAAACCAACATGTTTTGTCATCCAGTTGTCCAATCGAATCACAACTAGTCCTAAGGGAATAATTGAGGATTTCTTTGTCTGAGTCAATGATCTTATCTTCCCAGCTGACTTTTATATCCTTAACATGGAATGTGATACAACGTATTGTCAATATCCTTTGATTCAAGGAAGAACTTTCCTTTTGGTATATAGAAACAAAATTGATGTCCTTACTGATATCTTATCCATGGAATTTGGTGACAAACTAGTCAAGTTAAATATTTTTCAATCCATGTAATACCCATTAGAGGATCAAGTAGTATTCTCTATCCATGCTTCAGAATGTCTATCTGAGAGTGTGTTGAGTCTCAATCAATCATGTTCTTCTTATGCTATTGATAGAAGAGTTTTCGAATATTTCATCCTTATTAACCAAGTCATAAATGGGGAATTTTATGTTGAAATTACAAATGAAAACTCCATTGATCTAAAGGATATTGAAAAATATTTGGAATCCCATCTCACCTCTGACATCCACTACTCCAACTTGGACATTAATGGTGAAAATGAGAAAGCATGTTCAATTTTTTATTCAAATCTAATTATCCAACATTCATTATTTCCTATACATGATTTTAAAAATTCTATTACATGTGAGGTGAACCTTGAACCAATGTGTTTATCTTTTCCCAATCGGAGTGAAGGTTGTGACATTTGTTCCATAATTATAAAAATGATAACTGGTGAGGTTTAAATTGACCATTCTTTGGTGAACAATATTGATATAAAGGATATTAAAAAAATTATTTAGTATTATGACTCCATTGTTCCTCTTTACTCTACATCGATAAGTGATTAAATAAATGAGCCAAAAATAATTGGGATTTCAAACTATGGTTTCCTGTTATCTGAACCTTATATAAAGGTACGATCAGAATTGAGACATCTTCCAGAATTTCCAAGCATAGAAAACAATCACTTTTAGGGTAAAATCATTCCTCACATTGAAGACTTGATGGAGGATAGTCATATTATCTTTCCAACCCCATTGAATTATAATAGAAACTTCAAGGAAGGGATGAATTTATCCAATAAATCATTGGGGCTCTCAAAGGAGAAGCTTTTCTTGAAGAATACTGGGGTTGAAAAAATATGTGGCCATCATTGGACTGTGGGTAGTTCCCTGCAATTGTCCAGCTATAGACAAAATAAATGTAGCTCTACTTGGGAGGTAACCCATTCTTTCTTTTAGTTTTATGAAATTTTAATGACTTTTTAGTTTTCTTATTAAATGAATAATTTTTCTTATTTTTTGTTCTATTTTAGGTAATGAAAATTCTCCAAAACATCACTAGAGAGGACACCTACCCCAAGAAGTTGTTGAATTCAGTAGACCCACCACCGAATGGAGACAACAACCCACTAAATCCAAACATTGGGGAAACTCTTTCCCATTAACCCTATATAAATCTCTTCCTCTCTCTACCTCTTTCTTCTTCTTCCCCTCTCTTTCATTTTTTACCATATTCCTCATCACTGTTTTTATATACTCTTTCTCTTTTTTGTGGGTGTTTCATTATAAAAAAAACTACAAAAAAAACCTAAAAAACAAAAATAAAATAAAAAACATGAAAAAAACCAAAAAAGTCATACTTACTCACCATCTAGTTATGAAATTTTGTCCAACCATTTTGGGGAGTCGAAATCTATGGTTTCCTCACAAAAATTTTGTGTTTTCATCATATATTTGGATAAAGAATATTGTGTCAAAACCAACAAATTTTTAATTCTCAATTTTTTATTTTGAAAATGATTATTCCCCAAAAGCAAGGAATAAAAATAGATTTCATGCCAAGGTCACCTATGACCATATTTTTAAAATTTGTTTTTCAACCCTGATTGTGAGTCTTGAGTTTATGGATATTTGAGTTGAATTTCATACATTGGTGTATGTTAATATTATAGAAGAATTTTTTGAACCTCTTGATTATCACAATAACCAAATATCCTCCCTTTAACCTTACATTAATCCTCCTTTTGAAAGCCCATTAAAGCCTATGAAAAACTTTTCTTTGATATCCACATTACAAGCCTAATACCATATCCCACCCAATATCTACATTGATTTTCATTGCATAATTTTTTGAAATTTAATTATGGGGGAATGGATTTCATTTTGGGTACCCTTTGTTGAATTCACCATGTTATCATATGCTTGAGGGAAGACATCCATTTCAGTGTGGGGGAGAAGTTATCATTTAGAGGGGTTTGGGAATGTATATAATTTTATCTTTTTAAAATGCTATTGAAAAATGTACAAAAAAATATGATGAAAAAAATCAAAAAATAAATAAAAAAAGAATGGTTTGTGTCATGGGTGGGTCAAAAATCACTCTTTCTTAACCATTGATCTTATTATAACTATAACAACTAGTGTCAGGAGGATATAAAACGTGGGTTGGGATATGAGTGTGAGATCTATTTCAAGTTCAACTTTTGAAAAAAATGGAAAAAATTAAATGAAATAGAAGAAAACTTGCATTATATATTCTTTTTTCATTGGGATAAGTTTTGTGTTCTGTAAATATTTCACCTTCTTATCCCCTTCAATTTTCTTCCTCATTTATGTCTTTCTTCACATAATCATTCTCTTTTAAATATGTATTTTCATTTCCTTCCATGTTTCATTTCAAAAAATGGTGCATTGTTTTACCCATGATGATGTTTTACCCCTCTTTATATTCTTTTGAATACTGAATTCCTACCATCCCATAGCCATGGAAAACCCACTTAAAAATTAATCTCGATTATTTTTCACTTTAGGATAGGGAATGGAAGCTGAGATCTCTTTCAATCTCTAAGATTTTCACTTTTGGTTGGTGAAAGAGTGAACCACCATAAATGAATCTTACCATCTTGATATGAGTGAGTTTTTAGTGCCCACATTTTCCATTTATAAATTTGAAAATGCAAAAATAATTGTTTTTGAACATTTTTTCCATAAAAATTTGTGGTGGAATTCAACAAGGATGAGTAAAATAGTTTAGAACTCCCCTGAGTAGTGAAGAAAAATTTAAATATTTGTTGGTGAGTAAAAATGATTTTGTACTGTTTTTTATTTTTTTTGCACATGAGGAAATACACAAGACTAGGTGTGGGGGATTTAATTTTCTTCAATTATTATGTACTTATTATATTCACCCTTTAATGTTTTTATATGAAGTGTGCATAATTTTGTGAAATATTAATGTTTAAATATTAAATATAAAATTAGGGCAATATTTTAATTCATCCAGATTCTAGTCTGTTTAATATTTTAATACTAACTATCTCTCTAAGGATCCAAATTATGTGTTTCTTGTTTTTTAGGATTCCTTATTCAATTTCCAAAATATCATTAGAAGTAATAGATGGAAAATATTTCTATTTAAAGAGAAATGTGGTCCTTACAAGAAGGCAAAAATAATATTTGAAGAAACTTGATCATCCATGAAGATAGAATTACTGGGCTTATTCCAGAAGTCTAAATCCTTTAATTATCCTCCAATAATTGGGGGGGGGGGAATCAATTCATCTAGGATAAAAATGTCAAGGCCCAAATCCAAAAAACGGTGCCGAACAAATTAATTTAAATCCATCACACTATTCTGTTCGAGAATTCAAACCAACACACATTTATTGACTTTACTCCTGATATAGACATCCATGTATGCAGATCTTTTGTAGTGTGAAAGGTAAGATATTGGCAACTGAATTTTTTGAAATAATAGTTCGAATTTGAGGGAATATCCCTTTTCAAAAACCTATACACATTATGGCCATCGAAAAAATGTTGATAAAAATGGATAGGTAAAAACTATTTAGTAAAATAGCTATATCTTTGGATACAAAATTATAATTGACACCAACATTTGAGGGATTAAAGTAGACATCAATATCTAAAATTTGGAAGAAGATAATATTTCTAGATTCATCTGACTTGATGTCTATAACAGAGATACAAATGTAGGGGAATATTTGGAACACAAACAGTCCAACTCTTTGGGCTATAAATATAGCCCCCTCTTATCCTTTCATGTGGTTGAAATTTCAGAGGAGAGGATAATAAATTGGCACGACCAAAGCCTTTAGAAAGACATGGGAGGATCTTCCATAATCATATTTTCACTTGAGAGACCCTTCAACCTCTCTTTGATTTCTTTTGTGTTCTTCTTTGTTTGTAATCTAATAATTGTTTGTGTAGTGATTCTATTTTAATGAAAGATTATTATTCATATTCTATTTTAATAATACAACCTCTGTTCAATAAATATTAATTCTCCTAAAATATTTTAAATCAAGTTGAAACCCCTACCCTCTTTTTTCTTCTTTAATAAATCAAAATTCTATTTTTAATTCTCATCACTGTTTGTGTGTTTGTGATTGGTGCACAACTCTTTTCTTATCCCATTTTTCTCATATATTATTAAATCATCATGATAAACATAATAAACCATATTTATAATCATCTTAATGTCTGAGTAATTCTCTCATTGGGGTGAGTTATAATTTTGGTATGTTAAGTGACTGAGAAGTTTTTCTCGACGAATATTCTTTGAATTACCACTATGTGTGTTGGACTTAACATGTCATGGATTAATGACTTGTTTTTTTTAATTAATGGTTTACATGGATTATTTTAACCATAAATGCATTGCCATAAACAATATTTAATTAATATTAGAAACCTAAGTTATGTTAAGGATTGGATTAAAGCCTTAAAACTTGGAAATTACAATCAACGTCAACTTGTGACATGTGTGTTAGTTGAAAGCAATATAAAGAAAGGCTCAAGCATATCACAAGATTAACTACCTAATGATGAACTCACCCAAATATTTAACAATTTTTAAATCAACTTTAATCAATCAAGCATTTAAATTAAGCACTGCAAACAAACACCCCCAATCAGAATACAATCAACTACAAAAAATCGATTATTAAAACGTATCATCACTGAGGATTCAGCCTAAGTTCTTATATACACCTTAGCAGAGCATTGAAACCTTGAACAGTCAATAGGAATCAATCATCCACGCATTTATGAGTATAGTTGAAGAAACTTTTACGGAGGTGGAATAAGAAATAAAACCAAAAATGCATAGTTAGAAATTTAACCTCTTCTCAAACAACCACTTTTGGATTATAAATAATGTATTCCTATAATGTAGGAATATAGGATGAGGGTATAAAATTTGAGAAGTGATTTGTTAAGAAGTTATTATAGAGGGTGACATTTTATAAGTGAGGCAAGTATCACACTATTATATTTTGAAATGAAGAAGGTGTACACATGTTTTTAACATGAATCAATGTTCTAAAATGAACCATTATTAATCCTTATACATGTTAATTTATAAATATGTTAATAATATTTTTTTTAGAAACTTTTTAGGTTATTTTTTCAGTTATATTTTATATTTTACCCATGATAAACCCACTTTAACCATAACCATGATAATTAAGTTTTATAGCCTCAACTATTCATTATGGTTAAAATTTAAGTTTAAATTATTATAGAATATAAATAATATTTATTCAAAATATGTAATTGGTCATAAAAATAATAAAAACATATAAATTAAAAAATTTATTTTAAAATAAATCACGTAGACGTGAAGAAAAAGTGATTTTTCAAGAAGTGTATTTTACAGGAAAAAATATTTTATATTAACTCTATTACTATTGAAAATCATTTTATATATTTAAATTAATATTTATTAATAAATAATTTATACATTTAATTCTAATAATTCTTCATTAGGGTGTTTTTTATTTTTATATAAATGAGAAACACTATGCAACGTAAAATAGTTTTCAAAAAAACTAATTTTTAAACCCATGAACAAACTTATGCTAAAATATTATTTTAAGTTCATTTAAAAGAAATTATATTTATTACATATTCCTAAATAATTAATATTTTACTTTAAATCACATTTAAAATATAATGGGACTTTGAAATTTATAATTTATTGAAATTAATTAACACCTTTAGAAAAATCGGTATTTTCACTATTCACCGAAAAATCAATATTTTCCAAAACAATGCCAAATATCACCTACAATAAATTTTTATATTAACATTTAAAAAATGATGTTAATTTTCTCAAATAAATTTTCTACTATTTTGAAAAATTAATTATTTAATTTTTATTTCATGAAAATAATTAAAAAAATTAATGAAAATATATTTTTAAAAAATAAAATTACATTACTAAAAATTTATTGATTATATAATAAAATTTATAAAAAAATATATTTTTTAGAGGCATATATATATATATATTATTTATTAATTTATTTTAGACTATTCATAAAAAATGATTAAACGGTTAGGATATAGACATTATATATTTGGTAGGCCATTTAAACACGGTGTTGTGAGTCAAATTAACTATCCAATATATTTTTTTAAGATATCAGGCTGATATATCCTCCAAAATATAATAAATTGCTTCATTAAAATTTGGACATTATCTTATTAATCAATTGTGGGATATTTTAAAATAATTTTTTTTCATAAACCCACATCGTAAAATGTGTTAATAAAACATCCTATTGATAAAAGAGAACAGAGAATATGAAGGTCGTATAGAATTACATATACTAGGATTCTAGATCAGAGGATATATGTGGTATTTAAAGATTTATAAACTGAATAAAATCATAATTCCCAAATAATGAAAAACATTAACAAATATCATTAATCACAAGAATTTGAATGATCAAGATAATGTGAATTCTCACAAAACCATATTCCAATGATGTGTGAAAAAAGTCATTGGTTTCATCCAAAATGATCGTAATGGGACATACTTTTATTTCAAGATTTTTTCCTAGAGTTGAAGAATTAATTTACTATCTTTACTATTATATTAAGTAAAATACTTACAGAATGAGTGTAATTTCATCTATTTATCAATTTCCAACACAATCTCATCTTTTTTACATTAGATGATAAGTATTCATGATGATTTTTTTTTCATTCATAAAGAACTAAAATCATATTTTAAAGACCACGTAAAAATAAAATGGATAATAAATCTATTTCAATAGTCATTAAATGTTAAATAAAACCAAAGTGTTTAATACATGGTATGATGTATACCAAAATGAGTAAACCATAATATAAAGAAAAAACACATTATCCTCCAAAATTCAATAGTAATAACTAAAGCTCAATATATATCATTCCTAAATAACCTCAACAATAAATATTATATTAGCCTTAACTATTATATCACACCATTTTCCTTTTAATACCAAAAATATTGTAATTTATTTGAAATAACATTAATATCATAGACACCAATTCAATTTTCAATCTAGTAGTTATCTATATGATAAAACTTCTATTTCATTAATGACCTTAATATCCAAGATCATATAAACTGTATATGTTATAAATAACCTGAATCTTAATTTTGTGTTTTTTAAATGTATAAATCATGTTAATAATATTCTTTAAATATACTTCAACATAATAAAACATCTCCTAAAATGGAATTAATCACTATAAGATCTTATCTCTTATAAACTCAAATGGGTGTCTAATACATTGAACCTAGGATCATCCTTAATCTTATATAACTATGATAGTATCCTTAAATCGTAAGATATACTCACCTGAAATCATCATAATTCCCAATTTTATCTAAACATATCTTTCAATACTAACCATAATAATCCCGAATCCACACTCCCATGTCTGGTACTAAACATATATACAATTAATTTCTAGCATTAAAAATTATAAAAGGGACCCAATTTTCTCCATCAAAACCATAAAAATTAAAATTTATAAAATTGGATCACTTAAATTCTCAAGGACCATCTATGATTATATTTTTAAAGAATTATGAAAAACTCTTACACAAACAATACCCATGTCATTAAATGAGAATATATCCCACATAAACCATCTTTCATCAGTTCATATTTATTCATAATCATTATCTATATAATATCCCCTCTTGACATAATTTATTAAAAATAATTATTTAAATCTTATGGAAAATTAGACACAAGAAGGGTGAGATACAATACTCAATAAGGGTAAATGTAATCATTAAAAATCTAATTTCATCAATGAACACAATAACAATATAAGGGTATGATGACATAATAAAAATGAATGAGTGTAATATAAGAAAACTCATACCCATCAATAAGAAGATCATAAAATATAAAATCATGGAATAATGATTTAAAAAGTGTTTTGTTTTTCAAAATTAGCAATCATGAGCCACATGATATCAATATTGATCATAAGAAACATTATAATCACATAGAAAGAATTGAAAAAATGTATTAGTATCTTGTAAAAATTGTCATCAAACCCCATTTTAAACTATCATCATAGGTGACAAGTTCATAATTAAATCTATTGGATAAAATAATCAATAACTCCCTCGTTCTTTTATATTAATACAAGTGAAATTACAAAATTAATTTCAGAATTGTCTAGTAACAAAAAATTATATAAAATATATCAGGCTCAACCAGTGCTATATGGGTGTTCCCATTGTATATTATATATTGGGATCACCTGGTTCTATCTGGGTGCACCTATCATATAATCTATAATAGGATCACCTAGAATTATCTGGGAGAACACATGATAAATAATAATTTCCTTATAAAATTCAATAAAAATTTACTTCGAGCAATTGTTTAATCATATACTCTTAGAAAGAACCATTATTCTTTTCAAAACATGATTAACCCATGGAAAAGAAAAGGTTTCTATGAAAATATAATTGAAAAATGATTAACTTATGTAAATGAAATCTATTCCATAAAAATAACTATAAAACATAAATAACCCATGGAAAAAATGTGTTCCATAATTATCTCTAGGAACCATTATTATCTCGTGGAAAAAAATGGGTCTATAAAAATCTCACTGAATCATCATTAACCAATGGGAAAGAAATGGGTTTCATAAAAGTATTTTTTAAATAATCTTAAACCATCCAGAGAAAAAATTAGGATTGCATCATTACAAAATATCCCCATCATAGAATGAGTAGAAACAAGTGATATTGACGTTGACGAGTGGAAATACCATTTGAAGATCAATGAAACATTCTTGAGGGAAACAAAAATCATATTTTGAAAATAAATTTGAGGACTGAAATTTCACAAAATATTTTGAGAATATTTTTATTTGAAATCCCATTGAATCATATGAATGATGGTTCAAATAAAATAATGGTATAAATGGTGGGGAAATCTGTTCATGTTCAGATGGTGGGTCTTATTTATACACACACTTCAATTATGATGGCATGAGGACTCAACCCTATAACTGGTGCCCTAAACTCTAAGCCCCTCCAATCATATCTGCCCGTGTGGAGAAAATATATTCTTGTTGTAAATGTTAATAATAAACATTATTTTCAAAACATTTTGTATAGGGGATTAAAAAGTGGATCATTGTAAAACCTTATAAAATTCACATTCAAAAACATTTAAAATAAATTAAAAGTAAATTTAGAATAGATTTATGTAATAATATATTTTTATAAATAATTTTTTTGAAAACATTTATTTATAACATGTATTTGGAAGAGAAGAATTCCCGATTTGAAAAAAAATTACATGACTGATATTACTTTCAAACGATATTCTTGATGATTCATTAATAAATAAAGACATGAAAACAAAACAGGTTAACCACATTAAGAACTGTTGTAGAATAGTGATATTTGGTTTATGAAAATAAAAGTATATGATTTTCTAAAAAATAACATTGAACATAATCAATCCCAAAATGAAAGGAGATTGAAACATAAATACTTTTCCAATTTATTAATATTATCATTTATAAGTTCCATGAATTAATAACATAAAATAAAACATTAAATATATTTCACATAAGAAATATCATGAAATAATATTTCAAATGGGGTAGTAGATATATCTCCTAAAATAATATAGGTTTTTAACCTTACAACATGAATCAATATAGGGAATTTGAGACAAAGTCCCTTACGTCTTTGGTAATATCTGATAAAACCCCCATGAAATGAAAGAACCTCATATTTATTTTTAAATACAAATAATTTTCATTAATTTAATAATTATATTCATTCATGGGATTTAAATTCACCACACAAAAAAAATTGTTGGTTAAAATGGATCATGTCTCAGAAAAATAAAATTTTGATGACAAACCCCTTACCTTGAGTCCAAACTCTCCATGTGTGTCCCATAACTAAGGTATAATAAAAAATTGATTTATTATAAAAAATTTACAGTATTAATACAAAATAATTATATTATTTATTTATAATAAAACATTTGAATGCTTAGTATGTTAAGTTCATATCTGGTGTTTTGGATGACGTAGTGTTCATTGTTTCAAAATAGATTCAATGTGTTGACCATGGTAAATGAGTTCATTATTTCATCATATAAAAATCAATAATCTTGAAATAATAATCATATATATTATTAAATTATACATTTAAAACCTATTATGAAAAATTGTTTTGAAAAATGAACTACATTATGATCAATGAGATGGTAATCCATACATACACATGACTAATGTTTCTATTTTTTAGTGATAATTATGAGAAGGTATGTATTAGTATACAATTCTAAAATGATAATAATTTCCTAAATAAAATCTTGTTTTATTAAATATAATTATTTATATCATTATTGGGATGTGGTGATGAAAAAATGGCATCGCTTTATGGAGGTGGTATTCCACACGTACATGAATGACATTATCATTTTTCAGTGTAAGAAATAAAATAATATATTAGATTTTATGAATGATAAATATTTCAACATTATAATTATGATTTAATTTATATCAGATATATTCCTTAAAATTTTCTTTATTACCGTCAATTTAATTTGTTAGTTAAAATGATTCACATCACTTGTCAAGGTGGTAGTATGCTATACACAAGAGCCATGTTATCATCTCACCAACAAAATGGAATTTATGAAGGTATATGATATATGATAACATATTAAGTGTAAATATGATAAAATTTTCAAATATATGATTTAAATCCCTAATTAAAAAAATATTAGGGGAAATTATTGAAAATGAATTATTTGTTTCATGATGCGGGGTCCTCTACACATATGAATTATGATTTTGTATCCTTTTTTATCAAATAGATGATTGGTTTGGGTTATTAGATTAATATAATAACATTTAAATATATATTATATACTTTTGTTATTATATGAGAATATTTTAATACTATTCAGATGTGGTGGGATAAGAAATAAGCACAAGAGCCCCAACTTAGTTGGTTAGGACTCCAAAAGTACATCCAAGAGACTCAAGATCAAAACCAATAAGAGGGATAATATATGGGTTTCTGTAGTATATTGTAGCATTATTATAGTGGGTACTGTATAATGTATTGTTAGGTACTATAGTAGCCAGAACTATTCACCTATTTAGGCCTTTGGGCCACCAGTTTGGTTTTCGATCCCTTCAAGGCCTTCATGCCATAGTAAGTCCTTCAGGCCACATTAAGGCCATTGGGCCACATGATCAGTGCAGTTTACCCAAAAATAATCTACAAAAAGAAGCATCCTAAAAGAGGATTTAAAGCAGGCGCATTAACTAGAGCAGATCTAATGGATTTTAAAGAATAAGAGGGTAGGGAAAAACCATAAAGACTAGCATGTGCTTGCATGGGAAGCTTAGTCAGACGTCCATGTAAAGGTGGAGAGCTACCATCACAATTGAGATACTGGGGAGGGTAAGTTCCTTGTAGTTATAGTCTCGTTCATTTCCCTGAGACCTTCGGGTCATTTAAGTCTCATTAGCTTATGGGCCCTATAATCTCTAATCCTACTGGCCTTGTAAGGATTCCCCCTCATCGATTGAAAGGGGGGTTATCAAAAATAAATAAAAAATTAAGGCTCTTAGGCTATTCGGGCTAAATAAAAACACATACTTAGGATTTCTACCACTTTTTGGACAACCTCATTATGTTCATAACTAAATTATTACGGGAATGGATTTCTGACCATACCAAGGATTCTAGAATGAGTGGATAAATTTTTCAAAGATAAGTTGGAAGGTAATTTTTTCTAAAAATATTTTTATGGTATGAAGAAGGCAATAGAGTGCGTTGACATTAATAAGTGAGGAGATTAGAACACTATTACTTTTTAAAACAAAATGGTGTGTCAAATTTTTTTTGCATGTTATAAAGATAAAAAATAGACCATTATCAAGACATAGATATGATGTGGTAAAAAAATTTCCATCAAAAACATTTTATATTAGGGTTAAAGTCATTTTGAATCATATATTTTTATTTTACACCCCCGGTGAACCCTTTTTCACTATAAACATTGTAATTAATTTTTACTATTTCAAAATTCAATATTTTAAAACATTAAGTTGAACTTAGTATATAATAGAAAATTTTCAAATTATAAATATTTAACCAATTTTACTAAATAAAATTAATATTATTGGAAAAATATATTTTAAAATTAAACCCATAAATAGGATGAAAAGCGGGTTTTCAAGAAGTGTATTTTGCAAGAAAAAGATTATTTTATATTAACTCTATGACTAATATTGATCAGTTCATAAATAGAAATTAATATTAATATATATATATATATTAAATTTAAGTTATATAATTCCAAATTATGGGTTTTTTAATTCATTATAAATGGGAAACATTATGTAAATTAAAACAGTTCTCCAAAAAATCTTACTTAAAAACGAATGGAAAAAACTTATAGTAAAATATAGTTTTAAGTTGATTAAAATGATATTAAGAGGATTATACATAGATAAATAATAAGTATGTTACTGTAAATTATATTCAAAAAATATATTTTAATTTTAAATTTCAAAATTTATTGAAAATAGTTTACATTTATTTAAAAATCATTATTTTCACTATTCACTGAAAAATCAACAATTTAAAAAAAACAGAAAAATTTAAACAAATGTAAATCTTCATATTATATTTTTTAAAATAATGTTATTTCTGTTATATATACTCTCTGAAATTTCCAAAAATAATTAAAATATATTTTTTATGAAAATCAATAAAATTATTTTTTTTAAAAATGTATTGTTGATGAATAAATTTATTTTACTAAAAATTAATGGGATATTTATTATACATTTTCCTTTGATTTATTTTGAGTATAATATATATATATCAAAAAGTACTTAATATTATTCATACCCTCACATTTAATAGCTAGGTTTTAACGATTTTTTATATTGCGGGTCATTTATGCTTGATGTCGAGTGTCAGATATGTTATCGAACAAAGTTTTATTTCCTAAAATCTTGAGGTGTTATAGAGAGTCCCTTTTTATTTTTCTTATTTAATTATTAATTCATTCTCAAACCACACTTGTGTTTTTTTAATAAAGGTATCATGAAATATATGTGAATTTCCATGTCAATGTCCCCTACAAATCCATGTGGATTTCACTGTTAATGGGATAAAAAATCATTTCATTACATAAATCCTATTTTATTTTCAAATTAATCTCTCTAATAATGATTTAAGAGAGTTATTTATATGTAAATAATTTTATTTAACATGCTATTTCATCTTATGAGTTCTAACATCTTTATTTATATTATCATATACTTTATAATGTTACTCGGATGTTATTATAATTTTTTATAAAATATTTTATATAGTTTAGATTCTTATAAATAGGTTGTAAATGATTTATAAAAGGGTTTTAATGTGTTGGATTTACTATTTAATACATTATTTTTCACATTAGGTATCTGATTAAAGTTATTGAATATATTCTTCCTTTAAATTAATTAATATGTATCATTTGGGCCATATTTGGGTTAAATAAAAGTCATTTCAATGTTTTTATATATTTTTATGATTTATAAAGTCATTATTGTTATTTATATATTTTTTATGAATTTTTAAACACAAAATTATATAAAAAACATGTTGATGTAGATAAATTATTAGATTTTTTATATTATATACATGATTCGGATTTGATAAAAGGTATAATGTTGAAATATTTTAGGTTACATGGGAGACATGGTTTCCAATGTGGGATGTAAATGATGAGAGATACAGTTGCATTTATTTCACTCTAGAATGTGACCCATAGTTTTAATTACACTCTAGTTATGGGTTTTAATTTTGGTGAAGCAAGCGGGATCAGATCCAAGTATATTATGATCATTGTGGGCTTGCATGTGATTTTAGAATAAAACCCCGAGATATTATCCCAGTTTACTTATGGTTGATATCTCATCAGTCATTTAATTAATGTTATTGTTTTATTTATGATATGGTTTAACTCATGATTTGGTTTACATTATGAATTTTTTTTATATTCCCTCTCATGTTCATACTCCCTTGATATATTCCAATATATTTTTATTTTACGTGGAATGTTTTATAATGAAAAAAAATGTGATTGTTTTTTTTAATAAAAATGGAAATAATGATATTTCATAGTAGTATTTTATACTAAATTTAGTTTCTGTATTTCATGTGGAATTATGTAGATTCTAGGTCATATATTATGTTTAATTAGATCATAGTTTTCACATACACCCTTGGGTGTATATTGAATTCTACTATTTTTTGTCTTATATTTGTATTTGTGATCATGTTCACATGCTATGGATCCTGATTTCAATGATATAATGGTGGTGTAATTAAATTTTTTATGGGTTTCAATATATTATCATATGACCATTTTTAGTGAAAGTGAACCAAATCGTATAAAAATCTTTCTCTACAGAATAATACATGTAAACATATCTAAAAGTAATGTAAAATATAATACTTCATATGTCTAAATATAATAAGTTTAAATATTCTATATTGATGTACTATATTTGATAATTATCTTGTGGAAAAATTTATATTTTCCTCATACCTCAAAGGAGAGGACACTGGAAAATATATCCATGAACATTTTGTGAGGACTCCGAAAAACCAAAAGTGGTGCCAGTTCCTTCATGGAATTATGAATCTTCTTTTAGAGGGAATAGTTCTTTGGTTATCTCATAATAAATATGTAAAATTTTCCAACACAACCAATAGGATATTATCACATCCTATTATATATCCATCCTTTAATCTTGTCATTAAATGAAGAGAATCATCCATACAAAATGCCTCTAATAGAATCACATAAATTTCATTCATTTAAACTTATTGATTTTCATTATTTTATCACATTAATATATGACTACTAAATTCAATAAATGAACCAACTATTTCATTAAAAATCGATGAAATCATATTAATTAAATGTAGAAACACACATGTATCACATATACGCCTAGGCAGTGATATTGTGGATATCAACTATTACTTCCACAAGATCCTCCCAGGTGTAGTGAATCTTATTTTAGTTTACATCCAAAAATCTCTAGCTTTCACTAAAATATTGTACGGAAATTATGAAAAAAAAATCACAACACATTATGAATTCATCCAAACTCTTTCTAACATGGTTGCATGAAACACTCTTTATTTTAGATATAATACTTTGTTTTGAACTTAATCCTTATCCATGGGATTAACTATATGAGACTACTAGCCTTAGAATAATTGCAATTAATTTTTAAATCCCTTTATCATAGATGTATGAAAGGAGTTACCTCTATCAAATCAGCACTTCTAATAAAGAAACAAGGGGGTCATATGTTATCTCTATCAGACATAATCATATTTATTTATGAATATATAACAAAGGATGAACCAAATAAAACATATTTACTCCCATTTAGTCCTTTATTAAATGGAATTGTATGACAAATATTAAAAGGGAATATCAATATAGTATAATCCAACTCATAATTTCGTTATTTTATAAAATGGACTAACTAATTTAATCAATCCATCACATGTCATTCATATATGAAATGAGTAAATAATTTTTCTATCATACAAGAAGTTGAATATATAATATGTGACTCAAGTAAGTATAGAAATGAAATTCCATAGCCTAATTCAATCATGTACATGATGTCTACACATAGAATATAAGTGTGAAAATACAATCTAGGTTGTACTCAAATTTATGATATAATCAATAAGATAAACAACAATACCTTGATAAGATAATCTCATATTTTAACTTTAATAAGTAAATAATAAAATTATGAATCTTATCAAGTTAATATCCTCATCCACTATTGGTAATAAGGGTTGACAATATGAATACACCCCTAAATATATCAATGATCCTATTAAATTATAAATTATATACTTCAATGAATACTTCCACATAAAATTATCTACTTATTACCTCATGAATTTATTGTTCATATATCTCATTTAACCCTTTATAATAAGAATAAGAATATTTTAAATAAAACCATTTTATATTTTTACAACCAATAATATTTTATAATGTTCATCAATTAGGTTCAATTCAATGTTGTTATTTAAGGACATATTATTATATGATATTTTTTATAAACTATATTGCATCACAATTTAATAAATGATAAATATAGATATCACTTATTATAAAACAAATTAGACATTATATTGCCATTACATTAATCTATCATGTATCAAATACCTAGAGACCTAACATGACATTCATGATGTTTATGAAATAATGGATTCATCAGCATATCTACTATATTTTCATTATTATCCACAGAAAAATATCTTTATATCACAGTTATAAATTTTCTCATGTATGAGATGGTATTTTAATTGGATGTGTTTAGTCCTTTAGTGATTCATGGGTTTGATAAAATTACCAATATCCCCATTATTGTCATAATATAGCTACTGTATCCATTAATATAAGGTACCATTCTAAGATCTGTGATGAAATTCTTGATCTAAATAGATTCTTTCACAGCATATGATGTGATGATTCACTCTTACTCTATTTCTTAGACTAGATTAAGGGCTCAAATAGATATTTTCAAACTGATACACCAAACATTTTTTAAAAATACTAAACATGATTGATATTTAATATCATCTACATCATATTGAAAAAAATCCATCTATCAAACCTTTTACTTTTATTTCATTTTCTGTACCAAATTATAAAAACATATCTTCAATCCTTATAAGATAATTAATAATTTTTTCAAAGTAATCATGTTACTCTTAGTAGTATTATATTGGCTTCTACTAGTTGTAATCATAGATGAATATACATTGATTTGAGTAAAAAACATATACAACATAATAAATACTATAAAATACACATATATAATTTTATCTATCCTTTCTAGCACTTTAAAATAATATTGAATCTTTATAATATTTTTACAATCAAATTCTCGTAAATACCAATTCTTGGAGATCACCATTATAAACCACATTATAATGCTTCAAATATTTGTCTAAGGACTCATAGCAAGAAACCACTTAGGTATTTCTCTATAGAACATCACATATAGTTTTTAGGCTACCTAACCCATATTTTTTATTGAGGAGCATGAATCTAGCCACATCATTATAAAATGAAGGATCTAGGTGTAATTTCCAATAATTATTATGTCATCCACATATAGGATTATAAATAGTATTTTACTTTCACTAACTATTTTATATATATAGTAATCATTAATGTTTTTATGAAATAAACCTCTATTATTTGATTATCAAAACATATATTCCTACTCTGAGAAGCATACATTAGTCCATAAATGAAAATTTTCATCTTACTAACCCTAGTAGACTCATTAAGAATATAAAAAGCTTCATATTGTTTCATATACACATCCTTATACGAAGACTAATTAATGAAATAATTTTGGATATCCATTTGATATATCTTATAATCATACTGAGATTCTATGGCTAGTAAATTCTTAATAGTCATTATCATCATGGTAGGTGAATAGTTTTTTTCCTTTTCAATACCTTAAATATTTTTATAATTTTTTTCAAAAATTCACTCCATATAGGTAGAAAATCAACCATAAATATTAGCATCGATGTGGCATACATACATTCACCCTATGGGTGTTACATATTTTCAATCATTAAACATAATCCAAATATGTTTATTGTATATCACATCCATTTCAAATTAAATCACATTAAAACATTTATAAAATCAGAAAAATAAATTAATTCTCTATAGGTTGTAGGTTCATCACCTACAAACATTATTTTATCTTCATTTTCTATGTTCTTCTTCAAATATACATCCTTAGATAAATTCTCATTAATAAAAGATGTCATGAAATCCATTTTATATGTATTGTAATCCTAATAAACATCAATGTAAATAAAATTATGAATAAACATTTTCATCATAATAGGTTAAATATTTTTAACAAAGTTAATACAATGTGTTTTTAACATTTTTTCACAATGCATGCCATATAGGTAGAAACTATACCATCCATGTCAGTTTTCCTATGGGAACCCCACTTTCACTGTATTTTTCTCAAAACATCACATATATGAACTGTGTTCCAATCATGTTTAGTGTAAATGGAGTCCGTTTTAATCCAAAAAATTAAGATAATTATATTAATTAAAACTCCCAATGGATTTTTGGTTGGTGGTAGGATCATCACCTATAAAAATTACCTCATTATAAATTTTTATGTGAAATAAATATCTCACTATCTCTTGAAAATACTGACCAGACAATCAATGATCATACATAAATTATGTCACATTAATCATCATAAAATTATTATGAAACCTAATAAAAATATATTTCAATAACACTTACTATTTTTTGGTTTTTAACTTCGCAATGTTCAAATTTACAACAAATGTCTACTCAATCTATGTGTTTTATGCCAAGTAAACCACCATCTCATGGAACAAACACTTCTTTTTTAGTAGAGTTATAGAAATAATATTCTTTATTTCCTTAGTTTAACTAATAAATGAGAATCTTTATCATGTAAGGAATTATTTTAAGAAAAAATATTATGAGTTATTCACAACACAAAATCCAAACAAATGAATAAATTCGAAATTACCCAATATAAATCATATGGGGTCTAAATGATTGAGTTATATAGGAGATGATTTTGTAATAATGTATAATTTTACAAATCATAAACCCATAATGAAATAGGATGGTCACATAAATCCATCATAGATCAAATCATGTCTAATAAGTTTTGATTCCTCCTCATAAACACAAAATTATATTTTGGTGTTCCTGAGAGAATATGTTGTTAAATAATTCCATAATCTCATATATGATCAATAAATTCATAGAATAAGTATTCATCACATTGATCAGATCAGAGAATCCATATAATTGGGAAAATATGAATCTATAAATTCATTATAAATAAAATTCATATTCTCAAAAGTTTCTTACCATTGATTCATCAAAAACACCTTTAAAAATAGACTAATGTCATCTATAAAAGTAAGAAGGTACCTATAAACACCAATTTAAGATGTACTGATTAGTACACTTAAAACCCGGTGAAAGAGATCCAATAGTCCACTTTTCCTTTCCCCTTTTATTCTAAAAGTTTTCTTATTCATTTTATCAAACAAAAAAGATTCACATTTTTCAAATGTTTTATAATTGAGTGAGTCCAAAAATACATATATATGGAGTATTTTAATTCATTTATCATTTATATTCCTTAAATGAAAATAAAAATAATAGGACACTATATAATAAAACTAGAACATCTTATTATGATTATTTTAAACATGATTATCCATATCATGAATATTTAAACCATTAATTATATCCTCAATACTATTTTAAATATCATTATTATATATATAATAACCCGTATTATTTATAATGTGTAAATTATATACATAAAAAAGTTTATTTTTATGGTGGGGACACAATAAACCTTCTATAGTTAAAGGATTAATCCATTTGTTAAAACTAGATGCCACCTATAGACTTTTAATGACATAACACTTACTGTATTACCAAAACATTGATTTATTTAAATGATTATAAATTCCCTTTTGTCTATAAGTATTTTTTTAGTATTAATGTGAGTCACACAAATGGTATCTAATACTAATTATTCAATACTAGTGAAATTTCCCTCTATAACATTCACTTTTAGATGCTACGAAGGATTCACTCTTGGAACGCTAATAAACCCTAGATATAAATCTTTATGTATTTTATTAGTCATACTGATTAATGATATCAATATGATTTCCAAGATGAATACCATATTCTACAAAACTTACATATTAGTTTATTATTATCTTATTTTATATCTTTTCATCAAGGTAATTTAATTAATCTGCATGCACTTAAATTTATGAAACTATCCATCATATTCATTTAGTGATCCAATATATTTATTTTACAATGTAATGAGTCATCTAGGGAGTTCCTCCCATCACATAGTTATTGAAGTTGGTATTCATCCCAGTCATATTAATATTTTTCGTGGATAGTTCAGTGGATAAATTTTTTTCCAACTCTATCATATAGATAATCTCAGCATCATGCTTATTATATCTATTATAAGGGTATCCAACCAAGTGTCACCTAAATAAAACTGCAAAAATTTGATGAAAATAAAACCCAAGGACACTCTACTATGTTAAATTATAGAAAACTATGATTTGATATCACTCATCAAATTCTTTTCATACACATGATAATTTAGGTGTAGCCTTATATTGTAGAACCAACTGGAATCGATGATCGATGTCCTAAAAGTGATAATTGGACTGAATCTCACACATATAATTTTAGGATGATTAATTTTTAAGGTCTCACCAATTTAATATACATAATATGATCTTTAGGTTTATAATTATTTCATATTATAATGTTTTTATATTCTCATGTTATATTGCATTTCGGTATGCATACTTATGATGATTTAGTTTTGGTACCCTTATTCTAAAAACTATATTAATGTGTTCAAACAATATTATAGTGCGACTCTTTCTACAACCAAAGATATTTTATACTCAAATAAAAATAAAACCCAAAATATTTACACATATACAGATGTATAATATGAATAAGGTATATAAACTCTTAATATATTGGTCGAAATGTATATTAGATTGTTAAGTTATACATAGGAAATATCAAGGTGAAAAATAGCCAACTTTGTTCACATTTCTTAGATAATAGATAAACCTCCTAACTGATAGGTAGTCCAACCCCATTTCCCTCAACATAGAGAGACTTTACTTAATATAGAATTCAATTTATGATTAATTTAACATCTAATATTCCAAAACAATGACAAAAATTTTAATATAATAAATTTATTGAAAAATTGAATTCAAGGAATATGAGAAATAATATTAATGATTTCAAACAGAGAATAAAATACAAAGGTCAATTAAAAAATAAATTTATCTTAATAATATTTCATAGACTATATTCACATTTCATAAAATTTTTACTAAACATTAATAATTAAGGATTTCACAGTTAACTTAACAAATTTATTTATTTCCAAAAACAGGGGGCACAAATAAATTTTTTTCATAGTTTGCATTATATAGAATTTTTATTTGATATTACATGAATTAGGAAAAAATTTATAAAGAAAATTATTTTTAATTTTTGTTTCGTCTAAATATCAGATGAATTATATTATATAAAATTTTGAACATATATAACATCAATGATATTTTTTATTTGGTATAAATAATTTCATATATAAGACCAAATTTTTATATAAATTTTTTAAATTAATTACCAAATTTTCATTATTATAAACATAAAATCATATTATATTTTTCCTCGATTACTTAAATTATAAAAATTTTACAAATTTCTCCTTAAAATTTCATTATAAACCCTTTAATTTTTAGATTAAAATGAATAACCAATAATTAAATTATTTATAATGGAATTTATATGATAATATATAATATTAAAGAATATATAAATTGTATAATTTTTTTTTCAATTAATTATAAACAATTTATTGTTAGTAAATAACCAATTTATATAAATCCTAAAACACATCGCTTATAATCATTCTATAAACTATGATAAAAATTTAAATTTTTTTATGGTATTCACACTTTACCCTTACATAAAGGGGTATTCATTCATAAGGATAAATCTATATAGACTTATATAGGTCTCCTTTTTTAAGGGTAGTACCCTCTGTCATGATACATCATGTAATGATAAAAATAATATTACCATTACGTAACTCAATAATGTAAAGGTAACTTAGACAACCACCCCTTTTTTGCATGTAATGTTTTCCAATTGGTGGTCCTCTTAAAATTCATCTTACATTTTCCAGAAGGTTCACAACACCAATCACAATGAGAAATACATACATCATTGTTCTCCATGGTTTATATAATTTGTTTTGTGAATAACCACTAAGCCTTTCACTACAACAAGGTTACAATGATCTATGCATTTTTTAGGTCACTATAAATACACCATGGGGATATTCATGTCATCATGGAACTTTAGTTCTTCAAAAAACAGATAATAAAAAGGTTGTACCCTTGAATTTTCTTGGTCATGATACCACTAATGGGTAATTTTGATCATCATATAACCATTGGCAATTGATAAAAATTGTGATCCCCTTACACACAATATTGGGTTAAGTGATAAAAAATCACTCTTTTAATACTAAAATTGATACAATTTGAGATGACCCATAGTAAACATAAATATATTTCACATAATATTCATAATATAATCAATAATTCTCACAAAAATATAACAATCCCAATGATAAATGTTTTTGTATATTTGTAGTGTATCTTTATAAGAGACATATTGTGTTTCTCTTTTAAACATTAATCAACAATAAAATAAATCTAGAAACCATCCTATACTTCTCAGAGGTTATACTCATAAACATACCCTAAGGAATATATATATATATATATATATATAAGAATGGGGTGATCCTAAATTCTTAGTAAGGGAAACATTATTAACATTATATCTAGGATGATATCATAACCATATGAGAAAACATGTGAAATGGATAAATATCTCAATGAAAACAACATGGAACAATATGTGTTTTACATAAGTCATGATAGTAGTACAGGTGATATCAAATGAAAAAAACATGTACCCTAGAAAAAGACTGTGCGATAATAATGAATGTGTGGAATTGGTGAATTTTATCAAAATTTCAAGGAGTTATAAATATTTATCAAAACATAAAGCATTAAATCATAATCATAATTTAAGGCTCACAGTCAACACAACACAACATCATTTTCTAGGCAGATAACCTATGCACCATACATCGTATATCATGAGATGAAAACATTACCCTATGCATTGGAGGGTTATGTTATTCTGATCCCACCAATCACATAATTATTATCATACCTCTATGTGCCACATTATTTTAATGATAATATCATAAAACCTTATGGAAATAAAAAGGTGTTTCTTATACTTTTCCAATGTAAACTCATAAATAAACATTCATAAATTCATCAATATTCATAACTGGATAACCAATTGAAATTGAATGGGTATCAAATGATATTAGGAAAACTGATAAGTGAAATTCATGCACATATTTTATTATATTTTAATGTGATGAATCGTGTATTTCAATGATAAATCTTGAAAAATTTGGAAGGATTTGAGTTGTTTTATATTTATTGGTAGAAAAAATGAATTATGAAAAAGGAGAAAATATGACTGTAAAATACCCCTCACGATGTGAGTGAAGGGAAATGGAGCGGCTTTTTCGATCTAAGGTGAGCATTTGAGGATAAAAGAATGGTCCAATGGGTGACAATAATTTTTTTGTTATTATATAAAATTTCACGTCGGGCTCACCATTTTTTGTTTCGACCTAATTCACATTGTTATCCTTTAGGGGTAATTGGATTGAACCTGTGTGGATTGGGCAGTTTATCCTTTTTATATTACAGTGGAGGCGCCACAATCTAATGGTCCTAGTGGGTGATTGCATGGGGTTATGTATTTGTGAAGTCAGCATTATTTGGATATTATTTCCTTGGATTGTCTCTAATGGGTTTATTTGTGGATCCAAAAACACCCAACAACACTACTATCAATGATTCATGGACCTTCATTCCAAAGGATGGCGCTCGTTAGATGAAGTTTTGGCCAACGACACATCAGGACTCTATTAGTCGAGAAGATTGTAGGTTGGGCACATCAAACCCTTTTGGGGGGAATTATTTCCTACTCCAGGACTCTCTTATATATTTAAGACATGTTTGCATGTTTTTTAATCCTCAGTAAATTCTCGAAGAGTGTATCAGTGGGTTACCCCATGGTTGCGGGATCATCATGTATATACATGGATTTGAAGCTATAGAGACAGTGCTGACTTAAGCCATGCAATGAGGTTCTCTAATTTTTATCATTATCAAGGAGGGATGGAAGGTTGTTTGATGTTTAGGTCGAACCCATAATATAGACTTATTTTATATCCTTATAATAGAAATTAGAGCCTACATAGTTCGATTATCGGTACTTACATCTAGGAGGAATCCTTTTTGAATTTGGGGGGAATATTTTATCAGGACTGACTTCTGAGGAGAACATCCTTTGAGCTAGGTCCTTGGATATGCATCCTATGTATCCTTGTTAGAGTATAAATCAGAGTTATCGTAGTTCATTGATGGGTTGTGACATGATTGGGTATTACGCATGGGGGCTAACCATTTGAGAGAATCAAATCAGGAATAATTCCTAAAGAGGATTCCCTTTGTTGGAAATATTTTTGGGGTGACCCTTTTAATATAGGATACCTATTTGATCTCGGGCCTTAATTAGGTGTCCTATGATTCCCAATTATGGTGGGAATAAGAGTTGTCATAATTTTTTGATGGGTTTTTTCAATTTTGTATCACCACAGCCCTCTAAGCCCACATGAGTCATGCTCAGTTTGAGAAACAAGAGGATGCGAAAGATTCAACAAGGGAATACATTCTCTTCTCTACTGATGGAAAATGAGGATGATGATGACATAAGATTTCATGGCTACGAGCTCAACAATAGAGGGAAAGATCTTTGGGTGTGTCAATTCTTTCACCTGGTCCCATGTCAAGCTGACGGTGGGTGAGGGTGCGATGTAATGAACCATTCAATGTTGAATTACATTGAAAGTCATGTTGTTCAGCTCTTGGAAGGATATCATATTACCTTAGTGGGAGTTTCCCAAAATGTGCTCTCAAAAAGGGGAGTGATGTCTCTTCTCTTCAAAAGAAAAAGAGATCATGATTCCTTTGACTGATCATTGTCCTTCATTGAATACAAAAGAAAGTGATAATCCATAATCCCTAATATGGGGGGGCACGTTAGTATCCCAAGGTTGGACTCTAGGTAACCATGGGAATATAGACTTATGAACATTTCTCAATCACATAGTGATGTGGGGAATACATTTGTGGCTCCGATTACCATGGGTATGTAGACTCAGAGGGGTGTGAAGATGCACATGATGGTCCCTTCATATAGGTCTGGTAGCTTTGGAAGAGGTTTTGGCCTAATTCCAATGGACTGCCTTGCGAAGGGGATTCAGAGTAAGGGAGAGAGATGGAAATGAATTATTGATATAAGAGGGTCAAAATCTAGCAGATACCCTACTCCATATACCATTTGTTCATGCAGGGCGGGGTACCTTCAACATAGAATTTTTTTATGCATGTGGATGGGATGTCTGCATACTAGAGTGGTATGCAGATATGGGTGTGGTCTGCATACCAGTATGGTATGTAGATCATAATATGATACGCGTATCAGGGTGGTATGTGGCCTCAGGATCCATTAACGTACCAAGATGGTATGTGTTTCAGGAGTTCCTCCTTGTGGAAAAATGTTATTCCAATCAAGTTTTTGTTCACATAGGGTTATGCTACATGGTATGCCATATTGATGAAGGTCCATTAGTCTCTGTCACAGGTAGTTCATCTGCAAAGGGATTGGGGTTCATGTTTCACCTTCTTGGTTTGTTTTTTTACCCTTGATATTTTTTGTTCTTATTTTTATGGTTCGTTGAATATTTATACCCGGTGGAAATCATTTGTAGTTCCATACTTCACAGAATTTTTTCCTTTAAATTTTTCTATCCATTGAATCCCATATCTCCTTAAAAATCTTATCCCTTTCCCATCTCCCCTTTGGATACTTTTATTGGGAGCTAGGAAAATCATATCTTTTTCCATGTATCACCATTTTTGGAAGCCGATAGAAGAAATATGAACCATGTATGACTCAGTCAACCATGATTTTTGGATATTCAGTTCACAGGTCACTGTCGACTACTCCTCATCTACAAACTACTCAGTTCATGGGGATGGTATATAGGGCATAGCTCCATTGATTTATTTCAGTGAAAATGGTTCAAAAAGGCTTCGGTTTGAAGGTGGAAATTCACCAGGAATAGATTCATTCACTGGAGAATTCCTCATGGGCTAGCGCATCATAGGCCATCTGCATAATTGTGGTTCATGGTTTATGCCCTTTGTGAACCTTTCTTAGTAATCGGTACATGTCCTGGCCGGATCCTTTTGAAAAAATTTATTTAATCAATTTTATTCTCAAATTTTCATTCCATCATGTATTTATTTTTTTCACCCAAATTTTAGGTGTATTTTCCTTCCCATTGATGAATTTTTGGGACCCTAAAAATTCCCCTCATCAGAATGGGGTCCAATCAAAACGAACAGAAGGCTATTTCGATGTACAAGGGGTCCTGACTTGAATGGTAAGTGAAGCCTCTTATTTTTTCATGATCCAAGGGAGTCAGCGAGCATAGTTTAAATATTTCTATGGTCATATGGATAACCCCACTATTGTTTTTTCTTTTTTGTTATCATCCTAATTTTTACCTATTCCTTTTTGGCATGAACTTAGCGGGTATAACTTGATTTTTTCTTAGTTCTCCCTTTATGTTTTTTCGACCCAACAAGATATATGGATCTTTTGAATATTTCATTTCCTGACATTTTTTTCCAAAACCATACATAGTATAAGTTTAAAAAGCTGGTACTTGAGTTTTATCTAGGGGTTCCCTTTATGGGTTTTCACTCTTGTGACCATTGCATCTTTTCCATTAATAATTTATAGTCTTTCCAATTATAATAATTACTAATGTTTTTGGTTGAATATATTTTACCAAAATTAATAGGGCATGGTCCCTAATTTTGGATTCATCTTTTAGGAATGTCTTAACAAATTTCACACATGAATGAGGGGTTTTTTCTGAACCTAACTTTGAATGTTTTGGGAGTATATGGGGCTTGAGAACCATTTTAGGCATAGAGAGGTAGGGGTGGACTCTCTTGAGGATAAATTTTCCCTTGGTTGACGGTCCTTTTGTAGGAAACATATGCAGAGACACCGGGGCATGATGTATTTTTCTGTGGTTGATGGTCGTTTTGTAGGAAAATTATGCAGAGCCACTGGCCATCCATTTCCTGTGACTTGGGAGATTTACAGGAATTTTGGATTTTTTGTGTCTTGAAGACCACAGTGGTGTCCTATTAAGGGAGTGATATATGAATATAACAATAGAATTTATATTGGATTTGAATGAAAAACCACTCACATGAAAATTTGTCTTGTGTAATGGAGTGCTGGTGAATGGTATAGTTTAACATCATACAAATAAGACACTTGAATCTTATTATAGGAGATCATTCTACTCTAACAAAGAGAGATTAAATGATATATCAGTTCATCTAGAAATGATTTTCAACTTCAAGAATTTGAAAGGGGAGATACATAAACTGTAGTTCATGGGGTTTCAAAATCCATGGACTTATATGGGACATAAATTTCATACGAGCATATAGAAATAGGAAGACTCTCATAAGGAAATATTTACCTTTGGTTGATGGTCTTTTTTTAGGAAACATATGCAGAGCCATCAGGGCATGATGTGCATAGTCAAACAAAGGTGTCTTCATGACACTATCCTTCTATCTTCGATGTTCATGGTGGATTATGAGAATTTAGACCTTTATGAACACAGAGTATGGATTATAGAAAGGTGTCTTCTTAAACATAAAGGGTAGAATTTTAGGTTTAACTTCATTAGGAAACCCGGAAATAAGTGGGGGAATTGTTTTTCCCATACACAGATTATGTTCGGGCATGTGAATGGGGAACCTTTTTTTAGTATAATCCTTGAGTAACTAGTGGTAAATCAGTCCAGGATGTTCTGAAACATCTAAGAAATGTGTAGGAAAGATAATTTAACCCATGAATTTGAGGTTTATTGAATCAAGATGGATGTTACGAGGCATAGGAGTCGTTAAGCATTCTGAGGAAGGAAAGGACTCCCCTAAGGATAGATTTTCCTTTGGTTATTGGTTATATTATAGGAAACATATACAGATTGATCAAGGAAGGATGAGAATAGTCAAAAAAAGGTGTCTATAGAAAACTATACTTCCATATCTGATGTAAATGGAGGATCATAGGGATCTAAGATTACTCAAAGCACAAAGTTTGATGTGTGGTAATTGTGTATATAGATACATTAGAAACCTAAAGGTTGTGATTCAAAAATGGGATAATGTAATCCCTTACATAGATCTAGCTCATATGTAGGGGGACGCATCTGTTCCATCTTTGGATTACCCTTCAGTTTAATATCATACAACCAGGACCTGGGGTTCCTTATTTTGGGGGAGGAAACCCCAACATTCCTTTTATGGTCATGCTTCTAGGACCACAATGCTGAGGTGATTTCCATAACTATATGGTGGTTTCCTTATTTATTTCCCTAAGCATGCGTGAGCTATACTCGGTGTGAGAAATAATGGATGACAAGGATTTATTGTCACCAATTAATAATGGAATTATCAATGGAATGGATTGTTTTCTTTTTACACCAATATTGTGTAGTTTAACATCATGTGAAAAGGATAAATTTCACAAAATTTATCATCATGTGGGGTAGATGTAGAGTAATCCTGACGTGAATGTTAGGAAATATGATTACCGTTGAGAGGCCCTGTAAACAGAACTTGTCTAGGGATTCTATTCTCTAAATCAATTTGTGCACATAGAAGGGGACATTTTAATAATTTTTGTTGTCGGGTCTGGATCGTAAGATTTGAGTATCACCACACATCTCATTAGGGGGAAACTGAGTCATGTAAGATTCCCAATGAACATTCCTTGTGGAGGTCTAGACCACACATAAGGAGGAAATTCATTTTTTTGGTGAGGCCAATGCAATATAATAATCTAATCATTTCCATTATGTGATGTAGTTTAATGTCATATAGTTAGGGAACTTCTAGCCTTGCAGTTTAATGTCATACAATAATGATGTTGGAAGCACAGTTTATCATCATATTATAAGGAAAAATTTTCATAAAGACCATAAAAAACTAAGTGTTGATCATTTTCAAGATATTATAGCATACCCTAGGAATGAATGAGGGTAGAAAGGGTAAAAAATGATCCTGGGGGCCCACATATCATGAAAAATGGCATTGGTCTTGGGGCCATTTGGTGTATGGGGGTAGGAAAGGGCTCTCCTGAGAACGCATTTGCCTTCAGATGACAGTCATTCTATAGGCAACATATGCAGAGACACTTGGGCATGATGTGCACATCCAAAAAATGTATATATAGGACAATGAACTTTTATTTTTTATGGCCATGAATGATTATAAAGATCGAAGATTTACTAAGGAAAGGTGTCTAGTAAATGGAAAAGTTGTTCCTATAGAGGGAATAATATTTTGAAAACTATTCTCCATAGGAGTTAAAATTATCTCATTTATAGGTTAGTATATCATGTGTGGAAAATTGGGGGCATGTTCTCTTATTCTGTGCGTAAAAAATCATAACTTTCATCTTGATTGTCACCATGTATCCCATCATGCCCAAAATCAAGTCGCACGTAGCTCTTGAGATGCTTTGTAGTGGAACGTTGTACAATGAGGACTTTATTGGGACTCTTCTAAGAAACTATGACCTATATGTAGAGAAATGGGAGATATCTGATTTGGGATAGCGGATAGACCAAGATAGAGAATCCTGGTGTTACTACGTATCCTACAAGGGAGGAAATCAGGCCGTAATTAGTCCCAAAGAACATATTCCCTTGCAATGGTTGGGCCCATGTATAGGGACGAAGGGCATTTTAATCTGATATTGGTGGCTTGACTGTAGTATAGAATCTTGGTGTCACTACGTATCCCATTGCTAAATGGTAATCAAGCCACACGTAATTCTATACATTCCCTTCCCTCTATCGGTCCAGTCCATACATAAAGAGTAGGGGCATGTTGGTTTCATCCTCTATGAGTGGCAGGTTCATCATATCCCATTATTCCTTGTCTGTAGAGTGAATCCCTTACTATTATTCCTAAGCTATCGTGAGTTATACTCAGTGTGAGAAATAAAGAGTGACATGGATTCCCCCTACCATTTTAAAAGAAACGGAGGATGTAACGGAGGCATTTCACATCGTGTGGTGGCTGGGATATGACCTTTGAGTCGAGGCTTCCCTACGTATCCCATTAGGGTAGGAATCCATCCATACATAGTTCTTGGATTTCCCTATAGAGGTCCGGTCTATGGGTAGGGGAAAACGAGGGAATTTCTTTATTGGTGGTTGAAACAAGATGAAAAATCAGGGTGTCACTAAGTATCATATGATGGAATGAATCAACCCACACATAGTTAATAAAATAACTCCCTTGCATACGTTTAGTCTATATGTAAGGGGGAAGGGGAATTTTTGTTAATGGTGGTTGGACCAAGATCTTGGGTCATGGTGTCACTACGTATCACATGGAAAAAAGAATCAAGACACACGTAGTTCTAAAAGTATCCCCCCTATAGGTCTTGTCCATACACCGGGAGGAGGGGAAATTTTCAATATTGATGGTGGATAGACTAGGATGTAGGATTTGAGCATCACTAGGTATCCTCCAAGGGTAGTAATAAAGCCACACATAGATTTGCAGGCTTCTCCCAACATCGTTTAACCTTTACAAAGGAAAGGGGTTATTACTATCATTCCCTCGCATGAATTTGGATTATATGTGACATAATTCTTGATAGAACACAATATATACCCTATAGTTTAATTTCATGTGGTGAGGAATTTATCTATCATACATTTTATCCTCTGGGGATTAGGATGAATTTATTGCTATATAGTTTAGCATCTTATAGATACGATGTATATGTCTCTATTACACACAGTATTTCTTCAGAAATATTTCATTGGTGCGATCTATGATGAAATTACCATCCATTGATATTAAAAAAATTTGATCCATTTGAGTAGACCATATGTATGAAATATGGTCCCTCCCATTTTAGATCAAGCATTGGGGGTTCCTTCCCATGTATCATCGGGGTTCTGAGGACAAAAACCATCTCCCCTTTGATAAAATACTGAAGGAGAACCTTTTTGTTGAAGGCACATGCAATGTGATTCTGAGAGACTTCCAAATAGTGAAAAGTGTGAAACCTTTTATCATCCATCTTCTCTAATTCATCAAACCATTTCTGAGATTCACTACTATAAAACAGGGCTTTATTAGCGCTCAAAACAGGTTTTAACAGCGCTAAAAATGCATTGTAAATCTTGGTGCTAAAAAATTGTTGTAAATCTCAGCGCTGATAGGGGGTCCCTTTAATCAACAATAAAAAGCTCTGATAAATTCCCTGCCTACTATAACATTAAATTCTACAACAGTACACCCAAAAAAGACCTGTAAAAAATCATCATATCAAACAAGGAGTTCATATAGATAAAATATGCAATGGTTGTTAATTTGGGATCAAACAATTGGAAAAAATATATTCCTAATGTGATGTAAAAATTATTAATTATTATTATCAAAAGGTACCATTAAATAATATCTCCTCCAAATTATATCTTACATTACCTCAGATAAAATATAAAGAGACTGTTCAATGTCAAAACCTTAAGAAAATTTTGATTAAGGCTTGCATGTGAGTTATTCTTCATGTTTTTTGGGGTTAAGATTCATGTCATGTTTAAATTTTTAATTTCTTTATAGATTTTTATTTACTTTTGGGATATGTTTCCTTGAAAAATAAAAAAGATCACTCTTTAGAAAATGTTGTAGGAAACATTGAATTTGGAATTAAGACTAAAAAATATATTTTAAATTTTTGTGCATATTTGGCCTTTATAGATAATTTTGTGCCTGTTAATATTAAAGAAGCTTTGAAAGATTCTAATTGGATTATTTCCATGCATGATGAACTTGACCATTTTGATAGAAATAATGTCTAGAATTTAGCTGAGTTACCTAAAGATAAAATACCTACAGTAACCAAATATATTTTTAGAAATAAATTGGATGATTATGGTAATATAGTTATAAGAATCCATTTAGATTTTATTAACTTTTTCCAGTTTTAAAAATTCTATAATATTTCAAATGGATGTAAAAATTTCTTTTTTAAATTGTGTAATTTTATAGGAGGTTTATGTTAATGAACCTATTGATTTCTAAAATAATGAATTTCCAAGTAACATTTTCAATCTTTCTAAATATTTATATGGTATTAAGAAAGATCCTCGAGCTTGGTATGAAAGACTAACACTATTTTTAATTCAAAATGATTTTGTTAAAGGCAAGGTTGATCCAAACTTATTTATAAAAAAGTGTTTCAAATGATATAATGATTATAGGGATTTATGTTGATGATATTGTATTTGGTTATACAAATGATTTACTTAGTAACGATTTTTCAAAATTAATGACAAATGAATTTGATATGAGCCCGATGGGGGAATTAAATTTTTTCCATGGTTTAAAAATTAACCTAAGGAAAGATTTTATTTTCTTAAATCAAAATAAGTATTCTAAAGAAATTTTAAAAAGGTTTGGACTTCATAATTATAGAACTATGAGAAACCTAATGTGAACTAACTATAAATTGGATGTGGATGAATCTGGAAAGTCAATTAATATTAAAATATATAGAGACATGATAGGCAGTTTATTATATCTTATTGCATCTAGACATGATATTAGGTTTGTTGTCTGTATGTGTGCTAGATATTAGTCTAACCCCAAATAAATTCATCTTAAACCTATTAAAAGAATAATTATATATATAAAGGGTACTGTATCTGTTGGATTATTCTATTCTAATGAGAAATTTTTTGATTCACCATATTACTCTGATTTGGACTTTAGAGGTTGTAGAATTGACCAAAAAATCACTACAGGTATGTGTCATTTCTGAGGTAAAAGTTTAACTTCACGAATCTCCAAGAAATTTTTTTTAGTATCTTTATCTATAGCTGAGGCTAAATATGTGTATGGTGTTAATTTCTGTTCATAGAGTCCATGGATTGAAAAAAAATCTGTATGATTTTGACATCTTTTTAGAAACTTTACATTTTTCTATGATAATTCACGTTCTATTTATATTTCTAAAATGATATTCAACACTCTATAAAAAACACATAGATTTTAGATCTATTTTATTAATGACCATGTAAATAAAGGTGATATATGTTTAGATTTTGTTCCTACTGAGAAACAACTAGCTGAAATTTTCACCAAACCTTTTGATTTTGTTAAATTTGAATTAGGTATGATGGAAGCTTAAAATATCTATTTAATTATAATTAATGTTTTGATAAATATATTAGTTTTTTTAAATATCTTTTTACATGTGTTTTGTAATATTTTTTTTCATTATACTATGATTAATTCTAATAAGATCATATTGTTTAGTTTAATTTTGTAACTTTCTGTTATATTTTATGTCAATTCTCAATTATCTATTCTATTAATTTTAATTTTTTTATTAAAAAGGGAAAATAGTTTAAACTTTAAATACTAATATAATTTTTGATAAATTTCAAAAAGGGGGATAAAGTTTTTGAAAATTTAATAAATGTTTAACAAAGTTGTTTAAGAATTAAATAAATTTTCTATTTTTGTAATTTAGAAGAAGGGGGAGACTGTTTTTTATTGGGTATTAACACTTTAACATATTTCTTCATTTTTATAAATTACTCTTTCATAATATTAAATTAAATTCAATATTGTTTAAAAAAACAATCTTCATTTTTACATGTTTAATGTTTCTATTTTTTATTGAATATTATATTTTTATTTTATATTAATATTGATAAATTTTGTTAGTATTTTCTTAAAAAAAATTTGGACCATCCTTGTGAGACACCAAGGCTAGCCCTCAACTTCCCTTAGGGGACCCAATGGGTCAATCTCCTGGGAAGGGTTGAATTTGGTATCCCACTAGGAGGCTTTAGAGTTCATCCATTCATAGTGCACAATAGGTGGAACTCGAACCATGTATAAGACCTGTAGATAGATCATAGTTTGATATTAGGGCATGTAGGGCTATAGCCCATATGTTTGAATGCTAGTTTGCAGGTACTGATCCCCTGCTGATAGGTTAAGGTGGGAGCATCATGAGTTAATTTTTATACTGATCGCTCGAAGAACTGTATATCCAATGTGGGACAACAGTCTCTTTGTACTATTCATCTGGTTTAAAAAACAAGAACATAACTTTGACCATGCAATTAGTTTCTCACAATCTATCTGATATCCTTTTTTATCTCCCACACCTTGTTCTGTTCTCCTGCACATATCCTTTCAAATTTTTAGTCATATTCTTCCTTCATCTCCAACACCTCCCAAATCCTGGTTTGACTGCTTTTTAACATAATCACCAGTTATTCTATGTCACGTGTCACTAAGATTATCCTTACACTATGGTTGTCGTGGCATGAACCTCAACAGTGGATCATGAACTACCGATAGATCCCCCAATGTAAACATATTTGGGTTACTAGTAGATAACCTCAACGGAAGCACTGTAGGTTCATCAGTAGATCACCACAATGATCGACCATTGGAAATTCACCGAAGCTCTCACCTCTCTCCTTTCAGTCATTATTTCATGAAATAGTGGATTTATATGTTCACTGGTAGATCACTTACTAGATGTAGAATAATAGATCTAGTGTTCTCTATTTTTCAACAGTAGATCATCTTAACTAGAAGATCCATTCACCATAGCATGGTATTAGATTCCTTTAACTAGTATGACAACTGTATCCTCATGTTTCTATGGTTCTTTTTATAACAATGGTTGGTTTTCAAAAAATGCATGGAAGTATCTTAGTAGTTGATTTATCTTGTTTTAGTTTATCCACTCCAATGGTAGATACTCTATTTTTATACCATTAGAATCCAATAGTAGATAATATATTTTTATACCGTTGGACTCCAATGATAGATACTTTATTTTTTTACTATTGGACACCAATGGTAGATGCTATGTTCCAATGGTAGATCATATTTTTAATCCACTATTATTTAAAAAGTTTTTTTTTCTAAAATTTGTATTTATTATTTTTAATTGGTTTTATTAAAATAAATGTTTTTATAACAATTTATTATATATTTTTTAAAAAAATATAATTTCATGTTTCTCAAAATTAATTTTTAGCATTTTTTCAGTTTATATTTACATGTAGTTAAAACTATTTACTATACTATGTTTTATTATAGATTTATTATTTTAAAAACTAGAAACTTATCCTTGTTATTTTAACTATTTCATGAATATGAATTATATGCATTTGTTATGCTTAACATGTTGGATGTTTTGTTATGATTTTTTATGAGGAAATAAAGAGAATTAAAGATTTATGTTTATTAGTGCAACTTTTACAATCAAGTAATGATAATATTATTTTATTATTTTATAATAACATGTGCCATGAATCTATTAGACATATAGATTCTCCCTAAAGATATTTTATTTAATGAACCCAGATTAATCTATTAGAGAAGTTATCAAGGGGATAAATCAACTTGTGATTAGATAATTCCAGAGACAACCATGATACATTTTCTACTGCTCTAAATCGATCAAGAAACTTATTCAATTTTTGTTCTTTTTTTGTGATCGCTGAAAATCTTCATCATCTTTATCTTCCACCACTGAAGTGATCAAAGAACTTTAGTTACAATGAATTTATACATCATCTAATTATATATTGTTTTAATTTTTTCCATTATTTTTCCATTGTAATTATTTCTACCTTCTATTTTTTCTCTAGACATTGGTTTAATCTTTTCCCATCCAAAATCTATCTTATTGGGTTATTCCTACCCTTTAAAAGAAAGGACGAGTTATTCCTCCCAAACAAAGGAAGTTAGGTTGTGAATCCTTCAAAATTTAGGGGTTATACCTCTAGGTGTGAAAAAGGTACGTTACATTTGTATGTAATCAGTTTATCACTCCCTTAAAAAAGTGTGGATCTAATTAATACCAGTCTCCTTACAGAATAGAGGAGATTAATGAGAAGACTGGGATCTTGGTGATCTGAACCTCTATAAAAATATTTTGTGTTATTTTTTTATTTATGATGCACATTTAACACTATTATAACTCTCATATAATCGTATTTGTTTAAATTTTTAAAAAAGTACTATTCACCCCCTCTAGTCACTACTTCCATACCAATGGAATTAACAAAATATCCATACACAATTAATCCCATGAGAATCTCATTTAATTATTAATAAAAGGTATAAAACATATTCACATGAATTTTAAATGATTAATGACTAATTTTAGAGTAAATAAAATAGTAAAAATATTCAAAATAAACTTGCAACAAATTGAAATGTGAAACATTATGTAAAATAGGGCATATTTACAGATTTAGAAATATATAGTAAAAACTATAAAATCACATAAGAGTTATCCACATATGTGAATTTTCAATCTTCACATAATAATATATATCATGTATGTGAAATTATCATATATATTTTTTTGTATGATATTTTTATATATATTCAAATATTTGTATTCAAATGTTTTCACATAACTAAATTGGTTCATGTAACTAAATCTATGCAGATGAGTTCTACATAATCGAAATATCTACGTAATGAAATTTAAATAGTTGAATTATATATATGTCAATTTAACCATGAAAGTGAATCTTTTTATATATCCAAATATACATAACCAAAGTTCACACATAGTGAAATCTCACACGTAGACAAATTTTTAATGTAAGAAAATTCTGAAATATCATAGCAGCTTGAAAAATTTAACTTTAGTCATAAATTAAAACTTTTAAATAGAATAATAAATTTGGGTCCATTTTAATTATATTTATATAATTTCATTATATTCATAATAAATCAAGAATTACCTTAATTGGACTTTTATAACTCATGTTATCACTAACATATAGTAGAAAAATAGTTTTGAAAAACTGCAGAATTCAGACTGAAAAAAGTAGTGAATTATAACCTAATTTTTGAAGTGATAAATATTGATTCAGAATTTTATGTCTTATAATTAAATGTATATAATTTATTAGATTTATAGTTCAATAATAATCACTCAATTTAGAGTTATATAACCCAATTTATGACTGAAATAAAGATGGTAACAATTTTTGGAAATTTAGATATATTAATCAATATTTGGATATGTGGCTTAGGATTTGGATATGTGGATTAGAATTTGGATACATGGGAATAGTGAAAAACATGTATAAATTAATTTTAAAGGTATTAGATAACATATTTAGCATAATAACTCACCATGAAACTTATAACACATGTTTTAAATAATAAAAGGGAGAAATATAAAGATAATTTAAGAAAATAAATATTATAATTAAAGTAAAACCTACTTTAAACAATATATAAGGTTAAAACCAAAGATAACAATTAATGTAAATACCTCGACCCCATTAGATCAGAGCTGGTGCCTTGCTTTATTACATTGGCATAATTAACAAGGAAGTCACATCCTGAAGGACTGAATAGTTTAGTAGATTTAGAAAAATAGATACAAACATAAGTATTACATTACAACTTGAAATGAAACACAACATATAAATTCCATTGAAAACACCCATAAAATCCTAGATTATCCCTGAAATTCATTCATAATATACATCTTTGCATCTTGGGAAAAAATAAAACATAATAAATGGGTGATCTTATATGATCAATAAGGGTAATAAATACATAGAAAGATATAATAAACAATAAGGTATGGTGAATAACTAAAAACACATTCAATTAAAACATAATCTTGAGAAAAATATGACATGAATAAAATATGATTAAATAATTCCACAAATAACCACATGATAAAGAAAATTAACCATGGATATTCTACTAGTTGAATAATCACATGGAAATACATTACTAGTATCATAATGAAAAAATTAACAATTCCATACATCATAACATACTGTAAAGTCTTTGGCTAAGATACCATACATAAATGGGTAAAAACCCGGTCTAGTTTGTCTCATGAGACCTACTGATGCATTGAAGAGTTATAGTGGTCCCCGCCCATAACTTACTAAGTCTAATGCATTTATCATATAAAAGGGGTGAAATATAATCAATATATACATTCAAATTGAAACTATCATATGAAATGTTAATAACTTTCCCCAAATAATAAACATAGTCATAAACCATTCTGAGTAATATGGTGAATGGTATCAAGATAACACATCCATAGTCAAACTGATCATAAACCATTTAATAAAACATGGTAGATCATATCATAAAATATCAATCCAAATTAATCATAAGATTCAAAATAGGGTGTTGAAATAAATGAAAATACTATAATAAAATCCTCGAGGAATCTTTGAGAGAATTACCCTTTTTACTTTAAAAAGAGGAGTTTTTTAGAAAAATCATTTGTATTTATCATAAAATCAGATTGTAAACATGTATATCCCAAAAAAGAAAAGGGAAGGACAATTAGATTATTTTTAGGCATAAATTATTTCCAAATGAAGTGAAAATGGTTAGGTCGGAATATACAAAGTAACACACAAGAAGGGGGGGGGGGTGAATTGTGTCTTATCAAAATCTTCCACAATTATTTCTTTAGACACCCACTATATTTTATGTAGATTAGTAGTGTTTTCCTTATGTTATAAAAACACCAAGTGTATAAATAGAAATAAAGAACACATCTTTTTATAGTGGTTTGGGGAACAAAGATCCCCTAGTACACTCCACCAAATACTCTCTCTGTGAGTTTGGTGAATTTCACTAGTCTTGTATTCTTATCATAAGAGAAAATTTCTGCAACTGAGTGCAGGAAGTTGACACCTTTAAAAGACTAATTAAAAAAGTCTTTTGGTTTAATAACAGAGAACCAATTATCCATAGATTAGGCCGAGAAGATGATTTTCCACCACAACTGAGTACGAGCAGTTGAAAACTCAAATAAATCAAAAGATATTGATTAATTGAAATGGATTGAATATTTACAATTGAAGTAGTATGAAATTTATTGTTTATGGATCTTCTTATTAAGAAAACAATATCTTCAAGATTTAAACAGTCTAAATAGATCCGGTTGCAAAAATATTTTCAATTGAAAACAACAAAAAAACAGAACAGTAGAAAACTTATAGTAGAACAAGATAGAACATGTATATCTCCAAAATGTAGTCCTTTAATCAGAGTTGTTCATTTGTTGTAGCACTATGAAAATAATTTCAATAATGCAGTCATATATCACATAAAGAGCGATATATATTTTGAGATATTCTAAAGAAATATATAGAAAAGATGATAGCTTTCTTTGATAATCCAGATCCAAAAGAATAGCCTGATTGATCGTGAAAATTCAAATTTTAATTAACTAAGAGAGTCATAACTTCCCTTAGAAATAGGAATTATTTTCTATGATAAACTTGGTTATTTGAAATAATCAAAATGATCCTTGAATCGGTCTTTAATTCTTACTTGACCGTTGCAGCAATCTCGAATTGAAAACACGGCTTGAAGAACTTCACCATTGAGAATACAATGTAGGGTTAAACTGGACAGTGTAGGGTTCCTTTGCACGCAGCATTCCTTATCTATTCATCTTTGCATAATGTAGGGAACAAAGTAGCATAGGGATGCTGATCCATACGTTTATCCTTGTCAGCATAAAATCCTGAACGTTTTATAAATGAACCATATATTTAACTTTTTTGAACATAGGGTATGAACAGTGAATCTAGACTCCAACATAGGGTTGCTGATCTATACACTTTATGATTTCCACACATAGGTATGTTGTTCCAAATAAAAAATATTTAGTGTAGCTTAGGGTTTATACCATACAGAAACGTTATCCTTTCCAGCATAACGTAGGGATGAAAACAGAATTTCTAAAATCATTCCGTAACACTAAAAACTTTAAAAAAAAATATAAAATCCGATAAAGCTCACTTAACAAAACTTCATTAGAAAAAAAGGGTATTTGTGAGAATCAAAATCATCATAAATCATAGAGTATTTTTGAGACAATACATGCCCAAAAATCTCCCCCTTTTTGATTATCACAAAACCCATAACATAATCCTTAACAAAAATTAAAGAAAATATAAGATTTGTAAAACACAAAAGTAGATATAAAATTTTTCTCAAAATTTTGATTTCATAGAATTATTTTGATAAAGAAAATTTTCAAATAAAATTTTGTTGTTTGCAATCTTAAATATTCTCCCCCTTTTTATGATATAAAAAATATGGTTGATCAATGAATAAATGGAATAAACCAAAGTTAATATAGCCCATAACTAACAATGAACAGTCATGAATTCTGTCATAGGAAAATAAATATAAGATTGGAAATGAAGTATTGAACCAAAATAAAGGTAAATAAATATAAATATGAAGAAAATAAAGTTAAGTTAAACATAAATTCAAATGTTATAATACAATCCACAATCAACATGGGTCTTCAAAATGAATGGTTTTAGAGTTTCATTTTAGCAGGAACAGAGGGTTCTTATGAATGAGTAATGGCATGAACAACACTGCTAAGATCAATCAACTTCAATATCAGGATCTAAAAATGGTTGTTAAAAACCTCTATCCAATTCTGAAGTATCTTCTTGGAATCATTTTCAACTTTTAAGCTCTCAACCAAATTGATCTTTACAAAAGCATTCACAGCTTCTTCAGACAGAATAAAAGAGGTAAGCTTGTCCTTTACTTGATTAAGCACTGGTCCCATCCATGATTCATTTGAAGTAATATGACTCACCAGATGCCTCTAATTCTCCAACAACACATTCAAAGGAATGCTATCACACTGAAGAGTGTGTATCCTATCATTAAATTCATCCAAAATAGAAGTAATTAACTCAAATTTCCTAATCAGTTTTGGCGGTGTTTATTGAGAATAGGTATATTCTCTATTTATTTCCTTGATAGAATGAAACTCTCTATTAATAATTAGCTTAAACTCATCAAACTCTATCTTATTTACATACTCATATTTTAATGCACAAAATTCTATTGACATTTTTTCCATAAGATCCTTAAGATATCCAAATTAAATAATATTGTCCTTGTATTCTTAAAAATGAAGCTTATGAGATTCATACTATGATATTAGTATTTAAGTAACTCTATACTCTTCAAACCTTTTCTTATCAGCCTCTAACTATTCTCGTAAAAACGAAACTTATTCCTCTAACAGTTGTATCTTTATAACTTGAACATTGACTTTAGAATCAAAATATTCAGGAGAATTAGATCCTGCTTGATCAACTTCAACTATAGCTAGGCTTGGCTCACCGGATCCTTCTAGTCTGTTTCCCAAATCAGATCCTCCCAAAACTCCAGGATCAGGAATAATCTGAGTTTTAGGATTAGGGATTTATTCCCTTTTAAGTTCATAACTTTGAGCCTCCTGCTCAATTTTCTCATCCACTTGGTTCTCATGACTAGTAGCTTAATCTTGTTCACCAGGTGTAATGACATCCACATTTCCAACCTCACCCTTAGAAACAATTTCTAGAATATTAACTGAAACTATTCTTATTTTTCTAAAAAAAGATGCTTATAGCCTAAATGTTCCTTCATCTTCTTTAGGCCTTTGGCATACCAAACCAACAGAAGGGATAACCCTTTACTCCCCCTGATCATCAGCTAACAACTTTTGTTGCTGTTCCACTCCAACTAGTAGAAAACTATTGCACGAGTTTCTCTAGACAAAACCAAGCTTCTTTACTACTCCAGTATTCAACGTGTTACTGTGGTGACACTTGGTTCCAAAAAAAATATTTACTATCTTTCCTTTTTGTCATAAAAAGAAAGAAATAATCATACCATAGGGATAATATCCCATCTTGACATTCGAGTGGTAGTAGTGATTTATATACCTTATCATAAATCAAGGAAAATTAAACTTAATATGATTCAGAAACAAAATCATGATATACATGTCTAGATAGAGGACCTTCTCAAGCTCAGAATTCTTAGGAAAAATCCCCGATTGAATAAACTTCATAATCACATGGAGGTCAAGAGAAAGTTCTTTTGTAAACACTTTCTTGAGACTTCTTATCCCAAACAAAGAAAAAATGATGTATTTAGATGAATGTATTCCATTACCAATGTTTCGTAAATCGAACTGAAACTCCCCTTCATGAGGAGATCTTAACATCTCTTCCATTTCCACAGAGGATAAGGAAAACTTCTTATTATAAATCTTAGAGATAATTGAATCATCTTCAAAAATAAAACTAAACAAATCATTATTACAAAATTCTTTAGCTTCTATATCGTAAACCATTGTAATATTATCTTCTCCAAAGGCATAAATCAGACCTTGAAAAGGAGGAGCTTCCTTAAGTGATAGATTAATAGAATCTAAATATCCAAAATCTATTACCTTCCCTTGCAAGAATTTGTGAGCTTTCCCCGAAGCATACATACTATTTTCCAACTCAGCATCAATAGATCTTCGCAAGGTTGACATTTCTGATGGTTTTGAAACAGAAGGGATTGAAGGATTAGGGTTTTCAGTAGACAAGAAACAAAAGAGATAGGTACTCTGTAAGTCGAAAGGACATGTAGTAGAGGAGAAAGAGAGTGAGATAAGGCAAACAATTTTCTCATGCTGATCGAGGATGTACTCATTATCATTTTTTAATTTAAAAATAAAATTGAAATAAAATTATTTTCAAAACAAATTAAAAAAAATCGAATAAAAAAATCTCAAACAGATTAAATAAGGATTTACTAATATAAAAACATAGAATTGAAAATAAATTAATAAAAAATCACTTAAACTTAAATAATCCTAACCCCCCTTAATAAAATCAAGACTAGAAATGGGAAGTGGTTTACTAAAAATATCAGCTAATTGATATTCGGTATTAACAAATTCTAAAGATATATCCTTTTTAAGGACATGATCTCTTAGAAAATGATGGCTTATATCTATGTTCTTAGTCCTAGGATGACTTATAGGATTTTTAGAAATATTAATAGAACTAGTATTATCATATAAAATAGGAATACTATTAAAGTTTAGTCTAATATCTAGTAGTGTGTTTCTCATCCACAAAACTTGTGCACAACAACTGCCAGCGAATACATATTCTAACTTAGTGGTTGATAGGGAAATAGAGTGTTTCTTCTTACTAGACCATGAAACTAAGGATTTTTCTAAAAAGTGACAAGTTCCTAAGGTACTTTTTCTATCTAATATACACCCTCCAAAGTCAATATCGGAATATGAAATTAAATTAAAACCCGAAGTTTTGGGGTAAAGAATAGATTGAAAAACAGTTCCTTTTAAATATTTTATTATTTTGACAGTATTAAGATGAGATTAGTTTGGATTTAATTAAAATATATCACAAATACATACTAAAAAAATGATGTCTGGTCTATTAGTAGTAAGATATAACAAGCTACCAATCATACCTCTATATAACCTATTTTCAATTGGTTTTCTAGCTTCATCTAAATCAAGTTTTATATTAGTACACATAGGATTTGTATATATCTTGCTGTTCTCAAGTCCAATTTTTTTCAATAAATATATAATATACTTACTTTGATTTAAAACATTTCCATAATATTTTTGAAAAATTTTAAATCCTAAAAATAAATTTAGTTCTCCCATTATACTCATTTCAAATTCTTTTTGCATTAATTTTGAAAAATTATGAAAAATATTTTTATTAGTTGAACAAAAAATAACATCATCAACATAAATTTGAACTAATAAAATATTATAACAAATAGTTTTTTTAAAAAGTGTTGGATCTTCCAAACCAACAGTAAAACCATTTTTCAAAAGAAAAGAACTCAGTCTTCCATACCAAGCTCTAGGTGCCTATTTAAGGCCATAGATAAATTTAGTAAGTTTAAAAAAAGAGTTGGGTTTTTGAGTATTTTCAAAACCAGGAGGTTGTTAAACATAAAAAACTTCCATCAAATAACCATTTAAAAATATAGATTTAACATCCATTTAATATAATTTAAAATTCATATGAGATGCATAGGCTAAAAGGATTATAATCACTTCTAATATAACTATAGGGGAAAAGGTCTCATCCTAATCTATAACTTCTTCCTGATTATAACCTTTGGACACTAATATAGATTTTTTTGATTATGATCACCTAATCATTCTATTTATTTCTAAAGACCCAATTAGTTCCTATAACCGGATAATTGGTTGGTCTCTCTACAAGTTCCCAAAATTCATTCCTTTTGAACTAGTTTATCTCTTCTTGAATTGATAACATCCAACTCTCATCTTCTATAGATTATTCAATAGTCTTAGGTTCTAACTGAGATAGAAAGGAAGAAAATTATACTAGATTTCTTACATTTATTCTAGTTATAATTCCTATGTCTAGGTTTCTTATAATAGTTTCTAAAGGGTGGTTCTTTAGGATTATAGACTATCTAGGCAGAACACCTTGAAGTTATTCAGTTTTATGTTCTTCTGAACTAGAATAAACTTTATTAATATCAATTTCAAAATCTTTTTTAGGGTTTTCAAGTCTCATGTTATTAAAAGAGTTAGTGAATTCATCTTTTTGATCTTTTTATTTAATAAAAGGGTCAGTTTCATCAAAATTCACATGAAATTATTCTTTAACAATCCTTGATTTTTTATTAAAAACTCTATAAGATTTAGACATAGCATAATATCCTAAAAATATTCCTTCATTATACTTTGGATCAAAATTACCAAGGTTATACTTAGTATTCAAGATACATACCTTGCATCAAAAAACTTTAAAGTAATTTACATTAAGTTTTATATTATTCCAAAGTTTATAAGGTGTATTTTTGAAAATAGGCTGAATTAAAACTCTGTTCATGATATAGTAGGTTGTGCTTATAGCTTCTGCCCAAAAATAGGTAGGATGACAATATTAATTCAACATAGTTTATTTCTTCTTTCAATAATTCTATTTTTTTGAGGTGTTCTTAGTGTAGAGAAGGTGTGTTTAATACCCAAATTTGAGAAAAAATAATTGAATTCTTGATTCTAAAAAATCTTCAAAATGATCACTTCTCAATGAAATTATTTTAAAATATTTTTCATTATGAAAAATTTTACAAAAACTTTCAAAAAATATCAAAAAATTCACTTTTAAGTTTTAGAAAATAAACCCATATAAATCTAGAGTAATCATCGACTAAAACACACACATATAATTCACTAGCCAAAATTGATACTCTTGATAGTCTAAAAAATCCATATGAATAAGTTCTAAAGGTTTAGATGTAGAAATTTTGTTAATAGATTTGAAAGAATATTTGTGATGCTTTCCAAGTTGAAATGCATCACATAAATTTTCATTGTCAAACTTAAGACTGGAAAATCAAAAACTAGATATTTCTTAAATAATCTATATAAAGCATAAATATTATAGTGTCCAAGTCTTCTATGATAGATACATGATTCATTTGTCTTATCAGTTAAAAAATTCACTTTCTATTTACATAAGTAATTTAAATCCAAAGTATAAACATTATCATTTCTAGGTGATCTAAACTTAAGTATCTTATCTTTAAACACAAAAAAAATTGTTAGAAAAATCAATATAAAATCCATCATCATAAATCTGAGAAATACTTATCATACTGTACTTCAATCCTTGCACATATAGTACTTTTTTTTATAGATATGGTCTTCAGATCTCCAACAGTTTCAACTCCAACAATTTTTCCTTTGGCATTATCAACAAAAGTAACATGACCTCTATCCATTTGAGTCAATGTGTGAAAATTTTATGGATCTACACTCATATTCCTTGAATAGACACTATCCATATACCATATAAAATTTCTGTTCTTATGGTTTATTACCTGCAAAAGAATTTAAAAAATTGTTTGTTTTGGTATCCATATCTTCTTGGGTCCAGGAGTGTTTGCTAGTAGAGATCTGGGAATCCATATCTACTTTGTTTTTCCATAACTCATATCATTTTCTTTAGATAAACCTTTTGAAATAAAATATCTTTTAATTCCACTGATTTGAGGATTTTTCAAATAACAACTATTTTTTATATGTACTTTTGTTCCACAAAAATGAAAAATGACACTTTTTGAGTTGGGAGAAAATATTTCTTATACAATTTAGATTTTTCACTTTTACTTCCTATACAAAATCTTTCATTTTTAATGACATTCTTACCAATAGTTTCTTTCATAATATTTTATCCTTTTGTAAATAAAAGAGCATCACTTTTATAAGTTTCTACTTTATCTTGTAATGTTTTTATCTTATTCTCATGACCAAGGCAGTTTCTAGTAGATGAGTTAAATTTATCAACTAACTCTTGATGTTGTTTCAACAAGGTATCTCTTTCTCCTTGAGCAAAATTATGAATATTCTTTAAAGTCTTTTTCTTTTTTAATAAAGATTCATATTTCTCTTCTAGAATTGAATAGTAGCCATCTAATTTATTATTTAAGAAACTTGTAGAATCAGAATCAAAATCAGAATTGGATGAATAATAGGTTTGTACCTTTTCCTCTTTAGCTATGAAGCACATATTGGATTTCAAATTTGATTTTTCTTTTTATGAATCAGATTTAGATGAACTGCTAGAGTCTTCAGAAATACTCCATGTTTCTTTCATTACTCTTCTTCCTTTATGGTAATAATCACCATTTTTCTAATATCTCTTATCTGGATTTCTCTTCTCATCTTTTATCTGAGGAAAATCAGGTCTGATATGACCCAATTTTTTGTATTCATAGCATCTGACTTCTCTTGAGTTTTTTATCATCCTTTTTGAAGGGATTTCTAAATCCTATTTTCTTCTTATAAAACTTTCTAAACTTTCTGGCTAATTGAAATAGTTCCATTTCAGAATCAGATGAATTTGAATTATTTTATTTTCTAACTTCTTGATTTATTCTTATGCTTTGCTTATGAGATGTTACTTTTAGATATGTATTATCCTTTTTCATAATAATTTTACGATCTTCAACATTGGATTGAATTTTAGATTCATACATCATCAAAGTCCCAATTAGTTCTTTCATTGTTAGTTCTTTTTTTTGAAAATATTTCATTGTTAGTTCTTTGACAGGTGATAATTATCGAATAGCAGCAGATATACCATTTCATTTAAAAGGTAGAACTCTCAAAACTTTCAAATCTTGATCAGATTGTTTGATGGGTTATCCTAAGGTTGTAATATTATTGGTAATTTCTATAATCCTTCTATTCATCTATGTGATACTTTCTCTATCAAACATCCTAAATGTGTTGAATTTTATCTTAGCTGTAGCATACCCCATTTTTATTACATTATCTCTTCCTTAATAAGCAACTGCAATAGTTTACCACATTTCAAAATTAGTAGAAAATTGTGAAACTCAATTGAACTCATCTTGTCCTAGAGTACAAATAATAGCATTCATAGATTTTGAATTCATATCATATTCTACTTATGTTGTAGCATCCCAAGTTTCTGGTTTCCCATGAATCTTATATGGAGTAATTATCTTTGAGTAAACTTTGAATCCAAGATTTTTAAGATAAATAATCATCCTTTATTTCCAACATCCATAATTTTCACCATTGAAATATGGAACACGAACCATTGAAATTCCTTCTCTAGGATCAACCATTACCATGTTTGTATAGATATTAAACCTTTCATCTTACTACAGTTTTTCCAAAATCTCTCATCTGATACCAATTGTTAGGTTGGAATATACAAAGTAACACATAAGAGGAGGGTGAATTGTATCTTATCAAAATCTTCTAAAATTATTTCTTTAGACATCCACTACATTTTAATGAGATTAGAAGTGTTTTTCCTTCTATTATGAAAATATGCAGCAGATAAATAGAAATAAAGAACACAACTTTTTATAGTGGTTTGGGGCATACATATCTCCTAGTCCACTCCACCAAATAATCTTTCTGTGATCTTGGTGAATTTCAATACTCTGGTCTTCTTATCACAAGATTGAATTTCTACAACTGAGTGTAGGAAGTTGACACCTTTACACGACTAATTAAAAAAGTCTTCTAGTTCAATAACAAATAACTAATTATCTATATCTTAGATCAAGAAGATGATACTTCACCACAATTGAGTACAAGTAGTTTAAAACTCAAATAAATCAAAAGAGATTGATTTGATTGAAACAGGTTGAATCTTCAAAATTTCAGCAGTATGAAATTGACAGTAGATGTATCTACTTCTTCAGAAAAATATATATTCAAGATTGAAATAGTCTGAAGTGTTTGATTGAAAAAAGATCTTTGATTGAAAACAAGAACAAAACAGAATAGTAGAAAACTTACAATAGAACAAGATAGAACATGTACATCTCCAAAATGTAGTCCTTTAATCATATTTGTTCATTTGATGTTGCACTATGAAAAGAATTTCAATAATTTATTCATAAACACATAGAGAGAGAGATATATTTTTAGATATTCTGAAGAAATATATAGAAAAGACGATAGCTTGATTTAATAATATAGATTCGAAATAATAGCCTGATTGATCACAAAAATTCAAATTTTAATTAACTAGGAGAGTCGTAACTTCCCTTAGAAATATGAATGATTTTCTCTGAAAAACTAAGTTCTTTGAAACAATCAAAATGACCCTTGAATAGGTATTTAATTATGACTTGACTATTGCATCAATCTCAGATTGAAAATATGGCTTGAAGAACTTATCCATTGAGAATACAATGTAGGGTTGAACTAGGTAGCGTTGGGGTCCTTCACATAGCATAGGATTCCTTCACACGTAGGGTTTCTTATCCATACGTTCATCTTTACATAATGTAGGGAACACAGTAGCTTTGAGATGATGATCCATATCTTTATCCTTATCAATATAAAATCCCAAACGTAGCATAGATGAACCATACGTTCAACTTTCCTAAATGTAGGGTATGAATAGTTAATTTAGACTCCAACGTAGGGTTTCTGATCCATACACTTGCCGATTTCCACACGTAGGGATGTTGTTCCAAATGAAAACTATTTATCATAGCATAGGGTTGATAACATACACAAATTTTATTCTTTCTAGAGTAATGTAGGGATGAAAACATTTTTTCCATAATTATTCCATAACGCTACAAACTTTAAAACAAAATATAAATTCTTGTAAAGCTCACTTAACAAAAATTCATTAGAAAACAAAAAAGGGTATTTTTGAGAATAAAAATAATCATAAATCATAGATTATTGTTGAGAATATACATTCCCAAAAAAACATGTAAAAATAGTTTTTATAAATCTTTAGAAATGGGCCACTTCAGTGCGGTTTAAGGGAAAAAAATAAAAGAGTCTTTAAAGAGGACAAAGGATTATTTGTTTACATAAAACCAAAAAATAACTAATAAAACTTTTCATGATAAAAAGTATGATTTTAGAAAAATATTGGTGTCTTATAATAGATTATGGAGTGTACTTGAAAATGGGTAAGAAATTGGGAAGAACCCTTTAATCGGGCTTGTTTATCAGGAGGAATTGAAAAGGGAACCTTATGAAACATATAATTCCCCATAAAAGAAATATGAAATGATCTGGATACATGATTTTAGAACATATAAATATAATTTATAATAATTTCATAAAAATAAAGTAGAATTATATTGGGGTAAATAGATAGCAAACGTAACCCGAATGAAAATGGAGGTTCTGGGAGAATCTCTTACCTTATGTCTGAAAGCGTTATGCACTTGTACTTAATGTCTTGGATAATGAAATTAGATTCATTAATAAATTAATTAATAAACTATTAAACATTTATTTGATTTAATATAATTTTATTATGTTCATTTATGGCCTTTTTTATGAGTTATAAGATTCAATTTTATCATCTGGGAGTGTTCGTTTCCTTGGTTTTCATGATTGGTTCACTTGTATACATGTATGAAAGACCATGTAAAATGGAAATAGTTATCCAGAATTGAAATTAAATTTTATTAATGAACTTATAGGATATTTAATGGTCTTATATATCATTTTTTTCTAGATATGAGTATGATTCATTAGATAAATTGTTAATGATAATCATATGAATTATTTTGGTATTTTTTTGATCCTCACACATTAGTTTTGTCTTATGAATTAATATTATGAATATATAATGGTTATAGAACACTAAATAAGTTTAAATTCACATATTATACTATATTTTAACCATAAAAAAGTTTCATGACCAACCTTGAAGGTGATAATGGAAAATAAAAATGCATCGTCCACGATGGCAGTAAATCGACACATCATAGACGATGTTTTAGAATAAAAGGGAGATGAGAAGAGGTTTAATGATGGATATTAAATTAACATAAAAAAATTCTAGTATATATATATATATAATATAATGGATTTATCATTCCACTTGGATAATGGGAGGTGAGGAAAGGATAAGAAAAGAAATAAATTAAAAGAAAACTAAAAGAATGAAAGGGTATTTTACCTCTCGAATTCCTCTCTTTGAGAACCTCCTTAAGGAATTTTGAAATGGTCATTTGGGTGAGAAAAACAAGAACAGAACATAGGGTATAAGTTTGATAGAGGTATCAGGTAGAAATTGGACAATATTCAAGGGTTTATAGGTGTGAGTAGAAGAGATGGTGAGGGGTGATATTTATAGTGGAGGAGATGAGTGTTTTTTGATTATTTTATTCATTAGTTTGTTATTTTGTCTCAAGAATATGAATTGTTTGAACCATATCACTAAATATATTAAAATAATTAATTATAGTTTGATATTATGGTCTTAAATCATCCATACATCATCTAAGACTCAATAATTCATGTATATGTTAAATATCATAAATTACTGTATTTCACTATTCACAAAAATTCAAATATTTTAGAAAAATCTCAAAAATTCGTCCTAACCATTTTTAGATGTGTATAATTCAAAAATAGAATTCATTTTATGAAAATAATTTTCTAAATATGTGAAATTTAATTTTTAAATAAAATCACCATTTACTCAAAAAATACTGATTTTAATATTATAACCGATTTTATGAAACTTTAAAAAATTAATTAAGGCATCATAAAATTATCTTATAATCATAATAGAATAAAATATTAATTTATGAATATATTTTCTGAAAATAATTTTTCTTTTAAATAATTATTTTAATTATAAAATTTCAAATAAACATTTTTATTTCACAAAATACCAACGCTTAATTTATTAAAAAATTTATTTACTTATTCCATGATCTAAATATACCATATTTTCATTTATAATATACCTAAATTTTATTTTTAATTTCATAGGTGAATTTACTATTCTATTTGTCATATTACTATTTCAACAATTATATTTAATAGTATATTACGATTTTGAACTTGGAGTTACGTGAAGCATAAAATATAAAATATGTTAAATTTTAAAAGAGACATACCACAAAATATTGGGGTGTTACATTCTACCCACCTTCAAAAAAAAATTCATCCTCAAAATTTCCATAATGTCACCTCAGAAAAATATTTGGGTAGTTCTTCATCGTAAATTCCTCTAGTTACCATGCCACCTCTTCAATTTTATGATTTTTCCAATGCTCCTTTACTATCAGAGTCATATAATTCCTCAAAACCCATTCTCTAATGTCTAGAATATGGATAGGCTATTCATAGTAAGATAAATCAGGTTCCAATTCTATTACTTCAGAAGTAAAGACATGCGTTGGGTCTGGCATGTACTTCCTTAACAAAGAGATGTGGAACACATTGTGTACTTTTGAAAGGCTAGGTGGCATCACCATATGATAATCCACCAATCCAATTCTCTCTAGGATTTATAAATGTCCAATGAACCTAGGGCTCAATTTCCTTTTCTTTCCAAATCTTATAATGCCCTTCCATGGAGATACTTTCAATAAAACATGATCTCCCACTTGAAATTCGAAACCCTTCCTTCAATTATCAGCATAAATCTTTTTCCTACTTTGAGTTCCTTTGATATGGTTTTGTATAGTGTTTACAATTTCTGTTGTTTCATCTACAAGTTCTAGGACTACATGCTTCCTCTTACCCACTTTATCCCAAAAAGTTGGAATACAAAATCTATTTCCATATAATGCTTTATATAATGCCATTTGAATACTTGAATAGAAACTATTATTGTAGGAAAACTCTACCAAAGGTAAATACTGATCCCACATACCTTGAAAGTCAAGTGAGCATGATCTCAACAAGTCTTCTAATGTTTGAATGGTCCTTTTAGACTACCCGTCAGTTTGAGGGTGATAAATAGTGCTCAAATTAAGCTTAGTATCCAAATATTTCTAAATAATTTTCCAGAATTTTGATATAAGTCATGGATCACGATAAGAAACAATTGAACTAGGTGCTCTATGAAGTATTAAAACTTCATTAATATAGAGTCATGCAAGGTTCTCCAATGGAAAATCCTCTCTTATAGTGATAAAATGTGCATACTTGGTAAGTCTATCAACAATTACCCATATTGTATCATTATTTATTGGATTTTTTGGTAATCCAATGGAAAAAATACATAGAAATATCATCCCATTTCCATGTAGGAATAGGCAAAGGTTGCATGAATTCTATAATTGTTGTCTTTCAGCCTTCACCTATTTACAAACAAACATCTTGATACATAATCAGTAATTTCCCACTTCATATTATCTCACCATAAATGTTCTTTCAAATATCTATACATCTTAGTGCTACCAGGGTGTATAGAGTAATTTAAGCTACGAGAATCATCCAATTATTCCCTATTTAGCTTAGATATATTGGTAACACAAATCCTCTTCCCAGATTTCAAGATTCCATCTTCGTATACGAAGTCCACCAATTTCCCATCATTCATAGTTTTAATTTTCCTTTTAAAATTATCATCATTTAACTGAGAAATTTTAATCTTTTTCAATAATGTTGGTTTGGAAACATTTTAAAAAATACTGATGTTCCACCTTCCTTGATAATTTCTATATTCATATTTACTAGATCCATGTACACATGATCCTTTTTAATCCTCATTTTGTTTAGAACCCCATGATTCTTCCTACTTAATTCATATGCTACATTATTTTCCTTTCCTAAGTGATAGTGCATTGAACAATCAAAATCCTTGAGTAGCTCAAGCCATCACCTTTGCCTTATGCTGAATTATTTATGTGAGAAGATATATTTCAAGATCTCTTGATTTGTATATATCTCATATATTTCACCATAGAGAGAGTGTCTCCATATCTTCAAATAAAATATTACAGCTGCTAACTCAAGATCATGAGTTTGATAGTTCTATTCATGATTTTTTAACTGCCTTGATGCATAGGTAATAACTCTATCATTTTTCATGAAGACACAACCAAGACCTTTCTTGTATGCATCACTATAAATAAAAAATACACCATTTTATGATGGTTGAGTCAATATCATAGAATTCACTAATATCCTATTAAATTATTAAAAACATTATTCACATTTTTTTTGTCCAAATAAACTTAACCCTTTTACGAGTAAGATTGGTTAACGAGTTAGCTAATCGAGAAAAATTATGAATAAAATGTCTATAGTAATATGCTAAATCAATGAAACTATGTACCTCAGTTATATTCATTGGTGTAGTCCATTACCTAGCTACCTTTGTATTCACAGGATCAACTAAGATTCCATCCATAGAGACAATATGGACAAGAAAAGAAACTATTTGAAGCCATAATTCACACTTTCTAAACTTCTTATATAACTATTTTCTTTTAAGAGTATACGTAGAAATCCACAAGTGTTTCACATGATCCTAATAGCTTTTGAAATATATCAAGATATCATCAATAAATACCAAAAAAATCATTAACATATTCCTTGAAAACTTTGTTCATTAGATCCATAAAAATAGAGGGTGAATTAGTTAGTCCAAATGACATTATTCTAAACCCATAATGTCCATACCTGGTTCAAAATTCTATCTTTGGAATATCTTCCTTGTTCACATGTAATTGATGATATCTAGATCGAAGATCAATCTTTGAAAAATATCGAGCTTCGTGAAGTTGATCAAATAAGTCATCAATGCAAGGCAACAAATACTTATTATTTATCATAATAGAATTGATCTCTCTGTAGTCAATGAAAAGCCTCATAGATCTGTCTTTCTTCTTAACAAAAAGAAAAGAATCTCCCCAAAGTGAAACACTAGGGAATATAAATCTCTTTTCACTCAATTCCTCCAGTTGTTTCTTTAACTCTATTAAATCCACCATGGACATTCTATAGGGAGTTTTGATATAAGTCTTGCATCCAAGATTAAATTAATAGAGAACTCAACTTCCTGCTCTAGAGGATGTCAAGGTAGATCCTCTGAAAATACATCAATCTATTCTTTCACAATAGGTACATCCTCAATTTGAATATCACCTTTTTCATCAGTAGGTTTTATCTTCTATTCTTCTATAAGAATCTCATTTAGAAGAGCTACTGGAGGTGGATCTAAATATGAATTAGATGATGAATTCTCCCCTATAAAGATAAGAAATTCCATATCTTCATCATGAATCCTAATTCCCTTATCTTTTTAATAAAAATTTTCATTATATTTCAAAATCGAGTCCATACCGAGTATTATATCAAAATAAACCATGGGTATGATGATAAAATCAGTAATTAGAGCAAATTTATGTGTCATAATAGGAACTTCTTGAGACATATTTACTGCAGTAAGGTTTCCACTAGGAGTATTTATCAACAACTCCCTTGTTAAGGTGAATTAGAAATATCTAATTTCTAAAGAAAATTGGGACGATATAAAGGAATGCGATGATCCAAAATAAAATAAATCTTTATCTAAATTTGAGGGGATGATTAAAGTACCTAAAACCACATCATTAGAAACTTAAACCATAGTTTTTGCGATTTCATAAGCATGGCCTTATTCCATTGGAATTTTTTGGGGAAATTTTCCTTGACATCTAGGACAATCATTTTCATAATTTCTCATATATTTAAAATTTTATAATTGAACATTGGTAGATTCTTTCTTTACCTTGTAATCATGGGATTGGTGACCCTTTTATCTACACTTGTAACAAACTCCCATCCCCAATAGGCATGTTCCATGATGTTTATTTCCATATTTATTATATGATGTAAAGTAAACTCTTCCCTTCTTCCCTTTTTTCCTTATTTCATTTTCTATAGTGTTTAAAAACACTCTTCTTCTATTGATTTATATTAAATTCATAAGATCTAGAGAATTATTTCTCTATCTTGATAGCACATGAGACTGTATCTTCATACAATGAGAAATTTTGGGTGACTAGTGCCCTTCGGAATAATGGTTTTAACCCATCAAAGAATCGATAAATCTTTCTCTTTGGACTGTGTACGTAACCCGAAACATGACTTTATAACCTTATAAAGTTGGATTCATACTTAGAAACATTATCATCCTCCTTTTTCCTTATAATCAAGAATTTCCTCTCCATATCCACTTGTTGTTTGCAAGGGAAATATTTTTCTTAGAATATTTCCTTAAAATTATTCCATTCTATATTTTGAATTTATTCCTCCTCCTTTGTGTTTTGAATTAACAAACACCATTGATCCAAATATCTTGAGAGACAATAAACTACCATGATAAATTTATCTCTTTTGTTACTTCCTAAAGTGAGAAATATCTTCTCTAAGGAACTTATTCAATGCTCAGCTACAAATAGGTTTTTAATCCCATTGAATGATGGAGGTTGTGATCACATGAAGTAGTATAACATTGTTCCTCTATGTTGTGGATCAATATGCTCTATACGAGTAAGGATATTATTCATAACCTAAGTTAGCTATCCCAATATAGTTATTATTTTCTCAGCTCTAGTTGTAACTCCTACTCCAACATCATTATCTTTCATAAGAGGAAAATCCCTACATGGGGTATGCATGTTGATAAAGTTCCCATTCCTTACACTAGGTTCCATATATAAACAATGGAATTCAATAAATTAGGTTATGAATCATAATGAATAATTTCTAACTAGAAAAAAACTTAACATAAATTAATAAATTTATGCATATCTAATCTCATAATCATAAACATGGTTTATTTGGTGAAATATTTAATTTTAAATCCTTCATAATGGTTTGTAAAGAAAATGTAAATTATCCTAAGCATATCCCCTAAGAGTGTAAAACCAGGTGCACAGTAAGGACCGTTGTCACGTACCAAGTTATGTCGAGTTAGGCCCGACACACCTTGTAAGAGTTGTTACCCCTAGGTACATCTCTTCTAAAACCACATCCACTTGTAGTATCCAGATAGTGATATATTTATTAGAAGACCTACATAATATCTACCTTACCAAAATACTAGGATTTTCTTCTATGATTAGCCTCAAATTTTATATTAGTGTTATGTTCCCTAATATATATTTTTATAGATCTAGTTTCTAAAGTTTCTACTAAACTTAATTTGATACCAACTATAAAGACCCCAACCCCAGTAGCCCAAATTCGATGCCTTACTTTATTACATTATCATAATTAACAAGAAAGTAACATCCCAAAGGAACAAATAGTTTAGTAGATTTAGAAAATTAGATACAAACATAATTATTACATTACAACTTGAAATGAAATACAATATATAAACACCATTAGAAACACCCATAAACTACTAGATTATCCCTATAAGTTATTCATAATATACATCTTTGCAGCATGGGGAAAAATAAAAAATAATAAAAGGGTGATCTAAGATAATCAGTAAGGGTAAGAAATACATCAGAATCTATCATAAAAAATAAGGCATAGTGAATAAATAAAAACACATACCATTAAAACATAATCTTGATCATAATATGGTAGGAATAAAAGATGATTAAATAATGCCACAAATAATCACATGAGAAAGAAACTTAATCATGGATATTCTACTAGTCAAATAATCACATGGACTATCAATTACTAGTATCATAATGAGGGAATGAATAATGGAATACATAATAAACATAACATCAAGGCTTCCGCCAAGATATCGTAAATAAAAGGGTAAAAACCCAATCTATTTTGTCTCATGAGACCTACCGATGCATCAAGGGGCTATAGTGGGCCCCACCCATAAATTACTAAGTATGATGCATCCCTAATATGAAAGGGGTGAAACATAATTAAAATATGAATTCATATTTAAACTAATATATGAAATTTTAATAACTTTCCCCAAATAATAAATATAATCATAAACCATTCTTAGTAATATAGTGAATGGTATCAAGATAACACATCCATATTAAAAATGATCATAAACCATTTTAATAAATATGGTAGATGATATAAAAAAATATCAATACTAATTAATCATAAAATTCAATATAGGGTGTTGAAATAGATACAAATAATCTAATAAAATTAGGAATCTTTGAGAGAAATACCCTTTTTTACTTTGCAAAGAAGAGTTCTTTTAGAAAAATCATTTGCATTTGTCATAAAATCAGATTGTAAATATGTATATTCTAGAAAAGAAAAGGGAAGTAAAATGAAATTATTTTTTATGCATAAATTATGTCTAACTGAAGTGAAAACATGTAAAAAGAGTTTTTACGAAACTTTAGAAATGATCCACTTCAATGCGATTTAAGGGAAAATATAAAAGAGACTTTAAAGAAGACAAAGGATTATTTGTTTAAATAAAACCATAAAATAGATAAGATAGTTTTTAATGATAAAAAGTTTGATTTTATAAAAATATTGGTTTCTTATAACAAATTATGGAGTGTACTTGAAAATGGGTATGAAATTGAGAAGTACCCTTTAATCGGGCTTGCTTATCGGGAGGAATTGTAAAGGGAACCTTATAAAACATGTACTTACCCATCAAAGAAAGATGAAATGATCTAGATACAAGTTTTTGGAAAATATAAACATAATTTAGATAAATTATATACAAATAAAGTATAATTACATTGGGTTAAATAGAGAGAAATCATAGCCTGAATGAAAAATGGAGGTTTGGGGAGAATCCCTTACCTTATGTCCGAAAGTGTTATGAACTTGTACTTAACATCCTAGATAATGAAATTATATTAATTAATAAATTAATTAATAACAAATTAAACTTTTATTTGATTTATTATAATTTTATTATGTTCATTTATGGCCTTTTTTATGAGTTATAAGATTCAATTTCGTCATTCTAGAGTGTTTGTTTCCTTGGTTTTCATGATTGGTTCACTTGTATACATGTACGAAAGATCATGTAAAATAGAAATAGTTATCCAGAATTGAAATTATATGTTATTAATGAACTTATATAATATTAAATGGTCTTATATATAATTTTTTCATATATGATGATGATTCATTATATAAAACATTAATGATAACCATTTGGATTTTTTTGGTGTTTTTTCGATCATCACACAATAGTTTTGTCTTATGAATTAATATTATGAAAATATACTAGTTACAAAGAAATAAATAAGTTTTAATACAAATATTAAAATATTTTTTAATCATAAAAATGTTTTCATGACCAGCCTTGAAGGAGGTAATGTAAAATGAAAACGCATCATCCTTGATGGTGGTAAATCGACACATCACAGATGATGTTTTAGAATAAAAGGGAGAGGAGAAGAGGTTTGATGATGGATATTACATTAAAATAAAAAAATTAAAGTATATATATAATATACTAGAGTTATAATTCCACTTGGATAATGGGATGTGAGTAAAGGATAAGAAAAAAAATTAAAAGAAAATTAAAAGAATGAAATGAGATTTACCTCTTGAATTCCTCTCCTTGAGAACATCCTTAAGAAACTTTAAAATGATATTTTGGGTGATAACAGTAGGACCAAAACATGGGGGATAGGTTTGGGAGAGGGATTTTATAGATATTGTAAAATTTAAGACTTTATATGTGTGCGGAGAAGATGTGGTGAGGGGTGGTATTTATAGTGGAGGAGAGGGGTGTTTTTTGATTATTTTATTAATTAGTTAATTATTTTGGATCAAGACTATGAATAGTTTGAAAATTATCCCTAATTACATTAAAATAATTAAGGATAGTTTGATATTATGGGATTAAATTATCCATACATCATCTATGATTCAATAACTCTTGTATTTGTTAAATATCATAAATTACTGTATTTCACTATTCACCAAAAATTAAACTATTTTAGAAAAATATAAAAAATTATCTCTAACCATTTTTTGAAATTTATAATTCAAAAATGGAATTAATTTTATGAAAATAATTTTCTAAGCATGTAAAATTTAATTTAAAAAAACATCATTTACTCAAAAATGCCAACTTTAATATTATAACCTATTTTATGAAACTTTCAAAAATTAATTAAGGTTTCATAAAATTATCTTATAATCATAAGACAAAAAAATATTTATTTATGAATATATTTTATGAAAATAAATTTTCTTTTAAATAATTATTTTAATTATAAAATTTTAAATATACATTTATGTTTCACAAAAATACCAACAATTAATTTATCATGTTTAAAATATTTATTTACTTATTCTATTATATAAATATACCATATTTTCATTTATAAGATACCTAAATTTTATTTATATTTTCATAGGTTAAGTTAATATTGTATTGGTCATATTACTATTCTTAATGATCACATTAATATTAAAAAGGTCATATTTAATAGTATATTATGGTTTAAACTCAGTGTTGCGTGAAACATAAAATATCAAAGATGTTAAATTTTAAAAGAGACTTACCATAAAATCTTGGAGTGTTACACTTAATAAATCTAAATTATAATTAAATATTTCAAAATGTTAAGACTTATGTGAAAGGGAATACAACATATAAAGTTTTTGTAATTATAAAAATATGAATTAGTTTAAGGAGACAGTCAACATTGATTGTATAATTTCCTTTGCATTTGTGGACTATTTATCTCATGTGTTTACTTTATGCACTATGATTTTATTATAATGTGTAATTTTTAATCAACTTAATACTATTGTGGGAGAAAAATTGTAAATTTCATTTTGACTAGAGTTCACCCCCTCTTGTAGTTCCATGTCTCATTTCCCAAGATAATAAATAGTTTCTTCCCCATCTCTTTCTTTCTTGTGTTTATTTTATAAGTATCCCTTTTATTTTTTAGTTTATTAATTTATTATGTCTATATATAAATTTTAGTACTATTATTTTGATGCACTATTCATATACATTTCACATTTCCTCTCTTTGATCTTCTTTCATGAACCCCTCAAATTTCAAAATAAAAATTTATTCATTCGATAAAACCCTTTTTATATAAATCCATATGCATGTAATGTATATATGTTATTATGGATATTAAATTTTTGAAAGGGTAAATTTTTTCTAGGTGGTATAAGATATATCTGGATCAACCTTTACTGATACTATTCCTTGTACTAACACAACTAGACCTTTGGTATTGATATTGGTTACCGTGAGAGTTGTTTCTTGAGGGTTTTTGTGGCCCCAATGGGAATTAGACATATGGGTTAAACAAACCCAATTTTAAAGAATATTTATCCATCAATGACTTATTATTCCATCATAGAAATCCCTTTTAAACAAGTTTTCATTCATAAGGATATTTTTATTCCAATACATTTTCTTTCTAATGACCATTATATTACACCATATGAACTGATACCTTACCATGAGATTATCTTCCTCTATGATTGTCTTCATTATGCATTCCCTCCCTATTAATTTAATGGAATAATTATCTATATTATTCCATCTTTTAGTTAATTTTTTCCATAAACAAACACCTACACCTATTTCTCATAGGTCACCTTTGATGATTGTTCCTATATGATGAACGTTGTATGTAATACACTCATGTATGCATTTATTTTTCAAGTATTTTATTGAGATTTTGTACATTTTATGTGATAGGTGGGAGTAATATTATATAGTCCCCAATGCATTGATAAATGTTTCATCTCCTAAGATTCTATGTATGAGGGATTGATTATGATTGTGTGACTTGGTGGGTGTCATTTTCATAAGATTTCATTATGATACAGTGACACAATAAGTGGAATTTTCCTAGGATGACTTTCAATACATGTCTATAGTATAAAATGAATTAATTATGTTTTTAACATGTAAATATCACTTTAGTTGACCGGATTCATACAAATAGATGGAGGTAACCCGTATGTGGCTTGACTTGATGTGCATACAATGATATCAGAATCTCTATAGTGAATGATAGGCTGGTGAAACAGTGATACTATCTGATGAATGTGTGCACAAGTGATGGTTTTAAAAAAAGGAAGATGAAATTTACTAATGTAAGTGTAACTTGAATCACTCACTAGGAAATTTGGTTAGATTCAATGGGATAATAGAGATCATTAATCACTATTCTAAATAGATGGATCTCCATAAATATAGGAGGTTAATGAAACAAGAATGACTGAATGAGTAATTCTATAAAATAGAAGTAGGGACCTCATGAACAGTGATATAGATGACTAATTCAGATCTAATAAAATATCTTATAATTACATAAGAGTTAATTCCAATAATTAATCTTTACTAAATGAATTTTAAATTGAAAGTGTTATCTGTGTAACTTTCTATTATGACGAGGACATTAATAGAGTTTCTCTTATAAATGCAGGACACCTTATTTGAACCATGAAAATTACAATGTCCTTTATTTTGTTGTTTTTCTACTTGAATGTTTTTGTGGTGAGAGTTTTATTGAGTGTGTGTGAGGATCGAATTTGTGTGGTGAGTAAGGTGTGTGGCTTCCTATCTTCTTGTATACTCAGTTGAGGGATTCTATCTAGACAACATGGTTTTCCATTATATATCATCCAAGGGTTTGATATTTGATGATCAAATGTTGGGTTTAAATTATTAATAAGTGGTATTAGATCTTTTGGTTCTATTATTACTCATTAATACACTCAAAGGAAACTCAAGTAATTCTCAGTCTCTTTCTTTTACATTATTTCATTTATAGTGGGAGTTTATTGTTAGTGGAAGGTATGTAATTGGAAAAAGTTATGGTTTGGATCGATAAGTTTGATGAAATAGATTTTGGATTATAGAGAATGAAGATGGATGATAATCCAATTTAAAAGGACCTAGATGTTCTATTGCTAGATTTTTTTAAAGAAAATTGATAAAGAGAAATTAGAACTACTAGATAATAAGGCACTAGGTCTGGTGAGTATGTCATTAGAATAGAGTATAACCTTTAACATTCAATAAGTGAAGACTATGGTGGAGCTCATTAAATCATTTACATATATATACAAGAATCCTACAACACTTAAGAAAGTGTTCATGATGCTTTGGTTATATAGGATGAGGTTATCAAAAGAAAGACCAATGATAGATCATGTGAATGATTTCAATATGATCCAAGGGAAGCTTGAATCTGTGAAGGTAAAATTCATAGATAATATATGGTCTCTTATATTATTTTCATAATTACTAGAGTCATGAGACACAATGTAAATGATAGTTAAAAATTCACATGGAAAAACTTATTTGGTATTTGAGGACATTTAGAACTTGATCTTCAATGAAGAACTCTAAAGGAGGGAAGTCTAAGAACTGCCTGTTAGTTCACTAAATGAAGAGGGATTCTGATGGTCACTCTAATGAATAAATCATAAGAAATAATGAGATGAGAGAGAAGATGAGGAAATTTATATGGTTTTAGTCCTACATACTAGAGTTATAGTATGAAATGATATCTCTATAGAAATTATAGTAGCCGTAAAGAGGATTATGAAATTATTAGGACCAAGTTGTGTTTTGGTTGTATTTTTTTTCAATAGATCAATATGTGAAATATGTTTAAGAAAGTGATTAAAATGAGTAAACAACTTACCTAATGATAAGGTGATGTAAACCCAAATAAAATAAGGGTGTTTGTAAAGTTTTCAATAAAAACCACCCATCAGACATAGTCCATTGGACTGAGTCATCAGATTTGGGAAATCAAAATGAGAATTTGATGGAAATTCAGAGACTGTTGGGAATCAGTCTTAGGAAGAATCCGTCTTAGAAGATGTTGAGTATGACCAAAAAGTTGTGAAGTCATAAAACTTCCAAGTATTAAATGTCATGAACCAGCCCAAGATGTCAGCTGACCCGACACTCGACCCAGTCCGTGGCATGGCCTGAAGGGCTTTACCGATCCCCACGAGCTTGAAACTAGTTCCAGGCATCAAGATTAAACCATTTGGAATTATTTATCCCATTAATAAAAGATAAAAAAATAAAAAAATACTGAAAATAAAAATGAAAACTAGCAGTGGAAAGAAAATAAAACTGCACATACCTCCATGTGACCTCATAGGTCACCACCCAACTCAGAACCATGTTCACTCTAAGAGTGATCCAACACTAGAGGAAACTAAAACTAAAAAGATAAAGTATGCATGATCACTGAAATTCTCAGTAGGAATGAAAAATATAAACCATGAAATCCATGTATTTTCCTTTCCTGAAAACAATCCATTAACACCAGTTTGAAAATATAGATATGAAAATAGGTTGTTCTCATATTGGTAGATAAAATTACCACTCCCTTTTTAAACCAACACACAAAAACCACCTTTAAATTTTCAAAAGATGAGTTTACTATTTTAAAAACCAAAAACCCAAACAAGGAAACACTAGCTAAGAAAGAAACAGATAAACAGGGCAAACTAAAAATAAACTGACAGATGAAGAAAACATAATAGCAGAATAATCAAAAAACCTAAAATTGAGATATAAAAACAAGAAGATAAATAAATTAACCATGAGTGATCCTAAACATCCATATAATACCCCTGTATGTACTCATTTTGAAACCACCTTCTGACGTATGGTGAAACCCCTAAGTCTATAACCAACCGACTGCCCTTAACTAGCCAACCCAGTGGCACATCCCACCTGGCCTATCTGCAATCCAGGGGGTACCAACCCGTCTAATCAGGGTTGGTCAGAAACCATCACTCGATCCCCTAAAAGACACCTAGGAACCCATGGTAATAGTAAATAGTGTAATTGGGAGGCCCTTGCATGTGTGACTCACCTTACCTGTCGCCACCACACTTGCCTACCCCAAACATGGACATCACCTATAGGATAACCCATAAATAGAAATCCTAGATAGGGGTTCCCACTATATAAATATAAATATAAATATATATATTTATATCTCACAACATACAAAGTTCCAACTGGGCTATCACATCATATAAATATCAAAAATATTTTATAAAACACTTTAAAATTTCCAACTAGGAATTTAAACTTACCAAACCAAACCCTTTTCTTAATTCAACACAAAACACCACCAGCACCAAACATGAACCTAACCTTCACACATCCCAAATAAATTTACCAAAGACATTTCCAAAACGTTTCTAAAACCATGTGGAACACCAATTTTCCAAGAAATTTCCAAACAAGCATTTCCAAACTTTATTAAAAATGTGCAATTTTATAAAACGTGCAAAAAATTCCCTTTATTCCAAGTCCCAATTTATTTAAAAAAAAGATAAAACACACAAAACACTTAAATATACGAAACAAGATTATGTTACACCAAATGATTCATCACTTTGAAAACCACACTTGAATCCACTTTAAAAAAACCACCCAAAAGAACCAACACACCATTTGAGAAACCAAGGTTCAATGTAAACATCACTTTGAGGTGCCATCATCATTTGATTGCACATCCATGCATGCACCTTTTTCACCCATAGATGTGACACAATCCAACTAAACCCTCTAAATTTTCCATGAAATCACCCCCAAACCATTAAAAAAACCACAAATTACTTTTTTAAAAAAAACCCAACCCTTCCAAATTTTTTTACCATGGCCATCAACTAAAGAGGAATCCAAATTGTACATTGAAAAAAATTCAAAAATTAAAACTAAGTTACCAAAATATTTCCAAAGTACAATCATCACAACTAGGCTTTATTTCATCTTAAGAAAACAATAGGCATTTGATCAAGAACTGTAAGTGCACCCACACATAGGCATAATTGAAGAAATCATTCCAAAAACCGTTTTAAAAAATTTATACCAATGTAAAAAAACAATAATAATCCAAAAAAAGGAACCATATGGGTAAAAATAATGTTTACCAAATTATTAAAAACACTCAAGCATCATTTGATGTGAAAAAACCTATTCATAAATAGGGAACCACCTCAAAACCTATTTTTAGTAAATTCAACTATCATGAAAATGACATAATGAGCTAAAAATAGGTACTACCAAGGTTCGAATCATATAAAAAAATTATTAAAAAAAAGTTTGGAATTTTATCAACACTTTTAGAATAGACACATATAATATTAAATCAATAATAACACCAAAACCTACTTTTAACAAATTCTATTAATTTGAAAACACCATAATATGCTAACCAAGAGTATCGTGGGTATGTGAAACATTCATAAAAATTAATTGAAACTATTCAAGAATTAAAATATTGATTCGAAAAGGAAATAAATGGAAACACATATCTTTTTGGTGTGCGAACGTGGAAAAAATCTTGGAGGAGGGAGAGGACACCCCAAAAATGAATCGACACACCCTAAACATTGAAAAAGATGTACCAATAAGAACCCCAACCATTAGGGTTTGTCCATGATGAAGAAAACCCCCAAAAATTGAAAGAAAACTCACCAGAGGAGGAGGGTGCTAGCAAGGGAGGCGGTTGGAAAAGGAGAGCGTCAGTGAGGGAGGCACGATTGGAGCAGAGACTGCCGATGAGAGGTGAGGCCGGAGAGAGGACACGCTTGAGATAGGGGTGGCATGAGGAGAAGTGGTGGAGGGGGTCGCACTGGAGAGAGAGAGGGAACCAGAGAGGGTTGCGCCGGATGGAGGTTGTGCCAGCGGACAGCCTGCCAGAGGAGGAGGGGTGCGCTCGGGGTGGGTTGCATAGGAGGGGTAGGGAGGAGGGGGCTTGCACCGTGGAAGGGAAGGGGAAGGTGAACAAACCCATTATAGTTTCAAAAATAAATAAAAAATATTAATTATTATAATAATAATAATATAACAAACTTAATGATAATAATAATAATATTAATACTAAAAATAATAATAATTTTAATCATAATAATAATAATATTATTTATAATAATATTAATAACTTTTAATAATACTAATATTTTTAATAATATTAATAGACAACAACAACAACATCATCAACAACAACAATAACAACAACAACAACAACAACAAAAATAACAACAATAATAATAATATCATTATTATCCTTTTAAAAACATTTCCATTTTATTTTATTTTTATTTCATTTTACTTCTTTAATTAAATTTATTTATCTCCAATGCCGGGTAACCACATGGTCACCTCACATAGTTCAAGAAACCGTGTGCAAACTATGTAGCTATTTCTGTCCATTCTAGAGGTGACCACATGGGCACATGTACTAACCACATGGTTTTTGCTAACCATGCGGTGCCCATGCACTAGCCTAAAACTCGCCAATAATTCCAACTTCAAAAATTTAAACCGGGTCTCAAACCCAAACTTTGACCAGGAAAAGAATAAAAATAATAGAGTATCCGAGGTCAGGGTGTAACAATTCTCCCCACCACAGACACTTTCTGACCCTAGAAAGTTACCAAGCCAAAGGATAACCAAAACTTGAATCCATGATAGATCGAAACTAAGAGAGGATAAGAACCTTGGGGTGACCTTAAACACCACAGGTCACACCCGTCTGATCATGAAGAAACCACTACATAAAACTATGGGAGAACATGAGAGAGTTCTCCCCACCATAATAATTCGACTAACACAGAGACTTTAGAACTAAAACACATCAACCCGGGGAGGGGGGTCAATGTAGGAACTCCCAAATGATGCAAACCAACTTCCATATAATGATAAAAATGACACCACCACTAGAACTAGAATTATTTTCACAAACCAACTGGACCCTAAATATTAGGGGAAAAATCACAAAAAGAAACTCCAACTAAAACTCAACAACAAACCAGATCTACTTTCCACCCATCTCACAAAATCCAAACAGCTCAAAGTGAGCACATATGAAACCAAAATCGGAACCAACCCACGTGAGGGGAAAACACACGTTAAGAAGAACAAATGGTTCTAGAATCCAAATTAAAACAAATAGGTCTACTTGAATTACAATAGAACATGTCCATCATAACTTCATAATTAAATGGTGAGCTTACAATGATGACACAACTTTAATAGTATAAAAATGAGAATGAAAAGAATTTAAATGTTCCAATAACAACACAAAACACAAAAACTCAGACCAAGGCTTCACACCCCTGCTAACTCCTAATTACACAAGAGATTCACCCCAAGACCTATGGATAAGGATCTAATGGTAGAAGCATCTCCTGCCTCACAGTTATGAAATAGAATCTGTTGGTCATGATGTCTTCTTTAGGTAATGATTCCTAAAAAATTTCCCCAGATGAACCAGACAGATGCAACGATGACACACACTTCATCTACCAGCTTCTAGAAAGGATGGTCCTTATAATAGAGGACCCTCTCCTTGATATCTGGATGAAGGACACCAATAAAAAGACAAGTCTTCATGAAATCCTACAATGCTACCTCTGGAGAAAAGGAAAATAGTTCCTTAAAGTGGTCAATGTAGGCCTTCACTAACAATTGTCTTTTTTGAGTACCCAAAACCTCTTCCCTTTTCTTTATCTTCACCAACTCATGTATGAACCACAGGATAAATACATACATAAAAACTTCCCAAATCATTCTGACTTGCAATGACGACAGGGTGAACAGATCTCATTTGTCTAAAGATGGACCTTTAAATAGATCCAAAACGGAATGCACTCTAATAGGGTTGAGAGTTACTAATACCCTAAAGATATGCTCTACCTATTCAAGACACTCAACTGACTCTAATGAACCTCAATCACCGCAAAGGATATGCAACATTTGAGAAGAACCAAAAACTGGAAGTGAATCCTTAAAAATCTTGGAAATCTTTTTAGTCATAATCTTCTGAATAGAATGGAAAACACAAAACAAAACCAACAACAAATCGAAGTACAATCAAAAGTAACATCCTCATATAATACAATTGGCTAAAAAACCAAACAAATACAAACACAACCAAATACAACCTCTTTTTAAAAATCCCACTCCCTTTTCAATTTTCAAAACCACCCTATTTAAAGGCTATTTTACAAACCCAAAAACACTTTTAACCAAACAAAACCCACATCATAAAATAAAAACCAATTCCTGAAATCATTTTCCCTTCCGAAAATAACTTTAAAAAAACAATCCAACCCTTTAGTTTCAAATAAAAACCCAACGAATACCATGAACCATTGCACATGTTTTTACCCACTTCCATCCATACATGTCAATACACACTTTCCACACACATACCCTTACATGTGAAAACATATATAAAGAGAACTAAGGGTTTCACCCAATCCATTTTCTTAACAATCCCAAACATTTAGAAAATTCTCAAACCAAAACAATTTAAATTTTAAAACCCATCTTACCAATTTAAATCTATTTAAAACAAATCATTTTACATTTCAAAACCATTTCCATTTTCAAATTACATTCATGAAAACCAGAACCAAATGGAGAAAAACTTATAACAAACCACCAGAATGAGGAACTAGAAGTTATGCTCCAACAACATGGTAGTGAGCCATGAAATAAGTAAGCATTAACAATAAGGAGGAACTTAAACCACGTAATCAGATTCCACATGGGTCGCTAATCCATGTGAAATCATGACATAACACCAGATTGCCTTCATTGTCACCCCTCAATCCAAAACAAGCCAAGACAGAATAAGGTCTCAATTCCCGAACTACCCCTGGTAACTCAGGTTTCATCACGAGTGGTGGTGATCATGAACCAGCCCATGAACTACCTCCTGAGTCTCAATGATCCTAATATCCATCTACCATACACCCTAAATAACAAGGGCCTCCTCTAATACCATTTTTTCATGAACCATAATGGGATGTTAGCTAACCTGATAATCGACTAGGTCTGTGGCATGACCTGAAGGGTATTCCCGATCCCCATGGGCTGGAAACTAGTGCTGATAATCAACATTAAACCATTGGGAATTATTTTTACCATTAAATAAAGATAAAAAAATAAAATAAATACTGATTATAAAAATAAAAACTAACAGTTGAAAGAAAATAAAACCGCACATACCTCCATGTGACCTCATAGGTCACCACCCAAATCAGAACCATGTTCTCTCTAAGTGTGATCCAACACTGGAGGAACCTAAAACTGAAAAGATAAAGTAGGTCTGAGTACCAAAATTCATAGTAGGAATGCCAAATATAAACCACATAATCCATGTATTTTCCTTCCCCCAAAACAATCCATTAACACTAGTTTGAAAATACAAATATGAAAAAAGGTTTTTCTCATGTTGGTAAATAAAATTACCATTCCCTTTTTAAACAAACACACACACACACACACACACACCACCTTTCCATTTTCAAAAGATGATTTTACTATTTTAAAAACCAAAACTCCAAACAAAGAAATATTGGATAAGTAGGAAACAAATAAATAGGGAAAAATGAAAATAAACTGACAGATACTGAAAACAAACTAGCAGTGTGATCAGAAAACCAAAAGTAGAGAGATACAAAAAAGAAGATAAATAAAGTAACCATGGGTGATCCTAAACATACAAAGAATACCCATGGACGTACTTGGTTTGTAACCAACTACCAGCGTATGGTGAAGCCCCTTAGTCTATAACCAACTGGCTGCCCTCAACTAGCCAACCCAATGGCACATCCCACCTGGCCTATCTAAAATTTAGGGGGTACCAAAATGTATAATTGGGGTTTGTAAAAAACCATCACTCAATCCCCTAAAAGATTCCCAAGAACCCATGTTAATAGTAAACTGTGTAAGTGGGAGGCGCTCACACGTGTGACTCACCTTACCTACCATCACCACACTTGCCTACCCCAAACAAAGACATCACTCATACAATGACCCTTAAAGGGGAATCCTAGATAGGGGTTCCCACTATATACATACATATAATTACACACACACACACACACACACACACATATATCTCACAATATACAAAGTTCCAACCAGGCCATCACATCATATAAATATCAAAACTATTTTATAAAACACTTTAAAATTTCTAACCGGGAATTTACACTTTCTGAACCACACTCTTTTCTAAAATCAACACAAAACACCACCTTTAAATGAACAATGCCAAATAGTCCCTTAATCTTCACACACACTAAATAAATTTACCAAAGACATTTCCAAAACGTTTCTAAAACCATGTGAAACACCACTTTTCCAAGAACTTGCCAAACAAGCATTTCCAAAATTTATTAAAAAAGTGAAATTTTATAAAATGTGCCAAATAAGACCTTTATTCCAAGTACCAATTTATTTCAAAATAAGATAAAAACTCTAAACACACTTAAAGATGAAAGATGGGCTTATGTTACACCAAATGAGCCATCACTTTGATAACCACATTGTAAACCGCTTTTAAAAAAAAACCACCCAAAAGAACCAACACACCATTTTAGAAACCAATGTTCAAAGTAAACATCACTATGAGGTTATATATTCATTTGAATGCACATCCATGCATGCACCTTGTGATCCATGGATATGCCATAATCCAATAAAACCCTCTAAAATTTCCATTAAATCACCCCCAAACCATTAATAAAACCACCACTTACTTTTTAAATCAAAACCCAACACTTCCAAAAACATTTTACCATGGACATAAAATAAAGAGGAATAAAAAATTATATATTAACACAAATTCAAAAATTAAAACTAAGTTACCAAAATATTTTGAAGGTCCAATCATCACAACTAGGTTTGATTTCATCTTAAGAAAATAATAAGAATTTGATCAAGCACTTTAAGTGCACTAACACATAGGCATAATTGAATAAATAATTAAAAAAACTATTTTCAACAATTTATAACAACATAAAAACACTTCAATAATCCAAAAAATGAACCATAAGGGTGAAAATCATGTTTACAAATTTATTAAAAATACTCAACCATCATTTGACATGAAAACACCTAGGCATAAATAGGGAATCGCCTGAAAACCTATTTTTAGTAAATTCAACTATCATGAAAATGACACAATGAGATAAGAATAGGTACTACCAAGGTGATAATCAAATAAAAAATTATTAAAAAAAGTTTGGAATTTTATCAACACTTTTAGCATAGACACATATAATCTTAAATCAAGAATCACCTCAAAACCTATTTTTTAAAAATTATATTAATTTGAAAACACCATAATATGATAACCAAGAGTATTGAGGGTATTTAAAACATGTATAAAAATTAATTGAAACCATTCAAGCATTAAAATATTGCTTTAAAAAGGAAATAAATGGAAACACCTACCTTTTTGGTGTGCGAATGCGATAAAACTCTCCGAGGAGGAAGATAACACCCTGAAGACCAATCCACACACCCTAAACATCAAGAAAAATGCACCAAAAGAATCCCAACCATTAGGGTTTTTCCATGATGAAGAAAACCCCAAAAATTGAAAGAAAACTCATAGGAGGATGAGGGAGTTAGTGAGGGAGGCGGTTGGAGGAGGAGGGTGCTAGTGAGGGAGGCACAACCAGAGCAGAGACTGCCAATGAGAAGGGCGACTAGAGAGAGTTCGCACTGGAGAGAGGGGTGAGGCAAGGAGGAGTAGAAGAGGGGGTCAAGATAGAGAGAGAGAGGGTTCTAGAGAGGGTCATGCCAGATGGAGGTTGCACCGGAGGACAGTGTGCCGGAGGAGGAGGGGTGCACTGGTGGTGTGTCGCGTTAGAGGGGTAGGGGGGAGGGTGGTTGTGCCGTGGAAGGGAAGGGGAAGGGGTAAAACCCATTAATGTTTCAAAAATAAATAAATAAAAAGATTAATAATAATAATAATATAACAAACTTAATAATAATAATAATACTACTACTAAAAATAATAATGATGATAATCATATTAATAATAATATTAATAACTTTTAATAATACTATTTTTTTAATAATATTAATAGAAAAAAAAACAAAAACAACAAAAACAAAAACAACAACAATAATATCATTATTATTGTTATAAAAACATTTCCCTTTTATTTTATTTTTATTTCATTTTACTTCTTTAATTAAATTTATTTATCTCAAATGCCAGGTAACCGCACGGTCACCTCGTACGATTCAAGAAACCATGCATGAATCATGTGGTAGATTCTATCCATTCCAGAGGTGACCGCATGGGTACTATGGCTAACCACATGATTTATGCTAACTATACGGTGCCCATGCACTGATCGCACTGCGATTTACTATTTCATTTTTACCCTTACACCATTGTGCTAAACTTGTTTTATATTAAAAATTATAAAAATAATAACTAATTTCATTACATGTTTGAATAATTTATTTTTTTTATCACTGTTCAAAAGGGAAATTTTACTTGTTTTGATGATTCCATTGCAGGACGAGGTGATTTGGAGGCCCCGAAGATGATCCAGAAGGAAAATTGGCCAAAACTGCATGGGTTCGATGAACACTTGTCCACTTTTGGGTATAGTATGAAAACTACGTGCATCCAAATGGGATTAGATTTTGTGGGATGTTACAAAACTCAATTTTATACAACTCTTATGAAGTCACCTAATCCCCATTCGTCCATTAAGGGGCCCAACCGAAGTGATCTGTCCAGGCCACCGAATCTACACGGAGTCAAAAGTTGTGTGCTGTGTGCTCTCCATATCTCAAGCTTTAGGTGTCCAAATGAAGCCAAACCTTCGGTGGAGATATCCAATACTTGGTGGCACACCTTTCTAGTTTTTTCAAAAGATATTAAAGATTGTTTGGAGGCTTAAAATAATAGAAAAAATTTGTTTTACACAATCTATGTGCCCAAAACCACTTCCCATTTTTGCTATAAAAGAGAACCATGGGTACCTCATTTAGGGAGTTCAAATCAGGAGCCAATATCCACCATTTTGGAGTCCTATAGTATTCTACTAATCATCCTAGAATTTATGGAGGCCCCTATTCTTATAGGGTGGATCAAGGATGAATAAGGAGTTCCACCCGACTTTCCTCCTCCTCCCGATGTCGAGCTAAGCAGTGGGTGATCGTTGAGAGGGATCTACACACTTGAAGAGTGAGTTCCGGCACATAATTATCTACTAGTTTGGTGTATATTTTGGTTTTTAATTGTTATTTTATATGTATATTAACTTTTTCAATGCATTTAATTTAAACACTTCTTATTTCATAACCGATCAGTGTGTAATTTTAAGTGTACGACTTGTGTTGTTCTGATTGGACAACATAAGACTCCTCTTCATTCCCAAAAATTTGAGATTTCAGTGTTCCTTGAAAAACCTTAATTCATTCTTAGGGGATGAAACTTGACTATATGATTGTTATATCAAGTTTTAGTCCTATTTGCATCGTTTTAGGGGTTATGCGTACCCACGATCTTGGTTAACACTCAATCAAAGGATTACACCAAAAACCTAATAATCAATTAAGAACAAAGAAGTTTTCAAGTGGTTTAGTAACTTATAAATGATCACATAATTATCATATATTTTTAAAATCTACTTCTTTCTCAAATATTAAACTCTCTAAATTAATTTAGTTTCATAAAACTATTTTCAAAATCACCCCCTTTTTTAGTACTTATTATTAAAAATGAACACTCTAAACCCACCAACTCTCCTTGAGAGATGACCTAGGGTCTTCCCTAGACTATAAATAAACCTTAAAATCATAATCAATTTGATGTGTCATAACAAAGCAGTCAAATTTTGGCGCTATTACCGGGGATCACTTTGGTTTTAGTGCGTGTTTTTGATAATTTGTTTTGTAAATTTTGTAAATGTTTGTTTGTTTTATCTTATACATTTACATTTATTTTTGTGTTATAATTTATTTATTGTGTAGGTTCTATGTATAACACATTCTGATCCAGGATACTTACAACCTCTCAAACCCTAATTAGAGAGGATCCTATATCAGCGACCCCAAGATACACAAGAGGAACCTTTGAAGAAGGATGCACAAAACATCAACAATCTGCTTGATCATTCTTCTTATTCTTAAAGAACCCACATTAAAACTAAAATTAACGTGAATAACATGGATGAAAAAAATCAAACACTAAAATAAATAACCTCTCCTGATGTTGATATCCAACCCACATATATTCAAATTCAAGGAGAGGCACCCAACTTCGAACTAAAATCTGGTTTAATTCATTTATTACCAAGATCCCATGGACTACATGGAGAAGATACAAACAAGAATCTAAAATAATTTCATACTGTGTGTTCTACATTAAAACCTAAAAATGTGAATGAAGAACAAGTAAAGTTAAGGGAATTACCTTTTTCATTAGAATACACTACAAAATATTGTCTTTATTATGTTAATTCCCCCATAAGAGGCTGGGTGGACATGAAACACCTTTTTATTGAAAAATATTTCCCAGCCTCTCACAATACAACTATAAGAAAAGAAGTATGTGTTATAAGAAAATCACAAGGGGAAACACTACATGAATATTATGGATGATTTAAAAGGATTTTTTAAGTTTCCCACACCACCAAATAAGAAAACAACTTTTAATTCAGTATTTTTATGAAGGTTTAATCCCTATTGATATAAATATGATTGATACTACTACAGGTGGTGAACTAGTGGATAAGACCCTAATTACTACAAGAAACTTGATTGATAACATGGCACAGAAAACTCAACAATTTGGTACAAGGTCCAGTGTACCCATTTGAGGTGTCCATGAGGTGAAATGTATCGAATTTGAGAAGAAGGTGGACACAAAGTTTGAAGAGGTAAGTACCCTTTTAAGACAACTTGATATTTCACAAGGGAAATACTAATCTTCTCCTCTCGTACATTGTGGTATATGTTCTTCTAACACCCACTACTATGACCAATGCCCCCAATTGAGAGAAACTTCTAAGAGTTGTGAGAAAATATTTCTAGGCCGCCCCTATAACTAACCCTTCAAGGAAGAACCATATTATCCATCAAATACTGGGTGGAAAGACAACCAAGCCTATAGGAAAGGGGGGTATTCAAACCAACCTCAACAACCATGGAACCAACAGGGTCAGAGTAGTCATCCACCACCACCACCCAAAAATCCTCATCCACCCCAAATGACTTTCCAACCACCCCCTCTAAAACATGATCCTAGCCTAGAAGATATGATTAAACAAATGGCTGCCAACAATCTCCAATTCAAAAAAACCACCCAAGAAGCCATACATGACCTAGAAACCCAATTAGGACAACTAGCTAACTCAATGGGTGAAATTCAAAGTCACGAGTCAGGTAAACTACCATCTCAACCATTAGTAAACCCTAGAGATAAAGGAAATGTTATTTCCATCACCCTTTAGAGTGGAAAACAACTAGAAAATCAGATGAATCCTTCATTAGAGTCATCCCATCTTGAGGAAACCTCCATCCCAACCATTAAAAATGATCCAAATGTTGAAAAACTATGTCTTGGGAGAAGCCCTTCCAAAGTAAAGAGTGTGTATGTCGATGAGTCTCCTAGAAAACCCATTCCTCTTCCATTTACCCAAAGGGCCACCCAACCTAGAAAATAAAAGGAAACTGAACTCAATAAGGAAATTTTGGAGACTTTCAAAAAAGTTCTGGTAAACATCCCCTTGATTGATATTGTGAAAAAAATTCCAAGATATGCAAAGTTTCTAAAGGAGATGTGTACACACCGAAGGCAACTTTGTGGAGATGAAATGGTGAGATTGGGGAGGAATGTATCAACATTGATAGAGCCATCACTTCCCACCAAGTGTAACAATCCTAGGACATTCTCGATTCCATGCACTATAGGGGAGTATTCATTTTCCAATGCCATTATTGATTTAGGTGATTCTATAAATGTGATGCCTCACTCCATTTACTCTACATTGCAGGCCGGGGAACTAAAGCCCACTGTAATTGTTGTTCAACTGGACAACCGGAGTACTGCACACCCTTCTGGTGTGTTATAGGATGTCCTTGTTAGGGTGAAAATTTTAATTTTTCCTACTGATTTTTATGTGATAAAAATGGAAGATGATAGGATGAATGGACATGCCCTAATTATATTGGGGAGACCCTTCTTGAAAATTGCTAAACCATAATTAATGTCCATAATGGTACATTATCTATGGAATTTGGTGGTGACATAGCCCATTTCAATATCCTTGATTCCATGAATCACCCCTCAGAAGAACATTCATCTCTCTCTGTTAATTCAATAGATGCAATCCCTTCCCCTGAAAACACTTCTTATCATTCCCTCAATCCCCTTTCTGAGTTTTCATCCTTGATTGAAATTATTGGTAATGGATCATGCATTGATTGTTTTAGTGGTCTAGAAAAGTGTCATGCATGTTTATTAATTGATAATTTCTTGAACACTGAGGATCCAATGACCATCGATGATACTGTTAATCTTGTAAAAGATCATTCCTCATATGAGGATGATATCATTGAGTTGTTAGATGAGATTAGTGACCTCTCACTTTCACAAACACTTCCATCAATCAAAAATCCACCTAAATTGGAAATAAAACAACTACCTCAAGATTTAAAATATTCATATCTTGAGAGTGTAAAAAATATGCCTGTCATCATTGATAGTTCACTCCCTTCTAAGCATGAATTGTGACTGCTTGAACTTTTTAGGGACTATAAATAATCTTTGGGATGGACACTTGCTGATATTCCTGGTATTAGACCATCAATTTGTACACATAATATATTGTTAAATGATGAGGATAAACTAGTGAGGAAGACACAACGTCGACTGAACCCAAACCTCCTAGAAGTTGTGAAAAAGGAGGTCATAAAATTATTGGCTGCTGGAATCATTTACCCCATCTTTGATATCCAATGGGTCAGTCTCGTTCAAGTAGTTCCTAAAAAATATAGCCTTATAGTAATCAAAAATGAAAATAATGAATTGGTTCCAACTCATGTGTAGAATAGTTGGTGTGTCTATATAGACTATTGCTGACTAAACCAACACACTAGGAAGGATCATTTACCTTTACCATTCATTGACCAAATGCTAGAGAGGCTAGTGGGTAAGTCGCACTACTGTTTCCTTGATGGGTATTCTGGATACTTTCAGATCCATATTTCCCCCAAGTACTAGGAAAAGATGACCTTCACTTTCCCCTTTGGCACATTTTCATATAGAAGGATTCCATTTGGTCTGTGCAATGCTCTGGGTACCTTCCAGTGATGCATGGTTAGTATTTTTTTGGATTACCTATAGAATTTAATGGAAGTTTCCATGGATGATTTCACTATGTATGGATCCTCTTTTGATGAATGTTTGAGTAGTCTTGCTTCAATCCTATGTCGATATATTGAAAGGAATCTCATATTAAATTATGAGAAATGCCATTTTATGGTGTGAAAAGGTATAGTTTTGGGACATGTAATTTATAGGGATGGTATCCAAGTAGATGAATCAAAAGTGGATGTCATTTATTCCCTACCATTCCCCCAAAATGTATGGGATGTGTGGTCTTTCCTAGGTCATGCTGGATTTTACCGTCATTTCATTCATGACTTTAGTAAAATTGCACTCCCCCTATCCCAATTGCTCCAAAAAGAAAAAGAACTTGTTTTTGATAAAGAATGTAAGGAATCTTTTAATAAGTTAAAATGGAGTCTCACATCACCCCTATTAATCCAACCACCTCGGTGGGATTTACCATTTGAGCTCATGTGTGATGCCTCTAACTATGCAGTTGGGGCAGTCTTATCTCAAAGGGTTGAGCGAGCTCCACAAGTCATTGTATATGTCTCACGTTATTTGGACCCTGCATAAGAAAACTACACTACAACTGAAAAATAATTTCTTTCCATTGTGTTTTCCTTGGATAAATCCAGGTCATATCTTTTAGGGTCAAAAGCCTTTGTGTTCTCAGACCACGAAGCCCTTTAGTATCTCCTTAAGAAACCAAAATCCAAACCACGTATCATTCCATGGATGCTCTTCCTTTAGGAATTCAATTTATAAATTAGAGATAAAAAAGGAGTAGAGAATGTGGTGGCTGACCATATCAGTAGGATCCACCCATCCTTTTACATTGACTCATCCCCCTATATTCCCATAAATGACATGTTTCCTAATGATAAATTGTACAAAGTGTAAGATTCTATTCCTTGGTATGTTGAAATTGTAAATTATTTGGTATCATCTTTAATTCCTAATTATTTAAATAAAAACCATGCCAATCATCTAAAACATGAGTCTCGTTGGTACATTTGGGATGACCCCTACCTCTGACACACATGTAGTGATCAAGTACTTAGGTGTTGTATCACCGATAGCGATTTTCAATCTATCCTTAGATTCTTCCACACTCTTGCTTGTGGGGGCCACTTTGGTACCTAATGAACTGCTTGTAAAATCCTTGATTCTAGTCTCTTTTGGCCAAAATTTTTTTGGGATGCCCATGATTTTTATAAATCTTGTCCTCATTGTCAAATAATGGGTAATGCCTCTAAAAAAATGAAATGCCACAACAACAATTGATCTTTCATGACATTTTTGATGTTTGGGGTATTGAATTTATGGGGCCTTTTCCCAATTCCTTTGGAAACTTGTACATTCTTTTGGAAGTTGATTACATGTCAAAATGGGTAGAGGCCCGATCTACAAGGACTGATGATTCTAAGGTAGTTTTATAATTTTTGAGAACCCAAATCTTTTGTAGGTTTGGCTTACCTAAGTCCATCATCAGTGACCAGGGATCTCATTTCTACAACCGAACAATGCAATCACTTTTGCGTCGGTATGGGGTTGGTCATCGAGTGTCTACTGCATATCACCCATAGACCAATGGTCAATCCGAGGTGTCAAATAGAGAGGTAGAACAAATTCTTGAAAAAAAAAACGGTTCAACCCAACAGAAAAGATTGGAGTCTTAGAATCGATGATTCATTATGGTCTTACCGCACTGCCTTTAAAACTCCTATTGGAATGTCACCTTATAGGATTCTTTTTTGAAAAAGTTGTCACCTCCCTATTAAGATTGAGCTCTGAGCCTACTGGGACATTAAACAATACAATTCTAACCTTTCTAGTGTAGGTTCTCAGAGGAAGTTATAGATTTAGGAGATGGAGAAAATGTGAAAAGATACATATGAGAACTCCAGGATTTATAAGGAGAGAACCAAGGCTACCCATGACCGTCTCATCCTTCATCGTCAATTACACATTGGGCAGAAGGTCCTCCTATACAATGAAAGTCTGAATTTACATTTAGGTAAGCTTCATTCCCATTGTTTTGGACCATACACTGTTACTAATGTATCTCCATTTGGTGTTGTTCAGGTTCAAAATGAAGAAACTAATAAAACCTTCACTGTCAATGGGCAGTGGCTAAAGCATTTCCACGAAGCCCTTACAAAGTTCCCGATAGAGGAACTCCATTTTCAAGAAACAACATACCAATGACACCCAAAAAGTTTTATCCTTCCTTCCCTCATTCTATTTTATTACAGCGAGGACACTGCACATTACAGGTGTGTGTGTGTGGGGGGGGGGGTGGATACATTCCTAAGTTCATTAGGATTTTCACCGTCTTTCTTCTTTCTTCTTTTTTTCACATTCTTTATGGTATTTTCACTTTTACCCATCTTGTTCAGTTTACTAGTATTTTTATCATCTTTCTTATTTCTTCTCTTTTTCTCCTTCTTTATGGTAACTTTACTTGCCCCCCCTTATGGTCACAAAATCATGGAACTTATTGAAAATGCATGTTGAAATTTTTGATTCCATGTTGATTTAACATTTTATGAAAACATGTCTCTATTATAGAATGAATGTTTGTATGAATTTAACATAAGGGAGTGATTTTTAGTAAATTGGTTTTCTATCAATGATATAAATGGTTTTATCTCTATGAAACCTTTGAGATTATTGATTCTCCTTGTGTCATTAGTTTTTGATAAAACCATGTCACTAATATCTCCACACATTTTTGCACCAAACCACAAATTGTGAATATTTATTACTTAATATAAGGTAAATATATGTTAGGTTAATATTTTTCAGCTTAAAATGATATTTCCATAAATTCGTTCCTTATCCGATCTATTTCATTACTGTACCAGATTGACCTATGCATGTGTACCTAATATCCGACTATTGTATGCCCCAAAATAAAAATAAAAAGGGTTGTGTCATGAGAAGGTAAAAACCCACTGCTCCTCAACCTTTTATCTTGTTATAACTATTACAATTAGTGTTATGAGGAGATAAAACAAGGGTTGAGATATGAGTGTGAGATTTGTTTCAAATGAAACTTCTAAAAAAACAAAAACAAAAACAATAAATGAGGGGAGTGATGAAATGTGCAACATATGGGGATATCTAGGTCAGAAGATTATGGTTTGACTTATGGGAATGCTTAAGTGAGTGGGTCTTGAAATATGATTGTAAAGGATGTAGGGAATGTTTGATGGAAAAAATCATTTAAGCTAAAATATGTTAAAATAACCTATATTTATTAGATAGAAAGTGGAAAGAATAGTATAGAATGGTTTTCACACACACACATGGAGAGTTAATGGAATGGTTAACTTCTGAATTCCTTTCACAATTTGGTATCACGAATCTCTTTGAATTTCACTATGATATGATTTATGATACATCTTTTTTCCATTTCACTAGGAAGAACCTCTTGGTGTGGCTTGTGCGTTGATCACATTACTTTAATGAATTAAAAATTTCCTCAAATGTTAAATCTTCATGATGTTGGTAATATCTACATGTATAATTTCTAAAAATATAACTTTTCCTAGGAGTGAAAATGTTTAGGTGTGAGGGTGTGATCACACTGTGATTTACTGTTTCATTTTCACCCTTACACCACTGTGATAAACTTGTTTTATATTAAAAATTATAAAAATAATAAAAAATTTCATTCCATGTTTGAATCATTTATTTTGTGTTTATCACTGTTAAAAAGGGAAATGTTACCTATTTTGATGATTCCATTACAGGAGGAGGTTATTTGGAGGCCTCAGAGATGATCCAGAAGGAAAATGGTCCAAAACTGCATGGGTTCCATGAAAACCTGTCCACTGTTGGGTGTAGTATGAAAACCCTGTACATCCAAATGGGATGATATTTTGTGGGATGGTCCAAAAATTAATTGTATACAAATCTTATGAAGACACCCAATCCCCATTCATCAATTAAGAGGTCCAACCAAAGTGATCTGTCCAGGACACTGAATCTGCATGGAGTCAAAAGTTGTGTGTTGTAGACAATTGAGTTTTGGACCAGAACACAAAATCTCATCCCATTTGTATGCATGGAGTTTTCATACTATACCCAATAGTGGACAAGTGTTCATGGAACCCATGCAGTTCTGGCCCATTTTCCTTATGGATCATCTCTGGGGCCTCCAAATCACCTCCTCCTGCAATGGAATCATCAAAACAGGCAACATTGCCCTTTTTAACAGTGATAAACACAAAATAAATGATTCAAACATGGAGTGAAATTTGTTATTTTTTTTTATAATTTTTAATATAAAACATGTTTAGCACAATAGTGTAAGGGTGAAAATGAAACAGTAAATCATGGTGCGATCATGCACCGACCTAAAAATCACCAAAAATTCCAAAATTCAAAAATTTAAAGTGGGTCTCAAACCCAAACCTCAAACAAAAAATCTGATACTAGAAAAATAATAAAAATAAAAGAGTATCTGAGTTTGGGGTGTGAAATTAAATCTGATGATGATTTTCTATTTTTTAATTCTTTTATATACTAATTAATCTGATATAATTGTGATACAAGAAAAATTTTATGGAAGAAGAAAGGAGCCAATTTTTTTTTCAGAGTGCTAATCGACCGATCCATCGAACTGATCGATTCATTAGACTCTCTGATCCACTAAATAAAACAATCCAAAGGATCAATCATGAGATGTAGAAACTGGTACATTAGATGTATGATGAAACTAATAAATCATATTTAGTTTCTATTAGAAAGATATATATGATTTGAGAATGAAGAATTAGGAATTATGATTATAGAATCAACGATATGAGAATCATCATATGGGCATTAACACTGGTTCATCAGACACAATACTCCACCAATCCATTGGAGTAATCTTAACACCAATCCATCAGCATGACATAAATACCGATCCATCAGATAGGAAATAGGAACCGATTCATGGGGAGATCCAATTTGTAATTGGATTCATATAATCAGTCTGAACATATGTATGAAATGTTCCATCATAATGAGGAAGCAATTGAAAATGTGATAAGTGTTGGGTGATTACTAAAGTGGTTGGAAACATATGAAATCTTTATAAGTTTCCACAATGATTATGGAAAATAAAGAGGAAAATTTGAAGAGTTAGAAGATATGATCCATTATATAGTATTTTCATAAGAAATTACATCAGGCACATTTTCTATAATAAATTCCATCGTACTGAGACTGAAGTATAAAAATCAATCAGAATCACAAAAAATGGACGATTGAACTAAAGATAATCATATAGAAGAATTTTTTATTCAAAGAATATGATTTTTTGAGAAGAATTGAAAATATATGAGAATCTCATAGAAGTATTGATAAGAGTTAAATAAGTCAAAGATGAATACTTAAATGAATTAGAAATTCAGGATTTATGAATTTCGTTGAGTGTGAAGTAGAATTAGTTTTCCTGCCTTTACCATTACTAGATGTCTATAAATAGAATGTGCAGTACATTTTTACATGAAATTGTTCATGTGTGGATAACTCACAATCTGACATAAGTGTGACAAGTATTGAGATCCCAACCTGACTTTGTTTCAAGTTGAATATGAAGAAGTTCCATCAGAATGAGTCCACCAGAGCGAGATCTATTGGAGTGTCATCCATTGGAGCAAGGTCCATTGGATAGAGTTTCATCAGACAGAGAAGTGGTGAGTTGATGGTTGAGTTTCTAATCAATTAAAGAAAGAGGAGCATAAGTAGAATCAGATATAGGCTAATAAAAAAAAACTACCAGATAGAGGTTACTAGATAGAGGCTTATCAAACTGAATTTTTATGAGGAAGTTTTTTGGACAAATATTATGGAAGAAGTTTCAATACAAAAAATTTACTCATAATTTTTTTGAATTTCTTGAATATTGTATGTAGGTAAATTTTTATTTAGCTTACCTTTGGAGGAAGTGAAGAACTTTATGAATTGGATCAGAAAAGAATAAGGATAGTGAATCTTATAATTGTGGATAGTTACCAGTTACTGAAAAGGCTTGTTTGTTTTTTAGGATGTATAACTAGATGTGGTAAGTGGATATGAAAAGTATAGTTGGGGGGTATAACCAACTATAGTAGGAATATTGATATTGAGATTATAGAATTTTTCACTGATTTGTCCTTTATATTATAAAAATAAGATAGTGAAATAATTCATGTTGGTGGGACTATCCAACATAGAAAAGAGTAGGTATTTGTAATAAACCTTGTAAATATCATGTGCTACCTTCTCTTTATATTTTTTGTATATGAAAGGTTAGGTTGAGAAGTTATATTTTAGTGGATCATAATTTTAACAAGTTTCATAGGTTAATAAAGTTTACTAAAGGAGTTAAGAAACTTTCTTTTAAAAAAAGGAACCACTAATTCTCCCCCCATCTCAGTGGTCTTGATCCTATTTGGGAACAACAATTGGTATTAGAGAATATTACCTTGGAAAGATCCATCTATGAGAATGGAGAATTTAAATTCTGTGAATAATAGAGGTGTTCCTATTTTTAATGGAAAAAACTATCACATTTGGAAGAATAAGATGTTAACATATATTCTTTCACTTATACTTGAATTTAGAGATACAAAAATAATGGGATTTCCTCCTATCAATGAAGATACTATGATAGATTCTAATAAGTGAAGTATAGAAGCTAATGGAAAAGCCCAGAATTATTTATTGATAGCCCTTACTGAAAATGTTTATATAAATATAATGGGGTTTTCAATATCTAAACAAATGCGGGACAAGATAATAAATAATTATGAAGGAAATGATAAAGTTAAGGAAGCCAAGTTACAAATATAGAGAGGTAGATTTGAGGATATGAAAATTGATAAAGATGAAAGTTTTAATGGTTGCTTTACAAGGATAAATGAGATTGTGAGAAACATCATAATTTTTGGTGAGAGGTTGGAAGATTCTACAATTATTAAGAAACTTATGATAAAATTTATAGATAGATTTTATATAAAAGTTTTAGCTTTAGAATATCATTAAGATTTATCTTTGGATGAACTCCAGAATATTCTTATGGAATACGAAATAAGAAAGGAACCTAGTTTCAAGAAAAGGGTTGAAAGATAAATTTCCTTTAAAGCCTTCTTAAAAGGAAAAAATAGTGATAAATAAGTTGAAGAAGAATCAAGTGATTCCGAGGTAGAAGAAGAAGCCAAATATTTCAACACAATTGTTTCCCTCCTTTCAAAGAAATACAATAAGGGGAAATGGAAAGGTAAAATTATCAAATTTTGGAATTGTGAGGGTAATGGAAATTTTGCACAAATTTTTATAAGGATGAAAATTGAATAGCATGAGTCTAAAAAATATAATAATAAGTCTTAGAAATAAAATAGTAAGAAACATAAGGAAATATTTCCTTCTAATAAGAAGAAGAAAATCTATTCGAGTAGAATAAAGAAGGAAAATTCCTTACCCAATGATGAATACGATCATAAAATCAACTTTATTTATCAAGATAAAAATGGAATTCATTATTTAGAAAGTGATTATGATAATGAAGAGATTACATAAATAGAGTGTATTCTTAAAACAAATTTGGAAAAATAAATTTATCAGAATACTCAAATCAAGAAATAAAGATGGAAGTTGAAGAAATATATTGAATACATAAATTTTGAGAATGGTGGTAAGATGAATAAATAAGAAAAAAATATTAATTTGATTAGATATTAAAAAATTAGGATTAGTGAACTTGAAATAAAACTGAAAATTTGTGAACAAAGGTTAACTAGAAATGAGAAACTCAACATGAAAGAATCTACACTTGTTGAATAAAATAAGTAGAAAAAGTTAAAGATAGATGAATCCTAAAAGATGATAGATTTTATAAAAGTTATTCTAAATTATAAAGAATAAAAGTTGTTTGAAACACAATCAAGGATTCTTACAACACAAAGTGAGATATGAAATATGAGAGAAAACTTCACCAAGCAAATTGATGTTAAAGGTGAAAATTATAAAGAGGGTGAAATGAAATGTTTACAAAAGTAGGGTTGTGAGAGACCATATTAGACCAAGAAAGATAGTAATTCTCCATAAAAGTATCATCCTGATAAAAGTGGTTCATGTTTTATGATGAAACAACATCAAAAAAATTTAAATCAGTTTTACTCCCAGTCTGAAAAATCAAGATTTAGAGGACAATTTTGGTGTTGTGGGATTTTTGGACACAAATATTATTCATGCTGGTACAACATGTCACTACCAAGAAACATGTATGAACCAAGGGGAAGTTATGATGAGAAAATAAGATCAAATGTTCTGAAAAAATTATGTGTAACCAAAAAAGGTAACTCATAATTTGAAGAAATATAAGTATGTAAAGAAATATGAGAAGATAAAGAAAGCTGAGTATGTTGATAAAGTTAAGAAAAAAAAACATACTGAGTCTGAAAAGAAAGTGTTCTTAGTTATTTGGATTGAACAAGTTTACATGGCTAGAAATTTAGAAGAATTGAAAAAATTATCTAAATAAAAGGGGAATAAAAGGGTTTCGAAAGATGTGAGGAAAGTTTATAAAAAGATATCAACAGATTATGGTTTAAAGATTCAAAAAAGATTTAAGAGATGTTATCAAGAAGATATTGTTACTAAAAGTTGTTTGAAAATTATTCCATAACAAGAGGAAGGCATGAAAAAGTTATTACAAACTCACTATAATAAAAATGTTACTAAAGTTGAAAAGATGTTTACATAATCATAAAAAGAGTCTATAGATGAGAAGAAACTTTATACAAAATATGAGAAGGATTATCATAAGGAATAAAACACATCCATTTCAAAATCTTATAAGAAGAAGAAAATTCAAGACTGAGATAATACTATCATTCATATTGTTTATTCTAATAAACTATTGAGTTTCCTCATTATTACCAAAATATTTATGTATTTAAACAAAATTTTAAGGAATTAAAGGAGTTGAAGTAAGGAAACTGAGAACTGAGTCTCTTACTTTTCTTACAAAATAAAGTAATGAGGTTATGAAAAATTAGTTTTTGGGAAAGTTATGTTTTTACACTTAAAATTTTCTGATTTATTTGTTGAGATAGGTGTAGGTTATTCTTATCTCGATAAATCCTCACAACAATTTCCCCAGATAAGAGAATGTCGAAAGAAGCATGAAAATTTATTACATGAAAGTTATATTATGGACAACCTTGATAACCATAATTATACAATCTTGTTTTTTTTACACTGGGATTTCCCACATAGACATAGAGTTGTTTAATTAAAGGTTGTTTGTTAATAAAATCATGTGATACTTATGTTCTCCAGAATAAAAGTTTCAATATTTTGAGATGAAGAGCTCCAACCTTTGGGAATGAGACAATTTTTCAATAAGGGGGGAATCTTTTCATGATAACCCCTTTGAATTTAATTATCAATAAAGGGGAGAATATATATTAAGGGGGGGGGGAATACATGATATGGGAACAAGAGTTTAGGGGGAGAATACATGTGGATAAGATCATGAAAAAGTTACTATAGGTGCATATTGTTTTGATATAATGAAGTGGGTATTTACAACAAACACAAAAGGAGATATTTTTGGGACCAAGTTATGTTTTGGTTGTATTTGTTGTTAATAGATAAATATATGGAATATGTTGAATAAAGTGAGTAAATTGAGTAAACAAGTTACCTGGTGAGAAGGTGATAGAAACCCAGATAAAAGATGGGTGTTTTCAAAGTTTTCAATCAGAACAACCCATCAGACGTAGTCCATCGGATGCAGTCCATCAGACTGTGTAAGAACCCAGTTCTTCTTTTGAGGTATGGATATTTTCTTTTTATTTTTTATTTAATAAAAACCGGAGAAAAATTGGTTAAGGGATGAATGAAGGACTTTTTCACAATGTGACTGAGGGTTATATGCCGTGTAATCCCAGTACACACCGTGTATTGATATCGGCATGCCTTTTTATGATGTGTAAATGAAGTCGGAAAAAGGAGGGAAAAAATAGAATATACACGATGTGTATATTCCAAGTACACACCGTGTATTTTGTAATTTTTTTAAAATTTTATAAAATGGGTAGTAGAATCGTTTTCTTATTTCTGGACATAAACTCACTTGGGTTCTCTCAAACAGCAGCGTCGAGTAGGGATTTTACTCCCTATTCTCCGTCTGAACTCCAATTCGATCACTATTGGATGCATTGGAACCCAATCAGTAAGTTATCAATTCCTCTTGATCCATTCTTCATGATTTATTCTCTTGACCTAGTTATTGAAGGTTGATTATTTATACCCGTTTTGTAGATCTACCCCATTCTAGGTCGAATTAGAGGCTGACACTGGATGATGAGAGTTGCACGACTACGAGGTAGGTGGTATTGTGCCTTTTGTGAATTGTCTTGTTGTTTATATGTTCCAGAGTGTTGCATGCCCAAGTTTAGGGTGTCACCTTGAATGGAATTGAACCATGTTATTGTCTAATGTTGATTAGGTAATTGTTTAAGTGAATTAAAGCATGTTTGAGGTTTCTTGATGTGATTGAGGGACCATTGGTGCGTTTCCCTCAGATAACCAATTTTTAGCTATTTGAACTAGGATCCCTATGGGCATGCCTTTATTTCCATTTTTAGGGTTGTTTAAAATGAAATTGGTTAATTGAATTTTTACCATATGATATAAATAATTATTTAATCATTGTGATAGTTTAATTCACTTATTAGGCTTGTGATGTTAATTACCCATATGAGTTTATAATTGTTAAGCCTGGTAATGGTTATATTACTTGAAAGGATTGTGACATGTTTGATGCCCATGTAAGTTTCTATTTTGTTAACCATGTAATAGTGTAAATTATATGTGTTTTTTTGATTAAATGCTTATATATTAGGCTTGACCCTGATTGATTGATGGAATGCCTATGTGCAAGGTTTTTCTATACCTACAGGTGAGGTTTTTCTATGCCTACATGTGAGGTTTTTTCTATGCCTGAGGGTGAGGTTCTAAAATAAATATTGAATGGATGAATTTTGACGTGTCTTCTATGCCAAAGAACAATATTGGATTTGATCTTCCCTTATATCTGTTTAGATAGTCTTTTCAGACATTGAATGTGCTTACTTTATACGGGGGATTGATGGGCTGAGGCTGGATCTTGAGATATTTATAATTCAATACAATTGAATTTTCTAATGAACATGAACTGAATAAATGGAAATCAATACTTGTAGGATTATTTACTTTTGAGTACTTCCAAGTTTACTACTTTCACTTTTATACACTACCTGTTTCATATACTCATATAGATAGATAGTCACATATCTTTGGGTGGTTTTCTACTAGGATTTATTTCTCACACCCTTTTTGGGTCATGTTTTTGGGCCCAAATATATTATATGATTGCAGGTGTCAATAAGGGAAAGAACCCTTCTATAGGTACTTGATATGTTGTTTAGGAGCAGGAGAGCATGAGACCAAGATGAGGCTTGTGATGCTTCTAAGTTTTCTTTTTTATTTATGTACCTTGATATTGTATCTTGTACTTGATTGCAGTGTATCCTATTTTGGATTATTTCCTAAAACATGTGACATGAAGCATCATCTATTGTATGTCATGAAGTCTTGTTATCTCTATTATCAGTCCTCTTTTGTTTACTTCATCTGTTGGTATTTACTGCTTCTTCTATTATATATTATTGTTCTGCTGTGTTACACTTTGACAATGAGGGCATAGTTTCCCCACTATCTGTTCTAGGCCCTCGCTGCTAGTCAACAGTCTCTGGCATTTGGAGAAATGCGCTTGAGGCCATGTGACCAACTGGGTATGGGGAATCTTAAAGTGGCATCCATATCTGGGATGTTACAAAGTGGTATCAAAGGAAGTTTCTTTTTTTGGTTTGACTTACTGTTTATCAACATTAGACAGATATAGGAGGTAAATGGGGTTTGGTAATAAACTGTGCCTAGGAGTAGCTACCCCACATATAGGGAAAAGCTAAATTGCCTCGAATTGACTTGTGATTTTGGGATTTTGTGTTTTTACAGTTGATTCGATTTCACTGTTTGGTGACACACTTGTTTTGTGATGCTATTATTGATATTATTATGGTTCTATTTTGTTTTAACCTGATGATATGAGGGAATCCCATCTCATGCATCATATAGGCACTTTTTAAAAGTCAAATTCCATGCATTCTTATCATGCCATTTAGGAGTATTACTGATTTCATGCTATTGTGATAGATGTCATGATAGATATGCATACTATTGTAATAGGTACCATGTTAGATATACCTACTATTGTGATAGGTGCATTGGTACATGCTAAGGTTTAAATTAGATGGAAACTAAACTTTGGTCCCTGAGTTGTATGTGCCCTCTTGGATCAGAATTTTGTGAATCATGTTTCAGCCTTTTGTATAGAATTATATTGTGATATGTTATTCTTGGGTTCCAAAATTTTATTCTTGGGGAGTATGGGCCCTCACAGATCAAAATTTGGCATACCACTGGTTGGGTTTTCTGTAGAACATGGGTTTTTTGGGTGATCTGGAGTTTTTGTCCCGAAAAACCCAACTTACACGACGCGTTGTTTAGCCTAAAACTCGGTGTGTTCTTCCTGTTTGGGGAAGGGATATTTCTTTTCTTGGTTACACACCATATAATAATAATACACACTATGTGGTAATTGACCATGTGTCTATCTGTGTGATAGGGAACACAGGATGGTGGGTTTCTCAAGTATATGGGCATGTACTTTTGGTACACACCGTGTAGTCTTACTCAGGCAAAAGTTGTGTGAATCTGGCCGTGTGGGAGTACATGGCTTGGAGGGGGGAATTTTTCACACACCGTGTATGATTATAACAATCCGTGTACCTAGGATGGTTACATTACTAGGCTGGTGGAAATACACGCCCAGGTAGGAGCTCGAGGGTACACACTGTATACTCCTCTTTTGGTAACCATTGAGGGCTTTCTTCTCCTGTTTAGTTCTTGTACTCTTGAACTATGAACCTTTATGATCTTGAATTGAGGTTTTCACTTGACCTTATAGAGTCATTCCTCTACAAAGACCTTCAGTTGTGTTCTGGGAGAGTGAAGATGATCATACCCCAGAGGTGGTAGGCCATGGGCTACTAGTGGACCCTCCAGTCATGCTAGTTGCAGCCCCAACTGTTATAATGGACGCAGGTGATGATGCATAGTTCCATGAAGTCTTTATGAGTTTCATGAAAACCTTTCAGGGAGAACCATAGTCTACCACATCTATGGAAGAACTGGCACGATTTTTCTAGCTGCAGCATTCACCCACATTTTCTGGGGAAGGTAGACCATAGGCGGTAGAGTCATGGATAGAGGCCATGTTATAAATATTTGAGAATCTTGAGATGCCTCCTAAGATGAGGTTCAAGCTCGTGACTTATATGCTACGTGATTTCGCCAAGAGGTGGTGGGATGTTACCACACAGACAGAGTGTCAACGGGACATGGCATGGGAAGATTTTTAGATAGTCTTTTATGATTACTTCTATCCTGAGATGCTGAGGAATGACAAAGACCATGAGTTTATGAATTTGGAGCCGGGCACTCTATCAGTTATGGATTAATATACCCACTTTACTAAGCTCCAACAATTCAAACCTATTCTGATGGGTGATGAGATATCAAGGGCTAGAAGATTCAAGGATGGTATTAGGTATGACATTTGACCACAGGTGAACATTTTGAGGTTGCCTTATGTATATTCTATTGTAAACCAGGTGATGATTACTGAGCATAATCTATGGGAAGTTGGTGGTGTGATATAGGGAGGTTCAACACCTAGATCTGGTACTGTCTCTATCGAGAATAAGAAGCATCGTATGGAGTTTTCTCTTGGTGACAGTAGTAGTCAAAATGTATCCTCCGGTAGCTAGGAGAGGTGCTACTAGTGTAGAAGATCTGGGCATATGAGAACTCAGTGTCTGATGGACCCAGTCGAGTGCCGAGATTGCGGAAATATGGGCCATATATAGCGCTTCTCTAGGTCATTTACACCAGAATCTAGTGAGAGAGGTTCTACACTAACTCCATGTTCAGGAGAAGGGTTTGCAGCTTCTCATTCGATAGGTAACTGGGGTATTCCAGGGTGTTCAAGCTGAGGTGGTGGTTTAACCATGGTAGAAAAACCCCAGGATCTAAGTGACAATGGGGTGGATCTGTTTAGGGTAGCTAGATAGTGTCGTAGGGAAACATTATAGTCCATAATTATTCAGTACAATAGACCCAACAAGAGAAGGATCCCATACCTTCTACTATTCGAGGTACTATTCTAATTGCCTTTGTTTTAGCTTATGTACTTTTTGATATAGGGGCTTCACATAGTTTCATATCTATTCCCATTATAGAGATCCTAAGGCTCTGTGTTTTTACTTATGATGATGTTATGATGCTAGACACTATGTTAGGGATTAGAAAGAAAAGTGTACATCAATGAAAGGAGTGACCCTTAAGGTTGGAAGACATCACTTCATATGGGACCTCTATGTCTTAGAGATGACAGGATTTGACGTCATTATCTAAATGGACTGGTTGGTCTCCTTTCAAGAATTTGTCGATTTCTATCACCGTAGGGTAAGTTTTACGTCACCATAAGAAGGATCATTTATACACAAGGGTGAATGGGATGTCCAGGTGAGCTAAGATGGACTTGATCATCATGGGTTGGGAGGGATGTCAACCCAGATTGTAAGTTTATATCTGGGTGAAAAGGGGAGACATCAGGCATATTTTTCTCCTATAGTTGATCATTTTAGGTACGTCTTCATAGATTCATTTTCAGGCCTACCTCCAGTGAGATAGGTAGAGTTCTCTATCGAGCTAGTACTAAGAGCTACATAGGTATCCATTTTTCCTTATAGGATGGCTACGATGGAGTTCCAAGAGCTTAAGAGACAGCTAGAGGATTTGGAGGCTAAGGGTTTCATCGGACCAAGTACTTCTCCCTGGGGTTCTCTGATCCTTTTTGCAAAAAATGTGGATGGTAACCTTAGGATATGCATGGATTATCAGAAATTTAACCAGTTGATGGTTAAGAACCAGTACCCTCTACCAAAAATTGATGATATATTTGATCATCTCTGAGGAGCTCAGGTATTTTCTAAGATTGATTTGAGACCCGGTTATCATTAGTTGCTTGTTAGACCATTAGAAATACCTCACAAAACCTTTTAGAGTAGGTACTATTTGTATGAGTATCTTGTTATGCCATTTGGTCTCATGAACGCACCAAAAGTTTTCATGGAACTGGTGAACTGAGTGTTCCATCCTTATCTTCATTCATTTGTTGTGTTTTTCATGGATGATATCGTGGTGTATTCTCACAATCAACACGAACATGACACACATATTGATATCATTTTGAATACACCAAGAGAGCATCAATTATATACTGATCTCACAAAGTGACACTTTTGGATGGATCAGATTCACTTCCCGGGCCACATCATCTTAGAGATAGAAGTATCAGTGGACCCAGATAAGGTGAGAGTAGTAGTTTCCTAGGAACAACCCAAGAACGTCTTTGACATATGAAGTTTCTTAGGGCTATCTAGTTACTACAGAAACTTCATACAAGAATTATCACGTTTAGTAGTGCCGCTGACAGGCCTGATTAAAAAGGGTGCGAAGTATGTATGGATAAATTCCTATGAGATGGACTTTCAGGAGTTGAAAGGGAGATTGACTTTAGCACTGATACTATTTTTTCTATAGCTGGGTCGGAGTTACAATGTGTAATGTGACACATCAGGTATCGATCTAGGAGAAGTTTTTATACAGGGGGATCGAGTCGTTGCCTACTGATCACGGAAGTTAAGGCCTCATGATAGGAATTACCCGATGCACAATCTTGAGTTATCTGTGGTTGTTCATGCTTTATGCTGTTGGAGACATTAATTACTAGGAGAGCATTTTGTGGTGTACACAGACCACAAAATCCTCAAGTACATTTTTCCTTAGCATGATCTGAATATGTCATAGAAAAGGTGGGTGGAATACCTTTAGTCCTTCGACTTTGAGCTTGCCTAAATTCCTGGAAAAGGCAATGCAGTGGCCGATTATTTGACCAGGAGGACTCAGATACGTGAAGTACAGTAGGCCAGTAGTGAGTGGAAACTTATGGCATTGTTCTCTAAGATGCACTTTGAGGTGCATGATAGTCAGGGAAAAAATTTTCTTTCATCCTTAGATGTTACCTCTACCCTACTAGACAGAGTTAGGATAAGGAATCTATTATATTCTGAAGGCCTAGTTCTATAGGAGAGTGTGGAAGGTGAGGACCCTTATCCTAGTTAGACCACAGGTGAGGATGAGGTTATACATTTACATAGACGTGTATGGGTATTAGATGACATGAGAAAGGAGATGATGAGGGATTTTCATGCCTCTATATGGGAAGTGCATCCTAGTGTCACCACGATGTATCGAGATTTACATCACCAGTATTGGTGGCTAGGTATGAAAAGGGATGTAGAAAGTTTTTTTATGAGATGTTTCATCTGTCAGTAGGTGAAGGCGGAACACCAGTGACCAGCCAGACTTTTATAGTAAATACCCATTCTTAAGTGTAAATGGAATTATGTTGTGATGAATTTCTTGATTGGTTTACCGAGGCCACCTCAAGGTAACGATGCTGTATGGGTTGTGGTTGACAGGCTCACAAAGGTTACACACTTCCTACTAATCAAGGAAACCTTCAATGTTGATGATCTTGGGAGGTTGTACATCTAGGAGATTGTATGAATACACGGGGTTCCTCATTCTATCATTTCATATAGGGATTCCCATTTTACTTATCATTTTTGGAAAGGGATACAAAGGGCACTGGGTACACAAGTGCTTCTGAGAATGACATACCGCCCTAAAACAGATAGCCAATCAGAGGGAATGATTCAGGTGATGGAGGACATGATTCAGGTATGCATCCTGGATTTTGGGGGTTCTTGGGAGAGACACAAACCCTTGGTTGAGTTCACCTATAAAAATAGATTTCAGGCTAATATTCAGATGATGCCTTATGAGGATTTGTATGGTAGACCATTACAATCACCCCTATATTGGCTAGAGGTAGGAGAGGCAGCTATGCTGGGACCTCATCTTGTTTAGGTGACTATTGAGAAGGTTCAGTTGATTCGAAAGTGGATGGATACTGTATAGTCTCTTCAGAAATCTTATGTTGATTTCTGCAGAAGACCTCTAGAGTTAGAGGTTGTGGATCAAGTTTTCCTACGTGTTTCACCAAGGTTGGGATGAAAGAGGATCATAAGACAGGGTAATATTTCACTGAGATATGTCGAGCCATTTGAGATTCTAGAAAGGTTCGGGTCAGTTGCCTATCAGTTTCAGTTACCTCAGATGCACCGATCTATGTATGACATCTTCCACATTTCTCAGTTGTGGCATTAATTTTCAGACCCGTCTCATGATTTTCAATATGAGGAGGTTGATTTAGAGGTAGATTCATACTTTGAGGAGCATCCTATTAGAATTGTGGATCGTAGCATGAAGGTTCTCTATGGTTGGTCTGTTCCTTTAGTATGGGTGCTATGGAAGCATGACCGAGTTCAGGATGAGACCTGAGAGAGGGAGGTCTATGTACGATTGTATTGGACGAAGTTGTTTGCATATTTTTATTCACCACCATTGGAAGGGAAATTCAGGGACAAATTGTTTTAAGGGGGGAAGTTTGTAAGAACACGATTCTTCTTTTTTAGGTATGGATCTTTTCTTTTCAGTTTTTATTTAAGAAAAACTATAGAAAAAGAGGTTAAGGAATAAATTCAAGACTTTTTCACAATGTGACTGAGGGTTACACACCGAGTAATCCTAGTACATGCCGTGTGTTGATGTCGGCAAGTCTTTTTATGATGTGTAAATGAAGTCGGAGAAAGGAGGAAAAAATGGAATATACATGGCATGAATATTCCAAGTACATTTTGTAAAATTTTATAAAATGGGTAGTGGCTTCATTTTATTATTTCTGGATAGAACATCACCCTAGTTCTCTCGAACAGTAGTGTCGAGAAGATATTTTTCTACTGATTCTCCATCCGAACTCTAATTTGATCACTGCCAGATGTATTGGAACCCAATAGGTAAGATCTATATTCCTCTTGTTCCATTATTTATGATTTATTCTCTTGACCTAGGTATCGAAGGTTGAGTGTTTATACTGTTTTATAGACCTACCTTGTTCTAGGTCGAATTAGAGGCTGAAACTGGATGAGGAGATTTGTACAACTACAAGGTAGGTGGTCTTGTACCTTTTATTATTTTTCTTGTTGTTTACATGTGCAGAAGTGTCACACTCCCATGTTTAGGGTGTTCCCTTAAACGGAATTGGCCCATGTTATTGCCTAATGTTGATTAGGTAATTTTTAAGTGAATTAAAGCATGTTTGAGGTTGCTTGATGTGATTTAGGGCCACCTGTTGGTGAGTTTCCCTAGGATAACCAATGTTTAGCTGTTTTCACTAGGATCCCTATGGGAATGACTTTGTTTCCATTTTTAATATTTTTAAAAATGAAATTGGTTAATTGAATGTTTTCCCACGTGAGATAAATAAGTTTTTAAGCCTTGTGATAGTTTAATTCTCTTTTTAGGCTTATGATGTGAATTGACCATGTGATTTTATAATCGTTAAGCATGGTAATGGTTAGATTACTTGAAAGTATTGTGACATTTTTGATGCCCATGTGAGTTTTTATTTTTTTAACCATGTAATAGTGTAAATTACATGTGTTATTTTTATGATGAAATGATTATATACTGGGCTTGGCCCTGATTGATTGATGAAATTCCTACGGGTGAGGTTTTTCTATGCCCGTGGGCAAGGTTTTTCTATGCCTACGGGTGAGGTTTTTCTATGCCTATGGGTGAGGTTTTTCTATACCCATGGGCATGGTTTTTTCTATAATTGAGGGAGAGGATTTGAACTGAATATTGAATGGATAACTTTTGGCACATTTTCTAAGATAAAGAAAAGTCTTGGATTAACTCTTCCCTTATATCTGTTTAGATGGTCTTTTGAGACATCGACTGTGATTACTTTATACGAGGGATTGACAGGCTGAGGACGGATGTCAAGTTCTTTCTAATTCAATACAATTGAATTTTCTAATGAACCTGAACAGAATAAATGGAAATTAGTACTTGTAGGATTTTTTAATTTTGAGTACTTCTTAGTTTTCTACTTTCACTTTTTTACACCACCTGTTTCATATACTCATAGACAGATAGGTACATATATTTGGGTGGTTACTTACTGGGATTTATTTATCACACCCTGTTTGGTTCATGTTTTTGGTCCCAAATATATTATATGATTATATGTGTTGATAAGGGAAAACACCCTTCTACAGGTACTTGATATAATGTTTAGGAGCAGGAGAGCATGGGACTAAGCCAAGGCTTGCGATGCTTCTAAGTTTCCTTTTGTATTTCTGTACCTTGGTATTGTATATTTTACTTGATTGTAGTGTATCCTATTTTGGATTCTTTCCTAGAACATGTGATATGACACATCATCTATTCTATGTTATGATGTCTGGTTATCTCTATTATCAGTCCTCTATTGTTTACTTCATCTATTGGTATTCACTTCTTCATCTATTTTATATTATTGTTCCTCTATGTTACACTCTGGAAATGAGGGCATATTTTCCACACTATCAGTCCTAGGCCTTCGCTGCTAGTTAGAAGCCTCTGGAATTTGGGGAAATGTGCTTGATGCCATGTGGACAATTGGGTATGAGTCACCTTAAAGTGGCATCTAGATTCAGGACATTACAGACTAAGTCATCAGATCCAGGAAATTGGAATCATAATTTTATAGAAATTCAGAGACTAATGGGGGACAGTCTTAGGAATAATCTATCTTAGAAGATGCTGAGTGAGACCAAAAATTTGGTAAGTCATAAAACTTCTAAGTATTAAATATGAAGATAATTTTCTATTTTGAAAGTATTCCATATCATAAGTAATCTGACATACTTATGATATAATATAATGTTTTTGGAATAATAATGGAGTCATATTTTTGATGGAATGATGATCTACGAATCCATCAGACTGACCGATTCATCATATTTTCTGATCTACCACGAGCTATAAAAAACTAGTGCATCAGATGTATGATGAAACTGATAAATAATATTCAGTTTTTTTAGAAATACAGATATGATTTGAGAAGGAAGAATAATAAATTTTGATCATAGAATCATCAGTATGAACATCATTAGATAGAAATTGCCACTAGTTCATCAGACATGGTATGCCATTGATCCAATAGAGGAATCTTGACACTTATCCATTGGTATGATATAGATACTGATCCATTGGATATGAAATAGGCACTGATTCAGGGGGAGATCCAATTTTTAATTAGATTCATATAATATGTTTGAGAATATGTAGGAAATGTTCCATAGTAATGAGGAAACAATTAAAAATGTGAGAAGTTTTGGGTGACTACTAAAGTGGTTGGAAACATCTAAAATTGTTAGAATTTTTCATGATGTTTATGAAAAATAAAGAGGAAAGGATACAGAGTCAGAAGATATGATCCATTGGATGATCTATTCATAAGAAAGCCCATAAAATTCATTTTCTATAATAAAGTTCATCGGACTGAGACTGAGGTAGAAACATCAATTAGAGTCATAAAAAATTGATGATCAAAGTCAAGTTAATCAGACTGAAGAATTTTTTATTCAAATAAGTTTTAAGTTTTGATAATAATTGAGGCGATTCTAGAAGATCCCAGAAGTATTGAGAAGAGTTGAATAATTCAAAGATAAAGACTTAAATGAATGAGAAATTTTGGATTTATGAATTTCATTGAGTAGGAATTAGGATTATTTTTCCTACCTTTATCATTATGGGATTCCTATAAATAGTATGTGCAATAAATTTTTACTTGAATCTATTCATGTGTGGAGAGATGAAACTCTGACATAAGTGTGATGGGTATTGAGATCCTAAAATAAGTTTATTTTAGGTTTAATTTGAGGAAGTTCCATCAGAATTATTCCACTAGAGCGATCTCTGTCAGAGTGAAATCCATCAAAGAAAGGTCCATCAGACGAAGTTTTATCAGATGGATAAGTGGTAAGTTTCTAGTTGAGTTTCTAATCAATTAAAGTAGGAGGATCAGAAGCAGAATCATACAGAGGACAATCAGATGGAGACCATCAGACAGAGGTTATTGGACAAAGGCTGATCACACTGACTTTTTCTGAGGAAGTTTTCTAGAAAAATATTCTAGAATAAGTTTCAAGACCAACAATTTTATCAAAGAATTTTTCAAGTTATTGAAAAATGTACATAGGTAAAATTTGATTCAGATTACTTGTGGAGTAAGTAAAGAACTTTCTAAAGTGAATCCGAAAAGAAGGAAAGTGAATCTTGTAACTTTAGATACTTAACAATTGATGAAAATGATTGTTTATTTTCTGGTGTGTATAAACAACTATAGTAAGTGGATATGATAAGGATAGTTGGGGGTTATAACCAACTATAGTAAGAAAGATTCTATCATAATTGAAGAATTTTTCACTGCTTGTTCTTTTGTATTCTGAAAAGAAGATAGTGAAAGAATCCTTATTGGTGGGACTATCCAATATAGAAAGGAGTATATCTTTTCACTAAACCTTCTAAATATCATTTTCTTCCTTCTCTTTATATTTTTTTATATATGAAAGGTAATATTGAGAAGTTATATATGAGTGTATTATAGATTTAATAAGTTTAAGAGGTTAAGAAAGTATATTAATGAAATTAAGAAACTTTCTTATAAAAGAAAAAGGAACCACTAATTCACCCCCTCTCAGTGGTCTTAACCCCATCTAGGAACAATAGGAAGGAAATAAACTTTTAAAAGTTCAAATTCCATGATTATAGATAAGGTAAGTAGTATCTTACTACTAATTTTCAATATTCTAGTATAGTCATGGGCGATTGAATCAAGATTATATTTTTTCTCAATTAAAGAGAAAGGATGCATGATGAATTATGTGTATGATAAGTTCAAAAATGTGTATTTAGAGGATGGTGATATTTTTAAGATATTTTGGAAAGGATATGTTAATGTTTGGATAAGGAAAAAGAGATTCTTATAGCTGAAAGAATCTATAAACATCCCAAATCTGTAAAATAACTTAATTTTCATAGGGAAACTTGATGAGGTAGGATATGGGACTAGATTTGTAGAGAGAGTTTGGAAGGTTATTTGAGATTCCAAGGTGGTTTTATGAGGAGTAAGGGATGGGACTTTATATTTGACTAGAATATTAGATATAGGCATAATTACTATTTCTTTATTTTTTAATAGTCTAAAGTTGTGGCATTGTAGGACCAAGAACTTAAGTGAGAGAACATAAGGGTTTTAATGGATAAAGAAATATCAAAACTTGATCACACTAAGTTTAGAAGTTGTGAGATTTTTATGCATGGGATTCAAAATAGGGTTTCCTTCAACTTGAACAGAAAGAATCCCAGATCCTAGAAGATAGATTTGGTTCACTCAGATGTTTGGTAACTTTCCCATATCTGATTTTACTGTGGATTACTTTACTTTATGACATTTATTGATAATGATTCTAGGAAATTATGAGTTTAATTCCTAAATCATAAGGATAGTGTTTTTTCATCACTCATTCAATGGAAGGACATGACATAGAGGGAAATATATTATGAGTTAAAATGACTAAGGTGTGACAATAGTGGTAAATACAATAGAAAAAACTTATAGAACTTTTATTAGAAGAAGGGGATTAGGATGGAGAAAACTACACCCAGAACTCTGCAATATAATTGTGTGGTAGATTGGATAAACATTATGTTTCCTAATAAGTCAGAAACATGAGGGTTCAATTAGGAGTTCCCAAGTAAATTTGGGCAGATGTAGTGAATACAGTGATATATCTTGTCAATAGGATCCCATCTACTCTATATAGATAGGAAGTTATGGAAAAACTATGGTACATCAAATAATTGGCACAGGCCACCTCAAAATTTTTGGAATCCTTACATATATTCTTATGGATACTAAGGATAGATACAATATAGATGTTAAGACTAAGACATGTTTTATTATTGGTTATGATAATGAAAAGTTTGGATTTAAATTATGGGATGATGACAGGTAATAAGTTATCTGAATATGATATGTTCTCTTTAATGAAAAGGTTTCATAGAAGGAACACAACTTAGCTAAGAGGCATGTTGAAAGTAATGAATTAGCTGATTAAGTCCAAATTGATCTGAATGGGAGTACTAGATAGAGGAAAGATCCGATAAGTTCAGATGAAAGCACTAGAAGTCTATATGTGAGACTAGAAATGTAATATCCCGTAATTACATGATTATTTTATTATTAAATGGGATTATTTCAAGACTAGGGACTGAGACAAAATGCGATTCAGAGGCCCGGAGTGTCCAGAATGATCCGTCAAAAAAATGTTAAGTTTTAAATAGCGTGCGTGAGCATTTTTCCTAAAAAAGTGGAATAACTCTTAAATGGGTTCCTGGATTGGAAATCTGAGGGAACCATTGCATTCAGGATGACAAGTTTACCCTATGTGCAACTTATGTTTAGTCAGCGCATGCCTCTAGTGAGAAAACCCGAAAATGGAAAAACCGTAAATAAAATAATTAAATAAATTTATTTTATTTTTAAAATTCTTATAACTCACGAATGGTGACTTAGATTAAAAATTTGGGACCACTATTGAGCTCATGAGGGATTTCTTTCCTTAGGCAGAGCCTAACATTGGCTAGTGCGGGTCAATAGTGTAAAGTAGTTTTTGGCCATAAATAAAATAATTGAATTAGGTTATTTTATTTCTAAATCATTATAAATCATAAATGGTAACTTGGATTATAATCCAAGAGTACTATTGATTTCATGAGGGTATGCTTCCCTTAGACTAATCCTAACATTGGCTGGCACGGGTTGGCTATGAAAGTTGGTTTTTGGGACATGACCTTAAATAAAATAATTTAAATAAAAGTTATTTTATTTTCAAATCCTTATAACTCACAAATAGTAACTCAGATTAAAAATGTGATAGAACCATTGAGTTCTTAATGAAATTTTATCCTTAAAAAATACTTAACCTCGACCAGTGTGGGTTGAGAGAAAAAGATAGTTTTGATCTTTTTTTAAGAAAATTAAAATGGTGCGCATGCTCGATTTTGGAAAATTCAAAATGGGTGCTTGGATTGAAAATTTGAGGGCACTGTTGCATCCAGAATGGTGAAATTCCTAATAATGGACCTAACCTCAACTAGTGCGGGTTGAGGGAAAAAGTTAATTTTCATTCGTTTTAAGAAAAATAAAATAAACTGAAAATGTTTATTTTATTTAAAACTTGTTTCCCCACAATACAGTGATGAGATGACTATTTCAATACATAAATGAAATAGTGTAACGAATATTTAACTGAAGCGTAACAAATACACTGTTTCATAAATGAAACAGCGCAACGACGTGACGACTAAACATAAAAGAAATGATACGATGCGTTTCTATTTTAATGAGATGATGGGGTTGGAGAAAAAGATTTAGATATATAATTATTCTGATGAACAATGAGAGAATTATCTCCAATGATGAATGTCAAAAAATCAGAAAAATCGATGATGACACCTTAGAGAATGGATCCGAGGCTAAAGAATGACTAATGTTGACAGCTTCAAACGGATCGTGAACCCCCATAGATAGATCGCCATCAGCATTGAGCCTTCCCTCTAATCGAAGCTTCTTTAGATAGGGGCTATTTTGATTTGATTTCCTTTTCCCCGTTATTCATTCTAAAATGACGAACGCAGATCAACCCATGAACAGGTTGATCCGCGGATCGATCATTCTTATGGGAGGGTGTTTCTTTTTCTTAGGATTCTTGTATCAGGATTAATTATTTTTATGATAAAACTTCAATCCTAAACCTCCCCATGATTAAACTCTAATACAGAGGGCATGAGCTGACATGAACAAGGCCCGAGCCCCCTCACCTTGTGCATTCTTCATGGACGAATCTTCAAAATTGTGACAAGAAGTTTTTGAGGCCTTAGTAGGGAAAGAGACACCCCATGGAGGCTGGAGGTGAAGAAGAAACGAAGAACAAACCACCAGAGCGGACCCAGTGGTCCGCGGTGGCGGCCGCAGGCGGGTGGCAGCGCGCCATGACAGTGCATTGAAGGGGCTGTAGTTGCAGTTGGGTCAGTGGGCGGTCCACGCTGCTGTTCTCCATTGGCATGCAGTTTAGTGATCGCATATGGGGGATGAAATGCGACCAACTTAGCCAGCTGCGGTACGCTGAATCGGACGCTATTAGGCATCTAGGATGAGGAAGGCCAATCCACCGGTTTTGGGTCAGACCGGGGCGTGTGTAACAGCCCAAGATTTTATAAAAAAATATTCTTTTTAATTTTATTAATGTCTTGTGTTGTACGCTACACCAAAAGGAGCTTGCACAACACGCATCCTTGTCTTGCCTTGCATTACACGCAATCACGACCTTCCTCGATAGCGTGTGTAATACACAATACCGAGTTTCACTAAACAACGATGTGCTATTTAAATATTATTAAAACTAGCCGTTATGAATAGTAATAACCACTTTTTAAAATTCTGTAAATCTTATTTTTCAAAATGAACTTCATTCTTGGATTTGGAGTATCGAATTTAGCCTAAGGTGAAATTTTGGTACTTTTCGGATAACTTTCATATTCTGATGAATAGTGAAAATTACTAAATTATAATTAAAAACAACTTTTTTAATCGAAATAATTAATAGTGATAAATTATTAATTTGAGTGGTTTTAAAGTATATTTAGAATATATTTTTACAATTTAATACAATGTTGGTCATTGGTTGTAATTTCACATTTAAACCAGACATAATCAAGTGTCAATCTTTTGATATATATTGTTTCCTAAAAACACGCTATTTATTTTAACAGCAGGATTTAATTATAAAATTAATTAATGCAACTTCTATGTTATGAATTTGGTAAAATAGACTTCATTTTTGAATTCGGAATATGAAATATAGCTTAGGATGAAATTTTGGCATTTTTCTGAAAACTTTCAATTTTTGATGAATAGTGAAACTACTAAGTGGTAGTTAAAAAAACTGAATTTTTCATAAAACTTAATTTTGCCGCTTCTGTGAATGGAATTTCGAAAATCCGAGAGACACGGTTAATATCAAGGACTAAAATGTGGTTCAATGAGATGAAAATAATTTTTTGATGAATAGTAACTTTTTACTTTTTTTACCGCGGTTAATAGTAAATAGGGTAACTAAGGGTAAATATGATATTACTATTACCCTAACACATGTCCTAATTCTATTGGACAAGTGTAATTCGACCAAAAACAAACTTAGGAATAAAATATGACCATTTAGGCCCACTTGGATTAGATTAGGACATTTATTATTAATTTATTTAAAGAAAGGTTAAAATAGTTAAAATCAATGTTTAATAAGTAAATCATTTTTAATATGGGGTTATACATAAGATAAATTCGATTGTAAATATTCATTAGAAAGCTAAAAAGATTTCCTACATGATGGTATTTTATTTGTAATTTTTATACATAAAATAATTTAATTTATTTATGACACAACGATGATGCAGTAATTATCTTATTAATGAAATATTGACATAATTGATGTTATAAACACCAAAATAAATGTAATTTGAGATTTTTTATGAATTACACTAATTTTCTAGGTTACTATGATATATTAATGTTGATTTAATCAACTTGGTTCGAACATTTAATTCTGTTATGACTTTCACAAAAAAATCATATATCAAATAGTGTCAAAATTGACACAAAATAGTTTTTAAATCAAATATTATATTATTAATTGTTATTGTATTCCTAAAAATCTAAGGTTCGGCCATATGACTTAGATAAGGATATATATATTAATAATAAACAATTTGGGGTTCGTTTGGCATGTTATAGTAAGTTTATTAACCATATAGTGAAAGAAAACAAAAAGACATGGTAAAAGTTAAATTATTTAACTTAGAGTTAAATCTAATTGATAAGGTTAAAATAATATCCTAAACTTGTCTAAATTCTATTGGTTGATAGGATTTCGACCCATCCCCACTTTATCTTCGAAATAAGACCCTTTGGAACAATTATAAACCGATTTTGACTTTAATATAAAATAATATTTTGAGATATTCCTAAGGTGCCTCTCTCCTCCCCTATAAAAGGACACCTCCTCCCCCTCCTCCTCACACCAATTTGAGCACTCAAGCTCGGCCAACCCCTGCCAAAATCTCTTCTCCACTTCCCTAGAAACATCCTAGAGGTTCTGGTCTTCCTCAAAGACCAATTCTAGTGCCCTAAGAGGAGGTCTCAAAGAGGCACTTCAAAGAAGAGGTAATTATCGTTACCAATTCTTTCATCTTTATTTCTTCTTCCACTTCTTCTTCTTAGGTTGTTTCATTATGAAGTAATAACATCAGTATCACTCATATACTGATATGTTATTATAAGTATGAAACAACCCTATTTCACCATCTATCCATCCTACGGAAAAAGAAATCACCGCGCGTGCGTACGTACGGACTACCGTCTCCACGACGCGATGAGATTCATTCTCCATGTTAACCATTTAAGAATGATTATAATGTATATATAAGAAATAATAATGAAATATATGACATTATAAAGCTACTGGATTTATTTATATATATACATATGTATGTCATCTACTTACTTCCATTTCAAGACAATAAGGAAAGAAAAACAGCGTTCATGCGTACGTACGGACTACCGTCTCCATGAACGGTGTTTTTCATTTTATTTATATATCTATTATATATATATATATACTGAATATATATGATATATAAATCATATTTTATATTCTGTAAGTAAGTAAATCATGATATAAGTAATAACGATGTCAAGAACAACAAGTCAAAACACCTACGATAAATGAAACGATTTTACCCAAAACGCTTCTTTAACATTGAATTTACAAAAGAACGGGTAATATAACGTCATAAGTGAACCATATATGATATCATAACAATGAATATGATTCTGTAATAAGTCAATGACATTATTTAAATCATTATACAGGAGGTTCGGACACATACGAAGCAAATTGGACCTAAGGTAAGGGAAAATATCACAATCTCATTTTTTATCCGAGATTGTTTATACTTTGGTATTTACTGGGTGTATTTTATCATCCACATCCATGTTCCCTCAATATGTAATATTGTTTCCATCCACTTACAATAGTTTAAATCCAATTTTACCCTTCGGTGAGTTTTTAGTAAAGAATATGAAAGGAATCTTTTGACGTTTTTCATACGAGGTACTTTTTGACTTTTCCGACAAAAGTACGAAGAATGTTTTTCTTTAACTTATACGGCAAGAATGGATTTTTAAGACATTATTTCCAAGAATCTTCCTTTATAAGTTTTCAAGTTTATTTTTGATCAACTTCTTTTAGTATGACATGCTAAGAAAAGAAAAGTGTTTTTGAATAAGAAAAGATATTTTCCTCAAGAATGGAGTTCAAGTGTTTTATCAAAATTATTTTCCATCTAAGATAATAAAGGGTTCTGTTTTTATCCCTTTAATTACATTGATTTGATTATGTTATGAGGGAATTATTTTTATGAAGTCATTTTCCTTATAAGATTTTTTTATGATGTCATGATGTTTCAAGAATCCCATTTTTGTTACATGTGTTATGCGATGATGTATGTTTTATGATTATGTGGCACACATAAGAAAGGATTCATTATAAGATGGGTGGGACCTATATCTCCCTCCAATGCATTGGGTAAAGATTTTATATCTCATGAGATAGACATGGCTGGAACGGAAGGTTATTTCGGTTCAGTGATACAGGACTGAAACGAGGAGTGAACTCGGTTCAGAAAGGGACATTGTCCACTAAGATAGTCTTGGAAATGAGTCATGACTAACAAGAAATGATTTCCATGATTATGTGTGCATGCCACAAAGTTTCAAGTTTCATGTTATGATTATGGTGATCTCATTTTCACTTCTATGATTTGTTCCATGTTAAGATATTATGATCTCTTTTGCAGGTTATGATTTTCAAAAAGATATGATATGATTTTTATTTCTTTTGTATACCCTTACTGAGCATTTGAGCTCACCCTTTTATGTTTTCTTTTCCCCAGGATATAAATAAAGGTTTTAGGTAAAAAAAGGGAAGATCTTTATGGGAGATATTGAAGATCTTTCACCACGATTAGAAGATTACGTTCCGAGTTTCCAAAGACACTAAACTATTACGATCCTTTAGTGTGTGTTTTTGTTATGTACTAAGTATTCCGCAAAAGTAATGTAATGTCCATGTACATCAGGATACGGGTCTCTACAGTTGGTATCAGAGGAAAGGTTTAGTCAACCTTTGGAAACTAGGATGCGAAAACGTTAGTGAGATCCCTAGAGATATTTCTAAGGTATGTCTAGGGATGTCCCTAGGGATAAGTATACGTATAGGTTATAGTACTAGAATTATGCTAACGATCATAGAATTAAACCTAAGATGTTGGATATTGAAGGTACTCCCCCTTTATTATGTTGTTTTCCCTAGCATGATTTTTGCCTCTCACACTATTCTTTTTGGGTTTTATACGATGGCTGGAACCCGAAGGAACCGTGTTGATCAATGCAATGGACAATGCAATGATTGCCCTCCTGAACAAACAAATGTTATGGGAGATGGAGTGCAAAATCTTATTGCTATACTTACACAAGCTATGAATCATTCTGGACTTCCAAATGAGCAGAGAAGGGAAAAATATTCTATTGAGTCCTTCATGAGGCAACGCCCACCTTATTTCAGTGGGACTTCCGATCCACTTGTTGCTGAACAATGGATCAGTACCACTGAAAAGATATTTTCAGTTCTTCAATGTTCTGAACATGATAAAGTCATCTTAGCAGTATATCGTTTGGAAGGTGAAGCTGATAAATGGTGGAATCTTATCAAGAATACGAGGCCAAGAGATGAAATTGAGTCCATGGAATGGGACGAGTTCAAGAACTTGTTTTTTAGTAAGTACTTCCCTCGTATTCTTCGAACAAAGATGGAAAAGGAGTTTATTGAGCTGAAGCAGAAGGATGATGAATCTGTTGGTATATACGAAGCGAATTTTACAAGACTTGCAAGGTATGCATCTGGCATTATCATCCAACCTGAAAGTAAAGTTGATCGATTTTTCAGTGGCTTAAAACCAAGTCTTCGAAGGGCATTAGCTATAAGAGACTTCAGTAGCTATGAAGAAATTGTGAGTTGTGCTATCAAGGTAGAAATGGAAGTTGGTGTTACATATCCATCTCATGGTTTTGACAAGAAACGAAAGATGGAGTTCAAGGATAAATCTCATAATAATGGTGAAAAGAAGATGAATGTTTCCTTATGCACAAAGTGTGGAAAGAAGCATGGTGGAGATTGTCTTAAAGGGACTAGAAAATGTTTTAAGTGTGGAAAATAAGGTCATCGAGCAGCTGAGTGTCGAAGTAATGGAAAAAGGGTTTCTAATGATGTGAATAAAGCAAACACTGCAGAGAACGCACCACCAACACTTCAATGCTTCAAGTGCAAGGAAATGGGGCATTATGCTAATAAATGCCCTAATCCAAGGGTTAGTGATGATCGACATGAGCAACCGCTGAAGGCAAAGGACAAAGGGAAGTCACATGCGATCACTATTGGCGATGTTGAATATGATAACGATGTGGTGGAATGATTAAGCGTTTATGTAATGGGATTCCAAAATAATGTTGTATCATTGAGTATTGAAATATTTATTGATGTGGTATTCAAAGTGATTGAGATATTTTTTTTGGAAATAAGATGATATGCGCATAATGAAGACGAGAAAATGAAATGTTTAATAGTATTCATGAGCTCATGATTGATATAAGGACTAAGTGATATCATGGTTTAAGTATAAATAATTTTGAGGATTTTGGTATGTGTAAAGTGTTAACTTTTAACTGCATTCAAGTTTTCACTAAGGTTCAATGGGTATTCAAGAGTATACATGATTAAGGACTTTTAATGTTTGGAATGTGACCAACAAAACATATCTTATGATATATGGGGATCAACGATTATATTAAATCTCTGGTAATTGTTTTCACTATGTTATGAGAGTAGACTGCAGTATTATGGATAAGCCTAAAGATTGGAATGCATTGTGTTGGACGTAAGTTAGTATTGTTTAAGGATAGAATTTTTTTTCGATATTATTGATGGGATGTTATAGTAATATAGTTTTGGAAAAAGGACAACCTGCAGGACGGGCGACAGCCCATCGCTTCGGACAAGGCTGTGGGAATCGAACCCACAACCGAAGTGCAACTGGCCTTTATCGCCTACCACTGGCCTACAGGAAGTCCCTGTTTAGTAGAAACTAGTTTTATTATATTAAGCATTATGATATATGAAGTATAAGTCCATTTTAGGAACCATATATGATTAATCTCACTATAGATCGACTTATGCATATAATTTTTGCTAACCTTTTGTTTGAGACAGATGGAATGACCCGTCATTCTATCACATGATCTGCTAACACTTCATGAATAACAAATTCAACTTCATTTATTTAAGAGATGAAGTGGAAATTGTTCAAGGCACGAACAACAGTGAGATTGTACCAAAATAAAGTAAGTATTTATTCTAATTCAAATTTTCAACTTTAGAGAAATAATCTTGAAAACCAAAAATGTTGTCCTAGTGATCTTATACCTGATGAATCAGATGGTACCTTATATCATCACAAATCTATGGATTTGTGATTACTGGCTTTTCCATAGCCATGTTCTCTACCACTCTCCATCAGAACATGATGGTTAGATTTCTCTTCCATATCCATATTTTCACCTATGTGGAAACCCAATGATTAGTTTATTTGGGTAACCGTTACGTTTCATACTTTTGTTTTTAAAGATTGGTTTTGATATTCCTTTTTACGATGTGTGTTTATATTAAAGAAACTTTCGAATAGTAAACCATTTATAACCCCGACGAATTTCGAGGGCAAAATTCATTTTAAGGGGGGTAGAATGTAACAGCCCAAGATTTTATAAAAAAATATTCTTTTTAATTTTATTAATGTCTTGTGTTGTACGCTACACCAAAAGGAGCTTGCACAACACGCATCCTTGTCTTGCCTTGCATTACACGCAATCACGACCTTCCTCGATAGCGTGTGTAATACGCAATACCGAGTTTCACTAAACAACGATGTGCTATTTAAATATTATTAAAACTAGCCGTTATGAATAGTAATAACCACTTTTTAAAATTCTGTAAATATTATTTTTCAAAATGAACTTCATTCTTGGATTCGGAGTATCGAATTTAGCCTAAGGTGAAATTTTGGTACTTTTCGGATAACTTTCATATTCTGATGAATAGTGAAAATTACTAAATTATAATTAAAAACAACTTTTTTAATCGAAATAATTAATAGTGATAAATTATTAATTTGAGTGGTTTTAAAGTATATTTAGAATATATTTTTACAATTTAATACAATGTTGGTCATTGGTTGTAATTTCACATTTAAACCAGACATAATCAAGTGTCAATCTTTTGATATATATTGTTTCCTAAAAACACGCTATTTATTTTAACAGCAGGATTTAATTATAAAATTAATTAATGAAACTTCTATGTTATGAATTTGGTAAAATAGACTTCATTTTTGAATTCGGAATATGAAATATAGCTTAGGATGAAATTTTGGCATTTTTCTGAAAACTTTCAATTTTTGATGAATAGTGAAACTACTAAGTGGTAGTTAAAAAAACTGAATTTTTCATAAAACTTAATTTTGCCGCTTCTGTGAATGGAATTTCGAAAATCCGAGAGACACGGTTAATATCAAGGACTAAAATGTGGTTCAATGAGATGAAAATAATTTTTTGATGAATAGTAACTTTTTACTTTTTTTACCGCGGTTAATAGTAAATAGGGTAACTAAGGGTAAATATGATATTACTATTACCCTAACACATGTCCTAATTCTATTGGACAAGTGTAATTCGACCAAAAACAAACTTAGGAATAAAATATGACCATTTAGGCCCACTTGGATTAGATTAGGACATTTATTATTAATTTATTTAAAGAAAGGTTAAAATAGTTAAAATCAATGTTTAATAAGTAAATCATTTTTAATATGGGGTTATACATAAGATAAATTCGATTGTAAATATTCATTAGAAAGCTAAAAAGATTTCCTACATGATGGTATTTTATTTGTAATTTTTAGACATAAAATAATTTAATTTATTTATGACACAACGATGATGCAGTAATTATCTTATTAATGAAATATTGACATAATTGATGTTATAAACACCAAAATAAATGTAATTTGAGATTTTTTATGAATTACACTAATTTTCTAGGTTACTATGATATATTAATGTTGATTTAATCAACTTGGTTCGAACATTTAATTCTGTTATGACTTTCACAAAAAAATCATATATCAAATAGTGTCAAAATTGACACAAAATAGTTTTTAAATCAAATATTATATTATTAATTGTTATTGTATTCCTAAAAATCTAAGGTTCGGCCATATGACTTAGATAAGGATATATATATTAATAATAAACAATTTGGGGTTCGTTTGGCATGTTATAGTAAGTTTATTAACCATATAGTGAAAGAAAACAAAAAGACATGGTAAAAGTTAAATTATTTAACTTAGAGTTAAATCTAATTGATAAGGTTAAAATAATATCCTAAACTTGTCTAAATTCTATTGGTTGATATGATTTCGACCCATCCCCACTTTAGCTTCGAAATAAGACCCTTTGGAACCATTATAAACCGATTTTGACTTTAATATAAAATAATATTTTGAGATATTCCTAAGGTGCCCCTCTCCTCCCCTATAAAAGGACACCTCCTCCCCCTCATCCTCACACCAATTTGAGCACTCAAGCTCGGCCAAACCCTGCCAAAATCTCTTCTCCACTTCCCTAGCAACATCCTAGAGGTTCTGGTATTCCTCAAATACCAATTCTAGTGCCCTAAGAGGAGGTCTCAAAGAGGCACTTCAAAGAAGAGGTAATTATCGTTACCAATTCTTTCATCTTTATTTCTTCTTCCACTTCTTCTTCTTAGGTTGTTTCATTATGAAGTAATAACATCAGTATCACTCATATACTGATATGTTATTATAAGTATGAAACAACCCTATTTCACCATCTATCCATCCTACGGAAAAAGAAATCACCGCGCGTGCGTACGTACGGACTACCGTCTCCACGACGCGATGAGATTCATTCTCCATGTTAACCATTTAAGAATGATTATAATGTATATATAAGAAATAATAATGAAATATATGACATTATAAAGCTACTGGATTTATTTATATATATACATATGTATGTCATCTACTTACTTCCATTTCAAGACAATAAGGAAAGAAAAATAGCGTTCATGCGTACGTACGGACTACCGTCTCCATGAACGGTGTTTTTCATTTTATTTATCTATCTATTATATATATATATATACTGAATATATATGATATATAAATCATATTTTATATTCTGGAAGTAAGTAAATCATGATATAAGTAATAATGATGTCAAGAACAACAAGTCAAAACACCTACGATAAATGAAACGATTTTACCCAAAACGCTTCTTTAACATTGAATTTACAAAAGAACGGGTAATATAACGTCATAAGTGAACCATATATGATATCATAACAATGAATATGATTCTGTAATAAGTCAATGACATTATTTAAATCATTATACAGGAGGTTCGGACACATACGAAGCAAATTGGACCTAAGGTAAGGGAAAATATCACAATCTCATTTTTTATCCGAGATTGTTTATACTTTGGTATTTACTGGGGTGTATTTTATCATCCACATCCATGTTCCCTCAATATGTAATATTGTTTCCATCCACTTAAAATAGTTTAAATCCAATTTTACCCTTCGGTGAGTTTTTAGTAAAGAATATGAAAGGAATCTTTTGTCGTTTTTCATACGAGGTACTTTTTGACTTTTCCGACAAAAGTACGAAGAATGTTTTTCTTTAACTTATACGGCAAGAATGGATTTTTAAGACATTATTTCCAAGAATCTTCCTTTATAAGTTTTCAAGTTTATTTTTGATCAACTTCTTTTAGTATGACATGCTAAGAAAAGAAAAGTGTTTTTGAATAAGAAAAGATATTTTCCTCAAGAATGGAGTTCAAGTGTTTTATCAAAATTATTTTCCATCTAAGATAATAAAGGGTTCTGTTTTTATCCCTTTAATTACATTGATTTGATTATGTTATGAGGGAATTATTTTTATGAAGTCATTTGCCTTATAAGATTTTTTTATGATGTCATGATGTTTCAAGAATCCCATTTTTGTTACATGTGTTATGCGATGATGTATGTTTTATGATTATGTGGCACACATAAGAAAGGATTCATTATAAGATGGGTGGGACCTATATCTCCCTCCAATGCATTGGGTAAAGATTTTATATCTCATGAGATAGACATGGCTGGAACGGAAGGTTATTTCGGTTCAGTGATACAGGACTGAAACGAGGAGTGAACTCGGTTCAGAAAGGGACATTGTCCACTAAGATAGTCTTGGCAATGAGTCATGACTAACAAGAAATGATTTTCCATGATTATGTGTGCATGACACAAAGTTTCAAGTTTCATGTTATGATTATGGTGATCTCATTTTCACTTCTATGATTTGTTCCATGTTAAGATATTATGATCTCTTTTGCAGGTTATGATTTTCAAAAAGATATGATATGATTTTTATTTCTTTTGTATACCCTTACTGAGCATTTGAGCTCACCCTTTTATGTTTTCTTTTCCCCAGGATATAAATAAAGGTTTTAGGTAAAAAAAAGGGAAGATCTTTATGGGAGATATTGAAGATCTTTCACCACGATTAGAAGATTACGTTCCGAGTTTCCAAAGACACTAAACTATTACGATTCTTTAGTGTGTGTTTTTGTTATGTACTAAGTATTCCGCAAAAGTAATGTAATGTCCATGTACGTCAGGATACGGGTCTCTACAGCATGCAAGCCAGGATGCTATGTGGTCTGGGTCGGAATCAAAGCTAGACTGCTTCTGTGGGCCGATCCGGAAAAATAACACTGTTCTGGGAACAAAACGTCCCACCGGTTGCGGGTCGGGCTGGATGGGACTGGGTTGCCGAGAAACCTGGTGGACAGGACCCCCAGCTAAACCTTGCAGAGTCCAGCAAGGCCAATAGACCTGCCCTACTAGCCAAACTGGCCCATAACTGAACTGGGTCGGTCCAGAATTGAACTGGGTCAGGTCAGGTTAGGTCAGTCGAACCGAGCAGGTCATGTGGGACCCACGAGCCTGGTTTTTTTGGTCGATCTGACTAGGTTAGACAAAGCTCAGACACAACTGACCCCTATTTAATAAAACATCAATATCTCTCAAACCGGGCGTCCGATTGATGATCTGTTTGTGGCATTGGAACCCTCGCGGTGAGAAAAATATTTTGGAATACTCTAAGGAGGATTTTATGGAAGTTTAAATACAAATATTGGATTAAGGAGTGGTTTCTCATGGAATTAAGCGCACTACGTGTAGAGATCCTACGACTGGATGAAACCTGAAGACTACTGAAAAGTGACCCTATGTGGATCATCTATAATGGCCCAGTGGGAAACAACTTTATGTGAACCGGTAGGCCCACAGTGGGGAGTGACTCTGTGTGACCCAACAAACCCATGTTACTCATCAGAAAGGAGTACCTTAGTACGATGGACAAAGTGGGAAGCAGCTCTGTGTGACCCGACAGACCCACAGTGGGGATCGACTCTGTGTGACCTAGCATACCCATGGTACTTATTAGGGATGAGTACCACAACAATCCAAGGCTAGTGGGAAGTGGATCTGTTTGACCCGGAAGACCAATGATTGGGAGCATCTCTATGTGACCCAGTATACCCAAGATACTAATTTGGGAGGAGTACTTCAGCAGCCCAAGGTGTTTAGTGATATGACTGGTGGTCTTACTTTACTACTTTAGATTATACCTGGTGTGAGTTGTCTTTCTTCATGATCATTATTGATGGTTTTATTTGTGGATTTATTTGTGGTATTTCTTTATGATTGGGGTTGTAGAGACCCGAATCTTGACGTACATGGACAATACATTACTTTTGTGGAATACTTAATACATAACAAAAACAGACACACAAGGACCGTAATAGTTTAGTGTCTTTGGAAACTCAGAATAAAATCTTCTAATCGTGGTGAAAGATCTTCAAAAACTCCCATAACGATCTTCCCCTTTTTGTTTCCTTACCTAAAACCTTTCTTTACTTCATGGGGAAAATAAAACATAAAAAGGGTGAGCTCAAATGCTTAGTAAGGGCAAACATAGATAACATAAAACAATCTACAAACATTTGGAAACAAAAACTTGAACATGAAATTTAAACATCAAAATCTTGAGCAAATACATAAATTGTGAAAGTATGTAAGGCATATATCATAATAGAACATCAACCATGATAAAATGGGAATAAAACATGTAATTGTGGCAACCATTCAGCACATGTCATGATTTCCATAGTAGCCAAGGCATTGCTGCCAAGACCATCTTAGTGGACAAAGTCCCTTTTTGAATTGAGTTCACTTCTCATTTCAGTCCTGTAACACTGAACCGGATTAACTTACCATTCCATACATGTCTATCTCATGAGATATAAATCTTTACCCAATGAATTGGAGGGATATATATGTCCCACCCATCTCATAATGAAATCATTCTTACTTGTGCCACAACATAAACATAAATCATTCATCATAACCCAAAGAATAAAAATGGGTTTCATAGACATCATCCCATCATAACATGATCCATATAAAACAAATGGATATCATTTCATCATAAGAAAAGTGAAACCATGTAAATAATATAGACTTTATACTTGAAACATACACATATGAAATAATTTCATTTTAGATGGAAAATGGTTTTGATAAAACACTTGAAATGAATTCTTGAGGAAAATATCCTTTCTTCTTCAAAATCAATTTCATTTCACAAAACATCATGAAATTTTAAAAGAAAAAGATTTTTTTTGAAAATAGTCATGAAATATTTTGGAGGATGCTTCATGAATATAAGGCTTTATAAAACCGTAAAAATCTGTTCGTTTCGTATAAGTTAAAAAAAACATTCTTCTCGTACTTTTGCCGGAAAAGTCAAAAAGTACTTCGTAAAAGAAAGATTTCATACATACCATGTAGTAAAAGTAAAAAATGGGTAAAAAGGACTTTAAACATACATGAAAACACTTTTATAAAACATGGACATGGATGATAGAAATAACCCTAGTAAATACTTACGAATAAGCAATCTCGGATAAAAATGAGATTTGAAAAATTATCCCTTACGTTATGTCCGATATGCTTCGTATGTATCCGAACCTCCTGTATAATGATTTAAATAATGTCATTGACTTATTACAGAATCATATTCATTGTTATGATATCATATATGGTTCACTTATGACTTTATATTACCCTTTCTTTTGTAAATTCCATGTTAAAGATCATTTTGGGTAAAATCGTTTCATTTATCGTATGTGTTTTGACTCATCGTTCTTGATATTATTACTTATATCTTGATTTAAATAATTCCAGAATGTAAAACATGATTTATATATAATATATATTTATTATATAAATATATATTATAGATCTATAAAAGGAATGAAATACACCGTTCATGGAGATGGTAGGCTGTACGTACGCATGAACACTGTTTTCGTTTCCTTATTGAATTGAATGGAATTGAGTATATGACATACATATATATATATACATAAATCTAGTAGAATTATTATGTAATATATTTTATTATTATTAATTATATATACTTTATAATCATTCTTGAATGGTTAATCATGGAAAATGAATCTCATCGCGTTCATGGAGACGGTAGTCCGTACGTACACATGAGCGATGATATCATTCCCATGATTGTGGAATTGTATTGGAGTGTATGTATACTATTTAAGAATAAATATCACTTTAAAATAATAATATATATTCATTCTTTACACCATTATACACATCCAAGTAAGGTGGTGGTGGAAAATAGATTACACCACGACGTGGAGACGGTATTCCGTACGTACGCATGCGCGGTGATTTCATTTTCCGTAGGATGGATAGATGGTGAAATAGGGTTGTTTAATACTTATAATAAAATATCATTATATTAGTGATACTTATGTTATTAATTCATAATGAAACAACTAAATAAGAAGAAGTGGAAGAAGAAATAAAGTTGAAAGAATCGGTAACGGACATTACCTCTTCTTTGAAGTGCTTCTTTGAGACCTCCTTTTAGGGCACTAAAATTGGTCTTTGAAGAATACCGGGACCTCTAGTATGTTTCTAGGGAATTTTAGAGGAGAAATTGGTAGGTTTTGGCTGAGATTGAAGGCTAAAAGTGGTGTGAGGAAGAGAGGGAGGAGGTTCCCTTTTATAAGGGAGGAGAGGGGCACCTTTGGAATAACAAAAAATATTATTTTATTATAAAGCCATATTCAGTTTTAAATAGCTCCAAATTGATTTATTTCGAATATAAGGTGGGGATGGGTCGAAATCCTCTCATCAAATAGAATTTAGATAAGTTTAGGTTCCTATTTTATCCTTATCATTTAGATTTAACTTTAAGTTAGATAATTTTACTTTTACTGTGTCTTTTTGTGTTTTTACACTATAAGGTTAATAAACTTACTATAACAAGCCAAAAGAACCCCAAGTTGTTTATTATTAATATATATAACCTTATCTAAGTCATTTGGACGAAAATTATATTTTTAGTAATATAATAACAATTAATAATATAATATTTGTTTTAAAAACTATTTTTTGTCAATTTTGACACTATTTGGTAATTGATTTTTGTGAAAATTATAACAGAATTATTAGTTAGAAAAAAGTTAATTAAATCAACACTAACATGTCATATTAACATAGAAAATTATTGTAATTCATAAAAAGTCTCAAATTACATTTATTTGGGTATTTATAACATCAATTATGTCAATATTTCATTAATAAGATAATTACTGAATCATCATTGTGTCATAAATAAATTACATTATTTAAAGTATAAAAATTACAAATAAAATATCATTATGTATTAAATCTTTGTATCTTTATAATGAGTATTTATAGTCTAATTTATCTTATGTATAACCCTATATTAAAAATGATTTACTTATTAAACTTTGATTTTAACTATTTTAACCCTTCTTTAAATAAATTAATAATAAATGTCCTAATCTAATCCAAGTGGGCCTAAATGGTCATATTTTATTCCTAATGTTGTTTTTGGTCGAATTACACTTATTCAATAGAATTAGGACATGTGTTAGGGTAATAATAATATCATTTTGACCCTTAATTACCCTATTTACTTTTAACAATGGTAAATAAAAGTAAAAAGTTACTATTCACCAAAAATTATTTTCATCTCATTGAACCACATTTTACTTACTGACATCAACCGTGTCTCTCGGATTTTTGAAATTACATTCACAAAAGTGGTAAAATTAAGTTTTATGTAAATTTGCAAATTCTCCTAGGAGGTGGGTAAAAGACGGTCAAAAGTTCAATAAAATTTTTATATATCTAAAATTATTAAAAAATGACTCCAATGAATTACATTGAACTTATATAGGTATTATGTATCAATTTTGACCTAAAATAAATTTAAATAAAATAAATAATTATTTAAATAAAAAGTCGGGTTTTAAATAGTAACCCAGTGTTTTCACTATTCATCAAAAATTGAAAGTTTTCAGAAAAATACCAAAATTTCATCCTAGGCTAATTTCGATATTCCGAATCCAAAAATGAATTCCATTTTGAAAGATGAAATTTTCAAATTTTCAAAAATTGGTTATTACTATTCATAACGGTTAGTTTTAATAATATTTTAATAGCATATCGTTGTTTAGTGAAACTCGGTATTGCGTACAACACACGCTATCAAGGAAGGTCGCGATTGTGTGTAATGCAGCCAAGTTAGGGTTGCATGTTGTGAAAGACTCCTTTGTTGTAGCATACAACACAAGACATCAATAAAATTAAAAAGAATATTTTTCATAAAATCTCGGGGTGTTACATTCTACCCCCCTTAAAATGAATTTCGCCCTCAAAATTCTTTGGGGTTATAAATGGTTTACTACTTGAAAGTTTCTTTAATAGAAACCCACATCGTAAAAAGGAATACCAAATCCAATCTTTAAAAACTAAAGTATGAAACATAACAGTTACCCAAATTAACTAATCACTGGGTTTCCACATAGGAGAACATAGGTGAAAATATGGATATGGAAGAGAAACCTAACCATCATGTTCTGATGGAGAGTGGTAGAGAACATGGCTATGAAAAAGCCAACAATCACAGAGCCATAGATTTGTGATGATCTAAGGTACCATCTGATTCATCATATATAAGGGAACTAGGACAACATTTTTGGTTTTCAAGATCATTTCCCTAAAGTTGAAGAATTTGAATTAGAATAAATACTTAGTTTATTTTGGTAAAATCTCACTATTGTTCGTGCTTTGAACAATTTCCACTTCATCTCTTAAAGAAATGAAGTTGAATTTGTTATTCGTGAAGTGTTAACAGATCATGTGATAGAATGATGGGTCATTCCATCTATTTCAAACAAAAGGTTAGCAAAAGTTATCAAATATACATAAGTCCATCTATGGTGAGGTTAATCGTATACGATTCCAAAAATGAACTTATAATTCATATATCATACCGCGTAATAAAATAAAACTAGTTTCTACTAACCAGGGACTTCCTGTAGGCCAGTGGTAGGCGATAAAGGCCAGTCGCACTTCGGTTGTGGGTTCGATTCTCACAACCTTGTCCGACGCGATGGGATGTCGCCCATCCTGCAGGTTGTCCTTTTTCTAAAACTATATTAATATAACATCCCATCAATAATATCGAAAAAAGTTCTATCCTTACACAATACTAACTTATGTCCAACATAATTCATTCCAATATTTAGGCTTATCTAAAATACTTCGGTCCAAGCTCATAGTATAAAGAAAATGATTACTTGAAATGTCACATAACAATCATGTGAATGCCATCATTTATCCCCCATATATCATAAGATATACCTTGTTGGTCAAATTACAAACATGTGAATACCTTAATCATGTATTCTCTTGAAGAATTAATACCCATTGAACCTTAGTGAAAACATGAATGCAGTTAAAAGTTAACACTTTCCACATACCAAAATCCTCAAAATTCTTTATACTCAAACCATGATATCACTTAGTCCTTATATCAATCATGAGCTCATGAATACAATCAAACATCTCATTATCTTCTTATCCCTTCATTATGCGCATATCATATGTTTACCAAAATTTCTCAATCACTTTCCATGGTTACCGGTACCATAAAATTATTGAAAACCACAATTTACCAATACATAAATATTCCAATATTCCACGATACTATATACAACATTATTTTGGAATCACATTACATAAACACTTAATCATTCCACCACATTGTTTTCATATTCAACATCGCCAATAGTGATAGCATGTGACTTCCCTTTGTCCTTTTCCTTAAGTGGTTGCTCATGTTGATCATCATTAACCCTTGGATTAGGGCATTGATTAACATAATGCCCCATTTCATTGCACTTGAAGCATTGAAGTGTTGTTGGTGCGTTCTCTGCAGTCTTTTCTTTATTTACACCATTAGCAACCCTTTTTCCATTACTTCGACACTCAGATGCTCGTTGACCTTCTTTTCCACACTTAAAACATTTTCTAGTCCCTTTAAGACAATCTCCACCATGCTTCTTTCCACACTTTGAGCATAAGGGAAAATTCATCTTCTTTTCAGTGTGCTCTTTAGATTCTCCTTTGAATTCCATTTTCCTCTTCTTATCAAACCCATATGACTGATGGGTTACTCCAATATCCATCTCAAATTTGAGAGCACATCGAACGATTTCCTCGTAGCTATTGAAGTATCTTATGGCTAACGCCCTTCGAAGACTTGCACTAGTGCAGAAAACGTTATTTACGTCACCATTTTTTACGTCGGTTATATATAACCGACGTGATAATCTGTGAAACATGGTTTTTTTATATCGGTTATTTCATAACTGACGTAACAAATGCGGTGAGTATATTTTTAACGTCGGTTATTTTAATAACCGACGTCACAAATCGCTCGTGTTAGGTTTTTACGTCGGTTATAAATTAACCGACGTTAAAACTCAAAGCGCGTGGTTTTTTTACGTCGGTTATAAAATAACCGACGTAAAAAACTCCCAGCAATTTGGTTTTTTATGTCGGTTTTAAAATAACCGATGTTATAAATTTAAAAAATAGTTTATAACGTTAGTTATATAATAACCGACATTATAAAACATTTAAAAAATTAAAGCCACGTGGACTGTCCGTTACGATTTTTTGATTGACAATCCGCCTGCTCGTCTCTCTCGCGTGGTAAACCCTAATCGGCTCGTCGATCAACCTGCATTAAACTCATTTTGGCTTCATCGTTTATCTTCTTTACTCCTCTCGGATCTATCATCTCAACTCGCAACACTCAAGTCATCCTTCCACGAATTTATTTCGTTCATTTTTTTTTCACAGATAGTCTATAATTATGTTTTTTGATTTTTTTGTTTAAACTAGGTTAGATTCTTCCATTTCTAACCCTATTACATCTTTTTGAATATCGTTGGATTTTTTATTTCCTAACCATCCACTATGAATACCATGTTTTCTATTCCTTTGATTGAAGGGTGTTCAACAAGATATCATAGATAAAATGATAGAGAAAATTATTGACTAAACTATATACTCATTATTTATATGGTTTCAATACCATATAATCATTAAATGGCATCTACCAAGAAATTTATTTAGGATCATTTGGAACCCATTTATATTACATGGGATTATCATGTTTATTGATTGAATTATAAATTTTTTATTTATATGATTCCATTTTAAATGGATATTAAACCCATTTTCCATGTATTCTTTGTGATATAATGATTATTGATTTTATATCTCACACATACGTATGGATGTTGATGGGTGGGGTCATATATCATCATCCACTTCATTGATTTTGTTTTATATCTCATAAGATAGTAAGGTGTGGATATAATGAGTTTGTTCAAAATGGCATGGGAATAATATTTTTTCACACATGTTAATGTGTGGACATAATGTGTGGACATAATGAGTTTATTTGATGTAGGTTTTTATTTTTCATGGATTACTTCATAAAGTGGTCTCGGTTCATTTGATTTTGTGTTTCCTTCGACACCATCCCCCCTTCATTGCCAAGTTTTTCTCTAATTGTTCTCTCATACACCTTTTGGATTTGATGGTTGATTACAAACATATTTATTCAAATATTTAAGCTGGATTATATGCATTTTTTAGGATTATATTTCTGTTTTATGCCACTTTATTTACTATTCTATCCAATACTAATACCCTTTATAGTAAGAAAAATTTCATAAAAAATACGATTGGACACTTCATCATATTTCATGAAACGTTTTAAAAAAAAATGTTATATCAAAGATGTGGAAATGGGTGGTGTCCGGGGGGGGGGTGTCCAAGGGGGTGGGTGGGTGTGAGTGGCTGTCCACGTGGGTGGGGGCTTGTCCATAGGGTTTTAGGGGTTGTCCGGTGGGGTGGGGGGCTGTCCAGAGGGTTGGGGGGTGTCCAGGGGGTGTTCAAGGGGTATGGGTGGGGGGTGGTGTCCAGGAGGGGTGGGGGGGGGGGTGCTTTCTAGAGGGGTGGGGGGATTTCCGGAGTGTTGGGGGGGGGGGGGGGGTCCAGGGGTGGTCCAAGGGGGTGGGTGGGTGTGGGGGGCTATCCAAGGGGGTGGGGGCCTGTCCAGAGGGTTTTGGGGGTTGTCCAGGGGGTGGGGGTGATTCTCAGGTTTACTCCATTTTCTCCAATTTTCTGTCAACTATATAGGCGTCATGGTTTTCTTTGATTCAATGAAATTTAAAACTGTTATATCTAACTATATTTTGTTTTAAAAATAATACTCAAGCATATTTTTTAAATACCCATAGATTTTTTTTTATATTTTAAATTGTTTTACATTCAAATTATGATTTTTTCATATTAACATATATTTGTCTTATCTTAAAAATATATATTTTTTGTTGATATTTGTTATAGGTAATAATGAGTTGAAGTTGGATTACGGCACATCGAATGAGCAATGAATTTGAGGAAGGTGTTGATGCCTTTTTGGAATTTTCAAAACGAAATGTTTTAAGTAGTGACATTTTTTTCTGTCCATGCATGAAATGTTTGAATATGAAGAAGTTGAAAAGTAGAGAGATAAAAGATCATCTGATTTGTCACGGTTTTAATCCGAGTTACAGCCCTTGGATTTGGCATGGTGAAACTGGACGGAATGTCACTGATGATGATGATTCGCAAGATGGTAACTCCGATGGAATTGAAGAAATGATTCGCGATATTGTAGCAGAACAAATTGAGATAGAACTGACAATTGCGCGTCTATATGGTGATGCTGAAAAACCATTATATCCTGGTTGTATAGATTTTACGGTTTTTTTGGCAGTGTTAAGATTGATTAACCTAAAGGCAAAACATGGATGGAGTGACAAAAGTTTTACAGAGCTGCTACAATTGATGAAAGACATTCTTCCAGAAGATAACGATCTTCCAGATTCACATTACAAAGCCAAGAAAATATTATGCCCGATGGGATTGGGATACAAGAAAATACATGCCTTTCCGAATGACTACATTATATATAGGAAGGAATATGAATTTTTGTCAGAGTGTCCTAAATGTGGGACATCACGGTATAAGGTGAAAGAAAAATCACAGGCTGGTGTAGAGATTACAAAGCTCCCTTCAAAGGTATTTTGGTATCTTCCTATAATTAATCATTTCAAACATTTATTTTCTAATTCAAATGATGCAAAAAGGTTAAGATGGCATGCTGAAGAGAGGGTATGTGATGAAAAAATACGTCATCCAGCTGATTTTCCACAATGGAAGAAAATTGATGTGCAGTATTCTACATTTGGAAATGAAATTAGAAATCTCAGACTAGGGTTGTGCACAGATGGAATGAATCCATACCGAACACTCAGTAGCACAATAGTTCATGGCCTGTTTTATTGGTAATTTACAACCTCTCTCCTGAAGTTTGTATGAAGCGTAAATATGTCATGTTGTGTACAATGATCTCTGGTCCAAAGAAACCCGGTAATGATATTGATGTTTACTTGTCACTGTTGATTGATGATTTGAAACTGTTATGGGCTGATGGTATTAGGGTGTATGATTCTTATAAAATGGAATATTTTGAACTGCATGCAGTGCTTCTGTTCACTATAAATGACTTCCCAGCGTATGGAAATTTGTCTGGATACAGTGTTAAAGGGAATAAATCATGTCCAATTTGCGAACAACAGACGTCATATTGTCAATTGCATCATGGGAGGAAAACAGTATACATGGGTCATCAAAAGTTTTTGCCTATGGAACACCCTTATAGAAGACTAAAAAAGGCATTCAATGGCTCACAATAATTTGATACTTCTCCAAAACCTTTATCCCCTGATCTTTATTTTGAGAGGGTGAAAAACCTTGACATGACATTAGGAAAGACACAAAAATCTGGTAATGATAGACATATTTGGAAGAAAAGGTCAATTTTTTTTGAGTTACCATATTGGAGGTATCATGAAGTTAAACATAATATTGATGTCATGCACGTGGAGAAGAATATCTGTGATTCTTTGATTGGAACATTGTTAGATATTAAAGGAAAGACTAAAGATGAGTTGAATGCAAGATTATAATTACTATCAATGAGAATACGTTTGGAGTTAGCTCCCACTCCTAAAGGAAGACGAACATTTCTTCCCCCGACTTTTCATACATTATCGAAGAGGGAGAAAATTAGCTTCTGTCAGTGTCTTCATGATACCAAATTGCCTCAAGGTTATTCTTCTAATGTAAATTTTTTTGTCTCATTGAAGGACTTGAAGTTGATAGGTATGAAATCACATGATTGTCACGTCATGATGCAACAAATTCTACAAATTGCATTGCGTGGAATATTGCCCATTCGTGTCAGAAAGACTATAATGAAGTTGTGTTATTTTTTCAATTCAATTTGTAACAAGGAGATTGATGTGAATTCTTTGAACATTTTGGAAAAGGATGCAATTTTTATACTTTGTCAATTGGAAATGTATTTTCCTCCAACTTTTTTTGATATAATGGTGCATTTAATGATTCATCTGGTTCGAGAAATAAAGCTTTCTGGACCTGTATATCTTCGTTGGATGTATCCTTTTGAAAGGTATATGAAAATATTAAAGGGGTATGTTAAAAATCTATATCTACCTAAAGCCTCCATTATTGAAAAGTATATTTCTGAGGAGGTAGCAGAGTTTTGTACGAGCTACTTGGCTGTGGCACAACACATAGGTTTGCCTCCATCTCGCCATGAACGAGTTAATAATGAGGGAAAGGGGATTCGCAGATTGAAAGTCAAATCATTGACAGCTGAACAGATGAAGAAGTTAGAATCATACATCTTGAATAACATAGCTGATGCTCAACCGTATATCACATTGCATATTAATGAGTTGAAACAATGTCATCCAAAGAAGAAAGAAATGTGGATTCTGAATGAGCACAACAAAACTTTTTTGTCATGGATTAAAAAGACTTTGCTTGGTAGATTAGATGTATCAGAGACATTAAAATGGATAGTGGGTGGTCCATGTTTAAATGTGATAACATGGTCTAGTTATGATATTAATGGTTATACATTTCATACGAAAGCTCAGGACAACAGAAGTGCAGTTCAGAATAGTGGTGTATCGGTGTTTGCAGAAGCAATGCATTTTTTGAGTGCTAAGGACAAAAACCCAATTTCTGCATCAAGTGCATATTATGGAGTGATTGAAGGAATATGGGAGGTTTATTACTTTAAAATTAAAGTTCCTGTTTTTAACTGTAAATGGTTTAACGGTAACAACAGTGTCAGACATGATGAATTTGGAATGGCACTTGTTAATCTGAATAGATTGGAAGACACAGCTGATTCTTTTATAATGGAAACACATGCAAAACAAATTTTCTATGTAGTAGATCAATCAGATATGCAGTGGGCTGTTTTTTTACAAGGGAAAAAACAATATGTTGGTGAGGATGAACTTGATGAATATGCTGATTTATGTGATATCTCTACTTCCATGGAAAGATTAACAGAACATAATGATGATCATGTTGAAGACATAGTTTGTGCCATAAGGAACGATCACGACGAAGGAATTTGGGAAAAAAATCCATTTGTACATTCCTAAAATTATAGGTAACATATGTTTATTTCTTGTTTACATTTATTTTTTCCATAAATGTTAGATATTGTAAGTTTTTTATTTATTAAAACATGTTTTAAAACAAAATAAGTATATGTTTTTGTTTGTTTTAAGTTTGTTTAGTTTACTTTATCATGTTTATAACCATTACATGAATTATATATCTATTTTTTTTGTTCACTGACAATTTCTTTACCATGTTTACCATGTTTACCAAGTTTACCATTTTTACCATTTTTACCATCTTGACCATATTTACCATCTTTACCATCTTTACCATTGTTTAACATGCTTACCATATTACCAATGTTTACTATTATGTAACTTAGTACACTTTTCTATTTTCTGATTACAGTAGTATTAAAATATTTGAATTTGTATATTTGTGAACTGACGTTTGTTTTTTTTGATTTGAAGGATAATGACAGATCATTCAGATGATCAACCACATGATTCTGGAGAGGAGCATATTGCTGGTCATACCTCTGGGGATGAACATTCACATGCTCCTATTACGACAAAGAGTTCAAAGGTTGGTAAACGCGGGTGCACACGTTTACCAAAATTATCACTTGCCCGTACACAGGATCAGAGGATAGTCGTTGAGTTTGATGATGATGATATTCCTAGAGGTCCGAACACAAAAGATTTTAAGAGTTTTGTAGCAACTCAGGCTAAGAGAAAAGTAAGCATTCTGTATGATGATTGGAGAAGTGTGGATAAAGCGATTATCTATGAGTTGTGGGAGACAATTTTGGTAAGATATTTTTTCATTGTTTGACCATTATTTTAATGTTTCTAGTATATATAATATGTTTAACAACTTCTTTATCAGATGACATTTGATATTCCTGACACTGGTGGAGTCAGGAAGAAATGCTTATCGTTGGCTCCCAGGAGATGGAGGGATTTAAAATCAACCCTTTCATCTGATTTCATTTATGGTCATAGGAGTCATGACAATCCATGTCGTATATATCCTTTTATAGATGATGACACATGGAGACAATTTTTTGAAAGTAGAAGAAAAGCGTCATTTCTGGTAAGGGAAATGTAAAATTTTATAAAATTTCTTATATAAATGATTTTATTAATGTTTTGTTAATAATTTTTTATTCTTAAATTACAGAAAACAAGGAAAGCTCATCAGAAGATCCAATATAAAAATGTATACCCTCATAGTTTATCTCGGGGAGGGTATGCATTATTGGAAGAACAAATGATGGAGGAAAAATTTCAACAACTAAGAACTGAGTCTTCAAGCTCTGGAGAGGTGGCCCCTCCATCCCCTCCATCTAGACATGAAAAATGGAAGAGAGCTCAGAAGGGAGAAAAGGGCAATATCTTTCGAAAGAATCGAGAATCGTAGCTGAGAGGATTGTAAGATATCTATTCAATTTATTTAAGTTAACTATTTTCTTCATATAATTTCAATCATTACAGAAATGTTCAATTAATTAATACAGGACTCTCTTGAGGAGCAGAGTTCAGAGGGGACATTTACATCTACTGGGAGGGAAGATATTTTATTTTCAGCATTGGGAAGGCCCGAACATCCTGGTCGTGTAAGAGGATATCCGGCAGGTGTATCGGTAAGAAAAGTGTTGCCACGTTCTTCAACTTCTAACATTGAGGGGGTTTATAAAAAAAATAGAATCCTTGGAGGCTGATGTTCATAATATTAATGCGATAATGGAGGACAAGATTAGAGAGTCGGTGCAGTCTATGTTTGCAGAAATGAAAAGACAATTTCAGACTGCAGCTCCCACTCCTCCACCTCCCCCTGCAGACCCCATTATTTATCCTCCACCTCCGCCAGTAGCTCCCACTCCCCCACCTCAGCCTGCAGACCCCATTTTTTATCCTACACCTCCACCGCAGCTTCCTACATATTGCGAGTTGTATGTTGATGATTCTCAACATCATATAGTATCATATGGGTTGGTATATTGTATAGGAGATACAGTTCATCATCAAAAATTAGAGGTCGAGAATCAGAGGGTCACTGTACAGGATATTATAGATAGATCAGTTAGGGTACCAATACCTACAGATGAGGTGGCGATAGTTGGACAGAGTATCGGGCATTTTTTATTTTGGCCATCCAGACTTCTTCGACTCATTACCATAGAGGTATGAATGTTATATCTTTTATTTTATTTTTTTTTTAAAGTTGTTTTATCATTTGAAAACTAATATATTTTTCAATTTTTTTTACAGGAATAATTCAAAGGTAAAGAAATACTGTATAGACAACAACAAAGACAAATGGCTATGACATCAGATACAGATTCAAATGGTCTTGACAGATTGTCAAGATATTCGCATTTGTTGTTGGGTTATTATGAGTTTCCAATGGAAGCTCATGTTTGTGGACGTGAAATAAGTGTGGGGATTATAAAAACTGATATCATGGAGCTTGTTGCTGGAGATAAGTTGGGCATCAACGTGGTGCAAATTTTTTCCATGTAAGTCTTATCACCTTTTCCCTGCGTTATATTTATTAAAAATGTATACTTATGTATGTTTTGTATTAGGTATCTTTATAAAATTTGTGAGAGTAATGAGCTGACAGAAGTATATGGATTCATGGACCCGCAATTGATTTCCCCTGAAGCATGTGCATTGAATGAGGAACAAAGAATGGTTTATATTGCTGAAATATTTGAAAAGAATATAATCACACAATGTTGGATGATGCCTTTTTGTGAGAGGTATGAAACACATTTCTCTCAAAGAGTTAATTATATTTTAACATAAAAAACCACTAACGTTAAATTTTCTTTTATCAGTGATCATTGGATGTTAGGGGTTTTTTTCCCAAGGGAGAAAGCTCTTTATTGGATATGCTCTATCCATGGTGATGTGCGGGAAAGTTTTAAGAATATATTAGAAAGGTAAGATTCAATTTCTCAATAGTTTTATATATTATAATGAATTTTAAATTTACCACATTCGTATTATTTTCTAACAGTGCATGCACCTACTTTCGAAAAAACACAAAGAGAAGAAATGCAAAGATCAAATATGTAAATGCGAAGGTAAATTTCCATTTATAATTTGTACTTTTTGATTTATTACATAAAAATAATATATTGAATTTACACTCATTCAAACAGAATTGTCATGAACAACAAGGCCTCATCGAATGCAGATATTATATGTTAAGATTTATGTATGAAATAACAACAACTGGGACAGTTATGAATTTTGACCTGGTACGATTTCCTCTTAAACTTTGCCATAATATTTCAAATTGATTTATTCATTATACACGTTAACTACCTTCTTTTTCATTTGTATCTTTTTGATGACCCTAAACCCTATACTGCTGAAGACATCAAACACTTACAAGTGGAGTGGTAAAATTATTTTACAGGTTTGATTGAATTTTAGTTGTTTGTAATGTAAAATTTAATTTTGAATATTGTCGTTGTAATTGTGTATTTGGTAGTTGTCTAGGTTGGATTTAGTTTTTTTTAAGTTGACAGTGTAAGTTTTGAATGTTATATAAGTGAATGTTTAATTTTCATCTACTTATTATTTTGGTTTACTTTCGATGGTTTTTCTGGTATGGATTTGGGTCTGTGGGGGAGGGGTTCCAAGGGTGTGGGGGTGTGTTCAGTGGGGTTGGGGGGTGTCCAGCAGTCTGGGAGGGCTGTCCAGTGGGGTGGGGGGATAGTCTTGGGGGGTGGAAGGGCTGTCCAGGGGTGCGGGAAGGCGGTCCAGGGGTGTGGGAGTGCTGTCCAGGGGTGGGGGGTATACATGAGGGTGGGGGGGGGGGGGGGTTGTCCAGGGGTGTTTGGGGCTGTCCAGGGGTGTGGTGGGGGCTTTCAAGTGGGGTGAGGGGGTGCTGTTTAGGCGGGTGGGGGGTTTTAGAGGGGTGTTTGCGGCTTTCCGGGGGTCGGGGGGCAGTCCAGGAGTGTGGTGGGGGCTCCAATGGGGTGGGGGAGGGTTGTCCAAGGGGTATACATGAGGGTGGGAGCTCCAATGGGGTGGGGGAGGGCTGTCTAGGGGGTATACATGAGGGTGGGGGCTCCAACGGGGTGGGGGAGGGCTGTCCAGGGGGTATACATGAGGGTGGGGGATGTCTAGGGGGTAAGTTTTATATGTTATCAATGTACATGCTTAATTTTGATCTACTTCTGTTTTTGTGGTACGATTTCTTGATTTGTTTTCTGGTTGATTCTGGTGGAGAGAGGATTGACTGCATTCAATTTTAAAAAAAAATTTGGGTTTATCACGTCGGTTATTTAATAACCGACGTGATAAAAGGCCTGGAAAATTTGTTATCACGTCGGTTATTTAATAACCGATGTGATAAACCCCCTCCCGCGGTTTATCACGGCGGTTATTATATAACCGACGTGATAAACCCCACTCCCCCGGTTTTCACGTCGGTTATATAATAACCGACGTGATAAACACCCCTAACCCCAGTTTATCACGTCGGTTATATAATAACCGACGTGATAAACAACCCTCACCCCGGTTTACCACGTCGGTTATATAATAACCGACGTGATAAACCCCCTCACCCCGGTTTATCACGTCGGTTATATAATAACTGACGTGATAACCCCCCTCCCCCGGTTTATCACGTCGGTTATTAAAAAACCGACGTGATAAACCCCCCTCCCCCCGGTTTGTCACGTAGGTTTTTTAATAACCGATGTGATAGACCATTTCCCCATCCTTTTATCACATCTGTTTTTTAATAAACGACGTGATAAACCATTTTCTAGGCCTTTTATCACGTCGGTTGTTAAATAACCGACATGATAAAACCTTCCCATTTTCTTTATCACTTCGGTTATAAAATAACCGATGTCATAAACATCGCAATTTTATGTTTTTGATGTCGGTTTTTAAATAACCGACGTCAAAAATGTTATTTATAACGTCGCCCGTATTAACGTCGGCTAGAAACTGACGTCAAAAATGAAAAATAACCGACGTAAAAAACGTTTTCTGCACTAGTGTTGGTTTTAAGACACTAAAGAATCGATCGATCTTACTCTTAGGTTGGATAATAATACCAGAAGCGTACCTTGCAAGTCTTGTAAAATTTGCTTCATAGGAACCAATAGATTCATCATCCTTTTGCTTTAGTTCAAGAAACTCCTTCTCCATCTTTTTTCGGAGAATATGAGGGAAGTACTTATTGAAAAATAAGTTCTTGAAATCGTCCCATTCCATGGACTCAATTTCATCCCTTTGCCTCGTATTCTTAATAAGATTCCACCATTGATCATCATCTCCTTCCAAACGATACACTTCTAGGATGAATTTATCATGTTTAGAACATTGAAGAACTGAAAATATCTTTTCAGTGGTACTGATCCATTGTTCAACAACAAGTGGATCAAAAGACCCACTGAAAGAAGGTAGACGTTGCCTCATGAAGGACTCAATAGAATATTGTTCCCTTTTCTACTCATTTGGAAGTCCATAATGATCCATAACATTTGTTTGTTCAGGAGGACAATCATTGCATTGTCCATTACATTGATCAACATGGTTCCTTCGAGTTCCAGCCATCGTCTAAAACCCAAAAAGAATAGTGTGAGAGTCAAAAATCATGCTAGGGAAAACAACAAAATAAAGGGGGAGTACCTTAAATATCTAACATCTTAGGTTAAATTCTAAGATCGTTACCATAGTTCTAGGACAATATCCTATACGTATACTTATCCTTAGGGACATCCCTAGACATACCTTAGAAATATCTCTAGGGATCTCACTAACGTTTTCGCATCCTAGTTTCCAAAGGTTGACTAAACCTTTCCTCTGATACCAACTGTAGAGACACGAAGCTTGACGAACATGGACAATACATTACTTTTGAGGAATACTTAATACATAACAAAAACAGACACATAAGGACCGTAATAGTTTATTGTCTTTGGAAACTCGGAATAAAATCTTTTAATCATGGTGAAAGATCTTCAACAACTCCAATAACAATCTTCCCCTTTTTGTTTCCTTACCCAAAACCTTTCTTTACTTCCTGGGGCAAATAAAACATAAAAAGGGTGAGCTCAAATGCTCAGTAAGGGCAAACATAGATAACATAAAACAATCCATAAACATTTGGAAAAAAAAACTTGAACATGAAATTTAAACATCAAAATCATGGGAAAAGACATAAATCGTAGAAGTACGTAAGGCATATATCATAATAGAACATAAACCATGATAAAATGGGAATAAAACATGTAATTGTGGAAACCATTCAGCACATGACATTATTTCCATAGTAGCCAAGGCATTGCTTCCAAGACCATCTTAGTGGACAAAGTCCCTTTCTGAATCAATTTCACTCCTCGTTTCAGTCCTGTAACACTGAACCAGATTAACTTACCATTCCATCCATGTCTATCTCATGAGATATAAATCTTTACCCAATGCATTGGATGGAGATATAGGTCCCACCCATCTCATAATTAAATCATTCTTACTTGTTCCACAACATAAACATAAATCATTCATCATAACCCAAAGAATAAAAATGGGTTTCATAGACATCATCCCATCATAACATAATCCATATAAAACAAATGGATATAATTTCATCATAAGAAAAGTGAAACCATGTAAATCATAGAGACTTTATACTTGAAACATACACATATGAAATAATTTCATTTTAGATGGAAAATGGTTTTGATAAAACACTTGAAATGAATTCTTGAGGAAAATATCCTTTCTTATTCAAAATCAATTTCTTTTCACAAAACCTCATGAAATTTTAAAAGAAAAAGATTTTTTTTGAAAATAGTCATGAAATATTTTTGAGCAAGCTTCATGAAAATAAGGCTTTATAAAACCGTAAAAATCCATTCATGCCGTATAAGTTAAAAAAACATTCTTCTTGTACTTTTGCCGGAAAAGTCAAAAAGTACCTCGTAAAAGAAAGATTTCATACATACCATGTAGTAAAAGTAAAAAATGAGTAAAAAGGACTTTAAACATACATGAAAACACTTTTATAAAACATGGAAATGGATGATAGAAATAACCCCAGTAAATACTTACGAATAAGCAATCTCCGATAAAAATGAGATTTGAAAAATTATCCCTTACCTTATGTCCGATATGCTTCGTATGTATCCGAACCTCCTATATAATGATTTAAATAATGTAATTGACTTATTACAGAATCATATTTATTTTTATGATATCATATATGGTTCACTTATGACTTTATATTACCCGTTCTTTTGTAAATTCCATGTTAAAGAGCGTTTTGGGTAAAATCGTTTCATTTATTGTATGTGTTTCGACTCGTCGTTCTTGATATTATTACTTATATCCTGATTTAAATAATTCCAGAATGTAAAACATGATTTATATATAATATATATTCATTATATACATATATATTATAGATCGATAAAAGGAATGAAATACACCGTTCATGGAGACGGTAGGCCGTACGTACGCATGAACGCTGTTTTCGTTTCCTTATTGAATTGAATGGAATTGAGTATATGACATACATATATATATATATATACATAAATCCAGTAGCATTATTATGTCATATATTTCATTATTATTCATTATATATACTTTATAATCATTCTTGAATGGTTAATCATGGAAAATGAATCTCATCGCGTTCGGGGAGACGGTAGTCCGTACGTACGCATGAGCGATGATATCATTCCCATGATTTTGGAATTGTATTGGAGTGTATGTATACTATTTCAGAATCAATATCACTTTAAAATAATCATATATATTCATTATTTACACCATTATACCCATCCAAGTAAGGTGGTGGTGGAAAATAGATTACACCACGGCGTGGAGACGGTATTCCGTACATACGCACACGTGGTGATTTCGTTTTTCGTAGGATGGATAGATGGTGAAATAAGGTTGTTTAATACTTATAATAACATATCAGTATATTAGTGATACTGATGTTATTAATTCACAATGAAACAACTAAAGAAGAAAAAGTGGAAGAAGAAATAAAGTTGAAAGAATCGGTAACAGACATTATCTCTTCTTTGAAGCGCTTCTTTGAGACCTCCTTTTAGGGCACTAAAATTGGTCTTTGAAGAAGAACAGGACCTATAGTATGTTTCTAGGGAATTTTAGAGGAGAAATTGGCAGGGTTTGTCCGAGCTTTAAGGCTCAAAGTGGTGTGAGGAAGAGAGGGAGGATGTTTCCTTTTATAAGGGAGGAGAGGGGCACCTTTGGAATAACTAAAAATATTATTTTATTATAAAGCCATATTCGGTTTTAAATAGCTCAAAATTGATTTATTTCAAAACTAAGGTGGGGATGGGTCGAAATAATCTCATCCAATAGAATTTAGACAAGTTTATGTTCCTATTTTAACCTTATAATTTAGATTTAACTTTAAGTTAGATAATTTTACTTTTACCGTGTCTTTTTGTGTTCTTACACTATAAGGTTAATAAACTTACTATAACAAGACAAAAGAACCCCAAGTTGTTTATTATTAATATATATAACCTTATCTAAGTAATTTGGACGAACCTTAGATTTTTAGGAATATAATAACAATTAATAATATAATATTTGTTTTAAAAACTATTTTATGTCAATTTTGACGCTATTTGGTAATTGATTTTTGTGAAAATCATAACCGAATTATTAGTTTGCAAAAAGTTAATTAAATCAACACTAACATGTCATATTAACATAGAAAATTATTGTAATTCATAAAAAGTCTAAAATTACATTTATTTGGGTATTTATAACATCAATTATTTCAATATTTCATTAATAAGACAATTATTGCATCATCATTGTGTCATAAATAATTTAAATTATTTAAGGTCTAAAAATTACAAATAAAATATCATTATGTATTAAATCTTTTTTTCTTTCTAATTAATATTTATAGTTGAATTTATCTTATGTATAACCCTATATTAAAAATTATTTACTTATTAAACTTTGATTTTAACTATTTTAACCCTTCTTTAAATAAATTAATAATAAATGTCCTAATCTAATCCAAGTGGGCCTAAACGGTCATATTTTATTCCTAAGGTTTTTTTGGTCGAATTAAACTTATCCAATAGAATTAGGACATGTGTTAGGGTAATAATAATATCATTTTTACCCTTAATTACCCTATTTACTTTTAATCATGGTAAATAAAAGTAAAAAGTTACTATTCACCAAAAAATATTTTCATCTCATTGAACCACATTTTACGTACTGACATCAACCGTGTCTCTCTGATTTTTGAAATTCCATTCACAAAAGCGGTAAAATTAAGTTTTATGTAAATTTGAAAATTCTCCAAGGAGGTGGGTAAAAGACGGTCAAAAGTTCAATAAAATTTTTATATATCTAAAATTATTAAAAAATGACTCCAATGAATTACATTGAACTTATATAGGTATTATGTATCAATTTTGACCTAAAATAAATTTAAATAAAATAAATAATTATTTAAATAAACAGCCGGTTTTTAAATAGTAACCTAGTGTTTTCACTATTCATAAAAAATTGAATGTTTTTAGAAAAATACCAAAATTTCACCCTAGGCTTATTTCGATATTCCGAATCCAAAAATGAAGTCCATTTTGAAAGATAAAATTTTCAAAATTTCAAAAATTGGTTATTACTATTCATAACGGCTAGTTTTAATAATATTTTAATAGCATATCGTTGTTTAGCGAAACTCGGTATTGCGTATAACACACGCTATCGAGGAAGGTTGCGATTGTGTGTAATGCAGCCAAGTTAGGGTTGTGTGTTGTGAAAGACTCCTTTTTTGTAGCGTACAACACAAGACATCAATAAAATTAAAAATAATATTTTTCATAAAATCTCGGGGTGTTACAGGGGTCCCTACTGATTATTGTGTTACTCACCCCTGCACGGGTTTCACCCGCACCTGTCATGTCCTGTGTAGGTGCTTGACACTTCAACAGAGACCTTGGTGATCTAGGACCAGGGGGTGATCAGTGAGACGAGATGAACAAACTTTTTTACAGAGACTCTGGTGGTCTGAGAGCAGGTGGTGCTCAGTGAGACAAAACAGACGAGCGTACTTCTATGGCTACATGCAACTATCCTTCACCTACCCTTCAGGTGGGGTCTCAAGAAGATGGGCCATGGGATTTGTACTTTCCTTGTGGTTTTGGGCTTGTATTCTGGCCCCTTTATACTTTCAATTTGTACTGTACTCGTAGTAGTTGTCTTAGTGATAGTTGTGGTTTACTTTGTGTTTACTTTCTGTAGTTTGAGCTTTGTGCATGTGTATAGATTTTCAGGAAAATGCCTCGCACCCATGGGATAATGTCTTTGGTTCTAGTCTATATCCCCTAGATTTTGGGAGGAGGTCTTGGGTTAGTCATGCCATAGGCCCCTGGGGATGGGTCATGACAAAGTGGTATCATAGGTGGTCGGTTCTACCAGAAGAAATAAGAGTCTGTAAATTTTGATGGAGAAACAGTGTTAAGTGTTTCGGGTTCGAATTTCAGGCTAGAGAGTCCAGTGTTGGTTCATAGGCCGACATATCTATACACCAGGACCCTAAATTCTATTTTCCAACCTGATATATGAAAACACTGGTTGCATGCATCTTTGAGTGTTTTCCCATGATCTTTTTCAGTCAGAGTCAGCTCACCAGGTATAATAAATTAACCATGGTTCATCTTGATTCTCTTTCAATATGCCTCCATGAAGAAAACCAATCGGGATTCTAGTGCGTGACCATGAGTATGGTCCATAGAGTGATGAAGCTTTAGTACTAGGATAATTTCCCAAGATGAAACCATCGTGTGGTGTCCTTGCGATACCACTGCCCGTTGGTTAGCAGTTACTACTGGTGTTACCTGTAGAGGACATACGTAGACTTAATGCCTTGCATGAGATTCAGAGATAGAGACCTCCCAGGTTTATGGGAGAGACAAATCCTTAGGTCTCTGAGGACTAGATGGAGGTGGTGATGTGAGTCTTTTTCTTAGTAAGGATTCCACTTAACCAGATGACGATTTTGGCCGTGAGCCTTCTTCAGGGCTCAATTGGGAGATGGTGGAGCTTGATGATTTAGACTCATGATGAGGCAACCCACACCTGGACAAACTTTGAGTGCCTCTTTAGGGAGGGGTTATTCCTGATGACGTTGCACTCTGTGTACATACAGAAGCTACTACACCTACATCAGGGTAGCACGATAGTAGCAGAGTACTCAACAAGGTTCACTAATCTTTCTTGTTACTCTACAGACATGGTGCAAGACCCGTTATTTAGGGCATGAGCCTTTGATCAAGGATTGCATTGTGATATTAGGGAATCCATGCTATCTCTAAACATCCCTACTTAGGATGGGGTGATGGAGCGATCCCTTCTTATGGAGATCTTCCTGGAAGAGTAGGCACCAACAGCTGGAGTCAACAGTAGACACCAGGCGGTAGAGTCTTCAGTGGTGAGAAGTAGGAAATAGGCATGGGGATCCAAGTGAGTCATATCTTTCAAGGGAAGACCCGAGGACTCAGGGTCGGTAGTATGGGGCTCCCAGAGAAGAGGGAGTCAGTAGGGAGCCAAGTTGTGCTTCACGTGCGGCGGGCAGGGACACATGGATCGTGACTTCCCAACCCACCACACAAATGATCAAAAGACGGCCGAGGGACCACCAAGGAAGAGGTAGAGGTTCGAGTGAGTAGGTCTGTAAGGTGGAAAACATGGGAGGAGAGTAGGTGGACAAGGGTGAGCTCAGCTTTATGCTGTAGAGGCCTATGACCACAATGCTCTAGAGATGATTAGAGGTATGATTTGTGTCTTCTCTACCTTAGCTACAATTCTTATATAAATAGGTTCCAGTCACTCTTTCCTTTCCATAGACCTTGTTCGAGGCTCGAAGATTCTTGTAGAGCCATTGACTATATCCTTATGATTAGAGACTCCTAAGGGAGGGGATTAGACGGTTACACAGTGGTGCCGGTAGTGTGAGATTACTCTTGGAGGTGAGAGCTTCGGCTGGGATCTCCTAGTAGTAGCATCTAGGCCTTATAACGTTATCTTGGGTATAGACTGGTTTTCCATAGTTCATGCTCAAATTGACTATATTAGGCATAACGTGTGGTGTGTCCATGAATATGGGAACGGATTTTCCTTCACTGGAAAGAAGGGAAATCTTTCAATACATGACATAATTTCTTAGAGGAGGGTGCAGCCGATCACTCACCAGTTTTCTAGACTCACTCTTGGTGTGGTGGATGAGAGGAGTCCTAGATTCCCTATAGTGGTGGATGAGTATGAATACATATTTCTTGAGGATGTTTTGGGACTACCTCATCGTAGGGAGGTAGACTTCTGCATCAATTTGTACCCTGATACTACACCGATATCCACACCGACATATTGGATGGCTCCCATGGAGTTTTTTGAGTTGAGGGTATAGCTCGAGGACTTGTAGGAGAATGGATTTGGGAGGCCAAGATTTTAACCATGAGTAGCCCCATTATTGTTTTCCAAGAAGGTAGACAGAAGATTGAGGTTATACATGGACTACTGGTGCCTGAACTAGGTGACTGTGAAGAACAAATATCCACTTTTGAGAATTGATGACCTCTTCAACCAGCTAAAGGGAGCAAGGTGATTCTCAAAGATAGACCATAGATCAAGCTATCACCAGATTTGGGTACGGTATGAGGATGTACTAAAGACAACTTTCAATTTCTGGTATGGAAACTACAAGTTTTTGGTGATGACCTTCGGTGTGGCCAATTCCCCAGCAGTGTTCATAGGACTCATGAATAGGATCTTCCAGCCTTATCTTGATCATTTCATGGTGGTCTTATTTGATGACATATTGGTGTACTTGGCGTCAGAAGAGGAGCATGCTACACAACTGCGGATAGTCCCAAATACACTCCGAGAGCATCAACTTTATGGGAAGATATCGAAGTGACAATTCTGGATTCGAGAGGTCCACTTTCTAGGACACGTCATCTTGGAGGCTGGAGTTGTAGTGGATCTAGTAAAGATAGAGGCAATGATTTCTTGGGATCCACCCTAGAGCATGATTGAGGTGAAAAGTTTCTTGGGGTTGGCTGGATACTACCAGATGTTCCTATCCAACCTTTATAGAGTAGCAACAACCCTATCATCTTTGACATGTAAGGGACAACCCTTCATGTGGACAGAGAAGTGACAACAGAGTTTCTAGGAGCTAAGGTAGATACCGACGAGTGCCTCCATCTTGAGACTACTAGAGAAGGGATTTGGGTATATAGTTTTCTGTGACACATTAGTGACTTGACTAGGTTGTGTCCTGATGCCAGAGCGAGCAGTGATCACCTATAGTTTATGATAGTTGTGGCAACATGATTAGAACTACGCAACCCATGACCTAGAGTTAGTAGTAGTGGTCTTTTCTCTGATGACGTGGAGACACCACTTGATGAGTGAATGGTTTACCATCTACTCTGACCACAAGAGTCTCAGGTATATCTTCTCCCATAAAGACCTGAACTTGAGGTAGTGGAGAGATGGAGATTGATGATGGGGCGACGTTTGCAGAGTTCCTGGTGGAGATAGAGGATCGATATGAGTGGGTCCTTCCTGAATGGTCCATTTATTCGGTGCGTGTTTGTTGGCAGCATGAGAATCTCTAGGAGAGAACATGGGAGTGAGAGGCTCAGATTTGTGCTCAGTACCTCTTTTTGTTTGATTAGCTATTTTTTGGCTTATGAGGACATAATTCCCTAAAAGGGAGGATTAATGTAATACCCTATAATTAAATGATTTAAAAAATAAAAAATTAAATGGGATTATTTAAAGACCAGTAAATGATATGACATTCGATTCTGAGGCCCGAAGTGCCTGAAATGATCTGTCGAAAAAAATTTTTAGTTTTAAATAGCATGCATGAGCGATTTTCCTAAAAAAGTAAAATAAATCTTAAACGAGTGCTCAGATTGGAAATAGAAGGGAACCATTGCGTTCTTGATTTTGAGTTTACCCTAGACGTGGCTTATGTTTAGTTGACACATGCTTCTAGTGAGAAAACCCAAAAATGACATAATCATAAATAAAATAATTAAATTATTTTATTTTATTTTTAAAATGCTTATAACTCACAAATGGTGACTCAGATTTAAAATACGATACCACTTTTGAGCTCGTAAGGGTATGCTTTCCTTAGGCAGATCCTAACATTGTCTGGTGCGGGTCAACATCAGAAAGCAGTTTTTGGTCGTAAATAAAATAATTGAATAATGTTATTTTATTTCCAAATCCTTATAACTCATAAAAGGTAAATCGTATTGGAAATATGAGAGTACCTTTGAGTTCATAAGGATATGGTTTTCTTAGGCGTATCCTAACATCAGATGGTGCAGGCTGGCTGTGAAAGTTGGTTTTTGGGACGTGACCGTAAATAAAATAATTTAAATAAAAGTTATTTTATTTTAGAATATTCATTACTTAAAAATGGTAAATTGGATTAAAAATATGATACCACCATTTAGTTTTTAATCATATTTTCTCATTAAGTAGGACTTATCCTCGACCGGTGCAGGTCGAGGGTGAAAGATAGTTTTTGACCTTTTTTAAGAGAATTAAAATGGCACACATGCATGGTTTTAGAAACTTTAAAATGGGTGTCTAGATTGAAAATATGTGGGTACCTTTGCATCCAAAATGGTGACATTACCTAATAATGGACCTAACCATGATCGGCGCAGGTTGAGGGAAAAAGTTAATTTTCAGTCCTTTTAAGAAAAATAAAATAAACTTAAAAAGTTTATTTTATTCAGAAATTGTTTCGCCGCAATGCAGCGATGAACCGACTGTTTCATTCCATAAATGAAATTGTCTAATGCCTATTTAACTGAAGTGTAATAAATATGCTATTTCATAAATGAAACAGTGCAATGAAGCGACGACTAAGCATAAGAGAAACGCTGCAATGTGTTTCTCTTTTAATGATATGATAGGGTTGGAGAAACAGATTTAGATCTATAATTCTTCTAACGAACAATGAGAGAATTATCTCCAATGAAGAATGCAGAAGAATTGAAAAGTGGTGATGACACCTTGGAGAATGGATCTGGGGATGAAAAATGACAAACGCCGATGAATTTAAACGGATTGTGAACACCTACAGACAGATTGTCGTCAGCAACGAGCCTTCCCTCCGATCGAAGATTCTCTAGGTAGGGGTTGTTTTGATTTGAATTTATTTTCCCTATTCTTCATTGTAAAATGAAAAATGCAGATTAATCCACAAATAGGTTGATCTGTGGATCACTCATTCTCGTGGGAGGGTGATTCTTTTTCTTGGGATTCTTGTATCAGGATTAATTATTTGTTTGACAAAACTTCAATCCTAAACCTCCCCATGATTAAAATCTAATGCAGAGGGAACAAAACAACAAGAACAAGGCCCAAGCCCCTCCTCCTTGTGCATTATTAATGGAAGAACCTTTTAAATGGTGTCAAGAAGGATTTGAGGCCTTAGTAGGGAAGGCAGTACCCCATAGAGGCTGGAGGCGTAGACAACACGAAGAATAGATCAACAGAGTGGACCTAGTGGTCCGTAGAAGGCGCTGTTGGCGGGAGCCTACGACGGCGCACCATGGTGGTGCTTTAGGGGGTGGCAGCTACGGTTGGTCCACACCACGTGGGCCATGGTTCTCCACTAGCATGCGGTCCAGTGGCCGCGTGCGTGGAATGAAATGCGGCCAGCTTAGCCGGCCGCAACGCGCAGAACCAGACGCCATTAGGCATCCGAGCCAAGGGAGGCCGGCCCGGGCTTGAATCAAAGTCAGACCACTTCTGTGGGCCATTATAGTGAAATAAAACCAGTATGACAACAAACCATCTTGCTGGTTGCAGGCCGGGCCAGATGGGACTGGGTTGCTGGGCGACCCTGTGGGCTGGACCCCTGGCCGAACCGTGTCGAGTCCAGCAAGGCCCAATGGGCCTGGCCCGCTGGCCAGGCCAGACCAGGCCGGTCCAGACCCGAACCGTGTTGGGTCGGGTCAGTCAAACTGGGTTGGTTCATGTGGGACCCATGGTTCGGGTTGGTCGGGACGGCTTGACCAGGTCAGACCGACCCCGCATGCAACCAGCCCTTGTTTACTAAAACACCAATATCTCTTAAACGAAGCATCCGATTGAAGATCCGTTTGTGAAATTGGAACCCTTACAGAGAGGAGGATATTTTTCCATAATATAAGGATGATTTTATGGAATTTGGAATATGAATAATGTCTTGAAGAGCAGTTCATCCTGGAATCAAGCGCACTACGTTTAGAGATCCTACAGATAACTGATACCTGAAGAATGTTGACAAGCGACCCTGTGTGGATCAGCTATGATGGCCCAGTGGGAAGTAGATTTGTGTGACCCAACATGAACACGATGGGGAGTAACGTTGTGTGAAATGACAAACCCATGATAATCATCGGGAAGGAGTACCTCAGTACGATGGCCAAAGTAGGAAGCCGCTGTGTGTGACCCGGCAGACACACGGTGGGGAGTGACTTTGTGTGACCTAACATACCCACAATACTCATTAGGGATGAGTACCACATCAGTCCATGGCTAGTGGGAAGTAGCTCTATGTGACCCAACATACCCACAGTAGGGAGAAGCTCTGTGTGACCCAGCATACCCATGGTACTCATCAGGGAGGAGTGCCCCAGCAACCTAAGGTGTTCAGTGATACGACCAATGATCTTACTTTACTACTCTAGATTATACATGGTGTGAGCTTTCTTGATTTGTGATAATGCTTCGTGGTTTTATTTGTGGATTTCCTTATAGTCTTTCCTTATGGTTAGGGTCTCTACTGAGTATTGTGTTACTCACCCCCACACGGGATTCACCCACTTGTGTTGTGTCCCGTGAAGGTGATCAACGCTTCGACAGAGACCTTGGTGGTCTAGGACGAGGTGTTGATTAATGAGAAAGGATAGACATATGCTTTGACAAAAACCTTAGTGGTTCGGGACCAGGTTGTGCTTAGTGAGACGGGACAGATGAGCGCACTTCTACGGCTACATGCAATTACCCTTCATCTACCCTTCAGGTGGGGTCTTGAGTGGACAGACCATGACATTTGTAATTTCCTTGTGGTCTTGGGCTTGTATTTTGCCCCCTTTTTACTTTCAATTTGTACTGTACTCTCAGTAATTGTCTCAGTGACAGTAGTGGTTTACTTTGTGTTTACTTTTGTTTGATCATTGTGTATGTTTATAGGTTTTCAGGAAAATTCCTCCAACTCATTGTATAATGCTTTCAGTACTAGTCGCCATCCCCTGGTTTTTGGGAGGTGGGCTTGGGGTAGTCATGACACAGGCCCCAGGGGACGGGTCATGGCAAGAAGATGATATGTCAAATTTCTCTATGGCTGCTGAGGCTTCATTGAGAGTACCAAAATTATAGAATTTGGAATTAAAAGCACTATAATATGTAGTAGTAGATAGATATGAATCTCAAGTTTTGTTGAGAAAACCTTCATGAGTCTAAAAATCGATTTTGAGGTTTGGAGTTGACATAAAATTTTTACTTCTAATGAATGATGGTAAACTAGAGATCTCAAAAGAGGAAACCACTATTAGTGACTCCAGATAGTGGGAGTCAATAATTCAAGATGAAACATCATTGTTAATATCCTAGGAAACATGAGAGCTAAATGATCTACCATAGAGGAAATGAGAACTATAGAATAAGTGCGTGTTCCATTTAATGGAAGAAGTAGATGGAAGAAAAAGTTACCAAGCGTGAATGGTGGTGATGGGATTTCAAAATGAGGGGTTTAACTTATTAGAAATTTTCTCACTAGTATTGAAGAATGATAGAATTTAGATAATGTTAAGAATGGATACATTTGATAATTTTCACTTAGAATAGATGGATGTAAAAATAGACTTCCTTTATAGATATTTGGAGGAAGATATTTACATGAAGCAACCAATGAGTTTTCACATGAGCGTTTCATCATTCTTATTTTTTATGTGGATAACATGTTACAAACTATACTAAAAAATACAAGGATTCAACATTTAAAGTAGGATCTTTCTAGAAGTCTTGATTTGAAAGATATCATGTAGACCAAGAAGATATTTTGAATAAATATCAAGATAGATAGGGAAGTCAAGACTTTGGTGATATCTCAAAGGAATTACATCTAGAAGATCATCGAAAGATTTTAGATGACTGGATACAAGCTGGTCTTGAATCCATTGCCCAAACACTTCAAATTTCCAAAGAAAAGGTGCTTAAATTGGATGATGAGTTTTCATAAATGAAGAAATTTTCGTTTTTATTAGTGGTTAGAAGTCTGATGTACGTTATGATATGTACTTGAATGAACATTACATTCATAGTGGGATTTTTAAGCCAATTCATGTCAAATATAAGAAGGGAACACTAGGAAGCTATGAAATAGCTCATCTAGTTCTTAAAAGTATTGGGTGCTATAACCTTTTTCTTTGGTAATATGATCCATTGTGAGGTTACGTTGATTTATATTTCACTAGGTATTTAGATTAATGGAAGAGTACCACATGGTTTGTGTTTACCTATGTAGGAAAACCAATAAGTTGGATGTCATGAATATAAATTTTTTTTCACTATTCCTATAACCAAAGTTCCTAAGGATCATTAAAACACTAAGAAGGGGTGGTTGAATATGTGGTAGTCATTTAAAAATGTTCAAATTTATGAAATTTAACCCCCGAAACATGTTAGAGTTATTTTCCTTAACAAATTTTATAACAATCTCAAAAGAATGAAAATATTAAAAAGTAAATAAGGCATATGAGATTTATAAGGTTTGGCCTCAGCGTGAGAGCCTACATCCTTTCCATGACCACTCCCATGGATCCTTGTAAATTAACTATTATAAATAAGTGAATAAAACTTTGATCTAACTCCTATTATAATCCTTATATCTTCTGATATGTATGATTATACACACACCTATCATTTTATAAGTTTTTCTTACAAAACTAAGCTAAAACAAAATGTATGAAACTTTGTAAATTCATTTACCCAAAAATTTTCATCCAAAAATCATATCTAATTTCTCCATCCATAAATTTCATCCAATGAATCCTTTTCTATATATTTTAAAAGTATATCCATTATGTCTCATTAAAACTATTCTTATTTCTAACCCATGTTCCATATGATTAATAAAAACTATGCACCTCTAACTTCTTCATAAAAACTCTATTTAATTCTCATTATCTGATTTATCTAAACTAAAACTCTACCTAATGATCTAATAGAAAATGTATTTGTTTGAAACTTTTCTTCAACCTAAAACAAATATTTAGTTAGAAACTCACTTCTGAAATAAATCCTTCATCTCTTTAGATTTTTTAGTAAATAATAACAAGTATATTGTAATTTTAACCCATTTATATAGGTTTTCCAAAAGTTGAAAAGTAAAGGAACACATTTTACATTCCCTCTCATTGAAACTAAAATTTCATATTTCCCGCTCATTTAAAATTCACTGCATGCTTATTAAAACTTCTAGAATATTCATGAATCTTATTTGAATTCTTCATCATCCATTAAATTCTTTGAATTTCATTAAAATTTATGTTATGGAACTTCTAAAAACTTCTTTAAAATCAACATGATAACAAATAATGATGATCAACACTGTATCATCATTATTAGGTACTTTACAATGTTATGTAAATTTCCCTTGAAAAATAAATCTAGAATTTTTTTTTCCGATGAAACATTTTAGAAAACTCCTCCATTTAGTGAAGTGTTTTTCTGGTCAACTTCCTTAGATAAAACTTAATAAGAAACAAAATTCTCTAAAAAGTTTTTCTGATTCTTGTTCATTGGATAAAAACTTTTTCATCTAATCATAAAAATTATCTATTGGAATTTGATTCATCTAGGTGAATTTCTTTTCTGATGAATCCATAACAAATTATCCATCCTTTCACTTTTCCTTTTCTTAGAATTTATAAACTACTTGGATTAATCTTGTTAGAAATGTTTCATCCATTGTATGTTTTTCCAATGGAAATTTGACTAATGAATGAATGTATGATAATAATACTTCCTTACCAAAATTTTATCCGATGGAATTATTCACGAAAGTTCATCTGATGTTCTTCTTCACAAAATTTTATCCAATGGAATTCCTCTAATTGTACTCTTCATAAATTCAAAAACTTTTAACTTTATTTATAATATAAAAAAACTCTTCTCTTGAAACTTCATTGAAACTGATTTTCCAGAAACCTCTACTTTATCTATCCATTTCTATTGACCCATTAAAGATGGTTGGTTTCATTTTTTCAAATTGTAAAGACTTCAATACTATGAAACATCTCTCTCTAATAACAACTTAAAAACTTCATCCACCATTTATTTTTTCCACTGACACATCTTAAAACTTTTTTATAAGTATCTATCTAGAAAGGTTCACCTAGAAAACCCAAATCTAGAAACTTTTGTATTTCTTTATTTGATGAAATGTTTCACTACCTCCCCTTTATAAAAAAAATTAGAAAATTATACTTCCAGCTTCTTCTTAAAAAATATTTGTACAATTATTTTCATCTGATCCATATGATCTAAATGTAAAAACTTTATCATAAGAAATTTCATCCGATGGTTAATAGTTATTTTCTAACCTTATATAAACTCAGTAGCTTAAAACCTCATATTTTCTCATAATTCTTTATCAAATATTTTTTTGAAGATATTTATTTTGTTCATCCGATAAAGTTTGTATGGATTAATAAACTTTAGTAGAAATTTTATTCTCTTTAACAAACTAAATCTTGTATCATGATATTCTTCACGATGTTGGAAAATTTGAATTAAAAACATAACATATTATAACTTGGCTAGAAATTTATTTAAAAAAATTTCTTAACAAACTTCTAACTTCCTCTAGAAACTTTATAACAAAACTTTCTTAGCATAATTTCTTAACAAACTTTCTCAACTTATAACAACATTCCATACCTGTAAACAGAAACATTATTAAAAAAGTGAGTTTTCAATAAATAAAAAACTTTTTTAAACATCACAAAAGATATTCAATACCCTCTGGATTTTTTGGAAACCTTTGTTAAATTTTTTTTCAACTAATGACGTTTCATCACTCAAACTTTTTCATAACACATTTTTTAAAACTTTTATAAAATCAAATCATTTCTCAGAGAGAAGGTACTAACACCACAATACTAGATAAAGTAATGAATTTGAAATAATTACATCCCTCGGTGATAAGAAAATGTCTTGCTATGTTAAGATGAAATCCACTTAATTTTATCTTCTACATTTTTTTTTACAATAAGTCAACTCTCAATTTTTCACTCTTTACCTTTTTTTCTCTCCCCCATTTTATGAAAACCACAAATTCAGATTCATTAGAAAAATATTTTTAAAAAATTATTACAATGATGTTACTTTCTCTTCCCCTTTTTTAATATAATCCAAATAATAGTGGGGGTATTCCTTAAAAAATTTAGGAAATATTTGGTGGAGGATAAATATAAAGTTAAAACCTTAATTATACAAATATCTCTTTTGGCATAGATTTTTTTAAAACATCAGTAATTTGATATTTTTTAGAAATTTATTCCAACCTAACATCACCAACAAAAACTTTCTCCTTAATGAAGTGATAATTTATATCAACGTGTTTTGATATTGAATATTTGAAATGATTTTTTGAAATATTGGTGTCACTTTAATTATCAAAATGTAACTTCAATGATGTATAAAATTTAAATTTCAAATATTCTACCTGTACTTTAATCCAAATCATTCATGTATAGGAATGAGTGGTGGATATATATTCTTATTCCATTGTGCTTAAGGTCACTAAATTCTATTTCTTACTATTCCAATCACACAACATTCTCCCAAAAAAATTTTCCTCTTGAATTTTATTTTTTATCATTTCAATCTCCAACATAATCAAAATCGGTATGTCATTAAAATTTTATATCACTACTTATTTTGTACAAAAACACATAAGAAGACGTTCTTTTAAAATATCTGAGAATAATTTTTATTGATAGAAAATTTGATTCTTTTGGATCACTCTAATACCATGCACACAAATTAATAATATAAATGATGTTGGGCCTTGAATCTATGAAATAGAGAAAACTTCCTATCAACTCCAAAAAAAAATTTGATTCACACTTTTTCCAGCTTCATCTTTAGTAATATTCATGTCAACTGAAATAGGAGTATAAACTTATTTGTAATATTCCATGCTAAACTTTTATAAATACTCCCTAACCTATTTTTTTGAGATATGAAAATGTATCATACTTATGTTTCACTTGTAAACCCAAGAAAAAAGATAATTATCCAAGCATTGAAATTTAAAAAAAATTCTTCATTTATTTAGAAAATTATTTACAATAATTTTCTATATCCCCTGCATAAAATATTTCATCAGCATAAATAATAAAAATTAGGGTACCTGAGTTCACCTCCTTGATGTACAAGTTACTATTAACTTTCCCTTTATAAAAAATCATCTTTTTCAAAAAACTATCAAGTTTTGTCGATGAAGATCATGGATCTTGTTTCAACCCATACAACTATTTCTTTAACTTACAAACCTTTCTTCCATATTTTTCAAGTTATAACCCACAGAGTTTCTCATTATAAAATTATTCCTCACTCTCTCTGTTGAATAAGATTGACTTTACATCCATCTAATAAACTTTATAACAATTAATGCGAAAACGCTAATAAGAAAATTATGATTTTTCTGATCTCACAACGGGGGACATTTTTTATTAAAGATCCATACCTTATACCTATGAATAGACTTTACAAATAAGTCATTATTTGTTTCTTTAAAATTCCCCATATTCATTCAACTTATTTCTATATATCCACTTTATACCAATAATATTATTTCCTACTGCATGTGGAAAAATTTACTAAGTTTCATTTTTATAATTTTGATCTAATTGTTCATTCATGGATTATACCCATTATTTATGTTAAATAATTTCTGAAACTGATTCCAGATCAACCTATCAGATAAGTGATGTTTGATTTTATAATATCAACTTTATTTTTTATGAACTATGGATTTATTATTTCTAATGATATTTTTAGATTTAAACTATTTATATAGGATATTAAATTTTAGAAATTTTATTCCTATTTCACTTCCCTCACCACACGATTCTAATGAATCTTCAATCACCTTCTTTTGTTAAAACTCATTTTCAATTTTTTTATTTTCATTGGAAATATTCAAATTATCTTCCACAAAATTTTCAAAAAACTTTGTTAAGGAAGTTAGATTTTAAAAAAATTTACAACATAGAAGTCAACTAAATTTTTAATCATTTTTAACAATATTTATATCTTATTATATCAGGTGAATATCCCATGAAAATTTATTCCTCATATTTTTCATCAAAATTTCCTATATTTAGATTTTGGATCTTTAGTAAATAGGGACTTCCAAAAACCTTGAAATATTTCACTAAATGTTTTTTATACACATTTCATGGATTTCATGTTGGATTCCAGCCTTACCAAAAATATGTTCTGTACATGTACAACAATACTAACAACTTATCACCATAAAAAACTTAGAAAGTTTATATTCTGCTAGTATGGTTATTTCTATTTTCATCAAGCTTCTGTTTTTCCTTTCTGTTACTTCATTTTATTGAGGGGTGTATAGTGAAATATATTGATGTTTGATTATATGCTTCTTCATATATGAATTAAAAATATTTAATTCCTGTTTATTTCTATTACCAGTTACCAAATTCATTATATAAACATCCATTTTTCTCTCAAATTCCCTTCTAAAAAATATGAACATTTCTATTGCCTCTGATTTATACTTCATAAAAATTATGTTGGTTATCCAAGTGAAATAATAAATAAATATGATAAAGTAAAAATCCCATTTTTCTAATTAATGTCTAATTAGACCTATCTAAGTGAATAATCTCAATAGGTCTGGTTGATTGGATTTACACTTTCTTATGAATTTTACCAATAATTTTTCCTTTTTGACATGTTATACAAACATCACCTTATTTTATTTTCTACATTGAAAAGTTTATTACAACGTCTAATTTGGGGAGTTTCTTTATAACTTTCTACCCAAGGTTCCAAAGTTTACAATGCCATAATTTGTTTCATCTTTAGTACTCAAATAATAGGAGTTACAAAGTTATCTTATCTGAAATATATTTCAACTAGTTCTTTCTACCCTAGAAACAACGTTACTGTATTCCAAAATTTTGATGATACATGAATATTTCTAGATTATCACTTCCTTGAAATCATTACAAATATGTATCACACTAATTAAGTTGTGTTTGAGCCTATAAACATTTAAAAATTCTTTATATTTTAGTTTATCTAATACAATCTCAGCTGTATTCCTATGATTTTTGAGGAACTATCATTTTTGAAAGTAACTGATCATCCTCCACAATTTTAAACATCTTACATGAGGTTTTATACATCCTTTCATGTGTGAGGAAAAACCACTATCAAGAATCCATGGTTTTTTCCATTTGGTTTCTTTCAGAGCTGTCTCAACAACAAAGGCTCTTTCTTCAACTTTATTCTTTAAAAATTCCTTTTATTTCCTCACATAAGAAACTTATTTTATAAGAGTTATCATAAATTATTTATAAAAGTGGGATACTTGGTCACATATTCCATAGACTTCCTCTAGGAAATCAAATTGGGTTTTCTTTTTAAATATTCTAGAATCTTGATATTTTTCTTTTCCAAATTATTTTGATTTAGAAAAATCTATCTCTTTTATTTTACTGTTTCTCCCCCTAAATTCATGTATACTTCTAGAAAGAGACATGTTGTGCTAATAATTTTAAGACTTACACCCAAAAATACCAAAAAACAAAAAATACCCACTAAATCCAGATATTCTATAGAAATACAATCCTTCCATGTAATTAGGTTTTCAAGGTTTGTAATATCTTTCTATTTTAGTTTTCACATGATGAGGGGAACTTCCTAAAAAAGGTTGTTTTCAAATTTTATTGATGTGATATATTTCTCCCATCATTTTTGAATTCAATATTTCCTTAATTTTTTTCCAACACCTGAATTATTAGTAAAATCAGTTGAAATTTTACATTTAGTGGGTGAATATTTCACTTGATTCTTGGAAGGAGTTTTTTATGAATCTTGAGATGACTCAAAATTTACTTATAAAGCCTTGTTGAAATTTTCATTTATCTTTGTTAAGGTAATTTTAACCTATATATGTTTGTATTGGGGTTTTCAAAACTCATCTTCTTTAAATTCAAGTTTCTTATTGAGATCTTCCACCATATTTCCCTATTTAGAAACTTTATGTTTAAGGTTTATAATCACCTGAATATACTCATATTATAGTTTAAAGAAATATTTCCTTACATAAATATAATTTCCATTTTATTTTTTCATCATTTTGATATATTTAATTTTTTTTGTTTTTATCAAGACATGTTACAAGTTTGGATCTCAACTAATATTCTATGTATCTTTCCCCATTTTATTCTTCTTAACTATTTAATGAATATACTTTATTCTCAACATTAACAAAGGAATTTATAAAATTTTCCAGTGCATCACTTTATAATAAACTATTATTATTAGAGTCATTCTCAACCCTTTTACTCAATATACTTCTTCTGTTTCTAGTTATCTTCTTCTTACCAATAATAGATTTCTTATCTTCCTTAGAAGATTTATTAAACTTATTCCAGTGAGGTTTTTCTTTAGAATGATCTTTTATATTCTCTAACTTTCTTCTTGGGGAAATTCATTGCAAAATGACTAATTCTTCTACACTCAAAACACATGAGTGTAAGTTTTCTACTACACTTACTTCTACATATCTGATAGATTTTGGAGATAAGATACATGATCTTATAATTTTTTTCATAATCTTATTTATCTTACAAATCAAAAAGATGAACATTCTTAAAATCATGGATTTTCAACTTTATCATAGATTTAAAATACATTTCATCCTTGATATTCTTTTTGAATGCTGGATATTTTCTCATCTCATAATTAATAATAAATTTATTCAATTAATCAAGTGATAAATCATATTTATCTTCTAATGAATAAATATTAAAGTTAAAACTATTAGGGAAGTTTTTCATGAGTTTCTCAAAAAAATTAGATTCTTCCAAGATATCTCAAAAACCTCTAATGTTTCATATGAATTCATCAACTATGGTGAATTATTAATTAATAGTTTCTTCATAACTCATTCTGATATCTTCAAACTTGCTCTAACAGACCTATAAATTTGCTTCCTTCACATTGGTATTTCCTTTAAATATATTTTTGAGATTATACCAAATATCCTTAACTATTTTGAGGCCCATCACCTTCATAAAAACATTTTATAACAAATTTACAAGAATAAAATTTCTAGATTTACCATAAACCTCAATATTCCCCTTTTCAAAAATATTCATGTGATATTTTTCCCAATGGGTGAAAACCCAATAGTTGGTGAATCAATAAACTTCAGGAAAATTGACATAAGATAGGGTATCATTTTTTTTCTATCCATGATAATTTTTTCCATTGAAGGTAGGAATACCTCTACTATTGAATGAATTGAGATTTTTCACAATAAGGATTCTACAGGGTAACCTTCTCTCTGAGACCACTTGATGTTACCAAGGACCATTGGACCCCTTGGGGGGTGGGTGGGGTTACATTAATGTAGGTATTTTTCAAATTTACAACTATATAAAATTTAACCCATACAAATTGTTAGAGTTATTTTCCTTATAAAATTTTATACCAATCTCACAAGCATGAAAATATGATAAAGTAAATAAGGTACAAAAGATTTACAAGGTTCAAACTCAGTGTGAGAACCTGCATCCTTTCCATGGAAAATTCCATTCGTCATTGTAAATTTACTATTATAAATAAGTGAATAAATATTTTAGCTAACTCTTATTAGAATTCTCCAATCTTCTGATAGGCATGATTATACTGAATCCCACAAGTTTATAATTTCTTCTTAAAAAGATGATCCATACAAATATTTATAAAACTTTGAAACTTTATCTCCTCATACTTGTTTGTTTAGAAATTCCATCCATTTTTTTGTCTGAAAAGTTTATCTGGTGAACCCTTTTGTACATCTAGTGAAAGTTCATCCATTGTGACACACTAAAATTACACTTCTTTCTAACTTGTTTTCTGTAAAATTAAAAAAAAATCTTTTCCTCAAAAATCTATATATAAACACTATCCAATTAACTATTTTTGATTTCTACAAACTAAAACTCTATCTGATGCTATGATTGAAATTTTCTATGTTCGGAAAATTTCTTCAACCTTTAATTGATCATCAGTTGGAAACTCACTTCTAGCACAAACCCTTAGTGCTTTTTATTTTTTTAGTAAACAATAATAATTAAATCTTAAATTTCACCCCTTTATATAGGTTCTAAATAAGTAAAAAATGTGTGCAACATATTTTACTTTCCCACTCACTAAAACTAAAATTTGGGATTTCCCTCATTTTAAATTCACTGGATTTTTCTAAAAAATATAAAATATTCATGATGATTCTTTTAATTATTCTAAATCCATGAACTTATTGAAATTTCCTTGAAATTTATGTTAAATAACTTCTAAAAACTTCCTTAAACTCATTTTGATAACAAAAAATGATGATTAATACTAAATCATCATTATTAGGGACTTTATAAAGTTATATAAAGTTTTTTGGAAAAATCCAACCAAAAAATGTTTGTATAATGAAAAATTCAAGAAAAATATTCTAAATTTTGTTTGTTCATCTTCATTATCTCAAAATTTATAAGAAAAAAAATTCTCAAAAAAGTTTATCTGATGTTGTTTCCATTGGACGGTGCCTTCTCAATATGATCACAAAAATTATCTACTGTAATTTTATTCATCTGGATGAATTTATTTTCTAATTAATCCAAATTTTTTTTTTATTTCTAGTTATTCTTTATCTTATTATATATTATACACCACTTGGATCAATATTCTCAAAAAATTTTCATATGGTGCATGTTTTTTTGAAGGATGCTTGACTAATGAATGAATCTTTGACCATTATATTTCCTTACCAAAATTTTACCCGATAGATTTATTCACCAAAGTTCATATGAAGTTTTTCTCCACAAAAGTTCATCTGATGGACTTCCTCCTAAAACACTAGAAATATTTGAACTTTATTCAATCTATAACAAAAATTTTCATTTCAAACTTCACACACACTGATTTTGTGGAAACATATGCTTTCTCTACCCATTTATCTTAACCCACTGAATATAGTAGAATATATTTTTGTAATATCTAAAAACGTTTTTGTCAAATAGAATCTCTGTTTGATATAATCTTTAACACTTCCTATACTATTTCTTTTTTAAATTGACACATCTTCAAACTTATTAGCAAGTATTTGTTTAGAAAGGTTCATCTAAAAAAATTAAATCCAGAAAATTTTGTATTTATTCATCCAATGAACAGTATCACTACTTTCCCTTTTTACAAACACTATAAAATTTTACATATGGATGATTCTTAGAAAACATTTTTCTAGTGATATATATCTGATTCATTTTATGGAAATGTATAAAATTTCTCACAAGAAATTTCATCTGATGGTCAATTTTTTTAACCCCTTATATAAAATCAATAGATCACAACCTTATACTTTTTCACAATTATTTCTATAGAATGTTTATCTTAATATTTTCATTTATTTATTTGGTAGAGTTTGTCTAGATTAATAAAATTTAGTTTCACTTTACTTATATTCAATGAAATTCATATTGTATCATTAGCGTCTTCATGATTTTAGAAAATTTGAATGAACAACATAACATTTTTTGAATAGGTTAGAAATTTATTTAACAAATTTTCTTAACAAACTTCTAGCTTCCTATGAAAACTTTATAACAAGTATTTCTTAACATAATTTACTAAAAACATTTCTCAACCTATAACAACATTTCATACTTGTTAACAAAAACATTCTAAACAAAAGTGAGTTTTCAACAACTACAAAACCTTGTTAAACATAAAAAAGAATATTTAATAATGAATGATGAATATGTAGTATCAATGAAAGTAATAAAGTAGTTGGTATGGTTGATTCACTTACTGAATGATCTTAGAAGAATCTAGGGTATGGAGTCTTATTATATGATAATCAGAGTGAGATACATTTTGTTTAGGATTTGGTATTTCACTCATAGATGAAATATACTAAATTTACATGCCACTATATCTAGAATTTTATGGAATAAAATGAGTCGGAGTTGAAAATTATTACTAGAATACAAAATATAGTGAACATGTTTACCAAAGTGTTAATCTAAGAAATTATAAGGAAAAATTTTGCATCAATGGGATGTGGGTCAAAGGGTAGAGAATTGAGAACATTTCTTAATGAAAAAGAGGAAGGATGTTTTGATTTTGTGATAGTATTACAGAATTTATAGAGGTTATCTGAATCTGTCTTTAAGTGTGTGTGTATGTGTGTGTGTGTGTGGGGGGGGGGGGTTAGGATGTGAAGACCGCTTCAGTCGATCAAATGAAAACAACTAGAGAAATGTACTCATGACATGGCTCAACCTAATGTATAAAAAATGATAGTGAAATATCTTTAGCATATAGAAGGCTGGCCAGACAATGATACCACCCGATTAATGTGCTTGAGTGATGGTTTAGATAGAAGGTGTAAAAAATTTACTGATTCAAGTGTAACTTGAATTGTTCACTAGTACATACAATTTAATTTAGTGGTATACTATAGATCATTAGTCACTATTATAAATATAAGGATATTCATGGATGTAGTAGGTTAGTGAAGCTGGAATGAAAAACTGAGTACTTAGATAAAGGAAAGGTGGGTTCTTTATGCACAGTGATCCATATGACTAATTCTGATATGATAAAAGATCATATAATTATAGAAGAGTTAATTCCTTTAATTATCCATTACATATTGATTTATTAGGAAAAAGTTTAATCTCTGTAACTTCCAATTGTAATGATAATAACATTAGTGTTGTTAGGTTTAATAAGTGTATGATAATAGATGGGGGGTGAATTTTCTTTCTTTTTTTTTATAAAAATTATCAGAGTATAAAATAGTTTGTGGAATTTGGTGGATAAATAGTAAAATATTCTAAACTGAAAAATAAAATGCAGTGTTTGTGAAGAATAAAAGTAAAAATAAAAGTAAATAGGGACACAATTTTTTTATATTGTATTTAATATTAAATTTATCCTATATATACTCTTTAAAAATCCCTAATACAATTAAATTTGTGGCACACAGTAAAATAATGTCTTACAAAGGTGCATACTAAACCTAATCTTTTGAAACAAGTTCAAATATAACCCAGTCTATTATAAGGATAGACCAGACCTATGCCTTTTACCAGGTTCAAGAAAAACCTACATGTTCCTACTTTTTGATCAAGTTATTTGACTAAAAAACTACCTTTTTATTAGAGGAATAACCGTGTGAGAGTTTTGTTACAACTCAATCAAAACTTTACAATGCATAAAATTACAACATGCTAAAAAATAAAATGATTAAACTAGAGAAAGAAGAGGAAAATAATTCTAGAGTATAATAGAGATTTTTTTCCTTACAAATTTATGTAGAATGATGAATAAATTTGGTAAAAAAAAAAATCAAAAAATTGAAACAATAGCGAATAGAGGATATAGGATATGAAAATTAGCATCACTTAAATAGAATGTAAAGGAATCATCTCTTAAACTTTGAATGGATTACTTTAACCTCTATTTATAGAAAAAATCTCCAACAACTAATCCACTCATCATAAAATTTATAATATTTATCATCATGTGGGTATTTCCTAAAATTGATTCACAACAAATAATTATCAACTTAATCTAAACATATGTAAAGATAACCATTACTTTCATTTAAATTTCATTCATATTCTGACTATCACAATCCCACGCTTCCATTCCAATAACCAGCTTTATCCCATATCAAACACTTTAAAAACACTTAGGATAAATTATTTTGTATTTATATGTATTTTAAAAAATTAATATAATATATAAAATAAGACATATAAAATCGTATAAAATGGAAATATAATAAAGTGTAAAACAACGTGTCACAACACCAAATTTACTAACATAAACTTATATATTTTTCATGAAAAGAATGAGCCACAATAAACATATTCCTTAAAAATCGTAAATCTTATATACTAAAGGTTTTAAAGAGGTTTCATATATTTTTCATTCAACACTGATATGTAAGAGTCTTTTAATACAAGCATTTTTCATGAGTTACGTGTCATGTATTCTCATCTACATCACCTAAGATAATGTATAAACTTCATGAGGCTTTAGATCATGATATCTTCAAGAAAATCATCGAATAAATGAATATCATAAACTTATAGTTTTTATATTCTTCATGTAATGTGGTTTAATCATATCATGAATTTTAAGTATTTCATGTGTGATTTAGATGAAAGAAATACTACATATATGCATGTAGCTAATTTTGATCTTCAATCCTTGACATATCGAAAGAGTAAAATGCATAAAACTGAAATAGAATGCAAGAGACACTTCATAATAGTATTTTATGAAATTTTAAAGGTAAATCACTAACATTATAAGAGTAAAAAATATAAACTTTAGAATTTTATTTTTATAACTTTAGAATAATATCTTCTTTTGAATAAAAATTCAAAAACAAAAGTTTGTAAGAGTGTTTTACATAATTCAGAAGGGTAAAAAAAGTATGAAATATTACTTATATTTGTGAGAAAAATATATTCCTAAACCTCATAATAGTAAAAGTAAAATCTAGAAAATTAAAAAAAATTGGATGGGTATAAACAACTTCGAAAGAGTTGTTTTTTACTTTTCAAAAAACTACAAATCGAAAACTATGTAAGAGTCATTTTAAAATGCTCATAAGAGTGATATTAAACCCAAAAATATAGTTAATAATAATAATAAAACCATAATAAAAAAATAATAATATTTCCAGAACAATAATTAAGAATAATAAATGAATATTAAATAAAAAATGATTAATTATAGAATAAATAATAAATAGTGGTTTAAATCATCTATAAATACTTAAGAGATTATACAACTATGTTAATAAAAATAAAAGATAATAATGAACAAAGCGACGATACTTGTAATTATGAAAACATAATAAAATAAAGGTAATGAACCACTCCAATAATTTTTCTCTCCTATGGATACAAGACACCTTGTCCATACCATGAAAATCCCCATGTCCTTTATTTTGTAGTTTTTCTACATGAATGTTTGTGAGGTGTTAGTTCACTTGAGTGTGTTTGAGGATAAAATTTGTGTGGTGATTAGGGTGTATGGATTCCTATATCTTGGTACACTTAGCCAAGGGAGTACATCTGGATGACCTGGTTTTCTACTATGTATTATCTGGGGGCTTGACATTCAATGATCAGACACTAGGGTGGATCCCCAACATACATATCATGATTATTAATGATTTTCCATGTTATATAGATGAATCTTTATTAACACACTAATATGAGTATCTGATACCCTTATTGAGATTTTTAGATCACCCTTTTCTTTTTTATAAAATCCCCAGGAAAAGTAGTATATAATGATGGATAAAATATTTACAAAACACACATAGAATGATGATACATCTAGAAGATTTTGTAAATAAATAATTTCATTATATTTTATTATGGGATTTCTCTCTAAAGACACCAAAATTATAATCTTATAAATTATTGAATGCAATAAATTTTTATGTTATAACATTAGATCTAAGATTGAGGGTTGGGGGTGTCATATTTGGCATTATAGAAGAGTTTAATTATTTTTGGGAATTATGGTTAAAAAACTTATAAGAAAACCCCCTTTTCAAGATAAATAGTTCCTATAGGGTTAAAATTTAATTTTAACTCTATTTATAATGATATTTATTAAATAAATTAAATATCTTATCCTGATTAATTTTTTTTGAATTTTTAATATGGTTGGAGGAAGTAAATACACTAATAGGAATAAAAACCAGTGTGGGGTCAATGTAAAGATTGTACATTTTTCCAACCAAACATCATGGGTGTTGTGTGTAATAAACTATAATTTGGAATTTGAATCCTTTAAATTTTTTTGTTAAAGGATCTATTTATAGAGTGATATATGGAGTTACATCATAATGGTTAGCGCTGAACTATGAAATTATAGGTTGTGGAATTTAGAGTCATAGTGATTGTGGGTTAATCTTATACAGGGGTGTGTCACTGTAGTGTTTGGAACTATGTTGTGGACATTATCGATGTATTATAGAGGATAGACAAGGGTTATACTATTATTACCAAAGGTTCAATTATCACACCATTAAACCTTGTGTTTCACCACAATATGGTCGAGTTGTGTGAAGTTATGGTTGTTGATCGAGTTTAATGGGGGAGTCATGAAGGATTTGAATACACCATGGTTTTTGGATCTCAGTTGACCAAGGAAATATATAGTGTGATATTAATTGTTGTATCATGACCTAGCTCAAATTTGGATCAATTTCAATGCAACAAAGTGCATTACATCATGATTGGGTTGGCCTAGATTCTCATTATGAATATTAGTCTAATCCTCTCTCTCATCATATTTTTTCTTTTTCACCAGACATCATAGACCTTGGTAGTATGATTTTGGATTCGTGGTCAACCTATATGGTCTTTGATTGATGAAGATCACGTGGTGACCTCTTTCTGCTTTTGGAGTGTAGATTTGTGTAATGTTGAAAACACTTTCTGAGTTAGGACTCATTACTTATCTTATATTCTTTTATTACATAATATTATTATGATACTTTTGTATAATTTCATTTAAAATTGCTTCATATTTTCCTTATGATATCAACACTACAAAGCCCCTTTGATTTTTATAAAACTCCCCCTTTTGAAATAGATCCCTTTTAATTTATTATTTTATCGAGTAATGAACCCTATTACTGAGACTTCCTCTTAATTCCACATTTATCCTTATGGTTTGATCAAATTAAGACTATTGACCCTAACAATGGTAGTCAATGATAATGAAACATAATAGTGGAGGCACGACATGGTGACAAAAACACTAGATAGATGATGATAGGAGTGATATTATGATTTATAGATTCACATTGTGTCGTGATAGGTCTTGTCACCCCACAACTCATGACTATATATTTTTCCTATTTTCTACAAGGAGAATCATTCCATAAAACATTGGTTTGCACTGTGATTACCCCATCTAAATTATTCATATGATTAGATTCACAAACCATGCCACTAAGGAAGAGTTGTTCCATGAACCTGGTACCTGATGACTATGACATGAGTTTGGGCTACAACATGGAGGTGATGATTTCTGCATAGTGAAAATGACTATTACATGGCCATCTATGGTGGTGAGGGTTTAGTTGACTATAGTGTGGGGTTTTTCATTATTCCATGATATTTATGGGCCAAATCATTATAGAATAGTAGTATGAATTTCACCCCAACTAGATCAAAGACCTAAATAAGTGTAACCTAATATTAATACTTTATATAAAATTTTACATATTTTTATCTATGTGTCAGATTTGGGTGAGAAGGTAGTATATCTTAAGAAATTTTCATGTAAAGCATGATAGTACATCCCTATTCAGCATCAGAGGTGATACACACAACCATTTGGATATATTTAGGATCTTTATCTATATAGGGTTGATTACTAGGTTGAAGTGATATGATTGGATCATACATAGGATTAGGTACTCCTCAGATGTGTGATGATGACAAGGTATGGCCCCCCACATTATTTATAGAGTTCGATACTCCTCCACATAACTCAGGGCATGGGTCCTCTAGGTTCGAGCATGGGGTCAGTACTCCCTTGGCCCAAACATGGCCTAGTCCCCCCCACATGGATGATAGAGACATGAACTCCACCACAGATGGGGCTCAATTCCTCTATCTATGGAGTTAGGTACTCCCTCATCTGACATGATTCTCTTAAAGAGGAACATGTCATCTAGTAGGGTCAGTACTCCCTCAAATAACACTCTATACCTTAACGAGGCATTAGTACCCCACTACAGGCACTGAGAGGTGATGTGGGTTTGGTAGAACTGAGAATCATGGCTTCATGGGTTTCTCACAACATTTACTACTAGCATAGCAGGGATATAAAGAGATATAATCTACTATATATCATGTTTTGTAACATAAAAACATATATGGGTTATCTTCATATTTATGGTTATGAGATAACTGGTCTTTTTTATTTATCATTTTTAGTTTTTTGGGTTTCCTACTAGGTATGAATATACTCATCCTTATATGGTAATATTTCCCACATATGTCATGTTTTATGTAGATAATAAGTAGTTCAATGGTGTTTTCTTGGACACAATATCTATGTAGTATGAGCTTAGTGGTTCTCAGAGGTTTCATACAAAGGATTATGCTAATATTAGGAGCTATGAATTGAGGATACTTCTTTTTTAGTTGTTCTGCAATTGGATATTGGGATCCTATTTCTCTTCTTTCCATTATACTATTTCATTTTTCGTAATGCGTGGATGATTATCATGCATCACATGACTTTATATATTCCAATCGGTTTATTTTTCTAGCTTGCATTACTATCATATCTCATATGGAGATGTGTTTTTTGAAGTTTCACTAGGATAAATCCTCCCATGTTGTGTAATGTAATGACCCTGGTTTTTTTGTGATCCGACCTTTTAAAATATTTCAAATAGTATTTTTGAGATAAGTGACTTAGCTGGTGTGAAGTTTTGAGCATCATAAATCCTAAATAATAATATATTAAGAATAATATATATATTTTTAGCCTGCACATATATTAGATAATTACTATAATTTTCTCCCAATGGATCATCAGATAAGAAAAATGATGATGTAGTTGTGTCTCGAATGGGGGGACTACCCTAGGGATGGTGTAATTTTATTTCACACATGGTCCATTGGGATATGTTTCCATGGGAATCATTTATTAAATAATATATAATTCATATTATGTTTGGTGCTGAGAACCCTAATATCCCCCTATAAAACTCCCATTATGGATTATTTATAGGGTTAGCTGCATTATTTCTTGATGTAAACCATAGAGAGAGAGAGGGGGATAGAGGAAATAGAGGATTAATCTTGGTGTAATCGACATCGAATCGAGGGATCATGACTAGATCTTCGATGATATCAATGATCAGATCATGTGATAAATAAAAAAATAACCATGGAGTCAACAAGTGATTAAAGTAATGATATTTTTGCTATGAGATAAGGCTTTTTTATTTTTACCTCACTCTATTCTTCATGTTTTTTAGAATGGAATTCCATTATTAAGCTGGTTTCCTAATTGCTTGGTCCTATGATTTGTCTACCTTTTTATTCTTGACTATGATCCCTAATTTTGTGCTGCTTCCTTCTCTCTTTTTTCATTGGAAATTCCTTGCTTAAAGACTAATGGTATGATCCTCAAATTAACCATAAATGATCCCATAAACTATTATTCTTCATCATTTATCCTCTATTTATCAGTGCATTCTCCATGGTTAGGGGTTTGATGGTTCTTGGCCTAGATGAGTTCATGATTGGAATTTAGGTATTTGGTCAATGGATTTAGATAGGGAAATGGTACTTGGGACATTTAGGATGAATGTAAGGATACAATGGATCACTAGAAGGCATGGGTATATGGTTTCTTGAAACAAATTTGCATTATAGGAATTGATTCTATGTGTGAATAGACTGCGAGCTATTTTTCTAGTGAGGTGTAATTGGGAATCCATTACATGAGGCCAAAAAATGATAGAAAAGGCCTCCAACATTGTTTCAGGCTCGACCAGAGGTAAGAATGATGATGAAGGTGCAATTTTTGGTATCCTACTATTGGTAGGTCACTATGCTGTGATGCGGGGAGTCATGACGTGATGAGGTGGAACATCCATGATCATGAAATTGAAGAGGATTCCATGATGTGATGGTTGGATAAGGGATGGAGGTCACAAAATGGTGATTAGGAACAACAATATAATAACCTTTAGTGGTGAAAATGGATAAGTACAATATCATATGTAAGGGTTATCCGATGTAAGGATTTATCCTATGTATAGTCATAATGTGGTGAAGGATGCCATGGAGTGAAGGTGGGGGTGGATTCTAAGTGGTAAAAAAATATTGAAGGATTCCACAATGTAATGAACTAGAGTTGGGGAGTTTTGTAGGTGGAAGTAAAATAGGTCACACTATGAGGTCCCCCTTCCAGGATGGGCCATCATGATATAACCAACATGACCTTTCCCTGATGACATCTGGCTAAGGGGTTAGTGGGTAAACAATTATCCTTCCATATAGAATGATATGGTATACTTATCTTTAGTATAGGAGGAAAGAAACAAGATGATGCATGTGGTTTATTCTCCTTATATTCATAGGTTTGATGATGGGGTTCATGCGTGGTGATCATAGCATTCTTGGGGTTGGTACACTCATGGTAGTGAGCTTATGACAGAGCGCCAGTCACCTGCATCAAAGATAGGGTCGGTAACCCACCACACAAATGCTATGGGAATTATTACTCTCTATATGTATTTGGTACCCCTATATATAATCTCTCAAAAATTATGATCAACCACCATAAGTTAGATCACCCAAACTTATAATCGATGAAAATAAAGTTTTAGATGAAATCTTCCTATGCTTCAGTGTACCATAACTTAAGAAGAGTGCCTCAACCTAGTTACTGCACTAATTTACACACTTAGACACTCATACTCTCAACATACAAACATCCAAGAAAGTTAAAAATGAAATAAAGAAATGAACACTTGATTTTATGTGGTTTAGATGTGAGTCCTATATTAATGGGAGAACACTGCCAAGATTTTCATTATTATTAGAAGACACAAGGTTTATAATTAAATTATTAAATACAACTAATATCAGTAAACATGTTTCAATTTGAAAATATATCTGGTATGAGTGTTCCTGCCTTAATGTTATAGTGGGTTTTATCCAGTCAAACCATTACACCACTATCCGGAATTCATGGGGGTTTCACCATTTATAGTTGGTGACCTTTCATCTCCCATAACTTTCCTCAGCCCGACCTTCAACATCCAGTAGAAGGTAAGAAACCCCCTTAGTTCTATCCTTCGATGGAAAACCAACTAGGATGACATCAGGATAACTTTCATATAAGGTGTTTATTTTTCCCTTCCTTTCATTGGTGGATTGACCATCACACACCCATATAAAGATGTTATCTTTTAAACAAATTACAACAACTAGAATCATCTACTACCACTGAATTGAAATCTATGGTTGAATCATTTTCTAGATTTTATCCTTATAGTAGAACAATATTGGAACTTAAGTAGACTTCAAATTCCCCAAAATATCCCACTTTAAGTCTACTTCAAGGAACTATTTCAACATACTAACACTTTTTACCAACCTTTGATATTCTATAGTAATCAATAGCTAGCGATCTCCACCAAATTTTGGTTACCCTAGTCATACTGAGGAACAATGTTTACTTAGGATTTATTTTACTTGAACCATAGGGATCATGAACTTTTGATTTTTCTTATCTTCCACAACTCTAACACTCCATCCTCTAGTTACTTCCAGATAAAATGATTTTTCATGTAAAATTATTTTTATCTTTCATGGAACACCAGATTCTTAGTCAGATGTATTTTACTATAACTATCACACCAGAGTAACACATTTACCAAACCCCTTACAATCTCTTATAATAAAAATTTGATCCATGTCAATTCTTTAACTTCTTTCATTACAACCACATAATCTGCTTCCATTATAGAAATTTTTATCATTGTTTGTAACCTTGATGTCTAGCTAAATTATATTCATATGTTTGTGAACACATAGTTCATGGAACTTTTACTTGTGTTAGTACCCCTCTAAATTTGGAATCAACATTGAATTTCAATGGATCATCCATTCTGAAGCATTGAGTTGTACTGTTTGAACCTTTAAGATACTAGATAATCTTGTTCATGAATTACCAGTGATCTTTCCCTATATTTTTCATGTACCAGATCATGAATTCCACTACATATGAAATATCTGGGTGAGTGAAAACCATGGTGTAAATCATACTTCTTACCACTGATGTAAATGTAAATTTCACCATGTACATCACCTTATTTTTTTGGTTCTTTCTACTTGGATAACTTGAAGTGCCCAAACAATGGAGTAGAAACCAACTTACATATGGTCATCCCCAATATTTTTAATATCTTTTTAATGTATTCCTTCTAATAAAGTAACAAACTTCCGTCTTGAGCACCTTATTCCATCCACATGCCTAATATTTTCTTGGATTCACCAAGATCTTTCATGTTGAATATTCTAGACATATTATTATTTAGCTCTCAAATCCTTATAATTTATAGTCTTGTAAAGAGAATATCATCTAAATATAGGAGCATGATGATAAAGTTTCTATCCTTGTACACCTTCCTATAGCATCAATGTTCTGATTTACTTTGCATGAAACCTTTCTCTACCATCAAAGCATCAAAATTTTGGTTCTATTTACTTGGAACTTATTATAAAATATAGGGAATTATATTTAGTTTACACACCAATAAATGATTTTTTATTTTCCATGAAACCAATAGGTTTATTCATATAAATTTACTCCTCCAAATCTCAATGGAGAAACAATGAATTTGCATCTATTTATTCTAAGTAAAATTTTCATAAGCAACTAGAATTAACATTGTTTGGATAGTGGTATGATTAAATATCGGTAAAAATATTTTAAATAAGTCTATACATTATTTACATTAAAAACCCTTCACCAATAACCTTTAATTTTACCTCTTTCTTCCATCATACACTTATTTGAATAAAAAAAACCCATTTTTCTTAAATGAATTTATTCTCATTAATAGTTATGTTAGCTACTAGGTGTCATTTACATATAGTGAATCTAATTTAACCTTCATAGATAACTACCACATTTCAGAATCACTAAGGCCAACCACTTATTATGGGATATTGGGTTCTCATCCACCCATTAAAATTAATAAATACAAGTCATATTTATACATATAAACCAATAAAATTAATATATATACCTTCACAATTATACCTATGATTCTTTCCTTTTAGAAACTATAACTTCCAGAATGTCACCTTCAAGTACTCTGATCCAAGCCTCCCTAGTTCTTAATATTTTTGGTATATCTTCTGTTGGGTCAATTTCTAAACTTCAAGTTCTCTTAAAACTATTTAGAACTTATTCCCTTATAGTACCCTCGTTCAGATCAAATTTGATTTTTTCATTTTAATTTTTTTATCTCAACTTTCCTTTCATTCTGTATTTTGATGACTTATCTCTTATCATCATCGCAAAGTTGAAATCCAAATTTTTCATCTTCATATCCAATAAATAAGAATGAATTGGATTTTACCTCAAGTTTATATCAATCCTTAACATTTATATGGAAATTAATAGAGATTTAAATGTGATCAAGTGATCGCAATCTACCCATGATCGACTCGATAAATACTCAAATTAGACTCAATTTTTTCTAATCTTAAGATTGAGTGGAGCTACTTGAGTACTAACTCGAGTTGTTTTTTTGTATTTGAATAATTTAATCAAGTATCTGGAAATCCTAATTGAGCTTATAATATTATAATATATTATTTTTATTCAACATATAAGTATTTAATTTTGAGATTCAAATTTTTATGTCTAGTAAATATTCAATCTCAATCATAAATTCAATATTGATTTTATAATTACAATTATTATAAAGTATCCTAATCAAAATGAGTCAAGAACAAGAGAGTATCTCAATCGAGCCTAAGTCCAGCCTGATCTAGGAAATTGATACTCGACAGGAGCTGATCTAAGATCAATCACTAAGTTCAAGAATTGATATCAAGATTGAGTACCAAGATACTTGACTTGGATTGACTCGATAACAACCCTATACATAAGCAAGACTCATGAAAAAATTTAGGTGGTTGAGTTTCACTGATTATCTAGACCATAGTGTTTCCAAAATTTCCTACCTTATTGGTGCTGATGGACTTCTATTAACTATGTATACTACAATGTTGACTGCTTCCACCAAAATTTCTTTGAATATTCCAAAGTGAAACCTCATTCTCTATTCCTTATCTGTTAATGTATGATTTATTATTTTAGATATATTATTTTGTTAAAGAATCCTGGATATATTTTCTCAATTCTCATCACTATATTCTTATAGAAGTTCTAAAATATCCTTCTTTTATACTTACCACCATTTTTGGACCTTAATAATTACATCTTGAATCCGATCTCATTATCCACTATTTCCTTCCATTGAACAAAAAAGTTTAAATAATTAAATTTTTTGTTTTATAAATTAAATTCATACTATCCTCATGGATTCATTAATTAATATCACAAAAATATTATAACCCTCCATGATAATGGATAGATTAAGCTCCCCAAACATTTGTGTGAACAAGCTCTAGTTTCTAGCTCTTTGGTGTCCTTCCACTCAGATTTAATGACACATTATATTTTTTCCCAAGTATGAAACTCTCACAATTTTCAATGTCTATATGATATAACTTCAACATTCACTTTACTAATATAAATTTTATGTCCTTATCACTGAGATGCTCAAGATAATGAGTCCATACTATGAACTCTCAGAAGATATGATTCTAGTAATTTTCACTCCATCTAATATTCTGATTAGATATAAGGTTCTATCCTTAATCCCCTAGATACAACCATTGAACCCTAGAGTTATTTTATAAATTCCATTCATGAATATTTTTCCAAAATCTTAGGTCCAAAAGGGGCCTAGGTACCCTAAGAGGTGGGGGGGGGGGTGAATCAGGGTATGAATATTATTTACCAAATTCTTACTACCCCAATAGATCTTGATCTCTTTATTATAAGGGTCACTTTATTTTCACTTAAATGTTAATTCTAATCTTATTCTTCCCTTGTTTATCTGATGATGATGATGCTTTGAATGTAATGTAGTAAATCAAGAACAAGGATGATTTTTCAACTTGATTCACCCTCATAGGGCTACATCTAAAGAGTATACAATAACAATGTGCTGATTGTACCAAATTCACTAAGGCTCACTATCAATAATGATGTCTGGGATAGATCTTCTATGACCAAGCTCACTGCATTTACAAGGTTTTGGGTTTGCTCACTACATTCCCAAGGGTCACTAATTATGTCTCTTTCCATTGCTCACTAACATTGGAAATGATCACCTTTTTCCTCTTCCTTTACTCACTGATCTAGGAAGGGATTCATACAAAACTTATGGACTTGTGGGTCCCTTCATTTTCATGAATTCATACATCCTCAATTATAGGTAGATTCTCTATTTAAGTTTCACTTTAATAAAATAAATGAATACCAATTTACCATATATGTACTTGGAAATACCTTTTAAAACACTTTCACGATGCACATTGCCTTCGCGAAGCTCCCTCTTTCATGAAGCTCCTTCATGGAGATCTTTGTGAAGTTCCTTCGCGAATCTCAAACAAACTTCGCTAATATCATTTACTTTCAAAAATATCAGAACATTTGGTTGGATTTTATAGACTTTGATAAGATCTTTAATTTTCACAAATATCACCGAGACTTCAAAAATCAAACCTATTTCTCAAAGATCATAACATTCAGTTGGCTTTCAAATCCTTTGCAAAATTCTTCACATACCACCTTCAAGAACCCCTTCATGAATCTGAAGCCTTAATATTTTTTAAGTTCTTCTCTCTCTTTTGAAGAGGGCAGGGGAATATTTATAGGTGTTTTAACAAATTAAAAAACCTTCCATGCAACATCACCACCATTTTTGAAGCTCCCTAATTTCCTTCACAGTGCTCCCTGTTTTATGAAGATACATAAAAATTTCCCATTTTAGATGCTTGTCATAACCATAAATATTTCCTTCAAAACCTTCACAACTTCACGAACCATCCATTGAAAACTCCACTCTTCATGAAATTCATGCCTTTACCGTATTTTCATATGGCCTTCAAGAAAATTCAACATACTAATCATGGATCTTTCTGTCAAAACCTTCACGCCTTCACGAGCCATCCTCCACGAACTCCATTATTCGCGAAATTAATTCCTTTAACTTAATTTTATATGGCCTTCAATAAAATATAACTTTCATGATGCAAGTCACAATCATGGAGATTTCTGTCACAAACATTCATGCCTCCATGAACCACACTTTGTGAAAACCCAATCTTTTCAAAATTCATGCATTTTATATATTTTTACTAGGTATTCATGGAAAACCATCTTTAATAATGATTTTTGTAGTCACAGAGATCATTTTCAACATTATTTGATCCTTCGTTAAAATAAACTCATGAATCCCATCTTCATGAAATTCATTCCTTTTCCATATTTTGATGAGATCTTTAAGAAAATACATTTTTCACGATGCTAGTTAAAATCCAAATTTTGGACCCCAAAAATTTGGGAAACAATAGGAAATGAAGTCACCTTATGTATTCAATTTCCTGTACTACTTCTAGGGTATCCATTCCTTCATCTTGGATATTTTTCAACATACTGTGTCAACAATCTATCTGGAATCTATAAATTACCATGGAAACCTGATTTTTCAACAAACACAATAAAAAAAAATGATACAATGTTACCTTTGTCACATACATTACTTATTTTAAAGTTAAATTTCATTTATTTTCCTTTCATTCTTTGTTTTGGATGGTTTCCAAAGGTTTTATGGAGAAATAGATGAGTTTTCATGAATTGGGCCAAACCGTGAGCCCAATTCCAGATTTAAAAATAAAATTTGTTTCCTTTATAACATTTTCATTTTTTAATATTTTTCCTTCATTCCAATTTCTAAATGGTCTCCTCTAACCTATTAACACCAAAATATAAATTTGGAGCCTTTATAAATCCATAATCATGGTGGATATGGATTTTTATTTAAGATATTGGGCCTGCCCGATGGCCCATTTCCTGCATTAAAAATAATTTTTAAATTTTTTATATCTCCTTCACTATTTGCGTTTTTTCGGTGATTACACCTCCCACTCGACCCTAAGAAACCCAGACGCTCTCCCATTGCCTTCCACCCCTCCTTGGAGCTCTTTGATATCTCTAATGAGGGCTGATCTTCATAGGGTGTCTCAAATCGGCCAGAATTGAAGAGGTAACTTCATCTCTTCTTAACTCTCTCAATTATTACTCTTTTCCCTCTATTCCAGTTCCCAAATTACCTACTATATCTTGTTCGAAGAATCCCTGAATTTTTTATGTTTTCAATTTCAGCAACTATTGTTTTTGGAGTGATTAATTTAGGATACTTCAAGTAGGTGAGTCTATTTCTTTCCTCTTTCAAATTGCTTAGGGTTTCTTCCCTAATTCTTGAATTATAAAAAATTTCAGAAGTTAGGGTTCGTGCATAGGTTCTAAATTACTGTATTTTGGGTGAAATATTGAGGTTTTAGGTTTCTTTTAACTTCCTTGAGGTGCGGCGGTCATGCGGTTGATGTTTCGCCCCAATATTTGAGGGTTTCGAAACATTTGGTAGGTGATTCTGTAGATAACCATTTAATGATAAGTTAGTTTGATTGATTAAATAATTTTAAATGTTCCTTATGTGCTGTGAATTATGAGAAAACCATTTTTGGTATCATTAGTTAAGCATTTGTTTTTAATGTTACATTTTTGCTTGAAGTGTTTATTTTTTAAATGTATTTCATGTGTTATCTTTTGTGGTAGTTTTGTAAAATGTAGAAGTGGTTTATTAGTTGTTGAAGGGGGCTGCCAATTGTGGTTGGGCAATGATATAGTTCCATTTGGGCCTAAAAAGGGGATGTATTTGAATGTTTTTATTTGTATAACCTTGTTATACTCCTTGAAAGTGTTTTATGGATTTGTGTGTTCTCATGGGTATCTTTTGTGATATTATTCAAGGTGATTATATAACATTTGAAAGTGGATTATTACATGTTGATTGGGCTGACAATTCTGTTTTGGTAGGGTCTTGGTGTGCTTTTGGCTTAAAAAGAGGTTTTTGAAATGGATTTTATGTGCAAAGTTTGGGTATACTCTTTATAATTGTTTTATGAAAGTTTTGAATGGTTTATTGGGTTGTGTAATAGGTGAAACTATATCAGAAAACTATTTTGGTAGGTGTATATTTTTAAAAGGACCATTTCATTTGTGAAAATTTTGTTATGTGATATGTATCATCTTGGAAATATTTTATTAAATTGTTTGAAGGAGATATTGAGGAGTGAAAGTGATGTCAAAGTGATGTGGAGTGTTTTGTGTGAGTGTGATGTGAAAAATTGAATTTTTTATTATGAAAGAAGTGTTATATTCCATGTGTGTGGGCTGTTATATGAGTTTAAATATCTTATAATTGTTTATAAAATTGTTTAATGATTTTGTGGAAGTGTTGAAGAAATGTGAAACGTGTTGTGGGCTATTTTGGTGTGATTCGGATTTCAAAATCATTTTGAATGAAAAATGGATTTTTGTGACTTGTGTGGTATACATATGGGATGTTTGGTGAATTTGTGAGTGGAAATGATATTTTCATGTTCAATGTATATTTCTTGACTTGTTGAACTTGTTTGAGCACAAGGGGAAAACCAGGGTATCTAGGTGGGTGGACGTGTACTAGTATGCTAGTGAATCCATCGGGTTTGACCTCAGTTTCACTTAGCAAGATTGACGCTTACAACTCTAACTAAACTATGATGATGATGATTTGGGACCACTAGGTTATGGGTATGTTCCCTACTAGTGGCTCGTGCACAAGAATGGATATTTGTGATGGTTACTCTCACCGAGATACGAGGTACCTGGGACCCACAGCTAGCTAGTTCCTAGGGGTTACTTCCTATTTCTTGTGCTCATTATTTACTTTGTACTTACCGTCGACATACGGTATAGTTGTCTGGAAAATTCAGTAGTGTTGAAATTATTTTTAAAAGTTTTTATTCTTAATGATATCCCACTTGAAAACTATTTTTATTTAAAGTTTCTTCTTTTAGAAATTGTAACTAGCTTTTCATGTTTTTGAAAACATGCATGCTTTTGGTCTTTAAATGTTTATCACATGGAATCTCTTAGTGGTGGTATCCTATTGGGCATTGGCTCACACCCTACTTACACCCTTGGGTGTAAGTAGACATGGTTATTTTTGTTGTCGCAGGTTGGGTACAATTATTTTTTGTTCCAGTGGTTTGGGTTTCTAGTAAGTCCTTGGTGGTAAAGTCTTGTGGAGGTGGCTTGAGGACGGTGCCCCTTGCCATGAGGGTTATTGGGATGTTCTTATTTGGTTTTGTATCTTTGGTATAGACCTTTTGAGTTGTTTAAAGCTATGAAGTTCAGTTCTGAATTTTTGTAAAAGATTTTTTGGTTTGAAAAATCCAGATTTGTTTCATTGGATTCTTTTGTTGTTTTATGTTTATAAACTCGGGTAAATCATTCCTAATTTTCATTTTATGGTACCTGGGAACTTGTGCCAGCCCATGGGGATCGGGAACGCCCTTCGGGTCTTGCCAGGGACCGGGTCGGGTGCCGATTTTGAAGGCGACCAGATTCGGTTCGTGACAAAATGGTATCAGAGGAGGTTCAGGTTAACTCTTTGGGTCATGTTATTTGGGGAAGAGTCAGGATAGTCTGGAGTTAGGATTGTTGGGACATGGAATTCTAGTTATGGGTAGTGTTCTTGATCACCACACCACATAATGGGATTCAATTTTCCAAGAGAAGTCGGGATTTATCTATGTCCTTTGGTTTTCTTGGTTCGGTGATGATTAAGGGAAATGAAAAGAGAGTTGGGTTAATGGTCCTAGTGAGCTCGCAAGGCCTGGCAAGCCATGTGGAGCCAAGGATATTCCCTAGAACACTCTCTGTGACAGTGAAGTGATTGGAATATGGCTGCCAACCATATTTCCAAGTAACCCACTGAAACTAGTTTCCTCTTGCACTGTTTTGTTCTTAGGTTTTGAAACCTTAGCACTTTGGTTTTAAGAAGTGTAATGTTTTTGTGAAATGACTTTCAAATAAAGAGGGAATGGTTTGGTTTATGAAATGGTGGAACTTAATTTTCAGAATTGTTTTGAAATGTAAAATGGTGTGCTTACACCTCTTTGAAAGCATGAACTATATTGAAGTTGGTTTTGAAAAGTGTTTCCAAAAGAGTTTTCTAAACAATCAGAGTGTGTTTTAATGGGACGAGATGTTTTGAAATTGATGTGAATATCTTGAAAGTGAGTTATTTTCTAAATGTTTGTGACTTTCTGAAAATTTTTGTAAGATGTGAGTTGGAATTTTGATCTCATGGTTAGCAGTTATGAGAAAAAAGGATGTGTTGGTTGACCGTTTTGGTTTTGAAAAGTGGGAAGAATTTTTGTTTTAACCTTTTGTATTTCCATTAGCGACCACATGCATGGGGTTATATGGGATTATGGATTGTTGATGGCACGAATGAATGAGTGCCGGGATGGATATGAGGAGGGTGTATGGTGTGGCACAAAAACATGCATGTGTGAGGCCCATGGGGTACCATTGGTGGATATGCTTACTGCTAAACTGTTTGTTCTCAAAGAATTACTTTTAAAGAAAAACATGATGTCTTGATGAATATTTTTGTATGGTTTGTATTATGGGTTTTTGAAAATTTTTATGTTGTGGGATGTTTTGATTCCAAGAACCCCTTCTGTTTGAAATGTGTTTTGGGTTTGTGTTTGGTCGGTAAGCTGTGTTGTAGGGACGGTTAGTGGTCTCTTTTGGAAAATGTTTTGGGATGCCTTTACGATAGTTCTTTTCATGTGTTTGGAGCTGGTTTATGGCTTGTTTTGACCAATGGACCAGATTGGTTGGGTCCTTGGGTTCTCTCATTGGATAAGGTACGCCCCCATTAAAGGTTAATGCATAACTGAAGCGCAACCCAGATTGTTTCTCCATTAGAAAATCCTCCAATTGATCAATATAAGGAATCTATTTCTTGAGCTTTTTAGATTGAGTATACACCCTTTCCTTTATTGGTTTTGTGTATCCTCTTGTAGTGGGAGATTGATTATGGATGGTTGAAAGTGACCTTAGCCTCTTAAGTTTCCTAATTTTTCGAAGGTGGAAGTGTTCTGGGGTTGTTAGCATGGATGAGTATTTGGATAGTGTCTAAGAGGAACTCTTGGTCCATCATAGTCTCTTCGAAGAAGGAGTTCATGTTAAACTACTAGTGTGGGAAATCTGGTCATGAGAGGATATTATGGCCACTTTCTAGAATTTTGTGTTGTTTTGGGATGTTGTACAAGTTCCCTCTCTATTCATTGTTTATATTAGTCGCAATGGTCATGTTCGGTGATTCCTCATGATTTCATGTGCTCGATTGACTGTAAAGGTGAAAGTTAGGCAATCATCTGAGAGTCTCTATTATGTTGGGAGAATGTCTCCCTTGAAAAAAAACATAAAAAAATATTCCATTTTAGAGGAAGGTGAGTATAAGTGTTCTTTACTTCTATTGTTTCTCAACCGAACAAACAAGGTGTGATGTGTGTACATCTTCTAATCCCTTGTTTCAGTGAAATATCGATTTAGGGTAAAGTGAGTTTGGAATGTGTTATGTATTGGAAAAAACTTATCAGGGGGATTGTGGTGTAGTTGTTGTTTGCAACGAAAGAATAATTCTCATTCAGGTGGTTTCCAAAGCCTAACTGCGAGGCCGAAGATGCTTCAATATTTTGAGCTCCAGCCATAGGTCCTGGAGAGAAGATGGCGCGTAGTCAGGGGAAACCCCAGTGTCATTTAAACCCTTGTGCAAAGTCCTATCCTCAATATGAAAGATAAGAAGAGTTTAAACCTATGGTGTCATCATATTTCTTCAGTTGTTCCCATTCGGTGGAAATAGGTGGAGGGTCTTGTACCCATGTCATCACATAATTTTATTCCCTCCCTCTTTGGTTTCCATTGAGTCTTTAGAGAAAGGTATGAAGTTTGGCTAGACAGGTTGACCACACGGTTTGCACTTGGTTAGTAGTGACCATGCCCCCCCAAAAAAACCATGTAGATAGAAGAATATCCACTGTTAGTTCATGGTTTCCCAAACCGTGCAGACTAACCATGTGGTTGTCCCAAAACATTATATTTTGGGGTCTTTCTGTACCGGCCCATGCTGGTCGATTAAGATTGTTGGTTCTTATGGTGGGGAGCCTATTTTTTTCCCGTACCAATAACTTAGATTTATCCATGGTCAAGGATTGGTGGTAGGTAGTCTCATTCGGATCTATCAAGCTACCTAAATCTTCCTTGAGTAACCATTGAGATTCGAGAGTGCCCAATGGTTTAGTCATAGCAAGGTATGTGTAACCTTGTTCGATGTTGTTGTTCGTTTGAGTGAATTGCTTGAGTGTTTTTCTGATAGTGTTTGAGGTGTTTTCCTTTGGTATGAAGCCTGAATGTGATTGATTGTTTCAGGAAAGTGGTGTATGATTTTGTTGTGAATTATTCTTTCCTTAATTGATCAATGGAGGTATTTTGGCCTTTGGGGGCGAAACCTGGAAAGGGAGTACATCTTGGTTTATCAGTTCGGTTTGGCTTTCGTATCTAGCCTTTCTGTAGATTTTCGGGGACGGAAAGTTTTCATGGTGGGGAGAATTGTCACATAAATTAATTATTTTGAAGTTAAATTTCATTTATTTTCCTTTCATTCTTTGTTTTGGATGGTTTCCAAAGGTTTTATGGAGAAATAGATGAGTTTTCATGAATTGGGCCAAACCGTGAGCCCAATTCCAGATTTAAAAATAAAATTTGTTTCCTTTATAACTTTTTCATTTTTTAATATTTTTCCTTCATTCCAATTCCTAAATGGTCTCCTCTGACCTATTAACACCAAAATATAAATTTGGAGCCTTTATAAATCCATAATCATGGTGGATATGGGTTTTTATTTAAGATATTGGGCCTGCCCGATGGCCCATTTCTTGCATTAAACATAAGTTTTCAATTTTTTATATCTCCTTCACTATTTGCTTTTTTTCGGTGATTCCACCTCCCAATCGACCCTAAGAAACCCAGGGACGCTCCCATTTCCTTCCCCCCTCCTTGGAGCTCTTTGATATCTCGAATGAGGGCTGATCTTCATAGGGTGTCTCAAATAGGCCAGAATTGAAGAGGTAAATGCATCTCTTCTTAACTCTCTCAATTCTTACTCTTTTCCCTCTATTCCAGTTCCCAAATTACCTCCTATATCTTGTTCGAAGAATCCCTGAATTTTGGCTGTTTTCAATTTCAGAAACTATTGTTTTTGGAGTGATTAATTTAGGATACTTCAAGTAGGTGAGTCTATTTCTTTCCTCTTTCAAATTGCTTAGGGTTTCTTCCCTAATTCTTGAATTATAAAAAATTCCAGAAGTTAGGGTTCGTGCATAGGTTCTAAATTACTGTATTTTGGGTGAAATATTGAGGTTTTAGGTTTCTTTTAACTTCCTTGAGGTGCGGCGGTCATGCGGTTGATGTTTCACCCCAATATTTAAGGCTTTCGAAACATTCGATAGGTGATTCTGTGGATAACCATTTAATGATGAGTTAGTTTGCTTGATTAAATAATTTTACATGTTCCTTATGTGTTGTGAATTATGAGAAAACCATTTTTGGTAGCAGTAGTTAAGCATTTGTTTTTAAAGTTACATTTTTGCTTGAAGTGTTTATTTTTTAAATGTATTTCATGTGTTATCTTTTGTGGTAGTTTTGTAAAATGTAGAAGTGGTTTATTAGTTGTTGAAAGGAGCTGCCAATTGTGGTTGGACAATGATATAGTTACATGTGGGCCTAAAAAGGGGATGTATTTGAATGGTTTTATTTGTATAACCTTGTTATACTCCTTGAAAGTGTTTTATGGATTTGTGTGTTCTCATGGGTATCTTTTGTGATATTATTCAAGGTGATTATATAACATTTGAAAGTGGATTATTACATGTTTATTGGGCTACCAATTCTGTTTTGGTAGGGTCTTGGTGTGCTTTTGGCTTAAAAAGAGGTTTTTGAAATGGATTTTATGTGCAAAGTTTGGGTATACTCTTTATAATTGTTTTATGAAAGTTTTGAATGGTTTATTGGGTTGTGTAATAGGTGAAACTATATCAGAAAACTATTTTGGTAGGAGTATATTTTTAAAAGGACCATTTCATTTGTGAAAATTTTGTTATGTGATATGTATCATCCTGTAAATATTTTATTAAATTGTTTGAAGGAGATATTGAGGAGTGAAAGTGATGTCAAAGTGATGTGGAGTGTTTTGTGTGAGTGTGATGTGAAAAATTGAATTTTTTATTATGAAAGAAGTGTTATATTCCATGTGTGTGGGATGTTATATGAGTTTAAATATATTATAATTGTTTTATAAAATTGTTTAATGATTTTGTGGAAGTGTAGAAGAAATGTGAAACGTGTTGTGGGCTATTTTGGTGTGATTCGGATTTCAAAATCATTTTGAATGAAAAATGGATTTTTGTGACTTGTGTGGTATACATATGGGCTGTTTGGTGAATTTGTGATGTGGAAATGATATTTTCATGTTCAATGTATATTTCTTGACTTGTTGAACTTGTTTGAGCACAAAGGGAAAACCTGGGTATCTAGGTGGGTGGACGTGTACTAGTATGCTAGTGAATTCGTGGGGTTTGGACTCAATTTCACTTAGCAAGATTGACGCTTACAACTCTAACTAAACTATGATGATGATGATTGGGGACCACTAGGTTATGGGTATGTTCCCTACTAGTGGCTCGTGCACGAGAATGGATATTTGTGATGATTACTCTCACCGAGATATGAGGTACCTGGGACCCACAGCTAGCTAGTGCCTAGGGGTTACTTCCCATTTCTTGTGCTCATTATTTACTTTGTACTTACCATCGGCATACGGTATAGTTGGCTGGAAAATTCAGTAGTGTTGACATTATTTTTAAAAGTGTTGATTCTTAATGATATCCCACTTGAAAACTATTTTTATTTAAAGTTGCATCTTTTAGAAATTTTAACTAGCTTTTCATGTTTTTGAAAACATGCATGCTTTTCATCTTTAAATGTTTATCACATGGAATCTCTTAGTGGTGGTATCCTACTGGGCATTACCTCACACCCTACTTACACCCTTGGGTGTAAGTAGACATGGTTATTTTTGTTGTCGTATGTTGGGTACAGTTTTTTTTTGTTCCAGTGGTTTGGGTTTCTAGCAAAACCTTGGTGGTGAAGTCTTGTGGAGGTGGCTTGAGGGCGGTGCCCCTTGCCATGAGGGTTCTTGGGCTGTTCTTATTTGGTTTTGTACCTTTGGTATAGACGTTTTGAGTTGTTTAAAGATATGTAGTTCAGTTCTGAATTTTTGTAAAAGATTTTTTGGTTTGAAAAATCCAGATTTGTTTCATTGGATTCTTTTGTTGTTTTATGTTTATAAACTCGGGTAAATCGTTCCTAATTTTCATTTTATGATACCCGGGCACTTGTGCCAGCCCGTGAGGATCGGGAACGCCCTTCGGGTCTTGCCAGGGACTGGGTCGGGTGCCGATTTTGAAGGCGACCAGATTCGGTTCGTGACAACCGTGATGTATTTTTTCCCAACAATATCCCCCTTTGGGTTTATTGACAACTCATTAATAATTTGATACCCCTTGATGCTTATTCCATCTTCTTTCAACATTAAATTATTTTGATTGAGATGGTTATAAAAGATTTACCCAACACATACTCTAATCCCACATGAGGCATTCTCAACATGAGAAACAAGAGTATAATGTAAATTTCATCATTGAGTCACTTCTTTCAAAAACCTCTCAACTGATTTCATCTCTAACTCTATCTATCGTGATATAGGTACATTGATAGATCACCTTTAGTATCGACAGATTTAAAACTCCCCCTATCTCACTAATCCCCCTCTCTCACTGCTCCACCTATCACAACTTCTCACCATGTCTTGACTAAAACATTTTCTCCCTTTTAATAACATAATTTATCCCCCTTTGTCAATAAAATTGAAGGCCATTACTTTTTGGTATGAAATAGGGTAAAGAAAACATATTATCACATTTGGGAAAAACATAACATACCTCAGGGAGAGGGGGTCCTAAATCCATATTTTTTACAGTGTGGGGAGTCGACTAGACTCCTAGAGCTAGTCGATGCCTCTCAAATGATTTTTTGGGTAAGGACTTTGTTAGAATGTCTGCAACTTGTTGGTCTATAGGAACATACTCTAAATTCACAAGCCCTTGCTCTACCTTCTACTTGATAAAATGATACTTGATTTAAATGTGTTTTGTTCTTGAGTGATGGAATGGATTTTTTCTAAGATTGATAGCTCTTGAATTATCACAATGGATTCTGATCAAAGACTTCACTTCAACTCCCATATCATCAAGCTGCTACTCCATCCACAATAACTGCATGAATTCTTGAGTAGCCAAAACATACCAATCTTCTACAGTGATCAATGAAATACAATCTTTATTCTTTATTAGTTAAGAAATACACAATCCAACAAGATAGAAAGAACCTCCTGACGTTGATTTCCTATCATCTGATGAACCAAAACAATTTATATCTATATATCCCAATAGTTATGGCTGATATTTTTCATGATAAATCAAACCAAAATCCATAGTTCCCTTGATATACCAAACTATTATTTTCACTAAAATCATGTGTCTTTACTTGGGATTTCTTTGATATGTCCCTAATTGGAATGTGGAAAAAACAATATCAGGACTTATCACTCTCAAGTACAGTAAACTTCCAATGATTTACCTATATTCTGTGATATTAAATGCCTTTCTATCATCATATTTTGATAGTCTCTAGACTTATAACAGGTGAAAATGTCTCATCAACATTGATACCCTCTATATGGGAGTAAAATTTGCACACTAGTTGTTCTTTGTTTCGAATCACTATACCATCTTCATTCGTCTTGTTGCGAAAGACCCATTTAGTCCCAATGGCATTATTATTTTTTGTACTCAAAAAAATCTTCCACTACTGATTCTCCTTAAGTTTATCAATCTATTCATTCATAGATTGAACCCAATTCTCATCACTAACTACTTACTCTTTCTCATCATCAATATATTCTTATGAATCATCATTTTCCACTTCAAACCCCCCTAATTTTCTTACCTTCTTATCACTTGTCATTAGAAACTATTCATTATGTGGTTTAATATTATTTTCATTATCTACTATAGTGACATCATTGAATTAAAATACTTTTGAAGCCTCTTGTTGAAGCATTGTTAACATTCTCTCACAACTTCTTGGTATCCTGAAAATAGTCAGTTGATACCATATTGTTAGAGAAAATTAGAAAATCATGAAATACATGAGTTTTGTTGCATCTCCCCCAATTGGTCTTCTTGATGTCAAATAACATAAATTTTCATACATTATATATCGTTGAGATATTGCATCTAATTAGGAGTTATATTTCTATCACTTTGATATGAAACTCTTCCTATTATTGGGACTATTGTTTTGACCCACAATCATTCTTCTTCTCCTAAATCATTTATTCTCATGTGTCACTTTGCAATGAGCCATCAACAAAACCTATAAGCCTACTGAGTCAAAACTTAGTGTAGGAAATAATAGATAAGGTTAATAACACAATCATTGTCTATTGTTCTCAATTAATTCCATCCATAAACCATTAACTCCTTTTAAAGAATTATTCTAGATTAATTCTTCAGTTCTTGTGACTAATTTGAATTTGTTAAAATTATGGAGCACCTCACATCACCATGTTTCATATTTTGATTCCACTTCCCCTTGGATCATATCTCCCCTTGAACCTGAAAAAATTGAACATCAATTAAAAAAATTTATACACATAGGGAGAGGGTTTTCTCTAAAATCCTAAAGAAGAGGATTGTGTTTGATCCTAATGGATCAACCCTTTGATACTTTCTTTCAAAACACTGTACTCTTTCTGTGCTTGTTCCAATTGCACAACCAACCTAAACTATTCTGGCCATATGACTAGACATTATTTTCCTATATGCTCAGTCTTCTTCTAATAAGTATATTCTGTAGGCTTGGCCTTTTTCATAATTTAGGGTCTAAACCCACTATTACAAATTTCCTTCATTTATTTCCCACTAATATTCTATTTTTCATTATTATTTATCTGAGTGAGAATTTATCCACTGGTCATATTATATTACTTATTACTCCATTGGAGGGATATTTCCCCTTATTTCACTTATCTCCTTGTGAAGCATGTGAGATTGTGGAAACAATCTTTATTAATTTTTCTTTTATCAATTATTTGAGTCTCCACACTGTTTCTTACTACTGGTGGTTTCTTCACTGAATGTACATTCTTCTTACTCACAACTAGAGTATCTCCAACCTTTTTATTCTAGGGGTTTTCACATTATTTCATAGATATTTTTTGTGTGTGTAGCATATGAGGTTATTGATATGCCTTTCATTGAGCTCCTTGTCATTCCCTTGAGGTTGTAGACCTATTTTTCAACTTATCATTCTATCTTCCAATATAGGCCTTTTTGTTACAGACTTCCAGAGTTGGGGATCTTATTTCGAGTTCCTTTTTCTTTCCTTCTTTCTTCCTAATGCAATGTGTTTCAAAATTTACATGATTAGAGAATATAAAACATATCTCATTAAGAGCATACCTCATGAAATCATTTCTTGGAAGAGATTTTGATACAACTTGAGTTCTTATTCTAGCATTGATCTACTGGGCTTCTTGACACATAGTCATGGTGTTCCACAGTCTTCCACAATAGTAGAATTTAATGAATACTTTCTTTGGAGATATTTTTCTTTAATATTTCTCAATATATTTATTCTTATTCTCAGATTTATATTTCAAAATTTACAATTTTAAATATATTCCAATGCTTTAGAAAAAAAATTGAATTATGACCATGCATCCCTCAAAAATTGCACATGATGTCATCACTTATTGTATAAGTCTTTTATAGGTCTGTTTTCATCACCTACATCAGTTTTCCCATTTCTAGAAATGTTCAAAACTCTATATATATCATTTATGGTAGAGGGTTCATCATATCTAATTCCAAATTTTCCCAAATTGCATAGCCTTTCAGATGAGACAATCCTTTTATGATTCTCCTCAGAAATAACATATTTTCCTTTCATTTCATTATCACCTGCTGAAGGATATTAAAATATTAAGTGCAAAGAATCTTTAAAGTTGGGATTTACTTTTGCATTAGATTTCTCTACTTCTTTATTGATTGATTATATATCTTCTTCTAATTGTTTGATCTTCTTATACCTTGATTCAATTTGAGTATTCAGTTCCTTCTTGATATTCTTCCCTTTAGTCATATCATCTTCTAATTCACATGTGAGAATATCCACCATGTCACTCTTATCCTTTATTTTAAATTTTTATTGAGCAACAAAATCAAAACAACATGAATTCTCTTGTTGTAGCCTCTCGTTCTTCTGAATTAGTTCAGATAGATATGTAGCAAGATCATAATTTTTAGCTTTCAGATTCTAAATTTCATCTGACATCTGATTCTCTTCATTTTTAACCACCTTTTGGTTTTTCTATATTTCTAGACATCTTTTACAGTTATTATTCTTGAGAACCATTCTTCTCCCTCATTTTAGTAGCCACAACAATAATCATTTTATTTAAACCTCTTATCTTGTTGACCTCAATTTCTAGTGCTTGGATCCGAATATATTTAGATTTAGTTTCTTTATTCAGTTTTTGATCCAATTTCTTTGTCTGAGGGAAAAATTCCACTTTTCTCCTTCTTATAGTTTCTTCATCCTCAATAGTTTCAACATCACTTGAAAATTAAATTTCTTCGCTGTATGATTTACCCAAATCCCCATTTTGTTCACTACTTGATTCTTTCAACCAAATCACACTTTTTATGTAGACACTTCTAACCAAGGAGTACCAATTGACTTCTTATTCTTCTTATTTGAAGTTATTCCATTTTCCATGGCACACCAATCTAAGAGGAGACTGATTCTGTAACTTTAAGAATCTACTGAACCAATTCAGAGAAAAAAAATCTGATAAAATAAACCTACCCTCTGATACCAATTGTTAGGTCCAAAAGGGGCCTAGATACCCTGAGGGGGGTGGGGGGGGGGGGTGAATCAAGGAATGTATATTATTTACTAAATTCTTCCTACCCCAATAGATATTGACCTATTTATTTTAAGGGTAACTTTGTTTGCACTTAAATGTTAATATTGATCTTATTATTTCCTTATTTATCTGATGATGATGCTTTGAATGTAATATAGGAATGAAAGAAAAAGGAAACAATAATTTTTATTTGGTTCACCCTCACTGGGCTACATCCAAGGGGCATATAATGGAGATGTGCCGATTGTACCAAATTCACTAAGTCTCACGGCTAATAATGATATTTGAGATAGATCTTCTATGCTCAGGCTCACTACCTTTACAAGGTTTAGGTTCTTCTCACTGCATTACTAAGGGTCACTCCCTATGTCTCATTCTCTGGCTCACTGCTAGTGGAAAGGATCACCTTTTTCCTCTTCCTTCACTCACTTCTCTGGTAAGGTATTCAAACACAATTTATAGACCTGTGGGTCCCATCATTTTAATGAATTCACACATACTCAATTATAGGTAGATTCTATTTTGAAGTTCCAATCTCATACCATATATGAATACCACTTTACTAAAGATTTATTAGGTAATCCCTTTTAAAACACTTTCACAATGCACACTACCTTCATGAAGCTCCTTCGTAGATCTCTTTGAGAATATCAAATAGCCTTTGTGAATCTCCTTTACTTTCAAAAATCTCAAAACACTCATTTTTATTTTATAACCTTCATGAATCTCTTGCCTTTTCACAAAGCTCACTAAGACTTTGCTAAAAAACCTATTTCAAAAATCTTAGAACATTTGGTTGGATTTCAAATCCTTTGTAAACTTGTTCACATACCACCTTCATGAATCCAGAGCCTTAATATTTTTTTTTAAGTATCACTCGCTCTTTTGAAGGGGGTAGAGGAATATTTTTAAGCATTTCCATCGATTCTAGAACCTTCCATGCCATGTCATCACCATTTCACGAAGATCCCTAATTTCATGTGCATCACTCCCTTTTTTGAGAAGTTCCATGAAAATTTATCATTCACGATACTTGTCGTAACCATGGAGCTTTCTGTCAAAACCTTCATGACTTCATGAACCATCTGTTGTGAACTATAATCTTTGAAAAATTTATGCCTTTACTATATTTTCATATATCCTTCAATAAAATCCAACTTTCGTAATTGTGGATATTTCTGTCAAAATATTTAATCCTTCACAAACCATCCTTAGTGAACTCTATTTTTCACAAAATTCATGCCTTTACCATAATTTCATATGGCCTTCAAGAAAATACAAATTTCACAATGGAAGTTGTAATTTCAGAGCTCTCAGTCACAAATATTCACGCTATCATGAACCACCCTACGCAAAAACCCAATCTTCGTGAAATTAATTCAGTTTATATATTTTTACTAAGCCTTCATGGAAATCCATCTTTCACAATGATTGTCATAATCACAAAGATCACCATCAACTTTCTTTGATCCTTCATGAAACACAACTCAAAAATATCATATTTGTGAAATTCACGCCTTTTCCATATTTTGTTGAGATCTTCAAGGAAATCCATATTTCACGATGCTAGCCAAACTCCAAATTTTGGATCCCAAAAATTTGGCAAACACTATGAAATGACATCACCATGTGTACGCAATTTTCTATACTGCTTCTGGGGAATCCATTCCTTCATCTTGGATCTTTGTCAGTATACAATGTCAAAAATATCCCTGGACTCCACAAATTACCATGGAAACCTACTCTTTCAACAAACACAATAAACCAAAAAATGATGCAATGTTACCTTGAGGGATTTTTCCCAATACAAAACCCACCTCATCCAACTATCTATGAAATTTATATTTTTCTAAAAACATGGTATGTGATAAACTAGATTTAAATCAAGGTAACTTTAATTATTCATATAGACCATAACAACCCCTTCTCTATAATTTTCATAGCTTCATCACCATCAAATTTAACCTTGATAAACTTCATAGACATATAATTGGCTATCTATCCTTTCTCCATCATAGAGTGTAACGATGCTCTAGAATCAATAATCCATGATTCCACCAGAACATGCATGCTCCGTAGTAAAATTTTAAATTTCATATTTAGTTTGAATTTTAAATTTGTGCGACCCATGTATTTCTTTTAATTTAAATGGTTTTAATGACGTAATAACTCCCAATTTATTCCTAAAATTGGTTATTTTTTGTAAAATTGAATAAAATTGATTGAGAGGAGTAGTAAACTATTACTACCTTTAGTTACTAAATAATTTATAGAAATTGTACTTATAGATGCTAAACATCCATAATTTATCCTTTTTTCCATATATCATTTCTTGATATTCCCCCTCTTACCACAATGACAACATGTTGGTTCGAGACTATCCAATTTTCCACAACTTCTTTCACATGACTGATCATCCAATTTATTTTGACTTCTTTAATAAGGAGACCAACCTATTTAATCTGCATTGAGTTCACTACTGGATAAAGTTTAAAATTACATAAACACGAGTTCTTAATTTAGGATAATCCCCCAAACATTCATAAACACCAAGTCCAATTTCCCTTAATAAATTCTCATGGCAGTTACCATCACCTCCCAACTTGTTATAAGGGATGATAACAATAGTAGTACACACAAATATTATATGAACTTAACATTAATATATTCAATATAACTTTGAATTATGTTTAAATAATTCAAATGTTCATCCATAGGTATATCTTATGATAGTCTCATGTATAATAATATACACATCATGAACACCCTGTTCATCCCTGGCAGCTTTTAATACCTGTCCATAAGATTATTTATTAAATATACCAAGGTTTTTACCTTATATATGTTAAAGGATACATTTTGAGACAATGAAATCCAAATGAGACCAAGTTACTTCCTATCCAACCTATCAAATTACACCTTTTCCATTGATTATGTCTTGAAACATTTTAATTGAAATTCTAGGTCCTTCTAAATCAAATAATTCTCTATCTGTATTCTCTAAAAGAAAATTTTTTTCCATTAAATTTATTTATAAATACATTACATCCTTATGATTCCATTACTTTTTATATAATTAAAATACCACAGAATAAAAAAGAATCTAAGAGTAAGAGAATGTTACATGAGCAGCCACTGATCCTTTTTAAACCAACCTTCTTTGATACCACTAGTAAAAAATCCTATAAAACTTATGATCATAAAAACTTTAAATTGGTGGAATTTTTTTCCAAATAGAATCCTCCTGATATTTAGTGTACCAAATCTTAGGAAGATCACCTCACCATATTCATCACACTAAGTTTAACACTAAAAATTTCAAACTCACAACTCATAAAAATTCAAGAAAGAAAAAAATGAAAGTAAGAAAGGAACACTTGATTTTATATAGTTCAGACATGAGTCCTACATTCATGGGATAATACTACTACAATTTGAGTTATTATCAAAAGATATATGGTGTACAATTCTATAAATAACTATAGTCAATATCAGTACACTTGTTTCACTCTAAAAAAATAGTTGGTATGAGTTATCCTATCCTATTATTATAGTGGGGTCTAGATGGTCAATCCATTTCACCACCATTTGGAATTCATAGGGGTTCCATCATTTGTAATCAGTGACCTCCAATATCCTATACATTTTCCCATCCTGAACACTAACATCCATTAGTAGGTAAGAAACCCCATAGTTCCATACTTTATTAAAAAACCTATTAGGATTAAATCATGAAAGCTTTCATGAAAGGTGTAACTTCCACATATCCTTATACTGGTGAAATGACCATCACACACCCTTTAGAAGATTCTATCTTCTAAATAACCTGATGCTACTAGAATCATCATTTTCTACTACATTGAACTCTATGGAAGAATTATTTGTCAAATTTTCTCTTTCAGTAGAACTAAATCAGAACATAAGTATAATTAACATTCTGAATGACCCCTATTTAAGAGCTCATATGGATAATAGGTCCTCTACTATGGTTGGTTACCCCCTTGGTTGAAAAGTTTCCATTGACAAGGTGTGAGCCTTCGATTATAGTTTCTAAGAGGTGAATTTATTTTTCTCATAGTAGGGTAGTTATTATAGTAGGGGTTAGTATTCCTTTATATGTTATCAATCCTTGGTCAAGGCACATGTTCCTCTATGTAATTTGAATATAGTGACATGGTAATGGTGGATAGTAAGGTGTGGTACTCCCATAACTGTTACGCCCACCTTAGTGAGAAGTGGGTTCCACTTAATTGATTCTATTAGTAGTGTAGAAGAAAGGATGATTATATCAGATACTTTGAGGCTTGTGATTCCATAGGCACCTCTTGGTTTCCTCTAAGGTATGACATACATCTGAGATATTGACTTCATAATTTGTTGAATTTTTGACACTCTAATCATCCCTAGTTTCTCATGAATTACAACCTTTTAGGATTATAGTTGAGTTGATTAGGGATTATCTATATCCCTATGAATTCTAATGATTGAGTGTATTTGGATTTTTCCTTATCTTACTCCTGAATACCTTCTTGTTTCAAAGTTAAAGTTTAATTGTTTCTTTAATTTTCTTTGTGTCTTCAAGGCATTCTATAGAGAATGTTTATGCTCACAACTATAAGGAATTTTTGAAAACACATGTTTTGTGTCTATATAGGAGACACATGGCTTAAAGATGGTATTGATGGATGCAGACTTGGTGTTTCATGTTCATAGATCACATAAAGTGATGCTTGGTGATGCATGGTGGATCATGGTGGTTCATGATAGAGGTGCTGATAATTTTGTATAGAGTTCTATCCATGAGTACACACAATGAGGAGGAGAATTATAGTGACTTGTGTTTGTTAGATTCAAAGGATTTTCAAATTTATAATTCAATTAGTATTTGACTATGTAGAAATGTTATTTTATTTTATGCATCATGCATTTATTGTATAGAGTACAATTTTTGATATATATATATACAAACTATTTATTTTTTTTGTTATTTTATGCATTGGATACATGCGTCTATTTTAAGTTGATATAGGATAAGGCCTCCCATATTGTGAGATATTCCTACATAGTTTTGGTCACCAAAATTTAGCTAATTGGAGTTGGGATTGGGGTGTGACACTCAAATTATTTTCAACCCGTGCCGGACCCCGGTGAGTCAGGTCATTTATGTAATGTCTCGGATTTTCCATGTATTATTTTTAAATGTTATATGGAATTATTACGAGACCAGGTTTTGTGACGGTGTGCGATTCAGAGGCCCAGAGTTCCCAAAATAAATGTTTTAAATAAATGAAACTCTAAATAGCATGCATGACTGGTCTTCTAGAAAAAGTGTAATAACTTTTAAATAGGTTCCTGAATCAGAAATATGACAGTACAATCGCGTTCAGAGCTGCGACTTTACCTTAGGCGGGGCCTAACACCGACCGACACAGGTCAGAAATAGAAGTTAGTTTTTGGACATTTTAAAGGAAATAAAATAAAATAAAATAATTTATTTTTAAATCTTTCCATAAATTGGCGATGAGATATTTTAAATAAGCTGTTAAGAGAATCTACGAGGTGAACCGCATAACCCTAAAATTATCTGGAGGCATGGAGGATACCCCTTATAGAAACCTATGAACAATGATTGATGACGGACTGATTGATTGACGCACCTTATATTTTATAGAACCTAACCAACAAACATGATATGACAATCGTTCTCCAACCAAATCGAGGTAATGGTTTTGTTGCTTTGATTTTTCCCCCATTCTTTAATTAAATAAAGAATGTAGATCAACTCATGAATAGGTTTATCCGTAGATCATACATTCTTGTGGGAGGGTTATTATTATTTTCGTTTCTTTCAGGGATTTTAATTTGGGGATTTAATCCATGTTAGATTATTTTGTCATTTTGATTCACCTATTAAACCTATTAACAGGAGAAGATCGATGCTGTGATGAATGAAAGTAGAGTTGCGTTCCTCCTTTTCTTATTGGATTTCTTCCCCCTTTTTTCCCGTGTTATTTGTGTTCTTCATAGGGTAATGAAAAAAATATTGTTGTGAACCTATTTCACAATTCAACACTCCAAAATTGGAGATCCTAAATTGTGACAATCTAGAGGAGGTGAGATGATAATAGAGGATGGAAAATTGGCTTGGTTTGAGGGAGACTATTCTTCAAGTTTTCTTCATGTGGGTGGATCGATATGTGTTTTTGGGGCCGATTGGAGGACCAAAACCAATAGATTCAGCTTCATGGTGGCAAAACGACCTTGGATATTGAGTTTCGTGGGAAAAAGATCACCAAAATGAGCATCGAAAGATTGTTCGAGGCACAATGGAGGTGGCCTCGCATTTTGGAAAATACCAAATAACACAACGTGTTATCTGAAGAACATGCCATGTGGGGTTGGCATGGAAGTGGATAGGGTTTTCACACTACACCTGGTGAAGAACACGATGTTCCTTTGGGAAGACATGGCATGAGGACACCACATAACAGCAGCTGGAGTTCCAGGCAACAGGATGCACTAACATGGCATGTGACCATCGCCACACGACGTGTGGGTCCTTACGCGGACATGGCGTGTATCTCAGAAGATACACAAACATGGGGTGGAGTACACAACATGTACTCCACCACACGGCTAGACCTAGATAGATACACAGACCACCCCATGTACTGGTACATGGTCTAGGTCACATGGGTTGAAGCCGTGTACGAGCACATGGTCAACGTGCACAAAGTATTCCCCGGATAGTGGAACACAACGTGTTGTTACCTTACACGCTATGTATATCTTCTTCTACAAGAAAAGACTTACAACATGGGCCATTGTACACGAAAAATACCCAGGGTTAGAGGACATGGTGTGAGACCCTTCTACATGCTATGTACTTCTCATTATATGGATTGATCTTCTTGTCCACCACTCCTTGGGTAGGTTTTGTTTGGGTTAGTGCCCCCTTTTCTCATTTCCCTAAAGGTAAGGTATCATTTCTATCCACAGGAGTGTGATCTCTTCAGCAAGACTTTCAAAGATAGAGTCAGGTATCCCTCTGAGATGCATGTAGAGAGATCCTCTATCCATTCTTGACCCTAGGTAGAGTCAGGTATCGATGTGACCAATCCTACAAGATGCCAATCCTCTACTTAGTAGGTGGAATTCAGATGAGTCATGGTATCCACCAAGGCCCTGGTAGTGATCCTCATTCATGTATCATGATCTTTTCCCACTCAAAAGTCTGTTATCTCGGAATGAGTGTATCTGTTCTCTCTTTAGATCTATCAGTACTTCTATCTCTCTTATGGATTTTCCCGATGAACAATACTTCTCAGAAAGACATCATTAGAGATATTAGACTCGTGGAACGAGTTCTACCAAATGAGTGCTTCGTTGAATCTTCAAACTAAATCCCTAGTGTGGGTATGCAACTGTGTGACTTGTGTCTAGGATACAGGTATGAGTTTTGAGTATATCTGGATGTGTCTCTATGGCTATATGTTCAGTAGACATATACTATGTAGAGATGACTTTACCTTTACTTTGTGTATTTCTTTTTGGTTTTCAGGGTCCCCTACTGAGTATTTTTATACTCACCCCTACACAGGCCTTGCTTGTATGTGTCATGTCTTGTGCAGACAAGTGTCCTTTCGACAGAGTCTAGGGCGGACCAGGACCAGACCAAGATTTATGAGTTCCTTATAGGCCGAGGTGTTCCTATGACTATGAGAAATAGTCCCAGTACCTTTTTCTTGCTTATAGGATGGACTTTGTAGTTTGTAGACTCTTGTTTTTGGCGGGCTTGTATTCTAGACCAATTTACTTTCCACACTTTACTTATGTTGTACTATGCTGGTTGGGTTTAGTTGTATGCATGCATTTGTTCCTTAGTTGTTTTTACTTTTCAGAATTTTTGGGCTTTGATATGTGTACGTGTGTACAAGTACTTAGGAAATGCCTCCTATGTTAGTGATATGCCTACTCGGTGCTAGTCACCAGCCCCTGACCTATTGGAGGTGGGCTTGGTGAGTCGTGGCATGGGCCCCACTAGGATGGGTCATGACAATGTAAGAGTAGAATCAGAATGGTCGAGTCCCGGGGATAGAGTATGGAGTTAGTGATCATGTGAAGACTAGTTTGAGAGCGTAGGTTAGATATTTCAAGGGGTCCTTTTGTTTGGTTATCTGACTAGGGTGGCTAGTGTAGGTACAATTATTGATGTATCATTTTTCCAAGACTCTGATAACCTATCAGTCAACCCAGAGTTCCAGGACATTGATTTCATGGTATAAGAACATGGGTACATGCATCATATATTGATCAATTATGATATTTCATGTCCTTCCCGTGTTATCTCATCTAGATATTCTCTAATCCTTGTGGTTTAATCCCATGAAATTAAGGATTCTACTCATTTATTTTGAAATTCTGCATATAGGTAGGGCCATGATGAGCCCATGATTATATTTGGGCCTCTAGTCACCAGTTAGTGAGAAATGTAGTGTTCTTTTAGAGACTTAGTTGAGAGATATCTTTACTGTGTGATTTGTGGAAATTTATATCCCCTCTATGATTAATGAAAACCATTTTTATCAAGTGGATAATAGTTCTTGATGAGTTGTATGAGATAACCTATAGGATAGATATGATATGTGTGTTATGATGATTGAGTATCTATAGGTTTGGGAGGTGAGACTAAACCTAAATAAATATAGTTTTTGTTGGAGTCTGAGACCCCCTTTATTTTAGTCCCAATTTCCTATTATGGAGTTGTTCAGTGGAAGTGTAGGTGGTGAAAAAGAATATATAAATGGAATAAATCACGATCCTCTCCCATTATAATCACCTTTGGTTAGATCCTATCAAGCATGGAGTGCTAAAAATAAAAGCTATAAGAAGAGGCATGTGATGGATGTCTATAGTCATGTGTTAAAAGATGTATCTCAAAGTATGAGTTGTGCCCCCTATTTATAGGCCCTCATACTAGATGGGGCAGATACGAGTTACTCTTTCTACATTAAATTTTTATGAGTTATAGATTTTAGTGGAACCCCTATCCGAATCCTTATTGATCAGATAGGTTCCACTAATGGTGATTATATTTCAATCACCTATTTTGTTGAAGTGAGTCTTCTATTAGTAAGGAAAAAGGTATTTTAAGATATTTCTTCATTATATGGATAATATTTAGTGGTGCCTACCTCTATATAGATTGGTTATTTATGCTAGTATTACATGGTGATGCACAATTGAGTAAATGAGGTGAGTTCTTCCCACAATTAGTGAGTGGGATACCCTCAAGTGCGGTGAGTATATCCCACCCTAAATAAGTTATGGTATTTTAACTATCATATGGTCAGCATATATTAATACACTTTTTTCATGTATGATAATTCAATTTCCATGATTGTAGAGGAATACATGAATGTTTCCAAAGGGTGACCCATGGTTGTCCTATGATAGAATACTGACATATTCTCTAAATTTCATTTAAGATATGGAGTTTATGTTTTTATTAGTGGGATGATAATAAAACTTGTGGTATTTATAAATCATATAGACTGATTCCTTCTTCATGTCAGTTAATGGAGGATATTTTTGGGCATTCAAGTAATTTCCCTAGTCTTACCACAATAGAATCAACTATATAATAAACTCTTATAGTGTAAGATTTGGATCCATAGAGTAGCATTGGTATTTGTGAGGTTGAAGCCAAGTGAATGAATATTCTCAGGTGATAGACTTGAAGTGTTTTCTTAAAGGTGAGGATCAAACAAAAAAATTACCTAGATAAATAATGGTTTTCTCTTGGTGTTATTATTAAATAAAATAATGGAAATCCAAAAGGGAGGCCACCCTAATGAAGCACAACCCTCAGTAAGGTATTTCTAGTAGATCCTTGTGGGTGTACACATCATAATAAAATTCTTTATGTGTGATAGTGGATGAGGTTTTTTCAAGGGGTTATTGATATTGTTTGTTTGGGTTTTGGGAGGTGTTATCTTGGAGTATATATATGAAAAATTAGGGTTATCTTAATAATTAGGAATTTTGGATTTATATTTTAGTGGTTTAGGCCCACCTAATGAGAAAATGATATAGAATTGAGATTTTTTTTGAGTTTTATTTTATTCCTGATAAGATCATTGGTATATTTTCTAAAAGATTAGCAACAACACAACCATACTATTTCTGATAGTGGATGCGAACCTATTGGAGATTGGAATGCAGATAGAGGTTTCCTATGGATGTTTACAAATAGGTTGAGTAAGAAGTCCCATGTCACCTTTTTATCATGATCTATTTACATTGGTTCATATTCCTTGCAAGTAGGAGATGATGGAGAGACTGACAAAAGTTTGGAGGATCCTACTACCTTGCAACTCTTCTGGTGTCAATGTGTAATTTTGTGAAGGGATCAGTGGTGAGGTGTGATGTTGATGGGTTGTTTCTATATAAAAAACATAAATAAAACTCTTTGATATGAAATTAAGATAACAAATTGGGTGATAAAATAGGATGTTACCTTCTTAGGTTTCTGTGAAGCAAGTTTTGTATACTTCATACCTCCAATGATGAAGGAAGTGCATGAAAAAGTGAGGTTTTTTGTGAAAATTTGTTTTGTGATATTCCTTATTGAAGAGATCATGTTGTTTCCATTTAAGAGAAAAAAAGGTTTAAAGGTTATAAGGATGTATAAACCCAATTTTTTGGTTATCTTATCCTTTAAAATATTTCAAATATTATTTTTGAGAAGGGTTTCTGAGCAGAAATGAAGTTTTGAGTGTCACAAAGGATCAATAATAATATATTAAGAATAATATATTATTTTTATCTTCATGAGTGTAGTGATGATTTTTTTATTTTACCCTGATGGAGAATTGGATGAGAAAACTAAATCCAAGGTTGTGTCCAGAATGGGGGGTTTACCAAAGAGATGTTATAATTTTAGTTTTCACATGGAGCCCTGATAGTTCATTACAAGTGACATTTATTAAATAATATTTAATTACTATGTTTCTTAGTTGTGAATACCCTAATATTCCCCAATAAAACTCCCATTATGGATTCTATCAAGGATTGGATTCATTATTTATTAACATAAACCCTAGAGAGAGAGAGGAGAGATACTAAATCTGGTTGAAATCAACATTGGATTGATGGAGAGGGACCAAATACAAGACAATATTGATGATTATATCACATGGAAATGAAAAAAAGAACCATGGAATCAACTATGGATTGAATAAAAAACTTTTTCCCAGGATTTAGGTCTTTTTTATTTTTACCTTACTCTATTCTACATGGTATTGAGCATGGAATGTCATTCTTGAGATGGTTTCCTAATTTCTTGGACCTAAAATTTTCCTATATTTTCATTTTTACCTATGATTCATGATTCTGAGATGATTCATTATATGTTATTCATCATTATAGATTCCATTCCCAATGACTGGTGGTTAGATCATTACACTGGCCACAAACAATCCCATGAGTGATTATTCTTCATCGTCTCTCCCTTATTTCTCCATTTTTTTGACACTGAACTTTTCTATGGATAAGGGTTCAATGGTTCTTGGTCCAGATTAGTTCATGATTGGAATTTGGGTCTATGGTAAATGTATTTGGATCTTGAAATCTGAAATATCAATAGTAGGAAACTACGAATCACTGGAATATGTGGAGATATGGTTTCTTGAGGTGTATCAGTGTTATGGGCACAGAGGATGTGTGAGAATAAACTGTGATATATTTTTATGGTAAATCATGACATAGAAATAGATACTTGAGGCACAATAACCACATTTAGGTCCTCTGTTAGTGTTCTAGGTCTGATAAGAGGTAAGAATGATGACAACAATGTGATTTTGGGTATTCTTCTATAGCCAAGTCACCACACTGTGATGCAGGGAGCTAAGATTTGATGAGGTGGATGATCCATGATCATGTAATTGAAGAGGATGACATTATTTGAAGGTAAGATGAGGGTTCTATGTCATGGAATGAAAAAGGGGTGTCATGATGTGATGACCTAAAGTGAAAAAAATATATAAGTCCAATATCACAGTTAAGGGTTATCCTATGCAAGGATTTATTCTAAATATGGTCATGAAATGAATAAGGATGCCACAATGTGAAGGAAAGGGTGAACCATGTGTCACCACAACATGTACGATGATTAAATGATGTGACAACTTGGATTTTAGGGAGGTTCATGGGTGGAAATTGAAGGAGGCATACTGTGAGACCCCACATTCCGGATGGGCCATCACAACATGACCAACATGGTCACACCAAGATGGAATCTGTCCAGATAATCAGTGGGTCAAAATTTTTATTTTCACATAGAATGTGATGGTATAATTCTATTTGTTATAGGAGGAAAGATGTGATGTGATACATGTTTTTTAGTTTACTTATCTTCATAGGTCCAATGAAGAGTTAAAATGTAGTGATAAGAGTATTCTCGGAGTTGGTGCCCCTCAGAGATAAGTTTATATTAGGGAACGGGTACCTCGCATCATAAACACGGTCAATAACATTCCATCACCCACATACTCAGGGCATAGTTACTCTATCCATAAAGTGAGAACCATACCATCTAAGAGATCAAATGGGGTGCGAATCCTCCACTAGGGTTTATTATCTTCTCAATTGATACTTTTCCATCAATGAGGTGTGGATCCCCCAGTATAGTTTTTGAGAGGTGATGTTGTTTTTATCATAGCTGGTTAGTTATGATAGTAGTGATTAGTAATCCCTTGTCCGATATATGTCCTTGGTTAAATCATGGGTTCCCTTATGTTCTTTGAGAATGATGACACAATAATTATGGATAGTAAAGTGAAATACTCCCTCAATTTTTGCATGTAACTCAACAAGGAGAGAGTTTACCATAATAGATTTTGGTGGTGGTGTGGTAAAAAGACTAATAAGATCAAACACTTTTAGACTTCTAACTCATTAGGAACCCCTTGGTTGCCTCTAAGGTATGACATACAATTGGGACATTGAATTGAGACTTTGTGTGCATTTTGGTTCTTAGATCATCCCAAGTTTCTTGCGGGGTATGGACTTCAAGAATTAGATATGATATAACTAGGAATTATTTATATCCATATGAATTATAGTGGTTGAGCGCATCTAGATATTTTCTTGTATTACTTCTAACCACCGCCTTGTTCTAGTGTTTGAGATAACTTATTTTTTTACTTTACTTTTTGGTTTTGGGGAGTACTAATAAATATGTTTATAATCACCCCTATATGGGATTTATTCCCACACTTGTTTTGTCTATGAAGATGATATAAGTCTCAAGGGATGGTATTAGTGGATGTGGAACTGATGTTTCTTATTCAGAGTTAATGCCTAGTGATTCTTGGAGACACATGATGAAGCATGGTAGTGATGGAAGCTATGACTAGAGTTTTATCTAAGAGTACATGCAGAAAGGAGGTGACTTCAAGTGTCTTATGTCTGTCAGATTTGGAAGCATATCAGATGTATAGTTTTTTTATTTTCATATGTGGTGATGTTCTTGTATTTAATGACACAATCATATATCTTATATAGTATAATTATATATATTTATATATGTACTGGTTTTTCTGGTTATTTCATGCATTAGACATATGTGTATATTATAGGTTGATATAGGCCAAGGCCTCACATATTGCATGATATGCCTACTTGGTGCTAGTCACTAATTCCTATCCTTTTGGAGGCAAGCTTGGGGTTTCACACTAGGCTTACTTATGGTCTAGGAAGGACCCAAATGGTTCTAGTCATGTCATGTAATATGCATACTTGGTGACTGTTACCAGCTCTTTTGAATATTATATGTAGGCTTGGGGTGGAAAACTTGGCCTAACTGTCGACCTAGGTGGGGTCCTGGTGGGTTGGGTCATGTCAGAGTGGTATCTGTGATGGTTTGTTTTAGGGGAAGAATTTAGAGTTAAGAGTGATCTGAATATTGGTTTGGGAATTTTATGTAATATAAGTATAAGTATATTGAGTTTGTATTTTAGGAAAGGGAACCTAGTATTGGTTTAGTGATTGATGCATCTATTCAACAAGACTTTGATAACCTAATTTCTATCTTAAGAACTCCAAGGAATCGACTGTAGGGCATAAGTGAAGTGATACATGAATCATATAGGGGATGACCATTGATTTCTTTATCCTTCTTGAGTGATCTCTCAAGATATGCTTTAATGGTCATGGTTTATCATATTAAATGTATGATGTTTCCATGATGATAAAAAAATAGGATCATAAGGTAGGTTTGAGATATATCCATTCCAACATTAGAGCCTCTTTAAATTGATTAGAAGAGTGATGTGGCCTCCATCTAAGGACCAGATCCTAACATATCCCCTTAAGGAAATAGGGGTGTAGTTCCTCTTCCTATAGTGTAATGAAAAGACCTGATTAGTCACTAAATAAGGATAATATTCATTGTTAATATACATAATATTCATGTTATTTTTCTTTAATAAACACCATTTTAGTGCATCTTACACTTTGAACATCATTTCACATTATGATTGTAATTACTTCTTAAAATGCACTATTATGTGGTACATTTTTGAACATCATTTAAAGTACCCAATGATTCATCTGATTTTAAAGAATATAATTATCCATATTTTAATTTTATATTTTGGGAAATTTATCTACACTTAAATATGAACATGTTTTATTTAGGGATCGATGGATAATTCATGGAAGAAGATGGAGATATTTTGTGATGAAAGGAAGCAATTCTGGAGAAGTTAGATTGGACACCATCCCACTGATGAGACAGTGGGGCCCAACATGCAGGCCCAATGAATCTAACATTTCTTGGGATTCTTGAAGAAATGTATAGGAACAAATAACTATTCAGTATCCAATGCTAATTCTTCCTCTATGTTGTTCATTTAGGCGGTCCAAGTTAGAGATAAAATTATGGAACAGATTCTGCGGCCCAGAAAAACAGCCCACTAATCTGATCATATCTTCGAATATACAACTCCAAATGGGCCCAAATTTTACAGACGGTTAGGAGACATCGGGGGATCCATTTTATTATTTGATGTACAACTCTTATTAGGAAATCTAGAAGTTCATCAAAGCGCGTCTGTTCGGTGGATGAAAGCTGGATGCCACCTCGGGTCAAATGTGGAAAAGTCTAAGTTCCAGAAGATTTCCACCACCCTAGGCCTACCATAATCAAGTGGGATACTTTGTACTATTGGAGTCTCTACCCAAGGCTTCCAAAATGCCTATTTAAGGCAGTGGTGGTGGAGTTGAGGATCTTTGGGTGCTTGGTTCAATTGTAATGTTATGCTGCGATTTTGTTGTCTCAAATTTGTCTTTCACTTGTAAGTTGTTCAATTCACTTTAGTTTCTTAATTAAAGTTCTTCTTCTCATCTTATTATGTTATTCTACATCTCAATTTGATACTGTTTCCTCATGGTGTGAATTTATTCACACCAAATCTTGTGAAATTATTCACACAATGGTCGAGTGATCATTTTATTTTTGTTGTTTTCTTTACTTCTCCATGTCCTCCCTCATGAGTCTACTTTCCGCTTCCATTGAAACCATAGAAACAATGGAGGGCTAACCCACTTATGGGTTTATCCAAGGGAGTAGAAATGGGCTGGATTGGATTTTATTTATCACCCCATTAATGTATAATCACTTCTTAAATTGAGATTTTTATTTGATGATTTTTAAACTCCATAGTCCTTGTTTAATTTAAGGCCACACACTTCATGTGCTAATACGAACCTTTACCTTGAAGTGCTCAAAACTTTGATCCTTCAAGTGTATAGGTGATTAGTATTAAAGGGTGTAGGCATTGAACCAGTAAGTGATGATGTTGTTTTATCTTCTTAAATGAACTCATCTCAAATATAAGAAATTGAAATCTTTGAAAAGGAAATACGTCCAATCCACCCCGAGTGATTAACTAGGATCAACACATTATTTTAAATTGAATTCACTTAAATATATTAGATATCCTCTAAACTCATCTAAAATCAATCCAAGTTTTCCACTTCATAGCCGAAAACAGTCCATAGAATGTGCGTGTCTATAGGTTACTTCTTAGGTCTCTGTGGATTCGACAACCCAAGCTAGACTACAAGGACCGTTCTACCTTCATCTCTTGGGTAAATTTGAGCGAGAATAACATTTTGGCGCCGTTTCCAAGAACCTAAGTAAGTTATCTTAGAAACTATCATACTTTTTTTCATCCTAATTCTTTTTTCTCACCCCTCACTCCTATGGAAGTCAATTTTGAACAAGTCCAAACATGGGAAACCTATCCCCACTTTGATCACCCAACCCCATGTGTGATGTACAATGAACATCCTAATTTCTACATGTGGGATCATCAACAACCTAATGAACCAAATTGTTTTTACCCCTATGATCCACAAAACATCTCAAAATATAATGAGTTTCAATCCCCACAAATCCAATCTGAACACCCTCCTGTGCAATTCCAACAACTTAATTATCCACCTAGAATAAACCATTCGAATCAACCCCTTATCCATACTAATCCACATACATTACATGAAAAACTATGTCAACAAATGGATATAATGAATTTTGAGTTTTCATAATTGAGGTTAGAACTAAAAAGCATTAAAAATTGTGAGGAACCCATCCCTACACAGACTGTCCCTTCCATAACCTTATTTGAAGTGTCTAGTTTCCCAAAAATGTCTCATGAATTTACTGAAGAGAAAACCTTTAGATTTGGAGAAGATAAAGAGGATAAAGGAATTCATGATGGGTGTTTAAATCAAGAGGAAACTGATTTTTTGTATTCACAAGAGGGAAATTTGACACCATGGATTGAGTCTCATGAATATAACTCCATTGATGATTTTTCAAAAACACAAATCACTGAACCATTAAGAGAAATCACAAACATTGAGTCCATACACATTCCTGAAATTGATCTTTCCAATTTGGTGGTTGAATCTTCTATTCAAAAGGAACCAATTCTATTGAGTAATTTTGAAAATGAAACTTAGTTCAATTCAAAGTCCCTACCTATGTTTGAATGTTTTAGCCTACCTGAACTTGAATAAAGGACTTTCCATCCACCCTCAAGTTTCCATTCATCAGGGACAACCAAAAAATTCTAGTTGTCACCATTTATTATCTTGAAACCAATAAATAGGTAATGATTCTTAATGTCGTAGAAAATACTACAAAATAAATTGAATCCATCATTTATGATATTCCTTGGATTTACCTGCGCATTTTAGAACAGAGGTTTTTGCATGAAACAAATTATAAACATAGAATCAATTTCAACCTAGTAGAAGTGGTGAAACATGTGGTCCTTAAAATGTTGAAAGTTGGTATTGGATAAGTTTTGGGGTTCATGTCAGGATAACAACGTTAAACAAAGTGCTGCATGGGAGGCAACCCATGGTTTTCAAGTTTCCTATCATTTTGTTGTTTGAATAAAATTTATATTTTAAATAGGATTAATTAATCATTTTTATATTAAAAAAAGACCGTTGACCTGTTCTTCTATTATGAGTATGGATGGGTATGAAAGGGGAGCACCGTATTCATCCGTGTCATGCGGTGTGATCCCTGAGTAATACCTTACACAGAAAATTAAATGAAGACAATGTATCATTAGTTTGATTAAAAAAAACAGAAAAACATGAAAAACCATAAAAATGATGATACTTGGAATTAAATAAGTTGTTGTGTTGTTTTTTTGTCTGGTTTTTTCTTCTTTTGGTTCAGGTACTATTTTGGGTGATACATGTTCAATCAAGGAGGTGCCTATATCCCCCAAGAGATCAAAGGACTAATTTGGAGCAGCAAGAATTTCAACTTCAACCACCAGGTGACTTCATTCCATGATCCTCATTTTCAATTTCCTTTTTGAACTTTAATTCTCTACCTCTACCCCATTCTAAATTTTCTTTTCTTTAAACACTGGGGACAATGTTATTTTAAGTTGGGGGGGGGAGATAAAATAAAAAATGCTTTTGTGTCAAAAAAATGAATGATTTGAAAAAAAAGTGTAAATAGAAGGAAAATTTCCTTTAACTTTGGACATGATATTACACATTGAAAACATTGAAACTGAATATCAAATAATTTAGCATGCCCTGATTCTAATTTTAATCCTTTTATAATTTCATGAGCATATATTTTGGAAAGTGTGGCTGTCCAATGTGATATTTCATCGTTTATATTTTCATCCAAATAAAAAAAGATCACAATGCACGTCCTTTGGATAGTGGGGTATTAGTTTGAGTTCATGGGGTCCCCCAAATAAATAGAATAGGTTTGGTGATCATTTTAGTTTTAGTATGAGTATTCAATAAAAAAAATAAAAAAAATAAAAAAATAAAAAAAATAATAAATTTGCGCGTAGAGCAATAAAATGACCTAATGCGTGGCTTTCGGCACTTGGGGATCATGACTCCATAGTTGTCTCGCCCAGAGTTAGTAATTTTATCTCTATTTTTGGTAATTTGAATTTGTTTTTGACTGAGTTAACTTGAGATGATACCCTAGTATGTGGGATTCACTTGGTGCCCTAAGGTCTTTGAGCCTGAGAGTCATCGGCAAAGTCTTGCTACAGGGGTTGACTCTGTTGAGTGCAATTTCAATTACCATGGAAAAATTGCAAAAAAACAACAAAAAAACAACAAAAAAACAACAAAAAAACAACAAAAAAACAACAAAAAAATATGATAAAAAAAATTGAATACTCATCTTAATATTGAAATGTGATTCCACCTAGTGCTTCTGTCATTTCCTCCTTGAATAAAGATGAACCCCCATGTCTATTGTGATGCACAACACATCCTCATACTTAATTGATATTGGATGAAATATGGCAATGAATTTGAACAAAGGAATGGGCTTGGGATTAGGATATGATTATGAAACTATCTTGTATTAAAATATTTTGATTGGTTTCATGACTGTTTGATATATTGGTTTCTGGTGATCATTGTGTATTAAAATGTTTTTGGAAAAGGGAATTCGAATTTCATATTGTTGAGGTATATTTTGCTCGGGACTAGCAAAACTCAAGTTGGGGGGTGTGATTAGTCACTAAATGAGGCTAATATTCAATGTTAATATACATAATATTCATGTTATTTTTTATTCATAAACACCATTTTAGTGCATTTTACACTTTGAACATCATTTCACATTATGATTGTAATTACTTCTTAAAATGAACTATTATGTAGTACATTTTTGAACATCATTTAAAGTACCCAATGATTCATCTGATTTTAAAGAATATAATTATCCATATTTTAATTTTATATTTTGGGAAATTTATCTGCACTTAAATATGAACATGTTTCATTTAGGGATTAATGGAGAATTCATGGAAGAAGATGGAGATATTTTGTGATGAAAGGAAGCAATTCTGGAGAAGTTAGATTGGACACCATCCCACTGATGAGACTGTGGGGCCCATCATACAGGCCCAATGAATCCCAAATTTCATGGAATTTATGAAGAAATGTATAGGAACAAATAACTATTCAGGATCCAATGCTAATTCGGCCTCCATGGTGTCCATTTAGGCGGCCCAAGTTAGCTATAAAATTCTAGGCCAGATTTTGCGGCCCAAAAAACATCCCACTAATATGATAATATCTCCGAATATACAACTCCAAATGGGCCCAAATTTTACAGAAGGTTATAATACATCTGGGGATCCATTTTATTCTTCTATGGACCACTCTGATCCGAACATCTAGAAGTTCATCAAAGCGCGTCTGTTCGGTGGATGAAAACTGGATGCCACCTCGGGTCAAATGTGGAAAAGTCTAAGTTCTACAAGCTTTCCACCACCCTAGGCCTACCATAATCAAGTGGGATGATTTTTACTATTGGAGGCTCGACCCAAGTCTTCCAAAATTCCTATTTAAGGCAGTGTTGGTGGAGGAGTTGAGGATCTTTGGGTGCTTGGTTCAATTGTAATGTTATGATGCGATTTTGTTGTCTCAAATTTGTCTTTCACTTGTAAGTTGTTCAATTCACTTTAGTTTCTTAATAAAAGTTCTTCTTCTCCTCTTATTATTTTATTCTACATCTCACTTTGATACCGTTTCCCCAAGGTGTGAATTTAGTCACACCAAATCTTGTGAAATTATTCACACAACGGTGGAGTGATCATTTTATTTTTGTTGTTTTCTTTACTTCTCCATGTCCTCCCTCATGAGTCTACTTTCCGCTTCCATTGAAACCATAGAAACAATGGAGGGCTAACCCACTTATGTTTTGATCTAAGGGAGTATAAAGGGGCTGGAATGTATGTTATTTATCACCCCATTAATGTATAATCACTTCTTAAATTGATATTTTTATTTGATGATTTTTAAACTCCATCGTCCTTGTTGAATTTAAGGCCACACACTTCATGTGATAATACGAACCTTTACCTTGAAGTGCTCAAAACATTGATCCTTCAAGTGTATAGGTGATTAGTATTAAAGGGTGTAGGCATTATACCAGTGAGTGATGATGTTGTTTTATCTTCTTAAATGAACCCATCTCAAATATAAGAAATTGAAATATTTGAAAAGAAAATACTTCCAATCCACCCCGAGTGATAACCTAGGATAAACTCATTATTTTAAATTGAATTCACTTAAATATGTTATATATCCTCTAAACTCATCTAAAATCAATCCAATTTGGCCACTTCATAGACGAAAGTAATCCATAGAATGTGCGTGTCTATAGGTTACTTCTTAGGTCTCTGTGGATTCGACAACCCAAGCTAGACTACAAGGACCGTTCTACCTTCATCTCTTGGGTAAATTTGAGTGAGAATCAAGACCCTCCACTAGTATTGTAGGAATAAGATCCTCTATATATTGAGCAGTGAATGTGTGACACCCTCATAGTCACATGTATATCTTTCTTTTTCATTTTATTTATTTATTTTATTTATTTTTGGATTTTACAAGATTTGGAGGTTGATAATTTCAGTTTTTAGAGAAATAAGCCCTAACACATGAGTAGCGTAAAGTTATTAGTAACCTTGAGCTGACCATGTAAGAGGGATTTGGGGGAAAATGGTGTTGTAAACAACTTGATCATAGTTTTTCAAACCATGTGGTGGATTATAAAAACTGTGCAACTTGTTTTTAGGGAGATAATATCTCTCGTATAGTTGGTGCATAGTTTGCCTAACTGTGCGGTTTTTCCATGTCATTAAAAATTTATCTTTTTACCAATTTAACCCTTATTTATTTTAACTCCCTTCTTCCCCATTTATCACCCCTCATATGAAGCCTCCCTCCCTTGGCCTATGAGATTTCTCCCTTTGATTATTGTGGTGATTCCTTGCTTCATTTGGTGATTTTTTCAAGGTAATATTGGATTATTATTGATTTCTCATCTTTCCCCCTTATTCTACCATTGTTATTCCATTTCTATGGATTTATGAAACACTAAATATATATATGATTAATATAGGGTTTTTATATAGGATTTGTGTTATTTATTTATGGATTAGGCATGTGATTACCTCTCCCACTCGAATCCTTTAGTTTTATTCTAGGGATATTAGTTTTAGTTTGATTATGAGGTAAATTTCACTATTTAAGGGCACTTTTCCATGGATAACCTTTGATTATTTATTTCCATTTTTTATGATAAAAATGACTTTTAAATTATGTTATAAATAATGATTTATCCATGCTTGTTTTGATTCATGGTGTGTTTCCAATTTAATATCTTAAAAGAGGGATTTTTCAAATGAAGTGATTTTAATACATGGAGTATGTTTGATTAAATGAATCAAAGTGGATTTATGGTTTTAAAAGGATTTATAAATGGGTTTTAAATAGGTATTTACCTTGATAAAGTTATTTGATTGTTATGGGAATGAGTGGTTAATAAAATTGAAACTTTTTCTTTGTTTATGTGATTGGAATGTGTTGCACATGGGAGACCTTGGGCATGTGTGTGTGGAGACTTTGACACTTTAAACCATAGTGTATGTCATGGACTAGCAAGGGTGGATTATCCGAGGGACTGAGAGATCATTTTATAGGAAGGATGAGGGGGTTTCCAAATTTTTTTCATGTTTACTGCGAGTTCCCATGGAATTATTATTGGTTTCGGGGAACAAAAAGAGAGATTATACACATGTTTTATACACTAATCTAGATAAATAACCATGTCACAGTTTAGAGTTGATGATTATTATTTTGTATAGCTTGTTTAATTTGGATTCCAATTAATTCATAATTAAAAACCCTTTTATTATATATGATGTTGCTTATGACCATGTTTATATTAATTCTTATGCCATGTTTGGGTGTTTTGAGCATGTTTATTCAAGGTGGCTTCACTTCATTTTTATTTGTTCCATCTTTAATCATTATTTATAAATATGTAATGTTTTAAGAAAAACTAACAGAACCTTTAAAAAAAATTCTACCAATTGAACTTGTGTTATAATTGAAAGTGTCTTAAATTTGATTTTCAAAAATAGAGTGATTAGTTTTCAAGGAGAATTTCCATATATAGATTCATGGTGGAATCCTATTGGGTTTTGTACCTCACACCCTACATATATATTTGGGTGAATACAAACTTTATTTTGTAAGACATAGGTAAGATAAAGAACACTATGACAGTTGATGGATAGTCTTAATTACCAATATCCATGATTGTTTTGAAATGATGAAGATTATGGTCTCATGGGGTTATCCTATTTGGATTAGTTTTGGTATTTTTTTACTATTTTTGATCATATATAATGGTATTTTTGGTCTTGATATTGGTTTTGAGATTTTTTATCTGTTTACCTATAAATATCATGTGTATGACTTGTTTATAAATTATAAATGGTTATGTTTATGATATATATCTTTGTTCATATTGTGTATACTTTGTTTATATATTTATATCTATCGATTCTATATATTTAGTTGGTGTGGCCATAAAATTCATGAATGTATCATGCATGATTTTTTAGGGATAAAATTTTCCCAAATGGTTATCTTTGATTCCCTGGGGATTCTATCCAACCTATGGCGTCCAAGAGCACACTTTAGGCCTTATAGATAAGTGGATTGGGTTGTGGGTTAGGTTATTCTAATATAGATTGTTAAAAAATGGTATCAGAGCCATCTTTTAATTTTGGTGGTAGTGGTATATAGGATATAGGACTATCAGGGCTTGAGAGGAAGGTCTGTAGGAGTACATGGCCATCTCTTCACTATGCCAAAACTTGAGTTTCCATGGGTGGTTGGGAGATATGTTTTAAATTTGGTCATGAATTTGGGTTGTTTTGATGTGTTTGTTGTTTTTCATCAATTTATAAGAGTTTTGAGAAGAAATCATGAGAGGTTTTGAGAAATTTTGAGTTTTAGGGTGAAATAGGGAAGAAAGGTATAGGCGCACAGTTTATGTGCATGGTTAGTAGTAATTTTGTGGATCTTGTGTGACCAGGTCTTCTATTCTACTAGTTCTATTTCATATGGATGGTTTCTAGTTTTCCAAAAAATGTTTCCAAAGCACGCACAATGGTAAAAAGTTTAAATTTTTTATATTTTCTTCCCTTATTCATTTGATGATGCTATTTTTTTGAGACATATTTTAATGGTTTATCATATCTTAATTGATATTAGTTGAGATTTAATTATGTATTGACTATTTTTGTGTTTTGTGTTTGTAGATAATTTATCCTAAAAGGGCCTCTTATAGAAAAAGGGAGAGAGATACGGAGCATGTTCTATAGGTGACCCCTCTAGTCGATCCTTCTCTAGTAGAATTAGTGATCCCGATGATTCATTCCTTAGTAAAGGAGGGAAAAATATGTTAGACATGGATAATGGACTTTTTTTAGGAGTTCACTAAAAACAATATATAGGTTTTCCATGATGACAAAGATACCTATGAGTGCAAGGAGTGGATAAAAATTGTTGAGATTATCATTCTTTTTCTAATGACCCTTGAGACTTTGAAGGTGGGATGCTCCACTAACATATTTGAAGTACAAAAAATAAAGTAGAGGGAATAAATGATACAAGTGAAGAGGCTTTAGGTTCTCACTTGTATTACCTTCAAGAAGGCTTTTAATCAGTTGTTTTATCCTGAGACTTTTAAGGGTAGTGAAGGCCCATGAGTTCATGACTATAGATCAGGGAGACCATTCAGTGATGGAATATGTGACTTGATTTATAGATCTAGTTCAGTTGTTTCCTGTGATCCTTGTGAATGATTATCTTAAGGCATGGTGTTTTGAAATGGGTCTTATGGATAATATTAGATCAATGATTATTCAAAATTTCCTACCAATTTATGCCAAGGTGGTGAAAAAAGCAATGATTGATGAGGTGGATTTAGTAGGGAAGACATGTCTCAATGGGATTTCTTTAGCAATGGTACAAAGCTAGAGATATTCCTCTAGTGAGATAAGGAAGTGGGATGTGCCTCATCAAAATAGTGGTAAGGGTGATCAAAAGTCATCTGGGTTGGCACCAATGTATTCTTATAGGAATAATCTAGTGACCTGTTACCCATGTGGGAAGTTTAGACATACTATAATTGATTTACCTGAGGATCTAAGGACTTTCCACCAGTGTGGTCATCTATGTTATATTTATCACTTCTACAAGACTTCCCTTGCATGGAATGAAGTTAGTTATTCTTTTTCTAAGGGTTCATGGGTGTGATTAGGAATTTATAAGGGTGTGGAATATCACCCTTATTCTAGAAAGGATTCTTATCCAACTATGAAGTTATAGGGCGAGACTGAGTTAGGATGTCTCTATAAAATAGATATGGAACCTAAGGATTATGATTTCGGGATATCCACCATGAGAGATGAAATGCTTATTGTTTCTTTTATGGATTTATCCTTGTTTGATACAAGTGATTCCCATTCCTTTATCTTGATAAAGTTTCTTTATACCATGGGTATCTGAGTGGATTTGATGTAATTTTTAATGGATCTAATTAACCCATTGGGAAGTAATATAGAGAATGGTTTTAAGTTATTGAAGGTTCATGTTTTAATCACTAGTGTGGAAGTTGTGTGGACTTCATCCTACTGGACCTGTATGTTTTCAACCTCATAATTTTTATGGATTAGATGATCATTTTTAAATCCCAAATTTAATGTTATCACTGTAGGATCATGTTTCTATCCCCTAATTTGAGCACTCATATATTCTATGATTAATGAGATTCAAGTTTAGGGAGGGAAGGTCCTGTCATTCTTTATGTGGTATATAGTTTTTTCTTTGATTTTGTGAAGTATAGTTTATATAGTCACCTTCTAGTGGTTATGTATTAGTACCCTGAGATATTTCTAGATGATTTTCTAGGTTTATGCTATAATGATACGTCAATTTTACTATCAATATTCTTCTTAGGATGAGGCATATCTCTTTACCATCATAAAAAATGGATCCTATCAATTTGAAAGACTTAAAGGTTCAACTATAAGAACTTAAAATCAAGGGTTTTATTCATTATAGCATGTCACTATGGTAATCACCAGTTCTTTTTGAAAATAATTTAGACAAGAGTCTCTAACTTTTCATAGATTATCATAAACTTAATTTGGTGAACATTAATAACAAATAACCATTATTTGAATTGATGATATTTTTGATCAACTCAAAGGAGCCCAATGGTTTTCAAAAATCAACGTAAGGTTAGGGCATCACCAGTTGAGGGTTTGTGAGGAGGATATTCCCATGATTTATTTCAGGGGTTGATATAGTAAATTTGAGTATCTGGTTATTCTATTTGGACTCACTAATGATCCTACGATATTTATGTCTTTAATGAACTGGATCTTTCAACACTTTTTTAATTCCTTCATTGTTTTGTTTTTTGATGACATATTGGTGTATTGCAAGATGGATGAGGACTATGGAGTCTATATAAGATTTTTTTGGGAACATTAATAGATAATCACCTATATGATAAGATTTATAAATGACAATTCTAGATCTAATAAGAAAATTTTATAGGTTATTTTATTTTCAAAATAGGGATTTTTTGGACCCTAATAATATCCAAGTGATTATCTCCTGGGAGTGACCCAAGAACATGCTTGACATTAATATCTTTTTGGGTTTGGTTAGATATTACATGCATTTTGTTTTGGAATTCTCTAGGATATCTTCTACCTTGATAGTATTGAATTAAAAAATGGGTGAATTTTGAGTGGAGTAAGAAGTTCCAACATTATTTTATGGAGTTTCAATTTTATTTGATATCATCTTCAGTTTTGATTCTTCCTGATCCTAGGAAGGGATATACTGTGTTTTGTGATGCCTTAGGTGTGGGTTTGGGGTGTGTCCTAATGCTGGATAATCATGTGGTGGATTGTAGATCTTATAATCTATTCCAACATGAGAGAAATTACCCCACCCATGACTTAGAGTTAGCTGTTGTGATGAATACATTGAAGACTCAACACCATTAAATTTTTGGGGATAGGTTTATAGTTTATTCAGATCATAATATCCAAGAGTATGTATTCACCAAGATGGAATTGAACCTAAAATAGAGATGCTATATGGAGTATATTCAAAACATAAATTTTGATATCTCTTACATCCTTGAAAAGGGGAATGTGGTCACCGATGCCTTGAGTAAAAGGTTAGCAATCTAGGTAGTTAAACAATTAGTGGGTGAGTGGAGTCTGATGAGTTTGTTTACTAATTAGATTTTGGAGGTTTAGGAGGATAGATAGTAAGTTCTCTTGACCAGTGTTTAGGTCATGTACTCTGTTTTTGATTGAGATCAACATGAGTTGTAATCAAACCATGATTTCTAGCAGACTAGTAGAGTTCTAAGTGGGGGGATATCTTGGGTGACTTTTCTTGGTCCCCCGATGGTTCGTTCTTCTTCAAGAAGTGGATAGTAGTTTATTTGACATTGAGGCATGAGATGATTCATGGGGGTTATTATTATAGTTGTTCTATTCACATGTGGTCTACTAATATGTTTTATACTTTTAGGAGTCAGTAATAGTGAACTCATATGTGATGGTTATTTGTATATTTTTTATCTCAATGTTTTACCTTCTAGAGGATCAAAGTTTATCATTAGAGGCTAGACATGTTGTTTTACCACTTTCCCATTCTAGTGTAGAAGTGGGATGATATCTCTATTGAAATTGTGATTATTCTACATCATAATCATTGTGCAAATGACTCCATTTGGGTGATTATATATTAGTTTGCTAATTTATCCCATTTTCTTCTCAATCAAGAGCCGATGAAGGTAGATGATCTTGGGAACCCATAGGTCTAAGACATCATTGGGATTCATGGTCTATCCTAAATGATAGTTTATGAATGGGATACCCATTTTACCTATGTGCATGAATTTAGGGGTTCTTGGGAAACTTATCTCTCATTAGTTGAGTTTTCTTACAAAAAATGTTTCTAGGAATTATTTAACATGTAAATTTTTGAGTTTTTTTTATGGGAATCAATGTCAGTACCCATCATGTTAAGCTGAGTTGGGTGAGCATTCCTTATTAGGACCAAGTCTCATCTTGGAGATGATGAAGAAATTAATATAGATTTGAAGGAGGTTAGATACAGATCAGATTTTTTGGAAATCATATACTGACCATAGTCATATCCAATTTGAGTTTGAGATTAGTGATCACGTTTTTTTCTAGGTATCTGTTCAACTGAGACATCATCTCTTGGTAAAGTAGGGGAAATTAGAGTTGCATTATGTCTGTCCATTTTAGATTATGGAGAATATTGGGAGGGTGGAATATTGGTTAGACTTTACACTATGTGTGACCAAAATTCATGATGTCTTTCATGTATCCTAGTTGAATAAGTACCATCCAGACCCATATCATGTGACAGATTTGGAGGATTTAGAATTGGATCCTAACACCAACATCCTGGAGTAGCTCGTTCATATCCAGGATTATCAAAATAGGGTAATTTTTGATAAGTTGATTCCATTGGTATATTTATTTTGGAAGTATGGTGGAAATAATAACGGGACTTGGGATCAGTATGTTTTGGTGAGGGATTAGTGGTTTTCATTGAATTCCACATGTTTATGTTTTATTTTGAGGTAAGTATCTATTTAAGGGAACATTTCTATAGCTGATCCCTGATTCTTGATTTTGTTTTATTTTTTATAATCAAATTACATTTAAATTGTATTAGAAATTATGATTTATCCATTCTTGGTGTGTTTCATGGTGTAAATTGGTAATTTTATGTTTTAAAATGGATCTTTTTCAATGTAAGTGATTCTAATGCATGGAATATATTTGATAAAATGCCTTTAAAAAGTTCATGTGGATGGTTGATGAGTATGGTTATATATTTTTTCAATATATAAGAAGAAATAAAAGTCAATGTATGATGTATTTCTCTATGGTTATTAATTAATAATGGAAAGATAAATATGAAAATAGTTTAAGAACTGTTGAAGAAAGTTGGTGATGATGTCTGGAGAATTGTTACAGTCTCACTTGATGTCATTGGATATTCTACTTGATCAATTATCCATGTTATAACTCTAATGATTATTGAAATATTATTGAAATTTTAAAAACACGTGCTATGGAGAATCCACATTGTTTACCACAGGTGAATACCATTAAAATATTTATTTACATTGAAGATTCCATGAAAAGATGATAAAGTCCATGGATTATTATTTCTAAGAAAATATATTATTTTTATGAAGAAGAATAATTGAAGGCTATGAAATTGAAATATTATTGCATAAGGATTTAAACTATTTTTTCAATGTCAAATACATGTTCTATGGATAATGAACATTGTTTACCATAGGCAAAGACCATGAAAATATTTATTTATATTGAATATTCCATGAAAAAAAACGATAAAGTCCATGGATTATTGTTTTGAGGAAAATACATTATTTTAATGAAGAAGAAGTTTTAAATGCCCTGTAATTGAAATATTATTACATGTGGATTTGAATATGGTGTTAAATAATATTTGAAGTCCATGAAAAATGTAGTACATTTTACATGAGGAATAATTGAATAGAGGTTTGAGAATTTTCATAGAAATATATTTATTACTTATGAATTTTCTAAGTAATAATGGTGACCTTATTTTAAAAATAAGGCCAACCTATATGGAAGAAAATGAAATCTTGAATAAGGGGCCATGAAGGACCTAGATAACAACTGTGCCTAAGGTAACTAGATTGAACAAGACCGCATGTTGCATTGAAAGGTGGGATTGTATATAAGGCCCACAAAGAGTTTATGGGAGAATCAATGATGACACCATGTGGGGACTCAAAATATAAAGGAGAGATGATATTGGGAGATGCTAGCGGGGGTTCAGTACTTTTGGTGAGATAATGGGACATATTGATTTATAAATAATTTGTATACATAGCCATGAGTCGATGTAGGGCAAGCGTTTCTTGTAAACTATTCCAAAATCATTAAAATAATAAAAATTTCACTGGCCACATGATGTGACTTATATATATTTTCTGATCGATCATAGTGTTATATTTGTCCTTATCCATCCAAGGATATTCATATCATATAGATCATCCTCCATTAATGACCTACGAAGATCAATTTTTTATCCATAGGACTAAATAGAAGACCACAAACGCATTATAGAAGGATGATTTAATGTCCTTTGATCTAGGAAAGATCCAAGAAGACATTATATTTTATATTAATACTCTCATATCTATGAAAAAAAGGATCCTAAGATGATTTATTAAGATGAGTTTTTCAAATGAAACAAAATATAATTATTCTCCAAGTATGTTCGAAATGAATAGACATGCATTTAGTTAGAATTGAATGCATGTAGATTGAATTAAAATGGTGGCAGCGGCTTTAGCAACATGGAAGTTTGGAATAGAATAGACGAGACTTTAGGAATTTATTTTTCATGTGATGGAGATTTTGATATTCGAACAAGGATTAGACGAGTGTGAATAGAATGAAGCACAACCAAATCCTATGGGGTTTAAAGATGTAAGTACACTGCTTGAATAGAGGAAACCCACGTGAAGAATAATTGAATACCATATCATTTCTGTATTTACAGTAAGGTGTGGTATTCTTGATGTCACGTGAGAGGTGAAGGTACCTGAACCCCTTAGATGATTGATACATGCATACAGATAGTGTGGAGGCTTATCCATGCAAGATAAGTTCCATACAAAAATTGTTTTTAGGGATTTACAGTGATCAAGATGATTGAAGATGGTATAAGTAATACCCATTTTGGTATTTTGAGTACACTTAATGGATATGGTAATTCCTATAGGTTATGGGGTATTCAAATGAGACACTCTCATGTATTAATATTTACATAGGAATCATGCATGAAGAAAATTAATACCCATGAAAATTATGGGGTATTAAATATGAGGAAAATTTAATACCTTTGTCAATAATATTAATATTTGAAGGAGAATAAAAAATGTGTTTAATTCATAAACACATTTAATTAACGATTTAAATGGGATAATTTAAATCATGGAATTAAATGAGTCCCCTTTTACCACATTATTATTTGGGTATAAATATGTGCATGTAGGTGATGAGAATATTTTCACTGATTATAATATCTTTTGGAGATCCTCATACAGACTTTGTATCAAAAAGGATCCAAATCTAGGTAATTATTGAAGAAGGTGATCAAATGAACTCGATCATTTTAAGAGATATATCAAGACTAGATTTTCTAAAGTTCTTGATGAAGTACACAAGAACATGTGATCCAAGAAGCTTATAGAGAAAGATCAGAGAATCATCCTATAATGGATAAACATTCAATATCATTTAATAACTAGTGGTTTTAGTATAAAAAATTCCATTGATGACTGGTGGTGCTAATATAAATAATTCCATACACTCAAGAATAATTAATCAGTTCATGCATTATCATTGTGTGCTAGTTATAGGAGTTTTTCATCATTGAAAATTTAACAGTGATTGGAAAATCCATGAAATAACTGCATGTTGATCATAGATAGGAGAAGGAAATAGTAATGAACCTTAAAAAAAACTTGTGTGCTTTTCATTACTTTTATTTTCTTTCATACAAGAGAATTGGTACTTCAAATAATGATAGATCAAGGACTTAACTAGCCACATAGATTGAGTGAAAAAGAATAATTCATAACAAGTAACCACTAATTCACCCCCTCCTAGGGGATCTGACCTAGGGCTCTATAAGTGGTATCAGAGTGAAATCTTCCCTCAGGTGGATTATATATATTAGAAGTTATTATTTTGAAGATTTTAATCTCTTTATTGAAATTATAATAAATTTTATATCTGAATAATTTCATTCTTTTTCAAATTAGAACTTTGTTTCTATCAAGACATTGATGAAAAATAAAAAGAAAGAGAATAAAATATGAAGAAGATATCCCTCTTATCAAGAGAGGAAGAAGAAGTTTTAGCTACTCCAAGGAATAATGAAGTCAAATATGAAATTATTATTGATAAAAAAGAGTTGTTTCAAGAACCCAAAATATGGAAAATATTATTACCTTTTTAAATTAAGGGTTTTAAGTGATCATGAGGCATGTGTTAACATTTATCCTAAAGATGATCCAAGTACTAGTGAAAGTGATAACATGGCAATTGATTTTTCAACTGATGTTTTAAAGAAATGGATGGATTATTTTTCCAAAAATATTATTTCTATTATCTGTGAGATTTTTGAAAACATGCAAAATGAAATCAATTCTCTTGAGGATGGGTCTAATGTAATGGAGAGGATCTTGAAGAATAAGTTCAATATTTTTGATAATATCTCCACACAAGTTGGAGTTTCTAAAAAAGTGTATGAGAAGCTTAAAGGAAGATACTAGAAACTTGAAGAAGAGTGGACCAACATAATCAAAAAGAAGGTTGAAGCTATTAAATAACTTGATAATAAGATACATGCCTTGGAATAAAATATGAAAAGCAACATTGATGTCAAGAATGATCAGCTAGAAATTAAATTGAAGAGGATAAAAGAGATTGAATCCCTATTACAAAAAAAGGTTATATTTAATGAAGTTTCTTTTAAGAATATGATAAAATACTATAAATATAAAATAGAATTTACTGAATATCAAAATAATTTCTTCAGTATGATATTTCTTACATCATAAATGAAACTATCAAATCTTGAAAAGACTCATGATGAAACTTCACAATTAAAGAATTATGTTTCTACTACCACACAAATGTTTTTAGAGGATTATAATAAAAATTTCCTCCATAATATTAAAATAAGATCATTATGTTATCTAATGATCTATATTAAGTAGTTGTGAAGAAAAAGGTGTCATTCATATCTCAATGAAATCATTTTTCTAAATATGTTTCTATAAAAAGTTCAGGTTTAAATATGTTTTTTGTACAAATATGGCTGATGAGAAATAAATAATACCCTTCCATAGTATATATGGTGGGAAGAAGAAATGTGGAAGTTGGTTCCCTAATAATAGAAAATTAGGTGGTAAATAAGACCCAAAAATAGTATTCTATTTTTTTGGAAATTTTGAGCAACATACAAAAGATAAAATAATATCAATATTTGTGGGTCAATGTCGGTGCTTCCACAAATTTGGACATCGTGCAATAGATTTTTGGTACGATCCCTTAAATGATAAATAAAAAGGATGTTTATGCCAAGGGGGATAAATATGGTGAAGATGAAACATTCATGTAGCAATAAGAATTTTTCAACATCAAAAAAAATTTATGCACTCAAAGATTAATATGATGCTGGTGGAATTAGTGTTCACAAAAGTAATTCATGTATATCTCAAAATGTATCAAAAGAGAATGAAAATAGAAGAATACAGAAGAAATAAGATTCATCCTTGTGAATAAATATAAATAAATTTACAACATAGATTAAACTTAAGAAGTTTATGAAGAAGTAATCCTTGTAAAACATGCTAAATAAAAATCATATTCATAATAAGTGAAAAAATGATTATCAAGAAGAGTGCTAAATCTGAGAAGAAAGGCCTAAAGAAAGGTACTCATGTGAATCAATGTGGAAACTCAAATTAGAATACTAATAACCCCAAATATATATTAGTTATTTGGCCAATATATTTGGAGAGAGTAATATATTTTGAAGAATCACAAGCAAAGTATTGTGCATAAGGGAAAAAGAAGATTCTACATGAAGAAGATGAATTTCATGAGAGGTTGAAAATAAATAAAAACTCTTGTGTTAGAGAAGATTTATGCGGGAGGTGAACATAAATGGACACATTTCTAAATAATGTTCGACAATAATTATAACACAAAGAGTGTTCTTAAAAAGGATGAAAGTTTCACTAGGGTATACAAGATCATTAAAATTTATTATGAAAATAAAGTACAAACACAAATAAATTGAATAAATGTTGATATTCATGCTACCTTAATAAAAATAAGAACTAAAGATCATATGTTCAAGAAATAATAATGGTTAAAGTTGAACAAATTGGTTGAGAGAACAATCTCAACCTTTATGTTCACATTGAGAATACCATAAGTGTTCCACACTATTCACTATACTTGTGTTGTATTTGTGTGATTAATCTACATTAAATTTAAGGTGATGTTCATTCTAAAAATGATAAATGAATTAACAAAGTATAATGCAAAATTTTAAAATGATCATTAAATATTTGATAAAAACTTTAATTGTTTCAAAATGGTGGATCATCAACATCTATAATATAATCTAATCAAACTATCCACCTGGTATAATGAAGGGAGTGCACCCCTTGAGGTGGAGAAAACATAAAGGAGATTAAATAAATACTTGAAGATTAAGTCATATTTATAGAAGATAAAAATGAATGTAGCCCAATTATATTTCTTTACCTTGTCTTGATTATATCAAATATGTGAATCAAGGGGGAGTGTTGGTTGATGAGTAATCTCATATAAGGGGATGGGGGTAAACTTTTCCTACACTTAAAATTTATGATTTTTTTCTGAAGTATGTGAGAGAATATATTACTTGATAAATTTTCTTTTTATAGCCCCCTATTTGAAAAATGAGAATGATATCACATGAATGGTTGTTAATGGACAACATATATAACCTTGGTTTCATCTATTTTGTTTTCTACATTGGTTTAGACCATGTAGAATTATAGTTAACCAACTAAAGGCTCTTTTCTAAGTGTACCATGTGGTACCATCCCTATTTTATAAAAAGTAGAAGTAATTTTCAAAATAATTGAATGAAACTAGAAATCCCCACATTAATCTTTTACATTTATTGTCAATAAGGGAGAGAAGAAAAATTTACTTTAAGGAAATGGTATTGAAAACAAAGACAAACAAGGAGATTGAAAAGACCATGTGGATGGATGATGAGTATGATGGTATTTGTTTTCAATATATAAGAAGAAATCAAAGTCAATGTATGATGAAGTTATCTATGATTACTAATTATTCATGGAAATAGAAAGATGATGATAGTTTAAGAACTATTGGATAAATTTGGTGATGGTGTTTGGATAATTATTATAGACTCACTTGATTTCATTGGATGTTTTACTTGATCAATTATCCATGTTATAACTATGATGATTGTTGAATTATTTTTTAAATGTAAAATACATGTGATATAGAGAATGTACATTGTTCACCATAGTTAAATACCATTAAAATATTTATTTACATTGAATATTCCATGAAAAAATGATAAAGGCCACATATTATTATTTTTATGAAAATATATTAATTTTATGAAGAAGAAGTTTTAAAGTCCATGAAATTGAAATATTATTTCAAAAGGATTTGAAATATTATTTAAATGTTAAAGACATGTTATATGAATAATTAATTTTTTTTTACCATAGGTAAAGATCATGAAAATATTTATTTACATTTAATATACCATGAAAAAATGATAAAGACCATAGATTATTATTTTGAAGAAAGTATATTATTTTCATGAAGAGGAAGCTTTGAAGGCCATGTAATTGAAATATTATTTCATGAGGATTTAAAGGTGGTGTTAAAGAATATTTTAAGTCCATGTAAAATTTAATACATTTTACATGAGTAATGGTTGAATATAGGTTTGAGAATTTTCTTGGAAATATATTTATTAGTTAGGAATTTTCTAAGTAATAATGGTGGCCTTATTTAAAATATAAGGCCAACTCACATGAAAACCAAGGAAAACTTGACCAAGTGATCATGAAGGAATTGAAGATTAACCATGACCAAGGGAATCATGTTGGGAAAGAACATGGGTGATAGTGAAGGGTGGGCCCATGTATAAGGTCTGAAGAGAGTGCATGGGAGTAGTGGCGGTGCCACCGTACAGGGCGACATAATGGCAAGGAAAACTAAAATGGGGAAGTGCTAGTTGGGGTTTAGTAATTTTGGTGAGATAATGGGACGTTTTTATTTACAAAGAAGTGGAATATACAATTTTGAGTTAATGTTAGATAAGTTCCACCCACAAACTATTCCTACGTCATTAAAAACACATACATTTCATTGGTCTCATGACATAGTTTATATGGACTATCCGATTGAGCATGGCATCGTCTTCATCCTTGAACACCCAAGGATATTCATATCATGCATATCATACACCATTTATGAGTTGAATAGATCATGTATTCATACACCGGACTAAATAGATACATAAAAATGCATTAAATAAGGCTGATTCAACATCCTTTGATCCAAGCAAGTTTCAAGAAGACAATATGTTCAATATTAATAATATCATAGCTATAAATAGAAGTATCCAAAGACAAATGATTATGATAATTTTTTCAAAGTAAAGAGAAGTTGATTATTCCATAGGTATTTTCAAAACAAATGGGAATGAATACAGTTACACCATCATGCATGTAGGACAAACTAAAATAATGGAAATGGCTTTAGCGGAATGGAAGCTTCAAATAGAATGGACAAGCCTTCGGGAATTTATTTTCTATGTGATGAATCCATGGATATTAAAATAAGTATTACATAGGTGTGAATAGAAATAAGAACACCCAAATCCTTTAGGGTTTAATGATAATAGTACACTTCCTGAATGAAGGTATCTTGTATGAATAATAATTGAAGACCCAATAATTTGGTTATTTACAATAAGGTGCAGTATTCTGGATTCCACGTGAGAATTGAAGACACCCGAACCCCTCTGGTGATTGATACATGTATAAAAACAGCGAGGAGGCTCATTCACATTAGATGAGATCTATACAAAAATAGATTTTGGGAATTTATTGTGAGAAATCCGTGTTAAAAATGAATAAATAATACCCATTCAGGTATTTTGAGTACAATTCATGGAGATGGTAATTCCTAGAAGTTATGAGGAATTCAAATGATAATACCTTGGGTATTCATATTTACATAGTAAGCGTGCATGAAGAAAATTATTACCTATGAAAATTAAGGGGCATTAAATATAAAGAAAATATAGTTACTTTTAAAATGATATTAATATTTTAAGGATAAGAATAAATGTTTTTAATTCATAAACACATTTAATTGATGATTTATATATGAGAATTTAAATCCTGGAATTAAATGAGACCCCATGCACCACATTATTATTTATAGATAAATGTGTGAACACAAGTGATGAGAATATATACACCAATTTTAATATATTTTGGTGATCCTAATATAGACTTTGTATTGAAGAAAAGGATCCAAATCTAGGTAATTCTTCAAGAAGGTGATCACATGAACCTGGGAATTTGAAGAGATTTATTAGGGTCATCTTTTCTAAATTTCTTTATAAAGTACAAATCATGTATAATCTAGGAAGCTTGTGGGATAATATCAAAGAATCATCCTACAATGGATCAACTTTCAATATTATTCAATAACTGGTGGTTCTAGTATAAACAATGAGATTGAAGACTGGTGGTTCTAGTATAAAAAACACCATACACTCAAAAATAATTAATCAGTTCCTTCATTATCATTGTGTTATATTTATAATAATTTTTAATCATTGAAAATTTAATAGTGATAAGAAAATATATGAAGGAACCCCAGGTTGATCATGGAAAGGAGTAGGTCTTAGTACCGAACCTTGTAAAAATCCTTGTTTACTTTTCATTTTTTTCATTTTTTTCATATGAGAGAGGTGTTATTTCAAATAAAAATAGTTCAAGTAATTAGCTAGCCACATAGGGTGAATGAAAAAGAATAATTCATAAAAGTAACCACTAATTCACTCCACTATTAGTGTCATTATGGAATCAAAACTGGTTGGGATCTGTCCTCAGATTCCTAAACTATCCAACTTATAACATCACTTTCAAAGAGGAAACCTACTTTATGTCTCTCATTAAGTTCGTTTTAGACAAGAATAAACATGCCTTATTCTATCTTATCGATATTAATACAGATCTAGATAGGTGCTTGTTCACACCATCCCGCTCAGGGAATTTCTTCTCCAAGGATTTTTGTTGGACACTACATACAAAGGCCCATGGGGATTTATGGAATGAAGCTATGTGGTTTAACAAAATCCTGAAAAAGTACAATTTCATCACTTTTAGGATTTTTCATAATGATTTTCCTACATATGAGAATGTTACAAAGTGAGGTACCACACTGGTCTATCACTTCTCCTACTAAAAAATCCATAAGGAATAGAGTACTGATCATCTTTTCTTCAATGGTGAATGGTAAATGGAATTCTAGAACTTCTTTGAAAATTTTACAGCATTTTCCTCATAGGATCACCAAGACACCCCTTTTATAGTTTGATGGTTTCAAGGAGAAGGTGATAAAAGTGTTAAGAGACTTTCAAGGGTAGCAATTCTGCATGTAGGCTTTTGTTGTCTTTGGTAAGCTAGAAATAAAGAAAGGCATGAAGAGTTAAAATATTCCAGGAGAGCCATAATTTCCAGAATGAAATGTATCCTTATGGACCTGGTTATTCTTATTAATAACTATAATTATTCCCCATATCTTAAAATTTTTCACTCAAAATCCAATTCATCTCATTACAGGGGCACCTAATGAGGGAAATTGGTTCGATGGAAACCCCCTTTGAAGGGATTAAAACTCAACACAGATGGATCCTGCATCTCAAGAATTATGAGAGGTGGTAGGGTGGTTTGAAATTATAGGGGTTCGGTCATCTGCATGCTCACTTCCCACTTTAGCGTTGGATTTTCCCTTCAGGAAGAGGCTCTCACCTTTCTCACAGGTCTATCCATATGCCAACAGGGGGCATTGTCATATCAGAAGCTAAAATAGATTCCATGATCCTTCTCAATTACATGAGGTACACTAGTTCTGCACCTTGGTCGATCATCTACACCATCAGAAAGTGCCAAGGACTTATTTCCAACACATACTTGAAGCACACGTGGCAGGAGGGTAATATGGTTTATAATAATTTAGTTTTCATAGCCATCCAAGGTAATAATGTCTCCTGTTTCTAAAACTTTAATTTCTTGAACCCTGAGGTGGTGCATATTGTTATAGGGGATTCCCTCAGCTTTCACCACTTTATCCCCCCTAGACCCTTGCATCTAGTGCTGTTACCTTGATTGTTTATTTCCTATTTTTTCAATAAAATAATATGATGATGATTAAGTGGTTAAGGAATTTTAAAGGTTTTTTGAAAATTTATTTACCTTAAGAAACGTTTATTATTATTATGGGAATGAAAAGTTTATAAAATTAACACCTTTATGTGTTGTATTATTGGAATGTGTGAACATGTGAGTCCTTGGGTGTGTGTGTAGAGGATTAGACACTTAAAACCTTATCCTATATCGTGGACTAGCTAGGTTTGTTTATCCAAGGGACTGAGAGATCATTTGGGAGGAATACTAAAGGAGATTTCAAAATGTGTCTATGTTGATCATGAGTTCCCCTGGAAGTATTATTGGTCCCAGGGAAGATTAATAGAGCTTCCACAATTTTTTATATTCTTATCCAACTAATGAACCATGTCTTAGACTAATTAATTTTAAAATCCATTGGTTAGATCCAATGATTCTTATTTCTTGTGACTTGTTTAATTTTATACCCCTTTTTTATGCATAAAAAACTTTTTTTATATATTATGTTGCTTATAATCAAGTGTTTTTCTTGGTACAAACACCTGCTAATTATATAGTGGTCCTAGAATATATCCTTATATATAGTGAAGTGATTAATTAGTGGACTTTGATTATCCAAACTGATAATGATTCCACTCTTCCTTTTTCATAATTTAAGTGCCTCTTTCACATGAAGTATTACATAGAGATATTGAGGATGATGCATGCACAAGAGCTATTGGACATGTACTAGGGAAAAATATATATCTTGGAGTATCTATTTAGTTTCAATAACTCATGATGGACTCTCATGAAATGATTATTGATAAATTCTTTATAATAATCAAGAATCTACTATAGTAGGTAAACACCATATACTAAATTATCATACAATGTGCGCTCTTTTATTCATGAGTATATTTAAACATGTAATTTTTGAATGTTATAATTTTATTTTAACAAGGAAAAATTTATTTTTTAATTCATTATAAATAAATTAGCTTAATATTTTGGATTTTTCTTGAAAAGAATGATTTTAGGTGAATAGTGAAAATACCTTTTTTTTAAAATCGTGACTTTTATAACACCAACATGATGTAAGAATAAAATAAAACTAAAAAAATCCTTATGTAAAACTATTATTTGTTTTAAAAGTAATATTATAGATTTTAAAAAATTATTGTTAATTTATAAAACTATATTTGATATTTTAAAACTTAAGTCACATTTTTTCATCAAAACTATTTTAATGCACTATACATTTAATATTTTAAAATTTATCACACCTGGTTTTTCAAGTTTGGTTTTTAATCTGATTTTTTAGAAATATTGTTATTCTTCTTGGGTTCTGGGTGTGACGAGTGTTGAGTCTTGGAGTGTCTTATTTTCCTAATCTTTCCCTCTTGGTTTCCCCTTGGTTTATTTGGGAGTTTTGGAGAAAAGATAAATTTTTTGGCATGATAAGGCCCTGCACACGGTTGGTGCATGACCATGTGGTGAATTAGGGGTAACCATGTGGTATGTATAAAACCTACTGAATTTCTAGATAATGGGAATGCATCCACTTAGGGGTTACTTTGCAGTCGACCTCCTGGAATCCACATGGATTGGCGCATGGTTTAAAAAACCGTGCAACCCTGCCCAGAATTAAAATTTTTATTTTTCCAAGTTTCCCCGCTTGGGATTTTTAGACCCAAATGCACCCAAGTTTCTTTCCACTTGTTTTTTACAGAACTAATGAGGTCTCTAATGTCTTCCAAATCCATTCCCCCTCCTTTAAGGGTGTAGATCTAAGGGAAGATGAAGGGTTGACTTGTTTCCAAGGTGAGTTTCTCTTCTCCCTTCTCCTCCCTCTTTATTAACTTTTTTATCTTGGTTCTCTATTCTCCCTAGTCATTCTTGACCTAAGGTTATGTTATAACATGTTTTAGGGGGTTTTTGTTCGTTTGGGGCTGGTATTTATAGGTTTAGGGTTTATAAACCCTCAGAAGATGATATCGAGTATGCGTTTCCATTCCGCCTTGGTTTTGAGGTAGGTTCTCCCAATAATAGGCCTTTATTATTTAAGTTTTATATTTTTATTAATTTTAAAACCTTATATATATGTTTAATATTTCTTTTCAACATTTGGATGATCTATTTAGGGTGAAAAATGGTTATTTATGCCATATTTTGTGTAAAATCGTGTTGTTTCACTATAAAAGTGCACACCGCTTGTTCAAATAAATGTTCTACTGGTTTTAACATATTGATTTTGATTTTTATTACCTGTTTTAACTACTTTAATAAATTTTTTCAATTAAAATTTGAGTTTTTACCCCTTTGGGTGTTAAATAGAATTTTTTAGTAATTGTTGCATGCCTAGTTTTTGGAAAAATGCCAGGTTGACCTTTGTGTGATAAATGTGATATAAAATGACTTGTTTGAATTTATTAAAGTATGGGAAGTATGAAAAGTGATATTTTAGTGTCATTTTATGGATTTAAAAAGTGTATTTGGTTTTATAAATAAATGGGTATTGGTTTTTGACATGTTTTGGCATAAGTTGCTGGTAAGTGGCCCGTTTGACATTTTTATGAAAATGTTTGATCTTTGAATGTGTAACCTAAATGTTTTAAAGGGTTTATGAAAATGTTTTTATACTTATAATTCTGTGTGTACACATAATTATAAAAATTTAAATTTTTACCTTTGTTATACATTGGTTTGGCAAAATGCTTAAAGGCCAGTTTGGCATTTCTATTAGGAAAAGGGTTTTCATGTGTGATCCATGTTGCACCATGTGGGGTCATTTTATGGGTCATGAAATTGATTTATTAAATGGTTTTGGGGATGAAAAATATGTTTTTATATGGTCTTGGTGGGTGTTTGGCCTTAACAGATCATTTTTGAATGGATTATATGTGCAAAGCCTCGTTATACTTCTTGAAATTATTTTATGAAAATTTTAAGTGGTTTATTGATATGTGAAAGAAATATGAAACATCTTTGTGGGATTTTTGGTGTGTGTATTATTTTGAAATGGAATTTTCATGTAAAAAGTTTACTTGTTAACATGTGGAACTTGATTGAGCACAAAGAGGGAAACCCGAGTATCTAGGTGGGTGGACGTGCACTAGTATGCTAGTGATCTGGAGTGGTTTCATCCCTGTTTCACGTAGAAAGATTAATGATGAAACCAATTACTAAACTATGATGATGATGTTGGGTACTACTATTTTATGGGTATTTTTCCCTACTAGTGGATCATGCATGAGAATGGATATATTTTACAGTTACTTTTACACTGTGATATGAGGTACCTGGGGCCCAAAATGAACTAGTGCCTAGGGGTGTTCTTGTGAATAGTTCTCATTGGATATTTTGTAATCACCATCAACATACATTTTTTTGGTTGATAAATTCATAAATGTGTGTGTTTTATTTAAAAGTGTACTCTATTTATAACAACCCTTTTAAAAACTGTTTTCATTTTGAAGTTGCATCTCTTTGAAATTGGTTACTAGCATTTCCTATTTATGAAAACTTGAAAGCATTTTATTTTATAATGTTTATAACATAGAACCTTTTTTTTGTGAAACAAAATTTTATATATTGTATTTAAAACTTGAAATTTATGTTTCTTTTATTTTAATTAAGTGCATTGGGAACAGAATATCAGGAAAACCTATTGAGTTTTAATACTCACGCCTATAGTATGCTTCTGCTTTTATCCCTTGTGTAGGTTTTAGGTTGAGTCTGATCACCTTGGGAAACATGTCATCATTGTGTTGGAGAGTTAATAGAGTGGTCAAATATAGTTATTTTGTTTTCAGGTTTGGTCAGTTGAGTTTTTTGGTTCAGTTGTACTTTCAGTTTCATGTCCAAAAAATGTTCAGTTAAACTTTTATATAATTGTGTTTCAGGCTGTCCATTTATTTCCGCTGTTTGTTTAATTATTTATATGTGGGTGAAATCATTCCCTTTTCACTCTATTTATTCCTTTAGTGATTTTCTCCATCCATGGAGGATCGAGAACACCTCTCAATACTTGTTGTGGAGTGGCCTGGGTGATTAGTTCAGGGTCAACTCCGGCTGGTTCATGACAAAATGGTATCAGAGCTAGGTTGGCTCTTAGCAGACCTTAATTTTTATAGTGACGTTGTTATTTGGGGGATGTCAAGGTATATGGAGTAGGATTTTCGAGACTTGAGGGGTAGGTGTGTGAAGAGTTTCGTGAACTCTTAATTTTTCTGATCCTCAGGTGGCCATGGGAAGTCAGGTTTTATTAGTTTATTTGGTTCTTAGGGATTGTTTGGTGATTGGGACATGACAATGGAATTTGGAATAATGGAATACATGATCTTGCAGGGCCTAGAAAGCCATGTGGAGTTGGGGCATGGTCTTAATAAGGATCTAAGTGTTGGTGGTGTGTTTGACATATGGCCGACAACTATATGGTTAAGTCACCCAACGACACTAGTTCTCTTTTATTGGTCTCTTGGACCATTCGTGAATTCTGAATTTTGTTTTGAAAATACTTGTGTGAGAATTGTGGAAGTGGGTTTTCAATGCTTAATATAAGAAAGGTTTTTGGAAAGTTTGGATTTTGTGAAAAAAATTTTGGGGAGAAAGTGGAAATGATTTAACAGGATTGAATTTACTTAATCTAAACCTATGGTTTGTTGAAATAAAATGTTTGGAATACTTGGATGATTTAAAGTGATTCTGAAACTTTTTTTAAATGGTATGTGTTGGGATATTGAAAAGTTTTTGAATCTGATGATTTTTTTTGGGAATCAGTTTTGAGTGGTTGGTGTTTTTATGAAAAAGGGTTTTGGCCTTTATGACTATAAGATTAAGAAAAGAGACCCTACTAATTTTTTTAAATGGGAAAGGGATGTTTAAATGGAATTGATTGTTTTGGAAGTTGTTTTAAAATAAATGGAATGGGTTCTTAATCAAATAGTTATTAAAAAAGTGTGGTTTTTTGATATGCTAAAAAATGTTTTGAATAAAGGGAGAGGATTTTGATGGAGGCCTATGGGGTTTATTTTTCAAGAATGTTAAAATGGTTTGTTGTGTGGAAATATGAAAATGGTTTTTGAATTGGTGGTTAATATGCCTATGGAAGGTAAATGATTTTTGAAATGGGTTGAATGTTTTGGATTGGAAAATGAGGATGTTTGTTTTGGACTTTGGTGTTTTCATGGGTGATCACATGAATATTTTTACATGGATATGTGGATGGAAGCCCTATATGGTATAATGAATGAGTGTCCAGGGTGGCACAAAAATGTGCATGTGAGTGAGACTTGATAAAACACCATTGGTGAGTGTGAAAAATCCACCTAGCTGTTTGTTTTTCAAAAGTTTTTTAAGATTAAAATTTGTGGTGTTTTTGTAAACTGATGTTTATGTGGGATTCCTTTTCATGTATTAGAAGTGTGATTTGTTTGGTATGTTTCCTCATGATATGGACATGATACTCTTGTTGTGTCTTGAGATGGGATCTTTTTTGTGGCTCTGTTTTGGAGAAATGTTCAGTGGGGTTCTAAATATATTTTGGATGTTGTGATGTGTCCATGGATAGTTCTCCATTGGAAAGATTTATAGTTGATCAACCTAAGGATTCTTTCTCATGTTTCAAAAGCTAGATCCACATATTTGGATAATGCCACAACTATTTGGTTGAAATAGAGAGATTTTTGGTATTGATTTAAAGTGACTTTCTATTATAGTGATTCTCTTTATTATAGAGGTTGTGTTCAGTGATGTTTGGCATGTTTCACCATGTTCCATGTTCATTACACCCCTCATTTAGAGTAAGTTATAATGGTGGTGTGTATCCCTTATTATCTATTGGGTAATGGTGTTTTTTTGATCTAGTGTGTTTCTTGAGGTGTTTCGATCCTTAGATCCTGACTGCGGCGCCAAAAATACTTCAAACATTAGGGTTCTAGCCATAGGACTCAGAGTGAAGATTTTCATGAATTCAGGAAATCACTAGAGGTGTGGGGAGCTCAACTAAGCTCATACCTTCACCGTTTTGGTGAGGTATTATCTATGTTTCTATTGTGGTTCCTCATCACTGTGAACTTACAATTATCACAAAGAGCATGGTGGACTTACCCCTCATAAAGTGTCTGTGGTTATGCCTTCTTAGATGTGGTTTTTCGATCAATGTCCCTATATGGACTGCCTATGTGAATCAGGTGTGGTCTTGATTTTATCTATTTTTAGGTGGAGAGTGTTGGGTAATCCACAATTTTGGTTTTAGTGGCCCAATTATTGGGTTCCCTTATCTCACCACCCTAAGTGGAGGGGGTTTGGATCGGTGAAGAAAGTGTTAACCCGGTTATTTTCTCCTCCATTCAGAAGTGGGTGGGTTTAATGTTCCTATCATGTTATTCTTGGCTTGATTTGTTATATTGTTTTGGGAGATTTTTGGTGGGACTGTGTGGGAGAGGCCCAGTTCTAGTTCATGTCTAATTCTCGTTTGATCATTACTAGTTAGTTCTTAATGGTGGGGAGATCCACCGCGGGTCTCATAGAGCTTCTTTAAAAGTTTTTTCGGATGTTTGTTGTTTTATAATTGTGTGTGTGTGTGTGGGGGGGGGGGGGGGTCCATTCCGGCCTCCATGAAGTCATTGGATTTTATGAGTGATCCTTGATTTGGGTGATTGTTGGGTTCATTGGGAGAAGGCCCAACAATTTGGTCCTTATTGCGGATGTAGTGGCTTGATCATTCCATTGGTCCCTGAGAAGTGGTTGTGAGTTGGTGTTTTGTTTGGGGTAAGAGGCTTAAGTCCCATAGTTGGTGAGTGTAATATTCTTGGTTAAGAAGTTCTATTGTGTTGATATGAAATCCTTAGTTATTGATCAATCATCTGGAATGTGTTATGGCTTTCCAGGGGCAAAAAGCTTTTATGGTGGGGAGAATTGTCACACCCAGTTTTTCAAGTTTGGTTTTTGATCCAGTTTGTTAGAAATATTAGTATTCTTTTTGAGTTCTGGGTGTGATTAGTGTTGATTATTAGAGTGTCTTATTTGCCTAATCTTTACCTCTTGTTTTCCCCTTGGGTTGTTTGAGAGTTTTGGAGAAAAGAAAAAAATTTCGGCATGAGAAGGCCCTGCGCACAGTTGATGCACGACCATGCAGTGACTTAGGGGTAACTGTGTGGTAGGTATAAAACCTATTTCATAGTTGGAGCATGGTCATGCGACCACTTAGGGGTGACCATGAATTCCACCCCATGGACACTTCATGGTTTGGATCATGATTTAATAAACTATTCGGCCAAACCGTGCGACCCTACCCAGAATTAAAAATTTTATTTTTAAAAGTCTTCCCCATCATGGTTTTTAGACCCAAATATGTCCAAGTTTGTTTCCCCTAGTTATTCTAGACCTAATTAGGTCTCCCATGAATTCCCAAGATATTTACCCTCCTCTAAGGGTGTAGATCTAAGGGAATATAAAGAGTTTACTAGTTTCCAAGGTGAGTTTCTCTTCTCCCTTCCCCTTCCCCTTCCTTATTTTCACTTTTTCTATTGGTTATATATTATCCCCTAGTCATGATAGACCTAGGGTTATGTTATAACATGTTTTATGGGTTTTTTGGGGATGGTATTTATAGGTTTAGGGTTTATAAACCCTCTAAAGGTGATATCGGGTGTGAATTTCCATTCCGCCTTGGTTTCGAGGTATATTCTCCCAAGAACTTGCCTTTATTATTTAAATTTCATCTTTTTATTTATTTTATCACCATATATACATGTTTAGTATTTCTATTAAACCTTTTTATGATCTATTTGGTGTGTAAAATGGTTATTTATGCCTTGTTTTGTGTAAAATGGAGTTGTTTCGTTAAAAAAGTGCACATTTCTTGTTCAAATAAATGTTCCTATAGTTTTTGCATATGGGTTATGATGTTTATGACCTAGTTTAACTACTGTAATAATTTTTTTTCATTAAAATTTGAGTTTTTACCCCTTTGTGTGTTAAATAGATGTTATTTTGCTAAATATTGCATGCCTACTTATCAGAAAATGCCCGGTTGGCCTTTGTGTACTAAATGTGATATAAAATGATTTATTTGAATATATTAAAGTATGGGCAGCATAAAAAGTAATATTTTGGTGTTATTTTATGTCTATATAATTTTTTATGGTTTTATAAAGTTATGGGTATTGGTTTTTGACATGTTTTTGCACAAGTTGCTGGTAGGTGGCCCGTTTGGCATTTTTATGAAAATGGTTGATCTTTGAATATGTAACCTAAATGTTTTATAGGTTTTATGTAAATGTTTTTATGCTTATAATGGTGTGTGTAAACCAATTCATGAAAAGTGAAATTTATACCTTCGTTATACATTGGTTTGGTAAAGTGATTAAAGGCCCATTTGGCATTTCTCTTAAGAAAAGGGTTTTCATGTGTGATCTATATTGCACCATGTGGGGTTATTTTATGAGTCATGAAATTGATTTATTAAATGGTTTTGGGGATGGAAATTATGGTTTGATATGGTATTGGTGGGAATTTGGCCTTAAAATGGCATTTTTGAATGGATTTTATGTGCAAAGGCTCATTATACTTTTTGAAATTGTTTTATGAAAATTTTAAGTGGTTTATTGATCTATGAAAGAAATGTGAAACATGTTTGTAGGATTTTTGGTGTGTCTATGATTTGGAAATAAAATTTTCATGTTCAAAGTGTACCAGATAATTTTTTCAACTGGATTGACCACAAAGAGGGAAACCCATGAATCTAGGTGGGCAGACGTGTACTAGTATGCTAGTGATCTGGAGTGGTTTTGTCCCTATTTCATGTATCAAGTTTGATGATGAAAACACTAACTAAACTATTATTATGATATTTGGGACCATAAGTTATTGGTATTGTTCCCTACTAGTGGATCATTCACAAGAATGAATAATTTTTATGGTTACTTTTACAACAAGATATGAGGTACCTGGGGCCCACAACGAACTAGTGCCTAGGGGTTTTCTTGTGACTAGTGATCATTGGATATTTTGTACTCACCATCATCATATGGTGTGTTTGGTTGGTAAATTCAGAAATGTGTGTGTTTTATTTAAAAGTGTACACTATTTAGAGCATCCCTCTTAAAAAATATTTTCATTTTAAGGTTGTATCTCTTTGAAAATGGTTACTAGCATTTCCTGTTTAAAAAATCTGGCGAGTATTTTATTTTATAATTTTTATAGAATGGAACCTTTTTTGGAAAACAAAATTTTATATATTATATTTAAAACTTGAAATTTATTTTTCTTTAACTTTAAAGGAAGTGCATTGGGAATAGAATATCGGGCTGACCTATTGAGTTTTAATACTCACGCCTATATCATCCTTATATTTTTATCCCTTGTGTAGGTTTCATATTGAGTCTGATCACCTTGGGAAACATGTGATAATTGTGTTGGAGAGTGACCAGTGGGGTCACATGGAGTTAGTTGGTTGTCAGGTTTGGTTTGTTGTGTTGGTTGGTTCAGTTGTACTTTCAGTTTCATGTAAAAAAAATGTTCAATTCAAATTTTATATAAATGTGTTTTGGGATATCCCTTTCTCTGCTCTATTTTTTTAATTGTTTATATATGAGAAAAATAATTCCCTTTTCACTCTACTAATTCCCTCAGAGCTTTTCTCCATCCTGGGAGGATTGTAAATGCCTCTCGGGACTGTTGTAGAGCGGGCTAGGTGACCGGTTAAGGTTTGACTCGGGATGGTTTGTGACAAGATTAGAATATATCAATTTTTAAAATTTAATCTTATTAAATGGATATAAAATTTTTAATCAATAAGTCCAATATTTTTTAAAAATACCATTTTTTTAGACATAAATGATAAATTACTAATGTAAAAACTAGTTAATGTGATAAAACATAAAATAGTAAAAGTGATAAATCTAATGATAAAGAGTTGAAAACATGTTGAGAACATGTGTTTAATTGAATGGTATAGTATTTATTGACCTTATATATTTTAAAATCCATTAAATTTTGGATAAAATATCTTGATAGTGACTTACCATTATCAAAACATTTTTTTGCATTTACAAAAATGCCATCCCTTTTCACTTATAAATGGGTCATATCACCACCCCTTCAATAAAACTTTTAAAAATCGGTTTACTCTTGAAAAAAATACCATTTTTCATTTCCCTTTAATCCTATATTTCTTTCATTATCTTATTTTTAAAATATTTTAGCATAAACCTTCCATTTCCAAGGGATCCTCTAAGGAAATCTCAAAGTGCTCAATGCGAGCACTTAAATTATTTTATGTATATCTTACCTTTAAAATTATAATTTTTATATACCTATATATTAACATATGTATTGGTTACATAATTAATTTTATTATGTTTTTTGAATAATAATTAATCACCTTTCCCCCTTTTCGTTTAGATAAATAAAAATGTGATTCATGTGTATGTGCAGACTACCACCTCCACGATGCAATATGTTTTTCCTTAAACATACTAAAATGGATGGTAAAAAAGAGGAAACTTTTAATTAATTATGATATATATAACATATCTATGTTTCTTATATAATCTACCATGTTATTCCTTTCTTTTGTTCTGAGGAAAACAAAATCATCATCCATGCATACGTGTAGACTACCGCCTACATGGACCAATGTATTCTAATCTTTTCATTTCCACCTTTCATGGAAGAAAATAATAATTATTTTAAATGATAAATATTAATTTTATGTCACCATTAATGTTATATTAATACAAATTTAATTACCCATTAACGATATATGATAAAAAATCATTTTAAAATTAACCGTCTTAAACAAGCATACTAAGAGGGAAATATTTTTATCCATATTATGTAATATTTTCATATCCATTAATTATTATTATAATTAATTAAAATTATAATATATAATAATAATAAAAACTAAATAATATTATTATTCTTTTGGTGTAATGATATTATAACTAAACCACATCATAATCGTTCATTAAATCAGAGTGTGTTCATGTTTTGGTCTGTTTAACAACCTACTTGAACAATACTATGAGTTTATATCATGAATGAATATAGGAAACAAATTATTCATATAATATTATATAAATATGTTAATAATTATTTTTTCTGTTTTTAAATGTTAAATCAATATTTAATTCATTAATTAAGAAAACACCCATCGATTGCCAAGAATCATCGAAACATGCTTATTATTGATTTCATCTTCAAGCGTAAAGACTAAAACAATCATAAAAGTAATTTGAAATATTATATATTGTTAAAAGTCATACATAAAAATAAATTTAATGACCTGTTAATTATGAAATTTTTAATAAGAATAAATACTAAAACCGCTATTACGAAACTAATACAAATGATCAAACTATAAACACTAGTGTGGTAAAACAGGTAAAAAAAATAAATATAATTTTTATATATAAATGAATATATATATTAAGAGTATAAATAAAAAAGGATATTATTAAGGTTATTAATTAATTTATTGATATATCTATGTTTGTGATATAGTATTTTAAAGTATGTTCAAGTAAGTCAGGATAAGAGGTAAGGGGTTTTGGTCTCAAATTCCTCTATTTGAGACATGTTTTGCGTTATGCAGCTAATTTAATTTATGTGGTGTATTTATTGCCCAGTTTAGATGTTATATAATGAAATTAACTTTATTAATTGTATTTTAAGATCAATTATAATCCCTATATTCAACATGTTTTGATTTAATTGATACCCAATCCATAGGTAGGTTTTTCTATCTCAATTTTCATTCTTTAGGACTCATGCTATATTCACGACTTATTTCCTTTTGTGTAATAAATACATTTCCATCAAATAATTTTTACCATATTCATCATGAATTTAAATTTTGTTTAAAGTCTATATTTTTATCTCTCCCTCATATTCTTTTGATTCAAGAGTTACCAAAACTGTTGTAAAATTATTTTTTTATGGTGGAAAAACCATAAAACGTTTTGGTAAAATAAATATGTGTATAGTTTCCTAAAAAATTTATCCTTGTTTGGATATTATAAATTGGGTAAATATGTGGTATATATAGTGAAAAAATCCATTTAATAATATTATTTTATGATTTTTAACAGAAATATTTATTAATAAAAAATAAGGATTGAAAATCCTTGTGTCTTTGGGAGACTAATTCCATAATACAATAAAGTGAGACTAAGTTAAAATGAATTTATTTTAATCTCAATAATGAGATCATAAATACCTTTGAGATCCAATAACTACATGGGATAACCTGGTTAATACATAGAAAAAATGGGTGAGCTAAAAATCCCAACAAGGGAATAAACATGATAAAGAAACATAACATGTGAGTAAAAGATATAACATTATATCATAAATAATAAGGCTCATGAGTAATGAAATATGAATATAAAATAAATAAAATGGAATCATAAGAACATGGAAACATAGTAGATTTGGTATAAAAATATAACATTACATAAAAATGATTCAAGGGTAATTTTCTAGACAAAATCACATAGTAGAAAAATTCCCAAAATGGAATAGGTTTACTCCCTAATCCCATAAAAAACATATCACGAGAAAAAATCATTACCCAATGAATTTGTGCTATATCTATAAACAAACATCACAAAATGTTCCTAATTATGTGTTTTATAATAAGGAAATCAATCATAAGTCATAAAAATAAGAATTACCATTAAAAGAAAATGGGCTACATAATCTTGTCTCATATTATAATCAAATGAGATTTCTTAAAGAAGGAATTTTAGACATGATCATAAGGAATGTATTACCCCATAAAAGGAAAGGAGAATGAGAAAGGTATATATGTAATATATTTATATAAAAAATTTATAATCATTTTATAACATCAAATTTTACCATTATAGATGAAAAAATCTTTAAAATATCACATAGAATATTTCTATAGGAAAATACCCTTTTTTTCTTTGAAATAACTTCATTAAAATCTAAAAATTTCCAAAATATTATATAAAATATTTTCTTTGAAAATAACCATGGAAAATTTTAAATTAATATTAAAATAATTAAGTGTTCATGATAATAAAAAATATATTTATGTTATATAAGTTAAAAGTAAACATTCTTTTCACACTTTGGTAAAAAAAGTAAAGAAATACCTTGTTTGGAAAATGACAAAAATATTCCTTTTAAACCATTTTGTTAAAAAATTAAAACATGGGTAAAAATTTGTTTAATAATTTTTTATAATATTAAAAATGTTCTTTAAAATATTTTAATGAAAATATAAACATAAAAGAGAAAGATTCCAGATCTAAAATAAGATACATGATTGGTGTTACTTATAGACAACTTTATTGACGTTTATTTATTAAATAAGGGATAAAATGGAAACAAAAAATGTAAAACAAATTTATTAATATAGAATAATAAAATTTATATGGTTTAATAAAATAATTGTATGTAATTTACCCTAAAGGAACCTTGAACATAAAAAATATTTAAAAGAATGAAATATTGAAACATAAAGCCTTTACCGCTTTGGTAGCATTCAAATCAAATACCCTTGGATGAAGTAAAATGAATTGTAACTTAAAATAACATAAATTATGAATTATTCATTGTATAATATTTAAAATGTGCAGAATATACACCATATAAAATAAGTTAAGTGCATAACATTAAAATATGCCTCAATGAGGGGAAATTGAGATGAAATCCCTTACCTCGAGTTCGACTCATCACACACATACTTTATCAACATAAATAATAAATTTATGTTAATTATTTAATTTATTAATACAATTTTCAATTATATTATTCCTCTTATTTTATTTATTACCATGTTAAATTTATTTACTTAATCAATTAGGTTCATGTTGGATGTTTTGATGACATTCAGTTCATATGTCCAAAATGACATCTTTAGGTTGATTATGGTAAAATAAATCACTGTTCCATCATATAAATAATAATAATCATGAAATAATTACCATATTTATAAATCAATTATACTTATAAAACCAACCATGAAATATGGTTATGAAAAATGAACCATGTTACAATCATGGAGATGGTAGGCCGTATATATGCATGAGTGACATTCCCATTTTTCAACGATCATGATGGAAATAAGTTAAGTGTTATTTTATATTTAAAAAATTATCATTATATCATAAATATAATATTATTTATTTAAATACATTTATATATACTATCCATGTGATATGGTAATGAAAAAAAATCACATCGCTTCATGGAGGTGGTAATCCAATTGTACGCACGAATGATGTTAACATATTTTAATGAATGGAAACGTAAGAAAATACATGATATTTTAATTTTAAATAATTTTAAAATATCATTAATATAACATATATACATTTAATCTACCATCATAAATATTTGTGAGTGGTGATGATAGAAAATGAATGACCTCCGTTCGCGAGGTAGTAGTCTGCCATACACATGAATGACAGTTTCATTTCCAATTTGATGGAAGAGAAGATGATTTTTTTAAGAAATAAAAATAATTCAATATTAATATATTTTATATAATTATTTTATTATATAATAATTGTTTAATTATATTGTAATTATGTGGAAGAATAAATAAAATAAAATCATCAGTTAAGAATGATACCTCTTCTTCAGACAACCTCTTTATGTTCGCACCAAAATCCTTCCTAAGAGGGTTTTATAATCAAACTAAAGACTATATGAAGTGGAAATAAAAGTAAATAAATAAATAAATTATATATATATTATCTGAAATAAAATTATTTTTAATTTTTAAGAAAATGGGAGATGAGGTGACATTTAATAAGTGAAAAGGAGTGACATTATTGTAAATACTCAAAACTATTCAATAATGGGAAGTCACAATCAAGAAAAGTTCCTCGAAAATTAATAAATAATGTATTTTAGGTAATATAAGTTTTATAAGCACCTAAAAAATTTATAAAACATGTTTTAAGTATTATATTCCCCTTTCCACTATGGTTACTCACTTTTACCATTTTATTTTTCACGAGGGTAACTAGTATTTCCATAGGTAATTTTTACTCTAAGCCTAAAAATAAAATTTGTCTTATTATATAATTTGGAAAAAATGATTATAAATATGAAATATAATTTATCAAATAAAAATATAATTTTTGTGTAAAATAAATTTTAACACAAACGCATGTGTCACACAAAAACCCTTTTAACCTTAACTGTAGTAATTAATTTTTAATATTTTTATTAATCATTAATACCAAAATTAAGTTGAAATTATTAAATAATATTAATTATTATGATTAAAAATATTTAATAAATTTTATAAAATTCAATTAACATAATTGGGATAATTTAATTTAAAAATTAACCTGCAAAATCTGTTGAGAAACTATTTTTCAAGAAATACATTTTTCAGTCATAATATTATCTTATATTAACTATATGAATATTAATCATCATTATAAAAATTTAAATTGATTTAAATAGATATATAATATATAAATTTAATTTAAATATTTCTTTATTCTGGGTTGTTTTAAATAATTAAAATGGATAAACTTTATGTACTTAAAAACAGTTTACAGAAAACTATATTTTTAAGCATTAAAATAAAACTATACCAAAATCATGAAAATTATTTATTCAAATGAAATTAATTATATTATTATAAATAAAATAGTTCATATATAAATTTAATATCAAATCCAAAATATATTTGGGATTCTAAATTATTTTATTTAATGAAAATAAATAATAGCATTTGAAAAATCAGTAATTTTCATTATTCAATGGAAAATAAATCATTTCAAAAAAATCTATAAATTTCACCCAAAGTTAATTTAAATATAATTATTTAAAAAATTATTTTAATTTTATAGAATAATTTTTTTTAAATTTCCTTAAATTAATTGTACAATTTGTTCACAAAAATAAATAAAAAACATTTCTGAAGAAAGCTTATTTTTTGAAGAATAAGAAGAATTTACTAAAAATTGAGTGACTATTTTCTAATACTTTTTCAATAAATTTATATCAAGTAGGAGAATTATATATTTCATAAATAATATAATTATATTTATACCTACTAATTTAATATCTAGGTTATAATGATAATATTTCAACAATAATATTTCATGGTTCTTTTAGGCTCGGTGTTGTGTGTCATATATTCTATCGATGATAGTTTTCTTTTTAAAATATTAGGGTTCTACATTATCCACAATTAAATAAATTGAATCCCTTAAATTTTAAATTTAACTCTGTAATCAAAGGTTTTATATTTGAAAATATTTTTTTAAATCCCATATCATAAAAAAGGTTAATAAAACTTTCTATTGAAAAGAGGAAAGCAAAATATAAAGGTCTTCTGGAATAAAAAATTACTAGGTTTCCAAATAGTGAAACATTAGTGGGAAGTAAAAATATTGAAATGGAGGAAAATCATAATTTCTAAATATTTATGTAGTGTGATAGAGATCATCAATCATAAAAAAAGTGAATGATTATGAGAAATTTAACAACCACAAAACCATAAACCAAAGAAGGGTGAAAAGGACCATCAATTCATCATAAATGAAGGTAATATGATAAATTTTACATTTCTAAATCCTTTTAATAGATTTGAAGAATTATTTACCATATAGAATATGAACACAATAAAAATATACTTACTTGAAAAGTATAATTTCCTCCTTTAATAAATTTACACCACATCTCATATCTTGCTTCAAACGATGTGTATTCAAGTTTAATTTTTTATGCCTGAAGAACTAAAATCAACTTATAACAGATCACATAATTCCACTAAAGCATAACAAGCTATTCCTACTTTCTTTAGACATTAAACAAAACCAAAAATGTTTAAAACAATATAATTACCAAAATAAATAAACCATCATATGAAGAAATACAACATTAACCACAAAGGATTCAACAATAACACACAATTTTCAAATTAGACCATTCAATAAATAATTAACCTTTTAAATTCTTTAAAACATTCCATATTAATATTTAAAATCAAATATCATAATAATTGGATCACATATTCTTCCAAGATAAATTTAACTTTTATCTTCAAATTAAATTAATCACTCTCAATATCTCATAGATAAAATGTATATAACCTAATCATATAATCTATAAGTTATGAAAATCATTTTTATAAACAACTTGAATCACCATAAATCCACATTAAAATCATATTTTCTTCCAAAAGATAATTCAACCATTATTCCTCAAATAAAATCCCACCACTTAAAAACTCAAAGGGGTATCTAAGACTTTGAACTCATGATCAACCTTAAACTCATAAACCCATGATGTTATCCATAAATCTTAAATTAATCTTACATGAATTCATATATGATTAAAAAATTAACACAATCTTTACATGTTTTATAATTCTTATATATAAAAATACTTTTACAACATAAATCTTTAATCCCAATAAACTAATATTTCAACACTTTCACTTCAATGATGAGTATAAATTAGATCATTCCATGGTCTAGGAGTTAACATTTAAAAGAGGTAATTTAATCATAAAATACCTAGGTTACCCACATTTAATACAATGAGCTATAAATGGATCTCTAGGTTAAAATTTAATTCTATCCATTGAACTCCTCACTTTTACTTGAAAACTCATTGCTCTAGGTTGTAATTTTCCACACATAAAACATTTTATTGTTTCTGGTAGAAATTATCCTAGGTGTATATTTCCCCATTTCTGACATGAATTAAATTGATCCATATTTCATCCATGGTTTCCACCACCCAATCTCTTAGAGAGGACTCCATACTTCTCTTATTTTTTGAGTTTGAGAGTTGGTTAATGTATAGGTTGTTAATCATGTATCATGATAAATGATTAGGAATAATAACATTGTCTTTAAATTTAGTTATCATCCCATTTGGTGGCTTATAATCACAATATTTTCCATCACATTTATCTATAATATCATTCCTTCTAGTTTTATCCATTGACTAAAACAAAAAATAATGGTGTGAGAAACAATAATCATAATTATGAAAAATAATTTATAGGATATCTACATCATGACACCTTATTTTCAATATATAATACTTTAGGTTTAATCTAGGTCATACATGATCATAATATATTAAAATCCTTTATTATTTTTCATAAATAAAATGTGAATTAACCCAAGTATATCTCCTAGGAGTGTCAAACCAGGTGCATAGTAAAGGCACACTCACCATTCACCAGAATGATGGTTGAGATATACTCAATAAACTATTTTTAGGGTTATTACCCCTAGATGAATCTATGCCAAATCCACATCCACTTATAGTATCTATAAAGGTATGTATTTCTAGAACAACCAAATAATATCTTAATAAATTGTTGGGATATTATCCTATAATTAGACTTATTCCCATGGTTCTTTTACTAAAGTTATACAATCATAATCCTCAAAAAATAACTAGACCATCCTATAATATATACTATAGTGACCCAATCCATTTACAAAGGTTATTTATTGTTTTTTAACATAAATTTACATTAATATAAAACAAGTATTGAAAATCCTAGTGTATTTTGGAGACTAGTTTCATAATGTATTAAAGTGAGACTAAAATAAAATGACTTCATTTAACCTCCATAATGATATCTTAAATCCATTTGAGCTCCTAAAAATATATAGGACAACCTAGGGAATATATAGACAAAAAAATGAGCTAAAAATCTAAGTAATGGGATAAACATTACAAGAAATCATAACATGTGAGTAAAAGGTTTAACATGATATCATAAATGAGAAGGATCATGAGTAATCACATGGGAACATAACTTAAAGAACATGGCATGATAAGATCATGTCAGTATAGGAAATATAGATGTAATATATAACATGACATAAAAATGAGTTAAATCTTACTACCTAGACAATATCACATGGTGGAAAAAGACCCATAATGTTTTAGGTTTACTCCCTAATCCTATACATAATGTATCTTGAGAAAAAAACTTTATTCAATGAATTGGAGCTCTATCTAGGAACACCCCTCCTAACATGTTCATGGTTTTTTGTGCCACAATAAGGAAATCAATCATAAGGCATAAATATAAGAATTACCCATGGAAAGAAAATGGTTTAAATAATCTTGTCTCATATCATAATCAAAAGATATTTCTTAAGGAGGGAATTTGAGACATGATCATGAGGTATGTTTTACCCCATCAAATAAAAGGGTAATCAGATAGGTATATATGTAAGAGAAATATATAAAAAACTTAGAATCAATTCATAACATCAAAGGTTATCATTGTCTATGAAAAACATCTTTAAAATATCACATGGAATACTTATTGAGGAAAATTCCCTTTTCGAATTGAAATCACTTTTTTAAAATCTAAAAATTTCCAAAATATTATAGAAAACATTTTCTTTGAAAATAAACATATAAAATTTTAACGTAATATTCAAATCATTGAGTTTTCATAATAGTTGGAAATTCTTTTCATGTCATATAAGTTCAAATAAAATATTTCTTTCATACTTTGGTAAAAAAATTCTAAAAGTACCCTGTTTGGAAAATGAAAGAAATATTCCTTTTAAAATATTTTGTGAAAAAATTCAAACATGGGTAAAAATATATATAATAAATCATTTGATAATACTAAACAAATTCTTTAAAATATTTCAATAAAAATATATTCATGGAAGAGAAATATTATAGATCTAAAACAAGATACAAGATCAGTGCTACTTACAAAAAAGTTTCTTTATTTTTATTTATTCAATAAGGGAAGAAATGAAAAAAAATATGTAAATAAAATTCATGACCTCAGGAGAAGAAAATGGATGTGTTTCATGAAAATAATTTTATATTGATTCCCCCAAAGGAACCTTGAACTTAAAAAATATGAAAAATAAAAGTGATTGTAACATAAAGCCTTTATCACTTTGGTAAATTTGAAATCAAATACCCTTGGATGAAGTAAAATTAATTTTAAAATAAAATACCATGAGGTATGAATGATTCATGATATAATATATACAGGGAGAGCATATGAACCATATAAAATAAATTAGATACATAATATTAAAATATGCCTCAATAAGGAGAAATTGAGATGAAATACCTTACATAGAGTTTGACTCGTCACACACGTACTTTATATTACTAAATAACAAAATTATCTTAATTATTTAATTTAATAATAAAATTTTCAATTATATTATTCATTTTATTTTATTTATTACCATTTTATATTTATTTACTTAATAAATTAAGTTCACATCAGACGTCATGACAATATTTAGTTTATATGTCCATAATGACTCCAGTAGGTTGACTATGGTAAAATAAAAAATTATTCCATCATATATATAATAATAATAAAAATGAAATAATTATCATTTTTATACATCAATTATATGTTTAAAACCAACCATGAAATATGGTTTTGAGAAATGAACTTTGTTACAATCATGAAGATTGTCGACCGAATGTACGCATAAGTAACATTTCCATTTTTGAATAATAATTATGGATAGAAGGTAAGTATTATTTGATATTTAAATAATTTTAATTATATCATAAATAAAATACCATTTATTTAAATACACACATATAGACCATCCATGCGATATACTAATGAAAAAATAAATCACATCACTTCGTAGAGGTGATAATCCACATGTGCGCATGAATGATGTTATCATATTTAAATGAATGGAAAGGTAATAAAATATATGATATATTAAATTTAAATAATATTAAACATTTCATGAATATGATATATATATTTAATCCATTATCATATAAATCTGTGATAGGTGATGATGGAAAACAAATTACATGAGTTCGCGAGGCGGTAGTTTGTCGTATATATGAATGATGGTTTCATTTCCCATTTGATGGAAGAGGAGATGGATGTGGGTTAATAAATTAACATCATAAAATATCAGTATATGGGAGATATTTATGATATTATATCATTATGGTTGAATTATATTTTAAATAGGTGGAATAAGAAAAAAAATACTCAGTTAAGAACGATAACTCTTCTTCAAACAACCTCTTTATGTTTTCACCAAAAGACTTCATAGGAGGGTTTTATAATCATAAAAATTATTATTGGAAATTATTAGGGAATTAATTAAGGTATTTTTTCATGGATTATAAAAAAAATCCTTTTAAAGTCTGAATAAAATGGGAGAGGAGGTTCCCTTTTATAAGTGAGAAGGAGTGACGTTTTTTTTGTAAATACCCCAAAATATTCAATAATGAGAATTCACCCTCAATAAAAGTTCCTAAAAAATTGATAAATAATATATTTTATTGAATATAAGGTCAATAAAAACCTCCAAAAGTTAAAAATAAACATGTTCTAAACATGTTATTCCCTTTACCTCTAAGGTTACTCACTTTTACCATTTTAGTTTTTACCAAGATAACTAGTTTTTACTTAGGTAATGTATCCTTGAATCCTAAAAATAAAATGAAAATTATTAGATAATTTTTACCCATAATTAAAAATAATAAATCCAATTCATTAAATAAAAATTCTACATGGGTATAAAATAAATTTTAACACAAGCGCAAACCCCGTTTTAACCTTAACCGTGGTAATTCATTTTTAATATTTTTACTAATAATTATGACAAAAAATTAAGTTTAACTTAATAAATAATACTAATTATTATTATTAAAAACATGAAATCAATTTTATCATGTTAAATTAACATAATTGGAAGAATTTAATTTAATAATAAACCCTCAAAATGTCTCAAGAAATGATTCCTTAAGGAATATATTTTTCAGGAAAAAAATGATCTTATATTAACTTTGTGACTAGTAATAATCATTATGTGAATTTAAATTAATATTAATAGATATAAAATATATAAATTTATTTTAAATATTTCTTTATTTTGGGTTATTTTAATTTATTAATATGGATGAACTATATGCACTTAAAAACAATTTGCAGAAAACCTTATTTTTATGATTAAAAATAAACTTATACCAAAATCATTAAAATTGATGATTGAAATGAAATTAATTATATTATTGTAAATAAAATGTTTTATATATAAATTTAATAAAAAATAAAAAATATAATGGTGCTTTTAAATAACTTTATTTAATGAAAATAAATGACAATATCTAAAAAATCGGTAATTTTCACAATTCATTGAAAAATAAATCATTTTAGAAAAATACCAAAATTTTACCATAAGTTAATATTGATAATACAATTTCAAAAATTATGTTCATTTTATAAAATAATATTTTTGAAATTTCCATGAAATAATTATAATATTTTTTCAAAAAAAGAAATAAAAATTATTTTTTAGGAAAACATATTTTGTAATGAATTAGACGACTTTACTAAAAATTGAGTGATTATTTAATAAAAATTTATCAATAAATTTATATTGAGTATCAAAATTAAATAAATAAATATATATATATATATATTTCATAAATAATTTAATCCTTTTCATATCCATCAATTTGATGTCTAGGTTATAAGAGTCATATTTAAATAATAATATTTCATGGTTTGTTTTTCCTCAATGTTGTGTGTCATATACATCATCGAACATAGTTTTATTTTTAAAATATCATGATGTTACAATATAGATACACCTAGGGTTAGTCACCTAAAAAGGGTTGTTTGAGAAATGACTCAATTATAACTTTGATGCATGATGAGTGAGTATAATAATACACTCCTAACTAGACATTTTTGGGGTATATACTTTGGAATATCCATACGCTCTTTATGAACCATGATAAAGTATGTTTCTTTCCATTTACTCATTTTCCTAATAATGAAAAATATTGAACCTAATTATTATCTTCTATGGATAACTCGACACATTGAAATTACCCTTTCCATCATATTTCCTTGATAAGGGTACTTCTTGTTACTTTTATACCTCCAACTTATAAGTTGATTAAAGGATGTTCTCCTAGACATCCACATTATTCCATTGAATGGGAAATTATTTGTTTTCCATATTTCTCATTATAAAAATAACTATGTTTTTATTCAACTATAGGCAACTTTGGGAATGATATTAAATTTATTGTTTACTTTTATAGTGAATTCATTGGACTTAATCAGGTGATGAGTGGGCCTTAGAATTATATAGCCCCTAAATGGATTGATATATATCATGATACAAAATAGCTTGAGTTTTGGGGTATACCTCACCCATATCAATATAGTGTCTTGGAATAAGGACTTGAAATAATGTTTGTATTTCTAGTATTATTTAGTCTATTAGTATGAGATCAATGATTATTTTTATCCATGTTTTCATTAATTGTCATAGATATAGTATTCCATTAGTTTCATTTTATTATGACTTCATATTGTTTATTTATTTTCTCTATATCACTTTTTCTATGTTTATGATAGTTTATACTATATGCTACTACTTAATGAGAATTTTAGATCACCCTTATTTGTTTTCCTTTCCCCATGAAATCTAGAGGACAATTATATGAAAATTTTCAAGGATCTTCTATAAGAGATAATAAATTTATTGTGGAGTTTTTATGATGTACTTTATGTTCTCAAGTGTAATGTGAAAATTATGTATGTATATATTCATATAAAAATACTACGATATTTAATGAGTAGGAACTAATGTAATTTTTACTAATAATGTAATATAATTAATGACCTTAGGTTTCTGGAGTCCGAGTTGTTACAGTTAGTAGTAGAGAAAGTTTTGTAGGAACGTTGGGGACTAGATTTAAAGGATTCTAGTTAAATATCATAAGCGATATGAAAAACCCTCAATGTTTCTAGAGAACACTCTAAAAAAATCAATTGAAATTTTATTTTATAATTCAATATCATGTATGTTTTCTGAGAACATTGAATCATCCCTTAATAATATGAGAAGGTAGTTATCAGTTAAGACAAATAGTCAAAATATTATTAAAATAAAGATATATCAGTTAGTTTTAATTATTATTCATATATTTAACCTATTTTCAAAATTGGTTATTATACCTATGTTTGAGTTTGATGTGATACTTGGTATGCATTTTCTTTTTAATTATAAATAAAAAATTTATTTCAAAGAGAATGAGATTATTTTTTTCATAGGTGAGGTGGAATATCTTATCTTTAGAGTAGATAATTCATCATCTAAATCATGTTTGGATCCTCCCCAAGTATCTATCATTAATGAAATTCTAGGAAGATAGGAAGATCAATAATGATCTATGGATAAGGGAGATATCCTAAGAATATAAGATATACTCATGGTATAGAAATTATTTTATGTTTTTACAAAATAATTACCCGGTCATCCACCTAAGAAAGGAGTTGAGTTCTCTATTGAACTAATTCAGGATAAAATACCTATATCTAAAACTCCCTATAGAATGAAACCAATAGAGTTAGTGGAGTTAAATAAATAATTGTAGGAGTTGTGTGATAAGAGATTTATATGCCCTAGTGTTTCACTGTAGGGAGCCCCTATTTTATTGAAGATAAAAAATATGGGTCTAGGATATTATGCATCGATTATAGGGAGATAAATTCCTTTAAAATAAATAATATGTATCCTTTAACATGCATTGATGAATTATTTGATCAAATTCAAGGAGTGTAATAATTTTCAAGGATCTATCTTCACTCCAGTTATCATCAACTAAGGGTAAATAAGGATAATATACCAAAGATGACATTTCAAACAATGTTAAGACATTATGAGTTTATGGTAATTCCATTTGGATTGAAGAAATCACCTTATGTACTTATGGATATGATGAATAGAGTATTTAAGGGTTATATTGATAACTTTTTGGTGGTATTCATTAATTATATATTACTATATTTTAATATCTATAAAGATAAAGAGAGTTATCTACAAATAATTATTTAGAGCCATAGAAAAAAATTATATGGGAAATTTAGTAAGTGTGAATTTTGGATACATAGAGTTTCTTTTCTTGGAAATATTGTCTCCAAGGATGGAATAATTTTTGATCCAAAAAAAGGTAGTAAAATTATGGCATACACTGATGAATATAACTGAGATTCATAGTTTACTTGGATTATCATGTTACTATGGATAGTTTGTTTAAAATTTCACCTATTTGGCCAACCTGTTAACCATGTTAGCATGTAAAGGGATTAAATTCAAATAGTCAAGGGAATTAAAGGAAAGTTTTGAATATCTTAAGAAGAGACTGATTAATTCACTAGTATAAACTTTACCATTAGACAAGGAAGGATTTCTAATATATAGTGATACATTGAAGAAAGGACTTGGATGCTTCCTTATATAGAATGACATGGTGGTTTCTTATACATCAAGTACATTGAAAATCCATGAATAAAACTACCCAACAACATGAACTTGAGATGGAACCCATAATATTTTCTTTGAAAATATGTAGACACTACCTCTATGGTGAAAGATATTATATATATACAAACTTCAAGATTTTGAAGTATATATTTTCTTAGAAGGGGATCAACATGAGGAAAATAATATGGCTGGAACTACTCAAGGACTATGAAACTACCATATTGGGAAGGAAAATAATGTGGCTAATGCATTGAGTAGGATGGATTATTGAATTTTGACCATGATGAGGATGAACATGGATTCTATATATGGATATCTATTAATGATGGATATGATATTTTAGGAAAGGGGAGCCATCATTTATTTTCTAAGAAATTGATAAACTATCCTTAATAGAAAAGATAGAGAAGTCCAGGTAGGATGACAAGGACTTATAAAAGAATATTAAAGTAGTAAGTTATGGTAAATTTACTAGCTTCATCTATATATATGGTGTGTTGATGTTTGAAATTATTTTTATGTGTTCTATTCATACTATAATTTAATAGGTAACTTATATATGAAACAAATAACTAAAATTTCTCTATACATCCTAGTAGAAGATATATAGGGATTTAAGATAACATTTCTGGTGGGATGGTATGAAGTGGGAAATCATAGAATATGTGTCAAGATTCTTAGTATTCCAATATATAAAGGATGAAATACTATATATTAATGGATTTTTTCAACCTATTATTATACCTATATGGTAGTGGGACAATATTATAATGGACTTTGTCATTTGACTTCAAAGACTCCAAGGAAGAACAACGATATATGGTTCATTATTTATCACCTTACTAAGCATTCTTATTTTTTAGAGATAAGAGAATATATACCACTTGAGGGACTTTCCCTTATCTATATTAATAAAATCATAAGAATACATGAAACACCTTTATCAATTACATATGATCATGGCCCTCAGTTCACATCAAGATTCTAGAAGAGTCTTCAAAGGGATCTCAACATTGAGATACATTTAAGAACCACCTATCATCCCCAAACTATTAGGAATTATGAAAGAAAAATATAGACATTTGAAGATATACTAAGATCATATTATCTTGACTTCCAAGATATGTGGGATCAATAATTACATTTGGTAGAATTTTTATACAATAAAAGCTTCCATTTGAGTATCCTTATGGCACCATACAAATCATAGTATGGAAAGAGGTGGTGTACTCTAAAATGTTGAGAATAAGTTGGATAAATAAAAATAGTTATCCTAGAGCTTTTGAAGGAGATGACTGATAAAGTATGGACTATTTAGGATCATATTAAAGCATCCTAGAGTAGAAAAAAGAGTTATCATGATAATTTAAGGAAAGACTTGGAATTTTAAGTGGAGAATCATGTATTATTAAAGGTTTTCTCATGGAAGGGAGTTGTAAGATTTTGTGAAAATGGGAACTTGATCCCTAGGTATATTGGGACTTTTGAAACACTAGAAATAATTGGAGCTATACCTTACCAATTTCCTATGCTACCCAAAATTTCTAAAGTACACAACGTATTTCATGATTCATTATAGAGGAAATAAATTCTAGATCCAATGAATGTGCTAAAATATGATTGAATAAAGTTGGCTCTTGGATTGTCTTATAATTAAGGGACTATCAAGATTCATGATAATAGAGAGTTAGTTTTAAGCAATTGTACAACTCAATTTGTGAAATTACTTTAGAGAAATCTTAAAATAAAATAGGAATCCTGAGAAGCTAAAAAAGATATGAGTAAGGAATATATAAATATGTTCAATAGCTAATATATACCCCAATTTTGAGTATTAAATTATTTGATGCCTGAGAATGTAATACCAGAGACCCTACTGCAGTAGGTAAACACCATACCCTGAATTATCACACAATGCACACTCTAAAGATTATTTATTCATGAGTATATTTTAAAGTATAATTTATGAATGTTATAATTTTATTTTTAAAAAATAAACTTAATTTTTGAATTTTTTATAAATATATTAACTTTAGATATTTTTTTGATATTTTTCTGAAAAGATTTATTTTTTAGGTGAATAGTAGAAATACAATTTTTGTTAAAACCATAAATTTCATAACATCGCAGGGATGTATACATAAAATAAAACTTAAAAAAAATTATCTTAAAAAATATATGTTTTACAAGTAACATTGAACATTTTAAAATGTTATATTTAATTTATAAACCTATATTTGATATTTTAAAAATTAATTCACAATTTTCACTAAAATTGTTTTAATGTTTTATAATTTTACTATTTTAAAATTAACTTAGATAACTTTTATAAATTTAATATTATTAAAATATTTAAAATTTGTAATAATTAGGTCAAAATTATGATAAAATTACCATTTTTAGGTATAAAGAAAAAATTACTAAGGTAAAAATTAGTTATAATGGTAAAAGTTAAAATGAAACAGTATAAAATATAATAGTAAAGTGTAAAAAATATATATATAATATGTGTAAAATTGAATGGTATAGGATATATAGACCTTATATCTTCTCCAATCTATTATTCCTCAATTTTGGAGTCACTTTCCTTGAGAGTGGATTTCCATTATTAAAAAGTCATGGGTATGTGCAAAAATGTAATCCCTTTTCACTTATAAAAGGGGCCTCTCACCACCCCATAAATACAAATACTAAAATTAGATTTCCTACTAAAAATATAAAATTATTTATTCCAATTTAATCCTATATCTATTCCCTTAAATTTTTGTCACATGATTTTATCCCAAGCCCTCCATTTCCAAGGGATCCTCCAAGGAAATCTCAAAGTGATCAATGTGAGTAATCCTTTTTACTTAAATTATTTCTTTTCTATCTTTCCTTTAAAATTATTATTTTATAATAACTATATGGAAAAATAATTAGTTTTTTATATACTGAAATTTTTTATGTTAGGGGAATAATCATTAACAAACTCTCCCCTTTTCTTTATGAAAAATGAAAACATTATTCATGCTTATGTACAGACTACCACCTCCATAGAGCAACACATTTCCTTTTACCTAACTTCAAAACATGAATGGTAAAAATGAGAAATTATTAATTAATTATGATATATATAACATTTTTATGTTTATTATATAATAAACCATGTTACTCATTTCTTATGTTATAATAATAACTAAATTATCATCCATTCATACCACTATCTCCATGGAATAGTGTATTGCATTTTTTTCATTACCTCATTTCATGGATAGAATTAAGAACATGTTTAAATTATTAATATGATTTTTATGTCACTATTAATGTTATATTAAGTCAAATTTAATGAAATATTAATTATATAAACAATAAACAATCATTATAAAATTAACTATCTTAATCAAGCATACTAGGAGGAAAATATTTTTATTCATATTAGGTAATATTTTCGCATCAATTAATTATTTTTATATATACTTAAAATTATAATATATAAATATAATAAAAACTAAATAATATCATTATTATTATTTTATAATTATATTACAACTAAACCACCTTATAATCATTTATAAAATTAGGGTGTGTTCATATTCAGATCAGTTTAACCACCTTCTTGAAAAATACTATAAATTTATATCATGAATAACAAAGGGAAAATAATTATTGGTTAAATATGATATAAATGTTTAAATAAATATTCATTTTTGTTTATATAGACGTTAAATCAATATTTAATTTATTAATTAAGAAAACACCCTTCCATCATCAAGAATCACTAAAACATGATTTTTATCAATTTAATATTTAATGATAAAGGAAAAAAAATTCATAAAAGGAATTTGAAACATCACAAATTATTATAAATAATACCTAACAGTAACTTTAATGAAATATTAATGATGAAGTGTTTTAGATGAATAAATATAAACATTTCTATTATGAAACTAGTACAAATGATCAAACTATAAACACTTGATGTGGGAAAATAGGAAAAAAACTAACTAGAATTCCTATTGAGAATGAATATATATGAAGAGTATAATTTAAAATAGATATGAGTAAGTTTATGAATTAAGTGATTAAGATATATATGTTTTTGATAAACATGGTTGAATTACATTTGGGGAAGCCATGATAATATGTAAGAGTTTTCCATCTCAAATTCCACTCTTTGAGAGATTTTTTGTGTTATACACCTAATTTCATTTATGGTATCTATATAATAACTATTTGAGATTTTATATCATGAAATTAATTTTATTTATATTTTTTATTAACAATTTAAACCCCTATATTTCGATACATTTTGATTTAACTTTTACCCAATACATAAGTGGGTTATTTTTGTTTCAATTTTCATTATTTGGGACATATGGTATATTCACTACTTATTTCATTTTTTGTGGTGAATAAATTACCATGGAATAATTTTTACCATAATATTAATTAATTTAAAGCGATTTAAAAGTATATATTTTTATACCTCCCTTATATTCTTTTTATTAAAGATTTACCAAAACCATTGTAAAACTCAATCTTTTCGATGGTGGAAAAACCATTCGATGTTTTGGTAAAATAAATCCATGTGTAGTTTCCTAGAAAATAAATCATTTTTTGGATATTGAAAAGAGGATATGGCTGTGGAACATGCAATTTCCTAGAATTTTATCAATGGAATTTCCCATTCTGATTATATAAATGTGTCATATTTAATGATATAGTATTATATAAAGTAAATGCACCACATGATAAAACCAAATTTTTTTAATATATTTACCTGGACATCATATTTTGAGAATAGATATAACTATAAGAATTAAAATTATTAAAATGGTATAAAAAATTGAAAAATAATATAACTATAATATGGAAATTTAAATATGCTTAACCTCCTATAATGACCGCACTCACAAACAATAATGTAGAAATGAAAAAGAATTTCAATAATGAAATATTTATTTTTTAGAAGGAAAATATATATAACCATGGGGGGAAATATATTTGAGTTAATAATGGATAAAATAAGGTGTATTTATAGAAGTTAGGGAACCCATGACTGATTGAATAGTAATAAGATCCTTGTAATAGAAATTTGAGCATTAGGAATAGTAACCTAGCTGTTAGAATAGTAACTTCACCTATGTAATTCAAAAATAATGTTTAGTTATATTATAAAATGAATATATATAAAATTTATTTCATGATAAAAATAAATAAATGTTTTAAAAATGAGAAAATAAATGTGTATTTTTATAAAATTCATATGTTTTATTTATATTTTTATAAAAATTATAAATATTTGAAATAAAATTTATTTTTATAAAATTGTTTTATAAATAAATATTAATTTTTATTATAATGATAATATAATTTTATAAGACTGCAACTATTTTTTCAAAGGGTTCAAAAACTGATTATAATTTTAAAATTTTCATTTTTCAAATAAATATATATTTTATTTAAAAATTAAAATTTTCATATTTAAATAATTATTTTCATTAAATATATTTAATTTTTGGAATCTAAAAGTAGAAAAAATGTTAAGTTGATTTTTTTTTCATTTTTCTAAAATAGTTGAATTTTTAGTGAATAGTGAAATATAGAAAATAACATATTTAACATTAAAAACTCAATACATGAGTTATTGCATATGTGATGATTTAAGAACCCATTATATCTAAATTACATGAAAAAATTACTATATTTAGTAACAAGATTCATCCCTAATGATTGTCTTGATGAAAAATAATAAACTAATGAATATTATATTAAAAAACTCTACTCTCCCCCATTTTAAATACCACCCTCACCACCCCTTATCCTCACATGTTATAAGCCTTGGATATTACCCAAAATCTATGCAAATATATCATAATATCTCTCCACACATCCCTATAATAATTTTTCTTCTGAAAGACCTATCCCATGGTGCCTTAAGTGGAAGCATTGGAGACATCCATAATACCCTCAATTGAGCCTTTAATTTTTTTTCTTCATCCTCATACTCCAAAGAAATTCCTTCCAACATGAACCAATGACTCTATTATCATTAATATACTATAAATTTATTTTTTAATGAAATATTCACCATCCAACCCTTATTTTTTCATTATGAAATGAAAATGTTGTTCACAATATGGATGGTTCACTTTCTCCATGAACAACATACCCCATTTTTCTCCACCACCTTGAAGTATGGTTATAGAAATAATATTATGGTTAAATATGATTATTATATTTATATTATAACTTATTTATCATTATAAGATGCATTAATAATCATTGAATAAAATAAAATAAATCTAGTTCATGGTGGCCAGTAAAATTTACTAAATGAACAAACCATATAATGATAAGGTTTGTACCAAATGAATCATCCCTACATCAGAACAAATATGAATATATGGAAAAATTTAATTTTTTTGAATGAAATTTGTAACGACCCAAAAATTCATTAATGAAAATTCTTATTGGTCTATTTAAATGTCTTCTTATGGTTATGTAAAATGTATACATTTATTTGGTTCTATGTTTTGGATTTTAAAATACCGTTAAGAATTGTGACTGTTACTAATATATCTGTTGAACAGTGATAACATTATTAGTATAAATATAGGGCTTTAACAAATCCAATTTATTCAAAGGAAGGTATGGACTCATCCAATATACTTTTCCCATACTAATCCCATTTATTGGAGCTCAGAAAGGAGGTGGCATCATTGGGATTCGCTCTTAACCAAGGCCCAACCGAACTTGAATACGTTAAGCTCGAGCAGAACTGCCTACGAGAGAAGTGGAAGTTGATAGATATTACCACTTGTGCAATGTTATCTGAGCCACCCCAAGAGTCTGTCACCATCGCACACCTTACACTAAGGTCTTATGTGGGTGTTTTAAGGGGTTATGTAATAGGAACCTAATACTACGATTATGTACATTATTCTTGTATAGAGAATATACATTTTTTTTGTTATTGTTACTTTGTAAATAGTTTTTAAAGAACAAATAGTATTTCTAGTTAATATTCAAACTAAGAAATATATTTTGATTAATTAATGTATTTTTGAATTAAATAACATTTTAATAAATTATTATTATTATTATTATTAAATTATTTTTTATTAAATATAAATGATCTTATAAGTTTATGAATGCAATTGTAATTTTTATTAAGGTTTGAAAACTATTTTTGTCAAAACCCATAAATTTTCGATAAATGTTGGTTTTTATTTTTAAAGTAAAAATTCACATATTTAAAAAATTATTTAGATAAAATGAATATTATTTTTGGAATCATGATGGTGAAATTATCCAATGGTGAATTTTTCATAATTTTCTGAGATAGTCTAATTTTTAGGTAAATATTAAATACCATTTAAACATATAATGTATTTTATGACATCATAATGACCCAATAGTGATGTAATAAAATACTATAAACATTATTTTTGGCCAATATATGTTTTACCATTAAAATAATGTGATTTTGGGTTTGTTGGATTTATTTTACAAAGCTTAAGTGGACCCTTCAAGGCTTATAAAACATTTTTTCTTTTCAAATTATTTTCCTTGAGAGTGTGAATAACCTCCAAATAAGACACCCTATTATTTTAAGAATTTCGGCCATTGGCCTTATAAAATATTGTTTTCCACTCCCCTTTGGAAAAAATCATGGGCAAAAACCATGGGCTGGTTTGTGGTTTGGATTAGTTTTTTGTGTGGTGTCCCAAACCAAAATAATAAAGAATTCCATCTCCTTTACTATATAAACCCACCAAGATCCCACTTCATCTTCACTGAAATCCTTTGTAGTTCATCCAACCTCTTCCCTCCTCCCTCTATAACCCTCCCAAGGTTCCCCATGCTCCCAAGAAGCCTCTCTCAAGCCTCTCCCAATCCTTTGGGAATACACTTCCAAGTAAGGGATTCCCACCTTTCCCTTTTTATCCAAGTTTCTTAATATTGTTATACCCTTTTATTTTAAATTAAAAATGTAGGGATATGATTTCAAACCTCCCCCATACTTCCCTATTATTGTTTTGATGATTATAGACCCTTTTATCTCTCATTAATTCCTCCTGTGTACACCCGTTACCATGCCGAAATTTCATAAGGAATTTATTTCTCCTTATTTACATTCAAGCAATTATTTTATATTATGCATCTAAATTCCATTACATATGTTGGTATATTATGTACCATGATACCCTTACTGTTCATTTAATGTATAAATTATGAGATACCCATTTCACTTTCATCAACCCATTTTATGAATTTATATTTTATGTCGTTATGCTGCCGAAATTACACCAAAATTTCCATGCAAAAATCATTGTGTAGGGAATACCATACCCACTCCTCTATCTAGGGTATTAAACTTTATGCACATGTACTTGTTGATTGAGGACTTACATTTATGTATTATGCATATCTTATTCATTTAATGAATTATGATGTTAATGAATCCATGTTGTATTATCTATGTGGCACACTTATGCATGAAATGAAATGATTATGAATGGTGCACCCTAATAGTGCTCCAATGCATTGGGTAAAGTATAGTATCATGATACGTCATGTGCAATGAGTGTTGAATTATGATAATTCAAGTGCAACGAGGGTTTACTCATGATTCAAGTGCAATGAGGGTTTACTTATGCTCCATATGCAATGATCCTTGGATCATGCTAATTCCACGTTAAGTGTTGTTGCCATATTTCCATATCATGATTATCATGATTTAGCATGCCTTTATGTTCATGTTTCTCTTATTCTCCATTGATATACCTATTGTATAACATGTATTGTATTCCTCATGTTATTCCATGTTTATTTTTTTACTAGGCTTTATATCTCACCCTTTTCTTATGCATGTCCTCAGGTTATCCCATGCAATGCTAAGTACAAGGGAATGTAGTGGTCATGTAAAGGAAGTTTTCAATAAGATGTTAAGTTCTATTATTTAAGTTGTTATGTAATGTTACTAAGACCCAAAGACACTATACCACTCGATCTTCTATACTGTATCTAGTGAAGGTTTTATGTAATAAATCATGTTTAAGTGTGTAATAAAATTAGGGTTGTTATAGTTGGTATCAGAGGATATATTTAGTTATTATTGAGATTAGGATTAGAAAACCCTAGTGAATCCTTAGAGACAAGACTATGTATAATAAAAAGATCCCTAAGTTTTGGTGGGTATTGAGTAAGTGGTTTATCATGAAAATACATCCCTGTCTAGATACAAGTAGGTAGAGGTGGCTCTGGCACAGATGTACCTAGGGGTGAAATCCCATACAATAAGTTTCAGGCTTGACCCGGGGTATCCTAGTACACAAAAAAAGGCCTTGCTGCACTCCTGGTTATGACACTCCTGGGGTATATGCATTGGTAAATTCACAAGCTTAGTATGAACCATTATTAACGGAATAAAAAAAATTCCCCTAAGAATATATGTTAGAAAGTAGATCATGGATAACATAGTTTGAAGCCTATATATTCATAAGTTAAGGAAATAAAAGTTATTTATAATTCATCTATTTTGTCCTTGGATTACCCTTTATGTGTTACCCCTGACTTTACTTTTATTCCAGCCAATGTCCAGTAATAGGAGGAATCAGGCTAACAACCGATGTGAAGATCAATGTGATGAATGTGCTAATGACATGCCCAATCCGATGGGAGTGGAAATCACGAAATTTTTCATGATTCTATCTCAATTAACTCAATATTTTAATAGAAACATGGTTCAAGAGGAACGTTCAACCCCCCTAATAAAGAACAAGTCACTATCTAAATCTTCATGAGACAAAGGCCTCCTACTTTTAATGGATCATCTGATCCCTCAATCGTCGAACAATGGATCAACTCCATTGAAAAGACATTCTCCATCCTTCAATGTTTAGAACAAGAGAAGGTTCTCCTAGATGCTTATCAAATGGAGGGTGAAGCTGATCAATGGTGGACATTGATAAAAAAATACAAAGCCTGAGTAGGAGATCAAGGCATTTGAATAGAAGGATTTCCAGAAGATTTTTTTGACAAATATTTTCCACGCACCCTCTGGATTAAAATGGAAAGTGAATTACTTTCCCTCAAGAAAAATGAAGAAGAATCTATTAGAGTGTATGAGGAATACTTCACAAGGCTTTCACGATATCCCTCTAGCTTTGTTGTTACCGCCGAATGCAAGGTTGACTACTTCTTTGGTGGGCTGAAACCTAGCATGCAGAAAGCCCTGGCAATCCGTGACTTCAACAACTATGAGGAAATTGTCCGATGTGCCCTCAAGGTCGAAATAGAGATAAAAAAATATTAGGGGTATCATGGGGATAAGAATCGTAAGTTGGACTTTAATTCTGGTGGTCCGATGGATAAATTCAACAGTTCTAAGAAGATCCAGCACCCCATTTTCCAAAGGTGCAGAAAGAAGCACCCCAGAAATTGCTTGAAGGGGATGAGGAAATGCTTTAGGTGTAGAAGAGAAGGACACCTAGCTGTTAACTGCTAATAAGAAAAAACCATGGCTGTGATAGAGGAGAGGAATACTCTGTTCGACTCTCAATGCGTTTTTCATTTCTTCAACTGCAAATAACCATAACATCTTGAAAATCAGTGCCCTAAGACAAGGGTTTTCAGAGGCAACCAACAACCTCCAAGGAAGCAAGGGAAATATTTTTACATCACTACGGCTGAAGTGAACCCCGAAAAAGAAGTGGTGATAGGTATGATAGTTATTCATTCAAGAATAGCAAACATACTTTTTGATTTAGGTTCTATTCATTCTTTTATATCCCGAAAGTTTAGAAGAATAATCCATACACCACCAAAAATCATGGAAGTAAAGATGTCAGTGAGTAAGACAAATGGGGAAATCATTGCATCCCATGAATATAACTCCCCCTATCATAATTTGTGGATTGAACTTCCTGGAGAACCTCATAATACTCCCTCTAGTGGAACTTTATGCAATTATTGGCATGTATTTACTTTCCCTATATAGAGCCAACATAAATTACCATGAGAGGGAAATCAATCTCCATGTGGAGAATCGACCCCCGATTCTATACAAGTACAAGGAGGAATATGAATATTATTTTTCTCCGTCATCTCAATCATGGATATTACTTCCCTATGAGCACGCGTATCTGGCTCAGATGATTGAGTTTAAGAAGGCAACCATCCTTGAAGACATGCTTATTGTGAGGGAATTCACTGAAGTGTTTTCCAAGGAATTTCTTGGTCTTACTCTTAGAAGAGATGTAGAATTATCAATTGACATTATACCTGGGGCGTTTCCAATATCCAAGACTCTGTATAGAATGGATGTTGTGGAGCTTGAGGAGTTGAAGAAACAACCACATGGGAATCTGGATAAAGGGTTTATACGCCCAAGTGCTTCACCATGGGGTGCACCAGTCCTATTCATCAAGAAGAAGGATGGGTCAATGCGCCTTTTCGTTGATTATCGTGAGCTTAACAAAATCACAATAAAGAAAAAGTATCCTCTCTCATGAATTGATGACTTGTTCGATAAGACATGTCGAGCACAATACTTCTCCAAGGTAGATTTGTGGTTGGGATATTATCAAGTAAGGGTGAAGAAGGAAGTTATCCCCAAGTATACTTTTCATACAAGATACAGACACTATAAATTCATAGTAATGCCTTTCGGACTCGCCAATGCTCCAGAAATCTTCATGGAATTGATAAATAGAGTATTTAGAGATTACCTCGATAAATTTGTGGTAGTCTTTATAGATTATATTATAATATACTCCAAAACCAAGGAGGATCATGAGGAGCATCTAAGAACTGTACTAGAGACCTTGCGAAAGGAGAAGCTCTATGAAAAGTACAACAAGTGTGAGTTATGGTTGAATAAGGTATTATTCTTGGACCATATCATCACAAGCAATGAGATATCTGTGGATCCCTCCAAGACAGCTAAAATAGTGGGATGAATGAGGCCAACATCAATAATGGATATCCGTAGCTTTTTGGGGTTAGCTGGATATTATCAACGATTTGGGAGAAATTTCTCACGATTTACTAACCCTCATACCAAGCTAACTCAGAAGGTAGTAAAGTTTTCTTGGAGTGATGAATGAAAAGAAAGCTTCAAGGAGTTAAAAAGGAGTCTTATCACTATTCTCGTTCTCACTTTACCCACAAGTAGAGAACTTTTTATGGTATTCAGTGATGCTTCAAAGAAAGGTCTGGGATACGTGCTGATGCAAAATGACAAATTCATTGCCTATGCTTCAAGGAAATTGAAAGTTCATGAGAAGAATTATCAAACACATGATTTGGAGTTAGCTGCGGTGATCTTCGCTTTAAAAATTTGGTGGAATTTTCTCTTTGGGGAGAAGTGTGAAATATATACGGACCACAAAATCCTCAAGTATATATTCACACAGAAAGAGTTGAACATGTGCCAACGAAGATGGTTAGAGATGATCAAAGACTATGACTATTCAATCTATTACCACCCTAAGAAAGCGAACAAGGTGGTAGATGCTCTAAGTAGAAAGGACCCATCGATTCTATCATTGATGATAATTGAGAAGGATCCAATCTTCTTATATTTGATGAATATATACATGGGAATCATAAATAAGGGAACATAATCAATACTTTCACAAATGATTTCTCAACTTTCTCTTTTGGAAATGTTAAAGGATAATCAAAAGGATGATGTGGGAATTCAGAAAAAAGTGGAAGATTCATAAAAGGTAAATCCTCAGAGTTCAATGTTAATGAAGAAGGAATTGTGAGATTTGGGAAAAACTATGTGTTCCATCAAGTCTAGAGTTGAATAAGGAACTTTTGGATAATGCACATAGTTAAAATTTATCTATTCACTCAGGAAACACAAAGATGTATCAAGATCTATGAGATCATTATTGGTAGGATAATATGAAGAAGGAAATCACTGAGTATACATAAAAGTGCCTGGTGTGTTAGTAAGTGAAGGTAGAGAGGTAAAAGTCTAAGGGGATGATGCAACCATTGACCATACGAGATGGAAATGGGAGAACATCAACATGGAATTTGTCACCGGACTTCCAAAGATATACAAAGGCAACAATGAAATCTGGGTTGTTGTGGATAATCTTACAAAGTCTTCACACTTCATTGTTATTCGGGAGGATTTCTCACTAGATCAACTAGCATAGATATATATCATGTAAGTGGTAAGGTTTCATTGAGTACCACTATCTATTGTATATGATCGAGATCCAAGATTCACCTCTAAGTTTTGGAAGAGTCTTCAACATTCTCTGGATATTGAACTGAACTTTAGTACGGTCTATCATCCCCAAACTGATGGACAATCTGATAGAACTATTCTAACACTAGAAGATATGTTAAGATCATATTCAATGGAATTTAAAGGAGGATGGGATCAACATCTTCCTCTGGTTAAATTATCCTATAATAATAGTTTTAAATCCAGAATCTGAATGAAACCTTATGAAGCCCTGTATGGGAAGAGGTGCAGAACATCGACATGTTGGGATGAAGTTGGTGAGCGTAAGATGCTAGGAGAAGAAATGGTTTAAGAAATGGTGGAGAAGGTGAACACTATTTAACAACATATCAAGGTAGCCCAGAGTCGATAGAAGAGTTATGATGATAACCGTTGACAAGACCTTGAGTTTAAAGTTGGAGACATGGTATTTCTACACATATTTCAATGGAATAAGGTCATGAGGTTTGGAAAGAAGGGGAAGTTAAGTCCTAGGTACATCAGCCCCTTAGAGATTCTTGATCATGTTGGGAATGTGGCCTATCGACTAGCACTTATAACTACCATGGCCAAAGTACATGATGTATTTCATGTATCCCTCTTTAAGAAGTACATACCAGACCTTTCACATGTACTCTCTTCCGAGGTAGTAAATCTAGAGGATGATCTTTCTTACAAGGAGCAACCAGTGAAGATATTATATCGTAGAGAAAAATTTCAATGAAATAAGACAATTCCCCTCATCACGGTGTTGTGAAAAAACTATAAGTTTGAAGAAGCGACATGGGAATAAGAAGAATTTATGAAGTAGAGTTACCCACTTCTATTTTAGTGTGGGAAAAGGAAAATTCGAGGATGAAATTTCTTAAAGGGGGTAAGATTGTGACAAACCAAAAATTCATTAATGAAAATTACTCTTGGTCTATTTAAATGTCTTCTTATGGTTATGTAAAATGTATTAACTTATTTGGTTATATGTTTTGGATTTTAAAATACCGTTAAAAATTGTGACCATTACTAATATAGTCATTGAATAGTGATCACATGATTAGTATAAATATAGGGATTTAACAAATCCAATTTACTCAGATAAAGGAAGTGATGGCCTCATCCAGTAGACTTGCCCCATACAAATCCCATTCATCAGAGCTCAGAAAGGTGGTGGCATCATTGGGATTTTCTCTTAACCAAGCCCAAGCCAATCTTGAATACGTTAAGCTCAAGTGGAACTGCCTACAAGAGAAGTGGATGTTGATAGAGATTACCACTCGAGTAATGTTTTCCGAGCCACCCCAAGAGTCTGTCACCATCATGCACATTACCCTAAGGGCTTATGTGTGTGTTTTAAGGGGTTATGTAACAATAACCTAGTACTAATATTATGTACATTATTCTTGTATAGATAATATACATTCTTTTTATTATTGTTACTTAGTAAATAGTTTATAAAGCATAAATAGTATTTTTAGTTAATATTCATACTAAGAAATCTATTTTGATGAATTAATGGATTTTTGAAATAAATAATATTTTAATAAATTATTATTATTATTAAATTAATTTTTATTAAATATACATGATTGTATAATTTTATGAATGCAATTGTAATTTTTATTAAGGTTTGAAAACTGTTTTTATCAAAACCCATGAATTTTCGATAAATGCCGGTTTTTATTTTTAAAGTAAAAATTTACATATTTAGAAAATTATTTATGTAAAATTAATATTATTTTTGTAATTAGGACATCGAAATTATCCAATGGTGAATTTTTCATAATTTTCTGAGATAGTCGAATTTTTGGGTAAAAATTAAATACCGCTTGAACTTATAATGTGTTTTATGACATCATAATGACCTAATAGTGATGTAATAAAATACTTTAAACACAATGTTCTGCTAATATACGTTTTACCATTAAAATAATGTGATTTTGGGTTTTTTAGATTTATTTTACAAAGCTTAAGTGGACCCTTCAAGGCTTATAAAACATTTTGTCTTTTTAAATTTTTTTCCTTGAGAGTGTGACTCACCTCCACATAAACAACCCAATTATTTTAAGAAGTTAGGACATTGGCCTTATAAAATACCGTTTTCAACTCCCCTTTTGAAAAAACCATGGGCAAAAACCATGGGCTGGTTTATGGTTTTGACTAGTTTAATGTGTGGTGTCCCAAACCAAAATAATAAAGAATTCCCCCTCCTTTCCTATATAAACCCACCTAATACCCCACTTCCTTTTCACTAAAAGCCTTTATAGTTAATACAAACTCTTACCTAATATCTTTATAATCCTCCCGAGGTTCCCCAATCTCCCAATAAGCCTCTATCAAGCATCTCCCCATCCTTTGGGATCACACTTCCGAGTAAGGGATTCCAAACTTTCCCTTTTTATCCAAGTTTCTTAATATTGTTATGCACTTTTATTTTCAATTTTAAATGTTGGGGTATTATTTAAAACCTCCCCCACACTTCCCTTTTTAATATTTAATGATGATAGACCCCTTTATCTCTCATTAATGCCTCCCATATACACCCATTACCATGCCAAAATTCCCAAGGAATTTCTCTCTCCTCATTTACATTCAAGAAATTATTTTATATTATGAATCTAAATTCCATTATATATGTTGGTATATTATGTCCCATGATCCCCTTACTGTAAATTTAATTTATAAATTATGAGATACACCTTTCACTCTCATAAAACCATTTTATTAATTTCTATTTGACGTCATTATACTGTTGAAATTACACCAAAATTTCCATGCCAAAATCATTGTGCAATGAATACCATACCCACACCTCTATCAAGGGTATTCACATTTATATACTTGTAAATATTTATTGGGGACTTACATTTATGTATTCCACATCTCTTATTCTTGGAATGAATTATGATGTTAATGAATCTGTGTTGTATGATCTATGTGGCACACTATGCATGAAATGAAATGATTATGAAGGGTGCACCCTGATAACGCTCCAATGCATTGGGTAAAATATAGTATCATGATATATCATGTGAAATGAGTGTTTAATCATGATAATTAAAGTGCAAGGAGGGTTTACTCATGATTCATGGGCAATGAGGGTTTACTCATGCTCCATGTGCAATGAGCCTTGGCTCATGCTAATTCCTTATTAAGTGTTTTCACATTTCCATGTTATGATTATCATGATTTATCAAGCCTTTATGTTCCTGTTTATCTTGAGCTCCATTGATATGACTATTGTATAACATGTATTTTATTACTCATGTTATTCAATGTTTATTCCCTTATTGGGCTTTATAGCTCACACTTTTCTTATGCATGTCCTCATGTTATCCCATTCAATGATAAGTATAAGGGAATGTAGTGGTCATGTAATGAAGGTTTTCAATAAGATGTTGCATTCTATGCTTTAAGTTGTTATGTACTGTTCCTAATCCCCAAAGACACTAGACCTCTCGATCTTCTATGTTGTATCAAGTGAAGGTTTTATGTAATAAATCATGTATAAGTGTGTAATAAAAGCAGGGTTGTTATATGATTAGTATAATTTAATTTCACTTATTGATTTATTGTATTATTTGAAAAAAAATTCAATAATTATCCAAAAACTAAAGCGACCTTAGAAACCATGAATCGAATAGCCTCAAAACCACAATTATATACATTGTATCTCCATTAAATGAATCTTAAATAACATAAAATCTTTATAATAAATAAAATATATTTTAATATGGTTATAAATAATGTATTTTATAAATATAATTTGATTATTTAGGAGGTTAAGTGATCATGAAGAATGAATATGGACACAAGGTAAGGGATCTCTCTGAACCACTCTATTTTTATGGGTTATGATTTGTCTCTATTTACCTAATTTTATCTCTATATTATCATTATTTAATTCTTATATATTATTAATATATATCCCAAAAATATATAACTATATTAATTAACTTTTCCTTGATGGGGATATACATGTTTTAAAGGTTCCCTTTTCAATTTATTTCATCAAGTAGACCTGATTAAAAGGGACTTATCTATTTTCTTTCCTCATTTAAAGTACCACTAAATGAAATGTTTGTAACCTTATATGGATTTTAAAAACATCCATTTTAGTATGTAAACCCATTTTATCTCATTTATGGTTTTATAGAAATTATTATTCCCTTACCATCTAATTATTATTTACTATTTTTCCTAAAATCCCTCTTAAAAGAAATATCTCCAAAATTATTTCTCCACTACATTTTATGTATTCAACTAAATTGAACTTCATTTTCATGCCCTATTATTATTTATTTATATATTAAAACCTATTAATGATTTAATCACTTATCTCAAGAAATTTATTATGATATTCTATTTGGATATTTTATAATACATTATTATGAAACCCATTTTATTTCTATGGTTATTTCTTATTTTATAATACATTATTATGAAACCCATTTTATTTCTATGGTTATTTCTTGTGCTTATGATTTTTTTAATTTCATTATATAGTCAACATATGCATGTGCATGTTATTATGGGAGAAACCAGATATTAATCCAATGTATTGTGTAATTTTTATGTCTTATAAGACAATAAGTATGGTATTAGGAAGTAAACCTAATCTATGAGGGGGCTCTATCCACCATGTGATATTGTATTGGTGGTTTTCCTTGACTTCTTATTTCATGTTCTAGGTTACTACCCAATTCTTATGATTCCTTGATCTTATGTTTTCTATATAATTATTTCATTCATCTATGTGATCATTCATGTACCTTGCCTCTTATGATATCATGATATGTCATTTAATACATATGTTATGCTTCTTTATCATGTTCATTCCCTTACTAAGATTTTTAGCTTGTCCCTTTTGTTTATGTATTCCCTAGTTTATCCAATACAGTTTTAGGAGATCAAAGATATTTAGGTTTTCATTATGGGGAATAAAATAAATATGTTGTGTTTTAGTCTCATTTTGATGTATTATGAGAATAGTATTATAAACACACCAGGAATCTTGATACTTAGGTTGGGTTTAATGGATATTTATATTTACATCCATATAATAATATGTGTAAGATACTTGGGTTACTATAGTTTGTATTAGAGAACGGCCAAGTTATTTTTGGGTATTAGGACTATAATACCTTATTGAGGACCCTAGGGGTAATTCTAAGTATAAGAAAATGTCCTAAAATTTTGGTGAAGTATAAACCTAGTGATTTCTAAGAAATTACATCCATGTTTGGATACTACATGTTGATGTGGCTTTGGAACTGATGTACCAAGATGTAATAATCCATAAAGGGCTCACTGGGTATTAACTAGACCTATACTTGGTGCACAAAAAAGATTCATTGATGAACACATGGTTTGACACTCATGGGGGATATTCTTTGGTAAATTCACAAACTCTTTATGAATCATTATGAAGGAATTTAATATATTTATAGGTTAGAGAAACCAAATAGGAAAAATTACATGGATAACCTTGGATGAAACTAGGAGAATAATAAGTTATCATATACATTTCATTTATAATCTATCACTTCCAAGTTCATAGTTTCCCCTTTTATGTTCTTATTAGTCAGAGTATTCTTATCCCAAAGATTATTTTGAATATAATAAATGACTAGAACCAGAATAAAACAATGAAAGGTTCACTTATTCTCCATTAAAGAGCTTTAAATGTCCTATATAATTATAGTTCTACAAATTTATTCATATCATTCAAGTTTAATAGCAATATTCAAACACCACCTCAAAACATGGAGGTGGAGTTATCTGTGAGAAAATAAAATAGGGAAATCATTACATCCCAATTATATAAATCCTTCCTACCAAATTTTTGTGGATTAAACCTTCCATAAAATATTTACATACTTATTTAGTGGAATTTGATTCTATATTGGGCATAGATTGGATGACCTTATATAAATCCAACATCAACTACCAAGAGAGGGAAATCATCCTCCATATCCCAATTCATACTCCAATTATATAAAAGTGTAATGAGGAGGATGAATATCTGTTGGGATATTATTTTCAAACATGAAAATCATTGAATTATGAGTAATCATATTCAGGTAAAATGATTTAGAAAAAAATATAGAATCATTCATGATGACATGCCCATAATGAGGGACTATACTAATGTATTACTTAAAGAGTTGCTTGGTCTTACACCTAACCAAAAAGTTGAGTTATCAATTGAACTTATACCTATATATTTTTCTATATCCAAGATTCTTTAAAAAGTGACCAAAATTGAATTAAAAGAACAAAAGAAGTAGTTACAATAGAATTTGGATAACGATTTTATACACCAGAGTGCTTCAATGTGGGGTGAAACATTCCTTTTCATCAAGAAGAAGGATGTGTCATTTCACCTATGTATTGATTATCATTAACTCAAAAACATCACAATAAATAGAAAATATCCCCTTCCATGGATTGATGACTTGATTAATCAGATACATGAGTCCCAATACTTCTTCAAGGTGGACATTTAGTTAGGATATCACCAATTAAAGGTGCAGAATAAAGATATTAAGATGACTAACTTTAGAATAAGTTATGTAAACTATGAGTTCATAGTGAATCCATTTAGACTCACTAATGATCCTAAAATATTTATGGACTTAATGACTTGATTTTTTAGATATTACCTCAAAATATTTGTGGTAGTATTTATAGATTCTATTTTGATATACTCTAATAGTAAGTTGGAACATGAGGAACATTTCAATAATATTCTAAGGACTTTATGTGAAAGGATAACCTATATGAAAAGTACATAAAATTTGATTTTTGTATGGAGGAAGTGTCATTCTTAGGGCATGTTATCACCAAGAAAGGGATGTATATAGACCCTTATAAGATAAAGGCAACTAAGGAATGGACTAGAAAAACATATTTAATGGATATACATAGTTTCCTTGTACTAAATGGGTATCATCGATGATTTGTGAGAAATTTATCATGATTGTAAAGCCCATTAACCAAGATGAATTGGGAGTAATGTTTTTCTAGACTATTGAATGCTAATGAAGATTTAAGGAGTTAAAATGGAGGCTTATCACAACACAAGTTCTCATACTACCCTTAAGTGGGGAAATTTTCATGGTATATAACAATGATTTAAAAAAGGCATTTATTTGTGTATTGATATATAATGACGAAGTGATAACATATTACTTATGGTAGTTGAAATTGCATGAGCATAAAAATCCAATGTATGATATGGAGTTGGATACAGTAATATTTACATTGAATATTTGGAAGAATTATCTCTATAGGGAGAAGTGTGAAATATATACAGATCATAATATTCTCAAATATATATTCACATAGAAGTATCATAATATTAATAAAAAAATATGGTTAGAGCTGATAAAATACAATTAATTATCAATAAATTACTATCATGGGAATCAAAATAAATCAACAAATTCTCTAAGTAGAAAGGATCCTGCAAGATTATCCATGATGAGGATTTAGAGGTATCCGAACATCTTAGAAATACGATAGATAGATAGGTGGATCATAAACGAAGGAACATCATCACTCCATTGTCAAATGATTTACCAACCATCCCTTATATAGAAGATAATGGATTATGAATGGGATGATATTGAAATATAGAAGATTGTGGATGCTATAAGAAATGAAAAATCCTTATAGTTAAAAATTGATGGAGTTATAAGATTTGGGTCAAGACTATGTGTACTATAAAATCCTGAGATAAATAAGGATCTGTTAAATGATGCACATAGATTAACATTCTCCATCCTCCTAGGGAGAAAAAAGATGTAACACTAGGCCTATGAGACATGTAAGGGTTCCTCCTCAACCCATAAAAATTGTATTATCCAAAAAGAAATAAAAAATCTTTAAGGCCTTTGGGATGGGTTGACCTAGGAGATGATGAAACCATTACCCATACCCACATAGAAAAGGGAGAACATCACTATTGATTTTGTCACAGGTCTTATGAACACATCTATAAGAAATAATTTTATATGGGTTATAGTTGATTATCTTACAAATAATGCTCAATTAATTTATATTTGAGATGGATTCTCACTTGATCAACTTTCAAGGATATACATTAGAGAAGTGGAAATGTTTCATGGTACACCACTACCTAATATGTTTAATCGGGATCCAAGGTTTGACTCCATGTTCTAGAAAAGTATCTAACATGCTCTAAACACTGATTTTAAATTCAGTATGAGTTATCACTTTAATCTGATGGAAAATATGAGTAGACTATTCAAACACTTGATGAAATGTTTATAGTGTGCTCTATGGACTTGAAAGAAGGGTGGTATAAATATCTTCCTTTGGTTGAGTTATCATACAACAATAGATTCCAGTCAAGTATCCAAATGGATCTATATGAATCTCTTTATGGGAAGATATGTATAACACTTTAGTGTTTGGATGAAGTTGGTAAACACAAGATGATAGACCTGAAATGGTTGAAGAAATAGTAGAAATATCAATACCATTTAGCAGCAATTAGGGATTCTCAAGTTAGATAGAACAATAATGATGATAATAATATATGATTCCTAGAGTTTTAGGTTGGAGATAAAGTGTTCCTCCATATATCTCCATGTAATAGAGTCATGAGATTTTATAGGAATGGAAAATTGAGTCCCATATTCATCAACCCCTTTGATATTCTCGATATAATCAGAGTTGTGCCTTATCAACTAGCACTCCCACCAACCCTATCTCAAGTACATGATGCGTTAGAAATTTCCATCTTAAGAAAGTATATACTAGATCCATCACATTTAATCAATAAAGAGGTGGTATAGTTATATCATGATCTCTCTTATGAGAAGTAACTTGTGAAATCTTGGACAATATAGACAAAGTTATATGCAAAAATAATACTCACCTATTCAAAGTTTTATAGAAGAACCATAAATATGATGAGGAGAAATGGTAACTAGGGGAAGAAATTAATTCCCTAGGTTATATTATAAAATTTTAGGAGCTCAAATGGATTTAGGATCTAATTATAGAGAATAAGATAACAATATTTTATTTTATTCTCATTTTTATGTATTATGAACCTAGTCTTCCAAAGATACTAGGCCTCTCATTCCTCGATTTTTTATTAGATATTTATGTTAAAATTCATGTAATAATATGTTTAAGAGAAGTTGGTCACTATAAAATAGATGAATCTAGGGGTAATAACCTTGAAAAGGGTTGGTTGAGCATTGATTGAATCATTACTCTGATGCACGATGAGGGGGGATAAAAATAAACACATTCTTAGAAACTCTAAAGGGATATGATTTGAAATATTCACATGCTCTTTATTAACCATGATGAATGATTTTTACTACCATATCCTTAGTCTCTTACCAATGAAAACTATTTTACTCAATTACTATCTTCCATGGATATCCCAACAAAGTGAAAGTACCTTCTCCACTATATGTCTTTGATAAGGGTACTTCCTATTACATTGATGACACCCCACTACTTTTAATTTGATTAAGGTATGTTCTTATAGACATCAAAATCATTTCATTGAATGAGGAAGTATTATTTTATATATTTTCATTATATTTATAGCAATGTTCTTATAAAGTTAGTGGTTCCTTAGGGAATGGTATGAAATGTCTTGTTGAATCTTATGGTAAATGCATCAGACATAATTAGGTGATGGGTGAAGCCTAAGATTATATAGCCCTTTGATGCATTAATAGGTCTCATGAGACAAAAAAATTGGATTTTGGTGGATACCTCTCCCCATATTAGTATATTGTCTTTCCACAAGTCCTTGACAACATGATTTTATGTTTGAAATTATGTATTCCATTATTATTATATCGATGATTATTTTTATCCATGTTCTCATTTTTTTCATGGATAGAGTATGCCCTCATTTTTAGTTTATATTGTATTTATGTTGTTTATTTATTCCTAAAACATCACTTGTGACATGTTTATGTCATATTTTGCTATATGTTACTTATTATTGATGATATAATCTCACCATTATTTGTTTTCCTTTCCCTTATAAATCTAGAGGAGAAATATGTGTAATTTTAAAAGAACTTATAGAATAGATAATAATGTTCTCATGGATTTTTTATATTGTAATTTATGTTCTCAAGTGAAATGTAAAAAATATGTATATATTCAGTCTTCTATGACTACTAAGATGATTGATACTATGGGAACAAATGTATTCTATACAAATAATTTAATATAACTACCATCTCTAGGTTTTTTGAATTTGTGTTATTAAAATTGGTATTAGAGTAAGTTTAGTAGGAACCTTAGGGACAAGATTTAGAGGAACCTAGTTAGATATCACAAGTACTATGAACAAAACATCAAGATTTATAGGGAAAACTCTAGAAAACATGATAGGAATTGTATTTTTCAATTCCATATGATTCATGTTTTCTGAGAACATTGAATCATCCTATAATACTCTAGGAAGGGAGTTGTTAATTAAGTTACCTAGTGGAAATATTATTACAAGAAAGATATTCCAGTTAGTTCCAATTATGAATAATATACATAACTTATTTGAAAAATTGGTTATTATACCTATAATTAACTTTGATATTATCCTTGGTATGGATTGGATTTCAAATCATTGAAGATCCCACTTTATGTGTGAGTTGAATTTATTATCAATGGTTTGTATTAGTTATCAATGGTTTCTAATGAAATATAATGATTTAATTAATGTTAATACATTGAATAAGATATAGAAAATAATCTACTAGAAGTTCATTTGGAGAATCCAATCTTGGTAAGAAAATTAATACAAATTGGTTGATTGAATGAAGAAGAGAATAATGGAAGCAATCAAGTCTTATTATCTTAATCAAGTTATTTTCAAGACTTTTAGTTTAATTATGATAATTGATAGGTTTTTATGAATGTATAAAACAAGTTCCATGATTTTTAAGAATCACATTTGTTATCAACACTATAAAGTTTCTTTAAGGAGTCTGCTTAAGAAGTATTCAACGTTGAATGAATGGAGGGCTAATAATTATGACTGGATAGAGGCCAACATATAATGGTGATTTTATGAGGTCAATAGGAATGAGGCCATTAGATGAGGATTTCTAGGTTGATACTGAACTATGTAAGGGTACATTGAGAATATGTAAAGGCAAGCCTTTCTATGTAAAGGTAAGTCGAGCACTTTATAATGTTATGTTGAGATTTATAATACTCTGGTAAGGGTAATCTAATAGTTGTATAAGGGTAGTCATGTAAGGGTTTCTAAGTAGCACCATCAAATAGAGGTTTCCAAACTATGACATTAGATGAAGTGTCAATTAGATGAAAATTTATGAAGACATATAACATAGTTCATTAGATGAAACCAGATGAAAAGTCCAATCATACCAAGGAAGTTTTGGGAGACCATGTAAGTAATGTTCACAATGTCATTAGACTAATGATAATGGACTAAGTTGATTAGATGATAGGTGGAAATAAATCTTTAAGTGATTATATTCATAGTTACATCAGATAGATGATGATTGGTTAAAAAATATCAGGCATCACTAAGTTATTTTTTGTTTGTTGATCAAATATCAAAATACCTTGAATTTTTATTCAAGATGAAGTTTGGTATAAGAACTATAAGAATTCCATTGAATGGAATTTTATGAAGATTGAGATATTAAAATAATAAGTTGTAATAAATGAATGATTTCAATAGTTTACGAGGTTATAGATAATTAAAGGATGTACGAAGCCTATTATATGCACATGGTGATTCATCAGATAGACTATACCAAACAAAAGTTATCGAATGATCAAAAATAGGTTTCCTAACAAAGTCAACAGTTAGAGGAAAAATATGAATATTATTGGATAGAGGTTGAAAATTTTTATGATTATTTGAATTTGATAGAATTTTATATATGTAGTTATCAAATAGATTTTTTAAGTAATATTCATTAGAATAAGGTTTCCATAAAGGATTATCCGACAGAGGATGTTGAGGTTTCTATGCATATTACATAAAAAAGTATCTAGTTGATGTTAACAAGAAAGTGTTACAAAGATATTAGGTTGAGTATTATGAAGTCTTCTTATAGAGTTCTATAAATACATCATTTAGAAGGAGTAGAACAAGATCTTTGAGGGTTCATTAGATAGAGGAAAACCTAAAAGCATATGAGAACCCATAATATAGAGTAAGGCCTTTATAAAAGTATGTTGAATAAAATTTAAAAGGTAAGAGAAAATAAACTTATTAGAAAAAAGAATTTATCAAATGAATGATTTGAGAAACATATCATCAATCATAGAAATTATTGGAAAATATGTTCAAAATATTTTCATTAATTTATGAAGGAGCATTGGAAGAATTTTCACTAGAAATAAGACATGTTATTAAGTTATACCAGATAGAATGTTTAAAAAAATTTATGAAGTTTTTTTAAATTTATTAATTAGGTCAATTCTATGATTGAAGTTAAAAGTTTCAATAATCACAAAGTAAGGTTGTGATTCTAGATTATATTTTAGGACAATTGAATAAGATTGTTGATACTGAGATTTAAGGAATTTTAAAGAAGTTACTTATATCTAAGGAATAAAGAAGGTGATGGATTGTGCAGTTTTTATAAATCATGTAAAACAATCTAGATTGCTTGAGAAGCATCCATAAAATTTCAGTTGAGCAGGAAGTTTGAATTTTAAGTACCGCCTCACCATGAAATTATGGAGAACCACTGACTATATAAAGGGGTGCTGATGCATTATGTGGGTATGATTAATTGAATCATGACTAGGAATTATGTTGAATAATTGAAAATCTTTAATAAAGTGTTTGAAAAAATTGTTATAACAATTATCATTTTGCTTGAAGTTATGAGAGAAGAGTACAAAATAGAGCAGGGGGCACCAGATAGACTTGAAGCACCTGATAGAACTAAAGCACCAAACGAAGAAAGGTTGAAGGGATCAGACAAATACTGAACACATTTTCCTTATCAATTGGTGTTTATATGAACATAGTGAATAGGAAGAGAAAAAATGAACTATTAATGGGGAAACCATCACTGGATGAACATTATTGGATGGATATATTAGATAGATAGGATTAGATAGAGGATTAGGCATACACGTTTTAGATGAAGGAATAAAAATAAGGAAAATTTCTTGCCCACTACTGTACATGTTACAAGTATAAAAAAAGGAATTAAAGAACAAATTAGTACTATTAAATTCAATATAAGTCTGATATGGTGGAAGTCTTTCTTAGTGTTACAAAGTACCTTAAAGAAAAATGCGAGATTGAATTTTGAGGCAGTATAAAGAACTAATAAGGAGATTCAAGTTAGAAAAGGCCATAACCAGTCTAGGGAAGAAGGATTATCTACATTCTCTCTTAAATTATAGGGACTTACAATTCAGATAATGATTATTTTCTAGCCACACCACTGTATTTCAGATCACATTATAGTGGAGAATATTTTCACTATTCATTTTCATAAATTGTAAGAACTAGCTTCTCTAATCGAGTAGTGAAACTTATAAAAATATCATTTTCTATATATTAATTTCTATCATATAATTACATTTGATAAGGAAAGGAGAATGGGATAATCGATATATTAAAAGGTCTAATAAGTAAATGGAAAAAAATATAATTGGTTAAAAAGTTCCCAACACCGATTCACCTCCCTTTGTGTTGAGTACATCCGTAAGTGGCCCTCTCAATTAGTATTAGAGGGTTCACTCACCTCTATTGGATTCTCTATGTTTAAGTCACCATATTTTTAAGATTTAATTTTCTTTTTATTATTAACAATTTAGTGTAGTTTTGGTGAATATTTAGTTATCTATGAAAAGAATTCTATTTCTACCATAAAAATTATGAATAGAAGAAAGAAAGAGAAAATAAATCTGAATAAGATATCCTTATTATCTAAAGAAGTGGGAGTATTACTTTCTCTATTCTATGATAACATAGATGATATATTAAGACTATAATTTAAATAATAGGTGGATCACTTTTCCACCAAGGATAAAGATAAAAATTATTCCACAAGTTATCATAAGGTGAAAATTATTGTACACACCATCCTAAAAAATTATATCCTATCATAAGTGGTGATGATGATCAATATATAACTTCTAAAGATATATTAGTTGACATATTAAAATATATTCTTCATTTTATTCCCAGATAATCAATATCTCATATTTATAGAGTCTTTTAAAGTATATAGAAAGATATTAGCCAGTTGGAAGAAGAAGTAGATAATATAAATAAGTATTTACAAGAAAAAGTTCAAGAATTTATAAATCTATATAAATAGGTTTGATATTTTGAATCATCAAGAATGGTGGAGCTTGAAATAAGTTCCTTATAATTATAATACAAATTGATTAAATAATTTGAAGAGATCGAAGGATCCAAGAAGACTCTAGAATAAAAATACCTTCACTTAAAGAAAAATTAAAAAATAACATTGATGTCAAGGATTTGAAATTGAAAGTAATATCAAAGAAGTTTAAGGAAATTTAATTTTTTTGAAAAAAGTTAAGCTACATGAAGATGAAGTAGAAATAATGAAGAAAATTTGTGAATATAAGGTGACTATAATTTAAGATCATAAAACCACCCTCAATATAACATTTATAGAATTGGAAATAAAGTTGGAAAATCTTGAGAAGGAAAATATTGAGAGTTTACAAAAGAAAGATAAAGTTGTTGTTTCTATACAATTTTCACTAGAGGATTCTAATGTTAATATATCTACAACATGTTATAATAAGATCATGACTTTGTTAAATGATTTATACCAAGAAACTGTGAAGAAAGAGGTACCATCTAGACTATATTGAAATAAAATTTCAAAATTTATTTTTATGAATAGTGCAGATTGAAAAATAAAATTTATATAATTATGGATAAAGAAATTTAATAATAACCTTCTTGTTATGACTAGGGTGAAAAAATGAGTGAGGAAGTAGTTCCTAAAAAATAGCCCAAAAATTTATGAATCACACCCAAAAAATTAATATAGTGGAAATAATAAGATCACAGTTTTTGGGTTAATGTTTTCACTACAATATATTCAATAATAATGCATTATATTATTGGTACAATACTCTAAATGAAAAATCACCAAGGAAGCCCATTCCAAGGGGGAGAAATCTAGTGATGAAGAAGCAATATTCACAATGTCATAAAAATATGAAAAATTACAATGGTTTTGGAATGTTTGATAATAACTGTGATATTTGAAAATATAGTGGTCACAAGGTTAATACCTGTTCATTTCGACATATATCCAAATATTATAAGAAAATAAGATCATAAAATTTGTCTAATAAAGAAGAAGAAACCTTGAGAGGTAAGTAGAGGAATGTTGTAAACAAAAATCCTCTGAAGAAGACTTTAAGAAGGAAATGTGTTAAGATGTTGGATTCAATATCCAAGAAGTTGAGTAAAAGTGCATCATCCAATATAAATAAATAAAAGGATAACACTCAAAATAATCCATGTTTAAGATCCAAACTTGCTACTAATGTTCCTAATGATATGTTATTTATCTAACCAGAAGATCTGTAAAGAAAGAGGAAAATTAAATACACACAATAAAATAATTATGAAAAAGGAAAAGAAAAGGTTCCATATAAAGATGAAAAAGTTATATGTGTGAGGTGAACATGATTGGACACATTCATAAATATTTTTCTATAATAGTTCTTGCACACGAAAATTACTTTAAAAAGATGAAAATTTCACCTAGTGATATAAGTATTTTAAGAGACCTTCAATAAAGAAGGCTCACACATAATGAAATGAAAGAATTGATAAGATTTATATAGCCCCAATTAGAATTAGAGTTCATATTTTCAAGAATAATGTGTTGAATAAATGGATTGACTTGGTTGAGAAAAACATCACAATATTTATATTCACATTAATAAGCAAGAAGGATTTTCATTATTACCCCTACTTTAGAGTAATATATTTATTCTTTCAAAATAGGGAATTTAAGGTGATTCATGCACTTAGGGGGAGAACTTGAGTAGGAATAACAACTTCCAAATGAGTATATTCAAGATAAAGAAGTTTCTATCCTATAATGTTTCCAAATATGGTTCACTGAAGATTTTATTAAATGATCATCCTTAACAAAGATGGGGAAAATTTCAAGTATAGAAATCTACATTAGAAAAGAACCATTTTAGTTCATTCTTGACATAAATATCATAAAGAATATCTATTCAAGGTATTTATCATTATAAAGTTCAAAAATAAAAGTCTCCATGAGGGTGAGACATTTTGACAAAGTTAAAGATGCTTCCAAAATCATTATTTCATATCAAATTTGATTATTATAGAGATTTTATAAAGATAATGTCTTTGAAAAATGTAATTTTTTAATATCTCATGATTGGTTACTCAATATAAAAATCTTAAAACAAAGGGGAAGTAATTAAATTAATCAATGACACAATAAAAATAGAAGTATGAAAGTGCTCAAATTATGATTACCCTACTTATTAGGCATGGATGTTTTTGTTCTATTTGTTTAAGTGAGTGCATGTGTTTTAGGTTGATTCATCTTGAATGTTTTTTATATCTCAATTAGTATATTTATCCTAGAATAAAAGTGGACAACCCTTTAATCCAATTTTAGGAGTTATCATTCCATGTGAAATCAAGATCAGATGGTAAAGGATAACCTTGTTTTCCAAATCAAATCCTCCTTTTTTTCACACCGAGAATAGATCACATAGTGTTAGAGTGAAATTATGGATAATAAATTTCTTAAGTATGAATTGATACCCTTTTCCCATGAACTTTGTTCTTATTTTCAAAAGGGGGGAGAGAAAGTGAAACAAATGTTTGGAAAAGTAAAGGGGTATAATGACTTATCTTTTAATGAAGGTACACCTTGTTTTTCATTCAATTCAAATCGCTTGTTTAATCTTGGTAAACATGAAATATGGACTAAGTAAGGTCCCAGGAGAATCTGAGGCTTTTTTAGAGCCTTGATTTTTGAAAATGGGCAATCATGGTAGGCAACACGGTTATAACATGGTTAGTAGGAACCATGAAGGGTACCTTAGAGCATCAGAGGAAAAAACTATTTGTATGGAACTATTTGAACCCAAGCATACACCCATGAGAAAACTACAGAGGTTGGATAGTGAGATTTTTCATGGTTTGAAAATGGTTAGGAAAATCAAGTGCCTTAACCTTTTGGGATCTTCCCTTGGACAGTAATGGGAGAATGATTTGCGCATAGTTTAACCAAACTGTGTGGGCAAACCATGTGCCCCAATATTTGAGGGCGAAATTAATTGTTTTACCTTAATGAATTAATAAGACTCATTTTCTATTCCTCCCTCCTCATTCCATCATATGAGAATCCCTTCTCCTCCTATGAGATCCCATCTCCACCCACATAGGTTCTTTAATATCTACCTCATCCGAAGTTCAAATCAAGATCCATTAGAGGCATTAGATAGCTAGAGGTATACTCTCGATTCCTATCCCTTCATATATTAGTTTATGTTTGGATACATTGTTCTCTTTAGGTGTAATCTATTTTACTCTATTTTCAGGGTGTTGAAATATTTATTCAGTTTCTCCCAACCTACTTTGAATTTGAGTGATGAGTTGTTAATGAACCGAAGGCAGGTGGTCTTATCATTTTCTTTAAAAGTTATAGTGTTTTCGTAGATTCACCATTATGCCTCACACTGGAATTTTCCATGCGTCACATTTAAAATTTATTTATTAAACTTAAATTGATTTACGCACCTTGATATACTCTTGTTGATCATCGTTTAATAGCTTGGGGATGTTGACCTCGATCATGAACACTCCTTGGGAGTTCCAACTTGAATTTCACCTTTTTTATTAATTATTTAAATGTATGGAATGCCTCATAAGCATTCAGATTGGGTTGTAATTGAACTTTACCACTTTTATATAAATATTTAATGGACACAATCACCTCCTAAGTTCTTGGGGCTATTGATAAATGTATTTTCCCTTGTAGGTAGTTTCCCAAGGGCTAATGAAACCTTATAAATTCCTCATTGATCTAGATAAAATGAATAGACACATTTTGGTATATTAAATGAAATGTTTTTAAATTGAATCAATTTTTCATGGTGGATTTCCTTCCTTAAATGAATTGAATGGTTTAAATGGAATGAATTATTAAAGTGTGGAAAGTCAATGCCGATTGTTTCTTACCTTATTAAATCTTTTTATTGAATTATGTTGCCTTGGTTACTTTGGGATTAATGATTATAAATAATGAGAAGTAATGCCTCATGTATATTCTTATAAATATGAATACTATTTTGATATAGGATGTGGAATGATGGTAAGAGTTCTATTGGGCGTGACGATTGATGCTACTTTACATCATGTGTTGATCATGTCATCTCACACCATTGAATATATTTTAATGGTGTCTATGACACACCACATATCTTATCTTGGGTGTTGGAATTACGACACACCCACCATCAAAAATTTTCATCATCAAGTCTCTTACTCTTCATGGGATCTAGGGAATTTACCCTTTTTCTTGAGATTATATGCTCATTTAGACTGGTTATGGATGACTGAGTTACGTCCCGATCCAGTTAGCACATAGAATTCCAGGTATGTAGCCACTTATGTCCGCACGTACTTGGTCTATATAGGCGGATGAAATCTATAACTATACTATATATATATATAGCTACTGATCATACACTCATTCCATCCATGTACCAATACAGGTAGAACTGCCAGGTATCCTTTAGGAACCTGATCAGGCTAGTAATTATTTATTCAACATTATTGATTCTTTATTTATACTAGAACATTTTTTATCTATGAGAACTGCTTGGATTACTTATTGAAACCATTGGTGGTGGCTTACTGGGATTTTATCTCACACCCTACTCAAGTCACCTTTGGTACCTAAGTATATTACTTTTCTGTAGGTACAAATAAGGGAAAACATGCTCCTTTAAATATTTGATATGATTGACATAAAGATGGACCATAATAGTAAAGTACCGTGCATATTCTTGAGATTCTAGTTGAGAACCATTTTTACTTTTTTTATTTTTGTATAGCATGTTGTATATTCCTGTACCATGTTCCCTTTTTGAACTTCAACATGTCATGCATTCATGTTTATGACACCACCTAATATATTTTGGTATTATTATTCTATTTCCTAGTTATTTATTATTCCAACGAATATTTATTATATATGTTTAAATATGATTATGATATTTTTGTTAGGATGGTATGACTCTGAGTATGATATACTTTGTAATACCAAATTTAGGATCGAATGAGTACAATGAGATATAAATACAAGAGGGGGGGGGGTGAATTGTGTACTTTTAAAAAATTCCCTTATGAAATTTTGGATAACCAAAATTCACAACACCTCTAAGTTCTAAAGACATGCTTGATTCCAGAAAAGTGATTTTGAAAATGAAACTTAACAAAAGTTTACACCAGCTAAGATTCTACCTTAAAGCGTATAGAGTTAAACTAAATCAGAGTATAAGAATGTATAAGAATGTTATACTTTCCATAACAATACAAAATGCAGCGGAAAAAAAAGTAGTAAAACTACAAGTAACAAACAATAACACTTTTAAACAAAAGAGAAGGGTATCCAACAAACCTGGATAAGAGGTACCTTGATTTATATTTTCAAGAAAGTCTATCTTACCCACACCAGGGTAAGCCCTCGATATGAAGATCGGAATCTGTCTTGCTATCCCCACAAGCCCTCAACTATCAGGTAGTCGGCACCTCTGTCTTCCACAGCAAGGAAGCCCTCAACTTCAAGGTTTGGAACCTCTGTCTTCCTATCCCTAGAATCCCTCGATTGTAATCAGCAATAATCGTAGTCTCACGAAGCAAGTATGCACAAGGCAAAGTTTGACCAAGCTGTTCAAACTTTCTGCACGAAGCTTTGAGAGCTGATAAGAGCCTCCCTCTCTAGAAATCACTTCAATAGGATGTAACAAATGTCAAAAGTTAAAAGTCTCGAACACTTTCAAATAAGCTCTTATTTATAGGTGAAGCTCTAACGGTTGGCTCCCTCCTCCAATGGTCATATATTTCCTTGAATTTCAGAGGGACCTGTACACGTGTCACTCAACCAACGGTTAGTCAATAACTGAAAGCACGCCATCATTTTGTAATGAAAAAAGTGTAAGAATAAGTAAAACTGAAGTTTGGAATGTAATAAAATAAAAGTCCGGAGTCTAAAAAAAATAGAATTAGGAGTCTATAAGAAAGAGATATCCAGATTCTGTTTTGTAGGAATTTGGTACCTGAATTCTGTAGAAAACCAGAGTCTGAATTTCAGGGAAATTCAGAGTCCGGTTTCACCAGAATTCAGAACCAGAACTTACAATGTTTGGAGTCAGAGTTCATGGGAATTCGGAGTCAGAACTCATAAGAGTTCGGAGTCTGAATTCAGAGAACTTGGAGTCCTAACATAGATATTTTCATAATCAGAATTCAGATTCGAACTACATGAGAGTTCATATCCATAATTCAGAGTCGAACTACATGAGAGTTCGTATCCAAAATTCAGAGTAGAACTTCATGAGAGTTCATACTCGGAATTCGGAGTGGAACTCCATGAGAGTTCGTACTCAGAATTTGGATCCTAAAACAGAATTCTTCATATCTAAGTATTATATGATTCCTAGGTTTTAGATGTGAATCCGATTTTTATACTTAAGAAAAATATTGATATGAACAATGAAAACATGGTAGGGGTAATTAAAATATATATTTGCTTAAGTATAAGGTGTTTGTGATTTTAAAAATAAGAAGGAATGAAAAATTCATAAGGAAAAATTTATTGACTAAAAAACTCCCCCTTTTTTGAAAGCACAAACAACCTTTCAAAAAAGAATATAAGAACTTGGAAAATTTTCATTAGACTTTGAATTTAAAACTTATATCCCTTTAGTCATAGATGATGGTGAATACAACTAACTCCCCCATAAGCTTGGAACTCTAAGGATTGTATTCTGGATTTCCAGAGTGGAGTTTTCATTATCATGGGAATGAAAAATCCATAATGAGAAACTCCCCCTTACTTAAGGATAGTTCTTAACTTAGAAATTTTTCTTCTCCCTTTTTGATTTTTCCTTCTCCCCCTTTTGAGTAGCTCTTTTTCCTTCTCCCCCTTTGTGATTTTCAAAAAGAATTCAAGGGAATGGAAAAGAAATAGAGTACTTGAAACAATAGTACATAATAACACAAGATACAAACAACCAGAGATTTCATTAGAATTGAAAGAATTTTTACAAGGAAAGACATTACAACAAAAAATCGGATTGGTCTATTTGTCTTCCTTTTCCTTGGGGATTAACTTCTTCAACAGGGTTTTCAGCTTATTCAAGTCTTTCTGGTCCTCCTCATCTTGTTTTTATAAGGCTTTAATCCTTTCATCTTAAGCCTTCAGAGCCTCAGACTGTGCCTTAAGAATTTCATCCTTCTTCACAAGATTCTATTTGATCTCAATATGAAGATCTCTTTCCCCTTTCTAGTTTTAAGAAATAGAATTAAGCTTCCCATTCAGATCCCTCACCTGTTGATTCTGAGATTTTTTATCAAGGGTCAGATTATCCTAAAGATTCTTCATCTTGGCATCCTCGGTGTCAAAATATTCTTTTACATCATTCTGAAACAGATTAATCTCTTCCATGTCATCATCAATTTTCTTTGACCATAGAGTGGTTTTTGCTGCATGATTTTCTGTGAACATCATAATTGATAAGGAAATTTCTATGCTCAGCCTCAATCTTCACACACTTATCCATCACCATGGATAAAAATTCTGATTTCTAATTTAATCTGTGTTAAAGCATCTGGAATCTAGAGTCTATGGTTGGAAGGATCGGAATTTTATCCACCAATTTCTTGAAATATTCAACAACGAAATCATGTACCTGTGCTAATGATTCCGAATTAGACACCTTGCTTGGGGATTATTCTTCTTCAATTTCCACCAAATTTCTTCTTGAAGACCCACCAACATCCTTATTTATTATGATATCTTTTGTTGGGGTGTCCATAAGTACATGCTTACCCTTATCAACTTTTGGAATGGGTTCCTCATCCAGAGATTCTTCCTCACTTTCAGATAGTTGAACTATCTTGTATTCATCAGGTTTCTCCTTCTCTGATCCTTATTCAAGAAATTGCTTCTCATAGCTTTCTTCCTCAAACAATTCATTTTCTTTCTCTTATTCCTTGTCATCATCTCTCTTACCATTTTTCTCATCTCCCTTTCCCAGAGTGACAAGCTTTGAGGACTCGACCTCAGAAGTTCAGAGTGGTAGTTTTTCTGATGGGTTTGCCTTCTCTTGATATTCCTCAACTTGTTTAATCAAGTCATCTAGATCACCACTATCTTCTTCTACTTCTTCTTCTTCTTCTACTTACTCCTCTTCTTTTACACTTTCAACAACTTCTCTCTCTTTAGGTTTTTCCAGAGTGAAGTAGTTCTTTCTAGGGGTCTCCGGTAATGGTTGAACAACAAAAGTTTCCGGTGCGAGAATCTTCTCAGAATCTAATTCCATGTCTCTCAAAAGGGATTGTACAAATTCAGCTTCAGACATATTCTTCTTCATATTCTTCTCTTTTTCTACCTTCTCAAGGTATTCAGCAGTCTTCTCCCTTAAGGATTTAGCTTCAATAGGGTCCAATCCAAACCGAGGTTCCCCTTATTTCCTTTTCTCCTTATCTTCCATCCATTTAGAAACCACCTCATCTGGATATGATTTCTATTTCTTCAGCTTGGGAGGTGCGGATTGGGTTACCTTAGCTTTAGGGGTATTGTATTCAGCCACCACTTCCTTCAGCTTCCTATTCTTCCCTACCTTTTTAGATGGTTCAACTTTCTCTACATTTTCTGGAACAACTTCTGCCTCCTCCTCTGGCAGATCATAAAACTCACCTAACTGTTTTGAAAAACCGACTTTCATCCTCTTTAAGGTGTCATCACTAATCAGCATCACCTTACAATTCCTCAACTTGGAAGTGTAAGCAACCTTGAAAGAATCAAGACGTTGAATAATAAGCTTGGAGAGAATAAAAGAATACATAATAATTTGAACTTTCAAAGTCCCATTCTTGATGTTCCGAACTGTAATAAGAATGTGCCTCATCAGATTGATTTTTCATAGATTTACCAAGAAATCCAAGATATAAATATCAATTTCCTTTAGGTTATCCTTATCACCTCTTCTTAGAATGAAAAACCCTTGAAGCCACAACTGCATAATCCGGTTGTTGGTAAAGATATGGGCAATCTTTGTTGTTTTGTCATCTTTGAGTCCAAGGCATTCCATTTCCTTCACTTTGATGAAACTTCCCTGAATATTTGACAGCTTGTGTGAACAAAATTTGGCTTCACCATCGTATGATAAGCCCCCCAAGCTTGCATCCTTGGTGTAAGAAAGATTGTAAGTCTTTCCATAGCTCTTAAAGGAGAATTTTTCTCTTCCATAATCTTCATAGAAGAAAACAGACTCATAAAAGTCTATAAGAAAATCCGTATAAAAAACATCCTAATCCTTTGTATTTGATATGTAGAAATCTTCCCACCCATTTAGCTGGATATTCTTAGCAATAAGAGAATCATACTTACTAAAAAAGTTCAGATGGACCAACCTTTCCCTGTAGACTAACCAACTTGAGATTGGTTTGATAATAGACATTTCTTGTGAAGTGGATTCTATAGACATTCAGAATGGAGGAGCACTGAAAGATTCAGAACGAGATTTAAGAACTGAGGCAGAGCTTCGACATGTGAGGGATTTGAAATCGATGTGGGACACCATTGGGGGTGCCCTTTATATAGGCGATGGTGGTGACCTTTTATCTTCCAAAACCAATCTAACAATTGAAAAGCTCCCTGATCTGATCTGACGGTTGAAAACATGCCCGCAAGGAAATCTTGAATCTGATATTTTGAGGTTTTAAAAAAAACATTTGGATTTAAGAAGAAATGAATCCGAAATACATAAAAGAAAATACCAGCATGAAAAATATGATTACAAAAACTTAATTAAGAAGATCATACCTTTCGGATTGGCTAGGAAGTTTATTTGTAATAGGTGATATTCTTCTTGAAGAAAATTTTACTATGAAAAACTTACTATGAAAAACTCACTATGAAAAACATAAAGTCTAAAAGTTTATTGCAAAAACTTTGAGTTCCAAAACAGTAGTATAAAAAGTATGAGTACAAAAATTCCCATTACGAAAATTCTCATTGTGAAAATTTTCATTACAAAAATTCTCATTACGGAAATTCTCATTACAAAAATTCTGATTACAGAAATTTCCAGTACAAAAACTTCATTACAAAAAATTTCCAGTATGAAAACTTCATTACGAAAATTTCCAGTACGAAAACTTCATTACAAAAATTTCCAGTACGAAAACTTCATTACAAAAATTTATAGTATGAAAACTTCATTATGAAAATTTTCAGTACATAAACTTCATTATGAAAATTTCCAGTACGAAAACTACATTACAAAAATTTCCAGTACGAAAACTTCATTACGAAAATTTGAAGAAAAAAAACTATTGAAAATTTTACAAAACATACAAGGAGATGTACTCCCCCTATGAAAAGGAGTTTATTATTGTAAGGATAATGGTTCAACAAGAAGTTAATGAAGGAAGATTACCAAATGGTTATCATACCTAACTTCTGGTTAATATATTCAAATCTATCAGAAGGTAAAGATTTTGTGAAAATATCAGCAAGTTGATCTTGTGTTCCAATAAACTGAAGAATGATATCTCCTTTTAGTGTGTGATCCCTAAGAAAGTGATGCCTAATATCTATGTGTTTTTCACGGGAGTGAGGTGTAGGGTTTTTACTAAGGGCAATGGAACTTGTGTTATCACACAAAATTTGAGTCTTAGTAAAACTCAAGCCATAGTCTGTGAGTGTGTGTTGAATCCACAAAACTTGAGCACAACAACTTCCAGCTGCTACATATTCAGCTTCAACAGTGGATATTATTATAGAATGTTGATTCTTGCATGACCAAGAAACTAATGAATCTCCTAAGAAATGACAAGTTCCATATGTACTCTATCTATCCATTCTAGATCCACCAAAGTCAGCATCTGAAAAACGTTTTAAGATAAAATCATTTCCAGAAGTATAAAATAGTCCTAGATCCATGGTTCCCTTTAAGTAGAGAAAAATTATTTTCACTACCTTTAAATGAGATTCCTTAGGATTGGATGATATCTTACACATAATCATACTGAAAACATCACGTTTTTTCGACTAACTGTCAAGTATAGTAGACTTCCTATCATACCTCTAAAAGACGTTTGATCTACTGGTTTCCCAGCTTCATCAAGATCAAGTGTGTTTGAGGTACCAATAGGAGTAATATAATCTTAGTGTTTTCATACCCATAAATTTTAAGAATATCTTTAATATACTTATTTTGGGATATGTAGATTCCTTCTGGTTTTTGAGATATTTGAAAACTAAGGAAAAATGTTAACTCACCCATCATACTCATTTCAAACTTGGATTTCATTAGATCTGCAAAGGAATCAGTTAAAGATTGCTGAGTTAAACCAAATATAATTTCATCAAAATAAATTTGAACAATCAGACCATTTTTCTTATCTCTATTTATAAAAAGTGTTGGATCTGAATTTCCCTTAACATAGTTCTTTTGAACCAAATATCCCATAAGTCTATCATACCAAGAACGAGGGGATTGTTTAAGTCCATACAAAGCTTTGGTAAGTCTAAAAATATGATCAGGATGTTTTATATCTTCAAATCCAAGAGTTGTTTCAACAAAAAACTTCTTCTTGAACATAACCATTAAGAAAAATACATTTTACATCCATTTGAAAAAGTTTGAAATTGAATAATGCTGCAAAGGAAAGTAAAATACGAATAGAATCAAGTCTAGAAACTGGAGCATAGGTTTCTTCATAGTCTATTACTTCTTGTTGATTATAGCCTTTAGCAACTAATTTAGCTTTATTTCTTACGATGATTCCATTTTCATCACACTTATTTCTGAAAACCCATTTTACTCCAATTATAGAAGTTTCCTTAGGTCTTTCAACCAATGTCCAAACTTTATTCCTTTCAAATTCATTTAGTTCTTATTGCATGGCTTTAATCCAATCATTATCACCTAAAGCTTCATCAATGATTTTTGGTACTAATTGGGAAAGGAATGCTAGATGTTCTACTTTATTTCTTAAGGAACTTCTAGTCCTTACAGGTTGATTGACATCACCTGTAACGTCTCGGACCTGGGTGCCACACAATGGGTGCCCCGAGCCCGGTTCGCCATGTGACCTCAAGTGAATTTTCCAAAATGATAGAGGCTTCCGACTTGCAGCGAGGGCCCAGTTCTAATAGTGGGGAATCTATTCCCTCATCTGTCAAAGTGTAGTGTAGCAGAATTTAAATAAAACATACAAGGACAACGGAAGTAGTAACCCATACACAACTGAAATAAACTACAGAAGTGGATATAACCAACAATATATAAATGATGATTCTACATGTTTCAAGTTCTAAGAAAATATCCAGAACATGCTATACATCAATACAGTACAACAAATACAGGGTACAACAAAACAAGCAAAAGATGGCAGCGGCATCGCGAGCCTAGGCTCGGTCCCATGCCCTCGTACTCCTCAGAAAAAGTCAAGTACATGTATAGGGACTCTTTCCCTATCTACACCTGCAGAAACGTAATCTGTTTGGGCCAAAAAGCATGACCCAAATAGGGTGTGAGAAATATATCTCAGTAGGGACCCACCAAAGGCCCGTGCCCAACTGTGTGTAAGCATGTAACAATAGTGTGCAGTAATAAAATGCAATAAAGTAAGCAGTACTCAAAAGTAACTAACTACTAGTTATATTGCCATTTTATTATTCATTTAATCATTTAACTTAGTAACATTATGTGCTCCACAGCACCAAGCCCTCAGGCCAACCAGTATCTCGTCCTCAGGCTAATATAGTGAACCACGCCCTTAGGCTATACAGAATCTCTCCCTCAGGCATTATAATAGAATTCTCGCCCTTAGGCATACGAAGTGTCGCCCTCAGGAATAAAAGTCAATCCCGCAGGAACGAAAAGTTTCCCTTAGGTGAAATAGGATGTTTCCCTCAGGCTAATACATTCACACCCTCAGGCTAATACATTCACGCCCTCAGGCTAATACAGTGCAGTGGCCACAGGCTAATCACAATCACGCCCTCAGGCTAAACGCAACAACACCCTCTGGCTAAATAGATAACTGGGCCATTTCCAACAGGTAAACAAGCAGTAACAAGCAATTCCTCTCAAGGCAATTCTACAATTACTACTTTAAAGGCATACCCTTGGGTATCCTGGCCAAACGACTAAAGAGTGAAACACACCCCTGGGGTGGTTCCGGATCCAAACAATGATCCCAACCAGCATTTTATTATCACAATTAAATACCTAATCAATTCTAGGAATTAAATATAGAAACAACCTCATCCACATGACACCCCAACATGGGTTCATGGCACAAAAATTCACAAAAATGCACAAAAGTTGGAAAATAAACACAAAGCCACCTACCTTATGCGCCAACGAATGTTATACTCGAACACTGACTCTAGAAACGCCCAAGAACGATGTAGATATGACGAAGAACAAAACTCATTCAAATGTAAATAAATTACGTTAGGAGAAGAATTGGTAAGAATGCTACCAGGATAGGAGAGGGCTTACCCATGCGGTTCCAAGGAGAATGTCCGAAGCCGAATCAGATTCCAGAAGAATACCTGACGAATCTTCAAAGGGTCGGTCATCCTCCTTGGATCCAAATCAGCTCAAGTGTCTCCTCTACCAAATGAGGAGGCTACTTCCTGTTTTAAGTCGAAAAAACAAAGTACACGACGTGTACTTCTGAGTACATGGCTTGTACTTCTTTCATTTAACTATTCATTTGGAGGCATCACCACACTATTCATCCGTCGACATGAGTACACGACATGTACTCCCAAGTACACGGCGTGTATTGTCACCTAGCTGGCGGCGACTCCACCGCCTTACTGTTCAAGCCTTCTGACTTACTACACGACGTGTAAGGTACCACCACACGGCGTGTAGTCAGTTCCTACACCCCTCGTTGCCAACAAGGTTACACACCCCGTGTACTCATCCCAACATGGCCAAAAGTACACGACGTGTGGACAAAGTACACGACATGTAGTTTCGAAATTTAGCATTTTTCCCCATTTTCCATATTCTCTCAAAAACACTTAAGGAAAAGAAAAAAGAAGAATCACGTACCTCAAAACAAGAACCGGGTTCTTACAAACTTCCACCTTATAGCAATTCGTCCCCAAATTTCTCTTCCAAGGGTGGAAAAGATAAAGCTCAGAATAGCTCTGGCCACTGAGTAGGTACGTCGGCCTCCTGCTCCCAGGTCTCGTCCTGCACCCGACCATGCTGCCATAGCACCCGTACGAGAGGAACTGACCGGCATCAGAGAACCTTCATGCTCTTGTCAGCGATACAGATCGGATGCTCCTCAAAGGACGCATATGCCTCCAGCTCAACCTCCTCAGGCTGAAAGACATGAGACGGGTCTGAATGGTAGCGACGCAACTGAGACACGTGGAAGACATCGTGCATGGATTGGTACCACTGTGGTAACCGCAACCGATAGGCAACCAACCCGACTCTCTCCAGAATCTCAAATGGCCCCACATACCTCGGTGAAAGATTACCCTGTCTCTTGATCCGTTTGTGTCCCAATCTCAGCGAAAAATGCAAGAAAACCTGATCCCCGACCACGAACTCCAAAGGTCGTCTGCGGAAATCAACATAGGATTTCTAACGAGACTGCGCGGTAGCCATCCGCTTCCGAATCAACTGGACCTACTCAGATGTCTCCTGCACAAGCTGTGGACCTAGTAAAGCTACCTCACCTGCCTCTTACCAGTACAAAGGTGACCGGAATGGCATACCATATAAAGCCTCGTATGGTGCCGTCTCAATAGTCACATGAAAACTATTGTTATAGGAAAAATCGACTAAGGGTATATGCTTCTCCCAAGAGCCCCCAAAGTCTAGGACGCATGCGCGCAACATGTCCTCTAGCACCTGTATCGTCTACTCTGATTGGCCATCTTTCTGAGGGTGGTATGTTGTACTCAGAAGCACCTGTGTACCCAGCGCCCTCTGAAAACTTTTCCAGAAATGAGACATAAAGCGGGTGTCCCTATCCAAAATGATAGAATGAGGGACCCCATGAAGACGTACGATCTCTCGGATATAAAACCTTCCAAGCTCGTCAACACTGAAGGTCTCCTTGATCGACAAGAAGTGAGATACCTTCGTGAGTCTTTACACAACAACCTACATGGCGTCATTGCCTCTAGGTGACCTTGGTAAACCAGTCACGAAATCCATCGTGACATCATCCCATTTCCACTCTGGAATGGGCAACTGCTGTAATAGCCCAACTGGCCTCTGGTGCTCTGCCTTTACCTGCTGACAGGTGGAACACCTCGTTACAAAACCAGCTATCTCTCTCTTCATACTCGGCAACCAGTACTGACGCTTCAAGTCACGATACATCTTGGTAACCCCGGGATGATCTGCCAAAGTTGAAGCATGAAACTCCTGCATCAGCTCCTTGCGAATATCCCCTGGAACCCATACTCATCCATGGAAACACAAAACCTCATCATCGCCTATCTTCCAACCGAGAGGAGGGTCCCCACTTGCCACTGACTCTCGTAGAACTAGGCCTTCTGAATCAGATAGTTGTCTCATCCTCACTCTACCCAAGAGGGTAGACATCACAGCTAAAGAGGTAAGATAAGTCTGCCCCTAACTGTCGTGCACCTCCACATGCATCTCAGAGAACAAAGACATAAGCTGCCACTCACCACTGGCCTCCTGCACTGCCTGTATCTGAGTCTTCCTGCTCAGTGCATCAGCTACTGCATTAACCTTACCAGGAATGTAGGCAAGCTCAAGATCGAAGGACTGTAGGTACTCGACCCACCTTCTCTGCCTCAGATTCAGGTCACACTGTGTAAAGATATATTTGAGGCTTTTGTGGTCAGTGAAAACCACAAAATGCTCTCCCAATAGATAATGTCTCCAACAGTGCAACGCATGCACAACTGCAGCCAACTCGAGATCATGCGTCGGGTAATTCCTCTCTTGTGGCCTCAACTACCGAGACCCGTACGCAATAACTCGGTTGCCCTGCATCAACACTGCCCCTAGCCCAATCCCCGATGCATCATAGTAAACTGTATAGATCTTACCCTGCTTTGGGAGTATCAGGATCGGTGCGGATGTTAACCTTCCCTTCCGGTCCTAAAAAGCTGTCTCGCAAGCTTCTGACCAAACGAACTTCACACCCTTCTTAGTCAGTCCCATAAACGGTGCTGCTAAGCGGGAGAAGTCCTGTATGAAGAGTCTATAGTAACCAGCCAGCCCTAAGAAACTCTGTATCTCAAACACGTTCTTAGGATGCTCCCAGGAAAATACTGCTCTCACCTTCTCTGGGTCTACTGCAACTCCTGCCTCTGAGATAATGTGACCCATGAAGTGAATCTGGTCCATCCAAAAGTGGCACTTTGAGAGCTTATCATATAGATGATTCTCTCTCAGTGTACTCAATAAGATCTCAAGATGGGTGACATGTTCGTGTCGAGTGTGAGAGTACACTAAGATGTCATCCACGAATACTACCACAAAATAATCAAGATACGGATGGAACACATGATTCATCAGAGCCATGAAAACTGCTGGCGCGTTCGTCAGTCCAAACGACATAACCAAGTACTTGTACAGACCATATCTGCTCCGAAAAGCTGTAAGCGATATATCCAATGGTCTCACGCGCAGCAGATGATAACCGGATGTCAAGTCAATATTTGAGAACACTCGTGCTCCACAAAGCTGATCAAACAGATCATCTATCCTTGGAAAGGGATATCGGTTCTTAACCATAAACTGGTTCAGCTTCCTATAATCCACACAAATTTTGAGGGTACCATCTGCCTTCTTTGCAAAAAGGACCGGAGAACCCCAAGGAGAAGTACTGGGTCGGATAAAACCCTTCGCCTATAGCTCCTCTAACTGCCTCTTGATCTCCTGCAACTCAGGCGTGACCATCCTATAAGGAGTAATGGACATCCGTGCTGCTCCTGGAACAAGCTTGATAGAGAAATCCACCTCACGCACCGGAGGTAGACCTGAAAAGTCATCTGGGAAGACATCCCTAAAACGATCAACAACTAGAGGAAAATCCATCTGAAAAGTCCCCTAATCATCCAGATATAATCTTTCTATCTGGGATGTGACTCCACCTTGCCCATGATGCTCTGGTCCAACTCGACTCGCCTGAACATCCCATTCACCCTTGTATAGAAACTCTCCACCCTCTGGTGACGTGAAATGCACCCGGCGACGATAGCAGTCTACAAAGACTTGGAAGGGAACCAACCAGTCCATCCCGAGAATGATGTCATAGCTCGTCATCTCCAAGACATAGAGGTCCCAAAGGAAGTGACACCCACCAACCTCAAGGGGGAACTCCTTGCACTGACGCACATCGGCTATTCTAGTCCCCAATAGAGTGTCTAGTGTCAAGATATCAGAAGAAGAAGAAGCACCGAGCCCAAGGATCTCCACAATAGGTACAAATATGAAACTATGTGTAGAACCCGTATCAAAAAGCACTGAAGATAAGACAAAAGATAATAGAATAGTACCTATGACTGTAGAAGGTTCGGGATCCTGCTCCCGCTGGGTCTGCTGCACTGCATATGCCTGCCCAGTGCCACAGCCCTACGACACAGCCTGGCTACCCTGAGCTGTCCCACCCTGCTACCTCTGTGATCCTGGTGTCTGGATACCACAGCCACGACCACCATCTCGGCCTGCACGCCCTGACGTATTCCAGTTCCCCAACTGGTAAGAAGCCACTGGACCTACTTCCGCACGCGGAGTCTGCCCAGAACCCCTCTCACTAGCCACTGGTGGAACCACCCTGCAAAATCACTGCAGATGAACCATCTTTCCACATGCTCGGCACTCCACTGGGTCTTGTGGACACTACGGCCTCTTTTTCCCCTCTCTGCCACACTGGTAGCACCTGACCAGTCCACCTGAAAAAGATGCCTGGCTGGTACTGCTATTCCAAGAGAAGTCCATTTGTCTCTTCCTCTTGCCCACAGAAATAGTACCAGTAACTGGTGCTGAACCGCCCTGGCCCACACCACTAGCTTCCTGCAGGTTCCTCTCTGTAATCAGTGCCTCATTCACAATCTCTTGTACAGTAGGTAACCTGAAAACATTCACCAGTGCTCGGATGTCATACCAAAGACTATCCTCAAAACGTCTGGGTCTCAACGTCTCATCACCCACCAGCACGGGTGAAAGACACTGAAGCTCCATAAAATGGGAAGAATAGTCCATAACTGACATGGCGCCCTGCTGCAGATTCATGAACTCTCGAGATCTATCTACCCTCAGCGTCTCGGGAAAGAAGAAGTCATAGAAGACTGCCTAAAAATCTTCCCACGCCATGTCTTTGTGATGCTCTGACTGGGTGGTGACATCCCACCACCTCTTTGCGGAATCACGCAGCATATAAGTCGTGAGCTTGACCCTCCACCCTGGAGGCGTCTCAAGATGCTCGAAAATAGTCTGCATCGATCCTAGCCAAGATTCCACAGCCTGTGGTCCACCATCCCCTGAAAATTTGGGCGGATGCTGCTGCTGGAAGATACAAGTCAGCTCATCCATAGATGTAGTAGTCTGCGGTGCTCCCTGAAAGGTCTGCATGAACCGCATAAAGCCTTCACGGAACTGCACCTCAGCGCCTGTGTCCGGTATAGTAGCTGGTGCCACATCTGTCTCTATTGGAGGATCAACTGGTAGCCCATGGACCACCATCTCTGGAGTATAATCGTCGTCACTCTCCTGGTGAACAACTCGCGGTCATCTAGGAGGCATGAAACTATAAGGTCAAAACCACACCTCAGATTCAAGATTATTAAGACCAAAAAGCGAAGGAACCACAAAGGAAACAAGTGGAAGAAGGAATTTCAAAATTTGAAAAACAAGACTACACGGCGTGTACACTGACTACACGGCTTGTACTTGACTTCTGTTCCCATGCCCGGGTCCTTCTACACGGCTAAGCCACACAACTTTCGTCAAACAAAACTACATGGTGTGTATAATATCTACACGACATGTACGGTGTTATTTTCCAACTACCCGTGTCGTCTGTGACACGGCCGACTACTCGGCTTACAACTACATGGCGTGTTACACCCATACGTTGCGTGTACATCACCCCGTTTTTCGGCCACACTGCTAACTCCACACGGTCTGTCCTCGGTCAAGACTACACGGCGTGTCCCATAGGTACACAGTGTGTTTAGGGAGAGGTGACACTACCCCGTGTTGTTAGCTACACGGCCGAGTCACCAGGTCACACTACACGGCGTGTCTATAATTGACACGGTGTGTTCTGTCAAGGAGTTCACTGACCTGTGTTGTTAGTTACACAGCCAAACTCTGGGTCACACTACATGGCGTGTCCATTCGGTACACGACGTTTTTTACCCAAGCCTTTCCCTACCCCGTGCTGCCGCCCACACGGTTTGTGACATGGGAAGAGACTACACGGCGTGTACCCAAAAGTTCATTTTTCTTCCCGACCAGAAGAGAATACACGACGTGTATAAAAATACTACATGGAGTGTATACTGGGTTTCCAGATAGTATGCCTCAGAAACTTCTCCGGAACCTAGAAAATACCGTAAAACAACACCTAAGTGTCAAATTTCGACCTGTGGGGGCCCATACTCCCCACGAATCAAAGGTTGACATCTTATATGTTTTATAACCAATAAACAGTCAACGATCCACCAAATTCCGATCAATGGGGGCCCATACTCCCCAAATACCAAATTTTGGCGTCTATTCTATAAAAACACCATATCAAAAGGCAGGTATTTATCAAGAAGATATCACAATAGCATGCTTTTCTAGCACAAAAACTATCACAACAACATGTGAATTTCTAATGTAACTACATGGAATAGAAACTATGCATGGAATGTGATATCTAGCATGTGCTTATATGATGCATGAGACGACATACCCTCATCTCATTAGGTTGAAAATAAATAGAACCCATAGACAAAATATAAACAACACAATCTCAAGTGCGTCACCCAATGGTGAAAACATCTCAACCGTAACATTTGAAAAATAAAAAGAATTAAAAATACGAGGTAGACTGGATTTTCCTTGTACACGGGTTAGCTATGCTCGGGAACAACTTATTACCAACTACTGTTCCGTCCTATCCCTGACTACGGCTCCAAATAGTAAGTCAATGAAAAGAAACCCTCTGATACCACTTTGTAACGTCCCGGACCCGGGTGCCACGCAACGGGTGCCCCGAGCCTGGTTCGCCACGTGAACTCAAGCACATTTCCCCAAACTCCAGAGGCTTCCGACTAACAGTGAGGGCCTAGGTATGATAGTGGAGAAAATATTCCCTCATCTGTGAAAGTGTAGCGCAAAAGAATATAAATAAAACATACAACGACAATGGAAGCAGTAAACCATACGCAACTAAAATAAACTACAGCAGTGGATATAACCAACAGTATATAAATGATGATGCTACATGTTTCAAGTTCTAAGAAAATATCCAGAACATGTTATACATCAATATAGTACAACAAATACAGGGTACAACAAAACAAACAAAAGCTGGCAGCGGCATCGTGAGCCTAGGCTCGATCCCATGCCCTCCTACTCCTCAGTAACAGTCAAGTACCTGTATAGGGACTCTTGCCCATATCTACACCTATAGAAGCGTAATCTGTTTGGGCTGAAAAGCATGACCCAAATAGGGTGTGAGAAATATATCTCAGTAGGCACCCACCAAAGGCCCGTGCCCAACTGCGTGTAAGCATGCAACAACAGTGTGCAATAGTAAAATTCAATAAAGTAAGCAGTACTCAAAAGTAACTAACTACCAGTTATATTTCCATTTTATTATTCATTTAATCATTTAACTTAGTAAAATTTTGTGCTCAATAGCACCAAGCCCTCAGGCCAACCAGTATATCGCCCTCAGGCTAATATAGTGAACCACAACCTCAGGCTATATAGAATCTCTCCCTTAGGATTTGTAACAGAATTCTCACCCTCAGGCATACAAACTGTCACCCTCAAGCACAAAATTCAAGCCCTCAGGCACAAAAGGTTTCCCTCAGGTGAAATAGGATTTTTCCCTCAGGATAATACATTCACGCCATTAGGCTAATACATTCACGCCCTCAGGCTAATACAATGCAGTGCCCATAGGCTAATCACAATCACGCCCTCAGGCTAAACACAACAACGCCCTTAGGCTAAACAGATAACCGGGCCATGCCCAATAGGTAAAAAAGTAGTAACAAGAAATTCCTATTAAGGAAATTCTACAATTACTACTTTAAAGGCATACCCTCGGGTATCCTGACCAAACGACTAAAAAGTGAAACACACCCCTGGGGTGGTTCCAGATCTAAAAAATGATCCCAACCAGCATTTTATTATCACAATTAAATACCTAATCAATTCTAGGAATTAAATATAGAAACATACTCAGCCACATGACACCCCAACATGGGTTCGTGGCACAAAAACGCACAAAACCGCACGACAGTTGGAAAATAAACACAAAGCCACCTACCTTATGTGCCAACAAATGTTATACTCGAACACCGACTACAGAAATTCCCAAGAACGACGTAGTTTTGACGAAGAAAAAAACTCATTAAAATGTAAATAACCTTCATTAGGAGAAGAATTGGTAAGAACGGTACTAGGAGTGGAGAGGGATTACCCGTGCGGTTCCAACGAGATCATCCGAAGCCGAATCAGATTCCAGACGAACACCCGATGGATCTTCAAAGGGCCGGCCGTCCTCCTTGGCTCCAAATTGGCTCAAGTGTCTCCTCTGCCAAATGAGGAGGCTAATTCCTATTTTAAGTCAAAAAAACAAAGTACACGACGTGTACTTCTGAGTACACGACGTGTACTTCTTTCATTTAACTGTTCATTTGGCGGCAACACCACACTGTTCATCTGTCGACTTGAGTACATGGCATGTACTCCCAAGTACATGACGTGTACTGTCGCCCAACTGGCGGTGACTCCACCGCCTTACTGTTCAAGCCTTCCGACTGACTACATGGCGTGTAAGGTACCACTACACGACATGTAGTCAGTTCCTACACCCCTCGTCGCCGACAGGGTTACACGCCCCGTGTACTCATCTCAACACGGCCAAAAGTAAACAGCGTGTAGTTTAGAAATTTAGCATTTTTCCCCATTTTCCATATTCTCTAAAAAACACTTAAGGAAAAGGAAAAATAAGAAGCTCATACCGCAAAATAAGAACCGGGTTCTTACATCACCAATGATGCTATCACTAGGATGATTCTTAAGAAATGAATGACTTGGGTTTTGAATAACCTGTACATCAACATATGGTAGGAAATATTCTGGGGAAAATGTTTCAGAAGCATATTCTTGAACATTTTCCTTATTAGAAAGATTTTCTATCAATGGTTGATAATCAGTTTTTGAAAACACATCTGAGGATGTTGGTTGAGGTTGTTTGAAAACCAAGGGATCAGTTTCATCAAATTTGACATGTACTATTTCTTCTACAGTACAAGTGTTTTTGTTGAAAACTCTATAAGCCTTAGAAGTTGTGGAGTAGCCTAAGAAAATTCCTTCATCAGATTTGGGTGTGAATTTCTGTAAGTTATCTTTAGTATTTATAATGAATACTTTGCATACAAAAACCTTAAAGTAGGAAAGTCTATGTTTTCTACCATTTCATAACTCATCAAGAGTTTTATTAAGAAAAGTTCTAATTAAAACTCTATTTATAGTATAACAAGCAGTACTTACAGCTTCAGCCCAAAAATGTTTAGCTACAGAATACTTAGTCAACATGGTTCTAGTTATCTCTTGAATAATTCTATTTCTTCTTTCAACAACACCATTTTTTTAGGTATTCTAGGTGCTGAGAAGTTGTGAGTAATACCTTTTCTACTACAAAAAGATTTAAAATTAGAATTTTGAAATTCTCCTCCATGATCACTATGAATAGTTTTCAATGGAAGGTTTTTCTCATTTTGACTTGGGATCTAAAACTTTTGAAATAATAAAAAGCTTTAGACTTCTTTGCTAGAAAATAGACCCATGTAAATCTAGTGTAATCATCAACTAAGACAAATACATAATATTTTCCCCCAATGCTTCCAGTTTGTGTTGGATCAAAAATATCCATGTGCACCAACTGTAGTGAATTAGTTGTTGAGACTTCATCGATTTATCTAAAACTTGATTTATGTTGCTTGCCATATTGACAAGGGTCACAAACTTTTGAAGAATCAAATCTAAGCTCCAGTAGATCCTTAACTAAACCTTTCTTAGAAAGTTTGCATAAGTTCCTAAGGCTACAGTGTCCTAACCTTATATGCCATAACCAAGAATGATCTTCCATTGCACTAAGGCAAGGTAAGTCTTGGCTCCTAAGGTTGTCTAATTTTAGTGTGTAAACATTCTCTTGCCTATTGGCAGAAAGAATAAACTCTTCCTTGGAATTGTGTACTAGGAACTTATCATTCATAAAATTCATAGGGTATACTTCATCACATAATTGAATTATGCTGATGAGGTTGTGCTTAAGACCCTTAACAAACAAAACATTTGAAATAAATGTTTTTCCAAGAAGAACAATGTTTCCTATACCAATAATTTCTCCCTGAGCATTATATCCAAAAGTTACTTTTCCTCCTTTCGTCTTGATAATATTTTCAAAATAGTTTTTATTACCAGTAATATGCCGGGAACATCCACTATCCATGTACCATATATTTTTGTTGTTACTTTCCCTATTTTCCTGAAAATAAGAAAAATTTAGTTTTTTGGAATCCAGACTTTCTTGGATCCGAAAGTTTCAGAAAGTAAAATTTTGGGTACCCACATCTTCTTAGAAAAATAAACCTTATGAAATACTAAAGATTGGGTTTTGTTTAAATAACAGTTCTTTTCCCAGTGACCACCACATTGACACTTTTTTCAAAATGGGCCACTTTGAGGAACAAAGTAGTTGTTACTAAAAATCGGTTTGGAACTAGTGTAACCAAAAACAGAAGTGTTCCTTCGAGGTCGAATTTGTGAATACATTTTATCAAAATTTTCTTTACCTAGGGTAAATTTTTACAAACACATCCTCAAAGAAAATATTTTGGATTTGGGTTTTATAACTATGTTCTTGTCTTAAAAAACATTTGATTTTCAGCTAGACTCGAAAACAACTTTCTTAGAAATTACGTTTTCAAGATATTTTGAAAGTTTATTCTTCTCAGAACTTACTTCCTCAAGATTTTTTGAAATACTTTCAAAATCAGAATTTTTTTATCAAGATATTTAGAAGGATATCATATTTCTTTAGTAAGAATAGTATTCCTAGAATTTTCCTTATCATGATTTTTCATGAGTTTTGAGTTCTCAATCTCAAGAAGTTCAGAAAACCTAGAAACTTCTTCATAGGTAGGTAAAGCATTTTCTTCATCAGAAGAAGATTATTAATCAGAAGAGTTATAATATTTACTATCATTAGAATTTAGAGAAACGTTGGTCTAGGATTCAGAATTGTGTACCTTAGCCATAAAAAAATGATTATCAATAGGTAGTATGGCTATAAGTGTGACAACCCTGCTTTTATTACAAACTTAAACATGATTTATTACATAAACTATTCACTTGATACAACATGGAAGATCGAGATGTCTAGTGTCTTTAGGGATTACGATCATTAAATAACAACTTAAAACATGAAATACAACATCTTTATTGAAAACTTACTTTACATCACCACTACATTCCCTCGTACTTAGCATTGAATGGGATAACCTGAGGACACACATAAGGAAAGGGGTGAGCTATAAAGCCCAGTAAGGGAATAAACATGGAATAAATGAGGAGTACAATACATGTTAGACAATAGGAATATTAATAGATCACAAGAGAAACATGAACATAAAGGTATGATAAAGCATGATAATCATAACATGGAATTGTGGCAACAACACTTAACATGGAATTAGCATGATCCAAGGATCATTGGACATGGAGCATGAGTAAATTCTCATTGCACATGAAGCACGAGTAAACCCTCGTTTCACTTGAATTATCATGATTCAAAATGCATTGCACATGATGTATCATGATACTATACTTTACCCAATGCATTGGAGCGTTATAAGGGCACACCCTTCTTAAACATTTCATTTCATGCATAAGTGTGCCACATGGATCATAAAAAATGGATTCATAAAACATAATCATTTTTTACATGATAAAGGAATGTGGAATTAATACATGAAACTTTATAATCAATAAGTAAAAGTGCATAAAGTTGAATACCCTTGATGGAGAAATGGGCATGGTATTCACTACACAATGGCATTGTCTTAAAAAATCGGTACAATTTCAGTAGCGTAACGACGTGACATAAGAATTCATAAAAATGGTTGATGAGATATAAAGGTGTGTCTCATCATAATTACATGAAATGTATAGTAAGTGGGTCATATAGATACATGTCCAAACAGTTGTAATGGAATTTAGATTCATGATACAAAAGTATTGCTTGAATGTAAATGAAGAGGGAGAAGTTCCTTTCAGGATTTCGGCATAGTAACGGGTGTACATGGGAGGCATTTAATGAGAAATAAAGGGTTATTCAATCATTAAAACAATAAGAGGGAAGTATGGGGGAGGTGAAAAAACCATACCCCAGAATTTATAATTGAAATTAAAAGATAATAACAATATTAATAAAATTGGACAAAAAAAGTGAAAGGAAGAAAAACCCTTACTTGGAAGTGTGCTTCTAGAGGCTTGAGAGAGGCTTGAGAGAGGCTTATTGGGAGCTTGGGGCACCTTGGGAGGATTATAGAGAGAGTAGGGAAGAGTTTTGACAAACTACAAAGGCTTTTAGTGAGGAGGAAGTGGGAGCTTGGGTGGGTTTATATAGGAAATGTGAGTGAATTCTTTATTATTTTGGTTTGGAACCCCTTACATTAAACTAATCCAAACCACAAATCAGCTCATGGTTTTTGCCCATGGTTTTTGGAAAATGGAAGAGGAAAACAATATTTTATAAGGACAAAGTACTAACTTCTTAAAATAATGGGGTTTCTTATGTGGAGGTGAGCCACACTCCCATGGAAAATAATTTAAAAAGACAAGATGTTTAATAAGTCTTGAGGGGTTCATTAATGCTTTGAAAAGTAAGTCAAAAAAACCCAAAATCACATTATTTTGATGTTAAAACATATATTTTCTGAACATAAAGCTTATAGTATTTTATTACATCACTATTGGGTCATTATGATGTCATAAAACACCTTATATATTTAAATGGTATTTAATTTTTACCCAAAAATTTGACTGTCTCAGAAAATTATGAAAAATTCCCCGTTGGATGATTTCAATGTCCTGATTCCAGAAATATCATTTATTTTATCTAAATAATTTTCTAAATATGTTAATTTTCACTTTTAAAATAAAAACCGACATTTATAAAAAATTCACGGGTTTTGACAGAAATGGATTTCAAACCTTAATAGAAATTATAATTGCATTCATACAATTATATGATCATTTATATATATAATAAAATTAATTTAATAATAATAATAATATTTTATTAAAATATTATTTAATTAAAAAACCCCTTAATTTAATAAAATAGGTTTCTTAATTAAATAATAACTAAAAACACTATTTTTACTTTAAAAACTATTTACAATGTATCAATTATG